>OX422224.1:114835632-117335632 GCA_949130495.1 Sambucus nigra | reverse complement strand
CCCTTCACAAACTGGCAGCCCAGTACATCATCTACGACAAAGCATTATTCAAGAGAAACTTTGATGGAAGCTATTTTCACTGCATTACAGGGGGTGATATTAAAGAAATGATCGAGAATATCTATAGTGGGGAATGCGGACCCCACATGAACGGTTATATGCTTGCAAAGAAGATTATCCGTTAAGATTACCATTGGAACACTCTAGTTTCGGATTTCTCCGCCTATGTTAAAAGATGCCTTAAAGGCTAACAATTTGCCAATCTTCAGTAGTTACCTCATCAAGAACTGTATAACATGAATTCTCCCTAGTCGTTCTCAACCTGGGGCATTAATATCATAGGGAAAGTCACACCTAAAGCTTCAAATGCGTAAGAGTTAATCCTAGTCGCCATTGATTACTTCACCAAATGAATCGAAGCTGAGTCATACGCAGTACTGAATGCCAAGAAGGTGGATAAATTTTTCCTAAAGAATATCATCTTTCGATACAGAATTCCCCACGAGCTAGTATCAAATAATGGGTTACATTTCAAATCCAAGGTCACAGAACTGGTCGATGAATACGGGACTTAGAGACACAGATCTTCTCCGAACTGACCCCAAACCAATGGTGCAATCGAAGCCACCAATAAGAACTTCAAAGACATCATCAAAAAAATGATCGAGAGTTATCGAGATTGGGCCAATCGGATCCCTAATTCCCTCTGGGGATACTTCACTTTAGTAAGGATATATACTAGGGTTACTCCTTACTCTTTGGTATGCTACATGACGATATTACTACCTGTTGAGATAGAAATACCTTCCCTACGTGTCTTGCTAGAGAGCAAAGTCAGCGAAGAAGACGTGCATCGGAGCTCTTTTAATGAAATGTAACTCTTGGATAAAAAGACACTAAAATTTATATACCACATACAAGGGTATCATCATCGGATAGCTTGATCATTTAACAGAAGAGTCATGGATCGTAGTGTCCCAAAAGGAGCCTCGTCCCTCAAAAGAAAATATAGAACCCGTCTGGGACCTTAAAAGGAAATTCTAGCCAACTGGAGTTCCCCCTACATAGTAAAGAAGATCCTATAAGGTGGCTCCACTACGCTCGTAGACCTCGATGAAGAAGAGATAGCACGTCCAGTCAACTTGGACCATCTAAAAAAATTCTACCCGCAATTAGAAATCTCGTCATGCTACGACCCTTCTCACCCCCTTTCTATTCTAAATAAAACTCTTCATTTCTCTCTAGCCAGAACTACGTGGAGCCTGATCCTCTCAAAATCCTTTTCGATTTTAAAATGGAACTCACAAAATTTTCAAAACCTCCATAGGTACGTAGCCAACTCATACACCTTATATGGACACGACACTCTTATTTTTCACGAATTGATATTCTTTTCTAACCTCCGAGAATGATGGCTCATTTTATCATTTACATAAACAAGAGAATTATGTATGACTTAGTGATTGGTATAGATAACTTAAATGCAAACTCATCAAAAGGAACAATAATATGATCAAAATCTTTTTTAGTTTAAATAAGGAATTCGGTACCATTACATGAAGTCTCAGTGAAGGGAGGTAAAACACATCACTCCCTTTCACTAACTTAAAATCAGTCCTAAAACCACAAGATTATCAAGCTACACCAAAATTATTTTAAAAAAAATATGAAAAACACAAAAAAAAATTGTCACATATTTTCCCTAGCTTCACAAAAGCTTTCATTCCCACTTCAATAAATCCTATCCATAGCTACCAGAAGACCCAACCTCATCATCGTCAGCCCTTAGAGGCCCCCAAACATCCCCTGCCTAGTTAATATTCCAAATACACTCGATGAAGAAGTACTCCCTGACCAGCCTGGAAAAAATAACTACCCCTCCTTCCATGGTGTCAAAAAGAACAAACCACCTCTGGCTGATCTCTTCCATCAGGATATTCGCCACTACTCGTTAACCAAAACATTTCATATAGTCCCCAGACACATGTCAGACCCTTCCTACAGATTGAGATGGATGGGAAGATGGTCCCCGACTCTCTCATAAAGAACCCAACACCATATGTCGAGATTCAGTCAAGTCCTCCACCGAAAATAAGTTTAGTGTGCGAGGAGACACTATTTTCTCCCATCTAACTTGGCGCAGAAGCCACTAAGAAAAATGGAACGAAGTCTGTCGCAAGACAGCTAACTGCGCATATCGATACTCTCCCAGTTCTAGACCAGGCTATAGTTCTCCCCACTGTGGCACCGACCAACGAAGGCACTGGACTCTGTGCTCCACAAACTAAATGACCCAGCTCTCTATAGATGGGTCGAAACAGATAAAGTATCGAGCAAAGAACTTCAGCATGCCTGCCAAGGCATACTCAGTAGGAGCCACCAGACGGAACCTCTCATCAAACCATATGAACAATATCAGCGGGATACCCCTTAGAAAATTAGAGCGACCTTCTCTTCAAGCATAAAAACCATTCAGAGTCTCAGCCTGTCTCACCATCGTAGGACTGCGATGGTAAGACATCCACATTATTATTGTTGCCAACTGGGGATCCACTATTAAGTCCCCTGTTACTAGTAAAAACCTCTAAGTAATGCCCAAGGCAATAGCTTTGCAATGCCAGCATCACCAAAACCCTTTACAATTAATCCTTAGTAACTGCTGAATGTCTATGGGAGTGACAGTTACTTCCCCGAAACCAAGATGAAAAGTATGGGTAGTGTTCCACCACCTCTCTCCCAAAGCACACAACACCACAACAGAACACAACGTCTTATCCAGAGCAACATCTCCAGCAAAACCAACATCATTACAGTCTGTTCAACACACTCGATTCAGTATAATCCAATGAAGGTGATAGTCCCCACTTTACAACCAAGCTTCCTATCCCCTTATCCATATACCAACCAAGCCATTAAGGCCTTCCTCTATTCAAAAAATTCCAAAAAACTCATTTTTCCTACTTTTTCTTAAAATAAATCCCTTCAAAAGGGAATCTCTTTTTCAACCAAGCCTCCAAGGCCATCTTCTACTCGAACATATTCAAAAATTTCCAAAAAATACACTTTTCCTTCTCTTTCTCAAAGCAAAAACTCAACAGCAAATTAAAGTGCTTGTAGAGTAAGCCACTATATCTAGATAATCAAACAAAATATGTATCTTTATTTACCTTGCTGAAATCTATTTTTAGGTACAATGACGCTTCATAAAGCATGCAATATGGTCAACGCCAAACTCCCCAGTCAACGATGAATCTGCAAGAAAGAACCAGAATCAGATGTCATCTCATCTTCCCTGTAACCCTCTCTCCTAGGTACCAGATGTACCCAAACTCATAAGACTGCAATCTCCTCATCTGTGTGTACATACCCATCACCCCTATATCCTTAGGAGTCATCCCCCAAGGGTAAAAGGAAACCTATAATTCCCAATAGAGAATTAGTATCTACTTAAGAGATAAAAGTTCCTAAAAATGCCAAACAAATATTGGAACATTTCTTCATTAAGAAAACATTTTTTTGGAACACTAAATCCCTTACAAACTCCCTAAATCCCCAACAGGATTAATATTACGCTCTTATCCCCAGCATAAACCCTAACCTACCCTCTACACATTTTGTGCCCGCATCCCAAGTCTAGTAAATTCCCTAGCGGAATCCCAACCTCAAATCAAACGCTTCCCCAATGGAATCTCAATTCTCAATTCTTCCTCAACGGAACCCAAACCTCAAATAAAACGCTTCCCCATTAAGATTGCAAAAATAATACCTTCCGAATTCCCCAACGAAATTTCCAGGCTAAACTTTTTCCCATTCCATACACCCTCAAAATTTCTGGAGACGCCCGCAATCAAAATCCTTCACAACATCCCCGACAAATCTATCCCCAACCGTATGTCTCAAGGGTAAAACCTTTCCAAGAAGAGTCTCAAAACAACACAATCCTCAGTGGAATAACAGGTGCATCTCCATCCCCAAGATAAGGTAAATAATTTCTAGGAGAATGACGCACCGCATCACAACTTTAGGTCCTTAAAATTGACCTCGATCGATAGAATCGATCCCTATAACTTTAGGTCTTTAAAATTGATCTCGACTAGTAGAATCGATCTCTAGAACTTTAGGTCCTCAGAACTGACCTCGAGATGCAAAATCGGCCCTTACAAATTTAGGTCCTCAGAATCAACCTCGACCCATAGAATTAATCACTATAACTTTAGGTCCTCAAAATTAACCTCGACCTGCAGAATCAGTCCCTACAACTTTAGGTACTCAGAATTGACCTCAACCCACAAAATTAGTCCTCTCAACTTTAGGTTCCCAGAATTGACCTCGACCCACAGAATCAATCATCCCCAGCAGAACCTTAAGTCCTCAGAATTGATCTCGGCCCTATGAACCAGTAATCCTCGTCTCTTTGGTGTACATAATTGACCTCTTTCCTAAACATCCATGTGGTGTCTATTCGATGACCTTCACTTGTTCCAAGCTTACCCATCGAGGGTCTTTATAGAAACCACATTCTAAGACCCTCTAACCATCTCCTTAGGTCCTCAGCACTTCTGTAAAACCCTAGGTCATACTCCGAGTACCGATTTAGAGGCCACTGGATGCCCCCGAGATCCGTTTGACTCTGATCGACTTTCTTATCTGAGAAAAAAACTCAATGAATCTTTGAAGGGCTTTGAATACCCTTTCCAAAGATATGCGCCGTCCACGAATCAACCTTACGATTTGGATGAATAGACTATTTTCCCCAAAAATTGATTCGGAGGCCACCAAGCGCTCTCGGGAACCAATTAACTCCTGTAAACTCTTCAACTCAAATGAGACTTAATGAATCTTAAAAAGGACCTGAATAACCTTTTCAACGGTCTACCCCATGTGCAAATTAGCCTCACGGTACGAACGAATAACTCATTTTACTCCGAAGGGTCATCGGGGTATTTTGAGTCCCATTTGACCAAGATCAACTCTCCAAACCGAGTTAAGCTCTTTCGAAATTCAAAAGGACCTGCATAACCTTTTTAAAGGTCTATCTCATGCTCAAATAGGCCTTATGGTTCGGATGAACAATCCATTTTCCTCTTATCTAAAAGACCTTCGGATGCTTCTGAGCCCCGTTTGACCATAGTCAATTCTCGATTCCTAGAGCGGACCAATGGATCCTTAAAGGTATCTGAATACCCTTTCCAACATTTCATCCCGTGCATGATTCAAATTTATGGATTGCATTTTATGATTATTTTTCTGAAAAATTTGCATGAGACTACCAAATGGTAAACCCATTTCCCTGTCTATCGGCAGTGTGTCTGGGGTTGCCTGCCAATAGGCATATATCAAGGACAATGCCGATCGGCAACCCCTTGACCCTATATAAGAGGATCTTTATATCACTTCGAAAGGAACCTCAGAAACATTATCTCTAAGTTAGTGTGGTTTCCATATTGAAGCCTCTCCCCCACATTCCATTTCCATCTTTTCTTTACCCAATTTGGCAAATTCCCTTCCCTCTCTTCCTACCATCTTCATCCACTTCTAAGATCAGCCCTTCAACAATCAAGGTCAACCTTAAAGCTTCCAAAGAAGGTCCAAACCTTTCACTCTCTCTTTAAATTCTCTTATTTTCGCATTAGCTATTTAATTCTTGCTTTAGTATTTAATGTTTATTACATCACACATATTAATATCCAACTTTTTATTAGTAGTATTGTGCATACTATATTTTCTATAAAAAAACAAAAACAAGAAAATAAGGGTTTGCTTGTAAATTCCAAACAGGGATTTCTCACTACATTTTCTCACACTAAAACATCCTTTTTTGCTACACACACATATAATAAAGTCCCCATTTAGATTTATGGGATAAGCCCCACTCCCGTGTTGCATATAAACTACGTGGACTTTGAGGCCTTCTTAGGCTACATAGGCATCTCGAGTAAAATTTGAGATTCGAGTCCTCCTTTCCAATTTTTGTTCACATATTATTTCCATATATTATATTTTTGATTCATGCTTGAGTTTTATCTAATCTCTACCATCGTTCTTTCATAAACGATCGGTGACTTGATAAACGCACACATTATAATTTAATTACTATTTTGGTAACACTCGTGAGGATGACCTCACTCCGCCTTTATCCACACGCAAGTCGAGTAATTTCACTTTCCATTTACATATACATGCACACACTTCACGGAGTTATTAAGGAGAAGAATAACACATGCTCATGAGAGAACGAAAGGGCGGGATGGGTTCCTAATACCTTCCCATTTCGTAACTTAGCCCTCGAATCTTTGAACTAATTGGTTTTGCAAGCATCAGTATGTCTTTGATGTCATTCTTTCGAGGTGGAAACATTTTTTTTACCCGTTTTGTGAAAAATATGTTTGCGACTCTATTTCTATACATCACCCCAATTGACGACGACCGAAGATCCCCGAGGAAAGGCGCAAGACCCCCCCGCGCCGATCGGGATGGGATGGCCACAGTATATATCCCTCTTATCATACATAATACTTTGCGTAAAGATATTCATTACAAATCATGCATTTGCAGACCACATCATATGATTATTGAGTATTGACCCCATATTGGGGAGTAACTTTGTAAGGGGTTATTGATTCTACGAGGCGTGGTTAATCTAAGAAATAAGATGCCACCTTCCATTTGGTCAAGTACCCTGGACGTATATTGAACGGTTCCTCTGCATCGTACTGCTTTTGATTGAACTCGTGACTTGAGGTATCTGTCAGGAACCTATTCATATATGTCGAATATATAAAATTATCTCTCATATGTACCATCAGTACAAGATATATCATGAGGCAATTTATGCACACTAGGATATATCAACTGGCCCCACCATACATGTTGATGAATGATTTCCCTAACAGGAAAGAGATAAATCATGAAAGTCATGCTAAAAGGGGGAAAAACTTACACTAAATTCCCATGAATAACCCTCATATAGATGTCTATCATAGGACTCATACTTGGATACCGCCCAATCTTTATGTTGTTTCGCCTGTTTGTAAAAAAGAACCCTGTCCATGAGTCTGGAAACAAGTTAAACCATGTTATACATTGTGTACCCTATATTCTCCCATACTCAGGTCCTGTTTGACATTTAACTTGCACCCTATGATGAACAAAATATAGGCGGAACCTAATAATAATAACTAAAGTGAGGGATTTTTCCTCCTTTTCCCTCTTTGTTCTAAAAAAAATACAAAAACATACTTTTTCTTGAAAAATAAAATAACCTTTCCTCTGAGGTTCGACCGCATTATCCGTATCTTATCTTGGTTCCCATTGGCGATGATCCGTGATAACTTGAATTTTTGCGTGTCGTCATTGTTGAAAGCCAAGTTAAACAAAACCTTATAATACCAACAAAATATAATATCAAACTAAAGTGTAGAGGTAAGTAAGGGTATCAATCCACATCAAGGGGTAAGCTAGAGACAAACTCAATTGTAATTCAGTTTATTTTTTATTTGTGCTTTTTTACATTTCTAATTTTTTTTAGTTTTTTATCAAATATTAAAACAATTAGGTGAGGTGAGGTGAAATAACACTAAACTAAAATGTGAGATGGAAACAACAAACTAGAAAATGACTAAAAGTGAAAAATAAAGTACAACACTAAAATAAGAGATAAGTGAGGTAAATAATTGTGAGAACAATCAGGGAGTGGGATCACACCACAAATTTTAGTTATTCTAACTAATTAATTTAATTAATTGAATTCTCTCAAATTAATATCAAAATTACAAATCAACACTCGTTGCAAATGTAATTTTAATAGTAATCTTTTAAAAAATTAAGTTTAACACGCCACAACTCTAGAAAAATATATGTACACTCCTTTTAATTGACCACCCGCTAGGATCGATCAATTAAAATTTATGTAAATATTAGAAAATAAAAATAGAGTTAAAATTCAAGGAATAATACCCCACTTAAGAAACCCCTATCTCTAGTTCTAATATAAAATGAGTATTATAACTAGAATTTTGATTTTTTCTCAAAAATCATTTACCCTCTCTCGAGACGTAAATTTAAGGGTGAGGGATCAAAATTAATATTCAAAGAAAATTTTCAAGTAATCAAACTAATTAAACTAAAATAGCATCAAATAAGGGTTTCCCCCCACCCCTTAAAAGGGGATTTAGCCTAACATAATATTAAACATGATGAACAAATAATCAAGGCTACTAAAATAAAATAGAAGGGAATAAAACAAGCAAACCAAATCTCTTTGAGAAAGTTGAACTCTAATCTTCCAATTTGAAGCATACAATCCCTCTAATTGAGCATCCAAGTGATTTGAAATTAAATATCCACTCATTTAACTCTCTTACAAAATTTAACCTCACAAATATCTAACAAAAATAAAAATAAAACTATTTACAAATAATTCTACCTAATTTATTCTAACCCAACTCTTTACTTTTCTCTAGAATTTTCTCTCTCTATTTGATGATGATCTCCCTTTTCAAATGGGGTCTTGAGTCTTCTTTTAGAGTAGATGCATAGCACACATGGGGCTAAGGGGTATTTTTGGGAAGGTTTAATGTGCATGGAAATGGGGTGTGTACACATGAGGTAAGAGAGGTGTGAGGTCATGTGGGTTAAATGGGGTGACAAAATTTGATTTGGTTTAGAGGGTATAATGGGAAGTTTGGTTAAATAGGTAGTTGGGGGTATTTGGGCAAAATTATTAAAAAGGGAATAAGTAGGCATGTGGGGTTTTGTTTTTATTTTTGGTTTGGCTTTGTATTGTTTTGTCTTGGTTTGCTGAGATGAAATCGTGTTGGGCAATAGGAGAAAAAGAAACGGGTCTTAAGGTTAGAACAGGGTTTTGGGTTTTCAGAGATCGCGACCAGGTTTGGGGCTGGTGAGGTCGTGGGTTTCGACGATCGGGTTTCGTGAGCCGCGGGTTGGACCAGGAGTTGGTATCGGGTAAAACCCTTTTGGCTGGGGACGGTTTCGACCGGAGGTCACCGGCGCCTGGGTTGCGAGATTGAGGGTTGAATAGGTTACGGGCTTGGGGTAGAGGTAGGTATGGTTTGTTCTGTTGCGCCGGGATCGGGGTGGTTTTTTGACTGGGTGTACTAAGGTCCGTGTTGGACCCGGGTTGGTGAGCAGGGGTGGATTCCGGCCATGGTGTGGAGGTAGATTTTGAGTCCGAAGATTTGAGGGAGTGGGTTTGGGGGTGGTATGGTAGTGAGAAGGTTTTGTTGTTTGTGTTAATGGAGGTTAGGTTAGGTGAGAGGAGAGAGAAGGTGGTTGGAGGTTGAAGAAGATGTGGGTTAGATTGTGTGTGTGGTGTAGGAAGTTAGGTGAGGGTGAGGATAGTTTTAGGTGTAGGATAGTGTAGGCTAGTGTATGGTATGAGTGTGTGGTTTAGGATAAGTGTGTGTGTGTATGTTTAAATTGTGACCCTTAAATAAAATAACACAACTAAAATTAATAACAGTAAAAAAAAAATCTATCTAAAAATAAAACAAACTAAAAACAAATAAAAATATTAAAACTAAAAAAAAAATCCTAAACCTATATAAAAACTAAAATCAAACAAAAGAAATAAAAACTTAAAATCTAAATAAAAATTAAAGTCCTAAAAAATATAGAATCTAATAAACTAAAAATAAACTCCTAAAAACTAATCCTAATAAAACTAAAAAATAATAAAAATCAAAATAAAATAAAATTATAAAAATAAAATAGAAAAATAGAAAATAAACCTAAATAAATCTACAATAAAACCTAAAAATAAAACGACTTAAACTAAAAATCTAAAAAATATTAAAAAGGGACAAACAAAACACACACATGGTTTGGGGTAGGTTTAGGCTCGGGTAAGGTTACGGGGGAGGGAATTAGCTCCATTCAACTCGCATTTTCCTCGATATATAGCTTTTGACACCGCACACGGACATTTGACCTACAAGATAAACATTTAAGCGCATAAGACCCATATTGTTGAGAATTCGTAACTAAAGTACGTCAATTCGGGGTATAAAATGTATAGTTTTGGGTGTTTACCAATTCGCTATTACATAACCTTGGAGTTATACTTTTTCTTCACCCACTACATGAGGAACCAAATGATATTGTCTCACAAAGAAACCTAATTAAGATGCCAATGCCCAACTTGATTTGATGACTATGCTTGCTCAACTTACTACTAAGATAGATAACTTATAATTAGATGGCCATGAGCAGCAAAGAAACATGGATCAGATCCCATAAATTCATGAACTAGAGATAATGCCTAATATAAATGCCACTTTCCCTCATGTGATAGGACTGCAGATGATAAAATACATGTGGACCCAAAAGAATAACAACGTGTTCTACACATCATAATGCCTCCAGGTGTTCCACCTATCAACAAACCGCCTACTGCTCATCTTCCAATTCCAATCTTCCTTAACCAAAGTCTTGTGACACCCCGCCTAATTAAATACCGGGTGACAGTCCTTTATTAAATTATAATCAAGGTGAACGGTCGGTTCATTCTTAGCATCAGTGTCGTAAAATAACTTTTCCAATTTAAACACCCTAAATAATTAAGCTAAGTGTCAAAACCATTTTAGACATTACTTTCCAAATTTTATTTAAAAGCAATAATTTAAAACTTTACGTAGTTCATAATTTAAGGATCAACCATCAAACATACTGGAACAAACAATCCAATTAATTAAACATTCAACTAAGTAATCCCAACATTGAAACTTAAAGAAAAACATCCTGACAGTAATAAATACAAAAGTACAAATACTGGTAATCAATAGATCACAATATCCGATAAGCAACTGAATAATGGAAACGGGCGACACATGCCCAACTGAATAAATAGTGCTAGAAGTGGAATCAACAAATCAGGTCGTCGAAACAAAAGGCCTGCAACTCCCAGCTAAGCTGCAACTCATTCCTTCCAAAGGATCCTATGCAAGATGCCCCTGTGGCTGGGCACCTGTAATATACATACATATATATACAAGAGAGAAAAGAAAATGGAAACGGGTCAGAGCCCGATTGTAAAAATGATTTAAAATTTGTTTAGCAAGTATTTAAATTGTTTACTGGCCAATGTAACAACATATTAGTGCGACATTCCCTTGAGAAATTCTCACCTCTCTTCTAATGTGCACGCCTATCGCACTAACCTTCCCAACGGTTTAACTTATCTTATCTTAGGTTGCTCATAAGATTTAAATTGACAAATTCAATTGTTTAAGAGGTGAATTTCATATAACAACAAAGTTCTCATTTAAACCTTATTTACTAATAAAGTTTCTCAGTAACACATTATACTTTTCAAACACTTATTCCCAAATTGAAATAGTTACTCCATTCTTAATTACCATAGACACAACAGGTAGTTCCCAAATCCCAGATTTAAATATATATATTAAATACTCATATAATATATATATATATATATATATATATATATATATATATATATTCTAACACCACCCCACATAATAATTATGGTGCGGGCATACTCTGCTATCCAGTCCCCGTATCACTTGTACTAAGGGAAATACAAGTTCGGAATCACTCTCGAACAGTATTAACACAAACACAAATAATATTGAGGCGAAGCATAGATTCCAAGTCTCTAAGAGTTCCGCACATGCCCCCACGTCTCTTATGACCGTCTGACTATCGATCCGATAGCCTGTACCAAAGGATTTCTATCTTCTAGGGTACGAGTCAATATCCCCCATAATGGCCCATCGAGATAAGACTGTCCCAGCGCAGTAACCTCAGGGATAGCAAGTAGCGCGGGCATGATTTTCACACGTATATAGTATATGCATAAACACAGTCATATAAATATACTACTATTACCATATCAAGTTTAGGTACATCTCATAACCCATAATTATGATATTTATCCTTATTTCTCATTATTTAGTTATCACGAATAACGGTTCATTTCTTACTTTAATTTGAGGGATTATTCCAACTTACTACGTAACACTCATGGATTCTTATTTTTCCAAAGTGGAATTTCAGTAGGTACTTATTTATTTTCCAACATAACTACCTTATGCGTATCCCCACTTTAATACAAAGTTCCATCGTCCCTTATATGTAAACATCCCCGAAAAATGTAAATTTCGTCTTACATTAAAGGTTTCATATTTTTAATAAGTCCTACTGGTCTTTTTTTATCTCCCAAATTTTTTTAATAAGGATGTCCAAAGATTATTACTCTTTTAAATTGAATTCAACTCTTTAAAAGTGGAAATATGAGTCTGCCAGGAGGGGTCGATCGATCGATGGCAGGAGCTCGATCGATCGATGCGTCGATCGATCGATACTCCTGGTTCGATCGATCGATAAAACAGGTATGGCGAATCTGCAGAATATCAGTTACGGGTTCTATCATCCAACATCATCAAAATCCAAACTTTTAACTCCTAAACTCCCAAAAATTTATACCACAAACGTTCTAAACTCAAATGGACAATATTCAACGTAAGGCATGTGAGTTTTCATCAAGAATCATGGATTAAAGTGCCAAAATTTATACAATTCTCATGAACCCTAAAATTTTCTTTTACTTAATTCAAATCATTCTTTTTCCAGAATTTCTGCTTCTAGTTCATCATAAATCCGTGGTTCAACCTCTACATGTGAAGGGGATTTCCAAATTATCATATATATCACTACAACATGCAATTTCTAATCTCCAACATGGGTTTTCTTTCATAGAAACTTATCCTAATCAACCCTAAACTAACATGAATGAAGCATTAACGAAATTAAGCAAGATAAATACTTGCGTGGGGATTTTTGTTTCTTAATTGTGGATGAAATCGGTGTGGTGGTCATCCTTGTTACGCGATCTATCGTTTGGCGGCTACGGGGGTGCAAATGGAGGGGTTCTTGGCCTAGAACTCTTGGGCAAGCTCTCTCCTTCCTTCTCCAATGGTCATTTCTTGTTTTTGATTGAGTTAACCCTATAAGGAAACCCTAAGCATCTGATATAACTCTAAAAGTTTCGTGGGTTTTCAAGCCTAAAAATGTAAAATGTTCAAAACGCCCTCCCGGGGTGTCAATTAGGCCTAAAAATGCCCCGAGACCCAAACTAAACCACCGGGTACATTATTTTGACTATCTCGACACTCCCGGACACCTTGGCGCACTCGAAATGACCATACAGGTGATTTATAATTTATTCACTTTTATTAATCGACATTTAGTCCCGACACGACACGAGCGCGTCCCGACTTAAATTTCCAAAATTATCATTTTATTCACTCGTGACATTTAATAGAACCAATATCATATATTACTTTACTCATTAGTAATATTCAACAAATTTCCAATGATTACTAACTCTCGTCACGTTAGTAATTATAAAAATAATTAATTTTCGGATTTATATTAAATTAATATCTCACATTAAATTTAATAAATCCCCAAATTTAGAAAGCATAAAAATACGGGGTATTACATACTTCCCCCCTAATAACGGAATTTCGTCTCGAAATTCGAAAAATAAGGTATACTTGGTAAGAATAAATATGGGTGTTTCTCGTGCATATCTGCCTCGCGCTCCCAGGTGGATTCCTCCACATTATGATGCTCCCACTGGACCCGTATAAGTGGGACTACCTTCGACCTCAATCTACTTTCACTATGGTCTAGGATAGCCACTGGTCTCTTCTCGTAAGAGCTGTCAGGCTGTAAGTCTATCTCTTCTATCGCGATGTGAGTGTGGGCCATATCATCCCGAAGGTATCGTCTCAACGACGAGATGTGGAATACATCGTGGATGCGATGTAAATGCTCTGGCAACCCCTAAATGTATTCTACCGGCCCAATCCTCTCGATAATGGGAAATGGTCCCACGTACCTCGGGGCCAATTTCCCTTTCTTCCCTAACCTCATCACTCCTTTCATAGGAGATACACGTAGTAATACTTGGTCCCCCACATTAAACTCCCGGAAGAACCATTTTGCATCGGCGTAGCTTTTCTGCCTGTCCTGGGCTACTCGAATGCGACTCCTGATCATCTTAATCCTAGCAGAGGTTTCCTGAATCACCTCTGGTCCGAGCAACTAGTTATCCCCCACCTCTAGCCAACAAGTTGGGGAACGAAAAGGCCTGCCATACAAAGCCTCAAATGGAGCCATGCTAATCGTGAACCGATAAGAGTTATTATAAGTGAACTCCACCAGTGGAAGGTGTGGCTCCCAACCTCCTCCAAAATCAAGGACACACATGCATAGCATATCCTCCAACATCTGATTAGTACGCTCTGCTTGTCCATCTGTTTGTGGGTGATAAGCTGAACTCAACCTCAACTCTGTACCCATAGCCTCCTGAAAACTCTCCCAGAAACGCGACACGAAAATCTTATCTCTATCTGACACAATATTCAGGGGCACCCCATGTAATCTGATAATCTCAACAATGAACAACTGAGCATACTGACCCATGGTATAGTCTGTCCGCACCGGCAGAAAATGAGCCACCTTGGTCAAACGGTCCACAATCACCCAGATGGAGTCGTGGACCCACTGTGATGTAGGCAACCCAGTAATAAAATCCATAGAAATACTCTCCCACTTCCACGCGGGTATTTCCAATGGCTGAAGCAACCCTGACGGTTTTTGGTGGTCCACCTTTACCAGCTGGTAGGTAGAACACTTGGACACGAACTCATCAATGTCCTTTTTCATCCCACTCCACCAGTATTGCCGCCTCATATCCTGGTACATATTATCTCCCCCAGGATGTACCGCAAATCGGGATCCGTGAGACTGGGTCATCACTGCATGATGTAAGTCTGCTCCTTCTGGGACCACCAATATCCCATTAAACCTCAAACCCCCATCAGAACTAACAGAATAGGACTCAGTACCCTCGGTTAAAAGTCGTACAATCTGCTCCTGGCAAAATGGGTCTGCTGTCAGCGCCTGTATCACCCTCGTAACAATCTCGGGTGTCACTGTCATGACAGATATGAAGGAACGGGATACTGTGTCCTGGTGACCCAACTCTTTCCACTTTGCTTTCCAGATATCCTCTACATCATCAACCGGTCTACGGCTCAACGCATCGGCAACTACGTTGGCCTTCCCCGGATGGTACTGTATGCCGAACTAGTAGTCCTTCACAAACTCTAACCGCCTGCGCTAACGCATATTCAGCTCTCGCTGAGTGAACAGGTACTGCAGTGACTTGTTGTCTGTGAACAAGCGAAATTTCTCCCCCAATAAATAGTGCCTCCATATCCTCAATGCAAAAACGACCACTGCTAACTCTAGGTCGTGGGTGGGGTAATTCTTCTCATGCGGCTTAAGCTTGCGGGAGGCAAAAGCTATAGCCTTCCCCTCCTGCTGAAGTACTCCCCTAAGTCCCCGTAATAAGGCATCCGTGTAAACCAAATACTCCACGCCCGGCTTGGGTAAAGCAAGGACCGGTGCTGAAGTAAGCTTGTATTTCATCTCATCGAACGCCAATTGACAAGCATCATCCCAAATATATGGCACCCCCTTGCGAGTCAGGTTCGTCAATGGACCCGCTATTTTGGAGAACCCCCGGATGAATCACCTGTAGTATCCGGCTAATCCCAAGAAACAACGTACTTCCGTCGGTGTCATGGGCTGTCCCCACTCCCTCCCCACTAACACTTTACTCGGGTCAACTGCTATCCCTTATTCAGAAACAACATGCCCCAAGAACTGCACTTTATGTAACTAGAACCCTCACTTCTCATACTTAGCATACAGCTGATGCCCTCGTAGATTCTGAAGAACCTTCCTCAAGTGCTCGGCATGCTCCTCCTCGGAGTGTGAATATATCAGGATGTCATCTATGAAGACGATGACAAACTGATCCAAGAACTCTCTTAACACTCGGTTCATCAAGTCCATGAATATGGCTGGAGCATTTGTGAGTCCAAATGGCATCACTCTGAACTCATAGGACCCATATCTCGTCAAGAAAGCAGTCTTTGAAATATCCTGCTCCCTAATACGTAGCTGATGGTACCCTGACCTCAGATCTATCTTCAAAAATAAAGTTTCTCCCCTCAGATGGTCGAACAGATCATCGATTCATGACAATGGATACTCGTTCCGTATCGTGACCTTGTTCAGCTCCCGGTAGTCCACACATAGCCTCAGTGAACCATCTCTCTTTTTCACAAATAAAACTGGAGCGCCCCAAGGTGAGGTACTACTGCGAATGAAGCCTTAACTTAATAACATTTCTGATCTCGTAACTCTTGCATCTCCACCGAAGCCATACGGTATGGAGCACGTGCTATAGGTTGAGTATCTGGTAATAAGTCTATGACGAAATCTATATCTCGACTGGGTGGTAGGCCTGGTATCTCCTAAAATACATTGGAGTACTCACGAACAACTGGGATCGAGTCTAAGGGAATCACAACCTCCTTAGAGGTATCCTCCTCTATGTAATACAAATGAGTGGTTGAGCCTCCCTCTGGGCGAGGCATCGCCACTACAAACATCTCTTGCCTCGGAATGGCAAAGACAATACTCCCACCGAAACAATCTATCATGGCCCTGTAAGCGGCGAGCCAATCCATACCAACAATAACGTCGTGATCATGCATATCTAAGACTAACATGTCTGCTGGTAATACTAAGCTACCAATCTCTACCCCCACACCCCTGCATATAAATAAAATTAGTGATCCATTTCCTAGTGGTGAGTCTACACACGTTACAGTGCTCTCTGCTGTGGCTAATAACCCTAAGGCCTTCGTAAAATGGGTAGCTATAAAATAGTGCATCGCCCCAGTATCAAATAAAACCCGACCTATAGTACCATGGATAGGAAACTTACCCTCAATCGCGGGTGGTGCCTATGGAGCTGCTGCCTGGTGGACGTTATAGACACGTCCGTAGTGTAACTTCCCCTGCTGCACCGGAGCGACTGGAATGGCTGGTACCTGAGCTAGTACTGGGAGGGCTACTAGAAAAAGTGTCCTCTGTGGCTCATTATGATCACCCTGCTGCTGTGGGACCCTATCACCCTCTGGACAATCCTGGAGCTTATGGCCATTCTTCCTGCACACAAAATATCGGCCCCTGAAATTTCCTCCCCTCTGACCCTGCTGACCACGGCCCTGTTGGCCGTTACCACCCCGCCACTGGCCCTGATGAAAATGCAGTTGGCCCTGCTGCTGACCCTGCTACTGGCGGTGTTGGCCTTGCTGATTAGGCTGGCCCTGCCTAAATCCCCCAAATCCTTGCCTGGAATCACCCGATCGGAACCGCTTAGCAGGGTCCCCCTGATGGGAACTCTGCTCATGCTGGCGAGTCTTCCCCTGGGATGTCGGTGCTCCACTAGCGCCACTACCCCCTGTCCTGCCCTGCTGGCCGAACTCTCCTACTCGCTTGCTTCCCTACAGATGGAAGCGGTGATCCTGGAAGTGTAGCAAAGCATCATTGAGTACATCTGTGTAGGTACTCAGAGACAGATTCCCTATAAGGTGCTGACGGATTCTCCAAGCTAACCCATCCACAAACAATAGTATCTTCTTACCCTCAGTGGGTGCCTCATCTGGCACTATAGTGAGAAGTCTTGTGAACTCCTCTTCATACTCAACAACAGTAGAATTCTCCTGTTTCAAGTATAGTAACTTTCGCCTCATCTCAGTTTGTACGGAGGATGGAAAATACTTGCGATCAAATCGCTCCCAGAATGACTGAATAGAGATAGTATCCCTCTCCTCCAATGTGGTGGTGGATTCCCACCACTGCAAAGCGGCCCCCACTAGCTTAAATGAAGCCAACAGCTGTTTCTGCACGTCTGTGCACTCATACATACGCAGATGCCTCTGTATGTCTTTCTTCCACTGGCTGACAATGATGATATTTGAATTACTCGAGAACTCAGGGGGATGCCCCTTCTGAAAGGCATCCCTAACCCGTTCCCATGCTGATGGAAGCTGTGCAGGTACTGGCGCCACTGCTTCAACTTGGGGTGGATCCTGCTGTACTACCGCTAGCGCAACATTCACCACCTAAGCAACAATAGTGGCTACCTCTTTAGCATTCATTGTCCCTTGAGCCGGAGCTACTGGCTGCTCGGCTTGGGCACGCCTATCCTTTGGTTCACGTCTCGGAGGCATCTGAAACGTGAAGAAATTTATTAGTCTACAGTTATTATCAAATCTCAAATAGCTGAAGACGTAATCGTAAATGCAAGAATACAACAATCCTAAAACAGGGCTCTATAAGAAGAACGCTAAACTGAAAGCGAAATAAGTCGTACAGATACTAAGGACACTAGAACCTGATGCTCTGATACCACCTGTGACACCCCGTCTAATTAAATACCGGGTGATCAGTCCTTTATTAAATTATAATCAAGGTGAACGGTTGGTTCATTCTTAGCGTCACCGTCGTAAAATAACTTTTCCAATTTAAACACCTTAAATAATTAAGCTAAGTGTCAAAACTATTTTAGACATTACTTTCCAAATTTTATTTAAAAGCAATAATTTAAAACTTTACGTAGTTTATAATTTAAGGATCAACCATCAAACATACTGGAACAAACAATCCAATTAATTAAACATCCAACTAAGTAATCCCAACATTAAAACTTAAAGAAAAACATCCTGACAGTAATAAATCCAAAAGTACAAATACTGGAAATCAATAGATCACAATATCTGATAAGCAACTGAATAATGGAAACGGGCGACACATGCCCAACTGAATAAATAGTGCTAGAAGTGGAATCAATAAATGAGGTCGTCTAAACAAAAGGCCAGCAACTCCCACCTAAGCTGCAGCGCGTTCCTTCCAAAGGATCCTATGCAAGACGCCCCTGTAGCTGGGCACCTGTAATATATATACATATATATACAAGAAAGAAAAGAAAATGGAAACGGGTCAGAGCCCGATTGTAAAAATGATTTAAAATTTGTTTAGCAAGTATTTAAATTGTTTACTGGCCAATGTAACAACATATTAGTGCGACACTCCCTTGAGAAATTCTCACCTCTCTTCTAATGTGCACGCCTATCGCACTAA
Organism: Sambucus nigra; assembly: GCA_949130495.1. Lineage (NCBI taxonomy): Eukaryota > Viridiplantae > Streptophyta > Magnoliopsida > Dipsacales > Adoxaceae > Sambucus > Sambucus nigra. Next base: position 117,316,579 of record OX422224.1, on the reverse strand, counting down.
CCTTCCCAACGGTTTAACTTATCTTATCTTAGGTTGCTCGTAAGATTTAAACTGACAAATTCAATTGTTTAAGAGGTGAATTTCATTTAACAACAAAGTTCTCATTTAAACCTTATTTACTAATAAAGTTTCTCAGTAACACATTATACTTTTCAAACACTTATTCCCAAATTGAAATAGTTATTCCATTCTTACTTACCATAGACACAATAGGTAGTTCCCAAATCCCAGATTTATATATATATATATTAAATACTCATATAATATATATATATATATATATATATATTCTAACACCACCCCACATAATAATTATGGTGCGGGCATACTCTGCTATCCAGTCCCCGTATCACTCGTACTAAGGGAAATACAAGTTCGGAACCACTCTCGAACAGTATTAACACAAACACAAATAATATTTAGGCGAAGCATAGATTCCAAGTCTCTAAGAGTTTCGCACATGCCCCCACGTCTCTTAGGACCGTCTGACTATCGATCCGATAGCCTGTACCAAAGGATTTCTATCTTCTAGGGTACGAGTCAATATCCCCCATAAAGGCCCATCGAGATAAGACTGTCCAAGCGCAGTAACCTCAGGGATAGCAAGTAGCGCGGGCATGATTTTCACACGTATATAGTATATGCATAAACACAGTCATATAAATATACTACTATTACCATATCAAATTTAGGTACATCTCATAACCCATAATTATGATATTTATCCTTATTTCTCATTATTTAGTTATCACGAATAACGGTTCGTTTCTTACTTTAATTTGAGGGATTATTCCAACTTACTACGTAACACTCATGGATTCTTATTTTTCCCAAGTGGAATTTCAGTAGGCACTTATTTATTTTCCAACATAACTACCTTATGCGTCTCCCCGCTTTAATATATAGTTCCATCGTCCCTTATATGTAAACATCCCCGAAAATGTAAATTTCGTCTTACATTAAAGGTTTCATATTTTTAATAAGTCCTACTGGTCTTCTTTTATCTCCTAAAATATTTTAATAAGGATGTACAAAGATTATTACTCTTATTAAATTGAATTCAACTATTTAGAAGGGGAAATATGAGTCTGCAAGGAGGAGTCGATCGATCGATGGCAGGAGCTCGATCGATCGATGCGTCGATTGATCGATACTCCTGGTTCGATCGATTGATCAAACAGGTATGACGAATCTGCAAAATACCAGTTATGGGTTCTATCATCCAACATCATCAAAATCCAAACTTTTAACTCCCAAACTCCCAGAAATTTATACCATAAAGTGCCAAAATTTATATAATTCTCATGACCCCTAAAATTTTCTTTAACTTAATTCAAATCATTCTTTTTCCAGAATTTCTGCTTCTAGTTCATCATAAATCCATGGTTCAACCTCTACACGTGAAGGGGATTTCCAGATTATCATATATATCACTACAATATGCAATTTCTAATCTCCAACATGGGTTTTCTTTCATAGAAACTCATCCTAATCAACCATAAACTAACATGAATGAAGCATTAACGAAATTAAGCAAGATAAATACTTGCCTGGGGATTTTTTTTTCTGAATTGTGGATAAAATCGGTGTGGTGGTGATCCTTGTTACGCGATCTATCGTTTGGTGGCGACGGCGGTGCAAACGAAGGGGTTCTTGGCCTAGAACTCTTGGGCAAGCTCTCTCCTTCCTTCTCCAATGGCCGTTTCTTGTTTTTGGTTGAGTTAACCCTAGAAGGCAACCCTAAGCATCTGATATAACTCTAAAATTTTCGTGGGTTTTCTAGCCTAAAAATGTAAATTGTCCAAAATGGCCCCCCGGGGTGTCAATTAGGCCTAAAAACGCCCCGAGAACCCAAATCAAACCCCCGGGTACATTATTTTGACTATCTCGACCCTTCCGAACACTTTGGCGCACTCAAATTGACCATACGGGTGATTTATAATTTATTCACTTTTATTAACCAACATTTAGTCCCGACACGACACGAGCGCGTCCCGACTTAGATTTCCAAAATTATCATTTTATTAACTCATGACATTTAATAGAACCAATATCATATATTACTTTACTCATTAGTAATATTCAACAAATTTACAATGATTACTAACTCTCGTCACGTTAGTAATTATAAAAATAATTAATTTCTGGATTAATATTAAATTAATATCTCACATTAAATTTAATAAATCCCCAAATTTAGAAAGCATAAAAATACGGGGCATTACAGGTCTATATTACATTTGATCGTGTCAACAAATCGTAAAGAAGAAAAACTTAGCAGTGTAAAGGAAGACCTCAAGATGATCTCCTAGAAATTTGACCAAGTGAAGGTTTAAGGAAATTATGAAGACTATACCCATATATCTTTATATCCAAAAGATTAATTGCTCGAGAAATTCAAAATGACCAACATTGAGAAATTTAAAAGGAATGGGCCTCCCATTGTGCATCTTCAAAACTAAGACTACACCACAAGTCTGTTAGGGGTTACTGATATACATAAGTGTGGTCTCATCCAGACGATCGATTGAGTAAGAGTTCCTCAGAGACGCTTTGAAGAGTGCCACCATCCACCAATCTCATCAATTATGGTCCCTTCCACCAGTCTCATCCAAAGTGATCTTAGCTTATGAGATAATTCAGGACGATCATCTAAGACAGTTGCCTTAATAGGCAAAGTATTATCAGACTCGACCTCTACTATATCTAAATTGCATATGAGACTAAAATGCCTTCTCAGTAAAACCCAATGGGTTGGAGTGCCGGTCTCAGATGGCTATCCAGTCTCATCCCAACTCACCAAGAATAGGATAGGGGTACAACAGTCTCAGTTGATCGAGACCCTTCACCTAAGATATCTCGTGTACGCACGAAAATAGAGAAGGGAATTTTAATCATGCTACGTAAAACCATAATAGAAGATCAAACAACCATGTGGGGAGAACCTTTCTCATCGTAGCTTCTACACTCATGTCTACAATTATCAAATGCTTATTGAACCTATTCTTAGTCAGGCATGGAGCGCATGGTTGGTGGTGATATTGCGCATCCCCAAGCCTATAAAAGGGACCCCGCGTCTCCATCTTCTGGGATAAATAAAAAAAACTACTTTTACTTTGTCAAATTTTAGAGTGAAAACAGAGAAAATATTTTACTCCATTCATAAATGTTTATGCCCAATTATAGTGAAAAAGCTCTTTACCTTGCACAGTGGAAGTAAGCTAATTGCTGAACCACTTATATTATGTGTCTTATCTGCTCTGTCTCTTATCTCTTCTATCATTTTTCTTTTATTTATCTTGCACACGCTTAGAATCAAGTTGAGTTCATTGGGTGATATTTTGGAATCATTATTTTTGGCGTTGTCAAAGAGACTGAGTTTTCTTTTTCACCTAATCTTGAATCTCCATTTCTTACTTCAGGTGGTGATCCATGTTCACCATTATTGGAGATGAATCACCATTAAAAGAGCTTAAGTTGGAGGTCCACCAACATTTTCAACTCATCTTTTTTATGGGTATTTTTCCACTTATTTATTCTTTTATTAATGTTGTAATTGGCCAGAGATGGCTTTCGATCCACCATCAAACGCTGGGGTTAGTTCCAACCAACCACCCCAGTAGTTTGAAATGGACGATGTAGTGGCGACAATCAAGTCCCTTGTGGCCATCCAACAATAGATAAAACACCAGTTCTTGGTCCTCATACAGGATATAATGAGTCGGATCTCAAAGTATCACACCGTTAATCTCATCATTTCGGATGCTAGAGAAGTTGCATAACCAATTATCGGGGGACCACCCTCATCTTCTGCAATAGAAGTCCAACACAATTTTAGGTGGATAGATCACCGAACCTCATCACCTTCACCTCACCAAGTAAGTTCAAGTAAGGACAGAAGACTTCGCTTGTAGGGAAGAGTAATGGTAGGAGAAGTATGATACGTATGATACCTCATATTATCCAAGCACCACTCCATTTCCTAGTTTTCAAGGGAAGAGTGTTCAACACACTCCCAAAGCCACCAAAGAGGCATCACGTTCAATAGGCTAAGCCCGAGGTCAGCTTTTAATCATCTTAGCCCAGAATTAGATCGTACCCGAGACATCAATGCCAATAATGCTAGTTATAGAAGCATAACTAGTCACCTCACCGAAGCTCGAATGAGATTACACCAAGAACATGGGAAACTTATAGAAGTTAACAGTGGATAGAGGAAATCGAACAAATGATCGTCCCGGGAGGCCGCTTCTGAAGTAGAAGGAGCAGGTGATAGCATGGAGTTAGATGAAAAGTCTTGGAACATCTCAATCCATAGGCTAGAAGATAAGGTCGGATGCCTTATTAAAAAACGAGATCCCAACCACCGTGGGTACATAGAGGGCTCACCTTTTGTGCCAAGTATAGTCAGTTATCCAACTCGCGACAAGTTTAAGCCTCCGACCATGACTCCAAGCTATGGCGGGAACACAAATTTTGTCCATCACATTGAAAAGTGTCAGTTGGCTACCAACATTTATTCAACCCTGGACGAGATGAGGTGCCAAGCATTCTCTAGAACTCTCACTGGCGCGGATCATGTATAGTAAACTCCCCTATTGTGAGGATCCACTGAAAATTTTAAGCAACTAGCTGAGAAGTTTATCCATAACTTTTGTTTCATCATGAAGATGACCAAATATGTGACTCATTTTTTGAATGTGAGGTAGGGGAAGAATGAGTCTCTGAGTGATTTTATATGTGGTTTCAATAAGGAAAAGTTAGAAGTTGAGCATTACGATGAGAGCATTGTCATGACAACTCTCATCAGTTGGCTACAGCCAAGAAAACTCTATTTGAACCTCTCCAAAGATCCTCAAAAGTCTATAGAAGAGATTCTGGCTCAGTCCAGAAGAATCATGAACACAGAGGAGGTCATGGAGTCCAATAGAGGAAACTAAAAGGAGGTTAACGACAACAAGCCAGACCAAGGCCGAGAGAAGGGAAAAGAAAATGAAGAAAAGAGAAGTTAAATGATGATAAGTTTACAAAGTACACTTCGTTGACAGTTTGTCTAGATATGATAATGAATGGAATATGGATGATAAAGAACTTAAGTGGAAAGAAAAGTTGAGAGCTCCTCCTCACAAGATAGATAAGAGTAAACGGTGCGAGTTCCATCAGGATCATGACCATACAACAGACCAGTGCTTTGCTATAATATACGAGATTGAGAAATTATTAAAAAGGAGAATTTAAATAAGTAAATTGACAACTGGTGGAGCGAGGACGATAACAAAAAGAGATAATCCTCAACAAAGGATAACAGGACCAAAAATTAGGAGGTGCAAGCGAATAGAAATGACCATGAGTTAGATGATTGTGATATAGATGACCCCGATCTCCCTGCCAAACCTCCTACAGTTAAAGGTAACCTCAATATGATTTATTTTTATGTAAATATGATTTATATAGGAACAACAAGTAGAGGGAGAGAGACGATCGATATAAAGGTTTACATAATGGAGGCCAAAGCATGGCCTAAAAGAGTAGAATTCAATTTGGTCGAGGTCGAGTTTAAACTAAGCAAGTTGAAGAAAGTTGATACCGATAGTCTCATCATAGGCTTCTACAGAAAGGATTTTAAAGGGATTTTATCACCAAATGATAACCCTCTCGTAATCATCATATGAGTACACGGATACAACGTGTCTCGTATTCTGGTGGATAGGAGAAGTTTAACAGATGTAATGTTCTAGGAATGTTTCAAAAGGCTAAAGATTAAAAAGAAGAGACTTATCCCATATCACCACCAGTTAATTGGATTTAGTGGAGAAAAATTCCACCATTTGGGTGACTTTGAGATGAATATGTGTATGGGAACTTGGCCGAGATGCTTGACTAGGAAAATTAGATTTTTTGTGAAGGATAAGAATGTATTCTCATCTTGCAACATTATTCCGGGGAGGGTAACAATGAAGGAGTTTGAAGTCATGGCTTCCACCATAAACCAAATGATGAAATTCCTAATTCCTTATGGAGTAGGGGAAGTAAATGGGGATTTGGTAGAATAATGTGAATGCCACTTCACCTCGGTAAAAGAGAAGGAACCCCTTAAGAGAAAGATGACCTCGTACAATATTAACACTCTTAATCCAAGAGAAGATCATAAACTTAAGAAGAGAGAGCCTGCGAAAGAGGTAGAATACATTGTCCTCAATTAGGTCGAACCACAAAAACCTATCCAAATTCACTCATTCCTAAAACTAGAGATAAAGAAGGAACTGATCGAATTGCTAAAAAGGAGGCAGAGTGTCTTCGCATGGAGAGATAGTGATATGCTAGGGATTAACTTTGATGTCATCCGCCAGTGTCTTGATTTGGAGGACATAGTGAAACTGGTGAAACAAAGGAGATGATCATTCTCTAGAGATAAGTACGAGGTCATACAAGATGAAGTGAAGAAGCTACAGACTACAGACTTCATCATGGAAGTGCGATAGAATGGTTGTAAAATGTTGTTATAGTGACTAAGAAAAATAAAAAAAGTGGAGAATATGTGTGGACTTCACTAACCTTAACAAATCTTGCCCAAAGAGCAGTTTTCCATTGCCAAGAATCGACCAAATGGTGGATGCAACAGCTGGAAATGAACTCACGAGTATCATGGATGCTTATTCTGGATAAAATTAGATCTCTATATATGAAGGAGATGCGAAAAATACATCCTTTATTACTGATAAAGGAACATATTTCTACAAAATAATTCCCTTCGGCTTAAAAAATACAGGGTATAACTACTAGAGTCACGTGGCTAATTTGGAAAGAACCTTTAATACTATGAATAAGTATAGAGTGAAGTTAAATCTGGCAAAGTGTGTGTTTGTTGTCGGAGCCGAAAAATTCGTAGTATTCATCATCAATTAGAGAGGCAACGAAGAAAATCCTACCAAAATAAAGGCACTGATTGACATAAAGACACAAATAACGATTAAAGACGTCCAAAAACTAACAAGCCGAGTTACCGCACTGAACATGTTTGTGTCATGGGAAATAGACAAGTGCTTTCCATTTTTTAAGATCTTGAGAAAATCATTCATTTAGGACTAGGAGAGTAATAAAGCATTCTAGTAGTTGAAGGCCTATCTCGGCTCATCAATTCTCCTATCTCATCCTGTCCAGGGGCGAAAATGTTTTTGTATTTAGTTATCTCAAAATTAGCCATAAATACTCAGAGACAATAATGGGGTTCAGAAACTAGCCTATTTTAATAATAAAACATTATAAGGGTCGGACTAAGATATTCTAAGATGAAAAATCTCACGTACATATAAATCCTCGCTTCAAGGAAAATGAAGCCTTACTCCCAAGATCATACGATGGTAGTGCTCAATGGCATGCCCTTCCGGTATGTCATTCACAAACCCGAGAAATTGGGTAGGTTAATGGCTTAGTCAGTGGAGCTAGGTGAATTTGATATCATCTATCAACCGAGGAGCACAATCAAAGGGTAGGATTTAGTAGTTTTTATGTCTAAACGCATATGGGAGTAGGCAGACGACATGGTATAAGTACTGATTGAGATGTCGAAGGTCGCCGTGAAAATAAAGGAGAATGAAGATGAGGGAACATCATCCAACACTGCAGTTTGCACATACAAGAGAGATTTAACACTAAAAATGGAACCTTAGCTAAAGGGACTTTAACACCAGGATCATCGAGTTGGAATTTTTTTATAGATGGTCCACCCTGTGCAAACAGGAGAGGAACGGGGTTATTATCTTCGATGCCAGATGGGACCAGCATTGAGTATGCCCTTAAATTCAATTTTAAAACGTCAAATAATGAGTTCGAGTATGAAGCTTTTCTGGTAGGACTTGCACTAGATAAAGTATTGAATGTCGATTAAATACTTGACCATATTGATTCCTATTGGTGGTTAACCAAAATTTGGGGATTTATCGAGCAAAAGACAAGTATTCGGCAAAGTACTTAGTTAGGGTCAAGATAAAACTTGAGAGATTTTAATAATCTAAGATCAAGATGATTTCCAGGAATAAAAATGGAAGATCAGACGCGCTTACAAAACTAGCATCGATAACCAGGACAGAAATCTGTCGATCAGTGCCACTTGAAATCCTTTTAAAATTGAGCATCGAGGAAAAGGATACCGACACTATAGAATGCATGAATTTGAATTTTGGACCATCATGGATGGATACACTTAGAAATCTTCCAGAAGAGAAAGTTGGGCGAAGAAAGGTGCGCTATCGAGTGACTACATTTATCGTTATCGAGAATGTGTTGTATAAAAAGGGTTTAATCCTTCCCCTATTGAGACGTGTGCACCCGATTGAGTTTAATTATCTTCTCAAAGACATACAAGAGGGTTGTTATGTAAGCCACATTAGCAGACGGTCCTTGCAAAGAGTACTGTTACTCAAGGTTACTATTGGCCAATGTAATACCCCGTATTTTCATGCTATATTAATTTGGGGATTTATTAAATTTAATGTGAGTAATTATTTAATAAAAATCCGGAAATTAATTATGTTATAATTATTAACGTGACGAGAGTTAGTAATTATATAAAATTTGTTGAATATTACTAATGAGCAAAGTAATATATAATATTGGTTATATTGAATGTCATGAGTGAATTAAGTGATAATTTCGAAAATTTAAGTCGGAACGTGCTCGTGTCGCGTCGGGACTAAATTTTGATAAATAAAAGTGAATATTTTATAAGTTGTTTGTATGGTCGTTTTGAGTACGCCAACGCGTCCGGAAGGGTCGAGATAGTCAGAAAAGTGTACCCGGGGGTTTATTTTGGGTCTCGGGGTGTTTTTAGGCCTAAATAGTAACCCGGGAGGGCATTTTGGTCATTTTACATTTTTGGGTAATTAAACCCACGAAAATTAGAGGGGTTATATCAGATATTGAGGTTTTCACCTAGGGTTAGAATACCCAAAACCTAGAACGGCCATTGGAGAAGAGAGGAGAGAGCTCTCAAGGGATTCCAAGGCTCAAAACTCAACGGTTTGCACCACCGCCACCACCAACGCGTAGATCGCGAGACGGGGAACCCAATCATACCGAATTCGGCACCAAACCAGACCTCTGAAAATCCCAGGCAAGTGTTTATCTTGCTTATTTCGTTGATGCATCTTTCATATTAGTTTAGGAGTAATTAAGATGAGTTTTAATGGAAGAAAACCCGATTTATGATAGGAAAATCCATGTAGTATTGGTCTAAATGATAATTCTGGAAATCCTTGCCATGTAGAGGAATTTAACCACGAAATTATGATGATTATAAGAAGGAATTTCTGGAAATTTTTTTGTTAGAAACCTGTTTAAGAAATTTTCTAGGGTTCTTGATAATTGTATAGATCTTGGGCTGTTAATCCATGATTAAATGACAGAAATCCACATGCTTTACGTTGGAAATACCTAATATGATGATATAGGGTTAGTGGTATCAATTCTGGGACGATTGGGATTAGAAAATATGAAATTTGTTGATGTTAGTAGAGGAAACCCGTAACTGCAACTCTGCAGTTTTCACAGACCTGTTTGATCGATCGATCGAGCCCAGAGCTTCGATCGATCGAACCCCAGACCTCGATCGATCGACCCCTCCTGGCAGACTCCTATTTCCCTTGTTAAATTAGTTAAATTCAATTTATCGTGAAATAATTCTTGGGCATTCTTAATAAAATATTTTAGGAGATAGGGAAGACCAGTAGGATATATGAATAAATTTTGGGGACTTTTAATGTGAGACGAGGATTGTATTTTGGGATAATTACTTAAGGGTCGATGAATTTATGTATTAAAAGGAGAGGTGCGTAAGAGAGTTACGTTGGAACATAAAGAGAATACTTACTGAATTTTATACTTGGGAGGTTAGAGCCCACGAGTGTCACGTAATAAACTGGGAAAACCCTTCGAGTTAAGGTTAGTGACGAACCCTTATAAGAAATACTTAATGTGAAAATTAAGGATAAATATTGTAATTATGGGTGATGAGAGAAACCTATATTGATATGATAATAAGTGGTATATTTATATGGTTGTGTATGCATACATTATATACGTGTGAAAAACGTACCCGCGCTACTTGCTATCCCCGAGGTTACCGCGCTGGGACGATCTTATCCCGTGTTGCCTTATGGGGGATATTGATTCGTACCCTAGGAGATAGACGTCCTTGGTACAGGCTATCGGAATGATAGTTCAGACGGTCTTAAGAGATGTGAGGGTATGTACTGACCTCTTAGAGACTTGGAATCTATGCTTCGCCTAAAATCTTGTTTGTATATATGTTGGTACAGTTCGAGAGTGAGTCCGAACTTGTATTTCCCTTAGTGTGAGCGATACGGGGATTGGATAGCAGAGTATGCCCACACCATAGTTTTATTCGGGGTGCTGTTGTAAAATTATATATTATACGAGTAGTTAGTATATATATAATTATGAAAATTCTGAAATTTGGAACTGCCTACTGTGATTTGATAAGTAGGATACGATTGATGGCTCAGATTGTAAATACTTGTTTTGAGAAAGTATACTATGACACTGGAAAAACTTTAGTGATTAATAAAGTTATAATGAGAACCTTGATCACAAAATTGAAATCTTACTTTATAAACAATTATATTTTTCGGCCTTGAAATCTTACGAGTGACCTAAGATAAGTTAAATCATTGAGAGAGAAATGTTTGATATAAAATAGATAATCCGTTGGGAAGGTTAGTACAATAGGCGTGCACATTAGAAGAGAGGTGAGAATTTCTCAAGAGAGAGTCGTACTAATATGTTGTTGCATTGTCCTGTATCAATTTAAATACTTGCTAAACGAATTTTAAATCATACACACTATCGAGCTCTGACCCGTTTCTTTTTCGCCCTCTCTTGTATATATATGTATGTATTACAGGTGCCCAGCCACAGGGGCGTCTTGCTTAGGATCCCTCGGAAGGAACGTGCTGCAGCTTAGGTGGCAGTTGCAGGTCTCTTGATTAGATGACTTCGTTCATTCGGATCCACTCTTAGTACTTTCATTTAGTTGGGCATGTGTAGCCCTTCCATTATTAATCTATTTTATTTGGGACATTTGTATTTCAGTTATTTCTAGTTCTGTTACTATGGGATTTATTCTGTATGGATGTGTTTCTTTAAATTTTACTTGTTGGGATTCGATTGACGAATGTTTAAATTAATTGGATTATGTTCCAGGATTATTGTGATGTGACTCTTACTCATTATAAGGTTGTTAGTAAATAAATAATTTTTCTTTAAACAAAATTTGGAAGAAATGTTATATAATGGTTTTGACACTTAGCTTAATTAATTAGGGTGTTAAATTGGAAAATTTATTTTTCGACAGTGATGCTAAGAATGAACCAACTGCTCACCTTGATTTAATTTAATAAAGGAGTGATCGGGTATTTAATTAGGCGAGGTGTCACAGGTGGTATCAGAGCATCAGGTTCTAGTGTCCATAGGATCTGTACGGCTTATTTCGCTTTCAGCTTAATGTTTTTGCTATAGAGCCCTATTTTTTGGACTGTTGTACTCTTGCTTTTACGTTTAAGTCTTCAGCTATTTGAGATTTGATAATAACTGTAGACTAATAAACTTTTCCACGTTTCAGATGCCTCTGAGACGTGCTCCGAAGGATAGGCGTGCCCAGGCCGAGCAGCCAGCAGCTCCGGCACAGGGTACTATGAATTCCAATGAGGTAGCCGCCATTATTGCTCAGGTGGTGAATGCCGCGCTAACGGTGGTTCAACAGGCTCCACCCCAGGTTCAGGCAGTGGCGCCAGTACCAGCACAGCTTCCATCTGCATGGGAGAGGGTTAGGGATGCTTTTCAGAAAGCGCATCCCCTTGAGTTCTCTGGTAGCTCCGATATTGTCACAGTCAGCCAATGGAAGAAAGACATCCAGCGGCATCTCCATATGTATGAGTGTACAGACGTGCAGAAACAATTGTTGGCTTCCTTTAAGCTGGTGGGAGCCGCATTGCAGTGGTGGGAGTCCACTACCACTTTGGAGGAGAGGGACATGATTCCTATTTCGTTATTCTGGGAGCGGTTTGACCGCAAGTACTTTCCATCTGCAGTGCATACTGAGATGAGGCGAAAATTACTGAATCTGAAGCAAGAGAATTCTATCATAGCCGAGTATGAGGAGGAGTTCACGAGACTTCTCACCATCGTGCCAGAAGAGGCACCCACTGAGAGCAAGAAGATTATGTTGTTTGTGGACGGGTTAGCTTGGAGGATCCGTCAGCACCTTATTGGGAATTTATCCCTGAGTACTTTCACTGATGTACTCAATGCCGCGTTACTACATTGCCAGGATCACCGCTTCCATCTTCAGGGAAGCAAGAGAGCAGGAGAGTCCAGCCAGCAGGGCAGGGCCGGGGGTAATAGTGCTAGTGGGGCACCATCTCATGGACAGACTCGTCAGCACGAGCAGAGTTCCCATCAGGGGGACCCTGCTAAGAGATTCTGTTCAGGTGATTCTAGGCAGGGATTTGGGGGTTATAGGCAGGGCGAGCCTAATCAGCAGGGCCATCAAGGCCAACACTGACAGCAGGGTCAGCAACAGGGCCAACAGGGCCAACAACGTGCTAATCAGGGCCAACAGGGCCAGTGGCGGGGAGGTAACGGCCAACAGGGCCATGGTCAACAGGGACAGAGGGGAGGTAATTTCAGAGGCCGATGTTTTGGGTGTAGTAAGCACGGCCATAGGTACCAAGATTGTCCAGAGGGAGAGAGGGCCCCACAGCAGCAAGGTGCCCGTAATGAGCCACAGAGACCACTTTTTCCACCTGCCCTCCCAGTTCCAGCCCAGGTGCCAGCCCTACCAGCCGTTCCAGCAGCTCCAGTGCAGCAGGGGCAATTACAGTATGGACGTGTCTATAATGTCCACCAGGCAACATCTCCACAGGCACCACCCGCGATTGAGGGTATGTTTCCTATCCATGGTACTATGGGTCGGGTTTTGTTTGATACTGGGGTGACGAATTGTTTTATAGCTACGCATTTTGCGAGGGCCTTAGGGTTGTTAGCCACAGCAGAGAGCACAATGACGTGTGTAGACTCACCACTGGGGAGTGGGTCTCTTATTTTCTTTATATGCCGAGGAGTGGGGGTAGAGATTGGTAGTTTGGTATTACCTGCAGACATGTTAGTCTTAGATATGCATGAGCACGATGTGATTATTAGTGTGGATCGGCTCGCAGCTTATAGGGCCATGATTGATTGCTTTGGTGGGAGCATTGTTTTTGCCATTACGGGGCAAGATATGTTTGTAGTAGCGATGCCTCGCCCAGAGGGAGGTTCGACCGCTCATTTATATTATATAGAGGAGGATACCTCTAAGGAGATTGTGATTCCGCTAGACTCGATCCCAGTCATTCGCGAGTATTCCGATGTGTTTCAGGAGATACCAGGCCTACCCCCCAGTCGAGAGATAGAATTTGTCATATATTTATTGCCAGATACGAGACCTATAGCACGCGCACCGTACCGTATGGCTCCGGCAGAGATGCGAGAGTTACGAAATTAGATAGAGCAGCTGTTAGGTCAGGGATTCATTCGCAGGAGTACCTCACCTTGGGGCGCTCCAGTCTTGTTTGTGAAGAAGAGAGATGGTTCACTGAGATTGTGTGTGGACTACCGGGAGTTGAACAAGGTCACGATACGAAATAAGTATCCGTTGCCTCGAATCGATGATCTGTTCGACCAACTGAGGGGAGCAACTTTCTTTTCGAAGATAGATCTGAGGTCGGGGTACCATCAGTTGCGTATTAGAGAGCAGGATGTTTCAAAGACTGCCTTCTTGACGAGATATGCCATTCGGACTCACAAATGCTACAGCCGTGTTCATGGACTTAATGAACTGAGTGTTCAGAGAGTTCTTGGATCAGTTTGTCATCGTCTTCATAGATGACATTTTGATATATTCACGCTCCGAGGAGGAGCATGCCGAGCACTTGAGGCAGGTTCTTTAGACTTTACGAGAGCATCAGTTGTATGCTAAGTACGAGAAGTGCGGATTCTGGTTACGAGAGGTACAGTTCTTAGGGCATGTTGTTTCTGATCAGGGAATAACAGTTGACCCGAGTAAAGTGTCACCGGTAAGGGAGTGGGGACAGCCCACGACACCGACGGAAGTGCGTAGTTTCTTGGGGTTAGCTGGTTACTACAGGAGATTTATTCGGGGATTCTCCAAAATAGCGGGTCCAATGACGAATCTGGCTCGCAAAGGGGCACCGTATGTTTGGGATGACGCTTGTCAGTTGGCTTTCGACGAGCTGAAAGACAAGCTTACTTCAGCACCAGTCCTTGCGTTACCAAAGTCGGGTGTGGAGTACCTGGTTTACACCGATGCGTCTTTACCGGGACTTTGGGGAGTACTTCAACAGGAGGAGAAGGCTATAGCTTTTGCCTCTCGCAAGCTTAAACCGCATGAGAAGAGTTACCCCACACACGACCTGGAGTTAGCAGCGGTCGTTTTTGCATTGAGGATATGGAGGAACTATTTATTGGGAGAGAAATTCCGTTTATTCACAGACCACAAGTCATTGCAGTACCTGTTCACTCGGCGAGAGCTGAATATGCGTCAGCGCAGATGGCTAGAGTTTATGAAGGACTACCAGTTCGATATACAGTATCATCCGAGGAAGTCCAACGTAGTTACTGATGCGTTGAGTCGTAGACCGGTAGACGAGGTAGCGGACGTCTGGAAAGCAAAGTGGAAGGAGTTGGGTCACCAGGACGCAGTGGCCCGTTCTTTCATATCCGTGATGTCAGTCACACCCGATATTGTTACGAGGGTGATACAGGCACATACCACAGACCCGTTTTGCTAGGAGCAGATTGTATGACTTTTAGCCGAGGGTGCTGAGTCCTATTCTGTTAGTTCTGATGGGGGTTTGAGGTTTAATGGGAGGGTGGTAGTTCCAGAAGGGGCTGAATTACGCCATGCAGTGATGACCCAATCTCACGGGTCCCGGTTTGCGGTGCATCCTGGAGGGGATAAGATGTACCAGGATATGAGAAGACAATACTGGTGGAGTGGGATGAAGAAGGACATTGCTGAGTTCCTGTCCAAGTGTTCTACCTGCCAGCTGGTGAAGGTGGACCATCAGAAACCTTCAGGGTTGCTTCAGCCATTGGAAGTACCCGCGTGGAAGTGGGAGAGCATTTCCATGGATTTTATTATGGGGTTACCTACATCACAGCGGGGCCACGACTCTATCTGGGTGATTGTAGACCGTTTAACCAAGGTGGCTCATTTTCTACCGGTGCGGACATATTATACCACGGGTCAGTATGCTCAGTTGTTTATTGCTGAGATCGTCAGATTACACGGGGTGCCCCTGAATATTGTGTCAGATAGAGATAAGATTTTCGTGTAACATTTTTGGGAAAGATTTCAGGAGGCTATGGGTACTGAGTTGAGGTTGAGTTCAGCTTATCACCCACAGACAGATGGAAAGACAGTGCGTACTAATCAGATGTTGGAGGATATGCTATGCATGTGTGTTCTTGATTTTGGAGGAGATTGGGAGCCACATCTTCCACTGGTAGAGTTTGCCTATAATAACCCGTATCAGTTCACGATTGGCATGACTCCATTTGAGGCTTTGTATGGCAGGCCTTGTCGTTCCCCAGCTTGTTGGCTCGAAGTGGGGGATAACAAGTTGCTAGGACCAGAGGTGATTCAGGAGACCTCCGTGAGGATTGAGATGATCAGGAGTTGCATTCGGGTAGCCCAGGACAGGCAGAAGAGCTACGCCGATGCGAAATGGTTCTTCCGGGAGTTTAGTGTGGGGGACCAAGTGTTATTGCGTGTATCTCCTATGAAGGGAGTGATGAGGTTCAGGAAGAAGGGGAAGTTGGCTCCGAGGTACGTGGGACCATTTCCCATCATCGAGAGGATTGGGCCGGTTGCATACAGGTTGGGACTGCCAGAGCATTTACATCGCATCCACGATGTATTCCACATCTCGTCGTTGAGACGATATCTTCGGGATGATATGGCCCATACTCACATCGGGATAGATGAGATAAATTTACAGCCTGATAGCTCTTATGAGGAGAGACCGGTGGCTATCCTAGACTTTAATGAGAGGAGATTTAGGTCGAAGATAGTTCAACTTGTGCGGGTCCAGTGGGAGCACCATAATGTGGAGGAATCCACTTGGGAGCGCGAGACAGATATGCGCGAGAAACATCCAGATTTGTTCTTACCAGGTATGCCTTATTTTTCCGAATTTCGGGACAAAATTCCGTTATTAGGGGGGAAGTATGTAATACCCCATATTTTCATGCTATATTAATTTGGGGATTTATTAAATTTAGTGTGAGTAATTATTTAATAAAAATCCGGAAATTAATTATGTTATAATTATTAACGTGACGAGAGTTAGTAATTATATAAAATTTGTTGAATATTACTAATGAGTAAAGTAATATATAATATTGGTTATATTGAATGTCATGAGTGAATTAAGTGACAATTTCGGAAATTTAAGGCGGGACGTGCTCGTGTAGCGTCGGGACTAAATTTTGATAAATAAAAGTGAATATTTTATAAGTTGTTTGTATGGTCGTTTTGAGTACGCCAACGCGTCCGGAAGGGTCGAGATAGTCAGAAAAGTGTAACCGGGGGTTTAGTTTGGGTCTCGGAGCGTTTTTAGGCCTACATAGTAACCCGGGAGGGCATTTTGGTCATTTTACATTTTTGGGTAATTAAACCCAAGAAAATTAGAGGGGTTATATCAGATATTGAGGTTGTCACCTAGGGTTAGAATACCCAAAATCTAGAACGGCCATTGGAGAAGAGAGGAGAGAGCTCTCAAGGGATTCAAAGGCTCAAAACTCAACGGTTTGCACCACCGCCACCACCAACGCGTAGATCGCGAGACGGGGAACGCAATTATACCGAATTCGGCACCAAACCAGACCTCTGAAAATCCCAGGCAAGTGTTTATCTTTCTTATTTCATTGATGCATCTTTCATATTAGTTTAGGAGTAATTAGGATGAGTTTTAATGGAAGAAAACCCGATTTATGATAGGAATTTCCATGTAGTATTGGTCTAAATGATAATTATGGAAACCCTTGCCATGTAGAGGAATTTAACCATGAAATTATGATTATTATAAGAAGGAATTTCTAGAAATTTTTTTGTTAGAAATCTGTTTAAGAAATTTTCTAGGGTTCTTGATAATTGTATAGATCTTGGGCTGTTAATCCATGATTAAATGACAGAAATCCACATGCTTTATGTTGGAAATGCCTAATATGATGATATAGAGTTAGTAGTATCAATTCTAGGATGATTGGGATTAGAAAATATGGAATTTTTTGATGTTAGTAGAGGAAACCCGTAACTGCAACTCTGCAGTTTTCACAGACCTGTTTGATCGATCGATCGAGCCCAGAGCTTCGATCGATCGAGCCCCAGACCTCGATCGATCGACCCTTCCTGGCAGACTCCTATTTCCCTTGTTAAATTAGTTAAATTCAATTTATCGTGAAATAATTCTTGGGTATTCTTAATAAAATGTTGTGGGAGATAGGGAAGACCAGTAGGATATATGAATAAATTTTGGGGACTTTTAATGTGAGACGAGGATTGTATTTTGGGATAATTACTTAAGGGTCGATGAATTTATGTATTAAAAGGAGAGGTGCGTAAGAGAGTTACGTTGGAACATAGAGAGAATACTTACTGAATTTTATACTTGGGAGGTTAGAGCCCACGAGTGTCACGTAATAAAATGGGAAAACCCTTCGAGTTAAGGTTAGTGACGAACCCTTATAAGAAATACTTAATGTGAAAATTAAGGATAAATATTGTAATTTTGGGTGATGAGAGAAACCTATATTGATATGATAATAAGTGGTATATTTATATGGTTGTGTATGCATACATTATATACGTGTGAAAAACGTACCCGCGCTACTTGCTATCCCCGAGGTTACCGCACTGGGATGATCTTATCCTGTGTTGCCTTATGGGGGATATTGATTCGTACCCTAGGAGATAGATGTCCTTGGTACAGGCTATCGGAATGATAGTTCAGACGGTCTTAAGAGACGTGAGGGTATGTACTGACCTCTTAGAGACTTGGAATCTATGCTTCGCCTCAAATCTTGTTTGTATATATGTTGGTACAGTTCGGGAGTGAGTCTGAACATGTATTTCCCTTAGTGTGAGTGATACGGGGATCGGATAGCAGAGTATGCCCGCACCATAGTTTTATTCGGGGTGCTGTTGTAAAATTATATATTATACGAGTAGTTAGTATATATATAATTATGAAAATTCTGAAATTTGGAATTGCCTACTGTGATTTGATAAGTAGGATACGATTGATGGATCAGATTGTAAATACTTGTTTTGAGAAAGTATACTATGACACAGGAAAAACTTTAGTGATTAATAAAGTTATAATGAGAACCTTGATTACAAAAATTGAAATCTTACTTTATAAACAATTATATTGTTCGGCCTTGAAATCTTACGAGTGACCTAAGATAAGTTAAATCATTGAGAGAGAATTGTTTGATATAAAATAGATAATCCGTTGGGAAGGTTAGTACGATAGGCGTGCACATTAGAAGAGAGGTGAGAATTTCTCAAGAGAGAGTCGTACTAATATGTTGTTTCATTGGCCTGTATCAATTTAAATACTTGCTAAACGAATTTTAAATCATACACACTATCGGGCTCTGACCCGTTTCTTTCTCTCTCTCTCTCTTGTATATATATGTATGTATTATAGGTGCCCAACCACAGGGGCGTCTTGCTTAGGATCCCTTGGAAGGAACGTGCTTAGGTGGCAGTTGCAGGTCTCTTGATTAGACGACTTCGTTCATTCAGATCCACTCTTAGTACTTTCATTTAGTTAGGCATGTGTAGCCCTTCCATTATTAATCTGTTTTATTTGGGACATTTGTATTTCAGTTATTTCTAGTTCTGTTACTATGGGATTTATTCTGTATGGATGTGTTACTTTAAATTTTACTTTTTGGGATTCGATTGACGAATGTTTAAATTAATTGGATTATGTTCCAGGATTATTGTGATGTGACTCTTACTCATTATAAGGTTGTTAATAAATAAATAATTTTTCTTTAAACAAAATTTGGAAGAAATGTTATATAATGGTTTTGACACTTAGCTTAATTAATTAGGGTGTTAAATTGGAAAATTTATTTTTCGACAGTGATGCTAAGAATGAACCAACTGCTCACCTTGATTTAATTTAATAAAGGAGTGATCGCCCGGTATTTAATTAGGCGGGGTGTCACAGCCAAACCTTGCCAAGCAAGTGACTGACTATGTTCTTAAGTGCGACAAATGCTAGAGATTTGCTAACATTCCCCATCAACCCATCAACCTATTTCTCCAATATTAGCGCCTTGGCCCTTTGTAATGTGGGGGATTGACTTTGTCATCCCTCTACCCAAAGCAAAGGGGAATTTCCATTTTCTGATTGTCACAATAGATTATTTTTCTAAGTGGCTGGAAGTCAAAGTTATGGTTACGATTCCAGAAATAAGTGTTTCAAATTTATTTTGAGGAATATTATTTATTGGTATGGACTCCCAACACCTTTTTATCCGATAATGGGAAACATTTCATGAACAAGTCATTAGTAGCTTACTGTGAAAGGATCGATATTAAATAGTTCTTTTCTATGCCTGGACAACCACCGAAAAATGGGCAAACTAAAGTAACAAATAAGACAATACTGGATGGAATAAAGAAAAAGTTGGAGGGCGCTAAAGGAAAATGGGATAATGAACTACACAATGTCTTATGGCCCTATAGGATGGTCGTAAGAACTCCGATGAGAGAGAACCTATTCATGTTGGCCTATGGGACAAAAGTCATCATTCAAACATAATTAGGACTGTCAATTCACATAGTTCAAACTTACGATCCCAAAGTAAATCTAGAGGAAATAAGGCTAGACTTGGATCTTACACAACAAATAATAGAGTGTGAGACCATAAGATGGTCAGCGTATCAGTCTATTGCAGTGGGGGATCTCGAACTGACAAAGGTAATCTAGAAGACCAATAAACTCCATCCTAACTAGAATAAGACATATAGAGTTACTTAAGAGGTCGTCCCAATAACATATATGTAATAAAACCTTAGGGGTGAGCCATTCTCAAATCCTTGGAATGCAAACCATTCTAAGAAACACTAACAGTAGGAAGCTTAAGCACTTTTGTTTTTTAATCATATGTACAGAAGCATAACAAATATTTGAGAATGTAATGAAGAAAAATTGGATGGAATATGATGAAGTGTTCTCTACTATTTTATTTTTGCATAAGTGATAGAGTAAATCTCTATCTCGGTGGTACAAGAATGCCTTTGGAGTCTAGCTCCAAGACATCGCTCCTTAAAAACCCTGAGAGGTGGGAAATGTTTTAACATCATGTTTAGTACATGGTGGAAATATTTAACATCATTTCTAATTGTGAAATTTAATCTCTCGACAGTAAGAGAATGCTTTTGGAGTCTCGGCTCCAAAGCATGACTCCACGCAAACCTTGAGAGGTGGGAAATGTTATAACATTATTTAATATATGGTGAAAATGTTTAACATCATTTTTTATGGTGAAAGTTTAATCACTCTCTCGGTATATGAGAATGCCTTTAGATTCTCGACTCTAAGAAGGCATCATCCTTGCAAACCCTGAGAGGTGGGAAATGTTTTAATGTCATGTTTAATATATGGTGGAAATTTTAAACACCATTTTATAGTGATAATTGAATCTCTCTCTCTCAGGGGTATGATAATGCCTTTGGAGTCTCGACTCCAAGGAATCACCCCTTGCAAACCCTGAGACATGGTAAATGTTTTAACATCATGTTTAATACATGGTGGAAATGTTCAACGTCATTTTTTTATGGTGAAAGTTGAATATCTCTCTCGGTGGTGCGATAAAGGCTTAAACAAACATCACTTTGTGATGAAAAAGATGAACGTCAAGAAATATGATGAAAACAAGAAGTAATGATGCAACACTTAGCAAAAATTATAGAAAGTAGTTAAGAAATATATATTAAAATATATTAAAGACAAGGTCCAACAAAAGTAAACTTGATTACAATATGTGGGCCTCAAAGCACAGACGGTAACCCAAAATAAGAGAAAGTTGAAATGATGTTAAGGGAACCAAATTACCTTCTGTAACAGTGGGCTCAAGAACGATCGGGTTAAATTTTGGTTCAATGTGGGTCTTCATCTCCTCCTGATCTTCATATGCTACAATGTCTCCCTCTGCAATTAATTGAATGGTATCTTCATCACCCACCTTGTGTTCAGCCACCGAGAAACATTCTCGACCTCTATTAGGACCTCTTAAAGAGCAACAATACTCTCAAGAACGACAAAACTGAAGGCCTTAACGATCTCAGCCAACCCTTAATTAGTGGAGATCAAATCACCAAACTATTTAGAGAGCCGATTATAAGCAGTCCTGGCACCCTTTTCTAGCTACTGAATGGGGTACCTCACAAATTCATCCAAATCCTTAAAGTCGACCATAGCTTTCTCAGTTGCGGCCTCTATCATCTCGTCCCTTTCATCCCTCTCCTTATTTTACTTCCCCACAGATGAATATAAATCCACACTGAGTTCCATGATGAGAATGAGAAACTCCAATCTTCTCATTGCAACCATGACATGCCTTAACTCCATAAATGAATCAAAGCACTTCCAATTTTAAATCTAGGGGTAATCGATCATGAAAGTCAAAATTTCAAAAAGTAGTTGACTGAATAATTGATCTAAGTTTGAATAATAGATTAAGTAATATATCTAAGTTTGAATAATTTTGGAGGGAACAAGTGAGTTTTTAAAAATAGAGAAACAAATATAGTTATTAACCTTTAAAATAAACTCAGAAAGGTTTGTCAATGGTGAGGTGCTTAGATACTTTCAAATGGGAGGGGAATCACCTATTTATAGGAGATTTTAGAACTTCTACTCCAATGTGAGCTTGGTTTATTTGATCTTGATTTCAGGCAGTGATGAAATCGAGGCAAAGTCGTGCACACGGGACAAATGTTAGTCATGTGCATGGGTCCAATTGGGACCATGCGAATGGTTAAAGGTGATTTTTCAAAATAATCCTTTTACTTTCACCAAATCAAAAGGGTCAACTCCCAAAATGTTTTCACAATAACTCTAAGTAAAAATAAACACTTGTCCATCCAGTTTTAAAACATTCATTTTGAAAAATACCGTGTACGTGTGTGTATCCATAGCTTAATTAACAAAACTACCAAAAAAGATATAATCTTCAAAGCATGTGTGCAAAGGAAGTCTTATGATTGTTCAGTGTCTTGCATGATCTTGTGATTGTTGAGTGGGTGTTGGTGCCCGTGCATCAGGATCAATGGGTTGTGTAGGCAGTCCACGTGTAGTCTGTCATGTAGAACGGCATAAACTAACACTAAAAATGGCTCGAATAAAGATAGCGAACTCATCCATAAGCAAGCATGGAATCCCTAATTGATAGAAATAACATGTGATTAACCTCCCATAAGGTAAATCCACCTATCCAGTATCTATAGATTCTCTCAACTGAAGCACAAGGTTTGGATAGTCTATAGCCCGCCTACATGCTAAAGCATACATCAACCTACCAATGTGATAATATAAGTCCTCTGTGCAAAGTTTAGGCTTACGGTTGTAAAAAACCAAGAAATGAAGTCAATATTATCTCATATCCATGCCAGGTTGTCCGTAAAGAGAACTTACCTAATGCGCTGGATACCCCGCAAGGAAAGAAGCAACCCTATCATGTGCAACTATACCATCACTGATAATTTTCCTTTTCTGTATCGTTGTTTAGAGGCCACTATCAACAATTCCTTTAATTTACCTATAAAAATTATCAAAACTAATATAAAGGTAAGTGAGGGTGTCAATCCACGTTTCAAGTGTGAAGAACTAAGTGTGATGAAAATTGTAAATTCATTTTTAATATTTTTTTTTCTTTTCTATGTTTTCAAAACAAATTAAACAAGTGAATAAAGATAATTAACTAATCGCATAGTAATCTAAAGTAGGTTAAGTAATGAAATAAAAAGGAATAAGATAAATGGTGTGATTAGGATGAGAAAGAGACAATGAATGAAATCCACCCTCATTTCTTACAATTAAAATACGTTTGAAACTCTCCAATTTGATTAACTTCAAAAATATTTATTGAATTAAAAAGTTAATTCTCATCACACTTAAGAATATACAAAAATATTATTTTAGAAAACAAATTTCAATTCCTACAAATTCTACTACAAATAGATTAAAATTAATTAAATGAACAACCCCGTAAGGAAAATTTATGTATATAATTTTAATTCAACAAAAGCACAACAAGAGTAGTACATAGTTAGATCATAATATTAATTAAAAGATAAGCTTATCTCTAGTCTGAATCTTAGGAAAAAATTGTAAACTAGCCTTCAATCTTTTCTCAGAGGTGTTTTACCTTTTTTCATTGCATAAAAAAGTGTATGAATTAGAAATTACTAATCAAAGGAAATTAAAAAAAAATCATCTCTTGAATGGGATGATTAGCCTACCACAATAAACATCCAAAGCATGAAATAGACGATCAAATTCATATGTAAACTAAACAATTATAAATAAAATGAAGAAATGATCAAACCAATACCTCGAATTAATATAAGTCTTCACTTTTTACACAATTCTAATGTTCTCAAATAAATTCTAAACACTAAAAATTATTTTTCTCTACTAAACCTAACAAAATCTACCAATTTTCTAAAACCTAACTTTCTATCTTTCTAATTTTCTGCCCAAAAATTTTCTCCTCCAAATGATGATTGAGGCTTCATTTTATAGGTAATTGCATTGAGTTAGCGGTATATTTGGAAGGGTAAAGGTTGTGGATTAAATGGGGTGAGGATTGGAATTAAGCTGAGGATAATGTTGAAAATACACACATGTGCATATCCATTGTGAGGTAATAAGAGTGTTGGGTGGTTTGAGAGGTAATAAGAGTTAAAAGGTTTGAGATGGGTATTTGGAGGTCCACTGAAATAAGTGGTTGGGAGAGTAGGTTCCGAGATTTTAGGGGCTCAAGGAACTCTTAAATTGGGGGCTCTATATTTAACAAAAGATTGTTCATTAATTTATAAATTATAGGTTTTTCTTTTATAAAAAATATACCGACTTATTATTCGAAATTACGACAAGTTTAAATTTTTGTCCATTCAGTTTTTAACAAATTCTTTTGGGGACAATTGA
The DNA here is from genome assembly GCA_949130495.1 of Sambucus nigra. Classification (NCBI taxonomy): domain Eukaryota; kingdom Viridiplantae; phylum Streptophyta; class Magnoliopsida; order Dipsacales; family Adoxaceae; genus Sambucus; species Sambucus nigra. The sequence goes on along the minus strand of OX422224.1, from coordinate 117,292,265 downwards.
AAAATGATGCTATAAATATAAATACATATATAAAATTTTGGGGCCTCTTAAATGCGTCAAAAATCCAGGGCCCGAGGCGACCTCCTCTCTCACCTCCCATTAAAACCGACCCTAGTGGTTGTAAGGGGTTAATTGGGTCGCTGCTAGATGGGAAGAGCGGATGGGTGTAGTAAGGTTTAGAGAGGAGCTCGGTTCAGGTATGAGACGGAGCAGGTGGGAATTTTTGGGTCTTTTGCCCAGGGTGGATGTCCGTAGTTTGGTTAGGGTTAGTGGGTAATGGGTTAAGGTCCAAGCAAGTCCTGGGTTTACGGATAAGGGGGTGTGGAATGTGGTTCACGAGTTGGAATAGGTGTTAGAGTCATTCTAGGATGGTTGTTTGATTGGCAGAGGTTGGTGTTTTAATAAAGGAAGCTGAGAGAAATGTGTGGTGGGTAAGAGATGAAAAAAAGAACAAAAATCTGATGTGGGTATTTTGAATGTGAGGGGATGGAGTTTACAGGGTGTAGGACTATTAATGGGTCGGGTCTGGACCCAGACCCTACCCGAACTCGATCCGTATAATAGGGTATGAGCATATTTTTTTTGGACCCAGGACCCGAAGATCCGTTTATTAAACGGGTAAGGTCTGGATCTTATACAAGACCCGGACCCGAAAACCCGGCCCGAATTGTACATTATTATTTTTTAAATATATATACATATACTATAAATTTATATATATTTATAAATATATCTTATCAATATAACATGTAAGTAATATATATAAAAATATATATTTTTGTATATAATAAATATAAATAATATATGTTTTATTTATACTAATAATATTCTATAATACATTACAAAATATTTTAATTTAAGATTAAAAAATAAAGAAGGGGGATAATATAAAATAAATTTATATATTTGGCCAAACCAGGACCCGAGACCCAAAAACCCGAACGGATCCAGGTCTGGATCCAATATTGTAGACCCGATGAAGACCCAGACCCGATAAAGACCCGATTAAACGGATCTGGATCTCCCTAAACCTGACCCGGCTCCGACCCGTTGACAGGCCTAACAGGGTGTGTATGAGTGTATTATAATTGGGTATATGTGAGAAAGGTTTTAGAGTGTGTGTAGGTGTATGGGGATATAACAAAAGTATATATATATACACACACACACACAAAAAAAAAAAAAAAAAAAAAAGTAAAATATACTAATATTAAAATTAAAACACACACATATAAAAATATAAAAAGAAAGAGTCAAATAAACAAATTAAAATATAAAATAAATAACAATTAAAAATATATTTACGACATAAACATATATACATATAGAAACGAATATACTACTATATATATAAGACACGCGTACACTGTATTATATTTATATAAAATAATAAAACACTAAAACACTAAAAGTAAAGATAATAAAAATAAGAAGAAATAAAAATAAAATAACATGCACAAATATAAAATAATATATACTAAAAACAATAATCCTAATACCCAGTGGGGAAATATTTGAAATGTGACTCGAGATGGTTTGGGCTTGGGTATTTGGTAATGGGATTGGGTTTAGACTTTTTGCCTGCATCAATGCCACATTTGCTTTGATATAATTCATTTGAAACTCCAAATATAAATTGACATACAAGATAAATAAATACGCACAAAAGACTAATTTTATCGAGAACTAGCAATTAAAACGCGTTTGTTTGGGACATAATTTTAACACTTTTAGGGGCTTATCTCGCCATGGCCAAACAGAACATTTTGAATCCTTGAACAAATATAGAGATAAATAAAGATAAGTAACCAAAAGTGAGCCACTTTCACAGGAACTTGTGATTGAACCTATCATGTGCACCGAGCTGTTAAACTTGTAGGTTGCCCTACAACGCGAATGTTTTCTCGCGAAGGTTTGCAGTTAATATAAGCATAAATCTAAAAATTTATTGTAAGCAATTTATTGGAAGGCAATATCTTATTAGACAATGAAAAATCATACAGCCTATCTGTAAAGACTTAAAGGAATACAATGTTCAACTATTAGTGTATGGAATAAAATTACTTAATACCCAAGGTGTAATTCTTCCTAAAAATTCAACTTGTCTTTTCTGAAAAAATATTAAGTATCATAAGAGTAATTCCTAGATTTTCTTTATGGAATCAGTGCTTTCATTTCAAATCTCGTTAGATATGTCTCTCTGAATCGAACTCTTCGAGATTTGGGTAAGTGTATCTCTCGAGTCACTGAGGAGATGAGTAAATATAAATAAGGTCAAACGTCTGACGTACTTATAATGAATTCAAACCACTATATTGAGAATGTTGACTTATTTACCCCATTAAATTCTCGCTCGCTCGAACACCTAACCAATGATTAAAATAAGGTTTATGCAAGGAATGGGGGGCAATGAGACATAGTAGGTGGATGATATGATCGTGAATTTTTTAGAAGATTGGAATATAATTTGAAATTTTTTGTATTTTTTTCACAAAATTATAATCGCATGCCTTTTTTTTTATCATTTTGCTATTATTGCTTTTATTTTTATTTTTTTTCTATTTTTATGATTTTTCTTTTTTTCGTTTTTAATTGCGATGCACTTTTCTTTTTATAACACCAATGAAGACATTTTCATATTGACACTTTTAATCACTTTTTTCTCAAAAAATGATGGTAGTGATGGGAAATGTATATGGATGGTGTCTAGAACATATAATGATAAGTGAAATAAGAAAAGATAATGAGTGAAGTAAATAATAGATGATATGAGTGAAGATTTAGCGCTCGAGACAAACTACAAGACACATGTTCCTTATAACTCAAAAATGATTTACTTCTCATTGGTTACGCAAAAAATGAAGAATAATAAGATCATGCAACGACTAAGTGCGGTACCTAAAGGAAGTTGAATCAACTTGGGACTCGAAAATTATGTAAAAACCCTCGAAAAGGTGAATATTTCAAAACAAGTCGGCTTAAGTCTCCACTAATGATCTTTTAAGGATCTCCTAAGTATGTTTTTACTCATCAAATTTTGATTGTAAAACGAGGTAAGTGAAAATGTGTAAACTTTAGGAATTCATAGTGCAAGTATACCTTAGGAGGTATTATTTTCATAATTAGCCGCTGGTGAAAGATGAAAACGTGATGAATGAAAACGTAACATTTATACATGATAAATGAAAACCTAACATTTATACATGATAAATGAAAACTTGATAAATGAAAATGTGTCAAGTTTATGATAATGTTATAAATGTTCCTAATGTCTTCGGCCAAACAGAGCAAAACTCACCCATAAACAAGATAGAAACTAGGATGGATCGAGGTGGCAAAAAAGGTGAGGGTGATGAGAATCGACCTCAAACAAGACTGAAAAGTCAGTATTCATAAACATGATCCACAAGGTCAATATCTTCTATGTGTGTGGATCCTAGCTCCAAGAAAGGCTTCAAATGTTGAACGTTGACTTAAAAGAGGCTATCATATTTGGGAGGGAAATCACCTATTTATAAGGAATGCTAACTAATACAATAATTTTATTTTTGCAAAGCTATGCCCTATATTGTTTTTATGTTGGTTAAGCTCTTGGATTATGTCTTCTTCCAACATATTGACTTTTGTCGTTGCTTGGCTTTTCATAGACCTATATTACACCTAGCCAATTATACTTAAATTTAAAATTGGGTGTAATCGCTATGATGGTAGCCCTTGCAAATGCATGCCAATGGTTCTTAATCCAAAGTGTAAAATGGACTGAATGACAATCACAAATATTTCGTAAGACATATTTATGAGGTAAAAGCCCCACCAGAGGATAAAAAGCCTCGGCGCACTTTTAATTTATATTTCTACCTGAAAATAGTTTTACACGGGCAAGAAGGTACCTTTCACTCATGTACTTACGAGAAGTTACCTATGGACCTTCAACTTCCCCCTATAGATGAACATAAATCCACACTGAGTTCCACGATGTGAATGAGAAACTCAAATTTTCTCCTTGCAATCATGAGATACCATAACTCCTGCATTAAATTAAAGCCCCTCCAATTTCAAACCTAGGAATGATAGATCATGCAAGTCAAAAACTCATAAAGTAGTTAACTGAATTTAATAGGAAAGTGTAGATTCTGAACCAAAAACACTCAATTATCTCACAAAATCATAAATCAAGTAATAGATCTAAGTTTGAATAATTTTGGAGGGAACGATTGAGTTTTTAAAATAGAGAAATAAAGATAGCTCTCAACCTCGAAAATAAACTCAGAGAGGTTTTTCAATTGTGAGTTTTTTAAATAATTTCAAATGGGAGAGAAATTAACCTATTTGTAAGGAATTTTCAAATTCTACTCCGTCGTGCGAATGCTTGATTTTTTTCTGTATTCACGATTTCAGGTAGTGTAAAAATAGAGGGACAATTGTGGACACATGGTAAATGTTAGCTGTGTAAACGAGGCTTGTGCAAGGGTTCAACTGGACAATGCGAACGGATAAAGGAAGTTCTTTAAAATAATACTTTAACTTTCATCTAATCTAAAGGCTCAACTCCCAAAATGTTTTCACAATAATTCTGAGTAGAAATAAAAACTTGTTCATCTAATTTTAAAACACTCATTTGGAAAAATATCATGTATGTGTGTGTAGCCATAAGTCAATTCAAAAAAATACCAACAAGAATGTAATCTTCTTACCATATCTGCAGGTGTTATGAATGTTGATCGACTTGCATGATCTTCAACTTCAAAAGTCCATTTAAACAAATGAACACGCCTCGCTCAAACGTATCAAGCGTATGTGAATCGAATGACTCATTGGCTTAAATTTTCTGTCATGGAATTTAGCCAACTAATATATACAAAAAGTATAATACAAAATTACATTTTCAAAATAATGGCAGAATGTTGTAAGATTAAATATTCACGTAAATCCCAAGGGACGAACTTATATAATATTTAATCATAGTGGATGATGAAATACTCCATAATATTTTTCCATAATAATTGAGAAAATAACGCATGGATTACGCTAGACCTAATAAACAAGTGAAACTCATGGATAGTATTTAATCATAGGGACTAATGAAATGCGCCTTTACGTTTTCCCATATTGATTGAGAAAACGACTTGTGAGTCACGTTATACCTAATATGCTGATGGGTGAAACTTTGAAATGAGTTAAAAAAGTAAGGAGCTTTGATAGAGAGACCCATTTTTGTTACCCCTAGCTTTAACATGTTATACCTTGTTTTGTCTTTTATGCCCTGACAGGACCCATACAAGTAAAGACAAAGCAAGGTACAATACTTTGAAGTCAGGGGTAACGAAAAGGGTAACAAAAAAGGGTCTCCCTAATATTTTCCAAAAGTAAGTATATATGTGGACAAGGGATGGGATCACTTTACCCTTGTTCCCCCTCATTAATTTCTATCACGGTCTCAGAGGTAGTAATGGAAAAAACAACAACACATTGGGACAAAGAAAAAGTCACTAATATTGTGATATAATTTGCATAACTGTAAACAAAGTACTCTCTCAAGAATCACTTCAACTAAAATACGTAGCAAAACATCTAAGGTCTCACCACCAACTCTTGTGATGGGGGGAGTAGTAGGGGTCTCTTCGTTGAAAACTCATCAGGAGAGTTGGTGGCATAAACCAATACTGATAGTTAGAGGATGAAAAAAAATGGGACTAAATAATAAAATTAGTTCCACAAGAGCACGTGGATTGTTAAAGAAAGAAATGTAATTATTAGACCTAACTTGAAACTTGGTAAATAAAGATAACTATTAGTCGAGAAGAAAAGAAGATAAATATTATCGTTTCAACAACTGCACTAGAAGGATGAGGAGAAGAAGCAACTGTATCGTGAACCTTAACACTTTTTCCATGGTGTTTACTTACATAAAGACTAGATAAAATAAAGGGTTCATAACGCTTCTTCACAAGACGTTTCTTACAAATACCACAAGGATCCAATGTCTGAATAACACATGGTAGAATGACTAAGTACAAAAAAAATCTCCCATTTTATTGTGAGTGTAAAAGAGATGTTCCCTTGGTGCTAGGGTGCTTAAATATAAACTTAGGCATAACCTCTAATATAGGCGATAATCTACGAGACACGATGTTAATGGTAACAAAGGAGTAAACTCAATTGGAATGAATAATCTCTTTAATGTAAAACTCACAAACTCTCATGTATAACTCAACAACAAATAATACATACTATCTGTTTAGAAATAATAAATGAACTCTTGGAACAACTAGTTATAGGGAGAGAACAACAAGCACTCTAGATACACCTCAGGTAGGAAATTTAAACACTTGGTATATGAAGGAGTAAAGGTCAAATATCAATCAATGGTGAAGGACAAAAGCTTTAGTTTCTTCAAAGTCTCTATCACTATACCAAATCCTAGGAATGGTCACCCCTAAGGGGTCACAGCCCAGAGTCCTGACCATCTGTTCACGACCTAAAGCCGTGACCATATCCATGACCCAGTGTGGCCATGGATGCTCTTAGAAGTGGTAACGAGCCAAATTCCTGACCAGTATGGGTCATGGCCTTAGGTCGTGATCAGGTTGTGAGTCGTGACCATCATGATGCCAAATTTAATTATCTTGTAAATCGTGGAGTTAATCTCCAACAAGATTACCTATTCGATTGTATTCTATTTTCCCGACCAGAAAATTGGGATGATCCACCCGTTATGGATACAACTGCGTACAGAGAGCATTAACATAAACTGTAATGTCTCGCACCATAAGCACGCTAAATTGAATCTTGCCAACAAGTTGAAAATGATGGGATTCCGAGTTCATGTCACGAATATCTACACATGAATCATAGATACCCTTCCACCTAATGGGCCACGTGCATAAATTTATTGGCTCTTAAAAACTGATACTGAATGGATGGAAATCAGACACATTGAACATATTCTAAAGTCTTACTTTGAAAAGGTATATATATATATATATATATATATATATATATATATATATATATATATATATACAGAGAGAGAGAGAGAGAGAGAGGCAGGCTCCTGTGCACACTAAGTTTGCACATGTGCTGGCGCACACCATTTTTTTTATAAATATTAAAAATTATATTTTTGAGTTGATTTTTATGTGATATTTAAACATTTCAATAGATCCATATAAAAAAATCAGCTAAAAAAACTTGTTTTGCTATTTTTAAAAAATTGGTTAAACTTTAGCAGCTTTTAAAGTGCTTAAAAACAACGAAAGTTTGACCGATTTTTTAAAAATAGAAAAAAAATAAGCTTATTTTTTTTATAAGGGTCCCTTGAAATGTTTAAATATCACGCACAAAAAATCAACTCAAAAATATTTTTATTTTTCTATTTTAAAAAAATGATGTGCAAACTTAGTGTGCACAGAAGTCTGTCTGTATATATATAGTCATAAGCTTGATTAATTAATTATAATTTCTTATTATAATTATTTTGTCGCTTATGGTTTTTTATTTTTGTAGATAATGTCAGGAGAAAACAACCCAAGGGAATCAAGTGCCAAGAGGACACCGCAATGAGGTTCACCATCTCGTGCACAACCCGAATTCTCAACACCAATTGGTGAGCAATACACAACTCCACCAATGATTCCCTCCTCACCAAGTCCAACTGTAGCTTCTTTAGCCCCCTCATCCAGCACTCCTATTGCTCCACCGCCCTCATCCAACATTGTCAACGCCTCTCGCTCAGTAAAAAAGATGCCCATTGGTCTCTCCCTTCTCGAAAATAACTCGACGGGTGATAGGAATGACGTGCTGAACTTTAAAGCCGAGTGTTCGGCATTGGGAAAAATGAACGTGGGAGTTGGTGGAGCAGACAACTGGAACCTAGTTGATCAAGCTGTTAAAGATGACATATACGATCAACCTGGCAAGTATTTCTCATTTCCCGATCGTTCCAAGAATAAGGTTCCATCTCGGGTTGCTGAATCATTGAGGACATACAGAAGAAACCTTCGGAAGAAACATTTTCCAAAGGAGGCAGCGAGCTCCGATATTTTATCTTTAAAAGAGAAAGTTCTTCCCAATGTTGAAATTCCGGTGGAACGGTGGAATAAGTTTTTAGAGAATGAGGCAAGGGAGAAAAAGTAGGCCCAAAGGGAGCAAAACAAAAAAATAGGGCACAAAAAACTAATATCCGTAGGCTGGGATCCAAATCATATGAGGATTTGAAGAATGAATGGGTGAGTAGGACGAAGGATGGTACATATTGTAGCACCCCGTATTTCTGTGCATGTAATATTTAATTAATTCGAGAAATTTTAAATTACTTGTGTGTCGTAATTTAATTGAATTAATTATGGTAATATGTATTTAAATATTAATCGGAGAGTGAATGGTTAATATTAAGGGAAATTTAATTACTAAGTGAATAGTAATAATTAATTTACGTCATAACGTGTATTAGTGACGTGACATTTATTTATCTCAGCCCAGAGTCGGTATAGACTAATTTGGGTGTGAGATAAGAACTTTTATAAATTAATTCGGATCCTAATTTTGAGTGCATGGTTGAGTTCGGATGGGCCGAGATAGTCGAAAAAGTTTATGCGGGGGTAGTAATCGGGCCCACACGGGGCATTTTTAGGCATAATCGGGCCCACACGGGGCTATTTGGGTCACTTGGGCTTGGCCCATTAGCCTAAAAACGGGATTAGTGTTTTAAAACCTAAATCTAAGAGTGCGGAACGAGAGATAAATATAAACCTAAATCTAAGAAATTGGGGAAAAAGTGAGAGGGAGCAGTTAAAGCCAATCTAGATATCTTTTGCAGATAAAACAAGGAATGGATTGGGTGCTCATCATCAAGCTTGCCTCTACACAAACGGATCAAACCCAATGAACCCCCAAACGAAAGTGGTTAACTTGCTGTGATATTTATTTATGATATCCAATTCATATTTTTGTGATGTGAAATCAAAATTCGTTTTGGGTCTAAAAGGGTGCAAAAAAGGTTTTTTTTTTTATATAGAACACTTTAATGAAATTAATGGGAAATTAATGTGGGAATTCATTATGTTACATAGTTCAAAGATAATTTGTTCAGATGTGAAAACCCAGTAGAAATTTATGAACGAATTTGGGATAAAAAGATGAAATTGGGACTGAATGAGTAAGACCCGAAAATTTTCCAAATTCGAAAAAGTAGAGATCTATGAAATTTAATTTGTGTTTAAGGTTCTAGGGGAGGTCCTAATCATGTTCCCATATGATAAAAATGTTGTGTGTGCTTGAGATGAACCGTAGACAAGCTTGGAGGTTAGAGGAATTCGTTAATGGTAGAAACAGAAAGTCGGAGAAGATGAGGACCTATTCGATTGATGGCTGGAAATTTTTGACAGTTTGGACTTGGGAGTTTTAGGTGGGATTTTCTTTTAGTTTAATTACCAACAAGTCTAATTAAGGGAGAAAATATAATTAGGGAGGTTAATATTCTCATAATTATAAGGGCATATAATTGGGAGTAGTGGGGTAATTAAGTGTAACACTTACGTATGAATTTTGAGAATAAATTTTGAGAAATAAAATAAAGAACTAGGTGAATAAGTTCGGGTATAGTAGTAGGCGACACTACTCACTTAAATTAATTATGGATGAAAAACTAATTAATTTGGATTCGGGGATTGGAATCGGGTGTTATATTAATTTCGGGCTACGAGAGAGAGCCCGAGTATATTGATTGGGTGACACCAATAATAATTTAATTAATTAATGTGGAAATTAATTAATAATCAGAGTTGGACCATAAACTCGAGATACTAAGTATAGGCTAGTGTTGTGGACTCAGTATAGGTTAAGGCCGAGATATTTTATATTTATATATATACAGTGTGCGATAGTATATGTAGAGACCCCATTCTAATACCCCCTAACCTCTCCTAGGGTTCCTAGCACCTCCCTTCATCATTGCAAACCCAAGTCATACTCCAGGTACTGACCTAAAGGCCATTGGGCACTCCCAGACTCCATTTGACCGAAATTCAAACTCTTCAGCTCAAACGAGACTGAATGAATATTCGAAGGGCACTAAAACCTCTTTCCAACGGTCCATCCCGTGCGCAATTATGACTTACCATACGGACGAACGACCCGTTTTTCCCCTAAACTCGATCATGAGGTCACCAGATGCTCCCAGACTCCATTTGACCAAAGTCAACTCTTCAGCTCGACCGAGATTGGATCAATCTTCAAAGCTCACTGAAACCCCTTTACAACGGTCCAACCCGTGCACGATTCTGACTTATGGTACGGACGAACGATCCGTTTTACTCCGAAAGGTCACCGAATGCTTTTAGGCCCTAATTGACCAAAGTCAACTCCCCGATCCAAGAATGTCAAAGTACATCTCCTAACCTTTCTAACGGTCTTCCCCGTGCATGATTCCGACTTACCATGCAGACGAACGATCCATTTTCATCCGATGTTTCCTCGTCCAAAGGATCGACGAGCGCTTCTAAGCCACATTTGACCCAAAGTCAACTCCCGAACCCGAGAGCAGTCCAAAGGACTTTCGAAGGTCCCTGAAATACCTTTCCAACGGTTCACCCCGTGCACAATTCGGATCAACGATTCACTCTCTATGACCGATTTTTCGAAGGAACCTGAAAGACACTGCCAACCGGCAGGTTCCAAGCCCTGCCTATCGACGGTGTGCCTAAACACACCTGTCGATTGGCAGGACCAGGTCTATGCCGATCGAAAATGACCTGGTCCTATAAAAAGGAGGGCCTAACCTCATTTAAAAAGAAAAAAATAGAGATCCATCACTCCCAGTAAGCTCAGAAAACCCCTCTCGAGGTCAGCGTGATTTTCATATCCAAATCCCTTTTCAAACTTCACCTTTCATCACCTTTTTCATCAAACTTGGTGAATTAAGTACTCTCCATCATCATCTAAGTGCAAGGGCTGCCACCAACATCCAAGCTCAAGCTCAAGATCTTCAAAAAGGTCAAATTTTCTCAACTCTCTCTTTAAATTCCCCTAAATTCTCATTAGTTTGTTTTGTTACTTAGTACTTTTATTCTCTTATCTCACATATCTTAATATACTTTTTATCTAGTATTATCGCACATCTCTTATTTTCATATAAATAAAACCCAAAAAAAACAAGAAAAAAGAGGATTTGCTCATAAATTCCAAACGAGAATTCTCACACTTTTCTCACAACTAAAACACTTTTTTACACACACCCATAACAGAAGTCCCCGATTGTATATATGGGATAAATACCACCCCTCATTTTGCATACGAACTACGTGGACTTTGATGCCTCTATAGGCTACGTAGGCGTCTCGGGGTAAAACTCGAGATTCGAGTCATTTTTCTACTTTTTCCCTATTTTTCTATATTCTTTAAACTTAACTCTCTTAAATTCTATGTATTTACGCAAATATATATATATATATATATATATGTGTATGTATTTGTTCTTAATGGCGTATTATTCCACATGCGTTATCATTCCCTTATAACGATCGACGCTAGGATAATCGCATAAATCCTATTTTCTAATATTACTTTTAGGAACATTCCTATGGATGACTCGCTTTATCTATTCCATGATACAAGTCGATGATTCCTATCTCCACTACGTATACACATGCACACACATCACGGGGAAATAAAGGAAAATAGCAACAACCCATGAGAGACCGTAAGGGCGGAATGGGTGCCTAACACCTTCCCATATCGTAACTTAGTCTCCGGACCCTTTTCGAATCATTTTGGTTTCGTATGTATCACTATGTCTTTGGATGCTGTCCTTCAGGATGGCTCCCTTTTCTTTTGTCTGTTTTGAGTAAAATAGACTGGCGACTCTATCTATCTACATTTTTCACCTTACTCACTGACGCTGGCCGAAGCGCTCCCGAGAGGGACACGCGGGACCTAGAGGGATCCTCTCCCACCGCGAGGGGATATATACGGGGATGGCCATAGTGGCAACTCCGCTGGGGATATTGTTTTTTTAGGGCTAGAATCTATTTACATGGGTGTTTTAATTTCTTATATATCCCCTTATTTTCCCCTTTACTATTCATGTGTACCTCATGCTTATGCTTTTATTCACACGCTTATAGAAAATTCTCCATGTACTTTACACCACGTGCACCTAGGATCACATATATCCTCATGTTGCACGCATCACCCATACTTGGTATACCATTATTACTCATACTTTGCTCCTTGTTGGGCATGATAAAGAAATATACTCTCATCATGAGATACTAATAAGAGAATCATGAATGATTCACACAATATCACCAAAGAGCATTGTAATTGACCAAATTTTGTCCAGTAATTGGAGGGTCACTTAGTGATGGGCGCTGATCCGACAGGGCGCAGTTAGCCTAAGAGATATGACTCTCACCTTCCATTCACCAAGTACCTTCGACGTATATCGAAGGTTTCCCCCGCATCGTACCGCTTGACCAAAGTCATGACGGGAGGGATATCGCAGGGAACTCGTTCACGTACGTTGAGTATATCGAATTATCTCTCACACGTACCGTCCCCACGAGGTATATAGTGAGGCAATTCGCGTACACTCAGGTATATCAAATGGCTTGTCCACACGTACCGATTGCCCTAAAAAGCAAGACATATATCGTGGAAGCCACGCCAAAGGGGGGAACCCTTTCCAATTCACCCAACCAAGCTGCATACCCGCATATAGGTGTCAAGCCTAGGACACACATATTAGATTGTCAGTTTCAACCCGAAACTCTGCCCAAATTTCGAGTCGGCCTGCCGCCCAAATTTTTGTGCATTTTTAAAAATAGGACCCTGCCCGTGAGCCTGGTTACAAGTCCAGCCATAGCTTTACACATGTTACAAACATAAGTTTTCCACGCTCGAGTCCCGTTCGACATTTCATTTTTGCATTTAGGAGAATTTAATACAAGTGAAAACATAATAATCATGTTGGGACCCATCTTCCAAAAACACTTCTCCTTTCTTTATTAAAAATCCAAAAACATTTCTCCTTTCTTTACCAAAAATCCAAAAATATTTTGTCTTTCAATCTAAAAAAAAAGTCAAAAATATTTTCATCCTTTTTTTTGTCAAAAATAAATCCAATTTTACGCCCTCTCAGGTCGATCGCACGCCCTTGGCCTGACTCCTTATTGGCTTTGGTCTTCAGTCAAGTCACCCCATAATTCCGTTCGTTCCCCTACTACCTCTTTCGAGTTCAGTATCCATCCTCTTTCCATGGAGAACACAGATCAAACACCAGCCGTGCAGCCAGATCTGACGACAGTTTTAGTTCAGCTCATGTCCAAGATTGACAACCTTCAGACTGAGGTCTAGGAGGTGCAACGAAACCAGGTTCCTGATCCTCAAGATCCTGAGGCCTTATTCCCTCGCACTATGGGTCCACCCGAGCCTATCTGGGATCCCGAAGAATATCATCATGCTCCCCGTGTCCCTCCTATTAATGGGTCACCGCCTGCCCAGCTTCCTATGCCGAGCCTTGCCCAGCCTGGGTCTAACTTGCCTATAATCATTGATCCGAAAGAGGAAGAATTGAATAAGGTTAAAGAAGATCTTAAGATGCTAACTAAGAAGTTCAACCAAGTCCGAATCTCCGAAAATTACATGGACTACACCCACCTTACCCAAAGGAAAGGTTACCCGAGAAGTTCAAGATGCCAAATATTGAGAAATTCGAAGGAAGTAGGCCACCGATTGTCCATCTTCACAGTTATCACCGTGCTATGACTCTCCTAGGGGCTTCAAAAGAAGTGATGGCCTAATTGTTTCAGTAAACTCTGAAGGATAGCGTTCTCTGATGGTTTTTGCCCCTCGAGGAGTTTAGAATCCTTAGCTGGGAGGATGTGGACCATGAATTCATATCGCAGTACAAATACAACGAAGAGCTTGAGGTCACCCGCCGTGATTTAGATATGCTCAAACAAAACTCTGGGGAATCAGTCAGTAACTTCATAGCCTGATGGAGGGAAAAAGTAGCTACCATGACCAATCGGCCTTCCGAGGAAGAATAAGTCAGCATAGTGAAGAAGAACTTCTTGCCCCATGTCCGAGAAACTATGGGATGACAATACTATCCCCATTTCCGAGCTCTTAGAGAAGAAGGAGTAGAAATTGAGGAAGGTCTTGCGAAAATAGAGGTTGAACAAAAGAAAGCGTCCGGACAGTTCACCCCCAAAAAATATGACAAACCTGCCAGTGCTGCAGTCTCAGTCCGAAAGGAATACACCGAGCTCCATGCTCCCATCTCCAAATTTTATCAAGCCCTGTTAAGCCGAAACCTCATCAAACCCTTGGATCCCCGTCCATTGAATCCACTTCCGAGAAACTTCAAGGTAGATGCCCATTGCGCCTTTCACCAAACAGTTAGTCATACCACCGACCAATGCTTTCACCTTCAAAATGTAATCCAAGGTCTAATTGACCAGGGTACCATTGCCCCCACCAGCCAATTCTAAGCCAAACACTACTCACAACCCACTCCCAAATCATACCAATGCTATCTTCCTAGAAATGAACCTAGAATTTCATCCCTCAACTCAAATCACACCTATACACTCTCCTAAACCTCTCCAAACTTTCCCATATATCCTCCTACACCCTACTAGCCTCACTGATCAGGCACTGTCACTCCTTACCAGAGCATGCATCGCTGTCCATACCCATTCTGAAAATGGAGGTATGGAATTATCAGAAGTGTCAAACCAACTCCAAGAGTTCGGACTGAAATTGCCCTCACAGATGATCATTGATTACCAGAGGTTCATCACGCTATTCTTGGAGCCACAGAAATGGGCCCAAAAGTCAGACAGTTGGGTGGTACAAACCAATGAAGTCAGCTTGGACGATGTCGTCCAGATCATGACAAAATTTCAGGCAAACTAATGACATTTACAGTATGACCGAATCACTTGATACTTTGAAATTACAAGGGTGCCTGGTCCCCTCACCCTTACATATCCCCCACAGAATGGGAAGACCTGTATGAAGAATCCATTGAAGTTGTGGAATGCATTAACTTTACATGGAGAGACAGAATTATTGCTACCGGATGGGGGGAAGAATTCAGAGATTCGAATGAAGAACAAGCTTTCGAGAAAACTAGATCGGTAGCCGACATGTGTGGGATGATATCATTTAAGGAGCTCCTAGGAGAAATAAACAAAGTGACAGAACAACCTGAGATTGACGAAGAAATAGGGTTCATGTTCTTCCTTTCTTCAGTAAATCACATGACCAGATCAGGGAGGCATTACCAGATCCTAAGCTCACTACCAGCTAATGACAAAGGGAAGGGCGTTGAAAACCTTCCTATGCCAGAAATGACCCTAGAGGAAAGCAAGATCCTTAATCAACTAAAGAAAACTCAAGCTAACATCACTCTATGGGGGATTTTCATGTCTTCCCAGCTGCACATAAATTCTTTTATCAAGTTTCTCACTGGACCCATAGTTCCTCCTTCTACTACACCAGAAGAAGCGGTAAATTTGGTCGAATCCTTAACCTCTACCCGAATGATATCCTTTTCCGAAGAAGAAATCCCCAGAATTGGACCAAACCACAATCATGCACTCAACATCTCTGTTGAAGTTAAGGGGAAAATCGTACCACTCTCTCTTGTCGATAATGGATCCGCGTTGAATGTGTGCCCATTAAGAACCTTCAAATTCTTAGGACTGAAGGAAAGTGATCTCGCTCCAACTTCTGCTGATGCACGTGCCAATGATAATACCCGTCGGAAGGTGATGGGATCCATAAAACTTGTAATAGTGGTTGGCCCCATAAACCCTGTCGTTGAATTCCAAGTAATGGACATCCCAGCTTATTTTAACCTGTTACTCGGAAGACCTTGGCTCCACAGTATCAAGGGTGTGTCTTCCTCACTCCGTCAGAAATAAAAGTTCTTCGCCGACGGACGAGTCATCACTATTTTGGGCGATGACGACGATGCCGAGGGTGCAACTACCAGCAATACAATCCTTAAGACACAGAACGGGTCAAATAATATGCCCCTATCAGGATTCCAAGTTGAGCCACTCCTACTCCCGAAAGGGGACGATTTCAAAGAAAGGGTTTATCCAGAATATGACCCTCATGGCAACGTCAATATGATCGAGATGTTCAGAAACACGCACTTCATGCCCGGACAGCAGCTAGGACAAAGATAATAAGGGATACTTGATCCCATTGAACTGAAGAATGCTTTCCCTCCTTGTGGTTTGGGGTATCAACCATCAGAACAAGTGCTCCGAATGATCCGCCAGTCTCAACCAAAGAGAAGATTAGACTGCCTCCAAACCATCTCAGGTGACTCCCTAAATGGACGATTCATCAAAGAGGGTGAGGACTTCCCCTTTTGTTGCTTTCCGAAATCATGGTATGACCATACAGACAAAAAGATGAAACCCAGAATGGAGATCTTTTTCCAAGACAACTACCTATAGGCCAAAAGTTCACAACGCCTTGTACAACCTCTCATCAAAGATACCGAAGAGACTGAGGAAAGTGACTCCGAGGACTCGTTCAACTTATAAACACTGGGGATGACACTCTGCATGGTTCATTCAAGCACTACATCCCTGGATCCATTCCACTTGATTAAAGATGCTGACACACCTCTCCTCAAATGGCATGCTGTGTCGGTTCTACCTGTTGGAATCCCACCTAACCCCACTATTTACCCAATTTCCTCTTCTGTTATCTATCCTTACTCAAATGTAATCAAGACCTCATTTGATGAGGTTCTCAATGCTATTTTTCCTATCAATGAAATATATGAAGATTTTTAGTGTCTTGTTGTGCCTTACATTAATTGTTTAGATTCTAATCAAACTTTTGATGATGATGATTTTGTAAATGAACAATTCTTAATTGATCTAAATAAGGTTAATAACAAACAACATAACCGCGTTCAAGTTAATGAAGAAGAGACTGTTATTATTAACCTCGATTCTAGTAGCCAACTACGCGAGATTAGGATAGGGGCTACCCATGACGAGCATGAGCGCGCACAACTCGAAGAATTATTGAAGGAATTCATGGATGTCTTCGCATGGTCCTATGACGATATGCCTGGCATTGATCCTAAAATTTCTCAACATGAGATCCCCACTCTTCTAGATTACAAGTCGGTTAAACAAAAGCTGAGAAATCTTCACACCGAATGGTCTCTCAAAGTCAAAGAAGAGGTGGTCATACAGTTGAACGCGAGCTTCATTCGTGTGATTGAATATCCCACATGGCTAGCCAATATAGTGCTTGTGCCGAAATTAGGAGGGAAAGTTTGGATGTGTGTAGACTACCGGGATTTGAACAAAGCCTCTACAAAGGATGATTACCCGCTACCCAATATCAACATGATTGTAGACAACACGACTAGTCATGCTCTCAAGTCATTCGTCGATTGGTTTGCCGGATACAACCAAATCAAAATGCACCCGGATCATCAAGAAAAAACCTCATTAATCACCCCATGGGTAACCTTTTGCTACAATGTTATGCCATTTGGTCTCAAGAATGTTGGGGCTACCTACCAGAGGGCTGCCACGACCATCCTACATGATCTGATTCACAAAGAAGTCGAGGTCTATGTGGATGATATGATTATTAAATCCAAAACTAGAGAAGGTCATGTTCCCGCTCTTCGAAAGTTTTTCGAACGACTGTGACAGTATCAGATGAGACTCAATCCATATAAATGTGTCTTCGGCGTTACAAAGGGAAAACTTTTAGGATTCATGGTCAGTGAAAAAAGGGATAGAAGCAGATCCTGCCAAGATAAAAGTCATACTTGAGATGCCGCCACCCCGAACGGAGAAAGAAGTTCGAGGCTTCCTTGGAAAATTGCAATACATCAGCCGGTTCATCAGCTATCTCACCTCCATTTGTGAACCAATTTTCAAACTCCTCCAAAAGGATTCAACCAAAGTTTGGAACGAGGCATACCAATAGGCCTTCGATCGAATCAAACATACCTGACTCAACCTCCGGTACTCATTCCACCACAGCCTGGTCTCCCCTTGCTCCTATACGTAACCATAACCTACACTGTAGCTGGGGCTTTGCAAGCTTAATACCTTGAAGATTCTCGCAAAGAAAGAGCTATCTATTATGCCAGTCGCAAACTGGCCGGTTACGAAGTCAACTACACGGCTTTGGCAAAAGCATGCGTCGCGCTGGTTTGGGTCACCTAAAAGTTACGACACTACATGATCACTTTCCCCATTAAGCTTGTATCTCGAATGGACCCCATCAAGTACTTTCTTGAGAAACCCGCCTTATCCAACCGAATGGCTGGATGTCTGATGCTCTTAGCCTAATTTGATATCGTATACGTCACACAAAAAGCCATGAAAGGAAGAGCCATCTCTGACTACCTTTCTGACTATCCCATGGAAGAGGCTGATGATCGGATCTCAGAATTCCCAGATGAAAACATCTTCTCTGCTGATCAAGATGACCTTCGATTAAAAATGTTCTTTGATGACGCAACCAACAAAAAGGGATATGGCCTTGGGATACTTTTCATCACCCCAGATGACTCACACACTCCTATCGCCATCAAATTGGATTTCCCCTGCACCAACAACATTACTGAATATGAGGCATGTACGGTAGGCCTCAAAGTTTCACTCAAGAAAGGAATTCAATGCCTAGATGTCTACGGGGATTCTTCCCTCATCATTGGTCAAGTGCTCAGAAAATGGAAAGTTAAGGACGAGAAACTCCAACCCTTCCATGCCCACTTAGAAGAATTAGCCTCCCAATTCTGAGACATCACCTTCCACTACCTACCTCGAGTAACGAATAACCTAGCCGATGCCCTTGTTACCTTAGACTCTATGGTCAAAATACCCGAAGGAATAACAATGGCCCCCTTCCTGGTCCAAAAGCAAGATAAACCAACCCACTGCTACCACATTGAGCTCATCACCAAAGAAGATCCTGAGCTAGCCAACTGCTGGTATTATGATATCTGGCACCTCCTAAAGCACGGTAAGTATCTCTAGGGTTCTAACAAGAAAGACCGAGCAACCCTGCGAAGACTGTCCCAGTACATCATATGTCACAAAGCACTGTTTAAGAGAAACTTCGATGGAACCCATCTACACTGCATCACACGGGCTAACATTGAAGAGGTGATGCAAAGAATCCACAACGGGGAATGCAGACCACGCATAAATGGTCACATGCTTGCCAAGACAATCATACGATAAGGCTACTACTAGACCACCATGATCCAGGATTGCACCGCCTATGTCCGAAGATGCCTCAAATGCCAACAGTTCTCCAACCTTCAATACTTACCTTCACAAGAATTATATAACATGACTTGTCCCTGGCCCTTCTCCACCTGGGGCATCGACATCATAGGGAAGGTTACACCCAAGGCCTCTAACGGGCATGAGTTCATCCTGGTTGCCATTTATTACTTCACCAAACGGGTCGAAGCTGAGTCATATGCAGTTCTGAATGCCAAGAAAGTGGATAAATTCATCAAGAAAAACATCATCTTCTGATATGGGGTCCCACACGAGCTAGTGTTAGATAACGGGTTGCATTTCATGGCAGGAGTCACATAAGTGGTCAACGAGTATGGGATTCAGAGACGCAAATATTCTCCCTACCGACCTCAAACCAGTGGTGTATTCGAAGCCTCCAACAAGAACCTCAAAGCCATTATCAGCAAGAAGATCGAAATTTATCGAGATTGGGCCGATCGAATCCTATACGCCCTCTGGGTCTACTGAACCTCAATTCGAACCTCTATTGGGGATACCCCTTACTCTTTAGTCTATGGCATGGAATTAGTCCTACCCGTGGAGCTAGAAATACCCTCGTTACGCATCATGCTTGAAAGCAAGGTCAGTGAGGAAGACTGGCATCAAAGCCGCCTCGACGAGCTATCACTATTGGATGAAAGGAGATTAAAAGCGTTGTACACATACAAAGGTACCATCGCCGAATAGCGCGTTCATTTAATAAGAAAATCAAGGACTGCGGTGTCCAAGAAGGGGATTTATCCCTCAAAGAAATAGTAGAGCCCATCTGGGACCCCAGAAGGAAATTTAAGCCCAATTGGAGCGGCCCATACATTGTCAAGAAGATCTTGTCCGGTGGTGCCGCCATGCTCACCGACTTAGATAGAGAAGAGATGGCTCGTCTAGTCAATCTGGACCGTCTTAAGAAATTTTACCCCTAGTCCAAAATCTCGACGCGCTACGACTCTTCTTATCTCCCTTCTATTCTAAAAAAAATTTAAAAACCCCTAGAGGTACATAGGCAGCTCATACGTCTTACATGAGCATGGCCATTTCTTTTTCACAAAAAACTATTCTTTTCTTATCTCTGAGAATGACAGTTCACTTTAACATATACTTGAACAAAAGGATTATGCATGCCTTAGTGATTGGTATAGATAATTGAAAATACAGAATTCATCAAAAGGCACAGCTAGTTAGATGATCAAAAACTTATTTATTTCATTAATAAGAAATTATGGTGCAATTACATAAGAAAAGGAACGGATGACTCCCTTCCCCCATACCTTCCTAAAAAGCCAAATAAACAACCAAATTTATTCCTCATTACAAAACAAACTCTCCAAGAGACCTACCCACATCTACCAGAAGAGCTCGCTCCATCATCGTCATCATCTACATCCTGGGGTCCCCAGACTTCCCCTGCCTGAATGGAGTGCCGCAGACGCTCCATGGATCGATAGGCTCAAACCAGCCTCGAAAAAACTACCACACCTCCCTCCATTGTATCAGATAAGGAAATCCATCTTTGTCCAGTCTCCACTTCCAACATCTTGCTAACTACTCTCCTCCACAATCACTTCATATAATCCCCAGGGATGTGCCAAACTCTCCCAGCAGACTGAGAGGGGCGGGTCGACTCTCCCACAAAGAGACAAGCCGCATACGCAGACGCTCTAAAAAATCTTCTACCAAAAAGAAGTCTAGTGTCCGAGGTGGCACGATCTGCTCCCATCCAAATTGGCGCAGAATACGCTAAGGGAAATAAAAAGAGGTTTGTCTAAGACCAGCCATCCAGACATACGAGTATTCTCCCAGTTCTAGAATAGGCAACAGTTTTCCCCACCAAGGTACTGACTAGTACAGATTTAAAGCCCCATGCTCCATGAACCAGTTCTCCCAGCTCTCAATATCCAAGCCAACAATGATGAAATGGCACGAAAAGAAATTGGGTACAACCGACAAAGGGTAGTCTAGAGGAGTCACCAGGAGGAATGTTTCAGACAACCACATGAACAGTATCACAAGGCTACCCCTCAGAAAGTCAGAATGACCTTCTCGCCAGGCATCTAAGCCATTTAGAGTCTCCGCCGGTATCACCGCCACAGGATTGTGATGGTAGGACATCCATGAGGTAATAGCTATAAGTTGTGGGTCCACCAGCAGCTCCCCAGTCACCAGCAATAATTTTGAAACCAAACTTAGAACGACAGCTCCGACATATCTAGCATCACCAACCTCCTACAAATGCACGGACCGCAACACCGCCGGAGGAGAAATTATACCTCCAGCCACCTGTGATCTGGCCGCTGAGGACGAAATACAAAGAAGCACAACCAACAACTCTAGGGGAGAATGGGAAAACTCAGGCAGATCCGCAGCAACGTCGGGATTTATCCCCAACATGGTAGAAAATTCCTCATAAGTCGTACAGACTTCTTCCAAGCCAAAGCGGAATACATGGTCTTCAGGGTACCAGAATTGTACCGCCGCCATCAGCATGTTCCACTCTATGGGCTGATTACGCCATAAAGAAACTCGACGCGTGTTGTAAGCATCGTAGTTGACGTTATAGGAGCACATTACCTCTAAAGTCTCGAGGTAGTTGGCAAAGTCAACGCTATCAGGGAGGGCCATCTCACAGAATAATAAAGTAGGAATGTGAAGGTGTGAGGAAAAAACTCCACTCTTACCCCTCTTTTATACTTAAAAACCTCCACAAAAGACATAACCCCTGCAGAAATCGGAGGAAATCATGCCCCAAAAGGTA
The DNA here is from genome assembly GCA_949130495.1 of Sambucus nigra. Taxonomy (NCBI): domain Eukaryota; kingdom Viridiplantae; phylum Streptophyta; class Magnoliopsida; order Dipsacales; family Adoxaceae; genus Sambucus; species Sambucus nigra. Next base: position 117,270,200 of record OX422224.1, on the reverse strand, counting down.
CCAAAGGCTGAAGAGGGTACCAATAAAAGCTTTGAATTGATGGGACTGGACTGACCTGCCGATAGGCAGGACATGGTGCTTCCCGATCGGCAACCCCCTACTTTTGGAAATTTTCCTTTTTCCTCTTTTGTCAAAATTCAAAAAACTCAAAATAAATTGATATTCTCAACAGAATTTCAAAATCCCCTTTTCATCTTTATATAAATTCTCATTTTGAATAAAAATTTCCTTAAAAATCCCAAAAATATTTCTTTTTATGGTCTCAACAGCAAAGTAAAAAGCGCATGTGCATGCATTCATTCATTATTAACAAAAGATAATTAAAAAAAACTTCATTGCATTGCATAGATATGTTTCTGTGTTACATCATTTTGCAGGAAAATAAAGAAAAGAAAAAAATAAACGGGACTCAGCCCGAACCCATATTCTCTCTCTCTCTCTCTCTCTCTCACTTGCCTTTTCCCCTATCTCTCCTAAGACCTTCCACCCCTATGACGTGCTCTCTTTCCCCGATGGCGAGATGATGTACCACCGCTACCCGAACCAGACTCCTCCCCGAATGAGGTAGACGACACCAAGGAAGAAGGAACAGGAACTGCATCCCGAATATGGGCAGTCGTCGAAGATATCCAATCCCTAATATCCCTCAGCCAAGTGGTGGACACCCGGACGTGCTGCAAGAAAAGGCAGAATCAGTGTAAAGCAGAAAAGATCAAAAGAAACCAAAAGAAAGGAAAAGAAAAGAGCAGAAAGATATACCAAAGGACGAAGAACCTCCTCTCTCAAACCCAACTCCTCCAGGTCCATCGCATGAGGACGATGCAGCATAGGCACCATCCCTCCATCAGCTAGCCGAATGTTGTATGAAGGAGTATGCATCCGCACAAAGGGAACCTCCGAAGTCGCTGCCATCGTAGATGTATAAGGACCACCACAGCTGTGGGAGGACCCCACTGGCCGACTCAAACTCGCAGGAGGGAAGGGTAGTACATCATATATGCTGGGCGCCATCAGCCAGCTCGTCACGAAGTCCATATAATCATACGACACAGCTGTATCGATGTACAACAGGTAGGACTCGCCAATCATCATCGCAATCCTCGCATCCTCCGGCAACATTCTCTCCCGCCTCATAGACATAGGGGGCCTCGCAAGTGGCACCACCACCTCCCCCTTAGAAATCTGTCGGACCATCGTCTCCTCGAGATACCAAGAGTGGCCAAACACATGCACCAGCAAACACCTCATCTGTGCATTTTCTCCAGTCAACCCTGTGTCCTGAACAGTTATCCCCTAAGGGTAAAAGGTCACCTGAAAAATCCCTACCAGATATGATTCAAATATAAAATCAGAGCACACAAAGGTCTTAGACTGAATAAGAAAGAAGTCTTACCCTATCACTGGTCGGGCCATTCAAGACCTGACGCACCGCCTCTTGGGAGAGAGACCTCCTCGACTGCCGATTGGCCTTGTGCCATCAATGCAACAGGAAAAAATCGCCAACGATCTCGTCTTTAAAAGCAATCAGCTGGGTATTACACTCGATCACCTCATAGAACCACGTTTTTCAAAGACAAGAAATTTGCAATCAAAAGAGATGCATAAGGAAAATATGAATGCATGAAAGGAAAATGCACAAAATTAAAGAATACCTCAAGAAGATACATGGCTCCAGTGAAAGACTACCGGCAACACCGATTAAATGCATCCAAGGAAAAATAAAGGGTCGCCAAAGTCAGGCTCCCCCAATCATAAAGAGGGATGTTCGAAAACATCCTCAAATATGGTAATACCCATAAGTGGAGAACGTCACCGCTCGCCGCCACCAAAAATCCCCCCAACACCAGCAAAATGAACAACCGGGCCATCTGCCTCACCTGCAGCCCGTCCTCCACATAAATCACTCTACCTAATAAAACGTCCTTCAGCAACGACAGACGAATGGAGTCCCCATACACTATCCTACCCACATCACCAAGCACCGCGCGCACTACCTCTGACCTCACCTGCAAAGAGCGATCCACCTCTATCTACTCTCCATCACAATCCAGCCCTAGTAGCTACTGCACATCTATGGGAGTCACAGTCATCTCCACAAAACCAAAATGAAAGGTGTGGGTAGTGTCCCACCACCTCTCCCCCAGAGCACATAAGACTGTCGTCGAACGAGGCGTCTCATCTAGCACAGACGCCAACCTCCCAAAGCCTACTGAGGATACCACCCAACGCACCACATGTGGAAGGTGCTCCTAGACATCCTTAAGCCCCGTCGTCCCGCGGGCAAGCATATTCGACAGAGAAACATCAGACTGCCAAAAGAGAAAAACCTTGTCAGAATCCAAGAAAAAAGGAAAAACACATAAAAAAAGAGAGAATGCCAAAAGTCATTTTACTTACATAACCGTCAGGGTTCACCACCCTCGAAGAGCAATGACTCGACGGCTCCCACAGCAAGGTCCGCTCATCCGCAACCGGCTCGAATGAGTCAAAAGAGTTCTCGCTCCCCAAATCAAGAGGCGCCCTATCCCTCCACTCCACGTTTGCCCAGTCATCAACAGCCAACCATTCTCGATGTACTACAGTGCTAAAAAAAGCGGCCATTTTTTAGAGATCGGAATGCTAGAACGATTCGGAGAAGAAAAACGCGGAAAGAAAGAAGCCAAGAAGCTGTAAAAAATGAGGGGAATTCTCCCCCTTTATATAGGATGCCAAGGGTCATGCCGATCGGCATTGACCCCCCACCTACCGATCGGCATTGACCCTTTGCCTTCTTGAGACAGCCCGAAAGTCCGTGCCATTGCCGAATGGCACCCTCCACACCATGTCGATCGGCACCCCCTTAAATTTTCGTGCAGAAATTCCCAAAAAATACCAAAAAACCCTAAAAAATCCTCGAAAATTTCCTAAAAATCCCGGAAAGGATTTAGAGCATTTTCACCAAGAAAAATTTTGCACTTTCTCAAGCGAAACCTCTATTTTCCCAGCGGAACTCTCAAAAGACAAGCGAACCTCTCCCCGACAACGTCCCCAGAGGACCTCCAAAATATCCAAAACTTCAAGATCATATCCTATTTCCCAATGGTCTCAAATCTCCTCGATAAATACGTCCAAACCCTGGACCACCTAATCACTTCCCCAGCATCAAATTGGCTTTTCTCCAGGTATAGTCTCCAAAAGACACAAGGATTTACCCAGCAATCGGCTCCCCAGCTCAATTAAAATCACGAGGTAATTTTCCCAACAGAGTTCCCTAAGAACTTCTCATCCTTAACTCCATTGAATTGGCTTCGACCAGCAGAATAGGTCATCACACCCCGTCCGAGAGCACGAACCAATTTTCAGAATATCTACACTTATGCTTGAAAACATGCCGTTAGAGGGCGAAACCTCGAAACATCCACCAAACGGCACCGTGAGCAGTGCTAACACCTTGCACGGGACCAATGTAACTCGTAGGAACCAACCATGTGGTCAAGGATCTACTGGTTCGAGAGCACGGCATAAATTTTCAAAATATCTACATTTAGGTTTGAAAACATGCCGTTAGATGGCAAAATCGTAAAACACTACCCAAACAGCCCCGTGAGAGATGTCAACACCTCGCACATGACCAATGTAACTCGTAGGAACCAACTGCATGGTCACGGGACCCCTAGTCCGAGAACCTGACCCAATTTTTAGAATATCTACACTTAGGCTTGAAAACATGTCATTAGAGGGTGAAACCCCGAAATACCCCCCAAACGGCCCCGTGAGCGGTGCCAACACACCGCACGGGACCAATGTGACTCTTAGGAATTAATCGTGTGGTCACGGGACCCTCGGTCCTAGAGCACGATGATAATTTCTAGAATATCTACACTCAGTCTTGAAAATATGCCGTTAGAGGGCGAAACACTGAAATAATCACCAAACGGCCCAGTGAGGGGAATCAACACCTCACACGGGACCAATGTACCTCATAGGAACAGATCGCGTGGTCAAGGGACCCCCAGTCCGAGAGCAAGGACCAATTTTTAGAATATCTACACTCTGGGAGAAATCCTAAAATACCCTCCAAACGGCCCCGTGAGCGGTGCCAACACCTCGCACAGGACCAATGTAACTCGTAGGAATCGATGTCATCGAACCCCCAGTCCGAGAGCACAGTGATAATTTTCAAAATATTTACACTTAGGCTTGAAAATAAGCTGTTAGAGGGTGAAACCCTAAAACACCCCCCAAACGGCCCCGTGAGTAGCGCCAACGCCTCGCATGGGACCAATGTAACTAGTAGGAACCAATCTCATGGTCACGGGACCCTCGATCCGAGAGCACGAACCAATTTTTAGAATATCTACACTTAGGCTTGAAAACATGTCGTTAGAGGGCGAAACCCCGAAATACCCCTGTGAGCAGCGCTAACACCTCTCACGGGACCAATGTAACTCGTAGGAACCGACTGGGTGGTCACGGGACCCCTCGTCCGAGAGCACGATGATAATTTTTAGAATATCTACACTTAGGCTAGAAAATATACTATTAGAGGATGAAACCCCGACACATTGCACATGACCAATATAACTCGTAAAAACCGATCGAGTGTTCACGGGACCCCCGATTCGAGAGCACATACCAATTTTCAAAATATCTACACGTAGGATTAAAAATATGTCGTTAGAGGGCAAAGCCTCGAAACACCCATCAAACGGCCCCGTGAGCAGCACCAACACCACGCACGGGACCAATGTAACTCATAGGAACCAACCGTGTGGTCACGAGACCCCTAGTCCGAGATCACATTGATAATTTGAGAATATCACCGTGGTCTCAAATTGGGGGTCCCATGATCACGCGAGCTTTTATAATTTATTATTTAGAATTATGGTCGTGCGGGGTTTACATTGCGCAGGTTTTAGAATGTTTAGAAAATAGAAGAAATTTTGCTCAATTTTTTTAATATATTTAAAATTGGTCAGGGATCTAAGTCGTGGCCATCTCTATTTGTTATCGTGCATAAATAAGCTCACGGCTTAGGAACGTGACTATTTTGGTAAGAACAAAGCGTGGGTCACGACCTTGAGCCTTGACCATTATGGTGACCATTTTCATATAATAAAGGATGGGTCTTAGACATTAGCAGTGACCAGATACGTGACCATTCTCATATATTAGTTGATGGGTCACAACCATTGCCCGTGACCAGATTTATGTATAGGTCAGGACCCTAGCCCGAAGGTCCGTAACCCGTCATTTGGTCAGGGATTTAGGCTGTGACCAAGGAAAATGGTCACGCCCGAAGAGGTCATGACCCTTGGACATGACCAACAGTCCTGGTTAGAGTTTGGTCGTGACCATTCACCTAATATGGTGTAGTGTATATCTCTCTCTGATGTGTATTGACTCTCTTGTCATTCATCCTCTCTCAGTTTGTATGTAATTTTCATTATTCTGAATAAAAAATTGAGTCGCAGGATAGACTTTGTGTTGTGAATCCCATAAGCCTATGGCGCGTTTGATGAAGACGTAGCGGCCAAATTTTAAAGATTGGATATATCGTGCCCTGTTTATCATGTCGAGTTTATCTTTGCGTTTATCGAGGTTCTCATGGGTATGAATGTGAATTGAATATGAGTCCTTGGGTAATCTTAAGGGTGTTTATTTTTTATCTCAAAACGTTTGGAACTATTTTTAAAATATTTTTTAAAGAAAAATAATTTTTGATGTTAATGTCGTTAGAACGAGAATCAAGCTCGTTAAAATGAAAATACAGTTTTCATTCGAACGACCTTTGATCTTGTTAGAATGAAATTAATATCTCGTTAGAACGACTATCTAATAACCATCAAATGAGGAATCTCTGTCAAGAATTTTATGCTTCGTTTGAATCTCTTTGGAAGGTCGTTTGAACGAGAAAGAAGATTCGTTCTAACGAAATAGAATGTCGTTAGAACGAAAGTGCTAATTTCATTCGAAACCCTTGTTTCGTTCGAACAAATTTGTCGCCTCAAAATTCGTATTTTTAGTATTTAAGGTGTATTGAACTCAGTTTTTTTGAAGAACTTTTGGATAAAATCAATTCCCTACATATTTAAAAAAGTTTCAAGCCTTTGTTTCACCTTTAATGTTTAAACATCTAAGTTTTTTTATATACATATGCTTTGAGATCTTTCGTTTGGGCACCAAGTTTGATTCTTTACATATGAAGATAGCGTGTTTTGTATGGTGGAGTCCGTACTTGCTGTTTACACGCGGTGAACTCCATATTTGCGGTATTGATGGTTGCTAAGCCTCATTGGTGGATACTCAAATGTGCATGGATTCGTGCGTTGTGGCAGCTTGCGTGGGTGGATTCTTGCGTTGCACTGTGAAGGAGCTGTTGAAGATATAAGAGCGCCAAGGCTTGTGAGGGATTAATGTGTTATGTAAGTTTACTGCCTATGCTTTGTAAAATCGCATCATAGACCCATAGTGAACTATTTAGCTGGTCATCCAAGGTTTTTCCCTTTTTAATTTTCATAGCACATCAGCATCTTGTGGTTAATTTCTTTATTTCATATGCTTATCACTTAAATGCATGTTTAAGATAAAAAGATAAAATTTGGTAAATCAATTGTCCACAACAAATTGTTTAAAACTGGTGTTAAGTTTAATTGGGGTTGATTTAGTTTAAAATTTCAATCTTTAAAAAAATCAAAAAATATAAAAATTGGACTTTTATCTATACCATCCTTGCCTAATGGGACAGCGAATTCTCAAATTGGAATCTAAGCTCGAACACTTAGTTATTATGTTTTGATCCCATGTCTTTAGGCATGAATATTGGTGGATTTAATGGTCTTAGAATCTCGATGTTTAATGGGCAGAACTATGCATACTGGAAAATGCATATGAAATCAACACTTGAGGCTATAGATGAGTGAGTGTGGTTAGTATTCGTTAAAGGTTGGTCTCCACTTTTCACCTGAGAGAAAGAGGCAATTCATTTAAAACTCGTAGAATCATGTGCTGAGGCCGAGAATATATTAGCAAATTTTAATTCTCAAGGTTTAAATGCTCTGTTTTGTTCTATCACCCCAAGGAGTTTCATCATATTATGACTTGTGAGACATCTAAAGAGACTTGGAACATATTCCAATTCACCCAAGAATGAACTAGTGTTGTTAAGACTTCCAAGCTCAAAAAACTCACCACTCAATTTGAAACAATTAAAATAATGGAGAGTGAGACCTTTGGCGAGTTTACGTTAAACTGTCCAACATAGTTAAATCCTCTTTTAGCTTGGGAGAGAAGATACCCGACAACCGAGTAATCAATAAAATATTAAGGTCGTTGCTTGAAAGATTTAATCCCAATGTGATAATTTTGAATTCTTTGGCTACTCTTGATTCTACAAAACTTGAAGATCTTTTAGGTGACTTAAAAACTTATAAGCTTTACATGTTTACCTCCAATAATGTGACGAAGAAAGAAAAGAGCATTACTTTAAAATTACGGAAGGAGGAAACACCTATTTTGGATAATAAGTCTAATATCGAGTTCGAGGATGTGGACATGTTGGCAAAGATATTCAAAAACTTTCTCAAATTCTAAAAGCAATCGAAAGATGAAAAAAAAGTTTAAAAAAACAAACACAACAAGCCCGATCACTTCCCTAAAAACTAAAATGATGATCTTAAGAGGGATAAATCAGAGAGATGTTATGGTTGTGAGGGTTATGACCATAGGGTAGCTGAGTACCCCACTAAAATAAGGAAGGAGGGTAAGAAATCAATAACTTTTAATGCCACCCTTAGTGAGATTGATCCGAAAGAGGGAAACCAGTCCCCCATTGAGTGTAACTTTATCGCGTTCATAGTTAGTCATGTGAGATTTGATGAGAAATCTTCCCATAAAGATATTTCTTTGCATGGCACTTCCAAAGCTATAAATTGTGGACGCCAAGTGAGTGATGGTCGAGAGAGTGGAGATGGGAGTGAGAATGAAGAAGAGGAGAAGGAGAGCTCTAAGTTTCCTTACGTGATTTGTATGCAGAAACTTTGAAGGTAAAGAAGGCTAACTTGAAGTTTGAAGATAAATTAAAAGGACATGCCATAGTAAATGATGATAATGTATTAATTGAAGATCTTAGGGCATGAGAGAGGACTTTTTGAGATAAGCTAGTGTACATTGAGGGTGAGAGAGATAGTCTTCGTGGTTTGATGGATACTATGAAGAAAGAGCTTATAGGGTTTGAGGAGTTTAGGAGTTTACTCGAGTCGAGAATAGTTGAGCTTGAGGAGAGATTAAGAGAATCGAGTCGTGTCAAATTTGATTTGGGTTCTAGGTAAAAAAAAATAGATAAAGTGTTAGGCACCATCTAAATCATAGCTGACAAATGTGAAATTGGCTTCGATGATCATAGTCATTCCCCTACCAAAGTGAAGACCAAATGTTTGAGAGAGTCGACTACGAATGTTAGGAAAGATCAACCCTTAGGTAACACCCCTCATCGTGTTTTCACTTCTATTCATTGTGGTAGGAAAAGTCACCTAATGACATTTTGTTTTAATCTTAGAAACGGACCTAGAAAGTCTAAGAATCGATTCATCGTGGTTCCAAAGCCTTTAAGCTTCATGTTACACCTACTTGGGCTAATAAATCATATTTGAAAGCTTTACATATTAGACTAGTTGATTCTCATTTGCTTGCACATGATATTTTCCATGCTATGTCTAATGGTTTATTGTGTTAGCTTGTTCGTCATACTCTAGTTTGTACTTCATGATATATGTTTGCTAGTATTATGACATGTGTGAAGCACCTTATACCTTTGACTTGCTTAAGTCTACATTGTATAAGTTCTCAACTAATTTGGAAATATTGACAAAATTGGTAGTCCATCCTAGAAACCAAAAAGCCTCAGAACTTATCTCTCTAATCCTCTTCAATGATCCATGATGATATAAAATGAATCACACTACACACAATTAGAAGTGCATACATGTGTTCATATTGCTTAAAATTGAGTGTGTGTTTAATTCCCCTTGTATTGGAGCTTTAATATTTTTTTGGGAATTTTTATATATTTTTTAAACCTTTTTAAACATTTTTTAAACATTTTTTAATAAAGGTTTTTATTAATAAAATGGGTTAATATAATGTGTGGGGTTAATATACTATTATGGAAACTTCATTTTTCACTGAAATTTTTGGTTGGGTACGATCTCAAAGCGCTAGAGACTTCAGGGTGATGTTTTGTAATTAGTTTGATGCGCGTGTGAGAGCCACTCACAGACCAACACTTGTCATCCTCCGGGTGAATGTATTTGTGTTTGTTATGTGAGAGGGCTGGATGGATGTTTGATGAACGTTGGATCTTTCCTTATCAAGGGTCTGCATGTGTTCTTGGTTAATCCCGGTGCTATCCATATGAACCAATCAGAATTATTTTAATCCACCGCTGTTTTATAACCTTTGGATCAAGTCAAACCTTGCAAGACTTGATCACAGCCCTTGATTTCCCTCGAATATCCAGAACCTTCCCTAAGCCCTATAAATACCTTCCTCTTCTCAGCCTTAGAGAACTTTGGGGCATTCGTCTTTCTGAGAGAAAAAAATAAGAGAGAAAAGAGAAGAGAGAGAGAAGAGAGAAAAGAAAAGAGAGAAGAGAGAGAAAGGGAAACCTGTTAGCCAAACCCTAACCCTAACCCTAAACAGTTCATCTTCTCAGAAACAAACCTTCGTACATTCAATCCCAAACACAACCTTGAGTGTTTGTGAGAGAGAGTGGTTTGTTCTTGTGTTGCTGTAACCTCTTGATCTTTAGATCTTGTACACAACTTAAACATTCGTGTGAAGATCTAGTTTCTCTTTCATAGAAACGTTAGATCTACATACTATATGTTACATTTTCACTAGATCTCCATTTTTTATACTTGATTTAAGAAAATCTTACTGATTTGGTTTTTAAAATGTTTTATGGTTTCTTTTCTTACGAAACTTAATCCTGACCTAGTTGGATTCGCACTTGGAGGGTTTTTCAATCTCATAAATGTTTTCAAAAGAGATTGATTAAGGTCTTGACCGATTTCTGAAGCAAGATCTCCGTGGAATTTGGGTTATCTTTAAAGGTCAAAAGGATTTGAGTTCCGTGAGAAAGAACTAAATTAAAATCACTGCATATAGACTTTATATGTAATTTACTAGGACTGTTTGTAAATCTAAGTGTGTGTGAGTTCATGCATGTGAATAGGAATCACTACACAAACACTTAACACACTACTACACTGGAAGTGTTGTGTTTAAGATCTGAAATCATTGAGTCGACGTAAAGAAGCTAAAGCAAAGGAAGTTAGCAAACTGAAGAACATCATCAACAAATCAGATCTATGAGAAGTTAGAAGGACACCAAGGGGGTATATTCCTAAACTTAGAATAGGTTGATTTGTGTGCTTGCATGTTGTATTGTTTGTAACTGATTTTTGTTATTAGTGGATTTTTGTTTTTGTGACTTAGAAGTCACCGTGGATGTTTCCTCTGTTGGGAGAGGTTTTACCACGTTAAAATCATTGTGTTGATTATCTTCATCTACTCATCTCATTCTCTAAGTGTGCTGAATTTTTGAAACTGCCTTTGTTTTAAAAACTGATTACACAATCTTAATTACTCTCGTACATAAGTTTCTTTGTAAACACATCTTGTTTATATTTTTTTTTATTTTCAAAAGAAAAGGGTTTCTTCAACAAACATTCGGAGTTGCTTATACAGTTTAACCTTGTGTTAAACGGCATTAGCGACGTTTTTCAATTGGTATCAAAGCCCTGTTAACTTTTATTTCAAAAGATCTTGTGTTTCTGAAATCGTTTTCTGAAAAATCTAACTATGGACGAGAAGAATGAAAGGTTTGGTAATCTGTCCAGACCTCCACTCTTTGATGGAAACAACTTTGCTTACTGAAAAGTAAGAATGGTTGCCTTCATCCAAGAGACTTTAGGAGATGATGTCTGGGACATTATCGAAAATGGATACACTTATCCTACTAAACCAGCCACTGAAGGAAGTGATGAGAGGGTAAAGAAAATCTTGAGTGAATTTACCCAAGAAGAGAAAACCATTTCTCGAAATAACAATAAAGGCAAGAATGCCATTTTTATGTCTATTAATGAGTATGAGTTCAAACGAATCTCATCTTGTGCCACTTCTAAGGAAGCTTGGGACACATTAATCACTGCCCATGAAGGAGACTCAAGAGTTAAAGCTGCTAAAACTCAAATGCTTATCCAGTAGTACAACTCTTTGATCATGACTGATTCTGAGTCTTTTGATGATTTTTACATGAACTTAACTGATATAGTTACTAAGTTGCATGCTAATGGTATAACTTAAGATAGGAATGAAATTGTCTCTAAAATTCTAAGGTCATTACCACAAAAGTTTGACAGTAAGAGGTATGCTATTGAGGAAATGAATGATCAAAACCTTACCCCTGAGTTACTCAGTAGCAAACTTAGGACTTTGGAAATGGAATTAGACTTTAAGAAACAATTAAATCATTCTCAAAGAAAATAGCCCAACTCTAACTTGAGTTTTGCCTCTAAGATACCCAAACTTGAGTCCAATTTGACCAACTCTGACTCTGATGAGGAGTGTGATATAGACAAACTAGATAATCAGATTGCCTTAATGTCTAAACAATTTAAGAAAATTGTCAAATTTCGAAACATACAGGCAACTAAACAAGGCAAGCCTAATTATCCTACTCTGTCTAATCCCAAACCTCATGAGAGAGGTCTTGACAAACATCCTAAAGACAACAATTCCAGACCCACTAAAGACCTTAAAAAGATTGAATGTTTTAGATGTGGGAAACTAGGTCACATTGCTCACGACTGCAGAGTTAATCTGAATAAAGCCAACACACACAATAGAGCCAATGTCTGTAAAAATTGGAATGATTCAAGTGACTCTGATGAAGAGGAACTTGAGTCATCTAATGTTCTTGACCCTTGCATGTCCTTTTATGCTAAGATCATTTACAATGATGATATGCCTGTGTGTGATAATGATGCTCCTACTCTTGCTTGTGCGAATACTCCTTTGATTGGCCTAGATGCTTTATTGTCTGAAAATGTTGCTAGTTCTAGTTCCGTGTGTGTGAGTCAAAGTGATCTCGATAATGACGATGCAAATGGGTGCGTGAGTACTAAAACTGAATCGTTAGGGGTCACTACACACACTTCACTTAACGACTCAGACACAGATGACCTCCCTGATATCCATACTTTGTATGCTAAAACTCTTAAAAAAGCACTAGATTGGAGAAGACTGTTAGAGACCTGACTAAGAAATTAGATGATCTAAGTCTTATTGTGAAGTTGAATGCTGAAGAGTACACTAACCAGTGTCTGACTCATCAATCTGAAATTGAAACTTTTGATCAAAAATTAAAAGATTTGACTAAAACTAATGAAATTATGGAAATGAAATATAAGGGAACATTATTAGAATTGGAGGAAGCAAAAACAAAGACAGCTACTGTTTTCAAAAAGTTTTCTAAGTTTGAAAACAATTCAAATTGTTTTACTGACTTTGTTGTTGACTCCAAGACCAATTCTGATGATAGAACCGGTATTGGATTTTTCCCTAAGAATAAACCACAAACTACTAAACTTGAACCTATTAAGTTTGTGTCTGGGGGCAAAAGACCAATTGAAACATGTCCAGACTTTCATTTGATTAAAAATGAATTTGATCAAAAGAAACAACATAAAGACATTGGAGAGTCTAGTACTTCTAAGGCTGACACTGCACTTAAGACTAAATACGTCTGTCCTTTGATCAGAAAGGCTGACTCTACCTTTGAGACCATACCTCCTAGAACTAGGACTTCTGAACAGAATGCTGTCAAACCTATCTTTAGAAGTTTTCCTAAGGAAATTCACCCCTCAAGCAATCAATATTGCTCCTACTGTGACATTTATGGTCATTCCTTTGAAGGTTGTTATGCTAGGCGTCTAAATACCCCTGTTTACAACACTTCTGTCTACAAGAACTTTAACTATTCTAGGCAAAGTCGTAACAATTATGTCCTTCCAAGACAACCTGATAAGAACTCTAACTACAGAAATAGAAAGACCAAAACTAAGAGTTCATTTAAGAGAAAGGCTCCCAGAAACTTTCCTAAACCAAAAGCTCAACTTTTTCACAACAATCAGTTTGCTGCTCCAAATGTTTTTCGACAAAAAACTGTGTCTCGAAAATTTTATCAAATGAGGGCAAACTTGCGCAAAATTAAAACTAGAGCTATTTGGGTTAGAAAAGATGATCTTTTACCACAAATGAAGTGTAACATTGTCATCACTGCTTTAAAAGCTGAACACCCTTCATATGGTTGGTATTTAGATTCAGGATGCTCCAAACATATAACAGGAGATGAAACCAAACTTTTAAACAAAACCAGATTTGCTGGTGGGAAAGTAGTGTTTGGTGATGGTGTTTCATCTCAGATCATAGGTAAAGGAACCCTAAAAGAAGAAGGAATGCCTGTTCTCGAAAATGTTCTATTAGTTAAAGGCCTTAAAGCCAACCTCCTAAGTATATCACAATTTTGTGACTCTGACCATACCGTCACCTTTTCAAAGAACAATTGTAAAATTCTAAATGATAAAGGTGAATGCATTATTACAGGATTTAGAACACCTGACAATTGTTATACTGTCAAGACTAGTTCTGAAACCTGTAACATTGTCAGAATGGATGACAATGAGATCTGGCATAATCGTATGGGTCACTTAAGTTATGATATCCTTGGAAGATTATCTAGTCAAGAGATAGTTAGAGGTATTCCTAAAATTAAACCTATTTCAAGTGTTGTCTGTGGTCATTGCCAGGAAGGAAAAATAGTTAAGACTTCGCATAAAAAGGTTAAAGACATTCTCACCTCTAGACCTTTAGATCTCATCCATATGGACCTCATTGGTCCCTCTAGAACTGTTAGTCTTTGTGGACACAGTTATATCCTTGTCATGGTTGATGATTTCACACGATTCACTTGGGTTGCCTTCTTAAAACATAAATCTGACACGTTTCAGAATTTTTTGAAAATTCTTCTAAGAATTGAAAATGAGAAGGACACACAAGTCAATCGCATTCGTAGTGATAGAGGGGGAGAGTTCATAGACACAGGAATAGTTGAATATTGTGACTACAACGGTTACAGACATGAATTTAGTGCCCCTAAAACTCCTCAGCAGAATGGCATTGCTGAAAGGAAAAACCGAACTCTTCAAGAGATGGCACGTGTCATATTGCATGCCAAATCCCTACCTAAATACTTTTGGGTATAATCTATTAGAACTGCATGTCATATCATTAATAGGGTTTACCTTAGGAAAAACTCTAAACAAACCCCTTATGAGTTGTGGTACGGTAAGAAGCCTAATCTGAAATACCTAAGAACCTTTTGAAGTCAGTGTTATGTCTGTAAAGATAGAGAACAACTGTCTAAATTCGAAACTCGTGTTGATAAAGCCATCTTCTTAGGATACTCTCCAAATAGTCGTGCTTATCGTATATACAATCTGCGTATTAAGGCTCTTATGGAATCGATAAATGTAATTGTAAGTGACACTATTGTCGAAAATAAGATATCTGAATCACCTATTGTGGTTGAATCTGAAAATGATTTCAAAACTGATTCACCAGAAATAGATGACTCATTACCTATTGAGAGTCCAGAAGTACCTGGCTGGGTCTCTAAAGATCATTCCATTGACAACGTGGTCGGTAATATTAATGAGCCAGTTCGTACTAGATCCCAGTTAAGAAATTATGCTAATTATGCATGTTTCGTCTCCCTTGTGGAACCTAAAAATGTTAATGAAGAATTGAATGACACACACTGGATTTCTGCTATGCAGGAAGAACTTTTACAATTTGTCATTCACGATGTCTGGTATCTTGTACCTAGGCCTCAAATAAAAATGTTATTGGAACACGTTGGATTTTTAAGAACAAATCTGATGAAAATGGGGTAATCCTTAGAAACAAAGCTAGACTAGTTGCCCAAGGCTACTCTCAAATAGAAGGGATAGATTTCAGCGAGACTTTTGCCCCTGTCACTTGTCTTGAATCTGTTCGACTTCTTTTCGCCATAGCGTGTTACTTAAAATTCACACTTTATCAAATGGACGTCAAATCTGCCTTCCTAAATGGAATTTTGTCCGAAGAGACATATGTAGAACAACCCAAAGGGTTCATTGATCCTGAATACCCTAATCATGTCTTTCGTCTAAAAAAGGCTTTGTATGGCTTAAAACAAGCTCCTAGAGCTTGGTATGAACGCCTTTCCAACTTTTTGTTGGATAAGGGTTTTAAGAGAGGAGGAAATGACCAGACTCTCTTTGTCAAACATTTTGACAATAATATTATTATAGCCCAAGTCTATGTAGACGACATCATCTTTGGGTCTACTTCACCATTTGAAGTCAAATTCTTTTCTGGTAGTATGCATAAGGAATTTCACATGTCCCTTATGGGGGAGCTACAACTTTTCTTAGGATTTCAAGTGAAACAGAATTCAGATGGTCTTTTTGTATTTCAAACCAAGTATTCCTTAGACCTTGTTAAGAAATTTGGCTTAGAGAATGCTAAAGTTGTCAAAACGCCTATGAGTACTACTGTTAAATTATGTAAAGATGAAACTGGAAAGTCAGTTGATTCCACACTCTATCATAGTATGATTGGTAGCCTACTCTATCTAATTGCCTCACGACCAGACATAATGTATGTTGTATGTCTGTGTGCTCGTTACCAGAATAACCCTAAAGAGAGCCATTTATCGAGTGTAAAACGTATAATAAAGTACATAAAGGCACTCTTAATCTTGGACTTAGGTACACTAAGGATACCTGTAGCACCATCATAGGGTATACTGATGCTGATTGGGCCGGTTGTACTGATGATAGTAAAAGTACATCAGGTGCCTGTTATTATGTCGGCAATAATTTAGTTGGTTGGAGTAGCAAAAAACAGAATTGCACATCTTTATCTACGGCTGAGTCCGAATATATAGCAGCTGGAAGTTGCTGTGCCCAATTATTATGGATAAAACAGATGTTAAGCGATTATGGGATTAAAGAAGATCAATTACAATTGTATTGTGACAATCAAAGCGCCATTAACATATCTAAAAATCCGGTTCAGCACTCGCGAACTAAACATATTAAAATAAGGCATCATTTTATACGCGAACTTGTTGAAACTAAGGAATTAGAAATTCATTACCTGCCTACTGATCTGCAACTTGCAGACATGTTCACTAAACCTCTGGACTATAACAGATTTCTGTATTTCCGTAATTCTATAGGCATGGTATGTGCTGATTAAACTCTCAAGACTTTAAGTTTTACCCTTTGTCCATTTGAGACAAAATGGGGGAGAAATTTGAGTTTTATGAGTTCATTTTTTGTTCACATTTCATCTAAACTGCTTGATCTTAGTGTGCATATTTGCAGGAATCTCTTCTTCTGATTGTCTACCGTTTCTAGTGTAAAAATTTGTAAATAGTTGAGTTATGTAATTTTTGACTTTCTAGGAATTGGGTAGATAGTATCTTTTGTATAGGACTAGGTTTTATTTTTTTTGGTTCCCTACGAGTTTTAAGCTAACTCAAAGGAGATTTTGTCTCATATTTCCAAAGGGGGAGATTGAAGCACCTTATACCTTTGACTTGCTTAAGTCTACATTGTATAAGTGCTCAACTAATTTGGAAATATTGACAAAATTGGTAGTCCATCCTAGAAACCAAAAAGCCTCAGAAATTATCTCTCTAATCCTCTTCAATGATCCATGATGATATAAAATGAATCACACTACACACAATTAGAAGTGCATACATGTGTTCATATTGCTTAAAATTGAGTGTGTGTTTAATTCCCCTTGTATTGGAGCTTTAATAATTTTTTGGGAATTTTTATATATTTTTTAAACCTTTTTAAACATTTTTTAAACATTTTTTAATAAAAGTTTTTATTAATAAAATGGGTGAATATAATGTTTGGGGTTAATATACTATTATGGAAACTTCATTTTTCACTGAAATGTTTGGTTGGGTACGATCTCAAAGCGCTAGAGACTTCAGGGTGATGTTTTGTAATTAGTTTGATGCGCGTGTGAGAGCCACTCACAGACCAACACTTGTCATCCTCCGGGTGAATGTATTTTTGTTTGTTATGTGAGAGGGCTGGATGGATGTTTGATGAACGTTGGATCTTTCCTTATCAAGGGTCTGCATGTGTTCTTGGTTAATCCCGGTGCTATCCATATGAACCAATCAGAATTATTTTAATCCACCGCTGTTTTATAACCTTTGGATTAAGTCAAACCTTGCAAGACTTGATCACAGCCCTTGATTTCCCTCGAATATCCAGAACCTTCCCTAAGCCCTATAAATACCTTCCTCTTCTCAGCCTTAGAGAACTTTGGGGCATTCGTCTTTCTGAGAGAAAAAAATAAGAGAGAAAAGAGAAGAGAGAGAGAAGAGAGAAAAGAAAAGAGAGAAGAGAGAGAAAGGGAAACCTGTTAGCCAAACCCTAACCCTAACCCTAAACAGTTCATCTTCTCAGAAACAAACCTTCGTACATTCAATCCCAAACACAACCTTGAGTGTTTGTGAGAGAGAGTGGTTTGTTCTTGTGTTGCTGTAACCTCTTGATCTTTAGATCTTGTACACAACTTAAACATTCGTGTGAAGATCTAGTTTCTCTTTCATAGAAACGTTAGATCTACATACTATATGTTACATTTTCACTAGATCTCCATTTTTTATACTTGATTTAAGAAAATCTTACTGATTTGGTGTTTAAAATGTTTTCTGGTTTCTTTTCTTACGAAACTTAATCTTGACCTAGTTGGATTCGCACTTGGAGGGTTTTTCAATCACATAAATATTTTCAAAAGAGATTGATTAAGGTCTTGACCGATTTCTGAAGCAAGATCTCCGTGGAATCTGGGTTATCTTTAAAGGTCAAAAGGATTTGAGTTCTGTGAGAAAGAACTAAATTAAAATCACTGCATATAGACTTTATATGTAATTTACTAGGACTGTTTGTAAATCTAAGTGTGTGTGAGTTC
Organism: Sambucus nigra; assembly: GCA_949130495.1. Taxonomy (NCBI): domain Eukaryota; kingdom Viridiplantae; phylum Streptophyta; class Magnoliopsida; order Dipsacales; family Adoxaceae; genus Sambucus; species Sambucus nigra. Next base: position 117,252,107 of record OX422224.1, on the reverse strand, counting down.
ATGCATGTGAATAGGAATCACTACACAAACACTTAACACACTACTACACTGGAAGTGTTGTGTTTAAGATCTGAAATCATTGAGTCGACGTAAAGAAGCTAAAGCAAAGGAAGTTAGCAAACTGAAGAACATCATCAACAAATCAGATCTATGAGAAGTTAGAAGGACACCAAGGGGGTATATTCCTAAACTTAGAATAGGTTGATTTGTGTGCTTGCATGTTGTATTGTTTGTAACTGATTTTTGTTATTAGTGGATTTTTGTTTTTGTGACTTAGAAGTCACCGTGGATGTTTCCTCTGTTGGGAGAGGTTTTACCACGTTAAAATCATTGTGTTGATTATCTTCATCTACTCATCTCATTCTCTAAGTGTGCTGAATTTTTGAAACTGCCTTTGTTTTAAAAACTGATTACACAATCTTAATTACTCTCGTACATAAGTTTCTTTGTAAACACATCTTGTTTATATTTTTTTTTTATTTTCAAAAGAAAAGGGTTTCTTCAACAAACATCCGGAGTTGCTTATACAATTTAACCTTGTGTTAAACGACATTAGCGACGTTTTTCAATGTGAATCTTTTATATTTTGATTTTTCTTTTATTGAGTCATATTGAAAAAATATAAAAAGATTTTATTTGTCTTTTGAGTTAGAGTTTGTTTTCAAAAATTGAAAAAAATTAGTAACTAAGTTTTCCACAACAAATTTTTAAACTTGGTGCTAAGTTTAATTGGGTTAATTTAGTTTAGAGTTTGAATCTTTAAAAAATTCAAAAAATATAAAAATTGGACTTTTGTTTATACAATCCTTGCCTAATGGGACCATGCATTCCTTAGATCTCGTTAGAATTACTATCTAACGACCATCGAACGAGGAATCTGTATTCAGGATTTTACACTTAGTTTGAATCTCCTTGGAAGGTTGTTTGAACGAGAAAGAAGCTTCGTTCGAACGAAACGGAATGTTGTTAAAACAAAAGTGCTAATCTTGTTCGAATGCCCCTTATTTTAGTTCGAACGAGTTTGCCACCTCAAAATTCGTGTTTCAGTATTTAACTCGTGTTGGACTCTATTTTTTTGAAGAAATTAAAAATCAATTCCTTACTTGTTTAAATAAGTTCCAAACCCTTGTTTCACCCTTAATGTTTAAAGATCTAAGTTCTTTATATACATATGCTTTGAGATCTTTCGTTTGGGCACCAAATTTGATTCTATACATCTGATGAGAACTTGTTTCATATGGAGGACTCCGTAGTTGCTGTTTACATGCGATGAAATCTGTATTTGCAGTGTTGACGGCTCTTGAGACTCATCGGTGTATATCGAGATGTGCATGGATTCGTGCATTGTGGCAGCTTGTGTGGGTGGATTCTTGAGTTTCACTATGAAGGAGCGATGGATGATAGAAGAGCGTCAAGTCTTTTAGGGGATCGAGTCATTGTGTATTTTAGTTTTACACATTTGGTGTGGTATATTGGTGTGTTTGAATCAAATTCATTCCGTACTTTTCACGTGGCTAGGACATTTGGTTATGATTGTTGATACTTAGATCGTTCTTAATCATGCTTGCATGGAGTTGTTTCGAACTTAATTTGCTTTATGGATTCAATTTTTTATATGCCTCCGCACACACATGCACGGGATTTTTGAATCTTAACTTCACATGTATATTTGAGCTTTATGAGATGTTCTCCCATTAATCTCATCATCTACATGTTTTGTGACTATGAGAGATTTGTGCATGTAAGAACCGTTGCCCGTGAGTTATTTATTTAGTACTAAAAAATATGAGGGTGCAAGAAAAGGGCTACGAAAGGAGAAAATCTCCTTTGCGAAAAATACACCGTTGGCAAGAGCCTAATGAAAAATTAAAGCCAATAAAAACAGAAAAAATGGTCAAAGGCCAATATAGTTTGTTTGTTTGTTTGATCTTTCAAAATAAATAACTTCAAAAGAGTTGAGGGAAAAAGAAATAGGTTATATGTTTATCTTTTGATAGTGTTTAGTTGAAGATCAATGAGTTTGCACAATGAATCCTAGTTATACTTATTTTGTCATGACGTTATTGATTTGTAGAATCATCAATATTTCCAGGCTTGTATACATTGTGCTTGTTTGTTCATCAAATTTACTTTATGTTGTCATTTGAGGCTAAATCTTAGTTCAATAAAGTTTTATGATCCGTTCGAACTTCTTGAACTTCTTGTTTGGATCGTAATTCATTTATATCTAGTTCACGCCTATTCATTCCATCCCACATGTTTAGACACATCGATATTATGCTGGTGTGTAAAGCTTATGTATTTTGTGACGAGTTTTGCGGTAGTTTATATATATATATATGTGTGTGTGTGTGTGTGTGTGTGTGTGTGTGTGTGTGTGTGTGTGTGTGTGTGTGTGTGTGTGTGTGTGCCGGGTGTTCATTGCCGTATTTTGCATATATTATATATGGTATCGTATTTTGAGTTTTTGCGGTTTGCTTTTAGTCCATGTTTGTCATATCCTTTATCATTGGATTTTATTTGGCATGTTATATGATCACATTGATACATCTCATTGTTTGCTTTGGAATTCCTTTTCTCAAAATTGGTAATTTCAAAAGTGTGAGCATATTTCATCGTGTATATATATTGATATCGTTTGATCGTGGACTATTTGTTCTAGAGTTGCCATGTTGGGAGCTTGCTGCACTTTACACCATCACATGTTTTATTCACTATCTCCATATTTTTAAAATTGATATCTTATAATCACATATTTAGCGGGAAATTTGGTTTTTAGGGGAGTAAATTGTTTATGACATCTTGCTTTGTCTATTCCTGAATAAAAGGGGGAGAAATTGTATCTTTCCTTTGCATGATTAGAATATATTTATCTTAGGGGGGGACGTCTTACTTCGGTTGAGATAGTTTTAGACATTGTTCGATATTTATTCACTTGCGGATTTATACTTGTTATATTCTCTTTGCATTTGAAAGGTGTGTTCAAGTGTGCAGGTTTACAAGTTTACATCAATGCGATAAAGTTTTTGAGCAAAATATAGCTACTCAAGTTTGTGTGTCTGTCTAGCGCTTGTAATATTTTTTCCCTTATGGGGTTAGGGAATGAGTCTTTGTAGAGAGCTTGATGAACCATAGGATTTTTCATTTGATTTTGTCCCGGAATAACCAAAGGGGGAGATTTGTAAGGACAAATTTCTAATCGAGTCAATTTGTATATAATTGGCATTATTTCGGACAAAACATTTGAGCCATAGGATAGAATTTGTGTTGTTCATCCCATAAGACTATGACGTTTTTTATGAAGACGCAACGACCAAGCTTTAAAAATTGGATACATCGTGTCGTGTTTATCGTGCCAAGTTTATCTTCACGTTTACCGAGGATCTCATAGGTATGAATGCATATTCAATATGAGTCCTTGGATATTCTTATGGGTGTTTATTTTTTATACTCAAAACGTTGAGAACTGTTATTAAAATATTTTCTAAAGAAAAATATTTTTTTATGTTTATCTCGTTAGAACGAAAAATTAAGTTCGTAATAACAAAAATGCAGTTTTTGTTCGAATAACCTTAGATTTCGTTAGAACAAAATTAATATCTCGTTATAATGACTATGTAACGACCATCGAATGAGGAATCTCTGCCAAGGATTTTATACTTCGTTTGAATCTCGTTGGAAGGTCGTTTGAACGAGAAAGCAACTTCATTCGAATGAAATGGAATGTTGTTATAACGAAAGTGCTAATCTCGTTCGAATCGCCCTTATTTTTTCAAATGAGTTCGCCATCTCGAAACTCGTGTTTTTAATATTTAACGCATGTTGGACCCTGTTTTTTTTAAGGATTTTTGGTGAAAATCAATTCCTTGCCTATTTAAAAAAGTTCCAAACCCTTGTTTTATATATATATATATATATATATATATATATATATATATATATATATATATATATATACTTTGAGATCTTTCGTTTGGGCACCAAGTTTGATTCTCTACATCTGAAGAGAACATGCTTCGTATGGTGGACTCCATACTTGTTGTTTACATGTGGTGAACTCCATGTTTGCGGTATTGACAGTTGCTGAGCTTCATCAGTTAATACCGAGACGTGCGTGGATTCGTGCGTTGTGGCATCTTGCGTGGGTGAATTCTTGCGTTGCACTGTGGAAGAGCGGTGGAAGATAGAATATGTTCAAGGCTTATGGGGGATCAAGTCATTTTGATAGTCTACTGTCTATGCTTTGTAAAACCGTATCATAGTTAACTATTTGGCTAGGTCATCTGAGGTTTTTTCCTTTGTGGTTTTCCTCGTATATCGGCATCTTCTGGTTGATTTCTTTATTTCATATGCTTATCATTAAGATGCATGTTTAGGGTAAAAAGATAAAATTTGTTAAATCAGTTTTCCACGACAAATTTTTTAAAATTGGTGCTAAGTTTAATTGGGTTAATTTAGTTTAAAGTTTCAATATTTAAAACAATAGAAAAATATAAAAATTGGACTTTTGTTTACACCATCCTTGCATAGTGGGGCCGCATATTCTCATTAGTTTATTTATATGGTATGTTCCAATATGGTGGAACCGTGAACCCACTCTTACTAGATTATTACGCCCATGTCGGGCCCCCGTCCATCCTCTAATGGAGGCAAAAACTGTTCGGAGTGGCCCAAAAATGTGTTCTAATATGGATGGAAATAATACTTTAATGAAAAAGTACCGATCACACTTCCCAACATAATTTTATTTATTCTCACAACGTGGAACCATGTACAAAAGAAATATTCCTTTGTTTAAGATAATATTTCCCTACGTCAGCATCCCTTAACCAATCAAGAACACTTTTGGTCGAGGGGACTTATGGTTGGTCGCAATGTGTTTCTTCAGTTTTATGCTCTCTTGGGGTAGCTGGTGCTTTACCTAGTGTATCTAAAGAGGTTAAGTCATGCCTTACCGTTGCTTTGCTTCTCATTCCTCTAAATTAGTTCCCTCAAAGGTTTCATACATGAGGTTGTTCAATAGAGCATGAAAGTTATCCCAAGTCCTACCAGACTTGGTACCTCGTAAATACTAAGAAACCTCACCAATATCACAATGCACCTCACTTATTACAATATGTATCATGAAATACATAACTTGGGTTAAAATGAAATACAAAGGCTCTTCAAATGATTTTCTTGAACTAGCTTCCTCTGTGCTTCCTCCGTCTTCGCTCGGGCTAGCTTATGATCCAACTCGCTTAACTCTGTATACTCCTTTGTAGTGTCGCTAAACTTTGTTTAAGACCCTCCCCCCTACAGTGAGGATGGGCATAATCAAGACTAAGGATAGCATCTTTAGTAATAACAAGACGTCCTTTCATAAAAAGAAAATAATTGGGTCACAGTAGCTATAACTTTCTCTCTCAAAGCTAGTTTAATGGGGGAGGTTTTACTAACCGATATACTGATAGGTTTTGTAGCACTTGAACGAGTCCGTTTGTCTATACGAGAACTCTTCCCAACCAAAATAACACCAGGCACAAAAGCTGGATTTTTGTTGTTAGTGGCTTGACAGTAGGAGCGTGAAAAGTAGAGGCAACAATCTTCTTTTTCCTTTTATGAACCTTATAACAAGTCTCAGCTATTAAGGAAGTAAAGTTGATTATTTACCTCACTCAAAGACCAATCTACCCCAATGGTAGAATAACCTTTGATCCCCTAATGCAAGGCGTTTAACCAAGGGGAACACATTGTCAGTCCTAACGAAAATTTCAAAGCTCGACAGTTGAGATGACCAATGGCATTACCATCCTAACGATACCTTCCCCACGCTTTTGTTTGTCGGTATGGTCAATCAACCATCCACTTTAGTCATTAACAAAACGTCAAAGTTAATGGTGTGCTCTGCCTTAGCAATGGTGAACGAGTATCCTAGTTTGTTGACTGCAAGAGCATGATTGTGCACACTCTAATAAAATTTGGACTTCCTAGGGTAATAGTGAGGGTTGTAAGCCTCACCCTCTAATTCCCATTATGTGTGAACAAGCAGTAGATTGGTCTTAAGGATCAGGATGACGGTTGTCAAAAAATCTTCTTCAGCCATAGTCTCTGAAGCAACCCCCCAAACCACCCTCTATTGAGATTTAAAAAAAGATCAAGTATGGGACTGCGTCTCTTGGTAGGGGAGAACAACAAAAGCATTAGCATCGTAAATTAATGAGCAAAGATATTTCTTACTCTATCTTTTATTCCATTGGTATATGTGGACGACGTACAGGGAAAATGCTCACCGGACTGGCCTTGGGAGACAGCCGGAAAGTGGACATACAAAAAATCGATCAATATAATAAAGTTGGAGAAGTTATTAACGTCAAATCTTCCGATACACCTCTCCATGTCAAAATGGTTGCGATCCAGCCAAGAATGTAGAGATCCGAGAATGATCGAAATGATGGGGAGGTTGACACCATGGTACAACCTGACGGATAAATCAACCAAAGCACGACGAGGTTGATCGTTGGGCTTACAAACTAAGAAGGAAAAAACACTAAGATTTATACTTCTAGGGGTGGAAGCGGTACGGATTTTTACCGTACCGTACCGTTTTGATCCGAAAAAAAATGATTTTGGTTTCATATATTAAAATACCAGAAACCAGTCTTACCGAAACCGAAATTACCGTAAAAAAGTTGGTTGGTTTTGGTTTTAATATTTAAAAAACCGATTTACCGAAATTACCGTACCGAATTTTATGAAACCAGAAAAAACCGTACCGAAATTACCATACCGTACCGAATTTACCGAAACCAGAAAAAACCGTACCAAAATTACCGTGCCATACCGAATTTACCAAAATTACCGTACTGAATTTACCAAAACTTGAAAAAAGTTGGTTTTGGTTTTGGTTTTGGTTTTGGTTTTAATATTTAAAAAAGTTGGTTGGTTTTGTTTTTGGTTTTTGGGGACTTTTAGTGTTGTTTACCGAAACATAAAAAACTGAAACCAGAAACCAGAAAAAAACCAGAATTTACCGAAACCAGAAAAAAACAGAAGAAACCAGAAAAAATCAGAATTTACCGAAACAAAAAAAAAAAACAGAAATTACCGAAAAAACGGAAATACCAGCCGTTTTGGTATTGATTTTGGTGTACCGGGTGGTAAACTGGTACGATTTGGTTTTACCATATAGAGTTTGGTTTTGTTATTGATATACCAAACCGTACCGCTTACACCTCTACTTCTGACTCTGAAGAGGACTCATATCCTTTCTCGTAAACGTCTTCAATAATAACTCCTTATTTTTTATGCTCCTCTATTAGCTTCGTGGAAGTCTTGTAAAAGACATTGATCAATTAGGAGAAAGCGGCTTTTGATGAACCCTAAATACTATCTCTCACCCACTAATCCAACTAAATATGATCTTATTTTTCCTTCGCATCAAGTGAAACATCAAAATAAGCAGCGTGACCATAGGATTGCACATCCATCAGTTCATAGATATCTTAAAGAGTAATCGTGACTTCACCCCACGAAGCAAAATAAGGTATGAGTAGAGATGCTTCATTGAGACACAAGAGACTTGAGTGGACCACTGTTCTTGGAAATAATGAAGTCCCCAAACCATTTGGAAAATCTTATGATCCCTACCTTCATTAAAGTATTATAGTACTTACATATGATGTACTCCTACCAAGCAAGAAAACCATATGCGGAACCACTTGGTCCCTCGAACCCATGAGTAAAGAAAGTCTCCCATATCAAACAAAAATAAAATGATACATGAGGGATCCACCAGGGTAGCATTGGTGGTATCCAATGTCTTGTCCAATGTTATCAAGGGGTGGTCAGCAGACTCTGTTATGGACTCAAATAGTTGAGTATTCTCATGGAAGCAGTCTTTAACGCCAAAAAATGGTGCACAATGGTAATGCCCCAACTGGGCCTCTATGGTTATCGTCTCTACCGCTAGGTTATAGTATAAGTGGATCACAATGGGAGAGGATTAGGAAGCCATTGAAACAAAATATAAAAGAAGAACTTTGAACAAAAGGGATAAGACGACACAAAAATGTCCATTTCTATTTTTGTAGAGAACGAAAACTCTCTCTCTCTCTCTCTCTCTTAGTTATGAAGGGAAACACAAAGCTTAAAATGGAAAAAGAGTGGGCTTTGTATAGGCTAGAGGACCAGTGATGGACATTTTATCAACATGCAAACCTATTCTATTGAGAAATGACACAATGACGCCATTTGATAAAACATCCATACAAGGATTCATTTGATCACCACAAGTGGCAGTTCGAAGAGGCAAAGAATGTGTTGTCAAAAATGTATTTTAAATTCCCAAGTGGAAGACCCACTAGCCCACTACTCAATTTTTTATATTCCCACTAGTTATAATTGTCTCAACTTTCTGCTAAAATGATGGGATTGATAATCCACTTGTGTCCACTACTCACTATTATATACTCCCACTTTCTCAACCACAAAAGATGAAATATAGAATTCTCTCTCTATCCGGCCAAATGAGAGGAGCACGAGAGAGATATTGAAAGCTTGATTTGACAAGAATGATTTTCTTGAGTTTGGGTTGACACAAAAATAAGGAGAAAGATGAGAGAATACATAACAGAAAAAAATTTGGTTCTCTCTCTACAAATTTTTCTTCCTTAGGAAATATTTTCTTCATGAAAATATTTATACCCCCAAAATATTTTTTCAAATATTGATCAATTAATTTGGAATGGGTGTTAGAAGACATATAACTATGGTGCATGGTTATATGATACAGAGGTGATTCTGGGCTTGTTTTATCTTGAGGACGGCGTGACTGTAGACTACCTGCACAAAGAGGGTAGAGCCGCAAAACGTCTTAAAGAGAGCGACCTAGTCCGCGACTCAACCCAAGAATCGTCTACGATGAATTTATAAACAATTGAGGTAATATTGTTTATTTTTATTGTGCAGTATATATTTGGACTTAACGCTTGCGGTTCATATTTTGCGATAATCATATGGGGTAATAATTTAATTTTCAGCAGTAGACTTAAAATTAATTTATGATTTTATTTTTCGAATTCTCCATAAAACTCTTTGATGTGATTTTTTAATCACAATAGATAAAATGTACCAACAATTTTAAGACGTTTTATGTCTACCATGGCGGCCGAAAAATAAATCTTATAGGCATATATGATTATTTTTATAACGTCGAAATGAAAAAAGGCCAACTAAGTTTCTATGTCTAGAAATTATAATTTTGACCTTTTGCTTCTAGAAATTACCATTTTGCCCCCGAATTTCTTAAATATTATATTTTATGAAGTAGATATATAAATTTCAGTATTTTTGGTCAATTCGAAATCGATCAATAATTTCGTGAGAAATTATAATTTGAACAAAAATGAACCCCTTCATGGAAAACTTTTAAATTGGTCAATCCTATTTTTTAGTTATGAATGTGAAATATTATTTCACATAAGATGTTATTGTTGGAAATGCAATTGTATACTATTTTTGGACAATTCATTTTGAGCCACTCGTGGTTAAGAAAACAAATTAAAAATTTGTTATATGGAATCAAATAAAAAAAAATTGATATTTGGAAACAAATGAACATTTGTTATATGAAAACAAATGAACATTTGTTATATGGATTCGAAGGGTAATTAATAAACATTTACTCCTTACGCTATGTATACTATAAAAAAAAATTGTTCAAATATATTTGAAGTGTTTATGTGAAAGTGTAGTTGATATTTTTCAACCACACTAAAGTGATCGATGATGAGAAAAAAAAATCTGAAATTTTTGTTATGAATTTTATTGGAATATCATCTCAGTTTTTTTATGATATATAGACTAAAATTTCGTGAATTTTGGCATGCATGTAGTATGTTGAGATTATAATTATTGGGATTTGGAATTTCTGAAAAAAGAATTGTATATCTTTTATTATGATTTTTACAAATGGGATGCGCAATGCTGAATTTTTTGAACAACTTGTAGTTAAAAAAGTTTATCTTCATTTGTACTTAATATTTTTGGGTGATTCCAATTTTGGATAAGACTAGACTCATAAAGGATGAATTCTGAAAAATTTCATAAATTTTCAATAAGCGGTTTGGTCGTGGTGAAATTTCAAACTTGAAGTTTTTCCGTTTGAACAAATATTTTGGACAACATTTTTTTGAAAAAATGTATCATGTCGTGTTCCCAACGGATTCAAAATATTTTGAAGCCTTTATAAATTTCGTTTTCAAGGATTTATGAAGTACTTTGAAAAATTTGGACTCAAATTTATGGAAGATGAATTTCATAGAAATTGTATAATGACTTGTACAATATTTGAGTTTGGAGTGCAACCACTAGAATTTATATGAATAATTTGTATTATTCATTTATATGAGTTGGAAAAGATATATAGTAAAATTGTATTCTACTATGTTGGAAATAATTTGGTGTGCTTCATACGCGTGTAGAAATAATTTAGTTGGGTAAAATTATTTTGACCGTATGCTTTGGTTTGCAATAAAGGTTTAAACTCTAATACGAAGTATTTTTGTATACATTGTGAAAAACTATATATTATAATTTTTTATGAAATAGATTGTATAATCTATATGTGAGTTTCAGACTTTTGAAAATCTGAATTTATGACTAAAACAAATGAACATGTATTTTTTGATTCGGCTATACATGATGACATTAAGCATGTATTTATTTAAGAAATAAGATTAATTCTTATTTAATGTTGAAACTCACAAGTTTAGATTTCATTTTATGAATTGAAGATATAGTGGGGGCACATTACATGTTGCTTCTCAATGCTATATCTAGAGAATAGTGGGGGCACTCAATCGAGTACCTCTCAACTATAATTAAAGAACATTTAATAGAATTTGAAACTTTGGTATTCAAGAGAACTCTTAATTTTTGAGTTATGAGTTAAAAATAAAAACCTGCTTATGTTATTGAAAAGGATTCGAAAAATCCTTAGAGAAGTCATGTCATAAATGATTGATTGAATTCCTTGGAATAAACTAGAAATTAGTTTATAATTGACTTATCTTATAACTTAAAGATAAAGAGGTGTATACACACCATTTGAAGGAATATTGAGACCATTATCATTTATGAATATGAGCTTTGTTTAATAGCCAAAATTCATCGATATAACTGAATTATACATGATGCACGTTAAATTATTCTCATGAAAATGAAGAAACTTCATTTAATTTGAATGCCATTGATATTATGTATGATGTTGAGTTAAAAACTAAATATATATAATAGTGTTTTTCGAATGGTGACCTATGTAAGGCAACTTACATGGACCAACTTGAAGTTGAAAAATTAATATGGAAGGCACCAATAAATGGCATGATATTTTGATAAATCATCAAATGAGAATGAATTGAGAATATTATGAATTGTGTTTATCACTAAGCATGTTGAAATATGAATGCACACTTATTTATTATGCAAGAATGATTAGCTAATATTTGGTTATAATATTTTGTTGCCTAGAAAATCAAATTCATGTTAAGTCAAAGTGTTGGCATCAAGAGTTTCAATGAAACAAGAATAGTACTTGTTAATATTACAAGGCTATATGGATCAATTAGTTGATCGAGTACATTGAAATACAAGAATATCTATTTATTAGATATATGCTTATTATGAACCATCTTGTACTCCACATGATCCAAGTATAAGAACACTATATATAGTGATAAGAAAAAATGAATATGCGAAAATCTTACGTAGTCTCAATTGAGCTACTAAATACAGTTGACTTGGAATAATTTTTTGTGGGAGTACTATGAAGGTTTATAATTAAAAAGCGCATTCTTATGCTATTGAGAAAGGTTATGTGTTTTGATAAAATCACGAACCTAGAATTGATTCCGAATCAATAATGGATATGTGTTTAACACATATTATGTTGCTATTTTTTGGAACTCCTAGAAATATTAATTATTGGCATAATTAATGATGGAGTATATGGTGATACCATTAGCTATGGCTAGTGAGTAAATGAAAGGTTAAAAGACCTATTATAAGATACCATTTATGGTAGAGATTGACACAGTCATTTTATCCACAACAATAAAACCATGGCTATTATAAAATTTTAGAACCGTTATCATAACGAAAAGAATGACAAATATGTCGTAAGCACAACATAGTTTGAGAATTTAAAAACTAATGAGTTGTGAGTGTGGATTATGATCGAACTGATGAGAATAGAACTTGACTTATCCTTTGATGAAAGGACTAGGGCAGGAGAAGGTGTTTAACACCTAGAAGGGATCAGACTAAAGCCCGTTGATATTGAATCATTTGTGGTGACCCAACCTATAGACTGGAGATCCTAAGAAATAGGTTCAAAGGGTAATAACAAGTCACAGTGATATGGGTTGAATCATGTTAATTATTATTTACGGGGTTTTACTCCGAGTCCATCCCTATGAAGCATGATATCCTGAAGCGAGTTAAGGTTGAGTTAATTATAACTCTTAATGATGATCTATAGCTCTATTTTGAGTGGGGTACCTTGCTACAGGAGTATCCTTGATAGACTCACCTATGTGGATGTGAAAGTATGGCCGCTTCCTATGGTAATTTTGGACAAATTTTCTAGAGCGTTCACATACTGGGATAGAAGCACATGGTGGTAACGTGTTGGCTTGAGGACTACACCCAAGTAGGGTTGTGTGTGGGATGTTGTCATAGATAGAGTTCAAAACTACGAGTTACTCTAGTATAATATGAATCATCTTTACTACGTAAAGGTTCAAGTCGAAAGACACCTTTGCTTATGCACAATTCTATTAATAATTATTGCTCAATAATTTTTCCAAATTTACTAGCAGGGGATTGTTACCGATGATTGTGTTTTTAAAATTCAAGTGGGGGATTGTTGTCAAAAATGTATTTTAAATACACAAGTGGGAGATCCACTAGCCCACTACTCAATTTTTTATATTCCCACTAGCCATAATTGTCTCAACTTTCGGCTAAAATGATGGGATTGATAACCCACTTGTGTCCACTACTCACTATTATATACTCCCACTTTCTCAACCACAAAAGATGAAATATAGAATTCTCTCTCTATCCGGCCAAATGAGAGGAGCAGGAGAGAGATATTGAAAGCTTGATTTGACAAGAATAGCTTTCTTGAGTTTGGTTTGACACAAAAATAAGGAGAAAGATGAGAGAATACATAACAGAAAAAAATTTGGTTCTCTCTCTACAAATTTTTCTTCCTTAGGAAATATTTTCTTCATGAAAATATTTATACCCCCAAAATATTTTTTCAAATATTGATCAATTAATTTGGAATGGGTGTTAGAAGACATATAACTACGGTGCATGGTTATATGATACATAGGTGATTCTGGGCTTGTTTTATCCTGGGGACGGCGTGACTGTAGACTACCTGCACAAAGAGGGTAGAGCCGCGAAACGTCTTAAAGAGAGCGACCTAGTCCGCGACTCAACCCAAGAATCGTCTACGATGAATTTATAAACAATTGAGGTAATATTGTTTATTTTTATTGTGCAGTATTTATTTGGACTTAACGCTTGCGGTTTATATTTTGCGATAATTATATGGGGTAATAATTTAATTTTGAGCAATAGACTTAAAATTAATTTATAATTTTATTTTTCGAATTCTTAATAAAACTCTTTGATGTGATTTTTTAATCACAATAAATAAAATGTACCCAACAGAATGGGAAACAACGGCTGGCATGATGGATGGGAATAAATGAGAATGGTTTTCCCCCTGATGTGCATGGGAATACTGAATGTGAAATGATGAGATCAAGTAATGGTAGTTACCCAGATGTTTCGAATAATATTTTTCGTACAAAAAACATTGACACAATAATTTTTTGTACGATGGGGGGATGTAGGATGGATCTTATGATGAACCTTTTAGCTAAGAGGATTAGTGGAAGATAAATATGACTAAGTAGGACATTCATAATAATGAAGTCAATATCGTCCTTAAATCATAGATGGCTGATATTAACAAGAGATCCTTCGGTATCAGTGATGAGAAAAGTTTGGCAAAACTTGGGTGAGCTCTTTAATGAGCCATATCGAAGGAGCTCGACATTGAGATCTTGCGAGGAACTTTTATTGGAGGTTAGAGATCAAAGCTACCTTAAGTTAGAGACTTAACCATTCCAGCACAAAAGTACAAACCGCCGATATATATCAGACTACTCCGCGATGGAGGTCAATCCGAAAGGAATAACACTAGATGGACCCATTTTTTATACCTACCACTCATACCCACTTAGAGGACAAAAAATATTATAAGGAGAAATGTTTGTTTTTATTGTTACTTAACTTGGGTTCATGGTTTTTTTTTAATTATAAAAATAAGTTTAAAAATAGAGTTTTTAATATTTTTTTGTTTTTATGGTTAACTTGGGTTCGTGTTTTTTTTTTAATTTTAAAAATGATTTTTTTCAAAGTTAAAAGAATTACTTTTTAAAAAGTAAAAGCTAAAACCTCCCAAATGTACCCAAAATATTTTTTTAATGAAGAGTTTTTTTTTTAAATTGTGTTAAAAATAAAATATGCCACTGGCGCGGACTTTAAAAATAAGATAATTTTGGGTAAATGGGTGTTTGCCGGACTAAATACGTTAAAAAATAATTTTTTTTAAAAATTCTGTATTTTTTTTTATCAAAAATAATATCTTTAGTGTTTGTTTATCAAAAAGAAAAATATTAAGTGTTTTTTTAAAAATAATATTTTTAAAATAATATTTTGCTAAAAATAATATTTTCTAGTGTTTACGTGCCAAAAAAAATTCCAATTTTTTTTCAATTAATAACACTACACGGACTATAAGTAACACTAAACGGACCCATCCCTTGTACCCACCACTCATGCCCACGAATAGGACAAAAAAAATTGTAGGGAGAAATGTTTGTTTTTATTGTTAGTTAACTTGGGTTCTCGTTTTTTTTTGTTTTAATTATAAAAATGAGTTTAAAAATAGAGTTTTTAATTTTTCTTGTTTTTATGGTTAACTTGGGTTCATAGTTTTTTTTTTAATTTTAAAAATGATTTTTTTTCAAAGGTAAAAGAATTACTTTTTAAAAAATAAAAGCTAAAACCTCCCAAATGTACCCAAAATATTTTTTTAATAAAGAGTTTTTTTTTAAATTGTGTTAAAAATAAGGTGTGCCACTAACACGGACCTTTAAAAATAAGATAATTTTGGGTAAATGGGTGTTTGGCGGACTAAATACGTTAAAAATAAATTTTTAAAAAAATTCTGTATTTTTTTTATCAAAAATAATATCTTTAGTGTTTGTTTATCAAAAATAAAAATATTAAGTGTTTTTTTTTCCTAAAAATAATATTTTCTCTGTTAATTTTTGCCAAAAATAAAAAGATTCGGTATATTTTGCTAAAAATAATATTTTCTAGTGTTTACGTGCCAAAAACAAATTCCAATTTTTTTTCAATTAATAACATTCTCAGTGCCTATTTGTCAAAAATAAAAAATATTTAATTTTTTTTACAAAAATAATATTTTCACGCTTTTTATGGGTTAAATAAAAATATTTAAAAAAAATTGAGTTTGAAAATAAGGTGTGCCGCTTGCGCGGACCTTTAAAAATAAAAGAATATTCGGTAAATGGGTGATTGAGGGATTAAATGAGTTAAAAATAATTTTTACAAAAATAATTTCTTATTAGAATATTTTTGTTTTTAAAAAACATATTTTTATTAAAAATATAGATTTTTAATTTTTATTGAAGCAGTTTATAAGCATTTTACTTTTATATTCCTTATTTTTTTCAAACAGTTAAGAAGTTGTTTTTTTTCTAAAAATAATATTTTCCACTATTTGTGTGTAGAAAAAAAATTCAGTATTTTTTTTATCAAAAACAATATATCTAGTGTTTGTTTGTCAAAAAGAAAAATATTAAGTGTTTTTTTGCTAAAACTAATATTTTCCTTGTTTGTTTGTCAAAAAAAAAAAAAAAATCAGTATTTTTTTACAAAAAATAATATTTTCTAGTGTGTTGTGTGCCAAGAAAAAAAATTCAGTGCTTTTTTTCAATTAATAACATTTTGAGTCCTTATTTTTAATAAATAAAAATATTTAATATTATTTGACAAAATTAAAATTCTCACGGTTTGTATGAATTTATTTATTTTTAGTTTACACTTTTATGTTTAGTGTGTTAAAACTAAAGATATTATTTTTGATAAAAAAAAATACATAATTTTTTTAAAAATTTGTTTTTAACGTATTTAGTCTGCCAAACACCCATTTACCCAAAATTGTCTTATTTTTAAAGGTCCGCGCCAGCGGCATATTTTATTTTTAACACAATTTAAAAAAAAAACTCTTTATTAAAAAAATATTTTGGGTACATTTGGGAGGTTTTAGCTTTTACTTTTTAAAAAGTAATTCTTTTAACTTTGAAAAAAATTCATTTTTAAAAGAAAAACCATGAACCCAAGTTAACCATAAAAACAAAAAAATATTAAAAACTCTATTTTTGAACTCATTTTTATAATTAAAACAAACAAAAAAAACAAAAATCCAAGTTAACTAACAATAAAAACATGTATTTCTCCTTACAATTTTTTTTGGCAATAGCTCTTTACGCTCCAAAGGTTTCCTAAAACACTCCAAAATGTTGTAAAATGACAAAAAAATCCTTTTAACACTTGCAAACTCCTATTAACATCTAAAAGTAAAACAAAATTAATAAAACGTTAGGAAAAACAAAAGACTTCTTACATTATTTTAGAAAAAAAATATTTTTTTTTTAACTTTTAAAACAGTTTTAAACTGTTTTTTTTTTTCAAAGTTGAAGAATTAATTTTTTTGAATAAAAGTTAAAACCTCTAAAATGTACTCCAAATAACAAAGAAAATGAAAGACGAATGTTAAAAATATCCGAGAGTAAATATTTTTACCGTTTTTACTTTGCTTTAATAAAAATAACTGTAAATAAAAGAAAAATTGTTTTGCGAATGTTTATCATTTTTCTATTAAAAATATCTACGAAATAGTTTTTAATAGAAAATTGGTATAAAAAGAAATACTACTTTCGAATTGTTACTGTTTTTCTATTAAAAAAGTAAAAATGATTGGGATAAAATAAAAATAAAAATGGTTTTGATTATTATTCTCGGTTAAAAAACTGTTTTTTATCCCCAAATAATAATGACAAAACAAATATTAAGTCCATATTAGTTTTTATTTATTCATTGTAATTAACACTAATATAAATTAACACTAAAACGTACCGAAATTAATAGGTATTATAAATCAACTACACTAAATAATTTTTTTGTTGTACATATATCTTTATTTTTATGTTGATGAAAATAAATAAAAATTGACTTATAAAATCGTGAGCGTCGCCTCGCTTTACTTGGATCGTGTTCGTATTAGGTTAAAAAAAGTTTTGTGTTTTATCGTACTTTTTTTTTTATAATTTGTTTTATCGTACTTTAATTGGGTCGTATTTGTTTTTGGAAAAAAAAAATCGTGTCGTATCACTTTTACTTGGCCGTATTTGTCTTTGGTAAAAAAATTAAATAAGATTTCTTATTGTGCGACATTTTAATTTGTTTGTGTTTGTGTTTTTGTTTTTGTAAAAAAAACTCAGATTTCGTGGCAGGTCGATTTTACTTGTATTGTGTCCAAGTAAAATCGGCCTGGCATGACACAAAATCTTATTTTATTTTTTTACAAAAATACAAACACAACCAAATTAAAAGGCAACACATTATGAAATCTTTTTTTTTTTTACTAAACACATACGGCCAAGTAAAAGAGACACAACACAAAATAAGATTTTTTATTTACGAAATGGTCATAATGACTTTGGAATTCACATTTTTTGTAACTATGATATTTACGAAATGTTCATAATGACGGTATGTTATTTATAAAAAAAAAATAAACATTTTTAACAAATAAAAAAAATGCATGTACTTTTAACTATTTTTATAATTGAATTAAAACAATTTTTATTATAAAATAGTTGATTTTGTTTGTAAATGAAATAGCGGTTGAAAGTATGACACTCAACAAAGAATAATCAAGAACTATTTTTTAAAACGTTTTTAATTAAAAAAAACAGATAAGAAATTTTTTAAACAACTAAAATGTCTTTTAAAACAGTTATGAAAAGTAATTTTTTTTTATAAACAAAAGCATTAAAACCCGCTAACAGTGCAGAACTCGTATACAAGGATTATACAAACACGCCCATAAGTGATTTCATTACATGATTTTTTTCCAAACACAAACAATAATTTTTTTTATCGAATATAAACACGATTATTTTACCAAACACAAACACAAACATGATCGAAGTAAAAAAAATTCATTTGGCTGTGTTTTTGTTTTTGTAAAAAAAAAGATTTCGTATTGTGTGACATTTTAATTTGGCCGTGTTTCTATTTTAGTAAAAAACAAAGATTTCACAACATGATTTTAATTTGGTCCGATTGTAAAATCTTTTTTTTTATTACAAAAATAGAAACACGGCCATATTAAAATGTCACACAAAACGAAATCATTTTCTTTTATTCGATCGTGATTATGTTTTTGTAAATAAATTAAAATAATATTTCGTGTCATGTCATTTCTCTTTTATTTGGATTATGTTCGTGTTTAGTTAAAAAACGATTTCGTGTTGTATTCAAATTTCATTGGGTCGTGTTTGCATTTGATAAAAAAAATTATGTTGTGTCGTTTTTACTTGGATCATATTCGTGTCAAGTTAAAAAAAATCGTGTCGTTTCATATTTTAATTTGGTGATGTTCTTATTTGGTTAAAAAAGAATTTTTATTTATTAATATATATATATATATATATATATATATATATATTATGTTAGAGAAAGGTCCATAATAGTATGAGATTAAAAATTTTGTTAAGAGTTTTTTTTTTGTTAGTGTTGGAGAAATATGGAATGTTTGCTTTACTTGAAGGCCAAAGACTAAAGGTTAATTCTGTCATTTAAAAAAAAATGGAGCGCTGGAGGAGTTGAATGGAGCGGGGATAATTGTACCCTTTTTTTTTGTCCTATTCGTGAGTAAGAGTGGTTGGTACAAAAAAATGGGTCCGTCTAGTTTTTTTTTGGTAAACATAGAAATTATATTAAAAAACTACACCAGCATTACAACGCAATGTAACATAAGCCATAGGGGCAACAGAACACAACATCCCAAACAGGAGGCCACAAAAAGGGGGATATAGAATCCCAGTTACAGCATAGGATTATTCAGGATCCATCGCAAACCCACAGGCACCTCCTCGATCTCCACAAAGGCCTCCTCCTGAAGTTTTGCCTCCCGCGCCAGCCAGTCCACACCCTGAATCATACCGGGGTGGGCATAGATGAAGTCCACTCCTACAGTCCTAATGAGGTCGTAGCAGTCAACCCTGATATTCTCAAAGTCCGTCTCCCGGTACTGGACACCCTTGAATCTCAATTAGCTCATGCGAGCTGGTCTCCACAAGAATATCCTTCCACCCACGCATCTTCACCAGGTTAAGGCAGTGGTATAGGCCTTCCATCAAGGCGTGAAGCAACGATGGGGTTCCCCTAAGACGTCCGTAGAACTCGACCTTCCAGTGACCCACATCATCAAGTATGAAGCCACCAAAAGAGGCAGTGCGGTAAGTGGGATCAGAACAAGCCTGAAGGGCAACCCTGGTTTTACCCCGATCAGAATGCTCAAGGAGATAGAGAAGGGACTCCGGGACCTCATCATACTCAGCATAGTCGTGTGTCTGCCTCTCCCAAGCCTGGCCAGGCCATCCGCCCACAAGTTGTTGGAGCGTCTGATGTGATTGACCTTTATATCCATTTCAGTCATGATAGACATACATTCCTCAATGAGATTAGTCAGTGGATGATTCTGGTGGCCCTGTCTATTGAGGATATGCACGGCATCCAAGCAGTCGCTACGAAGTAAACACCCAGTCCAACCCTTGATTTTGGCCAAGTTCAAACCATGAAGAATTCCCACAAATTCGGCCTTGATGGGGCTGCTATCTCCGATAATCTTGCCGTTGAAACCAAGGATCCACCGTTGGTCGTTGCTGCTGACCATTACACCAAGTTTGCTAAACGGATCATAGCTGCCATCTGTGAAAATATCGTAACCTGAAAAATTATCATCACTTAGAGAGGTGTTAGGAACATAGTCCGGACTATGGTAAGTATTAGCCTTAGTAAAAGTAATGCAAAGTATTTCCGTGGTGAGGGTACTAGAGCTCGTACAAATCATATTTGGGGTGATATTACTCTTATTAAAGATACGTTTATTCCGCTCATTCCAAATCTGGCAAAGAGTAGAGATAAAGAGAATATTGCCATTCTGAACCGGGTTTTCCCAAATATTCTCTTTAATCCAATCATTAAAATAAGTATTTTTGTAATTATTCCACTCATGAGGGGAGTAGATGGTTTCCCATACAGCAGTTGCAAGGTGACAGTTTCTGAGAACATGCTCAATGTCTTCACTAAACGCACAAAACTCACATTTATTGGAATCAGTTAGACGTCTTTTAAATCTCTAGAAGTTAGTAAGTAGTTTTTTATGAAAAATAAGCTAGAGAAAAGTTTTGAACTTTGGGGGAATTTTAAGCTTCCAAATATAATTCCACTTAATCAGGGAAGAAGTATTAAGGTCAATCTTAACCAGGGATTCACAAGCAGTTTTTATAGTGAACTTCCCGTTAACAGCGGGGCCCCAACTAGGACTATCACTTTTACCGGGGGTATGGGGGAGGGAGGTACTTAAGATTAACTCGGCAGTGTCATGACTGAATGTGGCATAATCAGCTGATCGTTCCAGGCCCCATCGATGATCAGATCACACACACGAGACACATGGTAGTTGTTGTGTGTCTTATGGATGGGGGAGTTACCCACCCACCAATCATTGAATATGTTAGTAGACATTCCGTCACCAATCACCCATTTGGTATTGTTAACAATCTCTTTTGCATTTGAGGATTCCCCTCCAGATATGAGATGCCTGATCTTTCCTGGACCAGCTGCCAGGTTTATTATGAGTTTTATATTTCGAGCTGAGAACTCGGACCCATAGGGAGTTTTTGTCATTAAGAATTTTCCAACCGATCTTGGAAACGATGGCACGATTGTTCTCCTCACTACTCCTTATCCCCAGACCTCCCAGATCCTTGGGACGACAAACAATATTCCAATTTATAAGATGGATCTTCTTCTTGTCATCCGTGTCTCCCCAGAGGAAGTTCCTGTTGATTTTATCTAGATTCTCGTTAACTTTCCTAGGGAAAATCGCGGTTTGCATATTGTAGACGGGGAAGGTATTGGTGACAGCCTGGATGAGGGTAGTTTTGCCGGCTAAGGATAGGAGGTTGGCTTTCCAGCCCGATAGCCACTTTTAGACTTTGTCAATGATATACTTGAAGTGGTTGGTAGTGACCTTCCCATGGATGAGATTGGTACCAAGGTACATGCCAAGGTCTTTCGTGATATTAATCCCGCACCTTCTACCAATGTTATAAGCACTTAGCTTGGGGATATTAGGGGAGACGTAGATTTTGGATTTTGAGAGACTGAGTGTCTGGCCAGAGATGTCACAAAATTGGTTAAGAGTTTGCATGACCACATCACAACTGGTGGGGGAGGCTTTCGTAAACAGGATAAGGTCATCGGCAAAGAAGAGGTGTGAGATGGTCGGGCCATTGGACGATGCTTTAAGGCCTTTCCAAATCCCCTGGTCCACCTGAAAATTGATGGCAGCGCCCAGGTATTCCATGCACATGACAAACAAATAGGGGGACAAGGGGTCACCCTGACGAAGGCCTCTAGACGGTTTAAAACTAGGGAGAGGTGCCCCATTCCACAGGACAGAAGTGGACGCGTTGGTTATGCAATTAAGGATGAGACATCTGAGATTCGGGCTGACGTTGAACCATATGAGGACGCGGTTCAAGAACTCCCAGCTAATCTTATCATAGGATTTCTCAAGGTCGATTTTGAAAATGGCACCCCCTTTCTTGCCTTTCTTGATATTTAGAGAATGAATCATTTCTTGGGTAATAATAATGTTATCCGAGGTCTGCTGCCCCGGTAAGAAACTAGCTTGGTTAGGGCTGATAATTCTACAGAGAATCAGGCGGAGTCTATTTACAATGATCTTAACTAGGACTTTATATGGCACATTGCAGAGCGTGATAGGTCGAAATTGAGTGATATTTTCGGGGTTGTCAATTTTGGGGATCAGGGTGATATGACTTGAGTTGGCCTCTTCAGGAAAGGTGCGGGAGTTAAAGCAATCGTCCAGGAATTTAAAGAGGTTGAATTTAGTAGTCTCCCAGAAGGTGTGGTAGAATAAAGGTTGGATACCATCCGGGCCAGGGGCTTTAAGACCATTCATGCTAAACACAGCCCTCCTAACCTCCTCCAGAGATATGGGGAGATCAAGAATGGTGTTATCGCGATCATCAAAGCGAGGGTGATTGAAATCGAGAAATGCCTCGATATGGGTGGGATTATTGGGATTGGAGAAAAGGGATGTAAAGTAGCTATTAGTATGCTGGGCGATGATAGCACAATTATCGACCCATTCCCCGTTGATTTTAATACGGTCGATCTTGTTGCGACGTCTCCTAATAATAGTAGATGTGTGAAAAAATTTCGTGTTTTTATCTCCCTCACTAAGTCACTTAATACGGGATTTTTGTTTCCAGAGGAGTTCTTCGTGGCGCAGAATATTGTTATACTCATTTTTAAGTTGTTTTTCTAAAACATTAAGGTTGTGGGAAAATTGCTTCTCCTGAGCAATTTGAATACCATTAAGTCTGCGAAGAATATGTTTTTTGTTGTAGTTAATATTATCGTAGTTAGAGTGATTCCAATATTTTATGATAGGTACACAGTTATCGATGTTCTGGAAGAAGGTAAGACTACTATTCCAATTATTCAAGATAATATTATGGAAATCAATGCGCTCAAACCAGCATGCGAATGGGTCCGTCTAGTGTTATTCATCCAAAAGACCTTCTGGGCATTTCCAGCAGTACATTTTTTTTTGCTAAAATAAAGGATCTTTCGGGTTTAATTCCAATCAGAGATATGACCAAACTTGACATGTCAAATCAAATACATACATTGGTTTGATGGTTGAAAGCTCTATCACGCCACTGGCACATTGATATCATTAGGAAACGTGGTAGCTCCATCGATATTTCCATTGCATTTAATGCATTTGACGTATTAAGTATGGTTAGAGTGGTTGAGCATTAAATGGTTCTTGGGGATTACTCTAACCCAAAACTCCATACTAAGGAACATTCCTTGAGCATTTAAGGCCAAAATTTTATTTCCCTTAAAACACGTTTGGAAAAGATCATTTAAAGAAAATCATTGAATATTTTCCAATTCCTCATTAATTTCACGAAGAACAAACTAATGTTTTCTACATCTTAACGGCATTCTTTCTTATTAGAGAATCTCTTTCTCATTTCCCTGGAACAATTATTAGATTCTCTAAAAGATATATGGGATGGGTTCTAGTTCCGGAAACAAACACAAATACTATTCTGCCCAAATTTTTGACAGAAATTTGGGTGACAAACTGACGTGTCAGTTTAATATTGGTTGGTTGATGGGGTCCGCGCCAGCGGGACCTCAAAATCAACCAATAACAAGCCAACACGTCAGTTTGTCACCCAAAATTCTATCAAAAATTCGGGCTCCCTAGAAGTGCTCGGAAACAAATTGTTATTAGATAGTGGTCCCGCTTATGGGGTCAATTCAACATATTTTAAAAAGAAATATTTAAAATATATGCCTACTTATTGTGTGTGAGTGATTGAACTCTCTAAATCATCTCCATCAGAGGCCCTTTTATGTTATTTTGCGCTTATAAAATTCTTTTTTGCTTTCCTCTTCGCCCTTGTAAGCTCTAACGGGATTAGGGGTGCAATCGGTACGAATTTTTACTGTATCGTACTATTTTGATCCGGGAAAAAATGGTTTTGATGTCATATTATGAAATACCAAAAATCGATTTTACCGAAACCGAAAATACTGTCAAAAATTTGGTTGGATTTGGTTTTTAGATACAAAAAAACGATTTACCGAATTTACCGTACCGATATCGTACCAAAATACCGTACCAAACTTTTTGTGCAGTGTCAAATTATTTTGGGTATCATACTACTTCTATTTATTTTATTTCTTATGAATGAGTTTTTATATTCTCTTTAAATTTAAATTTATTTATTTGAGTATTTGGCTTAAGTGTTAAATAATCATGTTAATTAAACATATATTTTGTTTAATTAATCAAACATTTAACACAAAATGAATTAGGCAGCATTTTGTTAAAATAAAAAGAGCCATTTGTTTTGTTCGCTATATTTTCATTTTGCCCTTATTTCATTTGGGCTTTATATTGTGGTTTGTGTAGAGATCTTTTTTTAGGGTTTCCATTTCATTTTTTTTACCTCTTCTTCTCTCTCAAAAAGTGTGGTCGTCATTTTTGTTTGAACTCTCTCTCTCTCTCTCTCATTTTTTTTTTCTTCTTCAACCTTAGGTTGATTTTGAGAAATAATTATTTGGGGACTTTTATTTGAGAACACCATTTTTTTGTTTTGAGATTTGGCTTTCGATTTGGTGTGGTTACTTCTTTTTGAGATCGGGTTTTCGGTGACAATTTTTTCGATGCCAGCTGTATTCGGATCTGAGTTCCCTCCATGTTTTCATGTGATTTTTTTTCCCGACGAGTTGTCTTTTCCGTTGAGTTGGCTTTTCCGGCGAAGGTTTGTTTTTCCGATGTTGGAGGTGTGGATGATTTTGACTTTTCGACGAACATTTTTTTAGGTAACAACTCCCTCATTTTTTGAGGCTCATCATTTAGGCTCACTCTACTCAGGCACCAACTCCCTCATCTCGTATCACTCTTCTCCGGCTCCGACAAAAGCAATCCGGTTAGTTTGGTTTCGTACCTGTTTAAATCTATTGTTCCAAAGCTACAAATGCTAGAAATTGTACCTGTTTGTGTATATTTCTAACTGTTCCAAACAACTAAAAATGCTAGAAATTGTAATAACTAGAAATGCTAGAAATTGTAACAGCTAGAAATGGGTATATCAAAGTATATACCAGATTTACCGAATACATAAACCGATTTCAAATTCTGGTATTTACCGGAAAAAAACCGAATTGAAACCGAAATTACCGAAACCAAAAAAATCCGAAAATACCGAAAAACCGATCGGTTTGGTTTTGGTTTTTGTTTTAATGTACCGGTCAGTAAATTGGTATGGTACGATTTTATCATATAGAATGTAATTTTGATATTGGTAAGGGGTCGTTACCGATCATACCGTACCGATTGCACCCCTAAACGGGATACTTGTCTAAAAACATTAACCACATATACTCTAACCATTAAGATTGGGTTATGCCTCGTACTTATTTATTAAGCACCCAAAACTAAATACTCTCTCACAACAAATATTTAAGCGATAGGAACATACAAATTTCATAAAAAATAGTTATTGATTAACATAATTATATCTATAGGAGGTAATAGTGTAAAATTTGGTCAATCGTTCAAATTAATGGATCAACTTTTTATGGAGTCTGTGTTTCAAACAAAATAACATAAAATACTATCATATTTTTATGTAGTTACTTAATTCTTATATTAATGTTTCTATTTAACAAATAATTTTGATATATTTTCTCATTTTTATTTATAATTAAAAAATGAGGTTCACATACGTCTTTCAATTTGCAAACATTTATCGACATATATATATATATATATATATATATATATATATATATATATATATATATATATATATATATATATAGAGAGAGAGAGAGAGAGAGAGAGAGAGAGAGAGAGAGAGAGAGAGTTATGTGCACACTAAGTTTGCACACGTGCTGGCACACTATTTTTTTTTTAAAATTAAAAAAAATATTTTTGAGTTGATTTTTTATGTGATATTTAAACATTTCAATGGACCCATACAAAAACAATTAACTCAAAAAAACTTTTTTTTTACTATTTTTAAAAAATCAGTCAAACTTTCACATCTTTTAAATTCTTAAAAGCAACAAAAATTTGACCAATTTTTTAAAAATAGCAAAATTTTTATATAGATCCCTTGAAATGTTTAAATATCACACAAAAAAATCAACTCAAAAATATTTCTTCTACTATTTTAAAAAAATAATGTGCAAACTTAGTGTGCACAAGAGTCTCTCTCTCTCTCTCTCTCTATATATATATATATATATATATATATATTGTTGGATATTATGAATGCAAATACAGAAATGGAACTCTTTATATATCTCAAAAATGTCAACTTCAATACAACAATGAAATTTCTAAATAGTCACTATAAAACTTCAAGGCGTGATGTCACTTTCCTAAATACAGTATTTGCCCCACACGAAGAATTTCGGTATACAAACGGGAATCAGCAAATCCGTACTCAAGATACAATGAAGCAATTGCACTGTCTGCAACTTGTATATTTGAAGACAGCCCTTGGATGTAGCAGCGAAGAACAGTCAATCAAGTTCTTATTCTGTTTATGTGCACAAAACAAAATAAGAGAATTTTTATCTCCTGAAAATTGTAAGAGAGAAATAGCAGGGTATGGAAATCTGAAACTGGTTTTTGTTATCAATGTAATTCCGTTTTTAGGCAGCCTTTATTTATAGAAAATGAAAGGCTTTGTCTTCAAGAGTCATGACTGTTGAATTAAGTCATTTCCGAACAGGTATGACTGTTAATTACCAACAGTCTTAAGTCCTTTTCGAATAGGTATAATAATACCGAATCTGTTTTGCACGGGTCAACCAAAAAGTGACCGCGCCCGAGCTACCGCGATCCGACCCGGACGAATCCCGGCAACCCGCTACCACTGCGGACACGCGAAGTGCAAAGTGCGCCACTAGCGCCTCTACAGCCCACTGCCCCGCACCCGCACGCGCACGCGCGCGCGTGTGTGTGCGTACGGTGCTTCACACCGTATTGAGGTCTCTTGAATAGCCTCTTAAATGCTAGATGAATTAACTCTTCATCTTCCATTTGTACTTATTAAGTGTACAAATTCTTAACATTTTTCCAATGTGGGACTCAAAGGTTGCCCACCCCTTTTATAGCTTAGTGGTGACACTTAGCTTTGTACATTTTCCAATGTGGGACACTATCCCCTTTTATATTTGGGTTAGCTTCCCACCTCTTCCACACACTTCCAATGTGGGACAAGCTCTTAAGGCTTTTAAACCCAAAAAACTCTTACTCTCTTATTTTAAAAATCTCCAACATTCCTCCACCATTTTCAAAATAAGTTTTGTAAATCTTTGATTGTCTGTAAGACTGTGTATAAGCATTGGTGTCTCACGACTTGAACCAATACCCTGTGAAGGTTCGTCAAGGTTAACCATGAAAGTATAGTAGACTTGTCTTTGAACTATCAATCTATATTGATTATCCGGATTTGTCTTCACACACAAATCTTTTAGTCACTGATTATCTATATAAGCCGACACATGAATTAGGCCTTGTGTCTGTACCTTGATTTCATGAGTGCTTTAGAGTCAAGCCTAATACTCATAGGAAGAGGCACCACTTCCACACTCATATAGGTAGATTATCATAGGTGTCCATGTAACTTAAAACACCATAAATCTATTAAGGTTAAACCCATCCTCTTTCATTATTCATTACATGTTCTAAGCACTTATCCTTGGGATGTTAAATTTCATAGTGCTTTCAATCACGTCGTATGATGTACTTTAATCATTGAACTTGAGACTTGAATATATCAAGTTTCAAGTTGAGTTTCCATCAAGAGTGATTATTATTAATGGGCTTTAGTCCCATCCCTATTGATGTCTTAGACACCAGTCCTCTTGCAAGACCTTTTGTAAAAGGATCAGCTAAATTTTGACTTGATTTTACATAATCCACTGTGATTACAGTATCTGTAATCATTTGTCTGACATAACTATGTCTCAGGCCAATATGTCTAGACTTTCCATTATACACTTTAGTATAAGCTCTGGAAAGTGTAGACTCACTATCACAATGTATAGATATTGAAGGCATTGGTTTTGGCCAAACTGGAATTTCAATCAATGAATTCCTTAACCATTCTGCCTCTTTACTAGTTGCAGCTAATGCTACAAACTCAGCTGCCATAGTAGAGTCAGCTATACAAGTTTGTTTCTTTGATCCCCAAGAAACAACTCCTCCACCAAGAGTGAAAATCCATCCACTTGTTGAGGAATGATCCTCCCGCTCAGTTATCCAACTGGCATCAGAAAATCCTTCTAATACTGAAGGATATCCACTATAGTATATACCATAGTCCATAGTTCCTTTCAAATATTTTAATATTCTATTGACAGCATGCCAATGCAATAAACTTGGATTACTAGTATATCTACTTAATTTACCAACAGCATAAGCAATATCAGGTCGAGTACATGTCATGGCATACATTAAACTACCAATTACTCGTGCATATTCCAATTGTGAAATAGCTCTACCATTATTAGGGATCATCTTTAGCTGTGGTTCAAAAGGTGTACTAACAGGTGTGCAATCAAACTGATTAAATTTTTTTAAAATTTTCTCAACATAATGAGATTGAGTGAGAATTATATTTTTATCTTTCCTTATTATTCTCATTCCTAATATGACATCAGCTACACCCATATCTTTCATATCAAATTTAGAAGACAAAAAACTCTTAGTATTATTAATGCTTTCTAAATCAGTACCAAGAATTAACATGTCATCTACATATAAACAAATGATCACACCTTTACCATTAACAAATTTACTATAAACACACTTATCAGATTCATGAATTTTAAAACCATAAGAAATAATGACTTTATCAAATTTTTCATGCCATTGTTTAGGTGCTTATTTTAGGCCATATAAGGACTTAATAAGTTTACGTACTTTATTTTCTTGTCCAGGCATAACAAACCCTTCAGGTTGTTCCATGTAAATTTCTTCTTCTAAGTCACCATTTAAAAAGGCAGTTTTCACATCCATTTGATGAATCTCAAAATTATATATAGATGCTAATGCAATTAAAATTCTAATAGTGGCGGTTCTAGCAACAGGTGCATAGGTATCAAAATAATCAATTCCTTCTTTTTGTGTAAAACCTTTAGCAACCAATCTAGCCTTGAATTTATCAATTGTTCCATCTATCTTCATTTTCTTTTTAAAAATCCATCTACACTTAATGGGTTTAGATCCTGGAGGTAAGTCTACTAATTTCCAAGTTTTATTTCCCAAAATTGAATCCATTTCATCATTTATAGCTTCTTTCCAAAATGCTGAATCTACAGACTTAATTGCCTCATTATAAGTTTGTGGGTCTGTTTCAACGCTAAGAGTCAAAGCATATTGATTACAAGATGTATCTCCAGTTCCTTCAACAAGATAGACTACAAAGTCGGGACCAAAGCTTTTTTCTTTCCTAGGTCTTTTACTTTTTCTAATCTCTTCTTGTTCTACTGGTGGAGTTACAGGTAACTGTGAAGGAGTGCTTACTTCTTTTTCATTATTAATTCTAGGAATAGAAGAAAACCTTTGTTCATAAAAAATTGCATCTCTCGATTCAATTATTGTATTTACCTCAACAGAATCATTAGGTTCACTAACCAAAAATCTATAGGCTTTACTATGTTATGCATAACCCATGAAAATACACTCAACACCTTTGCTTCCTAATTTCTTTCTCTTAGTTTCAGGTAGTCTTACAATAGCTCTACAACCCCAAACTTTAAGATAACCTAAATTAGGTTTTCTATTCTTCCATAATTCGTAAGGAGTTTTCTTATTATCTTTAACAGGTATTCTATTCAGAATATGGCATGCAGTTAAAAGTGCTTCTCCCCAAAACCCTTTACTTAAACCAGAATAAGAAAGCATAGCATTAACCATTTCAGTTAGTGTCCTATTTTTTCTTTCTGCTACTCCATTTTGTTGTGGTGTATAAGGTGCAGTAACTTCATGTATAATTCCCATATCTTCACAAAATTGAGGAAAGTGATATTCACCACCTCTATCAGATCTAAGACATTTTATTTTAGAATCACATTGATTTTCAACTTCATTTTTATATGTCTTAAATCTATTAAGCACATCATCCTTAGAGTTTAAAAGATATACGTAACAATATTTTGAAAAGTCATCAATAAATGTAGCAAAATATTTACTACCACCTCTAGTAGGCGTTCCATGCAAATCACAAACATCACTATGTACTAATTGCAACAAAGATGTAGTTTTTTCTATTTTAGGAAAAGGCAATCTTGTTATTTTTGTTTGCATGCATATTTTACACTTTTCATTCATATCATTCTCATATTTAGGAATTAAATTTAAATTAACCATGAAATGCATTTTCTTTGTATTAACGTGTCCTAAACGACTATGCCATAATGAAAGACAATCAACGATATAAGCAGAAGAATCCTTTTCATTGATATTGAGCTTAAACATGCCCTCATACAAATATCCTTTGCCTACAAAGGTACCATTCTTAGTCAGAATACATTTGTCTGACTCAAATACAAGCTTAAAGCCAAATTTGTTAAGAAGACTTCCAGAAACTAAATTTTTCCTAACATTAGGAACATGAAAAACATTGGTGAGGCTAAGAATTTTCCCGGAAGTGAATTCGAGATCCACTGTCCCTTTGCCTTTAACCGCAGCTGTAGATGAATTTCCCATATAGAGAACATCTCCTTCCACTGTTTCATAGGCAGAGAACAAGTTCTTGTCCTTACAAACATGCCTTGTGGCA
This sequence comes from Sambucus nigra, assembly GCA_949130495.1. Lineage (NCBI taxonomy): Eukaryota > Viridiplantae > Streptophyta > Magnoliopsida > Dipsacales > Adoxaceae > Sambucus > Sambucus nigra. The sequence continues at coordinate 117,221,241 of OX422224.1, read as the reverse complement.
CCAGAATCAACCCACCAAGAGTTGTCTTCTCCAAGAATATTAGCCTCGGATATCATAGCAGCAAAATTTTGCTTTGTGTCTGATGTCCCTCCTTTTTCCTTTAGTTTCTTGAACTCACGACAATCCTTCTTGAAGTGACCTGGTTTGTTGCAATGAAAACAATTTCCTTTCTTCTTTTTGTTTGCTTTAGAATTATTTGAAAAATTCTTCCGCTTGTTATTTTTTCCATGATTGCCATATTTTTTCTCCTTTCCTTCCTCCACCACATGGACCTTAGAAATAGAATTTTCTTGTTCCTCTTTACCATCTAGAATTCGAGACTCTTGTTCAATTCTTAAATGAGTCTCTAATTCTTCAAGTGAAAGATCCTCCTTTTTGTGTTTGAGTTCTTTCTTATAGTCTTTCCAAGAAGGAGGAAGTTTTTCAATTATGGCAGCAACAATTACATTATCATCCATATTTAATTTTTTCAGTTTGCAATGATTTATGATGCGTTGGATGTCATGAAATTGTTCTAGCACAGGCCTATTATCATGCATTTTAAAGCTTAGAAACTGACCGATAAGGAACTTCTTACTTGTAGCGTCTTCCGTTAGATATTTGGTCTCCAATGTTTCCCATAAAGTTTTTGCTATCCCAACATTTTGGTACAAGTCGAACAAATTATCAGCAAGTGCATTGAGAATGTGACCACGACACAAGTAATCATCGGTCTCCCATTTTGTGCGTTGCCTAGTCTGTTCCACGGTTTCATCTTCATCTTCATTTGGTTTCGGTTGTGACAAGACATATACAATCTTCAATGTTGTTAGAAGAAAATGAACCTTTTTCTGCCAACGCAGAAAATTACCACCATCAAAACGGTCCAACTTGACAAAGCTTTCTGTTATTTGTCGAAGTGACTTGGAAGAGTCGGCCATTTCTGAATACTGTATTTAGATTGTTGGATATTATGAATGCAAATACAGAAATGGAACTCTTTATATATCTCAAAAATGTCAACTTCAATACAACAATGAAATTTCTGAATAGTCACTATAAAACTTCAAGGCGTGATGTCACTTTCCTAAATACAGTATTTGCCCCACACGAAGAATTTCGGTATACAAACGGGAATCAGCAAATCCGTACTCAAGATACAATGAAGCAATTGCACTGTCTGCAACTTGTATATTTGAAGACAACCCTTGGATGTAGCAGCGAAGAACAGTCAATCAAGTTCTTATTCTGTTTATGTGCACAAAACAGAATAAGAGAATTTTTATCTCCTGAAAATTGTAAGAGAGAAATAGCAGGGTATGGAAATCTGAAACTGGTTTTTGTTATCAATGTAATTCCGTTTTTAGGCAGCCTTTATTTATAGAAAATGAAAGGCTTTGTCTTCAAGAGTCATGACTGTTGAATTAAGTCATTTCCGAACAGGTATGACTGTTAATTACCAACAGTCTTAAGTCCTTTTCGAATAGGTATAATAATACCGAATCTATTTTGCACGGATCAACCAAAAAGTGACCGCGCCCGAGCTACCGCGATCCGACCCGGACGAATCCCGGCAACCCGCTACCACTGCGGACACGCGAAGTGCAAAGTGCGCCACTAGCGCCTCTACAGCCCACTGCCCCGCACCCGCACCCGCACGCGCGCGCGCGCGCGTGTGCGTGTGCGTGTGCGTGTGCGTGTGCGTACGGTGCTTCGCACCGTATTGAGGTCTCTTGAATAGCCTCTTAAATGCTAGATGAATTAACTCTTCATCTTCCATTTGTACTTATTAAGTGTACAAATTCTTAACATTTTTCCAATGTGGGACTCAAAGGTTGCCCACCCCTTTTATAGCTTAGTTGTGACACTTAGCTTTGTACATTTTCCAATGTGGGACACTATCCCCTTTTATATTTGGGTTAGCTTCCCACCTCTTCCACACACTTCCAACGTGGGACAAACTCTTAAGGCTTTTAAACCCAAAAAACTCTTACTCTCTTATTTTAAAAATCTCCAATTTATATATATATATATATATATATATTCTCTCTCTCTCTCTCTCTCTATATATATATATATATATATATATATATATATATATGTCGATAAATGTTTAAAATTTGTCTTGAAAATATTTAATCGTGTCTAAATGATACCAAAACTACAAATAAATATGTCATTCTCAAAGGTTTCTTTTGTGATAAATTAATAATATGTCATATTACTTATTATGACTTTCAATATATAAGTTGTAAACAATAGGTTGTTGTTCATTTTGGTGTGTGCATTTGACAAGAGGTACATTAGACAGTGCCCCATCAACCACTACCATTTATACACGAAACACAACTTTTAATTAAGTTGGTAAAAAAAACAAGGGTTTCATAATAATGATTTCTCATAGAAAAAATTTCTTTAGAAAAGGGTTAAAAAGATTTATCCAGGCAAATTTTGCCTTGATATTATTTTCCACTCAATACTATCATACAAACCCTAAGTTGATTTTTTAAGGCAAACATTGATAGCCCCAAAGAATCCGTAACGTGCAGACATGATATAGACATATAGTAAAGGAAAATAGGCTTAAAACAAATTGTATATAATATATAACTTGATGCTATAATTTTCAAAAGTGTTTTTATTTTAGAATTTTCCAAAAGGAAAAGTCTATCAGGCCTAATGTGGATCGGGTATCCCACATACTATAAAGAAAAATTAAGTGAACTTGACAAATAAATCTTATTTTACTTAAGATATTTTATAAAAGTCTTATCATAATATTTTTTTCAATAGGTCTTATTTATACATATAGTCAATATTCACTATATGTTTACAAATAGAACCTAATGGAACAAAAAAAATTCATAGGACCTGTTCTATTGAACGACATACTTAGTAAACGATACTAATTAATAAAAAATCCAAAAAAATAAATATTTTCCTTCAAACGTCGTCTTTATGTATTTAAGGCCCATTATGATTTTTTTTTCCTTTACATCTTTAATGAATTTATCAAAATTATTTTTCGATGATCCCTCAGTGGCCAACGCATTTTTTAGTGTCTCTCTCACTACCATAATCTCTCTCCTCACCTCCATTGACGTTTTTTCACTCATCAAATGGCTAATCTTCTCGGAAACTTCATCTCTCGTGATTGTTGTTTTATCACACAAATTAATTCCGATCTTCCAATCACCAACAACTAATTTGCGATTAGTTAATTGATCGGACACCAAAGGGAAACAAATGAATGGGACACCACATCAAATACTCTCCAATATCGAATTCCATCCACAATGTGTAAGAAACCCTCCGATAGCCATATGTGAGATAACATCTCTCTGATTGCACCACGACACAATCAACCCTCGATCTTTAACATCGTCTTCAAATCCAACCGGCAAGAGAGAAGTATCATCCGAAATCACAATATCAGGGCGAAGCACCCAAATGAAACTCACTTTACTAAGTAAAAGCCCATGGGCTATCTCCACAACATCATGTTTAGTAACATGAGCATAACTACCAAAAGACACATAAAGAACCGAGCCGCGAGGCTTAGTGTTGAGCCAATGGGTGCAATCCGTCTCGGCCAACATGCTCGTAGCCACAATTGGTTTGGTGAAGTCGAGAGGGAATGTTGGCCCGATTGCATAAACGGGTTGATTTTGATTTAGGGCTAAGATTGTTTCGGATTCAAGATCTTGCACGGTGTTACATAGGATAAAATCAACATTTCTCACTTGTTGGAAGGCCTTGTAACTCACTTTCCCCATTGCCTTCAATTTATCATAACCCTGAAAATTTGATATCAGGTCCTGTCTTTGGATTGTCTTCACACCGGGTATATAATCTATGGTGTCCTTGCTATTACCTAATTACAAGTATAACTTTAATCATGTTAGTGTTTGTATATAAACATAAAGACAAATAAATAATTATTACGTTAATAGAGTCACAATATAGTTAAAAAAATGATTCTACAGACAGCTAAATATTTTTTTCCCTCGTAGAGAATCTCTAGATGTGAGTATAACTATATTTATTTAAGAAAGAAGATGTATAGCATAACTAGAGGTAGTCTTTGGCATTGAAATCCACATAGGTGAAAAACTTCTATTAATACGATTTAAACTTGTGTTATGTACCAGCTATACATAATTAAAAAAACACAAAATGCGGTATAGAGTTACAAGCAGTATTCTAAAAGGTGCGCCTAAAATAATATTTTAACTTGCATATATTCAAACATTTTCAAGTTATCTACAATTTTAGTATTTTTAATAGCCTTGTTATGATGAAAAATATTAAAATATATTAAAACAAGGCCTAAACGTCTTTTCACGTTTTTTTACGCCTAAGGCCCGCCTAAACTTCTAAGGCTTAAGGCTTGACCTCCACGCCTCGATCACGTCCCGTATTTTTTAGAGCCTTGGTTACAAGTGATAGTTATATTTTGCAGCTAAAGATACTTTTTACTAAACCCACCTCAAACATCAATATTTTTCCATCCCTAATTACAAGTTAGTTATAAAAGTTTTATTTGAGATGAGTGATTATTCTCTTACTTACATTTTCTACATGAATTTGGGCGACAAACTGATGTGGCAACTTTTTATTGGTTTGTTTGTCACCCAAATTATGTTGAAAATGTAAGTCAGAGTGGTATTTTTTATTTGAGAATCTAAAATAAGACAAATTCAAATCGACATGAGGGTGAGAGTCATAGTCGTTGCTCTAGTGGTTCACACCGAAAAATTTGAGTATTTAATAGTGCCAAATTACACCTACTAATGTCTAAATACAGTGTTGTGTTCAGTTGCACTAATAACACAACCTGATTTAGTGTAAATTTGTGTTGGATTCACTACAATAAAATGTTTTATCCATGACACCACTTTAACGACATTTAATAAGTGTCGTCAAATATATAATCAAGGTTCTAAAAGGCGCGAGGCGTGGTCGAGGCGTAGAGGTCAAGCCTCAAGCCTTAGGAGCCTATGCGTGCCTAGGCGAAGCCTAGGCGTAAAAAGGCGTTTTTCCTTTTTTTATTATTTTAATTATTCCATGGCTAGTAATATAATAATATAGTACATACCTTGAATTTTGAAAATATATCCATATGTTTGGTAGCCATCTTTCTCATATTCATGCTCCATAACCAATATTTGTCAACTAATCCTTTGTTTTTTTAAAAAAAGTGTGCCTTAAGCCTTTTACCAAGAATAAGGCGTAATAAGGCGTGGGCGATGCGTTTCTCTCAAGCCTCAAGCCTAGGCGGGCCTTTTAGAACAGAGTATATAATAAGATGACTCTTTACTACGAGTGTAGTAAATAAAGCATTGAAATTATAATCCACGACACTTAATAAAAAAGAGTCCTGAAAATCATAACACCTTTAATGGTGTTGTGCTTTTTCAACGTTGAATTAGAAAGAAAACCTGATCTAAAATTAACTATATGTAATAATAAATATAAGCCTTATTTGGTTTGCCATAAATGTGGGTGGAATGTGATTCCATGCAAATATTTCTAAGAAAATGTGAGTCTAAATTCGAGGTTGAGTTAAAATAATATTTTTAAATCGACTAAAATCGAAATTCATTCAATACAAGTTGGATTCTTATTTTTTCAAAGAAATCTTTAAAAAAAATCACGATAAGGTAGGTCTTCAAAATAATAAATAAATTTATGTTGGTGCATGATAAATTTAAAGCCATGCACTGTTTTACTTAGCTATTGGTAGTATTTCTTCCCTATTTATATGCAAAATTTAATTACTTTACTATACAATATACACGTATCATTTTTGAGATTACAGTAAATTAAAATTTAGATTTTTTGATGTAAAAAATTTTTAAGTCTTACAATTTTGATAGATACTACTAATAATCTTTCCCAACTCATATGCGATAATTTAATTAATTTACTACGCAATACAATAAATCATTTTTGAGATATTAAAAAGTTTATTTAAAATGTCATAAAGTATATCTTTTTTATTTCAATACAAATTTCAATTTAGTTTTTTAGATTTTAATCCCATCCCCTAAAAATTTTTAGGCTCCCATCCCATGTGTTTTTAAAATTGTAGTAAGTCATATAAACACCTAAAACCGATCATAAATACTCTATAACAACTCATCTTTCTTTTCGCAGAGAATTGCACTTGTCCCATAATGGTTACAATAGGACGAACAACAAAAAAAGTAAAAATATGAGAGTGACTATAAATAAATCTTAAAAAATGGCAGCACACATATAGGTAGGATTTATTGCATTTAAAATAATATATATATATATATATATATATATATATATATATATATATATATATATATATATATATATATAATAATAATAATAATACATTTAAAATAATATAACTCTTTTTTAAATGATTTGGATGCAATGTTAATGAATTTGGATTGTTACCGAGTGAACTTGCTAAGTACAATAAGTTAACATATTGGACTTGAATTTAATTATTTAATAAAGTAGCCGACATTAGTATGCGAATTGATCATACCATACAAACTTAATATGAAAAGAGTACACAAGGCATATTAGACTAAGTCAATAACATACTTTATTTGATGTATATTTGAACTGAAATTTCAAATCTTGCAGATAAATGATGAGGATGAGATTGAAGATGAAGATAAACATTCACATCAAACATATAAGAGACAAAGATTTTTAAAGTGGTTCGGCTATAAGGAAAAGCCTACGTCCACTGTTATTTTATTCCCAGGGGTTTACAATAGCACAATATGGTGTTTCTTGGTTCTCTCGGATCTCTCTTCATCGTTGTCCCTTTTGGCCAAGGGAATACATGTATTTATAGTGATGGGAGATAAATAGATTCATTGTATGTAGACATTTATGCATTATGTCTACATTCAACGAATCTAACTGTTGAATTGCTTGGTATGCTATGCGTTGTCATACAGTATAAATGTACATTAATGATCATTAAATGCGTAGTTATCCTTTGATATTCCTGGTTGGTATGCCGACCAACTCTCCTCGGGTGCCAACTAATACTCCTCGGGTGCCGACCAACTCTCCTCGGGTGTTGAATATTGCCACGTAGGATGACACGTGTACTTTTCTGATTGGTCCTCGTAGATGGAGAATTTTTGCGTTAACAGAAGCCCCCAATGCTCCATGCTTGATGGTTTACTTGAAAGGATGGAGTATTTATTCTGCAGTGTTGCTCGGTGCTCATGAAATTCTTGATCTACCTTCTTGATTTGTTCAACATAAAGTGCATTATCTCCTGGACGACATATGATGCAGGCTGATCGATGGTTGCTAATCTTTCTTTTGAGTAACTCCGTGTGCTATGTATCACCCCTGGGAATTTGGATGCAGCCATGCCATAGTATGCAGCTTGTAGCTTGTCATAATCTTCAAGTATGTTGATCGGTTTGCTAGCCGACCAACTGCCTCTTGTGCCGAGCAACTGAATGCTAACTTTACGTGCTTGATTTTTCTGATTTATGATCCTCTGAATACTTTGTCGAGTAACATACTAGCTTTTGAACCCAACTCTTCAATCTGATTAGTACCAAGCAGGTGGTGGACTTCGAAACATTTTCTCATAAATTCTTCTTCATTATTGGTCGAGACAGTATTAGCAAAGATCTCAGTGCTATAGATGCTGATTTTGACTTTTACCTCTGCTCGGGGACGATCAAGAGGTTCTCGGGGACTAACAAGTGATTCTCAGGGACGAGCAAGTGCTTCTCGGGAATGAGCTAATGCTTCTCGGATAGATCATCTGTGATGAATATCAGAATGTTGAAAGATCTTAACTTCATACACTCCCCTTATGCTTTGGATGATCCTCCTGCTGGTGAGGAACCTGTTTTAAAAGTAGAAGGAGAAGAAACCAATAGAATAGGAATCTCAATGTAATAGTTAATATACATTTTCATTCTCAATGTATTTTGTTTTTTGAATTTAACGAAAGACTTTCATTTTTATTCGCAATCTTAATTGCTATTGTCTTGTAAAATACTTTACATGTGTGCATATGTATAACAATATTGTGTTGTTCATCGAACAACTTAGTAATAAAGAAGTTACAAGTATTAGTAACGTTGCTCGATCACTTAATAATAAAGTAATGAGTATAAAAATGTTTAAAATTTTTCCAACCAACCAAGGTTGATAAATAATGTTTGTCGACCAACTACAGTTGATGGAAATTTATCTCCGACCAGCCATACTTGGTTTAATTTCAAATATTTTCATAAAATGTGCCCGACCAACTAAGGTCAATAATTTGTCCTCGTCGACCAACTACAGTTAGTGGGTTTTTATCCCCGACCAACCATACTTGGTTCAGTTTGAAATATTTTGTTCTTCGAGGAACTTTTTGTAATAATCTTACCTCCCGACCAACATAAGTTGTAATATGAGAGTATATTTTTATCTTACCAACCGTAATTGATCATGCTGGTGTACACCTCTTAACCAAAGGAGTAGTAGTTTTTTGTAAATTTATTTAATCTCCAACAACCAATCAGGTATTAGTTGCTGTTTAAAAACATTTTTGGGGTGATCATAAGTTAAAAAGACTTAAGCCCCCTGCTTGTCCCCAAGCCGAACTCGTGTTTAAAGAAATATCAGGGGTGCTTAGCATTTTTTTAATACCCCAAGATTCTACTGCTGCCGACAAACGACATGGATGTTGCCGACCAACATTTAAGGATATCTAAAGTAATAGAATATATGGTTGGATGACCAGAATATCTCGAATCTTTAGATCAAAAAATAACATTCAATGTAAAATTTAAGCCTTAAGAATGTTAATTAAATGAATAAATATATAACCCACTAGATCGTGTGATTTCGACAAAGAAACCTTGTGATGTGATGAACGAGGGGCCAACATATCAAATTTGTGTCCAGAGTCTTGATATGGTCATGATTATTTTACTGATCCTCTTTTATAAGAGGTGGGTAATGATTTTTCAGTTGAGAGAAAATTATTTTTTATATTGATCCCTTCCTATTCCCAATTTGGAGAGATAAAAATATGGTGAATGATTAAAGTTATTACCAAATTTATATCAAAAATCAATCAATTTGACTTTATTGACATAGATGGAAGATGAACCAAATTAAGTATATAATTCATAAAAGTGAATGCTGCACTTGCATCTCCCTCGAACACTCACATTCTCAACATCGATATGAATCTCCACAACCTTTCCCAGAAAGACATGTCTGTCTCTCACTTTTTCCATCAAGCCAAACTTTATGCCGACGAACTTGCAGCAGTTGGTCACCCTCTATCTACAACATATTTCAATGTCTACGTCTTCAAAGGACTTCGAGCAGAATTTAAGGACATTGATACCACACTTTCTGCCCGTGCGTAGCCTATTTCTTTTCTGAACTACACAGTCTGCTTTTAAGTCACAAGTTCCGTCATGGTGATTCCGTAGCCTCGCTTCACCTATCCTCCTTCTCATCTCAGCCAACGTAGTCATGCCTCTCATATTGCCTCATCAAATCGAGGTCGTGTCCATTCACACCGTGATCGAGGTGGTCATGGTCGCAACTCTCGTAATAATGGTGATTTTCGCTTCTCGTCCAATTATCATCGTTGTCAAATCTGCCAGGGGACCAATCACATTGCTACGACATGCTACCAGCGTTATACTCAGCCCAACACACTTACTTCTCATATGGCCATCACTCCACCACAGTACAACTAGTTTGCTATCAGGCGCTACCAGGGGTGGAAGCGGTATGAGTTTTTACCGTACCGTTTTGATCCGGAAAAAAATAGTTTTGATTTCATATATTAAAATATCAGAAACTAGTCTTACCGAAACCGAAATTACAGCAAAAAAGTTGGTTGGTTTTGGTTTTAATATTTAAAAAACTGATTTACCGAAATTACCGTACCGAATTTACTGAAACCAGAAAAAATCGTACCGAAATTACCATACAGTACTGAATTTACCGAAACCAGAAAAAATCGTACCGAAATTATCGTACTGTACCTAATTTACCAAAATTACTGTACCGAATTTACCAAAACCAGAAAAAGTTGGTTTTGGTTCTTGTTTTATATTTAAAAAAGTTGGTTGGTTTTGTTTTTGGTTTTTTGGGATGTTTTCCGAAACCAGAAAAAACCAGAATTTACCGAAACCAGAAAAAAACCGAAATTATCGAAAAAACCGAAATACCAGCCGGTTTGATTTTGGTGTACCGGGTGGTAAACTGGTACGGTTTGATTTTACCATCTAGAGTTTGATTTTGGTATTATTATCTACTATTTACCGACAAAACCGTACCGCTTACACCCCTAGGCGCTACTCACCACATCACTCCCTATCTCGCTAGTCTTCATCATGCGCAAGAATATCATGGCCCAGATCAGCTCCATGTAGGTAATGGTAATGGCCTTCTAATTTCTCATATTGGGTCTTCTACTCGACTCCAAATTCAAATTTCTACTTATTTAATGTTCTTCATGTTCCTACCATTACTAAGCCTGTAGACAATAATGTTTTCTTTAAGTTTCACCCATCTTATTTTCTTGTCAAGGATCGCACAACAAAGAATACCCTCCTCAGTGGTCCGAGTAAAAATGGTCTCTACAGTCTCGGCTCTTTTTCATCCAATGTTTCCTCAACGCCCTCTGCATTTGTAGATGATAAAGCCTCCTTTGACTATTAGCACCGCCAATTGGGTCACCCACATCTTCGCACTCTTCGTCACATCATCCGCTCAAACAAATTACCATGCTCGTCACCAACATTGACAACGCTTTGCTAATCTTTTCACTTAGGAAAGTCCAGTAGATTGTCTCTTCCAGTTAAAAATAAATGTAGCACATTTGTACTTGACTTAATCTTCAGTAATGTATGGGGACCTTCCCCGGTTTATTCTTCTAATGGGCATCGTTATTTTAGTATCTTTGTTGATAATTTCTCAAAATATATTTGGTTTTATCCTTTAATTAACAAATCTGATGTGTTTGACGTGTTTCGCAAATTCCAATTATTGGTTGAACGCCAATTTAACACAAAAATAAAATCCATCCAAACCAATTGGGGCGGAAAATTTCGCACGCTAAATAAATTTTTTGCCACTTGTGGTATTGCTCATCGTTTGTCTTGTCTCCATACTCATGAACAAAAGGCTCCGTCGAAAGGAGACATCGACATGTTCATGAAACTGGATTCTCACTCTTTTCTCAAAGTTCCGTTCCAACACGATTTTGGCATTTTGCCTTTGAATCAACAGTTTATCTCATAAATCGCTTACCATATAAGGTTTCAAACAATATTTCTCCTTATACCCATTTGTTCGGAGACATACCGGATTATTGGTTTCTCAAAGTTTTTGGTTGCCTTTGTTTTCCCTACTTACGCCCATATAATCATCACAAAATAAATTTTCGGTTAGCACCTTGTGTCTTTCTTGGGTACGACCACAACTATCACGGGTATCGTTCTATGGATCTCAAATCCGACTGCATATATATGGCCCGTCATGTTTGGTTTGACGAATATCAATTTCCATTCACAGCTCCATCTATTCTCGGTTCACCCCCCAAACAAAAATTGTCACCTAACTGACCTTGGCTTGTGGTCCTCACTATTATTTCTCGATCTATGGTACCACCCTCATATCCTTTAAATACGAGGCCGCAAATACCTCCTCATTGTTTACAAGGACCTCCCTCCCAAAATACCGACCCCAACCATATATCTCCTATATAAGATTACACCAATACCCCTTGCTCCTCTCACTCGTCTCCACTTCCCCACCCACTCAGCACTGTGTCAAAATCCAAAGATCTACCACTTATAGTTGACCTCGACAATCTTCCAAACCAACTTTTTCTAAACCCACCAACTCGGTCACACCCAATGACACTAAGTCATATAAGTCCCTCTGCCTCTCTTGCTTCAACCGACTTCCAATCTGAACCTAGTTATTTTTCTAGTGCCAATAAGTCTCCAGAATGGCGTGTGACTATATCGGAAGAGATCAATGCTCTCATTAAAAATGGAACTTAGTCCTTAGTTACAGAGACTCTCAACATGAATGTTATCGGTTGCAAATGGGTTTATTATCGAATCAAACGAAAAACTGATGGCTCGATTGAGCGATATAAAGCTCGCTTGGTGGCGAAGGGATTCCACCAACAACACGACATTGATTATAACGAAACATACAGCCATGTTGTTCGATAAAAAAACAACTCAAATAGTTCATGCCCTCGCCGTACCACAAGGATGGGTTATTAACCAACTTGATGTACGTAACGCATTCTTGCATGTTTTTCTGACCGAAACTATTCACATGATTTAACCACCCGGATTTGAGGATGTAATACCCCACATTTTTTATGATTTAAATAATTATGGGATTATTTATTACAACGGGATTAATTAAATTTAAATGTGAAGAATTAAATTATTAATTAATCTGAATCTAATAAAAATAAATATTAACTAGCGTGCTAAGGGTTAATACTTATTAGTTTAATATTACTGTGCGATATGTAATATGGAACTATATACTTTGATAAATTTTTGTGAGATAATAATACAACAGTTTAGTGAATTAAGTCAGACGCGCATGTGAGTCATGTCAGGACTAAATTGGTGAAATAAATATATCAGTTATTTTTAGTAACTCGTATGATGATTTCGAGTGTACCGTTGAGTTCAAAAGGGTCGAAATAGTATACTCGGGTGTTTAGTTTGGGTCCCGGGGCAATTTTAGGCCTAACCGGCACCCAAAAAGGACATTATGGTAAATTGAATTTTTAGGCCTAATTAATGGATGAAAATTAGGAGTTAATTTATCAGCCAAAAATAATTGTATTAGGGTTAGAAATCTACAGAAAGAAGGAACGTCCATCGGAAGTGTGAGGGAAAGCTTTTGCCAAAAGAAGAGGGATAAATCGACATCACTTTACACAACCACCACCACCACCGTGTAGATCGAGACGAGGGGAACACACCCATACCAACAACATCAAGAAATCAGACTACTCACTCAAGGCAAGTGTTTATAACTTGCTGTATTTCGATATTGATTTGATTCATGTTAGTGTAGGATTGTTAGGATTATGTTATAGGTTATAAAAATGGTGAAATTGGGGAATTTGAATGTGTAAATAAATTATGTGATTTATTAGATTGAAACCCTTAATGTATGTAGACTGGAAATCGCGTTTTAAGAAATTTATATGTAGAACAAATCAGGAAATTATGGCTTCTTGAACATGTATTGGAAGAACTAGGGCTTTGATAAATTTAAATTGGGGATTTCACGTGTTATGAATGATTCGTAATGAATTGATGATTCTAGGATGTTAGAATCCATATGTTATTGATGGGGTTCGATGTATAACTGTTTATTTGGAGTTTGGGGTGTTGAATGAGAAGATTTAAGGTTAAAAATGGTGGAAAACGTTGGAAAAATCTGGGCAGGGGACGAACAGCGAATTCTCGCGCGAAGTCGTTCGAGCGACATGTGGCAGTCGTTCAAACGACTTGCCACCTCGTTCGAACGACATAGTGAGGTTTTGATAATTTCTTTTAGGGCCCAGTTTTGAGTTTAGTAGTTCAAAAATGAGAAATATATTTTCTAATAATAAACTTAAGTAAGGAAGAATTTCAGAAGAAATATGAGGAACTAAATACTTTAATGAATTTGGTACGGAGATAATATACCGTAGAAATTTCGAGAGGGAGAATAACCCAATAACTATTACGGAATGTTAAAATTGAAATGCGTAAGAGAAGCATATATATAGGTGAGGAAAAATACCTATTTATTATAATAGGACGTGTGTATGCCTATTATGTATTATTATTAAAGGCACCAAAGGGTGATAACCCGGGAGTGTGAGAATCTTATTATTATAAGTGTGCTAATGGGTGATAACCCGGGAGTAAAAAAATGTATTGTAAGTGTACTCATGGGTGATAACCCGGGGGTACAAGATTATTTAAATAAGTGTACTAAGGGGTGATAACCCGGGGGTACTGAATGTTGATTAGGTGTACTAATGGGATATAGCCCTGGGGTGCAGTATCATGTTATATATATATATATATATATATATAGGGCAGATGTGACTATATGTATATATGTATGAGAATTGTGAATCAATCTAGTGTGTATAGCAATGAATATGGGCCTGAAAATTTGTTAAGAAAATTCTAATCGAATACTTGAATTATTATGAAAACAGAAAATGTATTAATTAGCTTTTCGTCATAGGCTAATTGGATAACGTATTGTATGGGCGATACATGCATACTAATAGTGAGGGTAAATACTATTAGGCTGGATTCAGACTAGTTATATTGGGAGGTATAGCCAAGGAGAAAATTTAGATACGCTTTAGGCGTGCACAATAGAAGAGGGGTGAGAATCTCAAGAGAGAGTTCGAACTAACATGTACTTGATACTTGCTTTACTGCAAATTTTAAATACTTGCTTAAACAAATATTTTTACACATCAGGCTCCGACCCGTTTCTTGCATCTTCTCTCTTCTTGCTATATATATGTATTATATCAGGTGCTCAGCCATAGGGACATCAGGCTTAGAGTTTCGGATTGCATGGCATGCTGTAGATATTGTGGGAGATGCAGGACTTTGTTTAGACGATTTGATTATCTCATTCCTATTCGTTATGATATTTTCTTTAGGGCATGTGTCGCCCCTTCCGTAGACAGTTTCAGAGATTATGTTTACTCTATTTCTCGCTTATTTTCATTTGGATTGCTAGCTACTATTGTTTTGGTTTAGAGTTTTGAATTGGGATGTTTTATCCAGTCTTATTTATTTCAGCATGCCATTCTGATTCAGTATTTGTATTAATTAATTGTGCCTGGATGTTTTATATTAAATTACTTGGTTTGGTAATTAAATAGTTTTTAAATTAATAAGAAAAAAAATGTTTTGACACTTAGATTAATTATATTAGGTGATTAAATAAATTATTGCGTTTTCGACAGTGATGCTAAGAATGAACCAACCGAACATTCTGTTTTAAATTTTATAAAGGACTAATCACCCGATATTTAATTGGGCGGGGTGCCACAGGTGGTATCAGAGCATCAGGTTTTAGTGTCCATTAGAATCTGTACGGCTTACTATGTTTTTAGCTTTGCGTCCTTTGATATAGAGCCCTATTTTTAGGACTATTGTGATCTTATATTTTTGTGGTTACGTCTTCAGCTATTTGAGATTTTGAAATAACTGTGGACTAATAATATTCTTTCTCGTCTCAGATGCTTACTCGACGTTCACCAAGAGATCGATAGGCCCAGCCAGAACAGCCGGCCATACAGGCTCAGGGGGCAATGAACGCAACAGAAGTTGTCGCGATAGTTGCACAAGCGATAAATGTAGCCTTAGCGGTGGTGCAGTAGGCCCCACCCCAGGTTCAGGCAGTGGCATCAGTTCCAGTGCATCCATTTCCCACTGCATGGGAGAGAGTTAGAGAGTCCTTTCAAAGGGCTTGTCCCCCAGAGTTCTTGGGTAATTCAGATGTGGTTACCGCGAGTCAGTGGGAGAAGGACATACAACGGCATCTTCGCATGTATGAGTGCACAGAGGTTCAAAGGCAGGTTTTGGCTACCTTCAAGCTGAGAGGGGAAGCCTTACAGTGGTGGGAGTCCACTACTACTACCGAGGAGCGAGATGTGATGACTATCAATGATTTCTGGGTGCGGTTTGACCGCAAGTATTTTCCTTCCGCCGTCAAGACTGAGATGAGACGGAGACTTTTAGACCTCACCCAGGAAGGGAAGACCATTGCGAAATATGAGGAAGAGTTCACATGATTGACAAACATGGTATCGGAGGAGGTGTTTACTGAGGAGAAGGGCATTCAGATGTTCATGGATGGCTTGACTTGGAAGATACGACAACATTTATTGGGTAACCTTTCCCTACACTCATATACCGACATTCTGAATGCAGTCTTATTGCATTGTCAGGACAATCGCTTTCATGCTAAGGGAAGCAAGCGAAGGGGAGAGACCAACTAGTTAGGAAAGACAGGGGGAGGTAATGCCAGTGGAGTATTAGTGGAGCAGAGTCAGAGGCAGGGTTCCCAGCAGGGGGAGTCTGCTAAGAGGTTCCGTTCTGGAGGGTTCAGGCATGGTCATGGGGATTGGAGACAGGGCCACCAGGGCCAGCAACAGGGTGAACAACAGGGAGGACAACAGGGCCAGCAGGGCCAAGGTAGAGGTTGTAATGGCCAACCGGGATGAGGCTACCAGGGACAGAGAGGACGAAACTTCATTGTGAATGTTATACTTGTGGCAAGACTGGCCATAAAAAATAGGAGTGCCCGGATAGGGACAGAGTTCCTCGACAGCAGGGTGCTCACCAGGAGCCCCAGAGACCCATTTTTCCCGCTGCCCTACCAGTATCGGCTCCAGTTCCAGCTTTACCCGCAGTTCCGATGCAGCAGGGACAGTTGTAGTATGGACGTGTCTATAATGTCCACCAGGACGTAGTTCCGCAGGCACCACTCGCAGTGGAGGGTAAGTTTTCTATCCATGGAACTTTGGGTCGCATCTTATTTGACACGGGGGCATCACACTCGTTTATAACCACTAGCTTTGCAAAGGCCACTGGGTTGTTAAGCACGACAGAGAGTACAGTGACTTGTGTAGACTCGCCACTGGGTAATGGGTCATTGATTTTCTTTATATTCCCTGGAGTAGGCATAGAGATTGGCAGTTTAATCTTACCGGCTGATATGCTAGTATTAGATATGTTCGAGTATAACGCCATTATTGGTATGGATTGGTTAGTTGAGTATAGGGCCATGATTGATTGCTTCAGTAGGAGTATTGTGTTCGCCATTCCGGGCCAAGAGATGTTCTTAATGGCGATGCCTCACTCAGAGGGAGGGTTATCCACCCACTTGTTTTATATAGAGGATGAGACCTCTGCAGTCATAGTTCCACTCGATTTGATTCCGGTCATCTGTGAGTTTCCTGATGTATTTCAAGATACACCGCGGTTGCCTCCGAGTAGGGAGATCGAGTTTGTGATAGACTTAGCACCAGACACTCGTCCGATAGCATGTGCACCTTACCGTATGGCTCCGGCAGAGATGAGGGAGCTACGGGATTAGATAGAACAGTTGTTGGGACAGGGCTTCATCCGTAGGAGTACCTCGCCTTGGGGTGCCCCAGTTCTGTTTGTAAAGAAACGGGATGGGTCCCTATGGCTTTGTATTTATTATCGGGAGCTTAACAAAGTCACGATACGGAATAAGTACCCGTTGCCTCGGATCGATGACTTGTTTGATCAGCTGAGAGGAGCGGCCACCTTCTCGAAGATATATTTGAGATCCGGGTACCATCAGCTACGCATCAGGAAGCAGGACGTGGTCAAGACTGCTTTTCTGATGAGGTATGGATCGTACGAATTCAGGGTTATGCCATTTGGGCTAACTAATGCCCCAACAGTATTTATGGACTTAATGAACAGGGTATTCAGAGAGTTCCTGGATCAGTTTGTCATTGTCTTCATAGATGACATATTGATTTATTCCCGAACTGAAGAATAACATGCCGAGCATTTACGTATGGTTCTACAGACCCTACGAGAGCATGAGTTGTATGCCAAATACGAGAAGTGTGAGTTTTGGCAGTGGGAGGTACAGTTTTTGGGACACATTGTATAAAAAAAAGGGTATCTGTAGAAACTAGTAAGGTGTCAGTGGTGAGGGAGTGGGGACAGCCCACGACACTGACGGAGGTGCGGACTTTTCTGGGATTAGCCGGATACTACAAACGATTTATTCGGGGATTCTAGAAGATTGCGGGTCGTATGACAAATTTGACTCGTAAGGGCGTACCGTTTGTTTGGGACGATGCATGCTAGTTGGAATTTGATGAGCTGAAGGATAAGTTAACTTCAGCACCCGTTCTAGCACTTCCCAGAGCGGGAGTGGAATACTTGGTTTATATTGACGCATCATTATAGGGGCTTGGGGGAGTACTCCAGCAAGAGGAGAAGGTCATAGCTTTTGCTTTCCGAAAGCTTAAGCCTCATGAAAAGAAATACCCCACCCACGACTTAGAGTTGGCAGCAGTTGTGTTTGCGCTTCGAATTTGGAGGCATTACTTATTGGAAGAACAATTTTGCTTATTTATAGACCACAAGTCACTACAGTACTTGTTCACGCAGAAGGAGTTGAATATGCGTCAACACCGGTGGCTTGAGTTTGTAAAAGATTATCAGTTCGAAATACACTATCACCCGGGAAAGACTAATGTGGTTGCTGATGCATTGAGTCGCAGGCCGATCGATGAGACGACCGAGGTGTGGAAAGCTAAATGGAAGGAATTGGGACATCAGGATGCTGTGGCCTGGTCATTCATGTCTGCGATGACAGTTACACCTCAGATCATTACGCAAATAGTACAGGCACAAGCAGCGGATTCGTTCTGTCAAGATCGGATTACGCAGTTTTTAGCCGGAGGAGCCGAGTCTTATTCAGTAAGTTCTGAGGGTGGTTTGCACTTCAATGGGAGGCTCGTTGTTCCAGAGGGGGAGGACCTTTGATATGAAATAATGAAGGAGTCGCATGGGTCCCGATTTGCGGTACATTCCGGTGGGGACAAAATGTACCAGGATATGAGGCGGCAGTATTGATGGAGCGGGATGAAAAAGGATATCGCAGAGTTCGTATCCAAGTGTACCACTTGTCAGCTAGTGAAAGTGGACCATCAGAGACCACCAGGTTTACTTCAGCCATTGGAGATTCCTACCTGGAAATGGGAAGGCATTTCTATGGATTTTATCATCGGGTTGCCCACTTCGCAGAGGGGGCATGATTCTATGTGGGTTATTGTAGATCGGTTGACGAAGGTATCCCACTTCTTGCCCGTCAGGACAGACTACACAGCGGGGCATTATGCTCAGCTATTTATTGCCGAGATAGTGAGACTGCATGGTGTACCTCTTAACATCGTGTCAGATAAAGACAAGACATTTGTATTTTGTTTTTGGGAAAGCTTCCAGGAAGCTATGGGTACCGAGTTGCGGTTGAGTACAACGTATCACCCGCAGACTGATGGGCAGACTGAACGCAATAATCAGATGCTCAAGGACATGTTACGCATGTGTATCCTTGATTTCGAGGGAGGTTGGGTGTAGTATCTTCCACTGGTAGAGTTTGCTTATAACAACTCCTATCAGTTTACGATTGACATGGACCCATTCGAAGCATTTTATGGCAGACCTTGTCGTTCCCCAGTTTGTTGGCTAGAGGTAGGAGACAACAAGCTACTCGGGCCAGAAGTAATTTAGGATACGTCGAGAAGAATCGAGATGATTCGAAATCGCTTACGGGTAGCCCAGGACAGATAGAAAAGCTACGCCGATGCAAAAAGGTTCTTCCGTGAGTTCGCAGTGGGGGACCAGCTCCGATGAAGGGGGTAATGAGATTTGGGAAGAAAGGGATGTTGGCTCCGAGATATGTGGGACCATTTCCTATTATAGAGAGGGTCGGAAAGCTTTTGTCAAGAGAAGAGGGCTAAATCGACATCACCTTGCACAACCACCACCACCACCGTGTAGATCGGGACGAGGGGAACACACCCATACCAACAACATTAAGAAATTCATGTTAGTGTAGGATTGTAAGGATTATGTTATAGGTTATAAAAATGGTGAAATGGGGAATTTGAATGTGTAAATAAATTCTGTGATTTATTAGATTGAAACCCTTAATGTATGTAGACTGAAAATCACGTTTTAAGGAATTTATATGTAGAACAAATCTGGAAATTATGGCTTCTTGAACATGTATTGGAAGAACTAGAGTTTTGATAAATTTAAATTGGAGATGTCACGTTTTAGGAATGATTTGTAATGAATTGATGATTCTAAGATGTTAGAATTCATATGTTATTGATGGGGTTCGATGTATAACTGTTTATTCAGAGTTTGGGGTGTTGAATGAGAAGATTTGAGGTTAAAAATGGTGAAAAACGTTGGAAAAATATGGGCAGGGGACGAACAACGAATTCTCGCGTGAAGTCGCTTGAACTCGTTCGAGCGAGATTTCATCTCGCGCGAAGTCGTTCGAGCGACATGTGGCAGTCGTTCAAACGACTTGCCACCTCGTTCAAGCGACATAGTGAAGTTTTGATAATTTTCTTTTAGGGCCCAGTTTTGAGTTTATTAGTTCAGAAATGAGAAATATATTTTCTAATAATAAACATAAGTAAGGCAGAAATTCGGAAGAAATATGAGGAACTAAATACTTTAATGAATTAGGTACGGAGATAATATACCGTATAGATTTCGAGAGGGAGAATAACCCAATAACTATTACGGAATGTTAAAATTGAAATGCGTAAGAGAAGCATATATGTAGGTGAGGAAAAATACCTATTTATTATAATAGTACGTGTGTATGCCTATTATGTATTATTATTATTAAAGGCACTAATGGGTGATAACCCGGGGGTGTGAGAATCTTATTATTACAAGTGTACAAATGGGTGATAACCCGAGGGTACAAAAATGTATTGTAAGTGTACTAATGGGTGATACCCCAGGGGTACAAAATGTTGATTAGGTGTACTAATGGGATATAGCCCGGGGGTGCAGTATCATGTTATATATATATATATATATATATATATATAGGGCAGATGTGACTATATGTATATATGTATGAGAATTGTGAATCAATCTAGTGTGTATAGTAATGAATATGGGCTTGAAAATTTGTTAAGAAAATTCTAATCGAATACTTGAATTATTATGAAAATAGAAAATGTATTAATTAGCTTTTCGTCATAGGCTAATTGGATAACGTATTGTATGGGCGATACGGGCATACTAATAGTGAGGGTAAATACTATTAGGCTGGATTCGGACTAGTTATATTGGGAGGTGTAGCTAAGGAGAATTTAGATACGCGTTAGGCGTGTACAATAGAAGAGGGGTGAGAATCTCAAGAGAGAGTTTGAACTAACGTGTACTTGATACTTGCTTTACTGCAAATTTTAAATACTTGCTTAAAAAAATATTTTTACACATCAGGCTCTGACCCGTTTCTTGCATCTTCTCTCTCTCTTGCTATATATATGTATTATATCAAGTGCTCAGCCACAGGGACATCAGGCTTAGAGTTTCGGATTGCATGGCATGTTGTAGCTGTTGTGGGAGCTGCATGACTTTGTTTAGACGCTTCGATTATTTCATTCCTATTCGTTATGACATTTTCTTTAGGGCATGTGTCGCCCATTCCTTAGACAGTATAAGAGATTATGTTTACTCTATTTCTCGTTTATTTTCATTTGGATTGATGGCTATTATTGTTTTGGTTTAGAGTTTTGAACTAGGATGTTTTATCCAGTCTTATTTATTTCAACATGCCATTCTGATTCAGTATTTGTATTAATTAATTGTGCGTGGATGTTTTATATTAAATTACTTGGTTTGGTAATTAAATGGTTTTTAAATTAATAAGAAAAAAATGTTTTGACACTTAGCTTAATTATATTAGGTGATTAAATAAGTTATTGCATTTTCGACAGTGATGCTAAGAATGAACCAACCAAACATTATGTTTTAAATTTTATAAATGACTGATCACCCGATATTTAATTGGGCGGGGTGTCACAGAGGATTCTCTCCACCCCACTCATGTGTGTCTCTTTCATCGATCTTTGTATGGTCTCAAACAAGCCCCATGTGCATAGTTTTCTCGTTTATCACACTCACTGATGAAACAAGGCTTCACTCCCTCCAAAAATGATACCTCTCTTTTCATTTATTCAACTAATGCTATCACTATTTTCATCCTCATTTATATAGATGACATTATCATCACCGGTAGCAATTCACAAGAAGTTTGCAAGTTAATTCACAGCCTTGCAACTGAATTTTCTCTAAAAGATCAGGGCCTTTGTCATTTTTCCTTGGTATAGAAGCCATATCTCATCCATCCGGTCTTATTTTATCCCAACAACGGTATATTCTCGATCTACTTTCTCATTCCGGGATGGACAACTCAAAACCTCTTCTCACCTCGTTTTCAAGCTCAAATAAACTGTCCAAAGAAAGGGGAACTCTGTTTTATGATCCCACGAAGTACCGCCAAGTTGTCAATTCCTTACAATACTTGACCATGACCCGTCCTGACCTCACATTTCCAGTAAACAAAGTGTGCCGGTTCATGCATCGCCCTACAAATAACCATTGGGCTGTTGTAAGACGCATACTCCATTATTTAAAACGCATAGCTTCTTATGGTCTTTTCATTCAAAAATTATCCCCATATGAACTTAAAACCTTTTACGACTCAGATTGGGCAAGATGTGTTAATGATCGATGCTCCATAGGCGGTTATGCAATATACATTGGTCACAATCCAATCTCTTGGTCGTCTCGTAAACAACAAACGATATCTCCCTCCTCTACCGAATCTGAGTACAAGGCTCTTGCCGACACCACTACCGAACTCACCTGGTTATAATATCCTCTCCGAGCTAGGTGTCATCTCTTACAGGCCTCCAATATGACAACATTGGCGCTACTTACCTTGCGGAAAATCCAATTTTTCATTCACGTACAAAATACGTGGCTATTGATTTCCATTTTGTATGGGAAAAAATATCTCGCAATCAACTTTGTGTCAAATTTATTTCCACAAAATACCAAATTGCCGACATTATGACAAAAGGGCTACCTTCAACACGATTCCAATTTCTTCGCAACAAGATGAAGGTTAAATGTCGCTCCCCATCAGCTTGAGGGGGCGTATTAGACCAAGTCAATAACAAACCTTATCTGATGTATATTTGAATTAAAATTTCAAATATTTTGCCTATCTTTCGTAACAGCTAGATAGCTATTTTGTTATAGTATATATAGTTGTACAGGTCTCTTCCGAAGATAATTGAGAAAAGTATAAGGGTTCGTTTGGCAATCCAATTCCAAGGCTTGGAATTGGAATTGAAAGGGTAATTTCAATTCTGTGGAATTCAAATTGACCTTCCAATTTCAATTCCAAGCCTTGAAATTGGATTTCCAAACGGGCCCTAAGTCTTCTACATAAAACATATGACTTAGTTGTTGTGTTACGTCTTGTTCAGATACACCTTTATGTTCAGTGATTGTGTTCTGTTAAGGCAAGAGGGTTTAAAATTTAGATGAAGATGATTTTATCATGGAACCTTACTTACCAGTTGTAAATGGGGTCACTAGTCATATGGACAGGGTGGGTGTACAGTGGCGGGGGCCCAAAAATTTGATTTTTTTAATAGAACTTTAGAATAAATCTGTAATAATTAAAAAAATATAAGGTGCGGCTACTAATATAAAAACTCAAAAGTTATAAATCTTAATATTTATGCAACTCTCACCCGCATATTTTAAACTCCTGACCAAAGAATCAAACAATCAAAAATCACCCAAAAAACTCTCTCCTTCAACTTTTGCGGACCGATCAAAACTCACCATCACATTGCACATCACTGCTATTATAGCGTACTGGACTCCATATCTCTCATCATTCACTCACACCACACTAGGCTTTAGTTTAGGTATAGTTATATTTTAGTTTTGTTTATGGTTATTTTTAGTTTATGGATTATTATGGTTATCATTATTTTGTCTAATATTTGTTTTACTTTGATGTTGATATTGTTTTGTTTAAGGTTTGTTTATTATGATTTTTTTATTATAATTTTTTTATTATAATTTTTTTTATTTTTTTTATATATATGAGCAATTCTCAAGTGGAACACAATGTTTCGTGTGAGCATATGTACCAAAACGACAACGTTGTTACTATTTGAGCATTGCTATTGTTTTTGAATTGGTACCTATATTCCCCATATCAATGTTTAGATATACAATACGCGTTGGTAATGCTCTAACGAGTATTAAAAAGTTGAAAAATGATTCATTTTTATGAGAAGTTAGAAAATGACTGGAAAAAAATAAGAGTAATTTGGATTTATTGTTTATGTTTTTACATGGTAATAAATTCTTTAGGGTGCATAATAAATATTTTCCATGAAAAATGATAAAATCATGGAAAAAATTTCAAATTTATAACTATTATTTTCTTTAAATGTATTTAGAATCAAGAACCATAAAGTTAAAAAAAATGAACTAAACAAATTCACACTAATCACAGAGCCCCGTATTTTATAATATTAATTGGATAATTAGGCTTTCCTGCTTCGATCTTGTAGACACCCCATTCTAACACCCCCTAACCTCTCCGTAGATCCCCTAGCACCTCCCTTCACCGCTACAAACCTAAGTCATACCCCTAGTACTGACCTAAAGGCCATCGGGCACTCCCAGGCTCCGTTTGACCAAAATTCAAACTCTTCAGCTCGATCGAGACTGAATGAATCTTCGAAGGGCACTAAAAATCCTTTCCAACGGTCCGTCCCGTGTGCAATTCTGACTTACGGTGCGGATGAACGACCCGTTTTCCTCCGAAATTTGATAGATGGTCATCGGATGCTCTTAGGCTTCGTTTTACCAATGTTAGCTCTTCAGCTCAATCGAGACTGAATGAATCTTCGAAGGGAACTAAAACCCAAAGACTTTCGAAGGTCTATGAATTAGCTTTCCAACGTGTGACCCCATGATCGATTCGAATCAATGGTTTGCGCTCTACGGCCAATTTTTCGAAGGAACCTGAAAGAAACTGTGAAACGGCAAGTTCCAAACCCTGCCTATCGGCAGTGTGCCTAAACACACCTGTCGATTGGCAGGACCAGCGCTATGCCGATTGGAAATGCCTTGGGCCTATAAAAATGAGGTCCTAACCTCATTTCAAAAAACACAAGAGCAGAGATCCATCACTCTCAGTAAGCTCAGAAAACCCCTCCCGAAGTCACCGTGATTTCCATATTCAAATCCCTTTGCAACCTTCATTTTCATCACCTTTTTCATCAAACTTGGTGAATTAAGTACCCTCCATCATCACCCAAGTGCAAGGGCTGTTCTCCAACATCCAAGATCAAACTCAAGATCTTCAAGAAGGTCCAACTTTCTCAACTCTCTCTTTAAATTATCCTAAATTTGCATTAATTTGTTTTATAACTTAACACTTTTATTCTCTCATCTCACATATTCTAATATACTTTTTATTTAGTATTACTACACATCTCTTATTTTCATATGAATAAAACCCAAAAAATAAGAAAAGGAGTATTTGCTCATAAATTCGAAATGGGAATTCTCACCCTTTTCTCACAACTAAAACACCTTTTTACACACACACACACGCACACACACACACACACACACACACACACACACACACACACACACATATAAGAGAAGTCCACCGATTGGGTTTATGGGATCAATCCCACCCCCTAGTTTTGTATACGAACTACGTAGACTTTGATGCCTCTATAGGCTATGTAGGTGTCTCGAGGTAGAACCCGAGACTCGAGTCCTTTTGCTACTTTTCTTCTGATTTTCTTTTTTATATATTCTTTAAAACTTAACTCTCTTAGATTCTATATATTTACATATACGTATATTTGTGCTTAGTAGTGTATTATCCCGCATGCGTTATCATTCCCTTATAATGATCGACACTAGGATAATTGCATAATTCTTATTTTCTAATATTAGTTTTAGGAACATTCCTACGGATGACTCGCTTTATCTCTTCCATGATACAAGTTGATGATTCATATCTTCGTTACATATACACATGCACACATATCATGGGGAAATAAAGGAAAATTGCAATAACCCATGAGAGACAGTAAGGGCGGAATGGGCTCCTAGCACCTTCCCATTTCGTAACTTAGCCTCCGGACCATTTTCGAATCATTTTGGTTTCATATGTATCAGTATATCTTTGGATGTTGTCCTTTGGGATGGATCCTTTTTTTTCTTTTGTCTGTTTTGAGTAAAATAGACTGGCGACTCTATTTCTCTATATTTTCACCTCATCACCGACGCCAACCGAAGCGCTCCCGAGAGGGGTGCGGAGGACCAAGATCCTCCCGAGACAAAGGGGAGACATCCCTCTCTTCTTCGCCTCTCCCACCGCGAGGATCGAAAGGGGATGGCCATAGTGGCGACTCTGCTAGGGAGACTTGATTTTGAGGGCTAGACTCTATTTACATGGGTGTTTTATTTTCTTATATATCCCCCTATTTGCATGTTCCCCTTTACTATTCATGTGTACCTCATTCTTATGCTTCTATTCACACACTTGTAGAAAATTCTCCATGTACACTTCACACCACGTGCACCTAGGATCACATGTATCCCCATGTTGCACGCATCACCCACCCATACTTGGTATACCATCGGTACTCATACTTTGCTACCTATTGGGCATGATCAAGAAAGATACTCTCATAAGATACTAATAAGAGAATCATGCATGATTCACACAATATCACCAATGAGCATTCTGATTTACCAAATTTTGTCCAGTAACTTAAGGGTCAATTCGTGATGGGCGTTGGTCCAGTAGGGCGTAGTTAGCCTAAGCGATATGACTAACACCTTCCATTGGTCAAGTACCTTCGACGTATATCGAACGGTTCCCCCGCATCGTACTGCTTGACCAAAATCACGATGGGAGGTATATCGTAGGGAACTTGTTCACGTACGCCGAGTATATCGAATTCCCTCCCACACATACCGTCCCCACGAGGTATATAGTGAGAAAATTCATGTACACTCAGCTATATCAAATGGCTTGTGCACACGTACCGATTTCCCTCAAAAGAAATACGTATATCGTGGAAGCCAGGCCAAAGGGGGGGAACCCTTTTCGATTCACCTAACCAAGTTGCATACCCGCATATAGGTGTCAAGCCTAGGAGACACATGTTAGATTGCCGATTTCAATCCGAAACTCTACCAAAATTTTAGGTGGGTCTGTCGCCCAAATTTTCACGCATTTTTAAAACAGGACCCTGCCCGTGAGCCTGGTTACAAGTCCAACCATATCTTTGCATATGTTACAAACCCAACTTTTCCAGGCTCGGGTCCCGTCCGACATTTTTTTTTTGCATTTAGGAGAATTTAATACAAGTGAGAACATAATAATAATAATAATCATATTGAGACCCGTCTCCAAAATATTTCTCCTTCCTTTATAAAAAATCCAAAAACATCGTTCCTTTCTTTATCAAAAATCCAAAAACATCTTTCCTTTCTTTATCAAAAATACAAAAAACATTTCTCCTTTCTTGATCAAAAATCCAAAAACATTTCTCCTTTCAATCTAAAAAAAATGTTAAAAATATTTTCCTTCTTTCTTTTCAAAAAAATAAATCCCGTTTTACACCTTCTCAGGTCGATCCCACGCCGTTGGCCTGGCTTCGGTCTTCATTAAAATCACCTCGGGGTTCCATCCGTTCCCCTGATACTTCCTCCGAATCCGGTATCCATCCATTTTTCATGGAGAACACAAATCAAGTGCCAATTGCGTAGCCAGATCTGACGGCAGTTTTAGGTCAGCTCATGTCCAAGATTGACAACCTTCAGACTGAGGTTCGAGAGATGCAACGAAACCAGGTTCCTATTCCTCAAGAGCCCGAGGCCTTATTCCCTCGTTCTATGGGTCCACCCGAGCCTATCTGGGTTTCTGAAGAGTATCATCACGCTCTACGTTCCCCTCCTGTTAATGGGTTGCCGCCTGCCCAACTTCTTATGCCAAACCTTTCCCAACCTGGGGCTAACTTGCTTGTGATCGTTGATCCGAAAGAGGAAGAATTTAACAAGGTCAAAAAAGATCTTAAGATGCTAACTAAGAAGTTAGACCAAATTAGAATCTCCAGAAATTACATGGACTACACCCACATGTCTCCTTATCCAAAGGCGAGGTTACCCGAGATGTTCAAGATGTCGAATATCAAGAAATTCGGAGAAAGTGAACCACCGATTGCTCATCTTCGCAGTTATCACCATTCCATGACTCTCCTATGGGCTTTTGAAGAAGTGATAGCCCAACTATTTTAGCAAACTTTGAAGGATAGCACTCTCCGATGGTTTTTATCTCTCGAGGAGTCCAGAATCCATAACTAGGAGGATGTAGCCCGTGAATTCATGTCGCAGTATAAATTTAATAAAGATCTTGATCTCACCCATGGTGATTTAGAGCTTCTGAAATAGAACTCGGGGGAATCAGTCAGTAACTTCATAGCCCGATGGAGGGAAAAGGAAGCCACTATGACCAATCGGTCATCCGAGGAAGAACAAGTCAACATAGTGAAGAAGAACTTCTTGCCCCATGTACAAGAAACCATAGGAGGACAATACTATCCCCACTTCCGAGCTCTCAGAGAAGCATGAGTAGAAATCGAGGAGGGTCTTACTAAAACAGAGGTTGAACCAAAGAAAGTGTCCGGACAGTTCACCCCCAAAAATATGATAAACCTGCCACTGCTGCAGTCTCAACAATTAATAACATGTCTCAACCAACCACTTCGTGGGCACCCGAAATCCGCCTTGTTCTAGTCCAAAAGGAATGCACCGACCTTCATGCTCCCCTCTCTAAAGTTTATTAATCTCTGTTAAGCCGAAACCTCATCAAACCCTTGGATCGTCGTCCATTTCCCAATCCACTTCCAAGGAACTTCAATGCAGATGCCCATTGTGCCTTTCACCAAACTGTTGATAATACCACCGACCAATGCTTTCACTTCCGAAGCATAATCCAAGGTCTAATTAATCGGGGTACCATTACCCCACCAGCCAGTCCTAAGCCAAACACTACTCACAACCCACTCCCAAATCATACCAATGCTATCTTCCTAGAAATGAACCCAAAATTTGATCCCTCAATTCAAATCACACCCATACACTCTCAAAAACCTCTCCAAACTTGCCCATATTTCTTCTTACACCCTGTTAGCCTCATTGATCAGGCACCGTCACTCCTTACCAAAGCATGCATTGGCGTCCGTACCCGTTCTGAAAATGAAGGTATGGAATTATCAAAAGTGTTAAATCAATTCCTAAATTTTGGGCTGAAATTTCCCTCACAAATGATCATTGATTACCAGAGGTTCAGCACGTTGTTCTTGGAAGCACGGAAATGGTCCCAAAAGTCGGACAGTTGGGTGGCACCAACCGATGAAGTCAGTCTGGATGATGTCATCCAAATCATGGCAGAATTATTCAGGCAAACCAACGACATTTGCAGTATGATTGAGTTACTTGATACTCTAAAATTACAAGGGCGTCTGGTCCCTTCACCCTTATATATCCCCATAGAATGGGAAGACCTGTATGAAGAAGACATTGAAGTTGTGGAATGCATTGAATTTACATGGAAAGACAAAATTATTACCACCAGATGAGGGAAGAATTCAAAGATTCTAAAGAAGAATAAGTTTTCGAGAAAACTAGCCCGGTAGCCGACATGTGTGGGATGATATCATTTGAGGAGATCCTCGGAGAAATAAAAAAAGAGGCAGAACAACCCGAGATTGACGAATAAATAGGGTTCATGTTCTTCCCTTCTTCAGTAAATCACATGACCAAATTAGGGAGGCATTACCAGATCCCAAGCTCACTACAAGCCAATGACAAGGGGAAGGGAGTTGAAAACCTTCTTATGCCAGAAATGACCCTCGAGGAGAGCAAGATCCTCAATCAACTAAATAAAACTCAAGCTAACATCACTTTATGGGGGCTTTTCATGTCTTCCCAGTTGTACATAAATGCTTTGATTAAATTGCTCACTGGACCCACAGTTCCTCCTTCTACCACACCTGAAGAAGCGATAAATTTAGTTGAATCCTTGACCTCTACCCGAATGCTATCCTTTTTCTAAGAATAAATCCCTAGAATCGGGCCAAACCATAATTATGCACTTAATATCTCCGTCGAAGTTATGGGGAAAATCGTACCTCTCTCTCTTGTCGATAATGAATCCTCCTTGGATGTCTTCCCATTAAGAACCTTCAAATGCTTACGACTGAAGGAAAGTGATCTCGCTCCAACTTTCGCTATTGTACGTGCCTACGATAATACCCGTCGGCGGGTGATGGGGTTCATTAAACTTGTAATAGGGGCTGGCCCCATAAACCCTATCGTTGAATTCCAAGTTATTGACATCTCAGCTTATTTCAACCTGTTACTCGGACGACCTTGGCTCCACAGTATCAAGGGTGTGTTTTCCTCACTCCATCGAAAATTGAAATTCTTCGTCGACGAACGAGTCATCACTAATTTGGTCGACGACGATAATGCCGAGGCTGCAAGTACCAGCAGCCCAATCCTTGAGATACAACACAGGTAAAATGATATGCTCCTATCAGGATTTAAAGTTGAACCACTTCTACTCCCGGTAGGGGATGATATCAAAGAAAGGGTTTATCCCAAATACGACCCTTATGGCAATGCCAATGTGATTCAGATGTTCAGAAACATGCACTTCATGCCCGGACTAGGACTAGGGAAAAGAAAACAAGGGATGGTTGATCCCATTGAACTAAAGAAATCATTCCCCCTTGTGGTTTGGGGTATTAACCATCAGAAGAAGAGCTCAGAATGATCTGCTAGTCTTGACCAAAGAGAAGACTAGACTGCATCCAGACTATCTCAGGTGACTCCTTGAATGGATGATTCATTAAAGAGGGAGAGAACTTCCCCTTTTGTGGCTTTTAGGAACCCTGGTAAGACCATACAAACAAGAAGATAAAACTCAGAATGGAGATCTTTTTCCAAGACAGCTACCCATAGGCCGAAAGTTCCCAACATAATATACAACCTCTCATCAAAGATACCGAAGATATTGAGGAAAGTGACTCTGAGGACTCGTTCAACTTGCAGACACTGGGATTGGCGCTCTGCATGGTTCATTCAAGCTCTACATCATTAGATCCATTACATTTGATTAAATCTGCTGATACATCTCTCCTCAACTGGCATGCTGCGCCGGTTCTACCTGTTGAAATCCCATCTAACCCCAATGTTTACCCCATTTATTCTTCTGTTATCTATCATTGCTCATATGTAATCGATACCTCCTTTGATGAGGTTCTCAATGCTGTTTTTCCTATCAATGAAATAAATGAAGATTTTGAGTATCTTACTGTGCCTTACATTAATTGTTTAGATTCCAATCAAACTTTTGATGATGATGGTTTTGGAAATAAATAATTATTAACTAATCTAAATAAGGTTAATAACAAATAATATAACCACGTTCAAGTTAATGAAGAAGAGACTGTTATTATTAACCTTGGTTCTAGTAGCCAACTGCGCGAGATTAGCATAGGGGCTACCCTCGACGAGCAAGAGCGCGCAAAACTCAAAGAATTATTGAAGGAATTCGTGGATGTCTTCACATGGTCATATGACGATATGCTCGACATTGATCGTGAAATTTCTTAGCATGAGATCCCCACTCTTCTAGATTACAAGTCGGTTAAACAAAAGCTGAGAAAGCTCCGCACCGAATGGTCACTCAAAGTCAAAGAAGAGGTGGTCAAATCGCTGAACGTGGACTTCATTTATGTGATTGAATATCCCACATAGCTAGACAACATAGTGCCTGTGCCGAAATCAGGAGTGAAAGTTCTGATGTGTGTAGACTATCGGGACTTAAACAAAGCCTCTCCAAAGGATGATTACCTACTACCCAATATCGACATGATCGTGGACAACACAGCCAGTCATGCTCTCAAGTCATTCATCGACGGGTTTTTCGGATACAACCAAATCAAAATGCACCAAGATCATCAAGAAATAACCGCGTTCATCACCCCATGGGGAACCTTTTGCTACACTATTATGCCATTTGGTCTCAAGAATGCTGGGGCTACCTACTAGAGGGCTGCCACAACCATCTTGCACGATCTGATTCACAAAGAAGTCGAGGTCTATGTGGATGATAAGATTATTAAATCCAAAACTAGAGAAGGTCATGTTCCCACTCTCCTAAAGTTCTTCGAATGATTGCGATGATATCAGGTGACACTCAATCCACAGAAATGTGTCTTCGGCGTTACAAAGGGAAAACTCTTGGGATTTATGGTTAGTGAGAAAGGGATAGAAGCAGATCATGCCAAGATAAAATCCATACTTGAGATGCCACCTCCCCGAATGGAGAAAGAAGTCCGTGGTTTCCTTGGGAAATTGTAATATATCAGTTGGTTCATCAGACAGATCACCTCCATCTTTGAATTGATTTTTAAACTCCTCTGAAAGGATTTAACCAAAGTTTATAATGAGTCCTGCCAAGAAGATTTGAACTGAATCAAACAATACCTAACTCAACCTCCGATACTCATGCCACCACAGCCTGGTCTACCCTTGATCCTATACCTAACCATAACTGGCATTGCAGTTGGGGCTTTGCTAAAAAAAGCCATATATTACGCCAATCATAAACTGGTCGGGTACGAATTCAACTACACTACTTTAGAAAAAGCATCCATCGCGCTTATCTGGGTCACCCAAAAGTTGCGACACTACATGATCTCCATCCCCATTAAACTTGTATCCAAAATGGACCCCATCAAGTACCTACTTGAGAAACCCCCATTATTTAGCCGAATGGCTCGATGGTTGATGCACTTAACTGAGTTTGATATCTTATATATCACACAGAAGGCCATGAAAGGAAGAGCCATCTCTGACTACCTCGCTGACTACCCCATGGAAGAGCCTAATGAATGGATCTTCAAATTCCCAGATGAAAACATCTTCTACGCTGCTCAAGATGACCTTCGATGGAAAATTTTCTTGGATGGCGAGGCCAATAAAAAGGGACGTGGCATTGGGATACTTCTGATCGCCACATATGACTCCTACACTCCCATCACCATCAAATTGGATTTCCCCTGCACCAAAAATATAACTGAATACGAGGAGTGTACGGTAGGCCTCAAAGTTGCTCTCAAGAAAGGTATTCAATGCCTATATGTGTACGGGGATTCTGCCCTCATCATTGGTCAAGTGCTCAGAAAATAGAAAGTCAAAGATGAGAAACTCCAACAATTCCATGCCCACCTAGAAGGACTAGCCTCCCAATTCTAAGACATCACCTTCCATTACCTACCTCGAGTCAAAAGTAACCTAGCCGATGCCCTTGCTAACCTAGCCTCCATGGTCGATATGCCCGAAAGAATAACAATAGCCCCCTACCTAGTTCAAAAGCAAGATAAACCAACCCACTGCTACCACATTGAGCTCATCACCAAAGAAGATCCCAAGCTAACCAATTGTTGATATTATGATATCTAGCACCTTCTCAAGCATGGTAAGTATCCCGAGGGTTCCAACAAGAAGGACCGGGCAACCCTCTGAAGACTGGTCGCCCAATACATCATCTGTTACAAAGCATTGTTCAAGAGAAACTTCAATGGAACCCATCTACACTGCATCACAGGGGCTAACATTGAAGAGGTAATGCAAAGAATCCACAATGGGGAATGCGGACCCCACATGAACGGTCACATGATTGCCAAGAATATCATTCGAAAAGGCTATTAGTGGACCGCCATGATCCAGGATTGCACTGCCTCTGTCCAGAGATGCCTTAAATGCCAACAATTCTCCAACCTTCAACACCTGCCTCCATGAGAATTATACAACATGACTTCTCCCTAGATGTTCTCCACCTGGGGCATCGACATCATAGTGAAGGTTACACCCAAGGCTTCCAATGGACATGAGTTTATCTTGGTTGCCATTGATTACTTCACCAAATGGGTCGAAGATGAGTCATATACAGTTCTGAATGCCAAGAAAGTGGCCAAGTTTATCAAGAAAAACATTATCTACCGATATGGGGTCCCGCACGAGCTAGTGTTAAATAAAGGATTGCATTTCGAGGCAGAAGTCACAGAAGTGGTCAACGAGTATGAGATTCAGAGACACAAATATTCTCCCTACCGACCTCAGACCAAAGGTGCAGTCAAAGCCACCAATAAGAACCTCAAATCCATCATCAGTAATATGATTAAAAGATGTCGAGATTGGGCCGATCGAATACCATACGTCCTCTGGGGCTACCGAACCTCAATTCGAACCTCTACTGGGGCTACCCCTTACTCTCTAGTCTACGGTATGGAAGCAGTCCTACCCGTGGAGCTAGAAATACCCTCTTTACACATTATGCTCGAAAGCAAGGTCAGTGAGGAGGACTGGCATCAAAGCCGCCTCGAGAAGCTATCACTCTTGGACGAAAGGATACTGAAGGCGCTATATCACATACAAGGGTACCATCTCCACATAGCGCGTTCATTTAATAAGAGAGTCAAGGACTGCGGTGTCCGAGAAGGGGATTTAGCCGTTAAAGAAATAGTAGAGCCCATCTGGGACCCTAGAGGGAAATTCAAGACCAATTGGAGAGGCCCATACATTGTCAAGAAGATCTTGTCTGGCGGTGCCGCCATGCTGACCGACTTAGATGGAGAAGAGATGGCTCGTCCAGTTAACCTGGACCATCTCAAGAGATTTTACCCCTAGTCCGAAATCTTGGTGTGCTATGAATCTTCTCATCTCCCTTCTATTAAAAAAATCTCTTCATTTCCCTCTACCCAAAACTATGTGGGCCCGATCCTCTACAAAAATCTTTCTCAGAAAAAAATTGAAAATTTTCAAAACCCCCCAGAGGTACTGATTAGGCATAAATTCTTCCCAATTTGTCCCTTAATTTAGTTACTTTTAGCACCTCGAACAACGTAATCGATTTGAATTTATCTCATAATCTTGTTACTGACTTATCCTAACGATTACTGAAAGAGTTGGCGCTTGCGTTCAATTAAGAAATAATATAATAAACACCATTTTAACCCAAATTAACCCTAAGCATGCAACTAGGTGTGATTGAAACAATATGAAATCATGCAAGAATTATTCAACACACAAAGTTAAGGAAAAATCCCCCAAAGGGGAAAAACCATTTGTATATCACTATAATTTGTAAGAGAAACGGCTTACAATCGGATTATACTGAAATACAAGTTTTTGACTAAGAATTACCCTCAGGTATCGGATTCTGTAGTCGCGGCTGGAATATCCCTTTCCAGTAGGGCAACAATGAAGAGGAAGAAGTGGTCCACTTCACATGGGTTGAACAACATCAATGGTGTTCTGGGGTTACCAAAAGTGACTCACAAATGTATGGAATTTGTGTGAATCAAGGGTATGAATCAATGGACTCAAATACCATGAAGACTTAAGAGTTATGGAACTCACAAAATCGTGTGTAAGTCTTATCAAACCACTTCCCCATAGTGGGATTAAATAGGAACTCTTTGGTCGAGAAAATATGATACACGATCTGGGAAATTATATCCATGGCGGACCAGTCCGGGCCTTAGGCGGATCGGTCCGATAGCGGACCGGTTCTTTTAATTTGAAGCTGATTCGGTTCGCATTCGGTTCGGGGCTCAGTGGATACAATTTGCAAGGCGGACCGGTCCGGAACTGGGCGGATCGGTTCTTTTTAATTAGAGGCGGACCGGTCCGGATTTCTGAATTTCTGATTCCTTCTTCTTTTGATCTTCGGATTTCGGATTTCGTTGATGACGATGTGATCATTTCAACCATCAATCTTGTAACAGCGTATGACATAACATATACATAAAGATGGACAAATTGTCCTTACAATTACACTTAGTTTCTGGTATTTCGTATTGAGTTTACAGGTATTTGATGTCAATCAAAGGAAGAAAGAAATCGGAAGAATCGAGAAAGAAAAGAAGGAAAGTCAAAAGGGTAAAAGTGTAACTTTTACCCAGAATTCAGATGAGGCACCTGAAGAGAAGTTGAAGAATTCAAATTCATGAGCACATAGGAAGAAACGACACCTCAATCGGAGTCCTGGAACAAAAGTTATAAGCAGTCAAAGTTGGAGAAAAAGTCAAAGAGGCAGACCGATCCGCAGTTAGCCCCGGACCGGTCCGCAGTGCCCTATTTCAGAAAACCCCGGATCGAAAGAAAACCGAAGATGGAAGAAAAATAAAAGAAGGTCTGCCCCATAAATAAAATAACCGGTCCACATTCTAGGCAGACCGATCCGCAAGAGCCCCGGACCGATCGGGATGTCGAGTTTTGAAATTCTATCCTTCTCTAATGGAGAGTCCTAGTGCAAATAAAACTCCTGAAACTTTGTAGGGTATATAAACCCGAGTTTTTATCATTTTTTAGGATGGAAAATTAATATAATTTTCCATTCTTTTCAGAAAACCCTAGTTTAGAGATAGTTTATTCTTTTAATTTCAAGAGTGAAGATTATTCAGATTTCTGTGATTACAAGTGTTCTTAATTGCTGCTTTTAACGCTTTGGTAAGATTAGTGAGTTATTTCCTCTGTTTAATTCCTTTCTACATCATTCCACAAATTTTCCTTAGTTTAATCATGGTTTTCTACAATTTAAAAATTATTTTCATTAGTTTCAGCATGCTAGGCTAGATTTTCTAAGGTCGGTTAACATGAACCCAACCTGATGTGATAGTTGCATGTGTATAACATTAATCCTCTGAATTTAGTGATTTATTACGGTCGTATTGTGTAGGAACACGACAATTGTAGATCTTTGGATCTCGTTTGCTTCTGGGTAACCCGGATGCTTTAGAATGCAATTCGAGTGTAACTATCGTAATACCGATTTACTCGTCCTCTGATTAAGTATGGTGCGGGCTTGAACATCATATACGTAATGCTTGGGAGTACTAAATTCCAGGTCTAATTAATCAGTCAAATTTACGATTAGTATTATACCTGCAATACACTAGGGTTGGGGGATTGTATTCACATCCTGTTTTTCTCATTATATAGTTTAAAGTTTCAAATCATTCTTCATCAGTACTTTAGGTAAGTTAGTATAATTGCACATTTTCATAATTTTATAAACTCATCTAGTGTAGTCATTCCATAAACCAAATCATTTTTCCTTTTCCTTTAGAGTCAGAGTTAGGATTTTCTCGTCTATCCAACGTCGTCACAATTTCATTGTACTATTTCCCTATGGATACGATCCTGATTTATCGGGTTTATTACTAACGCGACAGGCTTGCACTTGATCCTAGAGTGAACGCACATTAGAGACACTTTCTTAGTCGCTTCAGGTACGTAGGCAGCTCATACATCTTACATGAGCACGACCCTTTTCTTTTTCACAAAAAAATATTCTTTTCTTATCTCTGAGAACGACATTCCATTCTAACATATATTTGAACAAAAGGATTATGCATTCCTTAACGATCGGTATAGATAATTCAAAATACAAAATCCATCAAAAGGCACAGCTAAATGATCAAAAACTTGTTTATTTCACTAATAAGAAACTACAGTGCAATTATATAAGAAAAGGAACGGATGACTCCCTTCTCCCTACGTTTCTAAAAAGCCAAATAAATTCCCAAACCTATTTCTCAGTACAAAATAAACTCTCCCTAAGAGTCCTACCCACAGCTACCAAAGGATCCTACTCCATCATCGTCATCTGCATCCTGGGGTCCCCAAGCTCCCCCTGCCTAAATGGAGTGCCGCAGATGCTCCATGGATCGATAAGCTCGAACCAGCCTCGGAAAAACTACCACACCCCCTCCATGGTATCAGATAAGACAAGCCATATTTATCCAGTCTACACTACCAATATCTCGCTAACTACTCTTCTCCACAACCACTTCATATAATCCCCATCAATGTGCTAAACTCTCCCATCAGACTGACAGGGACGGGTCAACGGACGTCGACTCTCCCACAAAGATCCAAGCCGCATGCGCAAACGCTCTGTCAAATTTTCTATCGGAAAGAAGTTTAGTGTCCGAGGTGGCACGATCTGCTCCCAGCCAAATTGGCACAGAAGCCGCCAAGGGAAATAAAAAGATGTCTACCTGAGACCAACTAGCAGGACATACGAGTATTCTCCCAGTTCTAGAATAGACCGCAGTTGTCCCCACTAAGGTACTAACCAGTACAGATTTAGAGCCCCATACTCCATGAACCAGTTCTCCCAGCTCTCAATATCCAGACCAACACTAATGAAATGGCACGAAAAGAAGTTGGGTACAACCAACAAAGGGTATTCTAGAGGAGTCACCAGGCAGAATCTTTTAGACAACCACATGAACAGCATCACATGGCTACCTTTCATAATGTCAGAACGACCTTCTCACCAGGCATCTAAGCCATTCAAAGTATCCGCCAGTATCACCGCCGTAGGATTACAATGGTAGGACATCCATGAAGTAATAGCTGGAAGTTGTGGGTCCACCAACAGCTCCACGATTATCATCAGCAATTTTGAAACCAATCCCAGAACGACAGCTCCGGCATATCCATCATCACCAACCTCCTGCAAATGTAAGGACCGCAACACTATCGGAAGAGAAATCATACCTACAGCCACTAGTGATCTAGACACCAAGGAGAAAACACAAAGAAGCCCGACCAATAAGTCCCTGGAAGAACGGGAAAACTCAGGCAGAGCTGCAATAATGCTGAGATTTATCCCCAGTATGGCAAAAAATTCCTCGTAGGTCGGATAGACTTCTTCTAAGACAAAGCGGAATATATGGTCTTCGGGGTACCAGAATTGTACCGCCGCCATCAACATATTCCACTCTATAGGCCGATTACGCCATAAAGAAACTCGAAGCATGTTGTAAGCATCGTCGTCGACGTTGTAGGAGCACATCGCCTCCAAAGTCTCAAGATAGTTGGAAAACTCAACACTGCCAGGGAGAGCCATCTCACAACAAGAAAGTAGGAATGTGAAGGTGTGAGGAAAAAACTCCACCTTTACCCCTCTTTTATACATGAAAACCCCCACAAAAGACATAAACCCTGCAGAAATTGGAGGAAATCCTGCCCCACACGGTACCAAAGGCTGAAGAGGGTACCAATCAAAGCTTTGAATTGATGGGACTGGACTGATTTGCTGATGGGCAAGACAAGGTGCTTGTCAATCGGCAACCCTTTACTTTTGGAAATTTTCCTTTTTCCTCTTTTGTCAAAATTCAGAAAATTCAACAAAAATAAATTGATATTCTCAACAGAATTTCAAAAATTCCCCTTTCCAGCTTTATATAAATTCTCATAATACTTTCCCTCAAATCCCAAAAAATATTTCTTTTTACGGTCTCAGCAGCAAAGTAAAAAGCGCATGTGCATGCATTCATTCATTCATCATCAACAGAAGATAATAAAATACTCCATTGCATTGCATAGATATTTTTCTGTGTTACATCAATTTTGCAGAAAAATAAAGAAAAACAAAAAAGAAAATGGGACTAAGCCCGAACCCACATTCTCTCTCTCTCTCTCACTTGCCCTTTCCCCTCTCTCTCCTAAGAGCTTCCACCCCTGTGACGCGCTCTCTTTCCCCAACGGCGAGATGACGCACCATCGCTACCTGAACCAGACTCCTCCCCAAATGAGGCAGACGACACCAAGAAAGAAGGAACAGGAACCGCGTCTTGAATATGGGCAGTCGTCGAAGATATTCAGTCCTTAACATCCCTCAGCCAAGTGGTGGACACCCGGAGGTGCTGTAAGAAAAGGAAAAATCAGTGTCAAACAGAAAAGATCAAAAGAAACCAAAGGAGAAGAACAAAAAAGATATACCTCAGGATGAAGAACCTCACCGATCAAGCCCAACTCCTCCTGGTCCATCGCATGAGGACGATGCAGCATAGGCACCATCCCTCCATCATCCCGCAGGATATTGTATGAATGAGTATAAAACCGCACAAAGGGGACCGCCGCAGATGTCGACGGACTGCCACCGCTGTGGGAGGACCCCACTGACCGACTCGAACTCGCAGAAGGGAAGGGCAGTGCATCATATATGTTGGGCGCCATCATCCAGCTCATTACAAAGTCCATATAATCATACGGAACACCTGTATCGGCGTACAGCAGGTAGGACTCGCTAATCATCGCCGCGATCCTCGCCTCCTCCGGAAATAGTCGCTCCCGCCTCATAGACATAGGGGGCCTCGTAGGTGGCACCACCACATCCTCCTCAGCAATATTTCGGACCACCCTCTCCCCAAGATACCAAAAGTGGCCAAACTTATGTGCCAACAAACGCCTCATCCGCGCATTCACCCCAATCAAACCCGTGTCCTGAATAATCGTCCCCCAAGGGTAGAAGGTCACCTGAAAAATCCCCTACAAAATATAAGGAAATATGGAATCAGAGCACCCAAAAGTATTAGACTGAAGAATAAAAAAGTCTTACCCTATCACTAGTCCGGCCATTCAAGACCTGGCGCATCGCCTCTAGAGAGAAAGATCTCATTGACTGTCGATTGGCCTTCCGCTACCAATACAACCGGCAAAAGTCTCCAACGGTCTCATCTTGCAAAGCAATCAGCTGGGTATTACACCCAATCTCCTCATAGAACCACGTCTGCCAAAGATAAGAATCCACAATAAAAAAGAGATGCACAAGGGAAATATGAATGCATGAAAAGAAAATGCGCAAATTAAATAATACCTCAAGAAGAGACATGGCTCGAGTGAAAGTCTACTGGCAGCACCGGCTGAATGCATCCAGAGAAAAATAAAGGGTCGCCAAAGTCAGGCTCCCCCAATCATAGAGAGGGATGCTCGAAAACATCCTCAGGTAGTATAAAAACCATAAGTGGACAATGTCGCCACTCGATGCCACCAGAAATCTCCCAAGCACCAACAAAATAAACAATCAGGCCATCTGCCTCTCCTGCAGCTCATCCTCCACATCAATCACCCTGCCCAGCAAAATATCCTTCAGCAGCGACAAACGGATGGAGTCCCCAGACACTATCCTCCCCACATCACCAAGCACCGCGCGCACCGCCTCTGGCCTCACCCGTAAAAAGCGATCCACCTCTATCTGCGCCCCATCTCAATCCATCCCCAGCACCTGCTGCACATCTATGGGAGTCACAGTCATCTCCCCAAAGCCAAAATGAAATGTGTGGGTAGTGTCCCACCACCTCCCCCCAGAGAAAATAAGACCTCCGTCGAACGAGGCGTCTTATCCAGCACAGACACCAACCTCCCAAAGCCCACAGAGGATACCACCCAACGTACCACAGGTGGAAGATTCTCCCATACAACCTTAAGCCCTGTTGTCCAGTGGTCACACATAGTCAACAAAGACACATTCAACTTCCAAAAGAAAAATCCTTGTCAAAATCCAAGAAAAAGGAAAACCACAAAAAAAGAATTCCAAAAGTCATTTTACTTACATAACCTCCAGGGTTCACTACCCTCGAAGAGCGATGACGCGACAGCTCCTGCAGCAAGGTCCGCTCATCCGCAACTGGCTCGAATGCGTCAAAAGAGTTCTCGCTCCCCAAAGCAAGAGACGCCCTGACCCTCCACTCCACATTTGCCTAGTCGTCAACAACCAACCACTCCCTGTGTACTGCAGTGCTCACAAAAGAGGCCATTTTTTAGATTGTGGAATGTTAGAACGATTCGTAGAAGAAAATTGCTGAAAGAGAGAAGGCAAAAAGTTGTGAAAATGAGGGGAATTTGCCCCCTTTTTATAGTATGCCAGGGGTCATATCGATCGGCATTTCACTCCCACATACGGATCGACACTAACCCTTTGCCTTCTCGAGGCAGCTCAAAAGTCTGTGCCACTTCCAAATGGCACCCTCCACACCATGCCGACCGGCACCCCCCCTTAAATTTTCGAACAAAAATTCCCAGAAAATACCAAAAAACCCTGAAAAATCCGCTGAAAATTCCTAAAAATCCCGGAAAGGATTTAGAACATTTTCACCAAGAAAATTTCGCACTCCCTCAAGAGAAATCCCTATTTCCCCAGCGAAACTCTTAAAATCCAAGTGAATCTCCTCCCGACAACATCCCTGGAGGACCCCTATGGTATACCAAAATTCCCCAAAGGTCTCAAATTTCCTCGAGAAATACGTCCAAAACCTGGACCACCTAATCACTTCCCCAATATCAAAATTGGTTGTTTCCTCGATAAAGTCTCCAAAGACACGAGTATTTCCCAAGCAATCACCTCCCCAGCTCAAATCAAAATCACGAGGTAATTTTCTCGACAGATTTCCCCGAGAACATTTCATCTCAAGCCCGCAGAATTGGGTTCGACCCGCAGAATTGGTCAATTCAACTTAAGCCCGCATAATTGGCTTCAATCCACAGAATTGGTCATTTCAAACTTAAGGCCATAGAATTGGCTTCGACCCACAAAATTGGTCATCTCAAACTTAAGCCCACAGAATTGACTTCAACCCGCAGAATTGGTCATCTTAAACTTAAGCCCGTAGAATTGGCTTCGACCCGCAGAATTGGTCATTTCAAACTTAAGCCCTCAGAATTGGCTTCGACCCACAGAATTGGTCATTTTAACTTAAGCCCGCGGAATTGGCTACGACCTGCTGCAGAACTAGTCACCCTAAACTTAAGCCCTCATAATTGGCTTCAACCCGCAGAATCGGTCACCCTCACCCTCAAGACCTCAGAATTGGCTTCGAACCGCAAAATCGGTCACCCTCATCTTCAAGCCCTCAAAAATGGCTTCGACCCGCAGAATCGGTCACCCTCATCTCCGAACCCTCAGAATTAGTTTCGACATACATAATCGATCACCCTCATCCTCAAGCCCTCAGAATTGGCTTCAACCCACATAATCGATCATCCTCATCCCTAAGTCCTCTGAATTAGCCTCGACCCTTTGAATTTGTCATCCTCTTTCAAAGGCATCATGCGGTGTCTATTCGACAGCTATCGTTTGTTTCAATCTCACCCATCGAGGGGCTCTATAGACATCCCATTCTAACACCCCCTAACCCTTTTGTATATCCCCTAGCACCTCCCATCCCCGCTACAAACCTAAGTCATACCCCGGGTACAAAACTAAAGGCCATAGGGCCCTCCCAAACTTCGTTTGAACAAAAGTCAAACTCTTCATATCGACCAAGATTGAATGAATCTTCTGACATACGGTACGGACAAACGATCTGTTTTACTCCAAAAGGTCACCGAACGCTTTCAGTGCCGGTTGACCAAATTCAACTATCCAAACCGAGTCAAGCTCTTCGTAATGTCAAATTAAATCTCCCAACCTTTCCAACAGTCCACCCCATGCGCGGTTCTGACTTATCATGCGGACGAACGATCTATTTGCGTCTGATGATTCCTCATCTAAAGGACCAACGAACGCTTTCGAGCCACATTTGACCCATAGTCAACTCTCGAACCCGAGAATAGTCCAAAATACATTCGAAGGTAACATATTCCTTTCCAACAACTTTCCCCGTTAGCAATTCGGATCAACGATTTTCGCTCTACGACCGATTTTTCGAAGGAACCTGAAAGAGACTGCCAAACGGCAGGTTCCAAACCCTGCCTATCGGTAGTGTGCCTAAAAACACCTGCCAATTGGTAGGACCAGGGCTATGCCAATCGTCAATGACCTGGGCCTATAAAAAGGAGGTCCTAACCTCATTTCAAAAAACACAAGAGCAGAGATCCATCACTCTCGATAAGCTCAGAAAACCCCCCTCGAAGTCAACGTGATTTCCATATTCAAATCCCTTTCCAACCTTCACCTTTCATCACCTTTTTCGTCAAACTTGGTGAATTAAGTACCCTCCATCATCACCCAAGTGCAAGGGCTGCTTTCCAACATCCAAAATCAAGCTCAAGATCTTCAAGAAGGTCCAACTTTCTCAACTCTCTCTTTAAATTATCCTAAATTCGCATTAATTTGTTTTATTATTTAGCACTTTTATTCTCTCATCTCACATATTCTAATATACTTTTTATTTAGTATTATTGCACATCTCTTATTTTCATATAAATAAAACCCAAAAAATAAGAAAAAGAGGATTTGCTCATAAATTCCAAACGAGAATTCTCACACTCTTCTCACACTTTTCTCACACTTTTCTCACAACTAAAACACTTTTTTACACACACACGCACATATAGGAGAAGTCCACCGATTGGGTTTATGGGATAAATCCCACCGCCTCATTTTGTATACGAACTACGTAGACTTTGATGCCTCTATAGGCTAAGTAGGCGTCTCGGGGTAAAACCCGAGACTCGAGTCCTTTTCCTACTTTTCTTCTTATTTTCTTTTTTATATATTCTTTAAAACTTAACTCTCTTAGATTATATATATTTACATATACGTATATTTGTGTTTAATAGCGTATTATTCCGCATGCGTTATCATTCCCTTATAATGATCGACGCTAGGATAATCGCATAAATCTTATTTTCTAATATTACTTTTAGGAACATTCCTACGGATGACTCGCTTGATCTCGTCCATGATACAAGTTGATGATTCCTATCTCCGCTACATATACACATGAACACATAT
This sequence comes from Sambucus nigra, assembly GCA_949130495.1. Lineage (NCBI taxonomy): Eukaryota > Viridiplantae > Streptophyta > Magnoliopsida > Dipsacales > Adoxaceae > Sambucus > Sambucus nigra. The sequence goes on along the minus strand of OX422224.1, from coordinate 117,176,940 downwards.
CATGTGGAAATAAAGGAAAATAGTAATAACCCATGAGAGACCGTAAGAGTGGAATGGGTGCCTAACACCTTCCCATTTCGTAACTTAGCCTTCGAACCCTTTTCGAATAATTTTGGTTTCGTATGTATCAGTATGTCTTTGGATGCTATCCTTAGGGATGGCTCTTTTTTTTTTCTTTTGTCTGTTTTGAGTAAAATAGACTGACAACTCTATCTCTCTACATTTTCACCTCATCACCGACGACGGCTGAAGCGCTCCCGAGAGGGATACGCGGGGACCAAGATTCTCCTGAGATGAAGGGGAGACATCCCTCTCTTCTTCGCCTCTCCTGCCGCGAGGATCGGAAGGGGATGGCCACATATATCATTAATGAGTTTAGGATAAGATGGACAAAGGGTAGTGTTTATATACAGACAAAATGGTTTAAGGATTTGGATCCCATGGGTTTTACCAAGACTTTAAAGGAGGTAGGACCTATATGGTACGAGATTGGCTTTAAAGTCCAAAGTATGTGATATCATCGAAGTTACGCCCAACTCGAACTTGGGCTTTAGTCAAGTTGTGGACCATGGCTTGGATTGGCATGGATAAATAGATATATTTTCGGCCAAATTATCCTGGGTTTTTCCTTGCACTATTTGTGTTGGCTTGTCTCACCCATTTAATTAGTAGGTTATTTTGACATCTCAATTAATTATTTGAGACAGTTAATTAAAAGTATTTGTGATCGATTTTTTCCAACCCTTGTGTCCGTTGGATATGTAATATGGTTTCCTATTTAAAGGCCCATTTGAGGTTTTTTATGGGCAAAGAATTCCAAGTGTTTTGTGTGTCAAAATTATTATATCTTATACATTTCAAAGTCCAATAGAGAGAGTTCATACATTATCAAGGTTCAATGTGCCTTGCAATTTGGATCGAATTTACATGTATTGTTTTTAGTTATTGCATTTCACTATTGTTGTTATTTCAACCCTACAAAAACTTCTCACTTTGTTTTAGGGTTTGTAAATTTCATGAGTGTATTTATCCACTCACGTACATACATACACACGCACACACACACACACACACACACACACACTCATATATATATATATATATATGTGTGGATCTCTTATATCCATATACTATATTTTTTTATGGAATCATTTATAGGTGTTTGAAACCATAATTTTAACGTCATTTGTTATTTGTTTAACCATTATATTACTATACCTTTCACATGTCCGAAATCGAAAAACGTGTGATAAATCTTCTTTGTGGAGTTATGTTAATCGAAAATAATAAATTTTTAATATAAAAATAGGGTTAGATTTTTTAATTTTGAGGAACAACCTAAATTGGGAAAGAGATAAGGGTATTTTAGTCCAATAAAGCTCAAAGGGAAAAGTCAAATTTTAGGTTAAGAGTGTTTTAATGGAGGAGTGACACCGTCAGTTTTGGGGAATTATGTCTAAGTTTTTAACATTGAAGGGATTAAGTCAATTACAGTATTTGTTATACCATATTTGGGTATCATATCATAACCTAAAGATAACTGAGTAAAAACCTTCAATAAAGTTAGAGTTTTTCCCCGCCCGAGTAGATGAACCAAGGTATGACCTCGGTTCAACATAACATGTTGACCACGGGCAATGTGATTGGCCTCTTTTCCATCTGAACGGACGAGATTGTTGCTAGCAAGGCTAACTGACGAATTATAACTTTGATAACACTGTTAAAGGCTGGCGAGTACCATGTGAGTAGTATCATCGTTAGCAAGCATGGGCAGGAACATTCCTTCATGGGAAAGCATTTAAACTATCCTACATATTGGTTTTAATCCATTTAAAAATGCTCCTACCCAACCTATAAGGATAGGACACTTGCAAACCCCATACTCTTGGACTGACATGCATTATATCATACTTATTTATTATAAAAGTATATATCGTATTGATCCTCCATTAGGATTTGGGCCGGTATAGAGGTACTCATACATTACAACTATTAAATAACCGAGTGAGGAAGATTGAGAGAATTGTATTGTTCTTAGACCTCTGATCAATTGAAATATAGTGGCTGTTGGCATAAGCCTCTCCTTAAGGGTTGAACCAAATAACCATTATTATAATTCTTTTTATTCTCACCTCTATCTTTACACTTCTGCATTTTACTTCTTATTTATTATTTATTATCTCGGATTGAATATCAACTTGTAAGACGAAACCTTGAAATAAATTTTATACGATAACATAATGACTTCATCTGTGGGAACGACTAAGCTAAGTTGTTTGTCACTTTTTTTTTTCTAATTTCTAATAGGGGAAATTCTCGAAATTCAGTAAAATGCAACCAAATTTCATTGATGATTATCTCGCTGATCAAATCAGTAGATTCATTTGATTACTACTTTAAACCCTCGATAAATTATTCCATGGCATAAATTAATGTGATCCGAACCTAGACATAATGAATTCTAGCCTAAAATAATTTCTTCACTTTTGGTTTTAAAAGTTTTCAATCATAATCAATTTCCTATGACACCATGCCTATTTTAATCACGAGTGATCAATCATTTATTAAAATAACTAGTAATATCATTTGGTTCATTATTAGCATCACTGTCGAAAAACTTTTAATTACTAAACGACCTATGTTAAATTAAATCGGTGCCAAATTTTATCTTTCTTTATTTAACAACATGCGAAACTAAAATACATTAATTAAACCATTCACACAATAATAGTCTGAACAATCAGACGACAGATATATAAATAAATAAATAAGACCGAATAAACCATCGGTTCCCAAAACAAATAATCAAACTACAATATGAAGTAAATAAAACTGAATCTGAATAAGGTCTGATAAATAAACTGAAGAACAAAATAGTTTGACGGGACAATACGCCAAAATTAAATACTGAAGGAACTCCTATCTAGAAATGAATAAACTGGAGAGTTTAAAGAAACTCCTCCAAGCCTCCACAATGCTACAGCTACGCCTCCCTGGATGTAATTTTTAAGCTTAGCGTCCCTGTGGCTAGACACCTAAAATGTTTTGAAAGTATTTTGACACGGGTCAGAGCCTAAGAAAATAGTTTGAAAATATTTTTAAGTGTTTAAATCACAGTTAAATCAGTTTTAGATACACATGTTAGTTCAACGTACACACCCTCGAGATCCTCACCTCTCAACTAATGTACACGCCTAATGTACAACATATCTAAATAACCTTAATAGGTCTAGCTCCATCTTATTACACGTACTACACGCTACCACCATATCAATAATTAATGTTACCCATGTATTATTATTAAGTCAATTATTTAAGTCTCTCTACTTAAATTACTTTTAGATTTACATAATTTATCCGTTCTACTATCACACATAAGTAGATATATTACACTTGCATATATTTATAACACATAAAATATATATGACTATAGCATCCCCGGAATGACCCCTCGTGATGTTGGCATACTATGCTATCATGTTCATGTACCTTTCGTTCCAAATCAAGGACTATCGGTTCGGAATGTCTGCTTGAATCCAAAATCAATAACACATAATAGAGGCGAACGTAGTTATAAGCCTTTGGGTTACGCACATACATAACGTACCCATATGACCTGCCAGTCTCACTAATACACAACACATAATGAGACTCCCTAAATTCTATGTTCTGGGGCACACATTCAAACCTCACTCGAATCGTCAAGTTGGGATCGCCCTCTGTGCGGAACCTCCCGTGATAGCAGGCAGCGTAGACATGTTCACAGACATAATCAAATAACAACAATATGTATTCACACAACCTATCTGTATGTATATTCTGTAGGTATACGCACAACCCATCATATCGACCCGTACGAAGTATATATCTCTCGCATACTCAACATACTCATTATAACCTCTTTCCATATATACCCGAGTATTACTCACTACCCGAATGGTCCTATTTATCCCTTAATAAATATCAGTAGTTCATGTCTCTTTAACCTAATAGTTTTTAACTTAGGTTTACTCACACTTCCCATAACTCGTTATGATTCTCGGACTTCCTTAAATTTCATTTTATGCCCTACGGATACTAGCCTCAATTATTCCATTTTGGCTAAGCCCAAGCTCTATCATGGGCTTACTAGAATTCTCTATATCCATCACTATGGTTTAAAATTAATTCAAAAGTCTCTTGGTTCATTATTCGCAAATTCAGGGCATGAACAAAAGAAACGAGGCAAATTGGGGAAGTCGAATTGATTCGGTGAAGAGGCCGAATTGATTCGCCTACCGAATCAATTCTCTCCTTAACCCGAATCGATTCGAAATGCTACAAGTCTTATGCTTCAACATGTTGTTATGTTTTCACCATTTTTACTCATCATAACTCTCATATATCACACCCAAACTCCCCCAGGCTTTAACCCAACATCGGATAATGGTATATAAACAATTTCTAATGTGGATAACACATTAAATTCATACTAAATCTACCCAAGAATGGATTAAACCCATATTTCTACCAAAGCCGTAGTTTATGTGCTCTTCATTCAAAATCAATCATTTACCCAAATTTCTCCCATAACAATTTTTGCATAAATTCTGATTTCGTGTCAAATGTGGATTCATTCTACATGCAATCTCATCCCAAATCATGAGGTTTTTGTTCATTAAATCTCAAGAATATCATCAATTATCATCAAATCAAAAACTTAAACTATATGGGTATTATAAATCAATAAACATGCAAGATAAATTCTTGCCTTATCAGTAGCAGGTCTGATTTTATGTTGAGTGTGATGAGTATGCCCTCCCTTCCTTCCAATCATAATTTTCGGCAACTTGGTGGAGAGAAAGGGTATTTCACCTCCAAGAACTATCTTCTCTTCCTCTCTTATGGCCTCCTCCCTTTCAAAATCAATATAACCCTAACACCACACTCCCATGGGATGATATACTCCTTCAATTTTATGAATTCTCTCTACCATAAACTCTTGAATGATCGAAATGCCCTCTCGTAGTGCCAGTTTGGTTTAAAATCGCCCCGGGACCCGAATATCACCCCCGGATACATTATTCTGACTATTTCGACCTTTCGAAATCAACCACAACCTTAAAATCACTATCCGAGTCACTTTAAAAAAAATCCTATCTCGACTGCATAAAGTCTACACTCGACACCCGATTGAGATATAACTTTATTACATCACTGTCACTCGCTATAATGTAAAAATAATTATTTACCATTCACTTAGTAATTATAATCAATAAACATTAATCATTTTCTCTCTGATTAATAATTTAATCCACGAATAATATTTAATTCCATTAAATTACGTCAGACCTGTAATTTAAGATTAACCGAATTAATTCAATTTTAAATACTTAGAATGAGGGGCGATACATACTTCCCCCCTTACAAAGGAATTTCACCCTCAAAATTAGAACTTACCTACGATGAATAACTCTGGATATTGCTCACGCATGTCATCCTCCCACTCCCACATCGACTCTTCAACATTGTGGTGCCCCCACTGAACTCTAACCAAGGGTACCACCTTAGACCGCAGTTTATGCTCACTACAATCAAGTATAGCCAGCGGTCTCTCCTCATGCGAGATATTTGGCTGTAATTCTTTATCATCTAATGGTACATGCCAAAACACTATCACTCATCTAATATCTCTTCAACGGTGACACGTGGAACACATCGTGAATCCGTTGTAAGTGCTCTAGTAGTCCTAGCCTATATGCCACTGGTCCCACCCTCTCGATAATAAAAAATAGTCCCACATATCTCGGTGCTAGATTCCCCTTCTTGACGAACCTCAATAACCCATTTATAGGAGACACCCTGACCAACACCTGGGCCCCAACCTCTAGATCTATGTGCTTTCCATCTACATCAGTGTAACTCTTTTGCCTATCTTGATCTATATAGATACGACCTCAAATCAGCTCAATCTTAGTAGTGGTGTACTGAATCATCTCTGGCCCCAATAGCTTGTTGTCCCCCCACCTCTAACCAGCAAGGGAGCTAATGACAAGGCCGACCGTCCACTCAAATGGTTTCATGCCAATGGTGAACTGGTAGGAGTTATTATACACAAACTCACCAATGAAAGGTACTGCTCCCATCCTTCCTCGAAGTCAAGTATGCACATCCATAACATATCCTCTAGCATCTAATTAACTCTCTTCGTCTACCCATCAATCCGTGAATGATACGTTGTACTCAAACGTAAATCTGTGACCATGTCCGGTTGAAAGCTCTGCTAGAAATGGGACACAAATATCTTATTCCAATCGAAAATAATATTAATAGAAACTCCGTGTAGCCGCACAATCTCCTAAATGAACAATTGTGCATACAACTTCGTTTCAAAATCCGTACGAACCGGAAGAAAATGGTCCACCTTAGTCAACCTATCCATTATCACCCGATGATACTATAAACACCACCACCAGATGAGGTGTTGATAATCTCAATCTAGCAATAACAATGGCTACACAAGAGTAAACATCTAGTAGAAGGAGGTAAGGAGAAGAGGAGAAATACTGGTATGTAAGTGGTTCAGCCAATCTAGCCTACGTCCATTGTGAGTGTGTGAGTAAATTCCACTAGTATGAGGGCACTAATGACTTGTGATACAATCTCTCACTTTCTCTCTCTACTATGTAATTCTGTAGAGCTTTCTCTAGGGTTACAACTATGGATCCCTTTGCAAGGTAGGTGAAGACATGTATTTATAATGCTTGGGGGTGTAGTGTACCCCCAAGCATGCACTGAGCATGTGTGAGTTTAATAAACAAACCATAGGTGGACACCTGGTTGTGCCATGTATAAGGAATGATGACCAAATATTCCCTCACGTGAGGAGAAGAATTCGGCTATAACTGTCTTGCCACGTGCTCCAAGTCTTCCATGTGCTTGCGTGTGCTCAGACTTGTGACATCACCTATCGCAACGTCGGCCTGGACGAGTATGAGGTTGGGGAAGTTCGATAGTTTCTTTGTCCTACCAACCGTAAATATAACCTAGGCCTGTATGACTAGGTGAGGTGGGGTACGAGGTAGGATCCAAGTTTGGCTTGAGGCAGAGTACAATGTTGGCAATAGCTTAAGCTCATAAGATGCTATTGACCTCGACTGCTGGCTAGCCGAGGTTGGTCAATGAGGAACCTACCTTGCATAAGATGACCTTTTAGTCTGCTACTGTGAGCTTACTGATGTCTCGACTGTGGGGTCAATCGAGGTTGGTGACTCCACCTATGAGGGTACACTTTGGGAATATCAATCACCCCTAGCCCTTAGTATCCTATATGAGTGGGTGGCCGAAGGGTATAAGAGTCAGGCTAATGAAGAGACGTTTTGATATCTTGGGGTTTGGAGTGTGCCTTGGACACACGTTATTCACTAAAGTGTCTAGCGTTTTCCGCCTCTAACGGTGTATTTTAGACTTTCTAGGGCAATGATGAGTGCCTTGATATTCGCGCCTCATCATTGCAAGGATATTTAAACCCTTTCATATTTTCATTCTCTTTCTTCTCCCTTAGATTTCCCGGCCTTAGCTTTTCTGCAATTGAAATTATCCTCAAACCTTCCAATACTTTACTTCTATTCAACATTACTTTCTTCTTAGTCTCTTCCTCCCTCAATCGCAATCAGTAATGCCCTGCTCTTTGGCCTTTCCTTTTTCATTTCTGGTCATTTATTTACACTTTTGGTTTTCCAGTGAGCTTTTCCTTTTTCTAGTGAGGCTTTCCGCCGCTGTTGAGTGGCTATAGGGTTAGGTTGGTAGTGCCTGAGTGACTTTGGGGCCATACTAGGTCGTCTTGGGGTTATTTTAGCTAAAAATACTTACTTTCAGGCTTTTCGGCGACCCTCCGGTCATCTTCTCCGGTGACCCTATCTTTGAATGTTCATGAAGTTCTTGGTGAAAACCCTTAGGATTCCAAGTTTTAATCTTTATATTGAGTAGCACAAGTTGTTTGCCTGTTTGTCATTTTAGTTTGAACTCTTTAAGTTGAGTGTCGTCTGCCGAATGCTCAAACCTTTGTATAAACTAATTGAAGAGTTCCCATATCTTCATGAGAAGACCTTTGTAAATATTAGGCAGATAAAGTTAGCCCAAGAGGAGGCTCGTAGGGCTGAGGACTTTCCCCTCATACTAGTTTTTCCTCCACCCTTGAAGGTTATATACCCTAAGCCTACCGATGCTACTGAGACCGCAGAGGTTCCTATGCCAATGTCTGAGTCAGATTCCTCAGACCCTATATCCACCTTCAAGGTTGCTTAGTCCGTAGACTCTTTTCAAGAGGCTATGGATTGCTTCCTCAGTAAAGATGAGGTTTCGTAGGACGTCAGGGTTTCGAGTCGAGCCTCGTCCCATAGAGATTCTAGCACTTCACGTAGATATTCTTCCATTGAGATCTTAGGATGCAGTGTGCCAATTCCTCCTGCTATTGACGCCATTCCTCTATCAGCCACCACCGGTGTTGAGTTTGAGAAGAAGTTTCCTGGTGGTGCCCTTACGAGTGCCCATGCCGAAGTTGTTAGGGATGGTCATGATGACTAAGGGAGAAAATTTGGTATCTCTGCAGTTGAAGAGCATGAGAGTATCGTGAATGAGTATGACCTTCTTTCCTTCAGGCACCTCTATTCCATAGATTCCTCAATCATCCTTAGGAAACCTCTGAAGGACGAAAGGGCCTTCGACGGCCGAGATGGCGAAATTCGTGTCTATGAGCAGATGTTTAAGTTGGGTTTTCATCTTCCTATCCACCCAATAATCAGAGTTATACTCAATTGTCCCTAAATGCTTGGAGGGTTATGATTGGGGCTATTATCCTTTGGAAGGATGTTCATAATTCAGACCTTCCAGTTAGTATTTTTACTAGTTGCTACGTTCCCTCGTCTGCCAAAAATCACGCCGGCTACTATCACTTCTTAGGTAGGAAATCCAAGAAGAAAATGTTCTTAGTTACGCAAACTTCAAATCATAATTGGAAACCTCGGTACTTCTTTGTTTCCGGTGCTTGGGATTTTGGTTTAGACGAGGCTTGTGGAACATCGATTCCAAGGACCCCTCTAAGATGGGGGAAAGTCTCCCTCGCGGCTAAAGCCAACCCTGTTCTTATCCAGGGCAATTATAAGAACGTTAAGGACCTTCGTAATCAAGTAGAAAAAGGTCGTCTTGTGAAATATGAACATCTGGTGACCCCCTATTGCCTTTCTCAGACAGGTTTGGGGGGTGGTCCCCTGGAAGATCTTCGTAAGTCTCTACATTTTTCTTACCAAGTGATGTCTCGTAAATTTTTTACCTATCTGACTGCTAACTCAGAGACTTGTCTTTTTATAGAGCGACCCGTAGGCATTTCAGACGACTTTTGGGCGATGTCGACTCCCAGCCTTGTGATGCTCATGGAGAAATGAGGTGGCACAAATGTACCCCCACCTAACACAAAAAAGAGCGTCGGCACCTCTAAGGCTGATGCTTCTAAGAAGAAGAAGTCTTACACTGACTCGGCTCATACGAGGCCGAGTAAAACTCAAGACAAAGACCATGCCATACCCATTTCTACTGAAGATGCCTTGGCTTCTCGTCTATCTCAGCTCAAAATTAGAGATAGCATGACCGGCCACTGTCTGAAAGTTGTCGATGCTATTGGCACCATAACGACAGAGGAAGACAAACATTTTCTTTATGCCTTAGATGTACCTTTATTGGTTGAGTTCGCTCTTCACAAATCAATCCAGATATCAGTTTTTAGCTATCTTTCTCCCCACTTGTTACCTCAGCTTTTTAGAAATTATTACTGATAAGTTCATATATCTGATCCTCTTCTACAGGGTGTCTTGTCTTTTCACTGCCTTGTTGAGTGGACCTTAAAGAAGTTTCCCCTTATAGAAAAGGGTAAGGATGCTAAAAAATTTGAGGCCTATCTGAAGGACGAGGTTGAAAAGCTAAAGGGATACCTCAAGGGGCGAGATGAACAGATTACTCAGCTTAAGCGGGACCTCAACAAGGCCTTGAAAGCAAAAGATGATGTTCTCCAATCAAAGTTTAATGTTGCTGTCAAAGTTGTGTTGGAAGATGCTGGGGAAAAAGCCATTGAGTACTACAAAGTCTCTAACGAGTTTGTCGGCTTCGGCTTTGAGAATATTGAGAGGGGTATTAAAGCAATAAGTCGATGGGCAGCCATGAAGTAAGATGAGTTTGGGAGCTTAACTACTGAGGATTTTGTCGATCTCGACTTTGGAGATCCACGATTTGCCCAATATTTAAAAGAAGTAAAAGAGGGTGATGTTGCTCCGACCGAGTCGACCCCTCTTGAGGTCACTAAGATAGACGACGGTGTTCGACACGATGATGAAGTTGAAGTTACTAATGTCGGTCTTGACCAGATGACTGCAGCTGCTGATGGGTCGGCTCCTGGCGAGGCATAGGGTATCTTGTTAATTAAGAACTTTTCCTATGAAGCTTTTGACAATTGTAGGTTTGATGAACTTTGGTTAACGTTGTTTGTAATTCTTATTATTCTGAATGTAATTCTGAACCCTCTTCCTGTTACGAACATAAGATGTTTGGCTTTTTCTGATTCTATTATTTCATATGGTATTTTGTTGCTCTATAATTGTGACTTCTATCAGTTCCCCTTGGCCACCAAAATCCCTGAGTGATTATCCTCTTAGCCAACGACCTTCCTACAATGTGACTTGAACAAGATCCTTCATGCACATCTTAAAAGATATATGGAACCTCTGAAGGGTGGACACATCTGAGAAGGGGGAGCAAAATTCCTTCTTGTATAGTACATCTCCCACAATGGAGAATTTAGCAGCTCTGATCCTCAGCTTTCTCCTTTCTAAATTTGACTTTAGAAGCTCTTCGTCTCTAATGTATCGGTCCATCCACGAGGATCCCATACTCAGGTTTAAGCAAGGTCTAGCAACCTCTTCCTCTTCGATGGTCGATTTGAGAAGAATGTCAACTGGTACTGTTCTCCTTATGGCTGTTCTTGTTGCTGAGGCCAACCTCGTGAGTGTATCAACTCGGCTGTTGTCTAGCTGAGGTATCCTCTTCATCTTTACTTCCTCAAAGATTCCTATCATCACCCTCACCCTCTTGAGGTATCTGGCCATCCTTTCATCTTTGGCTTCATATACCCCCAAGATTTGGTTCACGATTAATCTTGAGTCACTATGGACTAGGAGCTGGTCGACACTATAAGGGATTTTACCGAAGAGAGGCCTGCTATTAATGCTTCATACTATGACTCGTTGTTGGAAGCTTTAAAGTTAAACCTCAACACATATTCAATATTTGTACCATCTAGTGCCGACACTATCATCCCTTATTTACTTCCGCTTTCACAGGATGACCCATCAACAAAGAGCTTCTAGACAGTTTCATTTGAAGAGAAGTTTCCCTTTTATAGGGGCCCTTGCTTGAAGAGGTATATCTCTTATTCATTCTCAATTGTTCTTTGTCTGGATGTACTTGACTCAACCTCACCCGAAGTTCAGTCGATGTTTCTGTCTAGTGTCTCATTTACAGCCTCGTGACTCTTCTCAACATCGGCCTCATCTCAGGTCAACTCTGCCATAAAATCTGCAAGTCCTTGTCCCTTTATGGCAACCATTGGTTGATAAAAAATATCATACTCCCCCAACTCTATTTTCTAGTTCATTAGCCTTCCTGACTTCTCAGGCTTATGGAGGACCTGTCTGAGTGGGGTATCAGTGAGGACAACCATAGAGTAGGCCTGGAAGTATGGCTTCATTTTCCTAGAAGCATGTATCAAAGCATAGGCTAACTTTTTAATCTGAGGATACTTTTGCTCAAACCCTTAGAGTGATTTTTTATTGAAGTACACTATTCTCTTCACTCCATCCTCTTCTCTTATTATTGCAGCACTGATGGCTGACTTTGAGATAGCTAAATATACATAGAGCTTCTCAACCTGAATTGGCCGAGATATGAGTAGTGGGTATCCGAGGTAGGACATGAGCTCTTTAAAAGCTTTATCACATTCCTCATTCCATTCGTAGGCCTTTCTAAGAACTTTGAAAAAAGGAAGACATTTATCTGTAGCTCTTGAGACGAACCCGTTAAGTGCAGTAACTCGTCCGATTAGCCTCTAAATGTATTTGATGGTTCTAGGTGTCTTCATTTCCAGCAAAGCCTTGATCTTCTCAGGTTTAGCCTCTATGCCCCTTTGGTTGATGATGAAGACCAAAAAATTTCCCACTCCTATCCCAAAGACACATTTGGCCGGGTTAAGTTTCATTCTGTATTTGTCCATGGTGTCAAAAGTTCTAACAAGGTCAGATACATGAGTGTCGGCCTTGAGACTTTTTGTCAGTATATCGTCCACATAAACTTCCATGGACTTACCTATCCGATCCTGGAACATCTTATTTACAATACATTTGTAAGTAGCCCCTACATTCTTCAGGCCGAAGGTGGACCTTGTAGCAATAGGTCCCCTTATCTGTAATGAATGTTGTCTTCTCTGAGTCAGTCAAATTCATGAAGATTTGATTATACCCGGAATATGCATCCATGAAGCTCATGATCTCATGTCCTATTGTGGCATCCACCATCTGATCTATACAAGTCAGGGGGAAACTATCCTTTAGGCAAGACTTATTTAAATCGGTGAAGTCTGCACACATCCTCCATTTCCCATTAGATTTTGGCACTATGACTGCATTACATAACCATTTAGGGTATATAACTTCTCTGATGAACTTGGCCTCTTCAAGATTTTGAACCTCATCTCTGATGACATCGTACTTATCTCTTGAATATATCCTTCTTCTCTGCTTAATGGGCTTGGCATCCTCCATAACATTGACTTTATGACACATAATCTCAGGATCAACACCTGGCATGTCTGCATGGCTCCAGGCAAAGACACTTTGTCTCTTCCTTAACTGCTTCACTAGTTCCTCCTTGATCTCAGTCTTTAGGGCTTTACTGACTTGGATGGTTTTTTCTGACTTGTCCTCATTGAGGACAATGGATTTTACCTCCTCCGTGGCCTCTCCCTTTTTGAGTTTTATTTAATCTCTAGGATCAAGGGTGTCAATGTCATATGTGGTTGTTGACCTCTTATGAGCCTCTCTCTTGTGTAAAATTGAAGTAGCATTCTCGTGCCGATGTTTGGTCACCTTACACTTCCCCTACTCCATAGGGAGTGGAGAATTTTACCATCTGGTGAACTGTTGAAGGAACGGCCTCAAATTCCTTAAGGGATACTTGTACCATGATGAGGTTGTAGGACGAGAATACATTTTCATCCATCACAAAGAAATTGAATTTTCTGGTTAACCTCTTTGTCCATTTATCCCCCATTCTTACATCCATTTCATACATTCCCAATGGATGGACCTTTTACCCACTGAAGCCAATCAAGGGGTGATGGTAAGGGACAAGCCTTGCTCAGCTGATACCCAATCTCTTGAAACAGGACCAAAATATAATGTCGGCCAAATTGCCCCCATCCATAAGGATACTTTGAACTTCACACTCGTGCATCCTTGTGGTGATGGATAGAGGATCATCACGAGGGGCTAAGATACCCTTGAAATCAAGTCACGAGAAGCCGACTACGAGGGTGTCCATATCTACGTTCTTTCTTTTCTTGTGTTTAACCTCTGTCGAAGATAAGTTGACAACCTCGGATTTTATTATTTCTTCCGCCTCTGCTAAATGAGCCTTGCGATCAACTACCTCTGAGCCACCCCCTCTTAGCCCCCCGCAGATAGTGTTCACACCTAAAGAGATCATGTTTACCCTCTTTATTGGGACATTGTCATCCTTTGGTGGGAGGTCAGGGTCATCATCTTCATCATCTGAGGCATCATCCTTCCCGGCGGAGGTATCTTCCCGGCATTTCTCATTCCCTTTATTTCTGGTGTTGGCTTGTCCATTCTTTGAGGCTCTTGTATCCAGATTCTTTCGCCACGTTCCAGACTTCAACATTTTTTCAATCTCGTCCTTCAGGGCAAAAAAAATTTGATCTTGATGGAACTCGTACCATACATTCTTATTTTTCCAATGTGGAGGAGATTTCATCTTCTCCGCACATCTCAGAGATCTATCATTATTCATTTCTTTGAGGATGTGTTCACAGCTCACAATTAGAGGAGTATAGTTCACAAATTTGTCATCTGTTGTCCTCTTCTTTCCATCCTTTTTCTTTTATAATTTACCACTCCTACTTCCATTCTCATACTCATATGCAACCATTGCTTCTTCTGTGTTTATGACCTTTCCAGTTGTTTCTAACAGCTTGGCCATAGACTTAGGAGGGTCTTCAGCAAGCTTGCAGAGTAGCTTTCCCTTATGAAGTCCTCCAATAAGGGTTGTCATGGCTATACCCTCTCCATAATCTTCTACCTCCAACTTTTCCTTATTGAACCTCGAAATATAGTCTTTGAGGCTTTCATTCTTCCCTTGCTTTACATAAAGCAAATGAGTCGTCTTCTTCTGAGGTCTTACCCCAAAACGGAAGTTGTGAATAAACCGCTCGGCCAAACCTTTAAAACTCTCAATTGAGTTTTTAGTAAGAGAAGTGAACCAGATATGTGCAGCCGCAGTTAGAAGGCTTAAGAAAGATCGACACCTCATCTCATCAGAGATTGAATAAATGTTTGTTGCAGATTGATACATTTTAATATGATGGACTGGGTTGGTACTTCGATTGTACTTGGGAGACAACACTGAAAGTTTAAATTCGGCAGGGTTGGGAAGTTGACAATCCTCGCCATAAATGGTGGACCCTCTGAGTACCCTCTTTGTAATTAGTCTCGGCTTTTTATGAGCTTGTTGGAACACGAGGCCCCCAATTTTTAATTTTATTACAAAAAGTAATTTCCTTTTAAAGAGATGCGGAAGCGAGATGATTCAATTAAACAAATTGACTAATTTTAATATCTTTTCAAATTAAAATATTTTTCACTTAAACCAATTTAACCCAAGTCCTAGAAATTTGCCTAAAACATATTTTCAATATAACCAAATTAGGCCAAAACCAATTTTATCAATTTAAGAGAAGACTTGCATTAAATTAACATAAACATTACCCAAATTAATTTAGCATTGCATTAAGTAAGTAGTGATTTAAACCAAATTTTATCTTTTTACCTAAGTATGCATTCTAGGTGATTTTGAAAAAGATAAAATAAATAAAGAACCACTATGCCGCGATGTACGAGAAAAAACCCACAAACGGGAAACAACCTCGGACAGCCCTAGCCATAAGTTCACTAAGTATGGTATTTTACAAGTACAAGAAAAAAGACTTACAACACTCGACTCGACTTCCATCAAGACCCAATTCTCCTTCTTGTACCAACCTCCGCTTAGTTGACAACCCCCGAACTCCATCGGAATCTTGGAATTCACCAATAAGGCTTTAGGAACCACCGTCAACCATATATGGTGCTTTTCACCTTGTGAGAATGTCGCAGCAAAACAATGAACTTCTTCTTAGAGGTATGGAGAAGTAAACCCAAACTTCTCTTCTTCAAAGTGTAGGGATAAACCGGTGCCAAACACTCCAAGCAAGATATTTATATGGAAGCTTGGAATAAACAAACTATGGGTGTAAAACATAAGTGTTTTAAAGATTTTTCTTTGAAAAATAAACACTCAAACATGATTTTTTTTTTGAATTTTGCTCTTAAACTCTATCTTGGAGATGGAAGGATATGAAAATTTTGGTTTTCCAAAGTTGGTTCCCGCACTTGATAAGTCTGTCAAAAGTTAGTGGGGAAGAGTAGTGGAAAAAGTGGGAAAAACTTCTCAAAACTGCCAAAGAAATTTCCCGCCTGAAATCTCGTTTGAACGAGATTTTCGTTCGAACGATGTCTCATTTGAACGACCCTTCTAACGAAGTTCCAGTGACCAATGGAAAAATGTCGTTGACAAACTCGTTCGAACGAAATTCTCGTTCCAACGAAAAACTTGTTCGAACGACAATATCGAACGACTTTCCAGAATGTTTAAAAATTCAAGTTTATCCTATAAACTTTATTTTAAAGTTTTAAAGTAACTTTCTGAAAACAAACAACAGTTTAAAAAAAACTTACACCTAATACTAATTGTTCCAAGCTCCTATATAAATATGTAATGCATTCATACCTTATGAGTAAACGGAACAAATGTTGTTGACGTAGAAACGAAGCACGATAAACTCGGCATTTTGATGAAGCTTTAAACTTGGATGCGACGTCTTCAACTTTAGTATGTCATAAGCTTGAAGGATGGTCAAGAACTCTATCCTATGACTCAAACGTCTTTGTTCGAAATTGAGCCAAAACTACAAATGACTCAATTGGAAATTTGTGTCCTTACAAATCTCCCCCTTTGGCTATTCCGGGACAAAAACAAACAAAAAATCCTAAAGGGCCGTCAAGCTCTACTAGACATAAAAAAATGTCCCACCCAAAATAAAAGATATATAGCTTGACTCAAACAACCCAAGGATCAATATATTTGTCGACGATGAAAGTTGCCACTTAGAAGAATGCCTGCACACTTAAGCAAACTATCAAACGCATAGGGAATATCAAAATATTAAATGCAATTAAATAATTACGCCCCCTAAATTAATTCTCCCCTTTAATCAACTATGATCTACCTAAGAAGGTCGCGACTCCCCCTAAGTTAAATATCCCAAACTAGGATACGATTACAATAGGATTAGATACCATTTCTCCCCCTATCATTCTCCCCCTTTTTGTTCAGGAATAGACAAAGGATAACAAAAGCATAACTAATCCATATAAAGAATAAGCATACCAACTAAGATGCAATAAAATGATACCAATAGGATACATAAAAATTATGCATGTGATATCAACAAATAATGCACCAAGATAGATACCAATTATGAAGTAGAAGCATAGATGGACTAGAAAGAAAGGCAAAGACAAATTGAATACCTCGTATATGCGAACATAAAAACTATCATTAACGCACACGCACATATACTAGGTATAAATACCACACATGACACAAAAGAAAATAAGCTTTTCACACTCGTATGGAAAAAATGTGTCATATGGTAACGAAAATGTTGGGGTGTGAACTAGTAACAATTAAATTTAGACCCAAACACTTAAAACATGTTCACGGAGTTCTCATTTGATTGAAAGATTCATCACATTTGAATATAACCTCATGTGACAATATAGATTGAACTCAATGAACAAACATACGCAATGCATACAAGCCAAGACTTTTGATGATTCTACAAACCAATAGAGTCATGACATTGAAAGTTTGATCGGGATAAACGGACATTGTGGAAACCATTGATATACCATCCAAACTCCCTCAATTTAAGTATATAGAGTATAATATTTTGAATGAATAGATCAACTAAATAAAATAAGCCTTGGCAATTATATTTTTCTTTTTAATGCCATATTTTATTTTTAGGCCTTTGGACCACGTATTTCTTTTAGGTCCATTCCAAACGGTGGCTTACTATTCGCAAAGGATAATAAATCCTTTCGGAGCCCTTCCCCGTGCACATTTATATATATATCATTTTTATATCTCACACAAATCTCACGTGCAACGGATTTTGACATGCACTAGTCCTCCTACATCACATAACATGTAGATGACAAGATTGGTAGGAGAACACCTCACAAAGCTCAAATATACATATGAAGTTAAAATTTCAAATGAACCCGTGCATGTGTGAATTGAGGCATATAAAAATAGAATCCATTAAATCAACAAAAAATCCAACTACTCCATGTAAGCGTGGTAAAGAACATAATAAGGATTGATAATCTAAACCAAAAGTTCTAGACACATGGGAGCAAAAAAATGGGATTCAATCACAAGTATATGCCACATAAAGTGTATCTTTTTGAGTTTTTGAAATTTTTTAACCAAAACTAAAAATATATACCCAAAAGATAAACAAAAGTCATTTGTATTTTTCATTAGCTTAAGTAACTCAAAATATAAAACACAAATGAAAAAAAAAATCTTTTTGTATTTTTCATTTAATGCAAACTAAAATGAAAGAAGTATAATACAAAAGATAAACAAAAAATCATTATTCTAGCATGTGATTAATCATGGAACATAGACTAGAACATGATTAAGAAGCATACAATTATCATGATAATATAGCATGTAGTATAAAAGATAAAGTATGCAAATAAAACTAACACATTCAACCTTTAGATTTTGCAAGGGAGGAAGCATGTGAAAGTAAATGAGAATCAAATACCCTATCTTGTAAAGATACCAAGTCGGATCTCCAAACCCAAATTAATGATGAATGACGATCTCGGGGAGTAGAAATCTTGGCTACCTCGATTGCCTTACGTAAGGATTTTTTAGGACCTCGTTTAAGATCAAAATAAAATTTCCTAAGATGACCTTTTCGACCACAATGTGAGCATCTAAAGACTCGGCGAAAAGACTTCCCTAAGGAATGATCCCTAAAGGCTTTCCTAGGAGATTCTCTTAAAACATTGGTTTTGGCTTTATGAGTTCATTCACTACAAGTATCAAAGCCTAAACCACAAGTGTCATTTTTTATTTGGACTGTGCCTATGATTTTATCTAGTTTTTCGGACCTACACTCCAAATCAAATTTGACTTTTCTAGAGTCTTTTAATTGTTCTTAAAATTCTAAAATTCTAGACTCTAACAAAACATTTCTCTCTTCAAACTCGAGAAGCACCTTTTTCATTGGTTCCAATAAACCTCTAAGGCTATCTCTCTCACCTTCTATATATTCAAGCTTCTCTCGAAGATTCCTCTCACGTGTCCTAAGATCTTATACCAACACACTATCATCAACGACCTTGACAAGCTCTCTTAAACAAGCTTCTAACTTCAAATTAGCTCTTTTTAATTTAATAGATTCTTCATAAATTTCTTGAAAAGCATTTTGAAGTTCACTCACATCAATCTCATTTTCACTTTCACTCTCTCTTTATTCTCCACTTTCACTCTCTCTTTCTTCTCCACTTTCACTACCATAAAAAACAAGGGAATCATGAACTTTGACCTTGGAAGTGTCATGTGTTAAAATTTCATCAATAGAATATTGCTCACTATCACTCACATGACTAGCCATAAAAGCCACAATGTTGGGCTTAGAGGAGGAATCGGGTCCCTCTTCATTGTCACTATCACTAAGGGTTGCATTAAAAGAAATTGGTTGCTTACCCTCTCTCTCTAGTTTAGTGGTACACTATTTTGCCCTATGGCCATACCCTTCATAACCATAACACCTATTTGACTCATCCCTATTTAAATTTTCATTAATAGTTTTAGGGATCTTCTCGTCTTTGTCATGCATAGATTTTTTAAATTTCTTAAAATCATTTTTAAATGTATCTTTGTTCAATTTAAGAATTTTTTGAAACTTTCTAGCAAACATAGCCATATTTTCCGAGTCACTGTCACTTTCACTATCTATTACTTATTTTTCCTCCTTTCGGGCTTTCAAAGCAATGCCCTTATCTATTTTCTTTTCAGTTTTAGAGGGAAACATGTCTAGTTCATAGGTTTGTAAATCGCCTACGAGCTCTTCTAATTTCGTAGAGGCTAAAGTGGGTAAAGAATTAACACTGTCACCTTAGGAATAAATCTATCGGGTAGAGACCTTAAAATTTTCTTTACTACTCGACTGTCGGGTATTTTCTCTCCCAAATTAAAAGATGAATTAACAATATCGAAAAGTCTAGCATAAAATTCATCAAAAGTTTCTTTATCATTCATTTTGATGGTTTTAAATTGAGTGGTGAGGTTTTGGAGTTTCAAAGCTTTTACGACACTAGTTCCTTCGTGAGTGAGTTGTAAAATATTCCAAGCTTCTTAAGCGGTTTCACACATCATAATGAGACGGAATTCATCCGGTGTGACCGCGCGAAACAAGGCATTTAAACCTCGGGAATTAAAATTAGATAGTTTAAATTCATTCTCACTCCATCTATCGGCGGGTTTTGGGACATGCTCATTATTTACCAAATGTGTAGGTGGGGACCACCCATTAATGAAAGACAACCAAACCCTCTCGTTGATAGATTTTAGTGCCGATTTCATCCGCGCTTTCCAATACGCGTAATTCGAACCATCGAAAATAGAAAATTTTAAAAATGGTGAAAATTCCAATTTAAACAAAAATATTTAAAGGATCTTAAACGCAATAATTTAGCGATCCCGCTCTGATACCACTTGTTGGAACTCGAGGCCCCCAATTTTTAATTTTATTACAAAAAAGTAATTTCCTTTTAAAGAGATGCGAAAGCGAGATGGCTCAATTAAACAAATTGGCTCATTTTAATTTCTTTTCAAATTAAAATATTTTTCACTTAAACCAATTTAACCCAAGTCCTAGAATTTTGCCTAAAACATATTTTAAATATAACCAAATTAGGCCAAACCAATTTTATCAAGTTAAGAGAAGACTTGCATTAAATTAAAATACACTTTACCCAAATTAATTTAGCACTAAATTAAGTAAGTAGTGATTTAAACCAAATTTTAGCCTTTTTACCTAAGCATGCGTTCTAGGTGATTTTGCAAAAGATAAAATAAATAAAGAACCACTACACCACGATGTACGAGGAAAATCCCACAAACGGGAAACAACCTCGGACGGCCCTAGTCATAAGTCCATTAAGTATGGTATTTTACAAGTACAAGAAAAAAGACTTACAACACTCGACTCGAATCCCATCAAGACCTGATGCTCCTTCTTGTACTAACCTCCGCTTAGTTGACAACCCCGGAACTCCACCAGAATCTTAAAATTCTCCAATGAGACTGTAGGAACCACCGTCAGCCACACATGGTGCTTTTCACCATGTGAGCATGCCGCAACAAAACAACGAACTTCTTCTTTGAGGGATGTATAAGTAAACCCAAACTTCTCTTCTTCAAGGTGCAGAGATAAACCGCTGCCAAACACTCCAATCAAGATATTTATATGGAAGCTTGGAATAAACAAACTATGAGTGTAAAACATAAGTGTTTTAAAGATTTTTCTTTGAAAAATAAACACTCAAACATGAACTTTTTCTTCTTTGAATTTTTCTCTCAAACTCTCTCTTGGATATAGAAGGATATGAAAAAGTTGGTTTTCCAAAGACGGTTCCAGCACTTGATAAGTCCGTCGAAAGTTAGTGGGGAAGAGTAGTGGAAAAAGTGGGAAAAACTCCTCAAAACTGCCAAAGAAATTTCTCGCCTGAAATCTCATTCGATTGAGATTTTCATTCGAACGAAGTCTCGTTCGAACGACCCTTCTAACGAAGTTCCAGTGTCCAATGAGAAAATATCGCTGCCAAACTTGTTCGAACGAAATTCTCGTTCGAACGAAAAACTCGTTCGAACGATAATATCAAACGACTTTCCAGAATGTTTAAAAATTCAAGTTTAGGACAGAAACTTTATTTTAAAGTTTTAAAGTAACTTTATGAAAACAAACAACAGTTTAAACAAAACTTACACCCAATACTAATTGTTCCAAGCTCCTATATAAATATGTAATGCCTTCATACCTTAGGAGTAAACGGAACAAATGTTGTTGATGTAGAAATGAGGCACAATAAACTCGGCATTTTGATGAAGCTTTAAACTTGGCCGCTACGTCTTCAACTTTAGTATGTCATAGTCTTGAAGGATGGTCAAGAACTCTATCCTATGACTCAAACATTTTTGTCCAAAAATTTAGCCAAAACTACAAAGGACTCAATTGGAAATTTGTGTCCTTACAGAGATCCCCTATCTTCTCTTCCATCCTTTGAATAGAGTCGTTCCAAGGCTTAACAACATCGGCCTGGCAGAGGTTCTCCCCAACCAACTCTAGAGGGTGGACTAAGGGTTCCCTAGCTGCAACACAACGTTGGCTGTTGACCACCCTCTAACCACAGTCTCGACCATGATGAGGCCAACGATTGCCAGCCTCTCTTCGTGAGCCAGCTATGCTTCTTGACCTGCACAACCTCTTTCGCAGGTCATTAACTGGGCCGAGTCTTTTGAAAGCCGACCCTCTAATCAACCGATCAAAAGCTGAACCTCTTTGACGGGCATCACAGTCTCGTCTTTCACCTTGACGACTCCTATGATGGATAGCACGTATAGTGTTGTTTGATACCTCATATGGCTCCCAACAGTCATTCAGAGCATCCTTGGCCTCTATATTATCATACCTATCCTCCAGGCAAGGGTTTCCTTGCCTCCCAAGGCATAAACGCCTAAGGTCAGCAACATCCTTCCTCCGTTGAGGAGGAGGTAGGTCTTGTTGTAGTGCCTGGAGTGGTCCCCTGGCCCCATGTTATCCCTGATCATCCGTTAGAGTAATCATTTTCGGTGAGACCCCAGATGGTCTCATTATCATGTTCTGGCTTAGCTAGGCAAATTTCTCCTGCATTTATTATTGAGTAGAAGCTAAGGACTTCAAGGCCACCGCCAACTCCGCCATTTTGGACTGGGGTAGTGCTTGACTGGAACTGGGTCCTCCAACACCAGATGACGGAGGAGGTAAATCTAGTGCCATATAAAATACTAGAGAGTTTGTAATAAAAATATTAGAGAGCTTGAGACCTTAATGGATCTCTTTCAATGGTGAAATAGATCCACGTGAAGGGGGAGGTCTAGTTCACCACCAGAGTCTCCGGTGAGGTCAAACAGCAAAGAAGAGGACGAGATGAATCCTCTCGTTCCCACAGACGGCGCCATAAGGAAGAGATGAATCCTCTCGTTCCCATAGACGGTGCCAAAATGATGATACTATAAACAGTACCACCAGATGATGTGTTGATAAGATCAAGCTAGTAATAACAATGAGTGCACACGAGTAAACATCTAGTAGAAGGAGGAGAGGAGATGAGGAAAAATACAGGTATATAAGTGGTTCAGTCAATCTGTCCTACGTCCACTGTGAGTGTGTGAGTAAATTCCATTAGTATTAGGGCACTAATGGCCTGTGATACAATCTCTCACCTTCTCTCTTTACTGTGTAATTCTGCAGAGCTTTTGCTAGGGTTACAACTATGGATCCCCTTGTAATGTAGGTGAAGACATGTATTTATAATGCTTGGGGGGTTTAGTGTACCTCCCAAGCATGAACTAAGCATGTGTGAGTTGAATACACTAACCATAGGTGGACACCTGGTTGTAACACATATAAGGAATGATGACCAAATATTCCCTCACGTGAGGAGAACTATTCGGTTATAACTATTTTGACACGTGCTCCAAGTCTTTTATGTGCTTACGTGTGCTCGGACTTGTGACATCACCTGTCGTAACGTCGTCCTGGCCGAGTACGAGGTTGGGGAAGTTCGATAGTTTCTTTATCCTGCCAATCATAAGTATAACCTCGACCTGTATGACTAGGCGAGGTAGGATCCAAGGTCGACTTCAGGTAGAGTACGATGTTGGAAATAACTTAAGCTCATAAAATGCTATTGACCTCAGATGCTGGCTAGTCGAGGTTGGTCAATGAGGAGCCTACCTTACATAAGACGACCTTTCTTACAGCTGATGCGAGCTTCCTAATGTCTCAGGTTTAGGGTCATCCGAGGTTGGTGACTCCACGTATGAGGGTACACATTGGGCATATCATCACCCATATGGAGTCGTGACCTTACTGCAATGTCGGTAGCCTGGTAATCAAATTTATGGAGATGCTCTCCCACTTCCACACAGGAATGTCGAGTGGATGCAACATCCTTTTGGGTCTCCAGTGGTCTACCTTCACTAGCTGACATGTAGCACACTTCGAGATAAACTCCGCTATGTCCCATTTGATCCTCGACCACCAACCCTGCCTCCACATATCCTGGTACATCTTATCCCTAGCGGGATGTACCACAAATCTGAACCCGTGAGACTCTGACATTAGTGCATGTCTCTAATCCTCATTCTCTGGAACCATGAGTATCTTATTAAAACACAAACCACCCTCTGAACTGATCGAGTACGACTCTGCCCCATTATCTAACAACTAGAGAATGATGTCCTGGCAATACCGATCCCCTTCCTATTCTTTCACCAACCTTATAATTATCTCAAGCGTGGCAGCTAATACGGACATACAAGCTCTGGCAATCTCATCATCATGTCAAAGATCTCTCCACTTCTCTTTCCAAACCTCCACTATCTCCCCAGTAGGTTGTCGACTCAATGCATCTGCCACTACGTTAGCATTTTTAAGATGATACTAAATATCAAACTGGTAATCCTTCACAAAATCTAAAAATATCCTCTGCCTCATATTCTGATCCTTCTGTGTGAACACATACTTAAGTGATTTATGGTCTGTGAACCAAGTGAATTGTTCCGCCAGTAAATAGTGTCTCCAAATCCTCAAGGAAAATACAATCGCTGCTAACTTCAAGTCATGTGTGGGGTAATTCTTCTCATGGGGCTTAAGCTTGTGAGATGCATAAGTTATATCCCTCTCCTCCTGTTGTAATATACCCCCAAGTCCTTGTAAGGATTCATTAGTGTAGACACGATACTCCACTCATCCCGTAAGCAGTGAAAGTACAGGTGTTGAAGTCAATTTATTCTTTTGCTCATCAAAAGTTAACTGACAACAGTCATCCTAAACAAATGGCACCCCCCGCGAGTTAGATTCGTCAATGGACCCGCAATCTTCGATGAATTGTCTATATTATCTAGAAAGTCCCAGAAAACTATAAACATCAGTCGGTGTCATGGGATGTCCCCACTCATTCACCACTGACACCTTACTCAGATTTACCGCAATACCCCTGTTAGACACAATGTGTCCCAGAACTGCACCTCTCGAAGCCAAAACCCACACTTTCAAATTTGGCATACAACCCACACTTCTAAAAGTGAGAGTAAACCAGAATGTCGTCGATGAACAAATAAAAAAATGGTGAAAGAACTCTCTAAAGAACTGGTTCATCAAATCCATGAATATTGTTGGTGCATAGGTGAATCCGAATGACATCATCCTAAACTCATATGACGCATACCGTGTCAAAAAAGTAATCTTAGTAACTCCTCCTCTCTAACGCGCAACTTATGATAATCGGACCTCAGGTTTATCTGGGAGAAGTAATTTTCTCCCCTCAACTGGTCGAATAGATCATCGATCCGAGGTATGGGTACTTATTCTGAATCATGACCTTATTCAACTCCTTGTTATTAATATACAATCGGAGTGATCCATCCCTCTTTTTCACAATTAACACCGGCGCACCCTACGATGATGTACTCCGTCTGATGAAACCCTATCCCGAGAGCAACTGAATCTGATCCATCAACTCCCTCATCTTAGATGGGGCCATGCGATAAGGCGCTCGGGCTATAGGCCTTGTACGTGGTGCTTGGTCGATAACAAACTCAATTTCTCGGCCTCTTTCGCAACAAGTAGTGACCGGTTAAGACAGGGATCGTATTCCTCAGGGATTAAACGCTCATAGGAGAGCAAAATTAGGATAAAGGATATTCTCTAAACGTCAAAAGGTTAAAGTGCAAAAGATGATTTGATTGTTTGAAAAGGTGATTGTGTTTAACCGCTAAACTAACATGCGTGTAATTAACAAATAACAAGTCAGCTACAAAGATATACCGAAAGTAACTAAGTTAAGCTTGAGTTCAAGAGATAAAAGGGATTGAGAATCATTCTCTCACTTTCAAATTCACTAATAAAGATGATAGGCCTTGGTTCAAATTAATTCTAATCGAGCATAACTGGTTAGATACAAACATCAACCATGTAGAGACTAAACTCGTCGATGGAGGATTAGGGTTAATTATTTATTACTAAAATGGGTTGGGGTTGTGGTAAAGCATAAAATACTACCCCTTGAATGACAAGGGAAGTTAAGAGACTAGGATACTCCAATACCAACACATGAAGTTCAATTAGAACAATTTTAAACCAAACCCTAAATATGTAGTTTAAGCATCCGAGATGGGATTATGATCCCCAACCTTAAGTTTAGCTACTCATACTAGAACTAGGCTACACATGAAAAGGAAACACAAATTTAAGCAAGGCATTAAATGTAAACACAAAACAATACTAGATATAGTAAATGTAATTTAAAGCTACGGAACACAAGTAGATATGGATTAAATGAATAAAGCTTTCAATAACAACTAACTTGTGAGAATTCAATGCTTTTACAAATAGGAAAAGTAATAAAGTACACTTGACCTAGGAGAGAGAAAACATTGTTTCTATATATCCAGATTGTAACAAAAGTAATCTATATCTTCAAATGATGGAAAAACAAGATAAATCCCCAAAAATCTATCCAAAAGGGCAAACTAGTAATAAGGAGAAAGTTGAAACTGCAGAACCGAATCGATTCAGCTGAGAGAGAACCGATTCATTTTAGGGAATCTGGTGCACTATTAGCAACTGAATTAATTCGGCAAGGGCTGAATCCATTCGGACCTTCTCTCAAAATAGAGATGCTTTGCGTTGGCTTCTTTTGGGACAAGCTCCACATAAACGTACGTACCTTCTTAGTTCAATCTTGAATCCATGTGCTGTCAGAGGCCACGCGAAGATGATTCGAAGGGATTCAACTTTCGTGAGAGATCGGGACCAAAACTGAAATTCCGAATTTACTAAAATGCCCCCGAAGTTATAAATGTCGATGGAACTTTTTCGAGATTCAACAAAACTTCACAACTTACATTCCCGAGACCTATAAAATATCATTTAAGGCACACACAATATATATATATGATGAAAATAGGGGTGAATCAATAAATGAGCATAAGAAACGGGAATAACATGTACGGGAATGCTAGAATGTACAAATTAGTGGGGTAATAAATACAATAAATATGACTTATCACACTCCCTAACTTATACATTGCTAGTCCCGAGCAATGAAGTATGAAGAAACATGAGATAACAACAAAACCAAAATAGGAGAAATATGTACATAGAAGAAAAAATGCCACTTTCGTGGGCGAGTGATTGCATTTAGCGTATGCAATAAGCTGTTAAATCCCTAGGTGGCCCTAGGGGACGAGTGTCATCTCATGAAGGTTTCCAGGGATGATACCCACAAACATCAAGTCAACTCATAGAAAGATAAACCTAATAAACCGATAAGTAGCTCAACAATTATCAAAGAAGCATAATCCATCAACAAAGTGAACAAAGTTCACACAAAAGACGAAAATTATCGACGTTAAATAAGTAACTTCAATAGAAATTAAAACCATAGAAATAAAAAATAAGTGGACACGGGGTAATTTATATTTGGAAAAACTTTCATAATCCATGTAAACGCTAAAGCATCCATAACTCAAGTTCTCTCCGGTTGTTACACTCAACAATTGAAATCATTTGAAATAGGATGTAACACCCTCGAGGCATGCGGGCATAATGAGTAATTGTAAAAGGAAACAAGGCCTCACACATGTCATCAATGAAGAACGAAATATAAAAGTGAAAAATACAATCTCCTGAAAGGATATCACATATTAACCGAAGTGAAATGCACTCAAATAGATTATTGCTAATGTTGGACCTTTGAATCAACATCACCCTAGGATCAAATAGGATTTTTTGGGTTGTATTTTTTGGTAGGCTAGGGTTTGTAAGTGAAAGAAATATGTACGGGAGCAAAGGTGGTTCAGGAATAACACGTGGGATAATGGAATTAATGGGCAATTTAAGGAATTGAATTCAAATTCCAAAAGCAAGATATTCAAGAGAGTAAAACTTTTATTTCCATGTACTTTAGAGCATTTGTTCTATTTTTCTTGTTTTCTTTCTTTCTTTTTCTCTTTTTGCTCTTTCTTTTTTTTGGTCCACTCATAGCTTGATTGCAATCCACATAAGTCAAACATCATTCAATCCTAGTAATAACCCCAAATTAAGGTACGAAAGATGTATATAAGGGTTTATAACTCGAATGTGGAGTTGGTGAGGGGATTGGGGAATGAAACGAAAGGTCATAATAGGGATCAACGGGGTTGATTAGGGACATGTATAAAGTTAAGGTTAAGGTTAAGGTCGTATGAGATTTAACAACAAAGAGGGCCTAGGATCCTTTTCTAAAGTTTCATGTGATTCTCGGGACTCAACACCATTGAAAACTATGCTCAAGTGATAATTCAATTAATATGCAATCAATGGAAAGAAAAATGAGATCGTCAACAAGATAATTTTTCAAGAAACAGATAGAGTATATGTATACGCTCACAAATGAAGATAAGTCTCGAATCTCACTTATGTAAGGGTATAGCATGCACCATATGATCACGAATTAGAATAGCTTTAAACCAAATCATAAAAAATTATTTGTGTAATGTGCTAAAATCTTCACAGTTTAATTTTATGAAGTTATTCACAATGAAAACAATGTACAGGTTAAAGGCCAATAAACCATAAACTCTAAACATGCTTCGTAGAGATACAAAAGGATAGGGAGATCATATATGTAACCACGTGAGACATGGGAGAAAAAGAAGAATTTGAATTTTTTAACAAATAAATAAATAAGAATTAATAATAACATGTTAAATGGTAACAAAAAAGTAATTCATACGCCCTAAGTTGAAACAAACAGTGTCCCCAATGTTAGTAGGGACAAAAATGGAAAAGAGGGTGAGAAAATATTCACCCCGTAAGGAGTAAATCGGAAAATCGCACAACGTCGTACCTGTTACATGTTAGTACTAAAAACAACAATATACACAAAAGAGAGATATATACAATATCAAATAAGAAAAAGAAATAGTGAATTATCATTAATATCAATGAGTTGCTTACATGTGTTTCAAAAATCAAAATGTGAAAATATAATAAAGTACTCACTAAACACAACCAACATAACTATAATTGTTCAAAATCAAAGACAAAACAACCCAAAATTGTTCCAAAAATTGAAATACATATAAAGATAGACCCAAAATACCAACAACAGTAAAAATATAGGGCAACTCCCAAAGGAAAATTCGGACGATGCGAGGATTCGAGCGCAATGGGGTCACGCGGGGGATATAGATCATGAAGGTAAGGAGGCACAGTAGCCTTGCCCCCGCGTAAGTGAGTAAATAAGTCCATTTGAGGCCTCGCTAGCATCGAGAAATCCCGCTAATAAGCACCCCGAAAAGCAAAAAAGTGCTTCTTATAAGTGACCCAAAAGGAAGTAAATACCGCTTGCAAAGCATTCATCCTCACAATCAACTCTTTAATGGGTCCCAACGTATGTGGAGGATAGGGCGGGCCCTCTGGAACATCCGGCATCGGAGCATCAAAATAAAAGGCGATCCCAGCAGCCACATGGTCCAGCATCAGCTACCTCTTCCTCTCCCAGTAAGCCTTACCTAAGGTTTTCAAAATAGTATCGTCATCAAGCAAAGAGGGAAGCCTAGGAATTTTATCAGAAGCGACCCCCTCTCATCTAATGTCTCTACATATCCTCGAAACCAGTCGTGCATAAGGTAGAGTAGTCGATACCTTATTGCTATATGCGGCGTTCAACATCTGTTGAAGCACTAAAGCAAGAAGGCTTATCAAAGTGTTGGCATCCAGGAGGATGTAGAGGAAATGGGCTTGTTTCGACCTTAGGAAAGACTTTATTTGGGTGGGAATAATGAAGTTGACGATAACAAAATGGATCAAATGGTGAGAATCAGGCATGTGCTTCGTAGGGAAAGAATAACCCGCCCAAACATGACCTGATGCCAGACCTGAAATAAGAAATCATTGGGAAATAAAGTAAAAGCATTGATTGATGGATAATCATTCACTTCCAGAATATCTGCCGCTTCTAATACCCTAGATAGAATCAGTTTTAAAATTCGAATTTTTTCGCCCCTCACAAATGCCTCATAATACCAACCTCTAGTTGAGACGAGCGATGCATAAAACCTCCTCACGTGTTCTTTATTCAATGCACCCTCCTTGGAGAGGTAGGCCTCCCAATGAAATTTCTAAAAATATCTCCTAACCTGGTTAGGAAAATCACTAGGTTTCATGGGTCCCTCGATAGCAATATCTCGATTCGATGGAAACTTCTCCCTATACCGGTCCCTTTCTTCCTTAGAATGGAAGGTCTCAAAATCGATTCAGGCAGTCACAACATTTGTAATGGGTTTCTGAGACATTTTGAACCTACAAAAATACCAATTCAATACATACACTATTAGTGTAATGCATAAAATTAATATAAGCGCGAAAAAGGGTCGAGAAGGAACGAAGGAGTGCATGTCGAAAGAAAATAGTCGGATATGTGTAACCGACATGCACCACACTCAAACAAGGGATAATTAATGTGAATGTTCAATAAATGGTGCAAAAATGGAAAAATTAGGCACAAACTTCCCATTGGGGCATTTTATTGAACATAATGTGTGCACTGTGTTCAAACTAGGGAGAAAGTGCATTTGATTCAATAAAAATCCCATAACAAATACAACAATATGTATAACAACAACCACAAGTTGTATTTGTTAGATAAGAGAAGAAATCAGTGGAGAAAAATGACTTTTCGATGAATCAAATGAAAAAAAAAATGAACATGGAAGAACAATTCCCTATCTTGAATATAATGCAAACAACTTACAACATGAAATTATCAAAAAGAGGTTTGGAATTGTTACCTTGAATGAGTGTGCTTAATAAATGGAAATAAAATTAGTATGGAAAAGTGTGGTGAAGATAAAATAATCGTGGGGATTTTAAAGGGCGAGGGGAGAGTGGATGAAAAATAGGTGAATTGAATGAAGGTGGGATTTGAAAGGCTGAATAGATTAATCGATTCGGAGAAGGCCAAATCGATTCGCATATAATGAATTTAGGTATTGTCTTAGGGCGAATCGATTCGGAGAAGTTTGAATCGATTTGAAATGGTACTACTTTTTTACTGCTGATAAGTGAATCGATTCGCTGAATGGGGGAAAGACTACTAAAAGTTAGCAAATCGATTCGAAGGATGGAGAATCGATTCACAAATGGAGACCTGATGCACTGCATAACCCTGAATCGATTAGGAGAAGTCTAAATCAATTCAAGACTCGATTTCAAAGGTTCTACTTCACTATTTTTGCAAATCTCAAGGAATTAATGAATTGGGCTGGGATTTCTTAGTTTTCTTGGACCTACTGAATATAACTAAGATATAGAATAGGTTTGAACAAAAATATGCAACCCCACACGTGTCGAGGGTTTCTCTGAACAAAAATACCATTCCGAGAATCCTATTCAGCCCCGTAAATGGGGTTGTACAATGGAATTGATTCCGTAGACGGGTCATATAATTCTAGAAAAGATTTTAGACGCTAACCATTGACCTTAAACAAGTTCCCATCTTGTGGGTTCTCTATCTCAATCGCTCCGTGAGGAAAGATGGTCCTAACTATGAATGGACCCATCCACGTCGATCGCAATTTCCCCAAGAATAAATGCAGCCTAGAATTGTACAGGAGAACTTTTTTAATTAAGGTGAAATGTTTTGGAGGATATTCTCTTATCATGCCTCTCTTTCACCCGTTCCTTATAAATTCATGCACTCTCATACGAATCATTTTGAATCTCTTTCAATTCATTGAGTTGGAGCATTCATTTCTTATTGGCTTTGTCTGATTCAACGTTCAAATTTTTTTATCTCCCAATAGGCCTTGTGTTCGAGTTCAACAGGGAGATGGCAAGGTTTTACTTACACATGTCTAAAGGGATACATTACTAGAGAAGTTTTATAGGCTTTGCGATACACCCATAACGCGTCGGTAAATCGAAGGGACCAATCCTTTCGGTCCAAATTAATCGTCTTCTCAAGGATGTGCTTTATCCCTCGATTGGCCAACTCAGCTTAGCCACTAGTTTGTGGGTGGTAGGTCATTTCGACTTTATGAACGACCCCATACTTTTGATTAAGGTTTTCAAATGGAGCATTATAGAAATGTGATACGTTGTCTCTAATTATTGCCTTTTTTTTGTTCCAAAGCATGAAAGTATGTGTTCCTTAAGGAAATTTAGCACCACTCTATGATCGTTGGTCCTAGATGCTATCATTTCCACCCACTTAGACACGTAAGCCACCGCCATTAGGATGTAAAGGTTACCGAACGAGGGAGGAAATGGGTCCATAAAATCGATGCCCCAACAGTTAAATACTTCAATCTCAATGATAGGGGACATCGGCATCATCATGTTCCTTCGAGTTATAGCGCCCAATTCTAGCAACTCTCGCATGGAATGCAGAATTCGTCTGCATCCTTGAATAGTGTGGGCGAAAAAATTCCGCATTACAAGATTTTTGCAGCGGTTTTTTGGGCGGAGAAGTGTCCTCCACACGCTTTCGAGTGAGAAAATTGGATTATGCTTAAAATCTCATCGTTCGGGACACATTTTCAGATAATCTAGTATTCATAATACTTAAATTAGTAAAGATCGTCAAAGAATAACTTACACACCCAATTAAAAAACTTCCTCTTTTCTTGAGGGGTATAATGAGAAGGAATAGAACCCGTCATGAGAGTTCACTATATCAACAAACCACAAAAGAGAGGAAGCGAAAAACAGTTGTTCATCCAGGAAGAATTTGATGATGGGGAATTGGTCTTTGGGTGACTTGAATGTCAACTGCGACAAGTGGTTGGCCACAACATTCTCTACTCCCTTTTTATCTTTGATAGTCAAATTAATTTCTTAGAGTAGACGAACCCACCTTATCAAAAGAGGCTTGGCGTCCTTCTTATAAAGAAGATATTTTAACTCTACGTGATCCGTAAACACACTATAGGAGACCTAATTAAATATGCTCGAAACTTATCCAAGGCA
This sequence comes from Sambucus nigra, assembly GCA_949130495.1. Taxonomy (NCBI): domain Eukaryota; kingdom Viridiplantae; phylum Streptophyta; class Magnoliopsida; order Dipsacales; family Adoxaceae; genus Sambucus; species Sambucus nigra. The sequence continues at coordinate 117,144,158 of OX422224.1, read as the reverse complement.
TAAACAATCTCCAAAAACTCTTTTTCGGTGGCCGAATAGTTCAATTGCGCACCGTTAAGAATTCGATTCGTATAATAAATCACGTGGGTTTCTTATCCTTTCTCTATCCTAACACGGCCCCAACCGCAAAATTTCTAGCATCACACATTAATTCAAAATGTAAGGCCCAATAAGGGGCTTGAATAATTGGAGCGGTGGTAAGCATCATTTTTAACTTCTCAAAAGCTACTTAACATGCATGACTCCATTAAAAAGGGGTTTCCTTAGATAGAAGAATGCACAAGGGCTTAGCAATGGAGCTAAATTCCTTTATGACATGTCGATAAAACCCTGCATGCCCAAAGAAATACCTTACATGATTGAGGAATTTGAGTGCAGGAAAATCTACAATCACCTCTACCTTATCCTTATCTACCTCAATACCATCCGAAGATATAACATGGTTGAGAACAATCCCTTTAGTGACCATAAAATGGAACTTTTTTGAGTTTAGAACGAGAATTTTCTCAACATACCTAGACAAAATGTTCTCAAGGAAAGAAAGACGATGGTCGTAGGATTTACCAAAGACGTTGACATCGCCCATGAATACCTCCAAACCTCTCTCTACCATATCACTAAACATACTCAACATGCACCATTGTAAGGTCATCGATGCATTACACAACCCAAAGGACATTCGTTTCTAGGTAAATGTCCCAAAAGGGCATGTGAACGTAGTTTTGTCTTGATCCTTGATATCGAGTTCGATTTGGTTATATCCACTATAACCATCGAGAAAATAGTAATAAGGGTGGACGAACACACGCTCTAATATTTTATCGATGAAAGGAAGGGGGGAAATGATCTTTTAAGGTAATGGCATTAAGTTTTCTGTAATCGATGCATACACACCACCTAGTGGTGGTGCGTTTGGTTATCAACTCCCCCTTCGTATTTTCAACGACGGTGAGTCCCGATTTCTTGGGAACCACATGAATTAGACTCACCCATTTGCTGTTCGATATCGAGTATATTATGTCAGCATCTAAAAGCTTTATTAGTTCGGCTCTCACCACTTCCTTCATTACCAAATTTAGCCTATGTTGCATCTCATGGGAGGGTTTTTCATCCTCCTCAAGATGGATTTGGTGAGTGCATATAAAAGGACTCACTCCTTTTAAGATCTGCAATGGTCCACTCAAAGGCACTCTTGTGCCTCCTCAATAAGTCCATTAACTTCGTTTCTTGACCCCTATTGAGGTTAGATGAGAAAACTACAAGATATGTCTCATTTTAACATAAGTATGCATATTTATGTTCGGAAGGCAATTTCTTGAGATCAAGCTTGGGAAATCTCACATCCGAGGGTACCTCGTATGATTAGTGAAGGGGTAAGTCCACAAAAGTGGAACACTAATTAAATTCGTCAATACTCTCATCATCATCTAACATCAAACTCATAAACTTAACCTCATCATTGTAAGGAGAATAATTATTCTCTAAGTCATTTAAGTTTACCAAACGACCTTCCAAAGGATCCACAAAATATGTAGCATCAAAATTCTCCTGCACTCCCTCCTCAATGAGGTCAACTTCTTGGACATCATCATCATCACCCATTTTCTTTGTAACATTGAAAATATCAAGATCCAAGGTCATGTTTTCGAATGTAAGATTCATTTGTCCATTCCAACCATTAATTAACGCATTGGATGTTTTTAAGAAATGATGACCGAGTATAATGGGAGTACTCTTTCTACTCGGAGAAACTGGATGAGTGTCCAAGAAAATAAAGTCCACTGGGAAATAGAATTTGTCAACTTGGATTATGACATCTTCTACAACCCCCCTTGGAACCTTAATGGAGAGATTCTCTAAATAGAGGGTTATCTTGGTGAGTTTGAGGTATCCTAAACCGAGTTGTTCATACACATGGTATGGTAATAAATTCACACTCGCACCTAGATCGAGAAAAGATTGCTCGATCTTGAAGTTACCTATCACACAAAATATAGTGGAATAATTAGGGTCTTTGTACTTAGGAGGTAGCTCAGACTGAATTATCGAGCTAACATTTTGGCCAAAAATGATTCCTTCCTCACAAATAGCTTCCGCTTCATAGTGATCAGGTCCTTTAGGAACTTGGCATAAGCAGGAACTTGTTTAATAACATCCAAAAGGGTAATGTTAAGTATCACTTGTTTGAACATATCTAAGATATCGACATTGTTAACATTTTCCTTTGGACGAATGATCCTTTGGGGGTAAAGAACGGGAACGGGACACTTTGAAACCACTTTCGGCTCTATTTGAGGTTCCTTCTCACTTTCTTTTAAAGAATCGACTTAGACACTTGGGCAAGGAGGAGGGATAGTCTTATCAACTCCTTTCTCTCTCCATAGAACGGTAATAGACTTTGCATGATTGGGAGGGGGATTCAAAGTGTCTGTCGCATAATATTGCCCAGCGGGCTTTGGGGTTGTGAAGGGAAATTTCCCTTTTCTTGAATGCTTAAGGATAAGGTAAACTTAGAGATTTGAGCTTCAAGCCCAGTATTGATAGCTTATTGAGAAGTCATGAAAGCCTTAAGAGAATCTTCAAGACTTCTTTTGTTCGGGTGAGTATACGGGGGTATAGCTGGAGGAGTAGATCCCGGAGGGGGACATTGCATTTATACTTGAGGAGGAGGAAGTTGATTGTATGGTTGTTAGTAATTTTAAAGTGGAGGAGGATTCGGGTGAGGGGGGTTTTGGGCTTCTTGGGATTACTCGTAGGAGAAACTGAGGTGGTTTCTCCATGGAGGATTATACCCTTCTCCTAGAGGAGACATAAATTGTTTCTTATACATGGCCATTGCGTTTGCTTGGTTGTGAAGCATCATTTTGTATGTCGATATTGTAGGATAATCCTTAGTTGAGTAATATTCCACGTCACATATGGCACACGACTCTTCAATGTGCAAAAGAGAAGGATTGACGGGTTCCGGATCCTTTTGGTCCATGGCCTTAATACGCTTGGTAAGTTGGGATACTATCAAGGACATATGATCCCCATCGATGAGGTGAAATATCACATGTCTTGAGGAAGGAGGAATGGGTGAACGCGATTTGGCTTTGCTAGGGTCCGAGGTGTCCCATGCTTGAATAGTCTCGGCACAATATTTAAAGTGTGCCCACATGTCATCCGGGTCTAGCCGAAAGAACTCCCCGGAGAACATTATCTCCATCATTTGTTTCACATTTAGAGAAAGACCGTTATGGAAAAAGAGATTAATCTCCATTTTTCAATTCCATCATGTGGGTATTTATGAAGTATCTCACTAAATATTTTCCAATATCGCTCGAAAGTCTCACCCTTGTCTTGAACAAAGGTTTGGATTTGACCTTTGAGAGCCTTGGTGTGATGGGTTGGGAAAAACTTCTTTAAAAATGCATACCGCGCCAACTACCGATGGAATTAGGAGCTAAGGACCAAAGCAAAGTTTTGGCTTTGTCCTTTAAGGAGAAAGGGAAGAGTTTGAGTCGGGTTACATCAAGAGGGCAATTTTGGTCGCTAAACGTAGCACAAACCTCCTCAAACTCTCGGATTTGAAGATAAGGATGCTCATTTTCCATGCCGTGGAAAGTAGAAAGTAATTGAACTATTCCATTTATAAAAAAGAACTGGGCGAAAATTCACGGAAAGAGGATACACGATGGAGAGGTGGTCCTCTCCGATTGTAAATACTCCCTCGTTGGTCGATAGGGAGGATCGCCTCCCCTTTGACTACCATGATCACTTTGATTATCGGCCATGGTCGTGGGCTCAAAGTGGGCTATGGTATAAGCTAAGATCAAAACGGAAGGAGTTGGAGATGGTCTCCAAAAGTCTAAATGTTCATTGGAGGATGAGGATTCAACTATAGGATTTGATGTACTTTCGCTCCCATCATGCATCTATGGGATTTGGGTAGATTTAGGAAACCGTGTTTTCACGGTGACCATAGGGAACGTAATAGTGTAAAGAGAATGTTTTCTAAACTCAAATTATTGCCAATCCCCGGAAACAACGCCAAAATTTTGGTTGCTCTCTAAAGAGTGTTTGATTTAAGTGCAAATCTTTCACAAAAATTAGTACCGAGAAAGACCGGGATCGTATTCCTCATGGATTGAAAAGTACTAGGAGAACAAGATTAGGATAAAGGATATTCTCTAATGGTTAAAAAGTTAGTGTAAAATATCATTTAATTGTTTGAAAGGTGATTGTGATTAACCGCTAAACTAACATGCGTGTAATTAACAAATAACAAGTTGAGTACAAAGACATACCTAAATGAACTAAGTTAAGCTTGAGTTCAAGAGATAAAAGGAATTGAGAATCATTCTCCCACCTTGGATTTGCTAATAAAGATGATAGGTCTTGGTTCAAATTAATTTTAATCTAACATAACTAATTATATCCGAACATCAACCATGTAGAGACTAAACTCATCGATGGAGGATTATAGTTTATTAGTTATTTGCTAAAATGGGTTAGGGTTGTATTAAAGCATCAAATACTACCCTTTGCATGAAAAGGGAAGTTAAGATACTAGGATACTCCAATACCAACACATGAAGTTCAATTAGAATAATTTTAAACCAAACCCTAAATATGAAGTTCAAGCATCCGAGGTGGGATTATGATCCCCAGCCTTAAGTTTAGCTATTCGTACTAGAAACTAGGATACACATGCAAAGGAACCACATATTTCAGCAAGGCATCAAGTGTAAACACAAAATAATACTAGATATAGTAAGAAATGCAATTTAAAGCTATGTAACACAAGTAGATATGGATTAAATGAACAAAGCTTTCTAGAACAACAACGAACTTGTGAGATTTCAATGCTTTTACAAGTAGGAAGAGTAATAAAGTACACTTGACCTAGGAGAGAGAAGATAGTGTTTCTATAAATCCAACTTCTAACAAAAGTAATCTATTTCTTTAAATTAAGGGAAAACATGTGATAAATCCCAAAAATCTATCCAAAATGACAAACTAGTAATAAGGAGAAAACTTAGACTGCAGAACTGAATCGATTCACTGAATCGATTCAACTAAGAGTGAATCGATTCGGATAAGGAAAGATGGTTCACTAACAACACTGATCGATTCAGCAAGGGTCGAATCAATTTGGACCTGCTCTCAAAATGGAGATGCCTTTCTTTGGCTTCTTTTGGGACAAGCTCCACAGAAACGTCTGTAACTTCTTCGTTCGAGCTTGGGTTCTTGCATCGTTGGAGGCCACACAAAGATGATTATAAGGAATTTAAATTATGTGAAGATATCAGGACGAAAACCCAAATGTTAAATTTACTAAAATGCTCCCGAATTTACAAATGTCGACGGCACTTGATTGGGATTCAACCAGACTTCACAGCTTGCATTCTCGTGACCTATAAAAGCTCAATTAAGGCACATACAATATATATATATGATGAAAATAGGGGTTAATCAGTAAATGAGCATAAGAACCTGGAAAAACATGTATGGGAATGCTAGAATGTACAAATTAACGGGGTAATGAATACAATAAATTTGACTTACCACTAGGCGGTAGCCCGGGTATCTCCTGGAATACGTCCTCAAACTCCCTCACCACTAGAATCGAGTCTAAAGATAAAACCACCTCCTGTGAGGTCTCCTACTCAATGTAGTATAGATGTGTGCTCAACCCTCCCTCAGGAAGAGACATCGCCACTAAGAACATCTCCTAACCTTGAATTGTGAACACAATAGTCCTCCCAAAATAATCCATTATCTCCTGGTATCCAGCTAACCAATCCATACCCAAAATGACATCGTATCCCTCCATATCTAACATAAGAAGGTTGGGGGGCTAAACATAATCTACCCACTTCGATGTCCACACCTGTATAGATCGAGTGTATAAACAATCCACTACCCAACAGTGACTCCACACATATAAGGAGACTATCATTTGTCTCTAATAAATAGGCACCTCGTGAAAATTTGGTCTCCATGAAGGAGTGTGATGCCCCTATATCAAATGGAATCCTACCCTCAAGCCCGTGAATAGGAAACGTACGCTCTACTATCGGTGGTGCCTGTGGGTCCTGCTGTATGACGACATCTCAAATGTTATAGATACATTTATACTGTAACTGTCCCTGTTGCAGTGGGACTGGTGTTGCATGTGGTCTATGTGCCTGCTGCTCCTGCGAGGCACCCTGCTATTACTCTGCTCTACCTTGCTGAGGGAAATCTCCCCTCTTGTGGCCTGCCTGTCCACAAATAAAGCACTAGCCTAGAAAATCTCTCTGTCTCTAGTCTTGATGGCCCTGACAACGTTGACCCTACTATTCACTCTGATGGCCTCAACTCTGCTAATCTCCCCCGTTGTTCCCTTGGCCCTGGTGTGACACCACGCCTAATTAAATACCGGGTGATCAGTCCCTTATTAAAATTAAAACAGAATGTTCGGGGGGGTCATTCTTAGCATCACTGTCGAAAACATTTAATATTATTAATAATATAATAAATAATTAAGTTAAGTGTCAAAACATTTTCCCATTTATTATACCCAATTTATCCATTAATAAATTTTCATTCCTTAAGATATAAGCTACTCACATTCCACAAGAATATAATAAATTCTCGACATGAATTAAATACTAAAATAAGTCAGACTGGATAAAACATTCCAGTTCCAAGTCTAAAACCAACAAACCATAAAATTCGCAAGTGTAACCGAAATAAAATACTAAAGTAAACTGAGTAATATCTCTAATAAAACGACTGAGAATGGGCGAAACATGCCCTAAAAGAAATACCTGAAAATGAAGAGAAATAAATGATAGAGGCATATAATGCAAGGACCTGCAAATCCCAAAACCACTGCAGCTCGCTAAATGATTCACGCGTCTAAGTCTGGTAACCCTGGGCTAGGTACTTGATAAATAATATATATATAGCAAGAAAGAGAAGAATAGCAAGAAACGGGTCAGAGCCCGAGTTATAAAAATATTTGTTTTAGAAAATATTTAAAACTGCAATAGTGCAATTATTATGTGCATGTTAGTTTCGAACTCTCACATGAGATTCTCACCTCTCCACCACGCCTAACGTTCATCTATTCTAAGCTAATTACCCATAACGTTCCCAACTAGGTCATAGACTTATACTTCTAAAACTATCTCAAAGGAGTAACCCGTATCACCAATACAATATGCTATTAAGATCATTCATTCCAATTAATCGTATATTACATTCATTGTTATGATAGTAAATCTTTAACCCCCAGAATTTACTTTGCTTATCAAAATTTATAAGTTTGCTAATTTCACACATTAGAATGATTCACAAGTATATACACACACACACACACACACACATATAGTCACATCATCCCTATACATATATATACAAATTCTAAGCCCTTTGGTTAGGACCACTTGGCGCAATGCGTACTCTGGTATTATGTCCCGGTGCATTTCTCGCTGCATATGCACAATTGGCTCGGCGTCTATCACGAACCATAATCTCACAACACAAATATTGGAGGCAAGCATACTCACCAGCCAAATGGGTCACGCACATATTTACGCTCCCTTTCAGCCGTCGAAACTATCCTACGTCTCAAATAGCATATATCCCCCCAAGTTCATATACTCGGGGTACAAGTGAAATATCCCCCCAATAGGTCAAACAGGATAAGACTGTCCACTATGCAAAAACCTCCTCCTGATAGAAAGCAATGTAGGTATGTTGTACACACAATAATAATTATTATAAAATAATAGGCACTCCCCACATCCTACGAAAATCCAGGTATTCACCCAACCATGCATATATTTTTACACGTAGTATATTTCTCTTTTCTACTTATTATATAATTAATTCGATTAGTCACTCTCTCAAATTTCAAAGGTTATCTCACCTATCCAAATATTAAAGTACTACGCTAGGAGTACTTCCCCAAATAATTCTACACTGGGCTAAAATCATCAACTGGAAGTTCTCCCTCACTCAAAGCAATCGCATAACTCAATTTGGATTGTACTGGAAATTTTCCAGTTTCAGAGCTGTCATTCGAACAGAATCGGATGTAGTTTGAAATACATCGCGAGAGACCCTATCTCGTTCGAATGAGATTGAGAGTTTATCTAATTTAGTCAGACATGTTATGTTTTCCTGTTACTGCTTCATCTTCCTCAGAATTTTAGTCCTAAAACCTCTAAATTTATCAATCCAAATGCCAAAACAACAGTCCTAATTGATGTTCTAACTTGTATAAATGATTTTTCTTAACTAAGAAGCATTAAATCATCATAATTCATCTATAAAATCCAAAATCCCCAATTTAACAAATTAGAACCCTAGTTCTTTAATCTCCAACCCAAGAACATGTAATTTACAGATTAGTTCATCATTTAAACATAAAACATCATGGTTTTGCCTCAACATAAATGTATTAATAAATCTATTCATACTTTCATATCAGATTAAGAATTTATCTTTCCTAATTTCCTCAAAATTATGTGTAAATAGATTTTCTATCATCCTACACTAACATGAACATAAATGGTGCTAAAAAAAAAGCAAGTAATAAACACTTGCCTGAATTTTGAAGGTCTGATCCGCTAGTGATATTGGTATAGGTGCATTCCTCGTCTCCCGATCTACGCTTTGGTGAGATTTTTGGTGTGAGTTCTTGAGTTATGCACCAAGAACTTATGTGGTTCCTTCTTCGTTCCTCTGTGCCTCTCTCTTTTCTCTCTCATAGGTTTAGAACTGATAACTCCCCTCTAACCCGCGTACATCCATATTTAATTTCCTAATTTTCGTCCATTATATTTCCCCAAAAATTCAAAGGATAAAAATACCCCTACGGGGTGCGTTTTGGCCTAAAAACATCTCGGAGTCCAAATAAATTTCCCGGGTAGAGTTTTATGACTATCTCGACTCTTCTGGACTCAATGACGCACTCAAAATTACCATACGAGTTACTTAAAAATAATTTACTTCTTTAATTCATTAAATTAGTCCCGACACGACTCACACACACATCCTGACTTAATGTACCAAACTGTCGTATTTCCTACTCTCAACAATTTATAAAATTTCCTAATTTCGTATTACGTATTCACACATTAATATTCCATAATTGTCAACAATAAGTATTAACCCTTGTTACGCTAGTTAATATTTACTGTTAATCCGGATTAATTAATAATTAATTTTCTCAAATTTTTAATTTAATTAATCCAACAATAATAATAAATCCCATAATTATTTAATATAATAAAAATACGGGGTGTTAAACCTAGTGGCCCAGAGGAACCTGCTGCTGCTGAGGACCCTGCTGGCCCTGCCTGAAATCTCCATCTAGTCGATAGCCCTCATATCTAAATATCTTGGCCCGATCCCCCTGTTGGGAATGCTGCCCCTGAAGTCTGCCTCACTACTACAACTGTTATGGTGCTCCGCTAGCACCTCTACCTCTTGACTTACCCGGCTGGCTAGGCTCTCCTAATTTATTTCTTCCCTTCACATGGAAGCGATGGTCCTGACAGTGTAAAAGTACATCATTGGCGACATATGTTTAAGTCACCAATGTAGGGTTGCCAATCAAATGCGGTCTGATCCTCTAGACTAACCCATCCATAAACCTCACTTTCTTCTTTTCCTCAATGTTCACCACGTCTGGCACAAAATTAGCCAAACGAGTGAACTCCTCCTACTTAGCTGCTGAGAGGTCACCCTGAGTCACCTCACTAAACCTCTTCTACATCTCTATCTCAACGGCTGGAGGAAAATATTTACGGTCAAACCACAGCCAAAACTCTACAATAGGCATCGTGTCCCTCTCCTCAACATTAGTAATCGACTACCACCATTGTAACGCTGCTCCAACCAACCTAAAAGTGACCAACATCTTCTTTCGCACATCGCAACACTCAACCATGCACAGGTGGCACTGAATATCTTTCTTCTATTGGAACTCCATAATCACGTCTAAGCTACCCTAAAATTGAGTGGGTGGCCCTTTTGAAAAGTCTCCATAACTCTCTGCCAATATGAAGGTCCCATGTGGCACTAGACGATCGGTACCACTGGTTGCGGTGGCTGCCGAGCATGAGGAAAATTGAGAGCCATGGAAGTCATATATGCATTAACTTCTTGTGCCACAATCACTGCCACCTCTGCTGCTGACCCTCACCCCTGTGGTGGCTGTGGTTGTGGTGCCTGTGGCTCTTGCTGAGCCTCCCTCACATTATCTCTAGTCGCTGCTCACGTTGCTCGCCCTCTCTGGTGGCATCTGAAAACAGATCGAATTGAATGAGTTCACAATCAATACAAATATAATAGCATAAGAACGTAATTTCAAATGCATAATCATGAAAGCAACAGTCCTAATAATAGGGCTCTATGTCAAAGAACGCTAAGTTGAAATCGTAGTAAGCCGTACAGATCCTATGGACACTAGAATCTAATGCTTTGGTCCCATCTGTGACACCCCGCATATTTTAATCACGTGTAATCAGTCATTTATGAAAATAACCAAGAATCTCATTTGGCTCATTCTTAGCATCACAGTGAAAAAACTTTTAATTACTAACGACTTATGTTAAATTAAGCCAATGCCAAATTTAATCTTTCATTTACTTAACAACGTACGGAACTAAAATAAATTAACCAAACCATTCAAACAATAATAGTCTGAATAATCACACGACAAATATATACATAAATAAGATCGACTAAACCATCGGTTCCCAAAACAAATAATCCAGCTACAATCTGAAGTGAATAAAACTAAATCTGAATAAACTCTAATAAATAAACTGAAGAACTAAATAGTCCGAAGGGGAAACACGTCCAAGTGAAATACAAAAGGAACTCATATCTAAAAATAAATAAACTAAAGCATATAAATCAACTACTGCAAGCCTCCACAATAATGAAGCTACGCCTCCTTGGATAAAATCATCAAGCTTGCCGTCCATGTGGGTGAACATCTAAGAGGTTTGAAAATATTTTGACACGGGTTAAAACCCAAGAAAACATTTTGAAACTATTTTGCAAGTGTTTAAATCACAGTTAAATCAATTATAATATGCACAACTTAATTCAACATACACTCCCTTGACATCCTCACCTCTCAACCAATGTGCACGCCTAACGCACCCTGTCTATCTATGCTACCCATCCCATCTAGATAAAGTATCTAAATAACCTTTATAGGTTTAGATCCCTCGTATTACACGTACGACACGCTACCACAATATCAATAGCTAATGTTACCAATGTATTATTATGGAGTCAATTATTTAAGTCTCTCTACTTAAATTACTTTTAGATATACAAGATTTATCAGTTCTACTATCATACATATAATATATACAACTATAGCATCCCCAAAATGTCCCCTCGTGATGCTGGCATACGCTTCCATCATGTCCATGTACCTCTCGTACCAAAATAATGACTATCGATTTGAAATGTGTCCTCGAACCCAAAATGAAAAACACGTAATAGAGGCGAACAAAGTGCTAAGCATTTGGGCTACGCAAATATATAACTTACCCAAATGACCTAATAGTCCCACTAGTACACAACACATAGTGATCCTCCCTAAGTTCTATTTTTAAGGCACACATCTAGACCTCACTGGAATCATCAAGGTGGGATCAACGTTGTAACACCCCGCCTAATTAAATACCGGGTGATTAGTCCTTTATTAAATTAAACATCAAGGTGAATGGTTGGTTCATTCTCAGCATCACTATCGCAAAATGAATGTTTCCAATTTAAACACCCTAAATAATTAAGCTAAGTGTCAAACAATTTAAAGTCGTATTTTTATTTTATTAATTACCAAAACGAAAGCCTTTTTAATAACCAATAGTTTAAGAATCACATAAACGTTAAGGATGACAATTAAAACATAAGAATTAAACCATATAGATAATCATCCTGACAATAGCTAACTCTCGGCGAGTACTGGATACTGGAAACACAAATAAACATAAATCTCTGAAAAATCCAAACGGAATAGGAAAATGGGAGACACATGCCCTAACTAAGCAGAACTAAAGTAAGAACAGAATCAATGACGAGGTCGTCTAAAGCCTCCCACATAAGCTGCAGGACGTCAAATCTAAGGAACCTATGCATAACGCCCCTGTGGCTGGGCTCCTGTAATACATATACATATACATATATATATATATATATATATATATATATATATATATATATATATATATATATAAGAGAAAGAGAAATAACTGGAAAGGGGTCAGAGGCCCGAGTGTAAAACATTTTAAAATAGTTTAGCAAGTATTTAAAATGTTTACCGGCTAATGTGACAACCATGCTAGTATGCGACACTATTTTGAGAATTCTCACCTCTTATCTAGTATGCAAGCCTACCGTACTACTGATCTCATAATTCTATCTATCTTATTCCCATGAAGTTTTATCTCGAGAAACACTAAGGTCCTGATATTTAGTTTTACAAAATTAATCTCTTCCATTTTCTTGCGTTACTTAGAACCACTCAGTACCGTTACAAAATTCATGAACACTTGTTATAAGACGGAGTATTTATTCATTACTTAACTATTTAAACACATAATAGAAAGTTTTCATATACATAAGTGTGTGTGTATATATATATATATTAGTCATTCATATAATATATATACTATCGGCACCCAACATAAATCTATGGTGCTAACATACTCTCCTATCAAGTCCCCGTATCACCCGTACTAAGGGAAATACTAGTTCGGAATAACTCTCGAACTGTATTAACAAAATACACATACAAATGGAGGCTAAGCATAGTTCCAAGTCCTAAGAGGTCAGCACATACCCTCACGTCTCTTAGAACCATCTGACTATCATTTTCAGATATCCTATATCGTGGATACTATCTTCTAGGGTACGATTCAATATCCCCCATAAAGGTCCAATCGAGATAAGACTGTCCCGGCACAGAAACTTCCGTGATAGCAAGTAGCCCGGATATGATTTTACACAGATACATAATACTTAATATATGTACAGTCACACAGTCATATATATAGATATTCACATTTTCCAAATTAGGTGCGCCCACGACCCATAATTATAATTATCCGTTCTTAGCACAAATTACCCAATTATCTCGCATGACGGATTCATCTTTTTTATTCTCATTTATAATTTATTTCGCTTACTTCTCATCTCTCGAAGTATTCTCTCTCACTAAGTATAATTTCAGTAGGTATACCCTCACTTACTTTCTGGTTTAAATCTTTCATGAGTTAATTCTTTAGTAAACTGACGCACAATTTCTAATGTGTGACGAAACTCCCCGTTAACCCATAATTTTATCCCATATTAAATTTCACTCAACGGAGTCTACTTAGACGCTACTGGTCCTCTTCATGACCCATTATACTCTAAAAATAATAATGAAGGGTTCCTACATAATTTAACCGGATTAAATAATAAGGGGAAAATATACAGTTTTCCCAGGGGGATCGATTGATCGAGGAATGGGGTCGATTGATCGAGGCTCTTGGTCGATCGATCGATCAAACAGTTCTTGCCCAGAATCTGCAAAATTTATCCTACGGGTTTCATCGAAAACTTTTCTCCAAAACACCATTAATGATCCCCAAACTTCCAAACAAGATTACTAACAGTCATATATACCTATATACATGATTTTCTACGTGAAACATGTCCAAATTCATCAAAAGTATTGAATTAATAGGGTAAATTAACATAATTATCAAGAACCCTAATTTTTCATGAAACTTCCATTCTTCTAATTCTTTTCCAGATTTCTTGCTTCTAAATCCCTACAAATTCGTGGATAATCCTGTACATGTGATTGAGATGTTCAGAATATATCTACTTCCTCTACAACATGTGATTTAAAGTCTCTAAGTTATCAAATTCTTCCATGAAATATGTTCTTAAGAACCTTAAACTAACATGGGTGAAACATTAACTAAAACAAAGAAAGATAGATACTTGCCTGGAATTCAAGGGTCTGATTTGTTGATGAAAAAGATATGGTTGCGTTCCTCATCTTGCGATTTACGTTTTGGTGGTGGTGGCGATGCGATTGAGTGAGTTCTAGGCATTGGATTGCTTAGAAAACTCTCTACCTTCTTCTCTAATGGCCGTTCTTAGGTTTTGTGTTTGATAACCCTAGAAAACAACTCCTAATTGCTGATATATCTTAGGGAAATTCGTGAGTTTAATTACCCAAAAATACAAAATGTCTATAATACCCTCCCAGGATGTCAATTAGGCCTAAAAACGTTCTGAGACCCAAACTAAACCCCCGGGTATACTTTTTTTACTATCTAGACCCTTTCTAACACTTTGGCGCACTCGAAATGACCATACAGGCGACTTATAATTTATGCACTTTTATAATAATAATTTAGTCCTAACTCGACACAGGCGCGTCCCGACATAAAGTTTCATAATTGCCATTTTATTCACTCGTGAAAATTTTAATAAAATCAATCTAATGTATTACTTTAATCATCTAGTAATATTCAACAAATTCCCAATAATTACTAACTCACGTCACGCTAGTAAATATTAAAAATAAATTTCTGGATTAATATTAAATTAATATCTCAAATTAAATTTAATAAATCCTCAAATTTCAAAGCCATAAAAATATGGGGTATTACAACCCTTTACGCGAAACCTCTCGTGATAGCAGACAACGTAGGTATGTTCACACACATAATCAAATCACAACAATACATAGGAATTATCTTAGCACAAGCTCTAAACTGTCAATTAAGGGGACTATGTGGGACCCTGCGCATTTATTGTTGTATGGCGCAAAACTGGTTATCATAATTTGTTTATCTGCCGTGATTTTAAATTATGATGAATGGATGTAAATGATTAATAGATGTGTTCATTAATCGGATAAAATTTGTTTAAAAATCAATTAGAAAATATGCTCTAATTTTACAATATTAGGAGATGACTGCGAGCTTTGCAAACCTTCGATTTTAATATGTAAGAGAAGAAAATATTTTCTAATTGGATTTTAGAACAAATTAAAAAGATGTGTTTTAATAATAACATTAATGTCAATCTTTTGCGCATTTTTCATGTAGTAATGGCAAGCAATAACGTAATCGCCGCTATGACTAAAGAAGATAAGCTAACTGGTAACAACTACAACATATGGCACCGTAAGATCCAATATCTACTCAATCAGCATGAGTTGCTTGATTGTCTCACCACTGTTATGACTGAACCAGTTGGGAGTAGTACTGCCGCCAGCCGGCGTGAGCATGAGGCTTACCAGGCTTGGGTGAATAAGGATCGTGCTGCCCGCTTTACTATGCTAAGCCACATGCACGATGACCTTATTGGGCATTACGATCACTTCAAGACAGTTAAGGAACTGTGGGATCAGCTTCGATTCGACTTCGGTGGTACGTCCACTACGAGACTTAGGGGTCTTGTTTTGAAGTTCGAAACTTATCGTAAGGATAATAAGCACACGATGACTGAGCATCTTCGAGTGATGTCCACCTTGATTCGTGAGCTTAAGGAAGCTGATCACATTCTCTCTGACGAGCAACAGGTTCAGGCTGTTATCCGCTCCCTTCCTGATTCATGGGTGCACATGGAACAAATAATGACTCACAATGACAGTATTAAGAATTTTTCTGACATATCTCGTCATGTTGAGCTTGAGGCGGAGCGCCAAGAGGCGAACCGTGCTGCTGTCCTTGTCACCCAGAGTGGCAGACGTCAGGGAAATAGGCCCAGGCAAAATGGAAATGGAAAGCAGACTAAGCAGGCTGGGGCAAATGGCCCTAAAGGGAAAAAGATAACAAAAGCCAAAAGAGGCAAGCGTGGTGGGAAGAAAGATATTTCCAAAGTCAAGTGCTACAACTGTGGAAATAAGGGTCACTTTGCTCGTGATTGCACTGAGCCAAAGAAGGTATCCTCTTTCCTTTCCTCTTTATTTTCACCTCTCCATATTTGTGTATGTTCTCATGTATTAGTTGCTCATTCTATTCCTATGTGGATTGTAGATACAGGAGCAACAAAACATGTGACAAGGGATAGAGGAGGATTTGTAGATTATCGCCGTATTCCAGCCGGTACTCAGAGTGTCTACATGGGAAATGGTGCTCGTGAAGATGCTGTAGGAGTCGGTTCGTACGAACTCCACCTTAGCACTGGGACCAAGATACTTCTTCGTGATGTGCTCTATGTGCCTGGAATAAAGCATAATTTACTTTCAGTTTTAGCTTTATCAGACTATGGTTTTTCTTTCAGTTTTAATAGTAGTGGTTTGAATATTATTTTGGATAATATTATTTGTGGACATGGATCTTTATGGAATAATTTGTTTAAAATAGATTTATTTGATTCTGTTTCTTCAACTTCATTATCATATATTGCAAATGTTGATGTTGATTCAGTTACTTGGCATGCTAGACTTGGGCATATAGGAAAAGATAGGATGGCCCGATTAGCTAGAGAAGGCCTTTTAGGCCCACTCGCTAAGGTCGACCTACCTATATGTGAGCCTTGTTTGGCAGGAAAAGCCTGTAGAAAGCCTTTTGGTAAGGCTTTACAAGCTAATCAACCTCTAGAACTAGTACACTCAGACATATGTGGACCTATGAGCGTTAAGGCACGTCATGGCGCCTCTTATTTTCTTACGTTTATTGATGACTATACGCGATTTGGACATGTCTACCTGATCGCTCACCGCTATGAAGCTTTGGATTGTTTCAAACGCTATATAGCAGAGGTTGAGAATCAGCAATCGAAGAGGTTAAAAACTTTTCGTACTGACAGAGGACGCGAATACTTATCTGATCAGTTCAAAGAAACGTGTGAAGAAAAGGGGATACGCAGACAATTAACTATCCCTCACACTCCACAACAAAATGGTGTTGCAGAGAGAAGGAATAGAACTCTTCTAGATATGACTAGATCTATGATGGCGCAGGCCAACCTCCCAATATCCTTCTGGGGGGATGCTCTTTTGACTGCTGCCTACATACTGAATAGAGTGCCTTCTCAGTCAGTTTCCTCCACACCTTATGAACTATGGAGAGGCGAAAGACCCAATTTGGATCACTTGCGCCCTTGGGGTTCGGCAGGCTATGTTCACACAACTTCTCATAAGTTCGGGAAGTTAGGCCCTAGAGCTCGAAAGCATATCTTTATAAGATATTCTGAGAGCTCAAAAGGCTACGTTATGTACGGTGAACACCCTGATGGAGGAATGACTGAAATAGAGTCACGTGATGTCGAATTCTTAGAAAAGGATTTCCCTAGCACAAGCAATACAAAAGAGGATCTTGAACTCTATGAGTTAGAGGATACTGAAAACACTTTACCATCTTCAGGCGAGGCTGGGGGATTAGTTCCTCCTCCTGTAATCGCTGAAGATAGTAGTGGTCTTCAGCCTAGTGGGAGCATTCCAGATAGTGTGAGTGCACCACCACTAGATACTCACGATTCTCAGGTTCGCCGTAGTAAGCGAGGAAACATTCCACGTCGTCATTTTGAGATTGAGGGGAATACTTTCCTAAGCATTGCTTTAGATGAGGAAGAGCCAACTTCTTTTGCAGAAGTTCTTTCCTCAAGTGCTAAGGATGAGTGGATGGTTGCTATGTAGGAAGAATTGAGCTCCATGGCTAAAAATAAAGTCTGGGAGTTAGTTGACCTTCCACCCGGGCGCAAGACTATTGGGAACAAATGGGTTCTAAAGGTCAAGTGCAAAGCGGATGGTTCAATTGACAAGTATAAGGCACGCCTTGTGGCGAAAGGCTATACCCAACGAGAGGGTGTAGACTACGAAGAGACATTCTCCCCAGTGGTGAGGTTTACCTCTATCCGCCTTATCCTAGCTATTGTCGCGCAAATGAATTTAGAACTATTTCAGATGGATGTTAAGACTGCTTTTCTCAATGGAGAACTTGACGAAGAGATCTATATGGAACAACCTGTGGGTTTTGTATCCAAAGGACAAGAGCGCAAAGTCTGCCGCCTAAAACGTTCTATATATGGCCTCAAGCAATCGTCAAGGCAGTGGTATTTCCGATTTCATCATGCCATTACCTCTGTTGGTTTTGAGATGATTAAAGAAGATCACTGCGTATATCTTAAACGATCCAAGAAAAGTGTTCTTATCCTTTCATTGTATGTCGACGACATTTTGTTAGCTGGGAATGACCTGGACTCCATTGTCGCCACTAAAGAGTGGCTGTCCTCTACTTTTGAGATGAAGGACATGGGTGAAGCAAATTATGTGCTGGGGGTTAAGATCGTGAGAGATCGATCTAAGAAGCTTCTCTGTTTGTCTCAGGAGACTTACGTAAAGAAGATTCTAGAAAGGTTTCGCATGCATAACTCTAAACCCATAGACACTCCAATGGAGAAAGGGTGTACATTGAGCCTAGATGATTGTCCAAGAACTGATGAAGAAAAGAATCAAATGTCTAAAGTGCCATATGCACAGGCCATAGGGAGTCTGATGTACGCTATGTTGTGTACGCGTCCAGATATCTGCTATGCAGTTGGTATAGTTAGTCGTTATCAGAGTAACCCAGGCCACAAACACTAGCAAGCAGTGAAGAGGATTTTTCGATACCTTCGTGGGACTGCTGATCTCGTCCTATGTTATCATGAAGGGGACTTGAGACTTAGAGGCTACAGCGATGCTGATTGGGCTAGTGACAAAGATGGAAGGAAATCCACTTCTGGATATACGTTCATTCTTGGAGGTGGAGCTGTCACTTGGTGCAGTAAGAAGCAAACGTGTATTGCTCTATCCACAATGGAATCGGAATACGTGGCATGCTCGGCAGCTGTTCAGGAAGCTGTTTAGCTAAGGAGATTCTTTCAAAGGCTAGGCATTTCAGATCATGCAGCTGAGCATGTGCTTGTCTATTGTGATAGCACGTCAGCTCTAGCTTATGCAAAGGATCCAAAGTATCATGGGAAGTCTAAGCACATTGGCATTCGTTATCATTACATTAGAGACATGGTTGCGCAAGAGGAGGTTGTCTTGAAACATATCTCCACAGGTTGTATGGTGGCTGATCCATTAACCAAGCCCATTGCTCGAGATGTTTTCCTTTCACATGTTAGGAGTATGGGACTACGTAGGATTTGATATGTATGACACCATATTGTTTATTGACATTATTATTATTTATTGGATATAATATTCATTTCTTTTATTTGTTAAATTAAATGAATTGTTATCACTATGTACACATCTTATAGATATGTCACCGGGCTTGAATCGACTCTCTCACACGAGTGATTCACCTTGGCGCTTAGACAGCGAGCAAGATGAGACATTTATGTCTGTGGCGCTTTGAAAGCGAGCTGAGACATTTATATCCTTGGCGCCTGAAAGGCGAGCAGGATATATACGATTATGCAGATTCTGCTATATGTCGCCTTAGTTGAGTACTAAGATGAGACCTTATTTATACTTTTAGGTCGATCATAGAGTATCTCCATAACTCTATGTAGCCTGTTTTTTAGCCGAATGTGAGATTTCAGGCAGGCACTATGTGAGTGACTGGGCTGAAACTCAGGTTAGGCGCTAGATAGCGACTAGACTAAGATTCGTATGGCGTCCTTTTATTTCAAAAGTGACATACCCTTTTCAACGGGATGACGCCATAGCATACATTTCATACTGTATGTGCTTTGCCGACCAATAGTGGGAGCGATGAATGAATCCCTGCTTCATTGCTGTGTGAGCCACATGGATTATTATAATCCAACGATATGCCTTTTGTCGACCTGAGACTATGTCATGAAGAGAGGACTTGATGATGCTACTTTAGCGTGTTTACCTAGGACGAGGGTTGATTCCGTCTAAAGGCGCACGACTAGGAAAGCGGTTAAGTCTAATTGAATTGGCATGAGGACTTAGGGAAGACTATTTGATTATACACCATGATAATGTGACTCATAGTCCGGAAGGCTTTACTGTGTTTTGTGCACGACTTAGTCATGAGTACATTACATATTTGGGATCTAGCACTGCTTTCTTGAGGGATTAAGAGTGCTAAATTCGGTGTAAATCAAACTGTCTGGGTATATGCGAGATTCCTTCGAGTGATGCGTCTTCGTTAGTTAGATGATGGCTTAACGATTACGCTCCTGAGACTGTACGTTTTCTCGTGAGGTCGCACGTCACATTTTCCTGTATGAGGAGACGAGTGATGACAGAGATCGTTGGAGATTTGTTAGAGAGACCACGCCTTATGTGGGCGAGTGGGAGATGTTAATATATGGGTCGGGTTTTGTACCCGGATCCATAATCCGCCCACCGTGATATGGATTATCCAATTTAGTGTTGGATAAATCATTATTATAATAATTAAGTATTTATTATAATAGAGGAGTCTTAAATATAACAGATAAGAAGAGTCCAACTAACTCCTTGATTTTTGGAACTCTTATCTGTTATATATAGATATCCTATTTGGTGATTACAAGTAACAACAGAAAATATACGATACATATTTTCGGTATCTCTCTCTCTCTAGAAATCCTCCTACACAGTTAACTAGTATAACCTAATATCCCCTCACAAATCCTGATTCACATGATCACATGATCACATGATTATAGTTTATATATGATAACCTTTTCTTATGAATTTACCAAGCCAGCTATGTACATGTCAATACAACCTTAAGTTCTCAACCACTTAATTAATTTAATATTAATTATACAATTTTATCTACTTACAAGCACAGTAGATGAATCACAAGTACATATATTTATCACTCATAATATATGTACTAATAGGTCACCCCATGTAAATATATATTGCGGGCATACTCTGCTATCAAGTCCCCATATCACTCGTACAAAAGTAAAATACTAGTTCAAAATCACTCTCGAACTATAATAACACAAAACTCATATATTGGAGGCGTAGCATAGTTCTAGTCACTAAGAGGTCAGCACATACCCTCACGTCCCTTAGGACCGTCTTACTATCATTCTCAAATAGCCTTTACCAAGGATCCTATGCTCTACGGTACAAGTCAATATCCCCCATAAAGGTCGACATAAGACTGCCCCGGCGCAAAAACCTCCATGATAGCAAGTAGCGCGGGTATGATTAAACACAGATGTTCACATAATATATATATATATATATATATATATATATATATATATATATATACACATACATACACTCATATATATATTTACATTATTCAGATAGGTACACCCATGAACCATAACATATTCTAACCATACGTGGCAAATAGCGTTCGAATCCTACGTAATTAATTGATTCTTCTATTTTCTCAATTACCGCAAGTTCGCAAGTACTTATCGATCCTCGAAGTGTATCATTTAAATAAATATCAAATCAGTAGGTGTACCCTCTCTACCCTACTAGTCTAGTTCCTCATCGGCTTGCACAATCCCCAATTTATCACACACGCAATCATAAACCATTTTATACCCTTGTAACCCCACGGTTTAATTCCATATGAAATCGTACAACTCGGATCGTCCCCACAACCCTACTAGTCATTCTCAAGTCCCATAATGATATTTAAGTTATGTCTAAGGGTACTTATACATTGGGGTTGGATTAACATTAGAAATAAAGAAGACTCAAATTCCGGGAGGAGTCGATCGATTGAGGAAAGGGTAGATCGATCGACCTAGTCGACCAATCCACATTCAAGGTCGATTGTTCGATCGATAAGATATTGGCCCAGAAATTTTGCAAATAATGCCTACGGGTTTCTTCCATTTTAATCATCAAAATCTCCATTAAAATGTCCCAAACTCCCAACCAAACATCACAAACATTATAGCAACAGGTATGAACGAGTTCTAACGTAAAATCTAAAATAAATCCTTAATAAATCAACATTAAATGGGCACAATTCATGATTTGGTCTCTAACCCTAGTTTACCATATTAATTTAAGAATCCACATGATATTTCTAGATTTCCTTCTCTAATCCTCATTAAAAATCATGATAAATGTTCTACATGTGATAAGGATACCAACCTAACATGATTTCCATTCAAACATATGAATTCTAGTCTTGTAATTACATCAAATCTCCATAAACACTTATAATTTTATTTCCTACTCTAACATGGATGAAATATAAACTCAAGAATATCAAGATTGTAAGGACATATTTTCATAGGTCCGTTATCAATTTATCATGTCATATACCGCTACACCGTCGAAGTGCATTCAAGAGACATCTACATCAAAGACGGATCTGAATTACTCAAGTTCTTCATAATTCAAGACTCCGCGAAGTTTACTTTGGTAAGGTTATGTTTTAAATACCTTAACTTTTCACTTCGAGCTTTTGGGATATTTTTACAAAATATTTTTTCTAAAGATTTTATTTTCGGACACCTTTCTATAGAAAACTCATAACTAATTCATAAAAAATCAGAATGATACAAAACTGGCGGCCACGCGTTCGTATCAAAATTTTCTATAGGCATACGCAAAATCTAGCTTGATAGGTTGTTCGAACGACCTGCAATTGTCGTTCAAACTACATAGCATGTCGTTAGATCTCGTTCGAACGAGTTTTGTCCTTCGTTCGAGCGGCTTGCTGATCTCGTTCGAACGACCTCTGTTTTCGAGGCGGTGCGATTTTCTATAAAATCTCATTATTTGTATCCGTTTTCATTAAGAAGTCACAGCGTTTTGACGAACAAAAAAACTGCAAAAGTAGAATCCTTTTTGGCTTCTTCCTTTAGGGTTTTAATCCCTTTTTATTTTCAATTCACAAAACTCCCATACGCTTTAGTGAATTGTTTTGGTGTTCAAGAACACAACTTTTTCCCTTGTTTATTCTTTGTGGGAAGAGATCTACAACCGAAAGCTGCGTGCTATTGTGGAGGGAGTCCTTGTGAAGATTTCAGAATGCGTGTCTAGGATTGCGGTCCTTGTGGTATAGCTGCGCGTGAACCACTGCAGATTTCTAGCCGTTGCTTTGAAGGTTTGACGAAGACACCGTGCGTTACTCTTGTGGGCAAAAGCAAGATGGTATGTAAGTCAATGGTCTTGAAAACTTTTCAAAGTTCTAGAAATAAAATGTTTTTCCCTGCGGAGATTTTTCCTTAAGCTTGTGTCGCATGCTTTATTTATTTTATGGTTTGACACACGCACCATAGATGCATGTTTAGGGGCTGAATTAATAGACTATAATTAAATAAGTGAGCCAAATTAGAAAGTTGCGAATTAATCAATTATCACACAGTCTCACTACTTTCTCAAATTGGTATCAGAGCGGGTTACCCTAATTTATCGCGTATTCCTATTTTTCGCAAAAACGTGTGATATTGTTTTTTTTTTTTAAATCAGTTTTGTGAAAAATCGCAATTTTTTCAATGGCACGCCCGTTTAATGAAGAGCCTATTTTTGAAAAAGTTCACGACCGTGCTCAAAAATTAAAAAGTTTGAATTTGAAACTTTGCAAAAGAATTAAAGTTTTGGAAAAAGAAAATTCTCTCTTTAAAAGTAAGATTGAATATTTGCAAGCGTTTCAAACTCAAAGTGATATTTGTCGTGAGCACTTTGGTAATTTGTGTATTGATTTTGATTCTTTGAAAATTGCGAAAAAGAAGAGTGATGAGAAAGTCCTAGTTTTAGATAATGAATTGAAGGACTTAAAAAATTCTAGGGTTCCCGTTTGTGCCATCGAGGATAAAAAATTAATCAATAATTTTACGGCACGTGAAAAAACTCTTAGGGATAAGTTTGTTTTAAGTGAGGGGGAGCGTGATAAACTGTTAAGTTTAATTGAAAATTTGAAAAAGAAATCCCTGGCTTTGGAAGAGTCTAATTCTTTGATTGAGTCAAAAAATTTGAAGTTAAAAAATGATTTGACTGACTCAAGTAGGTTTGATAGTGATGGTAATGGCTCATCTTGTTCTTATGCTTCTAGTGCTAAAGCCAAAACCATTATTTGTTTTAGAGGGTCAACCGTTCCAAAGGATGTTAGAAAATATCACACTTTAGGTGTCGTTCCACCCGTTTACACATGTTCATATTGTGGTAGGAAAGGTCTCATTAGGAGATTTTGTTTTGATCTTGGAAGAGATCCTAGGAATTCGAAGTCTAGTGTTTTGTTGGTTCCCAAAACCCTGTGTCGACGTGTTACATTCGTTTGGGTTAGGAAATCACTTTTGGATACACTAGACTTTAGAATAGTTGATTCTCAGTTGCTTGCACATGATTCTTCTCTTTCTATATCATATAGATGATTGTGTTTGCATGTTTGTCATACGCTAGTTATGCTTTTTGGTATATTTTTGCTAGCGTTGTGACATGTACTTTTTGTATAGATTTTTCCTTTTGAAAAATACAAAAAGATTTTATTTTGACAAAAAATTTTAAAAATCCAAAAATATTTTTGTATTTTGTTTGCACCATTTATGGATAAACACTTAGGATGACCAAGTCACAACATCATTCCATCTTCATGTGACTATTTGATAGTGTTTTTAGACAATAGGCCAATTCATCCTTGTGCTTTATAATGTTTGGAGTTATTAAGATGTAATTAAGTGTTACTTCCTACATATTTGACTCATGTTTCCTTTATTGCACACATGCACGGACTTGTTTGATTATTGTGCTTGTCTTATCACATGTTGGTTGGGTGTTTTCACTTCAATCATGTCCTTTAAAACGAACCAATCGTGATATATTTTGATAAGGAAATTGTGCATTTAAGAACTATTTTGTGAGCGTGTGTGCTTTATTTGAAAATGGGGAGGGGCTGCGAAAGGTAATTATATATTCTTTGCGCAAAAGCCACCTTTAAAAAGGACCTAAAAAATTGAGGAATTTTATTATCCGGGGTCCAAAGAGGTTTAAAAGAGCCTGAAAAAATTTAAAGGCAATAAAAAGAATTTCATGCCAATTATGGGCCATTTATGTTTTTGCACCAATTCTCCAAAGTTTGAGAATTTAGTTTACTCGCCTCTAAAAAGAAAATATATATGAGGGTGTTTGGTTGGAGAATTAAAACGGATTTGCACGTCCTTAAAAGTCTTGAAAATGCGCTATATAGTTTTGGACGTTATTGGTATGGAAATCACTTTGACTTTGATTTGTTGATTTGTATAATACGATGTCATTTAAATTCAACAAGTTTTTACACCATATGGATACTTTTGATGTTCATTCGTTAGGAGTACATATGCATCGTGCACATATGATTGATTGAGTTGATTTTCCAATCGAATGTGTTCACACCCATACATTCTATTTCCATGACTTGGTTGTTTGAGTTTAAATCCATGGTGTGATTTTTTTGTATCCTATTTTTGAATGAAAAAATTTGAAAAATCAAAAATAGTTTGTGAAATTTTAGGGGACATAGTTTGATTGATGTTTTCTATGCATTTTGTCGTGATACTCCATGTTTTGATTTTTTCTTCTTATATGTCTATTTGGGGACATCATAAAAAGGGGGAGAAAGAATTATCATGTTATGGGAGAGTTTTTGCATTATGGGGGAGATTTGATTATTAATGCTTTATTCTTATATCATTTCAAACTCGATGCGTCACGAAGGTTTTTGATTTATCTCATGTGTGTAGGTACAAATATTGAAGATCATGATGTTGTACACCCTGATGATAAACGCTTTGAGATTTGATGAAGATGATTGAAGAACAGTTTTGAGGTCTTGCAAATTTATTCATGGGAGGGTAGATTTGTATAGGCATTTTATTTTTTGATAATCCGAATTTTTTATGTATGTACCGGCATAGACATAGGGGGAGATTTGTAAGGACATATTTTTATAGGTCCGTTATCAATTTATTATGTCATATACCGCTACACCATCGAAGAGCATTCAAGAGACATCTACATCAAAGACGGATCCTAATTACTCAAGTTCTTCATCATTCAAGACTCCGCGAAGTTTACTTTGGTAAGGTTATGTTTTAAATACGTTAACTTTTCACTTAGAGCTTTTGGGATATTTTTACAAAATATTTTTTCTAAAGATTTTGTTATCGGACACCTTTCTGTAGAAAACTCATAACTAATTCATAAAAAATCAGAATGATACGAAACTGGCGGCCACGCGTTCGTATCAAAATTTTCTACAGGCATGCGTGGAATCTCGCTTAATAGGTCATTCGAACGAACTGAAATTATCGTTCAAACGACATAGCATGTCGTTAGATCTCGTTCGAACGACTTTTGTCCTTCGTTCGAGCGGCTTGCTGATCTCGTTCGAACGAGCTCTGTTTTCGAGGCAGCGCAATTTTCTATAAAATCTCATTATTTGGTTCCATTTTCATTAAGAAGTCACAGCGTTTTGACGAACAGAAAAGCTGCAAAAGCAGAATCCTTTTTGGCTTCTTCCTTTAGGGTTTTAATCCCTTTTTGTTTTTAATTCACAAAACTCCCATATGCTTTAGTGAATTGTTTTGGTGTTCAAGAACATAACTTTTGCCTTTGTTTATTCTTTGTGGGGAGAGCTCTACAATCGACAGCTGCGTGCTATTATGGATGGAGTCCTTGTGAAGATTTCAGACTGTGTGTCTAGGATTGCGGTCCTTGTGGTATAACTGCGCGTGAACCACTGCAGATTTCTAGCCGTTGCTTTGAAGGTTTGACGAAGACACCGTGCGTTACTCTTGTGGGCGAAAGCAAGATGGTATGTAAGTCAATGGTCTTGAAAACTTTTCAAAGTTCTAGAAATAAAAGGTTTTGCCCTGCGGGAATTTTTCCTTAAGCTTGTGTCGCATGCTTTATTTATTTTATGGTTTGACACACGCACCATAGATGCATGTTTAGGGGCTGAATTAACAGACTCTAATTAAATAAGTGAGCCAAATTAGAAAGTTGCGAATTAATCAATTATCACACAGTCTCACGACTTTCTCAAAGATAGATACTTTCTTGGAAATCAAAGGTCTGATCCAACGAATTTGAGTTGTATAGGAACGATCTTCTTCTTCCGATCTACGCATTTGTGGTGGAATTGGTGGGAACGGTGTAGGATTGGTGGTTCTCCCCCTTGGAAACCTTCTCTCTTCTCCCTTCCTTATCCTCTCTGCAACTTAAGTGTTTCTGACCCTGGAATACTCTATCTTCCATCAGATATAACCCTTTAATTTTCATCATTAATTAAGGCCTAAAATTAGAAATTACCATAATATCCTCTCGGGTTTCTGGTTACGCCTAAAAACGTCCCCAGACCCAAACTAAGCCCCTGGGTTTACTTTTCTGACTATCTCGAGCCTTCCGAACACATTGGAGCACTCAAAATGACCACACGGGTGACTTAGAATTAATTTTCTTTTTATTTCCTTAAATTAGTCCCGACACAACTGACTCGCGCGTCCCGACTTAATTTCTATAACTGTCGTGTTATTCACTTGCGACAATTTTAATAAATTCAATCTCATATATTAATTTACTCGTTAAGTAATATTCGACATAATTCTTAACAATAATTACTAACTCTCATCACGCTAGTTAATATTAAATTTAAAAATTGGATTAATATTAAATTAATTTATTCTAATTTAATTTAATTAATCCCATAATTAAAGGCCATAAAAATATGGGGTATTACATACTTCCCCCCTAATAAGGGAATTTCGTCCCAAAATTAAAAAAATAAAATAAGGCATGCCTAGTAAAAACAATTCTGGATACTTTTCGCGCATATCTACCTCACGTTCCCAAGTGGATTCCTCAACATTATGATGTTCCCACTGGACCCGTACAAGTGGGACTTCCTTCGATCTAAATCTCCTCTCACTATGGTCTAGGATAGCAACTGGTCTCTCCTCATAAGAAATTTCGGGTTGCAAATCAATCTCCTCTATCGCAATGTGAGTGAGGACCAAATCATCCTGAAGGTACCGCCTCAATGACGAAATGTGGAACACATCATGAATACGGTGTAAGTGCTCCGGCAATTCAAGTTTGTATGCCACCAGTCCGATCCTCTTGATAATGGGGAATGGTCCTACGTACCTCGGAGCCAATTTTTCTTTCGTCCCAAACCTCATCACTCCTTTCATAAGAGACACTCGTAGTAATTCTTGGTCCTCCACGCTAAACTCCCTGAAGAACCACTTTGCATCGGCGTAGCTTTTTTGCCTATCCTGGGCTAACCGAATGAGACTTTTGATCAATTCAACCCTGGCTGACATGTCCTGAATCACCTCTGGTCCGAGTAACTTGTTATCCCCCACCTCTAGCCAATAAGTGGGAGAACGACAAGGTCTGTCGTACAACGCCTCAAATGGGGCCATGCCAATCGTAAATTGATAGGAGTTATTATAAGCTAACTCCACCAGTGGAAGGTACTGTTCCCAACCCCCTCCAACATCAAGGACAAACATGCATAACATATCCTCAAGCATCTAATTAGTACTTTCAGTCTACCCATCTGTCCGCGGGTGATAATTCGTATTCAACCGTAGCTCGGTACCCATAGCCCTTTCCTAGAAGCATGACACAAACATTTTGTCTCAGTCGGACACAATATCCAAGGGCACCCAATGCAACCTCACTATCTCAGTAATAAATAGATGGGCATACTATCTTGTAGTGTAGTCTGTTTACACCGACAGAAAATGAGCGACCTTAGCCAACCGATCCACCACTACCCATATAGAATCGTGACCCCACTGTGATGTAGGTAACTCCGTGATAAAATCCATGGAAATACTTTCCCATTTCCACATACGGATCTCTAGCGGCTGAAGTAACACTGGCGGATTTTGATGATCCACCTTTACCAACTGACAGGAGGCACACTTGGACACGAACTCCTCAATATCCTTCTTCATCCCACCCCACCAGTATTGTCGCCTCATATCTTGGTACATCTTATCCCCTCCGGGATGTACAGCAAATCGAGATCCATGTGACTCTGTCATTACTATATGACGTAAGTCCTCCCCTTCTGGGACCACTAATATCCCTTTAAAGCGCAAACCCCGATCTGAACTTATTGAGTAGGACTCCACGACCTCAACTAGAAGTCGTACAATCTAATCCTGGAAAAAAGAATCAATGGCTTGGGCCCGGATCACCCTCATAACAATCTCTGGTGTGATTGTTATGATGGACATAAAGGATCGGACCACTGTATCCTGATGTCCCAACTCTTTCCCTTTTTCCTTCCATATTTCCGCCACCACACCTACTGGCCTACGGCTTAATGCATCAGTAACTACGTTATCCTTCCCCGTGTGGTACGTTATCTTGAACTGGTAATCTTTCACAAACTCCAGCCACCTGCACCGATGCATATTCAATTCCCACTGAGTGAACAAGTATGGAAGTGACTTCTGGTCAGTGAACAGGAAAAATTTCTCCCCCAACAAGTAGTGTCTCCAAATCCGTAAGCAAACACGACCGTTGTAGCTCTAAGTCGTGGGTGGGATAATTCCTCTCCTAAGGCTTGAGCTTGCGGGGGGCATAAGCTATATCCTTCTCCTCATACTAAATTACTCCACCAAGTCCCTATAAGGAAGCGTCAGTATACACCAGGTACTCCACTCTTGTCCTGGGTAAAGCAAGAACTGGCGCTGAAGTCAACTTATCCTTTATCTCATCAAAATTTAACTAACAAGTGTCATCCCATACGTACGGTACCCCCTTGCACGTCAGATTAGTCAATGGACCCGCTATTTTTTAGAATCCTCGAATGAACTGCCTGTAGTATCTTGCCATTCCTAAGAAACTATGGATCTATGATGGTGTTGTAGGTTGTTCCCACTCCCTTACTGCGGACACCTTTCCCGTATCCACAGATATCCCTCTTGAACAATGTGCCCCAAGAACTGGATCTCGCGTAGGCAAAACCTGTAGTTCCCATACTTAGAATAGAATTGATGCTCTCATAGAGTCTGAAGAAATTGTCTCAAATGCTCGGCATTCTCCTCCTCACTCTGGGAATAAAGCAGAATGTCATCTATGAAGATTATGACAAACTGATAAAGGAACTCTCTGAACACCCTATTCTTTAAGTCCATGAACACAGCTGGAGCATTGGTTAGCCCAAATGGCATAACTCAAAACTTGTAGGATCCATATCGCGTCAAGAAAGCAGTATTCGAAACATCCTACTCCCTAATCTGTAACTGATGATATCCCGATCGCAAGTCTATTTTTTATAAGAACAAAGCTCCTCACAATTGGTCAAACAAGTCATTGATTCGGGGTAACGGATACTTATTATGTATCGTGACTTTGTTCAACTCTCGGTAGTCCACACACAACCTCAATAACCCATCTCTTTTCTTCACAAACAACACTGGAGTGCCCCAAGGTGAGGTACTCCTACGGATGAAGCGCTGTCCCAACAGCTGATCAATATGATCCCGCAACTCTCCCATCTCAACTGGAGCCATACGGTATGGTGCTCGGGCTATCGAACGAGTGCCCGACATCAAATCTATAAAGAAATCTATCTCTCAGCTAGGAGGTAATTTCGGTATATCCTAGAACACATCAAAAAATCACTATCTCCTTAGAGGTCTCCTCCTTTATGTAATATAAATGGGTGGATGATCCTCCCTCAGGACGAGGCATCACCACCAGAAACATCTCCTGGACAGCAAAAATAATGCTCCTACTGAAACAATATATCATGGCTCTATAAGCAGTAAGCCAACCCATGCCAATAATGACACCATGCTCGTGTATATCTAAGACTAGCATATCTGCAGGCAAAATCAGGCTCCCAATCTCTATACCTACTCCCCAACATATAAAGAAAATCAATGACTCATTACCCAACGGCGAGTTTACATGTCACTATACTATCTGTCGTGTCTAATAACCCCATGGCCCAAGCAAAACTAGTGGATATGAAGTAATGTGATTCCCCAATGTCAAATAAAATGCGCCCCATAGTACTATGGATAGGAAACTTACCCTCAACTGTGGGTGGCGCCTCGGTGCTGCTTCCTGGTGGACATTATAAACACATTCATACTCTAATCATCCTTACTGAAATGGGACTGCTGGGATGGCTAGTAAGGATGGTATCTAAGGTGGTGCTGGGAGGGAAACAGGGAAGATCAGTCTCTACGGCTCTTGACGGGCACCCTGCTGCTGCGGGGCCCTATCCTCCTCGGGGCAATCCTGATGTTTATGGCCATTCTTGACACAATCAAAGCATCTTCCCTTGATATTTTCTCCCCTCTGTCCCTGCTATCCTCAACCCTGATGGTCGTTACCACCCCTAAATTGGCCCTATTAACCCTGTTGATACCGCTGATGGCCCTGATGGCCTTGCTGACTGGACTGGCCCTATTAGCCCTGTCTATAGCCCCTATGTCTCTACTCACTCTGACGGACTTGCCCCTGTGCTGCTGGTGCCCCACTTGCACTACTACCTCCTGTTCGGCCATATTGGCTAGAATTCCCGGCTCATTTTCTCCCCTTGTGGTAGAAGCGATGGTCCTGAAAATGTAATACGGCAGCTTTGAATACATCAGTATAAGTATCCAATAACAGATTACCCAATAGGTGCTAGTGAATCCTCCAGGTCAAGCCATTCATAAACATTTGAATATTATTCCCTTTAGCAGGTACCTCATTTCGC
This sequence comes from Sambucus nigra, assembly GCA_949130495.1. NCBI lineage: Eukaryota > Viridiplantae > Streptophyta > Magnoliopsida > Dipsacales > Adoxaceae > Sambucus > Sambucus nigra. The sequence continues at coordinate 117,112,545 of OX422224.1, read as the reverse complement.
ACTATAGTAATCAATCTCGTGAACTCCTCCTCATACTCCACGACAGTCATACCTTCCTTCTTAAGATTCAACAGTCTTCGCCTCACCTCAGTCTGCACGACGAGAGAAAAGTATTTGCGATCAAACTACACCTAGAAACTTTGAATCATCATATTGTCCCTCTCCTCAAAAGTGGTATCGGACTCCCACCACTGTAAGATGGCCCCTACTAGCTTGAAGGAAGCCAGTAACTGTCTCTGAATGTTTGTGCACTCATACATGTGACGATGCCTCTGGATGTCTTTCTTTTATTGGCTCGCAATGACAATATCAAAACTGCCCGATAACTCTGGGGGATATGACTTCTGAAAGGCATCCCTAACTCCCTCCCATGAAGTGGGAAAGTGAGATGGAACTGGCGCCCTAGCCTGAACCTGGGGTGAGTCATATTGCACCACTGCTAAAGCTGCTTTCACCGACTAAGTAACTATGGCGGCGACCTCGGCCGCGTTTATTGTTCCTTGAGCCTAAGCTGCTGGCTGCTCTGGTTGGGTATTTCTATCCCTCGGGGATCATCTAGGAGGCATCTCAAATGAGAAGGAATTTATCTATCCATAGTTATTATTAAATCTAAAATAGCTGAAGACGTAATCGCGTAAATAAAAATATAACAGTCCTAAAAATAGGGTTGTATATCAATGACGCTAAGCTGGAAGCACAATAAGCTATACAGATCCTAAAGGACACCAGAACCTGATGCTATGATACCACCTGTGACACCCTGCCTAACTAAATACCGGGTGATCAGTCCTTTATTAATTTAAATCAAAGTGTTTAGTTGGTTCATTCTTAGCATCACTCTCGAAAAATAATTTTTCTGTATTAATCACCTAATAAATAATTAAGTTGAGTGTCAAAACATTTAATTTTAAAGATTAAGTCCTATTGTTATGATTTAATATACGAAACCATTTTTATGAACACAAATATTAATATTGAATACCGAACCATCCAAGTGGAATAAACATGCTAGATTAATCAATCCAAATAAAATATCCCAAATCGAAGGACAATGAAATAATTAAAACAATCCTAACTAAAACTGAATACTGAAATAATAAAGAGTACAAGTCTCTCTGAACTAAATAGAAACTGGAAATGGGCCACATATGCCCCATCTAAAATAAATAAGTGAAGAGATAATATGACAAGGATGAAGCCGTCTAAATAAAAAGACCTGCAACTCCCACATTAGCTGCAGCACGTCAACAGTCCAAAGATTTAAGTCTGACGCCCCTGTGGCTGGGCACTTGTAATACATACATACATATATATATATATACACACACACACAAGAGAAAGTGGAGATGACAAGAAACGGGTCAGAGACCGAGTGTAAACTAGATTTAAATTAGTTTAGCAAGTATTTAAAATGATTACAAGTTTATATAACTTACATGTTACTACTGCACTAATCTAGATAAAGCTAACCCAGTTAACTAGTTTAACCCAATCTCCCCTCACCAATCCTGATTCACTAATCGCATGACTATAGTTTATATATGATAACCATTTCTTATGAATTTACCAAGCCAGCTATGTATATTTCAATACAACCTTAAGCTCTCAACCACTTAATTAATTTAATATTAATTATACAATTTTATCTACTTACAAGCACAGTAGATGAATCTAAGGTACATATATTTATCACTCATAATATATATACTAATAGTTTACCCCACATAAATCTATAGTGCTGGCATACTCTGCTATCAAGTCCCCATATCTCTCATACAAAAGGGAAATACTAGTTTGGAATCACTCTCGAACTATAATAACACAAAACACACATATTAGAGGCGGAGCATAGTTCCTAGTCACTAAGAAGTTAGCATATACCCTCACATATCTTAGGACCGTCTTACTATCATTGTCAGAAAGCTTGTACCAAGAATCCTATGCTCTAAGCTACAAGTCAATCTCCCCCATAAAGGTCACATTTAGATAAGATTGTCCCGACGCGAAAACCTCCTTGATAGCAAGTAGCGCGGGTATGATTAAACACATATGTTCAAATAATATATATATACATACACTCGTATATATATTTACATTATTCAGATAGGTACACCCACGACCTATAACATATTCTAACCATACGTGGTGCATAGTTATCGAATCCTATGTAATTAATTCATTCTTTTATTTTCTCAATTATCGCAAGTTCGCAAGTACTTCTCGATCCTCGAAGTGTATCATTTGAATAAATATCAAATCACTGAGTGTACCCTCTCTACCCTACTGGTCTAATTCGTCATCGGCTTGCACAATCACCAATTTATCACACACGCAATCATAAACCATTTTATACCCTCTTAACCCCATGGTTCAATTCCATATCAAATCGTACTGCTTGGACCTTGCCCATAGCCCTACTGGTCCTTATCAAATCCCATTATGATATTTAAGTTATGTCTAAGGGTCCTTATACATTGGGATTGGATTAACATTAAAAAATAAAGAAGACTCAAATTCCAGGAGGAGTCAATCGATCGAAGGAAAGGGTCGATCGATCGACATTCAAGGTCGATCGATCGATCGATCAGATATTGGCCCAGAAATTTTGCAAATAATGCCTACGGGTTTCTTCCATTTTAATCATCAAAACCTCCATTAAAATGTCATAAACTCCCAAACAAACATCACAAACATTATAGCAATAGGTATGAACGATTTGTAACGTAAAATCTAAATTAAATCCTTAATAGATTATCATTAAATGGGCGTAATTCATGATTTGGTCTCTAACCCTAGTTTACTATATTAATTCAAGAATCCACATGATATTTCCAGATTTCCTTCTCTAATCGTCATTAAAATTCGTGATAAATGTTCTACATGTGATAAGGATACCAGCCTAACATTATTTCCATTCAAACATATGAATTATAGTCTTCCAATTACATCAAATCTCCATAAAACTTATAATTTGATTTATTACCCTAACATGGATGAAATATCAACTCAAGAATAGCAAGATAGATACTTTCCTAGAAATCAAAGGTCTGATCCGAAGAATTTAAGTGGTATAGGAATGATCTTCTTCTTCCGATCTACGCATTGGTGGTGGAATTGGTGGGAATGGTGTAGGATTGGTGGTTCTCCCCCTTGGAAACCTACTATCTTCTCCCTTCCTCATCCTCTCTGCAACTCAAGTGTTTATAACCTTGGAAGACTCTATCTTCCATTAGATATAACCCTTTAATTTTCGTCATTAATTAAGGCCTAAGATTGAAATTACCAAAATACTCTCTCGGGTTGCTGGTTACGCCTAAAAACATCTCGAGACCCAAACTAAACCTCCCGGGTTTATTTTTCTGACTATATCGACCCTTCCGGACACATTGGCGCACTCAAAATGACCATACGAGCGACTTGGAATCAATTTACTTTTTATTTCCTTAAATTATTCCCGACACAACTGAAACGTGCGTCCCGACACAATTTACTTTTTATTTCCTTAATTTTCGTGTTATTCTCTCGCGACAATTTTAATAAATTCAATCTCGTATATTACTCGTTAAGTAATATTCAACATAATTCTTACCATTAATTACTTACCCTCGTCACGCTAGTAAATATTCAATTTAAAATTTGAATTAATATTAAATTAATTTATCCCTGTTTAATTTAAATAATCCCATAATTAAAGGCCATAATAATACGGGGTAGTACAGTTAAAAATTGGTATACTAAAGAGCAAATTTTTGGTGCATAAGTAAGATATTTTAGAATGAAGAAGTTGGCTCTAGCTTTCGTAGTGGCGTCCAGAAAGATAGAGCAGTATTTCCAAGGCCACTGTATAATGGTCTACACTGATCTCCCACTTCGACAAACCATCCACAAACTTAAGAAGTCTGACAAATTAATGGCGTGTGAGATATACCTAGGTGAATATGATATCCTATATGAACCAAAGACTGCAATCAAGGGCCAAGACATAGTTGATTATATTTCAGAATTCACATATGATGAAAAACACTGACCAAGCAAACTATTGAAGTTCCATCCGAACTCACCCAAAGACAGGGAGACTCCTCATCTGAGAAAAATAAGACCGACTGAAAGGGTGATTTTTCAAATGCTCTATTTACAAATAATTCCCTAGTACGAGGAAAATTTAAATAAGAGTTGGTTCACTGGAAGATATTCATGGATGGATAGTCGTGTGGTAGTGGAGTTGTATTGATAGTCAACACACCTGATGGAATTGATATAGAATATGCTCTCCGATTCAAATTTGAAGCATCCATTAATGAAGATGAATATGAATATGAGGCTTTGATTATTGGATTGGAGTTATCTCTATCACTTGGAGCCAATCAAATATTGATCCACGATGATTCACAGTTAGGGGTGAACCAAGTTCTGGGAGAATATGAAGAAAGATAGAAGAACATATTAAAATACGTAGGAAGGGTGAAATCGTTAATTCCAAAGCTAGAAGCGATTAAAATGATCAGAATCCCCTAAATTAAGAATACCGGGGCAGATGCAATAGTTTATCTTACATTAGCCACCAGAGCCGATCAAAGGAGAATTGTTCTCGTAGAGATACTAATGCAAAGGAGGACTGATGTGGAGAAAGCTAACATTTTGGAGATAGCCATGGGCCCATCCTACTTGGATACTATTGGAAGATACTTTGAAGAAGGTATTCTGCCAACTAATTAAGGGTGAAAAGTAGCGCGTGTCAAACGTTGATCGTTGTTTTCAATTCACCTCCTCAATACAAAAAACCTAAACTATGACTACACTCTTTTAAAGGAGTATAGTGGCCAGTCCGGGTATCGAAAACCCACAGAGACGAGTTGCTAGAATTTAATTAGATTTAATACTTCTAAATACAAGTGTAATAGATAATTGCTAATAAAATAAAAGATAAATAAAGGAAAAGATTATACTAGGCGAGAGTGTATTTAAACTAAATTAATAAAGAGAATAAAAACTATAGGTTGCGTCGGATATTCCTCACCCCGAGTTAATTGTATAAAATGGTTACACAGGCTCACTAGTTATTAAGATCGTGTCTCGTTTCTACAGTTAGTTAAATCAAGAGTTGTCACACCCCTAAATTCGTATAAAAATCTAATAAGATTTTGGCGTCAACAAATATCCCAGAAATTACGCACGCAAGGTCGTAAATACGAAGCATACATGATATACCCCATTAAATCTCCTAAGCGTAATAACTAGAACAGCCCAATCGAAATAAACACACAAAAACTCCATCACCAACGAAAAGCAACCAAACAACCTTAGGTGAGTTCAATCCAATACAACCTAGATTAAATTAGCCCATAAACATATTAAATGACATTAAATAAAATACAACTAATTAATTAAAGAAACACTAAATAAATTAACTACAACAAATTAAACTAGGCTTGAATAATAAATAAAGCATGAAAAACTAGGGCATACAAAGCTTAATTAAGAGGAAGACAATAAAAAGTAAAGGGGAAACTTACAATAATGGAGAAAATCCAACACAAATGAGGAGAGGGGTGGTCTCCACAATAAACCCCAAAATTGCTTCTCAAACCGTAACCTAAAAACTAAGTAAAATGAATATATCTACAAAAATAAACAAAGTGTCCCTTATATACCAAGTGGGAGAAAAGAAATAAGAGAAAAAGATAAAATAAAATAAAAGGGGATAAGTTTTGGTTAAAGGAACAAAAGAAAATAGAAAAATAGAAAAAGGGGGAGCGGCAAAGTCGTTGTAAAGAGAGGTAGGGGACTGATCGACTGGGGCCTCACGTCGGTCAACCGCGACAAAGGGAAGGATCACACTACTTTGGAGCCAAGGCAAAATATCAAACCCCGTTTGAACGGGGTGACAAGGACGGTCAATCGTGGTCAGCAGGATAACCCAGAACACATCGCAGCCAACAGCAAATCGAGACCAGCCATAAGCCACTCCACCGCGCTGCACCAATCAACCTCGCACAAACCCACAATCATGGACTTGATGTTGAATTCGAAAAAAACCCAAAACCATATCTGCGTGTGATATGCTCAAAAACCAAAGACCCACTTTTAAGGTAAACAAAAATCTCCACCTCCGTTAATGGTGAGCCAAGACCTCTTTGCAAAAATGCCAATAACCTCCATATGCGCGTGTGGTCAAAAATCACGCTCCAATTTTAGACGAAAGTCCTCAATTTGAGACGAAACCAAAACTCGAGCAAAACTCAAGCCTAGGGCCAAATTGCCATATATTTGCTGCAAAAAAAGAGTGAGGGACATATAGGCAATTTATGAAATTATTAATGAAAGGGAAAATGGACATGGTGGGTATTAATGAATATGTTATTAATTTCTTATAATTCTTTTCCAATTAAAGGTCTCTGTTTCCTTCGTTTGGATTCCCATTCGAGCACTGTTTGCGGCCACGTGAAGCTTGACCCTAGGGCTACAACTTTTGCAAAAATTCAGGCAAAAATCCCAAAGTGTGAAATTACAAAAATTCCCCTGAACGTGCGAATCGCGATGAAACTTTACCGGAACACGCCCAAACTTCAAACTAAGCACTTTAATACCTATAACAGCTTAATTATACCTCAAACAACATGTTAACATATAAAACGGATGTTGTATGGTTACCGAGCATAATTATAGGCATTAAAGTACCCGAGGGGGCTAAAATGCACAAGTTTAAAGGGTATAAAGTGCAATATTCGATACGAATCACACCCCCTAACTTACACATTGCTAGTCTCTAGCAATGAAATTCAAAGAAAGAAGAAATATAAGAAAAACACAAAATGGGAGATATATACAAAAGCAATAAAAGGGATAAGTCCACTTTCGCGGGCGAACGATTTCATTTAGCGTATGCAATAACCCGTTAAACCCCTAGGTTACCCTAGTGGAGGAGTGTTGTCTCGTGAGGGTTTTCAGGGATGAAACCCACAAACATCATATGGTTTCCTCAAAATATTCCCAATCAACATGCGATAATCCCAACAATACGAACAAGATTTTATACACATTATTAGCACAGTGAATGAATTCACACAAAAGTCTGTAATATTAACATTATAAAATGAACTTCGTTAAATTGAAACCTTAAAAAGTGGGAGGGGAGTGAGCACATGCAAAATGTGATTTGGCAAAAACTTAAATAAATCGGATAAAAATTAAAGCAAACATATATTTAATCCTCGCGGGCATTACACTCATCAAGTGAATTCACTCGAAATAGGGAGTTAACACACTGAACAAGCGGGCATAAAGAGTAAATATAAATGGAAACTAGGCCGTACACATGTCACAAATGAAGAACGCTATATATAAAATGGAAAATTATAATCTTAATGAAAGATACTGCTCATTAAAAGAGGCGAAATGTATTTTCACAGATTATCAAAACTATTTCAACTTTTAAATTAAATGCACCCTAAGATCACATGGGACTTGTATAGGGTTGTAATGTAGGTTAGGCTAGGGTACGAAATGAAGTATATATGTGCGGATTCAAAGTGTTCGGAGATGAAATCTCGAGATAATGGGAAAGTGTGGGAAATTTCAAAATTTGGAAAATAACTTCCATAAAAGGCATTGAATATAAAAATCGTGAGAGTAAACAAAGCTTATTCAAACATTATATACACAATATACAACTTTGTCATTATTTTTTTTCTCTTTTTCTTTTCTTATTTTTTTCACTTTTTCTTTTGTTTTCTTTTGTTTTCTACTTTCTTTTTTTCTCTCTTTTTTTGGTTCTCATTTTTTTTCTTTACTTTTCACACTCTCACATGCCTAATTGCAACCGCAACACAACATCGTTCAATCCCAAGTATCATTCCAAACTAAGGTATGTAAGGTAATATATACGGCTTAAACTCCAATTTGGAGTTGGTTATGAGATTTTGGGTTATGAAACGAAGGGCTATATTTAGGCTCAAAGGGGTTAACGAGGGAAAACATTGAAGGTGAGGTCAAGGATAATATGGGTGATATAATAAGGATGGCCTATGATCGTTTCATAAAGTTAATGCAATTATCGAGTCAAAAAAAACTTTGAAAATCATGCCCAAGTAATAAATTTCAGATATGAACTCAATTAATGAATGATTAAATGAAATAATAGAGAGATTACCAACGATTGTAACATTTTCAAAGAGGAAAGAATAGTGTATAACACTCACAAACAACGAAAGGTACAAAGCTTACTCTATATACAATGCAACAAAAGATTACCAAGTTATAAAAATCTTAAACCAAATCAATAGAAAAAGAAAAACCCATGTGCTCATGGGATTAAAGTTTAATTCATGAAGTTATTCATAATATTAATAATTAGGACTAAAATCTAATAACTTCTAAAATCAAGAACATGGATCATTGAGTTGTCTATTGGATCGGGCAATTATTAAAATTTATCATCAGAACCAAAAGCAAAATGCCCAAAAAAAGGAGAAAAAAATAAAGAAAATCTTTTTGAAAATTTTAATTTTTACAAGAAAAGCATGCTTGGGAAGAACATATAATCAAATAAAAGAAACTACCAATGAATGGATAGAATATCCCACACCCCCTAACTTAAAACCTGACATTGTCCACAATGTAAATTAAGAACCAAGTTAAAGAGAGGAAAATAGTGATATTACCCACAATAGAGCAATCTCCGGAAAGTACGAGTCCAAAGATTCTACAAAACATGTTAGTACCAAAGCATAAAAAAAATAAAGAATAAAATGTTTAACTAATTACACTAGACTATAAGTAAGAATAAATAAGAAAATAAAGAAAATAACAACTAACTATTTATAACCTGCAATTTTAACTTCTAATTAACTATACATTAGAAGTTAAAATTTTTGAGGGTCCACCCAAAATACGATTTGGATTTGAAAGATCCACGACAAACCCTCCCTCTCAAGCATGCCTCATGAAAAATAATAATTTTGTTTGAACAATGGAAGGCATGTGTAAGGCGTAAGAAATGAACCATCCCCAATTAAAAATTTTGGTTAGAGGATGGGGGATTTGGATAAGACGAGTGAAAAATACACATGGAGGCCAAGAAAAAATGAATCATCTCCTAAGTATTTTCAAATTGGAATGGGAGGGGGAGCACAAGGAGGCAAAGATGCCTTCATGGAAAGCGACTCGAGCAAGTACTCCTCGTCGGTGAAAGGGTTGAACGTTTTAAAGTTCGGCACCGATTCATCGGGTACTTGTGACGATGTGATAATGGAGAATCAAAAGGGGGAGGAAATAAATTCAAACTCAAGAGATGAGTTATAATCACTCAAAGTTGGAATTTCGAAGGAGATAGGATAATTTTCAATGAAACTTTCTTCTTTGGGATCCAAAGATGAAATAATTTCATTACAAATGGATACTACATCCATTTCATCCTCACTTTCATTATCTATTAAATCATGGGACAAGTCAAGAATGGTTTGTTGCAAAGTAGGCAAACAATCTTCATTTGGTTCAAAACATTCCTCGACTTCAAAAGTTTTGAAAGAAAAATCATCGTCGGATTCAAATAATAAATCCAATTCGGTTCCCACAAACGATTTTCTTCCCGATAACAGTCTTCATACCTCTGATTATCAAGCATAAAAAACCCTCACCAAAAGTCGTAGGTCGGGGTGAAGGGTTCTTGGAAATGAGAAGTTTGAAAATTATTATCGGACCTATACTCAACTCATTATTATAAGAATTTTGAAAACTATTGCAATTTGTTTCAAAATTCCTATTATAAGTAATTAGAGGTCCAAAATCGTTATCATCCTCCACAAAATACAATCACTCCAAAGATTGACTTTTCTAATACTCGCCCAAAGTCATTTTTAAATTTGAAATTTTTTGGGACTCTTAGTTTTGGCCAAAAGTCATAAGTTTACGAGGATTTTGAGAATTATCATATTGATTACCAAAAGGATTGGAATAATACATGCTTACCCCAAAGATGGATCGAAGTGGCAAAATCCACAAAGTGATGCGCGCGTGAAAAATTCAAGTGCTTCTTGGCTCTCAAATGTAGAAGACCTATAAATATGTTAGGCAAAAAATACAAATAGAAAAAAAATACTACAAAATACTAAATTAAAAATATTCTAAAACATGAATTCCTCAACAACGAAACCATTTTGATTAAGGGTGAAAAGTAGGCATGTCAAATGTTGATCGTTGTTTTCAATTCACCTGCTCAATACAAAAAACCTAAACTATGACTACACTTTTTTAAGGGAGTATAGCGGTCAGTCCGGGTATCGAAAATCCACAGAGACGAGTTGCTAGAATTTAATTCGATTTAATACTTCTTAATACAAGTGTAAAAAAAAATTTCTAACAAAATAAAAGATAAATAAAGGAAAAGATTATACTAGGCGAGAGTGTATTTAAAATAAATTAATAAAGAGAATAAAAACTATAGGTTGCGTAGGATATCCCTCCCCTCGAGTTAATTAGTATAAAATGGTTACATGGGCTCACTAGTTATTAAGATTGCATCTCGTTTAGATAGTTAATTAAATCAAGAGTTGTCACACCTCCTAAATTCGAACAAACGTCTAATAAAATTTTGGTGTCGACAGATATCACAGAAATTACGCATGCAAGGTCATAAATATGGAGCATAGATGATATACCCCGTTCAATCTCCTAAGCGTAATAACTAGAACAACCCAATCGAAATAAACACGTAAAAAATCCATCACCAAATCAAAGCAACCAAACCACCTAAACATATTAAGTGGCACTAAATAAAATGCAACTAATTAATTAAAGAAACACTAAATAAATTAATAACAACAAATTAAACTATGCTTGAATAATAAATAAATCTTGAAAAACTAGGGCACACAAAGCTTAACTCAAAGGAAGACAATGAAAAGTAAAGGGAAACTTATAATAATGGAGAAAATCCAACACAAATGAGGAGAGGGGTGGTCTCCACAAAAAAACCCAAAATTGCTTCTCAAACCCTAACCTAGAAACTAAGTAAAATGAATATATCTACAAAAATAAACAAAGTGTCCCTTATATACCAAGTGAAAGAAAAGAAATAAAAAAAAACGATAAAAGAAAATAAAAGGGGATAAGTTTTGGTTAAAGGAACAAAAGAAAATAAAAAATATACAAAGGGGGGCAGCAAAGTCGTGGAAAAAATAAGAAGGGGACCGGTCGACCATGGCAAAGGGGAGGAGCACGCTACCTTGGAGCCAACGAAAAACATCAAACCCTGGTTGACCGGGGTGACAGGGCCGATCGACCACGGTCAGCAAGCTAACCCACGACACATCGCACCCAACTGTAAACCGAGACCAACCATAAGCCACTCCACCACGCTGAACCAATAAACCTCACACAAACCCAAAAATAACATGTTAGCATATAAAACGGAGGTTGTCTGATTATCGAGTATAATTATAGGCATTAAAGTACCCGAGGGGGATAAAATACAAAAGTTAAAAGGGTATAAAGTGAAATACTCGATACGAATCTCCAACAGAACAGAATGAAGCGAGAAGACTTCATTACAAGGTAGCCAAATTTGTCATGGAAAATGGAGTGCTGTATAAAGGAGGTTTTATTATTTAGGTGATGAGATGTATTTACCCCATGGAGGTGCCAAACCTCATCGAAGAAATACTCAAAGGATCATGTGGTTCCCACACAGCAGATCGAACAATGGTAAAAAGAATAGAAATTTAATGATATTGATACCCCACAATAACGAAAGACTATGAAGAATACATTCAGAAGGGCAATAAGTATTATTGATTCAGAGTGGAGTGCAAGAGATCTAGAGTTGAGCTAGTATTGATCATATCACCTTGGCTTTTTTTTATTTGGGGTATGTATTTGGTCAACCCACTATTGAAGACAAAAAGAAGATTCATGTATCTAGTGGAAACTGTATATTATTCTAAAAATTGGGTAGAGGCCGAACCACTCATAAAAATGACCTATGCAAAGGTCTTCCATTTTATAAGGAAAATGTTTTATGCAGATATGGGATTCCCCACACCTTCATTACCGACCACAACACCTCGTTTGACACTGAGGAGTTTCAAAACTCTTGCAATAAGGCCAAAATCAAATATTTGTACTCATCACCAGATCATCCACAATCCAATGGGCAGACAGAGTTCATAAACAGAAAATTACTGGAAGGAATAAAGAAAAGGTTGTATTGAGCCAAAGAAAATTGGAAAAATGAACTGAAAAGCTTAATGTGGGTCTACAGGACAACACCATGAATAACAACAGGAGAAACACCCTATATGTTATCTTTTGATAGTGATTCCATGGTTCCAATTGACGTTGGACTTCCAAGCCACAGGGTCCTCAAATTCAATTATCCCAAGAGTAATTCTGTGAGAAGGTTGGATCTACACCTGGTAAATGACGTCAGGGAGGCAGTAGCGCTCAGGGTAGCAGCTTATCACTTGTGGAAAACAAAATTTTATAATAAGAGAGTTAAGCCAAGTATCTTCAAGGAAAGTGATTATGTTTTAAAGAAGGTCATGCAAAAATCCAACAAGCTAGAGGCTATCTCGTACAGTTACTACTGCACGATAAAGTTGTACGACATGGTACTTATAGGATTGAAACTCTGAAAGGAGAGGTATTCAAAAACCCTTATAACTCTAAGCACCTCAAGAGGTATTATCACTAAATAAGTCTTTTAGTTATTAAGAAAGATGAATGCATTGAGAAGTTACGATGCTTATATGAACAAAAGTCATTAAATGGGAATATTGATTACCCCAATTTTAGTTTCAAGATTATAAAATTCTTTCTGGCTTCATTTAAAGTTAGTTCAAAGATATGGGCAAGAGGCTCTCGCCGAAAACATCTTGAATTCATAACTCATTACATTACAAACTTAACATATTGTTTTGAAAAATCTCTCAAGGTCAGGTCGGCTAGGGCCAACCTAATTAACTCAAGCACGTCATTGACTGTACGAAAAACTTTCAAGTTTAGGTCAGCTAAATTCCAACCAAATTAACCAAAGCACGACTTTAACTGCATAAAATTATTTTAAGGTCAGCTCGGCTAAGGTTGACCCAATTGAGCAAAGTGCGTCTTTGACTGCGCAAAACCTTTGGAAGAGGGTGTTTGGGAGTTCTAAAAACTTCTAAACATAAATTTTACTAAATGGACAACTTGACAATTCGCCCCTATGGATCTAGTAAGTCTAGGTTGTGATGAAAAGATTCAACAACACATATAAAAGGCTAATAAACACTGGCAATACCCAAACAAAACATGGATTAAACTTCAAAATTTACTAAATCTAATCATGAAAATCCATGAGTAAAAATACTTAGAAAATAAACTAAAGAAAGTAAATGATGAACGATATAAATTATTTTCATTAAAACTAACTAATGAAAATTTTCCCATTCATATATAGTCCATACATAAGTTCAAGAATAGTGTTCACAAAAAATATACTATAAAAAGACAGAATGGCAGATAACTTAAGTAGTAGTATCCTTGAGGGTTAACTAAACATTCCCAGTAGTAGGAAGCTTCTCAACTTCAATGCGGCCATCCTAAGATACAACATGTTTCTCATCACTAATGGAGAGCTCATCCTTAGACGATGATCCTGCCTCATCTCATCTTACGGCCTCTTCCTCATGGCCTTATTCTCGTCATCATCTCCTTCCCAAGACATGATTACCTCAGCAATATCAGGATAGTGTTTAGCTACCCTATTTTTTGAGTTCATCATAGTCCACGAGAAAGACCATGGTGGTGTATATGATGTATTCTCCAGAATTCTTGAAGGCTTTAATAACCTCTTATCCAGTCCCAAAAATAATGACCAATAACAAGTTGAATCTTCAAGTCATTAAGATTGTATTTTGCTATCTTGAGGTCTTGTTACAATTGCCTAACTTTTTTTTGGCTTTATGGAGGTGTTAAACCTGGGTCACCATCTAATCATTAGCCTCTTAAATATTGGTATAAGTCTTAGGTAGGTTGGCCTCAAGAAGTTTGATTTTATCTTCAAGACCCACTTTGGAATTCCTTATCTCATCACAAGAGTTCATGGCAGATTAAGATTTTTCCCTCATAATTGTTGTGGCCATTGTAAGGACACAAATTTCCAATTGAGTCCATGTATTGTGTTGGCTCAATTCCGGACAAAAAAAATTATTCATAGGATAGTATGTCATTGTAATACTCTCAAGCCTATGAAGTGTTTGTTGAAGACGTAGCGGCAAAGAGTATAAAGCTTCATCAAATATGCCGGTTTGCGTGCCTCGTTTCTACGTCATCGACTATGGTTCCATGCTCCCAAGGTATGAATGCAATTATATATATATAGGAGCTTGGAACAAAGTTTGTTGGGTGTTAAGTTTAATAAAAACTGTGTTTTACTTTCAGAAAAATTTAATTAGAATTTAAAATAAAGTATATAAAGTTTCTAGGCCAAAATCTAATTTTATAAAAATTCTGGAAGTCGTTCGAAATGTCGTTCGAACGAGTTTTTCGTTCGAACCAGGTTTCGTTCGAACGAATTTGCCAACGAGTCTAAACTGGTCCGTCGTTTCGAAATGTCGTTCGAACGAGATTGTTCGTTCTAACGAGGTTTCTAATGAGATTCTAACGAAGTCTATACTGGTGCGTCGTTAGAAGTCTCGTTCGAACGAGAGTTCGTTTGAATGAAATATCGTTTGAACGAACTGCTAGGCGGGAACAGTTTTTGGCAGTTTTTGACAGTTTTTAACCCACTTTCCCACTTGTTTCTTAACTGATTTTTTTCAGACTTTATGAAGGACGGGAATCACATTATCCAACTTAACTTTTCCAACCTAGTTTATCTCTTAGAGAGAGTTTGAGATCAAAAATTATTTAGGAAAATGTTCAGGTTTTGAGTGTTAATTTTCAAAGAGAAATTCATATACCACTCTAGTTTACACCCAAGTTTGTTTATTCCAAGTTCTTTTATACATATCAATTGCTTGGAGTTTGGCACTGGTTTATCTCTTCCATTTCAAAGAGAAGTTTTGGTTTGCTTATACATCCATCAAAGAAGAAGACGTTTTGTTGCGATTCTACCCACTTGGAGAAAGGCTCCTTTCTCGGGTGACGGTGACCATAGAAAGCCCTATCGGTGGATTTCCAGACCGCGGTGGTGTTCCGAGGTTATCCGCTAGGAAGAGGTGTCTACAAGAAGAAGCGTCGAGGCTTGAGAGGGATCGAGTCAGTCATTGTAAGTCTATCTGTCTTGTAATTGTAATTCCATATCTAGTGGATTTGTGGCTAGGGCCGTCCGAGGTTTTTTTCCCGTCTTGGGTTTTTCCTCGTACATCGCGGCGTAGTGTGATATTGTTTATTTTATCTTGCATCATAATTTAGAATGCATGCTTAGGATAATTTCAAGATAAAATTTGGTTTAAATCATCACACTCATTTAAATTGGGACTAAATTAAATATTGGGTAATGTTGTTTAATTCAAGTCATTTGCTACAATTTGGTTTCGCCTAACTTTGCTAATATTGATAAATATGACTTTAGGCAAATTCTAGGACTTGGATTGATTTAATCGGTTTAAGTGGATTATAATCATTGATATATTTTATTGAACCATCACCTTACGCTTCCTCATCGAGTTTATATAAAAGGAAATTACTATTTTTAGTGTGTTCAAAATTGTAAATCCGGGGATCCAACATTCCGACTTTTACAAATTGGTATCAGAGCCAAAAACGATAAATTATTTCGTTAAGATCCTTTAAATTTTTGGCTAAAATGGAATTTTCCCCATTTTCAAAATTTCCTATTTTTGATGGTTCAAACTATGCGTATTGGAAAGCGCGAATGAAATCGGCACTAAAATCTATCGACGAAAGAGTTTGGGTGTATGTTGTTAACGGGTGATCCCCACCAACTTATTTAGTTAAAAATGAACGTGTTATCAAACCCGCCGATAGATGGACTGAAAATGAGTTTAAACTTGCTAATTTCCATTCCCGTGGTTTAAATGCCTTGTTTAGCGCTGTCACACCAGATGAATTCCGACGTATTATGACGTGTGAAACTGCTAAAGAAGCTTGGGATATTTTACAATTAACTCATGAAGGAACTAGTGTCGTTAAAGCTTCGAAACTTCAAAACCTCACCACTCAATTTGAAACTATTAAAATGAATGACAAAGAAACTTTTGATGAATTTTATGCTAGACTTTCTGATATTGTTAATTCATCTTTTAACTTGGGAGAGAAAATACCTAACAAGCGTGTTGTAAAGAAAATTTTAAGGTCCCTACCCGATAGATTTATTCCAAAAGTGACTGTGTTGAATTCTTTACCCACTTTAGCCTCTACGAAATTTGAAGAGCTTGTAGGTGATTTACAAACCTATGAACTGGATATGTTTTCCTCAAAAAGTGAAAAGAAAATCGAAAAGGGCGTTGCTTTAAAAGACCGAAAAGAGGTCAAACAAGTAGTAGAGAGCGATAGTGATAGCGACTCGGAAGACATGGTTCTATTTGCTCGCAAATTTAGAAAATTTCTTAAAATTAACAAAGATAAATTTAAAAATGATTTTAAGAAATTTGAATCTTCTAAGCATGACAAAGGCGAGAAGATTTCTAAAGCCGAGAAGATCCCTAAACCTAGTAATGAAAATTTATATAGGGACGAGTCTAATAAGTGTTTCGGTTGTGAAGGTTATGGCCATAGGGCTTATGAGTGCCCCACTAAACTAAGGAAAGAGGGTAAGCTACCCATTTCATATAATGCGACCCTTAATGATAATGATAAGGAAGAGAAGCCCGATTCCCCCACTAAGAAAAATTTTATGGCTTTTATGGCTAGTCATGTGAGTGATAGTGAGAACTCATCGATTGATGAAACGATAGCACATGCTACTTCCAAGGTCATTGTACATTATTCTCTTGTTTTTGATGATAGTGAGAGTGGAGAATAAAGAGAGAGTGAAAATGAAGAAGAGGTTAATGTGAGTGAACTTCAAAATGCTTTTCAAGAACTTTATAAACAATCTATTAAATTGAAAAGAGCTAATTTGAAGTTAAAAGCTTGTTTAAGAGAGCGTGTCGAGGTCATTGATGAAAATTCTTTAATAGAAGACCTTAGGACGCGTGAGAGGACTCTTCAAGAGAAGCTTGAATATGTAGAAGGCAAAAGAGATAGCCTTAGGGGTGTAATGGAATCCTTGAAAAAGGAGTTTCTTGCTTTTGAAGAGCGAAATGTTTTACTAGAATCTAACATTTTAGAATTGGAAAATAAATTAAAAGATTCTAGTAATGTCAAATTTTATTTGGAGTGTTGTTCGGAAAAACTAGATAAAATGTTAAGAACGGTCCAAATTAAAAATGACACTCGTGGTTTAGGCTTCAACACTTGTAATGAATCTACTCATAAAGCCAAGACCAATGTTTTAGGAGAATCTACTAGGAATGCATTTAAAGATCACCACTTAAGTAAATCTTTTCGACATGTTTTTGCTTGTACTCATTGTGGTCGAAAAGGTCATCTTAGGAAATTTTGTTTTGATCTTAAACGAATTCCTAGAAAATCCCATAGTAAAGTAACCACGGAAGTTAACGTTCCAACACCCCAAGATAGTCATTCTTCATTAATTTGGGTTAGGAAATCCGACTTGGTTGCCTTGCAAAATAGGGTTTTTGATTCTCATTTACTTTCACATGCTTCCTCCCTTGCTAAATCTAAAGGATAAATGTGTTAGTGTTTGCATACGTTAGCATTTGTACTTCATGCTATATTCACATGCTAAATGTATGCTTGTTTAGTCATTTTCTAGTCATTGCCTTAGTTCATATCACATGCTAGAAATTAAGACTTGTTTATCTTTTTGTATTATACTTGTGTTTGAATTAATTGAAAAATATAAAAAGATTTTTATTTCTCATTTGTGTTTTATTTATTTTAAGCTTAATGAACAATACAAATGATTTTTGTTTATTCTTTTGAGTATATATATTTATTTTTGGTGAAAAATGTTAAAAACCCAAAAAGATTTTTTATGTGTGTATTTTAGTTTGGCACACTTTAAGTGGCATATATTTGTGTTTGAATCCCATCTTTTACGCTCCCACGTGGCTAGAACTCTTGGTTTAGATTGTCAATCCTTAAAATGTTCTTTACCATATTTTATGGAGTAGTTGGATTTTGTATTGATTAAATGGATTCTATTTTTACATGCCTCTATTCACACATGCACGAGCTCTTTTGAAATCTTAATATCACATGTTATATTTGAGCTTTTTGAGGTGTTCTCCTATCAATCTAGTCATCTACATATCTATGACCTAGGAGGACTAGTGCATGTCAAAATCCGTTGCATGTGAGATTTGTGTGAAAATGAAAACATGATAAATAAAATGTGCACGGGGAAGGGCTCCGAAAGGATGAATTAAATCCTTTGCGATAGTAAGCCACCGTTTATTGGATCTAAAAGAAATACGTGATCCAAAGGCCTAAAAACAGAATATTTGGCATTAAAAACAAAACAATTTCCAAGGCCTATGTTTGTTTGATATATTCATTCAAAAACAAAAGAATATATATGCTTATTGAGAGAGAATTGGATGGTATATCAACGGTTTGCACAATATCCGTTTATCCTAGTTGTCTTTAATGTCATGACTCTATTTGGTTTGTAGAATCATCATCATGCTAGGCTTGTATGCATTGTGTATGTTTGTTCATTGAGTTCAATCTTTATATTGTCACATGAGGTTCTATTTAAATGTGATGAAGTTTGCAATCAAATGAGAACTCCGTGAATGTTTATTAAGTGTTTGGGTCTAAATTTAATTGTTGCTAGTTCACACCCCTACACTTCCATTTTCATATGACACATTTTTGCCATACGAGTGTGCAAACTTATTGTATTTTATGTCATGTGTGTGTTTATATCTATATATATATGCATGTACTTCATTGGTATATTTCTAGTTTATATATATATGATATTTGTTTGTCTTTGCCTTACTTTTATTGCCCATGTGCTTTAATGTCTTAACACTTTAAGCTTCAACATGCTTTTATGTTTATTAGTTCTTTATCCTTTGCCTATTCCTGAACAAAAAGGGGGAGAATGATTATAGGGGGAGAAATGGTATCTAATCCTATTATTATCGTATCCAAGTTTGGGGGAGATTTATCTTAGGGGGAGACGTCTTTCTAAGTAGCTCATGTGTTTGATAAAGGGGAGAATTAATTTAGGGGGAGTAATTAATTAATTGCATTTAATACTTTGATATTCCCTATGCATTTGATGAGTTTGCTTAAGTGTGCAGGATTTCTTCTAAAGCGGCATTGTTTAAACGGCAAAGCGTTTGATCCTTGGGTTGATTCAAGTTTGGGTGGGTTATGTTTTGAGTCTAGTGAGCTTGACGGCCCTTTAGGATTTTTGTTTGGTTTTTGTCCCGGAATAGCCAAAGGGGGAGATTTGTAAGGACACAAATTTCCAATTGAGTCCATGTATTGTGTTGGCTCAATTCCGGACAAAAACATTTATTCATAGGATAGTATGTCATTGTAATACTCTCAAGCCTATGAAGTGTTTGTTGAAGACGTAGCGGCAAAGAGTATAAAGCTTCATCAAACATGTCGGTTTGCGTGCCTCGTTTCTACGTCATCAACTATGGTTCCATGCTCCCAAGGTATGAATGCAATTATATATATATATATAGGAGCTTGGAACAAAGTTTGTTGGGTGTTAGGTTTAATAAAAACTGTGTTTTACTTTCAGAAAAATTTAATTAGAACTTTAAAATAAAGTATATAAAGTTTCTGGGCCAAAATCGAATTTTATAAAAATTCTGGAAGTCGTTCGAAATGTCGTTCGAACGAGTTTTTCGTTCGAACCCGGTTTCGTTCAAATGAGTTTGCCAACGAGTCTAAACTGGTCCGTCGTTCGAAATGTCATTCGAATGAGATTGTTCGTTCTAACGATTTTTCTAATGAGATTCTAACTAAGTCCATACTGGTGCATCGTTAGAATTCTCGTTCGAACGAGAGTTCGTTCGAACGAAATGTCGTTCGAACGAACTGCTAGGCGGGAACAGTTTTTGGCAGTTTTTAACCCACTTTCCCATTTGTTTCTTAACTGATTTTCAAACTTTATGAAGGACGGGAATCACATTTTCCAACTTAACTTTTCCAACCTAGTTTATCTCTTAAAGAGAGTTTGAGATCAAAAATTGTTTAGGAAAATGTTCATGTTTTGAGTGTTAATTTTCAAAGAGAAATTCATATACCACTCTAGTTTACACCCAAGTTTTTTTATTCCAAGTTCTTTTATACATATCAATTGCTTGGAGTTTGGCACTGGTTTATCTCTTCCATTTCAAAGAGAAGTTTTGGTTTTCTTCTACATCCATCAAAGAAGAAGACGTTTTGTTGCGATTCTACCCACTTGGAAAAAGGCTCCTTGCTCGGGTGACGGTGACCATAGAAAGCCCTATCGGTGGATTTCAAGACCGCGGTGGTGTTCCGAGGTTATCCGCTAGGAAGAGGTGTCTATAAGAAGAAGCGTCGAGGTTGGAGAGGGATCGAGTCAGTCGTTGTAAGTCTATCTGTCTTGTTATTGTAATTCCATATCTAGTGGATTTGTGGCTAGGGCCGCCCGAGGTTTTTTTCCCGTCTTGAGTTTTTCTTCGTACATCGCGGCGTAGTGTGATATTGTTTATTTTATCTTGCATCATAATTTAGAATGCATGCTTAGGATAATTTCAAGATAAAATTTGGTTTAAATCATCACACTCATTTAAATTGGGACTAAATTAAATATTGGGTAATGTTGTTTAATTCAAGTCATTTGCTACAATTTGGTTTCGCCTAACTTTGCTAATATTGATAAATATGACTTTAGGCAAATTCTAGGACTTGGATTGATTTAATCAGTTTAAGTGGATTATAATCATTAATCTATTTATTGAACCATCACCTTACGCTTCCGCATCGAGTTTATATAAAAGGAAATTACTATTTTTAGTGTGTTCAAAATTGTAAATCCGGGGATCCATCATTCCGACTTTTACAGCCATATTACCCTGTATGAAGAAGAAATGGAAAAAATTAGCTAAAGAAAACTATATCATCTTAAAAAAGAACAATGGAAATTAATAATCTCAACTCACCCAAAATTCCTTTTGAGAAATAAAATTCCAATGATTATCCACATCTAAAGTCCTCATGAACTGAAAGTCGGGGGTATAACCCACTTAGCCTAAGACTTCATATGTATTAGTACCATTTAGGAGGATAGAGTTCTTGTATTTATTTTCCTAGGTCATCAAAGGATTAAGCTCGTACAGCTCAACATGACCATAAAAAGACGAGAAATCTTCCCCTCGTACAATCTCTAGGCAGGTCATCCATCAATGGCAGTCTTCTCTTTGGCATTGAAGTAGGGTAATTTGGGATCCTTAGCAGGCGAATCATCTATAGGCCTCTTCTTGTTGGTTTTCCTCTCCTAAAACACATTGCTTTTAGCTTTGCCGACATTTTTCTTCTCCTTATCCTCTTCAGCAACCAATTTTTTTGCCTCAGAGTTTAAAAGTTGAGTTTTTCATCCTTTCTTTGTTTGGTATGAGCCTCCTCCTTCGTTTTCTTAGTAGTTGCCTGCTGAGCTAGTTCTTTGAGTTATTTAGATTGTATTTCCTTTAATTTTTCCCAAGAAACATTATTTGGATCCATGACAAAGGAGCTTGAATTTAGAGTTGAGGCTGGACAAAAAATATAGACAAAGCAAGCTACCAATCAAGTTGATATGATGTACAAAATCACATAAAAAAGAAAGACGACCTAATACTTGTAAAAATTTCTCACCTTTTTCTAATTCTTATCGGCCTCTTCGTAATTCCCTTTAACCTGGATGACCTCCACCCCATATTCCTCCTCTTCTTTAAAACTTCTCTTATCATCATCATATGGCCTCGGTGGCCTATAAGTCTCAAGATTAATATTATCGATGCCCAAATAGTTCTTCATGGTCCCAAACATATTAAGGACGTATACATCCTCGAAGTACTAAGGGTTCAAGGTGAAAATTTGCCAAATCAACTTTACCAGCCTTTTGTCCAATGATGAGTCCTTTTTGACAATCAAGTCTGAGGATCGCCAGTCCCTAAGAATGTAAATCCCTCTTTATGGGTCATTAGAAAGGAACCCCCATTCTTCAGAGATATAGAATAATTTTGTTTTCCATTTATAATTGCTACTTTGGGTTACTTCGACTATTTTGGTGTTGGACTTCTGCGGAGAAAAATAATAGTTCCCATAATCTTTTATGTTTCCCTTTACATCATATATAAAACATAATATATCCCAATTAATATCAAACTCCCCACTTTTCTTCTAGGAGATCATGGACCCTACTATAAACCTATATGCATTTGGAGAAAGTTATGTAAGAGACACTCCATAACCCTTTAATATGGGTGTGACACCCCGCCCAATTAAATATAGGGTGATCATTCCTCTAACAATTTAAAACAGGATATTCAGTTGGTTCATTCTCAGCATCACTGTCGAAAAACTTTTTAACATATTAATCACCTATTATAAAATTAAGATAGGTGTCAAAACATTTCCAATTTAGTAAAACCAAGTAGATCAATTTCTATTAAATTTCAAAATATAATCCATTCACCACACATCGGAATGTAAATAAATACTGAACATGAATCAAGTACTGCAATAAATAAGATTGAGTAAAACTCTCAGTTCAAAACTCCAAACAATACAATAAACTGAATACAATATCTCTGATGGAAGAACTAGAAGTGGGAGACATATGCCCTAAACAAGAAGTATAGATGAAACTGAATGGAAAGGATATATGCATCTACTACAAGGACCTACAACTTCCACAACAGCTGTATCACGTCAAGCAATCCAAATCTCTAAATCTGATACTCCTGTGGCTGAGCAGCTAATATAATACATATATATAGAAAAAGAGAGAAGAGATACAAGAAACGGGTCAGAGCCCGATGTGTAAAAATGATTTAGCAAGTATTTAAAACTGGTTCTTAAAACAAGTCTTATACGCATGTTAGTTACCGAACTCTCACATGAGTTTCACACCTCTCGTCTATTGTCCACGCCTAACATACATCTAATCTCCCCTAGTTATACCTCCCAGTCTAACTAGTCAGAAACCATACTAATACTAACTATGCTCACTAGTAGTATTCCCGTATCGCCCATACAATATGCTATTCGGGTAGTTTATATCACATACTAAATCTCATTATTCACCATTTGAATAGTTAATCTTTTATTCACTAAGATTATTATGCTTCTCATTTTCATTTTTATCTACTAGTCTCACAAAGTAGAAAATTACCCAAGTACACTCATACATATATATATAGTCTCATCATCCCTATATATATATACACTAATCCTGCACACTTAGGCTAAGACCACTTGGTGCAATGTAATGATTATTATTATTACCAAGTCTACTAATTTCAAATAGTAGCAATATTCACAAGTCCATATATATATATATATAGTCACATCATCCCTACACATATATATATACTAATCCTGCACCCCTGGCTAAGACCCATTAGTGCACATATTCTGGAAATCATGCATCCCCGGGTTATCACCCATTAATGCACCTATCAATAATAATTAAGCACCATCGGGTTATCATCCATTAGTGCGCCTAACAATAAAATATTGCATCCCCGGGTTAGCACCCATTAATGCACCTATTAATATTAATCCAGCACCCCCGGGTTATCACCCATTAGTGCGCCTAACAATAATCATCCTTGTAACCCCAGGTTATCACCCATTAGTACACTTAACGATAGAGTTTCTGCACCCCCGAGTTATCACTCATTAGTGCCCTTAACTATAAGGTTCTTGCACCCCCGGGTTATCACCCATTAGTGCTCTTAATAATAATATCACATAATAGGCATACACACATACTATTATAATTTATAGGTATTTTCTCCAACCTACATATATACTGCCCATATGTATTTTAACCTCATTACTATGTATAGTATAAGATTACTATCTCTCTCGTAATCTCCATGGTATATTCTCTCTATACCGAAATAATTAAAGTATTAATTCCTACATACTTTTCCCAAAATTCCTTTTTATTTGAATTTACTATTTGGTAGTTTCTTTCACTCCAATAAACCAGTAAACTCTAAACTGGGCTCTAAGAAAATTCCCAGAAATTCACCCTGTGGTTTGAACCAGAATGGCATGTCGTTCGAACCAGAAGACATGTCGTTCGAACCAGAAGACATGTCGTTCAAACCAGAATGAGATGTCGTTCAAACCACTTTGACATATCGTTCAAACCAGAATGCATGTCATTTGAACCACTTCACGCGAGATCCCCATCTCGTTTGAACCACTTCGAGCGAGATCGAGCGAGATTACACTGTTCGTCTTCTTCACCAAACTTCAGCGTTTTTCACCATTTTTAAACCTAAAAACCTCTAAGGTTCGATTACCAACAACTCATCATCAATACCCATCAACACTTAACAGGTTATAAATCATTCCTAACCTCCTAGGATCATTAATTCATCATAAATCATCATAAATACATAAAACCCCCAAATTAATTGACATGAACCCTAGTTTCCAAAATTCCAATTAAAGAACCTAATCAAACCGGATTAATTCATCAATATATAATCAAATTCTGTGATTAATCCTCTACATACATGATGGAATTCCAACCACTAATTAAACCAATCCTTAATCATAATTTAAATCTCCAATTTTCACCCAATTAACATATAAATCATGATTAATTCCACCTATACTAACATGAGCATGATTATTCCTAAAATAAAGCAAGTAATAAACACTTGCCTCGAATATGACGGTTTGATCCGTTGGTTATGTTGGTACATACGCGTTCCTCTCTTCTCGATCTACGCGTTGGTGGTCACGGTTGTGCAAGGTGATACCAAATGAGTCTTCTCTCTTGGAATTTGGTTCTCCCTCACACCCTCCATGGCCGTTCTTGATTTGTGTAACCTGTTAACCCTAATGGACTTCCTAGGCTGATATAATAAATCCCAATTTTTGTCCATTAATTTAGCCCAAAAATACAATTTACCAAAATACCCTCTCGGGGTTCCGATTAGGCCTAAAATCACCCCGGTACCCAAACTAAACACCCGGCTATACTATTTTGACTATCTCTACCCTTCCGGACTCAATAGTACACTCGAAATGACCATACGAGTTAATAAAAATAAATTCTATTTTTATTCCATTTAATTAGTCCCGACACGACTCACACGCGTGACAGACTTAAATTACCAAACTGCCGTATTTCTCACTTCCGATAATTTATCAAATATCATAATTCCATATTACATATCACACAGTAGTATTTAATAGTTCACAACAATAAGTATTAACCCTTGTCACTCTAGTTAATAATTATATTAATCCGGATTAATAACAAATTAATTTCTCACATTTTAATTTAATTAATCCAATAACAATAATTAATTGCATATTCATTCCCATAATAATAATTAATCACATAATTATTTAAATTGTCAAAAATACGGGGTGTTACATACTTCCCCCCTTACAACGAAATTTCATCCCAAAATTCAGAAAAAGTATACCAGGTACAAACAATGCTATAAAAATATTGCGCATCGCATCCCAGCGCTCACAAGTAAGCGACTCCATACCACCCATATAGTACGCTATCGAATACCCTTAATAATGACACTTCACATGTGTTTGCTTTAAACTCTAGGTTACCCTGTCATATAGACTCTTGCCCAAGCCTTTCTGCTTAAGTTTCACTACTTCAACATTATTTTAGCTATTCACTATCTAGCCTTCTACTATTTACACCTTAATATATTTATCCTCTTTTCATATACATACGAGTTTTTCTCGTGTCGTGTCTACAAGTAAATTCGCTGTGAAATATATATTTCACACATAACATATAGGATAATATCGATTCTTCTCCGACATTTGTTATCATAACTGGTCCCTCACCTTTAACTATCTAGTAGGACAATAACAAAGTTTATCATGCCATACTTCCACTGGCACTCTGCCCGAACGTGAACTTATAGGAGTTATTTGGACACAAACTCCACTAGTGGAAGGTACCACTCTCGTCCTCCCCTAAGATCTCAAGGTTCACATAAAATTTTCTCTCCCACATTCGATTAGACCGCTTGTCTTGCCCATCCCTCTGTGGGTATTAAGCCGTACTCAATCGCATCTTAGTACCTATAATCTCACCATCTCATCTACATGAGAAGATCCTTGGGGATAATCTTCCATTCTCTAGTGGAAGGAGCACCTACCGGTTTCGAATTGTCCACCATTTTTTAATCTGTCAGGTGACCCACTGCAAGACTATCCTTGCAATATTAACCTACTTCGTAACCCATCACCACTGTTGTTTGTATTCTGATACATTTTATACTCTCTTGAATAAGTTTTAATTTATCTTGAAACGTAAGTCTCTGACAAAACTTCATTAATAAGCTTCGGCTTACCCAACTACATGTTATCAAATTCACATGCTAATCGTAATCCACTACCTGATTCAATCACCCAGGGCGCCCATACACCCTATGCCTCACGCATCTTTATACAAAAGACATAAAATTTTCTTACCTCAATTATTGCACACTCGTTATGCTGATGTGGTAGGGGTAAACTCAATCGCCCCACTAATCATGACTTAAACCATCCTTCAATGGCATCATTTCTCTGTTCCGAATAATACTAAGGCTAGGCGACTCTATTGGCCTTAAGTCATAAAATAATTATGAACTCTCAATTATATTCCTATAGGTACAATAAGCAACATACAAAACTTATGTACTATCGACCAAACTTCTCTCCAACTCCCAACGTTCGCTAGTTTCATGCGTGGGATGTCTCGCAAAGCGAAATCCGAACAAGGAACCCCCCTGATACACTACTATCTAACCTAGTCGGTTATTGAGGTCCGTAAGGCCTTCAATACATACTATGTACTTTCCCAAAATTTACGTATTGTGACATAAAAGTTTACTCGTCCACTCTCATGTCCCTAAAAATGTAACATGAAGCATGGCACCCTCACTATCCCAAGTACTTGGCGCTATAAATATATAACGAGCTATATTTCGTCGCTCGATAAGAACACACTGTATTCTAAGTCTTAACAGACAAATAAATCCCTATGCTTGGGAATTGCATATAATTAGACACTATACTCTCTGAGGTCTATAATACCATAAAATTTTCATATATATACTCATATCTGGGGCCCAACCCTATTTCAGGTGGCGCCACACAAAACTAAGATCACTCCTCCCGGAGTATCCGACACGACAGTCATAACACTACATGTTTACTATCGTTTAACCATACGGTAATTAATCACTACACATTACCATAATAAACTCTACTAAAGCTGACTCAAGTAGTAAATTATAACAACAAAACATATTCTTAGGGCCCACCCGATTCACTCACGGCAATCATCAAAATGCCCTGCTAACAATGAGAAATACGTTTGTTACAAGACTGTTAAAACTAATGTTCCCACTAAACTCGACCCGCACGCGAAGTTTAGGATTTTCAATTTACATAAAAGTTATAGCATACCCATGTCACTAGAATCTATCCTTTGCTCACAAGGAAGAAGCAAAACCTCACCAGTCTCGCCCAATCACAGGGTCTCAACATGTGGCTTCCATCACGACCCATGAGCATCTGCAATCGTCATACATCCTAGGATTTCATCCTATAGTTGTCCCCTCTCACCATGGACAATTTATTCCATCTTATGGATTTCACGCCCATTATTAAAACAGTGGCCCAAACTCTCCAGGCCTCAAATATAGCTTTATTGAAATCCCGTTTACATCCCAGGTCCCGTAGACCCTGTCATACTGCATGCTACTATTAACGAGGACTCTACTGGTCTAGACTGAACCCATTATTCTCGGGTTATAAATTTCCTGGGCCAAATTCTTTTGACCCCGAATTCTTTCACTGGAAGTCTCACCCCTCCAGTTGTTATGCCTAACTGGCACGATTTAGCATTTCTAATCTCTTCGATCTCATTTCTCAATTGTGGACACATTCAACACTTGTAGTTCTACTTCCTTCACATAAGGAAAGCTTTAGGAACTATTTGTCGCCACTAGTCCCACTCACCATTTTGGGAATGTCCTTCTCTCGGACCGACAGCCTCAACTCACTATTATTCTCCCATTATCCCTTTGGCCACGCTAGCTATTAGGAACTATGGTTGACCTCTACATCCTGATTGACTTCATTATCCTCTTGAAGTTAATCACTTAAAATTATCCAACTGAGTTCCCTATTGGGTATACTCCCATGTGGTGTTTCACTAACACCGTTATGTTCAATTCTTCCTTTCAGACAAATTCTCTAACCTTCCTGGCTTGCTTCTTCTAGAAAGAACGTAAGAAATAGTCACCGTATAACCTTGATGACATCAACACTAGTCATCCTTGCTGGATTTCTCATCCATACTTGTATTCTACTCACGGTTACTTTATCAACTATAAACCCTTTGGATAATTTATACCCCTCTGTCAGGTACGAAGTTCATTATGCAATTCAACCTCTCTCTCATGATCGGTTTCTATCTTACCCATTGTGCTAAAAATCAAAATTTCACTCACATTTTGTTACCACACCGAATGGAAGACTTCACAATCAAATCGTACTCAAATTTCTCTTTAAATTTCAAGCACACATCTTCATTTATGGTGATTGCCTCTAATCACTACACAATGCTCCTAAGAGCTATAGCTTTGAACTCAAAATTTAATTCCGAGCATCGTCACACCCCACTTTACACCATTGCCTTTGGATTTTCTACCTCCGTTGGTCTGTTACACTTTTTCATTTTCTTTTTCGCATCTTCACCGATGAGTTTTCAAAAGAGCTCCTCTGATTTCCCCTTTATCGACTATGCTAGGTGGTCTTGAAATCACTCCACCGTCATCTATGACTGTGTCCTGGGAACCCACAGTTCTCGACTGACAATTTTACTATCTCTTACTTAAGTAATTCTCATGGTGATTTTTGTCCCGATCACTCTTACCCGATTTCTCTATGTCTTTTGTTGAGCTTCTCCTCCCGCAGTTCTTCTTACGGCCCTCGTTGGTCATTTTAAAAGGTTTGGGGTTCGAATCACAACGAATTTTGTATAATGAGTCACCTCCATTATGATTCGTAGTAGGAGAACGTAAGTCGCATACGTAAGGGGACACAACAATCCCATCATAAGGCTCTACATCAAAGAACGATACGCAGAAACGTAATAAGCCGCACAGATCCTAAGGACACTATAACCTGATGCTCTGATACCACCTGTGACACCCCGCCCAATTAAATATAGGGTGATCAGTTCTCTACCAATTTAAAACATTATATTTAGTTGGTTCATTCTCAGCATCACTGTCGAAAAACTTTTTGACATATTAATCACATATTATAAAATTAAGCTAGGTGTCAAAACATTTCCAATTTAGTAAAACCAAGTAAATCCATTTCTAATATATTTTAAAATATAATCCATTCACCACACATCGGAATGTAAATAAATACTGAACATGAATCAAGTACTGCAATAAATAAGACTGAGTAAAACTCTCAGTTCAAAACTCCAAACCATACAATAAACTGAATACAATATCTCTGATAGAAGAACTAGAAGTGGGAGACATATGCCCCAAACAAGAAGTTTATATGAAATTGAATGGAAAGGATAGATGCGTTTACTGCAAGGACCTATAACTTCCACAACAGTTGCAGCACGTCAAGCAATCCAAATCTCTAAATCTGATACTCTTGTGGCTGAGCAGCTAATATAATACATATATATAGCAAAAGAGAGAAGAGATACAAGAAACGGGTCAGAGCCCGATGTGTAAAAATGATTTAGCAAGTATTTAAAACTGGTTCTTAAAACAAGTCTTATACGCATGTTAGTTATCGAACTCTCACATGAGTTTCTCACCTCTTGTCTATTGTGCACGCCTAACGTACATCTAATCTCCCCCTAGTTATACCTCCCAGTCTAACTAGTCAGAAACCATACTAATACTAACTATGCTCACTAGTAGTATTCACGTATCACCCATACAATACGCTATTCAGGTAGTTTATATCACATACTAAATCTCATTATTCATCGTTTGAATAGTTAATCTTTTATTCACTAAGATTATTATGATTCTCATTTTCATTTTTATCTACTAGTCTCACAAAGTAGAAAATTACCCAAGTACACTCATACATATATATATAGTCTCATCATCCCTATAAATATACACTAATCCTGCACACTTAGGTTAAGACCACTTGGTGCAATGTAATGATTATTATTATTACCAAGTCTACTAATTTCAAACAGTAGCAACATTCACAAGTCCATATATATATATATAGTCACATCATCCCTACACACACACATATATATATATATATATATATATATATATATATACTAATCCTGCACCCCCGACTAAGACCCATTAGTGCACATATTCTGGAAATCATGCATCCCTGGGTTATCACCCATTAATGGGCCTATCAATAATAATTAAGCACCCCCGGGTTATCATCCATTAGTGCGCCTAACAATAAAATATTGCATCCCCGGGTTAGCACCCATTAATGCACCTATTAATATTAATCCAGCACCCCCGGGTTATCACCCATTAGTGCACCTAACAATAATCATCCTTGTAATCCCGTGTTATCACCCATTAGTACACTTAACGATAGATTTTCTGCACCCCCGAGTTATCACTCATTAGTGCCCTTAACTATAAGGTTCTTGCACCCCCGGGTTATCACCCATTAGTGCTCTTAATAATAATATCACATAATAGGCATACACACATCCTATTATAATTTATAGGTATTTTCTCCAACCTACATATATACTCCCCATACGTATTTTAACATCATTACTACGTATAGTATAAAGATTACTGTCTCTCTCGTAATCTCCAAGGTACATTCTCTCTATACCGAAATAATTAAAGTATTAATTCCTACATACTTTTCCCAAAATTCCTTTTTATTTGAATTTACTATTTGGTAGTTTCTCTCACTCCAATAAACCAATAAACTCCAAACTGGGCTCTAACAAAATTCCCAAAAATTCATCCTGTGGTTTGAACCAGAATGGCATGTGGTTTGAACCAGAATGGCATGTCGTTCGGACCAGAAGACATGTCGTTCGAACCAGAAGACATGTCATTCGAACAAGAATGAGATGTCGTTCCAACCACTTTGACATGTCATTCAAACCAGAATGCATGTCATTTGAACCACTTCGCGCGAGATCCCCATCTTGTTAACCACTTCGCCCGAGATCGCGCGAGATTACACTGTTCGTCTTCTTCACCAAACTTCAGCATTTTTCACCATTTTTAAACCTAAAAACCTCTGAGGTTCGATTCCCAACAACTCATCATCAATACCCATCAACACCTAACAGGTTATAAATCATTCCTAAAATCCTAGGATCATTAATTCGTCATAAATCATCATAAATACATAAAACCCCCAAATTAATTCACATGAACCCTAGTTTCCAAAATTCTAATTAAAGAACCTAATCAAACCGGATTAATTCATCAATATATAATCAAATTCCGTGATTAATCCTCTACATACATGAAGGAATTCCAACCACTAATTAAACCAATCCTTAATCATAATTTAAATCTCCAATTTTCATCAAATTAACATATAAATCATGATTAATTCCACCTATACTAACATGAGCATGATTATTGCTAAAAGAAAGAAAGTAATAAACACTTTCCTCAAATATGACGGTCTAATCCATTGGTGATGTTGATACATATGCGTTCCTCTCTTCTCGATCTACGCGTTGGTGGTCACGGTTGTGCAAGGTGATGCCAAATGAGTCTTCTCTCTTGGAATTTGGTTCTCCCTCACACCCTCCATGGCCGTTCTTGATTTGTGTAACCTGTTAACCCTAATGGACTTCCTAGGTTGATATAATAAATCCCAATTTTCGTCCATTAATTTAGCCCAAAAATACAATTTACCAAAATGCCCTCTCGGGGTGCCGGTTAGGCCTAAAATCGCTTCGGGACCCAAAATAAACACCCGGGTATACTATTTTGACTATCTCTACCCTTTCGAACTCAACAGCACACTCAAAATGACCATACGAGTTAATAAAATAAATTCTCTTTTTATTCCATTTAATTAGTCCCGATACGACTCACACGCGTGACAAACTTAAATTACCAAACTGCCGTATTTCTCACTTCCGACAATTTATCAAATATCATAATTCCATATTACATATCACACAGTAATATTTAATTGTTCACAGCAATAAGTATTAACTCTTGTCACGCTAGTTAATAATTATTTTAATCCGTATTAATAATAAATTAATTTCTCACATTTTAATTTAATTAATCCAACAATAATAATTAATTGCATATTTATTCCCATAATAGTAATTAATTACATAATTATTTAAATCGTCAAAAATACGGGGTGTTACAATGGGTCTTATTGAGGGATGGAGGGAAAGATTAACAACAACTTGGAATGACCTAAGGGGAAAGAAAACCTCGTTGGAAGTTTTCCTATCATAGCCCCTCTCCTCTGGGTTAAGTATTCTAATGGTCTCATCATGAGGTATAGAATACAAAATTCTAAGGTCATATAGAGTATTTGCTCTGATATCACTTATGTTCCATCTGGCATCAGAGGCAGAAGGATCGTAGGAGGTTGTAGGAACCTCTCTGAGGTCCACCTCCTCAATAGTTAAAGGAACCTCAATAGGGAAGGTGGAAGGTGAATGATTAGTCATGTAAGCCCTACCTTAAGAGTTTAAATGATCAGATGAAGTTGTTTTGCTGGTATTAGCATAATTTCCCCCCAAAATATCTACTTTGTATGCTGTCAAAACTCTCTGAAGTATGATATTCTGATTTGATATACTCAACACATGGCGGCTTGGTGCCTTCGATGGTTATGTAGATGAGCCGTTTCGACCCCCTAAAAATTAGGAGGATTGTGAGGCTAATCATCACTTCCAACATGACCAAATAAGAAAAAAAAATCCATAAAAACACCAATTAGGCATTTAAAAAACCACGAAAAGGCCAAAATTCCCAAACAATCCCACAACAAATGACCCAACACCAATAATTGATCTAATAACCGATCGACCCTTGAGAACTGTTCCAAGACAGACCAATTTTACCGAGTGGACCAACCAATCCTTCATTTTTGGAAGTTTGCCTATAAATAGAGGCCTAGACAACCAGTTCAATGAGAAATAATTATGCATCTTAAATGTTACTCTCCATTTTAGTCACTTTCTCATTTGAAAAACCCCCCAAACCTCTCCTTTTTCCCTTCCCTCTCGACCCCTCATTAGAAAAACTTTCACCTTTTTACAAAAAAAAAAACTCTATCTGACCTCTCACATAAAACTAAAAAAAACTCACTTTTTTGCTTCCAAAGAGAGTATCTATGACTACAGAAATTCAAAATATACTTTTTAAGAAGATGATTTCTATCCGGAATGCAGCCAAAATATAAAGGTACTCCTGCGGTATCACAACTACGTTTTTTTTAAATTTATTTAGAATAAAATCCTAGATCTAGGGGTGGTGACGTGCTACAACACCATCTTATCTCCTTTTTCATCTTCTATTTTTTTTAAAGGTCATGTTTGAACTACGTTGATTTTGATTCCTATTATAGAGGATACATAAGCGTAATAAGGGATCCCAACCTTATAACTCAAGTCAAGCTAATATATATATATATATATATATATATATATATATATAGCATGTTTTATATATGTTTTCTATATGTGTTACATAAAAAGCAAATAAAATACCTAAAGTAGCCTATATTATATTTAGGTTAGAGGATCACTAGATCCGAGGATTCTAGAACGTGAAGTCTTAATAAAAAGAGTAGTTGATCTTATACCAATTAAGTATTAGGCAAAAAGGTACTCCTTCGGTATCATAAGTACGTTTTCTTTAAATTTATTTACTATGAAATCCTATCCTTCTTCATCTTTATTTTTCTAAAGGTCATGTCCGAACTACGCTAATTTTGATTCCTTTTATGGATAATACATAACCGTAATTAGGGGCCACCCCTGTAACTCAAGTAAAGTATATATGTGCGTGTGTGTGTGTGTGTGTGCATGTGTGTGTTTTCTAAATTTTATTTTAAATATATGTTACATAAAAAGCAATTAATTCCTAAAGTAACCTATATAATACTTAGGTTAGAGGACCACGAGATTCGGGGATTCTAGCACGTGAATGCTTAACAAAAGGGCAACTGCTCTGATACCAATTGAGGATTATGCATGTGTGCACTCAAATAAAGATATAGGGATAAATAGGTTTCTTCATGGAATTTTCCCAATTTTAAAAATTCTTTTCAATTTTAAAAATTCTACTTAAACATGCAAATAGGTGAGATGACGAGGCAACAAAATCTATAATTGTGACAAAAATTAAATTGATGCAACAACTAAGTTCAATTTCAATGGATAATCACGCATCCAATCTAGATCTAGGTGATGTGTGTGTTGGCAATGTGATAGTCAAATTAATTAACGCACACAATCCACGAAGTAAATTTATGAGGAAATATCGCCATCTAGGGGTAAATAACCTCGATGCACCATAATCTCTCATTCGACTTGAAAAACTTGTATACAATGTCGAAAGATATTTCTCTCTTATTTCCCAATAAGAAATTATTCAATAAACATTGAACTCTCCCCCAATGATATTAACCGGTCCAACTGAAGCCTATCAGATGAACAAGGAAATCGCATTTTCCTCATTAGGATCGAACCATGCTTGAAATCTTCAATATCTCACACACCTCTTTTAGATATGAGTTTTAATCTTCAATTATTATTTGGATAGATTATATTGAATATAGGCTAAGTGTATTTGATAACAAAATACTATCAATTTATCACAAAAGCTAGATCAAGTGTAAATCTAGGTTTTCTATCAATTGTGAATGGAACAAGTGATTTTGTTTAAAGAGATGCAATTTATATTTTCTGAACCTTAAAAATTATCTATCATTATTGATAAAGTATATTGGAATTGTCATATTTTAAATTGGAGTGAAAAGACTATTTTTACTAGAAAATTATAAATTTAAAATGTCGTGTGCATGGCTTACAATAGGTTATTGACACATAACCAATCGAGTATCAATCTAACGGTTGAGACTTAAGCGTTTAAAATGAGCTAAACCTGATGCCCGGGTAATAGGTAAAGGTTTATAATCCATGTGAAAACCCTAGATTATATTCTTAGCCATCGATTAGAATGGTCAAACGGTTGTAACACAAGTTGAACTTAGTAAACACATAACAAACAAAAGCTTAAGGCAACAAACACACCAAACACACCCTTAAGATCTAAAATGTTTAAAATGTATTTTATAATTGATTTTTAAATCTCAATAATGTTACTTAGATCAGTAATGTGTTTCCAGATTCTTGAAGCTTTACTCATATAAGGTACCCTCACTTAACCCTAGAAATTAAAATCCTATAAACGGAAAATCCTTAGTGGAAATCTCTTAACTTGCCACAAACCCGAAACGAAAGAACAATAAATGATAAAACACTTGAGAAAGAAAGCAAAAAGAGTAACCATTGTTTGAAACAAACTAGAAGCTGAGTTGTTGAATTTCCAAATGACTTAGTAATGTATCACGATCAACCTCTCTCTCTAGAAAGCTTGAACACACAAAATTTGATAAGACCAAGAGATGTTTCGCTCCACTTTTATAAAAGAAAAAAATGTGTGTCAAATGTTCTTATCAAAGATCCATTGAATTGCGACACATAGAACTTTTTTACCAAGATATGCCAACTCGGAACCATTTATAAAATCTTCACTCACTTCTTTAATCTATAATTATCCGGAAGATTAAGATCTCCAGGCATGAGCAAATTCTTGGGGGCTTTTATTATACCATATTTAGGGAGAATATCATGACCTAAAGATAACTGAGTAAAACTATTCAATAGAGTAAAAGTTCATCTTGGGTCGAGTAGATGTACCAAGGGATTCCATCGACTCAACATAACAGATTGGCCACAAGAAATGTGGTCGACCTCTTTTCCATTTGAACGGAGAGATCGTTGACAACAAGGCTAACTGGTAGAATATAACTTTAATAAAAAAAATTAAAGGCTGGCGAGTACCATATGATTGGCATCATCATTAGCAAACATGTACATGAACATTCCTTCATGGGCAAACATTTCAACCATCCAACATATTGGTTGTAATCCATTCAAAATATGCTCCTGCACAACCTATAAGGGAAGGACACATGTAAACACAGACTCTGGGCATGACATACATTCTTCTATACTCTCTAATTATAAAAGGATAGATCCCCTACTAGGATCTGGACTGACATAGAGATACCCATACATTCCGACTGTCAAATCACTGAGTGAACAAAGATTGAGTGAATTTTATTATTCTTAGACCTTTTGTCAACTTAAATATAATACAAATCGCTACCTTGACATGGGCCCCTCCTTGAGGGCTGAACCACATAACCCTTGTTATAATTCTTCTTATTATCACATGTGTCTTTACACATTTACATTTTACTGCTTTACCCATGTTTCTTATCTCAGATTGGATCTCAACTTGCTAAGATCAAACCTTGAAACTAATTTTAGATGATAAAAATATTATTACATGGGTAAAGTTAAAAATCACATACTTTAATGAGTTTATGACATTTATGCAATAAATTATTAGTACCATTATTTAATTGAGAAAAATCATTTTTGCACTATTATTTTTCCAATGGCGACGAAATATTGTTTATCCTCCATTTGGTTTGTTATTTCAGATTGAAAATAAAAATAAAAATTAAGTGCTAGGTGTCTCTCTGTATCGTGGAGATTTTCACCGTGACTACCTACATTATCTTACCAAACAACAACAATCCATGGGTGCACACATCTTGAGCAATTGGTAAGTCTTTATAGGGTAATTGAATCTACAATGATGCTAAATGCCAAATATGCCCAAAATATAGTGCAAAAGTTAATTCAACATAGAATATACATGGTTCAACAAATTGGCCTTAACTAAATCCTTAGGGGAAGGGAGGGGAGGTTGTTTCCTATGAAAAAAGAAGATTTGGAGTCTAAGGTTGTTATATGAGAAACCAAACCATAAGTACAAAGTGTACGTGTTTACAATTTTTTTCTCATGCTCCCTCTTAATAAATGGGGTCTTATCTATACCAAATAACAACCCTAACTCCTTCTAACATCTCACGTATTTGAATTTTTATGTAATCAATCTATTTTATGCTTATCTTGGTTTTTATGATAGACTTGGTATAATATTTTGATCCTAAATAGGTTGGTTGCATGTTATTTTCTCTTCTCTGAAGGAGTCCAGCCTTAGTCAATCTTTCTTGAGTCGATGGGCGAAGAAAGGTGAATACAAATTTTTGACCAGAAAACCCTTTAACACGACACGTGTCTCACTTATTTTTTGTGGGAATGTAATGAAAGGTCTATGCTCGCAAGTAATCCATAGGGTTATGGTTACGTGTACCGCTTCTAGAATTTTCCCAAGTCATTATAACGAGTGAAGTGTGTTACATGGGCATGGGAGATCAATGCTATAAATAAGGCATTGTACCTTCACACACCTTCGATGGTTGTGTAGAAGTCCCATTCTTCTCTCCTAACAAATACGAGGATCGTGATGTGAATCATCACTTTCAACATGCCTAAATAAGAAATAATCCATAAAACACCAATCAGGCATTAAAAACCACGAAAATGCCAAAATGCACAAACATGCCCACAAAAAATGACCTAAAACCAAAAAGTAATCTATTGACCGATCGACCCTTGAGAACTGTGCGAATATTGATTAGTTTTTTGAGTGGACCAATCAATCATGCACTCCTGGAAGTTTGCCTATAAATAGATCCCTCTCCAACAAGTTCGATAAGCATTAATTATGCCTATTAAATGTTACTCTCCATTTTAGTCACTTTCTCACTAGAAAAACCCTAAACCTCTCTTCTTTTTCCCTTTCCTATTACCCCCTCCTCAAACAAACTTTCACCTTTTTACAAGAAAAAAAAAAAACTACTTTATCTAATCTCTCATACAAAATAAAATAAAATAAAAAAAACTCACTTTTTTCTTCTAAAAATCCTATCTATCACTACAGGAATTCAAGATCTACTATCCGGACACTGCCAAAACATAAAGGTACCCCTGTGGTATCAAAGGTAAGTTTCCTTTAAATTTATTTATAATGAAGTCCTAGATCTAGGCATAGTGTCGTGCTACAACACCACCCTATCTCCTTCTTCATCTTCTATTTTTTTCTAAAGGTTACGTTCGAACTACATTGGCTTTTATTCCTTTTATGGGGGATACATAGGTGAACTAAGGGGGCCCCTATAACTCAAGTCAAGCGTATATATATAGGCGTGTTTTATCTATGTTATTTTCTATACGTGTTACGTAAACAGAAAATAAATTACCTAAAGTAAGTTATATAATATTTGTGTTAGAGGACCACTTGATCCGACGATTCTAGCATGTGAATGCTTAACAAAAGGGAAATTGATCTCATACCAATTGAAGATTATGCATTTGTGTACACTCAAATAAATATATAAGGGTGAATAGGTCTCTTAATAGAATTTGACCAATTTTAAATATTCTTTTCAATTTTTGAAATTCTTGTTAAACATATAAATAGGAGAGATGATGAGTCAATACAATCTATAATTATGACAAAAATTGTTTTGACACAATTCCTAAGTTCAATTTTAATGGATAATCATGCATCCAATCTAGATTTAGGTGATGTGTGTGTTTGCAATGTGATATTGAAACACACACAATCCACGAGATAGTTTTAGGAGGAAATACCCCCACCTAAGGGTAAAAAACCTCGATGCACCATAATCTCTCATTAGACTTGAAAAACTTTTATACATTGTAGGAAGATATTTCTCTCTTATTCCATGACAAGAAATTATTCGATGAACATTGAACTCTCCCCTAATGACAATAACCGATCCAACTGAAGCTCCATCCGATGAATGAGGAAGTCGCATTCTCCTCATTAGGATCGCACCATGCTGAAAATCTTCAATCGCTCACACACCTCTCTTAGATACGAGTTTTAATCTTTAATTATTTTTTGGATCAATTATATTGATTCTAGTCCAAGTGTATTTGATCACAAAAACTCTTAATACATCAGAAAAGCTAAATCAAGTATAGATTCAGGTTTTTTGTCAATTGTGAATTAAACAAGTGATTTTGTTTAAAGAGATGAAATTGATATTATCATAACCTTGAAAATTATCTCTCATTATAGAAAAGGTATTTTGGAATTGCCATATTTTAAATTGGAAGGAAAACACTATTTTTCCAGATTTTTTTACAAATATAATAGTGTCATGTGCATGGATTACAATATGGCAATTCCAAAATACCTTTTCTATAATGAGAGATAATTTTCAAGGTTATGATAATATCAATTTCATCTCTTTAAACAAAATTCATGTGCATGGATTACAATAGGTTTGTGCACACATAACAATGGAGTATCAATCTAAGAGTTGAGACTAAAGAATCTAAAGTAAGCTAAACTGGATGCCTAGGTAATAGGTGAAGGTTTATGATCCATGTGAAAACCCTAAATCATATTATTATCCATCTATTAAGATGATCAAATGGTTGCAACACAAGATGAACTTGGCAGACACATAACAAACATAGGCTTAAGTCACCAATCACACCAAACACGCCCCTAAGATCTAAAGTGTTTAAAATGTATTTTTTAATTGATTTTTAAATCTCAAGAATGTTACCCGGGTCAGTAATGTGTTCCTAAATTCCCAAAGTTTCACTCATACATCACTCTTACTTAAACATAGAAATGGAAAACCCTTAAAAACAAAAAAAGATAAGCGAAAATCCCTCAACTCGTCACAACCCCAAAATAATGGAACAATAAATGATAAAATAATTCATAATGAAATCAGAAAGAGTACTTGGTGTTAAAAATGAACTATAAGCTGAGTTGTAGAATCTCCAAATTACTTGGTAATGAAAAATGATAGACCTCTTTCTCTAGATAGCCTGGGCATACAGAATTTTAAAAGACCAAAAGATGGTTTTCTCCACTTTTATAAGGGCAAAAACGCATGTGTCATGCTCCTATCAAAGATCCACTGGATTGTTGACATGTGTAATACCTAAGTCAGTTGAAAATTTCATCAAGGAAACTTACAAGTCATTTTATTAGGCTGGCTGGGCAAAATAATTTTTGACCTTATAACCATGATATGCCAAGCCAGTAACATTTGTAAATACTTTACTCATTTCTTCACTCTATAATTCTCCTGAAGATTCAAATCTCCAGTAATGAGCAAATTCTTGGGGGATTTTTTATACCATATTTGGGGATCATATCATGAGCTGAAGACAACTGAGTAAAACCATTCAATAGAGTTCGAGCTCATCCTCAACCAAGAAGATGTACCATGGGATGAAATTGACTCAGTATAGTAGATTGACCACAGGCAAGGTCGTCGACCTTTTTTCATCTAAACAACCGAGATCATTAACAATAAAGGTAACTGATAGAATATAACTTTAATAAAATTGTTAAAGGCTAGCGAGTACAATGTGAGTGACATCATCGTCAACAAACATGTACAGTAACATTCCATATTAGGCCAACTTTTAAACCATCCTACATCTTGGTTGTAATCCATTCAAAAGATGCTCCGCCCCAACCTATAAGGGAAATACACGTGTAAACTCCATACTCTGGTCCTGACGTACATTCTAATATACTCATTCATTATAAAAAGAAAGATCCATCATTGGGATCTAGACTGGTAGAGAGATACACATACATTCTAACTGTCAAATCACTCAGTGAGCAGAGATTGAGTGAATTGTATTGTTCTTAGACCTTTGGTCAACTGAAACATATTACAAACAGCAACCCAGTGGACATAGACCACATAACCCTTGTTGTAATTACTTTTATTCTCACATGTATCTTTACACATTTGCATTTTATTGCTTATTTAATGTTTGTTATCTTGGATTAGATCTCAACATGCTAAGACAAAACCTTGAAACTGATTTTAAATGATAACAATATTATTGATTGGTTTATGTTAAAAGTCACATGATTTAATGAGTTTATGACATTTATGAAATAAATTATTAGTGTAAATACTTAAATGAAAAAAAAATGCATTATTATGTGTCCAATGGAAAGGACATATTTTATATCCTTCATTTAGTTTGTTATTTCAGATTGAAAATAAAAATAAAAATGAAGCGCCAAGTGTGTGTTTAGATCTTAGAGATTTGCACCATGCGTACCTTCATTATTTTACTAAACAACACCAATGAATGGGTGCACACATCTTAAGGAATTTGTAAGTTTTCATAGGGTAATTGAATCAATAATAATTCTAAATGTCAAATATGCCCAAAATATAGTGCAAAAGGTTATTCAACATAGAATATATGTGGTTCAACAAGTCTTCCTTGCTTCAGTCCATAGGGAAAGCTATGAGAGTTTGTTTACTATGAGAAAAAAAGATTTGGAGTCTAAGGCTGTTAGCTGAGATTCCAAACCATAAGTACAAAGTGTATGTGTTTACAATTTTTTCTCATGTGCCCTCCTTATAAAGGGATTCTTATTTATACCACATAACAACCCTAACTCTTTCTAACATCTTACGTAATTGATTTATGATGTAGTTAGTCTCTTTCATGATCATCTTGGTTTTTGTAATATAGACGGTGTAATATTCTGATCCTAAATAGGTTGGATGCATGTTGTTTTCTTGTCTTTGAAGGAGTCCAACCTTGGTCGATCTTTGTTGAGTCTGTTGTCGACTAAGGTCTAGGGATAGTTTGGGAATCCATGCAGCATGTCACACTCTATGGCCTAATCGGTCTCACTTTCCTTTAATTTACCCCTAGGATCGACTGGTCTTTAAGCCTAGTCAGCTTGATCTTATTGGGGAGAAAGGTGTATACGGATTTTTATCCTATAAATTCATTAAAACGACACATGTCTCACTTCTTTTGGGTGAGAATGTAATGAAAGGGATATGATCGCACGTAATCCCTAGGATTATGTTTATGTGCACCACTTCTAGCATTTTCCCAAATCGATAAAACGCGCGAAGCGTGTGCTGTGGGCATGAGAGATCAGTGCTCCAAATAAGGCATTATATCTTCACACGCCTTCAAAGATCATCTAGATATCCCGTTTCTCTCCTCTAATAAATATGAGGATCGTGATACGAATTATCACTTCCAACATGACTAAACAACACAAAAAATCCATAAAAACACAAATCATGTATTAGCAACCCACCAAAAAGGCCAAAATGCACAAACATGCCCACAACAAATGAACCAACAGTAAGAAGAGATCTAATGACCGATCGACCCTTGATAATCGAGCCATGACCGATCAATTTTACCGAGTGAACCAATCAATACTTCACTCCTGGATGTTTACTTATAAATAAAGGCCTCACCAATTACTTCGATAAGCAATATTATGCCCCTTAAATGTTACTCTCCATTCTACTCACTTTCTCAATGGAAAAAACCCAAACCTATCTACTTTTTCCATTACCTTTCAACTCCTCCTTAGACAAAGTTTCACCTTTTAACAAAAAAAATCTCCGCTTTATCTAACCTCTTCCAAAAAACCAAGAAAAATAAAATTCACTTTTTTCTTCCAAAACTCTTCTCTATCACTATAGGAATTCAAGAGTTACTTTTTAAGAAGACAGTTTCTATTGCCAAAGCAGAATGGTACTCCTACGGTATCACAAGTACATTTTCTTTAAATTTATTTACTATGAAATCCTAGATCTAAGGGTGTTGGCGTGCTACAACTCCACCCCATCTCCTTCTTCGTCTTCTATTTTTTCTAAAGTCCATGTCTGAACTACACTGACTTTGATTCCTTTTATGGAAGATACATAGGCGTAATAAGGGATCCACCCCTCTAACTCAATTCAAACACACACACACACACACACACACACACACACACATATATATATATATACACACACACACACACATAAAAACATTCAAGTTTTATATATTTTGTTTTCCATATGTGTTGCATAAAAAGTAAATAAAATACCTCAAGTAACCT
Organism: Sambucus nigra; assembly: GCA_949130495.1. Classification (NCBI taxonomy): domain Eukaryota; kingdom Viridiplantae; phylum Streptophyta; class Magnoliopsida; order Dipsacales; family Adoxaceae; genus Sambucus; species Sambucus nigra. The sequence continues at coordinate 117,069,208 of OX422224.1, read as the reverse complement.
ATATAATATTTAGGTTAGAGGATCACTAGATCTGGTGATTCTAGCACATGAATGCTTAATAAAAGGGAAACTTCTTTGATACCAATTGAGGATCGTGCATAATTTTGATCTCACAGTTATAACTACGTATCTGAACAATATCTGAGGTACCCAACCTATATACTAATCTGTTAGGCCCTCAGTCCATAGCATGTAACTCCATAAAAGCATACACATCCACTCTTATTCTACAAAAGACGAAATACAATATCGCGCCCTTACTATCTATAGTTTCCTCGCGCGAAAATAAATCCTGGTCTATTTCTCCCAGCTCGACAATAAGTCTAGCCACTCTGAATCACATCTGCAAGGTCCCTATTCCCTGGGATTTCAATTAACAATATTAACATATTAATATGCATCACATTTTAATCAATATACTCGAATATATACGCTAGACCCTATCTCATGTCAAACCTAGCAAAGATAATTCATACCCTGGTACCGTAATCACCTAGTCTTACTATAATTAACCACTATAGCCCTAAACTATAGCTAACTAGTTGAAACTTAGAAAAATCATCCAACTTACTCCCATAATTCTCGAAAGTTGTAATCTCTCGTGTAATGCAATCATTCTCTTAGTGTACCTCCACTCTCTCGTAGTCAACACCAAAGAATCCCGTTACCCCACGGTACTTATATATAAAATATGGCTGTCACGACCCATGCACCCACTAGATTCGTCTCACTCACGAATCCTTGTGACAATAATCTTAGGTTGTGACACGCCCAATGCCACTCAAAACATACCCATGCTCAACATTTCACATTTCGAGGGACAACTTATTCCCTTTTTCTCAGAATATACCTAAAATTATTGCTCTTGTATTTGTTCCCAACACTTCTAAGTATCTGATTAGCAAAGACTTTGGCTCCTCCCAAGGTGCCCATAGACCCTATATTCCATGCATATTTACACAGACCTTATATCATCACATACATAACATACTTACCTCCAGCTCGGCCCCCGCACTCTTGGCATGGTTATACCCTCCAAGTATTATCGCTGACCTTTCTAATTACTATTCAATTCTTACCTATATCCCCCACCTATCAACTTGTAGTGAAAATCTTCCCAGTGTTTCTTTTGCAACACCTCCCGACTCCACTGGCCTTATTTCTTAATGTCTCTCCATTAAACGCACTTTCTCCACACGAACACTAATTATCACTAAATTCGATGACCTAGCATCCAATAGCGTCTTCATAGTTCTGACATGTATTAAGGCGTATGCATATAACATCTCACAGTAAAGCCCAAAAGAACTTTTCCTAATGCACTATTCCTCAGCATTATCGGTCCTCGATTTTTGTAAAACCCAAAGCATACACCCGGGACACTCAATCTCTATCCCTATACTCACACATATAATCATGGACTCCCGTGTCTCTAATGGAGTTGCATATATTACTGCGCTCGTACCATCACTACCCTCTTAGCGCTATATATTAATAACGAGCTAAATCGCTCTGCTCCACGGTAACTCGACATACCCTGAATCTCATCAGTAGGAGTCCCTACACACTAAGATCCAATATAAATAGACAATTGTACTCTCTGAAGTCTACTTCATAAAATATCGCCGCAAGTTCAACCCTCTTTCAGGTTGAGACATCACAAAAAGAATATACATCCTTCCTTGGAACAACGAACACTATAGTCTTACGATAACCGCCCACCATCGATTAACAATTTGTACCTAGGATAAAATCATACCTCGAATATCACCTCTCAAAATGAGCTAACCTCATAAAATATATATCATCTCATTGTACCCATCCACTCTCTTACAGGTGGAACTTAAGAGTGCCCCATGACTCCATGGTAAATATACACATATTAGTTATATTAACGATACCTCTACTAAACTCGTTTCTCACCCGAATCTAGTACTAATAAATTACTATGACTCTCTCGCGTCACACAAAATAGACCCCAATCATCTCAGAATAAAGCTCGTAGTTTTAGTTTCCCATAACACGGGCGGCTCAAACAGTTCCTAGACATAAGACCTTTATCCTAACCAAGCCAAAAATTTCTCTAACTATTGACCCTGCTAGTCATCTGGGTCATGTCCCCTGAGTCACTGCGGACAAGATCCACCCATGTGCGTATACTCTTTTACACATAATACACCTCTTTATGTCATTCCCCTTTACTTTTTTCAGTCCCCACTGTCTAGGTCGGGGTTGTACTTCTCACGAACTTGGTAGTCTTGATCTTGATTGCTACCCTTAATCTCCCTTTGGCGCTGTTGGTCCCATGGGACATGTTGATGGCCTTGACAGCCTTGACAGAACCTACTATCACTTGGTAGTAATTATATTGATCTCGATCATTAATCTGGTTCCTCTACTGTGTATCCCTTACCTTGGTGCCTCACTAGAACTGGAAATTTCAATCTACTCTTCTGATAGATTCTCTAACTCCCTCAGCTCCATTATCATGAGAGCTTTGATACAGATTGTAAATGTACAATCTTGATGACAACAACACCATTCAACCTAGACGGATCTCCTATCCGCGCTTGTATTTCTACCTACAGTCTATTATTAACTTATAAACCTTATTTGATTCTTCGTATCCCTCTCATCTATTACGGAGTTTGCGAATTCCGTCAACTTTCCTTCACATATAGCCACTATCCGTCCCTTTTTCGAAAATGATTGAAATCTCCCTTGCCTCTTTATTTAATCTTTGGTGTGAGGATTCGTAATAATTCGAACCCCAAATTCCTCGTTATTCATGGAAATTTTCCCATGGCTATGGTGACTGACTTCCATCACCCTACGCTGCTCCTATGAGCAAACATCTTTGCCCGGGATATTAACTTGTGTGTCCCTACACTTCCCCACATGTGATCCCAATTGGATGTTTTCCATCCATTGGTAAATCACCCTTCCTCACCTTCCTCGAATTATAGCGAATTGTTCTTCTGAAAAAAAATCTTCTTCGAACCTCGCCTCTTATCGTCTACACTTGGGGTTTTAGCTTTGCACTATCGTCCTTCACGAAAGTTCTTGGGGAAACAACTGTGCCCCAGCGGTTACTCCAACTTCAATTGTTAGAACAATAATCATGGTGACTCCTATCAGGTTACTGTTCCCAGAATAATCCATGGCTTCTGCTGAGCCCCCCTCCGACAATCCTTCTAATATCCCACATTTTTCGTTCTATAATGTTCGATCTTCCATGCTTGATCGAAGCAGCATATAAATCACATCAACTATACATAATAGCAGGAGAACGTAAGTCGCATAAGTAAAAGGACACAACAATCCTATAATAAGGATCTAAATCAAAGGACTCTAAGATGAAACGTGAAAAGCCGCACAGATCCTAAGGACACTAGAACCTGATGCTCTGATACCATCTGTGACACCCCACCTAATTAAATATCGAGTGATCAGTCATATATCAAATTAAACAGGAATCTCATCTGGTTCATTCTCAGTGTCACTGTCAAAAACTTTTTAATACTTACTAACCACCTAGTATTAAAAAAGAAACGGTGCCAAATTTTATCTTTTTATCAAACAACAACAACAACAACATGCGGATGAATATATATTACCCTTCACACAATCACTGAGTCAAACATTACTAAAAATGACTACAATCATTGCTAAGAAAACCACCATCTTCAAAGCCTAAATCCAAAAATATAAACCACGAGAATAACTAAACTGAGTACATCAACTTACTGGAAAAATAAATAACTAAGGCGACATGACCAAATGGAATACTGGTTGCATCCTACTCTAGGAATGGAATGACTGAAGCGTTTAAGTCAAAATCCTGTAACATCCACAAATTCCGCAGCTACATAACCATGGATAGAACATTTCTAACGTCCCTGTGGCTGGACACCTAAAAGGTTTTGAAAATATTTTATAGTAAGGGTTAGAACTCAAAATATTTTAAAAATATTTAACAAGTGAATTAAATTGTAATAAATTAAAATGCATGAATGTTCTTCATATTTAAGCTACTGTCGCACTCCCATGAGAACTGACTCACCCCTTAACAATTGTCCACACCTAACGCTTTTCTATATAACCCACCTAGTCACCTACCCCGTAACTAGTTCTCGACAATATCCTTCCTATCACACTACTCTAGCCTGAGTACAATTATATGATTTATAAGTTATTTATTACATTAACTTAATTAATTATTCCCTATTGGAAACATATAACATTCTCACGCGTTATATGAAGTATCAATATAATTCACATCATGTATTTTACCCGTATATCAATATCTACACCATAAATACGTATCATCATATTACAACATTCACAAACATGTCGTAAATATATAAAATCCATCCTCCCGAGTAAGCAATCATCGGATGTTCTCTAAAATGTTATCATTTCCAGGTATACTCATCCACCCGGACACCCTGACACGGTTAGCTCCTCGAGTCAGTAAAATCAAATAAACGCAGTGGAGGCCGTCATAGTTCCTACTGGAAATAAGACAGAATCATGCCCAAGACATCCCACCCCTAATCGCGGATACTGTGACCTGGGGACTATACTTATCCTGCTCCTCAAGCTATGGGATTCACCTATATCGCGCAACCACTTATGATAGCAATAGAGGGGTATGTATTCTTATAAATATTATTCACACAAATATATATATACATATACGTACATACACTACACATCACCGCATATCTGTATTTAATTCATCCAGGCTACACGTGCACAATTATCGTAACACTTGCCTAACATTCCCAATTCTATATACCGACTTGATATTTAAATAATTCCCACATTTCTTTAATTATCACCCGAGTTGTGTCTCCCAATCAAATTACCCAAACTTGCTCCTTCGTTCGAAATTTAATATTGTAGAACTTATTCCTCAAATCCCACATATAAGGTTAACACCCTTTTTATTTTAAATATGCCATCATTTATTATATAACCCTATAATAAATTAACTTGACCAAATTCGTGCCTACGCACTCATAGCCCTAGTCCAAATTACACCCCAATCAATATCCCGACTCAATTAAATCAATCACGCGTTAATTAATTTATTTCGTTGGTGCCACTCAAGCAATACACCCAGACTCACTCAGTTAGACCTAAAATAAATATCCCGAATTTATTATTCACAATTCTTCTTACTAGGTCTTGCACATTAATTTAAGGTTCTTAAAGTACCCAATTTTAGCCTTAATTTCCCCCTTGAGACAATCACCCCAAATTTTACATTACTATTACCACAAATGCAATAAGTCTGTAGCCATTAACAACCCAATTCCCCCAAAACAGTAATCCCAAATCAACGTAGTGTCCAAATAGAGGATGGAGGGAAATTCGACTGGAAAACTAACCTCGTTCGAACGGCTGGCCAATCATTTGAACGACGTTGACCGTCGCTCGAACGGAAAAGAAGGTCGTTTGAATGACCCTGCTTTTCTCTCTCCTCCTTTGTCATCTCAAAATCCATCTGCCACTACTGAAACACAAACCCAAAACTCCTCATCCTTTATACATCACCGATAGTCAATTATACAAAAACCTAAGATTTCAAAACCCAAATCTTAATAATAATCTCCACTAATTTGAGGTTTTGTAATTTAAACTCTTAAATTTCTCTACATATTTAACATCTAACTCCAATTAATCCAAATTAGATATTAAACTAACCCAAGAAGATGGCATATACTTACCACCCACTATGATATGAATAGAAATTTATAATTAATTTAAAAGCAAGTTTAACCACTTGCCTTAGGGTTCGTAGGGTCTGAATCCGTTGGTGTAGATGATGATTATTTGATGAAGGAAACATACCCTTGTTCTTGTTTTTGGTTCCCATGGTTTCTCCAATTGTACCCACTTCTCTCTCACACAATTAGATTTTCTAAAATATGTTATGGCTGTCACACCCTCTCACTTTTAGGGTTTAATAACTAAATCCCGTTATTAGGCTTGTGGGCTTTATAAAAAGGTTCCAAACACTCTTATGTGGGCTTAAATATGCCTAAAAATACCCCCAAGATCCATTTACTATCCATGGATACTCCTTTTCAACTATTTCGACCCATCCGAACTCAACCGCGCACTCAGAATTGTCATCCGAATTAATTTATAACACTCTCTAATTTTTTACCTCAAAAACGCGACACCAAATAATCCAAATAATTAAGCTTCAATTCGCGAAATTAAATAGATCCTCTTATTTAAATAAATTTTCCAAATCAAGAATTTAATTTCTCCCAATAAAAAAAATTCTATTTCTCCCAAAATTAATTTAAATTAATATTCCTCAAAATTTTGGGGTGTTATAAATAACTGATCCAACTGATGCTCTATCGGATGAACGAGGAAGTTGCATTCTCCCCATTAGGATCGCACCATGCTCGAAATCTTCAATAGCTCACATACCTCTTTTATATACGATTTTTAATCTTTAATTATTTTTTTGAACAATTATATTGAATCTAGGCCAAGTGTATTTTATTAAAAAATATTCTCAATTCATCACAAAATCTATATCAAGTATAAATCTGGGTTTTTTGTCAATTATGAATGGAACAAGTGATTTTGTTTAAAGAGATGCAATTGATATTCTCTCAATGTTGAAAATTCTCTCTCATTGTAGAAGAGGTATATTTTAAATGTCATATTTTAAACTGGAGGGAAAAACTATTTTTATAGATTGTTTTCTAAATTTAATAGTGTTGTGTGTGTGGCTTACAATAGGTTCTTGCGCATGTAACCAATTGCGTATGAATCTAAGGTTGAGACTAAAGAGTCTAAAGTAAGCTAAACCAGATGCCCATGTAATAGGTATAGGTTTTTAATCCATGTGAAAACCCTGGCTCATATTCTCAGCCATCGATTAAAATGATAAAAAAAATTAACACGAGAAAAACTTCATAGACACATAACAAACACAAGCTTAACGCAACAAACATACCAAACACGCCCTTAAAATCTAAAATGTTTAAAATGTATTTTGTTATTGACTTTTAAATCTCAAGAATATTACTCTGATTAATGGTGTGTTTCTAGATTCTCAAAGCTTCACTCATATAGGGCACCCTCACTTAACCCCTGGAATGGAAAACCCAAGAAACAAAAAACCCTAAGCAAAAATCCCTCAACTCAGCACAAACCCAAAATGAAAGAATTGTAAATGATAAAAGACTTGATAAGGAAAGCATAATGTGTACCTGGTGTTAAAAACGAATAAGAAGATGAGCTGTAAAATCTCCAAATGACTCGCGATCGATCTCTCTTTCTAGAAAGCTTGAACACACAAAATTTAAAATACCAAAGATGATTCACTCCACTTTTATAAGGGCAAAAATGCATGTATCAAATGCTCCTTTTGAAGATCCACTGGATTGTTGACACATAGCACACTTAAGTCAGTTGGAAATTTCATAAAGGAAATTTACAAGTCATTCTATTAGGCCGACTAAGCAGAATAAATACCGACCTATTAACCAAGAGATGACAACCCATGACCATTTATAAAAACTTCACACACTTATTTACTATATAATTCTCTTGAAGATTCACATCTCTAGTCTTGAGCAAATTCTTGGAGGCTTTGTTATACCATATATGGGAAGCATATCATGACCTGAAGAGAACTGAGTAAAACCATTCAATAAAGTAAGAGCTCATCCCCGACTGAGGGGTTGTACCAAGGGATGACATCGACTCAACATAGAAGATTGGCCATATGCAATGTGGTCGACCTATTTTCCATCTGAACGGACAAGATCATTAATAACAAGGCTAACTGATGGATTATAACTTTAACAAAATTGTTCATGGCTGACAAGTATCATGTGAGTGGAATCATCATCAGTAAACATGTATATGTACATGAACATGCCTTCAAAGGAAAACCTTTAAACTATCCTACATATTAGTTGTAATCCATTCAAAAGATGCTCATGCCTAACCTATAAGGGCAGGACACATGTAAACCCCATACTCAGGGCCTGACATACATTATTATAGACTCATTCATTATAAAATAAAGGACCCCCATTGGGATCTGGACTGGTAGAAAGATACACATATTTTATAACTGTGAAATCACTGATTGAGCAGAGATTGAGTGAATTGTTTTTTTCATAGACCTTTGGTCAACTGAAACATAGTACAAGCAATAACCCGGTGTACGTAGGCCCCTACTTGAGGATTGAACCATGAAATCCTTATTGTAATTTTCCTTATTCTCACTTGTGTTTTTACACATTTCCATTTTACTACTTATTTATTATTTTTTTATCTCGAATTGGATCTTAATTTGATAAGATGAAACCTTGGCACCAATTTTAGACGCTACTAGTATTATTACATGGGTTATGTTAAAAATCACATAATTTAATGAGTTTATGACATTTATGCAAGAAATTATTAACATAATTATATAAATGAAAAATATATATTTTTGCACTATTATCTTTCCAATGGCAAGGACATATTCATATCCTTCATTTGGTTTGTTATTTCATATTGAAAATAAAAATAAAAATGAAGTTTTAGGTGTGTCTTTGTATCTTAGAGATTCACACCATGCCTACATACATTATCTTATGTAGCAACACCAATACATGGGTTCACAAATCTTGAGGTACTGGCAAGTTTTTATCGAGTAAGTGAATCTATAATAATGCTAAATGCCAAATATTCCCAAAATATAGTGAAAAAGGTAATTCAACATTGATACATTGTTTAGCTAATCGGCCTTGCCTAAGTACTTAGGTAAAGAGAGGGGAGTTTTTTTATTATGAGAAAAGAAGATTTGGAGCATAAGGTTGTTAGGTGAGAGGACAAACCATAAGTACAAAATGTGCATGTTTACAAATTTTTATCATGTTTCCTCCATATAAAGGGGGTCTTATTTATACCAAATAATATCCCTAACGCCTTCTAACATCTCACATAATTAAGTTATGATGTAGTTAGTCTCTTTCATGCTCATTTTGGTTGTCATAATAAAAATGGTATAATATTTTGATACTAAAGAGGTTGGATACATGTTTTTTTCTTATCTCTGAAGGAGTCCAACCTTGGTCGATCTTTGTTGAGTCACTGGCCGACTAAGGTCTAGGGACAGTTTAGGAATCCATGCCACGTGTCACACTTTATGGTCCAATCGGTATCACTTGCCTTCAATTTACCTCTAGGATCGACTAGTATTTAAGACTAGTCGGTCTGATCTTATTTCGGAGAAAGGTGTATATGGATTTTTTACTTGGAAATCTATTAACATGATGCATTCTCACTTTTCTGGGTGGGAATGTAATGAAAGGGCCATGCTTACACGTAATCCCTAGGATTATGGTTATGTGGACCGCTTCTAGCTTTTTCTTAGGGCGTTAGAATGCGCAAAGTGTGTTATATGAGCATGGGAGATCAGTGCACTAAATAAGGTATTATCTCTTCACACGCCTTTGATGGTTTTGTAGATGGCTCATTTCACTCCAATAACAAATAGGAGGATCATGATGCGAATCATCACTTTTAACATGCCCAAATAAGAAAAAAATCATAAAAACACCCATCAAGCATTAACAAACCACAGATAGTCTAAAATGCACGAACCTTCCCAAAATAAATGAACAAACAACAAGAAGCATTCAAACGACGGATCTACCCTTGATAACTGTGCCAAGAAAGACCAATTTTACCGATTGGGCCAATTAATCCTGGGCACTTGGAATTTAACCTATAAATAGAGGCCTTGCCAACTAGTTCGATAAGCAATAATTATGCCTCTCAAATGTTACTCTCCATTTTAGTCACTTTCTCACTAGAAAAACCCCAAACTTATCGCCTTTTTCCCATCCCTCTCAACCCCTCCTTAGACAAACTTTCACATTTTTACCAAAAAAACTCATTTTTCCCTAAAAGCATCTCTATCACTACAGGAATCCAAGATTTACTTTCAAGAAGACGATTTCTATCCAGATCGCTACTAAAGGAAAAAGTACCCCTCCGGTATAATAGTACATTTTCTTTAAATTTATTTACTATGAAATCCTATCCTTCTTAATCTTTATTTTTTAAAGGTCATGTCTGAACTACGCTGATTTTGATTCCTTTTATGGATGGTACATAGGCATACGTAGGGGCCCACCCAAATAACTCAAGACAAACCTATATATATACATGTGTGTGTATGTGTGTATGTGTTTTCTATATGTTATTTTCTATATATGTTACATAAAAAGCAAATAAAATTCCTAAAGTAACTTATATAATATTTAGGTTAGAGGACCACTAGACCCGAGGATTCTAGCACATGAATGATTAACAAAAATTCAACTGCTCTGATACCAATTGAGGATTATGCATGTGTGTACACTCAAATAAACACATAGGGGTGAATAGGTTTCTCAGTAGAATTTGCCCAATTTTAAAAATTATATTCAATTTTAGAAATTCTAGCTAAACATACAAATAGGTGAGATGATGAGGTAATAAAATATATAATTGTGACATAACTTAGCTCAATGTAACGACTAATTTCAATTCAATGGATAATCATGCATCCAATCTAGATTTAGGTGATGTGTATGTGTTAGCAGTGTGATAGTCAAAGTAAATAACACACAATCTACAAGACAGATTTATTAGGAGATACCCCCACCTAAGGGTAAAAACCCTTGATGCACCATCATCTCTCATTCGACTTGAAAAACTTTTATACAATGCAGGAAGATGTTTCTCTCTTATTACCTGAAAGGAAGTTATTGGATGGACATTGAACACTCCCCTAATGATAATAATTAATCCAACTGAAGCTCCATGGGATGAAGGAGGAAGTCGCATTCTCCTCATTAGGATCGCACCATGCTTTAAATCTTAAATATCAAACACACCACTTTTAGATTCAAGTTTTATTCTTCAATTATTATATGGGTCAACTATATTAAATCTATGCCAAGTGTATTTGATCAAATAACACTCTCAATTCATCAGAAAATCTAGATCAAATCTAGATCTAGGTTTTCTGTCAATTGTGAATGGAACAATTGATTTTGTTTAAAGATATGAAATTGATATTCTCTCAACCTTTAAAATTCTGTATCATTACATAATAAGTATATTAGAATTGTCATATTTTAAATTGGAGGGAAAAGATTATTTTTATTGTTTTTTTTTACAAATCTAATATTGTCGTGTGAATGGCTTACAATAGGTTTGTGCACACATAACCAGTCGAGTATCAATCTAAGGGTTGAAACAAAAGAGTCCAAAATATGCTAAATCAAACTACTAGGTAATAAGTAACACGCAAAAGTTTATAATCCATGTGAAAACCCTTGATCATATTCTTAGCCATCAATTAAAATGGCCAAACGATTATAATTCAATATGAACTTTGCAGATACATAACAAACACAAGCTTAAGAAAACAAACACACCAAATACGCCCTTAAGATTTAAAATGTTTAAAATAAATTTTGTATTTTATTTTTAAATCTGTAGAATGTTTATAAATTCAATTAAAAATACCACAAAATTATTTTTAATTAAGGAAAAATCATCAAAAAAAAAAAAATCACGCATTATTATACCAAAATATTATTTTTTCCACAATATTAACATTATAAAACATAGGCTTAATATATCTGATTAATTCCTAAGTTAAAGACAGTTAAATCAATTTTAATGCTTAAAAAATGTCAAATAATTTGAAAATATTATATGAATGCATGTGTATGAAAAGTGAGTGGTATAGTGTATGTTCCATTATATTCTGTTGTGTAATCTTTTTACCAACTAAAATCTTGTTGTGCAAATTGGGTTACCTTGGGTCTTAAATCTTGAATGATACTTGAGAGGGATCTCAACTAAAAATTATTTGCATAGACTATCCAAACTAGCTGAACACATTGATAGTCTAGACTCAGAAAAACCTAGGTGAGTTTTCTATCCAAAAGTGTTTCTATCTCACCTTTGGATATTTATGGAAAAACTTCGTCAAGTACATACATTAAGTGTGGAATATTTTTGAACTCTTAGGGAAAAAAATCCCAACCCTATCAAAGAGATAACAACCCTACCTAGAACTGAAAATAAGAAGAAGGGTGTAAAATATAACTCGACTAACAACATTTAATCCTAGACTCAAATAATAAGAAAATCTCTGATAGAATCCACACAAAATATATACCTTCAGATCAAGTGAGTATTGTTATGAAAAGAATAAAGAATACAATGTGAAATATATGTATGTACTCTACTCCCCCATTTTGGCTTAAACAGAGAAGGGTGTAAAGTAATGAACAAATAAACGGGTTTTGACAAGCACTAGATATGGTAGGTGACTTTTATCATCAACAAGCATCCTTTCCCCATAACCATCGATAGAATATTATAAACATGACAAAGATAGGAATGTGGTTTCATATACAAAAGATATATCAATCAAGCATAACCATCCCTATTTCTTTTCTTAATCTTTCCAAAGTAGTATTATCTAGTGGTTTAGTTAAAAAAAAATAGCAAGTTACTTTTCAATGTTAACATGTTCACAGTTCGTTAAACTCTACCAAATCTTTGATAAAATGATGACGTATTTTATGTGTTCGGTCAGAGAGTGCTGAACAGGATTCTTAGTTATATTTATTGCATTCTCATTATCACACAATAAAGTCACTTAAGTTTGTATAATGCTACAGTCACCTAGAATTTATTTGATCCACAATAATTGGCCACGGTAACTGCCAGCTATAATATATTCTACCTCAGCAGTAGATAAGCAAATACAATTTTTTTCTTACAGCCCCAACCAACCAAGTTGTTTCATACGTAATAATAAGTACCAAATGTACTCTTACTATCATCAGAACATCCTGCCCAGTCGGCATCATTATAACCTATGATAGTATTAGTTTTGTCTTTTGTGTACCATAATATTAAGTCTAAAGTCCCCTTAACATATTTCAAAATACGCTTAAAGGTTTTAAGGTGACTTTCTTTAGAAGAAAATTAATAATGGGCACACACAAATAGAAAACATGGTATTGGGTCGAAAAGTAGTTAAATACAATAAATTACCTATCATGCTTCTATATACCGTAGGATCAACGCATTTACCACTTTCATCTTTAGTTAATTTTGTGGTTATGCTCATGGGCGTACATATTGGCTGTATTTTTTTTATATTCTTGATCTTAATCGTTAAATATTTATTAATCTAAAAATTGATAAAGTGTTGTAAATAATATTCTGGGTAACAATTGATATCACAACAAGTGCTCTTCTTATTTTTTAGATTTAACTATCTTAGAGTTAAAGATCATAGAAAACTTTTCTGTATTTATTTTAAATGTTGCACTCTACATTTTTATTATTTGTATGCTAAAATATTTTATGTCTTTAGCTATTCATTATCTCATTTTGTGAGAAGAAAATGGATATACAGTCAACCCTGCATTTCAAGCTTTATTTTAAAGGAAGAATTCAATCCTTGTCTATATACTCATATTGATAAATCAAGTAGTGAGAAGACAAATGCTATTGTCTCATGGCAAATGATATGGAGGAGGTACACTCTAACTCTAGTGATAGTGATGATGATATTATTGATGATTATGAAGAATTACAAAATGTTTTTGATGAATTATGTGATAGTTTTGATGAACTTAAAAATAAATATATTGATCTTAAAAGGTCTCATTCATTACTTTCATCTAAATGTGATTCCATATCAAATGATTTTGAAAATTTAGAAAATGAATCTTTGAAAAATAAAATTAAAACTTTGAAAAAGGAAAAATCTGTAATTGTTACTCACCCCCTTAAAATTAAAAATAAAGAATTAAAAAAGGAGGTTGATTATTTAAAGAAATCTTTGGATACACTTACTAGAGGAAATTATTATTTTTATAATGTTGTGGAAAATTAAAGAATTTAGTTATGTGAGGATGATATTAGATATAATGAACAAAATAAGAAAAAGAATTATTCCAATTTATTTCAAAATGATGCTTCTTGTAGTCATTATAATTCTTTATGCACATATTGTGGTAGACATACACATTATTTCAAATTTTATTATTTTAGAAAAATAAGGTACAAGAACACCAAATTAGCTTGGATTACGAAAGAAATAATTATGTATGATAATCTTAATTTGCCACACTTATTTTGGGTTCCAAAAGATAAAATTGTTAGGTGCAAGACAAGTGTTGGAACTTGAACAAAAAATCAGATTAAGAACTAGTATTGAATTATTATTTTTTGTGTATGTGTTTATTATTTGATACAATTATTGTCCTTTGTTATTGTTTTGTTTATATGCTTGTTTAAGTTGAACATCATTCTTTACTTGATAAAAAATTATGATATGTTATGTTCTTGTTTAAACGCTTATTTTCAATCAATATTATTTCAAATTTATTGCATTTTATATATTAATGATTGATAATCTATTTTTGTATATGATAAAACTGACATTGATGATTATCATTCATTATGCATATACTTGAAATTTATTAAGTTCATAAGAAAATGAATTTTAATATATTTTTGTTTTAATAGTGTTTTATGGACCTAATACATTCTTGGATGGAAAAGAGAAAATATTTAAAGTTGTATCGATTTCATCTTGAAATTGCTTGTGGATTTTCAAAGCCTATGATTTGGTATGGAAAGCAAAGTTGTCATTACAAGTATCTTTACCAAAAGAGATAATGCAACACCTGAAGAAAATATATCTTTGGTATTGGTAAGATGGTAAGAAACATCATTCCTGAATTTAATATCATATATTTATTGATGATTTAAAGTATGATCTTAATTGATATTTTTCCATGCTTAGATTATTTGTCAAAGTATATGTTTGATGTTGATGACTTAGTCTTCATATGTAAATTTTTATATTTCTTATTCTTGATGATTTTATGTTGTGAGACATACACTTGATTTCGATGATAAATTTTAAGAAGAAAATTCATATGTTTTTGTGTGTTACATCTTGGCATATATTTTTTAATAATAATATTGGATTAATTTATTACTTTATTGTATATAATTTGAAATGAAAATGTCATTTGAGACATTCTAGTATACTAGTTACATGAGCTACATTTTAATATTGAAACATTCACTCATTAATTTTGATGATATGAACATATTAATCTTAGTAAGCTATATTTATGACATGTTGCATGATTAGTACCAATATTTGAATATTTGTGAAATTCATGATAATCCGACCAGCTACTCCTTATTGTTCGGTCATATTTATTATTGCGTTATTTCAACTCAATTTCATCTACAAGCTAATTTTAAACACCATATTGCCAGTTTGATTGATAAAGTTCAGTCTTTAGGTGTACACCACATCGTTTTGTCCTATCTCTATAAAAAAAATTATGTTGTCAATATATGAAGCCAGTCCTTATGTTAATATTTGTTTTGTACCTTCTAGTTTATATCAACACATCATACATACACAAATTGTCCGTATATGTTTTTATAAACCTTGTATATATATATATCAAGTCTACGAATTCAAAGAATGATTTCCTTATGACATTACTTAAATAATATTTATATTTATTTTGTCTGAACCTTTTAACAGAGCAATTATTTTCTTGGACACAATAGCTATATTCACATATTGACTAACATCTCTTTATATCAAATTATTTCTCTCTCTTCGACTAACCTATTTTGTAGGAGCTATTTTGAGGTTCCTCTTTGTCCTATATTTTTTTAGAGTGATATTTTCATATTTCAACAATCATATTTTCTTGATAAGACAAATAAAAATTTGCAGATCATATTTGAAGATCAATTCTAGTCTATTTTCTCTTAACAAAATCAAGAGCATTTAATGCACTCAAGCATGTGTCTAATAGCTAGTTTTTAAATACACATTTAAATATTCAAAGAGCTACATTGAAGGCACAAAAATGACACTATGAGCAAGAGCTAGAGAATTTATTGAGAGCATTTGAATTTATTACTCAGCTACAACAAAGAGAGTAATTATTTTACATTATTCTCAATCATTGAAGAAGAAGACTAGAGCCAACATCAGCATTTGAAGTCTCATTAAAGAAGAAGAAACTCAGATTGTAAATTATATTTTAAGGAGTTTTATTATTCTACATTGTATCAAAAATTCAGATTTGTTTGAAGCTTTGGTTGGTAACGTTGATTGATACCTACCCTCAAGTGGACCAAGTATTTTCTTCAAGTGTTTGTTAAAGTGATGGTTTGATCCTACCGTCAAGTGGATTAGGGATAGTGAAGCGCAAGGAGACGGGAGCTGCTCTACGCGCGTGAACGTTGGCTGGAATTTGGCCGAACCACGTTAAAAATTCGGTGTCTTTATTTTTTCGTACTTTATTTGCTTATTTATTTGTGCTTGATTTAATTTATATTTTTCAGCACTTAAAGTCGCAAATATATTAATTTAAAAAATTGGTAAATTTATTTTAGGGTTAAAATAATTATTTTCGAACTAGTTAATTTATTTCAGAATATTAACTTTTATTAAATACAAAAAAAATTAATATAATTATTTATTGGTTGTTAAAATTTGTATTTTAACCTGTTTAAATATTGGCTATATTTATTTGATATTCTTGGTCATAATCATTAAAGATTTATTAATCTGAAAATTGATAAGGTGATGTAAATTAAATATTTTCTAAAATTTTATTTTAACCCAAAAAGTTTGTTAAACTCAATTCACCCCCCTCCCTCTTGAGTATATTATGGGCAACAGTTCCTCTTTTTGATGGTTCATCTAAAACCCAAGGAAATGTTGAAGTTATTCCTGCAGTTGTTACTCCTGCAATTGATATTCAAATAACTACTACCTTCTCTCTTTTTTGCATAAGTCCTATCGTTATGCCTATTAAAACGAAGTATAAAAAAGCAAAATATAGTTTCCTTAACAATGAAATGACAGGGTCATTGTCGTACAAATTCCTTAAGAGCATTCATTCTTCGAATTTCTTTGAAAACATCCTCAGGAGTAGAACGAGTAGACTGTTGTTATCGAACTCACGTAGTAAGTTACTGGAGACACCGCATGATTCCTTCAGTCTGAATCTGTTGAGGTTGAATTCCAGCAGAAGGGGCTCAAGTACTAACCATCCTAAGATCGGAACAACTACGTCATCGCTAGACGTAAACTCGAGGATGACTAGATAACCTCCTTAATCTACATCGTCCATCGAGTCATCTATGGTCCTAGAAGAATACCTTCCATGTATTTCACTATTGGATGTCGCTTCTGTGTACATTGGTGCAGCCTACAGTTCATCTGCAAGAGCTAAATTTATAGTTTCTTGAAGTATGAAGGGAACATTTGCAAAGTTATCCACTTTTTGCATCACCTGCATCTAGCCCAATGCTCTATTGGTCAACATCAGTGTTTTAATGTCGTTACTTGAACCTACCTAGTCTTCTTCAACTCCACGAATCAGTTATCTTAATCTATCCAAAGCCTCTTCTCTTACACCTATTTCCCATCGGTTATCAGGATCGAGATCTATGTTAAACAAAAATGTATTCCATGCATCCATACTTCAAAATGGCTTTACCATATAATAATAGTAATAAAAGAAGTTACGAAAAGATAAAAAAATAATAATATCTTATCTATTTCCTCCATAGAATGCTAACCTGGCGATATGTTTTAGATTTAAAACATGCTCTGATACCAACTTGTCACACTTTGATTTTTGCTATGAATGAACAAGAAGTACACATAAATCAATGAATTGAAGCTAAGGTGGAATAACATAACTTTTTATACATTATTGTGGGTACCCTGAATTTAGCACCATAAGGCCTCGACGAGTAGCCTCTCCTTAGCGGCCCAAAGCCCAGGCCCATCACCTCTTGTACTCATCCGATTACCCCACGATCCCATGAAGAGAAGTTGTAAGGGAGCGCGATCCCATGTAGGGGAGATGGCTAATAAGGAGGAACCCATCACCCCCACTACTCCAACATATACATGTATAAATTAAACCCTAAGTCCGGGGCAAAGGACAAGTTGTATTCTCTGTACTTATTCTTCAGAATATAGAAAAATAACACTGACTGAACCACCGTGGACGTAGGCACATATTTGCTGAACCACGTATACCCGTTGTTGTGTGATTGGCATCTTATTTATCTTTTCTTGATTGTTACCTCTTTCATATTTATTTGTGTTGCATAATAATTGTCACCACAATTGGCGCCGTCTGTGGGAAACGTTTATTTTTCCCTGAGAAGAGCCCACTTCGAGAAAAAATCTAAGATGTCTGGTCACAGCAGCAACGCTCCTCAAGCAGGAGATATTCAGGAGCCACCCGCTCCTCGCAGGATTAGGTCTGAATTCCGACGTTCAGATCAAGGGGCTCGCTTAGAAAGGCCAGCCTCAGAAGAAAGTCAAGGACCAGCAAGGTCCACTCAGATATCCAGATTGATCGATGCATACGAAGCAAGGCTTCATGAGCAGAGGGAGTCTTCTCGCAGATATGAGGCTGAGAATGCTCGCTTGAAAAGAAGACTGGAAAAACTGGAGGAAGAACTACGTCCCGATACGAGGAGACGCCCCTATCGCACTCCTAGCCCTCAGGCGAGCAAATCTCGTAGCCGAGGAAGGAGCCCTAGGTGGAAATATCAAGGGTTAAAAGGTGGCGACTCAGACGACGACCTCCACGAGCAACTGAGAAAAGCTCGCCGCTATCAAAGCCCTGCTCGCAGCGATGACAACATACGGAACCTAGTCCGCCGAGAAATGGACCAACATCCAGCTCACCACGGCACCAGGTCGACCAGAGAACTCGCCAGGAGAGCCCTCAAGACCCAGATGAAATCGCCCTTCACGAGGGAAATTAAAGAAGAAGAAGCTCCCAAAAAGTTTGTTATTCCAAGGTTCAAGATTTATGACGGGAAGACTGATCCCATTGATCATGTCAGGCAGTACCGGCAGGCTATGACCCTCTGGAATCACCGAGATGCACTGATGTGCCGTATTTTTCCCTCGAGCCTTCATGATGTGGCCCAAAAATGGTTTGAGAAACTGCCTCACCGATCCATCAGAAATTTCAAATCCCTGGCCGAGCTCTTTACGTCCCGGTTCATCACCAGCAGCTCCCATCCCAAAAGGATGGATGCTCTATTAACAATGAAGAAAATGCCTCAGGAGACCCTCCGAGACTACATGAAGAGGTACTGGGAGTTATTCAATGAAGTCGAGGACTACGCAGAAGAGGTGGCAGTGGCTTCATTCAAAATTGGGCTACCTAGCTCTTCCCTCCTTTACCAGTCTTTGACAAAGAAGGAAGCAACCACCATTGATGACCTGATGGCCCGGATTGAGAAATACGCAAAGGTGGAAGATGTCACCCACCTTAACGTAGGAGAAAACGGTCGAGCCAAGCTCGCTACCAAGGGAAGTGAGAAAGTTGATAACCAGAAAAAAGGAGGAAAGAATGGGAGTAAGAATGGCTCCAAGAACGGAGGGAACCCTGACGTTGCAAAGTCATTTCAGGCGGTCAACACCGTCTTCAAAGAACCAATTTACAAAATTCTCGCGAAGATCAAGGATGAGCCGTTCATCAAATGGCCCCGGAAAATGGGAGGAGACCCATCGAAAAGAAATAATGCACTAAGATGCACCTTCCATAAAGAGGGAGGGCATAAGACCGAGCACTGCAAGGCTCTTAAGTCCTACCTCGAGGAGTTGGCCCAATCCGGACATTTGAATGACTTTGTGGAAAGGAAGGTAGAGAGAGTGACTCTCCACAAGGAGGCAAAACCCGACAACGTATTGGAAGACGACGCCGGACACGAATTCGTAGTAATCCATGGAGTATCCAATGTTAAGCAAATCCAGGGCAACTCAGCTCGAATGGAGGTAAAGAAGCTGACAGCGGTAATGCAAGCTTTTCAGATTGATCCAGCAAAATCACAGGCAGGAAAACGTCGGCGAGCAGAGGACATCGACTACAATAAGCACATTGTTTTCACGGATGAAGATCTTGTGGGAGTGAGGACCCCACATCACGATGCCTTAGTCATTACACTCAGGATAGCCAACTTTGATATCGAAAGGCTTCTCGTCGATCAAGGGAGCTCATCCGAAGTAATGTACATCGACCTGTTCAGAAAATTGAAGTTGAATATCACCGACCTAAAGGGAACAACTGTTCCTCTGGTCGGCTTCTCTGGGAAAATGACCATGCCTCTGGGCAAGATAGTACTACCAGTGCTCGCTGTAAATGTTTTAAAAATGATCGAATTCTTGGTGGTCGACATCGATTCACCGTATCAAGCCATCCTCGGCAGGGGATGGCTTCATGCAATGAAGGCAGTCTCCTCGACCTACCACCGAAACTCAAATATGTCACCGAGAGGGGAGTGATGGAGATACATGGCGACCAGGCAATGGCGAGAAAGTGATTCATAGCGGCTATCCGACCAAAGCCAGAGAAAAAGCCGTTCAAACCAGCAAAAAAGTGGAGGAAGGTGCAATCCCTTCCAAATAGCAATTAAAATATGGAAGGCCCGGAGTGGAAGAGACCAGGCTCCTCCCCTACGAGCGTGTTGTAGAGGACCTGGTAGAAGTAATTGCTAAAGAAGGCGAAAATAGCAGAGTCTTCCTGATCAGGACCTCACTCACTGACCAAGAGCAAAAGGGTTTGTTAACCTTACTCAGAAGCAACATAGATGTTTTCGCTTGGGAACTCTATGAGCTGCCAGGAATCGATCCCAATATGGTCTGCCATCGGTTGCACGTCAATCCCACATTCAAGCCGATAGCGCAGAAGGCAAGAAGAACTGCTCCCAAGAAGGCCGAGAACCAGTAGCTATGGCCCCGGAGGCAGTCTTCGATTTCTTGGACCTCTGGGCAAGAAGCACATCATCATCATCATCATCATCATCTCTGATTAAATTCTTCCTGGGAGGCATCTCTTCACCAGAACTTCTGGTAGTGCTCGAAGAACTGCTACTGTCAACACTTCTTGCACCCAAATTACTAACACCTGCAGGCTCACTCTCCGAGCTGCTCTCCTCTTTGTCCAATTGGATGGGCTCAGCAGAAATCTCTTCGGAATAGTCAAAGTACGGAACACTATCCACAGGTCGGGCTATGAAGCTGGAGCCTGTGTTCTTGTATTCAAGCAGAAAAGCAGCAGACCTAGGATGCTCTCCATCACCCAAAGGTTCCCTGATGTTCCAAGCTTTCACCAGTTCCGAGATACGAACCTCGCTGAGAGCAGGCTCCAAGTTCTTTGTCCTCACTGTAAAAGAGAAAGCAAGAAGAGGTTAGAAAAATCATAAAGTCAGCAAAGGTTGAAATAATAATACAACATCTACCTATATATTCTTCCCCATAAAAGGGAACAGTGAACCTCTCAGACCTCGACCCTTCAAATTGGGGGGAGAATTGACAATTCCTAACAAGAAAACCTTCTTGCCAGTAGTCCTTATGGGAATCAGGTAAATTTACTACCAATACCCTATCAGGGCTCCTAGCCTTAAGGTACAAGACACCTGAACTCATTCGAGAAAAGTAATAACAAAAGCAGACCTCGGCAAGCCCTAACCTTGTGCCGTACAATTGATTTATCCTATGAACGTCGTTCACTATTTTCCATACGTTGGGCGAACATTGTGCAGGCACAATACCAAAATAGCTAAAGAAGTGCAGAAACAGACCATTAGGGGGAAAGGTAAGACCCCCCTAGGAGAGCAACAGGACGTGAATCCAATGTGCATCCTCTATATCCCTAACGTTCCTAGGCGGCGAGGCACAACACTCAATCTCTACCCACTCAGGAATACTGTAGAATTTTCTAAACTCAGTTACTGACCTATTTCCAATCTTCGCCATTGGAAAAATACAAGAAAAACTATAAACTCAAGAAAAGGGCACGAGAGACTTACAAGGCAGAAGATCAGGTCAAATGGCGAAGAAGCGACGAGAGTGGAGACCGAAAATAGAAGGTACAAAGCTTAAGAGTTCTCAGAAGATATAAGATTGTTGGAAAAGCTAAAGCGACGAAGAGAAAATGTGTCTTATTCCAACGAGCCTTCAAGTCTAATCATAACGCACGGATAGCGAAGTGGGTGCCGCCAAAGCAACTTCACAGTTTTCAAAGAAATCGACCATCACAGCTGATTATTTAAATTCATCGGACCTGTAAAAATGGCCCAACAAATTTAGGGGCAATTGTGGGTACCCTAAATTTAGCACCATAAGGCCTCGACGAGTAGCCTCTCCTTAGCAGCCCAAAGCCCAGTCCATCACCTCTTGTACTCATCCGATTACCCCACGATCCCATGAAGAGAAGTTATAAGGGAGCGCGATCCCATGTAGGGGAGATGGCTAATAAGGAGGAACCCATAACCCCCACTACTCCAACATATACATGTATAAATTAAACCCTAAGTCCGGGGCAAAGGACAAGTTGTATTCTCTGTACTTATTCTTCAGAATATAGAAAAATAACACTGACTGAACCACCATGGACGTAGGCACATATTTGCTGAACCACGTATACTCGTTATTGTGTGATTGGCATCTTATTTATCTTTTCTTGATTGTTACCTCTTTCATATTTATTTGTGTTGCATAATAATTGTCACCACAATTATTAATATGTTACATAGAGTTAAACCACCGCAGGAGTGAGTTACACGTTTTTACTACACACGACAATACAGAAAATTGAAAAGTATCACTCCTTGCTCTCATCTTATTTAATTTCCGCCCATACGGTCATATGCACAAATAGGTGATAGGTTTCTTTATCTAATAGGGAATATATACTATCTTCTTTCTACCAGTGCATCTGGAGAAGGAAAGAATTAGCATAAATATGCTAAGTAGGTTATACCAGTTCTATAACAATGATATAGATATAAATGAGAGTTGGAGTGTCTATAGAATCAGTGTTTAAAACGTTGACAATAATGAGCTAAAAATTCCATATTTATCAGATTATAAAACATCAAAATGTTGGAACTCAAAATTCCTTGGTGATTAGTCCATTTAAGAAATATGGTACATTTCCAGTTGAGTTAGGATCGTGTTGAAGAAAGTCAAAGGGTTTTGAAATATAATCCCATTCATACTAGTTCACTAAAGGGTATAGACGTAATTAATCCATAAGTTAACTTCACAATAATTAGTCAATCATTCCCAAAACGTTTTGGGAAAAGTAATATGTTATGCTCATAATTAAAGTGGCACTCATACGTATGTAGCAATAGTCATGGCTCTCAATCATCTGAGACCAGTAGGCCAAGTCGAAAGTTTCGTGGGATAACACGTCAGTCTACTTCCTAATTAATACTGATGCTTATAGTAAAAATGGCACAAAGTTCTAGTGGGCAAACTGCATCAATAAGGTACATGATATCAGTTATTAGATGAGAAGTGTTAAAATTAATCCTTAAATTTAAATACTGGTGATAATTCAAATACTGATGATGGTTAACAAAATATCTAGTATGGAAGTATAATAACAAGCACATACTCAATGTAAATGTGGCTATCACATAGTGATATCAATAGAAGTATTTCAAATATGCAAAGTATAATACTGAAAAGGTAGGAAAAACCAATTTGTTTGGTATTCAGTTGACTTGCTATGACACTGGAATATTCAGAAGAATTGGGACTTGATTTTTTTATTATGCATTGTATGGTATATGAGTATTAGGGATTAATCAGTTAGTTTTGTATTTAAAATTGTCTCTGTTAAAGTTTTGGGGTCTTATTTATAATTAGCTTGGGACTTTGAAATAGTGAGCTTAAGCTCATTATTTAACATTAGTGAAAGAGAGTTTTTATCTTAAAATAGTTTGATGTATGCATGGTCAAAGTTTGGGGCTCAAACTCACAAGTAGGAAAAGTTGATAGGGTTTGATTCGTAATTTTAAAGAAGTTTCTTTAGTAAAAACCTTGTTTGTACATAACTTGGGCTAGAAATATCTAAACATGGTCTTATCTTATACCATTTTGATTAGAAAATTTTAATAAATATTGTGGGGAAAAAATCATAATTTCTTGATTGGCCACGCGCCCTCACGCACGTGGTCAAGGTTTCTAAACAAAGTTTTCATCTTCAACCTCTCGATTTTAACTTTTTAGTGTTTCAATCTTTAATCGATGTTTTTTCCTTCATTGTTATACCATTTGATATGATTCCTTAACAAACTTAACCAATTTTTCATTAGGAATCCAAATATATCAGTTTCATGGTTTGACATTCACTATAACTCAAGTTCTAAAACTCTGTTTTTTCATAAAAATTTGACCTGACTTTCAAGGATTTCTAGAGTCTCGCAAGGTCTCTTATGAATTGGGTTTAGTTTTTGCTATATGTGAGAGTAGTTTGGTTTTGTTTTCAAAGATTTTGATGGATTGTACATTGAGAATTTTGAATTTGCAGGTTGACTTCAAAAAACACTTTTGATCGATTTGAGCTCTACATGAACATTCATGGGCTTTAACCATTACACTCGAGATCCTTAGGTTATAATGAAGTTATCAATTGCTTCAAATCAAAGTTTAAGGCAATATATTGAGTTTCACTATTAAAGCTCAAGCTTTAATGGTGTTCCTACTTATTTTTACTATCCAAGACCACTCTACACGTAAAAGCTTGCATATTATGAGTGTTCTAACTATATTAACAATGCAGAAAACTAATAAAATTGAAAGAATAAAAAATGAAGCATAAAATGATGAGTTACCTGAATTGAGGAAAATATTGAGTTTTGAAACTAAACTGTGGGGTGAGTTTTTACTACTTAGGTTGAGCGGTATTTATACTATTTCGGGTGAGGATTTGATTAGAGCTAAAAGGAGGTGTATTTGAACTAGTTTACGTGCTTTAGTTGCGGGTAAATGGGGTGCACATGGGTTCATAGGGTTTTTCCATGTGTTTTTAACCTCTTATGTTGATGTGGGGTAGTATGTGGATGGGGTTTGAAACAAAATTCAAGAAGCTTTTAGTTTTAGTCCTTCATTATTTATATAATTGCATTTGTAGTCCTAAAAGTACACTTTCTATAAAGTTTAGGGTATTTTGGTAATTTTGGAAAGTTTCAGGGTTAAAACTATAATTTTTTATTAGTTAAGGTCTAAAGGTTTATTTGATATAAGGTTGGGGTAAAGTATTAAATATATCTCAAGTTATCTTACTCTGAAAATTTCAGGAGCTCTTTTATAATTTATTAAAACTTCAAAGGGTCTAAATTAATTAACAAAGTTATAGGTTTTTAAACATAGTTTCTTTCCTCTTTAGAAGAATTTTTATTTTACACAACTGTTGAGGTGTTAAATCATGGTCGTAGGTAAATTAGGGTTTAAAGAAATTCCCAGTTCTTACAATCTACCTACCTAAAAAAAAAATTGTCCTCGAGTTTTACCTTAAAATAAGTCAGGGTATTGATTCTTCATCACTTGTTCTAGTTTCGATGCAGCTTCTTGCTGATTTTGATGCTCCCAAAGTAATTTAACTGAGGGGAATTCCATGTTTCTGAGTTAATTCACTTGGCGATCCAGAATTTGAATGGAACGTACTTTTAATTCATAGTTGGGCTCAATTGAAACATCTTGTCATGTGATGGTATGAGATGGATCTGATATATACTGGCGTAACTGTGATATATGAAACACGTTATGGATATTTTATAATTCCACACTTGTTAATATTTTTCTCAAACTCAACCTATAACAGTGACTTAACCATGAAAACACACTTGTTAATTTTTTTTTAAAACTCATTCTTCTTTATCCCGTTTCAGGTTACGATGGAACTCGCTACTACTGAAGATCCAACTCAGCGTGGTCCCTCTCCTGTTGCCTCTGCTCATCAAGGACCAGTCTCTTCGAAGGAAATAAGTCACAGCGATCGTGGTTTAAATACAGATTTTCCAGCTTATAGTGAGTTCGGTTGTGAGATTCCTCTACCTGGTACCTCACAAGTTCTGCCTCATGGTCATTCCCTAGTCTTCCTAAGTCTCTGTGTGTAATCATTCTATCATCGAACAAATTGCCACTTATCATGCCCAAACCTTTATTGTTGACTACCTCCGATCAAACATGGTGGTGATGAGCTATATGCTCTAGGGTATGGCAATCATTATTGTTGAGGTTGACAATACCCAAACTTCAATTCTTACTAGGCCCCCCATCAATCGACATCGGGAAACTTAAGGGAGTTGGTCAAGGATGGCTTCCAACTGAACTGGTTGACTATCCACTTGAATCTTTTAAAGATCAATCAGTTGGAGAGCCAGAGGGAACTCTATTGAAAACATGTAGATGCCCAACGGGCTGAGGAGTCTATATTTGTGGAGTTGGCCCTCCGTTGGAAACAGCTAATTAAGAAGTTAAGGCTATCAAAGAAGCTCTGTTGAAAGCCAAGCAAAAATGTGAAGCCTTAGTCATTGAACGGGAAGAATTCCAGACTAGACTTAAAGGCTCTATTATTTCTCAGAGAACGTGCTTAAAAGCCTCTTCGGGCTTACCGGGGGATTTCTTCTTGTAATGCCCCAACCCGAATGTATGGTGTTGATGTAAAAAACTAGATTTGATGTAATTAATTAATAACAGATAATTATGAATAAAGAAATAAGACAAAGGATTTTTAAAGTAGTTCAGCCTTAATGAAATGGCCAACGTCCACTATCTTGTATTGCTGGGTGTTTTGCCTTAATCTAGATTAGCTTGCTTATGATAGCTTACCCTGTCATGAGGGATTTATAATGTATTTATATCCCTTGGGATGGCCATATGAATAGACAATACGTCATTATTAGATAGGCATATGTATCAGTACATAATAAGAATATTCATTAAATTTGTCTAGATCGTTTGGTCTTCCCAGCTAGTTGCTCGGTATACTGATTAGCTCGATATATTAAGAATCTCGGCTTGTTAAGTTGCTGGGTATATATAATTATGCCATGTTGGGTAACACATGTCTTATCATAACTGGTCCACGTCAGCTGACTAATTTTTGTATCAACAGAAGCCCCAAATGTTTTATAGTTGAGATTGGATGCGAGAGTGTGAAATATTATACCCAAAAGTTGCTCGGGCATCTTTCCTATGTCTTGTTTGGTTACAGATCTTTGACACTTGTGAAATTTTCTTCTCAGCATAATAGTTTTGAGCGCAAAGTGGCAAATTTGTAAATATTTCAATTTTTTGGCGAACGCTTGGGTACTTGTGTCTTTAGCCGCCGGAAATGCAATCATCATCATCTGTGATCATTACTATTCTGTTTTCCAAAGCAACGTATATAAAGGCGGTAAAAGCAGATTATCTTTTACCTTTTGCCATTTAGATTCCCAAAATCTTTGTCTTCTCGCTTTTCTTCTTACGATCGTCTTCTCTGTCATCTGCCTTAGTTAATTTCTTAATTTTTCTGTAAGAACTTCTTCCTTACTTCTTCTTTTTTTTGTTTTAGCCATCATTGTTTACCTTATCGAATCATTGGATAAGTTTAGGGACGATTTTGGGATTCCTTCTTGGGTTATTCTGTAAAAACCTTCTTGCCTTTCTTATTTATTGTCTCTAGGTGAGGGACATTGGTTTCCTTCTATTTTGTGGCCGAATGTGGTTTTTCTTTCCACCTAATCCCTTGTGTTTGTAATTTTTGTTCGTGCACGAGTAATTCCAAATACATAGAGGGTAGTTAATGGTGCACATAGATTGAATCAAAATCATGGAACTTGTCTAGGGATTCCTGAAATTATGTACTGTTATAAATGGGTTACCAGCAACACCACCTTTTATTTAAAAACTAGGTTTTCTAATAGGGCTTTAGTGGCCAATCTCCCTGATGCTAATAGGGATTATTTTGAACATGGGGTTGTGATGAAAAATTGGCAACATCCTCCACTAAAGATTGAGAAAATTATCACTGATATTTATTTTTTATGTTGCAGTTGACAGCAAGAGAAAATCCCCAAAAGAGAGTGATAATAATATAAAAGATTTGAAATTTATCTAGGGATTGCATCAAGTAATAGCTCGAGAACACGTGAGATCTGCTTCCCATTTGTTGAGATACAAGAACACCACTTCTTCTTTTATTTCTCAGCCTATTGCTCTTCCTTTGGTGATTAATCGTAAGCAGGCTTCAGTATCTTCTTCAATTATTGAAGAGTCTTCCTCTTATTTGGGCACTTCTATTGTTGACTTGATGATGAAGAAGAGGATAATACATGATCTCTTTGCTAAGGTTGCCCCTGGTGCTGAAGGGGAGAAGAAGAGCAAAGAAGATTTTCTAGCTGAAGGGACTAAGAAAAAGGATGTTGCTCCATCTAGGGGAGTAGTCACAACTATCAAGGAAGTTAACAAGAAGCCCCTAGTTTCTCTAAAAGAGGCAGCACCTTTGATTGAAGGGGTTGCTGTTGTTCGAGAAGAGACAACACCTTTGATTGAATTTATTCCTCTGAAAAGATTGAGAAGGGGTCTTGCTGAGAAGACCGTGAATGCTGCTGCTCAACCTTCTAAGGTTGAGGTACCTTCTTTCAGACTTAGTACTCTAGCTCTCATTTCTCCAAGCTTGGCCAAGAAATTGATCAGGTCTAGAACTCTTCCTGACTGTCGAGCTGCTGAGACTTCTACTCCTCGAGAGAAGGTCACTTACCTGGCATCCCAACACCTTGCATCAGTAAGTGTCATTGTACTTACCATTTTGATTCTTCACACAATGTTTATTTTCTGACATGGGCTTCTCTTCATCTTGTAGTTTGTGGTGCATTTTAATAATATCCCTGAGATGGATGAAGCTATCAAAGCTACAACTTCTTCCACTGGAGTATAAGAAGCCCTTAATGGGTTGTCAAATTCTTTGGAGGAATCCCGGAAGAAGTATGAGGATGACAAAGATGCTTAGGAAAACAAAACCAGACCTACTGAAACAGCTCAACAAAATGCTGTTGAAGTTACCAAAGAGGCTGATCTAGCTTAGCGGGCATCTATGAATGCTACACAAGAGGCTATAAATGCTTCCAAGGACACAGAGAAGAAACTGAAGATGGTTGTTTCTAGCAAGGAGGAAGCAGAGGGCAAGCTTAAAGAGGTTGAACGGCATAAGAAAGATCTTGAGCATAAAGTACTTCTTCGGAGAGGGATTCTTAGGGAAAATACTTCTTAGGGAAAATACTTCTTTGGAGAGGACGAAGAGAAGAGTTGTTGTAAAGAAATCCTTTAGCTCTGGTTTGGATAAAGGGTGGAATAAATCCATAACAACTGCCTCTACCCAAATAGAGTATGCAAGTTTGAAGTTCTTTAGGGATGAAAGGATTGAAACGTTGAAGGAGTTGAACGTTGTTGACGACTATGAACTATTTCAAAGACACATTCATGGTACTCCTCCTACTATTGAAGAAGAAGAAGAAGAAGAAGAAGAAGAAGAAGATGATGATGAAGTTGGATCTGATGAATCTTCTTTATTAATAGTAGAACAAACACCTGCTTCCATTATCCCTCAGTCCTCCGAGTAAGTTCGACACGAAACAACCTTTACCGAGAAACTCCAACTGCCCACCGAGCAGCCAACTCCTTCGTCAAAATTAGTTGAGGATATTGTAGGGAATAAGGAGAAGGTGTAAAGTTGTTCGTCCATTTGTTATTTTCTCTGTTTTCCCTTTTGTTTTATACCTTTAGTTGTACCCTCTTCTCTTATGATCAACAAAATGGACTTTCTTATTTATTTTGATCTTTTCCTTTATTGCTATGCTATTTGTTGATCTATTTTTACGTTGCCTTACTAGTTTATTACCAGGATGGAATTATTGTCAGCTCATGATACAGAGTTAATGAAGAAGTGTACTGATTACTTTAAAGTTGGTCGCGCAGACTTCTCTGAAGCACAAATAATTGATATTCTTAGCTCTGATGCCTTTGAGTGAGCAATTGATGCTTACCAATATTTGAAGTGTTTACTTGGCCGAGTTGTAGCGAATAACGTGGCTTACTATAAGATGATTGAAAACCTTCAAGGAATGATTGAAGAACTTCAACTTCACTACAAGGACACCCCTTATCTTTTGCATCAGGGTTATGAGAAGAAATACCAACAGTTGAGCGTTGATCGGGGCTATGACAAATTTATCTCATCCCATAATAAGAGAGAGAGTGTGCTAAAGCTTGAGGTTGAAGATCACAGAAATATTGCCAAGTTACTGGAGGAAAAAAATAATGTTTTGATATAAGAATTAAGACAGCTAAAATCTATTTTTTCTGTAGCTCTGGCCCCAGTCAATGATGAAGGTTTTTCCTTTTGGGACACTGAAAATTCTTCATTAAGAGAAGAATTAGAAGCTTTGAAAAGAGCCAGACCTTCATCTTCTTCCCGGGGTAGAGCAAGATCTCTTCGGGGAAGCATCAAAGAGACTAGTACTCAACAGGCTTTAGAAAACCAGGCTGCTCAACTGAAGGCAAAAAATCAATCTTTAGTTGAGATGTCCCAAAAAATTCAAACTCTTACTAATCGATTTTCCAATCAGAGCTCTGCATTGGAGAACAAAGAAAGTTTAGTAAAGAGGCTTCATCAGTATGTTGAAAGATTGACTTATCAATTCGATAAGTAGTCCAGAGAGTTTTGGATGGGGGGATACAATGAATCGTTATGTCATCTTGATGCCAGGTTGAAACAATCAAACAACGAGGGATATAAACAGCGATGGTTGAATGCATTAACTGTGATGAAGGTTGAGGATGGAAATGAGTTCTGGGATTGGTATGACCCTGGATTACTTGATCTTCCAGTACCTTCTTTCAAACTAGAGGTTAGTTGGATTCCAGTTAGATCTATTCCTCAGTGTTTAATTTCTAAATATCTTGGTGACTATAATCTGCACGAAGATTTTGAGATATACCGACCTCCACATTTTCTTGACCGACCAAGTACGAACAATACCAGAATGCTGTGAGATTTGAACTTTATCAATTCTTCTTTTGCTTTAGATGACCCTCCAGTTGGAATGGATCTTGTACCTAAATCTTAAGGAAAGAAACTAGTAGAATAGGCTATTTATATTTCGTTAGTGAATGTGTAACGAAGAAAAATCATCTTTTTGTAATTTTGTTTCCTTGGAAATAAATTAATTGTATGATGTTTTTCTGGTCAGTCTTTATGAGATCAACTACAATAATATTGTACTTGTTAGTAAATAAGTATATATGGACAAGTTATCCTCTGTTGATTTGGTTGCATAGACAGTGGAAGTTTGCCCCATATGTTTGCCTAGTTGTAGTGAATTATCACCCATAAGTGCCTAAGCAATGGAATTACTTTTATCCTATGTTCGTGCGTAGTTGTAACAATTATTTAAGTAAATAATTATCTTGGTGCCTAGGGAGTGGATATTTTACCCATCTTCGTGCCTAGTTTATATGCCACCTGGGTCACCCATAATCAAACAGGCCTTGCCTTGCTCGGTTATTGTACCAACATTATTGGTTATGTTAATGTCGACCAACTTGTAGTTGGTGATTGATGATGCCGACTAACTTTATTGGTGTTTGTGCTGATGCCGACTAACTTTGTTGGTGTTTGTGCTGATGTTGACCAACTTTGTTGAGAGAAAAAAAAAATTGTTGTTACTGAGTTAAGTTAGTATGTAGCACTAGTACTCCGAAAAAAATAACACAAACGAATATTGGGAAATCCATATTTTCATTCATACTGAAACAATGGGGGTACATGTACAGTTACATTACTGGTAATACTTTCTCAAGTTCTCTGCATTCCAAGGATTCTTCAACTCTTCCCCTTCTAGAGTATCTATTCCATAGGTGCCAAGTCGAACTACAGCTGTGACACGATAGGGCCCATGCTAGTTGGCTTCCAACTTATTATTCTTTTGAATTACTTTTTTGAGCACATAATCTCCTTCCTTGAGATTGCATTTCTTGACCCTTTTATTGTAGAACATGACAGTCCTATACTGATAAGATGCATTTCGGATTGCTGCTTCTTCTCTAACTTCTTCGAGCATATCCAAGTCCAAGTGTCTCATCATATCACTTACTGAAGAATTAAAATTAAACACCCTATGAGTAGGTAATCCTAATTCATCATGTATGACTGCTTCACTTCCAAAAGCCAACATGTAAGGGGACTCCCCTTTTTTTGTTCGGGGCGTTATTCGGTAGGTCCACAACACTGAGTGCAGCTCGTTGATCTAATTCCCTTTAGCATCATCCAATCTTTTCTTCAACCCATTCAGTAGAGTTCTATTTTCACCTCTGTTTGCCCATTACTTTGGGGATGACCCGAAGCAGAATGGATCTTTTGAACGTTGGACTGTAGATAATACGCAACAAACTCATCATCGTCAAATTAGGTACTATGATCAGTGATGAAAGTATGTGGCAGACCATATTTGCAAATAATAATCTTCCACATGAATTGTTATACCCTTTCAGAAGCCATATCAATGAGAGGTTCAGATTCCATCCATTTGGTAAAGTAATCAACCACTACTACAAAATATTTGAATCGCCCTTTTGTAATTGGTAGAGGCCAGACTAAGTCTATTACCCACATAGAAAATGACCAAGGTGAAGTATTTGGTGTTAATAATGCCTGAGGAGTTCTTCGTATAGTAGAAAATTGTTAGCACTTGTCGTATTTCTTGGCATAAGATGTACAATTAGCGCTAATTGTTGGCCAATAGTACCCCTACGTATTTATTCTCTATAAAAGAGTTCTACCTGCTACGTGAGCTCCACAAGATCCTTCATGAATTTCCTCGATTAGATCTTTAACTTATGTTGGATGAACACATCGTGGCAAATCAGTTATCACACATCTTCTGTATAAAACTCCATTGTTTAAAGCGTATTTGGCAGCTTTAAACTTTAACCTCTTGGCTGCAAGATGGTCGATTGGTAAAGTGCCTTCTTCGATATAAGCCATGATGGGATCCATCCAAGAAGGTCCTATATCAAAAGCAATCAAATTTATCATTAAATCTTCATCAATACTTCTGCTTTCAAGTATCTCAATGGGACTTATTCTTTATATCTCGGTGCGTGTAGCTGAAGCTAACCGAGCAAGTGCATTTTCCCTTGCATTCTTTAGTCTTGGTATTCTAATCACCTAGACAACTGCTAAATTGGATATAATCTCCATATCTTTAGTTAAATACCTCGACATGAATTACCCTTTTGTTGCGTAAAGACTGAGCATCTGATTTACCACTAATTACGAATCGCTGAACACCATAACTTGCTCTGCATTCAATGATTTAGCTAAGTTGAGGTCCACAATTATTATTTCATACTCAGCTTCATTGCTGGAAGCCTTGAATTGGAAACGCGAAGCATATTCTATGTCTATTCCATCTGGACTTTTGAGAATAATTCTAGCTCCACAACCTGTTGCCCATGAAGAACCATCAATGTATAAATTCCATATAGGGATATTATTATCAAACCCTTGGTCTGACAAAATCCCTTGATGGAATATCTTGTTCTTTTTTTCTTCATCCCTCAAATCTGGCTGCTTACTAGAAGATTTTAGTTGATTAGGTTCCCTCCCTTCTAGCAATTCCGCTGCTAGGAGTTGATTGGGGACAATTTTTATTGATCCTCCAGTATACTTGAGTTGCTATGCATTAGCTCCCTGTTGATCGGATATATCTGGGTAGGTAAATTCAGCAATGAAATTCGCCACTACCTGCCCTTTGAGAGAAGATCTTGGCTCATAGATAATGTCATATTCCCCTAATTCCACTACCCAATACATCAATCTTCCAGACTTTTTTGGCTTATGTAGATCCCGTCTGAGTGGCATGTCAGTGAATACCACCATCGTATGGGATTGAAAATATGGTCTCATCCTCCTGTTAGCCTCAATTAGTGCCGATGCTAACTTATCTAGTTTTGGATACCTGATCTCTGCTCCCCTGAATGCCTTGCTCATGTAGTAAACTGGTTTTTGCACTCTGCCTTCTATTCGTATCAAAGGCGAACTGACTACACTTTCTGAAATGGCTAAGTACAAATATAACTTTTCTCCCGCCACTGTCCAAGACAATAGAGGAGGTGTTCCCAAGTATCTCTTCAATTATAAAAATGCTTTCTCACATTCGTCATTCCACTCAGAGGTCTTTCTGAGCACCTTGAAGAATGGGAGACATCTATTAGTTGCTCGGGAGACAAATCTGTTGAGAGCTGCAACACGCTTTGTAAGGCTTTGAAATTCCTTCTTGGTGGTTGGGGATTATAATTCTAGCAAGGCTTTTATCTTATCAGGATTTGCTTTAGTCCCTCTTTGATTCACAATATACCCGAGGAACATGCCTTCTTGTACGCTAAAAATGCACTTGGTCGGGTTCAGCTTCATCTGATACTTCTCCAACTGGTCAAATGTTTGGCTTAAATCAGCTATATGGTCAGCTTATTTCTTACTTTTGGTTAACATGTCATCTACATGCACCATATTTTTGCCAATCTTCTTTGCAAACACCTTGGTCATCAGCCGCTGATATGTAGAACCTGCATTCTTAAGACCAAAAGGCATAACATTGTAACAATATGTTCCTTATGGGTAATGAAAGAAGCACTTTACCTGTCTTTCGGCTTCATTTTAATTTGATTGTACCTGGAGTGGGCATCCATTAAGCTTAGCAATTCGTGCCCCGAAGTTGCATCTACTAGCTGATCTAGCCTGGGCAGAAGGAAATGATCTTTTGGTCAAGCTTTATTCAAGTCTGTGAAGTCCACACACATTCTTCATTTGTTATTATTCTTCTTCACCATCACAACATTATCTAGACAATCAAGATACTTGACGTCTTTGATGAAAGAAGCATTTTGTAGCTTTTCAATGTCCTCTTGAATAGCCTAATTCTTCTCTGGACTAAAGGCTCTTCTTCGTTGCATCATTGGTTTGATCTCTTTGTTAACGTTGAGTTCGTGACATAAGAAAGCTAGGTCTATCTCTGGCATATCTTCATGACTCCACATGAATACCTATTTCCTATGCTTCAGAAACACCACTATCTCTTACTTCAATACCGGATCAAGTGAAGCACCAATCTGAGTTATTCTTTCTGGTCACTCATCATCCAGAATAATATTTTTTGTTACCTCCATGAACTGGCCTTTAACGATCTCCGCTTCATCTCTTGGGTCTAAGGTTTCAATCTTATACTCATAATATTCATCCACTTGATAAGTAGTATTTTTCTTCCTGGCGTCCTCCAATTCATCTTGCTCGGCAGATGAGTAGTAACATTCCTGAGCTACTTTTTGATCGTCTTTTACAATTCTAATACTAAAGTTGGTCGGGAACTTTAAACACTGATGTATAGTTGATGGAACTGCTTTAAACTTTTTCAAACCTACTCTCCTCATGAGTATATTGTAGGTTGATTGGACATTTTTCTCCATCACAAATAAGTGTACCTTTTCAGATCTGCAAGCAGGCCAGTTACAAATCAACATGTCTAACTTGATCATCCCCAGCGAAAAAACTTTTTCTCCAGAGAACCCAATGAGGGGCCTGTGATATGTCTCTAATTTACCAAGTTTTAAGTTCAAACTAACAAATCAAGGATAGAACATGATGTCTGTCGAGCTTCCATTATCCACCAGTACTGTTGAGATGATTACATCCTTAATTATCATTTTAATCACTAGAGTATCATCATGAGGATACAAAACGCCTTCCAGATCATTTTTAGAAAAAACAATGACCAGCTTATCTTTGTTAACCTTCCTCGGCCAATCTTCTTCTGCTAGATTTATCCCCTGTATATAAGAACAAGATTGTGCTTCATTGAGGTAAGCTTTTCTCTCAGCGGTATGATCACACCCTCCTGCATCTCCACCTGTAATCATGTTACAATCGAATGAACCAAAACGAATTAAAAATACCTCACGTTCACGTTGTATTGGCCTTTTGGGGAGATCGAGGTCATCTTTATGGTCCCTTTTCTTATCATCTCTTGGTCGGCAAGGAGATTTGGATCTCTGTCGAGCTCAGTTGTTGGTCCTCCCACCATTCCGGTGATCAACGTACTTTTTTAGCTTTCCTCATCTAATGATCACCTCTATCTCATTTTGGAGAGCCACACACTGCTTAGTCGTGTGACCATGATCCTTATGGAACTTGTAATACTTGGACTTGTTCCTTCTTTTAGGAGTTGTCCTCAGTTTTTCTGTCCAATTTAATTGTTCGTTGTTCTTGATTTCTTCCAGAACGTGGTTTATATCCACCTTTAAAGGAGTATAATTTGCATACTTCCTCATGTGGTCTAATGCTTTGTTGCCTTTCGACTACCTGTTCCCACCATTATGCTTGTGATCTTTCCTCCCCGATTTACCTTCAACCTTAGTTTCTACCTTTGCCTCTGCATTCTTCTTCGCAGTCATATCTTCTCCAGCATTCATAATTTTGGCTACTTTGGCCATCAATTCATCCATGGATTTGGGGGGATGCTTGTCCAGGGTGTAGTACAACTTATCTGGTAAAAGACCACTCATGAGAGTCGTGATGGGTGTCTTCTTCTCATAGTCAATGACTTCCAGTTTCTCATTGTTATAACGAGTGATATAGTCCCTGGTGCTTTCTCCTGCCTTCGGTCTAACGCTCAATAGATATGCTACCCTTTTAATTGGCTTTGCACCAAAATAAAAATTTCCTATAAAGATCTCGGCCAGTTGATGGACGGTCGTAATCTTTCCCCGAGGAAAGTTATTGTACCATATCTGAGCGGATCTAGTAATGGTTCCTGAGAATGCTCTACACCTCATTTCATTTGGGACTGCATTGATATCTGTTGCGACTTGATATTGCTCTATGTGGAGAACATGAATGGTTTTCCCATCATACTTAGGTGTGACCACAGGAGCCTTGAACTTTGATGGTGTGGGGAACTCCAAAATTGTTTGTACAAATGGAGATCCTTTAAAGGTTAGTTGAAGAGGGTTTTTGGCCTTTACCATTTCCCCTAATCTGTCTTCTAGTCTCTGAATATACCATTCCAAGCATCATTTCCAGTCTCTGATCTGTTTATATTCGTACGAACAACAGATCGTGCAAAATTCTCCTCTTGGAATCTTTATGTCCGAGCTACATGCCTGGGATTGGGATGTAACTGGGTTGAGCCTTCCCTTAAATTATTTGGTCATTGAGAATTTCTCGACGCAATCCGAGGAGGATTTATGTTCCTCATAGGGCCCAAACGATCGAACGAAGAGACTCTGCTCAACCTTTTCAGAGAACTTGTTCGTTATGGGGTTAGAGTAACATGTTCTTGAGAATCCAAAATTCTTATAAGAGAAGTTAGGCCAGGGTGATAGGATGGATCACTTGAATTCTCGGTATGACGAAATTCAGCGTGTCTAAATCGTGAGGATGGTGGATGCATGCTTCTACGAACATTTTGTTGTCCTGACTGGGTAGATCCTCCATTTTGGACAATATAAATGAACTATCGCATGGTTTCCTACAAATCTATTTATCCCTTGGCTATATTTACCAGGATCCCAGTGAGATCATGTGTATTTGGAGGAGCAGAAGGGTTTGGAGGATTCCCGTCATTATTCCTGTTGCTAGATTCTGGGATATCATCCATTTCTGATATTTTTTTAGTGAAAAATGCTACGTATAGTCGTTTTCACAGACGGAGCCAATCTGTTGATGTAAAAAACTAGATTTAATCTAATTAATTAATCACAGATAAATATGAATAAAGAAATAAGACAAAGGATTTTAAAGTGGTTCAGTCTTAATGAAATGGCCTACGTTCACTGTCTTGTATTACTGGGTATTTTTCCTTAATCTTAATTAGCTTGCTTATGATAGATTACCCTGTCATGAGGGATTCACAATGTATTTATAGCCCTTGGGATGCCCATTTGAATAGATAATATGTCGTTATTAAATAGGCATATGTATTGGTACATAATAAGAATATTCATTGAACCTGTCGTGATCGTTTGGTCTTCCTAGCTAGTTGCTCGATATAATGAGTAGCTCAGCACGTTAAGTTGCTCGGTATATATAATTATGCCATGCTGGGCGACACGTGTCTTATCACAACTGGTCCACGTCAGCTGACTAATTTTTATATCAACATATAGGTTACTCATAGTCAACCCGGTCTGACCCAAGCGTTAGGTGTGAAGTGCGATAGAACAACCTTATATAATGTTGTTAGTCCAATTTTATTTTAATTAAATTTTCACTTGTTTAGCATGAGATACTAGTTTCAAAATAAACTACGTGAGAAACCCATGGGAAGCACCCCAAAGTCTAAGAAAATAGAGCCACTAACGTAAACATAAATAATATATACTTACTTGTATAATTTCCTTAAAATATGAAACTGCTCCTATCCTGCCATAACAAAGCAAGGGTGTGAGCTTATGTCCAGTGGGATTTAAAGAAACTGCATAGAAATGAATGGCATAAAGGAATAATCACATGCTACAACCACATGCATGCTAAAATATGTATATATATACATATGTATACCTTTGATAACTACACATGCCAATGCATAAACCGTTTACTTTCGAAAAATCTTACTTATCCAGATTAATTTACCTTAATCTAGTAAAGAATTACTTTATTCTTATTTAGCATTTCTCGCTCTATTTAACACACCCGGTTCAATACATTAAACCATTACACTTGATTTATTCGAACCCATTCCTTTACCGGAATTTAACCCCTTTTATTCATTTCAATACACTTTAGTATTTTCATTGAAAATCACCATTTCAACACACGCATTCACCGTGTTAGAAAATACTTATTTAATCTTTAAAAATCCTTTTTACGACACATTCTTGTATTAAATATGGATTTTACCATTAAGGGTTGCTTAATTACCCCTTTATTTACCCTTTTTCCTTATCTTATGGACATTAGTAGATTTTTGCATTAACTTGTCCATTCCACCTTTATCGGAACATTTATAATATTCATTCAAGTTAGGATGTTTTAACACATTATACCACACAACCCATTTCCTTACATGTTCCATATTTTCTTTAGCTTTTCTCAGAATCTTCTTATACTGCATACTTCCACGAGCTCCATACCGTCAGCTATGCACACCATATGCTTTGTCCAGTGATTTAGGGCTTTTCACTCAAGGGTTCTGGGGCCTTCTTGCTTTATCCTGGTGTCCTCCGAGTTCCTTTTAATGTGTTCAAACATTATACAAATGTTCACATTATTACCCTTATCCTTCTCACCCAGCCTAAGCCAAAACCTGGGACTTTACCGCCCCATCTTGTGTTACACTTTGAAAATTTTACCATTTCATGTCCTTTACACTTTAATCTTGATTTTTATTCCAAAAACCATATTCGTTTAGGACCACTTTGTGTAACAACCTTTCCAACATTTTTATTTCATTAAAATGTTCCAGTTTAAATAAAATTACCATTTTACCCATTTGTTTTCAAAATCATCGTTCACTCCATTTTTACAAGTGTTAATTTCCCACAAACACAACTTAGGAATACACACTAACTTCTTAACTGTTATTATCCCTTTTACACCTTCTTACACTTGGAGTAATCTTTTACTTGATTGGAAACACTTTTACACATTTAATCCCATAAGTGTTAATAATTCACAGCATTAGTAAGTTACACTCACTAACCATTCCACGTTTACCCCTTAATACTTTAGTTAATAATTTTTACCAACATTTTCTCAAAACAAACAGTCCTTTACTTTCTTCATTCGATAAATTCAATTATACTTAAGACTACTTTTACAAGAAAATACAATTTCTTTTCTTTAACATGTGTAGTCTTATAATTTCATCTTCATTATACCCTTTAGTCTCAATTTCACACACGATGAAGACTAACTTTCTAATTATTTTTATTTCATGTTTAACTCAACAAAACCTTCTCTAATTTTTTTTATACATTTAATATCAAAATACTACAAGTCTATATATACATGAGAAGGTGGATTTTAAATCCAAAAATCCTACTACATGGTTTAAACATATTTTTCACCAAATATTTACCAAGTAAATCATCATTTCCAAACATTTTATTTCATAAAATGTTTAATACCAATATTGTTAGAAATGCCCGTTTCATAAAATACCATCTTTCAATATTCCAAAATCTTGAAATATTTACTTATTCTTTAATTTCAACAAAATATCATTTTCCAACAAAAATCACACTATTTGCAAATATTTTATTTCATAAAATATTTTTCATCAAAATTACTAGAAAATACACCATTTTCATAAAACATCAACTTACATTATTTCAAAACCTTGAAATAATTATCCCTTCTTTATTTTTAACAAAATAACATTTTCCAACATTTTTGTTCCATAAAAATATTTACTGTCTTCTACACAATAATTATACCATTTAACCAATTACACCCTATTCCAATAGTCTAAATACAAGACTACAAATGAAAAACAACAATTTACACTAAGAGTAAGGTTTACCCACCTCTAATGACTCTAATGGTGTTATTGGTGCAGGAGGAGCAACCGCCACCTTCAAATGTGGCCTAAAGGGGTTACTAATGGATC
The DNA here is from genome assembly GCA_949130495.1 of Sambucus nigra. NCBI lineage: Eukaryota > Viridiplantae > Streptophyta > Magnoliopsida > Dipsacales > Adoxaceae > Sambucus > Sambucus nigra. Next base: position 117,028,618 of record OX422224.1, on the reverse strand, counting down.
TTCCAAAGCTCGAATCTAAGAACTCCTTCAACTCCATTAAAACCCACTTCATCTTCTCCAAGAAAACCCCCAAATAAAACTCCCAAAATTCGTAGCTCTTCATTATCAATGGTCGAAATGGGATTTTTTGGGTTGAATACACCATGAAAATAGTAGAAGAGGGGTTATTTGGTGGGGGAATGGTGATGGGTGGAGGTGGAAGACCACCATCCTCTCCCCTTTCTCTCTCACTTTCTCTCTACTTATTCCAACAACAATAAACCCAAATAACTCCAAACAACCCTTAATAAAACACCCCTGAAGCCCAAAAATCTCATTTTACCCTTGCTGAACAAATCTGGACTCGACAACACTCCAAATCAACGCGCTCTAAAACATGATAGCGCACAAGGGAAATATGATCTAAAAACTCAACCAATGTCGTTCGAATGACTTAACCTACGCCGTTCAAAATATGCTTTTAACGACCCTTATAACGACCTGCTACTATAAACCAGTAGCATGTCGTTAGAAGCCCTGCTTCTAGCGACCCTTCCAACCACCTGTGTACTGTCGTTCGAGTGACATCCCTTGTCGTTTGAATGAACCTATTTCTTTTTCTTTTCATTTTTCTCCAACTTTTCACCCATAATTCATCCATATTTATAATTAACCCCTCATTAATCATTATCATTCTATAATTTAATTAATTTATCGGGGTGAGATATTACACTTCTCTTCTCCAAACATGTGGTTCCTTTTGGGTTGAAGTCCTTTTTTGTGTTGTAATTTTTCCGTTTTCTCATAGGTAATTCTTGGGCAAAAGTTCAAAATTTTATAATCTTTTTGGAGTATTTGAATGAAACAGAAATTCCTTGTTACCATGCCATACTTTGTCATTCGTTACAACTCTATTATATTTATTGCAAAGACTAAACTCTTACAATTTACAAGCAATCTCTTTCTTCTTATCTTATGAAAAGAATCACAATAAAATATATTACTCATAATGAATTGTAACAAAAGACATAACTCACATGAATTGTAACTAATGAGAACAATCACAACAAAAGACATAACTTTAACAGTTTAACATAAAATAAATATCTAAATGAGGTTGCTCGCTCAAACGTGATAGACCTTTAACAACTTACTATTAACCTTGAAAGGTTTATCCTCTTTAATCTTTGAGATTAAGCAGTAATCGGAATCGTGAGCCTCCTTCACATTGAAATGTCCCTCCCAAATCATAGAAAATTTAGACAATGGGAGTCCTCGAATGTGCTTCACAGCTACATTCAGAACTATATCTCCTTCTACGAACTTCCTTGGCTTCTCCAAGTTGACATATGCCCTAGAGAGATGTTTTGTGTACATTTAAAAGTGTTGCATCGCGTTGTCCCTATGTTCATCCAGTGATTCTAACTATGCGTGTCTACTCTGAGGAAGCATGCTACTTCGTAAGGCTTATCGGGCTAAGGGAACTTCCAGCTCTACTTACAGAATTGCTTCAGCTCCAAATACATGAAAGAACGGCGTATACCTTGTGGGTTTCCTCTTTGTTATTTGATAGGCCCACAGAACAACTGGAATCTTATCATCCCACGAACCTAGGAAATCTTCCATTGTCTTGGCGAGGATATTGACCAAGGTCTTGTTAGTTTATTCGGCTTGACCATTGCCTTTGGGATACTTCACTGTGTAGGTATAATGTATAATGGAGTACTTGTCTATGAGCATAGTTAATTATTTATTAACAAATGGGGTTCCATTATCAGAGAGAATGACCTTTGGAATCGCAAATTTTCAAATTATGTATTCTCTAATGAAGTTGGCCAACACACTTGTTGTTGCTCTTTTTAGTGGTATTGCCTCAGCCCAGTTTGTAAAGAACTTTGTTGTCACTAATATCCAGATATCTCCTATCTAAGATGGATCTCTACTAGGTCAAACGCCTAAGTGTGGAATAGGTAAGGAGTGGCCAGAGAGTGTAAGTCCACCAACGGAGTATGAATCACATTTTCATACAGTTGGCACGCCTTGCACTTGCGAACGAACTCAGTAGAATCTTTGTCCATGGTTAGCTAATAATAACCAAGGTCATTAGTTGGTCATATAGCTTTTCCCCTCCAATTTGAGCTGGTTCATGAGCTTGCTTCTAGACTTTTGTTGCTTCCTCCTTTGTGATACATATTAATGGTCTGTTGAAGTATCCTCTATGATATAGCTGCTCCTCTTGGATGTAGAATGTTGGGGCCCTTTTCTTGAGTCCCACTACATCAACTCTCTTCGTAGGGATAACTCCATCCTTGATGAAATCAATGTAAGGATACCTTCAATCTGCCTGAGTTTCAATGAAGTGACATTTAGCTGCCTCAAAAAAATGACATTTATCGCACATTTATTGTAACTCCTCTACCTCCTGCTTTATTATTTGCCAAATGTATCCCTCTCTATAGATTCTTCTGTACAGAGGGATCTTAATTATTTTGTAGTGTTTGTCATGTGTTTTCTTTAACTTTTGCTTTCTTCCTCTGGCCTGATATACCTTGATAACCATTCTCCCATAATCCTGAAGTAAAGACCTACTTGTCTTATAAAATATTGAGCTAGATGTCTCAGTTTCATCGTGCCTTCCCCAAAATCCAACCGTTTCCTAATATCGCCTCTCCAATTTTAATCTTATCCCATCGGTAAGATTATATATACCACCGAGGGAGTTATTCTTCGTTATATCACAATCGTAGTTGTGTCTCTTTTTATGGCCACTTTCTGAGCAATGGTGGCGCAAGTATCAGCATTTTTGTTCATCGTTCTAGGATTCCTCCTTATCTTGACCTGATGGAATTGGTTGATCAGCCGTTAGATGATTGTTCTGTAGGGTGACAGGCTGAGGTTATTCAACTCATATTCCCCATTCACTTATTGGACCACTAAGTTTGAATCACATTTGATGCAGAATTAACGAATTCCCCTTCGAAAGGACACTAGTAATCCTGGCACTAACACCTCATACTCTACTTCGTTATTGGAGCAAGGGAAATCTAACTTATAGTAAAGGCGAATCTCTTCCTTCCTTTTTAAAAGAATAACCCCTGGTCCCCCTTCATTTTCTGCCAAAGAACCATCAAACTGTATAGTCCACTCTTCAAGGTTTGCGTCCAAAAAGTTGGCATGCAAATCGTCTCTAGGAATGCTCTCACGAGGTGGCTCAAATATTCCACACAGAAAGATTGCTAATAAATCTGCATATGCATAGCTCTTGATCACACTAGGGACCATGCACTTCAAATCATACTCTGAAAGGATGAGGAAACACCTAGCTTCTCTTCCAATCAAAAGGGTTCTTTCCAAAAAAAAACTAATAGGATGGCGTCTTATCCCAATATGAATTGTGAAATACATCATATAATATCTAAGTTTTTGTTCTACAAACACCAACGCTAAGCAATGTATCTCTATATTATTATATCTTGACTTTGGTCAATGTATGATCCTACTCATATAGGAGACTGGCAATTCCTACCCACAAACTTTCTGCGCCACGAGAGCTCTGACAGAACTGGTGGTAGACATAAGGTAGAGCTGCAATAACATCCTGCCCTTAGAGGAATCATCGTTTGTGGAGAAGTGAGGATCTTCTTTATCTCAGTAAGAGATTCTTAGTGTGATTCCTCCCATTTTACCTTTGTGCCTTTTCACAGAAACTTCATCAGTGGATGAGTTATCTCGACTAGCCCTGGAACAAATCTCCTAAGGTAGGATATTTTATCTAGGAAACTCTTAAGCTCCTTCGTTATTCTTGGGTATGGAATCCCTAAGATCGCTCGTTATTTGTCCTGGTCCATCAGCACCCCCTGTTGATCCACCACGAAGTCCAAAAACTTCTTGCTTGTAAATCTGAAGGCACACTCCAGTGGATTCATCTTCAGCTTGTACTTCCTGCACCGAATGAACACCTTCCTTAAATTATCCATAAAGTACTCTTACTTCTTCGATTTGATGACTGGATCATCCACATAAAATTCCAAAAATTTATGAAAGAAGTCATGAAAAATGTCTATCATCATTATCACCAGCATTCTTCAACCCAAAAGTCATCACTTTATACATAAAATTACCTAACGGTGTTCTAAATGTTATTTTCTCTGCAACTATTGAATCCATCTTGATTTGGTTGTATCCCATATACCCATTTATGAAGTTATACATTTCATGTCTAACAGTAGCATTGATCAATCTATCAACGGAGGGTAGAGGGAACTCATTATTTAGGCAAGCTCTCTTCAAGTCTCTAAAGTCCATGCAGATCCATATCTGGTTTTTGTCCTTCTTTCCCACTATCATAATACTGGATAACCAAAGTGGGTGTTGTATCAGTTTGATGAACCTTGCTCATAGTGATCGTTGGACCTCCTCCTTAATATTAAGATCCATCTCAGGCTTGTTAGTTCTTATAGCTTGCTTTATCGGTATGGATGAAGGCATAACGGTCAGCTTGTGGTAACTTACTTCTTCATCTAACCCCTCCATCTCTGTGTATTTTTAGGCAAAGATGTCTCTGTACTCCTGAATCAGCTCAATCAAGGTCCTTTATTTCTCCATGCTCAAATCTTTTGAAATGAAAATAGGCCTTGGATCTTCTTCTTCAGCTAGATAAAGTTTCTCCAGTTCCATTACCTGTGACTTTAGGCAGTCCATCATGTACTATAGTTCTTCTTCTACTTCCTCCATAAATTCTTGTATATTTGAGTTATCAATGACCATGCACTGCCCCTGTTGGTCCATCAAAAAACATTCATACACTGGGTCAGCCTCTTCGTCAGCCTCTACAATAACTGCTTTGACTAGTCGCTCATGCCTTCAGAGGTGATAGATCACCTTTCCATCCTCCGTTATCACTTTTTTGCATTACTTATTGGTCGTCACAACTACTTTTCATTTCCTATCTCTTAAATCTTTTGCTAACCTGTGTCTCGAAAACCTACTCTGTACGCTTTGTCATTGAACCTCATATTCCATTGAATCTATCCTAGGTCTCATCCTATCTCTCAGTTGTTTAGAGATATTCTAAGGTTTGGGATCGATGTGGTTGACCTCCTCGGCTACTTCTCTCCTACCTACTCTTTTACTTCTTTGACCATTCACACGTCCTATCCTTTCTCTGATTGATGGAACTCTGGATCCCTTCATTTATCTCGTTAGGACTCTTGCATCCTCTTCCAACTCTGTATAAAATATTGCATTCAACATATGAGCTTCTTCGATTATAAAGGGCTTCTTCGTCGCTTGTATAACGATCTTAGTTCCCATCACATTTGCCTTAGTGCATTGGTGATATGTCAAAGGAACTAACCCTGGTTGTGCATCCATACCCTTCCTATCAAAATATGGTAGGAAGTATCACTCTCAATCATATAAAACTTGATGTGTGAAGTGAAATTCCCGATTATAATCCCCACGTTCACATACCCAATCAAGTTTGAGGATCGGTTGTCATAACCAAAGATCACCAAAGTCATTGGTATCAATCTTACCTCAAATATGTTGGATACGAGGAATGAGTTGATGGACATGATGTTTATGGATGCTCCCCTATCCATTAGAGCTCTCGCAAAACTTACCTTACTGATACTTGTCATCGCGTATAAGGGTATGTTGTGTGGTAACCTTACATCTTTATCGATATCAATGAAAGTCACTTCAAATGGGAGTTTCCTTATTAGCCTAGCCATGGACCCCTCCATCTCAGTGATAGAACTGCATTCTTTCAAGCAATGTCTAAAATTTCTTGGATTATCTCCAGTCTTCTTTCCTTTGGCATTCCCACCTGATCGAGGAACCATGAGAATTTATGCAATTGCGACACAACATGGTATTCCAATCCTTGGTCTACTTCCTCGCTATCAAGTTTATACATATCCTCCACATTTCTTGCATTTTATTCATCGCAGGGTATCAAAACGTTAGACATTCCTCTTGTGCTATCTTCTAATACCTCCTCAAACTCTTCTTGCTCCATCACCAGTTCCCTCGCATCCTTCTCATATTCTTTGTCATAAGTAACTACCACGTTACTTGTATGTGCTAGTAGTGGGTTATTGTTGATGTTCTCTTAAGGGATCTTTAAAGTCCCTGCCTTCATATATTTTCTTATAATCTTCCTCAGTGTAAAACAGGTTGCCGTTGGATGACCAATCTTTTGATGGATCTAGAAGTATTTGGGATTAGCTCTTACTTCAACATCTGGATCCATTACTGGAGTATCCTTGGGCTCATAGATTGTCCCCCTTGCACCATGGCATTATAAAAATGGACAACGTCTTCAACGGTACAAGGCAACGATGGTGGATCTTTTTTATCTCTACTAAATTTCCTTTCACTAGTCCTTCTTCAGCTGCTTGGCCCCTTTTCCTCTATCGACATATCTCACTCGTGGGGGCTGGCCATGTCCCACAACAGGTTGTACTGGATGCCTGAATATTATAGGCACCAGAATCGGGTTGGATGGATGACTAACAAAATATATCTTGCTAATTTTAAAAATATCATAAAAGTTCCTTCGTGCATTTCGTTTATGAGCTAACAGATGTGCTCTAAGGGCAAACCTTTAGCATATATCTGGAGCAATTTGGACTCCTTAGCTTCCTACCTCATATCGAGGAACCTTTTTATGAATCTTTGGATGTATGCCACCACCTCATCTCCTGGTCATTGCTTCTCCCTGCTCAGCTGTGTTAATGTAAATTCGTCTTCTGCCAGAAAGAACTTTTGGACAAAAAGAACATGCATCTCCTCCCACGTTGAGACACTCTTTGGTGTTAAGTGAGAGTACCAGGTATACGCTTTATCGGTGAGGGATTTAGAAAACTCCCTCAATCTTAACTTTTTATTGTTGCAATGGTCCCCTAAATGCTAAATTAACCGCTTGATATGCTCCTTCGAGTTTCCTCCCTTTCCTGTGTATTTCTAAAATATAGGAGGAATGTAGTCCTTCAGGTAAGGTTCCTAATTGTATGCCTCAGGATAGGGAGTATGAAAATTATTGTATAGTGATCCAACCTCACTGGCTTACTACGAGGAAGCTGTTATCATCTTTAGCATTTCTTTTTGCATCTCCGTCCTCATTTCTTTTAAGGAAAATGTAGGGGGGTTCACCCGTTGGAGCTGACTAGGCATAAAATCTTCATATTTATTCCCTTAATTTTGGTACTTTTATGGTCTTGCATTGCATTTAACCTGAATTTATTTCATATTTATACTACTAACCATTTTTGTCAAGTATTTCATGTTTTATGTTTTTCGTATGTGTTCTACACGTATTTCATGCAAGATAGTGCGAGAGAGAACTCAAAACAGAGAAAGAAACCAAAAAAAGGAAAGTTGAAGGGTATTTTTGTAAATTTTTATCCCTAGTCCAGAGGTGGGCCAATTGGAATGTTGAATAGATTAAATTCACAAGAATACGAAAAAATGGCACATCAATCCGTGCTACGGTGAAGAAGTTATGCGCATTTGAAGATGAGAAGAATTAGAGATATTAGAAAAATGAACCCGTTCGGTTCGGAAGAGAACTGGTTTGATAGGCTAGACAACCATAATATGTTCAGTTTAAGGAATCCAGTTCTCCATTAGTCACACGCCAGATTCCGTGACAAGATTAGTCACGCTTTAGAAGCGTGACAAATCGCCAGATGCGGGGGTTTTATTTTGGCCCTAGTTTTTAGTCTAGAGAGTTTTATGTTTTGAGGACTCTTTTGAACGACCCATGACTTATATATATACTCATATTAGGAGTCTTTTATGATATATTTCATTCATTATAAAAATCTTAATCAAGGAGAAACATCTAGGAGAACAATTTACATATTTGGAACCTTTAATTCAAGAGCTTTTTCAGTTTTTCTTTAAGCTTTGATTTCTTTTTGCATGTGTGTGTTCTTCAACCTTGGTAACCTTAAATTACAGAAATTTTATTATTCTTCCCTTATTTTCACATGCTTGTTAATGGATTCTTGCATTGTTAACACAATCATGTGTAGGAGCTAGTTCAAGGGTTAGGATCATGTTTTCGCCATTGATGGGTGTTGAGCTTTGAATGTTAGATCTTGGTTAGAAATACAAATAATTCAAACCTCGTGTATTAAACTTGGAATATTATGCACTAAACTTTATTTGTCATACAACATTAGTGTTTATAGCGATATTCCAAAATTAATCCACTTGCGACCACATTTGAGTGAAAGTTTAATCTTTCATTATTGAATTAAATTTCTTCATGTTTGATGTTTATAATGAATTGAATATGATCAGTTAATTATTTTCGAACCAAAATCCTTTATACACGTTGTTTAGCCCATGGAGGGGATGTGATCCTCACCATGTTTTCCTATTCTTTATTTAAGTTTTAATTAGTTTTGGTTAAATTCTTTATTTTTTTCCCTTTTTCCTTTCTCACCCCATTGTCATCTTTTACACTTTACTTTATAAGTAATAAATAAATTAAAATCTATCAAACATTCCATGTGTTCGACACTCAATTTTACCGGATTTATACTTGAGCGACCGGCTTACACCTTAGTCGATTGAATAGCCTCTATACTCCATAAAACTATAGTTAAAGTTTAGGGGTTCTTTGTATTGTGCTCGAAAATCGATAACAACGATTAGCGTAATACACAAACGGTTGGTTTTCACGTCGATCAAAATGGCATTGTCGCCGGGGACTGGGTAGACTAATAGTTTAGGTGGATTTAATTCAAAATTTGACTTTAATTCTTAAAAAGCCAAAAAAAATCATAAAATCAAAAATTCCAAAAAAAACTAAAAAAAATATAACAACTCTCAAGTCTTTTCATGCAATGTTCGCAACAAACTCCTCAATCCACTCCAATCCGCATTCACAAAAATACGATAGTATAGTACGACCCCGATAGTTCACACACTCCTAACGCTCCATAATTTTGAGTTCCACCTTCTACATCGCCAAATTCTATTACTAGTCACACTTATAGGGCGTCGAGTGAGGATACCGAGTCATTTAGAGAGAGAGAGATGTCTAACAACGCAAGCTATGGTACGGGTGAGGGTGAGATAGACTATCGTCCGATGAGACACCTTTTATATCCTAAGAAAACTATCACTCCGGGATGCATTCTACTTCCGTACAATGAGGGACAATTTCACTTTTGAAATGGGATGATCCAGATTCTTTCCAATGTTCACGGTTTGGATTCGGATAAACCATACCTCCCCATCCGTGAATTCGAAGAGGCGTGCGATACATTTAGCGATCAAGCTTTCACTCAAGACATCGTTCTCCTAAAACTTTTTCCTTTCTCTTTAAAGGATAAAGCTAAGACCTGGATATGGTCTTTATCACCGAACTAAATCGGATCATGGAGAGAGATGTAAGACAATTTTTTTTAAATTCCTCACCCAATATAGAACAAATTCCATAAAGGCTCAAATTCAAACTTTTAAGCAACAAGAAAATTAGTCATTCGATCGATGTTAGGAACGTTTCAACGAGTTAGTCAACACATGTACACATCATGGCTTTAAAAAATATCATCTTATTTCTTTCTTTCATCAAGGGTTAAGTATAGCTTCTGTAGAGGGGGGCGTGAAGGTAATCATGAGATTATGGATAATTCCCCAATTAGCAACAGTGTTTGGTATTAAGAAACCGAGGCAACTCAAGCATGGAAACTCAGCTAGGCAGCTTGGCGTGGCAACTCAGCGAGGCAGCTTGGCGTAGCAACCCATCTTGGCATGGCAACCCGTACTTTAGATTATTGTGTCAGTCATATTGTATCTTTGTTTATATTGATTGTCAGCTATAACTGTTATAATGATGTAACGAGAATAATAAGAAGTTTTAGTATGAGGTCAAACGGTACTCGCGAGAGACCATGCTTGGCAGGGCTCGGGAGAGCTTTTATGCTCTAACGAATGACCTCATCGCGGGAACTTTAGAGGGAATTGGTTTGGAGGATTGAGAATTGAGGCACCATTGGGGCTCGTACCAACCATCTTAGATACACTTGGTAAAACACCTAAGAACCTTAACCGAGGAACCTCGGGAGGAGCAGCTTGGAGTTCCATCGAGCGTTGAGTTGTGAACCAAATAGCCCTCTACTTAATGTCACATCTATGGTAGGTGATGTCACTATCTAGCTAAACAATGTTAAACCTACACTTGAGTAAACCACCTTAGTATTTGAGGCTGTCAGGTAGTTGGTGAGCCACCTCTATGACAACAGCCCCCCTGACACACAGTGGTTAGGCAAAAGGCATGTCTTGGCATTTAATATTTATCACGTGGAGATAACTGGTTCATCAGGCATTTAATGTTATGAAATAAGTATGAGGGATGTCTTTCATAGTCTTTAATGACTGAGTTGCCTCGGGGAAGGTGTGGGGGGCTATTTAAGGACCCCAACCACCCTTGAGGAGAGGATGGTCTTTTGAGAGTTTAAGAAGTTATTACTAGAGAGAATACACATTAGAGAGAGTTATTACAAAACCAGAGGTCTTATTCACTGGCCATGGTCATTTATTACGAAGATTTTAATACCAAGTCCAAAGACCTCCCCAAGGTCAACCTAGTGTTAGCTCTACATCCAACGACCATCAACAGCAATGTCAAGCAGTCACCACTTTACGTAGTGGGAGAGTTCTTGATTTATCAGCTCCTTCACACGACGAACATAAAGATAAGGAGGTCTCGCTGAGCATGAAAGAGGTCGAATATTCCCCCTTAAATTAAAGTGGCAACGAAGACAACACTAGTGGGACCGAAGTCGTAGTGAAACCACCCACTGCTGTGCCTTTCCCTCAACGGCTGGTTCCACCTAAAAAATGGGCCTCTCGCGACAATGTGTTAGATGTGTTTTAAGTAAGTAAAGCTGAATTTACCTTTTCTTGATGTCGTAAATAAAATTCCCGCCTATGCTAAAGTCCTTAAGGACTTATTGATGGTGAAACGAAGACTAAAGGTGAAAAGGAACATTTTCCTAGTACAAAATATGAGATATGTTCTACTTAATGACCTCTCGCCTAAGTTTAAAGATCCGGGTGCACCTACCATTTCATGCATCATTGGAGAGAACCGAATATAAAAAGCCTAACTTGATTTAGGGGCGAGTGTCAACATTCTCCCTTATTCCATATATAAGCAACTAGATTTGGAGGACCTCAAGCCCACCTCGATCACTCTCCAACTTGCGGATCGTACAGTAAAGATACCTCAGGGGATTTTCGAGGACGTGATATTCCAAGTGGACACACTCTACTTCCCGGTAGATTTTGTCATTTGGGACACGGGGCCCTCCATCCCCTAGAGCACTCATGTTCCCGTCATCCTAGGCCGCCCATTCTTAGCTACGGCTAACGCATTAATCAACACTCGAAATGGGGAAATGCAGGTCACATTCGGTAACATGAACCTTGAGACGAATATCTTCAATATCACCAGGCAAGTGGGTGAGGAGGACGATTTTCATGCGGTAGATCTTATCGAGGAGATAGTGGAGGAGCACGTAGAGGGAAATTGTAAAAGCGGTGTGCGATACTTATTTAAAATATTTCGCAATTTCCAATTTAGACTTATTTAATAAAAGTCAATTTTTAAACCAATTTCATTCATCCCTAAAATATGCATCTAGGTGTGGGTAAATCGAATCATCTCAAATAAAATTGTTAACTCACAGATTTCATGAAAAATTCCTTTCTGGAAAAATCTTTATTTCACTATAAAATAGTAAATCACAAGTGTGCATTAAAGGAAATCATGAGACAAACATGTAGGTAGTAACAACAAATCACATCTCAATGACTCCAAACATTGTAAAGCACATAAATGGAATGATGACGCATATCAAAACACTATCAAATCGTCACATAAATATAGAATAAAATTGTGACTCGATCATCCTAAATGTCCATTCATAAACAGTGCAAACAAAATAAAAAAACTTTTTTTTGTCTTTTTCAAAAAATTTATCAAAATAAAATCTTTTTGTATTTTTCAAAAGATTTATCAAAAACAAAAATCCAATACACTAGCAAACGTATAACATGAAGCATAACTAGCGTAGGACAAACATGCGAACACAATCATCTATTTGATATAGCAAGAGAAGAATCATGTGAAAGCAATTGATAATCAACTAGTCTAACATGTAGTTCCTCTAAAAGTGATTTCCTAACCCAAATATGTGTGCAACAATGCATGGGGGTTTTGGGAACCAAGGGAACACTAGACTGCAACTTCCTAGGACTTTTTCGAAGATCTTAACAAAAACTCTTAAGGTGACCTTTTCTACCACAATGTGAACATGTGTAAATGGGTGGAACGACACCTATGGGATGAACTTTTATAATGTCGTTGGGATTTATTGACCCTCTAAAACAAATAATGGTCTTGTCTTTAACACTCAAAACACTAGAACATGACGAGCCACTACCATTGCTACCAACACTACTCGAGTCTGTCAAATCATTTTTCATCTCCAAATTTTTTTACTCATGCAAAGAATTAGACTTTTTCAATTTTAGGGACTCCTCTAAATTTTCAATAACTCCTAGAAGGTTATCACATTCATTATTAAAATACACACACTTATCCCTAAGAGTCTCCTCACGTGCCACAAACTCATCGAGTAAAATATTTTTATCCACTTTGGCACAAACACAAATCCTAGAATTTTTAAAGTCCTTCAATTCTTTTTCTAAAACTAGGACTCTATCATCATTCTCCTCTTTGGACAATTTCAAAGCATTAAAGTCATGGTCCAAAGAAAAAAAAATCTCATGATAAAAATCTCTTTCATTTTGAACCGTTTGCAAAAGATCCATAGCGGATTTAAAACGACAATTTTCTTTATCCAAAAAAAATAATTCTTTTAGAAAATGTCAAATTCAAACTATTTAAATCATCAAAATTGTGACTCGTACCATTAAAGGGGGGCATCCGATTACATAAGTGCTCCATCGGCAAAATTGCTATTTTTCAGAAAACAGATTTTTCAAAAAAAATCAATATCACACAATTTTGTGGAAAACAAGGATCACTCGATAACTTAGAGAAACCCACTTTGATACCAATTTGTAAAAGTGGTGTGCAATAACAATTTAAACTATTTCGCAAATTTCCAATTTAAACTTATTTAATAGAAATCAATTTTTAAACCAATTTAATTCATCCCTAAAACATGTATCTAGGTGTGGGTAAATCAAACCATCATAAATAAAATTACTAACTCACAGATTTCAGGAAAAATCCCTTTCCGGTAAAACCTTTATTTCACTATAAAATAGTAAATCGCAACTTACAATAATTACAATGAAATATGCAATGATCACTCCTTTGAACGATCACATAGGCACGTAGTCTAGAGTCAGTAATGGATCAACCGCAGCAGTCCACAAGAACACGCAGTCGTAATCATCCAGGATCACCCTCGAGCACTCCCAATCGACATGCAGTCGTCAGCCGTAGGTTTACCCACTCTACAAGAGAAAAACTTCACCAAAGTTGTATCTTGGGTTCCAAAATAATTCACATAAAGATTGGGACATTTTGTGAATTAAAAACGAAAAGGATTAAACCCTAAACGAAGAAGACAGAGTGTTCTGCCGATTTGCAGTGTTTGCAGAAACAAAAACGTCTGGTCCTTTTTTTTAAAATGGAGTGGTTTAATATGCTATTTATAAGAAAACTTAAGGTCACAGGTCTCTCGAACGAAAACATCATGTCACTCAAACATTGACACGCATCGCTCGAACGAGCTCCTCTGTTGCTCGAACGAGAAAAAATAAAAAAATAATTTTTTATTTCGTCTTTAAAAATCTGCCTCAAAACTTTAGAAAATACTTTTGACGAAAAAATCCGCTCCAACACTTAGAAAATATTTGTAAAAAATATTCCAACACTCTAAGTGAAATCCTAAGGTACTTAAACACAACCTTACCAAAATTAATCTCGTGGAGGCTTGAATGTTGAAGAACTTTGATATTCGGATTCGTCTTGATGTATGATTGATCTTGAATAAGTCTTCAATGGTTATAGCGGTATATGACATACTCATATGTAATCCGGACAATAAAATAATGTCCTTACAGAAATATCAATGGGGATGACTTAGGAGCGTGCCTTATATCGGGTAGCCAGAGTGACGGGGCATATACCGACTTTGAGAGGGAGGTGGAGGAGTTAGGAGCGATATTAGACGAGAGAGCATCGCATGAGGACGTAAGAGATCTAAATTGAGTTTCTAGATTAGAGGAGTTACCACCGAGGGAGTCACGCACGACTCTCTTCGATGAAAAGTTTCCCACTCTCAAATTAAAGAAACTACCCTCCAACGTAAAATATTCTTATTTGGGAGAGGATGAGACATTTCCTGTTATTGTCCCCTCTAGCCTAGATAAAGAGCAAGAGGGTAAATTGTTAGCAATTTTTGAGGAAGCACCAAAGTGATTTTGGTTGGAGCATTGTGTATTTGAAAGGTATAAGTCCCTTGATTTGTACCCATAAAATCCACCTCGAGGAGGACGTGAAGCCTTCGAGGGAGATGTAACGGCGATTGAACCCCACTATAAAAGATATAGTGAGAGCGGAGATTATTAAGCTATTGGACGCTAGCATCATTTACCCAATTTTGGATAGCAAATGGGTGAGTCCTATCCAAGTCGTCCCAAAGAAGTCGGGAATGATTGTGGTCGAGAATGCCAAAGGTGAGCTAACTCTCCAACGCACTATTACCAAGTGGCTCATTTGAAATGACTATCGGAAGCTCAATGCTAGCACGAGAAAAGACCATTTCCCCTTACCATTAATCAAGAAAATGCTCGAGCGAGTAGCGGGACACCTATTATATTGCTTCCTTGATGGTTATTCTAGATATAACCAAATTGAGGTAGATGTGCTTAATCAAGATAAGACGACATTCTTATATCCTTTTGGCACGTTGCCTACAAACGTATGCCATTTGGACTATGCAATTCCCCCACAAATTTTTAAAGGTTCATGCTTAGTCTCTTTAGCGACATGGTCGAATGGGGCCCTGAGGTTTTTATGGATGTCTTTAGCATTTTAGGTCCCTGTTTTGACCTTTGTCTTTCGAATCTTAAAAAAGTGCTAGCCCGTTATGAGGAAAAGAACTTAGTAATAAATTGGGAGAAGTGTCATTTCATGGTTACCGAAGGAATAGTTTTTAGCCACATAGTGTTGTCCAAGGGAATGAGGTTGGTAGGGTAAAAATCAATGTCATAACCAATCTTCCCCTTCCTAAGTAACTAAAGGATGTGCGCTCTTTCTTGGGCCACGCGGGTTTTTATCGGAGGTTTATTAAGGATTTTAGTGACATCTCTAGACCCTTGAATAAACTCCTTATAAAGGATGCCCTCTTTGAGTGGAATGAAGCATGTCAAAGCGCTTTTGAAAAATTGAAAAGCATGCTCATTTTTTCTCCCATTATGCAAGCTTCGGATTGGTCCCTTCCATTTGAGCTCGTGTGTGATGCGAGTGATTATGCTATAGGGGTTGTTTGGGTCCAAAAAAGAAAAGAAGGCTCATGTCATTAACTACGCTAGCTGAACGCTGACCGGACCGCAACTCAATTATTCCACTATGAAGAAAAAATTGCTAGCCATAGTTTCTGCCTTAGATAAATTCCGCTCTTACCTCGTTGGTTCGCCAATCACTTTCTTTACCTACCACGCAGTGCTTAAGTATCTCCTGTCTAAAAAGGATGCTAATCCTCACCTCATAAGGTGGATCCTACTCCTACAAGAGTTAAATCTCTCCATAAAAGACAAGAAAGGAGTAGAAAACGTCATCGTCGATCATTTATCCTGGCTTTCGTTCGATGTGCCTAGTGATCGCATACCCATAGATGAATATTTTCCAGATTAGCAATTATTTTCCACTTCTTCTCTCCCCTGGTTTGCGGACATAGTTAATTAAATTGTCACGGGAGTCATTCCTTCCGATTGGATACCGCAAGAGATAAAAAAGTTCCTCCCTTAGTCGCGCATGTTCTTCTATGATAATACATATTTATTTAAATATTGCATGGACCAAATCGCCTGACAATGTGTACCGAATAACGAGATACATAGTGTCATCCATTTTTATCGTACGGAAGCATATGGAGGCCATTTTTGGATGAATAAGACGGTTGTTAAGATCCTTCAAGCGGTCTCTATTGTCCCATAATTTTTTGGGATGTTAGTGCTTATTGTAAATCTTGTGATAGATGTCAAAGGATGGGAGACATCACTCGATGAAACATGATGCCATTGACCCCCATACTCGTCATTGAGATATTTGATTATTGGGGTATTGACTTCATGGGCCTTTTTCCTGCCTCCTTTGGTTTCTTATACATCCTAGTCGTGGTAGACTATGTGTCAAAATAGTTTGAGGCCATAACTACGAAGACTAATGACAATAAGGTGGTGATTAAGTCCTTGCAATAACACATACTTTTTCACTTCGGAGCTCCAAAAGCAATCATTAATGACAATGGCAAACACTTTTGCAACTGGCCATTTGCAAAACTTATGAGAAAGTATGGGGTCGTCCACAAGGTTAGGACAACCTACTACCCCCAAATGAGTGGGCAAACCGAATTAGCCGATCGTGAAATCAAGCACATTCTCAAAACGACCGTCGATCCTAACCGAAAAGATTGGTCCCTCCATTTGAATAATTTGCTATGGGCTTATAGAATCGCATATAAGAACCCTCTCGGAATGTACCCATTTCCCTTTGTGTATGACAAGCCTTGCCATATCCCTGTGGATCTAAGACACAAAGCATATTGGGAAATCAAGAGGTTGAACTACAATTTAGACAAAGCCAGTGAAGCACACAAGCTTCAATTGAATGAGTTGGAAGAGATGGGCAATGATGCGTATGAGAATGAAAAAATATCCAAAAAAAATGAAACTCGCACATGATAGAATTATCCGGTGCAAGGATTTTCTTTCGGGTCAAAAAGTGATTCTCTACAACTCCTGTCTATATTTGTTTCAAATTACGTTCACGGTGGACTAGCCCATTCGTTGTAAGAGAAGTATTCCCCCATGGATCCGTCGAGTTAGAAAATCCAAAAGGGGGGACACATTCAAAGTTAATGGACAATGCCTAAAGCTATATTTAGGTGAGTGTTGAAGAACCCGACACCATTTGGCTATTGGACCCCGTTTACGGGGTTGATTGGGAGTGATATGAGAGGTCATCGTACCCGATGCGTATGGGATGATTCTTATGTATCATAAAGAGTCATGTAGGTAGGTTGGTTAGAAGTCCATAGGTTACGAGTCGAGAAAGGATAGGAGAACAAATACGCATTTCGAGAGAGTTTACTACGAGGAAAAGTGAATTTTTAGGGTTTTCCAAGATAAAATAAGAGTGAGAGTGTTTTGGTAATTTTTTAGGAATATGATTTTTCAGGGTTCCAACAATTAGTTTTTTTTTAGATGCTAAGTTAGGGGGTATACTCGAATTCCGAACCGATTCGCAATGGGTTCACTATCAGGGCCGAACCGGTTCGCCTGCTAGTTGAATAAAAAAAATTAAAGGGTCCAAATCGATTCGTTCTTGTCCGAACCGGTTCACTTGTAATAGATACAAAAAAATTCAGCGATTCCCAATACACCCCCTTTCCCTCCACATTCTTCCCTCCATTCACCGACAAAGGTGGTGGAAATTCCTAACAACTCCCGGAGACGACATATAGCTTGACAAAGTGCTCACCTTTTATGACACTCTCTTCCAAGTCAACGAAAATACCGATGAAGCCTATGTCGATGAGATGCGGGTCCGTCTCACTCTTAACATTGTCATCGAAACATGCAAGCCCTACGGATGCTCGACCCCGAAAGATACGATTACCCCTACGTGGGTAACCCCATTCCGAAGCACCAATGTATCGAGTGCATCGCCCTCAATAATGTTTTGGCCTGTGACACCTTTATGGTGGGTAGCCTACATGAAACCACTCGGCCGGACTTTGAGATCACTTATGGATCCATACTTCAAACATCAAACAAATCGGCGATCCACATTTGTCATGGTAATTTACTCTATCATCTCCTTGGAAGTTCCAGCTTTATTCACCTCGCCCTCACTTTTTATGGGGAAATCATTCATGTCACAATGGATCGCAAAGGCAAGGCCGCACTCCCCTATGCATGCTTCATCATTTCATGTTTAAAGGATGCCGGGATTTAACCACACCACTAATACAGCCCCGACTCCCTAATCCCATTGGGAAAAAATCTCTTACTCGGAGTGTGTGGAAAATGGAGGAAGTGCGCCCACCCCCACCGGCAGCAGAAGATGTTGACATGGGGGAGGAGGACCCCAAGTACAACGACAATGATGACTCCGACTAGGCACCAGAGGGAGAGGGTCACACTCGCCAAATTGCAAATCTATAGGTGAGTTTCAATGGATTTTTGACTGATTATAGGGCGGACCAACAAGCTTATCGTCGAGACACTAGCATGATGGTCCGCTTACAAGCGAAAATGTATAAGCTCAAAGTTGGGTCCAATGTCACTCTCCCGTCATATTTTTACGATCCATATGATCCCAGCACTCCTGTCACATCTCACCCACCCCCACAGTAGCCCCGATATTATTGATTCGTTGTTTGGTTTCACATATGTAGTTCTTTGCTTTTGGATCCTTATTGTCTATTTTGTTTTGGGTTCCGAAGAACTATGTAATCTTCATCCTTTGTCTATCTTGTACTTGGTCAGTATTATTACAAAAGTTGCATTTTGGCCTTTGTTTATTTTTGCGCACTCTCCTTTTATTTGGATTTTAGTCCTTTTTGCATTGGGAAATTGCAAAAGTCTAAGTTAGGGGGTACGCATGCACTATAAAAATGTCACAAATTTCTAAATGCCCATAATTTTAAAAAAAATTAAAAATTTTGAAAAGACAAAAATATTTTCCTTGAAAATAAATAAAAATTGGAATTTAAAAGCTTCAAAAATATCACAAAAAATTGTTTTAAGCCTTAAATTGAAAAAAAAATTCAATTGCACTAAGCCGAAATTGACCAGAGATGGAAATTGAGCGAAAATTGACAACTTAACGAATAAGTGTGGTAATATTAACCCGGTGAGATTTAAGCCTGTTAATTTTTGTTAGTTTTTAAATCAGTCCGAGTTATAATTAACTCAAAGTTCAATTCAACATTTAAAATAAGTCGTTGAGGATCTCAATTCCTTTGTTTTTATCGATTATGGGAAAAGAGTGAGATGTCGTCTTAAACACGCGCTAAAAATATCTCTAAACTAAATTCATCTTGAGATACGTATGGTAAAATAATTAGTAATTTGGATAATTAAGTAGGCCCTCATTTGTTATCATTAA
Source organism: Sambucus nigra (assembly GCA_949130495.1). Classification (NCBI taxonomy): domain Eukaryota; kingdom Viridiplantae; phylum Streptophyta; class Magnoliopsida; order Dipsacales; family Adoxaceae; genus Sambucus; species Sambucus nigra. Next base: position 117,009,237 of record OX422224.1, on the reverse strand, counting down.
TATGAGCCATAAAAAATTTTGAAAAATAATTCCCTTTTGTAAACCCAATTGACGGAGTTGTAAAAAAAAAATTCATCAATTAAGTCCAAATGGTGCAATAAAAAGGGACAAGAAAAAAATAAAAGAAAAATGCTCAACAAAAATAGCAAGAAAAAAAATTGAAAAATTGGGAAAAAATAGGAAAAATAAAAGAAAAAGAGAAAACGCCCAAAGAAAAAGCACTAACGGACATCATAAGAAAATTTTCCAGTTTCAAAATTTCCAACCATTCTCCTTTTACCCAATGCAACTTATAACCCAAGAAAGTCCTAACCAACTCCGAATTGTGAAATTAATTACCGCGTGGAGAGTTAAGACACAAAGAGATAATAAGAGATATTAATTGATGTGGATAAGAGGCGATGTTTCTTATTTTCCAATGACTGTAATCCGATGATGAGATCTATTCACCTCAAGAATTCAGCCTTTCAAAATTATGTGCATGAATTTGTGTTCCATTATATTTAATCTTAAAAATCATGCATACCGAGAGAAATAGCCACATTCCGAGTGATTCATTTGTGAGAGCATCCATGAGAAATTGAATCAAAATGAATTTTCGAACACTAACGTAATGATCAATCGGTGGAAGTTGGCGATTTAATTTTTGACTTCGCACACACACACTACAAATTGAGACTCATGAATATAAATTTATGGAGACCATTCTTGGAGAATTTAAATTGTACAGTTTTTAAGTACATAATTTTTTTTTAGTTGAAAAATGATTTTTGTGGGTATATTCACTGCAAACCCTCACGAGACACCACTCGTCCTACTAGGGTAGCGTAGGGGTTTAACGGCTTGTTGCATATGCTAAATGCAATCACTTGCCTACGAAAAATATTTTCTATCCCAATAAAGTTTTTGTAGGGTCCTTAACTTATGCTCTTATGCTCTTATGCTTTTACATTGCTTGGGACGCGCAACGTTCTAAGTTAAGGGGATTTGATTAGGCATAAAATCTTCATATTTATCCCCTTAATTTTGATACTTTTATGGTCTCGTGCATTTCATTTAACCCGAATTTATATCATATTTATGATACTAACCCTTTTTGTCAAGTATTTCATATGTTTTATATCTCTTAGGTGTTTTACAGGTATTTTCATGCAAGATAGTGCGAGAGAGAACTCAAAACAGTGAAAGAAACCAAGAAAATGGAAGTTGAAGGGAATTTTTGTAATTTTTCAGACTTAGTCTAGAGGTGGGATAGTTGGAACATTGAAGAGCTTGAAGTCACAAGAATACTAAAAAAAATTACACCTCAATCCGAGCTACGGTGAAGAAGTGATGCTCATTTAAAGATCAAAAGAATTAGAGATATCAAAAAAATGAACCAGTTCGGTTTTAAAGGGAACCAGTTCGATAGGCTAGAAAACCAGAATCTATTCAGTTTAAGGGAACCATTTCACCATTAAGTCACGTGCCAGATCCGTGACAAAATTAGTCACGCTTTAAAAGCGTGACAAATCGCCAGATGCAGGATGTTTATTTTGGCCCTACTTTTTAGTCTAAAGAGTTTTATATTTTGATGACTCTTCTAAACTTCCCAGGACTTATATATATACTCATATTAGGAGTCTTTTATGGTAGATTTCATTCATTATAAAACTCTTAATCAAGGAGAAACACATAGGAGAACTATTTACTTATTTTACACCTTTAATTCAAGAGCTTTTTCGGTTTTTATTCAAGCTTTGATTTCTTTTTGCATGTGTGTGTTCTTCAACCTTGGTAACCTTAAATTCCAGAAATTTTATTATTCTTCCCTTATTTTCACATGCTTGTTAATGGACTCTTTCATTTTTAACACCATCATGTGTAGGAGCTAATTCAAGGGTTAGGATCATGTTTTCGCCATTGATGGGTGTTGAGCTTTGAAAGTTAGGTTTTGGTTAGAAATACAAATAATCAAAACCTCGTGTACTAAAGTTGGAATATGATGCATTAAATTTTTTTGTCGTGAAACATTAGTGTTTATAGCGATATTCCCAAATTAATCCACTTGTGACCATATTCGAGCAAAAGTTTAATCTTTCATTATTGAATTAAATTTCTTCATGTTTGATGTTTATAATCAATTGAATATGCTCAGTTAATTGTTTTCGAACCAAAATCCTTTATACGCATTGTTTAGGCCATGGCGGGGATGTGATCCTCACCCCGTTTTCTTATTCTTTGCTTAAGTTTCAATTAGTTTTAGTTAACTTCTTTATTTTCTCCCTTTTTCCTTTGTCACCCCATCATCATATTTTACACTTTATTTTAGATGTAATAAATTAATTAAAATTTATCAAACATTCCCTGTGGACTAGTCGCTATACTCCACAAGAGTGTAGTTAAAGTTTAGGGTCTTTTTATATTGCGGTCGAAAGCCGATAACAACGATTAGCGTATTACACGGAGGATTAATTTTTGCCTCGATCAGGAGCAATGGGTTGAGGGACCAGAAATGGAATACTTACCACAACTGGGGTACCCATCGTTAGGACAGGGGTGGGGACTGTGTTCGTGGGGACAAGCCCCGTAAAAGCTGCGCTCGATGGGTCTATCGAAGCCGTTGTCAAAGTTACGAAAGAGCTGGGATCTAGTCCCCCTCTAAAATTTGTTGCAACTATAGGAGTCTGAAAGAACTCAAAGACTTTGCCCATGAGAAGGGCCATTTATGCATGCCCCATAATGACGCTAGTAGAAGCCTACAAGACCGTTGGGATTCCTATTGTCGATTGAACTTTGGGAACCTCTACCCGAGGTACCCCATCCCTGGAAACCTCAAGCTCCCTTATTATTTATTCCTCATTTCTCTGAATAGCATCAAAGTCAAGGGTACGGTGCGTTATCTTACGCCATACTTCTAGAATAATGCCTCCCCAGCAGAGTGGCCAAATGTAAGAGGGTAGTCCCCTTCAAGTCTGAGAGTATAATAATACCAGTAGAGGCATAACCCCTAAAGGTATGGTAATAAACGATAATCGAAGTACTCTTCAACAAATACAAATGAGCACACAATATTTTACGTGATAAACACTCAGATTGAACTCACAAATCTTTTATGTATAACTCAAATGATAATAAAGGAAAATCAGATGCAACTCATTCAAAGGGAGATAGAAGTAAGCACCCTAGATACACCTTAATAGGCAGCCAACACACTAACAACCTCTGATATATCTCTAGTTTGCTATTAAAAGCTTCGCAATAAATGACAATGGTGGGTGAGTAAACTCTCTCTAGTTTGCAATAACTTCTCTTCAATCTCTTTCTCTCTCTAGCAATAAACTCTCTATAAGGAACTCTCTCATCTCAGAAGTGGTTGAGGCCAATAAATAACCCCATACCTTTCCCAAGATGTCTCAATCCTCTAAAGTGTGAAAGACATCTCCACACACTTTAAGTCACAAGCATTAAATGCCTGATGGATCGGCACGCCCTACGTCATGATCATTAAATATCAGGACATGCCTTTTTCCTAACCATTATGCATTAGAGGACTGTCACAACAAAGGTGGCTCACCAAACTGTTTGACAGCTCCAATACCATAGTGGTTTACTTAAGTTTGGATTGGACAGTGATTAGTTGGTTAATGACATCACTTAAAGTAGATGTGACATTTGGTAGACGGTTATTTGACTCAAAGCTTAATGTACAATGGAACTCAAGGTTACTATGCATAAGTTTCCATGACGAAAGATCTTGCAGTGTTTTACCAAGTGTATCTAAGATGGTCAAGACAAGCCTTAATGTTGCTTCACTTCTCAATCCTCCAAACCAAGTCCTACTGAAGTTCCCACAGCGAGGTCATTTGATAGATCATGTGAGCTCTCTCAGGCCCTTTCAGGCCTAGTCTCTCGCAAGTAGTGTTTGACCTCACACTCAATATTACAATCGTTACATCATTAAATCAATGTACTTAAAAGATATAATTTGAATAAGTAAGAACGAAATATGAAAAAGGAGCTCTCTCAGCAAGTTTCCTCACTGAGCTGCATCGGTGAGTTGCCTCATTGTCTTCATGCTACCTCCTTCTCTTGAGTCTCTTATGTTAGTTGGTGAAGCTTTCTCTAATTTATAGATTACCTTCAAGCACCCCTACAAATGCAAAACTAAATCATCATACAAAGTCCATAAAGGAAAGATAAGTACAAACTAATACAAAAAACTCTCGGGCTTATGACTATATAATTTCTATATGGACTAAAATAACCAAGTGAAGAACTATAACCTATACTAAAATCAATGGAATAGAATCCGCTACATCCAAAGCAACTGCAAGTCCCATCCATCAGCAGTCTTGCTATCCCTGTTTATGATAAAACCTGGGGGGAAACATTTATAATTTTGGGTCAGAGCCCTAAAGTTGCAAGGATTCTTGACCAATAAATATGCAAAATGTAACTAGCTCATACTTCATGTCTCTCCGTCTACGCTCCCATGTATCGAGTATCTCACCTCTCATTTAGAAGCAATGCTACTTGTAACCTCAAACAAATACCAATTATGAATTCCATTGTCTAATCGTACATGTAATGATAAGGCCATCTAGCTATGCGTAAACTAAATGTGAGTGTAATGATAAAGTCAGCAGTCTCTAGATTAACTTCATAATGCTGCCCACTAAATTCAATATCAATATAGTGCATATTTTTACGTCATATAATGTTCCTAAACCTTAATCTACCTCATCAGACTATTTTATTTTTAATTCACACTAATTATTGTCTACATAATTAGACTATAAGTTTCATTCTCTTTGATTACTAGATACATTCATAGACTACCTAATTATTATTCTCATTAATAATTATCTACCGCATTAGACCATCAAAACTTATTTTCGTTACCAATAATCCACATTTCTATGTTAATCCAGCTTTGTAATCATTAAGTATTGTCTACATCCATAGACTGTGAAACACATTCTCATACAAGGCATACCATAATGTGTATCTAGATAAATACTTATGTCCGCATATATATGTATGACACGCGAAGATATCTATCTTCAACATCATGTTCGTGCGCTATTGGTAATACCCGAAGGAGTCCAGCATCCTAAAATGGGTCACAACACAACACAAGCAAGTGGGGCGGTACCTACAAAGTACACCAGTTCACGACCCATACCCGGTGACAAAGGATCCCACCATCTACACCTACCTCTCGTAAGTGGCTCTGCTATGTAGTACCTATAATATGACTTAACACTATGCCTAGACCACCTGTGTCGATGTGTGCTCCGATACCGAACGTGTGCACCCTAACTAATAGGATGGTCCACAAACCCAGGTATGTCTACACAAAATAATATAATACGTACTATCATCCAATATGTATAAGCAGTTACTCCATAACCACTTTCACCTAACGAATCTCCATCCTTATTAATATAGCCTTCTCGGATTAATTATAACATATTAGTCAGTTATTACATAACTCGTATTAAGTCTCTATCCTACGACTATATCCCAATTAAATATTAGGTCCCGTATTTTGCCTCCTAAGCATAATTGTCACATTTACTTCATCATTTATTTCTCCATAATATATAGGTATAGTTATCCCCAAACTAACGTTCCCAAAACATTTAATTATTTCACCATGTTACCATTTGGGCTTAGAATTAAATCCTTCTAGATTATTAATAATTATTCACTTATTATTACCTTTGAAATAAGGTTTATATTTACATATATAAAGAGTCAACTAAAGTGAATAATGGTTATATGTACATATATAAGAGATTCACTAATTTGAACAAGAAGTGAATAATTACCCCAACTACTATCGCAACCGATGCTAACTGATGATGCTAGAAACAGCACGACCCTTCAAGGTTTTTGTGAGCTCAGTTCAATGTTAACAATGGCAGCATAAGCGTACATACACATATAGTAGAAGGAGGTGAGGAGAAGCGAATTCACACCGGAATATAAGTGGTTCAGCCAATCTTGCCTACGTCCACTGTGCAAGTGTATGATGTGTATCACTGTATGAGGTATCTAATGGCCATAGATACAAACTCTCAAGCTTTCTCTCTCTACTGTGTATTTGAACAGAGTTTTAGCTAGGGTTGCTAACTTTGGATCCTTTGCAAGGTAGAGGATGACCTCTATATATAGTACCTGGGGGGTGTAATGTACCCCCCATGCATGCAGTGAGCATGTGTGTGTTGATCTAGCTAATCTGATGAAGACATCTGTCACTGTCATATATAGAGAATGATGATGAAATATTCCCCCCACGTGTGGGGAATGATTTGTTATAACTGATTTGTATCCATGTGTCCTTATCCACATGTCAATAAGTACTCGGCCTTCGTGATTGGTTGTGACCTCGGCCTGGGAGAAGCCGAGGTTGATAAGGTCTAGCTCCTCATTCAATCCGAGATAAGCCATGAAGGTCTCGGCTTAAGTGAAGCCGAGGTAAGGAATCGAAATCGACCTACGCCGAGGTTAAGCTGGCATGTTCCTGGTACATCGGCCGAATTATTTATGAGGCCACCCTTAGTAGTAGTATGGTTCCTTGTAACCTCGGCCTACCCTCGGCTGAGGTTGTCATCACTCATTTGATCATTCTGACTGTTGGTCCCCTTGATTCATGCAGCCCTGAAGAGGTTGGTAATGATTTCGGCTAGGGCCGACCCTTATATGGCCGAGGGTACTGGTCACTGACCCAAGGCTTTTCCAGCGTCGTCCATAATCTCGGTCGAGGTTAGTGTCTCTGAGCCGAGGTGACACTTAGGGCATATCAATCACCCCCCAGCCCTTAGTTACATGTGGGAGCAGGTGACTGTGGGATTTCTACACCTCCGAGGTCTTTCTCCTATGTGCCAATGTTCATTTGTCACTTGTCCATTGCTGAAGTGTGACTTGCCTCGCAAGCATGTGTTGTCAGCCGTCCTTTAGGGCTCCCAAGGCAATGATGGGCCTTGGGAAACGTGTTTCCATATTTAAGGGTTTAAACCCTATTTTCCCTCCTTTCTTCTTCATTTCTCTCGTTTCTGGCTTGATTCTTTTCTGTAGAAGTTTCTCTCTCTAGAAAGATCTTTGCTCGAAGCTTTTGGTGGTGATTCCTCGCGTCTTCTTCCTTTTACCTTACCATTTCATTCTCAGGTATCCTCTTCCATTCCTTTTCCTTCATTTTCCTTGCTTTTCCCCTTACTTTTGTGTTTTTCAGCGAGTTCTCCATACTTTCAGGAGAACTGTTTTTGCTCTATGTTTGGTAGTTTGATCCTTAGATTACATTATTCCATTAACCAGTCTTGTTTGTAGTTTAGGAGAGTTGTGCAAGTGTAGGGTCTACCTTTGATGCTCAGACCCCTCTACCAACTTCTTGAGTAGTTCCCTTCTCTCAGAGAGAAGACTTTAGAGAAAATTAGGCAAATAGAAATAGCACAGGAGGAGGCTCGTAGGTCACAGGAATTCCCTCTCAGACCTATATTTCCACCACCCCTGAAGGTAGTGTACCCTGAATCGTTGGAACCAGTTAGCCAAGCAGAGGTCCCTGCTGAACCCATACCGATGTCTGAGTCTGAGTCATCCACATCAGACCCTATGTCTATGGATTCCTTCCAAGAGGCCATGGACTTCACAACTCAACAAGATCAGGCCCCTGATCAAGCCGAGGTCTCTAGTAGGGCCTCATCCCATAAAAATTCAAGAACCTCGTTCTCTTCCTCAGAGGTTGAGATAGTTGAGCCGAGTGTGGCTATTCCACCCATACTTGATGCCATTCCCCTGTCGGTCGTCACCGGGGCTGAGTTCGCTCAGAGGTACCCAAGTAATCCATCAACGTCTGCTCAGTCCGACCTTGAGTTAGACAATGACGATGATGATGACGTTGAAAGTGATGTCGACGTCTCTGAGGCGGCCGAGATCGAGAGTACCGTACTGAGGTCGACCTCCTTTGCTTCAGATATATATACTCCATCAGCCTCTCCATAAAGCTTAGGAGACCTCTGAGGGAAGATAGGGCTTACCATGGCCGAGATGGTGATATCTTCTTGTACGAGCAGATGTTCAAGTTAGGGCTTCGCTTGCCCATTCATCCCATTATTAGGTCCATCCTAGCCTACATCAATTTGGCCCCTTCCCAATTATCCCATAATGCTTGGAGGGTCATAATTGGGTCCATAGTCCTATGGAGGGATGTTCATCACTCGAACTTGCCAGTCCAGGTCTTTGTTGGTTGTTATGTCCCTTCCTCTGCCAAAAATCATCCGAGCTACTATCATTTTGTAGCTCAAAAGCCTGAAAAAAAGATGCTCCAGATAACTCAGACTTCCAACCATAACTGGAAGCCTCGATATTTCTTTGCTTCAGGGCCATGGGAATTTGGTCCATGTGCTCCCTCGTCCCTGCTAGAGCCGAGGATGCCGCTAAGATGGGGTAAGGTCACAATATCTGCGAAGGCCGACCTGATCTAAGCCTACAAAACCTTCAGAAGGTCAAGAACCTTTAGGACCAGGGGATGCATGGTCTGCTCATTAAATTTGAGCATCTGATGACCCCCCACTACCTCTCTAAGACTGGTTTAAGTGGAAGCCCTCTTACAGAGCTTGGTAAGTGTTTTTCATTCAAGTTATACCTCTGAATTTATGCATGTATGATCTTCTAACTCAGACCTTTCAATTTTGCAGAGCGTCCGAAGGATATCTCAGACAAGCTTTGGGAAATGGCTGCATCGAGTTTAACAAAGCTCGCGAAGAAGGTAGGTCTGAATTCTCCTCCTCCGGCTCCCTCAACCACAAAAGCTCAGACCACAAAAAAGAGAGGTGCTACCGACTATGCCCCTGAAGATCAGAGGCAGACCAAAAAAGGCGAGGATTCTGTCATCCCCATATCCTCTACAGACACGTTGGCGGCTTGTATAGAGCAATTGAAGATCAATGACAACATCATAGGCCACAGTTTGTAGGCTCTGAATGCTATTGGCTCTACCATGACTGACGCAAACAAATGTTTTTACCGTTCCATGGACACACCCCTGCTGGTTGAGTTCGGCCTCCACAGGTCCATTCAGGTATGACTTCATATTTCTTTATAGTTTCCAAGTGTAACGTCTTATTTGATTTTTAACTTATTCACACGATCACATGTTCTGCAGGGTCTGCCTGTAATGCATCATCTCTCCAACTGGACTCTGAGGAAGTTACCCCTTATCTAGAAGGGTCAAGAGGCTGAGAAGGTACAAAGCACTCTGAACGTCGAAATAGACCGTTTAAAGTCTGATATTAAAGAGTCTGAGAAGAAGGTGCAGGGGCTAGAGAAGGAGATCTCCAAGCTCAAGAAGGACCATGCTGTCGCTCTGAAGGCAAAGGACGATGTCCTTCAACATAAGGTCGACTCTGCAGTGAAGGTGGCTCTTGAAGACGCCTCTGAGGATATACTTACTGATTATAAAGCCTCAGACGAGTTTATGAGCTTCGGCTTTGAGTACCTTAAAAGAGGTATCAAAGCTACTATCAAATGGGTGGCTATCAAGGAGAAGGAGGCTGGAAGTTTGAAGGCCTCTGATTTCATAGGCCTCGACTTTGCTAACCCTCAGCTTTCCCAGTCCCTTTAGGAGGTTGAAGAGGAGGTTGTTGCGCCTGCATAGATTGCCACACTTGACTGTAAGGAGATTGAAGGGGCTGACCACAGAGAAGACATTGCTGAGGTGACCAAGGTCGTCCAACAGGATCAGGCCGAAAACACCAGCATTCTCCCTTCTAACTCTTAGGCTTAATTGTGAAGCTTTATTTTGTAACCCCTGACTGTCTGTAATCTCTGAAGAACATGGTTAACTCTTATTTTTTGAATCTTAATATTGTATGACGACCTCTGATGAGGATTATTCACTTCATTTATTTTTTTAATCTTTCTTTGTCATGTGATGTTTTACTCTGAAGTCTTATTGCAATGATGTCTGTTTAAACTCAATCAATAGTCTTACCTCAGACCTTATCACCACTTGATGTTGTAAGGGTCTGAGGTCATCACCTAAGGTGTTATCCTCATAATTAATTTCACCAAATTAATAATGTTAAGGGTCTGAGGTCATCCAATTATGGTGTCTGACCTCAGACCTTGTCACCACTGAATGATGTTAAGGGTCTGAGGTCATCCAATTATGGTGTCTGACCTCAGACCTTGTCACCACTGAATGATGTTATAAGGGTCTGAGGTCATCACCTGAGATGTTATCCTCATAACTAATCTCACCAAATTAATGATGTTAAGGGTCTAAGGTCATCCAATTACGGTGTCTGACCTCAGACCTTGTCACCACTGAATGATGTTAAAGGTCTGAGGTCCAATTATGGTGTCTGACCTCAGACCTTATCACCACTGAATGATGTTATAAGGGTCTGAGGTCAACACCTAAGATGTTATCCTCATAATTAATTTCACCAAATTAATGATGTTAAGGGTCTGAGGTCAGACACCGTAATTGGATGACCTCAGACCTTGTCACCACTGAATGATGTTATAAGGGTTTGAAGTCATCACCTAAGATGTTATGCTCATAATTAATCTCACCAAATTAATGATGTTAAGGGTCTGAGGTCATCCAATTACGGTGTTTAACCTCAGACCTTGTCACCACTGAATGATGTTAAGGGTCTGAGGTCATCCAATTATGGTGTCTGACCTCAGACATTGTCACCACTGAATGATGTTATAAGGTTCTGAGGTCATCACCTAAGATGTTATCCTCATAATTAATTTCACCCAATTAATGATGTTAAGGGTCTGAGGTCATCCAATTATGGTGTCTGACCTCAGACCTTGTCACCACTGAATGATGTTATAAGGGTCTGAGGTCATCACCTAAGATGTTATCCTCATAATTAATCTCACCAAATTAATGATGTTAAGGGTCTGAGGTCATCCAATTATGGTGTCTGACCTCAGACCTTGTCACCACTAAATGATGTTAAGGGTCTGAGGTCATCCAATTATGGTGTCTGACCTCAGACCTCATCACCACTGAATGGTGTTATAAGGGTCTGAGGTCATCACCTAAGATGTTATCCTCATAATTAATCTCACCAAATTAATGATGTTAAGGGTTTGAGGTCATCTAATTATGGTGTCTGACCTCAGACCTTGTCACCACTGAATGATGTTAAAGGTCTGAGGTCATCCAATTATGGTGTCTGACCTCAGACCTTGTCAACACTGAATGATGTTATAAAGGTCTGAGGTCATCACCTAAGATGTTATCCTCATAATTCCTAATATTAGAGCTCAATGAAGCAAGAACCGTCATGGAAACTGATCTACCTAAGATGTTATCCTCATAATTCCTATTATTAGAGCTCAATGAAGCAAGAACCGTCATGGAAACTGATCTTTTATTAATAACCTCTTCATAATAAGATGGTACATTTACATAACTCTTTTCAACATCATATGTAATACTACTTTAGGTGATCAGCATTCCATGGGTTAGAGAAAGGTTCCCCTTTTAGGTTTTCTAGCCTGTAGGTGCCAGGCACAACCTCTTCTGTCACTTTGTAGGGACCATGCCAGTTTGGGTGGAGCTTATTTATTTTCTGTAAGGTTTTCTTCAGCACTAGGTCTCCCACGGTGATGCGTCTTGACTTCACCCTCTGATTGTAGAATTTCGCTGCTCTCTGCTGGTAAGCTTCTTGTCTGATCTCTGCGTCTTCTCTTCTCTCTTTAATCAGATCTAGGTCTAGTCTCCTCTCTTCCCTATTTTTATCAGGGTCATAGGTCTGAACCCTATGATTTGGGAGTCCCACTTTTGTTGGTATAACGGCCTCTGAGCCATGTGCTAGCATGAACGGAGTTTCTCCTGTTGGTGTCCTTGTCGTGGTTCTGTAGGCCCATAACACAGCATAAACCTCTTCAATCCATCCTCCCTTCGCTTCTTCTAACCTTTTCTTAATTCCATGGAGGATTGTTATTTTCGTGACCTCGATCTGACCGTTTGCCTGAGGTCGGCCAGGAGATGAGAAGAACTCATTTATCCCAACTCTTACGCAATACTTCTCTAAAGAGGAGTTATTGAACTGGGTCCCATTGTCTGAGATAAGAGTGTTTGGGAGGTCGTGTCTACATATGATGTTACTCTAAATAAATTGGAAGGTCTTTTGTTCTGTGATCATTATCATCGGCTCTGCCTTCACCCACTTTGTGAATTAGTCAATAGCAACTATCAAAAACCGATAACTGTTGGCAACTCTCGGTAGGGGTCCTACTAAGTCAATCCCCCATACTGTAAATAGACATGGAGAGGTGATTGACATCATATGTTGATGAGGTTTATGAAGAATAGTGGCGAATCTCTAACATTTATCTCACCTCTTCACGTAAGCTGCAGCATCTTTGGCCAAGGTTGGCCACCAGTATCCCTGTGTAATGATTCTCTTGGCCAAGGGTCTTCCTCCTATGTGACTGGAGCAAGAACCCTCATAAACTTCCTGTAAGACCCGCGGAACTTCGGTGGGATGCACACATATGAGGAGAGGCAACATAAATCCCTTCTTATACAGGACATCTCCTACTATCGAGAATTTGGCAGCCCTATATCTCAATTTCCTCCTCTCTAGATTGGATTCGGGTAGCTTTCCCTCTTTGATATATATGACGAGGGGGTCCATCCATGAGTCTCCTAGGTTCAGATTGAGATAAGGGTTACATACCTCTTCTTACTCAATGGTAGCTTTTCCTAAGACCTCGACCGTAACTGTCCTTCTGACGTCTGTCTTCGTCGTCGAGGCCAACCTTGCCAACGCGTCTGCGTGACTGTTACTTTGTCGAGGTACTCTCTTCAGTTTTGTCTCTTCAAAATATTCTAACGTCATTCTCACCTTCTTCAGATACTTGGCCATCCTTTCATCTATGGCCTCATAGACTCCCAATACTTGATTGACAACCAACCTTAAGTCGCTATGAAGTAGGAGTTATCTTACACCCATAGTCTTTGCCAATAAGAGACCTGCTATCATAGCTTCATATTCTGACTCGTTGTTAGATGCCTTGAAGTTGAACCTCAAAGCGTATTCAATGTTGGCACCATCTAGAGCTGAGAGTATCATCCCTGCGCCGCTTCCACTGTCACAAGAGGAACCATCAACAAAGAGATTCCAAATGTCTGTATCTGATGAGAAGGCCCCTTCCGACATGATTCCTTATTTGAAAAGGTACCGATCCTCTTCATTCTCCTCTACTCTGATCCTGATCTTTTTGGACACAACCTCTTCCTTGTTTTGAAAGACGTTTGGTGTCGTCTCATCCTGGTCTCTGAAGACACTACTGTTTATTCCTTCAGCACCCTCTAGGATATTCTCTGCCTCGGCCTCTTCCTATGTGAACTCAGCAACAAAGTCTGTGAGGGCTTGCCCTTTGATGGTTGTCCTAGGTTGGTAGGTAAGGTCATACTCCCCCAACTCAAAGGCCCAGGTCATTAATCTTCCAGACTTCTCAGGTTTATATAGGACCTGTCTTAGTGGGGAGTCGGTGAGGACAACCATGGAATGGGCTTGGAAGTAGGGCTTCATCTTCATTGAAGCATGTATCAAGGCATAGGCTAGATTTTCCATACGAGGGTAATTTTTTCAGACCCTTGAAGGGTTTTACTGTTGAAATACACTGGCCTTTGGATTCCAACGTCTTCCCGCACTATGGCTGCACTGATAGCTGATTCAGAGACTGCTAAATACACATACAATTTTTCTCCTGCTACAAGCCGAGATAACAATAATGGAGACCCCAAGTAAGACTTAAGCTGGTTGAAGGATTTTTCGCACTCTTCGTCCCACTAGAAGGACTTTCTAAGCACTTTAAATAATGGAAGACACTTGTCTGTTGCCCTGAAAACAAATCTGTTGAGTGCAGCCACTCTCCCTGTGAGTCTTTAGACGTCCTTGATACTCCTTGGTGTCTTCATTTCAAGCAAAGCCTTGATTTTCTCAGGATTTGCTTCAATTCCTCTTTGATTGACAATGAATCCCAGAAACTTTCTATCTCCTACCCCGAAGAAACATTTTGTTGGGTTAAGTTTCATCCTGTATAAGTCCATAGTGTCGAAGGTCTTTTCGAGGTCTGCCATATGAGTGCAAGGTTTTAAGCTCTTCGTTAGCATATCGTCTACATACACATCCGTAGTCTTGCCTATTTTCTCTTCGAATATCTTATTCACAAGAAGTTGGTACGTTGCCCCTGTATTTTTAAGACCGAAGGGCATCACTTTGTAACAGTACGTCCCTTTATCGATAATGAAGGCTGTCTTATCTGAGTCTTCCTCATCCATGAAGATCTGGTTGTAGCCTGAATATGCGTCCATGAAGCTCATGAGCTCATGTCCTGCAGTAGCATCCACTATCTGATCTATCCGAGGTAAGGGATAGCTATCTTTTGGGCAAGACATGTTCAGGTCAGTGAAATCAACACACATTCTCCACTTCCCATTGGCTTTGGGCACGATGACTGCATTCGATAACCACTCCGGATATATGACTTCTCTTATAAACTCACCCTCTTCTAATTTTTTTACCTCCTCCCGGATGACGTCGTACTTCTCTCTGGAGTAAACTCTTCGTCTTTGCTTGATAGGCCTGGCCTCTTTGGTCACGTTGAGCTTGTGACTCATAACCTCAGGGTTAATATCGGGCATGTCCACGTGACTCCAAATGAAGACACTTTGTCTCTTCCTGAGGAAGTTTATCAGCTCTTACTTGATTTATGTCTTTAGGGCTTTAACGACATGAATGGTTTTTTTCGACTTGTCCTCATTGAGGACGATGGATTCTACCTCTTCCGCGGCCTCTCCCTTCTTCAACTTTGTTTCATCTCTTGGGTCCAATGTATTAATGCTATAGGTGGTGGTTGCCCTCTTATAGGCCTCTCTTTCTTCGGTCGAATTGAAGTAACATTCTCGCGCTATGGTCTGGTCACCTTGCACTTCCCCTACCCCATAGGGAGTCGGGAATTTTAGCATCTGGTGGACCATCGATGGCACAACTTCAAACTCCTTAAGGGCCACTCTTCCTATGATGAGGTTATAGGCCGAGAAGACATTCTCATCCATCACGAAAAAATTTATCTTCCGCGTCAACCTCTTAGGCCACTCGTCACCCATCCGTACGTCCATCTCATACATGCCCAATGGGTGGACCTTTTCGCCGCTGAAGCCCATCAAAGGATGATGATAGGGTACCAGCCTAGCTCTACTAAGACTTAGGCTCTTGAAGCAAGGCTAAAACATCACGTCTGCTAAACTCTCCCCGTCCACGAGGATCCTCTGCACCTCGCACCCATGCACCCTTGTTGTTATTACCAAAGGGTCATCATGGGGGGCTAAGATACCCTTGAAGTCGAGTCGGGAGAACCCAACTACAAGAGTGTCTATGTCCACCTTCTTTCTCTTCTGCACTGTATCGGGAGATGTTAGGTTTACAACTTCAAGTTTGGCCACTGACTTAGCCTCTGCCACATGAGCTTTCCTGTTCGCCACTTCAGAGCCACCTCCCGCGAGTCCTCCGCATATGGTATCAACACCAAAGCAGATCATGCCAACCCTCTTCACTGGGGTGTTGTTATCTTTCAGCGGAAGGTTTGGATCGTCTTCATCATCACCTTTTGAATCATTGTCTCTTCTTGTTGGGGCATCACCACGGCATCTTTCGTTTCTCCTCTTCTTAGGGTCATCTCTTCCACCCTTAGGTGCCTTGCCATCAACACACTTCCTCAGATTTTTGGACTTCAACATCTTCTTAATCTCATCCTTCAAGGCGAAGCATCTGTCTGTAACGTGTCCATGGTCCTGGTGGAACTCACACCATAATTTTTTGTTCCTCTTATACGGGGGGGCCTTCAGTTTCTCTGGCCATCAGAGAGTCCTGTTATTCTTGATCTCATTGAGGATATGCTCACAGCTCACATTTATAGGAGTATAGTGAGCGAACTTGTCATCAGCTGACCTCTTCTTTCCATCTTTCTTTCTTTGGGACTTCCCTCCACTACCGCGGTTCTCATCCTCATACTTGGCGGCCATTACTTCTTCAGCATTCATGACTTTCCCCGTAGTTTCCAGTAGCTCCGCCATAGACCTGGGAGGGGCTTCCGCAAGTTTCCACAATAACTTCCCTTTCTGAATACCTTCTATGAGGGAGTTCATGGCTATATTCTCTTCGTAGTCTTCAACCTCAAGTTTCTCTTTGTTGAACCTAGCAATGTAGTCTCTTAGGCTCTCGTCCTGGCCTTGCTTGACATACAGTAGGTGAGTGGTCTTCTTTTGAGGCCTTAACCCAAAGCAGAAGTTGTGAATGAATCGTTCGGCCAAGCCCTTGAAGTTCCCAATTGAATTCTTCAAAAGAGAAGTAAACCAGCTGTGTGTTGCTCCTGTTAAGGTCCCATAGAAGGCTCTACATTTCATCTCATCAGGTATCGAGTAGATGTCCATCTTCGACTGATACATCTCAATGTGGTGTGAAGCACCTTATACCTTTGACTTGCTTAAGTCTATACTGTATAAGTGTTCAACTAGTTTGGAAATAGTGACAAAATTGGTTGTCCAACTTAGAATCCAAAGAGCCTCAGATCTTATCTCTCTAATCCTCTTCAATTCATGAAGGTATAAATTGAATCACACTACACACAATTAGAAGTTCATACATGTGTTCATATTACTTAAAATTGAGTGTGTGTTTAATTCCCCTTGAATTGGAGCTTTAATAATTTTTTGGGAATTTTTAAATATTTTTTAAACATTTTTAAACATTTTTTAAATAAATGTTTTTATTAATAAAATGGGATTATAAAATTTGTGGGGTTAATATTCTATTTTGTAAACTTCATTTCTCACTCGAATGTTTGGTTGGGTAGAATCTCAAAGCGCTAGAGACTTCAGGGTACCTTCTGTAATTACTTTGGACGCGCGTGTGTGAGCCTCTCATATGTCAACACTTGTCATCCTCCGGGTGTACCGATTTATGTTTGTTATGTGAGAAGGTTGGATGGTTGACTGCTGAATGTTGGATCATTCCTAATCGAGGGTCTGCATGTGTTCTTAGTTAATCCCAGTGCTATCCATTTAAACCAATCACAATCATTTTTAATCACCGTTGTTTTATAACCTTTGGATCAAGTCAAAGTTTGCAAGACTTGATCTCAGCCCTTGATTTCCCTCGAACATCCAGAACCTTCCCACAGCCCTATAAATACCCTCCACTTCTCAGCCTTAGAAGACTTTTGGGCATTCGTCTTTCTGAGAAAAAAAAATAAGAGAGAAGTGAGAGAGAAGAGAGAAAAGAAAAGAGAGAAGAGAGAGAAAGGAAAACTGTTAGCCAAACCCTAACCCTAACCCTAAGCACTTCAACTCTGAAACAAACCTTCGTATATTCAACCCCAAACACAACCCTGAGTGTTTGAGAGACAGAGAGTGGTTTGTTCAAATCGAAGTTGTAACCTCCTTGTCTTTGATCTTGTTCACAACTTAAACAGTCGTGTGAAGATCTTGTTTCTTTTTCATAGAAACTTTTGATCTACACTCTGCATGTTACATTTTCACTAGATCTGCATATTTACTACTTGATTTAAGAAAATCTTTACTGATTTAGTTTTGAAAATGTTTTGTGGTTTCTAATCTTACGAAACTTAACCCTGACCTAGTTGGATTCACACTTGAAGATTTTCAATCTCACAAATGTTTTCAAAAAGAGATTGATTAAGATCTTGACCGATTTTAAAAGCAAGATATCCGTGGAATCTGGGTTATATTTAAAGGTCAAAAAGGGTTCAAGTTCTGTGAGAAAGAAATAAACTAAAATCACAGCATATAGACTTTATATGTAATTTACTAGGACTGTCTATAAATCTAAGTGTGTGTGAGTTCATGCATGTTGGTAGGAATCACTACACAAACACTTAACACACTACTACACTGGAAGTGTTGTGTATAAGATCAGAGATCATTGAGTCGACATAAGGAAGCTAAAGCAAAGGAAGTTAGCAAACTGGAAGAACATCATCAACAAATCAGATCTATGAGAAGTTAGAAGGACACCAAGTGGGGTATATTCCTAAACTTAGAATAGGTTGATTTGTGTGCTTGTATGTTGTATTGTTTGTAACTATTATTTGTTATTAGTGGATTTTTACTTTTGTGACTTAGAAGTCACCGTGGATGTTTCCTCTGTTGGGAGAGGTTTTGCCACGTTAAAAACTGTGTGTTGATTATCTTCATCTACTCATCTCATTCTATAAGTGTGCTGAATTTTTGAAACTTCCTTAGTTTTAAAAACTGATTACACAGTCTTAATTACTCTCGTACATAAGTTTCTTTGTAAACACATCTTGTTTATAATTTTTATTTTCAAAAGAAAATGATTTCTTCAACAAACATCTCGGAGTTGCTTATACAACTTAATCTTGTATTAAACGGCATTAGCGACGTTTTTCAATTGGTATCAGAGCCCTGTTAACTTTTATTTCAAAAGATCTTGTGTTTCTGAAATCGTTTTCTGAAAAACCTAACTATGGACGAGAAGAATGAAAGGTTTGGTAATCTGTCCAGACTTCCACTCTTTGATGGAAACAACTTTGCTTACTGGAAAGTAAGAATGGTTGCCTTCATCCAAGGGACTTTAGGAGATGATGTCTGGGACATTATTGAAAACGGATACACTTATCCTACTAAACCAGCCACTGAAGGAAGTGATGAGAGGGTAAAGAAAATCTTAAGTGAGTTTACCCAAGAAGAAAAAACTATTTCTCGAAATAACAATAAAGGCAAGAATGCCATTTTTATGTCTATTAATGAGTATGAGTTCAAGAGAATCTCATCTTGTGCCACTTCTAAGGAAGCGTGGGACACATTAATCACTGCCCATGAAGGATACTCAAGAGTTAAAGCTGCTAAAACTCAAATGCTTATCCAGCAGTACAACTCTTTGATCATGTCTGATTCTGAGTCTTTTGATGATTTTTACATGAACTTGACTGATATAGTCATTAAGTTGCATGCTAATGGTATTACTTATGATAGAAATGAAATTGTTTCTAAAATTCTAAGGTCATTACCACAAAAGTTTGACAGTAAGAGGTATGCTATTGAGGAAATGAATGATCAAAACCTTACCCCTGAGTTACTCAGTAGCAAACTTAGGACTGTGGAAATGGAATTACACTTTAAGAAACAATTAAATCATTCTCAAAGAAAACAGTCCAACTCTAACTTGAGTTTTGCCTCTAAGATACCCAAACTTGAGTCTAATTTGACCAACTCTGACTCTGATGAGGAGTGCGATATAGACAAACTAGATAATCAGATTGCCTTGATGTCTAAACAATTTAAGAAAATTGTCAAATTTTGAAACAAACAGGCATCTAAACAAGGCAAGACTAATTATCATACTCTGTTTAATCCCAAACCTCATGAGAGAGGTCTTGATAAACATCCTAAGGAAACAACTCCAGACCCACTAGAGACCTTAAAAAGATTGAATGTTTTAGATGTGGGAAACTAGGTCACATTGCTCACGATTGCAGAGTTAATCTGAATAAATCCAACACACACAATAGAGCCAATGCCTGTAAAACTTGGGATGATTCAAGTGAATCTGATGAAGAGGAACTTGAGTCATCAAATTTTCTTGACCCTTGCATGTCTTTTTATGCTAAGATCATTTACAATGATGATATGCCTGTGTGTGATAATGATGCTTCTACTCCTGCTTGTGTGAATACTGTTTTGACTGGCCTAGATGCTTTATTATCTGAAAATGTTGCTAGTTCTAATTCCGTGTGTGAGAGTCAAAGTGATATCGATAATGACGATGAAAATGGGTGCGTGAGTACTAAAATTGAATCGTTAGGGGTCACTACACACACTTCACTTAGCGACTCAGACACAGATGACCTCCCAGATATTCATACATTGTATGCTAAAACTCTCAAAAAAGGCACTAGACTGGAGAAGACTATTAGAGACCTGACTAAGAAATTAGATGATCTAAGTCTTATTGTGAAGCTGAATGCCGAAGAGTACACTAACCAGTGTTTGTCTCATCAATCTGAAATTGAAACTTTTGATCAAAAATTAAAAGAGTTGACTAAAATTAATGAAACTCTGGAAATGAAATACAAGGGAACATTATTAGAACTGGAGGAAGCAAAAACGAAGACAGCTACTGTTTTCAAAATGTTTTCTAAGTTTGAAAGAAATTCAAATTGTTTTACTGACTTTGTTGTTGACTCCAAGACCAATTCTGATGATAGAACCGGTATTGGATTTTGTCCTAAGAACAAACCACAAACTACAAAACTTGAACCTATTAAGTTTGTGTCTGGGGGCAAAAGACCAATTGAAACATGTCCAGATTTTCAATTTATTAAAAAGGAATTTGATCAAAAGAAAGAACAGAAAGACATTGGAGGGTCTAGTAATTCTAAGGCTGACACTACACTTAAGACTAAATACGTCTGTCCTTTTATCAGAAAGGCTGAATCTAACTTTAAAACCATCACTCCTAGGAATAACACTACTGAACAGAATGCTGTTAAACCCATTTTTAGAAGTTTTCCTAAGGAAGTTCATCCCTCTAGCAATCAATATTGCTCCTACTGTGACATTTATGGTCATTCCTTTGAAGGTTGCTATGCTAGACGTCTAAATACTCCTGTGTATAACACTTCTGTCTACAAGAACTTTAACTATTCTAGGCAAAATCATAACCATTATGTCCTTCCAAGACAACCTGACAAGAACTCTAACTACAGAAATAGAAAGACCAAAACTAAGAGTTCATTTAAGAGAAAGGCTCCCAAAAACTTTCCTAAACCAAAAGCTCAAATTTTCCACAATAATCAATTTGTTGCCCCAAATGTTTTTCGACAAAAAGCTGTTTCTCGAAAGTTTTATCAAATGAGGGTAAACTTACACAAAATTAAAACTAGAGCTATTTGGGTTAGAAAAGATGATCTTTTACCCCAAATGAAGTGTAACATTGTCACCACTGCTTTAAAAGCTGAACACACTTCATCTGGTTGGTATTTAGATTCAGGATGCTCCAAACATATGACAGGAGATGAAACCAAAGTTTTAAACAAAACAAGATTTGCTGGTGGCAAAGTAGTTTTTGGTGACGGTGTTTCATCCCAGATCATAGGTAAAGGAACCCTAAAAGAAGAAGGAATGCATGTTCTTGAAAATGTCTTATTAGTTAAAGGCCTTAAAGTCAACCTCCTAAGTATATCACAATTTTGTGACTCTGACCATACAGTCACCTTTTCAAAGAACAATTGTAAAATTCTAAATGATAAAGGTGAATGCATTATTACAGGATTTAGAACACCTGACAATTGTTATATTGTCAAGACTAGTTCTGAAACCTGTAACATTGTCAGAATGGATGACAATGAAATCTGGCATAATCGTATGGGTCACTTAAGTTATGATATCCTTGGTAGATTGTCTAGTCATGAGATAGTTAGAGGAATTCCTAAAATTAAACCTATTTCAAGTGTTGTCTATGGTCATTGCCAGGAAGGAAAAATAGTTAAGACTTCGCATAAAAAGGTTAAAGACATCCTCACCTCTAGACCTCTAGATCTCATCCATATGGACCATATTGGTCCTTCTAGAACTGTTAGTCTTTGTGGACACAGTTATATCCTAGTCATGGTTGATGATTTTACACGATTCACTTGGGTTGCCTTCTTGAAACATAAATCTGACACGTTTCAGAATTTTTTAAAAATCTTACTTGGAATTGAAAATGAGAAGGACACACAAGTAAATCGTATTCGTAGCGATAGAGGGGGAGAGTTCATAGACACAGGAATAGTTGAATATTGTGACTATAACGGTTACAAACACGAATTCAGCGCACCTAAGACCCCTCAGCAGAACGGTGTTGCCGAAAGGAAAAACCGAACTCTTTAAGAGATGGCACGAGTCATGCTCCATGCCAAATCCCTACCTAAATACTTCTGGGTAGAATCTATTAGAACTGCCTGTCATAGCACTAATAGGGTCTATCTAAGGAAAAACTCTAAACAAACTCCTTATGAGTTGTGGTACGGTAAGAAGCCTAATCTGAAATATCTAAGAACTTTCGGAAGTCAATGTTATGTCTGTAAAGACAGAGAACATTTGTCTAAATTCAAAGCTCGTGGTTATAAAAGCCATCTTCTTAGGATACTCCCCAAACAGTCGTGCTTATCGTATATACAATCTGCGTACTAAGGCCCTTATGGAATCAAAATGTAATTGTAAGCGACACTATTGTCAAAAATAAGATATCTGAATCATCTATTGTGGTTGAATCTGAAAATGATTTCAAAACTGATTCACCAAAAATAGATGACTCATTACCTACTGAGAGTCCAGAAGTACCTGGCTGGGTCTCTAAAGACCATCCCATTGAGAACGTGGTCGGTAATCCTAATGAGCCAGTTCGTACTAGATCCCAGTTAAGAAATTATGTTAATTATGCATGTTTTGTCTCCCTTGTGGAACCGAAAAATGTTAATGAAGCATTGAATGACACACACTGGATTTCTGCTATGCAGGAAGAACTTTTACAATTTGTCATTCACGATGTCTGGTATCTTGTACCTCGGCCTCAAAACAAAAATGTTATTGGAACACGTTGGATCTTTAAGAACAAATCTGATGAAAATGGGGTGATTCTTAGAAACAAAGCTAGACTTGTTGCTCAAGGTTACTCTCAAATAGAAGGGATAGATTTCAGCGAGACATTTGCCCCTGTCGCTCGTCTTGAATCTGTTCGACTTCTTTTCGCCATAGCGTGTCACCTAAAATTCACACTTTATCAAATGGACGTCAAATCTGCTTTCCTAAATGGAATTCTCTCCGAAGAAACGTATGTAGAACAACCCAAAGGGTTCATTGACCCTAAATACCCTAACCATGTCTTTCGTCTAAAAAAGGCTCTGTATGGCTTAAAACAAGCTCCTCGAGCTTGGTATGAACGCCTTTCCAACTTTTTGTTGGATAAGGGTTTTAAGAGAGGAGGAAATGACCAGACTCTCTTTGTCAAACATTTTGACAAAACATTATTATAGCCCAAGTCTATGTAGATGACATCATATTCGGGTCAACTTCAAACTTTGAAGTTAAATCCTTTTCTGCTATTATGCACAAGGAGTTACACATGTCCCTTATGGGGGAGCTACAACTTTTCTTAGGATTTCAAGTGAAACAGAATTCTGATGGTCTATTTGTCTCTCAAACTAAGTATGCCTTAGACCTTGTTAAGAAATTTGGTTTAGAGAATGCTAAAGTTGCCAAAACGCCTATGAGTACTACCCTTAAATTAAGCAAAGATGAAAACGGTAAGTCAGTTGATTCCACACTTTACCGTGGTATGATTGGTATCCTACTCTATCTAACTGCCTCACGACCAGACATAATGTATGTTGTATGTCTGTGTGCTCGTTACCAGAATAACCCTAAAGAGAGCCATTTATCGTGTGTAAAACGTATAATAAAGTACATAAAAGGCACTCTCAATCTTGGACTTAGGTACACTAATGATACCTGCAGCACCATCATAGGGTATACTGATGCTGATTGGGCCGGTTGTACTGATGACAATAAAAGTACATCAGGTGCCTGTTATTATGTCGGCAATAATTTAGTTGGTTGGAGTAGTAAAAAATAGAATTGCACATCTTTATCTACGGTTGAGTCCGAATATATAGCAGCAGGAAGTTGCTGTGCTCAATTATTATGGATAAAACAGATGTTAAGCGATTATGGGATTAAAGAAGATCAATTACAATTGTATTGTGACAATCAAAGCGCCATTAACATATCTAAAAACCCGGTTCAACACTCGCGAACTAAGCACATTAAAATAAGACATCATTTTATACGCGAACTTATTGAAACTAAGGAATTAGAAATACATTACCTGCCTACTGATCTGCAACTTGCAGACATGTTCACTAAACCTCTAGACTATAACAAATTTCTGTATTTTCAAAATTCTATAGGCATGGTATGCGCTAATTAAACTCTTAAGACCTTAAGTTTTACCCTTTGTCCATTTGAGACAAAATGGGGGAGAAATTTGAGTTTTATGAGTTCAATATTTTGTTCACATTTCATCTAGACTGCTTGATCTTAGTGTGTATATTTGCAGGAATCTCTTCTACTGATTATCTACCTTTTCTAGTGTAAAAATTTGTAAATAGTTGAGTTATGTAATTTTTGACTTTCGAGGAAATGGGTAGATAGTATCTTTTGTATAGGACTAGGTTTTATTTTTTTTGGTTCCCTACGAGTTTTAAGCTAACTCAAAGGAGATTTTGTCTCATATTTCCAAAGGGGGAGATTGAAGCACCTTATACCTTTGACTTGCTTAAGTCTATACTGTATAAGTGTTCAACTAGTTTGGAAATAGTGACAAAATTGGTTGTCCAACTTAGAATCCAAAGAGCCTCAGATCTTATCTCTCTAATCCTCTTCAATGATCCATGAAGGTATAAATTGAATCACACTACACACAATTAGAAGTGCATACATGTGTTCATATTGCTTAAAATTTAGTGTGTGTTTAATTCCCCTTGAATTGGAGCTTTAATAATTTTTTGGGAATTTTTAAATATTTTTTAAACATTTTTAAACATTTTTTAAATAAATGTTTTTATTAATAAAATGGGATTATAAAATTTGTGGGGTTAATATTCTATTTTGTAAACTTCATTTCTCACTCGAATGTTTGGTTGGGTAGAATCTCAAAGCGCTAGAGACTTCAGGGTACCTTCTGTAATTACTTTCGACGCGCGTGTGTGAGCCTCTCATATGTCAACACTTGTCATCCTCCGGGTGTACCTATTTGTGTTTGTTATGTGAGAAGGTTGGATGGTTGATTGATGAACGTTGGATCATTCCTAATCGAGGGTCTGCATGTGTTCTTAGTTAATCCCGGTGCTATCCATATGAACCAATCACAATCATTTTTAATCACCGTTGTTTTATAACCTTTGGATCAAGTCAAAGTTTGCAAGACTTGATCTCAGCCCTTGATTTCCCTCGAACATCCAGAACCTTCCCACAGCCCTATAAATACCCTCCACTTCTCAGCCTTAGAAGACTTTTGGGCATTCGTCTTTCTGAGAAAAAAAAATAAGAGAGAAGTGAGAGAGAAGAGAGAAAAGAAAAGAGAGAAGAGAGAAAAGAAAAGAGAGAAGAGAGAGAAAGGAAAAATGTTAGCCAAACCCTAACCCTAACCCTAAACACTTCAACTCTGAAACAAACCTTCGTATATTCAACCCCAAACACAACCCTGAGTGTTTGAGAGAGAGAGGGTGGTTTGTTCATATTGAAGTTGTAACCTCCTTGTCTTTGATCTTGTTCACAACTTAAACAGTCGTGTGAAGATCTTGTTTATTTTTCATAGAAACTTTAGATCTACACTCTGCATGTTACATTTTCACTAGATCTGCATATTTACTACTTTATTTAAGAAAATCTTTACTGATTTAGTTTTGAAAATGTTTTGTGGTTTCTATTCTTATGAAACTTAACCCTGACCTAGTTGGATTCACACTTGGAGATTTTTAATCTCACAAATGTTTTCAAAAAGAGATTGATTAAGATCTTGACCGATTTTAAAAGCAAGATATCCGTGGAATCTGGGTTATATTTAAAGGTCAAAAAGGGTTCAAGTTCTGTGAGAAAGAAATAAACTAAAATCACAGCATATAGACTTTATATGTAATTTACTAGGACTGTCTGTAAATCTAAGTGTGTGTGAGTTCATGCATGTTGGTAGGAATCACTACACAAACACTTAACACACTACTACACTGGAAGTGTTGTGTATAAGATCAGAGATCATTGAGTCGACATAAGGAAGCTAAAGCAAAGGAAGTTAGAAAACTGGAAGAACATCATCAACAAATCAGATCTATGAGAAGTTAGAAGGACACCAAGTGGGGTATATTCCTAAACTTAGAATAGGTTAATTTGTGTGCTTGCATGTTGTATTGTTTGTAAATATTATTTGTTATTAGTGGATTTTTACTTTTGTGACTTAGAAGTCACCGTGGATGTTTCCTCTGTTGGGAGAGGTTTTACCACGTTAAAAACTGTGTGTTGATTATCTTCATCTACTCATCTCATTCTATAAGTGTGCTGAATTTTTGAAACTGCCTTAGTTTTAAAAACTGATTACACAGTCTTAATTACTCTCGTACATAAGTTTCTTTGTAAACACATCTTGTTTATAATTTTTATTTTCAAAAGAAAATGGTTTCTTCAACAAACATCTCGGAGTTGCTTATACAGTTTAATCTTGTATTAAACGGCATTAGCGACATTTTTCATGGTGTACTGGGTTGGTGCTACCGTCGTACTTGGGAGATACCACCTGTAGTTTGAACTTAGCAGGGGTCAGGAAGCTCACTATCTTAGCCACGAATGGAGAGCCTTCTGAGTAACCCCTTTGTAATGGATCCCTGCTCTTGATGATGTCTCCTATCTTCTCCTCAAGACGTTGGATAGAGTCATTCCATGGTCTTCTACCATCGGCCTGGCCGAGGTTGTCCTCAGCCACCTCCAAGGGATGGACTGGGGGTTCCCTTACCATAGCACAACGTCGGCTGTTAACCTCTTCTTGGTCTCTGCCTCTTCCTTTACGGGGTCGGCCTTGATCTGGCCGACCTTATCTGTCTTGTCTTTACGAGCCTGCTGCACTCCTCAACCTTGATAACCTCTGTCTTAGGTCATTCACCGGGTCTAACCTCTCAAAGGCTGACCCTCTGCTCAATCGATTAAAAGCTGACCCTATTTATTGGGCCTCTTCACCTCTTCGGCCGACACAACCTCGGCTCTACTGAAGAGGATGTACCGTATTATTTGAAAGCTCATACGGCTCCCAACAGTCTTCCAGAACCTCTTTCGCCTCTAGACCGTCATACTTGTCCTCCGAGCAAGGGTTTCCCTACCTCCCCAGGCGTAAGCGTCTAGGGTCAGCAACGTCCCTCCTCCGCTGGGGTGAAGGTTGGTCCTTCATTGGTGCCTGTGGTGGTCCCTTGTCATCGGGATGAGGCTGGACGGCCGTCGGAGTGATCATTTTCGGTGAAACTCCAGGTGGCCTCATCATAGTTTGGCTGAGTTGTGCTAACTGCTCCTGCATAGCCTGTTACGTTGCAGCGAAAGACCTCAAGGCTGCAGCTACCTTCGCCATTTCGAACTGAGACGGTGCCTGGCTAGAACTAGGCCCTCCCCCAATAGGCGGCGAAAGAGGCGGTGGTAATTCTAGTTCCATATGTTAACACTAAAGAGCTTGAGTAGCAGATGAGCTTAATACCTTAAAGGACCTCTTTCAATGGTGAAACAGCTCCACGCAAGGGGTGGTGCCTGGCTCACCACCAGAGTCTCCGGTGAGGTTAATCTGAAGAAGAGGAAGAGACAGCTTCTCGTTCCCACAGACGGCTCCAAAATGATGATGCTAGAAACAACACCACCCTTCAAGGTGTCTGTGAGCTCAGTTCAATGTTAACAATGGCAGCATAAGCGTACATGCACATATAGTAGAAGGAGGTGAGGAGAAGAGGATTCACATCGGAATATAAGTGGTTCAGCCAATCTAGCCTACGTCCACTGTGCATGTGTATGATGTGTATCACTGTATGAGGGATCTAATGGCCATAGATACAAACTCTCAAGCTTTCTCTCTCTACTGTGTATTTGAACAGAGTTTCAGCTAGGGTTGCTAACTTTGGATCCTTTGCAAGGTAGAGGATGACCTCTATATATAGTACTTGGGGGGTGTAATATACCCCCCATGCATGTAGTGAGCATGTGTGTGTTGATCTAGCCAATCTGATGAAGACATCGGTCACTGTCACATGTAGAGAATGATGATGAAATATTCCCCCCACGTGTGAGGAATGATTTGTTATAACTGATTTGTATCCACGTGTCCTTATCCACATGTCAATAAGTACTCGACCTTCGTGCTTGGTCATGACCTCGGCCTGGGAGAAGCCGAGGTTGATAAGGTCTAGCTGCTCATTCAATCCGAGATGAGCCATGAAGGTCTCAGCTTAAGTGAAGCTGAGGTAAGGAATCGAGGTCGGCCGAGGCCGAGGTTAAGCTGGCATGTGCCTGGTACATTAGCCAAATTATTGATGAGGTCACCCTTGGTAGTAGTATGCTTCCTTGTAACCTCAGCCTACCCTTGGCCGAGGTTGTCATCACCCGTTTGATCATTCTGACTGTTGGCCCCCTGATTCATGCAGCCCTGAAGAGGTTGGTAATGATGTCGGCTAGGGCCGACCCTTATATGGCCGAGGGTACTGGTCACTGACCCAAGGCTTTTCCAGCGTCGTCCATAATCTCTCCCGAGGTTGGTTTCTCTGAGCCGAGGTGACACTTGGGGCATATCACTAACCATCATGACTTACCCCACTAGGCTCGGGATACATTTCTACTTAGTATCCTTATACGGTAATAATTTGAGGGAGCTAACCATTAATCATATTCTCAAGCATTCGACGTATTTCTAATGAGTAATTATACCACCCCGTAATTTTGAACCAATAATAATTTAATTTATTTCGGAATCAGAAAAATAAAAAAAAATGGATTAAATTATTTTAAGCAAATTAAAATGTTGGGTTCTATTTATTGAAAATGGTATTTTAATCAGAATTGAAATCGGATTTTTATTTATATATACATTTTGGGGCGACCTGGGCACCTGTCCAATGTAATACCCCGTATTTTTGAAAGATTTTATTTTAGTTATGGGATTAATTAATTTAAGTGGGAAATTATTTATAATTATTCCGAATTTAAGTAAATAATTACTAGCATGAAGGGAGTTAGTATTTATTGATGAGAATTACGTTGAAGATTACTTAGTGAGTAAAGTAATACATGATTATGAATATATTATAATTATCGTGAGTGAAAAATACGGCAGTTAGTGTGAGTTGTGTCGGGACTTAAGTGAGGAATTAAAATGTAATTTTATTTTTATCTATTCGGATGACTATTTTGAGTATGCCAGCGTATCCAGAAGGGTCGAGATAGTCATAAAAGTCTACTCGAGAGTTTAGTTTGGAGTCTGGGGCAACTTTAGGCCAACCCGACACCCCGGAGGGGTGTTTTTGTCTTTTGAAAAATTTGGATTAATTAATGGACGAAAATTAGATAAATATATTTGTGTGTACATGGGAGAGTTAGGGTAAATAACTGGTAAACCCAAGAGATAGTTCAAGAGGAAGAAGGAGAAGAGGTTCCTAAGATTCCAAGGCCAAACCCAGTCACCTTTCACCAAAAACCTCGTCAACGTGTAGATCGGGAAGAGGAGAACGCATCTATACCAATTTCAAATAACGAATCAGACCATCGTGAAAAGGCAAGTGTTTATCTTGCTTCATTTAGAGCATATAATGTCCATGTTAGACTAGTTGATGATTTATTCATGATATTATGAAATTTGGGACTGAAATTGGGCATTGATCCATGATTGTGGTATAGGTTTTGCATGTAGTTGAATAACCATTTTGTGAGGATAATACACCTGGGTTTTATATGTTAAACTTATGAATCAAATTTGGGTTCAATTGTGACTAATTGTGATTATATGAACTTAGGGCTTTTTGAGAATTTAGGAAATTAATGAATCTATGATGTAATGGTAAGGATTTGATGTTAAAAAGGTGTTAGAAAGCATTCAATTACTGGTGGTTATGATTTAGAATCGTTGGCTTTGAGTAAGGTAAAGTTTTATGTGATTTGGGTGTTGAAAAGGTTGAAAAACGCAGTTTTTAGAGGTCAGGGACGAAGGTCAAAAATCTCGTTCGAACGACCTGAGTCGTTCGAATGACCTCATTCGAACGAGAATTCCAACGACTTATCCAATGAGAATTTAGAGTAGATTCATTCGAACGACCTTGTTTGAATGAGATTCTAACAAAAATTCAGGCCCTAGTTCGTTCGAATGAGATTTTCCCCAGCTTCTAACGAGATTTCAGAAGTTCAATTTTTTTCCCGAACAAGTTAAAACTTTACAAGGTTTATTAGAGTGAGAGAATGACCTACACTATTCTTGAGTGACTTCATTACATAGTCTAGAGATGATATGATTGTGTAACTACTAAGGAAATTGGCTGGAATAAGATGGCCTTAGGGAATATATATACAATAGAGAGATTAATCATACGGATAGAGTAAAGTGAGTATTAGAGATAATAATACTACTTTTAAATTTAGGGATTTGGGTTGCGTGAATACCTAATGATTATTATAGGTTATGTATATACCTATTGATTGAATTATTGTGTGTATAACATACCTACGCTACTTGCTAACGGGTGCAGGTTGCACGTTGCACGTTGTGGACGATCATATCTCGAGGAGCCTTCAGGGGGATTTTGATTCGTATCACTAGAACATAGAACCTAGGTACGGGCTATTAGTGAGAACGATAGTGTTGACGGTAATATGGGTACGTAGGTATGTGCATAACCCATGGTCTTGGAACTATGTTCTCCTCCAATATGTGTGTTTGTTTTGATGGTTCGCGAAAGATTGAACCTATAGTCCTTCATGTAATGAGTGATGAATCGGGACATTATAGTAGAGTATGCATTGAACCAAGGGGGCCCTAACCCAGGGGTGCTGAAATAGTATATATATATATAGAGAGAGAGAGAGAGAGATATGTATACATTGTAACAACCCTCGATTCTGGGAGGCTCATTTTATACTAATTTTACCGCATAAGGTAATTATATAAAATGTGGGGTTTGGAGTAGATATTAATTTAATGAATTTGAAGTTAATATTTACTATTTTGATGCATATTTACTGTAGGTGAAAGTAAATATCATCGGGTTGCATGTTTGCAGTGTCAGGTATTTAAACTGACATTTTGATTTAAATGATATTGGAACTCGAAATAATTTATAAAATTTCCGGATGCCAGTTTAGAGGGTGTAGTTAGTCCCGGATGGTGCGAGACAGTCAAAATAAGTGCCATATTGTATTTTTGGGTTCCGGGCACTTTTGACTGGTTTTAACTTATATGCGTATTTAGGAGTCATCTTAATGTGGTATTAACCATTTAAGTTGGGAGCTTTAACCTAAGCCACGATTTAAGTCTTCTAAAATCCCTTATTTTTCCCCCATTTTATGTCTTGAACATAGAGAGAAAAAGAGAGAAATGAAGAAGAAGAGAAAAGTGGAGAAAGAAGAGAGAAATGAAGATTGAAGATGGGAGATTGCTTCTACCACCATGAAATCTGAATTTACAACCATAAGGCAAGTTTTCTACTTGCTAATATGTGATATAAGTTGAATAATTTGTATGATAGTTGTGTATTTGCATTTATGGATCACAAATGGAATTTATGGGAGTTAAACCCTAATATTAGTTTTTGATGATAAAATGGTGAGTATTAATGGTTATAAATCATGTAGGATAATCTTTGGGTAGATAAAAGTTGTTGGTTGTGTTCAAAATGATAGAGATTTAAGATTTGGTTTTTAGATTTTGGAAGAAGGAAGAACCCTAGGTCTGATACGACCGGTCGACCGGGCCTTCGTGGGAGGACTTACTGCTTTCCTACAAAGGCACAAATTTTGAGCGCGGTCGACCGCGATTCCTTTACCGGTCGACCGGCCCCTCTATTTTAAGCTTTCTGCTTTTCTCCGTAGGCAAAACCTTGAGACGCGGTCGACCGTGGTCTTGGGACCGGTCGATCAGTCCCCTGTTTTTCACCTTTAAAATATTATTTTGTTTCCTAGATTTATTTTCTTCAATAGGGACTAGGATCCTTCTTGAATGAAGTAAATTTAGAGTTTTAGAGTCCTAGATGAATTAGCTATCCACCCTACTTTAGAAATAGGATGGGGGGGGGAACTTTTTTGGGGTTATGCCAATTAATGTTAGGGCATTCTTTCTTCTAGTTGACTAAAATAAGACTAGGAGATGTAGTATTACGTTTGAGAGACCTTAGAAGTTCAATAGAGCTATGATCCGTCTTGATGGGTTATTATAACTTCACAATTAAATCTTGGGAGAATAAATTGATATTTCATTTATTCATTGAGGTTGTAATACCGTTATGATACGTATGGCTACGGATAATAAGTTATATCATTTAAAAATAAAGTAAATGGAAAAAGGTTTCGGATAAATGAAACATGTACGTGGAAATGGTATTGATTTTAGTAATGATAATTTACTTAATCATGAACTCGTTAAATGATAATTTACTTGATTCTTGAAAAATGATAAATAAAATGGTTGTTACACACCTCTCCAAATGACATCATAAGGGAAGTTCGCGCACTTGGTGATGCCCCCTGGCTAGTGAATGCAGGGTGGAAATAGTCCATAGGCCATATGAGCGATTATGTTATATTTTTTGCACTGGTGAGGAGATTCCGGCTGTGGTCTTGACTCTCCCACAGGCATATGGCCGCTTCTCGACGTTTGAGTTATGAGCCCAAGTTGTCTTGTATAGATAGGCCCTGGAAGATGATGGTCATTTAGGGGTGCGCCCAGTGGGGAAACTCGGAGGGGCGGTCTTAGAATCGTTATATGTATATTAATATAACTATGCATAATCAAGTGGGACTTGATGTATGAGATATGCCATAAAGAGCATGATGTAGTGCCATAAAGAGCACGATGAAATGCCACAAAGAGCATTTGTTGATAATGATATTCCTGATAAGGAATGGTAATGCCATGATGGGTACGTAATTAAAATAAAAGCCGCAAAGAGCTTAAAATTGAGATAAATCCATAAAGAGCTTATAGTTATAGATTTATTTTCCTGTTGAGGAATAAACTATGACATGAATCGGGGTATATGATAGAAGTTTTATTTATGTTAATCTTTCCTTTCTCCTGCTTAGTTAAAATTAAACTCATTCTTTTCTTTACTGTCTTAACCTATGTTTTAGAATTTTGTAGATAGACTTTATTCTTCCTAGCATGATAATATTCATAATTGTCATACTCTTTATTCATCTGGTAATCATATAGAACCGGGCCCTGACCCGTTTACACTTATTGTTGCATATGCATCTTGTCTCTGCTCAGGTACTCCTCCGTAGGGATGCCTGATTTGAATTCCTATTCCGATGTCCTCGGCGAGCCGTGATGCATTGCGGGTATTACGGATCACAATTGGTATAGACGTTTTCATTTTTGTATTCTAGTTAAGATCAAGTCTTTTATCCGGGCGAGGTGCCCAAGCTTTTGTAAATGTCTAATGAAATGTAATAAGTACCTTATTGAACTTGTGTATTATTGGAGTATCAGTTGGTGACCGGTATCATATTCGGTCTTTTTATTGTATTCTTATTGTATTATTTATATAAGTCTTGGGGTTTCCTTTATCTTTCAGGAATTGGGTTGTTTGTTTTCATTTATTTACTTTCAAATCAAAGTTTTTGGCAACCCGTTTTCTGAAATATTGGGTGGTTATACTGGATACTCTATATTTTTATTGTGATGCTGAGAATGATTCCATCTATGATTCCGTTATATTGGAGTATTGGGTTGGCCACCCCCTATTTTGGTGAGAGGGTTGTCATAGATGGTATCAGAGCATCAGGTTCTAGAGTCCTTAGGAATCTGTATGGACGCCTTAAGTTTTAGCGTTGCTATTGATTTGACATAAAGCCTTAGGATTAAGATCGTTGATTCCTCTAGTGAGATCTCGTTCTTCTGCCATGAGGTAAATTCTATAGAATCTCTTGCGCATTCGTGTGAGAGTGGTAGGTCGATTGAAGAAGGGCGTTATGAGCAGGAACTACGAAGGACTGTAATTTGTGGTCGGGGATGAGGACCGCTTTGGAGGTCGCTCCCTTTTTGTAACATTTTCTTGTCTTACTACTACGGCTACTAATTTCAGTTGATGTAGTTTTACCATGTACCGCGAGAAGTAGAAAGTGGTACTGAGCTTGAAATTTCAAGCGATGTTAAATCGAAGCGGAGAAGTGCCCTGAAGTAGGATTTAGGATAATCCTTCACCCGTAGGAGTAGTGTTGGGATGATGAAAATGTGGTCGCCATATTCGTGGGTGCCGGAAGTTTGGCCCATAGAGAAGCCCGGTGGATACTTGCAATGGCGAGTTTCTCTGAGATAACTGGACTGAGGAGAAGGTGGATTCTCGAAGGTTCACAAATGTTCGGCTAAAGACCGATGGGGAATAAGGTGTTGTACGGTTAGGGAGACCGTGCACTAGGAAATGATAGGCTCCAGTATAGGTGTCGTTAACACTTCTAATGGAGTAAGATTCATGAAACCCCGTTGGTGGACATCCGCCTAGGGAGATTTCATTGAACTAAGGAAGAGGAGGCCGAGAGCGTGTCCTCTTTTACTGAGGAAGTAAGAGGGATTGTGTGGGCAATTGTTGTTATCCAGTTGGAACAATGGTTAGGATATGGAGTTTGAGAACCATTAGTATTGACCCGGAGTGATTGGCATAAATGGTTGGTGGGAATTTCGCCTTATTAGTGGGTGGTGTATTACTTAGGATAAGACTTAGTAGTATTATATCTACTGTAGATTCGGGTCTGTAGTTTGAGCTCGTTGTAGTTTTGATGCGATTATAGAAAAGTAATTAGATGACTTCCGTAGTAGGGGAGTTTTATGATTTCTTCACTCGTTATGAAACGAGTGATGATATTTAAAAGGTATATGTGTTACATGTAATGTGTGGTATGAGTGTTTTATTGCTTGTTGCATTGTATGTGGTTGTTATGACTTATCTCCACGACCAACAAAGTTAAGTAGCAATGCATAGGAGGGGTTCCTTGTTTGGATTCCGCTTTTGCGGGACGCTCCACGCGTGAACCTTAACGGCGTTGGGAGTGGAGAGATGCCGTTTTCTTTTCTTTTAATTTATGTATTATACGCGAGTAAAGGTATTTTGGTTGGTTTGGGGTGATAGCAAGAAAATAAAAATTGCGAGGCTATCTTACTTCTAGTTCAAAATGGATACAGTTGTTCTATGATTTCTCCCCTGGATACAGGTTGAGACTTTATAGAGTTGAATCGAGGTAAGTAGGAGATTTTGTTATTCATTTTATTACCTTGTGTGAGTGTTTGATTAATTGTTTGTTTGTCTTGTCTATGCATGTTACGCTTATCTCCATGATCAACTAGTTAAGTAGGCATGTGTCGGAGGGGTTCCTTATTTGGATTTCACTTTGGCGAGACACTCCGCCGCATGAACACTTAACGATGTTGTGATTGGAGAGACGCTATTATTTTCCTTCTTGTTTATTTTATTTATTTTGTTGTTAGATGTGGGATAGGAAGGATTAGCCGAGAATCACGTAGTAGAGTGATTAGGGCTATTGAAGTGCGAGATAGAAGCACTGTATATAGTTCTCTCCTCTGATCGATGTGAGGGAGACTGAGATACGAAGTCGAATTTAGACTTCAGGTTATGCCTTGATAAGAAGGCTATTTGAAAAGATGTATATATGTTATGGGATAAAATTTGTGAGACTTCACAGAAAGTGAATGTCTGATCAGTTAAAATCTTTAATAATGCTATGGTAAGACGTAGAAGTAGAATTTTGTTGATATGATTGCAAGTTAAAATTTATTGATCCCGATTATGTGTTTTAGACCATCACATCTTAATGACCGACGATGCGAGGTAGTAGTGTAACGGGAGGGTTCCTTGTCTGGATTTCGCCTAGGCGAGACGTCCCACGCATGAAACCGAGCGAACGTTGGGAGTTGAGATAGGTCTTGGACACTAAGGATATACTTAGTATTTCATATATATACGACTTAGATAGGATATCTATAGATAAACCTTAGAATTCATTAGAACTTTAGGGCTATTAGGGTATATGATGTTAATTCAGGAAGGTGGTGAGGAGTGGACAACGAGTAAGTCGTGGGTTGGGATTAGATCCCTAGGAACGAGATTTATGGGGTCTCGAGAGGTTTGGTAGGTTTGGCCGTAATAGATGAGGCCTTTCTTAGAAATAGTGTTACGTTGAAACTTCTCTTCCAGGGAGTTAGAAGGACGGGTGGACCCTCACTCCTGAGCCCATGATAGTGAGCTCGAGAGTGGTTGTAATGGAGAAGCTTCTGCCAGGTCGGGGAGTAATGATACTGGAGCATAGACCCATTATTTATGCATCTCACAAGCTTAAAAATGTGGGAAGTATTAGTCTATGCTTGAATTAAAATTTCATCGTGGTAGTGATCACCTTAAATAGATAAGGCACTACTTCCCGGGGTAGGAAATCTAGACTTTCTCGCTAGCAGCGAGTTGTTGCAATATGTCGTGGAAAAAATCGAGTTGGTGCTCGGAGTTCAGAAGGACTACTGATTGGATATTTTCTCATTCGCTAAGGAAATGCGATTTGGGGTAGTAGATGCGTCGAGTAAGAGAACCGTCAGAGATATTTGTGTTGGCTTGAATAGCCAAATGAAACGAGCATGACTCGGAAGACTCTGTAGCAAGGGCATTTCGGTCTGTGATCGACCATTTCACCTACTCGTGCGAAGAAGAGTGTCGGTGGAATGAAGAAGAGTATAGTCATAGACGTTTGCATTGAATTGTCAGCAGCGTTTTGGTCATGATCCTATTTGAAAATTGTAAATCGTTTGACCAGACTGTTGCATTTCCGGCCATTATGGACGAACTTCATGTGGATGAGTACGGCCTGCTCTTTATGGAGGAATGGTCGAACCGTGGGAGGTGCCTATTAAAATAGGGTAGACCGAGACTAGATTTTCGTGTCGGAAGTTTGGTACAAATTTCCATGAAGATGAGAACCGTATGGAAATGGAGTATACCTTACCCCCTTAACACGGATGAATGAATGGAGGAGGCCGGCTTAATGTTGAAAGGCGTATCTTTATTGTACGCCTTAGATTACATGACTGACGGAGCAGTAGTGTGTATGGATGGAAATCCCTGTACAACCTTGAGGCTTTTGAATGGCCTTATGGATCATTTCCTAAGGCATTGGCATTGTGAGTGGCCTAGCGTGGTCGGGTGAGTAATTCGCTTACTCGTTGGAAGGAACCAATGGGTAATATGTTCCTTGGACTTGGAGTGGTCTCGGGACATTTCTTTAAAGATTTGGCTTTTAAGCCATACACCTTGATGAGATACGTCAATGTGAGGATAAGTTGAGTAGTGCTGGGGTTAAGCCACTTAGAGTCGGTATGGGTACCCCGAGGGGAGATGTAACATAATTCTGGAGGTTGGACGATTTGTGCTGAGTCATGTGGGCATCGTCTTCCACCGTAGGAAGCTAGAATCGATAGTTAGTGAGGAACGATTTGTGCTATACTAGAGCACAATTGCTATAGGCTGAGATCGATGGGGTCGATTATGGTCCGGGTCCATTTGGGACGTTGCGATAACCAGGGGTTTGTTTAGGATGGTAGAATCCTAGTTTAGAGTAGTATACCCTTTATGAGAGTTGGGTATGCCCGAATTTTGGGGACAAAATTCCCTCTTAAGGGGGGGAGTATGTAACAACCCTCGATTCTGGGAGGCTCATTTTATACTAATTTTACCGCATAAGGTAATTATATAAAATGTGGGGTTTGGAGTAGATATTAATTTCATGAATTTGAAGTTAATATTTACTATTTTGATGCATATTTACTGTAGGTGAAAGTAAATATCATCGGGTTGCATGTTTGCAGTGTCAGGTATTTAAACTGACATTTTGATTCAAATGATATTGGAACTCAAAATAATTTATAAAATTTCCGGATGCCAGTTTAGAGGGTGTAGTTAGTCCCGGATGGTGCGAGACAGTCAAAATAAGTGCCATATTGTATTTTTGGGTTCCGGGCACTTTTGACTGGTTTTAACTTATATGCGTATTTAGGAGTCATCTTAATGTGGTATTAACCATTTAAGTTGGGAGCTTTAACCTAATCCACGATTTAAGTCTTCTAAAATCCCTTATTTTTCCCCCATATTATGTCTTGAACATAGAGAGAAAAAGAGAGAAAGGAAGAAGAAGAGAAAAGTGGAGAAAGAAGAGAGAAATGAGGATTGAAGATGGGAGATTGCTTCTACCACCATGAAATCTGAATTTACAACCATAAGGCAAGTTTTATACTTGCTAATATGTGATATAAGTTGAATAATTTGTATGATAGTTGTGTATTTTCATTTATGGATCACAAATGGAATTTATGGGAGTTAAACCCTAATATTAGTTTTTGATGATAAAATGGTGAGTATTAATGGTTATAAATCATGTAGGATAATCTTTGGGTAGATAAAAGTTGTTGGTTGTGTCCAAATGATAGAGATTTGAGATTTGGGTTTTATAATTTGGAAGAAGGAATAACTCTAGGTCTGCTACGACCGATCGACCGCGGTCTCGGGACCGGTCGACCGGGCCTTCGTGGAAGGGCTTACTGCTTTCCTACAAAGGCATAAATTTTGAGCGCGGTCGACCGCGATTCCTTTACCGGTCGACCGGCCCCTCTATTTTAAGCTTTCTGATTTTCTCCGTAGGCAAAACCTTGAGACGCGGTCGACCGCGGTCTTGGGACCGGTCGACCGGTCCCCTGTTTTTCACCTTTAAAATCTTATTTTGTTTCCTAGATTTATTTTCTTCAATAGGGACTAGGATCCTTCTTGAATGAAGTAAATTTAGAGTTTTAGAGTCCTAGATGAATTAGCTATCCACCCTACTTTATAAATAGGATAGGGGGGGAACTTTTCTGGGGTTATGCCAATTAATGTTAGGGCATTCTTTCTTCTAGTTGACTAAAATAAGACTAGGAGATGTAGTATTACGTTTGAGAGACCTTAGAAGCTCAATAGAGCTATGATCCGTCTTGATGGGTTATTATAACTTCACAATTAAATCTTGGGAGAATAAATTGATATTTCATTTATTCATTGAGGTTGTAATACCGTTATGATACGTATGGCTCCGGATAATAAGTTATATCATTTACAAATAAAGTAAATGGAAAAAGGTTTCGGATAAATGAAACATGTACGTGGAAATGGTATTGATTTTAGTAAATGATAATTTACTTAATCATGAACTCGGTAAATGATAATTTACTTGATTCTTGAAAAATGATAAATAAAATGATTGTTACACACCTCTCTAAATGACATTATAAGGGAAGTTCGGGCGCTTGGTGATGCCCCCTGGCTAGTGAATGCAGGGTGGATATAGTCCATAGGCCATATGAGCGATTATGTTATATTTTCTGCGCTGGTGAGGAGATTCCGGCTGTGGTCTTGACTCTCCCGCAGGCATATGGCCGCTTCCCGACGTTTGCGTTATGAGCCCAGGTTGTCTTGTATAGATAGGCCCTGGAAGATGATGGTCATTTAGGGGCGCGCCCAGTGGGGAAACTCGGAGGGGCGGTCTTAGAATCGTTATATGTATATTAATATAACTATTCATAATCAAGTGGGACTTGATGTATGAGATATGCCATAAAGAGCATGATGTAGTGCCATAAAGAGCACGATGAAATGCCACAAAGAGCATTTGTTGATAATGATATTCCTGATAAGGAATGGTAATGCCAGGATGGGCACGTAATTAAAATAAAAGCCACAAAGAGCTTAAAATTGAGATAAA
The DNA here is from genome assembly GCA_949130495.1 of Sambucus nigra. Lineage (NCBI taxonomy): Eukaryota > Viridiplantae > Streptophyta > Magnoliopsida > Dipsacales > Adoxaceae > Sambucus > Sambucus nigra. The sequence goes on along the minus strand of OX422224.1, from coordinate 116,969,624 downwards.
GCCATAAAGAGCTTATAGTTATAGATTTATTTTCCTGTTGAGGAATAAACTATGACATGAGTCGGGGTATATGATAGAAATTTTATTTATGTTAATCTTTCCTTTCTCCTGCTTAGTTAAAATTAAACTCATGCTTTTCTTTACTGTCTTAACCTATGCTTTAGAATTTTGTAGATAGACTTTATTCTTCCTAGCATGATAATATTCATAATTGTCATACTCTTTATTCATCTGGTAATCATATAGAACCGGGCCCTGACCCGTTTACACTTATTGTTACATATGCATCTTGTCTCTGCTCAGGTACTCCTCCGTAGGGATGCCTGATTTGAATTCCTATTTCGATGTCCTCGGCGAGCCGTGATGCATTGCGGGTATTACGGGTCACAATTGGTATAGACATTTTCATTTTTTTATTCTAGTTAATATCAAGTCTTTTATCCGGGCGAGGTGCCCAAGCTTTTGTAAATGTCTAATGAAATGTAATAAGTAACTTATTGAACTTGTGTATTATTGGAGTATCAGTTGGTGACCGGTATCATATTCGGTCTTTTTATTGTATTCTTGTTGTATTATTTATATAAGTCTTGGGGTTTCCCTTATCTTTCAGGAATTGGGTTGTTTGTTTTCATTTATTTACTTTCAAATCAAAGTTTTTGGCAACCCGTTTTCTGAAATATTGGGTGGTTATCCTGGATACTCTATATTTTTATTGTGATGCTAAGAATGATTCCATCTATGATTCCGTTATATTGGAGTATTGGGCTGGCCACCCCCTATTTTGGTGAGCGGGTTGTCACATACATGTTACTTATTCTGCTGTGCGTGTTTAGTAGATATGAAAATAACGATATTTAAAAATATTCTTAGCGAGAAAAAGAATACCAATGAGAATAACAGTTGTGTATGTTAATAACTATCCTTAAAGTTATGGTAATCCGTGATACGAGTGATATAGGTAAACACATGAGGTTATTGGTCTGATAATAGTCATCTTCAGGCTAGTTAGGCGAGGTAGCATGACTAGGATGGGTTAAATATACGTTTTAGATATGCACAATAGATGAGAGGTGAGTATCTCAAGTGAGAGTACAAAAATCTGACATGTACACAATATGTGCTATTGTTTTCATTTAAGCACTTAATGATTTTTAAATTGTTTTCAACTCGGGCACTGACCCGTTTATTGCAAATCTCTTTTCTTTTGTCACTTTATTTTAGGTACTCAGTCACAGGGACACCAAATATAGGAGTTTCATTCATTTGAAGAGATGTAGCTATTGTGAAAGTTACAGGACTTGATAGTAGACGCCTCTTAGACTTTCATTTCTTCATCTTGAGTTATTTACACCAGTTAGGGCATATCGCCCCTTTTTTTTATTCAGACAGTCAGAGATAGTGTATTTATTTATTTACTTCTTTCAATTGTTGGTTTATTCTGTTGGATTATTGTATTCAGTATTTAGGCTGGATGTGTTTACTCCAGTCACATTTATTATTCAGTCATTCTATTTCATATGAGATTAGTTTGAATGGTGTATGTTTAGTAATTGGTAATTTTGATTTTCTGTTAATTAAAAGATAAAATTTTGACATCAACCTTTTTAAATATTAGGTGGTTAGTGTTAATAATAAAGTTTTTGATAGTGAAACCGACTAGATATTCTGATTTAATTTAATAAAGGACTGATCACCCGGTATTTAATTAGGTGGGGTGTTACAGGTGGTATCATAGCATCAGGTTCTAGAGTCCTTAGGATCTATATGGCTTGTTATGCTTCTAATGTATCTTTCTTTGATATAAGGCCATAAATTTAGGACTGTTGTATTCATTATTTGTGCATTTTACATCTTCAGCTATTTGAGATATTACTGTGGACTTATAAAGCTTCTCTCTCATTTCAGATGCCTCCTAGACGTGCACAGTGAGCTACTACGGATGACCAGCTCAAGCCCCAACCAGCAGTGGTCCAGGGTACGATGAATGCTGTGGAGGTTGCCGCTATCATAGCGCAGGTGATTAATTCAACTTTGGTCGTAGTACAGCAGTCCCCACCCTAGGCACCGTTGGTGGCCTCAGCACCATCTCACGCATTCCCTTCTATTTGGGAGCGAGTCAGAGATGCCTTCCAGAACGCCCACCCTCCGGAGTTCGCAGGGAGTTCTGATGTTGTGGAAGCGAGCCAATGGAAGAAAGACATCGAATAGTACTTGAGGATATATGAGTGTACTGAGGTTCATAGGCAAATACTATATACTTTTAAGCTAGTGGGAGCAGCACTGTAGTGGTGGGAGTCTATTACCACTACTGAGGAGAGAGACAGCATGACTATCCAGGACTTCTGGGTGCGATTCGACCGCAAATACTTCCCTTTCGCCGTTCAAACTGAAATGAGGAAGAAATCACTAGACCTCACCTAGGAGGGGAAGACCGTTATGAATTATAAGGAAGAGTTTACAAGATTGATTAATCAGGTGATGAGGGGAAGAAATTCAGATGTTTATGGATGGATTAATGTGGAGGATTCCTCAGCACCTTTTGGGTAATCTTTCGTTGGGTACGTATACTGATGTACTTAACGCTTCCCTACTACACTTCCAAGATCATCGCTTCCATCAGAAAGGAAGCAAACGAGTAGGGGAGTCTAACCAGTAGGGCAGGACAGGAGGTAATGGTGCCAATGGGGCACAACCAGCTCAGGGTCAGCAAAGACAGGGCGAGCAAACTTCCCACCAGGGGGACCCTTCTAAGAGGTTCAGATCAGGTGACTACAGGCAGGGACAGAGAGGTTTTAGACAGGGCCAGTCTGGCCAGCAGGGGCAGCAACGCTTTCAGCAGGGCCAGTATGTACAAGGGAGGGGTGGTAATTGTTGATACCAAAATTAGTATGCTGATATAGACGAATCACAAGAAGACACGTGTCGATCTACATGGCACAATAGCAACGAGGAAGTCTATTCCCCCGACCAAGTCAGACTCACTCCGAGCAACAAGTATACTCCGAGGAACTCCAGCTCTCCGAGGAACTCCAACGCTCCGAGGAACTCCAGCTCTCCGAGGAACTCCAGCGCTCCGAGGAACTCTTGAACGACGAGCAACTAAGGCGGTTCGAGCTGCATCTCGACCACAGCATTGATTGTCAGATAATCAACAGTTCAACTATTCATTGAATGCTTATCATCTTGACGCACACGCTTGAAGAACATTAAATGAATTACCCTTTCATTTGTATATCATTTAATCACCCTTTCAAATTATAACCTCAAGGCTATAAATACATTGTATTACCCTCATTCAAAGGGACCGGAATTTCTTGATAGAACTACATATCGAGAACTCCAAAAACACTTGGCAATAACAGAAACAGTGGACGTAAGCCATTCTTATAAGACTGAACCACTTTAAAATTCTTTGTCTCATTTATATTTATCTGTGATTAAATAATTAGAAGCAATCTAGTTTTTTACATCAACAGATTGGCGCCGTCTGTGGGAACGACTGTTGTTATCGTTTCTCACCAAAAATCATTCATCATCAATGGAAGATAATCCAGAATCCAACAATCGAAATGCTAGAAATGCTGGAAATCCTCCAAATCCCTCTGCACCTCCAGATCTGGCTGGGATTATGACGAATCTGGCTCAAGGACAAACCGCCATGCAAGAAACAATGCGGCAACTCATACAGACCCTTCATGGCGGTGCACCTGCACGTTCGGGACAGCGAAGTGGTCAGAGGCAAACCTATTTACTTTCTTCACGATCCAGGCGAACTGAGTCATATCGTAATGAGGAATCTGATGATTTCTCTTATCAACCTGGGCGAACTTCATCAATAAGGGCTACAGATACTGATCAACGTATCACTCTCTCTCCAGAAAGACCCAGTGCCATGGAAAGACTGAGTAGGGTGTCTCCTTTCAGTCGATTAGGCCCTAGGAGGAATAGGAGTCCACCTAATACCATGTCGAGGAGTTTTCGACAACCATCAGGTCTAAGAGAAGGATCAGCACAATCACGACCAGTTGCTCGTCAAGATAGATCTCAGGAGGCCACTTCAGAACAATCAATTGCTCGAACTAACAAACCCGAGGAGGGAAATGATGCGTGGAAAGGTTCCATTCAACGGTTGGAGGATAGATTGGGAGAAATGGATAAGGAGAAGAATCCCTTACAACGAACTTTTGTTCAAGGGACACCTTTTGTCCAGGCCATTGTGGGTTTTCCTACCCCGTCAAAGTTTAAAGCACCTGTGGTAACCCCCAAATATGATGGAAAGACAGATCATGTTCTACACATAGGGCAATATCAAGCTGCTGCCGACATCTATGCCGTCCCCGACGAGATGAGATGCAGAGCATTCTTAGGAACTCTTACTGGATCTGCCCAGATATGGTACAACAATCTTCCTCAGGGTAAGATTTTAACTTTCTTTCAGTTGGCCGAGTTGTTCATCGACAATTTCTGTTTTGGAGCAAAGCCAGTAAAATGAGTAGCACACTTGTTAAGTGTTAGACAAAAATCTGGTGAGAGTACTAGAGATTACATAACTCGTTTCAATAACGAGAAGCTAGAAGTCATAGATTATGAAGAAAAGACAGCAATCACCGCCTTGATGAGTGGATTGTTGCCTAATAAGTTGTATTACACTTTGGCCAAAGATCCACCTACAACTATGTCAGAGTTGATGGCAAAAGCGGCCAAAATCATGAATTCCGAGGAGGCTATGGCTGCGAAGAAGAATATGGATAAAGAAACCAAGGTGGAAGACGACAAATCCAAGAAGAAAGAGCATAAAGGCAATGGCGGTGACAAGCATTCCAAGAATAATAAATCGTCATGGGAAGTCCTGAAGAAATTCAATAATTATACTCCTTTGAAAATGGGTATTAATCATGTCTTGGAAGAAATCAAGAATAACGAGGAAGTAAAGTGGCCAAAGAAACTGAGGTCAGACCCTGACATGAGGAATAGGGAGAAATATTGCGAGTTCCATAAGGATCACGGGCATATGACCAAAAATTACATAGTTCTTCAGAACGAGATTGAAACACTCATCCGAAGAGGGAAGCTATCAAAGTATGTTGATCGGGGAGGCGAAAGAAGAAATAATGACCGAACTAGAGAAAGGTCTAGATCTCCTCGTCTGGCAGAGGAGAAAAATAAGATAAATCATGAAGATGATCCAGATGATGACCCCGATCTTCCCAAGAAACCAAGGCAGCCAAAACGAGAGGTATTTTCAATACGCTTTGGGTCATTTGATTGTAATGTCATTACAGGAGGAGATGCAGGAGGAGGAGACCTTACTGCAGAAAGAAAAGCTTACCTCGGTGAGGCTCAGGCTTGCTCATACATTCAACGGATAAATTTGGCTGAAGAGGATCGCCCGAGGAAGGTAAACAAAGAGAAGCTGGTCATCGGTTTTTCAAAAAATAACCTTGCAGGTGTTCTTTACCCTCACGACGACCCTTTGGTGATCAAAATGAGGATGAAAGAAGTAGTGATTTCAAGGGTTCTGGTAGATAATGGTAGTTCGGCAAACATCATGTTCTACTTAGCTTTGACAGTTTAAATTTAAAATTGTCTCAATTGGAACCTTATCACAGACCTCTCCTGGGTTTTTACTGGCGAGAAGGTTTTTCCTTGGAACGATCAAGTTGGATATATTCATTGGAACTTGGCCTGCTTGTCGAACAGAAAGAATACGCTTCTTTGTGATGGATAAAAATGTGCAGTCCGCTTACAACATCATCATGGGAAGAGTTGGTTTGAAGAAGTTCGAAGCAGTCCCATATATAGTACATCAGTGCTTAAAATTCCTAACAAATTTCAGAGTAGGAGTTGTGAAAGGTGATCAAAAAGTAGTTCGGGAATGCTATTATTCGTCTGCCGAGCAGGAGGAGCTTGAAGAGTCAAGGAAAAAGACTACTACCTACCAGGTGGAGGAAGGTACAGAAGTTGAAACACTGGATCCCAGAGATGAATCCCGACTTGTAAAAGGACAGGTGGTGGAATCTACAGAAAATGTTATTCTGGACGACGAGCACCCTGAACGAATAACCCAGATAGGTTCGACGTTGGATGCTTCAATAAAACAGGAGTTGATAACTTTCTTGAGAAACAGAAAGAAAACTTTTGCATGGAGTCATGAAGACATGCCAGGAATAGATCCCAACTTCTTATGTCATGAGCTCAATACGAATAAGGAGATCAAGCCTGTAAAACAGAGAAGAAGAGTGTTTAGTCCCGAGAAGAATCAAGCCATACAAGAGGAGGTCGAGAAGCTCCAGAAAGCCCAATTAATTGAAGATGTGAAATATCCAGACTGGTTAGCAAATGTGGTGATGGTAAAGAAGAAAAACAATAAATGGAGAATGTGTGTTGATTTCACTGATCTCAACAAGGCCTGCCCAAAGGATCACTTTCCATTGCCCAGAATTGACCAACTAGTGGACGCTACCTCGGGACACGAGCTTCTCAGCTTCATGGATGCTTACTCTGGATACAACCAGATCAAAATGAAACCTGAAGACATGGAAAGCACTTCTTTTATTACCCCTAGGGGAACTTATTGTTATAATGTTATGCCTTTTGGTTTGAAAAATGCAGGAGCGACATACCAGCGGCTGATGAACAAGGTTTTTGCCGAACAAATCAGTTGCAATATGGAGGTCTATGTTGACGATATGCTGACAAAGAGCAAGAAAGTTATTGATCATCTAGTTGACTTAGGTCAGACCTTTGATCAACTGGATAAATACCAAATGAAGCTCAACCCGACGAAGTGCACCTTTGGAGTACGAGAAGGAATGTTCCTCGGGTACATCGTCAACCAGCGAGGCATTGAGGCAAATCCAGCAAAGATCAAAGCTCTTTTAGGGTTGCGATCTCCAACGACGAAGAAAGAGGTGCAGAGTCTTACAGGATGAGTTGCAGCGCTCAACAGATTTGTATTCCAAGCAACTGATAGATGCCTCCCATTCTTCAAAACGCTTCGAAAAACTTTCGAGTGGAATGATGAATGTGAGAAAGCCTTTCAAGACTTGAAGAAATATTTGGGAGCACCTCCATTGTTGTCCAGGCCAGTAATGGGAGAAAATTTATACTTCTACCTGGCAGTATCAGAGAATGCAGTCAGCTCGGCATTGATCAGATTGGAGAATAGAGTCCAGAAGCCAATTTATTACACAAGTAAGGCTTTTCGAGGTGCAGAGATCAGGTACCCAAAGCTGGAAAAATTAGCATTGGCATTAATTGAGGCAAGTAGAAGAATGAGGCCATATTTCCAGGCCCATACCATCGTCGTGTATACCGACATGCCGTTGAGACAAGCCCTTCATAAGCCAGAAAAATCAGGGAGACTGATGTATTGGGCAATAGAGCTCAGTGAATATGATATTGTGTATGAACCCAGATCATCACTAAAAGGGCAAGCTGTAGCAGACTTTATAGCAGAATTTACATATCCTGATACCCCCGAGGAACAAAAGTTGCTCACTGATCAACCTGTGGATGTTATAGGATCAACAAACATAAGCTTAGACCAACTCCGGTTGGTAAAAGGGCTTGTGGATGTAGAAGGATCATCAAATTCGAGCTCAGACCAACTCCGGTTGGTAAAAGGGCGAGAAGAGATGATCGACGAGAAGCAAGAAATATTAGGAGAGGATAAAAAGAAACAACAAATATTTCACCGAGGAACTCTGTCAGATAAGAAATTTGAAGACGAGTTACCTACATGGAGATTATATATAGATGGGTCATCTTGCACAACGGGTTGTGGAGCAGGGATTGTTTTGAAAACTCCAGACGAGATTGACGTGGAATATGCCTTGCGATTCCAATTCAAAGCTTCCAATAATGAGGCTGAGTATGAAGCCTTGATAGCAGGTCTTAATTTAGCAAAGATTATGGAAGCGCAACAAATAATGGTATTCAGTGATTATCAATTAATTGTGAATCAGATGATGGGAACATATGCAGTTAAAGGAGAATTAATGGTCAAGTATAATGCAAAGGTGATGGAGTTGTTGGCAGAATTTGATGCCATTCAGTTGATCAGAATACCAAGAATGGAGAACGCACAAGCAGACGCACTGGCCCGACTAGCATCAGCTACTCGTACCGAGCTGCGAAGAACGTACCAATTGAGGTGTTAGAAAGTCGAAGCATAGATGAAGACCTGACGATGAATATTATTACCCATGATTTAGGACCATCTTGGATGGATCCCATCAGGGCATATGTTGAGGAAGGAGAATTACCGGAGGATAAGATCGCTGCCAAGAAATTGAAGTTTAAAGCTGCTCGGTATGTACTAACTAATGGTGTTTTGTATAGACGAGGAATTATGGCAGGTTTGCAAAGATGTGTACATCCCTCCGAGGTGAAAGAATTGGTTGAAGGGATCCATGAAGAGTCTTGTGGAGGCCATGTAGCAAGTCGGACACTTTTGCAAAGGGTAATGACGCAGGGATACTACTGGCCAACGATGAGGGCTGATTGTATAGCCTATGCTAAGAGATGTGATAAATGTCAACGTTTTTCCTCCATTCGACGAACTCCACAAGCATTGTTGACACCCATAACTTCCCCTTGGCCTTTTGCCATGTGGGGAATGGATTTGGTTGGACCACTGCCAACGACCCGAGGAAGATTCAAGTACCTCGTCGTCGCAGTGGATTATTTTACTAAATGGGTAGAAGCTGAGCCTATGATTGATATGACATACGATAAGGTGTACCAATTCGTTTGGAAGAACATCATCTGCGATATGGTCTCCCTCATGCCTTCATCACAGACCATGGAACACAATTTGATAACGAGGAGTTTGCCGCCTATTGTCATCAGTCAAACATTTTGAAGGTTCATTCAGCACCAGGCCATCCTCAAAGCAATGGGCAGACTGAAGTGACGAACAGAACATTACTAAATGGTTTGAAGAAGAGGCTAAGTGAGGCTAAAGCTAATTGGATTAATGAGCTACAGTCAGTATTGTGGGCTTACCGAATAACTCCCCGAGCAGCAACTGGAGAATCACCATATATGTTGGCATTTGGAAGTTAGGCTGTAATACCTGCCGAGTTGGGTCTTCCAACACACAGAGTGCTGAATTTCAATTCCCCAGTCAGTGACTTGATAAGGAGATTAGATTTGGACATGCTCGAGGAAGTTAGAGAAGAGGCAGCCATTAGGAATGCTGCTTATCAACAGCGAACAGCCCTGTTCTACAACAAGAGGGTGAAAAAAATGCGACTTAAAAGAAGGAGATTACGTGCTAAAGAAGGTCATTCAGAAGAACAATAAGTTAGAAGCAAACTGGCATGGACCTTACCGAGTTACTGCAATTTTCCGACCAGGAACTTACCGAATAGAGACTCTAGAAGGAGAGGACTTTAAGAATGCATGGAATGCTGAACAGCTACGCAAGTATTATCAGTGATGTAAAATGTAAAGCAGTTCCATTAATATGAATAAAACGATGATATTTCACAATCTTCTCTCCTTTTATTGAAAGTTTTTCGGGGAATACTAGTGTTTAACACTACGCTGCTCGGCACACAACGCTGCTCGGCAGTAAAAAGAAGACGATAGTTCGAACCCAGACCAACTCCGATTGGTAAAAGGGCGAGAACACCCCATACTCCTTTGGTTAGGAGGCGTACATTAGCTCAGACCAACTCCGGTTGGTAAAAGAGTTAGTGGACATGATAGTTCGAACTCAGACCAACTCCGGTTGGTAAAAGAGCGAGAACACGATAGTTCGAACCCAGACCAACTCCGGTTGGTAAAAGGGAGAGAACACCCCGTACTCCTTTGGTTAGGAGGCTTACATTAGCTCATACCAACTCCGGTTGGTAAAAGAGCGAGAACACGATAGTTCGAACTCAGACCAACTCCGGTTGGTAAAAGAGCGAGAACACGAGATGATCGACGAAAGGCCAATTTCGGTTGGTTAGGAAACAAGATATGCTCTCAAATGCCAACTTATGTTGGTCGGGAAGTAAGATTATCTTAAAATGCCAACTTATGTTGGTCGGGAAGTAAGTTTATTACATAAATGTTCCTCAAAGAACAAATATTCCAAACTGAATCAAGTATGGTTGGTCGGAGATAAAAATCCACTAACTGTAGTTGGTCGACGAGGAGAAAATATTTTAAACAGTACCAAGTATTGCTGGTCGGGGATAAAAACCCATTGACTATAATTGGTCGACGAGCACAATTTAACAACCTTGGTTGGTTGGAAGAAATTTTAAACATTTTCATACTCATTATTTTATTATTAAGTGATCGAGCAACATTACTAATACTTGTAATTTTTTATTATTAAGTTGGTCGATGAACCACACAATATTGTTATGCAAGCACAAATATAAAGTGTTTGACAAATACAAGAGCAATACAAATTTGCAAATTACAAAAATGAAAGTCTTTCATTAAAATCAAAATGAATTACACAAGTTTATTACATTGATATCAAATTGTGTACTAATCATTACATCAAAATTTCCTATTCTATTGGCTTTTTTCCTTCAGCTTTCGATATAGGCTCCTTGCCAGCAGGAGGATCTTCCAAGCAAAGGGGAGAATTAATGAAGTTAATATCTCGAAGCATTCTGACGTTCATTATTGAAGGTGTGTCCAGTAGATGCTTGGGACGAGATACCTCGATCTGAGAATGAAGATTGTAGTCACCGAGGTATTTTGCAATTAAGCTCCGAGGAATGGCACGAGCTGGGATCCATTCCATGTCCAATTTATAAGGTGGCACAGGCAAGTCTAGTAGCCCAGGAGAGTGATAATCCCATAAATAATGGCCCTTCTCTAGTTTTAATACACCCAGGGCGTTCAACCATCCCTGTTTATAACCTTCATTATTGGCATTTTCAAGGTGAGCATCCAGTGACAAAGGGCCTCATTGTATCCTTCCATCCAGAACTCACGAGGTTGTTTGTGGAATTGGAAAGTTATTCTCTCTAACTGCTCATGAAGGTTTCTGGCAAAAACATCCTTATTATTCAGAGCAGACTTTGTCGAAGCAAGTTGATCCTCCAGAGTTCGGATTTTCTTGGACATTTCAGAAAAATCCCGATTTTTTGCATTCAATTGGAATGCTTGAGTTTCCAATGTTGATTGAGTACGAGCTTCTTCAACAGAACGACGAAGACCTCTTGGTCGTCCCCGAGCAGGTTGAATACTTTGTTCCTCGTCAACATCCTTTGCAACTCTTCCTCGTCCATGAGAACCTCTTTATCGTCCCCGAGTAGCACTAGAAGGCCCAGCTCTTCTTAAAGTCTCTAATTCTTGCCTCAATTTGTCATTCTCAACCTCTAAAAATGAGAATCCTTCATCGGTGATCGGTACCAAGGCAGTGGAAGTTGTAGCTGCAGATTTATACTGTGCCAACTCTTTCTGCAAATTATTATTCTCTTGCTCCAGCAGCTCGGCGATCTGTCTGCATGCTTTGACTTCACCCTTTAGGGTTCTCTCTCTCACTTCATAGCTAGCAAGCATCTTGTCATAACCTGTTTCAGCACTAAGTTGTTTGAGTTTCTTCTCATATCCTTCGTGCAAAAGAGCTAAAGACTCTTTATACTGATGTTGAAGTTCATCGAGAGTACCTTGCAAGTCTTCAATCATCTCGTAGTAAGCCACATTATTGGCCACAGCTCGGTCAAGTAAGTCTTTCAAGTACTGATAAGCTTCTACTGCCTGCTCTGAAGCATCATGACCGAGGATGTCAGCAACTTCTGATACACTCAATTCTGTGTGACCAGCCTTATAATATTTATGACATTGCTGCATCAGCTTTGTATCATTAGCAGATAGCATATTCATCCTGGCCAGAAACTAGCAGAGAAAGAAAAAGTAACCATCAAAAAGAAGATCAAGACAGAGTACAGAAGAGAAAAGAGGCAATCATATGGAAGTAAAGAACTCAAATTTTATTAGATCATAGTGCAGAGTTACAAAGATCTTGTTACACTTGAAAAAGAAGAAAAATAGAAAGAGAATACCGAACAACTTCACACCTTTTCCTTGTCTCCCAAGACTTTCTCGGGAGGCTGGGATGAGGAGCTCGGTTGCTCGGTGGGAACAACGAGTTGGTCGGCAGGAACTGGAACTTGTTCAGGAGGAGCAGGCCGAGATGAAAGCTCCTCGTCAGCAGGCTGGGTAAGGATGAGATCATCCACTACCATTGAATATTCTTCGGAGGCAGCTTCATCCTCTTCTTCATCCTCAATAGCTGGGGGAGGACCAGGCAGATGTTGTTGAAATAGTTCTGAGTCCTCGCTCACCTTCAATTCTTGCAGGGCAGCAACCCAACCATCTCGGAAGTATTTCAAACTCCCATACTGCACCTGGGTCATCATTGCTGCTACCCCCTTGTCCCATCCTTTATCCCAACCAATACGAAAAGATTTTTTCACTGCCACTTTTCTCTTCATTTTCTCCGAGGAGAGCTTCTCAGATAGAAGATCCTCGGAGGCTTTCAACTTGGCCTCCACCTCCTCCTCGCAGAAGGGTTAGCTCTTCCTCAGCCGACTTCAACTTATTTTCAAGCTCCCCAAAGTTTGTGAGCTTCTCGGCATATTTCTTATTCTCTCTCTCCAAGTCTTTTATTTTGTTTCCCAACTGCACCTTCTCTGCCTCAGATGCAGCCAACTTCTTCTCCCATTCACCCCTATCCTCATCATATTTTTTACGCGAATCCTTCAAAGACTAGGCCAAACCCAGAAAAGCATCCTCCACTCCAGACGAGGAGCTAGAAGCCTTGAGTGCTTCATCTTTCTTCACTATGGTGTTAAAACAACTCACCGGCTAAAAAAGAAGGTAATGATAAGTCAGTGTCGAGATACATATATTGACTGAAAGAAAGAAAAATTCAGGATAAGAGAAACTTACTGAAGCAATGTGACGAGTAGCTAGGGATGTCAGCATATCCCTAGACATGTTTTCTTCAATTCCTTGGACTTCAGGAATAGTCCAAGTCTTTACCGAGCTCATTGCAGAACTCGGGGAAATAATGGTTGGAACACCAGCTCCACTAGCTTGGAGCTGGGGAATGGTTTCAGAAAAACTGACCGAAGAGGATTTCTTCAATCTCCTCAGTGGCACTTAGATAGTTTCAACCAAAGAGGAACTTTTGGTTGGGGAGATGGTGATCACTCCTGCTGGTACATCCTTCTTACTAGGAGCCACTGGGGGCTTCTCGGCAGCCTTCTGAAGAATAACAGAAGGGGAAGCATCTACTTTCTTTATCCCCTTCGGGACATCATTCTTATTTCTCTTTCCATCTCCAGCAGAGGAAGTCTCTTCGAAGATAGTAGGAACTCTTCTTTTGCCCATTTTCTGACTTAGAGGAATGTGAGATTCTGGTGAAGAATCCTCAGAAGCTGGCAATGGTTCACTAATGCTGACCACAGGACGAGCAGTAAAGGATGATGTATAGCTCCTGTACTGCAACAAGTATGAAGCTGACCTGACGTGCTCGTCTGCAACTTTCTGATGCAAACTCCAGATATGTTTCAAATGCTTTATATTAACTTTTGATTCTTTAGGAGTTTTTCTCTTACTGTCAACTGCAAACAAATACATAGTGAAATATCAGTCATATATTTTATCAAACATAATGAAATCATAATTTCAGAAATAAAATAAGATGAAAATAACCTATCCCATTGCCATATGGAGGGCATTTGGGACCTTCATATACTTCATCTCCAACCAAAGGGGCATGTTGCCAATTTTTGATAACTACCCCATGTTCAAAATAATCCCTGCATCAGGGAGATTGACTACTAAAGCCCTATTCAAAAATCTAGTTTTTAGATAATAAACATTGTCTAGAACAGCCCATCTGTAACAATACATAATCTCAGGAATTCCTATACGAGTTCCATGAGTTTGATTTAACCTATACACCCCATGAACTATTCTCCATATGTTGGGGGCTATTTTTGCTGGGACAACATCGAAATACTGACAGAAATCTAAGCACAAAGGGTTTGGTGGAAAAGAAAATCCACATTCAACAATAAAGAGACTGGGGAACCAATGTCCCTCAGCCAAATTAAAATAATTTGAAGGCTCAGAAAGATCCTCCAAAGTTACCCAAGACGGAACAGAGAAATCAGAACGGAGTTTCTCAAGAGATTCAATAATATAAACCATGGTGAATAAAAGAAATGAAGAAGAAGGAAGAAGATCTTACAGGAAAAAGGGAGATCTGTTGACAACGAACGAAAACAAGGATGAACGCACAAGAGAAAGAAAGACTATGGAAAACTCGAAAGCAGAAATTGGAAAAGGTAGAAGACGGTGATATTGTCTATGAAGTTTAAATACTTTGCCTTGGGAAACGGAGAAAGAAGTGATTACAAAAAGGAAACTATTATGCTACCGGCGGCTAAAAGGACAAAAAGTACACGAAGATCGAAGCGCTTATAAAAATGCAAAAAGGCGGATTCTGCGAATTTGGAAGGAAAATCAAAATACGGAGAAATGTTCCTAAAAACCAGGAAGATCATTTAATATTGCCATATACCAAGAAAGAATGTTCCATACTCCTCAAAGTTCGAAATATGAAACATTGGGGGCTTCTGTTGATACCAAAATTAGTATGCGATATAGACGAATCACAAGAAGACACGTGTCGATCTACGTGTCACAATAGCAACGAGGAAGTCTATTCCCCCGACCAAGTCAGACTCACTCCGAGCAACAAGTATACTCCGAGGAACTCTAGCTCTCCGAGGAACTCCAACGCTCTGAGGAACTCCAGCTCTCCGAGGAACTCCAGCGCTCCGAGGAACTCTTGAACGACGAGCAACTAAGGCGGTTCGAGCTGCATCTCGACCACAGCATTGATTGTCAGATAATCAACAGTTTAACTATTCATTGAATGCTTATCATCTTGACGCACACGCTTGAAGAACATTAAATGAATTACCCTTTTATATGTATATCATTTAATGTATCACCCTTTCAGATTATAGCCTCAAGGCTATAAATACATTGTATTACCCTCATTCAAAGGGACCGTAATTTCTTGATAGAACTACATATCGAGAACTCCAAAAACACTTGGCAATAACAGAAACAGTGGACGTAAGCCATTCTTATAAGGCTGAACCACTTTAAAATTCTTTGTCTCATTTATATTTATCTGTGATTAAATAATTAGAAGCAATCTAGTTTTTTACATCAACAGTAATGGACATCAGGGCCGAGGGCAGTGGGCATAAAGGGGAGGACACTTTCCAGGGAGATGATTATCTTGTGGCAATACTAGACACAAATGTCAGGATTGTCCTCAGAAGGGGAGAGCCCCGCAGCAGCAGGGTGCTCGTCAGGAGCCCCAACGATCGATATTTCCAGCTACCCTCCAGGACCATCGCAGGTACCAACTTTGTTAATCGTTCCAGTAGTTCTGATCCAGCAGGGACATCTATAGTATGGGCATGTCTACAATGTCCACCAGGTCACAGTTCTCCAGGATCCACCCGTGGTTGAGGGTACATTTTCTATCCCAGGGACTTTGGGGCGGATATTATTTGACACGGGGGTTTCACATAGTTTTATTGCCACTAGTTTTGCATGCGCTACGAGGTTATTAGACACGGCAAAGAGCACAGTTACTAGTGTAAACTAACCATTGGGCTATGGGTCATTGATATTATCTATATGTCGAGGAGTGGGCATAGAGATTGGTAGATTAATATTATCGGTCGATATGCTTGTCTTAGATATGCACAAGTATGATGCTATTATCGGGATAGATTGTCTACTTATGTATAGGGCAATGATTGACTGCTATAGTCATAGTATTTTGTTTTCCATATCGGGTCAAGAGATGTTTTTGGTGGCGATGCCTCGTCCTCAGGGAGGTTCATCCACCCATTTATATTATATAGAGGAGGAGACCTATAAGGAGGTAGTAATTCCACTAGATTCAATTTTGGTTGTTCATGAGTTCACTGATGTATTTCAGGATATATCAAGGCTACCACCTAACAGAGAGATAGAGTTTGTGATAGACTTGACACCAAGCACTCGATCGATAGCCCATGCACCTTACCGTATGGCTCCGGCGGAGATGAAAGAGTTACGGGATCAGATCGAGCAGTTATTGGGATAGGGATTCATCCGTAGGAGTAACTCTCCTTGGGGTGCTCCCGTACTGTTCTTGAAGAAGAGAGATGGGTCACTACGGTTAGTGTTGACTACCGAGAGTTGAATAAGTTCACTATATGGAATAAGTATATGTTGCCCCGAATTGATGACCTATTCAAGCAGTTGAGGGGTGCTGCCTACTTCTCGAAGATAGACTTGAGGTCAGGATATCATCAGCTACGTATCAGAGAGGAGGACATGTCTAAGACTGCCGTATTGATATGATATGGATCCTACCAGTTTAGGGTTATGCGATTTCAACTAACCAACGCACCAACTGTATTCATTGACTTGATGAACAGGGCGTTCTGAGAGTTCTTAGATCAGTTTGTCGTTGTCTTTGTTAATGACATCCTGATTTATTCCCGGACTGAGGAGGAGCATGCCAAACATTTGAGTCTCATTTTACCGACACTTTGTCAGCACGAGTTGTATGCTATATATGAGAAGTGTGGGCTCTGATTGAGAGAAGTTAAGTTTTTAGTGCACATTATTTCTGAAGAGGAGATATCCATAGATCCGGGGAAGGTGTCAGCGGTGAAGGAGTGGGGACAGCCCATGACACCGACAGAAATACGTAGTTTCTTGGGGTTTTCCAAATACTACGGGTGATTTATTTGGGAATTCTCAAAGATAACGAGTTCGATGACAAATTTGACTTGCAAAGGGGTGTCATTTATATGGGATGATGCCTAACAATTGGCTTTTGATGAACTGAAGGACAAGCTGACTTCAGCACCAATTTTAGCACTACCCAGACCGAGGATGGAATACCTGGTTTATACTGATGCATCCTTACTAGGACATGGGGGTGTGCTTCAGTAGGAGGATAAGGTTATAGCTTATTATTCCTGTAAGCTGAAGCCCCACGAGAGGAGTTACCCCACCCACGACTTGGAGTTAGCGACAGTCGTGTTTGCACTTCGGGTATGGAGACATTATCTCTTGGGGAAGAACTTCCGCCTATTCACATATCACAAGTCATTGTAGTACCTATTCAAGAAGCGGGAATTGAATATGCGTCAGCAGAGGTGGCTTGAATATGTGAAGGAATATCAGTTCGACATATATTACCACCTGGGGATGGCTAACGTGGTAGCAGACGCGTTGAGCCGTAGGTCAGCAGGTGAGGTGGACAAGGTGTGGAAGGAAAAATGGAAGGAACTGGGACATCAGGAGGAAGTTTCCCGCTCATTCATGTCAGTGATGATGGTTACACCCGAGATAGTTATTAGGCTAATACAGGCTCAGGCAACAGACTCGTTCTGTCAGGATCGGATTGTATAGCTTCTAGCCGAGGGGGCAGAGTCGTATTCATTGAGCTCAGATGGGGGATTACTCTTCAATGGAAAACTAGTAGTTCCATAGGGTGACTAGTTACGACATGCGGTGATGGAAGAGTCGCATAGTTCATGATTTGAGGTACATCCCGGAGGGGATAAGATGAACCAGGATGTAAGGCGACAGTATTGGCGGAGTGGAATAAAGAAAGACATTGTCGAGTTTGTTTTGAAATATGCCACTTGTCAGTTGGTAAAAGTGGACTACCAGAGACCGTCGGGGCTTCTGCAGCCGTTAGAGATCCCTATGTGGAAATGGGAGAGCATTTCCATGGATTTCATCACAGGCCTGCCTACATCGCAGAGGGGTCATAATTCCATATGGGTGATTGTGGATCAGTTGACCAAGGTATCTTACTTTTTGCTAGTCCAGACCGATTATACTACGGGGTAGTATGCTCAGATCTTCATTGCAAAGGTAATGAGACTCGGTGGGGTGCCCCTTGATATTGTGTCCGACCGGGACAAGATTTTTTGTGTCCAAATTTTAGGAGAGCTTCCATGAGGCCTTGGGTATCGAGTTACGATTGAGTTAGGCTTATCACTCACAGACGGATGGATAGACTGAACAAATGAATCAGATGTTAGAGGATATATTGAGGATGTGTATTAATGATTTTGGCGGGGGCTGAGCAATATCTTTCACTGGTGGAGTTTGCTTATAATAACTCCTACCAGTCTACTATTGGCATAGCTCCATTCGAGGCATTATATGTTAGGACTTTTCATTATCCAGCGTGTCGGCTAAAGGTGGGGGACAACAAGCTACTTGGGCTAGAGGTGATTCAGGATACCTCGAACGGGATTAAGATGATTCGGAGATGTATTCGGGTTACTCGGGATAGATAAAAGAGTTATGCCATTGCCAAGAGGTTATTTAGGGAGTTTAATGTGGGGGACCAGGTGTTGTTACGAGTATCTCCTATGAAAGGGGTAATGCGGTTTGGGAAGAAAGGGAAGTTGGCGCCAAGGTATGTAGGGCCATTCCCTATTATTGAGCGGATTGGGCTAGTAGCTTACAGAGTTAGGTTACCGAAGCACTTGCATAGGATTCATGACGTGTTCCATATTTCTTTATTGAGGAGGTATCTTCAGGATTTTATGGCCCACACTCATATTGCTTTAGAGGAGATTGACCTATAGCCCGATAGTTCCTACGATGAAGGGCCAGTTGTTATCCTAGACCGTAGCGAGAGGAAATTGAGGTTAAAGGTAGTGTCTTTAGTACGTATTCAGTGGTAGTATCATAATGTCGAGGAGTCTACTTTGGGGCACGAGGATGAGATGCGCGATAAGTATCCAGAGTTGTTCTTACCAGGTAAACCATTATTTTTACTCTTTTTTGAATTTCGGGACGAAATTCCATTATTGGGGGGGAGTATATAATACCCTGTATTTTTTAAAAGATTTTATTTTAATTATGGTATTAATTAATTTAAGTGGGAAATTATTTATAATTAATCCGGATTTAAGTAAATAATTACTAGCGTGATGAGAGTTAGTATTTATTGAAGAGAATTATGTTGAAGATTACTTAGTGAGTAAAGTCATACATTATTATGAATATATTATAATTATCGTGAGTGAAAAATAAGGCAGTTACAGTACACTTAGTTGGGACGCGCGTGTGAGTCGTGTCGGGACTTAAATGAGGAATTAAAATGTAATTTTATTTTTGGCTATTTTGAGTACGCCAATGTGTCCAGAGGGATCGGGATAGTCAGAAAAGTCTACTCGGGGGTTTAGTTTGGAGTCCGAGGTAACTTTAGGCCAACCCGACACCTTGGAGGGGTGTTTTTGTCTTTTGAAAAATTGGGATTAATTAATGGACGAAAATTAGAGAAATATATCTACATGCACGTGGGAGAGTTAGGGTAAATAACTGATAAACCCAAGAGAGAGTCCAAGAGGAAGAGGAAGAAGAAGAAGAGGTTCCTAGGATTCCAAGGCCAAACCCAGTCACCTTTCACCAAAAACATCGTCAACGTGTAGATCGGGAAGAGGAGAACGCATCTATACCAATTTCAAATGACGAATCAGACCATCGTGAAAAGGCAAGTGTTTATCTTGCTTCATTTAGAGCATATAATGTCCATGTTAGACTAGTTGATAATTTATTCATGATATTATGAAATTTGGGACTGAAATTGGGCATTGATCCATGATTGTGGTATAGATTTTGCATGTAGTTGAATAACCATCTTGTGAGGATAATAAACTTGGGTTTTATATGTTAAACTTACGAAGTGACTAATTGTGATTATATGAATTTAAGGCTTTTTGAGAATTTAGGAAATTAATGAATCTATGATGAAATGGTAAGGATTTGATGTTATAAAGGTGTTAGGAAGCATTCAATTACTAGAAGTTATGATTTAGAATCGATGGTTATGAGTTAGGCAAAGTTTTACACGATTTGGGTGTTAAAAAGGTAGGAAAAACTCAGTTTCTAGAGGTCAGGGACGAAGTTCAGAAATCTCTTTCGAACGACCTCATTCGAACGAGAATTTCAATGATCTATCTAACGAGAATTCAGAGTAGATTCGTTCGAACGAGCTTCTAACGAAAATTCAGGCCCTAGTTTGTTCGAACGAGATTTTCCCCATCTTCTAACGAGATTTCAGAAGTTTAAATTGTTTCTTGGACAAGTTAAAACCTTACAAGGTTGATTAGAGTGAGAGAATGACCTGTGTTATTCTTGAGTGAATTCATTACATAGTTTAAAGATGAGATGATTGTGTAACTACTAAGAAAATTGGTTGGAATACGAGGGCCTTATGGAATATATATATGATAGAGAGATTAATCGTACGGATAGAGTAATGTGGGTAATAGAGATAATAATACTACTTATAAATTCAAGGATTTAGGTTGCGTGAATACCTAAGGATTATTATAGGTTATGTATATACCTATTGATTGAATTATTATGTGTATAACATACCTACGCTGCTTGCTATCGGGTGGAGGTTGCGTATTATGGACGATCATGTCTTGAGGAGCCTTCGGGGGAATTTTGATTCGTATCACTAAAACATAGAACCTAGGTACGGGCTATCAGTTAGAATGATAGTGTTGACGATCATATGGGTGCGTAGGTATGTGTGTTACCCATGGGCTTAGAATTATGTTCGCTTCCAATATGTGTGTTTGTTTTGATGGTTCGTGAGATATTGAACCTATAGTCCTTCATGCAATGAGTGATGCAGTGAGACATGATAGCAAAGTATGCATTGCACTAAGGGGACCCTAACCCAGGGGTGATGAAATAGTGTATATATATATATAGAGAGAGAGAGAGAGAGAAAGAGAGATATAAATATATGTATACCTGTTACTTATTCTACCGTACGTGTTTAGTAGATATGGAAATAACAATATTTAAAAATATTCTTAGTGAGAAAAAAATACCAATGAGAATAATGGTTGTGTATGTGAATAACTATCCTTAAACTTATGGTAATCATGGATATGGGTGATATGGATAAACGTATGAGGTTATTGGTGTGATAGTGGTCATCTTCGGGCGATTTAGGCGGGGTAGCATGACTAGGATGGGTTAAATATACGCCTTAGATGTTCACATTAGATGAGAGGTGAGTATCTCAAGTGAGAGTACAAAAATCCAACATGTACACAATATATGCATTATTTTCATTTAAACACTTGCGAATTTTTAAACTATTTTCAACTCGGAGTTTGACCCGTTTATTGCAAATCTCTTTCTTTTTGTCAAATTATTTTAGGTTCCCAGCCACAGGGACATCAAATACAAGAGTTCCATTCATTTGACGAGTTGTAGCTGCTTTGGAAGTTACAGGACTTGGTAATCGACACCTCCATGACTTTCATTTCTTCATCTTGAGTTATTTACTCCAGTTAGGGCATGTCTCCCCTTTTATTTATTCAGACAGTCAGAGATGGTGGATTTGTTTATTTACTTCTTTCATTTGTTAGTTTATTCTGTTGGATTATTGTATTCAGTATTTTGGTTGGATGTGTTTACTTCAGTCACATTTATTATTCAACCATTTTATTTCATATAAGATTAGTTTGAATGGTGTATGTTTAGTAATTGGGAAGTTTATTTTTTGTTAATTAAAAGATAAAATTTTGACATCAACCTTTTTAAATATTAGGTGGTTAATGTTAATAATAAATTTTTTGACAGTGATGCATAATCTGAGCCAAGTGGATATTCTGATTTAATTTAATAAGGGACTGATCACCCGGTATTTAATTAGGCGGGGTGTCATATTGAGGACCGAATTAATACGGCCTTAGGGGAAAATCGGTTCCCCCCGGACCTTATTGAGAGATATGATTTGTTATTTTAGAGTTTGAGTTATAATAAAATTCTTATACTTTTCCATATAAAAGTAACTCGGAGTTAGAATTTTCTAAACACTTTTTCACCAACTCTTAAACCAGAAGTCTGTCATATCTTTACCACCTCTCATCTACAAACCCTTGCCCCATTTAAAATCAAGATTTAACCCAAGTTTTGAAGGCTCAAACCGTATTTTTTCAAGATCGTTCAAGAACGAGTCTTTATTGATTTTTCAAAGGAACGCAACTATCTAATCAGAATTATCAACCTATATTCTACAGGCCTGAATACTTCTATTCTTTGTCTTTAGTATTATGCGTTTTAAATATCACCTAAATATTAAATTACATGTTTTTCTTAAAATAAACTAGAAACCTTAATTAGGGAAAGTGAAATCTATATTGGGATTGTTTTTATGAAAATTTTAATATGAATTAAGACTTATAACCCTTGTGTGCTTAGGGTAGAGGTGGGATTTAGGTTAATATGGATGTAGATTTGCATGTAGAAAATCATAAAGCTTTATTAAATTGAACGGGACTTGTGAAATCACATAAAATTATATAAGTGTGATAAAAAAGAAATATTGTTGTGTGCACCATAAACTTTCATGATGTTGATATTATATTAGTTGCATAAAATAAGTTTTTTAATTATGAAAATTGATTGAACGGATGAAATTAGAGTTATTTGTGATCTTATGAGAAATTGGTAGAATTGTAGATAAAATGTCTCATGCGACTTACTGTTTTAATTATATTTTACATCGTGGGGACGACGAAATTGTTGGGTAGCTATGCTCTCAGCTTAATTATAGGAGTACTTGCTAGGTATGGGACTAGTAAGTATGCCTTAGTTATGTTTAACACTTTCTAGGTATGAAACTAGTTAGTGTAGATATTTACGGATGAGATGTTTCGAGATGGGGCTGATTTTTGTGTCGTTCCGTTGATTCGACAGTCTAGGAACGAAACTAAGAGGAAATTAAGTGTAGAGATTCATCCTACATGATAGGGTAGGACGTACTTATATTTTGGAGACCTCTAGGTATGGAACTAGGGGTTGTTTTGGGGATTCATGCTCTATAATAGGGTGGGGCTAATATAAATAATAAGAACTTGAGAAAATTGAGAATTAATGTCTAAGATAATAAACGGGTATTGAACATGAATTTTCGACGCGAGTGTGTGCAGAGATGACAGAATATGGGTCGACTTGCTATAGCGACGTGTGTGTGTGTGTGGCGTCACGAGTATGTGCGGGGCTGACAGAATACGGGCGGACTGGCTATAGTGATGTGTCGTGCGTGAAACCTCACAAGTATCTGCAGAGCTGATAGAAATTGGGTTAACCGGATATAATGAAGGGAATGAGTGTGATGTGTATAACTTTAAGCGTGCCAAGAGTGTGTGCGGGACCGATAAGGGATCGACTAGCCATAATGGTGTCGCATGAATAAAAATAATTGAATAATTATATTAAGTAAGGATAAAAGCTAATTTTTAAATGATAGTGTTAATGGAATAATTGGACTTACACTTTAGGGTGGATTAGTTATATGGGTAGATAGTGGCAGTTTACTTTTATTCACATTTTAATATTTATCTCATTTAATTTAATGTACTCTATTGTGACGTTTATCGTATATAATGCTACTGTCTGGGTTCACAAACCCTAATTGGGGAGAGTAACTAGTATTCATGCGGCAGGCTCTGACCCATTGCGTTGATTAATGTTCCAGGTATAGCACTGGAGTAGTTGTATATGAGTGATTGGAGATATTCTTGAGATGCAGCTGGAGTTTTATTTGAGATGTTTTTAGTACTTTAGATTACTTTTCATTCCGTCGCTTTTATTATGAGACTTTATTTATGGATTTGGTGGGCCAATTGGTTCCATAGTTGTTTAAGATTTCTGTCAGATATTTACATTTAGATCATTTCATTCCAGTTTATATTTATTTGGAGTTGAATTTATTTTGGATATTATCATGGTGATGGATTTACTATTGCATGAATGGTTATATTTATTGGATAAATTGGATTATTATCTTGTGGAATTTTTTTTAAATGTATCATATATCTATCACATGCTAATAATGATAACTTATTTAGTGATGTCCGACGTAGTTTGGCAGCGACAGCTAGCCACCTCGCTTGCCAGAATGCGTGGGGTGTTATAGTAATTCTTTTATTTAAACTTATCCTACTTTGAATCATAAAATTTTCATCGTATTTTTTAGGGTTTTATCAGTTATATGCCCCTACCAAAATTATCCAATCATCTGGGTACATCCCGACCTTTTAATATATTTATTTCATAGATTTATTCAACAATCTCACGTAAATCATCTTGTTCATATGGTACTTTAATTCATCGCCATATCACACACCCATCCCTATTTAACTGCGTATATAAGTTCATAACAATATCAATAATATCTTGGAATAAGTCCCTCACTTGAACAAAAATGGTCTCGTATACCCTTTCATAGAAAAATCATTGTTGAATAAAAAAATAAAAAAAATATGAGGTTGGTACCCACGCGATCGTAACAAAAAGATGTACAAGCAGGTTTAGCGACTCGATTCCATAGGGAGGTCGAATCGATTTAGTTCTCCCAGTAAGCCGAAAACGGTATTCTTATAAGACGGAATTTTTCCAATCAATTCTAAATGCATCAAACTTTGTTCTACTGATTCAACAAACTAATTTATGATATGGTAATGGGGTCTAACATGTAATGGGAACATTCTAAACAAGATTTCTCATCAAAATCATCCTTAAACATTAACGATTAAATCAAAGATTTTCAAGAACCTTAGAGTATACAAGTCTCATCTCATCTTCAACCTCAAGAATATAATTCCAGATTGTAAAAGAGTCCTACACATTAGTTCTACAACTGATTTCGAAATTAAACAATCTATATTCATATTTTATATAGAGGAAACACTGATCTAAGATTATAATACGTGAATATCATCAAAGTTATATAAAAACTCAAGAACCCTAGACATGGTTACATTACATCAAGATTTAAATCCTATTCTAAACACGGATTCAACATTAATACAAAAATATTACCTATTGAATAATAATGGTAAGAGAAACCTTGCCTAAAAATAGTAGAGAAGACTCTCTTTTCTTCCTCCTAGGGTGGTTCTTCCTGTCTCCCAAGGTGTGTGTCCTCCAAAAGTAGTATGGGGTGATTATGGACCCTGGGGCTGATCTAACCTCTTTCAAATATCATTTTAATTAGGTTAAATTCAGATTTCCCCAATGAGCCAAGACTAAGGGCCCTAAAAAGGTCTATATGCTTGCCCGGTTTGACCTTAAACTCTACCCAAGGTCCTACCCAATTCATAAGTCCAATTTTAGACACTTAAAATGCACCATTAAGTCTTCTAATCACATTAAAAAGTCTATAAATACTTTATACATTTATTTGTATGTTCCATCATTATCATATACACATATCCTCAATACGACTTAAATAAATTAGCGAGTCATCAATTTGATTGTGACTATCTCCATTATTCGCAATATACCATCATACCATAAAGTCATAACACTTGTATCACATTTAAGAAGTTTTATATTTAAACTAAATAGTCCCTTATAATTAAACATACTCGTTTAATAATTATGCCAAACTAAAGATAAATAGCATTATTTCATCCGAATAATAATTTCCACAATTTCAATTAAATCAATATAACTTCAATTTAATACTCATTAAAATACAGGGTATTACAAAAATATTTTTACTTTATTAAATAAAATATACATAATAATGTTCATACATATGAATATGAAAAAAAATATAGAGTCTTATTTCAATTGGGGTACATTATCTCTTCATGTTTGTGTATTGAATTCCACCAGTTTTCATATTTGTTCATTGGCTTCCAAAATATATGGAAATCGTTAGTTGAGTGGTAAAACTGTTAGTTAACTTGTCAAATGTCCAAATCACTCGCATTGTGTATTGTTAAATATCCAATTCACCATTAATTTTATTTACTTACTTATATAATACCACTTAATAACATAATGTATCAAATAAATAGGATTGCAAATGAAAATCATCATCATCATCATTCTTGTCTTAATCCCATCATATGGGTCGGCCACATGGATTCTGTTTTACCATTCTAATCTATTATATGCAATATTATCATTCAAGTTTAATTCCATAAGATCTCTCCCAATAATTTCCTCCCACGATAGCTTAGGGCGGCCCCTTTATCTTTTGCCCTCTATTTCCAATAATCTTCCTCTTGTTATAGGTGCGTCTACTGGTTTACGTAACACATGTCCAAACTACCTAAGTCTACTCTCTCATAATTTATCTCTAATGTGAGCTACTTCTAAGTTTTCTCTCACATACTGGTTTTTAATTTTGTCATTTATAGTAATTCCTATCATCCATCGGGACATATCCATCTCACTAACATGGATATTTTGTTCATGTTTTTTCTTTAAAACTCAACATTCCGCTTCATATAAGGTCATTGGCCTAACAACTGTTCTATAAAATTTTCTTTTTAAAACCCTCTTCACGAACTAGGCGAACGCTATTCCCAGAGGAATCTCAATATAGACGCACCGAATTATATCGTACTGAGAGATCTAATGATCATTTTTATCAACCTGGTCGGACTTCATCAGTACGAGCTACATATTCTCAACGAAATGTCACTCTATCTCCAGAAAGGACTAGTGCTCTAGAAAGGTTAAGTAGAGTCTCTCATTTTGATCGTTTGGGCCCTAGGGGGAATAGAAGTCCTACTAGGATTACGTCAAGGAACTCCCCACGACCATCCGATCTAAGGGAAGGCTCTGCCCAATCATGACCAGCAGCTCGATCCCAAGAGGAAAATTCAATTCGATCAGTTGCTCGAACAAATAGGCCCGAGGTGGGAAACGATGCATGGAAGGGCTCTATTCAAAGGTTGGAGGACAGATTAGGGGAAATGGCTAAGGCCAAGAATCCTCTACAAAGAACTTTTGTCCAAGGGACACCATTTGTACAGGCAATTGTGGATTTTCCCACGCCATCAAAATTCAAAGCTCCTATGATGACGCCTAAGTATGATGGAAAGACAGACCCTGTCCTTTATATAGAGCAATACCAAGATGCTCTCAATATCTATGCAGTTCCAAACGAGATAAGATGCAGGACATTTTCAGGAACTCTTACCGGATCAGCTCAAATATGGTACAACAACCTTCCTCGGGAGAAAATTGCGACTTTCTTTCAACTAGCAGAGCTCTTTATCGAGAACTTCTATTTTGGAGCAAAACGAGTCAAACGAGTAGCACACTTGCTAAGTGTTAGACATAAGGCAGGTGAAATCACCAGGGACTATATTACTCGTTTCAATAACGAGAAACTTGAAGTAATTAATTACGAGGAGAAAATAATAATTACTGCTCTAATGAGTGGACTGTTGCCAGATAAACTGTACTACACTTTAGCCAAAGATCCACCCAGAACCATGGAAGAACCGATGGCAAAAGCAGCCAAAATCATGAATGCCAAAGAAGCCATGGTTGCGAAGAAGAATGCATATACTAAGGAGACCAAGGTGGGAGATGGTGAAACCAAGAAGAAGGATCAGAAGAACAATGGTGGCAACAAGCAGTCGAAAGGAAAGCAAGCACTGGAGCAGATGAAGAAATTTAAAAATTACACTCCTTTAAAGGTAGATATAAATCACATTCTGGAGGAGATCAAGAACAGCGAGGAGCTAGCCTGGCCAGTGAAAATGAAGGCATATCCTGACAGAAGAGACAAGTTCAAATATTGCGAATTCCATAAAGACCATGGTCATACGACCAAAAATTGCATAGCTCTTCAGAATGAAATTAAAGCACTCATCAGATGAGGAAAATTGGCTAAGTATGTTGATCGCCAAAGTGGTGGAAAAACCAACGACCGAGGAAGGCAAAGATCTAAATCTCCTTATTGAGAAAAAGAAGAAAAGAAGAGAGACCACGAAGATAATCCAAAAGATGACCCCGATCTCCCCAAAAGACCAAGACATCCAGAGCGTGAGGTATTTTCAATCCATTTTGGGTTATTTGAATGTAATGTTATTACAGGTGGAGATGCAGGATGTGGAGATCTTACTGCAGAGAGGAAAGCTTACCTCAATGAGGCTCAAGCCTGCTCGTACATACAGTAAATAAACATGGAAGAAGATAATCGCCCGAGGAAGGTGAATAAAGATAAAATAGTCATTGGTTTTTCTAAAAATGACCTGGCAGGTGTACTATATCCTCATGATGACCCATTGGTGATCAAGATGAGAATGAAGGAAGTGGTGATTTCACGGGTACTAGTGGATAATGGTAGCTCGGCAGACATCATGTTCTATCCATATTTTGATATTTTGAATTTGAAATTAGTCCAATTGGATCCCTATCATATACCCCTCCTCGGTTTTACTAGCGAAAAGGTTTTTCCACTTGGGACGATCAAATTGGATATGCTCATCGGTACATGGCCTGCTTGTCAAACAGAAAGAGTTCGCTTTTTGTAATGGATAAAAACGTCCAATAAGCTTACAATATCATTATGGGAAGGGTAGGTCTGAAGAAGTTCGAAGCAGCACCATCTATTGTACATCAATGTTTAAAATTCCCAACCAACTTTGGAGTCGGAATGGTCAAAGGCAACCAGAAAGTAGCTTGGGAATGCTACTATTCATCTACCGAACAAGAGGAATGCGAAGAATCCAGAAAGAAGACTACTACTTATCAAGTGGATAGAAGATGCAGAGATTGAAACGTTAGACCCTAGAGACGAGTCTCAGCTCGTGAAGGGATAGGTCATGGAGGCTACCGAAAATATCATTTTGGACGACGAGCATCGAGAACGAACAACTCAAATTGGTGCATCACCGGATGCATCAATAAAATAGGAATCGATAGCATTTCTAAGGTGCAGAAAGCAAACTTTTGCATGGAGTCATGAAGGCATGCCAGGGATAGACTCAAGTTTCTTGTGTCACGAGATCAACGTGAACAAGGAAATCAAGTCAGTAAAGAAACGAAGAAGGTTGTTCAGTCCTGAAAAGAACCAAGCTATACAGAAAGAAGTAGAGAAACTATAAAAAGCCTTTTTTATTGAGGATGTCAAATATCCTGATTGGCTAGAAAATGTGGTGATGGTAAAGAAGAAAAATAACAAGTGGAGGATTTGTGTGGACTTCACTAATCTTAATAAGGCATGCCCAAAGGATCATTTTCTTTTTCCCCGAATCGATCAACTGGTGGACGCTACCTCGGGGCATGAATTGTTGAGTTTCATGGATGCTTATTCTGGGTATAACCAGATTAAAATGAAGCCTGAAGACAGGGAAAGTACCTCTTTTATCACCCCAAGGGGAACTTATTGCTATAATGTTATGCCTTTTGGACTTAAAAATGCAGGTGCAACATATCAGCGGCTGATGAACAAGGTGTTTGCAGAGCAAATCAGTCATAACATGGAGGTTTATGTTGACGATATGCTGACGAAGAGCAAGAAAGTTGCTGATCATCTAGTTGACTTAGGTCATACCTTTGATCAACTAGAGAAATATCAAATGAAGTTAAATCCCACCAAGTGCATATTTAGGGTACGAGAAGTATGTTTCTCAGATATATTGTTAACCAACGAGGTATCGAGGCGAACCCTGAAAAGATCACAGCCCTATTGGAGCAGCGATCTCCAACTATGAAGAAGGAAGTGCAAAGTCTCACAGGGCGAGTCGCAATACTCAACAGATTCGTGTCACGAGTAACAGACAGATGTCTCACATTCTTCAAAACACTCTAAAAAACTTTTGAGTGGAATGATGAATGTGAGGAGCCTTTTCAAGAATTGAAAAAATAGCTAGGGAAACCTCCATTGTTATCTAGATCAGTGATGGGAGAAAAACTATACTTGTACCTGGCAGTTTCAAAAAATGCAGAGAGTTCAGCGTTGATAAGAGTGGAGAACAGAGTATAAAAACCAGTCTATTACACCAACAAGGCTTTTCGAGGAGCAAAAATCAGATATCCAAGGTTGGAGAAGTTGGCACTAGCGCTGATTGAAGCAAGCAGAAGGATGAGGCCATACTTCCAAGCCCATACTATAGTGTTGTACACCGATATGCCATTAAGACAAGCTCTGCATAAATCGGAGAAATCGGGAAGATTGATGTACTGGGTAGTAGAACTTGGTAAATATGATATAGTTTATGAGCCTAGATCGTCGCTCAAAGGGCGGGCAGTAGCGGATTTTATCGCAGAGTTTACTCAGGAAGATGCCTCCGAAGAACAACAGTTGAATACAGACCAACCTGTGGATGTTACAGGATCATCAAATTTAAACCCCGACCAACTTAAGTCGGTAGATGAGCAAGAGAAGATGATCAACAAGCAACGAGAAGTGCCAGAGGAGGACAAAAGGAAGCACCAAATATTCCACCAATGAACTCTGTCTGATCAAAAATTTGATGATGAAGTACCTGTATGGAATTTGTATGTTGATGGCTCTTCATACACTACAAGCAGTGGAGCAGGAAATATTTTAAACAGTCCGAATGATATTGATGTGAAGTATGCTCTGCGCTTTCAATTTAAGGCTTCTAATAATGAGGCTGAATATGAAGCGATGATTGTGGGTCTAAGTCTAGCCAAAACCATGAAGGCAGAGCAAGTCGTTGTGTTCAGTGATTCCCAGTTAATCGTAAATCAAATTCTGGGGGTGTATGCAGCAAAAGGAGAATTAATGGTCAAGTATCATGCCAAAGCAATGGAGGTTATATCGAGTTTTACTGCAGTTCTATTGATTGGAATACCAAGACTGGAGAATACGAGAGCAGACGCTCTAGCTCAGTTAGCATCAGCCACACGCATCGAGCTACAAAGAATAATCCTAATAGAAAACCTAGATGATCGGAGCATAGACGAAGATCTGATGAGAAACTTCATTGCCCTCGACTTGGGACCATATTGGATGGATCCTATCAGGGCCTATATTGAAGAGGGGGCTTTGCCAACTGATAAACTCGCAGCCAAAAAACTGAAGTTTAAAGCTGCTCGTTATGTATTAACCAGTGGCATTTTATATAGATGAGGAGTTATAGGAGGGCTACAAAGATGTGTCCATCCCTTCGAAGTGAAAGATTTGATCGAAGAGGTTCACGAAGGGTCTTGTGGAGCCCATGTAGCAGGTCGGACGCTTTTGCAAAGAATAACAACGCAGGGGTATTACTGGCCAACGACGAGAGCTGATTGAGTAGCTTATGGTAAGAAGTGAGATAAATGTCAACATTTCTCATCCATTCGAAGAACTCCCTAAGCATTATTAACACCCATAACGTCCCCCTGTCCATTCTCTATGTGGGGGATAGACTTGGTAGGACCACTTCCAGCGACCAAGGGAATATTCAAATACCTCATGGTTGTTGTGGATTACTTTACCAAATGGGTGAAAGCTGAGCCTCTCATTGATATGACATACGACAAAGTCTATCAATTTATTTAGAAGAATATTATCTGCAGATATGGTCTCCCACATGCATTCATTACTGACCATGGAACATAGTTTGATAACGAGGAGTTTGCTGCGTATTATATCAATCCAATGTACTGAAGATCCACTCTGCACCAGGCCATCCCCAGAGTAATGGGCAAACTGAGGTGAAAAACAAAATGCTACTGAATGTTTTGAAAAATAATTGGATGATGCAAAGGGAAATTGGATTAACGAGCTACATTTTGTATTGTGGGCTTATCGTACCACACCGCGAACAGCAACAGGAGAGTCTCCATACATGCTAGCATTTGGGAGTGAGACTATCATACCTGCTGAGTTGGGTCTACCCATGCATAGGGTGCTTAATTTCAATTCTCCTGTCAGTGATTTGATGAGAAGATTAGACCTGGATATGCTCGAAGAAGTTAAGGAAGAAGAAGCAATTAGGAATGCAGCATATCAACAACGAACAACTTTGTTCTATAACAAAAGAGTGAAGAAGTGTGATTTGAAGGAAGGGGATTATGTGCTGAAGAAAGTGATCCAAAAGCATAACAAACTGGAAGCCAACTGGCATGGACCCTACAGAGTAACAGAAGTTGTTCGTCCAGGGATATACAGCATTGAAACCTTGGAAGGAGAAGAATTCAAGAATGCATGGAATGCAGAGCATCTGTGCAAGTATTATCAGTAATTGAAATTCCTATGTAATGCAGTTTCTTCAATATGAATAAAGTGATGTTTCACCCAGTTTCTTTCTTTGTTGAAATTTTTTCGGAATATTAGTGTTACACAGTACACACCAAATTCAGAGCAATTACCACCAACTCCGGTTGGTCGGGAAATCAATTACTACCAACTCCGGTTGGTCGGGAATTAATTACCACCAACTCCGGTTGGTCGGCAAATCAATTACCACCAACTCCGATTGGTCGGCAAATCAATTACCACCAACTCCGGTTGGACGGGAACTTAATACCACCAACTCCAATTGGTCGGCAATTTAATTATCACCAACTCCGATTGGTCGGGAAATCAAATACCACCAACCCCGATTGGTCGATAAATCAAATACCACCAACTCCGATTGGTCAAAAATTCAATTACCACCAACTCCGGTTGGTCGGTAAACTAGGCAAGAAGCTGGACTACCTCCCGAGGCATCCACTGTCTAGGTAACAAGGTAATCCACATGAGATTACTACAACTAAGCAGGAACATGGGATGCAAATCATTCCATTGCTTAGGCCCAAAGAGTGACAAGTCATTATAATCATATATTCACAAATGAATGAACAACGACATTCTACAAATTGTTTCGAAGAAAATAAAATGGCAAAAGACTAAAAATTTCTTCATTTAAATCAAGTAAAATTACATATGGTGTGAAAAATGTGATTCATTACATAAAAAATATCCTACTCTATGGGTTTCTTCCCCTCTACTTTTGAAACAAGTTCTACCCCGGCTGGAGGATCATCTAATGCATAAGGAGAATTTATAAAGTTTACATCTCGCAGCATTTTAACATTGCCGATCAAGCAAATGTTCTAGGTGAGATATCTCAAAGTTGGCATGAAGACTGTAATCACCGAGATACTTGGAAATCAGGCATTGAGGATTTGCACGAGTGGGAATCTAACTAAAATCAAGCTTAAAAGGAGGCACGGGTAAATCGAGCACTCCAGGCTCATAATAATCCCATAAGTAGTTTCCCTGCTCCAATTGTAGCACACACATAGCATTCAACCATCCCTGCTTGTACCCCTCATTATTCGATTGCTGTATCCGAGCATCTAGATGGTATAGAGCTTCATTATACCCAGCCATCCAAAATTCTCTGGGTTGTTTGTGAAACTGATAAGTTAACCTCTCAAGTTGCTCGTGGAGTTTCTTCACTATAATTTCTTTACTTTCCAGAGCAGAGCTTTGATTAGAAAGTTGTTCAGTGAAGCTCAGAATCTTCTTAGACATTTGCCAAGGCCTGGTTCTTCGCCATCAACTGAACGGCTTGATTCTCTAAATTCGACTGCGTTCTCGCCTCTTCAATGGTGACTCAACTAGCCCTAGCTCATCCACAAGAAGATCTTGATCTACCACGAGTATATGTGGAGGGTCCAACTCGTTTCAAAGTTTCTAACTCATCTCGTAAGTTAGCATTTTCTACCTCCAAGAATGAAAAACAATCATCATTTACTGGGACCAAGGCTCCCGAAGAAGAAGCAACAGGTTTGAGTTGCTTTATTTCCTCTTGCAAAGCAATGTTCTCCTACTCCAACAACTTAGCGATATGTCTATGCTCTTCAACTTCAAGCTTCAGAACACTCTCTTTCTTCTCATGAGCAGAGATGAATTTGTCATACCCTTTGTCATCACTCAATTGTTGATATTTTTTCTCGTATCCTTGATGCAAAAGGGTAGAATATTCTTTATACTGTTGTTGAAGTTCCTCGATAGTTCCTTAGAGGTCTTCAACCATATCATAGTAGGCCACATTGTTGGCAACAGCACGATCGAGAAAGCACTTCAAGTATTGGTAAGCTTCAACTGCTCGATCAGAAGCACTTGATCCGAGGATGTCAATTATCTGGACCTCATTAAGATCTACATGACCAGCTTTAAAATAGTCATTGAATTTTTTCATTAATTCTGTGTCGTGAGTTGATAAGAGCTCCATCCTGGCCATAAACTAGCAAAGAGAAATAAAAAGAATCAATAATGCTGCAGACAGAACGAGTAAAAGAGAAATTCAAGACGAACAACCAAAGTTTAAATTTTATTCATCATAATTCCAGGTTACATTCAAAAAAGCAATCAAATAAAAGACCCGGATAACTTTACACCTTCTCTGTATTCCCTACTACTTCATTGGATGGTTGGGATGAAGGAGTTGGTTGCTAAGAGGATAATGGTAGCTGCTCGGCAGAAGTGCTGGCTGGTTGGAGTTGCTCGAAAGGCTGAACAACAGGGACTTGATCTCCAATCATCATAAAAGATTCATCTGAAGCAGCTTAATCTTCTTCTTCTTCCTCAGGAGAGGGAGGAGGGACATGAGTATGCTCCTGGAATAACTCAGAAGTTTTAGCAACCTTCAACTTATTCAAGGCTGCTACCCATCCATCCCTAAAGTATTTGACACTGGCATAATCCATTTGAGAAGACATTACAGCCAGGCCCTTGTTCCAGCCTTTGTCCCAACCAACACTGAATGATTTTTTAACTATACCTTTTCTTTTTGCCTTCTTCGAGGAGGTTCTTTCACTAAGGAGCTCCTAGATAGACTTCAGCTTTTCTTCCACCTCCATTTTATGTCACTCAACATCTTGAAGTTTAACAACTTCCTCTTCAGCCGATTTAAGCTTAACCTCAAGTTCCTTGTTTCTCTGTTCAAACTCCTTCAACTTCTTCTCCAATTCCTTGGAGGCATTCACAGCTTGATCTCTATCTAGCTCAACGAACTTAAATTACTTCTCCAAAGCACCTTTATCTTCCTCGTACTTTTGATGAGAATCTTTCAAAGATTGGGTCAGCCCAACAAAATCTTCCTTTACTCCACCCGAGGAGCTTGAAGCCCTAATAGCTTCATCTTTCTTCAAAATGCTGTTGAAACACATCACCAACTTAAAAAAGAAATAACTTTAAGTCAAAACATGAACATAGTATTAAAAAAATAAAGGGGTCAAGCTAAATATACTTACTGAAGAAATGTGTTGAGCAGACAGTGTAGTAAGTTTCTCGCGAGAAAAGGTGTCTTCAACACCTTTAGATTCTGGAATAGTCTAGGATCTTACCAAGCTCACAGCAGAGCTCGGAGCAACAAGAACTGGAACACTACCTTCAACATTTGAAGGTTGAGAGACAGGTTCAGCAGATCTCTCAGAAGAACTTCTTTTTAATCTCCTCAGAGGAGCAGGAGAATTTTCAACTAAAGATGTTGTCTTTATTGGTGATATGACAACAACATCACTCGAAGGAGAGATAACAACCGTCTTACTCGGAGGCACAGGGGGCTTTTCACCAGCCTTCTTGGCAGCAGCGGGAGGGGGTACGTCTGTAGTCTTTATCCCTTATTCTGGGACATCTTGTTTAGTCTTCTTTGCCTCCACATTGGCTGAGGAAAACTTGTCAGAAAAGGCAAGAGATCTTCTCTTCTTCATCAGATCAGTGATAGGAATATTCGATTCAGAAGAAGAACCTTCCACACTAGTCTCAGAGGCTCGTACTTGGTCAAGATCAACCACCACTAGATAAGAAAGAGCAGTGAAAGATGAAGTGTAGCTTTTGTATTGCAACAAGTAAGAAGCAGATCTAATGTGCTCCTCAGCAACAGATTGGTGCAAGCTCCAGATAAGTTAGAATGCTTTATATTAACATCAGTTTCCTTTGGAGGTTTTCTTTTACTGTCAACTGTAATAAACAAAATCAAATGTCAGTGATGCATTTTATCAAATACAAAGAAAACAAGATTTCAAAAATAAAAACAGCATATCCCATTGCCATAAAGTGGACACCTGGGACCTTGGTATACATCATCTCCATTTAATGGAGGGTGTTGCCAATTTTTCATCACAACCCCATGATCAAAATAATCCTTATTGGCATCAGGAAGATTGGCAACTAAAGCTCTATTCAAAAACCTAATTTTTAAATAGAATGTGGTATCACTGACAACCCATCTATAGCAGTACATAATCTCTGGAATCCTTAATCGAGTTCCATGAAGTTGATTCAACCTATGTATGCCATTAACTATCCTCCATGTATTTGGAGCTACTCTTGCAGGTAGAACATCAAAATATTGGCAAAAATCCAAACACAGGGGATTTGGCGGGAAAGAAAAGCCACATTCGGCCACAAAAAGACTTGGGAACCAATGTCCCTCAGCCAAAGAAAAATAATCAGAAGGTTCAGAAAGTTCTTCCAAAATAACCCACGAAGGTATTGAAAATTCAGACCGAAATTAGTCCAGCGATTCAACAAGATAAACCATGATGAACAAAGTAAATAAAGGAAAGGGAAGAAAATCTTACAGAAAAAGAGAGATCAGTTGACAAATGAACGATGGAAAGAATGAAGGCACAAGATAAAGATAAAATGAAGAGTTCAAATATACAAATTTGAAAAGTGAAAGACGATAGTATTTCTGCCTTGCTTAAATATTTTATCTCGAAAATAGAGAAAGGCAATGATTACAAGGGAAGACGTTTGCATTTTCGGCGGCTAAAAGAAGAAAAGGGCACAAATATTGAAGTGGTCATGAAAATTCAAAATATTTATGAAGCCTGATACTATGCGATAAAAAAGGAGTTATATACAACGAAAGTTTTCCTAAAATCCATAAAAACAAAAAATCTAAGCATTTTTCAAGCAGAATATTCCACACTTTTCTTCAACCTCAAAACTATGAAACATTGGGTGCTTCTATTGATACCAAATTTAGTCTGCTGACATGGACCAATCACTTGAAGATATGTGTCAACCTGCGTGACAATTACAAATACTTCCAACTAACAACATACTGCTATCGAGCTACTCAAGCGTCCCGAGTAACTCGGGCATACAGAGCAGCTTGGGTGCCCTGAGGAACTGAGAGTATAGAGCAACTAGAGAGTACCAAGCAGCTTAAGCGGTCCGAACATTTTGGCATGCAGAGCATCCAAATCAAGAGAATCAAAAAGGCGATTGTGCATTAAATGCTCATTATTATCGTACAGATGTATATGTCTACTAGATAACAGTGCATTGTCCTTTCACATGTACAGCCTCAAGGCAATAAATACATTGTAACCTCCTCATTAGAATGGAACTCTGGATCTCTTAATAAACCACTTATCGAGATTTCCAGGCAAACAGTCAGTAATACAAAAATAGTGGACGTAGGCCATTCTTATACGACTGAACCACTTTAAAAATCCTTTTGTCTTATTTATTTATTACCTTATTTATCTGTGGTTAATTAATTAGAGATAATCTAGTTTTTTACATCAACAGAGTTGATACCAAATTTAGTCTGCTGACATGGACCAATCACTTGAAGACACATGTCAACCTACGTGGTAATTGCAAATACTTCCAACTAACAACATACTGCCACCGAGCTACTCAAGCGCCCGGAGCAACTCAGGCATACAGAGCAGCTTGGGTGGCCTGAGTAACTGAAAGTATAGAGCAACTAGAGAGTACCGAGCAGCTTAAGCGGTTCAAACAGTGGCATGCAGAGCATCCAAATCAAGAGAATCAAAAAGACGATTGCGCATTAAATGCTCAATATTATCGTACAGATGTATATGTCTACTAGATAACAGCGCATTGTCCTTTCACCTGTACAACCTCAAGGCTATAAATACATTGTAACCTCCTCATTAGAATGGTACTCTGGATCTCTTGATAAACCACTTATCGAGATTTCCAGGCAAACAGCCAGCAATACAAAAATAGTGGACGTAGGCCATTCTCATACGGCTGAACCACTTTAAAATCCTTTTGTCTTATTTATTTATTACCTTATTTATCTGTGGTTAATTAATTAGAGATAATCTAGTTTTTTACATCAACAATAACTCGTAGGGATTCTTTTACTCCTTAAAGCCCACTAAATTATATCCCTAGGTACTCTATCACAAGTCTTTTATAAGTCTATAATGACCATATATAAATTTTTATTATTACTTCTACATTTCTCAATTAATTGTCTTAATAAGTAAATAGCTTTCGTGGTTGATCGCCCTAAACTGATTATCTAAAATAGTTGACACATTTCATAATATTTGTTCTATAACCTTTTCCCATAATTTCATCGCATGATTCATCGGTTTGATTCCTCTATAATTACCGCAGTTTCGTATATTCCCTTTATTTTTATACAAAGGTATTATGGCGCTCTTCCTCCACTCATCTGGCATGTTTCCTTATCTTAAAAATTTATTAAATAAACCCATTAGCCATTTTATCCCTATACTTCCAAGGGTCCTCCATACCTCTATAGGTATTTTATCCGGGCCAACCGCTTTATTTTTTTTCATTTTTGTTATTAATATTTTTACTTATTTTTTAGTAATCGGACATACCAGTCCTACATTTTGTTCAATGTTCTCGGCATCTTTTTTGGGATATTCTTCATTAAATAATCGTTGAAAATAATCTTCCCATCTATCTTGAATTTCTTTATCATTAATTAATATATTTTCATTTATGTCTCCAATACACTTAATTGGACCTATATCCCCTGTCAATCTATCTTTAATCGTTGCCAATTTATAAATTTATTTTTCACCTTCCTTGGTGCCTAATTTATTATAAAGATTATCTAGTGCGTTTTATTGCGTATTTCTAATAATATTTTTTACTTCACTTTTTAACTTTTTATATTTTTCTAAATCTTCTTGATTTTTACTCTTTTGTCACTCTTTAAAACTTACTCGTTTCTTTTGTATAATCTTTTGCACTTCCTCATTCCACCACCATGTCTCTTTTTAATCAATATTTTTCCTTTAGTCTCACCTAAAATTTGCTTACCTATTTGCTCGATTTCATTCTTTGTTCTTGACCAAATATTATTAACATTTTTGTCCCAATTCTACTCCATGTTTAACAGGAACTTCAGCCTAAATTCTATCTCGTTGTATCCTTTTAAATCTTTCCATTTTATAGTTTGATAGCCTATTTTCTCTTTTTGGTACTTAAATCCTTTAATTGATAAATCTATTAGTAATAGGTGATATTGATTTGTTAAGCTTCTTGGTATAACTTTACAGTCTTTGCATGTGTACAAGTCTCTTCTTCTAAGTAAGCAATAGTCTATTTGAGTTTTATTCTCTCCACTTTTAAATGTTATTAAATGTTCTTCCTTTTTTTTAAAATGTGTTTGTTAACGCTAAATCGTATGCCTTAGAAAATTCTAAAATAGTTTCCCCTACTTCATTCCTCTTACCAAAATCAAAAACTCCGTGTATTTTTGGATAACCATCCCATTCTGCTCCTACATGTCCATTCAAGTCACCTCTTAAAAATGTATTTTCATGCGTAGTAATTTGTTGTAATACTTCATCCAATAATTCCCAAAATGATTTCTTTACATTTTCATCTAAAGCTCCTTGGGGCGCGTAAGTACTAATAATATTCAATATTATTTTATCTAAGACAATCTTAATACTCATTAATTTTTCTCCACATCTTTTAACATCCACAACTTTATCTTTCATATATTGATCAACAACAATACCCACCTCATTTCTACGATTATCTATCCCTTCGGAGTAAAATAATTTATAAATTTCTCATATCTCTCTAGACTTTTCACCCTTCCATTTTGTTTCCTGTAGGTATGCTATGTTGATTTTTCTCCGTTTTAAGGTATCCATAAATTTTTTACACTTACGAGCTAATGTTCCTAAATTTCACGTACTAAGTCTAGTTTTATGTATGTTACTTTTATTTGCATTTCTTCTTTTAATTAGAGAACCCATCATCAAGATTTGACGTAAGTTTTACAATCGGCTGTCAAATCGACACTAACCCACATCCGAACTTGGGCACGGGCAATGGTGGAGCCAAAAGGATTAATTAATTAATTAATTAGTTAGTTAAATAAGTAAAACTCTTACAAATTAATACACTATAAAAAGTGTCAAACTATGGTGACAAATATACTGAAATGATACAAACGCACCTCTATGTATGATAAAAATAATAATAACGCTAGACCACAAACATTCATGCTCGTAAACCACAATATGAAAAATTTCATGCCACATAAATAATAATTAAGCAATGGAAGATTGTAGTAAAGGAAATGGCACAGGATCTGAAAATTTTAATCCAAAAGTAAAAATAAATTGTATCTAGTTTGTAAATGTTAAAATATATATTTAAAATATTGGATAGGATATAACAAAATAATAATACCGAATAAAAATGAAAAAAGTAACAAAATAACTTACTTGGGCTATATATGCCCCCCTCCCCCCCCCCCCCCCCCCCACCCCCACCACCACCACCACCCCACCACCACACACACACAACAAAAAAAACTAATCAAAATGATCGAAAAAAAATAATAAAAGAGATGGTCCTCTAAAAAAACATGTAATTTTTGTTCTTAACATCATAATTTATCATAGGAGTAAATTTAAATTTTTTTAGGGCTAGGATATATTTACTAAAGCAAAAAATTAGTGTTACCTAAATTTACAAGGTAAAAAAGTGTCATTTTTCTTGATGATTATATAGAAGAAATTGGATCTCTCAATTTACACCATTGAGGTTCTCTCATATCATTCCAAACTGGTTCATTAACTTTTTTTGGGTTTGGGTAGAATTTCCAAAAGAGTAAAATCAATATTATCATAAGGATAAAAAAAATTCATTTTGTGTCTTGAGTTATTCATAAGTAAAAATATATTTAAGTCATAAGCTAGGTCTAGTCATTAGTGTAAAGTCTATAACATATGATCCAGAATAAGAAATTTGTATTCATTAGTTTTACATCTTGATTTCATATTTATAGAGTTAAGGTTTTGGTGCTTGAAGCATAATGGTTATATTGTGATTTATAGTAAAAGATTCATGATAATCCAAGGCCATTAACATGCATGATTTTTAGACATATATTTCTTTTCATAAATTTTCTTAAACTTAACTATCCTTATCTTGCGATATGAAATTCTTTTAAAATTATTTAAGTATTCCAAGATACCTTATTGTGCAAAAAGTTTAAGTTTTTGTTATCCATCACATCTTTTGAGTATCTCATCATTATTTGATCAACGATTTTTTTTTAATTACTTCCATTTGTTTAGATTTGATTACCTAAATCTTTATGATAAAATAAATCATTGTATTGTTGTGAATATATGTGGACTGATTTTACTTACTTTCAAGTTTACCTCAACTATTAGAATTGATAAATGTGAATTGTCATTATAAGATGATATTTGTTTGGCAAGCACTGAACAACCGACTCTATTCTGAAAAAATAGAAGTTTTTCGAGACTTGTTATATATTAAGGTTACAACCATAGTTGAACCTACTAAAATTATTAAAGGGTCCTGAAGAGCCTATGTGGTATTTTTATGTGATACTCGCCCATTCATATGCGATGATTTATGTGAGAGTAATTCTTGATAACATTCTCGTTGTTTGATGGGCATTAGAAAACATGGATACCATATTGAAATAAACAATTGATTTTTTTTTTACATTACTTTTAGTGTTTGAATCCTTAAGCTTAAACTAGAAAAACCTTTTGCATTATTCATGGAGTTACACTATACAACATTTATTCTTGTAAAATTGGACTTTATCATGAGCCTGAAGTTCTACTGTTCAACTATTTGATATTATATAATGATCATTTATTCACCTTAATTATTTAAAATAAGCATTAATGACTGCATATGATATCTTGAAATATCTATTGATTTTCGAAGATATTTATGGTTTTAATTTATGCATATATTTACTATTATTATCATAAGAATATATATATATATATATATATATATATATATATATATATATATATATATATATATATATATATATATATATTGTGATTGTGATTGTGATTCACCCTTTCTTGAACCATTGAAAAATATAGCGTTTATTGCTTTTTTACGATATTTAATTCTAATGAGGCACTCTTTCCACCGATAGTGGAGGAAAAAGGTACATAAAGTACAAATTGTTCCTTAAGAATGTTTAATTCTTGAAGAACGGGGAGAATTCTCGTGGAATACTTCCACTTTATCTCATCTATTCTCTTGTATCGCTCAATGTGAAAAAGAAGTGAAAAGGGATATTGTCAAATGTTTAAAAAATTAAAACGTTAGATGCAGTCAGATGGAAAAGTTACAAATGTTCTTGCTAGAATCATGGTCCCCGTAGGACAAAATAAATTCAAAAGTAAATAAATTTGTTGAATGTCATAAGCATGGCAAACTATAGGTTCCAGCTACTTAACTCACTCGTAGTGGAGGCAAAATAAAATCATGTCAAATAAATCTCTGTAAGAGGTTATATATAACACTCAAGAAAAGGTTATGAACAAAAGATCCAGTTTCTCTAAAACCCTAGAAGAGGTTGTTGTCTATTAAAATACACAAGTGCTGGAAGTGACTATAAAACCCCTGAAATAGGCAAAGTTACCTAATATAATTAGATTTTTATGTTTTATACATATACAATAGAAAAGTAGGATCGCCAAATATGATCATCGATGACATATTTATATATGTTATAGCTATACAAATAAAACGACAATAATAATACAAGTCCACGTACTATAATTAATGTTGATAAAGAATATAGTGGCTAAAATGAGAAAATGGCATGATGGCATAATTCGAGTCTTTAAATAAAAGTGGTGTATTCAAACCTATAGTACAAACCCCATGAGAAATTAACCCATACGGTTAAGAATGGGTGTTTATAAGAAATCAAAGTAAGAAACTCACTAAAAAAGTGCATAACTTAGGGCAGAAGGTTTCTTGTAGAAACCCTCGATTGATTATATAGGAACATACCATCCTGTTGCGGTTGTCAATACTTTTCATAAATCTGACTAGTTTAGTAGTTTTTGAAATATATTATATATGAGAATCATGAATATTACAACTGATTATTTCTACGGAACTTAAACAAAGAATCCATATGAAAAATCACAGAAGGATTTCCTTTGCCTGAAGCAAAACCACGAAGTATGCGCTCATTTCGAAGAAGATGTTCATTGTACACCCGAAATCAATCTGCAAGGACATAAGTACAACTGTCTTAGAAAATACTTGTCTAAGGAAAGGTATGAAAATAATCGAATGATACATGTTAATACCACTACCTATACCCAATGATGAATGTGTAACTCTAATTAAAGTAGGATATATCAAGGAAGATATAA
This sequence comes from Sambucus nigra, assembly GCA_949130495.1. NCBI lineage: Eukaryota > Viridiplantae > Streptophyta > Magnoliopsida > Dipsacales > Adoxaceae > Sambucus > Sambucus nigra. Next base: position 116,926,358 of record OX422224.1, on the reverse strand, counting down.
CTGGCACCATTTGGTCTTTTTATATACATGAACTATACAAGGGTCCTTTAATTCAAGTCAAATAGATCCGATAAAATAACATGTTCACCGCTATTCACCAAAGTTATGCTTCAGAAGAAAAGCTAGATCGAAGTAACAAACTATATAATATTTTGAACAAATCAACGTTGAAAGAAACATTCCAAAAGCTTGTGTATGAGATAGGAATGCATACACTAAATCATCAGAGAAATTCCACAATGCGTGAGAGTATCGAATCAGGGGTAATAACTTATAGGGGGGAGAAATAGAGAACATGATATTTTAAACATATGCGCGTTGTACTTTTTCCTCTAACTATGTTTTTTCCACTATATTTTTCTATTAAATGTTTAATGAGGAAACACTAAATGCGTCCAACACCGATTCAATGATCATAAAAGTTGTACTCTTTTTCCATCACTTTGATTTTTTTCCACTAGATTTTTTTTAAAAAAGTTTTAATAAGCAAGCAATCATTGAATGGTGGATATAGTGTACATCTAAGAGGGAGTGTTATAAATACAATATTTATGTATGTCCACCTATATTCCGTATATTTAAATTTGTCTCTTGGGTATCCTCACATTTACTATATATAAGGGTGAACCCCCTTGACTATTGAATAAGGATGAAATACAAAGTCTATATTCTCTTTAAATTTTCTCTGTGCTTTTTTTTTACAACATGTAAAACCCCGTATTTTTGTGCATTTAATAGTTAATTAATTCGAGAATTTTAAATTACTTGTGTGTTGTAATTTTAATTGAATTAACTATGGCAATATATATATATAAATATTAATCGGGGAGTGAATGGTTAATGTTTAGGAAAACTTATTTACTAAGTGAATAGTAATAATTTAATTACGTCATTTCGGGTATTAATGATGGGGTTTGAACTTATCCCAGCCGGGAGTCGGTATAGACTAAATTGGGTGTGAGATAAGGATTTTATAAATTAATTCCGATGTCAATTCTGAACGTGCAGTTGTGTCCGAATGGGTCGAGATAGTCAGAAAAGAGTACCCGGGGGTAGTAATTAGGTCTCGGGACATTTTTTGGCATAGCCGAGCCCACACTAGGTGATTTGGGCTATTTTAATTAAGCCCATTAGGCAAAAAATGGGATTAAGGGTTTTTAACCTAATTGGGAGATTAAGGAATGGAAGCCAACATAACTCTAAACCTAGGGTTGAGAGGGGATTTGGGGGAAAGCAAATCAAGAGCAAATTGGAGGTTATTGGAGCCAAGTTAAGGAACTACACCAACGGATCAGACACTACGAACAATTCCAGGCAAGTGGTTAACTGTTGTGATTTCTAAATTTATGATAATCAATTCATATCATAGTGATGTCAATATGAAAATTCATTTTGGGTGTGTGACCAAAATTTAAATTAGGTTTTTGGAATTTAATATACCTTAATGGGATTAAGGGTAAGATTTATTGTGTTTATGATTCTAGAATGTAGAGGAATGAATCGTATGTTAAAAACCAGTGAGAACAAATGGTTAATTACTGATAAAATGAATGAAATTCATATTGGGGATTTGAAACCCGGATAATAACCAAATCGGGAAAACCTTGGAATTTATGGATATTGATGATGAGTTTAGGTCTGTGAGATATTTAGACCCTTTTATTACATGGAGGATATGTTATTTGTATTTGGGTAAGGACTTAGGTTGAGAATTTAGGCTTTAAGTTTCGTCCATGGCTGATAGTGGCTGGAGAGGACGATTACTGGAATGATCGATCGATCGACCCAGGGGGCTCGATCGATCGATGATGGCGAAATCTGGGCAGTTCGGCCAGTTTGTTATATAAAGGGAAATTTATTAAAAGCTAAGTTTCATACATTAATAAGTGATAAATAATTATGAAACAAATATTCCTAGAAATTATGGGAGAAAGGAATTGGGACTAGGATAAATTTATGTGGGGCACTTAATGGATGAAATTGAGAGGTTTTATTCCAAAATGGCGAAATACGGATCAAATAAGCAAATCCGGGTATATTGGTCAAGCGGCCCCAAGATATTTAAATAAGTTGGAGATGAACTTTTAATTTAGAGTCGGAATATAGACTCGGGAAATAATTAATTTCGGGCCAAGTGAATCGAGTCTGGGTATGTTAATAATTATAAGCAAATATAATTGAGAAATTTATAAAAATAAATGTGTGACACATTGTAGGCGAATATGTGGGTATGACATTATGAGATGGAAATTGCACCAAGTGAGCGAGTCCGAGTATGTTGGTTGAGTGATCTCAAAGTGTTAAATTAATTATTGAGATAAAGTAATTAGTTTGGAGTCGGAACATAGACTCGGGAAATGTTGAGGTACGGGTGAAGTGAGAGAGTCCGGGGATAATGGTTGGGCGATACCAAGTTATTAAATTAATAAGCGTGATAATTAATTTAATTAGAGTCGGATTGTAGACTCGGGTAGGATTAAATTAATAAGAGTGATAGTTATTTTAATTAGAGTCGGATTGTAGACTCGAGTAGAATTAAATTAATAAGCGTGATAATTAATTTAATTAGAGTCGGATTGTAGACTCAGGAAGGATTAAATTAATAAGATTGATAATTAATTTAATTATAGTCGGATTGTAGACTCGGGTAGGATTAAATTAATAAGAGTGATAATTAATTATAATAGAGTCGAACCACAGACTCGGATTTGTGTTGATTAATTAAATGTGCGAATTAATTATATATTAGAGTCGGACCACGAACTCGGATTTGTGTTGATTAATTAAATGTGCGAATTAATTATATATTAGAGTCGGACCACGGACTCGGATTTGTGTTGATTAATTAATGTGTAAATTAATTAAATAAGAGTCGGATGGTAAACTCGGGTAAGTATTAAATTATTGGGTGTAATAATTAATTTAATTAGAGTCGGGGTGTAGACTCGGGTAGTATTAAATTAATAAGTGTGTTAATTAATTTAATTAGAGTCGGACGATAGACTCGGGAAGATATTAAATTAATAAGTGTGTTAATTAATTTAATTGGAGTCGAACCATAGACTCGGGGAAAGTAGTATATCAATTGAGGTGTGAGTTAAATATATTAGAGTCGGACCATAAACTCGGGAAGATGATAAATTATTAAGTGAGAAAATTAATTACGTTGAATCGGGCCACGGACTCAGGAAAGTTTAGGCAGTGTACGGGATTTTTTGTACACGGTACAGACGGGATTTATATTATATATATACGGTGTAGTGATAGTATATATATGTGTATATATTGTGTGTGATATTAAATATCAGTGACTAGATATTTATTCAATTTATATACTCTAATGCTATCAAGGGAGGTTGCGCGATGTGGGTGAATCCCCTAGCTTGAGGAGTAGGGAGAGTATATCCCCAGGTCATAGCGTCCGGTATATATAGGTGAGGCATTTATCTCACTTTCAGGGAAGGAATATGACCGCCTCCACTACGTTTATATTTTGGGCCAAGTTGGTGAGCGATTTCAACTTGGGGAACTAGGTTTTGTGAGCACACCTACTGAGATAGCATTTTAGAGGGAATCATTCGACGAGGGTATACTCGAAGGGATGGATATACGTATGTTATATGTGTGGATTTTGTGGCAAAGGTACATATAAAATGGTAGTAAATATTATATACGGGTAATAATATAGTGCGTGATGTATTTACTTTATATAACTTATGACGCGGTTATATGCTACTATTTAAGAGGAATTAATTAAGTTAATTGTGAAATAACTTATAATTAAGGAATCATTATACTCAGGTTAGAGTAGTATGGCAAGGGAAGGTTATACCAGGACTAGTTGGACGGGGTAGCACAACTAGGTGGGGTTAAGGTTACCGGTAGGTGTGCACAATAGTGGAGGGGTGAGAATGCCCACAAGGGAGTGCGACACTAACTTAAATATGAAGCGCATTTATGCATTTTAAATTACTGCAGTTAATTCACTTGCTAAATATTTTCAAAATGTTTTGGGTTCTAACCCTTGCTATAAAACTATTTTCAAAACCTTTTAGGTGTCCAGCCACAGGGACGCCAGGATTGATATTCTATTCCAGGGACACGGAGCTGCGGCATACGTGGATTCTAGCAGGAGTTTGGATTAGACGCATCATTCATTCATTCCTAGAGTAGGAATCACTCATCAGTTCCAGTTTTATTTAGGGCATGTCGCCCAGACTTTCAGTTCAGTTTTCAGATTTGTTTTATTTCGATGTTGAATATTGTATTGGATTATTTCACTGTGGTGACCGATGGTTTATTCAGCAAGTTGTGTAATTAATTATTTCAGTTGAGTTTTATTCAGTTGTGTGAATGGTTTATATTTATTTCCGCATGTACTATTTTGTTTAATTAAAAAGTTAAAATTGGCACCAGCTTCTGGAATACTAGGTGGTTAGTAAGTTTTACAAAGTTTTCGACAGTGATGCGAAGGATGATCCAACTGGAATTCCTATTTTAATTTGGGATAGGACTGATCACCCGGTATTTTATTAGGCGGGGTATCACAGATGGTATCAGAGCATCAGGTTCTAGTGTCCTTAGGATTTGTACGGCTTTTCACGTTTCAGCTTAGCAATCTTTGATATAGATCCCTATTATAGGATTTTTGTATTATCATACGTATGCGCATATACGTTCTTCTGCCAAATTTATATTTGAGGGTGAACTCATACAAATTCGATTCTCATTCCAGATGACGCCCAGGAAAGAGAGAGCAGCTAGGGCAGGAAGGGGAGATGAGACGAGGGAGGCTCGTTAGGAGCAAGATGTGACAACCCGCTCACCAAAATAAGGGGTGGCCAGCCCAATACTCCAATATAACAGAATCATAGATGGAATCATTCTCAACATCATAACAAAATATAAAGTATCCAGGATAACCACCCAAAATTTCAGAACACTGGTTGCCAAAAATTTTGTTTTAAAGATAAAGAAAGAATTTAACCAACCCAAAACCTGAAAAGATAGGGGAAACCTCAGGGATGTATATATATTACTATAATGACAAGTGACAAGTAAGAGGACCGAATGTGTTATCGGTCTGCTGATACATACATCATTGTTAAACAATTTCAATAAATTTATATAATACATTACATTAAACAAATACAAAAGCGTGGGCCTTTCGCCCGATTAAAAGACCCGATCTTAACTAGAATGCAAAAATGAAAACGTCTATACCAAATGTATCCCGTAATACCCGCAATGCATCACGGCTCGCCGAGGACATCGGGAAAGGAATTCAAATCAGGAATCCTTGCGGCGGAGTACCTGAGCGGAGACAAGATGCATATGCAACAAGAAATGTAAACGGGTCAGGGCCCGATTCTATATGATTACCAGATGAATAAAGAGTATGGCAGTTATGAATGATGAATCATGATGAGAGATATAACTATCCAACTACACAATTTAAAATATAACTAAGTAGGAAGATAAAACAAATAACATTAATCTGAAAACTTATCATGGGTACCAATTATCTCATATATATTTTTCCTTAACGGGAAATATATGAAAAATCACAATGTTATGCTCTTTATGGCATTTTTATCTCACTTTTACATTTTGTAAAAATCCTTTCCTTATCAGGAAAATAATCATTTTCAAATGCTCTTTGTGGCATTTATATGTGCTCTTTGTGGCACTTCATCATGTTCTTTATGGAATATCAAATACATCAAGTCCCACTTGATTATGAATTGTGATATTTATATACATATAACGAATTCTAAGACCTCCCGTCCGGGTTTCCCCACTGTGCGCGCCCCTAAATGACCATCATCTTCCAGGGCCTATCATAAGACAACCTGGGCACCTATATCGCAAGACATCGGGAAGCGGCCATGTGCCTGCGGGGTAGTCAAGACCACACCCGGAATCTCCTACCCATCGCAGAAAAATATACAACAATAATCGCTCACATGGCCTGTGGACTATATCCACCCTGCGTTAATTTGTCAGGGGGCATCACCTCGCGCACGAACTTCCCTTATGATGTCATTTAGAGAGGTGTGTTTAAACCATTTAATTACCATTTTAAAAATCAAGTAAATTATCATTTACCGTTTTCAAGATTAAGTAAATTATCAATTTCTAAAATCAATACCATCTCCATTTCATTTCATTTCCATGTATATGTTTCATTTATCCGAAACCATTACTATTTACTTTTTGTAAATAATATCACTTATTATCCGGAGCCATACGATAATTTATCTCGTTACTACAACCTCAAAGGAGTAAGTAAACTCTTAATTTCCTCCAAACATTGCACGGTATTATTTTAAAACCCCAATATCATCATACCTCAAAGGGATAAATGAACTTCCAATTTGTTCTCCCAACATACTTTTATGGTGTCATTATAAACCATCAGGGCTAGTATATCTCGAATGAGCTCCTAAAGTCTCCCAACATAATATTAAAACTCTTAGTTTTATAGTAATTGACTAGAAGAAAGAATGCCCTAACATCAATAGGCATAACCCCGGAAAAGTCCCCACATAACCCATTCCTAGAGTAGGGAAAGTAACTAACTCAATTACAACTCTAGGACACTTGGTTTACTTCAATTAAGAAGGTTCTTAGGCCCTAGATTTAAATAAAATGATGTGTGTGTGTGTGTGATATGACTACGGGTTTGAAGTTATATTACGGGTGACGACTAACATAGTCGGGTAACTTTCGTGCGGTAGAGCGCGGGGATAGGGTGTATGGGCACCCGGGTTAATTAAGGAAAATTTGGTGCGGTTAAGCACGGGTATAGGGTGTATGGGCGCCCTCGGTAATCTAAATGCATACTTGTGAAAAGTATGGTTAGAAGCGGATGGGATAAATATAGCGGGCTTGGAGGCACATGACTAGAGAGTAATATACGAAGCTTGGAACATTACACTCATCTTAATTTCGAGGACGAAATTCCTTTGTAGGGGGGAGTATGTAACACCCCGTATTTTTGTGCATTTAATATTTAATTAATTCGGGAATTTTAAATTACTTATGTGTTGTAATTTTAATTGAATTAATTATAGCAATATATATATATATATATATATATATATATATATATATATATATATATATATATATATATATATATATATATATAAATATTAATCGGGGAGTGAATGGTTAATGTTTAGGGAAATTTATTTACTAAGTCAATAGTAATAATTTAATTACGTCATTTCGGGTATTAATGATGGGGTATGCACTTATCCCAGTCGGGAGTCGGTATAGACTAAATTGGGTGTGAGATAAGGATTTTTATAAATTAATTCAGATTTCAATTCTGAGTGCGCGGTTGTGTCCGGATGGGTCGAGATAGTCAGAAGAGAATACCCGGGGTAGTAATTGGGTCTCTGGGCATTTTTGGGCATGTCCGGGCCCACACGGGGTGATTTGGGCTATTTTAATTAAGCCCATTAGGCAAAAAATGGGATTAAGGGTTTTTAACCTAATTGGGAGATTAAGGAATGGCATCCAACATAACTCTAAACCTAGGGTTGAGAGGGGATTTGGGGGAAAGCAAATCAAGAGCAAATTGGAGGTTATATTGGAGCCAAATTAAGGAACTACACCAACGGATCAGACACTACGAACAATTTCAGGCAAGTGGTTAACTATTGTGATTTCTAAATTTATGATAATCAATTCATATCATAGTGATGTCTATATGAAAATTCGTTTTGGATGTGTGACCAAAATTTAAATTAGGTTTTTGGAATTTAATATACCTTAATGGGATTAAGGGTAAGATTTATTGTGTTTATGATTCTAGAATGTAGAGGAATGAATCGTATGTTAAAAACCAGTGAGAACAAATGGTTAATTACTGATAAAATGAATTAAATTCGTATTGGGGATTTGAAACCCGGATAATACCCAAATCGGGAAAACCTTCGAATTTATGGATATTGATGATGAATTTAGGTATTTGAGATGTTTAGACCCTTTTCTTACATGGAGGATGTGTTATTTGTATTTGGTTAAGGGCTTAGGTTGAGAATTTAGGCTTTAAGTTTCGTCCATGGCTGACAGTGGCTGGAGAGGACGATTACTGGAACGATTGATCGATCGACCCAGGGGGCTCGATCGATCGATGATGGTGAAATCTGGACAGTTCGGCCAGTTTGTTATGTAAAGGAAAATTTATTAAAAGTTAAGTTTCATACATTAATAAGTGATAAATAATTATGAAACAAATATTCCTAACAATTATGGGAGAAATAAATTGGGATTAGGATAAATTTATGTGGGGTACTTAATGGATGAAATTGAGAGGTTTTATTCCAAAATGGTGAAATACTAATCAAATGAGCAAATCCGGGTATATTGGTCAAGCGACCCCAAGATATTGAACTAATTTGGAGATAAACTTTTAATTTAGAGTCGGAATATAGACTCAAAAAATAATTAATTTCGGGCCAAGTGAATCGAGTCTGGGTATGTTAATAATTATAGGCAAATATAATTGGAAAATTTATAGAAATAAATGTGTGACACATTGTAGGCAAATATGTGGGTTTGATATTATGAGATGTAAATTGGACCAAGTGAGCGAGTCCGGGTATGTTGGTTGAGTGATCTCAAAGTGTTAAATTAATTATTGAGAGAAAGTAATTAGTTTGGAGTCGGAACATAGACTCGGAAAATGTTGAGGTACGGGCCAAGTGAGAGAGTCCGGGGCTAATGGTTGGGCGACACCAAGTTATTAAATTAATAAGCATGATAATTAATTTAATTAGAGTCGAATTGTAGACTCGGGTAGGATTATATTAATAAGAGTGATAATTAATTTAATTAGAGTCGAATTGTAGGCTAGGGTGGGATTAAATTAATAAGCGTGATAATTAATTTAATTAGAGTCGGATTGTAGACTCAGTAAGGATTAAATTAATAAGAGTGATAATTAATTTAATTAGAGTCGGATTGTAGACTCGGGTAGGATTAAATTAATAAGAGTGATAATTAATTATATTAGAGTCGGACCACAGACTCGGATTTGGTTTGATTAATTAAATGTGCGAATTAATTATATATTAGAGTCGGACCACAGACTCGGATTTGTGTTAATTAATTAATGTGTAAATTAATTAAATAAGAGTGGGATGGTAAACTTGGGCAAGTATTAAATTATTGGGTGTAATAATTAATTTAATTAGAGTCGGGGTGTAGACTCGGGTAGTATTAAATTAATAAGTGTGTTAATTAATTTAATTAGAGTCGGACGATAGACTCGGAAAGGTATTAAATTAATAAGTGTGTTAATTAATTTAATTGGAGTCGGACCATAGACTCGGGGAAAGTAGTATATCAATTGAGGTGTGAGTTAAATATATTAGAGTCGGACCATAGACTCGGGAAGATGATAAATTATTAAGTGAGAAAATTAATTACGTTGAATCGGACCACAGACTTAGGAAATTTTAGGCAGTGTACGGGATTTTTGTTACACGGTAAAGCCGGGGTTTATATTATATATATATGGTGTAGTGATAGTATATATATATATATGTGTGTGTGTGTGTGTGTGTGTGTGTGTGTGTGTATATATTGTGTGTGATATTAAATATCAGTGACTAGATATTTATTCAATTTATATACTCTAATGCTATCAAGGGAGGTTGCGCGATGTGGGTGAATCCCCTAGCTTGAGGAGTAGGGCGAGTATATCCCCAGGTCATAGCGTCCGGTATATATGGGTGAGGGATTTATCTCACTTTCAGGGAAGGAATATAATCGCCTCCACTACGTTTATATTTTGGGTCAAATTGGTGAGCGATTCTAACTTGGGGAACTAGGTTTTGTGAGCAAACCTAGTGAGATAGCATTTTAGAGGGAATCATCCGGCGAGGGTATACTCGAAGGGATGGATATACGTATGTTATATGTGTGGATTTTGTGGCAAAGGTACATATATAATGGTAGTAAATATTGAAGATGAGAGGCGCGAATGTCAAACCAACTAGAGTCAGTCTTCACGTGCTAAAACACCTCGTAAGATTATACCTACAAGGAAGAATAAAGAAACCCTAATGCCTATTTTAGTGACAAGAATTTATTTGAAGTACCATTTGTTGTTGCCAATAACTTTTTAAATAATGAAATTGTGGTTCCTCAATCTCCTAACAAAAGGGCAATGGTGGTTGGCCCAAAACATCCACATGTTGAAGGGGCTCATAAACTCCTATCATCCCTCAATTATCTTCCTATTGGAGATAAATAACAAGATCATAAAGTTATAATTGTTGATAAGAAGTTCCAATTTCCCATATTTCCTTTTTATTGATCCTGAAGGTATTGCGAGTGGTCTAGATCTTTGGTGGGATATCACGGTTATGTTAAAGATGGTTTAGAGTTACAAATATACTATTAAAGTTGAATGTCTGAGTGGTGATCTGAACCAACAGTGGCTGGTATCCTTTACTCATGCTAATACGGATAAAGTTGAAAGAAGAAAGTTATGGGATTTGATGATACCAGAAATGGTATCACCAAGTCAATATGTGTGTAAGCTCAAAACCAGACAACAATGGAGTATGACAGATATAAATAAGTAGATAGAAAGAGATGAGGCAAAGAAGAAGATGATAACAAATATAAGTGGTTCAGCCTTTGAAGGGCCTACATCTATTGTGTGAGTGTGTAAAATCAACTAAATCTGGGCTTTAATGGCCCTGGGATACAAGCTCTCAAGGTTTCTATCTCTAAGAAATAAGTTTAGTGGAGTTTTAATAGGGTTTACAATTTGCGATCCTTTACAGTGAAGTAGAAGATAAGTATTTATATACCTGGGGAGGTGTCATATGCACCCCAGTCATGCATGAGGCATGCACAAACACTAAGTATCCAATGACATAGCACCATATGTCTTCTTTCCATGTAAGTAATGATTAAAAGATATGTTGTTGTAACTGTTTTGCTCATGTGGGGGCTCACAGCCCACGTGTATCTTCTCACGCTTATTCCACACTGCGTGCTAAGCTAAGTGTAGAATGCACCCAAATATTGACGACGGTGTTGACCTGGTAGGGTCTCGGCACGACCGAGTATGAGACCTCCAAATGCACTACTCAGTTGGGGACCCGGAGGCTGCTAAGCATAGCCTCAACTGATATGCATTAGGATAAGGTGACATTTTAAGGGTGTTGATATGGTCTCGGCTATCTGGAACATAGACGAGATGAGACTTAGATGATCGTATATAACCTCGTCCTGGATCATCAGACGATTTCGAGACCGCTGGAACCTTCCTCCTTATGAGGGACATAATCTGCATGGTCGGCCTGAGCCAAACTTACATCAAGTTGAGACAAGGGTACACATTAGGCATATTAGGATTATATTATCCATAATACCAACATTAGAAGTGTCCCGTAGATGATAGTGGGGGATTTCAACTTAATTAAAGCTAACTGGTAAAAGGAAGGTTGCAATGATGATAATAAAAGAAAGACAAATAAAGTGAATAATTTAATTTCTAGATGCTACATGCAAGAGTTGGAATTTAAAGGCCCTTTATATACTTGGTGTAGTGGACGATTTAGGGATATAATCATAAGGAGAGGATTAGTCGAGTTCTTGTTAATATGGATTGGATATGTTTATTCCCTAAACCTTAGGTGATACAAGAGACCATAAAAGGTCCATACGACTGTCCTCTAATCATCGAGTTTTTTAGCCAAAATTATAATCGCTAAAAGATACTTCACTTTGAATCTACGTCGGTTGATCTTCACTCGTGTGGAGATACCATTGAGGCTAGCTGGTCTAAAGAAGTGACCGGGTCATCTATGTGCAATATTGTTAAAAGGCTAACATGGACGACCAAAAACTTGATTTCTTGAAAAAAAAATATAAGGTTGGTAACAGTCATAGAATGCTCAATGAGCTGAACAATCATCTTGCTTTCATTCAAAATTCTCCTGCTAGTGAGGAAAGTAAATTCATAGAAGAGGACATTGTAAATTAGATTGATGATATTCTTAAAATGGAGGAGAATTTTTCGCACTAATCTCGGGTCAACTAGTAAAAATTTGGAGATAAAATTATAAAGTTTTTACATTCAACTACTCTCCAAAGAAGAAATTACAATCTGATTTTTGAGTTTAAAAGGGATGAAGATAGTTAGACTGAGTCGGATACAGAGATTAAATAGTTGATATTGAGATATTTTCTTATATTTTCAAATTTAGCGGGCACCGAGATATCGTGGAAGATTTTAATGTTGTTAAGAAAGTGGTAACAAAAAATTGTGTCAAACTATATCTAATGACGAAATTTATAAAGTTACCTCATAACTTGGCTCTCTCAAAGCCCCGGGTTCGAATGGGTTCCCAGACATGTTTTTTTTAAATATTGGGACACTATAGATGCAGAAGTTTGTAATACAGCTAAAGTCTTATTTTATGGAAATTTTCTTCTTAAAGAACTTAATCACACCAACCTCATTCTTATCCCAAAAATTCTAGCCCCGAAATTTGTGAATCATTTTCACCCCATCATCTTATGCAATTTCATTTACAAAATCATTTTTAAAACCCTTAAAAACTATTTTGGAAATTTTATTTTTCCCAGCCAATTGTAATACCCCATATTTCTGCGTACTTGGAATGTAATTAATTCAATAAATTATTCGTTGTACTTAATTTATTCATTAAAAATGTGGTTATTAAATATTAATCAAAAGAGAGAGATAATGATTAAAATTATGTGTTAGATTTACTAAGTGGATAGTAAATAATTTATGGTAATTATTATACATCATAGCGAGTGATATCGGCGTAATTGGATTTATCTCAACCGGGAGTCACGTGTAGACTAAATTGAGGTCGAGATAGGATATTTGTTTAGAGTGACTTGAATGATGGTTTCGAGGTCACAGATGGTTTCGAGGTCACAGATGACTCCGGAACAATAAAAATAATCAAAATAGTATACCCGAGGATGTTGATTGGGTCCCAGGACAATTTTAGACTAAACCGGCACCGTATGAAGGCATTTTGATCATCTGGTAACCAAGGGTCAAGAGACCTACGAATTTACAACATCTTTATCAACATATAGATGGGAGAGGCTAGGGTTAAGAGATTAGAAAACCCAAAGAGGACAGTAAAGGAGAAGGAGAAACCATTGGTGAAGCCAAAAAGAGAGTTCTTGAGAAATTGAAGCGTATTCTTGCACCACAATCAACCTTGGAGCGTAAATTGGGAAGGAAGACAAATAACCCCAACTTCAAATCATGAAATCTGATCATACCATAAGAGACAAGTGTTTACGATTTATTTTTAATTTATAATGCCCATGTGCTTAGGGTTTCAAAATATATTGAATAAATTAATGTTCTTGGAAGAATAGAATGATTAGAACTCGTGTTTTGGGTAGGAATTGAAAAATGTCACTTAAGACGTTTAATATAAGTTTAAATTGTTAAAATGGCTCTGAACTGTTTGTCGAAGAAACTCTTTTAATCAAAAAAAAACTTAACACATGATGTGTTTAAAAATGATTATTCAAAATAGTTTGAATGAGTTTGAAGTTATATCAGATCTTGAATAAACCAGTTTTGAAAAACAAAACTTAAACTACTAAATCAGCCCAGCTAGGAAGAAGGTGATGAGAAAATGAAGAAGTATACAAGTAATTTTTAACGTGATAAAACCTCACCCAATTGAGGAAACATCTACAGTGACCCCTACGTCACAAAACGAAAATCCACTAAAATCACAGTAACAAATTACAAGCTATTTAATAATCAAACCACACAAACACACCTAAACTAAGTTCAAAAATGTTACCAACTCCTCTGGATTAGATCAGACTTCTCTGAAGGTTGTTGTTGATGATGTTCTCTCGAGCTTCGTAACTTTACTTGATTCCAGTCTTTACGTCGACTCAAACAAGTTCAAGATCATATAACCAAAACTTTAAGTGTGGTAGAGTGAAAGTGTAGTGGTGATGTTCTCTCTAACATATGCATGCAACACACTCACACTTAATACAGACATAATGACTTAACAAATTACAAAATCACTAGATTTGCAAGAAATTCTAAAATCAATTTAGTCAAAACTAAAAAAGACTTTTAGACCTTTCGAACCGCAGATCAAGAGGGAATCTTGTTGTGAAATATCCAAGATCCTAACACTTTCAGGTTTTGAAAATATTATATAGAAAGTGCAAATCCCAATCAAGATCTCAAAACTAGATCTTAGTCTGATAGTTTTAGTAAAATGAAATCAGAATGAAGATTGTTGGTTTAGGGTTTGATAACATAAAACCAGTTTTAAAATAACCAATAAGTAATATTTCTCCAAAAAAGAAATCAAAACAATAATCTATCTATGTGTATTGTATCACAAAGACGAGATCTCAAATTTCTATATAGAGAAATTGAAAACTCTGCCAACGTGATTAAGTTGGAAGGATGATCAAGAACAAAAGAGGATGACTTCTCAAAACACGATCTAAACACTCAGGTTTAAAATCTCAGAAAAGTATTTCTTGATTGGGGTTTGATGAAGTTAGGGTTAGGGTTCCTTTCTCTCTCTTATCTTTTCTCCCTCTTCTCTATACTCTCTCTTTTTTCTCTTAAACGAGGAAATCTCCAAAGTCACTAAATGCCTCACATATGGCATCTATATATAATGGGCGTAGAAGGGTTGATAAACTTTGCCTTGGCGCGAGCATCACCTGCGCACCAGTCGTTTTATATTGTTCGGCTCACCAACTCTATACAAAAACCTAAACTATGACTACACTCTTTTAGGGGAGTATAGCGGCCAGTCCGGGTATCGAATCCACAAAGATAAGTTGCTAGAAATTAATTGGTTTAATATTCCTAAAATAAAAGTGTAAAAGATAATTTCTAACAAAAAGGAAAAGATTAAGCTGGGCGAGTGTATTTAAACTAAATTAACAAAGAGAACAAAAAAATAGGTTGCATCGAATATCCCTCACCTTGAGTTAATTAGTATAAAATGTTTACATGGGTCGACAAGTTATTAAGACTGCGTTTCGTTTCGTCAATTAATTAAATCAAGAGTTGTCACACCCCTAAATTCTCATAAAAGACTAATAAGATTTTATCGTCAATAAATACCCCAAAAATTACGCACGTAAGGTCGTAAATACGGAGTATACATGATATACCCCGTTAAATCTCTTAGGCGTAATAACTAGGACAACACACTCGAAATAAATACGTAAATCTCCATCACCAAAACAAAGCAACACGTCAACCCTAGGTGAGTTCAATCCAACACAACCTAATTTAAATTAGCCACAAAGCATATTAAATGACATGAAATAAATTAACTAATTAATTAATGCAACACTAAATTAAACTAGGGCACACAATGAATCTAGGCAAGAAATTAAATGCAAAGCATGGAAATAAATGAACAAGGCAAGAAAAACTATCCACTTACATTAATGGGTGTCAACCACCAAGAAAATGGAGGAGAGGGGTTTATCTCCACAAAATCGCCAAAGAAACTAACCCTAGGTTCTAAGAGAGAAAAGAACTAAAAATCTAATTTATTACATGATCTTTATAAAAATAAACCAAGTCTCCTATTTATACTAAGTTGCATAAAAGAAATAAAGAAAAAAGGAAAAGAAAAGAAATAAGGGGGATAAGTCACTAGTAAAGGGAAAAAATAAAAATAAAAAAAGAAAAGGAAAAAAGGAAAGAAAAGTCTAAAGATATCTCGGACCCAAAAACAGAGCCCCGGTCGACCGGGGGTGATGACCGGTCGACCGCGCAAAAGGGGAGGAGCACACTGGGGAAATCTCACGGCCAAACATCAAAACCCGGTCGACCGCACGTGGTGGACGGTCGAACGGTAGCGCTGGAACAACCCACGCAGCAATAGTGCCACACTCTCAATGAAAAACAACAAAAACCCCATGGCTACAATTGAATAAACCCACTTCGCAGCAAAGCCAAACCCAATAACCTCCAGTCCCATTTCACCACGCAGCAACACGCAACCAAAATTTGTTCAAACCAAGACCAAACAATTTCCAACCCGAGACCCAAATGGATAAAAAAAACAAGAACCACCATTAATGGACAAAGCTTGGAAGTGCCCAAAATGGGTATTCCAAGATCCCGAAAACTCAAGCCAACTGACCCGCAACTATACCCGCACACAACCCAAGCTTCAATTTCGGACGAAAAGCTCTAATTTGGGATGAACCCAAAACCCGAGCTTGGCCAAAAATTGTCCATGGATGAATTGGAGGCTCCTGCAAATTGAAAGAGAAAAGGACATGGAGGTAATTAAATAGATTGTTAATATATTAATATAATAATATTATATTAAATTAAATCCTTATAATTCTTCCCCGATTAAAGGTCCGTGTTTCCTTCGTTCGGACTCCAATTCATGCACCTTTTGCGGCCATGCAAATCTTGTCCCGAGGGATACAACTTTCGTAAAGACTTCAGGCAAAAATTCCGAAGTGTAAAATTACCGAAATGCCCCCGAACGTGCAAATCGTGACGGGACTTAACCAGAATGCGCTCAAACTTCATACTAAACACTGTAACACCTATAAAATCTCAATAATACCTCAAATAACATGTTAGCATATAAAATAGAGGTTGTCTGGTTATCGAGTAAAATTATAGCAATTACGGTACCCGAGGGAGCTAAAATGCCTAAGTTTGCGGGTAATTAAATGCATAATTCGATACGAATCACACCCCCTAACTTACACATTGCTAGTCCATAGTAATGAAATTAAAAGTAAGAAGAACTATAAGAAAACCACAACATGTATATACATTGAGGACAATGTCAGAATGAAAAGTAGTCCCCGGCAACGGCGCCATTTTGACTAAGCGTGAAAAGTAGCGCGTGTCAAATGCTGATCATTATTTTCTGTTCACCGCGTTAATACAAAAACCTAAACTATGACTACACTCTTTTAAGGGAGTATAGCGGCCAGTCTGGGTATCAAAAATCCATAGAGACGAGTTGCTAGAATTTAATTGGTTTAATAGTTCTAAATAAAAGTGTAAAAGATACTTAATAACAAAAGGGAAAAGATAACAAAAGGAAAAGATTATATTAGCGGAGTGAATATTAAACTAAGTTAATAAAGCGAATAAAAACTATAGGTTGCGTTGGATATCCCTCACCTAGAGTTAATTAGTATAAAATAGTTACATGGGTCGACGAGTTATTAAGATCGTGTCTCGTTTTGACAGTTAATTAAACCCAGAGTTGCCACACCCCTAAATTCGCATAAAAGTCAAATAAGATTTTGGCGTCAACAAATACCACGAAAATTACGCATGCAAGGTCGTAAGTACGGAGAATACATGATATACCCCGTCAAATCTCCTAGGCATAATAACTAGGATAACCCGATCGAAATAAACACGTATCTTCCATCACCATAGCAAAGCAACACTATAAACACGAGTCAAGTTTGATCCAACACAACCTAGGCTAATTTAACCTAGAAAGCATGATAAAAATACGGTAAATAAACGTGGTAAATCTGCACTAGAAAGCATGTAAATAAACGGAGTAAATCTAAATTAGAAAGCGAGTAAAAACGCGATAAATAAGGAAATACAAACATTGGAAACTCGGATTGATAGAGAAGACGGGGGATAGGGACCCGAAGATACGAGAAAACCCTCGGAGGGAGAAAATGGCACACTCCCCAAACCCTCCAAACCCTAGCTTTCCTCTCTAACCCTAAGTATGGAAAATGATCAATTATTACAAGATAACTCTTCAAATGAAGAGAAAAATAATTTATACAAAAACATCCAATGGTAAACTTGTAAATAAAAGGGAAAATTGCTAAAGATCTGCTACTATCGGTTGACCGCTCACAGAGGACCGATCGACCGGTCCTTTAAGTTAAACCACACTGTCTCCGATCCAAGGCAAAATCCCAAAACGCGTTCGACCGATGGCCAGGGGCCGATCGACCAGTACTTTATTTTCTGACAGCTCTTGTTCTTCACTTGGGAGGAAAAGTTCATTACGGAGTTAGCTATAACTTCTTCATCCGAACTCCAAATGACGCACCGTTTGCAGCCACGCGATGCTAACTCAACGAACTAGGCATCCGTGGAAATTCCATGAGTCAAAAAAGAAGCACGAATTGACTAAAATGTCTTGAAGTAGCGTCCGACAACAAAACTTCATTAAAATGCAACGAATCCTCACTTTTAATGTTCCAATACCTAGAAAAGCACAATTAATCCCTGCAAAACATATATATGTCCAAATCCGAGGTTGTTTGGTTAACGAGCATAAATATAGGAATTAATAAAGTAAAAGTGCTAGACTGCACAAAGATAAAGGGGGAAATATGCAATATTCGTGGCGTATCACACCCCCTAACATAAAACCTGACACTGTCCTCAATGTAAAATAGGGGTGTGATTTTCATTACTAGGGACTGGAAATGTGTAATTCAGGGGGTGTGATTCGTATTGAATTATGCATTTTGATTAAGGGTGAAAATTAGCGCGTATCCAACGTCCATCTTTATTTTTTGTTCATCGACTTAATACAAAAACCTAAACGTATGACGACACTCAAAAAGGGAGTATAGCGGCCAAGTCCGAGTATCGAAACATCCACAAAGATGAGCTGCTAGAATTTAATGGATTTACTACTTCTAAAATAAAAGTGTAAAAGATAATTGCTTACAAAATAAAAGATAAATAAAGGAAAAGATTAATCTAGGCGTAAAAGTTAATTATAAACAAATGAAAAGGATGCAAAAAAGGAAAGATTAATCTAGGCATGTATTTAAACTATACTAATAAAAGCGGTAAAAACAATAGGTTGCACCGGATATCCCTCACCTCAGCTTAACGCGTATAAATGGTTACATGGCTCTACAGATTCATTACGATTGCGTCTCGTTTCAACAGTTAATTAAATTCGGAGTTATCACACCCCTAAATTCGCATAAAAGTCTAATAAGATTTTGGCGTCAATAAATACCCCGAAAATTATGCCCGCAAGGTAGTAAGTACGGAGCATACATGATATACTCCGTCAAATCTCCTAGGCGTAATAATTAGGATAACCCAATCAAAATAAACACGTATCTTCCATCACCATATCAAAGCAACACGATAAACACGAGTCAAGTTCGATCCAACACAACCTAGGCTAATTTAACCTAGAAAACATGATAAAAACGCAGTAAATAAACGCGATAAATATACACTATAAAGCATGTAAATAAAAGAAATAAATTTAAACTAGAAAGCGGGTAAAAATTCGGTAAATAAGTAAATACAAACATTGGAAACTCATATTGATAGAGAAGATGGGGGATAGTGTTCTACACAACCTCGATGGGCAAACCCCTCTATACGAGCAAATCCTTGGAGGGAGAAAATGGCACACTCCCCAAACCCTCCAAACCCTAGCTTCCCTCTCTAACCCTAAGTATGGAAAATGATTTATTATTACAAGATAACTCTTCAAATGAAGAGAAAAATAATTTATAAAAAAACTTCCAATGGCAAACTTGTAAATAAAAGGGAAAATTGCAAAAGATCTGCTACTATCGATCGACCACTCACAGAGGACCGGTCGATCGGTCCTTTAAGTTAAACCACACTGTCTATGATCTAAGGCAAAATCCCAAAACGCAGTCGACTGGTGTCTAGGGCCGATCGACTGGTACTCTGTTTTTTGGCAGCTCTTATTCTTCACTTGGGAAGAAAAGTTCATTACGAAATCAGCTATAACTTCTTCGTCCGAACTCCAAACAGCGCACTGTTTACGGCCACGTGATGCTAACTCAACAAACTACGCATTCGTGGAAATTCCATAAGTAGAAGACAAAGCACAAATTAACTAAAATGCCCTTGAAGTAGCATTCGGTGACAAAACTTCTCCAAAATTCAACGAATCCTCACTTTTAGCGTTCCAATACCTACAAAAGCGCAATTAACCCCTGCAAAACATATATATGTCCAAATCCGAGGTTGTCTAGTTAACGAGCATAAATATATGAATTAATAACGCAAAAGTGCTAGAATGCACAAAGATAAAGGGCACAAATATACAATATTCGTGACGTATCATACCCCCTAACTAAGACATTGCTAGTCCCTAGTGATGAAACAAACAAAATCAGTCCACAAAAGGCGATACAAAAATATATATATGTATTGAAATATAAATTCCACTTTCGTAGGGAACACGATTGCATTTAGCAAATGCAATAAGCCGTTAAAACCCTAGGTTACCCTAGTTGACGAGTGTCGTCTCGTGAGGGTTTTCAGGGATGAAACCCACAAACATCATATGGTTTCCTCAAAATATGCCCAATCACATGCGACACACCCAATAATAGCGAAAAAGATTTCATACACGTTATTAGCACAACGAACGAATTCAAATGAAAGTCCATATTATTAACATTATAGAATGCACCTCATAGAATTCAAACCTTAAAATGTAGGAGGGGAGAACATGCAAAGAATGATTTGGCAAAAAAACTTAAATAAATCGGATATTAAAATTAAAGCATGCATATAAGTCAATTCTCAAGGGCATTACAATCATCAAGTCAATTCACTCGAAACAGGGAGGTAACACACGGAATATGTGGGCATAAAGCGTAAATGTAAATGAAAACTAGGCCGCACACATGTCACAAATGAAGAACGCAATATAAGAAATGAAAAACTGTAATCTCAATGAAAGATATCGTACATTAAAAGAGGTGAAATGCATTTTTACAGATTATCAAAACTATTTAAACTGTTAAATTAAATGCACCCTAAGATCACATAGGACTTGATAGGGTTATAATGTCGGCTTATCTAGGGTATGAAACGAAGGATATGTATGTATGGATTCAAAGTGTTCGGAATGAAAACTTAGAATAATGGGAAGAATGCGGGCAATATCAAAAATTGGACAAACAACTTCCATAAAAAGGCATTAGTTATACAAATGGGGAGAGTAATCAAAGCTTATTGAACACTATACACAACATATACAAATTTCTCTTTCTTTTCTTTTCTTCTTTTTCTCATGTTTTCTTTTCTTTTCTTTTGCTTTTTGCTTTTTCTTTTCTTTTTCACTACTTTCTTTTCTTTACTTTTCACACTCTCAAATGCTTAGATTGCAACCACAAGACAATAACATCATTCAATCCCAAGTAACATTCCAAACAAAGGTATGGAAGGTAATATGTATGGCTTATAACTCCAATATGGAGTTGGTTATAGGATTTTGGGTAATGAAATGAAAGGCTAATATTTAAGCTCAAAGGGGTTGACGAGGGTGAACATATAAGGTGAGGTCAAGGCTAATATGGGTGATATAACAAAGATGGCCTACGATCATTTCATAAAGTTTACGCAATTCTCGAGTCAAAATAAACTTTGAAAATCATGCTCAAGTAATACATTTCAAGTATAAACTCAAATAATGATCGATTAAATGAAAGAATAGGGAGATTACCAACGACTGTAACGTTTTCAAAGAGTAAAGAATAGTGTATAACACTCACAAACGACGAAAGGTACAAAGCTTACTTGGTGTAAGTATATACAACGCAATAAAAAATTATCGAATTATAAAAATCTTAAAACAAATCAATAAAGTAAGAAAAGTGTATCTGCTCATGGGATTAAAGTTTAATTCATGAAGTTATTCATAATATCAATAATTAGGAATAAGGTCTAATAACTTCTAAAATCGAGAACATGCATCATTGAGTTGTCTATTGGCTCGGGAAATTATTTAAATTTATCATTGGAAACAAAGTCAAAATGCCCAAAAAAGGAGAAAAAAGAAAGAAAATCTTTTTGAAAATTTTAATTTTTTTAAGAAAATCATACTTAGTAACTAACATGTGATAAAATCAATGGACCAAGCAAAGAAATGGATAGAATATCCCACACCACCTAACTTAAATATTGCATTGTCCTCAATGCGTCCATTAAGAACATAACACAAAGAGAGGAAAAGAACGATATTACCTAAAATTGGAGCGATCTCCATAAGCACAAGTCCAAGAAAATCTACAAAACAAGTTAGTACCAAGTATAATAAGAATAAATAACAAAAAGTTAACTAATTACACTAGACTAAATAAAAAGGAAAGAAAAAACTAAAGAAAAAAAGAAAGAAGAAAGATAACTATTTACAACATGCCTCCCGGAAGATATGAATTCTGTTTGAACAACAGAAGGCATGCATGGGTGGTGGAAAAGGTGAACCATCGCCAATTTGAAATTTTGGGCGGATGATGGAGGATTTGGATAACAAGGGGGAAAGAAACATATGGGATCCAAGAAAAATCGACTCATCTCCGAAAGGCTTTTCAATTGGAATGGGAGATGGTGCACACGTGGAGGAAAAATCCATCTTGGAAAACAAGAGCGGCACAGAGTCCTCATCGGCAAAAGGTGTAAAAGTTTTAAATAATTTCTACCGACTCATAGGAATCAACCGGTAATTCTAATGGTTCAAGATTCGAGAACAGGTCCCAAATAAAACATTCGCAAGGCTAGATTTGAGAACGTATCCCAAATGAAATAATAGAATTACTGACAAAGCTATAAAATAGGACATAGTTACCGAATTGTTTATTGATGAAGAATCCGAGAAGGAAGGTGCGCGGCCGAGTATTAAAATTCCTTAGCGCTCAAATGTTCTATCCAGCAAAAAGGGTAGCAAAAAAATATGAATAGAAAGAAAATATTACGAAATATTAAATCAAATAAATTCTAAAACAAACCCATTTTCGGCAATGGCACCATTTTGATTAACGGTGAAAAGTAGCGCATTTCAAATGCCGATCGTTATTTTCTGTTCACCGCCTTAATACAAAAACCTAAACTTATGACTATACCAAAAAAGGGAGTATAACGGCCAAGTTCGGGTATCGAAAAATCCACAGAGACGAGCTGCTAGAATTTAATGGATTTACTACTTCTAAAATACAAGTGTAAAAGATAATTGCTAACAAAATAAAAGATAAATAAAGGAAGCGATTTATCTAGGCGTAAAAGTTAATTATAAACAAATGAAAAAGATGCAAAAAAGGAAAGATTAATCTAGGCATGTATTTAAACTATACTAATAAAAGCGAAAAAAACTATAGGTTACGTCGGATATCCCTCAACTCAGCTTAACGTGTATAAATGGTTACATGGTTATACAAATTCATTACGATTGGTCTCATTTTGATAGTTAATTAAATCCAGAGTTGTCACACCCCTAAATTCGCATAAGAGTCTAATAATATTTTGGCGTCAACAAATACCCCAGAAATTACGCACGCAAGGTCGTAAGTACGGAGCATACATGATATACCCCGTCAAATCTCCTAGGCATAATAACTAGGACAACCCAATTGAAATAAACACTTATCTTCCATCACCACAGCAAAGCAACACGATAAACACGAGTCAAGTTCAATCCAACACAACCTAGGCTAATTTAACCTAGAAAGCATGATAAAAATGCGATAAATAAACGCTATAAATCTACACTATAAAGTATGTAAATAAACGCGATAAATCTAAACTAGAAAGCAAGTAAAAACGCGATAAATAAGGATATACAAACATTGGAAACTCGGATTGATAGAGAAGATGGGGGATAGTGTTCTACAAAACCTCGACGGAAAAAACCCTCTATACGAGCAAACCCTCGGAGGGAGAAAATAGCACACTCCCCAAACCCTCCAAACCCTAGCTTCCCTCTCTAACCCTAAGTATGAAAAATGATCTATTATTACAAGATAACTCTTCAAATGAAGAAACAAAGAATTTATAAAAAAACATCCAATGGCAAACTTATAAATAAAAGGGAAAATTGCAAAAGATCTGCTACTACTGGTCGATCGCTCACAGAGGACCGGTCGACAAGTCTTTTAAGTTAAACCACATTGTCTCTGATCCAAGGTAAAATCCCAAAACGCGGTCTACCAGTACTCTATTTTCTGGCAGCTCTTGTTCTTTACTTGGGAGGAAAAGTTCATTACGGAATCGGCTATAACCTCTTTGTCCGAACTCCAAACGACGCACCGTTTATGGCCACACGATGCTAACTTAACAAAATACGCATCCGTGGAAATTTCATGAGTCGAAGATAAAGCACAAATTGATTAAAATGCCCTTGAAGTAGCGTCCGGCGATAAAACTTCTCTGAAATGCAATGAATCCTCACTTTTAGCATTACAATACCTACAAAAGCACAATTAATCCCTGCAAAATATATATATGTCCAAATCCGAGGTTGTCTGGTTAACGAGTATAAATATTAGAATTAATAACGTAAAAGTACTAGAATGCACAAAGATAAAGGGCGCAGATATGCAATATTCGTGATGTATAAAGGGTCAGGAACGATGGTTCAAAAACAATGGCTGAGATTAAACGAAATAAAACGATGCAAATCTAAGGGTCTACAGAAAGCGGTGCTACAACCAATTCTGATTGGTTAAAACCATCACACATGGATTGATATGAAACACATGCAGACCGTAGATAAAGATGATCTAAAGGTCCAAAATAATGCAAATGTATGTGAGTGAATAAAAACACAAATCGAACCGTTGCATGTGCAACACGTGTAGGCACACGATCAATACTCAAACGCGTGTTTTTGAGTTTATAAAATTCTAATTTTACCCACATATGTTTCTGTCGCTTTTGGATTCTCACCAATACAGTTTTAAGGCAAAAGAAATATTTACAAATCAACCCAAAAACTTTATTAAGTTCCAATTTTAATTTCCAAAAATTAATTAAAATTCTTACAAAATATTAATTAAATCCCAAAAAATATTTAAAAATCATATTAGAGGATTTAACTCACACAAGGTCATAATGTGAATGATATACAATATGTATGCAGTCCTAGTGTGTGGTGTATGTGAAATACAATCAAGAACTTGTAGAGGAAAATCAAAGTAGCTATGAGAGTTCTGAAGATTTTTGGTTCAACTAGGGATTGACATAATTTTGTCACTATTTCCAAACTAGATGAGCTCCTATATAATGCAGACTCAAATAAGTCAAAGATATAGGGTGCTTCATTCTCCCCTTTTGGAAATATGAGAAAAAAATCTCCTTTGAGTCAACAAGGACTCGTCGGGATACTAAAAAGAAATAAGAAAAACTTATTCCTATAAAAAGTCTATCTATCCAATCTCCTAAAAATAGAAAAATTACATAACTTAAGTATGTACAAACCATTACGCTATTAAAAACTGATGCAATAAGGAGGTACTGAAATATGCAATAAGATACCTAAGATCAATTTCAATAGATATGAATGTACAAGATTGTCCAAGTGGACTTAAAATTTCTCCCCCATTTTGTCTCAAGTTGACATAGGGAAGCAAGAATCAAATAAGAGAATTATAAACAGGTAGATATACAAATTAAGCAAAAGTATTATTCAGCCAAAACTATGCCAATTGATTTGCGTAAAGATTCAAAATGATTAAAGTCCAAAGGTTTTGTAAACAAACAAGCCAATTGTAGATCACTAGGTAGGTAATTAATCTCTAGTTCTTTTGATTCAACTAATTCTCGTATGAAGTGATATCGAATTTTAATATGTTCAGTGCGAAAATGTTGAACTAGATTTTTAGATATGTTGATCACAATCTGGTTATCACAATAGAGATGGAGTTTTTCTTCTTTTATACCGTAATCTCTTAGCATTAGTTGTAGCCATAATAACTGGGCACAACAACTTCCAGTTGCAATATATTTAGATTCTGCAGTGGATAAAGAGGTGCAGTTCTGTTTTTTGTTGTTCCAACCAGCCAAGTTATTATCGATGTAGTAACATGCGCCAGAAGTACTTTTACTATCGTCGGAACACCTAGCCCAATCAGCGTCAGTGTATCCAACTATAGTGCTCGATGTGTCATTAGTGTACCACGACCCTAAATTGTGAGTGCCTTCTATGTATTTAATTATTCTTTTTAGACATAGTAAATGGATCTCTTTGGGATTATTTTGATAATAGGTGCAGACACAAATAGAGTACATGATATCAAGGCGCGAGGCAGTTAGATAGAGTTAACTTCCTATTATACTACGGTATAAGGTAGAGTCAACGGATTTACCATTTTCATCTTTGGAGAGTTTGACCGAGGTACTCATAAGCATTCTAGCTTCCTTAACAGTATCTAAGCCAAAAAAATTTATAATCTTTAATGCATATTTAGATTGCAAAAAAATAAACCTTCTGAATTTTGTTTAACTTGAAGGCTTAAGAAAAATTGCAACTCCCCCATAAGCGATATTTGGAATTCTTTGTGTATAATGTCTGAGAAAGACTTAGCTTCTGAAGGGGAAGTTGATCCAAAAATGATATCGTCAACATATACTTGAGCAATAATATTGTTGTTGTCAAAATGTTTGACAAACAAGATTTGGTCATTTCCTCCTCTCCTAAATCCATTATCTAAAAGAAAGGTGGATAGACGCTCATACCAAGCTCTAGGAGCTTGTTTTAACCCATAAAGAGCTTTCTTAAGACAATAAACATGATCAGGAAGATGAGGGTCAATAAACCCTTTGGGTTGTTCTACATAGGTCTCTTTAGTTAAAATTCTGTTAAGGAAGGCAGACTTAATATCCATTTGGTAAAGTGTGAAATATAAATGACATGCTATAGAAAAAAGTAAATGAACAGATTCGAGTCGAGTAACAGGAGCAAACATTTTCTCAAAATCTATTCCTTCAATCTGAAAGTAGCCCAAGGCAACTAATCTAACTTTATTTCTAATGATCATCCCAGACTCATCAGTTTTGTTTTTAAAAATCCAATGTGTGCCAATAACCCTTTTATTTTCAGGTCTGACTACAAGAAACCAAACATCATGAATGACAAATTAAAAAGTTCCTCTTGCATTGCAGTAATCCACAAGGGGTCATTTAAGGCTTCATTTACGTTTTTGGGCTCAATAAGAGACACAAAAATGCAAAATGAGCAATGTTACGAAGTTGGGATCTTGTACGAACAGGTTCTATAGGATTACCAATAATGTTATCTATGGGATGGTCTTTAGAAACCCATTTAGGTACTTCAGGGGTCTCTGTTGGTAAAGACTCAGTTGTTTCAGGAGAGTCATAATTTAAAAGGCTTTCAGAATCTTCCACAATAACTGGTCTAATAATTTTACTTTCTATAAAAGTGTCATTTATAATCACATTAATGGATTCCATCATGGTCTTAGTACACAAGTTGTAAATACGGTAGGCTTTACTATCAGGTGAATAACCTAGAAATATAGCTTTATCTCCTCTTGTTTCAAACTTAGATAAATTTTCTCTATCTTTACAGACATAACATGTACTGCCAAATGTCCTAAGATATTTAAGATTTGGTTTCTTACCATACCAAAGTTCATAAGGGGGCTGTTTGGAATTCTTTCTAAGGTAGACTCTATTGATAATGTGACATGCAGTATGAACTGATTCAACCCAAAAGTATTTTGGTAAGTCTTTGGCATGTATAAGGACTCTTTCCATTTCCTAAATAGTTCTATTTTAACGCTCATTTATCCCATTTTGTTGGGGTGTCTTGGGAGCACTAAACTCGTGTTTGTAACCATTATAGTCACAATGACACCTAAATCTATAAATTTACCTCCTCTATCATTCCGGATTCTATCTACTTGGGAGTCCTTTTCATTTTCTATACTAAGTAAGATTTTTAAAAATGCTCTAAAGGTTTTAGACTTCTGCTTTAGAAAAGAAATCTAAGTGAATCTCGTGTAGTCGTCAACCATAGCTATAATATAACTATTGCCACAAAGACTAATAGTACGAGAAGGACCCATTAGGTCCATATGGATGAGTTCTAATGGTTTAGAGGGTAGAATATCTTTAACACTTTTATGAGATGCCTTAACTATTTTTCCTTCTTGACAGGGACCACATACTATGTTCGATATAGGTTTTGTTTTAGGAATACCTCTAATAATTTTCTGAGAGGATAATTTACTAAGGCTGTCATAATTTATGGGAACCATTCTATTATGCCATAATTCATTGTCATCCATTATGGCAATGTTACAGACCTCTGTACTTGGATTAACTGTGTAATAGTTATCTGGAGTATGGAGTCCTGTAATTATGCACTCACTATTTTTATTTAAAAAAATTCAATTGTTCTTCGAAAAGGCAACAGTATGATTGGAGTCACAAAATTGTGAAATACTTAGTAGATTAGCCTTAAGACCTTTTACTAATAAAAAATCTTCAAGAATAGGTAATCCTTCTTCTTGGAGTGTTCCTTTGCCAACGATCTGGGCTGAAACACCATCTCCAAATAAGACTTTGCCTCCGGAGAAGATAGTTTTGTTTGAGAGCTTGGATTCATCATCGGTCATATGTTTAGAACATCTAGAGTCTAAGTACCATCCAGACATGGTATGTGCAGTTTTCAAAGCACTGATCACTATGTTACATGTCATCTGAGGTACTAGATCATCCTTTCTTACCCAAATAGCTATAGATTTTAATTTGTGCTTATTAGCTCGTATTTGATAAAACTTGCGAGCTTCAGATTTTTGTCTATACAGATTTTGCTCAATTTTATTATTATTATAAACACTTTGAGCATTTGGTCGAGAAAAGGCTCTAAGATTATTTCTTGACAATTGTCTTTTAGTATTAGATCTTATCTTTTTCTTTCAATAGTTAGAGTTTCTGTCGGGTGATTTAGGAAGGACATAATTGTTACGGCTTTTCCTAGAATAGTTAAAGTTCTGATAGGTAAAGGAGGGATAGGTAGTTTGGTATAGGTGTTTGGAATAGCAACCATCTAAAGAGTGTCCGTACACATCACAGTATGAGCAATAAAGATTGCTCTTAGCAATTAAGTCTTTAGGAAGGTTGTTGAACATAGGTTTCCCTAAGTTATGACTTTTGGCATTATTTATAGAGGGAACAGTTTGAAAAGAGGTCTCACTCTTTCTAATGGGAGGACAAACGTACTTGGCTTTCAGTTGAACATTATATTTAGAGGTACTTATCTCATCAAAGTTTGACTGTTGCTTGTTTTTGTCAAAATCATTTTTCAAAGATTAAAAGTCACGACAAATTTCCATAGGTCTTTTCCCATCAGTAACAAACTTTATGGTTTCAAAAGGTTTAGTTTG
Source organism: Sambucus nigra (assembly GCA_949130495.1). Taxonomy (NCBI): domain Eukaryota; kingdom Viridiplantae; phylum Streptophyta; class Magnoliopsida; order Dipsacales; family Adoxaceae; genus Sambucus; species Sambucus nigra. Next base: position 116,897,159 of record OX422224.1, on the reverse strand, counting down.
CTTGATATTTTGGGTGCAAAAGCCTATTCCAGATCTGTCATCAGAATTGATCTTGCTATTAGCAACACAGGCCTTAAAATAATTAGAATTGCTTTCAAAGTTTGAATTTTTTTTAAGACTGTTGAAGCCTTTTCTTTTGTTTGTTCTAATTCTAATAACGATTCTTTGTACTTATTTTCCAAGACATTATTGGATTCAGTCAAGTCTTTCAATTTTTGTTCAAAAGTTTTTATTTCCTCATTATGAGATAAACTTTGAGACGTATACTCTTTAGCATTTTGTTTAACTATTTGGTTTAAGGACTCTAATTTCTTAAAAAGATCTTTGACAAGCTTCTCTAGTCTAGAGCTTTTCTTGAGTGTTTTAGTGTACAGTGTGTGAATGTTAGGAAGGTCCTCATTATCTGAGTCACTAAGTGAGCAGTGTGCAATGTTCCTTATTGATTCAATTTTAGGACTCACACGCCCATTGGCATCATTAATAAGGCACTCACTTTGACTCTCACACACACGATTTTCAATACTATAATCATTCTCAAGCAGTAAGGAAAACATATCAATATAAGCAACATTAGTCATGGTATAATCAATTTCCTCATCATCATTATAGATTATCTTAGCAAAGAATGACATGTAAGGGTCATAAGAGTTAGATGACTCAGGTTCTTCATTTTCAGATTCATTTGAGTCATTTCAAGTCTTGCATAACTGAGACCTATTATATTTGGAGTTTTTGTCTAAGTTAACCCTACAGTCACTAGTCATGTGTCCTAATTTTCCACATCTATAACATTCAACATTTTTAAGGTCTTTTTGAGGTCTGTTGTGGTCATCAGTCTTTTGTTTGTCAGGTCTTCTCTCATGAGGCCTATTGTTAGAAGTGTTGGAGTAATTAGGTTTCCCTTGTCTAGAAGCAACTTTGTTTCTAAAGTTTATAATTTTTTGAATTGCTTAGACATAAGAGCAATCTAATTATCCAAGTTATCTAAGTCACAGTCCTCCTTAGAGTCAAGGTCAAGGTCAGGTTTGATCAACTTAGATGAAAAAAAAAAGATTATAATTACCCTATTTTTTATTGGTCTGGATCAATTATTTCTTAAATTCTAGTTCTATTTCCATAGTTCTTAGTTTACTACTTAGGAGTTATGAGGTAAGATTTTGATCATCCATTTCCTTAATAGCATATCTTTTGTTATCAAACTTCTGTGGAAGTGATCTTAAAATTTTTGAAATAATTTCTTTCCTATCATAGGTTATACCATTTGCATCCAACTTAGTCACAATGTCAGTTAACCTAATATAGAAATCATCAAATGATTCAGTCTCAGACATGACAAGAGAGTTATACTATTGGATAAGCATTTGAGTCTTAGCAGCTTTAACTCTCGTATCACCCTTATGTGCAGTTATAAGAGTAGCCCACGCTTCCTTAGAAGTTGTGCAGGATGAGATCCTCTTGAACTCATGTTCATTAATAGAAATAAATATGGCATTATTGCCTTTATTGTTACATAGTGAAATTTGTTTCTCATTTTTAGTGAATTCACTTAGTAACTTCCTGATTCTCACAAGACTTCCTTCAGCTGCTGGTTTAGTAGGAAAAGTGTATCCATTTTCTATAACTTCCCAGAATTCATCTCCTAGAGTTCCTTGAATGAAAGCAATCATCCTTACCTTCCAGTAAGGAAAATTGGTTCCATCAAAGAGAGGGGGTCTGGACAGGTTACCTAGTCTCTCAAATTTCTCATCCATACTTTTATTTTGAATTTTTTTTCTTTTCAGAAACACAGGATCTAAAGAATTTTAAAACATCCAAGCTCTAATACCAATTAAAAAATGCCACTTAAGACGTTTAATACAAGGTTAGACTATTAAAATGGCTATGAACTGTTTGTTGAAGAAACTCTTTTAATCAAAACAAAACTTAACACAAGATGTGTTTAAAAATGATTATTCAAAATAGTTTGAATGAGTTTGAACGAGTTATATCAGATCTAGAATAAACCAGTTTTGAAAAAAAAACTTAAACTATTAAATCAGCACAGCTAGGAGGAAGGTGATGAGAAAATGAAGAAGTACACAAGTAATTTTTAAAGTGGTAAAATCCCACCCAATTGGAAAAACATCCACGATAACCTCTACGTCACAAAATGAAATCCACTAAAATCAGAGTAATAAATTACAAGCTATTTAACAATCAAACCAGACAAACACACTTAAACTACGTTCAGAATCGTTACCAACCCCTCTGGATTAGATCTGACTTCTCTGAAGGTTGTTGTTGTTGATGTTCTCTCGAGCTTCGTAACTTTACTGGATTCCAGTCTTTACATCGACTCAAACAAGTTCAAGATCATATAACAAACCCTTTAAGTGTGGTAGAGTGAAAGTGTAGTGGTGATGTTCTCTCTAATATATGCATGCAACACACTCACACTTAATACAGACAAAATGACTTAACAAATTACAAAATCACTAGATATGCAAGAAATTCTAAAATCAATTTAGTCAAAATTAAAACAGACTTTTAGACCTTTCAAAATATCTGCAGTTTAAAAGGGAATCTTGTTGTGAAATATCCAAGATCCTAACACTTTCAGGTTTTGAAAATATTATATAGAAAGTGCAAATCCCAATCAAGATCTCAAAACTAGATCTTAGTTTGATAGTTTAAGTAAAATGAAATTAGAATGAAGATTATTGGTTTAGGGTTTGAAAACATAAAATCAGTTTTAAAATAACCAACAACTAAGATTTCTCGAAAAAAGAAATCAAAATAGTAATCTATCTATGTGATGTGTATCACAGAGACGAGATCTCAAGTTTCTATATAGAGAAACTGAAAACTCTGCCAATGTGATTAAGTTGGAAGGATGATCAAGAACAAAAGAGGATAACTTCTCAAAACACGATCTAAACACTCAGGTTTAAAATCTCATAAAAGTATTTCTGGATTAGGCTTGATGAAGTTAGGGTTAGGGTTTCCTTTCTCTCTCTTCTCTCTACTCTCTCTGTTTTCTCTCAAACGAGGAAATCTCCAAAGTCTCTAAATGCCTTACATATGGCATCTATATATACTGGGCATAGAAGGGTCTGGAACGATGGTTCAAAAACAATGGCTGAGATTAAATGAAATAAAACAACACAAATCTAAGGGTCCACAGAAAGCGGTGCTACAACCAATTCTGATTGGTTAAAACCATCCCACATGGATTGATATGAAACACATGCAGACCGTAGATAAAGATGATCTAAAGGTCCAAAATAATACAAATGTATGTGAGTGAATAAAAACACAAATCGAACCGTTGCCTGTGCAGCACGTGTAGGCACACGAACAACACTCAAACGCGTGTTTTTTACTTTATAAAAATTCTAATTTTACACACATATGTTTCTGTCGCTTTTGGATTCTACCCAAGACAGTTTTAAGGCAAAATAAATATTTACAAATCAACCCAAAAACTTTATTAAGTTCCAATTTTAATTTCCAAAAATTAATTAAAATTCTTACAAAATATTAATGAAATCCCCAAAAATATTTAAAAATCATATTAGGGGATTTAACTCACACAAGGTCATAATGTGAATGAAATACAATATGTATGCAGTCCTGGTGTGTGGAGTATGTGAAATACAATCAAGAACTTGTAAAGGAAATCAAAGTAGCTATGAGAGTTCTGAGGCTTTTTGGTTCAACTAGGGATTGACACAATTTTGTCACTATTTCCAAACTAGATGAGCTCCTATATAATGCAGACTCAAATGAGTCAAAGATATAGGGTGCTTTAGGAATTGCTTGTAGTATGATTCAACATCTGTATATGATAAGTAATCAGAAAGTAGGGGATAATCACCACGAATTCAATCTGTTTTTTATGTTAAATATGAGTGAAGAACATAAAAATCTAGGTTTTTTTTATTAATAGGTGATTTGATTCGTTCTTGAATAGAAATCATAATGTTTTGATGTTAAAATTTCGTTAGAAATCACCCTAATGCTTGTATCTAATGTTTGGGATAATTGGTTTTGAGTTTAGTGGAGAACCATGTGAGTTATGATAATTAAAATGGTGAAAAATGCACTTGCGTAGAGGAAGAAGAGGACCTGCTACAAAACGAATCGATTCGGCCCTAGGGTGAATCGATTCGATTTGCCCAGAATCGCCTACTTTCCCCATTTTGGCCTAGAAAATGCTATAGTTTTGTCAAGAAAACTTTTGGGACTTTATTAAAACATAATGAATGACTTATTATATTACAGTAAGCCTATGATGAGGTTTGTCTTAGTCTTAATGAGAGGATTGAGGCGGGGATTTAATATACTTAAATTGATAGTATGGTGAGTATTCAAGAGATAAATACTACGTACAAAGTATGATAATTAGGTTGTGTGTATACCCACTAATTTAATGTATATATAGGTTGTGTGTATACCTATTGTATGATTGGTGTTAAATGTGAACATACCTACACTGCCTGTTGTCATGGAGGTTCCCACGTAGTAGGCGATCCCACCTTGTCGATTTCAGAGAGATTTGGATTTGTGGCCTAGAACATAGAACTTAGGACTGCCCACTATGTGTCATATATTAGTGAGACTGACAGGTCATTTTGGTACGTTAGTTATGTGCGTATCCCAAAGGCTTAGAACTATGTTTGTCTCCATTTCTTGCTATTTGATTTTTGGGTTCAAGGAGACATGCCAAACCAATAGTCCTCATTTTCATACGAGAGGTACATGGACTGATAGCATAGTATGCCTATTTTCACGTTGGTCCTTTTGAGAGACACTGTAATGATATATATTACTGAGATAAACATATATATACCAGTTTGAATAATTATACTTACGTGTGATATTATGCCATTAGATATTGTGTATCTAAATAATGAATTAAGTAATGCAACTTAATAAAATGATTAAATTATAACAGATGAAGAATGTTACTTATGATATTAATAACATACAAGAGATGTTAATTCGGATAGCGTACTGTATGGGCGGTACGGGGACTTATAGGTGTCGATAGTCCAAATAGATACTTATGTCTAATTAGCTTGGGTAGTATGGCTAGGTGGGCTAAGTAGAAAACGCTAGGCGTGCACAATAGATGAGAGGTGAGGAAACTCAAGAGAGTGTACGTGAACCTAACATGTGTATCTAATAACTGATTTTTAAATCGTGATAAATACTTGCTAAATATTTTTAAAATGTTTTGGGTTCTAACCCTTGCTATAAATATTTTTCAAAACCTTTTAGGTGTCTAGCCACAGGGACGCCGAATTTGACGATCTATTTCAAGAACGATTAGCTGCAGCACTGTAGAGGCTTACAGGACTCGATTAGATGCTTCCATCTTTCATTCTTAGTGTAAGGTTTCATTTCAGCATCTAAGCTGGTCATATTTCCCCATTTAGACTTTATTTATTCAGTTATTCAGTTCAGACTTATATTGGGATTTATTTACTATCTGTTGGACTTATTATTTGGATTTGAATTTTGTAGCCGATGGTTTATTCGACAAGACATTTATTCATTTATTTATTCCCTGTGATCGTTTAGACTAAATCAATTGTGTGAATGTTTTAATTTAGTTTTTCTGTACATCATTATTAATTGTTTAATAAAAGATAAAATTTTTGGCACTAGCTTAATTAACTAATAGGTGGCTAGTAATTAATATAATTTTCGACAGTGATGCTGATGTAACAACCCGAGGTCTTGGAGACGAATATTTATTTATTTTGGGAGAAATAAATATTATATTATTTGGAGAATAATTAAATTGGCAATTAAGGTCAAAATTTGGAGTCGTTAGAAAGAGTGTCGAATGTCGATTCTGAGGGTACCATAGTGTCCGAAAGGGTCGAGAAAGTCGAAATGACTGTACTTGGGGTCTATTTAGGTTCCGAAATAATTTAGGACCGTTTGACTTGAATTAATGTTACTGAGTCATTTAAAGTGTGTATTATCATTTAAAGTGTGTATCTTGTGGGATAAGGCTTAAAAGCCACGTGAGAAGTCATTCTCACTTAAGAGAAAGAGGAAAACCCTAGAAAGAAAGAGAAAAGAAGAAAGAAGAAAAGAAAGAAGGAGAAAAGGGAGAGAAAGTGGAGATTTTCGGTTTCCACGCGATCTCAAGGCAGATTCAGACCCTACGAACCCGAGGCAAGTGATTAAACTTGCTAAATAATCATTGTGTACCAATTATTGCATGATTTGTGGATTGGTCTTTTGGGTTTTAGATTTAGTTTAACAAAACCTAACTTTTGGGTATAATCTTAGATTTAATATGTAGATCTTAGATTCAATGATAGAAATTAGTTTCAATGCATTCTAGGATGAATATTAATGTTATGAATATAGTTGGGTTGAAGATTTGTCATTGAATGTAATTACTTTTTCTTTATTTTTAAGTCTAGTTTATTGTCTTTACTATAATTAATATTTTTGTTAATTTAGTCATTTATTTGCTTTAGTTCCAACTACTATTTCATGTTCCTCCACTCTTCATTCATCTTCTAAAACGTAATTTTGCACTAATATCAAAAGACCATTTATATTGAGTCGTTCGAACAATTGATAAATAAATTACTTAATTGATAGGCTCACGCATTAATAAAATAAAATCATATCCGAAAACAAAATGTTATAAGTTTTCGTATAGTTAAAATAATTTACGAGACTGTCTCTCATTATTACATAATAAAAGAGAATAACTCACATAATAAAAGAAAGAGTAACTTACACCAAACCTTTTGAACCAGTGGCGGAATCAGGAATTCATGTTAGGACGGGTTGTCTTAAGGGTGATATCCGGGGGTTTGGGGGCGGGATCCCCCGAGTCGAATTTTTTTGACGTTATTTAAATTATTTTGAGAAAAATCACCAAAAGTCCTATTAGGGGTGCGCTGAATTTATATTTTAACACTGTTTTTTTTTTTAATAAATTAACACTACAATTTTTTTTTGGGGAGGGGGGGGGCGTGCTAGGACCCCCCCAAGCCACTCCTGGCTCCGCCTATGTTCTAAACTATTGATTTTTTACACGCAATCCTTATTCATAAAACAATATTGATAAAACATAATTTTATGCACAAAAAATGTTAAAAATTTATTGAAAATCGATTGACTGAGAAGGGATTTGATTTATTGTTAAAAAAAAGGAAATACACACATCAATCATTTTATTGAATAGTTTGCCTCAGACAAGATCCTTGTTATTGTCAAATAAGCCAGTGTTCGGTAGCATGAGGAAATTTAGTGCCCCTTTAACTTAAATGAGAATTATAGAATAAAGCATTATGGAATATTTATAAGTGAAGGTCAACAAGCAAGCTAAGTAAATTCTTTGATCAGTCACTTGTGCAATCTTTTTATTCTTTTCAAAGTTCACGGAAATGTACTTAACAAAAGTTGAAAATTTTCACAAGTCTTCTGTTTGAAAATTTCGGGGAAATGATGCTAATAATGTTTTTAGTTATTTTTTTAATTGTTACAATGTGACATAATAATATCCATGACCCTTTATTTTGTGAGGGAATTGTATGAAACATGAATAATTTGGGTTAATTATACTTTGATCTCTCTAATTTTTCTCTTATTTTTACTTTACCACTCGTATTTTTATTTTCTAAACTTCACTCACTTAATTTAAAAAAATGCATCACTTTACCCCTAAACACTATAATGGTGTTAAATTTTTGGATGGAAAATTAAACATGTTGAGGGGTAAAATGGTGTGTTTTAAAAATTGAAGAGGTTAATTCTTGAAAATAAAAATATAAGTGATAAAAATAATATATATGCAAAGTTGAAGGAATTAAATTATAATTAATCTGAATAAATTTGATTACGGTTGTAAGGTTTTAAATAAGGATCAATTATCAAAAAGTCCCTCAAATATTTTTTTAACACATATTTAGGCCAAGCCTTTTTATTTTGTTCCAAAAAACTTCTCAAACACTTATTTAACTCATATTCTTTTATTTTTAAAGGTCCGCATTAGCGGTACTCCGGTGAGAAATGTGATCAGCAATAAATGGACGTTTGAGGGACCTTTTGAAATAAAATAAAAAAAATTGGATTAAATGTGTATTAAAAAATGTTCAAATAACTATTTGATATATGTCCTTTTAAATAAATGTGATCAGCAAATTTAAAGGTTGTGTGGACAATTTGTTATCTTTTATGGTGAAATGTGAATATATTAAATTAAAAGGTAAAAGCCTAAAGTTACAAACATTTAGCCCAAAGACAAATAATTTGTCTTCTTTGAGGGCTTAAATGTAATAAAACTTTGAAATCACGGTTGTATTTTATTTATTGAGCCCCACTGCTGTTGGAATTTGACGGAACATTCTAGATCTTCTCAGCTTTGAAAACAAGGTATATGCAGTATACGGAGGATAATAACAAATTATAGACAAAGAAAAGGGAAAAAAAAAGAAATATAATATTACATTATATTAATATTAACGTTTGTTGAAAGTAGTTTTTATTAAGCGAACTTTTGTTCTGTGAAATAATTTTTTTCTTTTTTATGTTGTTATTTTATGATTTATTTTGGCATTTATAAACCCAATAATATCCTGTAGAAACCTAAACCTAATATATATCTTGTAAACTAAATTTGTTGCCCAGGAACTAAGAAGAAAAAAATGAACCTTTGCGTGTAGTCTTTAAATCTTTTAGATTGATTATAATTTATTTTTATTTTTACTTTAGCATTCATACTTTTATTTTTTTTTATTTAATCTCTTCAACTTTCAAAATAGCGTTGAGTAGTCTCATAACAGCAACATAATTAATTTCTTGAATAGAAAATGAGTCCCGTGCATGACACATTAGGTCACGAAACGTGTTTGGGATCGAGTCCTTATTTTTTCAGCATTTGATGAGCCATGTTGATGTACTTCAAGAACACTATTTCAAAAATCAGGAAAATACTGAAAAACTTAAAAAAAATGAAAGTTAAAAAAAATAAAATAAAATTACAAAAAAAATATATTCCTTTCGATCTTAATTAAGAGTTCACTATTCATTTTTTGATTGTCCCAAAGCAAGAGTCAACTTTTTTCAACATAATCAATGAACCAAAATTCACAATAGTGAATAAGTGTTGATCTTAGTCATTAATTGAATATATCCTTAATACATTGAAAAAGCAAATATGCGCTATTAATTTGGACGGAGAGAGTATTTAAAATAACTAATAATTAAAAAGAAAAACATTTAAAATTCAAAAAATACTAAAAAAAAGGAAAATGCCAAGAAAGTTTTTCAAAAAGTGAAAACGAGAAACTGATGTATATATAACATTTGACATAATATATTATCAATTCTGGAAAATACAAAAAAAAAATTATTTTTTTTAAATGTGGGAAATTTCAGGGGAAAACTTAAAAAACATTTGAAAAATCTAGAAATGACAAAAAAATATTAAAATATTTAACAAAAAAAATTCAAAATACTAAACATTACAGGAAAAACATTGAAAATACTCAAAACTTTTTTAAAATTTCGGGAAAAACTTGAGAAACATTTAAAAATTCCAGATATGACAAAAAATATATTTAAAATATTTGAAAATATTTTTTAAATACAAAAATTTTTGGGAAAATTTATTAAAACTATTTAAAAAGCTGGGAAAAACTGAAAAACATTACAAAAATATGGAAGTGATAAAAAATATATACAAAAATTGACAAAAAATATTTAAAAATACTAAAAATTACAAGAAACAAATTGAAAGATACTAAAAACTTAATTAAAATCAACGAAAAATATGATAAAATAATGAAATTTATAGAAACAATATTAAAAATACTAAACACTTCAAAAAAATTAGGGAAAATTGAAAAGGCTTTTAAAAATAAGAAAATAACAAAAAACATTTAAAACGATTGAAAGAAATATTTTAAATTTTCAAAAATTGAACCAAATAGTCGTTAACAAAATAAGATCTAAAAAATCCCCCAACTTATGTGAAAGTTAAAAAAAATCGGATGCAAATTGAATATGGGATTTAATCATTAGATCTCACTAGCAACCCCCTCTACTTTGATAGCAATCCTTAATCCTCTTCGCTGACACCTGTCAAAACCTCAACCGCAGTCGTTAAATCCCTAATCCTAAACCCTTCATTGTTAAATATTACATCTAGTGTATGTGTGTATTTATGTGTGTGCGTGTGTGTGTGTGTGTGTGTGTTTGCGTCCGTGTGAGACAGAGGTGGGGAAGAAGACGAGAGAGAGAGAGAGGTGCAACTATGTCTATACCAATGGGGGAGAGAGAGAGATGATAATAATAATAAACTTTCATATTTAGAAGTTAAAAGATAAAAATACCCCTTAAAAAAGTCAAATGGGATCAGGCGTCATTTTCTGTTCAAAAAAATAACGGTGTTAGTATTAGGGGATTATTTAGAGCCTTTTTGAAAGTTTAGGTGGTTAACATGTGGTGAAGTGAAAATGAGGTAGGTTAATGGGAGAAGTGTAATAAATCATTTCTTATATTTAACCCAATGTAAATAGCTTCAAAGTTTATTTTATTTCTGACTTGACTCTACTTTATATCGATCCATTAGTAGAGTATTTGTTTTTACTTCCTAAATTTAAATATCAAACATTTATTCTTTAAAAGTAGTAAATATTGTTTAGTTATAAAAGTAGATATTTTTATGCCATTCATTATGTGTGTGTTGTTTTTTATTAAATAGTAGTAATCACTTGTTCTCCGACTCTCACAAGCTTTTTCATTCTACATTTGCTTCAAGATATGTCGGCATGTCTCGTCATAGATTTTCATTTCAGTATAATTACTTTTACCCAAAAACTAACTTATCGCATCTACCCAATATGCCTATTTTCTTATGGGTACGGGTTACATTTATAGAGAACATAAGGAGAATGAGCCGTGTAGGGCTACAAGACTCCTGAATATAGTTGCGATATGATTGAACAGCTCCAAGTCCGAGTTCCTCTCCGATTGAATTCTCATTCGTTATTATCCTCAAGTTGTGATCATTTATCTGAGTTGTCGGACAATTATCAACTATTCCAATCTATTCAGGTAATCTGGATAATCCCCCCAAAGGATAAATTGGGAAAGATAAATATTTTCTTAAAATGTTTGACTTTCAAACGTTGGTTATTCATTTGGTACGAAATAAGCAGTATTGAAAATATGAAAGAGTGAAGTGTGAGATTTATCTAGAGATTATATTTTTATTAGTTGTAAATTAAAACATCTAATTATTGAGATATATGCTTATTTTTATTGTTATTTATAAATTTATCATTGTGTTATTTTATATTATTTCTTGATTTCTTTGCAAAAAATTAATATTTTGAATTTTTTGAATTTTTTTTCTTCATAATTTATATTTCTTTTATTGATTTCCACATTTTAAAAATATTTCCTCTAATTTTCAAAAATTTAAAGGGGCATTAGCCAATAAATTCCTTAAGAGTCTATCTATATTTGGTTAGTCGAAGCAATAATCTTGTTAGTATCTTAAACCTATAAATTTTTTAATTAATTAATGATTGGTCCAAACAATACAATTACATGTATTAACATAGATACAATTACTCTTATTAATGTAGATTCAATTGCAATTATAATTCTATCTACATTAATAAGTATAACTATATATACATTAATAAGTATATTTATATTCATGTATTTACATTAATAATTGTAACACATATGGACTTATTGAAAAAATAGTTTTTAACTTGTCCTTATCGTGAATTTATAAAGAGTCCAAGGATTGATCACCATGTTTTCCAAACTTAAAATATTTTTCTACAATTTTATATTTTTAAATAATACATTTTGTAATTTTTATTTTATAACAAACTTTATATTGGTTTTGACAAAAATACCGTTATGTGCAAGACACATGACCCATTTAAAAAAAAAAAACTAGCGATGTTAGCTTTAGGAGGGTACTTGTAGTCATTTTGAAATTTCTGGGGTTAAGTTCAAAAAATGAGAGTTCGAATGACAAAGTGAAAAATATGATAAAATTAAGGGAGAGAAGTGTAATTATCCCATATTTATATTATATGTATGCATATAAGTATAATATATATGCACCTGTATACTAATTATGTGTGTTAGTTTTTAAATTTTTTGAAAATTGGATATAAAACCATATTTACCAAATACACACCTGTATTAAAAAATACAAAAAATCGGATTTAACAATTGTATTAAAAAAAACAGTTTTAAATCCAATTTTTAAATACATAATCAAACGGGCATTAATATAACAAACGAATATATATAAAGATATGAAGATGAAGCGCTACAAATGTGTGTGTGCGCACTCACGCCTGTGTGTTTGTGTGTGAGATAAAGAGAGAGATTAGTTTTAGATTAGATACAATCTTTATTAATAGTAAGACACATATGAACCAGTCAGTAAGGTTGCGTTCCTTTCTTTATCGGAGTTAGAATCTAAAGCCTAAATATGAAACACACGTTTGTTTTTATGTTTAATGAACTTCTGAAGGAACATATTTAATGAGATTCAGATTCATATGTATTATTTATATCTTAACCTTAATCATTCACAAACAAATAAAATTGTTCGCAAACATTATGATGTTATTTTTTTTCCCTAAGTCCATACAAACTTTAGAGGTGCCAAAAGCTATTTATTATTTTAATATTAGAGGTTAACTATTAAAATTCAGACATCATATTCATTGGTAATAGTGACAGTGAATTTTAATTGACACTAAAAACGTTCATTTTTATTCAATTAAAAAACAAATAATTTTTTTAAATTCAGATATCAAATTTATTATGCTTTAGAAATCCAAATAGTTCAGAGTCGGATGCAAAAACAAAACTAGGATGTAAAATATTTTTTTAGAATCATTAAACAAAAAGTCCCTCGACATTTTTATAATTAAAGTTTAATCGAAACCCTTTTATTTTGTTTCAAAAAACCCTTTACATTATAGAACACTCACGAAATTGTTTCTTTTTTCATCCTCAACTTTAAAAAAATAAACACAAAATAATTTGAAACATTAAAAAATAAATGGTCATTTCGATGAAAAGTTCCTCGACAATTTATTAATGAAAGTTTAGTACAACGCTTTTGATTTTATTCCAAAAAATCCATCACCATATAAAAACACTTTTTCTTTTCTTATCTAAAACCCTAAAAAAATTTGTCAAAAAAAATAAATAGATAAGGCATGTTTTGGAAAATAAAAAATAAGGTAGACTAAGCGCAAAATGTACTTAACTCTTAGGGACTAAACATTAATTGTCCCCAAAATTATAAGGTGGACTAAGGACTAAACATTAATGATCCCTTTTTTGTAGGGAAATATGGTGATAAGTTTTTACACTCTTTAGAAATTCACGATAAGAACAAACTAAAAACATTTTTTTTAATTAGTCCACATATGTTACAATTATTAATTTAGACTAGTATACAATCCGTGCGATGCACGAGCGATGTACAACAAACAAATATAATGATAATTATAAAAATGAGTGTATATCATAAATTCAGCATCTTATCTTGAAGCCATTATAGAAGGTTAATTTTTTCATAAATAAAATTTGTTTATTATTTTTAAATGTTTTTATTATATAAAATTATTTTTTATAAATAAAAACTTCAAAACAACTGTACGTATTTTATATAAAAAATTATCCATGTTTTTATTTATTTTTAGCTTAAAAAATTGTATGTCATTTATAGATAAAAACTTAAAGTTTTTTCTATAATTGAAATGTTAAAAATGTTTTATAACCAAAAACTTTTTATTTATATTAAAAACAATATTGAAATTTTAAAACCTTTTTTAGCTTAAAAACTATTTTTTATAAATAAAAACTTAAAAAAAACTATGCGTATTTTATATAAAACAATTATACATATCTTTATTTGTTTTAGTTTAAAAAACTATATGTCAGTTATAAATAAATACTTAAAGTTTTTTCTATAAATACACGTTTAAAATGTTTTATAACCAAAAACTTTTTTTTTATTTATATAAAAATAATTTTGAAAACTTTTTTTTAAACTTTTTATTAGAAATAATAACCTTATATAGATGTAGTAATATTAATAGGATTGTGTAATGTGATTTGAGTGGAGAATGATGAAAATAGATTAATTATATCTGGATTGTGTTGGATCGAGAAATTAATTAATATATTCTTGAATATATCATTTTTTTTTTGTTTTCAAGAGATTTTTAATTTATTCATTTTTTTTTGTTACAAATAGATTTTTGATTTATTTAGATTCAAAGAACACAAGCTTCAAGATAAGAGAGAGAGAAATAGTAAGTATTTAAAGTTCATTAATTCTTGTAATACAATTGCATTGAATGTATAATATAAATTTAAGAGGAACACTACAGCGACTCTCTAATGGGACTCAAAAATCGGACTCCCTGATGTGGCACAACAAAATGACAAAACAGATCAGTCCAGCTGGACTTTAAGAGTGGCAGAACAAGTCTCACCAAACACACCATATATTAAACCAAAGTATAGAAGTAAAAAGCAGCTACAAGCTTAAACCATATATCATTTGTGAACCAAACAGCTTGTAGAATATTTGTGAACCAAAGGCCTGCATATATGGTCCGATCAACAGCTTACATATATGGTCAGGCCAATTTGTGAACCAGGAGCTTGTAAAAAATTATATGTGTACTATTAAACCAAACAGCACTAAAAGCTTAAACCTTTTACTGCCAACAACTAAAAAACAGTAGCAATTCAGTGCATAAAAAACAGATTCAAACCCAAATAAATTAAAAAAAAAAAAGTCATGCTTAAAGAGTAGCAAACCAGTCCGTATAATTTAACACAGCAAAACACCAACATTTTTAGTTCATAAAATTTAGTATAGTTAATACATCAAAATAAACATAAATAATTAACCCACAGTTAATACATTAAAATAAACTAAAACAGAACATAAATTTCAGTCGTCACTCAGCCTTCTTGATTGCATGTACTCGTTGGAAAATTGCTGCATAATGTCCTGACCGAATGTTCCATCGTTAATCTTATGCCACATTGGGTTATTATAGTCTTGCATTTGATGAGAGAAATTTGGAAATCCCTGAGGAAAGTCCGCTGAATTCTGAAATCCATGAGGGAAGCTTTCTAATGTTGGTGCATTATGCAATTCCTACATTTAAAGAAAATTATATGTGAGTATCATTTAATTGAATATATAAATGGAAAAAGCATGTCATTTACTACCTTTTGAACCCAATTCATGTCATAAGCAGGTGCATTTATGCTTGGATAACTCCCAAATGTAAAAGCCCTTTCTGGTTCCTAAAGGTGGCAAAAATGAGATAAGTGTTTAGTACTCAAAATGTGTGGTTAAAAAATTATTTCCGAACAAATATAACAACATATGATTAGTTACCTTATTTATATCTTCTTGTGCATTTTTGCCTTTCCCTTTTTTTGTCCTCTTTCTCTTCCGAACAACTTGCTCTAACACAGATTGTTTCCTCTTGAAACGTGGTCGACCCTTGGAATGGACGACTATTGGACTTCGAACAATGTCATTTTCTCCTGTCATTTTCTCCTGTGTATGGACTTGACTGATTTCCGGTGCACTTGGGTGACTACTTCCGCAAGCTACTTCAATTTTCTTCAAATCGTTAATAAGCCGCTTTGTCCATTTCATAACAATTTTTGTTTTGTCTTCATTGTCCGTCGCTAAGTCAGCGGCTTTATAAAATTCATTGCACATTTTATCGAAACGCTCATTCTCGGGATTCAAAGTCCATTCCGAGTACACAATTTTAACCTTAGTGTGGGATCTCTTCACATCTTTCCTCCAACGTCGAAGGATATATTTTTCGGGGATAATGTGAATGTTTTTGTTAATGAAAACAGCAATAGCGTGCCTGCAAATTATTCCTCTAAATTCAAACAACCGACAAGTACATTGAATATCACGATCAAACTCATTGAAAAAAACAGTAAAAGTGGTCCGTCGGCCCGCCCCCCCCAACCATGTCCTCTGAAACGCTAAACATGTGGCAGCCACGATCCTCTCTAATTGAAGACACGTTACAATAAATCTTTCCTGTAATTTTCTGTTGAACCTCCTTAAACTTGGCGGTAGTGTAAGCATCTTGGAATTGTTTCTCCATCTTATAATGAGTGACACACGGGATCCTAGAGTTAAATGAATTAAAATCTTCTTCATTTTCTTTTTGCACCTTACTTCTCAATGCATTCTCATATTGTTCCACAAATTGTTTTAGAGTAGTTCTTGAGTTGACATTCCCATCAAAAAATGCATTCATGCTCTCGCTTCTTTGAGTCGACGACATTCCCGCCCAAAAAATATCTTTAACAAATGCCGGAACCCAATGCCTCCTCTCATTGTACAACCCATTCAACCAATCATTATTTTGAAGGTTGAATTTATTAACAAACTTATTCCAACTTTCTTCAAACTCTTCAATATTTAATGAATCGTAAACTGAATGTTGCATTGCATACTTCACTGATTCATAATGTCCATGACCCCGTAGTTTCTCCGGTAATTTTTTCATAATATGCCATATACACCATCTATGACGTGTATTGGGAAATACAATTTCAATAGCTTTTTTCATGGCTCTATCCTGATCAGTAATAATAGCACTCGGAGCACGACCACCCATACAAGCAAGCCACGAATTAAAAAGCCAAGTAAAAGTATCAACATCCTCATTTGATAACAAACCACAACCTAACAATATTGATTGGCCATGATGGTTGACACCGACAAAAGGGGCAAAAGGCATATCATACTTGTTAGTTAAATAGGTCGTGTCAAATGTGATTGCATCTACAAACTCCTCATATGCTGCACGACTCCTTGCATCCGCCCAAAATAAATTTCTTAACCTACCCTTGTTATCCAAATCCATCACATAAAACAAATTTGAATTATTAGCTTGCATTTTCATAAAATATTTTTGAAGTGCTACAGCATCTCCGTCACCAAGTCTTAGTCTCCTAACCTTATCAATATAATTATAACAATCCTTTTCTAAAAATGGGACGTTCTCATGACCACCTGCTTCTATAACCAATGAGTTAAAATTTTTGTTTGGTCGGATACCGGCCCTATCATTCAACTCAAGCTTCCTCTTTACGTATGGCCTCATCACCCGATTCTTTTTATAAAATCTAGATTTTGATGGGCTAAGGACATGATTGTGATCAAGAAATACTTTTGAAACATGCAATTTTCCATCACAGTTTACTATAGCTCTAACCTTAGCTTTACATTCAGTTTTGCTAACTGGATGTTTTTTTAATGTATTTTTTGCGTTGCTCCTCTCTTTGCCTGATCGAGAACAGGCAACAACTACCCATTTGATATCCCCACTCGGTGCCCTAGCCGAAGATCGTATTTTAACTGGAAACCCCTTCTTATCACCATATTTTTTGTAGTACAAAAATAAATCATCATAAGCGTCAAAAACCATGCCCACTTCCGGCTCTCGTGTCTCCCCTTCCAAATCGTCCCCCACCATCTCATCCTCTACGTCTTCCGATACATTACCCGGAGATTCATAATTAGCAACACACTCCATCTCATACCCATCACTAAAACCATTTACATCTTCAGTTTCCATTCCTACAATATTAAGTATGAACCCCATTAAAAATATATTTATAAACCATTAAGGATAATTTTTTTATTAAGAACAAAATAAATTTGTTGTTTTTATAAAGAATCAAAATTATATTCTTGAAGAATCAATTTCCAATGTCTTAAAGAGGCTTGAAGCAAAATTAAATGAAAAAAATATACACATAATAACAGAGTTGTAACAACATTGAATGAAATAGAGATTTGAAACAACATTTAATAAAAAAAACTACTAAAATTAAAGAATACATACAATAGTCTAGGGATAGATTGTTGATAATGAAAAAATTAAAGAGGACAAATTAATGAAAATGAGGAATACATACCTGTTACCAAATTTTTTTTTGCTGCCAGAAGTGAGGGTATACATACCACTTACTAATTTTTTTTGCTTAAGGAAGAATGAGGGTTTAATTTGTGAAGGGTACGTCATTTTGTTGTGTGGGGTATGTTGGTAATTTTGGTTAGAGATGTTTTGTCCACTGTTGACTCCAGCTGGACTGATTTGCTATATTACATATTGTGCCACATCAGAGAGTCCGGGTTTTGAGTCCCGTTTAAGAGTCGCCCTAGTGTTTCTCTAAATTTAAATACAATTATATTTATCATTGTAAATCTATATTATACTTATAAAACGATAGTAGTAGCAATTAATACACAAAAGTTAATATGAGAAGTCTCATACGATAATATTCACCAACAATTAAATAAAAATTCATTTGAGTTCTGAGACTCTTCGTTTCACCTTCCTCATTGTCCCTTGATATTCCCCCAAAATTACAAGAAATAAACAAAATCCATATATAAAAGTGGCTTACTTATGGAGTCACTAATCATCAATGAAGAATAAGATCCACATCAATGATCCCATGGCTGGGATTAACAAATTTAAAACAAGAAATCTATCGATATAGTTGAAGCAATGAGAAGGTCATCTTCTTCAAAACGTTGGTTTCTTCTCCACGTGTTGGGTATATTGGTATATATATTTATTTTGAATGAACTAAATAAGTTGGGATAAGTGGCCTAGTGGTAAGTTTATGGGATTTGGTGCTTGAGGTCATGGGTTAAATCCCCAGGAGGGGTACTAAACATTAATAGTCTTTGATTGGGACTTGGGCCTTTGGGGCTTTGGGCTTCTCTTGAGTGCCCAGAATTTTTACCCTTTTATTAATTCGTTTTTAATTTTTGACTTAGTCTCCTATTCTAAGTAAACTACTCGTTAGCGGAGATATTAGTGGGTTAGTTGGCTAAAATCTCTACCCACGTTTTTTACCATTTTTTTTTTGTATAAAATATAGGCTACAGCTTTGAAAAAACATACAGGAAAATTCTATTTCTCTCACTTTCTCTGCAAAAATAATTTTGCTACTTTCTACTTTTCGTTATTTTTTTGAGAGTGCTGGAGTATCCTGAGAGTTCAAAAATTTAACACAAAGCTGGTGTGTAAATCTGATCATTGAATCCTGAGAGGTGTATATTCACGAGGCTGACAGCTACAAATATCAGCGAGCAATTTCACCTTTAAGACTTTATGTCAAACACAAACCTCGATCGATAAGTCCTTCTAATTTTATATATTTCGAATTTGGGTTTTTTCATTTATTCTGCATATATTATTTTCAACAATCTAAAGGTGAAATTTTGGTTGTTATTTTACAATCTGCTATGGAAAATCCTAATGCAAAATACTGTAAAAAACCTGAACTGTTTGATGGAAAGAATTTTAAGAGATGGCAAATGAAACTGCAATTTTACCTAACAACTCTTAAGGTCGTTGACGTTATTGCATCTGATAGACCTTCTACACCTGAAGAACTGGTTGTTTGGAAACAAAGGGATTATATGTGTAGGAATTATATACTGAACTGTCTCTGCCTTGAATTGTAAGATGTTTATTGGTTATATCCTACTGCTTAAGAATTATGGAATTTACTGGATAAAAAATATGCAACTGAAGATGCTGGGTCTAAAAAATTTGTGGTTGGAAAATTATTGGATTTTAAAATGGAAGATAATAAATCTATCGTGTCGCAACTAGAAGAACTAAAAATCATGTAAATAAGGCATCCATTAATAAATTAATATTTTTGGAAAACATACCAAAATCTGATATTTCTACAAACTCTAAATGTGAAATATTTGTGGAATCAAAATATGCTAAAAAACCTTTTTCACGTGTCGAAAGAAGTTCAACTGTTTTAAGTTTAATACATTATGATCTTTGTGATTTAAAAGGTTATGTGACACATGGTGGAAATAAATATTTTGTTACTTTTATTGATGATTACTCTCGTTATTGTTATATTTATCTCCTTACGAGTAAAGATGAGAGTTTCTCAAAATTTATTTCTTATAAATTAGAAGTTGAAAAATAATTGGAGAAATCCATTAAAACATTAAGATCCGATAGGGGAGGAGAATACACCGGTGATCTTGATAAATATTGTAAAGAAAATGGAATAATTCATTAAGTTACTCCTCCTTATTCACCCCAATCTAATGGTGTAGCTGAAAGAAAAAACAAAACTCTTAAGGATATGGTAAATTCCATGTTAAGCACTTCGGGATTACCTTATAATATGTGGGGTGAGGCACGTCTTACTGCTTGTTATATTCTTAATAAAACACCTTTTAAGAATAATGATAAAACTCCTTATGAAATGTGAAAAAATAGAAAACCTTCTTATAAACACCTTAAAGTGTGGGGGTGTCTTGCTAAGGTTTCAATACCAGTACCTAAGAGAACTAAACTTGGCCCAAAGACTGTTGATTGTGTTTTTATAGGTTATGCTAAAAACAATAAAGCTTATAGGTTTCTTGTAATTGATTCTAAAAATCAATATATGGATAAAAACACTATTTTTGAGTCAAGAGATGCTGAATTTTATGAGGACAAATTTTCTTTTAAAGTGAAAAGTGAAGGAATTAGTAGTTCTGTTCCAGTGGGTTCTAGTGTTAGAAATGAATCTCCAAATTCAGAAGATATTGAAATTAGGAAAAGTAAAAGGCCTAGGATAGCTACTTCTTTTGGTCATGAATTTTTAACGTCTTTAATGGAAAATGACCCCGTCACTTTTAGTGAGGCAATGTCCTCACCCAATTCTATTTTTTGGAAAGAAGCTATTAATAGTGAATATGATTATATTATTTCTAACAACACGTGGGAGTTAGTTGACTTGCCCAAATGATGTAAAACTATTGGATGCAAATGGATTTTTAAAAGGAAATTAGAAGTTGATGGTTCTACTGATAAATTTAAGGCAAGATTGGTAGCTAAAGGCTGTAGGCAAAAGGAAGGAATTGATTTCTTTGATACTTACTCTCCTATTACTAGAATTACATCTATTAGGCTATTAATTGCTATTGCTTCATTACATAATCTGATAATTCATCAAATGGATGTTAAAACGACTTTTTTGAATGGAGATCATGAAGAAGAAATTTATATGGATTAACCCGAGAGGTTTGTAGTCCAAGGCCTAGATCAAAAAGTGTGTAGACTTAAAAAATCTTTATATAGACTAAAACAAGCTCCTAAACAATGGCATGAAAAATTTGATTAAGTAATGATCTCTAATGGTTTTAACATTAATGAAGCGGATAAATGTATTTATAGCAAATTCAAGGATAATTCTGGTGTGATTATTTGCTTATATGTGGATGATATGCTTATTTTTGGAACTGATATGGATGTGGTTAATAAAACTAAAAGTTTCCTTAATAAGAAATTTGATATGAAAGATTTGGGTGTTGCTGATGTTATACTTGGAATTAAAATCATTAAAAATTCTGAAGGAATTTTTTTAACCCAATCTCATTATGTAGAGAAAGTTCTTAGAAATTTTGAATAATTTAATTGTATTCCTGCTAAAATACCTTATGACCCTAGTTGTCACTTAAGGAAACATTCGGGTCGAGGTATATCATCATTAGAATATTTTAGAGTTATTGGTAGTCTAATGTATCTTATGAAATTCACTTGATATTGCATATGTTGTGGGTAGAGTTAGCAGATACACTTGTAATCCTAATAATGAACATTGGGATGCTTTGATTAGAGTTTTGAGATATCTAAAATACACAATAAATTATTATATTAGATATCCTGTTGTAATTGAAGGCTTTTGTGATGCTAATTGGATTTTTGATAATGATGAATGTAAGTCTACGAGTGGTTATATTTTTGCCTTGGCAGGAGGCGCTATATCTTGGAAATCTACCAAGTAAACGTGCATAGCTAGATCCACTATGGAGTCAGAGTTCACAACGTTGGATAAAGCAAGCGAATAGGCTGAATGGTTAAGAAAGTTCATATTAGATATTCATTTGTGGCCTAAACCAGTTCCAGCCTTGTCCATTCACTGTGACAGTCAAGCAGCGATCGCAAGAGCACATAATAAATCCTACAACGGAAAGTCTAGACATATCAGGAGGAGACACAACACAGTGAGACAATTATTGAAAGATGGAGTTATAGCAGTTGACTATGTCAAGTCAAAGGAAAACCTGACAGATCCATTGAATAAAGGTCTAGCTAGAGAGATAGTTTATCAAAAATTGAGGGGAATGAGCCTAAAGCCTATTAATATTTAAATCACCTATAATGGAAACACAACCCATATGACTGGAGATCCCAATATCTGGGTTCAATGGGATAACAAAGTTATACGGGTGATTTGTGGGGGTACATATTTAAGTTTTACTTAAAACCCATTCCTATGATGTAGTACCTCTGTATCGATGGAGGATGAGATTTAATCTCTTAATGCTTTCTATAGTTGTTATTCAGTGGGGTGTGAGATAGAGTACACTCTTGATAGAAGCACCTATATGAGTGTGGTAGTGGGGCTGCTTCCTATGAGAATTAAGGCTGATTCTCTAGAGCACTCAAGAAACCTAGGCATGCTCAAGGTCGAAACGAGCACAACTGTGGGAACTCGATGATGATTTTTAGGAGTCACGTGTGTGTTCTATTGACTTAAGTTTACAACAATGGTGAAATAGTTCAAGACATTAGTTCACTATCAACCGGTAAACTCAATAGATCAACACAAAGCAAAGGTTCAAGTCGAATGACACCTTTGCCTTATACGTCACTCCTTATGATACTCCAGAGCGTCATTTTATTTTCTTTCTTTCTTTCTTTATTTATTTCATTCATGTGGGGAATTGTTAGGTATATTGGTATATATATTTATTTTGAATGAACTAAATAAGTTGGGGTAAGTGGCCTAGTGGTAAGTTTATGGGATTTGGTGCTTGAGTTCATGGGTTCAATCCCTAGGAGGGGCACTAAACATTAATAGTCTTTGATTGGGCCTTGGGCCTTTGGGCTTCGCTTAAGTGCCCAAATTTTTTACCCTTTTATTATTTCGTTTTTAATTTTTGACTTAGTCTCCTATTCTAAGTAAACTACCCGTTAGTGGAGATATTAGTGGATTAGTTGGCTAAAATCTCTACCCACGTTTTTTACCCTTTTTTTGTATAAAATATAGGCTAGAACTTTGAAAAAACATACAGAAAAATTCTCTCTCTCTCTCACTTTCTCTGTAAAAATAATTTTGCTATTTTTTACTTTTCGTTATTTTTTTGGGAGTGCTGGAGTATCCTGAGAGTTCAAAGATTTAATATAAAGCTGGTGTGTAAATTTGATCATTGAATCCTGGGAGGTGTATGTTCACAAGGCTGACAGCTATAAATATCAGCGAGCAATTTCACCTTTAGGACTTTGTGTCAAACACAAACCTCGATCGATAAGTCCTTCTAATTTTATCTATTTCGAATTTGGATTTTTTCGTTTATTCTACATATATTATTTCCAACACCATGCTCATCTCTCTCCAAGGACAAATGATCAGAGGTTGGGTCGTTACCTTCTTTTTTTTGTTTGATCTTTATAAATTGTGAATTTTATGTGCCTTTTTGATTTATTTGTCGAGTTATAAGAGTTAAAATAGAGCGTTTAGTTTCTCTTACGTGTTTAGGTTCATTCTATTTTTTATTTATTGTGTATTTGTTTTGACTTTATGGATTCTTGATTGAGTGATGGTTTTTGGCAAATGATTCAGTTATTGATGAATTTGAGTGCATACAAGTTATTTTTATTGAAATGTGGGGTCATCGTGGGTCAGGAGCATGTCCTCAGGTCGGCATCGGACTCGGTTAAGATCAAGTTTGACCTTGTGAAATCTTCCTTAAAAGAGTACTCTTTATGTGTTAGTGGGACGGGAGAGGTAACTGTATTGGAGAAATGAGTGGATTAGTTTAACAATTATGTATTTTTTTATACTCCTTGTATGTTCGATTTTTTAATTGAAATCGCTGTGAAATATAACCTGCTTTTAAATTCTAAAATGTTATCCAGTATAAATGGAAATACTATCAGGTATTCAGGGACTTTGATTTTGAATAGAAAATTCAGCATGATTGTCATTATGAGAGGATACATTCATAATTTAAATGAGTAGTTTGATGTACTGTAATCCCATTAATTATTTCAAGGCAAAATTTATCCTACTTTTGATTTTTTTTT
Organism: Sambucus nigra; assembly: GCA_949130495.1. NCBI lineage: Eukaryota > Viridiplantae > Streptophyta > Magnoliopsida > Dipsacales > Adoxaceae > Sambucus > Sambucus nigra. Next base: position 116,872,953 of record OX422224.1, on the reverse strand, counting down.
TCTCTCAGTAATTTTACACGACTAACATATTTTATGTATAAAAGTTACAATTCCTCACATGGTTACTTTCAAGATTTCAAATTTTGTACCCGCTATAATTTTTTTTGTGGATTTCTTTATATTTAATCAGCAACAAAAGAACTTAAAACATGAAGAATATTAATTTTAGTCATGGGAACATCTATATGCAAACATCACGGAGGGAGAGCTATACTGGTTTTGATGGATGGTTATTAAGGATAGTTAATTTTAGATTGCATCCGGTTTAATGCAACATCTCCTGAGTTCAATATCTTAGTGTACCCATTTCACGTTTCTATCATAATTGAAGAGCAATAGAGTTACCCTTAAGGCATCCGTACATTGTAAAATGTTGAGAAATGAAGAAATTCAGATAACTCAGTATGGTGAATAAAGTACATTTTCTACAATCCTTTATTTTTTGAATACTTCTAATTTTTTTCCCTCATCATGCCTTCTTTTTAAATTTGTCTTCTTCCTCTTGGTTTGTGATCAGAACTTACTTTAGAGAATAATATTTGTTTCTTAAAGGACTTTCTTATTTGTTTTTAAAGTTTGATCGGTAGGGGTACCTTCATTCTTGACTTACCCATGGTTTGATCAATTTACATTAAGTTTAATATAAAGTGAACTCGTAATCTGTATTTTAGATTATGATACTATTTGGAATGGACTCAGGATATTGAAATAATAACGATAGCCCAATTATTATTTAATAATTGGGCAATTATAATTACACATTGATAATTTGTGATGATAATTTGTTAGTCGTGCTTTATAAATACAAACGATTTATGTGCCAAATAATGTGCTGAGTCGTGTTTGTATTAATATACTAGTGTCGTATCTGGCACATCTTAGTCATGTTTTATAAATACAAACGATTTATGTGCCAAATAATATGGTGAGTCGTGTTTGTATTAATATACTACCTTCGTATCTGGCACATCTTAGTCGCGCTATATAAATAATAGTCGTGAAGATATATTAATAACCGTTGCTCAATTATCATCGCAAATAATAATTGGGCACATATAAAAAGTATTATTGCAAATAATACAGGGGCACATTGATTTTTTTTAGGCTATGGTAAATTTATTTGATTTGTTTTGTAAGTTTTGTTTTCTTGAAATTATTATTGTGTCTGTGAAGATATGTTTTTTTGATATGACAGGAGGAAAAGGCAATGACAGATGGGATACTTGAGTTTTTGTAAAACTCTATCATTCTGCAAACGTTTGGTGTAAAATATCCACACCCATGTCAAGATATTGAGAATGTGGTAATACCACCTTATAACTCACCGGAAAAAGCAAATACAACGCTTGAGAAATCACCGTTGACAAGTCGACAAAATATTTTTGCATTCTTCCGAGGTAAAATGGAAGTACATCCAAAGAATATTAACGACCGATTTTACAGCAAGTAAGTTTTATATATTATTACACATTTATGAGCATTAATTAACGTTAAATGGGAAACATAACGGGTAATTTTGGTTTTACCCCCTTAATTTTTTGCTATTGACTGTTAGCTGCGATACTTTCACATTTTTTAACTTGACTCAAAAATTGACTTATTCAAAATTTGTCCCCAAAAAATTGAAATACAATTATTTATTTTTCCAGAAAAGAAGGATGGACTCCGTATATTATCCACTGCAAGTGTATGTTACTGATTTAATGGTGAGCTTATTTTCTTCAACTTTATTTGGCTTTTTGTGGGTAATGTTTGATATTATATATTAATTAGCCTTTTTATGTATATATGTTGTTTGATGAAATGTCACCAAGAAATCAAAATCATATATGTTAGTGTTTGTGTAGTTACTGAGTGAGTTTTTCTTCATAAGTTTTTTTATGATAATTTGTATTCCTTTTTAAGAGTTTATTCATTGATTTTAAAATTCATTTTTTGCCCCACAAACAAATTCTCTATTGTATACATAGTTTTTATTTATTTATTTATTTATTTATGTTTTCTAATGATAATGCATATTTATATGTTCATGTTTTCTTTACTAACTATATATTTTTATCATATTTTCCACATCTCTATTTTCTAAAGGGATAACTCCTTTTCAAGATTTAATGTCGGACATATAAACAACCGTATCTTTTCCATATCAGTCATTGTATCCTTCAACAAACATATATGCCTATGGAGATTCATAAGGGTAGAGTTTTTTCTAATGAGTTTATTATGTTTACTTTTATTGACTATCCACACGTAATTATGTGGGTTTTAATATAATCCATTCACTCTAAAGAAAATTAAGGATGTCTTCAAGATCCCCAATTTTGACAATTTAAAACTAAAAATATTCCAATTTTAAGGCATGAAATTGGGGTTTCAAGAGTAAATAGTGTTTATAATATATTGTTATTTCATATTGTAATGTGATATTTTGAAACTAATTATAAAACCCCTGTGCATCGCGTACATGCTAGTGTAATTACAATAATGAATACAATTACAATTAGTGTTTGTTGTGATCTTTTATAAATAAACTTTTAAATGATTTACAAACTTAAAAAAATATAAAAAGAATCGTGGGGTGAATGAGGTAGAGAGAACCAATAGTAGTAATAATCCTAATAACTCAGGGGTGGTAGAGCGGAATGAGCTCTTCCTTCCTTAACCAAGGGTCGGGGGTTCGATCCCCGCCGCTAATGGATACCTTTATGTAAAAAAAAAAAAAAAAAAAAAAAAAAAGGGTAATAATCCTAATACTAGCAAGCAAAGGAAAAGAAAAAGTAATTTCTTTGGGAACAAGAAACGAAGCCGTATACACTATAAAAACACACCCCCAAACCCAATCTTCAGATCTCCCATTTTATACCAACCAAACCCTTCCTTATTTCATCTCTCTTGTTCATCATGAGTAATCAAGCAGAATCATCAGACTCGTAAGCTTTCTAGATCTTCTCTCACACACACACAAACACAAACACAAACAAACAAGCATTGAATTCGTATTGATGGAATTTGATTTTGATTTGTGCAGAAAAGGAACAAAGCGAGATTTCAGTACGGCGATTTTGGAGCGAAAAAAGGCGGCCAATAGGCTCGTTGTGGATGAGGCGATTAACGATGATAACTCCGTCGTTTCGCTTCATCCTGAGACTATGGAGAAGCTTCAGCTTTTTCGCGGCGATACGATCCTGATCAAGGTATTTCATTACGTTATTCATTTGATTCTGTTGTTTATAAGGTTGAATTTTGATTTGTGGTTAGTGTGATTGTCTCAAGTTAGGGTTTTGGAAGTGTTTGTTTCTTAGGAGTTGTTGATTGGAAGTTTTATATGTATTTTCTCAAATTAAGATTGGAATTCCTACAGGTTAGAGCTTTAGGTGTGAATTGTTTAGGATTTCTATCATTACGTAATAACGAACGTGAGAGGGAAAACAAGGGATTTTGTTGTTGGCGAGGCGATTGACTTTAGCTCTTAATCAAGATTTTTGATTGGTGCTGGTGCTTATTTGATGTGTGTTATTCTGATTCTGTTGTTATTACTGTCGAATTTTGATTTCTGGTTATTGTTGCTCAAATTAGGGTTTTGGAAGTGTTTGTTTGTTGGGAGTTGTTAATTGGAAGTTTTATTTGTATATCCTAAATTAAGATAGGAATTATTAACATATGTGACAAAAAAATTCTGATATACAGTGACCTAATATAACTTGGGGAATGCACACAAGGTTGCTTTAGTTTTCAAGAGACAACAAGAGGGAGGATTTTGTTGTATTTAATATTATAATTGAAGATAAAAGTGGATAGTTAATGAAATAGGTAAGGATATTTGGTAATTAGTGGCATAGTTAGTTTATACTTCTAAATAATGTCTTTTTGTAATGAATGAGTTATTAGGAGTCGCACTTCATTAGAAATTATGAGTTCAATTCATAGTAGGATTAGAGTTTAGTAGTATATAATTAAGGATGTAGTTAGTAATTAGAAATTAATTATCCTAATACTCCCTCCCCCCCAAATTAAGAGCCCCTATTACTTTTTTTTTTCAATATAGATTAAGGATACACTCAAATAATTGTAAACATCAAAACACATGCTCACTATCGTGTAATTTGGTTAGTTGATTATATGAAAAAAAAGAAACGTGGGAAAAAGGATTAGTGGACTTTTAATTTGGAACATAGGCGATATATTTTTAGGACAAGTAGTAATCAGTAGCAAAATTACTTGTAGACATTGTATATTTGGCTTATTAAGAATTATGAATTCAAGTCTTAATACGACTATTAGAGTTCAGTAGTCTATAATTAAGAATTTATCCCATCAATTAGAGAGTTGAATTATGATTTGAGCTTCTAATTAATCTATCAATAATTATGGATTACTAATTAGTAGCATAGTTAGTTTAAGTTTCTAATAAGGTATATTCTATTCCCTTTCTCCTTATCATGCATCTAAGTGGTAATGATAGAAATTCTGCTCCTTTTCTAAACATACCGTGCTAAGCCTGTTCTAAAGCATTGTTGCTGAACATTGTGTTTTTAATTTGTCAAAATGGTAGTCTCCGCAAGTACCACTGTGAAGACAGAACTCGACTTTGAAATACTTCATTCCTTTGTAGAACCACTCTTAAGACAGAACTTGACTTAAGAATTTCGTACCTTCATCCAAGATTCTTCTCAACTGTATAGCATAACCTGGAAATTTTTCTGGTCCAACCCTTGTGTTTTCTGGTCATACGTTCTTCCGAGCTCTTCAATTATACTAATCATTATAGCCGCATATTCCTTTTCCACGTGTTCTACATATTAAGCAAACTACATAATGGAATTGTGTTTTGACAATGATATACGCCTTCTTTGGAATAAGTACCTAGTATTGCTAGGTAATAACTGTTGATACTGTACTTGGAGTTTTACCTTTTAAGGTTCGTGTGGTGTGATGGAGTTCAGGGACTTCTTCACGGGTTTAAACAACTCAACTTCTTTCACTTGATTGTTGATATTGGAATAGGACATACTTTTCACTAATTTCTATATTCATATCATCCATCAAGTTTATTTATGTCGTACCTTTTTTGATGTTCAGGGAAAGAAAAGAAGAGATACTATCTGCATTGCCCTTGCTGACGACACTTGTGATGCACCAAAGATCAGGATGAATAAGGTTGTCAGATCAAACTTGAGGGTTAGGCTTGGAGATGTGGTTTCTGTGCATCAGTGTGCTGATGTCAAATATGGAAAGCGTGTGCACATTCTTCCAGTTGATGATACCATTGAAGGTGTCACTGGGAACCTGTTTGATGCTTACTTGAAACGTAAGTTTAGATTTTGTAACTTATTTATCCCGTTTTTATTACTGCAGCCAAATTGTTGAGTCTTAATTCAAATTTCGAACTCACGAGTATTTGCTACTCGTTTAACTGGTATATGGGGAAACCTTGCGCTGATGGGCTTCAAGTACTTTAGTTATCTCATCTTTTTCTCAAGTACTTTGTTTATCTCATCTCGTACATTGACATTGGCATCTCATTTCCAATGGTTTAGTTTAAGTTGATTAATTTGTTGGAGGCGCCCCAAGATACAATATCTACCTATTTGTGTGTGTTTATTAAATGCTATAGCTTGGTAGAAATTTTGTATCGAGCTGATAATACCTGGAAGTAGTTTTTGTGTGAGATGCCATTCTTTCTGGGGTTTGTATGTATTTATAATTTTTATCTTTAGTTTTTGGTTGTGTGTGTATACTGAGCCTCCCTTTGTGATATTTGCAGCTTATTTCCTGGAGGCTTATCGCCCTGTGAGGAAGGGGGACCTCTTTCTTGTAAGGGGAGGGATGAGAAGTGTTGAATTCAAGGTTATCGAAACAGACCCTCCCGAGTACTGTGTTGTTGCCCCCGACACAGAGATCTTCTGCGAGGGAGAGCCCGTGAGACGTGAGGATGAGGATAGGTTGGATGAGGTTGGCTATGATGATGTTGGTGGTGTTCGTAAACAAATGGCACAAATTCGTGAGTTAGTGGAGCTTCCGTTAAGGCACCCTCAGCTCTTTAAGTCGATAGGTGTGAAGCCGCCAAAGGGAATTCTGCTTTACGGACCTCCTGGGTCTGGAAAGACTTTAATAGCCCGAGCTGTTGCCAATGAAACTGGGGCTTTCTTTTTCTGTATAAACGGGCCAGAGATCATGTCGAAGTTGGCTGGTGAGAGTGAAAGCAATCTCAGGAAAGCATTCGAGGAAGCAGAGAAGAATGCACCGTCTATTATCTTTATCGATGAGATTGATTCAATAGCTCCCAAGAGAGAGAAGACACATGGAGAAGTTGAGAGGAGGATTGTCTCCCAGCTCTTGACGCTTATGGACGGACTTAAATCCCGTGCCCATGTTATTGTTATGGGTGCTACAAATCGTCCTAACAGCATTGACCCTGCCCTGAGGAGGTTTGGGAGATTTGATAGGGAAATTGATATCGGTGTTCCGGATGAAATCGGTCGCCTTGAGGTTCTTCGTATCCATACAAAGAACATGAAGCTTTCTGAAGATGTAAAGCCATATGCCTAATTTTTTCAATCGAATGTCACATTATCTTTTCGTTAAACGCTAACATAATTGCTGGTTTAAATTCTACAGGTTGATTTGGAAAAAATTGCCAAGGACACACATGGATACGTTGGTGCTGATTTAGCAGCTTTGTGCACTGAGGCTGCACTTCAGTGCATTAGGGAGAAGATGGACGTGATTGACTTGGAAGACGAGTCCATTGATGCTGAGATACTCAACTCCATGTCTGTTTCAAATGAGCACTTTCACACTGCTCTTGGAACAAGCAATCCCTCTGCTCTGCGTGAAACAGTAAGTAGATTTTTTATTATGATCTATATTTTAAAGGGTCTTGATATACCGTTTGTCTGGGTTGTCCGCTTGTTTTATTTTTTCCTATTCATATATAGAGGTTTAACATCCCTCCCTTTTTCCAGTCACTGATGACCATTTTGTCTTTTGGATCCTCATTATGATTGTTCTTATGAATCAGGTTGTTGAAGTGCCCAATGTCAGTTGGGAAGATATTGGAGGCCTTGAAAATGTTAAGAGGGAGCTTCAAGAGGTAGTCACAGTTCCTGGATTGTATTAACATATATTTTCACCAGTTCTGTTATTATTTTTTTTCAGTTTGTTTACCAAATATCTATTTACTATGCAGACTGTGCAATATCCTGTGGAGCATCCTGAGAAGTTTGAAAAGTTTGGTATGTCCCCCTCGAAGGGAGTTCTCTTCTATGGCCCACCTGGATGTGGTAAAACTCTGCTGGCCAAGGCTATTGCCAATGAATGCCAAGCAAATTTCATCAGTATCAAGGGTCCTGAATTACTTACTATGTGGTTTGGAGAGAGCGAAGCCAACGTACGAGAAATATTTGACAAAGCTCGTGGGTCTGCTCCTTGCGTCTTATTCTTTGACGAACTGGACTCAATTGCTACTCAGGTTTGTATAATAGCTTTCAATTGTGATTACTTGTTTTCTTCCTCCTTTTGTTGAAAAAGGGTTAATTTTGACTTTCACCTCCACTTTTATTCCCACTTTTGTGTTACACCCTTGGCTTCTAAAAAATGAGATAAACCTCCCAAAAGTGTGGCTAAAATTGAGTGTCATAAAAGACCTTTGAAGAATGACTGAGTTTTAGTGACACTCTCGATGTTATGTCTCAATATTCAGAAACATGGGGTTATAATGTTGAAGTTTAAACGGAAGTCAAAATGACCCCAAAATATTGTTTTGTTGCTCCTGAATTAAAATGTTATTTTGTTATATTATGCAGAGGGGAAGCAGTGTTGGGGATGCAGGTGGTGCTGCCGATAGGGTTCTAAATCAACTGCTGACTGAAATGGATGGAATGTCGGCCAAGAAAACAGTTTTCATTATTGGGGCTACTAACAGACCTGACATTATTGATCCTGCACTTTTGCGTCCTGGTCGTCTCGATCAATTAATTTACATCCCTCTGCCAGATGAGGAGTCCCGCTTTCAGATCTTCAAGTCATGTCTGAGGAAATCTCCTGTTTCGAAAGATGTGGACCTGAGGGCTCTTGCCAAGTACACTCAAGGCTTCAGTGGTGCCGATATTACAGAAATTTGCCAACGTGCATGCAAGTATGCCATTAGAGAGAACATCGAGAAAGTAAGTTTCTATGCTTCCTTTTGTTGCAGTTTGCTTCCTCTCTTGATATAATAGTGCAATTAGGCCGTTCAACAAGTCATAACATTGCACAGGTCAACACTGACAGACCAATGCTTATATTCCTTTTTTTTTTTTTAATCAAAAAAACAACCACTGGTATGATAGGGTTCAATGCATTTGTTTGTAATATGTTTCCTTTGTTGTCAAAGGTGCGTTTAGGCCTTGAGTGCTCAATTTTGTGCCTCACCTGAGCTGGGACGAGGTACCTTAAAAAAGAGTGCATCTTGTGCATATTGGTGCTGGACTCAAGCTGGCGCACTTGGTTGAGTTTTTTGAAAAGACATGAGTAATTTTGTAACAGCTGATATGTTCAATTTTAAATATTTTCTAATGAAACGTGTACTATTGATCCACTCTAAAGATCAAAGCATGAAAACCTTGAGTCCTTTTTTCTAAAAAACCTCGACTACGCCCTAGATGCTATGAATCTACTCTAGGCCCACACTCACGCGCGCGCACACACACGCACACACACACACACACACACGCACACACACACGCACACACACACACACATATATATATATATATATATATATATATATATATATATATATATATATATATATATATATATATATATATATATATATATATATGTTGATTTGACTATTGTTTTGGTGTATATAGTATTATTGCTATGTTGATTTGACCAAGTCTTTCTGTTAAATTTTTAGCTTTTTTGTTAAAATGTTAACTAAAAATATGAGCCCCCCCCAAAAAAAGTGCTTAGCACCTTTTTGAACATTGGTGCAGTCTCCTCAAAGTTCTCTCACTCGAATAACTGAAATAGCCTCTCTTGCTATGTGTGTTCTTTTATATTGATATTACAAACACTATTTGCTAACTTTTAGAGCTCAAAGAAATTGAAACATGTGCGGCGATGTGGCAATGGATATACACCCCGTCCGAAGAATTCTAAATTATGGGTGCATTTGTTTTTTAATTGAATCTTAAGTCTGAATATGAATCTGAAAATATTTTTATTTTTTTTGTTCCAGAATGGATGTATGTAGTCTCATTCAGATTTCCTATTTATTTCGTAACCATTATGAGGTCATTATGACCGTTAATTTCTGAAAATTAAAAAAGGAAAATACTATTTGGTACCTCTCAAGCACAAAATAAACAACCCCCAATTTATCTTTCTAGTCTATTATATATGGTTTTTGATTATTGAGCTTGAATTGTCACGTTTTGCAGGATATTGAGAAGGAGAGGAGGAGAAGCGAGAATCCCGAGGCCATGGAGGAGGACGTGGAAGACGAGTTGTCGGAGATCAAGGCTGCCCATTTTGAAGAATCAATGAAGTACGCTCGGAGGAGTGTTAGCGACGCCGATATTCGCAAGTACCAAGCATTCGCTCAAACATTACAACAGTCAAGAGGATTTGGTTCCGAGTTCCGATTCTCAGAGACCAGTGCCGCGGCAGGTACTACTGGGACCGCAGACCCTTTTGCCGCCTCTGCTGGTGCGGCTGATGAGGACGACCTATATAGTTAGGTTATTTTGTGTTTATTTGCCTTTTATTTAATGTTAAAGATATTCATACTATATTTCTATATAGTGTAACTATTGGTACCCTGTATTATGATGGGGTTCAAAGCTTCTAGGGTTTTGGCCGGTGGCTGATTCTCTGGATTAAAGTTCCAAATATTTTGTTTATTTTCATGAAGGCCATAATGAATGTGCTGAGAACTGCCCAGGATAATGTTAATGCCAGCCTGTGTTTTTTGTCTTTTCTTTTTTTATCTTTAAAAATTTATCTCTGAAGTTTATACTATATACTTGTTAAGTTTTACATTTCTGACATTGGGTTCGAGTTGATCCAAAATGGGTGGAACTGCATGTTTTGATAGGTTTTACAAGTCTTTTTGGAGATGCTGGTTACTGAGGATACTTTACCAGTGGGTATTAAGTTTTGGTGAGTTATGATTGGGAATAATGCCGGTCAATGGATAAGATTTTGATCCGAATTGGGTATTCAGATATGGTTTGTGATCCGAATTGGGTATTCGGATATGGTTTGGTGTTATGCAATTCGATTATCCGTTGATTCGATTAATTTATACATAAGAATCCGATTTGATTTCATATATTAAATTGATAGAAAATTAAATATTTTGTAGTTAATACTTGTAATCTTTAACCATGATTCATATAATTTTGTGATTATTATTATTAAACTTAAAATTAGATATTAGGGGCATCTATCAAATAGCTCCTCAAATATTTTTTAATACATGTTTAGTTCAAGTCTTTTTATTTGTTTCAAAAAGTTCATTAACATGCCGCTAGCGTGGACTTTTAAAATAAGAGAATATTGTTTAAATAGGTGTTTTGAGTGATTTTCTGGAACAAAATAAAAAGACAATGTGTATTGAAAACTGTTAAAGGGATATTTTGGTATTTGATTCTAGAGATTATATATGACATACTTTTATAAGTTTAATTTTAGTTAGTGTTTTTTAATACAGTATTTGGTTTGAATTTGATAGGATTCATATGTGGATTAGAGTTTTCAAGATCAGCTATACGATAATTTTCTTAATAAATAGATACGGATTGGCCTTGATCCGATTTGAATCCATGACAAATTGGGATGGTAAAGAGGATAGTTTGCCATTGATACGAATGTTTGTCAAGTATGATTGGAAAGGCATAAAAGATATTTCAATTTATATGTTTTGGAATTGAACCTAAAGTATTTAAATTAACATCAATTTTCTTATTCTTTATAAAAACATTATATTCTTTTTTATTTTGCACCATCAAATTAGTTGCTAACTTATCATGCTCACACCAACTTATTTTCGCTTATAAGTATTCCTTTCCACTTGTACTTTGGAAGATAAAGGTGAAATAAATATATAAATGCTCTTACCCACTTGTACTTTGGAAGATAGAAGCGAAGTAAGTACAATAAAATCCTGAACAGTTAGTTATACTATTTCTCCCTAAACTTTACACCCATAAATACAATAATTTCTCCCTAAACTTTATATCCATTTTCACTTCACCATTCGAAATTTTTTTGTGCACCCTAACCCTTTTAGGCCCTCTCCAAGGCAATTGACAAATTTGATAATTGCTATATTTGGCAACCAGAATCATGTTTTTGTTGCTTTAGGGCCGTCGACAAACTAATAATTTGTGTTCCCAGAGTTGGCATGTTCAGTCTAAGCACGACAAGTCACTTGCCACGAGAAAGACAAACGCGATAGATGACTTGCTGCGACATGTTTAGGCATTTTTTAAGGTTAAAATTTGGAATGTTAATAAAATTGCAAAGAATTAGTTTTAATATTAATTTAGGCCTAAATATTTAATTTCATTTTCAAGTTTTTTAAGACAAATGCCACGGTGACCTGATCGTTATAAATTGGTCTAAAATGAAATTGCATAGGACTAAATGGTAAATTGCATAGATAATTTAAGAATAATTTATGCAATAAGTGTTTCTCTCACATTTTCTAAAATTAAAAAATAAATAAACAAAAACAACAACAACAAGGTGCTACCCTGACTACTCCGTTGTGGTCTTACGTCGACTAGACCAGAAGATGACTTAGGCACATCCTGTATGTCTGATGCGGACCCGTCGAACATCTGCTATAAGATGTCATGCTCCATATGAGTCACATCTAACTGGATATGCATGTCGGAGAGCTCCTGCATATTATGCCTCAATTATCACCTTGTGCATTGTATTAGGTGGTACCGATCGTGCGTCTGGTTGTACACCACATCTCGGCTCATGCAAGACGTAATCACGCAGGCGGCTCCGTCACTCGTCCCACGTAAACAGACTAGTTAATTCATTGCAAAATAGTAACAAAACATCAGTAATGAAATAAAATAATAAAATTAAATTTTACCTCCAACACTTGGTAGATATCAGGCATAATACCCACCATGACCTCCGGGTCATAACAGGCCATAAGAACGTATTCGTCCTACCCCTCCGCACTCACTACATGCGCCTTCCATGGACCATCAGGAGGGTTATGTGGTTGTGGAGCTATGGACGTATCGCATCGACGCGTACAACATCTACCGTATTGCTTCCATTACGGCCCATACTCCAGTTTTATATCTACAAAGCTAAGTGTATGTGGCTACTTGGGGGGTTGGGATTGAGGGGGTCTCCTTGGTACGTAATTTACTTAGGATGTACGTGCTGGCATGTCATGTAGACTAATGGAGAAAATGGGATCACTGGTAATCTAAGATACTCTCGTCGATAACGGTCCCTTAAATACCAAACGTAGCTCCCATCATCGAATAATATAATCACATTCTGCGCCGTAATAATGAGGGACTATGATACCTCGTTATTTATAGCTCGCTAGGATAAATGTGTCTCGGGCGAGGTATGAAGGGGGGATTCATAATGTTATTTCTGTTTGGAAAACCAAAATCTCTTATGTCACGCTGAGTTGCTTATGACGAACTCTCCCCCGTGTAAGTCATTGCGTCGGCCAACTACGAATCTCCTCATTTGCAATTTGAGATAAAAAGAAAGGTTGAACTGCGGCTGTTGCCTAATCTGGGTTTTTTAAACCTTGATACCCCACAAGTCAACTTCTGCACGAGGCTTGTTGCCGCGACATTTGACTTGTTGCGTGGATGTTGAAACATCAATTCCCTAGAGCAAATACCACGTTTTGGAGTCCAAATTTGAATTGCTACATTTTTTGGGGGAAATTTGCTCCCATGCCTTCGAGAAGGTCTTACACCGTTTATTTTTTGGACTATATATTTGTCATATGCCACACATATGATTATTTTACTCGAGTTCAATATAAAAGACTTTAGAAAAATAAAGTTACAGAAAAGTATTTAAAAAACTAAAAATTATAAATCATTTAAAATTCTTGGAATTCAGAGAAAACTAATTTAAAAATCTGGAAATTACAAAAAAATTAAAAAAATTGAAAAATATTATTTAAAATAAATAAATCCATAAAGAATAGGAAAAACATTTCAGCATTTATAGTTTTTTTTTAAATATGAAAATATTGATTTTTTTTTGGAAATAATAGAAAAAACATAAATAAAATCTTGAAATAACATAAAAAGAGTTACAAAGTTTGAATTTTTTTGAAAACCCCTTAAAAAAATCTAGAAACAATAAAAAAATTAAAAGCTTGAATAAAACCGAAACTACCAAAAAATACTGAAAAAATATGTAAATAATTGAAAAAAACATTTAAATATTTGAATAATATATATATATATATAGGGATAATCTCAGGTGCGAACCAAAGCGTGCGCACCCGGTGCGGATTTTGTCCTGTTCCTCACGTGGTCCCCTCGTGGTCCCTGAAAGATATTTTGTTATTTTCCTCAAGAGGTCCCCCTCTTGTTTTATATAAAACCCTTAGTTTAAGACTATATATTTAAAGAATTTATAGTTTAGACCCCAATTGGTATCAAGACCTTAAAGATTTTAGAAACTCACCAAATTTCGACCAAAACCCTAATTCTGGTATCAGAGCCATAAGACGTTCCTTTTAGACATAAGGTAAAAAGACTTTAATGCCCTTGGGATTTATCTCTCGCATTTACCAAGATATTTTTGGATCCAACCCAGACTACCAACCTATACCCATAACTGATTTAGACTCAGAAGGTTGTTTAACCACACACATAGACGGTTGTTCACATATTGAACACATCCCAGCCAAACACGCAGACAGTAGACAAGTCACTGCTAGTGCTATTAATAGCATAATAGACCATAATAAGTGTATACTGCTTATATTAAGACAATTAATAAAAGACACCCATACCTTAGAAACAGAGATAAAAAATATCTCTAAAAGATTATTAGATATAGATAATCAAATCCCAATAGACTTAGTACACGTGTTACAAGAAATAAATATTAAGACTAATCATATAGAAGTCCTTAACAAAGACATTTTAGAAATTAAGACTTTAATTAAAAATCAAGACAGTGAGTTAATTAAACTTACTAAAGAACAAGCTAAGCTTATCCCTAGACTTGATAGTTATCTTCCTAATGGAGATAGTTAGATCAGACTGGAATGAGGTATTAAAAGACCTCTCCATTCAGACCTTATCAGAATTTTATCAAAGAATTTTAGAAAAGATAAATGATGATAGATTTTATTACAAGATAAATGAAAATGAGATTGCCAACGCAGCTAAGGCAACTAGACTTATATTAGAAAGATTAAATTTAATTTCTACATCTATAGCAGCTACCCAAGACTATAATAGTAGCTTTGTTAAAGACTTGCATTTAGACTTAAAAGCTAAGACATAAGGATTAACTACCTTCTACACAGACTTTGTTAAATTCCAACATAATTTAGCAAATTACCTTAATAATATGGAAAGACATAATCTATCTAAGATGGATAGTATTATTAATGAACTTAGAATAGACATGGTCCAAGTAGAAGAAAAATACGGTGAAATTATAAACGGAATTAAGGCCGTATATAATAAACCATCCCAAGCAGAAATAGACTCACCTTTTATTCTAACTAGGTTAGATAAAATTGAAAAGACTGTAGAAGCCATAGAAGTTAGAACTATGCAACAACTAGAAAAAGATAATGAAGTAAAAGACTATATCACTAACGTTGGTAAAACCATCGTTAATTCTCTAGCTAAACATAGTGAGGAAACTTCTGAAAAGACTAGAAAGGAGCATAAGAATTTTAAAGAAGAAATCCTTAACCAGATAAAGAGACAAAAGGATTATTCAGACTTCTTAGATAGAATTGAAAAAAGACTTGAACAAAAACAGGCATCCACCTGTAAATTTAAAGAAACCCCTTTTATAGAAACTAGAGAAGGAAAGACTTTAGGTAGACGAGTCATAAATGACGGATTAGATAAGACTAGCAAGATAACCAGCTTTATCCCAAATATTGGACAGAGTAATCATATGCTCCAAAGACTTAAGGATTCATCCTCCAATGTTAGGACATGGTGGAAGGAAAGAAATTTCACCAATCCTCTCCAATGGAAAGAGTGGGGTGAAGTTGACTGGAAGATTGTTGAAGACTCCATTCATAATGGACAACTTCCAGCCGTTAGATACATAGACTTGTTTAAAGAAGGTGCCACTCCGAAGACTCCCAATTATAACATGACCTACCATTGTAGAAATCATGTGTTAGACAAATCCTTTACTGAGCTCCAAGTATTTGACTCAGAATGGCTTAGATCTAGAGGAACTGATAGAAAGTTCCAATTCCTAACCTTTGGACTCTTTCAAGCAAGAATCCAAGGATTACATAGACCCCAGAATAATATTAACATATTATGCTGTTTAATAGACAAAAGATGGAAAGATTTTGAAAAAAGCCTTATTGGGATAGCCCAATTAGAAATGTCAGACAACATAGGATACTTTAATGTCATTCCGGCATTTACAGTAACCGTAGACACAGCCAAACATTTTAAGTTAATCTTATATGCTAGTGGCTATGAAGACTATATTATCCCAGACGCTAATATAAACATAGAATTTCAAAGCTATGTGAAGTTCTCCCAATTTCCTTATGAAGGAATGCAATCGGGAATTCCTAGCGGTAGACTTAATGAAGAAATATTAGTTAGAACCAATGTTTCAGACTATAATCATACTTACAGTATTAGAAATACTGGACCTATGAAAGAGAAAGCTAAGACCCTCTGGCAATTGCCAGAATTTCAAGAAACTAAGACTATACAAAATAAACCTTTGTTTATTAATCAAGACGACGTCACTGGAAATGTTACCATCCAGTTTGGTCCCCCTAAGATTGTCAATAAGAATATACAGACCGAAGAAATTAGATTTAGGAATATGGGAGAAGCCATAATCAATGATCCTTCAGAAGGAGAATGTAGTAATAAGACTAGTGCTAGTTTACTTAGACAAGCTCCGACAATTAGACCTAAAAGATCATTTGAACAAAAAGACTTAGTTAAAGAAAAAGCTAGGATCCAAAACTTTGGACATGAGCCCTCAGAATTGGATATGAAGACATTTAAAGATAACCTTAAGAAAAGTCATTCTGTTAGGTTTCCAGAAAGAGAAAGATTTAATATGATAGCTCAAGAGCGCATGTTAAAATTAAAAGAATCTAAGAACACTAAAGAACTTCTTAGAAACTTAAGACTAATAGAAGAAGGAGAACAAAGACTAATGCCAGCTACACAAGTAGAACCTAGTAAGAAAGAGATAGGAAGTAGTAGTAGGCTAGAAGATGCTCCTAGACTTTTTAGTAAACCAATAGGAATAAATATTCCTATATATTCAAGCACCGTAATAAAGACCAAACTTGATTACATAAAAGACTTTCCAACTAGTGACAAGAGTTTCACTCCTGTTAAGGCTATGGAAAGTCAAGCCATAAACCCAGTAGGTATATACCTTAACCTAGACAATGTACAAGATAGGAAGAAAGCCTTAGACGAATGGCGTAATCAGATGAATATGTGTTTTGCATCTAATGAACAATGGGATGCAAGTTCATGTAAACAGTACGCTGAGCAATCCATTAGAGGTATTGCAAAAGACTACTTATATAGTTTAAGAAAGGCTACAGATGAAGACTCCTTAGCTAAGATTGAGAAGATAAAGGAAAACCTAGAAGAACGATCTATTGAAGAATATATTCAATTGTTCACTGCAGAATTCATTGGAGCCGGACATCTAGCTCAGATCAATGAACAAGACCTAGCAAAAACTAAGTTAGCCCTCCTTAGCATTTGCAAGTTAGATAAAATAAATGAATATAGCAATAATTACGAGCAACTATATTACCAAATTAAAGAATTTGGAGAGACCTTAAAAGATGAATACTTTAGAAAGATACCAGCCATAGGACAAATCCTAATTAATGAATATAGGAATTGGCCAGGTGTAGCTGGAGTTAAGAATAACTCCCTTGGTGAAAGAATCAATTTCGCCAAAGACTATATCATATCAAAGAGACGTGATATAACCCAAGGAAAGTTGATAGAAGAAACTTTCAAACAGATCCCTCCAATCAAAGACGAAAGAGACATCGCTCCAATCCAATGGGGATGTGGAAGTGAATCTAAGAAATTCAAAAAGAAGGTAGAATGGAAACATAGAAAGTTTAAGACTAGACCTTTAGGATTTCCAAAGAAATACAAATTTAGACAATCTACTACCTTTAGGGAAAAGAATCCTAAGACTAAGAAAAATAGATTTAATAAAAGAAGATACTTTAAGAAGAATACTAGTAAGTATAAGAAGGTTCCTAATTATAGGAAAAAAAAAGAAGTAGCTCAATCTAAGACTGCCACCAAAGAGTGTTGGACTTGCGGCAAAGAAGGACACTTTGCTAAAGACTGCCCTAATAAGAAAGATAAAGAAAGTATTAAGATTATTAATACAATATTAGACTATGCAGATCAAGAAGAATTAGATATCCTATATGCTATAGAAATATCAGACATAGAAGATGATGATAACACTAGTATCTATAGTGTTTATACAGACAGTGATTCAGAAGACTATAGTGATGAGTACGAAGACTCTCAGGATACCTTAGACTTATATATGATGCAGACTGATCTAGGCGATCTAGATAGTGAATATATAGACTTTGAAGACGCTTGGTATAAGTGTATATTAAGCCCCTTTCTGAAGAAAAGATGGACTGTTAGTAATCCTGAATTACTAACGTATGTACCTGGATGTTACTTTGATGAAAGACATTATTGCACATTTGAGATGAAATGTTGCAAAAAAGACTTTACATGCGTAGAATGTTTTGAGATCATACAGACAGAGTTATTTATGGTTTGTATTATTTGTCAACTACACTACCACGAAGACTGTTGGAGAACTAGATTTAGAATAATTTATACTAACCAGTATGACACTCAAATAGACTTAGATATTAAAACCTATTACCAAGACATTGATAGGAATATAGCCAAAAGATTGCAAGAAAATGAAGACTTCAAAGGAAAAGGAATTTCCTATGACTTAGACGAATACCATTCTGATGATAGTTCAGAAGACCAAATTCCCTTAGATTTTATAGATAAACCTCAGAAAGGAATATCTATCTTAGAAAAGAATAATTTAGGCATTTCTACTAAACCACATGCTTGTTTTGTAGAATTGTTCGTTCAACATAAAGACTATCCTAAAAGACTTTCAGCTTTTATAGATACAGGGTGCTCTCAAAGTATTTGTAAGGCTAATGCCTTCCCTGAAGACTACTTTTTAGACAGTACTCAAGAAATCTATGGTAAAGTGGCTAATGGAGATCCATTTACCTTATACTTTCAGACTATTCCTATTTATTTTAAATTAGGAAATCAGACCAACAAAACCGTTAATCATCGATTTTGGATAATGGATCCTCGTCCTAGTTTCACAGGAAACATTATTTTAGGACAAGACTTTATTAGTAAATATCATCCTTATACTTAGTATAACGATAAGATATTAATTAGTGACCAAGAGGAATTTAATATTAAAGCTCCTCTAATAGATCATAAGACTGTCTTTGACCTTATGCAGGTCAAGCCCAATTATAGACCCATCAAACATCAGAGTTCTTCAGCTGAGCATGGTGGACCTAGACCTACAACCCAACAAGAAGCCCTAGACATTACTAAACCCTTACAAAAAGAGTGTAAGTGTCTAGACCAAAAGTGTTATAAGCAAATAGCGCTTATACAACAAGACATTTTAGATCATGCCCAACATACATTATTACAGGTTCAAGCCATATCCAAACAGAAGAAAATGGATATAGAAGTAGAAAAAGAACAGATTAGGCAACTAGCTGAGCCTACTTTAGGAGAAAATCCCATTGCTAAGTGGGATAAAGACCAAAGCTACTGTGAAATCATCCCTATTAACCCAGACGCCACTATCAATGGTGGAAACTATAAGAAAGGATACTCACAAGAAGACAGGGAAGAATTCAAGAAATACATAGAAGAAATGCTTAAGTTAGGCATTATTAGAGAAAGTAAAAGTAGACATAATAGCTTAGCCTTCTATGTTCAAAATGAATCTGAAAAAAGAGGAAAAAGACGCATGGTTATAGACTATAGACAATTAAATAAGAATTGTGAATTTGATTCTTATAAGATACCAGACAAGAATAATTTGATTAATTTAATCGAAGATAGAATAATTGTTGATACCAAAATTAGTATGCTGATGTGGACGAATAATAAGAAGACACGTGTCAATCTACGTGGCACAATAACAACGAGGAAGATTGTTTCCCCGACCAACATACTCACTCCGAGCAACAAATACCCTCCGAGGAACTCTTATCTTCCGAGGAACTCCAATGCTCCGAGGAACTCTTGGACGACGAGCAACTAAGGCGGTTCGAGCTGCACCTCGATCACAGCATTAATTGCCAGATAATCAACAGTTCAACGATTCATTGAATGCTTATCATCTTGACAAACACGTTTGAAGAACATTAAATGAATTACCCTTTCATATGTGTATCATTTAATGTAACACCCTTTCATGTACAGCCTAAGGGCTATAAATACCTTGTTTCACCCTCATTGTAGGGGACCGGAATTTCTTGATAGATCTTGTAATCGAGAATTCCCAAACACTCAGCAATAACATAACAGTGGACGTAGGCCATTCTTATAAGGCTGAACCACTTTAAAAATCTTTGTCTCATTTTATTTATCTGTGATTGAATAATTAGAGCGATATAATTTTTTACATCAACAGATTGGCGCCGTCTGTGGGAACGATTTGTTATTATCGTTTTTCACCAAAAATCATTCATCACCAATGGCGGATAACCCAGAATCTAGCAATCGAAACACTGGAAATGCTGGAAATCCTCCAAATCCCTCTGCACCTCCAGATCTGGCCGGGATCATGACAAATCTGGCTCAAGGACAAACCGCCATGCAAGAGACGATGCGGCAACTCATACAAACTCTTCATGGCGGCGCACCTGCACAGTCAAGGCATCGAAGTGGTCAGAGGCAAACCTATTTACTTTCTTCGCGATCCAGGCGTACTGAATCATATCGTAATAAGGAATCTGATGATTTCTCTTATCAACCTGGGCAAACTTCGTCAATACGGGTTACAGATACTGAAAAACGTGTCACCCTTTCCCCTGAAAGGGCCAGCGCATTGGAAAGGTTAAGTAGGGCCTCTCCTTTCAGCCGATTAGGCCCTAGGAGGAATAGGAGTCCACCTAAGACCATGTCGAGGAGTTTTCGACAACCATCAGATCTAAGAGAAGGATCAGCACAGTCACGACCAGCTGCTCGTCAAGATAGATCTCAAGAGGCTACTTCAGAATGATCAATTGATCGAACCAATAGGCCCGAGGAAGGAAATGAAGCGTGGAAAGGATCCCTTCAACGGTTGGAGGATAGGTTGGGAGAAATGGCTAAGGCAAAGAATCCCCTACAACGAACTTTTGTTCAAGGGACACCTTTTGTCCAGCCCATTGTGAATTTTCCTACACCGTCAAAATTTAAAGCCCCTGTGGTGACCCCCAAATACGATGGAAAGACAGATCCTGTTCTTCACATAGAGCAATATCAAGCTGCTGCCGACATCTATGCTGTCCCCGATGAGATGAGATGTAGGGCATTCTCGGGAACTCTTACCGGATCTGCCCAGATATGGTACAACAATCTTCCTCGGGGTAAGATTTCAACTTTCTTTCAATTGGCCGAGTTGTTCATTGGCAATTTCTGTTTTGGAGCAAAGCCAGTAAAAAGAGTAGCACACTTGTTAAGTGTTAGACAAAAATCTGGTGAGAGCACTAGAGACTACATAACTCGTTTCAATAACGAGAAGCTGGAAGTCATAGATTATGAGGAAAAGACAGCAATCACCGCCTTGATGAGTGGGTTATTGCCTAATAAGTTGTATTACACTTTGGCAAAAGATCCACCTAAAACTATGTCAGAGTTGATGGCAAAAGCGGCCAAAATCATGAATGCCGAGGAGGCTATGGCTGCAAAAAAGAATATGGATAAAGACACCAAGGTGGAAGTCGACAAGTCTAAGAATAAAGAGCATAAGGGCAATGGCGGTGACAAGCGTTCCAGAAATAATAAGTCGTCATGGGAAGTCCTGAAGAAATACGATAATTATACTCCCTTGAAAATGGGTATTAATCATGTCTTGGAAGAAATCAAGAATAGCGAGGAGGTAAAGTGGCCGAAGAAACTGAGGTCAGACCCCGATGCGAGGAACAGGGATAAATATTGCGAGTTCCACAAGGATCATGGCCATATGACTAAGAATTGCATAGCTCTTCAGAACGAGATTGAAACACTCATCCGAAGAGGAAAGCTAGCAAAGTATGTTGATCGGGGAGGTGAAAGAAGAAATAATGATCGAACTAGAGAGAGATCTAGATCTCCTCGTCGAGCAGAGGAGAAAAAGAAGAGAGAACATGAAGATGATGCCGAGGATGACCCCGATCTTCCCAAGAAACCAAGGCAGCCAGAACGAGAGGTATTTTCCATACGTTTTGGATCATTTGATTGTAATGTTATTACAGGAGGAGATGCAGGAGGATGAGACCTTACTGCAGAAAGAAAAGCTTACCTCGGAGAGGCACAAGCTTGCTCGTACATTCAGCGAATAAATTTGGCCGAGGAGGATCGTCCGAGGAAGGTAAATAAAGAGAAGCTGGTAATTAGCTTTTCAAAAAATGACCTGACAGGTGTTCTTTACCCTCACGACGACCCTTTGGTGATCAAAATGAGGATGAAAGAAGTAGTGATATCAAGGGTGCTGGTAGACAATGGTAGTTCAGCAGACATCATGTACTATTCATGCTTTGACAGCTTGAATTTAAAATTATCTCAATTGGAACCTTATCACAGACCTCTTTTGGGTTTTGCTGGCGAGAAAGTTTTTCCACTTGGGACGATCAAGTTGGACATATTCATTGGAACTTGGCCTGCTTGTCGAACAGAGAGAATACGCTTCTTTGTGATGGATAAGAATGTGCAGTCAACCTACAACATCATCATGGGAAGAGTTGGTTTGAAGAAGTTCGAAGCAGTTCCATCTACAGTACATCAATGCTTAAAATTCCCAACAAATTTTGGAGTAGGAGTTGTGAAAGGTGATCAAAAAGTAGCTCGGGAATGCTATTATTCATCTGCCGAGCAAGAAGAGCTTGAAGAGTCAAGGAAAAAGACTACTACCTACCAGGTGGATGAAGGTACAGAAATTGAAACACTGGATCCACGAGATGAATCCCAACTTGTAAAAGGACAAGTGGTGGAATCTACAGAGAATGTTATTCTGGACGACGAGCACCCTGAACGAGTAACCCAGATAGGTTCAACGTTGGATGCTTCAATAAAACAGGAGTTGATAACTTTCTTGAGAAACAGGAAGAAAACTTTTGCGTGGAGTCATGAAGACATGCCAGGAATAGATCCAAACTTTTTATGTCATGAGCTCAATGTGAATAAGGAGATCAAGCCTGTAAAGCAGAGAAGAAGGGTATTTAGCCCCGAGAAGAATCAGGCTATACAAGAGGAGGTCGAGAAGCTCCAGAAAGCCCAATTCATTGAAGACGTGAAGTATCCAGACTGGTTAGCAAACGTGGTGATGGTAAAAAAGAAAAACAATAAATGGAGAATGTGTGTTGATTTCACCGATCTTAACAAGGCATGCCCAAAGGATCATTTTCCATTGCCCAAAATTGATCAACTAGTGGATGCTACCTCGGGACACGAGCTGCTCAGCTTCATGGATGCTTACTCTGGCTACAACCAGATCAAAATAAAACCTGAAGATAGGGAAAGTACTTCTTTTATTACCCCTAGGGGAACTTATTGCTATAATGTTATGCCTTTTGGTTTGAAAAATGCAGGAGCGACATACCAGCGGCTGATGAACAAGGTTTTCACCGAACATATCAGTTGCAACATGGAAGTCTATGTCGATGATATGCTGACAAAGAGCAAGAAAGCTGCTGATCATCTAGTTGACTTAGCTCAGACCTTTGATCAACTGGATAAATACCAAATGAAGCTCAACCCGACGAAGTGTACATTTGGAGTACGAGAAGGGATGTTCCTCGGATACATCGTCAATCAGCGAGGCATTGAGGCGAATCCAGAAAAGATCAAAGCTCTTTTAGGGTTGCGATCTCCAACGACGAAGAAAGAGGTGCAGAGTCTTACAGGACGAGTTGCAGCGCTCAATAGATTTGTATCTCGAGCACCTGATAGGTGCCTTCCATTCTTCAAAACACTCCGAAAAACTTTCGAGTGGAATGATGAATGTGAAAAAGCCTTTCAAGACTTGAAGAAATATTTGGGAACACCTCCATTGCTGTCCAGACCAGTGATGGGCGAAAAGTTGTACTTATATCTGGCAGTATCAGAGAATGCAGTCAGCTCGGCACTGATCAGATTGGATAATGGAGTCCATAAGCCAATTTATTACACAAGTAAGGCTTTCCGAGGTGCAGAGATCAGGTACCCGAAGTTGGAAAAATTGGCATTGGCATTAATTAAAGCAAGTAGAAGAATGAGGCCATATTTCCAGGCCCATACCATCATTGTGTACACCGACATGCCATTACGACAAGCCCTTCATAAGCCAGAAAAATCAGGGAGACTGATGTACTGGGCAATAGAGCTCGGTGAATATGATATTGTGTATGAACCCAGATCATCACTAAAAGGACAGGCCGTAGCAGATTTTATAGCAGAATTTACTTATCCTGATACCCCCGAGGAGCAAAAGTTACTTGCTGATCGACCTGTGGATGTTACAGGATCAACAAACATGAGCCCAGACCAACTCCGGTTGGTAAAAGGACGAATGGATGTTAAAAAATCTACAGACATAAGCTCAGACCAACCCCGGTTGGTAAAAGAACTTGTGGATGTAGAAGGATCATCAACTTCAAACTCAGACCAGCTCCAGTTGGTAAAAGAGCGAGAAGAGATGGTCGACGAGGAGCGAAAAATACCAAGGGAGGATGAAAGGAAGCAACAAATATTTCACCGAGGAACTCTATCAGATAAGTAATTTGAAGACGGGTTACCTATATGGAGATTATATGTAGATGGCTCATCTTGCACAGCAGGTTGTGGGGCAGGAATTATTTTGAACACCCCAGATGAGATTGACATGGAATATGCCTTGCGATTCCAATTCAAAGCCTCCAATAATGAGGCTGAGTATGAGGCCATGATAGCAGGTCTTAATTTAGCAAAGATTATGGAAGCGCAACAATTGATGGTATTCAGTGATTCTCAATTGATTGTGAATCAGATGATGGGAACGTATGCGGTTAAAGGAGAATTAATGGTCAAGTATCATGCCAAAGTAATGGAGTTATTGGCAGAATTTGATGCGATTCAGTTAGTCAGAATACCAAGAATAGAGAATGCACGAGCAGACGCACTGGCCCGACTAGCATCAGCTACTCGTACCGAACTGCGAAGAACAATACCAATTGAAGTATTAGAAAGTCGGAGCATAGATGAAAACCTGACGATGAATATTATCACCCTTGATTTAGGACCATCTTGGATGGATCCCATCAGGGCATATGTTGAAGAAGGAGAATTACCGAAAGATAAGCTCGCTGCCAAGAAATTGAAATATAAAGCTGCTCGGTATGTACTAACTAATGGTATTTTGTATAGACGAGGAATTATGGCAGGTTTGCAAAGATGTGTACATCCTTCCGAGGTGAAAGAATTAATTGAAGAAATCCATGAAGGGTCCTGTGGAGCTCATGTAGCAGGTCGGACACTTTTGCAAAGGGTGATGACTCAAGGATACTACTGGCCGACGATGAGGGCTAATTGTATAGCCTATGCCAAGAAATGTGACAAGTGCCAACGTTTTTCCTCCATCCGACGAACTCCACAAGCATTATTGACACCCATAACTTCCCCTTGGCCATTTGCCATGTGGGGCATTGATTTGGTTGGACCATTGCCGACCACCCGAGGAAGATTCAAGTACCTCGTCGTCGCAGTAGACTATTTTACTAAGTGGGTAGAAGCTGAGCCACTTATTGATATGCCATACGAGAAGGTATACCAGTTCGTTTGGAAGAATATAATCTGTCGATATGGTCTCCCTCTTGCCTTCATCACAGACCATGGAACACAATTTGATAACGAGGAATTTGCTGCCTATTGTCATCAGTCGAACATTTTGAAGGTTCATTCAGCACCAGGCCATCCTCAAAGCAATGGACAGACTGAGGTGACGAACAGAACATTATTAAATGGTTTGAAGAAGAGGCTAAGTGAGGCTAAAGCTAATTGGATTAACGAGCTACAGTCAGTACTGTGGGCTTACCGAACAACTCCCCGAGCAGCAACTGGAGAATCACCCTATATGCTGACGTTTGGAAGTGAGGCTGTAATACCTGCCGAGTTGGGTCTTCCAACACATAGAGTGCTGAATTTCAATTCCCCAGTCAGTGACTTGATGGGAAGACTGGATTTGGATATGCTCGAGGAGGTTAGAGAAGAGGCAGCCATTAGGAATGCTGCATATCAACAACGAACAACTCTGTTCTACAACAAGAGGGTGAAGAAATGCGATTTAAAAGAAGGAGATTATGTGCTAAAGAAGGTCATTCAGAAGCACAATAAATTGGAAGCAAACTGGCATGGACCTTACCGAGTTACAGAAGTTGTTCGACCAGGAACTTATCGAATAGCAACTCTAGAAGGAGAGGAATTCAAGAATGCTTGGAATGCTGAACACCTACGCAAGTATTATCAGTGATGTAAAATGTACAGCAGTTCCATCAATATGAATAAAACGATGATGTTTCACCATTTTTCTCTCCTTTGTTTGAAAGTTTTTCGGGGAATACTAGTGTTGTACACTACGCTGTTCAACAGCAAAAAGAAGACGATAGTTCAGACCCACGACCAACTCCGGTTGGTAAAAGGGCGAGAACAAACTATACTCCTTTGGTTAGGAGACATACACTAGCGTGACCAACTCCGGTTGGTAAAATAACTAGTAGATAGTTCGAAAGAACCTGATAGTTCGAGCGTGATCAACTTCGGTTGGTAAAATAGCAAGAACAAATTATACTCCTTTGGTTAGGAGGCGTACACTTGCGTGATCAACTTCGGTTGGTAAAAGAGCTTGTGGACAAGATAGTTCGAAAGAACCTGATAGTTCAAACCCATGACCTACTCCGGTTGGTAAAAGGGCAAGAACGACATTCTTAAAAATGCCAATTTTGGCTGGTTAAGAAACAAAATATGCCAACTTAAGTTGGTCGGAAGGTAAAATCATTCCAGAAAATACAAAAAATTCCAAACTGAACCAAGTATAGTTGGTCGGTGATCAAAACCCACTAACTGTAGTTGGTCGACGAGGATAATTTATCGACTTTGGTTGGTCGGACACATTTTATGAAAAAATTTACCAAGTATGGCTGGTCGGGGATAAAAACCCATCAACTGTAGTTGGTCGACAAACACAATTTAACAACCTTGGTTGGTTGGAAACATTTTAAACATTTTATACTCATTACTTTATTATTAAATGATTGAGCAACATTGATACTTGTAATTTTTATTACTAAGTTGGTTGATGAACAACACAATATTGTTATCTTTTTAACAGATACATATGTATAAATGTAAAAGTGTTAGACAAGTATAAAAGAATAGCAATACAGATTTGCAAACAAAAATGAAAGTCTTTCATTAAATTCAAAATAAATTACAAGCTACATATATGTGCTAACTGTTACATTGAAAAACCTATTCTATTGGTTTCTTTCCTTTAGCTTTTGAAACAGGCTCCTCACCAGCAGGAGGATCCTCCAGGCAAAGAGGAGAATTAATGAAGTTAATATCTCTGAGCATTCCGACGTTCATCACAGAAGGTGTATCCAAGAGATGCTCGGGACGAGATACGTCAACTTGAGAGTGAAGATTATAGTCACCAAGATATTTTGAAATTAAGCTTCGAGGAATGGCACGAGCTGGGATCCATTCCATGTCCAATTTATAGGGTGGTACGGGCAAGTCTAGTAGCCCAGGGCTATGATAATCCCACAGGTAGTGCCCCTGTTCGAGCTTCAACACACCAAGGGCGTTCAACCATCCCTGTTTATAACCTTCATTATTGGCATTTTCAATGCGAGCATCCAAGTGATAAAGGGCTTCATTGTAGCCTGCCATCCAGAACTCACGAGGTTGTTTGTGGAATTGGAAAGTTAATTTCTCTATCTGCTCATGAAAGTTCTTGACAAGAGCATCCTTATTATCCAGAGCAGATTTGGTCGATGCAAGTTGATCCTCCAGAGTTAGGATTTTCTTGGACATTTCAGACAAAGCCCGATCTTTTGCGTTCAACTGGTACGCTTGAGTTTCCAATGTTGACAGAGTACGAGCTTCTTCAATACTACGAGGAGTTCTTGATCATCCCCGAGCAGCTGACATGCTTCGTTCCTCGTTAACATCCTGGGCAGCTCTTCCCCGCCCATGAGAACCTCTTCCTCGACCCCGAGCAGCAGGAGAAGTACCTGATCTTCTTAAGGTATCCAGTTCTTGCCTTAATTTGGCATTCTCAACCTCTAAGAATGAGAAACCCTAATCGGTAACCGGTACTAAAGCAGTGGAAGATGAAGCTGCAGACTCATACTGTGCCAACTTTTTCTGCAAATTATTGTTCTCTTGTTCCAGCAGCTCGGCGATCTGCCTGCAGGCCTCAACTTCACCTTTTAGGGTTCTCTCCCTGACATCGTATCCAGCAATGATCTTTTTATGGCCTGTTTCAGAAGAAAGCTGTTGATATCTATTTTCATACTCCTTGTGCAACAAGGCAGTTGATTCATTGTGTTGATTCTGAAGATCTTCTAAAGTACAATGAAGTTCCTCGATCAATTCGTAGTATGCCACATTATTGGCCACAGATCGATCAAGTAAATCCTTCAGGTACCGGTAAGCCTCAACTGCTTGCTCTGAGGCATCATGGCCAAGGATGTCGGCAATCTCTGATACACTCAGGTCTGTATGACCAGCTTTATAATATTCATGGCATTGTTGCATCAACTTCGTATCATGGGCAGATATCAGTTCCATTCTAGCCATAAACTAATAAAGAGGAGAAGGCAAGAGTTAATAAATAAAAACAGACAGAGTATCAACAATGTAGAGGAACAAAAAGATGTGATTTTATTACATCATCAACAAGATTACATCATTTGGAATACAGAAGTACAAGTAAGAAGAAAAACAGAAAGATAGTACCGAACAACTTCACACCTTTTCCTTGTCTCCCAAGACTTTCTCGGGAGGCTGGGACGAGGAGCTTGGTTGCTCGGTGGGAACATTGATCTGATCGGTAGAAGCTGGGACTTGTTCTGGAGGAGTAGGCAAGGAAGAAATCTCCTCGGTGGCTGTCTGGTTGGTTGGTGGAACAAGGACTTGATCATCCCCTGTCATTGAAGATTCTTCAGATGCAGCCTCGTCTTCATCTTCGTCTTCAATAACTGGAGGAGGACCAGGGAGATGTTGTTGAAACAACTCGGAGTCCTCGCTCACCTTCAATTCTTGCAAGGCAGCAACCCAACCATCATGGAAGAATTTCAAACTTCCATAATTCACCTGGATCATCATTGCAGCTACCCCCTATCCCATCCTTTATCCCAACCAGTCCGAAAGGATTTCTTCACAGCCGTTTTTCTCTTCATCTTCTCCGAGGAGAGCTTCTCGGATAGAAGGTCCTCGGAGGCTTTAAGCTTGGCCTTCAACTCCTCCTTCTCACGATTTGCCTCGCGCAGAAGTGTCAACTCTTCCTCAGCTGACTTCAGCTTATTCTCAAGCTCCCTAAAGCCTGAAAGTTTCTCGGCATAGTCTTTATTCTCTCTCTCCAAGTCCTTCACCTTATTACCCAGTTGTACCTTCTCTGCATCAGACGCAGCCAACTTCTTCTCCCATTCAATTTTATCCTCGTCATACTTCTGACGAGATTCACTCACAGATTTGATAGCTTTCTCCAATGCTCCTTCCACAGTGGACGAGGAGCAAGAAGCTTTGATCGCTTCATCCTTTTTAAGGATTATATTGAAACAACTTGTCAACTGTAATCAGAAAAGGGAAATGATATCAGAAATAAATATGGGAAATAACAATATGAAAAACTCAAAGTAGAAATACTTACTGAAGCAAGATGACGAGCAGCCAGAGAAGTAACCATATCCCGAGTAAGGTCCTCTTCAGTACCTTGCACCTCGGGAATGGGTGAAAATATTGCCAAGCTCATCGTAGAGCTCGGAGGAATAATGATTAGAACACCATCTCCACCAGCTGGGAGCTGGGGAATGGCTCCAGAAATACTGACCGAGGAGGATTTCCTCAGTCTCGTCGGTGCCTTTTCAACAACCTCAACCAAAGAAGAACTTTTAGTTGGTGAGATACTGATTACTTCAACAGGTGCATCCTTCTGCACAGGAGCCAATGGGGGCTTCTCGACAGCCTTTTGAGAAGCAACAGGAGGGGTGGCATCTTTATTCTTTGTCCCTTTTTGGACATCAACCTTATTTTTCTTCCCAGCAGAGGAAGTTTCCTCGAAGAGAGTGGGAACTCTTCTCTTGCCCATTCTTTGGCTCAAAGGAATGTGAGATTCCGGATCAGAGTCTTCAGGAATTTGCACTGGATCACTGATGCTGACCACAGGACGAGCAGTAAAGGACGACGTATAGCTCCTATACTGCAACAAGTATGAAGCAGACCTGATGTGCTCGTCTGCAATTTTCTGATGCAAACTCCAGATATGTTTCAATTGCCTTATATTAACTTCTGATTCTTTGGGAGTTTTTCTCTTGCTGTCAACTGCAAACAAAAATAAATTGAAATGTCAATCATGCATTTTGTCAAACATGATGAAATCATAATTTTAAAAATAAAATAAAATGAAAATAACCTATCCCATTGCCATATGGGAGGCATTTGGGACCTTCATACACGTCGTCTCCGACTAAAGGAGCATGTTGCCAATTTTTGAAAACTAATCCATGTTCAAAATAATCCCTGTTAGCATCAGGGAGGTTGACTACTAAAGCCCTATTCAAAAATATGGTTTTTAAATAATAAATATTATCTAAAATAGCCCATCTATAGCAATACATAATCTCAGGAATTCCTATACGAGTTCCATGAGTTTGATTTAACTTATGCACCCCATTAACTATTCTCCATGTATTGGGGGCTACTTTTGCAGGAACAACATCGAAATGTTGACAGAATTCTAAGCATAAAGAGTTAGGTGGAAAAGAAAATCCACACTCAGCAATAAAGAGGCTGGGGAACCAATGTCCCTCAGCCAAACGAAAATAGTCAAAGGGCTCAGGAAGATTCTCTAAAGATACCCAAGACGGAATGGAATAATCAGAACGGAATTTTTCAATAGATTCAATAATATAAACCATGGTGAATAAAAGGAGAAAGAAGAGGATCTTACAGGAAGAATGGAGATCTGTTGACAACGAACGAAAACAAGGATGAACGCACAAGAGAAAGAAAAACTATGGAGAATTCGAAAACAAGAAAATTGGAAAAGGTAGAGGACGGTATGATTGCTTGGGAAGTTTAAATACTTTGCCTTGGGAACCAGCGAAAGAAATGATTACATAAAAGAAACTATTGCGCTCCCGGCGGCTAAAAGGACAAAAAGTGCACGAAGATCGAAGCGCTTATGAAAAGGCAAAAAGGCGGATACTGTGAATTTGAAAGGAAGTTCAAATACAAAGAAAATGCTCCTAAAACCCAGGGAAGTCATTTAATATTGCCATATACCGAGAAAGAATGTTCCATACTCCTCAAAGTTCGAAATATGAAACATTGGGGGCTTCTGTTGATACCAAAATTAGTATGCTGATGTGGACGAATAATAAGAAGACACGTGTCAATCTACGTGGCACAATAACAACGAGGAAGATTGTTTCCCCGACCAACATACTCACTCCGAGCAACAAATACCCTCCGAGGAACTCTTATCTTCCGAGGAACTCCAATGCTCCGAGGAACTCTTGGACGACGAGCAACTAAGGCGGTTCGAGCTGCACCTCGACCACAGCATTAATTTCCAGATAATCAACAGTTCAACGATTCATTGAATGCTTATCATCTTGACAAACACGTTTGAAGAACATTAAATGAATTACCCTTTCATATGTGTATCATTTAATGTAACACCCTTTCATGTACAGCCTAAGGGCTATAAATACCTTGTTTCACCCTCATTGTAGGGGACCGGAATTTCTTGATAGATCTTGTAATCGAGAATTCCCAAACACTCAGCAATAACATAACAGTGGACGTAGGCCATTCTTATAAGGCTGAACCACTTTAAAAATCTTTGTCTCATTTTATTTATCTGTGATTGAATAATTAGAGCGATCTAATTTTTTACATCAATAATAATATTCAGTAAGTTTGATTGCAAATCAGGCTTCTGGCAAATTAAGATGCATCCAGACAGTATTACTTGGATAGCCTTTAGTGTGCCCCAAGGAAAATACGAATGGCTAGTCATGCCATTTGGATACTTGAATGCTCCTCAAGTTTTCCAAAGAAGAATGGATAATATATTTAGACCTTATTCAGAATTTTGTCTTGTTTACATTGATGATATTCTTGTAGCTAGTAAGACTGAGATAGAGCATGTAGACCATCTTAAAAAGATTATTCTAGAATTAGACAAACATGGTATTGTTATTTCCGAAAGGAAAATGCAATTATTTCAGACTGAGATAGACTTTGTGGGAATGCATATTAATAAAGGAAAATTATCCTTAGCAGAACACATAACCAAAAAGATTCTCGAGTTCCCAGACCAACTCAAAGATAGAAAACAATTACAATCATTTTTAGGATTGCTTAATTGTGCTGCAGACTTTATTAAAGACCTTGCTTCGAAAAGACAAAGCTTAACATCCAAATTAAAAGGAACAGACAAAACTAATCCCTTTTATTGGACTGAAGACTAGGGGTGGGCACGGTCCGGTCCGGTCCGGTCCGGTCCGGGTTTTGCCTATTTTTTTGACCTCAATTTTTTTGGACCGAGACCGGACCGATTAATTCGGTTAACCTACTAATTCGGTCCAGGCTATTTTCGGTCCGGTCCGGGGTAAAATTCGGTCCTGACCCTATTTTATATATATGTACATTTTATGAATTTTTTTTATCTATTTTTCTCACAAATATATATACAAAAAAATAATACTCGAAACTCCAAGTGATATTTAACCCAAATAAAAAAATGTCTATACATATATCAAATGTTACAAATTAAATTCATAAGTTATATACATTAATTCAAAAACTATACATAAGAAACACAATAACATTATTTTTATTATATATATATTGGAATCGGTCCGGTCCGGTCCAAATCGGTCTTTTAATATAGTGGACCGCGGACCGGACCGGTTTAATCGGTTTTTAGGTTTTGTGAACCGATTTTCGGACCGGTTTCAAAATAGCCTTAATTTTCGGTTCGGTCCAATCGGTCCATTAGGATCGGTCTTTTTTTTGTCCACCCCTACTGAAGACGATTTTAAAGTAATAAGACAAATTAAAGATGCAGTCAAAAACATTCCTTTACTTGAACTGCCTAATGCAGAAGATCAGTTTATAGTAGAAATAGATGCCTCTGATAAGCAATGGGGAGCAGTATACTTTGCCATTGATCATCAGACAAAAAAGAAAAAACTGTGTAGACATAGTTCTGGAACGTTCACAGACCCAGAAACAAGATACACTGCCCACGAAAAAGAAGTCTTAGCGATAGTAAGGGCAATAGAAAAATATATGTTGTTTCTTAGACCTAAACATTTTAATGTTTATACAGACTCTTCTTATGCAGTAAAATTCAGAGACTTAGATTTATCCAAATCAAGGACTAATAGACTCATTAGATGGCAGCAATTGCTTAATGGTTATGACTTCTCTGTTATTCATATTAAGGGAAGTAAAAATACCATTCCAGACATTATATCAAGAGAACCAATGTTTGCTAACACTAATATAATTTCATGTTTTATGTTACAAACAGAAGACCTAGAAGACATGAGTTCCTCTGGAGCAAATAGACTGAACAAAGAAGACGTTGCAGACTATCTTAGACGCGTAAGACCAAATGCTGGTACGCAACGACAGACTCATATTCAAGACTCTCAAGAAAGACCAATCCTAGAGAACTTCGATGATATCTTAGTTCCCCCTGGAAAATCTAGACAAGAGATTATTTCTCAAAATAGACTCATTGGGAAGATGTATTTCCCCCAATACAGACCCGATCAAAGATACCCAGACTTGATCAAATTTAGACGAGAATTCTCAGAAGACGAAAATACCCTTGTAGATGCCATATGGTGGAACGTGAAGAATAGACTCTGGATTGAGTTCAAACAAAATTTGGTAGCCATTGCCAGATTCATGAGAACCCAAAGACTCGCAGTTACCCAGCTCAGTGGTAATACTGTGCCTAGACCTCAGACACAGACTTATGCTCAGACTCTTGGAGAATCCTCCAAAACTAGACCTACTGACTTCTGTTATCAGAAAAAGACATTTAAGACAAAGATTGTTATACCATTCGGTCATAATAATCTCCCATTAACTGAAGACTTTAAAAAAGAATCTAATAACATTATTGATCATTTTAATATGTTATTATCAGGAATAAATGGAGATGCCTTAATAGTTAAAGGTTTTTTCAAAGACGTGCCAAAAATATATCTTTTTGGAAAATCAGAAATGGCACATATAACCCTTGCAGACCACGAGTTCATTGGACTCGTCCAGATAAAAGACATTGAAGACTCTGTTGTTCTTGGAAAAATAGTCCATGAATATATCAAGAAGGTTGAAGACTTCCTTCCCCTATTTGCTAGAATCTATCAAATTGCTCCAAGTTCCTGTAGAGGAATGAGAGTCGAAGGATTTAGACTCGTTAGATTTTCCAGCTACATATTTGAAGATGTAGAGATTTTATCTGAAGACGAGACTAAGGAATTAATTATTAATAAGTCCAAGCTCCAGATTGCTCAAGCCCTGGAGACCATAGAAATTATGGAGTTATTAACAGGAGAAGACAGGTGGTACACTGCCTACCACAAAGAAGACCTAATAATCCAAGCAGATGAGCCATTCAATGGTAGGCTCAAGAAAGAATCCAAGGAAGTGGTAGAGATAGCTTTGCCAGCCAGCCTTAAAATCGTAGGTCTCATTGATGAATTTTTCAACAATACCCTACTTAGCGAAGATAAGGAAGAAGAAGTCACAGATAAGATGAAGATGGGACCCTTGATAAAGGAGGAATTATTAGAAATTGAGGATGCTCTGCATTAAGACCTTCCATTATTGCAAGGAGACAGCGATAAAGACAGACCGGTCCCATACGTACCCATATATTTGCTTTTTAGATAAAGAAGACGGAGAGTGGAGTAAGAGTCAAGACTGATTGCAAGACGCCAAACCTGCTTTTGGTAAAGCAGAAAGAAAGATTCGAAGACTGTAGACCTTTAATAATTATGTTTCAAAACCGGATCTCCTTTATTTACCGGTTACCAGTCATTGTGTAATCCCTTGATCTATAAAAGGGAGTAGTAGGAGTTGTAGAAGAGATATGAGTAGTAGGAGAGGGAGAGATAACTAGACTTCTATGCTTGTAATAAATGATATGTATATGAGTGAGTAAACCTCTCATAGTTAGGGGAGAGGGGAGAGTTGTATTTACTTATGATATGCAATAAAAGTGTTTTTCTTTTCCTCTTATGTTAAGTTGTTATTATTTTCCAAATTGTCTCCAACTTTCTGTTCATAGAGGACTATTGTGTGGAACCTCTGGTGTAGCACACAAGGTGTTATACTGGTGAACCGCCGTCAGGTGCCGATTTGCCGTGAGCCGTTAGCCAGGTGGGCGTTAGGCATGAAGGCGTACAGGCAGGAAATGGGTCAACCGCCAAAGTAGTGGATTGAGGTGCGACACATAAAAAGAGAGTTGTAGGAGATCGAGACCGGAGAAAAATAATAGCAAAGCTGAAGAGACAAAGAAAAGAAGATAAAAATATTGCAGACCAGAAGGAAGGTATAAACTCGAACCAAACCCTTAACTATTCTACATATTATTGTTTTAAAAAAAAATCTTTTATGAGCTTACAGATCACTAAAGACTTTTTAGAATTTGTTAATCAAACAAGTTTAGACTTAACTAGAGAAATTCAAGGCTGGACTCTTACAGACCCTAAAGATAAAAAACTTATAGAATCTGCTTTAGTATATGCAGGTGGTACTTTTAAATACATAAAACAGATCATTGAGTGGTTAGGAAGAGAAGTACCTAGAATAGAAATAATTAGAACAGGGATCCGAGATATCTTTAGACAAAAACTAAGAACTGAAGATTTTGCAGAAGAACTATCAAGACCTGAAAAATATCAAGAATACACTAGGATACTTGAAGACAGTATAGACGTATTAAAATTTGTTAGACGTAAAAGGTTAGCTGAAACAAAGGCTACTTTAATTAGAGCCGGAGGAATCCGTCCTCTCCTTAAAAACGTAGAGACAGCTGCCCCTAGAACATACCGTAGATTTTTGTCATCTTATGGTGATAATAATTTAGACGAATTTATAGATAACGATATAATTGATATTATTAATCAAATATATAAAGAAACTAGACAGGTAAACCCACGATACCGTATAAGGTATTTAAGACTAG
Source organism: Sambucus nigra (assembly GCA_949130495.1). NCBI lineage: Eukaryota > Viridiplantae > Streptophyta > Magnoliopsida > Dipsacales > Adoxaceae > Sambucus > Sambucus nigra. The sequence goes on along the minus strand of OX422224.1, from coordinate 116,836,995 downwards.
AATATTTTCCCGCAAAACCTATTTCAATTTCTAGATTCCCCGAAGAAACTATTTATATAGATAATCCTCTCTATTCAGAATTCCAGTACGATAGTGACGGAAGAAGCTTAAGAAGTAGCAGCAGCCCTGAAACTTCTACACTTAGACTTCCAGATTAATTAGGCTTTAAAATAAGCTTAAGAGACTTTAGAAATCATTGGGGTAAGAATTGATATTCCCCAAAACTTAGAAAAAGTTAAAAGACATTGCGGTCCCAAAAGGTGGTCCTAAAGAGACAAACGCGGTCCTTAGACACATTCGGACGGTAGCTAATCCGCATTCCATCCGCATAGAACGATCCGCATAGGAGCCAGACTCTCTCTCTCTCTCTCTCTCCCTCTCTCTCTCTCTCTCTCTCTCTCTCTCTCTCTCTATATATATATATATATATATATATATATATATATATATATATATATAATAAAGTAAGAAACTTATATATGTCATAAGTTTCAAGTATGATGTCATCTTTATAATTTTTTTTGCACTATCTATTTTACCCCTTACAAATTTGGATTCCCCCACTTTTCTTTCTCACAAATTGATTCCCCCTCTTTCACTTTAATTCAAACATAAGGATATTGTGGTAAATGGGTACCAAACCCACTTTAAACCCACCCCTCATTCTCAAACTCACCCGACCCTTTTTGTCTCCCTGTCCAACCCTAACCTCGAACCCTTATTCTTCAATTCTCTCTCCCTCTTTCACAAATCTTCCTCCGGCTCTAACTCCTATTTTTTCTTCCTTGCAGCCATTTGTTCGATTTGTTTCAGACGTTTGTACCAATGTTTGGTACTGGCTTAAAAAGCATCTAAGATCCCCCTCTCTCTCTCTGTGTGTGTTTTTTACGAAAGAAACATGAAAGAAACATCAGGTACCCAATCAGACGTTTGTACCAATGTTTGGTACTGGCTTAACAGCCTGAAGACACGTTGATAATCGCAAAATGGCAAAAAATTTCAAAATACGTAATTGGAAAAGGACACAAATTCCGTTCCCCGACAAAACAAAATGTAATTTTAAAAAAAGTCTACACGACATGAATTCATATTTTTTTTTACCTATGTCGAACACGACACCATGTAAAAGTGACACAATATAAAATATTTCTTTAGAACCAAAAATGAATCCGATAAAAATAAAAATAACATGACACTATAATGTTGTGTCATTCTTATTTTTATCGGAATAACATGACACTAACTTTTGAATGTGTACATCATTGATAGAACCATATGTCGTCTTTAGTTCGCAACATATAAATATTTTTTAGTGCTAATTATACGATGTCATGTGACATCGTGTTCATAAGTAGTGTTATCATGTATTAACCTTTTGATCATGTTTTTACTCGTATTAAATTTGGTGTCAAAATTAGGTGTCAAAATTGTTAAACATGTCAAAATTGGGTGAAAAAAATGTCATGTACTTTCATGTTAAAATGGACGTAAAAGTTGTTAACCACGTCAAAATTGGGTGTCAATATTGTTATCATCATTTTAGTCGTGTATTTTTATGTTAAATTAGTTGTAAAAATTGTTAACCATGTTAGTCGTGTCATGTTGTGTTTGTATCCAAAAAACCATGTTCATAGCACATTCACAATAGATAAACAATTTTTGAAATAACCTATGCTACGTACCTATTAGCTTAAAAAATACGGCACGACACAATAGCGATTTTTTTTTTTAACATGACACGATATGTAAATACGATTCGATTGGACATAATTAGATCCGACCCAACACGATACGATTGGACACGACTGCTGAATAATTAAAAAAATAATTGGTCTAAAAAGGATCGATAGTGGATCTACAGAATTGGTCAATCTATTGTTCAAGTACTAAACATTATCAACACGATTTTATTAATTTTTGAGTTAGTTAATCGCCTATGTTTCCACTAAAATATTATATGAGCTTCTTTTTAACTACAATCTGTAAAGTTTATTTTGTGCTAAAAATTTATTAGTTCTAATATACTTAACATTCTATGAGAAAATATCACAACAATGGTTTTACATATATGAGCAAACATGAATGAAGAAGGACCTGATGGCTGGAGAGAAACCCCAGGTTGATTCTAGAGTTCCTTGTTTCTTTCTTTAATCTTTTCGACCTTTCCTGTGATATATGTATGTTTAATGCATCATGGATACGTTAAATGCTCAACAATCGTCTCCTTGGGAGTTTTTCAATCTAGATATTGCTAAAACCAATCCAATTATTGACATGCATGTGTTTGCCTTGCATGCAAATGTTGAAATAATCATTGATAATCAAGTGGCAGTTGAGGATCAACCAGTCCCATATAGGAATATTCTAAAAAAGGATACTGTGTGCGCATATCTTGTCTTCGAGTGACTTGCCAAAACCTCAATTATGTGGCAACCTAATGGCAGTGGAGATCAGCGAAATAGAATATCAAGAATCATAAAAGGAGAGTGAATCCTTTTTGATTGGTAGATACTTGGTGATGTGAATAAAGGGGATCAACGCTTAAAACGTTGGATAATTGGAAACTCATTCCAATGGGCAAGGGTTATTTTACTATTCATCTACCTTCAAAAGAAATCCAACAATCTGTTTGGGCTACGGGATCAATCAATCTGAAAATAGGTATTTTGAAGCCATTTAATTGGTCTTCTAGGTTTCCTAATGATAAAAAAGTTACAACTACGCCTATCTGGTTTCAATTTGTGCGTTAGGCATTGAATATTTGCCCAAGAATCTTTTTTATAATTTCTATATGTCTTGGTAATCCCATTAAAATTGGTCAACCTACTATAGACAAAGCTTTTGGCCACTTTGCTAGATTACTTGTTGATATGGAGATTAATGATTCCATACCTGATCAGGTTCTTTTCAAACGCAGAGATTTTAGTTTTGACAAGATGTTGTCTATGAAAACTGCGACTCTCACTGTAGAATACTAGGTCATTGGGTCACTGATTGTCGGGTGATAAGAAGAATTCAATTGGATGGTGTAGATATAGTACAACAAAAACCTCCACAAGCCTAGGAGAAGGTAATGCATCGATCAAAATCCAACATTAGAGGTAGAGCCCCAGTTAAGCAAGTATAGAGACCAAAGAAGGCTCCTGATGAAGGCACCTCTGATCCTATATTGTCAATGACTACAGTTCCCATTCCTAATCCCCAATCAAGTGGCGCAGTCTGCTCCCATAGAGGTTGATCATCCCACTCCCTCCCAAGTCCATAATTTAAACCATTGTAATATGGATGATGTTTTAGATCCCCAAATCAACATTCAGTTGGATAATTCAGTCCAAATGCTTTCTGAAACATGTGGCACAAAGATCCTAATGATAAAAAATCTCTCCTCACTCCTCATAGATTCCTTTCAAACTCTTGGGCTTTCCTTATGGATAGCAAGGAAGACGAAAATCTTAGTAAAACTTTTGGAGCAGACAATGTTATTGATCATCAGCTGGAGAATGAAGTAGATTATGCTGCTACTGCTTGTTTGGACTCTTTGAAGAACACCACGCCTTACAACAGGCCAGACAAAGAAGGTTTTATATATGTTCTTTCATCTTACCAAAAGAAGAAGTTAAAGGCATAGGTTAGAAAAAAGATCCAAGCTGAGGCCAGTTACAATTTTAGAAGTATATCTCATAAATGAAGGTTATATTCTGGAATATAAGGATTTTGGGCAATCCCTCTAAGATTTCTTTAATGCTTCATTCTTGGGCATGCAGTTGCTGGCTACTACCAACAGAAATGGTATGCTGCCTAATTTATGGATTCTATATTCTAGTAGGATTCCTTGCCCCTCTATTATTAATATTTCTGGCCAACAAGTATCATTTTCTGCTAAATATGATGGTATTGATGCATCCTACAATATATTCTATGCTTCAACAAACTATATTGAAAGGAGAACTTTATGGAAGGAAATGACTAGTATTATCTCCTTAATTTCTGGACCTTGGATGACTATAGGTGATTTTGATAGTGGTCTTGGAGCTCATGAATGCAGGGAAGTTAGAATTCCATCTTACAGACCATGTCTTGACTTTAGGAAGCTGATTTATGACCGTCAATTCTCCAATATAGATACTTCTGGTATCTTTTTAACTCGGAAGAAAAGTCCTACATATATGGTGGAGAGAAGGTTAATGAATCTCCTCTTAGACTAATGTTTCATGATTTGGTCTTCCCAAATGTGGTTATGATCACCATCCTTTTCTATTTCAATCTTTCAAAATGCATCTCAGTGGTCCTAGACCTTTTAAATTCCTTTCTGCTTGGTTTGATCATAACTATTTTCTTGATTTGGTTAACCAAGCATGGAATCAGACTTCTCCAGTTAGCTACCCTATGTTTGTTCTTCATCGAAAGTAAAAAACTTTGAAAGGAGCTATCAAAAAGTGGAATATAGAAGTTTTTGGGAATATTCATAGCAGCCTCATTATAGCCAAAGCTGAATTATTGGAAGTGCAAAATGGCCATAATCTTCATTCTTCAACAAATATTTCAAACACATGAGAGCAATAAATTCTCTCTCTATGATAAAAAAAGATGATGTGATTGTGACTGATCCTTCCCAAATCAAAGATCATATTGTTTATTTCTTTTGTTCTATGTATGCCCACAATTCTAAGGTATCTAACAATGGTCTTAATGAATACATGATCCCTAACATGGTGACTTCTCAAGAAAATTTGGTGCCGTCTTCTATTCCATCTTATGATGAGATCCATTCTACTATTTTCTCAGTGGATCCATAATCTGGTTCTGGACCAGATGGCTTTGGAGGTTTGATCTATCAGAAATATTGGGAGATTATTAAAGATGATGTCTGTAAGGAAGTCACTAGTTTCTTCCATCTCAATTGGATTCTCCCTGGTTTTAACTCTAACCACATTGCCCTTATTCCTTAAGTGGATAAAGCTGATTCTATTTCTTTGTATAGGCCCATTGCTCTGGATAATTTTGGCTTTAAAATTACTACCAAAATAGTGGCTAACATGCTTTCTATTATTGCAACTAGAATCATATCTTCTAACCAGAAATGTTTCATACCAGGAAGAATCTCACTGTATTTCTCTAGCCTCTGAGTGGTATCAGAGCGGGTTTATCAAAATTAGTTTTGATCTTGAAACTCCAGAAATTGTTTTCAAAATCTTTTCTGATATGGATGAAAGATTTGAGAAGTTGGGTAACCTCTCACGTCCGCCTCTCTTTGATGGACACGATTTCCCATACTGGAAAGTACGAATGGTTGCGTTCATTCAAGAAACTCTTGGTGACGACGTTTAGGAAATGATTGAAAATGGTTACACATATCCTACTAAGCCTTTATCTGAAACCAATCCTATAAGAGTTAAGAAAAGTCTTAGCGAATTCACTAAAGATGAGAAAAAATTATCTCTTGATAATAGTAAGGGCAAGAATGCTATCTTTATGTCCATTAACAAGCATGCATTTAAAAGAATATCTATCTGCCTATTTCTAAGGAGGCCTGGGACACTATAGTCACCGCCCATGAGGGTGATGAGCGTGTTAAGGTTGAAAAAACTCAAATGTTAATCCAACAATATAACACACTGATTATGGATGATAGTGAGTCTTTTGATGATTTTTATATAACGTTAACTGATATTTTCATAAAATTGCATGCTAATGGTATAATCTACACTAGAAAAGAAATTTTCCAAAAAATCCTTAGGTCCTTACCTGCTAAATTTGACAATAAAAGATATGCTATAGAAGAAATGGATGACCCAAATTTAACTCATGAACTGCTTAGTAGTAAATTAAGGACTGTCAAAATGGAATTGGAATATAAGAAGAAAATGACTGCCCAAAACAAGAGACCTACTAGTTCTAATGTTGTGTTTTTATCACAAATGCCTGTTCCCAAATTAAGTCCATTAGACTTTGACCTTGACCTAAATTTTGACTGTGATTTGGATCATCTTGATAACTAAATAGCTCTTGTGAGCAAACAATTCAAAAAGATAATCAAATTTAGAAATGCAATTGCCTCTAAATAAGATATACAAGGTTATCAAGGTCATCAAAATCACAGACCTCATGAAAGACACTATAACAAACAGTCCAATGACAACAATAGACCCATAACTGACATAAAATATGTGAAGTGTCATAGATGTGGAAAAATGGGACATTATGCTAATAAATTCAAGACCAAACTAAATAACAATAGTAAAGCTAACTTATGCAAAACATGGGATGACTCTAGTGATTCTGATGAAACTGAAACTTAGCAAGCCCAAAATAATGAGACATGCATGGCCTTCTTTACCAAAATTGTGTACAATGATGATTCTGCATGCTTGCCTACTCATGATTATGTTATGCCTCTTGATATTGTTGTTCTTCCTGCTAGTGATAGTATTGTGTTTGTTGATGATGAAAATAAACCTGATAATGTTAGTATACAGGTGTGTCAAAGTGAGAACATTGTCGACGAACGAAACATGTGTGTGAGTTCCACAGAAAAATTGAACGTTATAGGGGACACTACTCACGATGCACTTAGTGAGTCCGATGATGATCTTCCAGATCTTCAAGAGCTATACACGAAAACACTTAAGAAAAGTGTCCGTCTTGATAAAATGGTGCACCTATTAACTGAACGTCTAGACTTACTCAACCAGACCATTAGAAAGAACGCTGAAGATTATACAACCCAATGTGCTTCCCATGAGACAAAAATTAAAGAGTCTGCCTTAAAAATAAAAGATTTGTCTGAAAGAAATCATGCAGTATCTGAGTAGATGATGAAATGCTATACAACCCAACTTTAAAAGGACATCAAGGAACACCGTATTCAATTATCAAAATAAGATTTAAAATTAGTTAATACCAAAAGCGTAATCCTTCCTAAAACTTAGCATGTGTAGTGTGAAATAATCTTAAGTATCATTAGAGTAATTCCTAAATCGCCTTTATAGAATCAACGTTTTGACTTCAATTCTCACTGGATAGATCTCTTTGAATCGAACTCTCTGAGAATTGGGTAAGTGTATCTCTCTAGTGTGTGAGGAGGTGAGTAAATGTAAGCAAGTTCAAACGTCTCACACACTTTATTAAGAAAGGACGAATACATGAAAAAAATTTGATCTCATGAACGAATGCTAATCACTATATCGAGAATGTCGAGTTATTCACCATATAAACTTCTCGTTTGCTCGAACACGTCACTAAGGGTGAAAATGGAATTTATGTAAGATATGAGGGAAAGATGAAGAAGATGAATGATGGGGTGTTTTGAGAGGAGTGTGACACACTTTGATTGACTATCGTCTTCATCTTTTGAACTTATGATTGCATCTTTCTTTTTCTTCTTTTCTATTATTTATTTATTTTTTCTTTTTCAATTTTTTTTTCTTTTTATTTGCGATGCATTTTTTTTTCTTTTCATAACAAAAATGAAGACAATTTACATTGATAATTTCAAACACTCTTTTTCTAAAAAACAATGGCAATGATGGATGGTATTTGAGACATAAGGATAAGGGTAATATGGAAAATGATAATGGGTGAATGATAATGTGATAGAGAAAATGGTAAGTGTATGGAAAAATCGATTTAGTGCTCGGGACAAACTATAAGATACATATTTCTTACAACTCGAAAGTAATGTCATTCTCAGTGATTAAGCCAAATTTGAAAAAATAATGAGATCATGCAACGACTAAATGTAGTACCCAAAGAAAGTTGAGTCAACTTGTGACTCGGAGTTACGTAAAAACCCTCAAAAAGGTGAAAAGCTCAAATCTCACGGGTTTAAGTCGCCACTAGTGATCTTTTAAGGCTCTCTTGAGAATATTGTTACTCTTCAACTTTTGATTGTAAAAGTGACAGTGCAAATTGTCGAGTCTAGAAATTCATGGTGCAAGTACGCTTTAAGAGGTATTAATTAATTTAAGGTTAAAAGAGTAATTTTTGGGTTCGAACACGGGTATTCCGAGATTTCTAAAAGAGGGATGATAGACAAATCATATCATAAAAATTTAAATTTAACTGAACAAAAATTTTAAAATCACTTGTTTCTGAAAATTTTCAAAAGAGGTAAGATTTTGATAAATTTCCCACCCCCAAACAAAAGAGAACATCGTCCTCGATGTTAAAAACCATATATAAAAATGAGATCACAAGGGAGGAAGGATAGTACCATAATGAACCACTAGTGAAATGTACCGCATTCTGGAGGATAGATGAAACCTGAAGAACAGATGTGATACAAAATACGCACAAGTCTATAAAGTATGTGAAAATTATTGGGTGGTGTGAAACACCACCCCCAAATAGGATAAGACTCATACTCAGAAATAATGAACACCGGGCTGCCTCCCAGTAGCGCTAAGTTTAACTTCTTCAGCCAGATCGAACCAATCTCACCCTAAAGATAAAAGTTATGAAACCACGGGGTGGCAGAAAAATTAGGTGATGAGAATCACCCCCAAACAAGACTGAAGCGTCAGTCTTGTTGGATAAAGGCGAAATATGGTCAATGCACTTGTATAGCGAAGTGCATCGCTCGATGCAGAGCATCGGTGGACCAGGGGCGGGTGGGTAGGAGGATAAGGAGAAGATGGGCAAGGGTGAGGGTGAACATGCACCGGTCACGGGCCTTATTGAGCACAAATGTGAGGGCAACAAGGGCCCTATAAGTATGGTGCTCAAGTTGGCGAAGGAGGCAGAATGATTTGGCAATAATAGAAAGTGCACGACCATTCTATAAATTGACGGTGATAATGGTCATGCCATGACACTCCAGGGAGCCGTCGATGGAAAAAATCAACACCACAAGGAAGTGGTGTGCATAAAGTAACAAGCTCTGTGTCACGTATGAGGAGAGTAGCACGCATACTCACACGAATGGTGGGGTGGAGGAAAAGTGCACAAATAGGATCGTGGGGCACTAGGGAGGAGGGTGGGTGAAGGTGAGGACCTAAATACGTAGATGGGAACATGTGAGGTGCAATAACAAGGTCCAAACCAAGTGGTGGGGTGGAAGGGACAGTGGGTGGATCGGGTGGGATAAAGGATGGGGGAAGATGATCTAACTCACGAGTAGGAGACACACATTCCTCATGAGGCGCGGAGTGATCCTCAAGGTCACTTGCAGGAGGAAGTTTGGAAATAAACGAGGGAGTGATCAACTTAGTCACCATTACGTCACCATCCGAGGTGGTGAAAGGGTCGAACGAGGCTTTAAGATCCGAGATAGATGAATCTACATCAATATTCGGCTCAAAGGGAGCCAAATATGATGGGGTAGGATCCATATCAAGAGAGGTGGGGACCATCTCTGATGCTATGATGGGACATTGGTGATCACTCGTAGCCGAAGCTAACCTAAAAGATAGTGGCATGTCAGAGACATATGCAATTGGGGCATAAGGTAAAAGCTCGGGCGTAATGAAGGATTCTATGGAAGGGGAAAGGCGAACCTCAATGTTGGGTTCGAGCGGGTAGGGAGGTATGGGATCAGTCTCACAAACAATGGATATGTCAACACAATTGTCAACTTGGTGCTCGGACCACGGGGCGGTCTCAACGTCGAGATTCTCAGGATAACAGGGTTGGTCACACTCAAAATCAGTGGCACAAGACGACACATCACCGTTCCACACGGGAGCAACAATGGGTTGACTTGGGGTGAAATCCGACTCGTTCTCACACTCAAATGCATACTGTGTTCAAGCCGTTGAAGGGCTTCATTTTGAGATTGAAGATTGTGCGCGAACTTGTGTAAGAGGCTCTCGAGAGCGGATGTGCAAGGTGGTGGGTGAGGTGGACACAACTCACTAGAAACAATATGATGTGGAGAATACTCATATGAAGTGTGTGGAGCAGGGTCAAGTGTAACATTCACGGGAGAAATATCTTCGTGAGGGACAAAAGTGTGATCAGCATGAGGAGCATATGAAGGGGACTGATAGGCAGGAGGTGCACGAGGTGGCGATGGCGAATGTTGGAAACCGTAAGGATCCACAACATGGCGTTGGGATTCATATTGCATGGAAGGATGATCAGGCCTCCATGAATAGCTCGGGTACTCATACCCCTCGACATTAGATATGTCGTGACAATACGTCGAGGGTGGGTCCAAAACAGTGTCATAGGGATACACATGTTCCAAGGTGGATTCAGATGGAGAGAATATAAATGGACACTCATGGGATAAGTGATCGCTAAGAAAGCAGTGTGTGCACGGCGAAGCATGTGATGGGTTGACACTCGTCACCAGAGGCGGTGGAAGATGAGATGTGGGCATGGACGACACACGAGTATCAACAATGGGTGTTTGAGAGTTAAAGCCATGAATTAATGAATGAAGGTTTGATTCGGGCTTATCATCAAACAAACTTCGAGAGAATGTGAAATGACCAAAGTATTCCCGTAAAGGACGTTCTTCGGCCATGACAAGAGGAATATTTTTGGGTTTTTAAATATTTTTCAAAAGAAAAGAAAATCTTTTTGTGATTTTTGGAAATAATAAAAGGAAAATCTTTTTGGTATTTTAAATATGGAAAAAAAAAATCTTTTTAGGATTTTTGAAAATATAAAAAAAAAGAAATTATTTTTGGTTTTTTCGAAAAAGGGGAGAAAATGGACTCGTGATTTGGACGAACTAACTAAAATTTACTACCGAAAGAATTGAATTGGACACAAACGAGTTAAGAAAAAATCCTAACGAGCACATAGCCAATTATTATCTTTAAAATTAGTGAAATGGGTAGTCAAATTTTAATTATGTCCGCTGGCGACAAAATTCAAGGAATTTATCTTTGTGATCGCCTGTTGCAAAAATGTGTTCCTACGGGGCTAGCTAGTTGATTGATTTTAAATTTAATGACAACTAGGGTAGCACATAATGGATAAGCGAGTGAGTCGGGTGATGAAATCCCTTCACATTGCAATGATCGGGTCCAGGGCTTAGGTAAATTAATTTATCAAGCAATTCAATTTAAGTGCGATGCAGAAATTAAAAGCACATAGGAGCAATTAATCACACAAAAATTGAACTCGCTGGCAGGAGAGTCGCGAGGGATAAAAAATTGTACCTCCCACGACTTTTACACACGTGGAGTGAAGACCGAGTTGAGTCGACCGGGGGGGAGATCTCGCCTATCTCAGTCGTCCCCGGGAGTCCTACCGACCCAAAGTAGAGAGGCTTCAAAAATCCTCGCCTTGGACGCCCTCTCTCTACCTTGTCCGATTTCCCTTTTCGCTATTCTTTTTATGAATAATTATTACAATAAAATCGGTATCAAAATGCACCCAAATAAATACACAGCTTCAAAAATCCTATACAACCAGTCTAATTAGGAGGGGGAGGAAGAACTACACTAAAAAAAAGATACATAAAATTACAAGTCTTCAATCATGTCTCCATGTCAAGAAAGCGGCAACGGCGCCATTTGATAAGAAGCTTTTAGGTATATCGTTGTACAGTCGTTGTCTTCAAAAGCCACTCTCAAAATTCCCTTGAGTACCTACAAAACTTGTCTAAAAATAACTCGTATTGCGGTTAGTATGGGTATCAATCCAACTTCCAAGGTGAAACAATTAATGTGAAAACGTGCAATTCCAATTTTTTTATGAAAATATTTTTTTGTTTATTTATTTATTTATTTTTTAAAACAATTTCAAGGGAAAAATTAACTAATTAAATGCTAAAATCACTAAATGAGTAAATAAAGAATGTAACCGAGTGTGATAAATGTGAGAAGGTCAAGAGATGGGATTACATTGCATTTTCAATTATTTTAATTTCTCAATTTATTAACTTAAAATATTTCGAGATAATATTAAATCGATAATCTAACTCTCGTTAAAATTATAAATTTAATAAAATTTTTTTCAGAAAATTAATTTAAAAATGTCACACAATGAAAAATTAGGAATTATATTATTTTCAGAAAATTAACCGCTAGGATCAATTTAACGAAAACAATAGCAATCCTCAAATTTTAATACCGAATTAATATTCAAATATCGGAAAAACCTATCTCTAGTTTGATTCCTAAATTCAAACATTAATTTGTTCAATTAATTTACGAACTCTCGTTACATAAATTAATTGGTAACAATTTAAAAATTAATTGACCTAGAAATATAAAATTAATGAAATTGATTAATTAAATTAATATCATTCCCAGTGCATCCCACCCCTTGAACGGGGTGTTTAGCCAAACATTCTCATGTGTGCACAAACAACAATAAACAACAATGAATTCATTGTTTCTGAGTATGAGTCTTATCCTGTTTGGGGGTAGTGTTTCACACCACCCAATGATTTTCACATACTTTATAAACTTGTACGTATTTTTGTATCACATCTGTTCTTCAGGTTTCATCTATCCTCCAGAATGCGGTACATTTCACTAGTGGTTCATTATGGTACTATCCTTCCTCCCTTGTGATCTCATTTTATATATGGTTTTTAACATCGAGGACGATGTTCTCTTTTGTTTGGGGGTGAGAAATTTATCAAAATCGTACCTCTTTTGAAAATTTTTAGAAGTTTTTGGGTATATCGTTGTACGATCGTTGTCTTCAAAAGCCACTCTCAAAATTTCCTTGAGTACCTACAAAACTTGTCTAAAAATAACTCGTATTGCGGTAAGTACGGGTATCAATCCAACTTCCAAGGTGAAACAATTAATGTGAAAACGTGTAATTCCAATTTTTTTATGAAAATATTTATTTATTTATTTTTTATTTAAAAAAAAATAATTTCAAGGGAAAAATTAACTAATTAAATGCTAAAATTACTAAATGAGCAAATAAAGAATGTAATCGAGTGTGATAAATGTGAGAAGGTCAAGAGATGGGATTACACTGCATTTTCAATTATTTTAATTTATCAATTTATTAACTTAAAATATTTTGAGATAATATTAAATCGATAATCTAACTCTCGTTAAAATTATAAATTTAATAAAATCTTTTTCAAAAAATTAATTTAAAAATGTCACACAATGAAAAATTAGGAATTTTATTATTTTTAGAAAATTACCCGCTAGGATCAATTTAACGAAAACAATAGCAATCCTCAAATTTCAATACCGAATTAATATTCAAATATCAGAAAAATCTATCTCTAGTTTGATGTCGCAGGGGTAAAAACGGAAATGGGTCTTTAGTTTTTGTGGTTGTGGTAGAGGTGGAAGAATGGTAGGTGAGAAAGGATATGGGGTAGGAGAGAGGAGATTTGTTGGTTATGGTAGGAGAGAGAAAGTGGGGGTGTGTGATGGAGGTAGGAGATGATGAATAGTGTAGGGGGTGTTTGGGTGTGTTTAAGTCGTGTGTGTTTAATTTATATGTTGGGTTGTGGCCCTTAAAAATTAATACTACCTAAAAAAAAATAAAACTAAAACTAAATAAAATAAAAAATTAAAGTCTGATAAAAACTAAAAACTAATATTACAAACTAAATAAAGAAAATTTAAAAAAAAAAGAAATAAAATAAAACTCTATTAAAACTAAAAAAATATAATCCTAATAAAATAAAACTAAAATAAAAAAATATACAAAATGAAATCTAATAACTAACAAAAATAAATAAATAAATTCCTAAAAATTAATCCTGATAAAATAAAATAAAGATTAAAAATAAAAAATAAAAAATTAAAAACTAATAAAAATCAAAATCAAAATAAAGAACTATAAAAAATAGAAAATAAATCCTAAAATATTCTAAATAAATCTAAATAAATCCTAAAAATAAAATGAATAAAAATCTAGAAAAATAATATAGGTACAAACTCAACACATGCGGGGCTCCGGGAATGGCCTGGGTCGGTGTAGGCTTAGGTTTGGGTTACGAGACTAGTTCGGGGCGTCAGATTACATCGGGGCAAGCTCAGAATGGACTTCTCACTTCACGGTCTGTTTAATTTCTTCGTTGCAAGCTATTAACCGCTTCTATGTCGCAATTGACTTAATTTAGCATCATTTAACACCTCAATTGCGTCTTGACCTGCAAAGTGATAGAATACAAACATAACGTCATTTTTAATTAAACGAGTGACTAAAATATATCTATTCGGGGTATAAGATATACACTTTTGGGTGCTTATCAGTTACCGTGTTTGTTTATCGTTTTATATTTCACTTCTCATCATTGCTTGATATTACTTATTTTCCTTAGTGTTCACATGTGTTAGATTTAGGGGGGAAGTTTTTTCATATATTTGCACATTTATCTTTGTCTATTTCTGAATAAAAAAGGCAGATAATATTTACCTTAGTTAGGAGATGTTTGGACAAAGGGGTAGGTTTTTTCATATCCAGATTTATATTTGTTATAAATTCTCTTTGCATTTGAACTGTACATTTAAGTGTGCAGGTCTAGTAATGACACAACAAATTTTTCCAAGAGAAAAGCTACTCAAAGTGTATGTCGATCAAGTGTTTGTACTTTTCCCTTTGGGGAATGGGATTGAGACATTAGAGCGCTTGATGGCCCGTACGTTTTTTATTTTAATGTTTTTCCCCAGAATAGCTAAAGGGAAAGATTTGTAAGGGCAAATTTCCAGTTGAGTCAATTTGTATGTATATAGATTTATTATGTTTGGACAAAACCCTTTGAGTCATAAGTTAGGGATTGAGTTGTTTATCCTTGAATCCTATGATGTGTGATTTAAGATCATAGCAACCAAGTAAAGTGACTTCATTATTATTTCAAGCCGGGTTTGGTCTTTAATATCGATGGGTTTTCAAAAGTTATGCATGTGTATTTAGTTTCATCCTTAAATACATTTGGGTGTTTTTCAAAATATTCTTTGAGGCCATTTTTTCATAAAAGGATTTTAAAATAAAAAATATTTTTTGAAGATTTTTTGTTGAAGTCGTTCGAACAAAAAATTTCAGTCGTTCAAATGGATTTCATATGTCATTCGAATGAAGTTTTGACTAATTGAAGCATAAATGGTGTTTTCGTTGAAATGAGCATCAAACGAACATCAAATGAGATGTTTCTATTTTACATTGAGAAGTCATTCAAATCTCGTTCGAAGCTCATTCAAATAAAATTTATTTCGTTCAAATGAGATTGCACAACCTGTTTGAATGACCCTATGTATTTCGCTCGGAACGAATTTCCTCATTTTTGTGCAACCTCAATTTTTTTTTTTTTTTTTTATAAATCAAAGTGCTAAAAACTATTTTCATTAAGCGGTCGTTGCAATTTATAATTTCCAAGAAGATATCGTGTGCCTCCAAACCCTTTAGTTTATACCCAAACTGTTTGAGATCCAAGTTTCATTAATATGTGATTGTTTCAAATCTCATGTTTAAGCACAAAGTTTTATTTGTTCTACAAATTTGTTACGTAGATTTCAAATGGTTGATTCCTTGTGTGTGGCAGTTTGAGGTGATGGGCTCCTTATTTACTCCATTGTCCGTTTCCTAGCCAGGATCGATGGATACCTAGACGTGTGAGGAGCACGCATTATGGAAGTCCATGGTTGGATTCCTGTGTGTTTATATGAACAAGGTTGAAGGAAAAAAGATAGCATCAAGGCTTGAAAGATTCTATTCGGTTGTGTAAGTCATATGTCACCTTTGCATAATTCCTATATCATAGCGAATTTGTGTCATTGGGATGTCCTAGATTTTTCTCATTTGGGGTTCCCATATATGTCGTCGTGTTGTGGTTTGTTGCTGCAAATGATGGGTCGTATGGATAGTTCGTATATTAGGTCATATAGATAAATATTTATTTTTTAACCAACTTTTATCTTGATTAGATTTAGGTGTGCATGATGGATAATGTCCAAACTAAAAATATAATAAACAAAGCAAAAGAAGAATTGAGGCAAAATCCCTCTCGAGAAAAACCTATATTTAATCATTATATCAGAATTGACAGACATAAGGTAACTTACAAACTACTTAGACATTCACTAAGTATAATGCGATGTTGGTCTTAAAGTCTTCAACAGAATTTGATGCAGTCCAGCACCACCCATAGGAAGTAGCTCTTCCCTCAGTATCTACCGATCAACCTCAGGATTACAAAATCCTTTTTTCTTTAGTAGTAGAGTCGTAACTCCACAAATCAGTCGTAAAGAATATTCTACTAAGATTTGATGTAATGTATGTAAAATGGGTTTGGCAAACTTAACAAATCATATTAGGGATGAAGATGATTTGGAAAATAATTTTTTTTATATGAAACATAAAAGATGAAGACTTTTGGAACAGGTCTCTCAATTGATTTTTGCTAAAAGTGTTTTTTAAATCTTTCCAAAATAATCCTTTTCATAAAAAAACACGAATTTTAAGGCGGCAAACTCATTCAAACAAAAATGAGACTTTAATTATAGGTTTGTTCTAATGAGGTCCAATCTCCTTCGAACGAAAGGCCCAGTTTATTCGAACAGCCTTCCAATGAATTTCTAATGACTTTAGTTTTGACAAGCATAGGTCACTCGATCGAATCTTGTTAGTAGTCCATTCTAATGATTTCAACACTTCATTCTAATGACATTGAGTTCATTCGAACAACAATACAATCCCATTCTAACGAGAAGCAAACCGAGTTCCAACAAACTGGAAAATACAAATATTTTCTTTTGGAAATCCTTTTATTAATAAATGTCTAGAGTAAAAATAAAATATCCTGGAATATATTTTATCGAGTAAAATCAAAACCTCAAATTCATATACCTCCATAATGTGTTTGTGATATTTCCAACAACTTGAATATTTGAAACGATACTCGATCACTAACATGTATTCATGGCTCCATATGAAGCACTCTATGGTAGAAGGTGTCGTTCTCCTACATATTCGGTAGAAGTTGGAGAAAGAAAATTGATGGGACCAGAATTGATTCAGATCACAAAAGAGAAAGTGAAATTGATACAAGACCGACTTCGAGTCGCTCAAAGCCGTCAAAAGAGTTATGTTGACAATCGACACCGACAGTTAGAATTATAAAGAGGAGATTATATGTTCTTGCGAGTATCACCTGAAAAGGGAGTAATACGATTTGGAAAGAAAGGGAAGTTGAGCCTAAGATATATAGGACCTTTTAAAACCCATGGAAGGATAAGAGTTATTGCGTATGAAATAACCTTACCACCTAAACTCTCTAGTGTATATAATGTGTTTCAAGTATCAATGATGAAGAAATATGCCCCCAGATCCAACACATATCTTAAGTCACTAACCTCTTCAAGTTAGAGAAGATTTGTCATACATAGAGCATCCGGTAGAAATTTTGGACCATAAAGATCATATATTACGAACCAAGGTGATTCCATTAGTCAAAGTAATATGGCATAATCATTCAGTTGAAGAAGCAATGTGGGAGCGGGAAGATGAAATAAAGGAGAGACATCCATACTCATTTGTAAATTAATGTGAGTCAAGTTTGGGGACCAAACTTTTTGTGAGGGAAGGATGTAATGACCCCACTTTTATATGCTCATATATAGTTTGTTTTTACACTCACGTGTTACTTATTATCTTATAGATGTTGTACTATTAGATATGTGGTATTATTGGCTATCAATATAACAAACCCCAAATATGAAGAATCAACTATAAATTGAATCAAATCGAAGTATTATGACATATTCGAAGTTAAATAATAAGTTTTGGGGTAGAAAATATAGTTTTATGAAACTTTAGGGACTAAAATAGATATATAAAAAGGTCAATTTTATAAATAAAATATCTTCAGGGACTACTAAGAAAATTTAGAAAACAACTTATTGTGAAATTGTAAAATTACCCTTCATGTGTAAAATTACTCGTATACCCTTAACACTTTTCCACCTCATGCTTGACACCTCCACCTTACACATGTCGTCTTCAGAGAGAAAGCCAAAACACTTGCCATTATTTGGTGATATTAACACTGCAAGACCATTCCGGAACACGATACATCGGCGTTGAATCACCACTCCAAAAAGCCTAGTCATTAGACATGTGTCAACATCGTAATATCCTTGGAAACCTATAAATAAGGCCTTTGGGATCATTTATAACCCACACCAATTCCTTGAGAATTATAGTAAGAAACAGTGATAGAAAGCTTGGAAAATACCTTAAGAAGGAGTTCTATAACTTTGAAGAAAGAAATCGTTTCGTAGGTATAATTTTATTTAAATGTTGTAATGAATTTTTATAGTTTTAATTTCATGTTTTATAGCTTTACTTAGTAGTTATGCTGGTAAAATACACTAAAGGCTCCACTAATCAAAACTTAAACTTTGTAAACAATTTGAATTGATTTTATTTTCAAAATATGTAAACTTTTTTGAAAATATATATACGCTTTTTAAAATGATTTTTATAAGAAATTGTTCGTTATTATGGAATCTCATTTAAGTAATTCAAAAGTCAATCCCGGTGAAATTCTGTCTAGTTGAGATGGTATTTAAGTGGTGCCCCTATGACCCTCCATCTTTACTGGGAATAAAGTCAAACATGTTCTGTCTAGATGATATGGTATTTAAGTGGTGCCCTTGTGACCCTCCATCTCTACTGGGAACCGATTGAATAGGAAGAACTATGAATTGAATTCTTTAAATACGATGAATGAATATTAAAAATTGAGAAAATGGTTCTAGTAACCTTTTACAATAAGTTATTTTAGGATTAAAACACAATATTTAGAATTGGGTTTATTTAGAATACGTAATTAAACCTTTATTGTATTTATTAGATTAACGTGTGATCCAAGACTCAATATCTATAATTTCGAGCCTCTATTGTAGGTGAGTACTCTATGATATTTCCTGCGTATTTTAATTTTATAATATTATGCAAACTATATATATTTTGTGAAGTGATTTTATTCTCAAAATACATTCCGTCGTTTGTTATATGTGTATATCTCTCGATATAAACATCTGATTTGAATTCTGAAATTATTGATTCAGCCTATGGAAACTCTCTCACTATGTTGGCCTTGACTACCGGGTGTAAATATTTGGGTGGTACCTTCCCAGCTGGTTTATCGCGGTGTGCCCTAAACAAGGTGTTGTTCCAGAAATCATGGTTCTTCGTCTGTGATGTTACCGGATGGAAACATTTGGTAACACTATCTGTCTGGGTATTAGAGCATACATGGCCACTAAAACTGAAGAATTGACATATTGCTCAATTGCTTTATATATTCTGTTATGAACTGGTTATTCTAAAAATATATACTGTCAGTTACCTTATATATATTAATGCAAGTTCCTATCCAGATATGTATATGAATTCTCTTTTGATTTGAATAGGTATAAATTTTTTTGAAAAACCCTAGAATGTTTGGAGATTGAATCTCATTCGGCTTTTAGCTGACGTTATATAAATAACCAGTTTTTAGGAAATAATTAAGCTCGTGGATGGAACATAGAAGGATTGTGTTGAAGATTTATCTTTTAGAGATATTTTTGTTACATTAAGTAGAAGGTTATTTTATTAGATAGAGCATGTTTAGCTCTTTAATAATAGGTTTTAAATTTTGTCTTCAGTTGTAACTCGTTGATATTTTAATATAAATGAAGTTTTCTTTAGAAATCTCAGATGATGTAATTCTTTCCCTTTCAGTATTTTACGATTCATAACCATGTGATTGTATTTTTGCTACATATATTTTAGGAGAAAATTTTTAATCCAGTATATTTGTTGCTTTGGTGGAATGTCAAGACATTCGTTCCCTACTAATACTGGGTCGGGGTCGGGACATGAAGGAAGTGACTATTCTATTGGTTGGCTTTGTCAAAAAGATAACCATGCCATTGGGGAAGGTAGTCTTGTCAGTTAAGGCAGGGAACATTTCTAAACTCATCTACTTTCTATATCAACCCAGCTTACCATGCTATCCTCGAGAGAGGGAGGCTACACACCATAAGGGAAGTCCCCTTAACTTACTATCAGAAATTCAAGTGTATCATAGATCGGGGCATAATGGAGATCAAATACGATCAAGCTATTGATAGGCAATGCTACATCGCTTCCGTCATGCCTAAATAATAAAAGAAGAAAGAGAAGGAAGTCATCCCAAAAATATCTCAGGACGGATCCACTCCCTTTAAGTAGCAACTAAATCATGGTCGTCTAAGGGTTGAAGAGACGAGAATCCACCTCACAGATAGAGTTATAAAGAAATTGAAGAAAGTAATTTTTGATGAAGGTCGACTAGAAAGGATGTTTCTAATTAACACCCTTTATTCGACAAAGAAAGGAAATAGTTAATCACTTTTCTATTACAAAGCTTAGATGTTTTTGCATAGAGACCGCATGACATGCCAGGGATTGATTCTAGAATCACTTGCCATTGCCTTCACGTGGACCCAACATTCCAGCCAATTATATAGAATGCTTATTGCATTGTCCCAAATAAGGCCAAGGTAGTGGAAAAGGAGGTAGGCAAACTTCTGGATGAAAGGTCCATCAGACAAGTTCAATTATCTAAATGGCTACCCGGTGGTAGTCCGAAAGAGCAATGGCAACTGGAAAGTCTATGTGGACTTCACTGATCTCAACAGAGCTTACCCAAAGGATAAATTTCCTCTGCCAAAAGTCGACCAACTGGTCAACTCTATAACATCCCACGAATGAATGAGTTTCCTAGATGCTTACTCGGGGTACTACTAGATCCCCTTATTTGACCTCAACCAAGATAAAACCTCATTCATCACCTCGCTTGTCCTGTATTGTTATAAGGTCATGCCTTTTGACCATAGGAATGTCATAACTACTAGAGATTGGTCGTAAAGATGTCCAAGTAACAGATATGAGACATAATTTCAGTGTACATAGACAATATGATCATCAAAAGCAAGCTTAAGGATGACAATATTAAAGACTTGGTAGAAACCATTGAAATCCTCAGGCATTACAGGATGCAGTTCAATGTAAGAAAATACTCATTTTGGGTCTAGTCAGAAAAGTTCCTTGGCTACCTGGTCAAGAAGAGAGGGATCGAAGAAAATCCTGACCAGATAGTAGTGATCAGTAATGTTCAGTCACCGAAAATGTTGCGAGAGATTCAAAAGCTAATTGGGATGCTCCCATCCCTAAATCGTATCACCTCCAAGTCATCTGAGCGTTGAAGACTATTTTTTAGCTGCTTAAGAAGGAAACTGACCTCACTTGGAAGGATGAATGCTCAAAATCCCTTGAGGAAATTAAGTCTTTTCTGAGCAAACCTCCGCTATTATCTATTTTAGTCCTAGAGGATCCTCTTTACTTTTACCTTATAATTTCAACCCACGCAGTCAGTTCAACCTTAGTATCCGAGAAAGAAGGAAGAAAATCCCCAATTTACTATATCATCAAGATGCTCCTGGATACCGAGCAAAGCTACCTTACACTGGAGAAGTTGGTTTACTAGTTGGTCATTGCATCCTGAAAGTTAAAGCATTACTTTGAGGACTATTCCATTATAATCATCATGTTCTTCCCTCATAAAGCTATTCTTCGGAAGGTTGACCTATCTGGACGCATGATCAAATGATCAATAGAACTTAAAAGATTTGATATACATTGTCATCCAAGAACGTCAATCAAGGGGTGGGTGTTGGATGATTTTATAGGTGAATTTTCCAGAGAAAAGTCCCCTAACGATCAATAGGTCATCGACTAGTTGAAAGATCTCGGGCTTGATCAATCCAATAAGTGGATATTGTTTGTGGATGGTGTATCCAACTTTAAAAGGTCAGAATTAGGAATTATTCTCATAACACCACAGAATTCCATGATCAAGCAAGGAATCAGGCTAGGCTCTAAAGCCTCCAACAATGAAGCTGCGTATAAAGATCTTATAGCTGAACTGCGTAAGGCTCACCTACTAGGGGCAAACCACCTTGAAGTGAATTGCAATTTAATGTTAATGTCTAACTATGTCAGCAGAGACTTTAACCCTAAAGATGAAAGGATGGTAGTATACCTACAAGCGGTTCACGATTTGATATCCAAATTTAATGAAGTCCACGTTCAACAGTTCCCCTGGGAGCACAATGGTCAATAAAATGGTTTAGTAGCCCTAAGTTTAGTGGTGGATTCCAATCTTAAGAGAACAATTGAAGTAGAAAATCGTGAAAGTATATGCGGATGTAGTATTCGATATGTAAAAGGATACGCCAAAATGCCTAAACTATGAGTAATTTCAAATTCTTGCTCTTACGATTTCTTCATTTGACTCTTTAGGTGTGCATGCAAGATAATGTCCAAACTAGAAATATATCAAACCAAGAAGAAGAAGAATTGAGGAAAATCTCTTTCGAGCAAAACCTATATTTCAGCATTGTATTAGAATTGACGGACAAGTTACTTAGAGATCCACTATGTATAACCCGATCTTGGTTTCAAGTCTTCAACATAATGTGATGCACTCTAGCACCATCCATAAAAAGAATCTCTTCCCTCGGTATCCACCAATTAACATCAAAATTATGGAATCCTTTCTTCTTCAACAGTAAAGTCACCACTCAATAAATAAGTTGTAGTGTATGAAAAGTGGGTTTCACAAACTTAACAAATCATATTAGGGATGAAGATGATTCGGAAAATAAAAGTGTTTCTATGAAACATAAACGATGAAACTTTTAAAATAAGTCTCTCAATTGATTTTCACCAAAAGTGGTTTTAATACTGTCCAGAAGAATATTTTTATATAAAAACACGAATTTTGAGGCGACGAACTCTTTCAAACAAAAAATGGACTTCGTTTGAATGAAAATCATACCTTCGTTCTAACAACATCCGATATTGTTCAAACGAAAGGCCTAGTTCATTTGAATGACCTTCTAATAAACTTCCAACGAGTTTAGTTTCGTCAAACAGAGATCACTCGGTCAAAGCTCGTTAGTAGTCCGTTATAATGACTTCAACAATTTGTTCTAATGACAGTTACTTCATTCGAACTAGAATACAATCTCGTTCTAACGAGCTATAAAACTCGTTCCAACGAACCAGAAAACAAAAATATTTTCTTTTGGAAAAACTTATATAAAACATGCCTAGAGTAAAAACAAAACATCCCATAATATATTTGATTGAGTAAAATCAAAACCTCAAATTCATATACCTTTATAATTTGGTCGTGACGGTTCCAACAGCTTGAATTTAAGAAATGATGCTATGTCACTAACATGTATTCAAAGATATCAAATTCATATACCTTCATAATTTGTTCGTGACGGTTCCAACAACATGAATTTAAGAAATGATGCTATGTCACTAACATGTCTTCAAAGATCGTGGAAGCATATGCAGATGTAGTATTAGGTTTGTAACAAGATACGCCAAACTTCCTGAACTATGAGCAATTACAAATTCTTGCTCTTACAAATATCCCCTTTGGCTATTCCGGTACAAAATAAAAATCAAAACCAAACTAAACTCTAAATACAATGTTTTACAAAGGCCCTCCTAAACACAAAAATGGAATGACATTTTATATCTTGTCTTCAATTAAAATTCTTCATCTTGTGTATTCCATGAGATAATCATCAAAGCAAAAGAGATCTATACACATGAAACAGAACAATACCGTGAAGCGTATGAGTTTAAAGAAAAATAAATTCCCCCTCAATTTGTTCCCCACCTCTTTGTTCGTTATAGATAAAGGGTTAGAAACTAGGCAGGAATACTAAGAACCATCCTAATCTAAATGAAATATCATCACAAAGATAATCAATGTAGCACATGCGATGAAATTTCCAAAAGGAATGCAAAATAAGGAACCCGAAGATGGTATGCCTTCTCTGAAAATTTTCTAATTTTTCAAAATTTTCAAATATAAAAAGTATGTATAAAAGGTACAAATACAACACACCAAGGAATAACACTAAAATATCAGAACCATAAAAGTAGAATATAACTGTGTGAATATTTTCCATGGGAAAATCAACATAGGCATTCATAACATAGGCGCACAAAGTCATGAGATACTTCTAAAGAAAGAACTCAATTTCAGCCCTAGGTGTAAGAATATGGAACAAATGAAATTGAATCAACATATACAACATACCATGTATTTAATGTTAATAAAAAGAGTCTGTTGTGAAAACTCATTGATCTTCTACTTTATAATACCTTCAAAATCTCACATATTTAAGAAGTCACACTCAAATTTTTGAAGATATCATACTGCTCATATGTAGCGAAGCATCAATGGAAAAAATTGGCCTTAGCACTTCTATTTTGTGGTTCGTTAATATTTTTAGGCTCTTTTTGTAAATGGTCATTTTTAACGTAAAGAGAAAAATGCTCTTTCGTAGCCCCTTTCTATTTTTTTTATCATAATTTTTTTACGAGAAGCAAAATTCGGGCAATGATTCTTACAAGCACAACTGATCTCTAGTACACTTAGTTCATTATTAAACACTACTGAGATAAGAACACTGTATTCATCACATGATAAGCAAGTACAATGTTCACTAAGTCAGTTCATGAGTGTATTAAAGTTGATATAAAGTCTAGCATGAAGAAAGTAATCATCAATGCACAACGAAATGCTAGCCACGCTTAAGCACAATAAAAAAATGAAGCTAAGTCTCAAAACACCATGAAAAAGTCACATGAATGGATGGAATGAAGTTGTGATTCGAACATCTTATAAATGCACATCCATATATAGTGAAAAGAAAATACAAAAATATTTTTCTCTTTTTCAAAAATTTTATCAAAAATAAAATCCCTTTTGGAATTTTTTCAAACTTTTTCCTTAAATAAAAAATTCTTTTGGATTTCTTGATATTTTTCCAAATTACATAAAAGCATATAAATATATAGAAATACAATCTAGCAGCAAGGATAAGTGATATGAACATGACAAACACCCTATACTAGATAAAGTACCCGAACTCAATCAACGAAATAAATACCCAAAGACTTTTTAAGATTATCAAATCTAAGTGCATCTAAAGGTTTCATCAAAATATCGGCTACTTAATACTGGGTGCTCACAAAGATCAAGGACACAACCTTCTCCACAATAAGATCACAAATAAAATGCTCACGTATCTTATTGTGCTTCATGCATGAATATTGGACCGCATTATGGGATATATGTATTGAACTTGTATTATCAAAAGAAATAGTCACTGTGTCTTGAAAAATCTTGTAATCTTCCAAAATTTACATTACCCATAAGAGTTGTGTGAAATAACTATTGGAGAATATATACTCGACCTCCATTGTGGACAAAGATATGAAGTTTTTCTTCTTGATAAACCAATATACAAGAGCACTCCCAAAGTAAAAAAAACCACCCGAGGTGCTCCTTTTACCATAAACATCCATGACTTAATTGGTATCAGAATAGGTGGACAAATGGTTATTGGTATCAAAGTAATACAAGATACCGTTAGAAAGAGTGCCACTCATATATTTGATAATACGTTTAAGTGCGAGCAAGTGAGACTCTTTTGGAGATTCTTGGTAATGGTCAAAACTCTAACACTAAAGATAATGTTGAGATGACTAGCAGTCAACTATAGAAGACAACCTATCATGCTCCTATAAAGGGTTTGCTCCACGTCCTTGCGTAAAATGTCCTTACTAAGCTTAGTCAATGTACTCATAAGGGTGTGTGAGTGCTTAGCGGACTCTAAACCAAACTTCTGCTCTACATCCATAGCATATTTACATTAAAATATGAATATACCATCCTCTAGTTGACACACTTGGAGACCTAAGAATACCGTAAGATCACTAACCATGCTCATCTCAAACTTGTTTTTCATATCCTCCTCAAATGTGGATCTAAATACTATGTCATCCGTATAGACTTTGGCAACTAAGATAGCACCCCTCTCTCTCCTCATAAACAACATCCCATCCACTCCCCCTCTCTTGAAGCCATGAGCTAAGATATTATAAGTGAGCCTTGCGTAGCAAGCATGGGGTTCTTGCTTCAAATCATACAAGACCTTCTTAAGATAAAATATGTGTCTCGGGTGTTTTAGGTGTTCGAACCCCTTTGGTTGTTCCACGTACAATTCCTCTTGTAGAATGTCATTAAGAAAGTCATTATTAACATCCATTTGATATAACTTGAAATGTATGTGACATGCTATGATGAGTAGTAAGTGGACGAACTCAAGCCTAGAAACAGGAGAGAATGTCTCACCAAAGTCTACACCCCCAATCTGTGTGTAGCCTTGAGTGACTAACCTAGACTTATTGCAAACTATGGTAGCATTATTATCCATCTTCTTCTTCTTATAAATTCACTTGTTAAAATCACATTAGTCTCGTTAGGTCGGGGGGGACTAACTCCCAGACATCGTTCTTAAAAAACTAAAGCAAATCATCTTGAATTTTGGATAACCAATGCTCATCCTTGAGTGCTTCTTTCACATTCTTAGGCTCAACTAAGGAGGTGTAGAAAAGGTAGATAACCACATTTTCAAATTGAGTGTGAGTCTTAACACCTAGTGTGGGATAACCAAGTATAGAGGAAGGGCCACAAATCTTTTGAACCTAAGAGAGTGGATCCGCTAAATAAAGAGCGGGATCTACCGGGGTAGTATGAGGAATGATGGGATCGTTATCAGGGGGTGCGCCGTTCTTACACTCGAAGTTAGAGTAAACATCTCATTGTTTCTAATCGTGATGTTTATTGAGTCCATAACTTTTGATCTTATAAGGTTAAATACCTTTTGAGCCCTACTCGACGATAAATATCCTAAAAATATCCCCTCATCTCTCTGGTAGTCGAACTTTACCAAGCACTCTCTATCACTCAAAAGGTAACAAGGACTACCAAAGACACAAAAATACGATAGGTTGGGTTTCTTCCCTATCCACAACTCATATGGCATGTGTAATGTATGTGAATGAAGATATACCCTATTCACCATATGGTATGCGGTATTAACTACTTCTGCCCAAAAACATCTAGGCATGTTTCCCCTAAGAAGCATGGATCTATCTATCTCTTGAATCGTCCGGTTCTTCCTCTTAATAATCCTATTTTGTTGATGATAATGAACACAAACTCATGTTTGATGCCCTCGCCAACAAATAGCTATCCACTCTGGCTTCTTTAAATTCAGTGTCATTCTCACTACGCATTCGATTAATAGTGACACCATGTTGATTTTATAGGACACAACACTTGGTTATTAGGAACTCAATCGTATCAAACATTTCTTAAGAAACCCCATGATAGCGTGTCTCAAAAAATCATCGACCATCACGATAATATATCTCTTACCTCCTATGCTCTTCGTGTGAGTAGGACCCATAATATCCATATGTATCAACTCCAACACCTGAGAGGTGGTAATGGTATTCAACTTCCTATGGGGATTTTGAATTTGTTTTCCCTATTAGCATGGACCACAAATTGAGGAAGTTAGTTTCCCATGTGATCATAAGTCGCGAACTAGGTCTTTCTTTAATAATATCTCAAGATATCTAAATTTCACTTGAGCTAGTCATTTATGCCAAAGTTCCATTAAGGAGACTGTGGCATTACTGCACACAAAGGAGGACTTGGGAATGATCCCATAACAATTATTATAGATCCTCACACCTTGTAATAATAGTTCACCGGATCATATACGTGACACGAACCGATTGAACTTTATCGTAAAGTTTAAGTCATAAAGTTAGCTTATGATAATTAAGTTCGCTTTCAACCCATTGACGTATAAGACATCGTATTGATTAGTAAATTCGTTATCTTAACACAACCACATCCTAAAATTCTAGACCTACTCCCGCCTCCAAAGGTGATTTTGCCTTCCTTGCGATCGACATGGTTAGTAAAATATGACTTCTCACCAATCATGTTACTATAGAAACCACTATAAAAATCCCATTGGGAAGTATTTTGAACCTTGAGAGCAACGTAAACAACAAGGGCTTTGTCGTCTTGCTTAGGTGCCTAAGTGGTGGTGACCTTTTGTTTGCCTTTATTATTGTTAGCTCTAGTCGTAGCGTTAGGATAACTCTTAAAAGGCATAGACGTACTTTAAAACTCTTCCATTAATCTTAGTGAAGTCACAACTAAGAACTAGACTTACTCTCTAAGACTATTGAAGTCATTATAGCGGCGTCGGGAGTATGTACACATTGAGTTATCCCTAACTTGTAGCAAACTTCCCTAAGGTGACCTCTCATTTTGCAATAGGTGCAAATATAAACTTGTTTTGGTCTACCTTGGTTAACTCGTTTAGTTTGGAATATCTTTGTGGTTTACGTAGAGGCCCATAAGTATCTATCACAAATTTAGGAACCAGATCCAGTGCGGCATGGGAAGTGGATGCATCCTCGTAACCTATTCCTTACCTCTTGCTAAAACCTAAAGCCGGACAGAGGAATATTTTTCCTACTTTCTTCAATGTATCCTCTATAGTAACCTTTACATTTCGATCATATTCAAGATCTTTATTTAGTTGGGATACAAGGCCTTTAAGTTTCTCACGAGTCTCTAATGAAACGAGAAGACCTCTCATAAGACTAGCCACTTTATTGGTCAAGTCACCATTTTCCATTTCCACTAAAATGACTTTTTATACCAAAGAAACTCTCATCGAGGACTTGCTCCGTCTTGACTCTCTGAACTCTTTTTCTAGAAATAACACCCCAAGCGCCAAATTTTTATTTTGCTTTTTCGTTTTAAAGGACTCGATGTAAAGCTCAACATAGGCTCCTCGAAGGCCACTTTTTTCCTCACTCATATCATCACCTCTCTCACTTTCTTTGGAATGACTAGACACACTTTCAAGGTCATCATGTTTAGATATGTCCTCATCGGTGTGAAACATACTCGATGTACTAATATGACTGGCCATGAATGCAGTGAAGTTATGTCCATGAGTTGATTCATTCGCAAAATTCACCGCCTCAACCTCACTATCGCTAAGAGTGGCATTGTAGGCAGCTTAGCCTTTTTCCTATATCTTAATCCTCGTAGCACCCTCATGGGATTTGTGACCCTTACCCTCGCACTCATAGCATCTCCCCTCGTCTTTCTTAGGGTACTCTCCTCTCGCTTTTTTAATTTTTTTCTTATCCAATTTAAAATCTTTATTTTTCTCGAAACTCTTATTTTCGTTGGAAGAATTTTCTTTTCTTAGTTTGAGATTTGTTTTTGAAATTTTTCATAAAAAGGGCAAGATCATTGAGATCAAAATGAATTCGAAGTTAGAAGAGACGTCTTTCCTTTTAGATTGAGCTTTCAAAGCAATATTTTAGGGAACATATCGATTTCATAAGTAAGGTCTCCTACAAGTTCTTTTAACCTAAGCATATCTAAAATTCCTAACGAATTAAGCACCGTGACTTTAGGGATAAAACGGGACGGTAAGGATCTCAAAATCTTTTTCACAATCCGCGTCTTAGGAATTCTCTCACCCAAATTAAAATTAGAATTGATTATATCATATAATCTAGCATAAAATTCATCAAATGTCTCAGATTCTAGCATAGCGATAGTTTTAAACTGTGTTGTGAGATATTGTAGCTTAAAAACCTTCACAACGTCGGTACCATAGTGAGTGAGTTGGATTATATCTCATGCTTCCTTAGATGTGGTGAACATCATGATGTGACAAACTCGTTAGGGGTGATGGCACCAGAAATTTCACTCAAGTTGTGGGAGTTAAAATTACTCCATATAAAATCATCACGAGTCCATACATCGATAGGTTTAATACTTTTGACATTGTTACTAGTCACAATGGGTGGTGTCAAGACTCTTTCACAAACTATCCAAGAACACTCATAAATTATTTTGAATGCTGACATAATTTGATCAATCTAAAATAGGAACCTGATTATACAAATTATCCATATAATCCTAATTTAAAGATCACATAATAAACTAGTGTAACCATCTCGAATACCAATTTGAAAATGTCGGGTTGGATGGATAGTCCATATATTAAGTCACATAAATAGAGATCCAAGTTTTACCAACTTTTATCTTGATTTGATTTAGGTGTGCATTCAAGATAATGTCCAAACCAGAAATATTCCAAACCAAGCAAAAATAGAATTGGGGGAAAATCCCTTTCAGGAAAAAAGTTATATTTCAGCACTGTATTAGAACTGACATGCACAAGATGACTCACAAACTACTTAGAGATTCACTAAGTATAATACGATGTTAGTTTTCAAGTCTTCAATATAATTTGATGCAGTCCAGCACCACCCATAGGAAGCAACGCTTCCCTCAGTATCCACCGATCGGCCTTAGGATTAAAGAATTCTTTTTTCTTTACTAGTAGAGTCGTAACTACACAAATCCTACATAAAGAACACTCTACTAGGATTTGATGTAGTGTATGGAAAGTGGTTTTAACAAACACAACAAACAATATTGGGGATGAAGATGATTTGGAAAATAAAAGTGTTTCTATGAAACATCAAAGATGAAGACTTTTGGAACAGGTCTCTTAATTGACTTTTGCCAAAAGTGTTTTTTAAATCTTTCCAAAATAATCCTTCTTTATAAAATAACATGAATTTTGAGGCAAAAAACTTGTTCGGACAAAAATGGGACTTTGTTCAAATGAAAACCATAACTTTGTTCTAACGAGGTTTAATCTCCTTCGAATGAAAGGCCTAGTTCATTCGAATGACCTTCCAACTAACTTCCAACGAGTTTAGTCTTGACAAATATAGGTCACTGGATTGAAGCTCGTTAGTTGTTTATTTTAACGACTTCAACACTTCGTTCTAACAACATAGACTTCATTAGAACAAGAATACGATCTCGTTTTAACAAGATGCAAAATTCGTTCCAACAAACTAGAAAACAAAACTATTTCCTTTTGGAAATATTTTTATGAAAAATTGCCTTGACTAAAAATAAAAAATCCCAGAATATATTTGATTGAGTAAAATCAAAACCTTAAATTCATATACCTCCATAATGTATTCGTGACGGTTCCAATGACTTGAAATTCTGAAATGATGCTCGGTCACTAACATGTCTTTAAAAATCGTAGAAGCATATGCAGATGTAGTATTTTGTAAAAGAATACTCCAAAATGCCTAAACTATGAGCAATTATAAAACTCTTGCCCGTACGGTTGCTTTATTTTAATCTTGCTTCTACACCTAGATGCATGCTTAGGGCAAGATAAAATTTGATAAACTGTTTACACAACACTCGAATTTATTGGTGCATAATTAATTGGGTTAAACTTTTATTTAAAATTAAAAATTGGTTTGTGTTTGGAAATCCATATAATCCTTAGTGTAGTAGAACTTTCAAACTAGATTAATGCATTACTACTTGGATCTTAAATAGGTTTAAAACTGTATTTAGAGGCGTAAATTTTTCTCAATAAAAAATGCTGATGAAACTGAACCACTAACTTGTTTTTATAGTGAAAACCCTTAAAATAATGGCAAGAAAAACAAGGCAAAACATTGTCATTTGAACGAGATTGGAGTCTCATTCGAACGACATAGGGTATGTCTTTAAAACGAGATTCCTGTCGTAAAAAACAATTAGACATAATATTATCGTTTGAAGCTTATTTGAAGCTCGTTCAAACCAGAATAGGTATCTCACCAGAACAATATTGGCATGTCGTTCTAACCAAATGGAATATTTAGTTCTAACCATATTTCCAAAATTTGAACTTTTAATCCAAATAATTATAAATAAATTCTAGAAAAATCTAAATAAAATATTTTAAACGTTAAGAAATAAAAACACCCATTTGAAGTTCCAATGATCAAAATATTAAGTTGTTTATATCATTTTAATATCTCAAAGTGAAGAAAAAGAAAACAAATGGAATGAATACAAGGCTTTCTTAAAGACCTCTTTAAATCTTCAATTGCATAGGTTAACGGTACATACTCAAATAATCCTACCATATGACTCAAAAATATTTTTTTTCAACAAAATAAAGCCAAATATATATTTTCAAAAATCATTTCAGAATTTTCCTTTACAATACCTAACTTTGCAAACAAGGCCCCATCATTCACTTAATATTTAAATAATTAAATTGGAGTGCAGTTGCAATTTTTTAGTGGAATTAATTGCAATTAAACTATAAAAGAAAATAAATTACGGGGCATAATTTGGTATTTTCATTGTTTTGTTTGGAAGCCACTTTAATTATTTACCCTGGGTCCCAAGTATAATCCATATATCAAGTAGAAATCCCATAACTTTTTGAAAACCCTAACTGGCCCGTGCCCACTACGTGTACCTAAATATATAGGTCAATGGAAGCGATTTAAGTGTCATTGTACACTCACAAAGACTACATATGTAGGAAAAGACTATTGATATTTTTGTGAGGGGTGAGGAGAGAGAAAATATTTGTTTTTTCATATTTCACCAGTTTTCATCTCCCGAAGTTCCAATACACATTGTTTTATTTGGGTGGATCATATGCTTTAAGATCTAAGATATTTTGTCAAGGATTAAAGGTGTGGAATCATCAAGAACATCTTCTTTTACAACTTTATCTCCTATATTTATTGGTAATCCCCAACACAAATAAGTTTCGAATTTTATGCATAATAGTGGATCTTGGGTTACCAAGATGGTTATGCCAAAGCACAAACGTATTCTTATCTCTAAACTTATGGTTCTTTACCATATAAGCTTATATGATTATTATTTGTTTAAGATAATATACAAGATAAAGTAAGAAGTTTCTCGAGTATTTTCCTCTAGCCTGTGATAGTTGTAATAATTCAAAGATACTTGATATTACATTAAATTATAGTCTCAATTTGGTCCCTATTACAACAGATATATATAAAACTAAATAGTTTTATTTTGGATTCGATTTTAATACAAAGCATCACTGGAATAAAGTTTTGTACCATTAGTAACAATTTAGTGGATCTTCTAGCGCCCTCAATCAGATTTGTAGAACATGATATAGTGTTAACATTAGCTTCAAATAATGTTAATTTTGAAAGTATTTTCAATTTCGAATGATTATAAGGGTTGTTGTACTATGTGCTAGAAATACATCTTCACCATCCATTTTATATAAACAATCCAATTTAAGAATTAATTCATACTAAATGAGAAGTATAAAACACTCATATTATATAAACATAAATGCCATGATAAGAAATTTACAATATTACAAGCCAGAAGGAAAAGTAAGTTATATGTACATGTGAAAGCTTATAATTGGTGGATACAGACCTACCACTAATTACATTATCAATTCCATCGTCTGGATGCTCAAAACATCTGACACGTCAATGCCAGTAATAACAATGGGACCATCAAAATAAAAACTATCATTGATTTTTTTTAAAGTCTTTCCCTTTATCTTATATGCTACAATATTTCTAAAAGATATTATCATTTTGTTTTCGTACACCAATTCCCTTGTCTTGCTTTAGATAAATAGCATTCCACTGTTGGTGGTATGATGTGTTACCAATATCTTTATGACCATAATGGTGTTTTACAAAATATTCAGGTTGTACTAGTTTTATCGATCACGACCACAATTATAAACTCAACTATAACTACCTAAAGGGCCATGCCCTCACTTGTATCCACGACTATAAAAAATCTATGCATTTGCTTCAAGAACTGGTGTGGATCTAGTGGACGAGATTCATGATTTGTCATTACAAATTTGTTATGTTGTTACATTGTGTTATCTCGGACTAGTCCAAATTACCAACGATTTCTTGACCATGAGATATTCACTTTTTAATCCTTCATGGATATGGTAATATAGAAAGATTGTGAATTTATCACGTTCCTATAAGGACGCATTATTTTCTATTATAACATTATCTCCCAAATTCATGAGATCAAGATGAATTCTGAGATCCGTAATCCATGAAAGATAATTTAATTAAAAATAACAAACTTTTACACAATTAAGGAAAAGATAATGTCATGTTTATAGAAAAAGATGCAGTATGTTCATATACGCTTCAATTAAATAATACTATATATCTAGTTTCATAAGGTATGAAGATATGGTAGAATTAAAAACCATGTCTC
Organism: Sambucus nigra; assembly: GCA_949130495.1. Lineage (NCBI taxonomy): Eukaryota > Viridiplantae > Streptophyta > Magnoliopsida > Dipsacales > Adoxaceae > Sambucus > Sambucus nigra. The sequence goes on along the minus strand of OX422224.1, from coordinate 116,803,016 downwards.
ATAGAATTTTATTTTTGTTTGCTCATAATATTTTTCAGAGGAAAGTCCCCATATTTTATTAAATGAAAATAAAAGAGGTAACATCAGAAGAGAACGACTTTAAATTGGAATTAAAAAAAAAGAAAAGTACCACTAATATAGAGGTGGCTAAAAGGGGATCATAAATAAAGAAGAAACTAGAATGAAAATTGGAAATGGGGTGGAACTGACATGCTTTTTGGCACCAAAAAAGAGATCCCTATAGAGGAGTTCCATCACCATTTAAGATTTGTCCAATAGAGTCCTATATTAGATATCTTGTCTACAACACTATTACTCTGTATATAATAAATATGGGAGAATATAAACTTTATTTGAGCAATGTAATTTTTGCAATTGTTCCATCGGTTAAAGCTCCTTAAAACATGGAAATGTGTTCATTAAAACTTGTTCCTTGAAACATTCCATAGTTTATACTTATAATTTGTGTAAATATTTTACTATCTTAGGCTTAATCTTAGGCATAAATTTTGCTTGTGTGCTCCCTTTATACACATTGGGAGAGCTATATATATAGGCTTCCAATTGGAGAAGAAATACAAGGAAATTCAATTTACTAATTATTTCATGGTATTAGCCTAACCTACGATCCTCTCTCTCGCAGGTAGAAACCTCTTCTTTCCTTATTCTTCTTATCTATCCCTGACCATAACTCCTCCTTCTTCCACAACGCAGCTACCACATTGAACCACTTCCTCCATCTTCTCCTCATCTCTACAAAACTGTTCGTCCTTGTACCGTCCACTATGTTATTATACACTTTGTTACTGTGTTATTATTTATCGTGACACTCTTCATAATATAGCCCATTATCTCAAATATGATTTAAAAAAAAAACTAATCTTTTGCAATTTTAGCCCCATCCATGTCAACCAATACTACAAAAAACTCCTTTTCCCAAAACCCTCCTACTCATATCCAAATCCCCAACATTACCCCTCTTCTCACGGTCAAACTAACTGATGACAATTTCCTTTTGTGGTCCCACCAAATTGAGTCATTTCTCTACGGGAAAGATTATTTTTATTTTGTTGATGGCTCTTATCCTCGTCCCACCTTTGAACCAAAATGCACTACATGCCTCCGTGCTGACAAAACTCTAGTCATTATTATTATCTCCATTATAGTTTCTGAATCTATATTGTCCATTATACTTGGATTCTCAATCTCTACCGAACTTTGGGAAATTATTAAGATTCACTTCTCTCAGAAATGAGTTGTAAATGCCTCACTCTATTGAAAAATGCTCAAAAGTCTCAATTGCAGCACCCGTTTCATTATGGACTACCTTCAGGAAGACTAGTCTATTATTGATGATCTTACCACTATTGGTGAACCTGTCTCCAATGAGGATATTGTCAACTCCGTTCTAAACGGCCTTGGACCTGATTTAGAGATTCTTATCACTCTCATTGAGAGCTTTTATGCTATACATGATGTTTTCAAACTTTGATCACCTTTGTTGAACTAATAGGCCCGCCAAAAGTTCACTCCCATCACCCCACCTGCTACCCTATTAGCCTCTCAACATGCCTCTCCTTATCATACCACCTATTAAAATAATAACTAGTGTCAGAAAGGACGAAGGACCCCAAACCACTCCTATACTTACAACACCCATTACCCTCAGCATGTTGTTCTTGGATTTGGTCCTACATAGTAACCCATGACCCAATGCCATCTCTATTTTGGCTTTAGTCACTTTGCCCGTACTTGCTCCACCCTCTCCACCTTTACTTAGCCATTAGTTCCCCTCTCCCTCAACTCTGCCTTTGTTAGATTTCATACAGTCCAACCTCCAAAACCCTCCTATGAGCCTAGTTGGTATCCTAACACTAGAGCCTCCACCCACATGATCGGAAATCCTGCACTCCTTTAGCAGCGTCATCCTAATTCTGGACTAGACACCATTCATCTTGGCAATGGTTATCATCTCCTCATCACTTATGCGAGTAACATGGCACTTCCTCTTGGTTCTTCCTCTTTTCATTTTTACAATGTCTATGTCATTCCTTCCATGCGAAAGAATCTAAATCAATTTCTCAATTCTGTAAAGATAGTAAAGTTCTCTGTGTTTTTGATACCCATCATTTCTATATATTCAATCCCACTAGTGGGTCCCTTTTTTATCAGGGCCTATGTAAGGATGGTCTCCACAAGATTTCAACTCTTCCATCCCATGTTTAAGGTATCTTTACCTCCCATAGTTCCTCTACATTGTGCCATCATAGAATTGGCCACCCCACTACTAAAGTCCTCTCTCATTTAGGCTCCCATAAATTTTATCTCCTACCTTTAAGACTAATTCTTCCTTTTATCAGGGGTGTGCCTTGGAAAAATCCACACACCTCCCCTTTTCCCAATCAAATGAAATAAAAGTTTTATTCCTTTTTCTTTAATACGTTTCGATACTTGGAAATGTTCAAATCTCTTAATCTCTAGTTATAAATACTATGTGTTTTTTAATGATGATTATAGTCGTTTTTCCTGTTTATATTTTATGAAATGTTAAAAAATTCTTATGAACTTTAAGAATTATTTTACCTACATACACACAATTCTCCGCCTCCACTAAGACATTTCAAAGTGATGGCGAGGGAGAATATGAGGGGCCTTTTTTTAGGAATTTTGCACATCCATCAACATTTACTACTATCTTTGTTTCCTTACACACCCGTACAGAATGGTCTTGCTAAAAGAAAGCATTGCCACATTACTGTATGTCCTGCACTCTCCTTCTCTCCAGTCATGTTCCCCTCCGCCACTGGTCTAAAGTTGTCTCCACCTCTGTTCACCCTATCTATCATCTCCTTTCTCCCATTATTAATTGGGCTTCCCTTTTCTTTCATCTCTATGGGAGTTCCCTCTCATTCTCCAATCTTCGTGTTTTTTATTGTGCCCGCTGTGACACCCCGCCTAATTAAATACCGGGCGATCACTCCTTTATTAAATTAAAATCAAGGTGAACAGTGGGATCATTCTTAGCATCACTGTCGTAAAAATAATTTTTCCAATTTAAACACCCTAAATAATTAAGCTAAGTGTCAAAACCATTTTAGACATTACTTTTCAAATTTTATTTAATAAACCAACATTTAAAACTTTGCATAAGTCACAATGTAATAGTCACATCACAACTATCCTGCAACATACAATTCAAATAATCAAACGTTCAACTAATTGAACCCAATACTTAATACTTAAATGAAAACACCCTGACAATAATAAATCCCAAGAAATAAAATACTGGAAATAAATGAATCACAAAGTCCACTAAATAACTGAAGAATGGAAACGGGTGACACATGCCCAACTGAATAAATATGCTAGGAGTGGAATCAAGAAGTGAGGTCGTCTAAGCAAGAGGCCTGCAACTCCCACCTAAGCTGCAGCACATTCCTTCCAAAGGATCCTATGCAAGACGCCCCTGTGGCTGGGCACCTGTAATACATACATATATATACAAGAGGGAAAAGAAAAATGGAAACGGGTCAGAGCCCGATAGTGTAAATGATTTAAAATTCGTTTAGCAAGTATTTAAAATGTTTACAGGCCAATGCAGCAACATATTAATGCGACACTCCCTTGAGAAATTCTCACCTCTCTTCTAATGTGCACACCTATCTCACTAACCTTCCCAACGGTTTAACTTATCTTAGTTTTACTCGTAAGATTTAAACTGGACATTTCAACTGTTTAAGAGGGTAATTTCATTTGACAACAAAGTTCTCATTTAAACCTTAATCACTAATAAAGTTTCTCCGTAGCCTGTTATACTTTTAAAACACATTTCCTCAATTGTAATAATTATACATTTCTTACTTACTATCAACACAGTAGGTAGTTCCCAAATTCTATAATTTAATATATATATTAAATACTCATATAATATATATATTCTAACGGCACCCCACATAATAATAATGGTGCGAGCATACTCTGCTATCCAATCCCCGTATCACTCGTACTAAGGGAAATACAAGTTCGGAATCACTCTCGAACTGTAATGAACAAAAAAAAAACAATATTGAGGCGAAGCATAGTTTCCAAGTCCAAGAGGTCAGTACATACCCTCACGTCTCTTAGGACCGTCCTACTATCGATCCTATAGCCCGTACCTAGGATTCCTATCTTCTGGGGTACAAGTCAATATCCCCCGTAAAGGTCCCATCGAGATAAGACTGTCCCAGCACGGTAACCTCAGGGATAGCAAGTAGCGCGGGCATGATTTTTACACGTATATAGTATATGCATAAACACAGTCATATAAACATACTACTTTTACCATATCTATTTAGGTATTTTTCATCACCCATAATATAATATTTATCAATTATTTCTCAATCTTTAGTTATCACGTATAACGATTCGTCTCTTACTTTAATTGAGGGATTAATCCGACTTACTACGTAACACTCATGGACTCTATCCTCCCAAGTATAGAATTCAGTAGGTACTCATCTATTTTTCCAACGTAACTATTTTACGCGTCTCTCCCTTTAATACACAACCCCATCAGCCCTTATGTGTAAGTATCCCAAAAATATAAATTTCGTCTTAGATTAAAGGTCTCATATTTATTAATAAGTCCTACTGGTCTCCTTTATCTTCCAAAATATTTTAATAAGGATGTCCAAAGATTTTCACTCATCTAATTTGGATTCAACAATTTACAAAGGGGAAATATGAGTCTACCAGGAGGGGTCGATCGATCGATGGCAGGAGCTCGATCGATCGATCGACACTCCTGGTTCGATCGATCGATCAAACAGGTATGTGAAATTCTGCAGATTACAGTTACGGGTTTTAACATCTAACCTCAATCAAATCAAGATTTTTAACGCCCAAACTTCCAGAAATTCTTACTACAATCATTTATAACCCAAACTAACAATCTTCTACGTACAACATGCGAATATTCATCATTAACCATGGATTAATAGGCCAAAACTCATATAAATCTCAAGAACCCTAGAAATTCTTTAACTTTGTTCTAATCATACTTTTTCCAGAAATTTCTACTCCTAATTCATCATAAATTATTGGTTAAGAGTCTACATATGAAGGGGTTTCCAGATTATCATTCCAATCATTACTACATGCGATTTTCCTATCTCCAACATGGATTTTCTTCTACCAAACTCATCCTAATCACCCTAGACTAACATGAACGATGCATTAACGAAAGAAAGCAAGGTAAATACTTGCCTGGAAATTTTAGAATTCTGATTGGTGAATGAATTTGGTGTGGTAGCGTTCCCCGTCGCGCGATCTACGCGTTGGTGGTGGTGGCGGTGCAACCTGATGACTTTTTGGCCTTGGTTTGCTTGGAAAGCCTTCTCCTTCCCTCTCCTATGGCCATTCTAAAGTTTTGAGTCTGATAACCCTAAAGGACTATTCCAAATGGCTAATATAACCTAATAAATTTCGTGGGTTTAATTACCCAAAAATGCAAAATGTCCAAAATGCCCTCCCGGGGTACTAATTAAGCCTAAAAACGCCCCGAGACCCAAACTAAACCCCCGGGTACACTTTTCTGACTATCTTGACCCTTTCGGACACTTTGACGCACTCAAAATGACCATACAGGTGACTTATAATTTATTCACTTTTATTAATCAACATTTAGTTCCGACGTGATACGGGCGCGTCCCGACTCAAATTTCCAAAATTGTCATTTCATTCACCAATGACATTTAATAGAACCAATATTATATATTACTCTACTCATTAGTAATATTCAACAAGTTTCCCATAATTACTAACTCACATCACGTTAATAATTATAAAGTAATTAATTTTCGATTTTTTATTAAATTAATAACTCACATTAAATTTAATAAATCCCCAAATTTGTAAAGCATAAAAATACGGGGTATTACACCCGCTATCCACATTTGGTGCTTATTTCACTAACAAATTATTGCGAATAAATGTTTAATGTGTTGTTTTAAGTTACAACTCACAACATAAAGGATATCATTGCTCGAATCGCTCGACATACCATGTCTATATATCCCACCATGTTCATTTCAATGAACACCATTTTCTCTTCTCTACTGCTACCACCACCTCCAACCCTTCTCCCTGGTTATCCATACCCCTTATCCCTCCTTCCCCTTCTGCACTTTACCCTCCTTAGCCCCACACTTTCTTGACCTTATCCTCATTAACTTTATCCTCTACACTATCACCGTTGCTCCACCCAATCACCTCAGACACCCATGACCCTCTATATAACCCCGTAGACATTTCCTCCTCCTCTTCCCCCACCCGATGTCCCATGATCACTCGACACCAAATCTGTACCCATAATCCCCTCCACAAAATAAATGGCACTATCAGATATCCCCTTCCCAAAGCTCTTCTGACTCACCTACCCTCCTCTACCTCCGAACCCACTTGTTACTCTCAATCCTCCAGCATTCCCGAATGGCTTCAAGCCATGACTACGGAGTTTAATGTCTTACTTAGGAACTCTACTTGCGTTCTTATTCCTCCAGATCCTGCTCAACATGTAGTTGGATGAAAATGGGTGTTTAAGATAAAGCATCATGTTGATGGTTCCATTGAGTGCCATAAGGATAGCCTGATTGTAAAGGGTTTCCACCAATAGGTCGGCATTAATTTCAAGGAGACTTTCAACCCATTCATCAAGGCCTCTATAGTTCGCACAGTTCTCAGCCTTGCTACATCACCGAGTTGGTCTCTTCGTCAACTTGATTTGAAAAATGCCTTTCTTTATGGGATACTTGATAAGAATTTTTAGATGAGTCAACCTCCTGGCACTACATCAAAAAGGCTAAATTGTCAACACACATTTTTTGTCACGGTCAAAGATCTTGACAAGTTCGTGATAACTCTATTAACTAAAAAACCCTACCGCCTCTTTTTTTTCCTGTTTCATTTCCCTCCTTTTTCTCTCTCTCTGCATGACTGATCTCTCTCTCTCTCTCTCTCTCTCTCTCTCTCTCTCTCTCTCTCCTTGGTGTGTGTATGTGTGTGTTTAGGTCTCTCAGTTTGTGTGTATGTTTATGTATGTGTGTGTGTGTTTATGGGTCTCTGTGTGTGTGTGTGTAGGTCTGTGTGTGTGTGTGTGTGTGGGGGGGGGGGGGGGGTAGTGTGCGTGGGGTGGGGGTGGTTGTCTGTGTCTGTTTGGAGGGGGAAGTGTGCGTGTGTATAAATTGAAATTGGTATTAGTAATTCATATTGAAATTGGTATTGCAATTGAATTTGAAATTGGTATTGGGTATTGGTATTGAAATTGAATTTAAAATTGGTATTCAGTATTGGTATTGAAATTGGTATTGGTATTGGTATAAATTGGTATTCATATTGGTATAAATTGAAATTGATATAAATTGGTATTGGTATTGGTATAAATTGAAATTGAAATTGACATCGTATGTACTGAAATTGGTATAAGTTTTAGTTATTATACGTACTTTAAATTAAATGAAACATACTTTAAATTACATAATTAAATAAAATCTCTCCAATTGTGATAGACACAATTAAATGAAATATACTTTAAATTACATATAGTGTACAGAGATATTAGCCTTCTAGTTCTTATGCGTACGCATTCAGTATCCCTTAGACCAGTTCGAGAGTCATTATCCCTGTAATGAGATCTCTCGAATTGTCCCATTTGGACAGTTTGGGACTGCATAGTTTTTGTATAATAATATTCTTAGAGGCTTAAACTTATTACTTTGGGGGGAAGTTCTGTTGTCGTACCTTAATATTCTCTGGGTACATACTAGATGATGCGATGTTAATTGATAAATTGAAATAACACTTACACTTGCGAATCTATATCATGTACTTGGTGAAATATGGGGATATGCTATCTAATTCTCCTGAAATTGGAACAATGTGTATGAAATGTTAAGTATAATACATAAATACACGGTCTTGAATGGTATAGGACCACTCACCCTTTCGAGGAGATGGAGGAAATAGGAATTAGTATTATAAATTGAATTTTAATTTCTATTTCAAATTAAAATTAAAATTAAAATTGAAATTGAATTTGAAATTAAATTTGGTATTATAAATTGAAATTGAAATTGAAATTAGTATTAGAAATTGAAATTGGTATCTAGTATTTGGTTTTTGGTATAGTGCGTTTTTTTATTTATTTTTGGTATTCCATTATGCAATTGAAATTTGGTTTCTCTCTCTAATTGCAGTAGCGATCGCCATCTCTCTCTCTCTACATACATTTTGGTATCTCTCTCTCTTTTTCTCTCTCTCTCTCTCTATACCCACACACACACACACACACACACACACACACACACACACACACACACACACACACACATGCACAGATACACATAGAGATTTTTGAATTGTTTGGGATTCTTGAATTGTTGTTGACTTGTGGATTTGAACATTTAGATGGCCATTGAGTTGGTTAGCCCTAGGAATTTCTAATATAAGACATTATTATTTGTATTGTTGTTTTAAAATCTTGAATTGTTGTTGACTGGTGGATTTGAACACTTAGATGGCCATTGAGTTGGTTGGTCCTAGGCATTCTCGAACATTTAGGGTTGTGATGAGAAATGAAACATAACAATGTAAAAATCAAATATAAATAAGACATAATTAAATGAAACATATTATAAATTTTATACAACAAGTAATAAGTAATCATGAATTCACATGAGAATACATGCATGCATGTAGCCCGCAAAGCAAGTGTTATATAACAAGTAACGAGGATAAAAGGTAATAACGGGAACCGCAATAGATAGCCCATGTGCAAATTTACTTTAAGTTAACTTCTTATATAACACTTGCTTCGAGGAATGCATGCCAGCATTTATTCTCATTTAAATGCATAACATAACAGTTCTGTAACATTTATAATTAATTTAAATTACATATAGTGATCATAGATAACCTTCTAGTTCTTATGCGTACGCATTCAATAGCCCATAGTCCCGTTTGAGAGTCAGTACCCCTGTAACGAGATCTCTCGAATTGTCCCGTTTGGACAGTTTGGGACTGCATAGTTTCTGTATAATAATATTCTTAGTGGCTTAAACTTGTTACTTTGGGGGGAAGTTCTGATGCCGTATCTTAATGTTCTCTAGGTACATACTATATAATGCGATGTTAAGTGTGATTTCAATTGATAAATTTAAATAACACTTACACTTGCGAATTTATGTCGTGTACTTGGAAAACTATAAGGATATGCTGTCGAATTTTCCTCAAATTAGAATAATGTGCATGATCTGTTAAGTATATTACAGAAATATGCGGTCTTGAATGGGATAGGACCACTCACCCTTTGGAGGACATGGAGTAATAGGAATTATATTGTTTTTATAATATAACACCGAAAGATGAGATGTCAATCTTGTAATAAATTATTTAATGGGAACTAAATATTCACACTTTTATTTATTCTAATCCATGAATATACGCTTCTTACCCATAATAGATGATTGTATGGAGTAGCTGTGATGGGATATCCTAAATACATAGAGTGGATGGGTGATACAAATCAAATAGGGGATGTGTTTCGCAGAGGTGCTAATGAATTTGTGAAATATGCAAAGAGATGTCATAATGACGAAGAGTTCCCATGTCCGTGTGCTAAGTGTAAGAATGGTAAGGTGTTTGAGTGGAAAATAATTGAACTAGATTTGTTAAGATGGAGTATGCAAGATAGTTATCGATTTTGGAATTTTCACGAGGAATTGAAAGTTCCTTTTGTCCCCGAGCAACCTTTACAACAACTTTCAATAAGTAGGATATATATATAAGGGGAGGACACTGTAGATCATATTATACTAGAGGATTTAGTTAATGGTGCGTATGGAGTTCATGAAGGGAAAGAATATGAGGTCACAGATGATGTACAAGGTTCAGGTGCTCTCGAAAATATTGAGATAAACCTTGACGATGACTATCAAAGTTTAAAATTGAAGGCGACCCAACCATTGTACTCTAGCTGTGAGAAAGATTAAAAAACTTTACATGCTATGGTTGGTTTTCATAGTTTGAAGACCTAATATGGTTTGTATGGAAATATCATGACATGAATTTTGCATTGGGTGAAGGTCTTGCTACCCAATAAAAACACGCTTTCAAATAGCTATCCTATTATGAATAACGTTTAAAAGGTTTGGGAATGAAGTATAAATCAATTCATGCTTGTGTGTATGAATGCATACTTTACCGAAAGGGTTTGAAAATTTCGATCGGTGTCCAGTATGCAATAAACCTATATATGTCCAATCTATTGTCAAGGAAGGCACAAGCTCAAAAGTGCCTCAAAAGTGTTGAAATATTTTCCCTTTGGGCCTAGATTAAAGCATTTTTCACAGTCCCATGGATAGTGGAGGTAGTGAATTAGCATACTAGGGAGGAAGTGGGGCATAATATCATGCGTCATCCTATTGATTCTACAGCTTGGAAGAGGATGATTGTTGAGTATCCCAATTTTGCTAGAGAAAAGCGTAACATTCGTTTGGTAATATCAACTTCAATCCATTTGGAAATCTAATCACCAATCAAAGTGTATGGCTAGTGATCCTATCCCCACTCAACCTCCCTCATTCATAGTGTATTGGCTAGATCCCTAGAGTTGCTGAAGGCGATCATCGACCTGGGGTATACTGATTGGTGGGCGGTGCCAAATGAGCTCAAGATGGGAATCTAGGGGCACTATATGTAGTGTATTTATATTTATAAGAAACTAACACTTACATTCTTTTTGGTTTGTATTTGTTTAACATGATCAATTTGGCTTGCCCCCACATGTCTGAGACTCCACGCTGGAACAGTTGAGGGATCAATATAAGACGTGGAAGAAAAGTACGTGGGCATGGTACTTTGGAAAGGCCTAGGAGTCCATTCTGATAGTGCGTGACACAATCCTATCGAAGGAGACGATCTCATTGATACAGTGGAAAATTTTTGTCGACAACGATATCGATGAGTGGCAATTGGCATCTTGCCAATCGAGGAGGAAAAATTGGGCGAAAAAATTGGATGTGCACTACTCTGGGCGGACGTCTTACGTTGAGGTGGAGCACAAGAAGGTGAGTTTTTATTTTTCTTTAATTTTAGTTTTATGTTATTCTAATTTAGCATTAATTTGCATTACTTACTAATTCTGCATTTTTTTTTGAGGAGACGGGGAGTTGGCCCTGGGGGTAGGCCACATAGGCTCAATGACTATGTGCAATTCCGATGAAAAAGGGCAAGGACAAGGATGTATCTCCGAGCGTCACATCCATGATTGTAAGTATAAATGTTTAATTTTTTAATTACGTTATAATTTTTTTATTTACTTAATTAACAAATCGTATACTTTTTATCATTTTAGGCAAAGCTTAAGAAAGTGCATGAGTCACAATCTGATGCCGACAAAGCATCTTTGGCTACGGGCGCACTCAGCCAAGTGCTCTGGGTGGATCGAAAGGGGAGGAATAGGGGGTGATCTCACGGGTGGAGGGAGTCGATGATCATTAGAATGGAGACGAGCAGCACCGGGTTGGCTCATAAGGTTGACACCCATGACGATAAGCTATCAAGGTTAGAGGCGACTATTCTAGATATGTAAGCATTCATGAAGCGTCAATGGGGGTCCACCTTTGATGAGGGCAAGGGCAAGGGTAAGGGAAAGGGGAAAGAGAAGGAGCAGGAGGTAGACAAGGATGTCACTGCTTTATTGCCGATATGCACGAAATCGCCACCATATGATCTATTTCCCATTTTGACCCCCGTCGAATGGCCTATGCCAATAATCTATTGGCAGAGTGTGTTTTTCCTCGACATATATTGTGGGGAGCAATAGCGAGGGGGTTGAGGGACCCAGGCACCCTCCCGGGTATGTTGGTTAATGGACGTCCCCTGTAAGACATTGAGGCAAAAGTGCTCATCACGCATATTTTATCCAAAAAGGAGAACTCACCTTTGTGGTTGCACAAACAAGCGACATTCAGCGAATTGAGGGGTGTGCCAATGCATATGTCGTGTGGCCTTCCTTCCTCCTCCGACACGTTCAAGACTCTATTCCATGACATTATTTATATTTATTTTATTTGGATAATATATTATATTTGTATTTTTTTTAATTCGGTACATGTTGGTTTAGATATTGATATTTGTATTTGGTTATTGATATTTACATGTTGGTTATGGTTATTTGTATTTTGGTTTGGTTGCTCTATATATATGCTATTTGGATATGTACAATTTTTCTATAATAGGTATAAATATACAATTGGGCAGTGGTAGTGGCCATACTGTCCAACACTTTTTTTTTAAAATCTGCCCAGAATTATCATGTACTTTGACCGTGATAAGTTCGTGACAAAGAAACTTATTACGGACTAGTCACGGTCAAAGTCCGTGACAATTTTTATAGTCACGGTCAATATCATGACAAGTTTATGTTTTTATCATGGACTTATCATAAACTTTGACTGTGACAAGTTTGTCAAGGTCAAATATCGTGAAAATTATGTGATAACTCTAATGAACTTGTTATTGTCTTTGACCATGACAAGTCCTTGAAAACTTCATTTGTCACCTCCAAACTTGTCACGGTCAAAGACCGTGATAAGTTTGACTTGTGAAGGTTTTTGATTGTGACAAGATGGTTGTTTTGGTGTAGTGTGGATTCACTAATTTTTCAAATCATGATCTTGTATTCCTTCTTAAAAAGGCCATCTATGGCCTCAAACAATCCCTCCATGCCTGGTTTCACTGGCCCAGTAGTTTTCTTCTCTAGTATGGTTTCATTTAGAGTCGTGTCATTAACTCTTTGTTCATTTACAAATTTGAGTATGCGGTTCTTTACTTTCTACTATACTTGGATGATATAATCACCCCACACCTACTTACTTCCTTCATTACCACCTTGGTAAGGAATTTGATCTAAGTTCCTTTGGCCCCTCTCCTACTTCATTGGCCTTGAATTCACCTACCCCGATAACTGTCTTCATCTCTCCCAAACTAAATATACTATCGACCTTATCCACCACTTCAGCATGACTGAGTACAAGCCATAATCCACACCTATTTATTCTAAAACCCAGCTCTTAGCCAACACTGATGAGATCATTTTTAATCCCATAAAGTATCTCCAGTTAGTCGACTCCTTTCAGTACCTCACATTCACCCCATAACAGAGCCTATGTTGTGCATCATATGGCTCATTCATGATTCAACCCCATCACCTTGACCTCATAGCCACCAAGAGAATCCTTCGTTACCTCAAAGGTTCTCCTAGTCATTGTCTCCTTTTTTGCCCTTCCTCCAACCCCTTTATTATCACTGCCTACTCTGATGCTTATTGGGGTGGGTGACCTGACTCTAGTCATTCCATTACTAACATCTGCATCTTCTTAGGCTCCAACCTTATCTCTTGGACTACCAAAAAGCAACCCATTATTTCTCACTCCAGTGCCACAGTCGAGTATCGCTCCCTAGCCTATATTGTGCTGACACGACTTGGATTTCCTATCTCCTCACCAATCTTGCAATTCCCTTCCCCAAGCCTATCACCCTCTACTATGATAATCTCGGCACCACCTATATGGCATCCAACCATGTTTTTTATGCCAGCACCAAACACATTGAGTTGGACTATCACTTAATTTGAAAACGTCTTATAGTTGGCCTCATTGAGTTCATTTTGTCCCCTCCCTGGATCAACTTGTGGATATTTTTACTAAAGGGCACCACAAGCATCGTTTTACTCTGCTAAGGTCTAACCTCGTCTCTCCAGGATAGTCAAGTTTGTGGGGGAGTGTTGAGGCTCTTTAAAGCATGTTCCTTAAAACATGGAAACATGTTCCTTAAAACATGCCATAGTTTATGAGAATCATTTGTGTAAATATTTGACTATATTAAGAATAAATCATGTGTGTATGTTACCTATATACACATTGTAAGAGCTATATATATAGGCCTCCAATTGGAGAAGAAAGACAAGGAAGTTCAAATTACCAATTCCTTTACCATCTCACTCTCAAAGTCCATAGAGTAGTGTAGCTTTTATTATGGATAGCATGCATAAGTGACATTGAATCTATATCCAACCATAAATTGGTCCATTTGAATTTCCAAGCAAATTTAATCCCTACAATAACAATTAATAGCCCAACATAAAAGGTAGTGTGGTTTCCAACGAAAATACAATAAGTCCCCTTTACAAAACTTGTACAATTCCTTAAGACATACCATCAGTATTCCCCTTTATTAGAATCATTGATTAAATATAGACCATCATTATAGAGTTTTGTCCAATTTTGAATAGGAGGGAACCACCTAAATTCAATGACTTTGGTGGGTTTCTAGAACTACCATTAATTTTGAAAAAAGGAAGAATTTGAAGATAAAAAATTGTATATGAAATGGTACCTTTCCCAATCTACAAATGCTGCAAATCCAAATTCTAAGGTAATGTATACACTTTGCATCAGATGGATTTACTTTGAGAACTTTATCCCATAAGACTGAAACTTAATCTTTATCAATAGCCTTATTGAAAATGGTACTAATCCAGTCCCAAATGGTTGAACAAAGGGACATTCAATGAAGAGATGTTTAGCGGTTTTCAGCAACAGTCGAACATAACTCACATCTAGAGCAAAAGTGGTGACCTTTTTATTGAATAACATAATGTGTGGAAAGTTTATTCTGATACACCTTCTAAAAAGTTAATGAAACTCTAGAATTAATATATTTTCTACCAAATATTCTTTAAAGATGGTTGCATAGAGTTATTGTGTCTCAATTTTTTTTTCATAAGTAGTGTTCTCAAAAACTCAAAAGCATCCTTTAGATAAAGAACACAAAAGTTTTACGAGGACATATAAGGAAATCCTCAAAAATTTTAATGGGAAGAGGGACTATATGAATTACAGTTGGAGGCTGAGGGTATTGAGATTCAAAATTTTGAGGAAGAATCCAATTGACATCAAAACTAAAATAAAGAACCAAGTTTGGTAGCATCAGAATTACATCATAGAGAGAGGTGATAAGATCTCCCAACCAAGGAAGAAGCCATGATTTTAATTTGGAGGGGGTCGGCGGACTCAGTCGTTAACTAAAACTAGACCTATTAATTCGTTGAACAAACCTTCCTTAACTGATTTTCTCCTGAGTCCATTGTGGTTGATGTAGCATAAGGCCATGATGTATACTAAAATTTCCTTTAAGAAGTGTAATTACATTTCCTTATGCATAATAATATTATTATTATTATTACTCTTTTTGTATATATCTTTCAAGTGTGCCGAAAATGTGAATTTCAAATATTAAAAAACAAACATAATACATGAAAAAATACATAAAATTGTGTACTGGATAAAATGTATATAAAATAATATACTTGTCAAGGTTTGAAGGGGAAAGCTCCAAGTAATAAAATTTTAAGGTGGGATCCTGTATAATACATGGTTTATTAATTAAGACCAAAAAACATAAAGAGTATGTGGGAGAATCTAACGTGAAGAGGAAAACGGGTAATAAAGATTGAAGGGATGAATGGGTGGTTTTGAGTAACTGTTCAAAGATTTTAGAATTGTTGGAGGGGACCGTGGCCTCCCTTTGTCTAGCCTTAGCTTTGCCACCTCTCCCAATTAATTATCAGACCAGAAATGCATAGACTCACTATTTCTAATAATCCATTGAGCATTGAGTTTAATACTAGAAAGATTCTTTATAACCAAACCATATAAAACTTATTTTGTAGCCTCTAGCCTATTCCATTGGATGGAATATGGCTTTCGAAAATTAGAACAAATGGAGTTGGTTGTAATTGAGTCACGAGCTTGTTTAATAATACAAGCTTTATTAACACAATTAAGCCCTATAAGTTTTAAACCACCTAAAGGAGAATAATTATTTTTGAATAAAACCATAAAGGATCTTATGTTGGAAGTATATCTAGTCCAGAAGAAGCATATAATGCACTATTGGATTTATTTGTTCAGAGAACCTGGTCATCTATATACCATGAAGCTTTGATAAAAAAGAGGTTGAACAACTGACTTGATGAGATCCAACCTAGATATCATTTTTCCCTACCATCCCTCTAACTTACTTTTAGCCTTATCTACCATAACTTGAAACGTCTTCTTCAAGGTCTCTTTATAAAGATGGGTAGTCCTAGATAAATAACACTATCTCTGACTTCTTTGAAGTTAGAGATAGAATGGATAATTTTCTTTATGGTCTAGTCTTGTAACATCCGTGCTCGAGATTTGTGCCTCGGTCCCAATAATTTGTATGTCCTTGGGACAGGAACTATGTATTATGAATGGATGTTAAGTTTGAGTTATCCTTGCAGCCTTTGTGCAATTTAAATTTGGGATTTAATTCCCTAAAGTTGATATACAAAAACTTGGTCATCTTTTGAACCGAATGGCCATGTCGTTCGAGCCAGGTTCGAATAACCTTCTAACGACTGGGACATGTATGATTTCCATCGTTCTCTAGAATCTCATTGGAACGCCCTCGTTTGAACGAGATGCGTTATCGCTTCAACGATGGGTATTTTCTCATTTGAACGAAGTGGGTTCCTTTCCCCTTTCAAGCCTATGTTTTCCAGTCGTTAATACCTCATTGGAAATCTCGTTAGAAAGAGAGGGGATCTCATTCAAATGAGGTACAATACTTTCGAACGACCAAATGAAAATTAGACTTTTATGCATATTTTGATGTCCATTCATGACGTGGGGCATTGGATATTCTAAGTTTTCGAGCTCTCAGCAGCCCAGATTAAAACGTGGGTTTAACTCTTGATTAACAGGTGTAGTGTTTGTGGGTTTAAATAGAGGAGAGGGGGATGGAGAGGCCATCTTTCCATAATATTTTTGTAGTTCTCTATCTCTAAGCTACACTCTCCCATTCCTCACCCATTTCCACCATCTTTTAAGGTTTTTCCTTCCACCCCAAGCATTTTTTAATCTATTCCAAGGCTTTATACACCATTTTAATCCTTATTGAAAGAAGCCACTGTTGGAGCTCTCTTGAAGAAGTTGGAGTTTTCTTAGAGCTTTGCAGATTTTAGGAGCTTTAAAGTCATCCACTTAATTTTTCCTCTTCAAATACAAGGTAGGGTTTCCCTCTAAGTGTTTTCAAGATTAAAAGCTATTAGGATGCATGCTAGAATAGTTTGTTTTTCCAAAATAATTTTTAGTATGTTATTTAAAATTTTCTTGCAACGTCATGGATTGCCAGTCAATGCTTATGATGATGAATAGGCTTGGAGAGAGCGAGTCACCTTGATGAACACTGAATTTAGATTTGAAGAACCCACATGCTTTACCATTTATGCATATAGAATACCAACAATTTGAGATAGCCCTCAAACCAAATCAATCCATGCTTCCGAGAAACCACATGCACGAAGGACTTTTGTTATACTAAACCAAGAGATCCTATCATACGCCTTTGACATATTCAATTTAATTAGAACATTAGATCCACGAACTTTGTTGTTGAAATTGGACATAACTTCTTGCGCCATCAAAATGTTATCCATGATGTTACGACCTTTGACGAACCCCGCTTGAGATTTTGAAATAATTTTTGGAAGAAATTGGCCAAGCCTATTATTCATGATTTTTGTAATTATTTTATTACAAAAATTGCATAAATTAATAGGCCTATAATCGCGACAAAAAATAGGGTTTGACTTTTTTGGAATAAGAATAACATTTGTAGCGGACCAGCTTCTAGGAATAGC
This sequence comes from Sambucus nigra, assembly GCA_949130495.1. Classification (NCBI taxonomy): domain Eukaryota; kingdom Viridiplantae; phylum Streptophyta; class Magnoliopsida; order Dipsacales; family Adoxaceae; genus Sambucus; species Sambucus nigra. The sequence continues at coordinate 116,785,246 of OX422224.1, read as the reverse complement.
ATGACCTATGAAAAAAATACCCAATAGCATTAAGAAGGTTAGATTTAATGATTTCCCAATAATGTTGGAAAAACCATCCATTATAACCATTCGGTCTCGCTGCACTATTTTTATCCAGCCCAAAAACAGTGACTCTAATTTCTTCTATCTCTAAGAACCTTATGAGCATTTCATTTTCCTCCTGTGATATAATAAATGGTATGACATCCAAAAGATTAAAGACCATTGGAATATTTGATGTATGTGTGAGAATCTCTTTAAAATGTTTAACCATCCCCGCCTCAATGTTAGTTTGACCATCAATCTTGACACCTTCTTCAGTTTTAATATTATGAATAAGAAGTTTCGATTTTTTTTGCCTTAGACATAGTATGAAAAAACCGGTATTAAAGTCCCCTTCAAATGTCCATTTGACGCCAAAAATCCTCCTCGATACTCATTTATTTGTTGAACAATGCTTTAGCTTTGAAAAATTCCAACCTATTCACCGGGTTTGGATCAAAATCATAAGAACTTTCCTTGGAAATTAGGAAATCTTCAGCATATTTAACTCTTTGATGAATATTTTTAAACACATTTGCATTCCAAGACATAAGAACATTTTTTAATCTCATAAGTTTGGCAGCAAATAGAGATTCACCTCCCATTTTCCCATTCCAAGATTCCGAAGTAATCCTAAGAAATTGTTCATGCTTTCTCCAAGCATTAATAAATCTAAAAGGTTTAGGAATCCCATCCAAATCTGATTTAACCATAAGAATTAAAGGAGAATGATCCGAGTTAGTGAGAAAAAAGTGTTCAACCGAGGAAATGAATCCATTATTACACCAATCCGGATTACAAAAATCCTATCAAGTCGAGCTAAAATGCGATTGACACCAACCATCTCTACTATTGCACCATGTAAATAGTGAACCTTAAAAATCAAGTTTCAAAGACCTGAATGAGAAATACAAGCATTAAAATCATCAACGTTCCAATTATTAACTCCTCTCCCACCCGCTTTTTCTGATTGAGATCGAACAACGTTGAAATCCCGACCAATAATCCATTGCCCATGGTTTGAATTTGAAAGATTTTCTATTTCCATCCATAATGCCCTTCTGCCAGCAAGTTTACATTTAGCATAGACACATAAGAGGGAAAAAGGATTTAAAAGGTTCACATGTTCCACTTTGATAGACATGATTTGGTTATTGTCATGTATAACATCTAATGACAAGTCATATTTCCACAACACCCAAGTATTGTTTGCAACATTTTCCACCCTCCATGAAAGTTAATCTGTCTACAGATAGATGTTATATTCCCATTATCGATTTTAGGCTTCATTAAACAAACTACACCCAAGTTATAATTCCTAATTAATTTTTTGAGTCTACGCACTGATGGAGCATTTCCCACACCATGAATATTCCAAAAGAGATAACAAATCATTTAAAACCTTTAAATATGAATTATGTGAGGACTTACCAGACAACCTGGTGGAGTATTCTTTTGTTTAGACCCAAAGTTTTCTAGGATGCCTTGAAATGGTCACCTGATTTTTTCCAAATTTAAAACCTTTTTTGAATTTGGAGCCCAATGTCACAGAGAAATCTTCCATCTGTACTATATTACTTAGGATAAAATTTCCTAGCTCCTCATTGTCTGAAGCCCAAGTTGGTTTGAAAATGTTTGTGTCCTTATTCTTCCATGTTTTTGACCTGGGTGAAATATTTATCCTACTAAACAGAGCCGGGTCAGGTGGGACAGACCTAAGTTTAGAAATATCGTTCATGTCAAAGCCAACAAACTCGCCTTCTTCAAACGTCTCTATTTGAAGACCTGAGCCATCTATACGAGTAGTGACCATGGTTGGGTTCACCAAGGTATCAGACATTGGGACATTGTCATCATCAACCGAAATGCCTAATATGATATCATGTGTTCCCTCAGTCAGTAGTGCAAACTGTTTGTTGCAAGTGATGGTGGAAAGTATAGGAACTGAGCCTATATTAGAGATATTATGAGGATGGATTATAGAGGTACTGAGCCTATGTTGGAGATATTATGAGGATGAACTGAGCCTAAGTATGCTGTGAAATCATGGTAAAATGGAGAAGAAATGATATTTAATGCAACATTTGGGTATGAGGGTAAGATGGACATTTTTGTAAAAATAGTCTTTATGACATTACATATGTATCTTGAAAAGAAATATAAAGAAATAGGATTTTCTTAGCGAAAAAGGATAATGTGTTATTTTTGGACATAAAATCTTGAGAGGTGTTTCTTGAACGTAAAATGACCATTTATATTGCCATGATAAAAGAAATATATTTTTCACAAGGTTTCGGTAAATGAAGGGTAAAAAGGTAATTTTGATAAAAATTAAAGGGTCCTAATGGTTGGACTTCCTCATTGGATCTTATCGATTGATTTTGTGAAAAACGGATAAATGAATGAATGGCACGAGAATGGTCAAAAGTAAAGGAATAATGTGAACATTGGTAAAAATGTTACAACACATTAACATAGACTCGAAGGAGATCGAAAAATAATTAAGAAGGGCCCGAAGCCCAAGGGTGAAAGACCTAAAATCACTGGCTAAAGCATATGGTAGCATAGCCGGTAGTGTTGAGCTTGTTAAAGTATGCATGTAATTAGAGGATTCCGAGAAAAGACAATGGAAAGGAAAATGAACTTGGTTGTGCTTAAGGAATGTAAATAAGACAACCTACTGAAAGGGATAAAGTGTGAATAAATAGTCTCTAGACCCAGTAAATGGTGGCATAAGGGGTTAATTATGAGTATGAGCACATCGATTGGGTGCATTGCATAGTAATTGCATTAATATTGGCTAAATGATGAATGTTTTCGAAATTGTTAATATACATGTTATATGTATAATATTTTTATAGAAAACATATAGCTTAGTATTTCTCACCCCGTTGAGCGTTCGCTCACCCCTACTTTTTATGTTAAAACCCCCACCCCCACCCCAGGTACATCGAGTAAGGTTGTTGGCAAGGATGCCGGTAATACCCCTGAGGGTAATAATTGTCGTTAGAAGCTCTGCCATTATTTTTTTTAAATCTGTCTTTTGAAACATTGGATTGAGAAGATTTTGAATCATTTTATTCGGGCCCTTGGACAAGTGATGTAATAATACAAGGACAACTATGATTGCTTTCCCTTTTTATTTAGCATTGATGGATTGAACGGATTTTCATAAATAAATCTTATTAAATAACCTAATTACTAAGTTATCATTTGTTTCTTTAATTAAAACTGGTAATTTGATCCTCATAAAATGGTGCAATTAAAGGATTTTTCTAAAATTATAAAATTAAACTTTTCTCCTCCCTCTTTAACTCCTTGACTCGGTACAGGTTAACCTAATGGTGACCCAATCTTGGTCCGGGGCATTACAAATGGTATAAGAGCAATAGGATTCTCAGATGTGATGGGGTGTTCATGCTTTCTTAGTACGCTTCCTTTATATGTTTTTGTTGTAGTTACCGTTTTAGTTCCTTTTAAGTTAATACCTTCCTCTATCACTTTTATTTCATATTCTTGTGTACTGAACTCTTTTTTCTTGTGTAGATGACTACACATTGTAGTGGGGCTAGCGGCTCAGGGAACAGTGAGCCTAGGCGCATGGAACATGTCGTGCATAAATTTGTAGACTCCCACTTGCAGCAATAGAGGTCCAACCGCAGTGGAATTAATGGTTGACAACACTACTTCAACGTCCATTATGAAGGAATTTAGGAGGCTGAACCCCCTACCTTTAATGGGACAGCAGGCCTTGATGCTGCAGAAGAGTGGATTGAGGAGGTCACTCGGGATATGGAGATTCTAGACGTGCCCGTTGGGCAGAAAGTCAAGATAGCTACCTTCCATCTCACGGAGTAGGCACAACGCTGGTGGAGTGCCTAATTCACCAGTGTCGAAGAGACCATAGACTGGGACAACTTCAAGGTAGCATTCCTAGACTGGTACTTTCCCTGGGAATTTAAAGATGCTAAGAAGGATGAGTTCCTTCATCTGATTTAGAGAAAGACGTCAGTAAATGAGTACCAAGTCAGGTTTGAAATTTTGTGCAAGTATGTGGATGTAGTGCAGAAGGATGAGCCAAAAAAGACAATGCTATTTATCAAGGACTTTAACATGTGTATGCTGGATCATGGCTGGTTTGGATCTACCAAACTTCAGAACTACAGTGAACAAGGCCATTAGGCTAGAGCTGGAGGCAGAAAATGGAAAGGACATCAGGGAGAAAAAGAGGGAGCCCAGTGGGTCCCAGGGGAGTGGTCACATGAAGTCCAGGAGTGGGGCTCGAGGATTCTTTACGAAGTTAAAGTCCATGATGGGGATTGACTCATCATCTTTCTAGTGTACCAACGATCAAAGTCCCATGGATCCTACTGAGATGACTTATTTTTCATGTGGGTCCCCTAGTCACTTCCAAAGAGATTGATTGCAGAGAGCTTCGGGTAATCAGTAGAGAAGTTAACATATTATCAACTATATAGCGAGTAGAAGTTCTAATTACATGGTTCCCACTCAGTAACAAGAACAATTTTCCTCTCGTTACTATTAGTCAGCGAGGCATAGTGTGGATGGTTCATGTACTAGTCAGTGACCGAACATCCACGGGACAAGTCAGGCGCTCGGCGGAGAGATCAACATGGTTAACCCTAGATGCGCCCATTCCATGTAAAAGTTTACAACTCCTTTCTATGATCTATCCGTTATGGAAGGTATGATTCTATTATTCAGTACCTGGGAAAATCCACTTTTTGATTTAGGCGCATCACATTCGTTTATCTCGAGTTCTTTAGCATTCAGTTTGATATTATAGGTAGATCAGTTTTACCTTCATATCTTCATAGGAATTTTAGTTGGCGGTGGTATAGTTATTGATAGGGTTTATCATAGTTACGTGGTTATAAATGGAGGCTATGTTCTGAAGTGATCCTCGGTATAGATTATCTATCATGTTTTGACTCTACCATTGAATAACATCATCATAGTGTCTCAGTATCTCTTACAGACAGGTCTCGACATCATTTTAGTAGTGAGAAATATGTTGGTTATCTATGTAAGTTCTGCACCGTGCACGAGTAAAATAGTACTTCGGTTTATTGAGCAGTATGGTGGATTAGGATGAGCCGAATGGTGTGTTATTATATTACCCAGTAGTGCGGGAGTTTCCCAATGTGTTCCCAGGTGATCTTCCTAGTTTACCCCCACACCAAGAGGTGGACTTTGCTATAGAGGTGAATTAGGGCGTCTCGCCTATCTTAATACTACCACACATGATGGATTCAAAAGAATTGAAGGAGTTAAGGGTTCCGTTGGAGGAGTTGACTAGAAAGGGATTCATTCATCCTAGTGTGTCCCCATGGGGAGATAGAGTCCTCTTTGACAAGAAGAAAGACAACTTCCTATGGTTTTCCATCGATTACAGGAAGTTGAACTGGGTGACGGTGAAGAATAAGTACCCCATCCCTCGTATCGACAATTTATTCAACCAGTTGCGTGCGGGTAGGTTTTTGAAGATTGACCTCTGGTACGTGTTATGTGTCAGAGAGGAAGATATTCCTAAGAATGTGTTCCGAACTTGTTATGGGTACTATGAGTTTCTAATGATGCCCTTTGGTTTGATAAATGCCTCAACAACGTTCATGGATTTGATGAGTCGCACATATTTCCCTTACTTAGACCAATTCGTAGTGGTCTTTATGGATGATATACTAGTCTACTTAGCATCAGATGTGGACCAGAGGAGCACCTTCGCATGATGTTGAAAGTGATCAGGGAGAACAAGCTATATGCCAAATTCGGTAAGTGTGAATTTTGTATGGAAGAGGTCAAGTCCCTTGGCCATATGGTTTCTAGTGAGAGAATTTTCATTGACCCTTCCAAGGTCGAGTTTGTTCTAAGTTGGGATAGAGGGAAGACACTCATAAAGGTATGAAGTTTCCTGAACTTGGTCGGTTACTATTGTATCTTTTTATAAGACTTCTCGAGGGTTGCGTTGCCCTTCACTATATTGACTCAGATATATGTGCACTTTTAATGGTCCGAGTATTGTGAGATGTCCTTTCAAGAATTGAAGGTTAGGTTAACTTCTGCGCTCATTCTTAACCTTCCATAGTGTGGTAAGGGTTACACCGTATATTATGACGCTTTTGGGTCTAGACTCGATGCGGTATTGATGCAGAATGGTTAGATAGTTGCTTATACAGCCCATCACCTAAAGGTGCATGAGAGGAATTACCCTACCCATGACTTGGATTTAGCCGATGTGTTGTTCACACTTAAGAGATGGAGGTACTACATATATGGGGAATGATTTGAGGTATTTCTGATAATCAAGGCCTCCATTTTATTTTCACGCATCGTGACCTCAATGTTCATCAGAGAAGGTGGGTGGAATTAATGAAAGACTGCGACTTCTCTTTAGAGTATCATTTCGATAAGACCAATGTGGTGGCCAATTCTATTAATCAAAAGTTTAGCCTTACTCTGGTAGCGATGAAGTGTCATAAAGTAAAAATATTCGATGAACTGCAGAAGTTTGACCTGTATGTCCAGCAGGGTTATGAAGGGCGTACCTTTGGGGTATGGTGGCTAGGGTACTCATTCAGCAGAAAGTTCTAGATTCCCATGTGATCCTGAGTTAGCACAGTATAGTGACCATATTCAGAGCAGTGAAGCGTTCGATACTCTTACCGCGTGGATTAGGATGGTGGTGTGCAACACAAGGGAAGGTTGATTGTCTTGATGATTGATGATCTTTAGGCTGAGGTGATAGTTGAGGTCCATCACTCACGCTTCAGCATACATCCCAGTGCTACGAAGACGTATAAGGACCTATGTAGAGATTTTTGGTGATCCGGTATAAAGAAGAACGTGGCGACATATGTAGCTAAGTGCTATACCTGCCAACAAGTGAATTCAGAACACAAGAGGCAGACAGGGTTGTTAAAACCACTACTCATAACAGAGTGGAAGTGGGAACACGTCATGATGGACTTTGTCATAGCCTTACCAAGGTCTGAGCATGGTCACGATGCAATATGGGTTCTAGTCGACCATCTCATAAAATTCACACACTTCTTACCGATTAAAATCATGGACGATGTGGCTAGGTTGGTGAAATTATATATTCGGGAGGTAGTAAAACTTTAAGCTGTTCCACTCTTAATTGTTTCAGATATGGATCCCCAATTCATGTATCGGTTCTGGAAGAAGTTTCAATAGAAACTGGGCACCGAGCTAAGCATGAGCACAACATAGCACCCTAAGATAGATGGAAAATTGGAATGAACCATCCAGATCTTTGAAGACATGTTGAGATCTTGCACGCTTGGTTTTTGGGTCAGTTGGTTGGAGAATCTACATCTGGCAGAGTTTTCCTACAATGATAGTTATGAGGCAAGCATCGAAATGTCTCCCTATAAAGCTCTTTATGGGAGGTCGCGTCACTATCCAGTTTGCTGGGCATATGTGGATGAAAATCATATCACCAATTCTGATTTGATAAAAGGGATGACGGATAAAGTTTGGGCAATTCGATAGAGGCTTATGATGAATTAGAGCCGACAGGAGAATTACATCGATTATCGATAGATACCACTGGAGTTTGAGGTGGGTGATCATGTGCTACTGATGATTAGATCTGGGACCGACAATCAAAGTTCGGCCAAAAGGGGAAGCTTGCCCATCGGTATATCGACCCCTTTGAGATCCTATAACGGGTGGGGGATATATCCTATCACTTGGCGCTACCTCCACAATTTTCCCAAGCTCATAATGTGTTCTACGTCTCTATGTTGAAGAAATATCTTCATGACCCCGGGCACGTCATCGACTGGCACCGGATTGAGTTTGAGGAAAATGTTACGTTTTTTATACGACCTGCGTCCATCTTGGACTAAGAGGATAGAGTCTCGTGCAATAAGGTCATTCCGTTGGTGAATGTCCCGAAGGAATTCCAAGGTATTGAAGGTGCGACTTGAGAGCACGAGTGATGCCTGAGAAGCACTCGAAACTATTCTCTTAGCTTGGTTATTCTGATTTTGAGGATGAAATCTCCTAAGGAGGGGAGAATATGACACCCATGCCTGAGATTTGTACTTCATTCCTTATAATTTGTATGCCCTTAGGCCATAAACTCTATATTATGAATGTATGTAAAGTTTGAGTTATCCTTCTGGCCTTTGTGCAATTTAAATTGGGGATTTCATGGCCTAAATTTGATGTGAAAAAATTTAGCCATCGTTTAAATGAATGGCCACGTCATTCAAATGAGAAAAGGCCTGTCATTCGAATGAGGTTAGGGCGACCTTCTAACGACTAGGAATTGTTAGATATCCATCGTTCTCTAGATTCTCATTGGAACACCCTCATTCTAACGAGGTGCATTATTATTCGAATGAGGTGTAGTTTTCCATTCTAATAAAGTCGATTCATTCTCCCTTTCAAGCCTACATTTTACCATCGTTAATACCTCATTAGAACTCTCATTCGAACAAGAGGGAATCTTGTTCAAATGAGTTCCAAGATGTTCAAATGACCGGACGAAAATTAGACTTTCTGCACATCTTAATGCCCTGCCACGATGTGGGGTGTTGGATTAGATGAGTTGTCGAGATCTCAGTGGCCCAGATCAAAATGTGGGTTTAATCCTTGGTTAATGGGTTTAGTATTTGTGGGTTTAAATATAGGAGAGGGGGATGGAGAGTCCATCTTTCCATCATGTTTTTGGAGCTTTCTCTCTCTCTCTCTCTCTCTCTCTAAGCTATACTCTCCCATTACTTGTGCCATTTCCACCATATTCTAAGGTTTCCCCTTATACCCCAAGCATTTTTCAAGCTATTCCAAGGCATTATACACCCATTTCAAGCCTTGTTGAAGAAGAAGTTGGGTGGAAGAAGCCATTGTTGGAGTTCTCTTGAAGAATTTGGAGCTTTGAAGGCACCCTCTTAGTTTCTCCTCTTCAAATCCAAGGTAGGATTTATCTCCAAGTTTTTTCAAAATTAAAAGCTATTAGAATGCATTCTATAATAGTTTATTTTTGCAAAATATGTTCTAGTATGTTATTTAAAGGTTTCTTGTAAAAATGGGATTTTTGAGAAAACTAAGTTTGAAATGGATTTTGATGAACAAATGATATTTTAATCTTGAAAAATGAGGAAATAAGCATGAAAATATATTTCCATGTTAATATCATATTTAGTTGCTTATTTAAGGGTTTCTAGGCTTGAAATCCTCTAAAAAATACTCAAAAAAATTTAGTATGTTAAATAAGGACTTAAATACCTGATATAAGGGATTAAAAATGGATTTCTTCATGAAATAAAGAAGTTGAAAAAATCAGCCCTAAGTATGTTATAAAATCATGGTAAAATGAGGAAGAAATTATATTTAATGCAATATTTGGGTATGAGGGTAAAATGGACATTTTTGTAAAAGTGGTCTTGATGACATAACATATGTTTCTTGAAAAGAAAGATATGGGATTTTCTTATAGGAAAAGGATAATGTGTGATTTTTGAACATAAGTCATAAAAGGTGGTTCTTAAATGTAAAATGACCATTTATATTGCCATGATGAAAGAAATATGTTTTTCACAAGGTTTCGGTAAATGAAGGGTAAAAAAGTGATTTTGATAAAATTAAAGGGTCCTAGTGGTTGGACTTCCTTATTGGACCAAATCAATCGATTTTATGAAAAACTGATTTATGAATGAATGGCATGAGAACGTTCAAAAGTAAAGGAATAATGTGGACATTGGTAAAAATATTAAAGCACATTAACATGGACTCGAAGGAGATCAAAAAATAATTAAGAAGGACTCGGAGCCCTAAGGTGAAAGGCCCATATCACTGGCCAAAGCCTATGGTAGCATAGCCGGAGGTGTAGAGCTCGTTAAAGTCTCTGTATAATTGGAGGATTCCGAGAAAAGATAATGGAAATAAAAATGAACTTGGTTGTGCTTAAGGAATGTAAATAAGACAACATTATGAAAGGGATCAAATGTGATTAAATAGTCTCTAGACCCGGTAAAGTGTGGCATACGGGGTTAATTGTGAGTATGAGTACCTCGATCAGGTTCATTGCATAGTACTTGCATTAATACTGGCTAAATAATGAATGTTTTCGAAATTATTAAAATACATGTTATATGTATAGTATTTTTATAGAAAACGTATAGCTTAGTATTTCCCACCCTGTCGAGTGTTTTCTCACCCCTGCTTTTTATGTTTAAACCCCCACCCCAGGTACATCAAGTAGGGACATTGGCAAGGATGTAGGTAAGACCCCAAAGGGTAATAATCATCGCTAGAAGCTCTGCTATTTTTTTTTTAAATCTGCCTTTTGAAACATTGGATTCAGAACATTTTGAATAATTTTATTCCGGTTCTTGGATAAATGATGTAATTATACAGGGACAACTATTATTTATTTCCTTCTTTATTATGTATTGATGGATTCAACGGATTTTCATAAATAAAATTTATTATTTAACCTAAGAACTAAGTGATCATTTGTTTCTCAAATTAAAACCAATAATTTGATCATCATAAAATGGTGCAATTAAAAGATTTTTCTTAAATAATAAAATTGGACTTTTCCCCTCCCCCTTAACTCCTTGAGTCAGTGCAAGTTGCCCCGACAGTGACCCAAACTCGGGGTGAAGCATCAGAGGGGTCATTTCCCATAATAAATGTTGCATTTAGACTTGTTTACCACTTGACCAGAGCAATGGGCATAACTATAAAAAAATGTCCACACCCGATCATTGGAGATATCAAACTTGGTGCCAACATTTCCACACAAACCTTTTTATTCAATGAGATTAAATCACTCAAAGGCTAGCGAAATACAGTGAGATTCTTCCTGGTATGCAACATTTCTGGTTAGAAGATACAATTCTAGTTGCAATAATAGAAAGCATGTTAGACAATATTTTGGTAATAATTTTAAAGCCAAAATTATCCAGAGCAATGGGCCTATACAAAGAAATAGAATCAACTTCAACCACTTAAGGAATAAGGGCAATGTGGTTAGAGTTAAAACGAGGGAGAATCCAATTGAGATGGAAAAAACTAGTGACTGCCTTATAGACATCATCTTTAATAATATCCTAATATTTCTGATAGATCAAACCTCCAAAGACGTCTGGTCCAGATGCAGATTATGGATCCATTGAGAAAATAATATAATGGATCTCATCATAATATGGAATAGAAGACGTCACCAAATTTTCTTGAGAAATAACCATGTTAGGGATCATGTATTCAATAAGACCATTCTTAGATACATTCGAATTACATAGAACAAAAGAAATAAACAATATGATCCTTGATTTGGGAAGGATCAGTCAGAATTACATCCTCTTTTTTTATCATAGAGATATAATTTATTGCTCTCCTGTTCTTGACATATTTGTTGAAGAATGCAATGCACCTATCCCTGTATTGATTCGACTTAAATCTATCTTTATCTCTCCAAAAAGATTCTCCAAAATTCAAAGCCTCTACTAAATTAGCTTTGGCTTGAATTTTTAAAGTCTTTCTAGCATGATTATGGCCATATTTGCACTTCCAGTAATTCAACTTTGGCTTTAATGAGGATGCTATAAATATTCCCAAAAACTTCTATATTCCACTTTTTGATAGATCCTTTCAAAGTTTTTAACTTTTGATGAAGAACAAACATAGGGTGACCAACTGGAAAAGTGTAATTCCCCGCTTACTTAACCAAATCAAGAAAATAGTTATGATCAAACCAAGCATAAAGGAATTTTAAAGGTCCAGGACCACTGAGATGCATTTTGAAAGATTGAAATAGAAGTGGATGGTGATAATAACCACATTTGGGAAGACCAAAGTGTAAAAGGGTACTTTAGATTAGATGGAGGCGTAATCCGTTTTGAGTACACTAATGACAAATTAACCGAGAACACTCCTGATTAATTACAAGACACACGATCATAACCGAGTGAATATAAACTTAGTTTGAAATCACTAATCTCTCATGTATAACTCAGAAGATAATAATGAACTCAGAAATAACTTGTTTAGAGAGAGAGAGAGGTAAGCACCCTAGATACACCTTGGTAGGTGGCCAAACACACCAACCCTTATAAGTCTTAAGTCAGATATTAAAATCTTCGTAGTAAATGATAATGGTGGGTAAGTAAGAGCTCTAGTTTTTGCAATAAATTCTTTCTCTCTCTAGCCAATAATCTCTAGAAAGAACCTCCTCTCTCAGAAGTGGTTGAGGACAATAAATAGCCCCCCCACCCCTCCCGAGATTCCTTAGTCCTTCATAACTGTGAAAGACATCCCTCATACTTTATCTTACAAATATTAAATTCCTGATGGACTAGTCAGCTCCACATCATAAACATTAAATGCCAAGACATGCCTTTTGTATAACCAGTGTGCGTCAGGGCGCTGTCATCACAGAGGTGGCTCACTAACAGTCTGATAGCCCCAAATACCATGTTGGTTTACTCAAGTGAAGATTTAACATTGCTTAGCTGGCTAGTGACATCACTTAAAGTATACGTGGCATTAAGTAGAGGGATTTTTGGTTCATAACTTAACGCACGATGGAACTCAAGGCTTCTCTGCCCAAGGTTCCACGATCAAAGGTCCTTTAGTGTTTTACCAGGTGTATCTAAGATGGTCTAGAGAAGCCCCAGCACTACATCACTTCTTAATCCTCCAAACCAAGTCCTTTGGAAGTTCCCACAGCGAGGTCATTCGATAGAGAATGAATGCTCTCCCTGGCCCTGCCAGGCCTGGTCTCTCACGAGTATCGTTTGACCTCACACTAAATGACATTATAATCATTATAGTTCATAGTTAATAAAAATAAAAGTATAACAAGACTAAGTAGGCTAAAGGATGAGCTCTCTCGGCCAGTTTCTTTGCTGGAAGATCTCCCTGGGCTGCCATGCTGAGCTACCTCTATTGAGCTGCCATGCTGAGCTGCCTCATTTGAGCTGCCTCACTAAGCTGCATCACTGCCTTAATCCATTGAGTCTGTTGTATTAGCTGGGGGGATTATCTCTAATCTCGATATTATCTTCAAGCCCCCCACATAGTTAAGAACAGTAAAGTAAATTGACTCCCGATTTTAACGTGGTAAACCCCCAAATTAGGGGAAACCTCTAGGGTGGCCTCTACGCCACAAAATGAAAATTCCACTAAAACAATCACAATACACAAGTTAGAGCACTAGGCATACAAATCAATATCCTAAACTAATTTAAGATATTTATACCTACACGAGTTACTCCACTCTCTAAGGTTTCTGACCGACTTTGATCTCCCTCCAACAACTTCCTTGATTTTTCCTTGCCCACTCATTGTAGCAGCTCGAAAAACTATATATTTCTCAAAGAACCACATAATCTACGTGATCGTGTGAGAGTGATATAGTGATTGTTATGTGATTTACACTACATGCAAGAATGCAACTCACATCTCTCAATAGTTATACAGACAAATTCCTATGAATCACATAAGTCTAATTGACATGTAAACTTTTTCAACTTATGGTTGAAAATCAGACTTCAGTTTTATCAAATCATAATCAAATCTATCTTTAAAAAGAGAATTTTGTTTCAAACCTTATTTTCTTTACAAACTTATTTCACAAATCGTGAAATATATGATTTGAAACTTAAAAAACTTTTAGATCTGAAAGTTTTATAAAGACAGAAGTCTCTTTTTCAAATAAATTGAAAAATAGAGAAATGATCTTTAGAAAGAACAACAAATAAAGTAAGATCCAAGAGAACTAATAACCTAAAATAATCGTGTAGTGGTATCTTTAGAAAACCCCAAAATTGGTTCTAAGAGAGATACACATTTGAAGAGGTCTTCAACAACACATAAAACTAACACCTAAATACTCATAGAAACCCCTAATATCTAACACTCAAGATTAGGTTTACTGGCATTTGGATAAAGGAAGTTTGGTGTTTGGTATTTTGGAGAATACACGATTTGTGTTTTGATCTTCTGAGATAAGGTTTTCTCTCTTCTCTCTTCTCTCTCGACTCTCTGGTTTTCTTCTCTCAAATGAGACAAAGTATAAACTCCCAAAATGAAAACCCTAAGGCTATTTTTATAGTGGCCGTGGAAGGATCCAGAATATCGAATCGATTTTAAGGGTTAGGATTAATTCTGACTAAGTTTGACCAAGATCAATGGCTATTAATGAACCGTTTTAAGGACGATTCTAATTGGTCATTACCAACCTCACATGGATTGTAGAAGAACACATGCATACCGTAGATAACATTTAAATCAAAGGCTGCGAGAGACTCTCCCACATAAGACACATAAGAAATACAAATCGCACCGGTATGAAGCCAACACGTGTATGGCTATGATCAAATTGAAAACACGTGTTTTGGGTGTTTATATAATATGAATTACATCCCCAGAATTCTCTAGTACTTTTGTTTTCTACCCGGAATAAAATTTTTGGAAAAAAAATATTTAAGTTTTTAACCCTAAACATTTTAAAATCACATTTTAATTAATTAAAAAAATCATTTTAAATGATTTAAAAATGTTGTGAGTGACTTTAAAAATGTAGAAAAAATCTTAAAAATCATATGAACATTGTGCACACATAATAACACATAGATGAAGTGATTGTGTTCTATTTGTGGGTTCATAGAGTTATACTTCCCTTTTTGGTAGATCATTGAGGTTCTTGGACTGGATTTCCATCTTGCAGCTTGGAATCTTTCAGAGAGGGTAACTCTTAAAAGTCTAATCCTATTTTGTCTCAATATCCAAACTAGTTGGAACTCCTATATGGCATAGACTCAAGTGAGTCAACCATATAGCGTGTTCTCAGAAGGTGCTTCCGGGCAGCATGGTCAGTGTACACGATGACATGGGAACCTATGAAATCTGAACAAAACTTATCAAGAGCAAACACTATCACCGAACTCCTTTTCATTTGCTGTGTAATTAAATTGAGCATCATGAAGAGTTTTACTAGCATAATAGATGACGTGGGGGGTACTTTTCAACCTTCTGACCAAGCACGGCACCAAGGGAAAATCAGATGCATCACACATGAGCTCAAGTGGGAGTGACCTATTGGGAGGTTGCATGATGGGAGCAGAAGTGAGCTCATCTTTAAGGCCCTCAAAATATGTGACACACACGTCGTCAAATTCAAATGGGTATCTTTGGATAAATGGGTTGTTAAAGGTCGAGCGATTTTAAAAATATCCTTAATGAAGCACCGGTAGAAGCCCGCATGTTCTAAGAAGGAGCGAATGTCCTTAACAGACTTTAAGAATGGGAAGCATGGAAATCACATTGATTTTTTCTTTATCTACCTCAATACCAGAGCAAGAGACAACGTGACCTAAAAAAATACCTTTTTTTCTTTTTTACCACGAAATGGCTTTTCTCCCAATTGAGGACCAACTTCTTTTCTTGACAGCGCTAGAGGACCATAGTGAGGTGAGACATGCATTGTTCAAAAGATGAACCAAAAATGTAAAAGTTGTCCATGAAGACTTCGAGAAAACGTTCTACCATGTCATTGAAAATACTAGTCATACACCTTTGAGAAGTCACAGGTGCATTGCAATGGCCAAAAGGCATATGAGAGTACGGAATTGTGCCAAAGGGACAGGTAAAGGTAGTCTTCTCTTGGTGGCAATGGGTATTTGGTTGTACCCTGAGTATCCGTCGAGGAAGCAGTAGTAAGCATGACCTGCTAAGCGTTCAAGCATTTGGTCAACGTACGATAGAGGGAAGTGGTCTTTGCGAGTGACAATATTGACTTTTTATAATTAATACAAACACTTCAACAAGTTTGTATATGGGTGGGCACAAGCTCATCGTCACTATTTTTTACAATGGTGACGCCAGACTTTTTAGGCACCACATTAATGGGACTGACCCATTGGCTATCCGATATGGGGTAATTATACCGACATCAAGCAATTTTAAAATTTTGACCCTCACAACTTCTTTCATAGCAGGATTGAGTCTATGTTTCGGCTCATGATAAGTCTTGGCATTCTCCTCCAAATGAATGTGATGACTATAAATATTGGGGTTCACGCTGTGAATGTCTGAAATGGTCCACCCTATGGTAGTGCTATATTTGGTGAGAGTGTGGATCAATTGCCCCTCTTGATTCGGGGTCAAGTAGGAAGTAATAATGATTAGGTGATGTTTGTTTAGGACTAAGAAAGTATATTTTAACTCAGAAGGTAATGGCTTAAGCTCCAAACTAGATAGCGTCCAGGAGAGGCATCAGACTCAGAGGTAGAAACAGAGTCCTCCTGGGAAGTATCGGGGCATGGGTTAATTGGGTGATCCACAAAATAAAGAGTGTTGATAGAGAGGGACTTAAAAGGAGTGGCCCAATGTGGAAGTGTCCATCAGTGGTGTAGAATCTAACAAGGCATTCAGTTAAGATATGGAGGAATGAATATCAAAGTTGGATCCAAAGTGAGCCAAACATTGATGGATAGGATCTTCAGGATATGTTTGATCCAACATCCCTTGGACCAAGGTGTCAATCATACACACCTCATCAATAGAATTGACGTCGGCCTTTTGTTGCATAAGGTGGAAGATATTGACTTCAATGGCCATGCTTCCAAAAGAAAGATTCATGGACCCATCACGAAAATTAACGATAGCATTTATAGTGGCCAAAAAGGGGTGACCCAATATGATTGGAATATTAGTGGGGTCGGGGGCAGGAGTGTCCAAGATGATGACATCCATAGGGTAGTAAATGTCAGAAACTTTCACCAAAACATCTTCAACTAATCCTTTAGGCACTTTTATGGAACGGTTAACAAGTTGAAGAGTAACCCGTCTAGGTTTCATATTTTTCAAACCTAACTCAAGGTAAAGGGAGTAAGGTAACAAATTAACACTGGCCCCAAGATCAAGTAACGCCTGAGTAGTGAACTTATCTCCTAACATGCAAGAGACAGTAAGACGACCGATGTCTTTGTACTTCACAACACCATTATCATGGATAAGGGACGTGGCTGGCTCAGTATCAAAGTCATCATAAGGCACATTCGTACGACGCTTCACAGTGCACAAGTCCTTTAAGAATTTTACATAGGAGGAAACTTGTTGAATCATGGTGAGGAATGGAATGTTAATGTGAACATTCTAAAATACTTGCCAAATATTATTAAATTATTAGGCTTTCTTTGTCGAAGCCAACCTATGAGGGAAGGGTTCTTTGGCTACATAGGCGGTGGTGGGATCTTTAGGTATAAACTCGGTCTTTTCAATGGATTTTTTAGGTGGTAGAACCTTAAGGACATGATCTAATGGGCATTTTGAGATGGGTGGGATTTTCACATCACGGGGGATATCAACACTATTGTCAACCTATTTTCTCGATCTTAACGTAGATACTTCTTTCATGTCTTCTTAAAATGTGGGGGGAGTGGATGCGGATCCAACCTCGTAAGCTGACTCTTTTCCATTCCCTTTAGGGTTAGCAATGGGTTGACTCGTGAATCGACCTTTCTCTCCCTCAGACTCAAAATGGTTAAGATGCTGCTCAAAATTTTGCATGGCTCGAGTCTGCTCTTGCGTTGTTTATTATTGTGTCATGATAAATTGAGCTAGAAGATTCTCAATAGAGGAGGTGGATGATTGGGATGGAGTGGAATAATTGGGGACCAACTCATGGTGAGAACTAGGCGGCGATGAATACTCGTAAGAGGGAGGTGGAATAGGGACAATTTGATGGTCCTCCATGGGGGACAAAAGGTGATGGATGTTGTTGTTGATGGTATTGAGCATGGTTGTTCTGTATGGGAGGGCGATGTTTCCTTTGTAGGTTTTGTTGAAACCTGGGGGGACCATCTACATTTTGTTGTGGTTGTGATGGGGCGAGATTGTTGTCATACTTATAGGAAAAATAGAATTGGTTCCTATTATTGGGATTGTAAGTAAACGAAGAGGGAGAGGGTTTCCTAATGGTATTGAACGCACATGCTTGGGCCATGGTGGGTTAGGGATCATCTTGAATAAGGGGGCACACATGAGATAAATGATTTTAAGTTAAGCATATATTACACGAAGAAGGACTAGAATTGTTGAAATTCATCACTTGTTTAGATATATAAACATTTTGCTGCATAGAAAAATTGAGAGCATTAGCGGTCTTAGTCAAAGTGTTTAAGCCATGAAGCAAAGTTTTAAAATCGGGATCATTTTTTACCTCATAAGTTCTCCCTACGTGTGGTGGCTCGGATCTAAAAAATTCATTGGTGCCCTCCCATTCTTGGGAGTCATAGCCTAATTCTAGGAGAAAATTATAGGCGACAGTGGGAGTTAAGTACATGAAATTCTTTTTATGCATGAATTCAATCATGGTTCGAGAAGTAGGCATAAAACCATTGTAAAACTTACAGTCTAAGTGACTTTTTGTGAGACCATGATGTTGAAAACTATTGATGTAACCTTGAAAATAGACCCATGTTTCAAAAAATTGCTCTGTTGGATTTTGATGAAAATCTAGGATGGCTTGGCGCATCTCATTGGTTTTTCTCATTGGATAAAACTTTGACATGAAATTCTTCACAAGTTGTTTCCATGTAAGGATAGAATCTGTTGGTAATGAATGGAGCCACATGGATGCATTATCGTTGAGAGAAAATGGATACAACCGAAGATGCACATTTTCTTCATCTAAATTTTGATTTTCGAAAGTAGCGCAAACCTTGAGAAATTTTTGCAAGTGAGTATATGGAGACTCATGCTCAAGTCCATGGAAATAAGGCAACATCAAAATTTTCGCCGGGCAAATTTCAAATTGGACCGTTGGGGTGGGTGGAAGAATGATGCAGGATGGTGGGTATCCATTATTCGGGTAAAATAGTCCCTTAAGGCATGCTCGTCAGCCAGGGTTGGTGGATGGATAGAGATGTCCATGCTGGCACAAGTAGAAGGGATGTGTTATAGTGAAAAATTGAGGGGAACACATAGTTCTCCTAATGATGATGAGACGGGAGAAGGGTGTAATAGCCCTTATTTTTGAGTAATTATTTTTATATTATTTTGCCATGTGGGTTATTTATATATAATAAAGGGAGTTGGAGTAAATATTATTTTAAGTGATTTAAGAGATAATATTTACTGAGTTCTGTATATTTACTGTCAAGTGCATGTAAATAACACCATATTATGTTTTATTACGTCGTTGTACCTAAATCGACGGTTATGATTTAAAATGATGTTGGAACATGAAATGATTTATTTTATCCCGGTATCCAATTTTGAGGGCGCGATTAGTCCGAAAATGGTCGAAATAGTCAAAATAAGTACCGTGTTGTATTTTTAGGTTCCGGGTACTTTTAACCGGTTATGACTTAATTATGTTGTTACGAGTCACTTTAATGGTGTAGTAACAATTAAAGATGGAATTTAGTGTTAATGGGCATTTAAGTCTTCCAACAACATTTATTCTCATTTATATCTTCTAAACCTAGAAAGAGAGAGAGAGAGAGAGAGAGAGAGAGAGAGAGAGAGAAAGAGAGAATTTGGGAGAAAAGGAGAAAAAAGGGAGAGAATTGAAGATTAGAGCTTGAATTTGTTGCTACGAAAGAATATCCGAGATTACTACCCCAAGGCAAGTTTCTAACTTACAAATGTATGATTTTATGTGGATAAATTATATGATAGTTGTGTATTTGGAAGAATTTAACAAATTGTGAGATTTGAGAAATCTTGGTGTTTAACCCTTAGATCTTGTTGTTTGTAAGAGTTGAGTTGATTTTATTGGTTTATTGTTATGTAGAAATGTCATGGTAATGTTTTTAGTTAACGGGGTTATGAGATGGGAAGATATTAGGGTCATAGGTTTGGGTTTGGCTTGTTAAAAGACTGGTGACCCCGGTCGCCCCCATAGCCCGGTCGATCAGGCCTAAAGAGAAAATCCCACTGCTTCTCTCGATAGGTATATTTAAAAAGCGCGGTCGACCGTGGTCTCATGACCGGTCGACTGGGCATTGAGGATTAAGCTTACTGAATTTCTTCTAAGGAAAAACCTTAGAAGCTTGGTCGACTGGGGGTCTGGGGCTGGTTGATCGGTCCCCTATTTTTCACCCAGAAACTTTAGTTCTCGTTAGATCATTTCTTTTAATGTTTAGACCTAGGAACCTTATTAAATAAAGTAAAAATTGAGTATTTGAGTCTAGTATTAAGGGAATCGAGAACCTAGGTTAGAAATTGAGTGTTGGGGCTTAGTTCAGGATTTGATTAATTAGTTATTAGAAGAAGGTGAGGGTCCTTTTCATATAGTGAGCTAGTCTAGGACTAGGGGGAAGTAGGGTTATAAGAATTGTGGACTTTTAGACTTGGAATGAGGTAATAGTGTACTTGATGTGTTATAGGGTTATTGTTAATTCATGGAGACTAATATGAAGATAATTGAATGTTGTGTTTTACGTCGTTAAACACTTATGGCTCCGGTTATCATGTAATGTACATTTTTCAATTGGCATACCTTGTGAATATTGATTTGCATATACATACCTCTCTAAATTCTATCATAAGGGAAGTTACGCAAATGAGGTGAAGTCCTCTGGCTAGTGAATGCAGGGTGAATATAGTCCTCAGCCATAGGACCGGTTGTTATATTGTGATGTTATTTATTTGATGTGAGGTAATTTCGGGTATGGTAATGACACACTGTCAAAGGTATATGGCCTCTTCCCATGCGATACCATTTAGGATGCCCAGGTTGTCTTGGAGATAGGACCTGGAAGATGATAGCTATTTTGGGGCTTATCCAGTGGGGTGACTTCCGGAAGGATGGTCTTAGAATCATTATATATTGTGATTATAACTATTCTCCCGAATGTGACATTTTATGAATGGCTAAAGCATTTTATAAATAAACTGTTTGAAATAAGTTTCCTATTGAGGAACGGACTAGTGAAGTCATATTGTGCAAAACTGTATTGTAAGCTTATTAAGCTGAAATTGAGTTATTTCTCTTGCATTAATATATAGTTAACACCATTTATGATGTTGCGCTAGGTGGTGCATTTTAGTTGAGAGGTGAGGATTATTCTTAATATGAAGAGTGAGATAGGCTTGTTCATGTTGTTATATATTCATTACCGTCATACATTTTATTCACATGTATATCATATCAAACTGTTTCCTGTCCTGTTTCTATCTCTTTGTTTTGTGTGGATTCTATTTATGTCCAGGTGCTCCGCCACAAGGACGCCCGTGTTGACCCTTCCATCCAAGTGTTCAGGCGCTATAACATTTTTGCGGATGTTGTAGGATATTTGTTATAGACGCCACTCTCTTTTTTGTACTCTAGTTATGATCAGTATAAACATTCAGGCATGTTGCCCAAGTTTTGTACTTGCTTATATACTGTGATATTTATTTTAATACTCGGTGTAACTGCTTGTTCTGGTGTGTTAACTGATAGCTTATTTAGTTTTTATGCTGTGTATGATTGTGAAACTGTTATCCATCTTTATTTATATCCACCATCTCTTTAAATTGGATTGTCTAAATGGTTTTCTTTAAACTTACAAAATTATTTGACATCCGTTTTCTAAAATAATTGGTGGTTATCTCGTATTATTATTTTCATGACAGTGATTCTAAGAATGTACCATCTATGATTCCTATATCTATTGGAGTATCGGACTGTCCACCTCTTATTTTAGTAAGCGGGGTATCACAGAAGGTATCAGAGCATCAGGTTCTAAATTTCTTAGGATATATGCGGACTTATCACATTCCACCGTAGCGTTCTTTGATATATAGTCCTCTTGTTAGAACTGTTTCGTTTGTATATGCTTGCGATCTTCTGCAAAGATAAATTGTTTTAAATTTTATTCTAAGTCAATTGTTTCTTCGTCTCAGATGCCGCCTAGAAGAGGTCACCCAGCTAAGAGAAATAAAGTTGTAGAAGATAATCTAGAACCCCCACCACAGCAAGGAACGATTAATGCCGCGGAGGTGGATAACATTGTCGCCCAGGAAGTCAACGCTGCAATGATTACTATGTCTCACTAGTTTCCTCAAGACCAACAACTGATAGTACCGGAGGTGTAAGCCCATGCGGGACCTTCCCCGTGGGAGAGAGTTAGAGAATCTTTCTTAAAATGTCACCCCCTAGAATTTTAGGGTGGTTCCGATGTGATAGTAGCAAACCAGTGGAAGAAAGATATGTAATATCATATCCAAATGGTAGAGTGTAGAGGGGAACGGAAGCAGATCCTGGCCACTTTTAAACTAGTAGGAGTAGCTTTACACTGGTGGGAGTCGGTGACCACACTGGAGTAGAGGGATACCATGTCTTTATTGTACTTTTGGGTTCTGTTTGACCGGAAGTTTTTTCCTTCCGTAGTCTAAAAGTAGATGAGGAGGGAACTTCAGGATGTGGTACAAGGAGAACGTTTAGTTGCTGAGTATGAAGAGGAATTCACTTGTATAGTAAGCTTTGTTACGGATGAAGTAGTTTCGGAGGAAAAGAGGATATCGAAGTTTGTTGGAGGGTTGCATTGGAGGATACGACAACATTTGTTGGGAAATATAGCTTTACAAATATTTGGTGATGTGATTAATGCATCTTTGCTTCATTGCCAAGATCACCATCTGCATGTGCAAGGGAGTAAGAAGATTTTGATTTCGAGTCAAGTTAGTAAGCAAGGAGGCAATGGTGCCGGTGGAGCACTACCCTCATCACAACCGTCGGGAAGGAAACAGAAATAGAAGGACACCCAGTAGGGGGATTCATCCAAGAGAAAACATATGGGGGGGTTTAATGTCATAAGAGGTGGTTTTAGGCATGGTCAGGGTGCCCAGCAGTAGCAGCCGCAGGTCGGACAACAAGGCCAAGCAGGCCGGTGTAATAATGGGGGTCGAGGCCATCTGTGTCAAGGCATGGGGAAGTTTCGAAATAATAATCGGGGTCATTATTAGGAGAATATGTGGGCCGCTGCTTTCAATGTGGTGAACAAGGGCACTTTAAGAAAGCTTGTCCGTAGTTGATTGGGGGACAGTTGCCTAGGGGTCCTCAGCATCAGCAAGCGCATCTACCGCCACCCGTGCCCATCCCATCTGTCCCTCTACAATAGGGGAAACTATAGTATGAGTGTGTTTATCATATTCAAGATTCCTTAATTCCTCCATCCCTGCCCGCGTCGCCACCTATCGAGGGTAAGTTTTCAATTCACGGGTATATGGGTCATGTGTTATTTGATATGGGCGGAGCGTACTCCTTTATTGCTAGGCATTTTGCTCAATCGATCAGGTTAATTAAGTCTGCGGAGAGTACCTTTACTAGCATTGAATCTTCCATGGGTGATGGTTCACTCATATTCTTTATTTGTAAAAGATTATAAATAGACCTTGGTAATTTACATTTTGAGGCCGATTTACTCGTCCTAAATATGGTCAGGTATGATGTTATTTTGGGTATGGATTGGTTAGTGAAATACCATGATATGGTAAATTATTATGGGAGGAGTATAGTTTTTTCCATTCTGGGGCAAGAAATATTTCTAGTGGCTATGCCTCTTTCGGAGGGAGGTTCAAGCATGTATTTATTTTGTATTGCGGAGGAGACTTCACGTGATATCGTCATTTCCTTAGATTCGATCCCCGTAGTTAGAGACTTTGAAGATTTTTTTGGGAGATTTCGGGTTTGCCTTCAAGTCGTGAGATCGCGTTTGTGATTGATTTAGAACCGAGAACTTGGTCGATTGCTAGAGCTCCATATTGTATGGCTCTTGTGGAAATGAGGGAGTGAAGGGATCAAATTCAGAAATTTTTAGATCAAAGGTTTATTCGGCGTAGCACGTCACCGTGGGGTGCTCCTGTATTGTTTGTGAAGAATAGAGATGGTTACCTCCGGTTATCTATTAATTATCGGGAATTAAATAAGGTTACCATCAGGAACAAATACCCGTTGCCTCGGATCGATGATTTGTTTGATCAATTAAGGGGAGCGTCATACTTCTCTAAGATAGACTTGAGGACTGGGTATCATTAGCTGCAGATTCGAGAGCAAGACTTGTCCAATACTGCATTCTTAAGTAGATATGAGTTTTTGGTCATGCCTTTTGGGCTAACCAATGATGTTGCTATATTTATAGACCTTATGAATAGAGTGTTTCGGGACTTCCTGGACCAGTTTGTTATCATGTTTATTGATGACATCCTAGTCTATTCTCAGTCTGAAGCCAATCATGCTAAATATTTACGTTTAGTCCTACAAATGTTACGGGATCATCGGTTGTATGCTAAGTTTGAGAAGTGTGGCTTCTGGTTACAGGAAGTGCAGTTTTTGGGTCACATCATGATAGCTTAGGGCATTTAGGTAGATCCAATAAAAGTTACCGTGGTGAGGGAATGGGGTCAGCCCATGATGCCCACAGAGATTCGTAGTTTTCTGGGTTTGGCTGGTTATTACCGTCATTTCATTAAGGGGTTTTACAAGATGGCTAGACCTTTGATAAATCTGACCCGAAAGGAAGAGAATTTTATTTGGGATGATTCTTGTTAGCTAGCTTTTGATGAGTTGATGGATACGTTGACTTCTGCTCCAGTACTCACGTGACTAAGACCAGGGGTAGACTATTTAGTCTTTACTGACGCATCTCTGCAAGGATTGGAAGGTGTGTTGCAACAAGAGCATCGGGCTATTGCTTATGCTTCTCGTAAGCTAAATCCCCATGAATATAATTATCCAGTGCATGTTCTAGAGCTTGCTGCATTAGTTTTTTCTTTGAAGATATGGAGACATTACCTCCTGGGGGAGAAGTTTAGTCTTTTCACGGACCACAAATCATTACAATATTTATTCTCGCTGAAGGATTTGAATATGAGACAACGTCGATGGTTGGAGTTTGTGAAAGACTATCAATTTGATATTCATTATCACATGGGTAAGGCTAATGTGGTAGCGGATGCGTTGAGTCAAAAACTCGAGGGGGATTTACCGAAGGTATGGAAGGCTAAATGGAAAGAACTTAGCCAGGATGATGCTGTAGCAAGGGCGTTCATGTCAGTGTTGACCGTTACGCCTGCGATTATGACGAGTGTTGTGGGAGCTCAAGTAAGGGACAAAGATTGTCAGGACCGTATACGCCAGTTGCTAACCGAGGGAGCGAAATCCTACTCTATAAGTTCAGAGGGTGGGTTACATTTCCACGGGAGACTTATTATCCCGGATGAGGGATATTTGAGACGTGCCATTATGACGGAATCTCATGGGTCCAGATTTGTAATACATCCTGGTGGAGACAAAATGTACCAAGACATGCGCCATCAATATTGGTGGGCGAGTATGAAACGGGACATCTCCGAATTTGTTTCCCAATGTACTACTTGACAATTGGTGAAAGTATACCATCAGCGACCAACGGGATTGATACAACCTTTAGAAATACCGGTATGGAAGTGGAAAAGTATCTCGATGGATTTCATCACGGGATTGCTAACGTCCCAAAGTGGTCATGATTCCATTTGGGTTATCATCGATCATCTGGCCAAGTCGACATATTTCATACCGGTACATACAGATTATAATACGGCTCGTTACGCCCGGCTATTTATTGCGGAGATTGTGAGACTCCATGGGGTGCCCATTAATATAGTCTCCGATCGAGACAAGATTTTTGTGTCCCATTTTTGGTGAAGTTTCCAAGAAGCAATCGGAACCGAATTGAAATTGAGTATCTCCTACCACCCTCAAACAGATGGGCAGACGAAAAGAGTCAACTAGATGTTGGAGGACATGCTTAGAATGTGTGTACTTGACTTCAAAGGAGTATGGGAACAATACCTTCCCTTGGTCGAATTTGCTTATAATAATTCGTATCAATTCACAATAGGTATGGCACCTTATGAAGCATTATATGGCCGACAGTGTAGATCACCTTCTTGTTGGTTGAAAGTAGGGGATAATAAGCTCCTTAGACCTAAAATGATCCTAGATACTTCTTCAAAGATTGAACTTATTCACAACCGTATCCGAATCGCTCAAGACCATCAAAAGAGCTATGCCGATGCGAATAGAAGGCATGTGGAATTGGAAGTAGGAGACCAAGTTTTGGTACGGGTGTCACCAATGAAGGGAATAACACGATTTGGGAAGAAAGTCAAGCTTATCCCTCACTATATAGGCCCTTTTCCCATTATTACTAAGGTGGGACCATAGCTTATCAACTCACCTTACTAGAACGCCTACAACAGATTCATGATGTGTTTCATATTTCGTCCTTGAAGAAGTACAAAAGGTGTGAAGGGGCTCACTAGCACATTCCTTTGGATGATATTGAATTAAATCCCCATATTTCATACGAGGAACAACCAGTTACAATCTTAGATCACGGAGAGAATAGGCTAAGGCCGAGGGTCGTGCCCTTGGTTCGTGTCCAATGGGTACATCACAATGCCGATGAATCGACATGGGAGCGTGAGAACGATATTCGAGAGAACTATCCGCACCTCTTTTTACAAGGTACGCATGAATTTTGAGGGCAAAATTCCCTATACCCCTTATTTTTGAGTAATTGTTTTTATATTATTTTGCCATGTGGGTTAATTATATAAAATAAAGGGAGTTGGAGTAAATATTATTTTAAGTGATTTAAGAGATAATATTTACCGAGTTCTGCATATTTACTGTTAAGTGCATGTAAATAACACCATATTATGTTTTATTACGTCGTTGTACCTAAAGCAACGGTTATGATTTAAAATGACGTTGGAACATGAAATGATTTATGTTATCTCGGATGCTAATTTAGAGGGCGCGGTTTGTCCAAAAATGGTCAAAATAGTCAAAATAAGTACCATGTTGTATTTTTGGGTTCCGGATACTTTTGACCAGTTATGACTTAATTATGTTGTCATGAGTCATTTTAATGGTGTAGCAACAATTAAAGATGGAATTTAGTGTTAATGGGCATTTAAGTCTTCAAACAACATTTATTCTTATTTATATCTTCTAAACCTAGAAAGAGAGAGAGAGAGAAAGAGAGAATTTGGGAGAAAAGGAGAAAAAAGGGAGAGAATTGAAGATTAGAGATTGAATTTGTTGCTACCGAAAGAAAATCCAAGATTAATACCCTAAGGCAAGTATCTAACTTGCAAATGTGTGATTATATGTGGATAAATTGTAGTGATAGTTATGTATTTGTAAGAATTGAACAAATTGTGGGATTTTAGAAATCTTGGTGTTTAACCCTTAG
Organism: Sambucus nigra; assembly: GCA_949130495.1. Taxonomy (NCBI): domain Eukaryota; kingdom Viridiplantae; phylum Streptophyta; class Magnoliopsida; order Dipsacales; family Adoxaceae; genus Sambucus; species Sambucus nigra. Next base: position 116,757,971 of record OX422224.1, on the reverse strand, counting down.
AACTTGTTGTTTGTAAGAGTTGAGTTGATTATATTGGTTTATTGTTGTGTAGAAATGTTGTGGTAATGTTGTTAGTTGATGGGGTTATGAGATAGGAAGAAATTAGGGTTAGAGGTTTGGGTTTGGCTTATTAAAAGAGGGGTTTGCCCATGAGACCTGGTGAGTGCGGTCGACCGCGATCCATAGCCCGGTCGACCGGGCCTAAAGAGAAAAGCTCACTGCTTCTCTCGATAGAAATATTTAAAAAGCGCGGTCGATCGCGGTCTCTTGACCAGTCGACCGGTCATTGAGGATTAAGCTTAATGCATTTCTTCTAAGGCAAAACCTTAGAAGCGCAATCGACCGGGGGTCAGGGGCCGGTCGACCGGTCCCATATTTTTCACCCAAAAACTTTAGTTTTTCTTAGATCATTTATTTTAAGGTTTAGACCTAGGAACCTTCTTTCATGAAGTAAAACTAGAGTATTAGAGTCTAGTATTAAGTGAATCGACAACCTAGGTTAGAAATTGAGTGTTGGGGCTTTGTTCGGGATTTGATTAATTAGTTGTTAGAAGAAGGTGATGGTCCTTTTCATATAGTGAGCTAGTCTAGGACTAGGGGGAAGTTGGGTTAACAAAATTGTGGAATTTTAGACTTGGAATGAGGTAATAGTGTACTTGATGGCTTATAGGGTTGTTGTTAATTAATGGAGACTAATATGAAGATAATTAAATGTTGTGTTTTACGTCGTTAAACACTTATGCCTCTGGTTATAATGTAATGTACATTTTTCAATTGGCATACCTTGTTAATATTGATTTGCATATACATACCTCTCTAAATTCTATCATAAGGGAAGTTACGCAAATGATGTGAAGTCCTCGGGATAGTGAATGCAGGGTGAATATAGTCCTCGGCCATAGGACCGGTTGTTATATTGTGATGTTATTTATTTAATGTGAGGTAATTTCGGGTATGGTTATGACACACTGTCAAAGGTATATGGCCTCTTCCCAGGCAATACCATTTAGGATGCCCAGGTTTTCTTGGAGATAGGACCTGGAAGATGATAGCTATTTTGGGGCTTATCCAGTGGGGTGACTTCCGGAAGGATGGTCTTAGAATCATTATATATTGTGATTATAACTATTCTCCCGAATGTGACATTTTATGAATGGCTAAAGCATTTTATAAATAAACTGTTTGAAATAAGTTTCCTATTGAGGAATGGACTAGTGAAGTCATATTGTGCAAAACTGTATTGTAAGCTTATTAAGATGAAATTGAGTTATTTCTCTTGCATTAATATATAGTTAACACCATATATGATGTTGCGCTAGGTGGTGCATTTTAGTTGAGAGGTGAGGATTATTCTTAATATGAAGAGTGAGATATGCTTGTTCATGTTGTTATATATTCATAACCGTTATACATTTTATTCACATGTATATCATATCAAACCAGGCCCTGACCCGTTTCTATCTCTTTGTTTTGTGTGGATTCTATTTATGTCCAGGTGCTCCGCCACAAGGACGCCCGTGTTGAACCTTCCATCCAAGTGTCCAGGAGCTATAACATTTTTGCAGATGTTGTAGGATATTTGTTATAGACACCACTATCTTTAGTGTTTTCTAGTTATGATTAGTATAAACATTTGGGCATGTTGCCCAGGTTTTGTACTTTCTTATATACTGTGATATGTATTTTAATACTCGGTGTAACCGCTTGTACTGGTCTGTTAACCGACATCTTATTCAGTTTTATGATGTGTATGATTGTGAAACTGTTATCCATCTTTATTTATATCCACCATCCCTTTAAATTGGATTGTCTAAATTGTTTTCTTTAAACTTACAAAATTATTTGACATCTGTTTTCTAAAATAATTGGTGGTTATCTCGTATTATTATTTTCATGACAGTGATGCTAAGAATGGACCATCTATGATTCCTATATCTATTGGATTATCGAATTGGCCACCTCTTATTTTGATAAGCGGGGTATCAAAGATGGTATCAGAGCATCAGGTTCTAGAGTTCTTAGGCTATATGTGGACTTATCACATTCCACCGTAGCGTTCTTTGATATAGAGTCCTATTGTTAGAACTATTTTGTTTGTATATGCTTGCGATTTTCTGCAAAGATAAATTGTTTTAAATTTTATTCTGATTCAATTATTTCTTCATCTCAGATGCTGCCTAGAAGAGGTCGCCCAGCTAAGAGAAATAAAGTTGTAGAAGATAATCTAGAACCCCTCACCACAACAAGGAACGATTAATGCCGCAGGGGTGGCTAACATTATCTCCCAGGCAGTCAATGCTGCAATGATTACTATGGCTCAACAGTTTCCTCAAGACCAGCAATCGATAATACCAGAGGTGTAAGCCCATGCGGGACCTTCCCCGTGGGAGAGAGTTAGAGAATCTTTCTTAAAATGTCACCCCCTAGAATTTCAGGGTGGTTTCGATGTGATAGTAGCAAACCAGTGGAAGAAAGATATGCAGCATCATCTCCAAATGGTAGAGTGTAGCGGGGAACGAAAGCAGATCCTGGCCACTTTTAAACTAGTAGGAGCAGCTTTATACTGGTGGGAGTCGGTGACCACACTGGAGCAGAGGGATACCATGTCTTTATCGGACTTTTGGGTTCTGTTTGACTGGAAGTATTTTCCTCCCGTAGTCTAAAAGTAGATGAGGAGGGAACTTCAGGATGTGGTACAAGGAGAACGTTCAGTTACTGAGTATGAAGAGGAATTCACTTGTCTAGTAAGCTTTATCCCGGATGAAGTAGTTTCAGAGGAAAAGAGGATATCGAAGTTTGTTGGAGGGTTGCGCTGGAGGATACGGCAACATTTGTTGGGAAATCCAGCTTTATAAATATTTGGTGATGTGATGAATGCAACTTTGCTTCATTGCCAAGATCACCGTTTGCATATGCAAGGGAGTAAGAAGATTTCAATTTCGGGTCAAGTTAGTAAGCAAGGAGGAAATGGTGCCGGTGGAGAACTACCCTCATCACAACCGTCGGGAAGGAAACAAAAATAGAAGGACACCCAGTAGGGGGATTCATCCAAGAGACAACATTTGGGGGGGTTTAATGTCATAAGAGGTGGTTTTAGGCATGGTTAGGGTGCCCAACAACAGCTGCTACAGGTCGGCCAACAAGGCCAAGCAGGCCGGGGTAATAATGGGGGTCGAGGCCATCCGTGTCAAGGAATGGGGCAGTTTCGAAATAATAATTGGGGTCGTTATTCGAAGAATATGTAGGACGCTGCTTTCAATGTGGTGAACAGGGGTACTTTAAGAAAGCTTATTCGTAGTTGATTGGGGGACAGTTGCCTAGGGGTTCTTAGCATCAGCAGGTGCATCTATCGCCACCCGTGCCTATCCCATATGTCCCTCTACAATAGGGGAAACTACAGTATGGGCATGTTTATCATATTCAGGATTCCTTACTTCCTCCATCCCGCCCGCGTCGCCACCTATCGAGGGTAAGTTTCCAATTAACGGGTATATGGGTCATGTGTTATTTGATATGGGCAGAACGCACTCCTTTATTGCTAGACATTTTGCTCAATCGATGGGGTTAATTAAGTATGCGGAGAGTCCCTTTACTAGCATGGAATCTTCCATGGGTCATGGTTCGATCATATTCTTTATTTGTAAAAGAGTATAAATAGACCTTGGTAATTTACGTTTTGAGGCCGATTTACTCGTCCTAGATATGGTCGGGTATGACGTTATTTTGGGTATGGATTGGTTAATGAAATACCATGATATGGTAAATTATTATGGGAGGAGTATAGTTTTTGCCATTCTGGGGAAATGAAAGTTTCTAGTGGCTATGCCTCTTTCGGAGGGAGGTTCAAGCATGTATTTATATTGTATTGCGGAGGAGACTTCACATGATATCGTCATTTCCTTAGATTCGATCCCCATAGTTAGAGACTTTGAAGATTTTTTTGGAGATTCCGGGTTTACCTTCAAGTCGTGAGATCGAGTTTGTGATTGATTTAGCACCGGGAACTCGGTCGATTGCTAGACCTAGAAAGAGAGAGAGAGAAAGAGAGAATTTAGTGTTAATGGGAATTTAAGTCTTCAAACAACATTTATTCTTATTTATATCTTCTAAACCTAGAAAGAGAGAGAGAGAAAGAGAGAATTTGGGAGAAAAGGAGAAAAAGGGAGAGAATTAAAGATTAGAGATTGAATTTGTTCCTACCGAAAGAAAATCCGAGATTAATACCCTAAGGCAAGTACCTAACTTGAAAATGTGTGATTATATGTGGATAAATTGTAGTGATAGTTGTGTATTTGTAAGAATTGAACAAATTGTGGGATTTGAGAAATCTTGGTGTTTAACCCTTAGAACTTGTTGTTTGTAAGAGTTGAGTTGATTATATTGGTTTATTGTTGTGTAGAAATGTTATGGTAATGTTGTTAGTTGATGGGGTTATGAGATAGGAAGAAATTAGGGTTAGAGGTTTGGGTTTGGCTTGTTAAAAGAGGGGTTTGGCCATGAGACCTGGTGAGCGCGGTCGACCGCGATCCATAGCCCGGTCGATCGGGACTAAAGAGAAAAGCTCACTGCTTCTCTAGATAGGCATATTTAAAAAGCGCGGTCGATCGCGGTCTCTTGACCGGTCGACCGATCATTGAGGATTAAGCTTAATGCATTTTTTCTAAGGCAAAACCTTAGAAGCGCGATCGACCGGGGGTCAGGGGCCAGTCGACCGGTCCCCTATTTTTCACCCGAAAACTTTAGTTTTCCTTAGATCATTTCTTTTAAGGTTTAGACCTAGGAACCTTCTTGCATGAAGTAAAACTAGAGTATTAGAGTCTAGTATTAAGTGAATCTACAACCTAGGTTAGAAATTGAGTGTTGGGGCTTAGTTCGGGATTTGATTAATTAGTTGTTAGAAGAAGGTGATGGTCCTTTTCATATAGTGAGCTAGTCTAGGACTAGGGGGAAGTTGGGTTAACAAAATTGTGGAATTTTAGACTTGGAATGAGGTAATAGTGTACTTGATGGCTTATAGGGTTGTTGTTAATTAATGGAGACTAATATGAAAATAATTAAATGTTGTGTTTTAAGTCGTTAAACACTTATGCCTCTGGTTATAATGTAATGTACATTTTTCAATTGTCATACCTTGTTAATATTGATTTGCATAAACATACCTCTCTAAATTCTATCATAAGGGAAGTTACGCAAATGATGTGAAGTCCTCTGGATAGTGAATGCAGGGTGAATATAGTCCTCGGCCATAGGACCGGTTGTTATATTGTGATGTTATTTATTTGATGTGAGGTAATTTCGGGTATGGTAATGACACACTGTCAAAGGTATATGGCCTCTTCCCAGGCGATACCATTTAGGATGCCCAGGTTTTCTTGGAGATAGGACCTGGAAGATGATAGCTATTTTGGGGCTTATCCAGTGGGGTGACTTCCGGAAGGATGGTCTTAGAATCATTATATATTGTGATTATAACTATTCTCCCGAATGTGACATTTTATGAATGGCTAAAGCATTTTATAAATAAACTGTTTGAAATAAGTTTCCTATTGAGGAATGGACTAGTGAAGTCATATTGTGCAAAACTGTATTGTAAGCTTATTAAGATGAAATTGAGTTATTTCTCTTGCATTAATATATAGTTAACACCATATATGATGTTGCGCTAGGTGGTGCATTTTAGTTGAGAGGTGAGGATTATTCTTAATATGAAGAGTGAGATATGCTTGTTCATGTTGTTATATATTCATAACCGTTATACATTTTATTCACATGTATATCATATCAAACCAGGCCCTGACCCGTTTCTATCTCTTTGTTTTGTGTGGATTCTATTTATGTCCAGATGCTCCGCCACAAGGACGCCCGTGTTGAACCTTCCATCCAAGTGTCCAGGAGCTATAACATTTTTGCGGATGTTGTAGGATATTTGTTATAGACACCACTATCTTTAGTGTTTTCTAGTTATGATTAGTATAAACATTTGGGCATGTTGCCCAGGTTTTGTACTTTCTTATATACTGTGATATTTATTTTAATCCTCGGTGTAACCGCTTGTACTAGTCTGTTAACCGACAGCTTATTCAGTTTTTATGATGTGTATGATTGTGAAACTGTTATCCATCTTTATTTATATCCACCATCCCTTTAAATTGGATTGTCTAAATGGTTTTCTTTAAACTTACAAAATTATTTGACATCTGTTTTCTAAAATAATTGGTGGTTATCTCGTATTATTATTTTCATGACAGTGATGCTAAGAATGGACCATCTATGATTCCTATATCTATTGGATTATCGAATTGGCCACCTCTTATTTTGATAAGAGGGGTATCAAAGATGGTATCAGAGCATCAGGTTCTAGAGTTCTTAGGATATATGGGGACTTATCACATTCCACCGTAGCGTTCTTTGATATAGAGCCCTATTGTTAGAACTATTTTGTTTGTATATGCTTGCGATTTTCTGCAAAGATAAATTGTTTTAAATTTTATTCTGATTCAATTATTTCTTCATCTCAGATGCTGCCTAGAAGAGGTCGCCCAGCTAAGAGAAATAAAGTTGTAGAAGATAATCTAGAACCCCGCACCACAACAAGGAACGATTAATGCCGCAGGGGTGGCTAACATTATCTCCCAGGCAGTCAATGTTGCAATGATTACTATGGCTCAACAGTTTCCTCAAGACCAACAATCAATAATACCAGAGGTGTAAGCCCATGCGGGACCTTCCCCGTGGGAGAGAGTTAGAGAATCTTTCTTAAAATGTCACCCCCTAGAATTTCAGGGTGGTTCCGATGTGATAGTAGCAAACCAGTGGAAGAAAGATATGCAGCATCATCTCCAAATGGTAGAGTGTAGCGGGGAACGAAAGCAGATCCTGGCCACTTTTAAACTAGTAGGAGCAGCTTTATACTGGTGGGAGTCGGTGACCACACTGGAGCAGAGGGATACCATGTCTTTATCGGACTTTTGGGTTCTGTTTGACCGGAAGTATTTTCCTCCTGTAGTCTAAAAGTAGATGGGGAGGGAACTTCAGGATGTGGTACAAGGAGAACGTTCAGTTACTGAGTATGAAGAGGAATTCACTTGTCTAGTAAGCTTTGTCCCGGATGAAGTAGTTTCAGAGGAAAAGAGGATATAGAAGTTTGTTGGAGGGTTGTGCTGGAGGATACGACAACATTTGTTGGGAAATCCAGCTTTATAAATATTTGGTGATGTGATGAATGCATCTTTGCTTCATTGCCAAGATCACCGTTTGCATATGCAAGGGAGTAAGAAGATTTCAATTTCGGGTCAAGTTAGTAAGCAAGGAGGAAATGGTGCCGGTGGAGAACTACCCTCATCACAACCGTCGGGAAGGAAACAGAAATAGAAGGACACCCAGTAGGGGGATTCATCCAAGAGACAACATTTGGAGGGGTTTAATGTCATAAGAGGTGGTTTTAGGCATGGTCAGGGTGCCCAACAACAGCTTCTACAGGTCGGCCAACAAGGCCAAGCAGGCCGGGGTAATAATGGGGGTCGAGGCCATCCGTGTCAAGGAATGGGGCAGTTTCGAAATAATAATCGGGGTCGTTATTTGGAGAATATGTGGGACGCTGCTTTCAATGTGGTGAACATGGGTACTTTAAGAAAGCTTATCCGTAGTTGATTGGGGGACAGTTGCCTAGGGGTTCTTAGCATCAGCAGGTGCATCTATCGCCACCCGTGCCTATCCCATATGCCCCTCTACAATAGGGGAAACTATAGTATGGGCGTGTTTATCATATTCAGGATGCCTTACTTCCTCCATCCCGCCCGCGTCGCCACCTATCGAGGGTAAGTTTCCAATTAACGGGTATATGGGTCATGTGTTATTTGATATGGACAGAACGCACTCCTTTATTGCTAGACATTTTGCTCAATCGATGGGGTTAATTAAGTCTGCGGAGAGTCCCTTTACTAGCATGGAATCTTCCATGGGTCATGGTTCGATCATATTCTTTATTTGTAAAAGAGTATAAATAAACCTTGGTAATTTACGTTTTGAGGCCGATTTACTCGTCCTAGATATGGTCGGGTATGACGTTATTTTGGGTATGGATTGGTTAGTGAAATACCATGATATGGTAAATTATTATGGGAGGAGTATAGTTTTTGCCATTCTGGGGAAATGAAAGTTTCTAGTGTATATGCCTCTTTCGGAGGGAGGTTCAAGCATGTATTTATATTGTATTGCGGAGGAGACTTCACATGATATCGTCATTTCCTTAGATTCGATCCCCATAGTTAGAGACTTTGAAGATTTTTTTGGAGATTCCGGGTTTACCTTCAAGTCGTGAGATCGAGTTTGTGATTGATTTAGCACCGGGAACTCGGTCGATTGCTAGAGCTCCATATCGTATGGCTCTTGTGGAAATGAGGGAGTTAAGGGATCAAATTCAGCAATTGTTAGGGCAAAGGTTTATTCGGCATAGCACGTCACGGTGGGGTTCTCCTATATTGTTTGTGATTAAGAGAGATGGTTACCTCCGGTTATCTGTTGATTATCGAGAATTAAATAAGGTTACCATTAGGAATAAATACCCGTTGCCTAGGATCGATGATTTGTTTGATCAATTAAGGGGAGCGTCACACTTCTCTAAGATATACTTGAGGACTGGGTATCATTAGTTGTGGATTTGAGAGCAAGACGTGTCCAATACTGCATTCTTAACTAGATATGGGTCCTATGAGTTTTTGGTCATGCCTTTTGGGCTAACCAATGATGTTGTTGTATTTATAGACCTTATGAATATAGTGTTTTGGGACTTCCTGGACCAGTTTGTTATCATGTTTATTGATGACATCCTAGTATATTCTCAGTCTGAAGCCAATCATGCTAAACATTTACGTTTGGTCCTACAAATGTTACGGGATCATCGGTTGTATGCTAAGTTTGAGAAGTGTGGCTTCTGGTTATAGGAAGTGCAGTTTTTGGGTCACATCATGATAGCTTAGGGCATTTAGGTAGATCCAATAAAAGTTACCGTGGTGAGGGAATGGGGTCAGCCCATGACGCCCACAGAGATTCGTAGTTTTCTGGGTTTGGCTGGTTATTACCGTAATTTCATTAAGGGGTTTTCCAAGATGGCTAGACCTTTGATAAATCTGACCCGAAAGGAACTGAAGTTTATTTGGGATGATTCTTGTCAGCTAGCTTTCGATGAGTTAAAGGATACGTTGACTTCTGCTCCAGTACTCACGTTACCAAGACCAGGGGTAGACTATTTAGTCTTTACTAACGCATATCTGCAAGGATTAGGAGGTGTGTTGAAACAAGATCATCGGGCTATTGCTTATGCATCTCGTAAGCTAAAGCCCCATGAATATAATTAGCCAGTGCATGATCTGGAGCCTGCTGCATTAGTTTTTGCTTTGAAGATATGGAGACATTACCTCCCGGGGGAGAAGTTTAGTCTTTTCACGGACCACAAATCATTGCAATATTTATTCTCGCTGAAGGATTTGATTATGCGACAACGTCGATGGTTGGATTTTGTGAAAGACTATCAATTTGATATTCATTATCACACGGGTAAGGCAAATGTGGTAGCGGATGCATTGAGTTAAAAACTCGAGGGGGAGTTAGCGAAGGTATGGAAGGCTAAATGGAAAGAACTCTAATACTCAGGCCAAGTCGACATATTTCATATCGGTACATACAGATTATAGTACGGCTCATTACGCCCGGCTATTTATTGCGGAGATTGTGAGACTCCATGGGGTGCCCATTAATATAGTCTCCGATCGAGACAAGATTTTTGTGTCCCATTTTTGGTGAAGTTTCCAAGAAGCAATGGGAACCGAATTGAAATTGAGTATCTCCTACCACCCTCAAACAGTTGGGCAGACGGAAAGAGTCAACTAGATGTTGGAGGACATGCTTAGAATGTGTGTACTTGACTTCAAAGGAGTATGGGAGCAATACCTTCCCTTGGTCGAATTTGCTTATAATAATTCGTATCAATTCACAATAGGAATGGCACCTTATGAAGCATTATATGGCCGACTGTGTAGATCACCTACTTGTTGGTTGGAAGTAGGGGATAATAAGATCCTTAGACCTAAAATGATCCTAGATACTTCTTGCAAGATTGAACTTATTCACAACCGCATCCGAATCGCTCAAGACCATCAAAAGAGCTATGCCGATGCGAATAGAAGGCATGTGGAATTGGAAGTAGGAGACCAAGTTTTGGTACGGGCGTCACCAATGAAGGGAATAACACGATTTGGGAAGAAAGTCAAGCTTATCCCTCACTATATAGGCCCTTTTTCCCATTATTACTAAGGTGGGACCGTAGCTTATCAACTCACCTTACCAGAACGCCTACAACAGATTCATGATGTGTTTCATATTTCGTCCTTGAAGAAGTACAAAAGGTGTGAAGGGGCTCACTGGCACATTCCTTTGGATGATATTGAATTACAACCCGATATTTCATACGAGGAACAACCAGTTACAATTTTAGATCACGGAGAGCATATGCTAAGGTCGAGGGTGGTGCCCTTGGTTCGTGTCCAATGGGGACATCACAATGCCGAGGAATCGATATGGGAGCGTGAAAACGATATGCGAGAGAAGTATCCGCACCTCTTTTTACAAGGTACACATGAATTTTGAGGGCAAAATTCCCTTATAAGGGGTGGAGTATGTAATACCCCTTATTTTTTAGTAATTGTTTTTATATTATTTTGCCATGTGGGTTAATTATATAAAATAAAGGGAGTTGGAGTAAATACTATTTTAAGTGATTTAAGAGATAATATTTACCGAGTTCTGCATATTTACTGTTAAGTGCATGTAAATAACACCATATTATGTTTTATTACGTCGTTGTACCTAAAGCGACGGTTATGATTTAAAATGACGTTGGAACATGAAATGATTTATGTTATCTCGGATGCCAACCTAGAGGGCGCGGTTTGTCCAAAAATGGTCAAAATAGTAAAAATAAGTACCATGTTGTATTTTTGGGTTCCGGGTACTTTTGACCGGTTATGACTTAATTAAGTTGGCACGAGTCATTTTAATGGTGTAGTAACAATTAAAGATGGAATTTAGTGTTAATGGGAATTTAAGTCTTCAAACAACATTTATTCTTATTTATATCTTCTAAACCTAGAAAGAGAGAGAGAGAAAGAGAGAATTTGGGAGAAAAGGAGAAAGAGGGAGAGAATTGAAGATTAGAGATTGAATTTGTTCCTACCGAAAGAAAATCCGAGATTAATACTCTAAGGCAAGTACCTAACTTGCAAATGTGTGATTATATGTGGATAAATTGTAGTGATAGTTGTGTATTTGTAAGAATTGAACAAATTGTGGGATTTGAGAAATCTTGGTGTTTAACCCTTAGAACTTGTTGTTTGTAAGAGTTGAGTTGATTATATTGGTTTATTGTTGTGTAGAAATGTTGTGGTAATGTTGTTAGTTGATGGGGGTTATGAGATAGGAAGAAATTAGGGTTAGAGGTTTGGGTTTGGCTTGTTAAAAGAGGGTTTTGGCCATGAGACCTGGTGAGCGCGGTCGACCGCGATCCATAGCCCGGTCGATCGGGACTAAAGAGAAAAGCTCACTGCTTCTCTAGATTGGCATATTTAAAAAGCGCGGTCGATCGCTGTCTCTTGACCGGTCGACCGATCATTTAGGATTAAGCTTAATGCATTTTTTCTAAGGCAAAACCTTAGAAGCGCGATCGACCGGGGGTCAGGGGCCAGTCGACCGGTCCCCTATTTTTCACCCGAAAACTTTAGTTTTCCTTAGATCATTTCTTTTAAGGTTTAGACCTAGGAGCCTTCTTGCATGAAGTAAAACTAGAGTATTAGAGTCTAGTATTAAGTGAATCGACAACCTAGGTTAGAAATTGAGTGTTAGGGCTTAGTTCGGGATTTGATTAATTAGTTGTTAGAAGAAGGTGATGGGCCTTTTCATATAGTGAGATAGTCTAGGACTAGGGGGAAGTAGGGTTATAAAAATTGTGGAATTTTAGACTTGGAATGAGGTAATAGTGTACTTGATGGCTTATAGGGTTGTTGTTAATTAATGGAGACTAATATGAAGATAATTAAATGTTGTGTTTTACGTCGTTAAACACTTATGGCTCCGGTTATAATGTAATGTACATTTTTCAATTGGCATACCTTGTGAATATTGATTTGCATATACATACCTATCTAAATGCGATCATAAGGGAAGTTACGCGAATGAGGTGAAATCCCATGGCTAGTGAATTCAGGGTGAATATAATCCTCGGCCATAGGACCGGTTGTTATATTGTGATGTTGTTTATTCGAAGTGAGGTAATTTCGGGTATGGTTATGACTCACTGTCAAAGGTATATGGCATCTTCCCACGCGATGCGATTTAGGATGCCCAGGTTATCTTGGTGATAGGACCTGGAAGATGATAGCTATTTAGGATGCCCGTGTTGACCCTTCCATCAAGTGTCCAGGAGCTATAACATTTTTGCGGATGTTATAGGATATTTGTTGTAGATGCCTCTACCTTTTGTGTACTCTAGTTATGATCAGTATAAACATTCGGGCGTGTTGCCCAAGTTTTGTACTTGCTTATATACTGTGATATTTATTTTAATGCTCGGTGTAACTGCTTGTACTGGTATGTTAACCGACAGCTTATTCGATTTTTCTGTTGTGTATGATTGTGAAACTGTCATTCATCTTTATTTATATCCACCATCTCTTTAAATTGGATTGTGTAAATGGTTTTCTTTAAACTTACAAAATTATTTGACATCCGTTTTCTAAAATAATTGGTGGTTATCTCGTATTATTATTTTCACTACAGTGATGCTAAGAATGGACCATCCATGTTTTTTGTATATATTGGAGTATCGAGCTGGCCACCTCTTATTTTAATAAGCGAGGTGTCACAGATGGTATCAGAGCATCAGGTTCTAGAGTTCTGAGGATCTATGCGGACTTATCTCGTTCTAGAGTTCTCTTTTTTTCTTCTTGCACCTTCTTATGAAATGAAGATAGGGTCTTCTCTTTTTTCGAGGCATGAAACTAGGGTACTGTGGATAATGGACTTGACAGGAGTTTGGTGACTCTTGTTTTTGGGATTGAAAATGGGTGTCAGAGGTATACGAGCAGGTTTTGAAAGGTGGGTCACCGAAATGGGCAGGTGGTTTGATATGGAAGTGGGTTTTGAGTTCGTATAGGATTTCAGTTGGGTTGTTTGGGTAATGGTTGGGGCTTGGGTTTAGTAGGATCGATTGGTTAAAAGTGTTGGGCAAAATTATGGTGGGTTGGATTCGAGTAGTAGGCGGGGTTTGGAAGGAGGTCTGACTTTTGTGTATGAAACGGGTTATGGGGTTATGGTAGTTTAAGGGTTTAATCCGGGTTCATGGGGATGAACTCGGGTTCGCGAGTTGCGGTAGGTTAGAAGCAGGTGGGTAAGTGTGTTGATTTTGTGCTGAGGTCTGACCGGATTGGGTGAGGTGGAGCTCGTGGGCTGGTCGTCGGCGGAGTGGAGGTTTGCCATAAGTTTTGAGTTCTTGATCCGACCATAGAGATGGGTCGAACTGCTGTAAGGTGGGAGCTTCTGCTTTGGTTATGGAGGAGAGAGGAGAGAGAGTATGGTAAGGAAGATGATGGGGGTGGAGTTAGTTGGGTGTAGGTGAGGTGTATGGGAGTGGTGGTATGTTTGTGTGAGTGTTTTACTTGTATGAGAGTGTAGGATACTTTAGTGTGTGCGCGCGTTTTGATTTGTACCCAACTAAAAATAAAATAAAATTAAACTAAGACTACCTAAAATTAAACTAATAAATTAAAAATTAAAATCTAAAGAAATAAAATCCTAATAAAATAAATGTTTGCAAAACTATAAAATAAAACTAAACAATATAAAGTCTAAAAAAATAAACTTCTAATCCTAAAAATAAAGGACTTAAAACAAAATAATACTAATAAACCATTTAAAATATTAATAAAATGAAACTAAAATTAAAAACTAAAAATCAAATAAAAATAAACTCACACCTAAATAAAAAATAAATAAAAATAGTCGACACACAAATAAATCCTAAAAATATATACAAGACTCTAAGCAAAATATAAAATAAATCCTAAAAATTAAAAACGACTCAAATAAAAATCTAAAAAAATAATAAAAAATTAAAAATAAAATAAAGGGTGCAAACTAAACACACAAGGCTTGAGAATGGGTTAAGGTTCGGGTTTGGGGACTGGTTAACAGGTACGGGGATTAGGTTTAGCTCATTTAACCACATCTTCGCCGTATTTTGCCTTCATTTAATGCTTTTGAATCCACAAACGACGTTTGACCTACCAAATAGACATGAATGCGCATAAGACCCATTTTATCGAGAATTAACAGTTAAAAATCGTCCATTTGGAGTATTATTTAAACACTTTTGGGTGCTTATCACCCCGTGACCAGTGCTAATACCTCGTACGGGACGAATGTAACTCGTAGGAACCGACTTCGTGGTCACGGGACCCCCGTTCGAGATCACAACCTAATTTCCAGAATATCTGGGCTTAGGCATGAAAACATGCCGTTAGAGGGCAAAAACGCGAAACACCCCTTGAACAACCCTATGACAGGCGCCAACACTTCGCACGGGACCAATGTAAGTCATAGGAAACGTTCGTACGATTAGGGGACCCACGATTCGAGAGCATTGACCAATTTTCATAATATCTACACTTAGTTTTGAAAACATGTCGTTTGAGGGCCAAACCCTGAAACACCTGAAGCACCCGAAGCACCCTATATCTTTGACTCAATTGAGTCTGCATTATATAGGATCTTATCTAGTTTGAAAATAGTGACAAAATTGTGTCCCTCCCTAGTTAAACCAAAAAGCCTCAGAACTCTCTTAGCAACTCTGATATTCCTCAACAAGTTCTTGATGGTATTTCACATACACCACACTTGGACTGCATACATACTGTATTTCATTCTCATTATGACCCCGTGTGCGTTAAATCCCCTAATATGATTTTTAAAATATTTTTTTGGGATTTAATTAATATTTTCTAAGAATTTTAATTAATTTTTGGAAATTAAAATTAGAACTTAATAAAGTTTGTGGGTCATAACTTAGGGAAACCTATGTTCAACAATTTTCCTAAAGACTTAACTGCAATGAGCAATCTTTATTGCTCATACTGTGATGTGTACGGACATTCTTTAGATGGTTGTTATTCCAAACGTTTATACCAAACTACTTATCCATCCTTTACCTATCAAAACTTTAACTATTCTAGGAGAAGCTGTGACAATTATGTCCTTCCTAAACCACCAGACATAAACTCTAACTATAGAAAGAGAAAGACAAGATCTAATACTAAAAGACAATCGTCAAGAAATAATCCTAGAGTCTTTTCTCAACCAAATGATCAAAATGTTTATAACAACAATAAAATTGCATAAAATTTGTATAGACAAAAAGCTGAAGCTCGCAAGTTTTATCAAATATGTTCTAATAAGAGCAAATTGAAAACTAGAGCTATTTGGGTAAGAAAGGAGGATCTAGTAACCCAGATAAAATGTAATATAGTGATCAGCGGTTTAAAAGTTGAACACACCACATCTGGATGGTACTTAGACTCTGGATGTTCTAAGCATATGACCAGGGATGAATCCAGACTTTCAAACAAAACTAACTTCTCCGGAGGCAAAGTCTTATTTGGATATGGTGTTTCAGCCCATATCATAGGCAAAGGAACACTCCAAGAAAAAAGGATTACCTATTCTTGAAGATTTTTTAGTAGTAAAAGGTCTTAAGGCTACTTTAGTAAGTATTTCACAATTTTGTGACTCCAATAATACAGTCACCTTTTCGAAGAACAATTGCAAAATTTTAAATGAAAATGGTGAGTGCATAATTACAGGACTCCGTACTCCTGATAACTATTACACAAAACATTGCCACAATGGATGACAATGAATTGTGGCATAACAGAATGGGTCACATAAATTATGACAGCCTTAGTAAATTGTCCTCTCAAGAAATTGTTAGAGGTATTCCTATAATAGAACCTATTTCGAACATAGTCGGTGGTCCATATCAAGAAGGCAAAATAGTTAAGGCATCTCACAAAAGGGTTAAAGATATTCTGTCCTCTAAACCATTAGAACTTATCCATATGGACCTAATGGGTCATTCTTGTACTATTAGTCTTTATGGAAATAGTTACATTCTAGTTATGGTTGACGACTACACGAGATTCACTTGGAATGCCTTTTTAAAATAGAAGTCTGAAACTTTTAGAGCGTTTTTAAAAATCTTACTTCGTATAGAAAATTAAAAGGACTCCTAAGTAGATAGAATTCAGACTGATAGAGGAGGAGATTTCATAGATTCAGGTGTTATTGAATATTATGACTATAATGGTTACAAACACAAGTTTAGTGCTCCCAAGACACTCCAACAAAATAGGATAGCCGAGCGTAGACTATTCAGGAAATGGAAAGAGTTCTAATACATGCCAAAGAATTACCTAAATACTTTTGGATTGAATCAGTTCGTACTTCATGTCACATTATCAATAGAGTCTACTTTAGGAAAAATTCTAAACAGACCCCAATGAACTTTGGTATGGCAAAAAGACAAATCTTAAATATCTTAAGACATTTGACAGTACATGTTATGTCTATAAAGACATATAATATTTATTTAAGTTTGAAACAAGAGGCGATAAAGCTATATTTCTAGGATATTCACATGACAGTAGACCCTACCGAATTTACAACTTGCATACTAAGACCATGATGGAATCCATTAATGTGATTGTGAATGAAGCTTCTATAGAAAGTAAAACTACTAGACCAGCTATTGTGGAAGAGTCTGAAAGCTTTTTAAATTATGAATCTCCTAAAATAACTGAGTCTTTACCAACAGAGACCCCTGAAGTACCTAACTGGGTTTCTAAAGATTATCCCATTGATAACGTTGTTGGTAATCCTATAGAACTTGTTCATACAAGATCCCAACTTCGTAACATTGCTCATTTTGCACGTTTTGTGTCTCTTATTGAGACAAAGAATTTAAATGAAGCCTTGAATGACCCACTATGGATTACTGCAATGCAAGAAGAACTTCTTCAATTTGTCATTCATGATGTTTGGTATCTTGTACCCAGTCCTGAAAATAAAAGGGTTATTGGCACATGTTGGATGTTTAAAAACAAGATTGATGAGGCTTGGATGATCATTAGAAATAAATCTAGATTAGTTTCCCGGGGCTACTCTCAGATTGAAGGAATAGATTTCGAGGAAACATTTGCTCCTGTTACTCGACTCGAATCTGTTCGTTTACTTTTTTCTATAGCATATCATTTACATTTCACACTTTACCAAATGGATATAAAGTCTTCCTTCCTTAAAAAAATTTTAACTGAGGAGACCTATGTAGAAAAACCCAAAGGGTTTATTGACCCTCATTATCCTAATCATGTTTATCGTCTTAAGAAAGCTCTT
This sequence comes from Sambucus nigra, assembly GCA_949130495.1. Classification (NCBI taxonomy): domain Eukaryota; kingdom Viridiplantae; phylum Streptophyta; class Magnoliopsida; order Dipsacales; family Adoxaceae; genus Sambucus; species Sambucus nigra. The sequence continues at coordinate 116,740,478 of OX422224.1, read as the reverse complement.
TATGGGTTAAAACAAGCTCTAAGAGCTTGGTATGAGCGTCTGTCCACTTTTCTTTTAGATAATGGATTTAGTAGAGGAGGAAATGACCAAACCTTGTTTGTCAAACATTTTGATAACAATATTACTATTGCTTAAGTATATCTTGATGATATCATTTTTGGATCCACTTCCCCTACAGAAGCCAAGTCCTTCTCAGACATTATGCACAGAGAATTCCAAATGTCGCTTATGGGGAAGTTACAATTTTTCTTAGGCCTTCAAGTTAAACAAAACTCAGAAGGTTTAATTATTTTGCAATCTAAAAATGCATTAGAGATTGTAAAAAAGTTTGGCTTAGATATTGCTATGGAAGCTAGAACGCCTATGAGTACCTCGGTCAAACTCTCCAAAGATGAAAATGGTAAATCCATTGACTCTACCTTATACTGTAGTATGATAGGAAGCTTTCTCTACCCAACTTCCTCGTGCCTAGATATCATGTTCGCTGTGTGTGTGTACGCCCGTTATCAGAATAATCCCAAAGAGAGCCATTTGCTATATGTAAAAAGAATAATTGAATACATAAAAGGCACTCACAATACAGGGTTGTGGTACACTAATGACACATCGAGCACTATAGTTGGATACACCGACACTGATTGGGCTGGGTGTTCCGACGATAGTAAAAGTACATCAGGAACATGTTAGTACATCGGTAACAACTTGGTTGGTTGGAACAATAAAAAATAGAACTACACCTCTTTATCTACTGCAGAATATGAATATATTACAGCTGGAAGTTATTGTGCCCAGTTATTATGGCTGCAACTAATGCTGAGAGATTACGATATAAAAGAATTAGAACTCCATCTCAATTTCTATAACCAAAGTGCGACCAACATCTCTAAAAACCCAGTTCAACATTCTCGCTCTAAACACATTAAAAGAACTAGAGATTAATTACCTACCTACTGATCTACAATTGGCTATTTTGTTTACAAAACCTTTGGACTTTAAGCATTTTGAATCTTTACGCAAATCAATTGGCATGCTTTTAGCTGAATAATTTATATCCACCTTCTTATAACTCTCTTATTTCATTCTTGCCGCCCTTTTTCCATTTGAGACAAAATGGGGAAGAAATTTTTGAGTCCACTTGGACAATATTGTACATTCTCATCTACTGAACTTGATCTTAGGTATCTTTTTGCATATTTCAGTACCTTTTTATTGCACCAGATTTTGATAGGGTAATGGTTTGTACATAGTTGAGTCATGTAATTTTTTATTTCTAGGAGATTGGGTAGATAGTTTTTTTTATAGGAATATGATTCTCTTATTTCTTTTTGGTATGCCTAAGAGTCCTTGTTGACTCAAAGGAGATTTTGTCTCATATTTCCAAAGGGGGAGATTGAAGCACCCTATATCTTTGACTCATTTGAGTCTGCATTATATAGGAGCTTATCTAGTTTAGAAATAGTGACAAAATTGTGCCCATCCCTAGTTAAACCAAAACGCCTCAGAACTCTCTTAGCAACTTTGATATTCCTCTACAAGTTCTTGATGGTATTTCACTTACACTACACTAGGAATGCATACATATTGTATTTCATTCTCATTATTACCTTGTGTGAGTTAAATCCCCTACTATGATTTTTTAAAATATTTTTTAGGATTTAATTAATATTTTCTAAGAATTTTGATTAATTTTTGGAAATTAAAATTAGAACTTTAAAACGTTTGTGGGTTGTTTTGCAAATATTTCTTTTGCCTTAAAACTGTCTTGGGTAGAATGCAAAAGCGACAGAAACATATGTGGGTGAAAATTGAAGTTTTATAAACTCAAAAACACACGTTTGAGTCTTGATCTTATACCTACACGTGTTACACATGCAACTATTCGATTTGTGTTTTTATTAACTCACATACATTTACATTATTCTGGACCCTTGGATATTTTCAATCTACGTTCTGCACGCGTTTGTAACTAATCCAAGTGCGATGGTTTTAGCCAATCAGAGTTGAGCTTTGCACCTCTTTTTGTGAACCCTTGGATTTGCATCGTTTTAAATTCCCTTAATCTTAGCCCTTGGTTTATGGCTTCGTTCCAGATCCTTTGAATGCCATTATAAATAGATTCCATCTGTGAGGGATTTAGAGACTTTTGAAAGTTCTTCGTTTGAGAAAAAAAAAGAGTAGAGAGAAGAGAGAAAAATAAGAAAGAGAAAGGAAACCCTAAACCTAACTTCGTCAAACCCTAATCTAGAAACACTTTTTTGAGATTGTAAACCTGAGTGTTTAGATCTTGTTTTGAGAAGTTATCCTCTCTTGTTCTTGATCGTCTTTCCAACTTAATCACGTTGAGTTTTTCAGGTTCTCTTTATAGAAACTTGAGATCTCGTCTCTGTGATACATCTCACATAGATAGATTACTATTTTGATTTATCATTTCGAGAACTCTTGTTCGTTGGTTATTTTAAAAAACTGATTTTATGTTTTCAAACCCGAAACAAAATCTTCATTCTGATTTCATTTTACTCAAACTATCAGACTAAGATATAGTTTTGAGATCTTGATTGGGATTTGCACTTTCATCATAATATTTTCAAAACTCGAAAGTGTTAGGATCTTGGATATTTCACAACAAGATTCCCTCTTGATCTACGGATATTTTGAAAGGTCTAAAAGTCTGTTTTTAGTTTTGACTAAATTGATTTTGGAATTTCTTACATATCTAGTGACTTTGTAATTTGATTAAGTCATTCTATCTGTATTAAGTGTGAGTGTGTTGCATGAATATGTTAGAGAGCACATCACCACTACACTTTCACTCTACCATACTAAAAGTGTTGGTTATATGATCTTGAACTTGTTTGAGTCAATGTAAAGACTGGAATCAAGTAAAGTTATGAAGCTTGAGAAAACATCAACAACAACAACCTTCAAAGAAGTCAGATCTAATCCAGAGGGGTTGGTAACGATTCTGAACTTAGTTTAGGTGTGTTTGTGTGGTTTGATTGTTAAATAACTTGTAATTTGTTACTTTGATTTTAGTGGATTTTTCATTTTGTGACGTAGTGTTCACATGGATGTTTCCCCAATTGGGTGGGGTTTTACCACGTTAAAAATTACTCGTGTTCTTCTTCATTTTCTCATCACCTTCTTCTTAGCTATGCTGATTTAATAGTTTAAGTTTTGTTTTTCAAAACTAGTTTACTCTAGATATGAAATAACTCGTTCAGACTCATTCAATCTATTTTGATAAGTTTTTAAACACATCTTGTGTTAAGTTTTATTTTGATTAAAAAAGTTTCTTCAACAAATAGTTCGGAGCCATTTTAATAGTTTAACTTTGTATTAAACGTCTTAAGTGGCATTTTCCACCCCCCCAAACGGTCTCGTGAGTGGCGCCAACACCTCGAACGAGACCAATGTAACTTGAAAAGGCATGCACTCGCTTTTAATAAAGCTCTGATACCAATTTGTAAAGGTATGCACTAGCTTTTAATAAAGCCCTGATACCAATTTGTAAAACGCAATATCAATCGAGTTTGAAGTTCTCCAACGGATTCAAACACACTTATTTAATTAGGTGTATAATTTTGAACAAACCAAATTCAATGTTAATTCAACCCCTATGCATATATCTAATTGTCATAAAACATTAAATCATCCAAAGCATGCATATAAAATAGAGACGATAGATTCAGGAAAAACCCCTTTGGGTAAAACCTTTTTAACACTTTGAAAAGTTTTCAAGACCATTGACTTACATACAGCCTGATAATCGCCCACAAGTGTAACGCATGGTGTCTTCGTCAAACCGTCAAAGCTACACCTCATCCCGCCTTCCAAGTCGTACACAGGAAGAGATATATTCTCGATATCCACCAATTAGTAATGAGTTCCCTCCAGAAATCACAAGGTATGGAAATACCTTCTCCACAGAGGTTGAATAATAGCATGACTGTTCTTCAGGTTCCAAAACAATTCATATAAAGATATTGGGATTTGGTGAATTGAAAACAAAAAGGGTTTCAAGTATTAAATGAAGAAGCCAAAAGTATTCTGTTGATATGCAGTGTTCGTAGAATGAAAAATGAAAAGATGAGTCATGAATGGCACCAACACCTCGTACGAGATCAATGTTACTCGTAGGAACTAGCCACGTGATCACGGGAACCCCGGTTCGAGAGCATGACCCAATTTTAAGAATATATACACTTAGGCTTGAAAACATGCCGTTAGAGGGCGAAACCCCAAAACACCCCATAAACGACCCCATGAGTAATGCCAACACCTTATATGAAACCTTATAAGTCGTAGGAACCGACCACATGGTCACGGGACACCTGTTCGAGAGCACAACCCAATTTTGAAAATATACACTTAGGTTTGAAAACATGTCGTTAGAGGGCGAAACACCAAAAAACCCACCAAAAGGCTCCGTGAGCGGTGCTAACTCCTCACACGGGACCAATGTAAGTCACAGGAATCGATCGCGTGGTCACGGTCCCCTGGTTCTAAAAATCTACACTTTGGCTTGAAAACATTCCATTAGAGGGAGAAACCCTGAAACACCCCCAAACGGACCCATGAGCGATGCCAATACCTTGCATGGGACCAATGTAAGTCATAGGATCCAATCGTGTTGTCACAGGACCCCCGACTTGAGAGCATGACTAATTTTTATAATATCTTCACTTAGGCTTAAAAACATGCCGTTAAAGGGCGAAAGCTCGAGACATACCCCAAACGGCTTTTTGAGCAGCGCCAACACCTCGCACGGGAACAATGTAAGTCGTAGGAACCAACAACCTGGTCACGGGACCTACGATTCGAGAGCACGACCTAATTTACAAAATATCGAAACTTAGGCTTGAAAACATGCCGTTAGAGGGCAAAACCCTGAAACACCCCACAAACGGTCCCGACTGCATGGTCACAGGATCAGTTCGAGATCATGACCCAATTTTCAGAATATCAATACTTAGGCTTGAAAATATGCCATTAAAGGGCAAAACCTCGGAACACCCGTTAAAGAGCCCTATGAGCGGCGCCAACACCTTGCACAGGACCAGTGTAAGTCTTAAAAACCGACTATATGATCACAAGACCTCCGGTTCGAGAGCATGGACCAGTTTTAAGAATATCTACACTTAAGTTTGAATACATGCCGTTAGAGGGTGAAATCTCGAAACACCCACCAAACGGCCCAGTGAGAAGCGCAAACACCTCACACCGGATCAATGTAAATAATAGGAACCGACCGTATAGTCACGGGACCCTCTGTTTGAGAGCACAATCTAATTTTTAGAATATCTAACTTAGGCTTGAAAACATGTCGTTAGAGGGAGAAACCCCGAAACACCTTCACAATGGCCCTGTGAGAGGCGTCAACACCTCGCACGGGATAGCCAGTGTAAGTCATAGGAACCGACCACGTGGTAACATGACCCCTGGTTCACGAGCATGGATTAATTTTTAGAATATCTACACTTAGGCTTGAAAATATGCCGTTAGAGGGTGAAACCCCAAAACAACCCCAAACGGCCCCGTGAGCGGTGCCAACACCTTGCACGAGAGTAATGTAACTCATAGGAACTGACTGCGTGGTCACCGAAGCCACAGTTCGAGAGCACGACCTAATTTTTAGAATATATACACTTAGGCTTGAAAACATGTTGTTACCGGGTGAAACCCGTAAACCCCCCCAAAGGCCCCGCGAGCTATGCTAACACCTCGCAAGGGACCAATGTAAGTCGAAGGAACTGATCTGGCCACGGGACCCCCAATTCGAGAGCACGACCCAATTTCCAGAATATCTACACTTAGGCTTGAAAAGATGCCGTTAGATGGCAAAACCCCAAAACACCCCGTAATAACCCCGTGAGCGGTGCCAACACATCGCATGGGACCAAGGTAAGGAGTAAGAAACCGATCGCGTGGTCACGAGACTCCCAGTTCGAAAGCATGGTCTAATTTTAAGAATATCTACACTTAGGCTTGAAAACATGTCGTTAGAGGGAGAAACCCCCAAACACCCCCAAATGGCCCCATGAGCGATGAGAAAACCTCGCACAAGACCAATGTAAGTCATAGGAACTGACTACAGGGTCACCGGACCCCCGTTTTGAGAGCACGACCCAATTTTAAGAATATCTCCACTTACGCTTAAAAACATGTCATTTGAGGGTGAAACCCATAAACACCCCCAAACAACCCTGTGAGTGGTGCCAACACCTCTCGTGGGACAAATGTAAGTTATAGGAACCGACTGTGTGGTCACCAGACTCTTGGTTCGAGAGCACAACCCAATTTACCGAATATCTACACTTAGGCTCGAAAAGATGCCGTTAGGGGGCAAAACCCCGAAACACCCCCACAAATTCCCTTGTGAGTGACATTGACAACTCGCACGGAACCAATGTATGGCATAGGATCCATTCGCGTGGTCAGGGGACCCCCGATTTGAGGTCACAGACCAATTTTCAGAATATTTACTCTTAGGCTTGAAAATATGCAATTAGAGGGAGAAACATCGAAACACCCCCAAATGACCCTATGAGCGGTGCCAACATCTCGTACGGGACCAATGTAACTCATAGGAACCGACCGCGTGGTCAAGGGACCCCCCAGTTTGAGAGCATTACCCAATTTTCAGAATATCTACACTTAGGCTTGAAAATATGCCGTGAGAGGGGGAAACACGAAACCCCCCAAACGGCCCCGAGAGCGATGCCAATACCTCACACGGGACCAACGTAAGTCATAGGAACTGACCGCGTGGTCAGGGTACCCCCAGTTCGAGAGCACGAACCAATTTTCAGAATATCTACACTTAGGCTTGAAAACATGTCGTTAGAGGTAAAACCCCCAAAACACAGCCCAAACGGCCCTGTGAGCAGTGCCAATAATGCGCACAAGACTAATGTAAATCGTAGGAAATGACTGCGTGGTCATGAGAGCCCCGATTCGAGAGCATGACCCAATTTTTAGAATATTTACACCTAGGATTAAAAATATGATGTTAGAGGGAGAAACCCCAAAACACCACCAAAACGGCCCCGTGAGCGGCACCAACACCTCGCATAGGACCAATGTAACTCATAGGAACTGACCACGTGGTCAAGGGAACCTTGGTTCGAGAGCATGACCTATTTTTTAGAATATCTACAGTCAGGCTTGAAAACATATTGTGAGTGGGAAAAACCTCAAAACACCGCCCAAATGGCCCCGTTAGAGGCGCTAACTCCTCACAAGGGACCAATGTAATTCATAGGAACTGAATGCATAGTTACATGACCCCCAATTCGAGATAATGGACCAATTTTTAGAATATCTACACTTAGGCCTCAACACATGCCGTTAGAGGTCGAAACCCTGAAACACCCCCCAAATTGCCTCGTGAGCTGCACTAATACCTCTCATGGGACCAATGTAGCTCATAGGAACCAACTGCGTGGTCATAGAACCCCCGGTTCGAGAGCATGGACCAATTTCCAGAATATCTACTCTTAGGCTTGAAAACTTGTCGTTAGAGGGCAAAACCCCTAAACAGCCCCCCAAAAGGCCCCGTGAGAGGTGCCAACACCTCACACGGGACCAATGTAACTCACAGGAACCGATCGCGTGGTCACGAGACCCCCAATTCGAGAGCACAAACCAATTTTCAGAATATCTACACCTAGTCTTAAAAACATGCCGTTAGAGGGCGAAACCCCAAAACACCCCCCAAATAGCCCCGTGAGTGGCGCCGACACCTCTCACGAGACCAATATAGCTTGTAGGAATTGACCGCGTGGTTATGGGATCCCCGATTAATGTCATATTCCTAACAATCTTGAGCTTAAAACAGATGCACATGTGGTGTTTGTGCCCCTCACGGTGCCGTTCAGGTGTCGTTGGAGGTGCCCACACCCCCGCGGTATGTTTCAAGCCTAAGTGTGCCTATTTTCAATTCTTATTATTTTTCACACACACCATGCTACTCAAGATAAACAATACAGTAGATTTGATACTATCCCAAGTTTCTAACGCAACTCCTATGACGGCAAATCCCGAATATGATGTGGAGTACAAATCCACCGTTGACGATGCTTGGTACACATCTCGACTTAGGCTTGAGCTGTGCCAACACCTCACACGATACCATTGTAACTTGTAGGAACCGACCATGTGGTCACGAGACCCCTAGTTCGAGACCACTACCAAATTTTCAAAATATTTACACTTAGGCTTGAAAACATGTCGTTAGAGGGTGAAATCCCGAAACACCACCCAAACCGCCCCGTGAGTGGTGCCAACATCTTGCATGCGACCAATGTAGCTTCTAGGAACCGACGATTCGAGGGCACATACCAATTTTTAAAATATCTACACTTAAGCTTGAAAACATGCCAATAGAGGGCGAATCTCGAACATGAGGTGGAGTACAAATCCACCGTCGATGACGCTTGGTACACCTCTAAACTTAGGCTTGAGTGGAGCTAGAACCTCGCACATGACCAATGTAACTCATAGGTACCGACCATGTGGTCACAGGACTACCGGTTTGAGAGCACTGACCAATTTTAAGAATATCTACACTTTGGCTTGAAAACATGCTGTTAGAGGGAGAAACCCCGAAACACCCCCACAACGGCCCTGTGAGAGGTTCCAACACCTCGCAAGGGACCAATGTAAGTCCTAGGAACTAACTGCATGGTAACGGGACCCCCAATACGAGAGAAAGGACCAATTTTTAGAATATCTACATTTAGGTTTGAAATCATGCCGTTAGAGGGAGGAACCCCTAAACACCACCCAAACGGCCTCGTGAGCGGTGCCAACGACTCGCACGGGACCAATGTAAGTCATAGATGCTTACCGTACCCATGATTCTAGAGCATGGACCAATTTTAAGAATATCTACACTTGGGCATGCCGTTAAAGGGAGAAACCCCGAAACAACCCCAAAATGCTCCCGTAAGCGGCGCTAACACCTCACATGAGACCAATGTAAGTCGTAGGAACTGACCGTGTGTTCAAGGGACCCCCTATTCGATAGTACGAACCAATTTTTAGATATATACACTTAGGCTTGAAAACATTCCATTAGAGGGAGAATCTTGAACATGAGGTGGAGCACAAATCCACCGTCGAAGTCACTTTATACACCTCTTGACTTAGGCTTGAGCGGTGCCAACACCTCGTACAGGACTAATGTAACTCGTAGGAACCGAGCACGTGGTCACGGGACTACCGGTTCGAGAGCACGGACAAATTTTTTGAATATCTACACCTAGGCTTAAAAACATGCCGTTAGAGGGAGAAACTCCCAAAACCCCCCACAATGGCCTGTGAGAGGTGACAACACCTCGCACGGGACCAATATAAGTCATAGGAACCAATTGTGTGGTAACGGAACCCCAAATACGAGAGCACAAACCAATTTTTAGAATATCTATATTTTGGCTTGAAAACATGCCATTAGAGGGAAAAATCCTGAAACACCACCTAAATGGCCTCGTGAGCGGTGCCTACACCTTGTAAGAGACCAATGTAAGTCTTAGGAACTGATCTCATGGTCACAGGACCCTTGGTTCTATATCATGACCCAATTTTTAGAATATCTACACTTATGCTTCAAAACATGCCGTTAGAGGGCAAAACCCCGAAATAATCACAAACGGCACCGTAAGCAGCACCAACACCTCGCATGGGACCAATGTAACTCATAGGAACCAACTGCATGGTCACGAGACTCCTAGTTAGAAAGCGTGGTCCAATTCTGAGAATATCCACACTTAGATTTGAAAATATGTCGTTAGAGGGAGAAACCTCGAAACACCCCTTCAATGGCCCCGTGAGCGGTGACAACACCTCGCACGGGACCAATATAAGTCGTAGAAACTGACAGCATGGTCACGAGACCCCCATTTTGAGAGCATAATCCAATTTTTATAATATATCCACTTAGGCTTGAAAACATGTCGTTAGAGGACAAAACCTCAAAACACTTCCCAAACGGCCCTGTGAACGATGCAAACACCTCGCACGGGACCAGTGTAAGTCGTAGGAACTGACCGCGTGGTCACAAGACCCCCTGTTCGAGAGTACAACCCAATTTCAAGAATATCTATAGTTAGACTTGAAAACATGCCGTAAGGGGGAGAAACCCGAAAACACCCCCACAAATGCCCCCGTGAGTTGCGTCAACAACTCGCATGGGACCAATGTAAGTCGTAGGAACTAATCGCGTGGTCATGGGCCCCCCGGTTTGAGACCATGGACAAATTTTTAGAATATCTACACTTAGGCTTGAAACACATGCCGTTAGAGGGAGAAACACCAAAACACCCCCAAACGGCCCTGTGAGTAGTGCCAACACCTCGCAGATGACAAAGGTAACTCATAAGAACTGACTACGTGGTCATAAAATCCCTAGTTCGAGAGCATTACCCAATTTTTAGAATGTCTACACTTAGGCTTAAAAACATGCCGTTAGAGGGAGAAACCCGAAACACCCCCGAAATGGCCCCGTGAGTGGTGCCAACTCCTCACCCGTGACCAATGTAAGTCATAGGAACTGACCGTGTGGTCAGTGTACCCCCAATTCAAGAGCACGACCTAATTTTCAGAATATCTACACTTACGCTTGAAAACATGTCGTTAGAGGGAGAAATCGCAAAACACACTCCAAACGGCCCCATGATCGGTGCCAACACCTGACACAGGACTAATGTAACTCGTAGGAAACGACCACGTGGTCCTGGAAACTCCGTAGGCCTATAAACGAATTAGATTCAGATCCGATTAGGCAAATCCAAATCCATATCCATTTATGTTAAACAGATTCGGATCCGATCCGTTTCTTAATCGGATCGAATCAGACAAATCCAAATCCATATCCGTTTATATTAAATGGATTTGGATCCGATCTGATTATTTGATTATCCATTTATGTTAAACTTTATTTGCAACATTTTTATTTTCAACTCTTATTTCATAAATTTATTTTGCAAATGTTCCAAAAAACAGATAATGAACTATTATAATATATATTTAAAATATTATTGAATACAATATATATTAACTAAAAATATATTTTGTATAATTTATATGTATATATAATAAAAATATTAATCGGATCAGATTATTAACGGATCGGAGTACATGAATCCAAATCCGCTCCATTTCATAAACAGGTAAAATTCGGTCCATTGACAGGCCTAGACACCCGATTAGAGCCTTGAAAACATGTCATCAGAGGGAGAAACCCTGAAACATTACTAAAACGACCCGATGAGCGGGCCCAACACCTCACACAGGACCAATAAAGACGTAGGAACCGATCATGCGGTCACGATACCCTGGTTCGAGAGCACAACCCAATTTTCAGAATATCTACACTTATGCTTGAAAACATGTCGTGAGTGGTAGAAACCCCGAAACACCACCCAAACGACCACGTGAGAGGTGCCAACTCCTCGTACGGGACCAATGTAACTCGTAGGAACCGACCGGGTAATGACGGGACCCCCAATTCAAGAGCACAGACAAATTTTTGGAATATCTACATTTAGGCTTGAAAAAATGCCATTAGTGCGAAAAACCCAGAAACTCCCCCCAAACGGTCCCGTAAGCGGCACCAACACCTCTCATGGGACCAATCTAGCTCGTAGAAACCGACCGTGTGGTCACGAGAAACCCAGTTTGAGAGCATTGACCAATTTTTAGAATATCTACTCTTAGGCTTAAAAGCCTCTCGTTAGAGGGCGAAACCCCAAAACACCATCAAAAGCCCCGTGAGTGGCTCTTACACCTCGCATGGGACCAATGAAACTCGTAGGAACCGACTGCGTTATCGCGAGACCCCCGATTTGAGAGAATGTACTAATTTTCAGAATATCAACACTTAGGCTTGATAACATCTAGTTAGAGGGCGAAATCCTGAATCATCCCTGAAATGGGTGAGATGGCCTCGTGAGTGGCACCAACACCTCGCACGGGACCATTGTTACTCATAGGAACCGACCGCATGGTCACAGGACCCCCGCTTTGAGATAATGACCCAATATTTAGAATATTTACACTTAGGCTTGAAAACATGCCGTTAGAGGGCGAAACCACAAAACACCCCCCAAACGGCCTAGTAAGCCGCGCCAACACCTCACACGGGACCAATGTAAGTCATAGGAACCGACTGCGTGGTCACCAGACCCTCTATTTGAGAGCACATACAAATTTTCAAAATATCTACACTTAGTCTTGAAAACATTTCGTTAGAGGGCGACACCCCGAAATGGCCCCGAACGGCTCCGTGAGAAGCACCAAAACTTCGCACGGGACGAATGTCCGATTGTAGGATAATGTGTTGGATTGTTATTGTTCGTCATAGCACATAGGATTCTTAAGGTCTCTAACCATCTCTCGCCAACTAATGTTCTGTTCTCAAAACTCCTGAGCTCTAAAAAGTTGCAAAACTCTTAAGGTTGAAAAAGTAGCACACGAGGTGTTCGTGCTACTCGTGGTGCCGTTTGGGTGTCTCTGGGGGTGCCCACACCCCCGTAGTACATTTCAATCCTAAGTTTGTCTGTTTTCAATTTTTGTTGTATTTCACACACATACCTTCTACTCTATATAAATGATACAATTTCTTTGACACTTTCCTAAGTTTCCAACGAAATACCTATAAGGCGAATCCTAAATATTAGGTGGAGTAAAAATCCACCGCCGACGATGCTTTGTACACCTCTCCACTTAGGATTGGGAAGCGCCAACACCTCGCATGGGACTAATGTTAGTGGTAGGAATTGACCGCATGGTCACGGGACCCCCGCTTCTAGAGCACAACCCAATATACATAATATCTACACTTAGGCTTATAAACAAGCCATTAGAGGAAGAAACCCCAAAACACCCTCCAAAAGTCCCCGTGAGTGGTGCCAAAAGATCGCACTGGATTAATGTAACTCGTAGGAACCGACGACGTTATCACAGGATCCCCAATTTGAGATCACAGACCAATTTTTAGAATATCTACACTTAGGCTTGAAAACACGCTGTTAAAGGGAGAAACCCGAAAACATCCCCATAAGGCCCCGTGAATGATACCAACACTTCACACGGGACCAATGTAAGTGGTAGGAATAGACCGCGTGGTCTCCGGACCCTAGATTCAAGAGCACGACCCAAATTTCTTAATATCTACACATAGGATTGGAAACATGCCGTTACAGGGAGAAACCCCTAACACCCCCCCCCCCCCCCAAACAGCCCCGTGAATGGTTCCAACACCTCGCACGAGACCAGTGTAACTTGTAGGAACTTACTGCATGGTCACGGGACCCCCGATTCGAGAGCATAGACCAATTTGCAAAATATCATCACTTAGGCTTAAAAACATGCTGTTAGAGGGCGAAACCCAAAACACCCCCCAAACGGCCCCGTGAGCTGCAATAACACCTCGCACAAGACTAATGTAACCCGTAGGAATCGATCACATGGTAATGGGACCCTTGCTTTGAGATCACGACCCAATTTCCAAAATATCTACACTTAGGCTTGAAAAAATATCGTTAGAGGGCGAAACCCCCAAACAAACCCTAAATGGCCATGTAAGTCGCGCTAACACCTCGCACGAGAACAATGTAACTTGTAGGAACAGACCATGTGGTCACGGGACCCCAATTCGAGAGCAAAGCCCAATTTTTAAAATGTTTATAATTAGTCTTCAAAACATGTCGTTAGAGGGCGAAACCCAAAAACACCCCCAAATGCCCCCGTGAACGGTGCCAACACCTCACATGGGAGCAATGTAACTCGTAGGAATTGATCGGGTGGTCACAGGACCCTCAGTTCGAGACATGACCCAATTTTTAGAATATCTACACATAGTCTTGAAAACATGTCATTACAGGGCAAAACCCTGAAGCATCCCCAAATGGCCCTGTAGTTATGCTAACACCTCGCACGGGACCAATGTAAGACGAAAGAACCGATCGCGTGGTCACGGGACCACCAGTTTGAGGGCACAACCCAATTTCCAGAATATCTACACTTAGGCTTGAAAACATGTTGTTAGAGGGCGAAACCCTGAAACACCTCCAAATGTCCCCGTGAGCGGTGCCAACACATTGCATGGGATGTAAGTCATAAGAACCGATCATGTGGTCATAAGACCCCCGATTAGAGAGCATGGTCCAATTTTAAGAATATCTACACTTAGGCTTAAAAACATGCCGTTAGAGGGCGAAACCCCAAATGGCCTCGTGAGCGATGCCAACACATTGCATAAGACCAATTTCAGTTGTAAGAGCCGATTGCGTGGTCACGAGACCCTCTGTTTGAGAGAAAAATCCAATTTTTAGAATATCTACCCTTGGACTTGAAAACATGCCGTTAGAGGGAGAATCCCCGAAACAGCTCCCAAATGGCCCGTGATCGGTGCCAACACCTCGCACGGGACCAATGTAACTGGTAGGAACCGACCGCGTGGTCACAAGACCCTTAGTTCGAGAGCACGGACCTATTTCTAGAATATCTACACCTAGGCTTGAAAACATGTCGTTAGAGGGAGAAACCCCGACACCTCCCCATAAATGCCCCCATGAGTGGCGCCAACAACTCGTACGGCACCAAAGTATGTCACAGGAATCGACCGTGTGGTCACGGGACTCCCAATTCAAGAGCTCGAACCAATTTTTAGAATATCTACACTAAGGCTTGAAAACACACCGTTAGAGGGCGGAACCTTGAAACAACCCCAAAATAGCCCCATGAGAGGTACTAACACCTCGCACGGGACAATGTAAGTCATAGGAATCGATCGCATGGTCACAGGATCCCCGGTTCGAGAGCACGACCTAATTTTCTGAATATCTACACTTAGGCTTGAAAGCATGCCGTGAGTGGGAGAAACCTCGGAACACCCCCCAAACGGCTTTGTGAGAGGCGCCAACACCTCGTATGGGACCAATGTAACTTAGAGAAATCAATCATGTGGTCACGGAACTCCCAATTCGAGAGAATGAACCAATTTGCAAAATATCTACACTTAGGCTTAAAAATATGCCGTTAGAGGGCTAAGCCAAGAAACACCCCCCAAAAAGCCTCGTGAGCAGTGCCAACACCTCTCACGGGACCAACGTAGCTCATAGGAACTGATTGTGTGGTCACGGGATCCCCGATTTGAGATCACGACTAAATTTTCATAATATCTACACTTATGCTTGAAAATATGTCGTTAGAGGGAGAAACCCCAAAACACCCCCCAAACGGCCTCGTGAGCTGTACCAACCCCTCAAATGGGACCAATGGAAGTCGTAGGAACCGACCACATGGTCACGGGACAACCAGTTTGAGAGCATGGACCAATTTTCATAATATCTACACTTAGGCTTGAAAGCATACCGTTAGAGGGAGAAACCCTAAATCACCCCCAAATGGCCCATTGAGAGGAGCCAGAACCTCGCACGGGACCACTGTCCGATCATAGGATAATATGTTGGATACTTATTGGTTGACGTAGCACATTCGATTCCTAATATCTCTAACCATCTCTGTCCAATTAATGTCCACTTTTCAAAACTCTTCTTGAGCTCGAAACAGCTGCGCACGAGGTGTTAGTGCCTCTCGTGGTACCATTTAAGTGTTGCTAGGGGTGCCCACACCCCCATGGTATGTTTCAAACCTAAGGGTGTATGTTTTTAAATTTTCTTTTATTTTACAGACACACCATGCTACTCTAGAAAACACTACAGTAGCTTTGACACTTTTCCAAGTTTTCATCGCCAACACCTTGCAAGGGACCAATGTAAGTCATAGGAACTGACTGCGTGGTAACGGGTCCCCCAGGTCGAGAGCACGAACCTAGTTTCAGAATATCTACACTTAGGATTGAAAATGTGCCGTTAGAGGGAGAAATCCCTAAACACCCCAAAAAGATCTTGTAAATGATGCCAACACCTCGTACAAGACCAATGTAAAGCGTAGGAACCAACCGCGTGGTCACGGGACCCTCGGTTCGAGAGCACGACCCAATTTTTAGAATATCTACACCTGGGTGTAAAAACATGCCATTAGAGGGAGAAACCCCTAAACATCCCCAAAATTACCCCGTGAGTGGCGCCAACACCTCGCATTGGACCAATGTAACTCGTAGGAACCGACCGCGTGGTCACGGGACCCTCAATTTGAGAGCATAAAGCAATCTTCATAATATCAACACTTAGGCTTGAAAACATGCCATCAGAGGGAAAAAGTCCAAAATACCCCCCAAACGGCCCTGTGACTGACGCCAACACATTGCACGTGACAATTGTAAATTGTAAGAATCGATCGCGTGGTCATAGGACCCCTGATTCGAGATCTCAACCTAATTTTTGGAATATATACACATAGGATTGAAAACATGCCGTTAAAGGGAGAAACCCCAAAACACCCCTCAAACGACCCCCTGAGTAGCATCAACACCTTGAACAGGACCAATGTAACTCGTAGGAACCGATCACGTGGTCACGAGACCCTCAATTTGAGAGCACAAACCATTTTCTTGAATATCTGCAGTTAGGCCTTAAAATATATCGTTAGAGGGTGAAATCCCAAAACACCCCCTAAATGACCCCGTGAGTGGCGCCAACACCTTGCACAAGACCAATGTAACTCGTAGGAAGTGTCAACATGGCCACAGGACCCCTAGTTTGAGAGCACGACCCAATTTCCAGAATATCTCCACTTAGGCTTGAAAATATGCCATTAGAGGGAGAAACCCCGAAACACACCCCAAACAGCCCTGTAAGTGGCGCCAACACCTTGCACAAGATTAATGTAACTCGTAGGAACCGACCACGTGGTCACAGGACCCCTGATTTGAGATCAAGGCCTAATTTTTAGAATATTTACACTTAGGCTTGAAAACATGTCGTTAGAGGGCGAACCCCCCCCCCCCCCCAAGCGGCCCCGTGAGCGACGCTAACACCTCGCACGGGACCAATGTAACTCATAGGAACCGACCGCGTAGTAATGGGACCCACGATTCCTGACGACGAACCAATTCTTAGAATAACTACAATTAGTCTTGAAAACATGTCGTTAAAGGGCGAAACCCTGAAACACCCTCCAAAGGGCCCCGTGAGCGGTGCCAACACCTTATACGGGACCAATGTAGCTCATAGGAACCAACCGAATGGTTGTGAGATCCAAATTCAAGATCACGGACCAATTTTCAGAATATCCACACTTAGGCTAGAAAACATGCCGTTAGAGGGCGAATTCTGAATATGAGGTGTAGTATAAATCCACTGCCGACGACGCTCGGTACACCTCGTAAGCTATTCTTTAGCGACACTAACACCTCGCATGGGACCAATGTAACTTGTAGGAATCGATCTCATGGTCATGGGACTACTGGTTCCAGAGCACAGACCAATTTTCAGAATATCCACATTTAGGATTGAGAACATGCCGTTAGAGGGCAAAACCCCGAAAGAACCTCCAAATGGCCTCGTGAGAGGCTCCAAAACCTCGCACAGGACCAATGTAACTCGTAGGAACCGACCGTGTGGTCATGGGACCCTCGATTCGGGAGCATGAACTGATTTTGAGACTCTCTACACGTAGGCTTGAAAACATTTCGTTAGAGGGCATAACCCCCAAATACCCCCCTAACGGCCCCGTAAGTGGAACCAATACCTTGCACGAGACCAACGTAAGTTGTAGGAACTGACAACGTGGTCACGGTACCCCGATTCAAGAGCATGACCCAATTTTTAGAATATATACACTTATGCTTGAAAACATGCCGTTACGGGGTGAAATCCCGAAACACCCCCCGAACAGCCTCGTGAACGGCACCAAGACCTAGTTTTAGATCAATGTAACGCATAGGAGTCGACCTCGTGGTCATGGGACTACCAGTTCGAGAACAGGGACCAATTTTTAGAATATCTATGCTTAGGCTTGAAAACATGCCGTTAGAGGGAGAAACCTCGAAACACCCCTCAAACAACCTCATGAGAGGTGCCAACACTTCGCATAGAACTAATATGTAACTCTTAGGAACCGATCGTATGGTCACGGGACCCCCGGTTCTAGTGCATAGCCTAATTTCCTGAACAGCTACACTTAGGCTTGAAAATATGTCGTTAGAGGGAAAACCCCGAAACACCCCACAAATGGGACCGTAAGTGGGGCCACCACCTCACATGGGACCAATGTAACTCGTAGGAACCGATCGTGGGGTCAAAGGACCCCCGATTCGAGAGCGGGGAAAATTTTCCAGAATATCTACACTTAGGCCTAAAAACATGTCATTACAGGGCGAAACCCCAAAATACCCTCCAAACGGCTTCGTGAGCGGCGCCAACATCACGCACAAGACCAATATAACTCATAAAAACCGACCGCGTGGTCAAGGGACCCCTCGATTTGAATGCATGGACCAATTTAAATAATACCTACTCTTAGGCTTGAAAACATGCCATCAAAGGGTGAAACACCCCCACATCCGGCCCCGTGAGCGACGTCAGCACCACCCACAGGACTAATGTAACTCGTAAAAACCAACAGCATGGTCATGGGACCCTCGGTTCGTGAACACGTACCAATTTCTAGAATATCTACATTTATGCTTGAAAACATGCCGTTAGAGGGAAAAACCTCGAAACACCCCCCAAACGGCTCGATGAGCGGTGCCAACACCTCGCACGGGACCAATGTAACTCGTAGGAACCATCAGCGTGGTCAGGGGACCCCCAATTTGAGAGATGACACAATTTTCAGAATATCTACACTTAGACTTGAAAACATTCCCTTAGAGGGCGAAAAGCTAAAACACACCCCAAATAGCCCCGTGAACAGCGCCAACATCTCGCACATGACCAATGTAACACATAGAAATCGACGACATGGTCACATGATCCTCGGTTCAATAGTATGACCCAACTTCCAGAATATTTACATTTAGGCTTGAAAACATACCGTCAGAGGGCGAAACCCCGAAACACCCCCAAAACGGCCCAGTGAGTGGTGCCAACTACTCACAGGGGACCAATGTAATGCATAGGAATTGACCACGTGGTCACAGGACCCCTAATTTGAGATGATGGCCCAATTTTTAGAATATCTACACTTCGACTTGAAAACATGTCGTTAGAGGACAAAACCCTGAAACACCCTCCAAACAGCCCCGTGAGTGGCGTCAACACCTCGCACGGAACCAATGTAACTCATAGGAACGGACTGCATGGTCATGGGATGCCCAGTTTGAGAGCAAGAACCAATTTCCAGAATATGTAGGCTTGAAAACATGCCATTAGAGGGCGAAACTCCAAAACACCCCCAAATGGACTTGTGAATAGAGCCAACACCTCGCACTAGACTAATATAACTCAAAGGAATGAACCTTGTGGTCACGGGACAGCTAGTTCGAGAGCATTGACCAATTTCTAGAATCTTTACACTTAGGCTTGAAAACATGCCGTTAGAGGGCGAAAGCCTGAAACACCCCCCAAACGGCATCGTGAGAGGCACCAAAACCTCGTACGAAACCAATATAACTCGCAGGAACCGACCACAAGGTCACATGACCTCTGATTTGAAAGCATGACCCAATTTTCAAAATATCTACATTGAGGCTTAAAACCATGCTATTAGAGGGGAAAATGCCGAAACACTCCCACAAACGGCCCTGTGAGCGGCGCCAACACCTCAAATGGACCATTGTAACTCGTAAGAACCGATAGTGTGGTCATGGGACCCTCGGTTCAAGAGCACAAATAATTTTTTAAATATCTACACTGAGGCTTGAAAACATGCCATTAGAGGGAGAAACCCCGAATCGCCCCCCAAACGACCTCGTGAGCTGCGCCAATCCCTCTCATGGATAAATGTAACTCATAGGAACCGACTGCGTCATTACGGGACCCCCGTTTCCAGACCATGGCCTATTTCTAGAATATCTGCACTTAGGCTTAAAAATATGCCGTTAGAGGGCGAAACCTCAAAACACCTACCAAACGGCACTATGATCGGTTCCAACACCTCACACGGGACCAATGTAACTAGTAGGAACCAACTGTATGGTCACGGGACCCGCGGTTTAAGGGCTTGACTCAATTTCTAAAATATCTACACTTAGGCTTGAAAACATGCCATTAGAGGAAAAAAGTCCGAAGCACCACCCAAATGGCCCTGTGAGTGGTGCCAGCAACTCGCACGGGACCAATGTAACTCTTAGAAACCGTTGACATGCTCACAAGATCCTAGGTTCAATAACACATTAGAGGGAGAAACCATGCCGTCAGAGAGCGAAACCTCGAAACACCCCCCAAACGGCCCCGTGAATGGAGCCAACTACTCTCACGGGACCAATGGAACTCATAGAAACCGATCGCCTGGTCACAGGACCCCCGATTTGAGATCATGGCCCATTTTTAGAATATCTACACTTCGACTTGAAAACATGCTGTTAGAGGGAGAAACCGTGAAACACCCTCCAAATGGCCCCATGAGCGGCGCCAATACCTCGGACGGGACTAATGTAACTCGTAGGAACCGACCGTGCGGTCACGGGACTCCCGGTTTGAGAGCATGACCCAATTTTTAGAATATCTAAACTGAGGCTTAAAACCATGCTATTAAAGGGAAATATGCTGAAACACCTCCACAACGGCCCCGTGAGTGCCACCAGCATGTCATCACGGGACCAATGTAACTCATAAAAATTGACGAAATCATCACGGGACCCGCGATTCGAGATCATGACCCAGTTTACAAAATATCTACTTTTTGGCTTGAAAACGTGTCGTTAGAGAGCAAAACCCCAAAACACAACCCAAACGGCCTCGTGAGCGGAGCCAACACCTCGCACAATAACATTGTAACTCGTTGGAACCGACCACGTGGTCATGGGACCCTCGATTAGAGAGCAAGGCCCCATTTTTAGAATATCTACACTTAGGCTTGAAAACATGCCGTTAGAGGGAGAAACTCGAAAACACCCCTATAAGGCCCCGTGAGAGGCATCAACATCTCACATGGGACCAATATAATTCGTAGGAACCGACCGTGTGGCCACAGGACCACTAATTCGAGAGCACGAACCAATTTTTAGAATATCTACACTTAGTCTTGAAACATACCGTTAGAGGGTGAAACCTAGAAACACTCCCCAAATGGCCCCGTGAGTGGTGCCAACACCTATCACGGGACCAATGTAGCTCATATGAAATGATTACGTGGTAAGGGTACCCTCAGTTCGAGAGCACTACCCAATTTTCAAAATATTTACACTTAGGCTTGAAAACATGCCGTTAGAGAGAGAAACCCCGAAACACCCCCCAAATGGCCCTATGAGTGGCGCTAACACCTCACACGGGACCAATGTAACCCGTAGGAACTGACCACGTGGTCACGGGACTCCTGGTTTAAGAGAATGGCCAAATTTTTAGAATAACTATACTTAGGCTTCAAAACATGTTGTTAGAGGGTGAAACCCCGAAACACCCCCGAAACAGTTCCGTGAGCGGCGCCAACACCTCGTACGGGACCAATGTAGCTGGTAGTAATCGATCACTTGGTAATGAAACCCCCGGTTCAAGAGCACGGACCAATTTTTAGAATATCAACACTTAGGCTTCAAAACATGCCATTAGAGGGCGAATACCGAACATGAGGTAGAGTACAAATCCACCTCCGATGACACATGGTACACCTCTTAAATTAGGCTTGAGCGGTGACAAAACTGCGCACGGGACTATTGTAACCCATAGAAACTGAACGCATGGTCATGGGACTTCCGATTCGACAGCACGGACCAATTTTCAGAATATCTACACTTAGGGTTGAAAACATTCCGTTACAGGGAGAAACCCTGAAACTCCCCCACAAAGACACCATAAGAGGCACCAACACCTGGCATGGGACCAATGTAAGTAGTAAGAACTGATCGCGTGGTATCAGGACCCTTGGTTCGAGACCACAAACCAATTTTCAGAATATCTACACTTAGGTTAAAAAATAGGTCGTTAGAGTGAGAAACCCTGAAACACCCCCAAAACGGCCTCATGAGCAGAAACAACACCTCGCACATGACCAATGTAAGTCCTAGGAATCGATCGCGTGGTCACGGGTCCATGGTTCAAGAGAAGGACCCAATTTTCAGAATATCTACACTTAGGCTTGAAAATAAGTCGTTAGAGGGAGAAATCGCAAAATATCCCCCAAACGACATCGTGAGCGGTGCCAACACCTCGCAATAGACCAATGTAACTCGAAGGAACCGACTGCATGGTCACGGGACCCCTGATTCGAGAGCATGGAGAAATTTTCAAAATATCTACACATAAGCTATAAAATATGGCGTCAGAGGCAGAAATCCCAAAACACCCCCTAAACGGCCCGGTGAGCGGCACCAACACTTTGTAAAGGACCAATGTAACTCGTAAGAACCGATCACGTAGTCATAGGACTCCCGATTCTAGAGCTCGAACTAATTTTTGAATATCTAAACTTAGGATTGAAAACACGCCGTTAACGAGAAAAACCTCGAAACACCCCCTAAATGGCCAAGTGAGGGGCGCTAACACCTCGCACGGGACCAATGTAACTCGTAGGATCCGATCGCTTGGTCATAGGATCCCCGATTTGAGAGCACAACCCAATTCTTGAATATCTACGCTTAGGATTGAAACCATGCCGTTAGAGGGTGAAAACCCAAAACAGCCCCCAAATAGCCTCGTGAGCGTCGCCAACACCTCACATGGACCAATGTAACATGTAGGAACCGATCGCATGGTTACGGGACCCCTGGTTCGAGAGCAAGACCCAATTTTCAAAATATCTACACTTAGGATTGAAAACATGCCATTAGAGGGAAAAACCCCGAAACACCCCCCTAACGGCCTCATGAACAGAGCTAACTTTTCGCACTGGACCAATGTAACTCAAAGGAATCATCCTCATGGTCATGGGACTACTAGTTCGAGAGCATTAACCAATTTTCTGAATCTTTACACTTAGGCTTGAAAACATGCCGTTAGAGCGAGAAACACCGAAACACCCCCTAAACGACCTCGTGAGAGGCACCAACACGTCGCACGAAACTAATGAAACTCGTTGGAATCAACCACAAGGTCACAGGACCCTCGGTTAGAGAGAACATATCAATTTTTTGAATATCTACACTTTGGCATGAAAACATGCCGTTAGAGGTAGAAACCCCGAAATACCCCCGTGAGCGGTGCCAACACCTCACATGGACCAATGTAACTTGTAGGTACCGACCGCGTGGTCAAGGGACCCCCGGTTTGAGAGCATAGACCTATTTCTAGAATATCTACACTTAGGCTTAAAAAATTACCGTTAGCGGACGAAATCTCGAAACACCTCCTAAACGGCCCCGTGATCGGTGCCAAGACCTCGCATGGGACCAATGTAACTAGTGGCAATCAACTGCATGGTCACGGGACCCGCGGTTCCAGAGCATGACTCAATTTCCAAAATATCTACACTTAGGCTTGAAAAATGTCGATAGAGGGAGAAATATCAAAACACCCCCCAAACGGCCCCATGAGCGACGCCAACATCTCACACGGGACCAATGTAACTCATAGGAACCGATTGCATGGTCTCAGGACCCTCGATTCGAAATCACGGACCAATTTTTAGAATATCTACACTTCGACTTGAAAACATGCTGTTAGAGGTTGAAACCCTGAAACACCCTCTAAACGACCCCGTGAGCGGCACCAACACCTCACACGACACCAATGTAACTCGTAGGAATAGAACGCGTGGTTACGGGACCCCCGGTTTAAGAGCATGGACTAATTTACAGAATATGAAAGCTTGAAAACATGATGTTAAAGGGCATAAAGTCGAAAAAAACTCCAAACATCCCCGTGAGTGGCGCCAACACCTCGTACGGGACAAATGTAACTCGTAGGAACCAACCGCATGGTCACGGGACCCTAGGTTCGAGGGCACGACACAATTTCTAGAATATCTACACTTAGGCTTGAAAGCATGCCATTAGAGGGATAAACCACGAAACACCATTGAAACGGCCGCTTAAGCGGCGCTAACACCCCACACCTAACCAATGTAACTTGTAGGAACCGATTGCGTGGTCACGGGACCCCCGATTCGAGAGCACAACCCAATTTTTAGAATATCTACACTTAGACTTGAAAGCAATCCATTAAAAGGCGGAACCCTGTACACCACCCAAACGTCCCCGTGAGCAGCACCAACACCTCGCATGGGACCAATATAACTCGTAGGAACTGATCATGTGGTCATAAGACCCCTAGTTTGAGAGCACGACCTAATTTTCAGAATATCTACACTGAGGCTTAAACCCATATTTTAGAGGGAAAAATTCCAAAACACTCCCACAACGGCCCCGTGAGTGGCGTCAACACGTCGTTACGGGATAATGTGACTCATAGGAATCGGCGACATCATCACAGGACCCCCGGTTCGAGAGCACGACCCAATTTTTAGAATATTTACTCTTTAGCTTGAAAACGTGCCATTATAGAGAGAAACCCCATAACACACCACAAACGGCCCCGTGAGTGGCACCAACACCTCGTACAAGAACAATGTAACTCATAGGAACAGACCATGTGGTCACAGGACCCCCGATTTGGGATCAAGTTCCAATTTTTAGAATATGTACACTTTGGCTTGAAAACATGCCGTTAGAGGAAGAAACCTGAAAACACCCCCACAAGGCCCCGTGAGAGGCATCAACACCTCGCACGTGACCAATGTAACTTGTAGGAACCGACTGCGTGCCCACAGGACCCCCGGTTCGAGAGCAAGACCCAATTTTAAGAATATCTAAACTTAAGCTTGAAAACATACCATGAGTGGGAGAACCCTAACATACCCCCCAAAAGGCACCGTGAGAGGTGCCAACACCTTGTATGGGACCAATGTAACTCGTTGGAACTAACCGCGTGGTCATGGGACCCCCAATTCGAGAGCACAGACCAATTTTTAGAATATCTACACTTAGGCATGAAAACATGCCGTTAGAGGGGGAAACCTATAAGCACCCCTCAAACGGCCCCATGAGCGGCGCCAACACCTATCACGGAACCAATGTTTCTCATAGGAACCGACTGTATGGTAACGGGACCCCCGGTTTGAGGGTACTACATAATGTTGAAAATATCTACGCTTAGGCTTGAAAAAATGCCGTTAGAGGGAGAAGTCCCGAAACACCCCCCAAATGGCCCCATGAACGATGCCAACACCTCGCACGGGACCAATGTAACTCATAGGAACTGACCATGTGGTCATGGGACCACCGGTTCGAGAGCACATACTAATTTTCATAGGCTTAATAACATGCTGTTAGAGGGTGAAATTTCGAAACACCCCCAAACGGCCCCGCGAGTGGTGCCAACAACCTCTCACAGGACTAATGTAACTCGTAGGAACTGACCATGTTGTCAAGGGACCCCCAATTTGAGAGCACAACTCAATTTTTAAAGTATTACAATTAGGCTTAAAAATATGCCATTAGAGGATGAAACCCCGAAGCACCCCTTAAACGGCTCCGTGAGTGGTGCCAACACTTCGTACTGGATCAATGTAACCCGAAGGAACCGACCACGTGGTAAAGGGATCCCCGATTTGAGAGCACGAAGAAATTTTTCAGAATATCTACACTTAAGCTCAAAAACATGCCGTTAGAGGGCGAAACCTTAAAACACCCCCCAAACGGCCCGGGGAGCGGTGCCAACACATAGCACGAGACCAATGTTCGATCGTAGGATAATATGTTGGATAGTTATTAGTTGTCATATCACGTAGGATTTCTAAGTTCTCTAACCATCTCTCTCCAATTAATGTCTTGTTCGCAAAACTCTTGAGCTCTAAAAATTTACAAAACTCTTAAGCTCGAAACATTTGCGCACAAGGTTTTTGTGCCACTCGCATTGACATATGGGTGTCGCTGGGAGTGCCCACACCCCCCACGGTACATTTCAAGCCTAGGTGTGCCTGTTTTCAAATTTTATTGTATTTCACACACACACCATGATACTCTAGACAAATACTATAGTAGGTTTGACACTTTCCCAAGTTTCCAACGCCATACCTTTGATGGCAAATCCCGAATATGAATTGGAGTATAAATCCACCATCGACGACGCTTAGTACAACTCTCGAATTAGGATTGAGCAGGGCCAAAACCTCTCATGGTACCAATGTAACTCGTAGGAATCGACCGCATAGTCACGGGACTCTTGATTTAAGAGAAAGGCCAAATTTTCAGAATATCTATACTTACGCTTCAAAACATGTCGTTAGAGGGTGAAACATCGAAACACCCCCCAAATGGCCCCGTAAGAGGCGAAAACACCTCGCACGAGACCAATGTAAGTTGTAAGAATCGACTGCGAGGTAACGGGATCCTTGGTTCGAGAGCACGGACTAATTTTTAGAATATCTACAATTAGGCTTAAAAATACACCGTTAGAGGGAGAAACCCTAAAAAAAACCCCAAATGGCCTCGTGAGCAGAGCCAACACCTTGCACGAGACCAATGTAAGTCGTAAGAACCCATCGTATCGTCACAGGACCACAGTTCAAGAGTAGTACCCAATTTTTAGAATATCTACACTTAGGCTTGAAAAGATGATGTTAAAGGGAGAAACCTTGAAATATCCCACAAACGGTCCCGTGAGTGGTGCCAACACCTCGCACTGGATCAATGTAACTCGAAGGAACCAATCTCGTGGTCATGAGACCCCTGATTTGAGATCATGGATAAATTTTTAGAATATCTACACATAAGCTATAAAACATGTGGTCAGACGACAAAACCGTAAAACACCCCCTAAACGGCCCGGTGAGCGGCGCCAACACCTTGCACGAGACCAATGAAACTCGTAAAAACCGACCGCGTGGTCATGGGACTCCCGATTCGAGAGCTCGAACTAATTTTTTAATATCTACACTTAGGCTTGAAAACATGTCGTTAGAGGGAGAAACCCCGAAATAATCCTTAAACGGCCCCATGAGTGGCACCAACATCTCGCACGTGAACAATGTAGCACGTAGGAAAAGACCATATGGTCAGGGGACCCCGGTTCGAGAACAAGGCCAATTTTTAGAATATCTACACTTCGGCTTGAAATCATGTTGTTTGAGGGTGAAACCCCGAAACATCCCTGTGAACGATGCCAACACCTCGCACGGGACCAATGTAACTCATTGGAACCGACCATGTGGTCACGGGACCCCCGATTTGAGAGCAGGTCCCAATTTTTAAAATATCTACACATAAACACGAAAACATGTCGTTAGAGGGCAAAACCCCGAAACACCCCCAAAGGGACCCGTTAGCGGTGCCAACACCTCACACGGGACCAATGTAGGTCACAGGAACCCACCAAGTGGTCGCAGAACCCCCAGTTTGAGAGCATGGACCAATTTTTAAAATATCTACACTTAGGCTTGGAAACAAGCCATTAGAGGGCGAATCCTGAATATGAGGTGGAGTACAAATCCACAGCTGACGATGCTTAGTAAACCTTTTGACTTAGGCTTGAGCGACACTAACACCTCACACGGGACCAATGTAACCCGTAAGAATCAACCTCGTGGTCATGGGACTATCGGTTCTAGGGCAAGAACCAATTTTTAGAATTTCTTCACTTAGGCCTGAAAACATGCCATTAGAGGGTGAAATCCCGAAATAGAGAGGCTCCAAAACCTCCCATAGGACCAGTGTACCTCGTAGGAATCGATCGCATGGTCACAAGAGCCCTGGTTCAAAGCACGAGCTGATTTTTAGAATATCTACACTTAGACTTGAAAACATGTCGTTAGAGGGTGAAACCCTAAAACATCCCCCAAGCAGCCTTGTCAACGGCGCCAATACATCACACGGGATCAATATAAGTCATAGAAAGTGATCGCGTGGTCACGGGACCCCCAGTTCAAGAGAAGGACCCAATTTTTAGAATATCTACTCTTAGGCTTGCAAACACCCAAACGGAATCGTGAAAGGCGCTAATACGTCGAATGAAATCAATGTAACTCGTAGGAACCGATCGAAGGTCACGGGACCCTCGGTTCGAGAGCACAAATCAATTTTCTAAATATCTACGTTTAGGCTTGAAAACATGCCGTTAGAGGTAGAAACCCCAAAAGAACCCCACAAACGGCCTCGTGAACGGTGCTACACCTCACATGGACCAATGTAACATGTAAGAACCGACCGCATGGTCATGTGACCCCCGGTTCGAGAGCATGGTCCTATTTCTAGAATATCTATACTTAGGCTTAAAAACTTGTCGTTTGAGGGCGAAACCCCAAAACACCTCCCAAACAGCCCCGTTGTCGACGCCAAGACCTCGCACGGGACCAATATAACTAGTAGGAACCAACCTCATGGTCACGGGACCCGCGGTTCAAGATCACGACTCAATTTCCATAATATCTACACTTAGACTTAAAAATATGCCATTAGCGGGCGAAATGCCAAAACACGGCCCAAACGCCCCGTGAGCGGAGCCAACTACTCACATGAGACCAATGTAACTCATAGAGGACCCCCGATTCGAGATAACAACCCAATTTTTAAAATATCTACACATCGACTTGAAAATATGTCGTTAGAGGGAGAACCCCTGAAACACGCTCCAAACTGCCCAATGAGCAATGCCAACATATCGTACGGGACCAATATAAGTCGTAATAACGGACCGTGTTGTCATGGGACCCCCGATTTGAGAGCATGGACCAATTTCTAGAATATGAAGGCTTGAAAACATGACGTTAGAGGGAATAACCCCGAAAAAAACTCCAAACGGCCCAATGAGCCGCATCAACACCTCGAACGGGATAAATATAACTCGTAAGAACCAACCGCATAGTCACGGGACCTTTGGTTCGAGAGCACGACACAATTTCTAGAATATCTACACTTGGACTTGAAAATGTGTCGTTAGAGGGAAAAACACCGAAGCACCATCGAAATGGCCCCGTGAGTAGCGGTGCAAACACCTCACACCAGACCATTGTAACTTGTAGGAATCGACCGCGTGGTCACGAGACCCCCGATTCGAGAGCATGACCCAATTTTCAGAATATCTACACTTAGACTTAAAAATAAGCCATTAGAGGGCGAAACCCCATACACAACCCAAACGGCCTTGTGAGCAGCATCAACACCTCGCATGTGACTCATAGGAACCGACCGTGTTATCACGGGACCCCCGATTTGAGAGCACGACCCAATTTTTAGAATATCTACACTAAGACTTAAAACCATACTATTAGAGGTAAAAATGCTGAAACACCCCCATAACGGCCCCATGAGTGGCTCCAACACGTCGTCACGGGACCAATGCAACTTATAGCAACCAATGGAATCATCACAGGACCCCCAGTTTGAGAGCACGACCCAATTTTTAGAATATCTATTATTTGACTTGAAAATGAGTCGTTAGCGAGAGAGAAACCACAAAACACACAGCAAATGGCCCCGTGAGCAGCGTCAACACCTTGCACAAGAACAATGTAACTCATAGGAACCGATCACATGGTCACGGTACCCCCAATTAGAGAGTAAGGCGCAATTTTTAGAATATCTACACTTACGCTTGAAGACATACCATTAGAGGGTGAAACCCAGCAACCCCCTCACAAGGCATTGTGAACAGTGCCAACACCTCACACGGGACCAATGTAAGTCGTAGGAATCGATCGTGTGGTCTCGATACCCTCGGTTTGAGAGCACGACCCAATTTTTAGAATATCTACACTTAGGCTTAAAAACATATCGTGGGTGGGAGAAACCCCAAAATACCCCCTAAAAGGCCCCGTGAAAGGTGTCAACACTTTGCGCGAGACCAATGTAACTAGTAGGAACCGACCGTATGGTCACGGGATCCCCAACTCGAGAGCATGGACAAATTTTTAGAATATCTATACTTAGGCATGAAAACATGTCATTAGAGGGGGAAACATAGAAACGGCCCCGTGAGCGGCGCCAACACCTCTCACGGGACCAATTTAGCTCATAAGAACTGACTACGTGGTAAGGGGACCCTAGGTTTGAGAGCACTACCCAATTTTAAAAATATCTACACTTAGGCTTGAAAACATGTTGTTAGAGGAAGAAACCCTAGAACACCCCCAAATGGCCCCGTGAGCAGTGCCAACACCTCGCACGTGACCCATGCAACTCGTAGTAACTGACCACCTGGTCACGGGACCCTTGATTTGAGAGCATGTACCAATTATCAGAATATCTACACTTAGTCTTGATAATATGCCGTTAGAGGGCGAAATCCCAAAACACCCCCAAATGGCTCCTTGAGTGGTGCCAACACCTCGCACGGGACTAATGTAACTCGTAGGAATTGACCACATGGTCACGGGACCCCCCAGTTTGAGAGCACGATCCAATTTATAGAATATTTTCACTTAGGCTTGAAAACATGCCGTTAGAGGATGACACCTTGAAACACCCCCCGGGCAGCCCCGTGAGCGGTGCCAACACCTAACAATGGACCAATGTAACTCGAAGGAACCGACCTCCTGGTCACGAGACCCCCGATACGAGAGCACGAAGAATTTTTTAGAATATCTACACTTAAGCTTGAAAACCTTCCGCCAGAGGGCGAAACCCCAAAACACCCCCTAAACGGCCCGTTGAGCGACGCCAATAAATCGCACGGGACAAATGTCCGATCGTAGGATAATATGTTGGATAGTTATTAGTTGTTATAGCACGTAAGATTCCTAAGGTCTCTAACCATCTCTCTCCAATTAATGTTTAGTTTACAAAACTCTTGATCTCTAAAAAGTTGTAAAACTCTTGAGCTCGAAACAGTTGTGCCCAAGGTGTTCGTGCCACTCATGTTGCCATTTGGGTGTCGCTGGGCGTGCCCACACCCACGTGGTATGTTTCAAGACTAGGTGTGCCTATTTTAAAATTTTATTGTATTTCACACAAAAACCATGATACTCTAGATAAATACTACATTAGCTTTGATACTTTCCCAAGTTTCCAATGCCATACCTATGATGGAAAATACCGAATATGAAGTGGAGTATAAATCCACCATCGACGATGCTTGGTACCTCTCGAATTAGGCTTGAATAATGAAAACACCTTGTACGGGGCCAATGTAACTCTTTGTAACCGAACGCATGGTCACGGGACTCCTTCTTTAAGAGAACGGCTAAATTTTTAGAATATCTATACTTAGGCTTCAAAACATTTCGTTAGAGGGAGAAACCCAGAAACACCCCCTAAATGGTCCCGCGAGAGGTGACAACATCTCGCACGTGACCAATGTTGCACGTAGGAATCGATCACATGGTCACGGGACCCCCGATTCGAGAGCACATACCTTTTTTAGAATATTTATACTTAGGCTTCAAAACATGCCGTTTGAGGGAGAATCCTGAACATGAGGTGGAGTACAAATCCACCGTCGACGACATATCGTACACCTCTCAACTTAGGCTTGAGCGGTGATAACACCTCACACGAGACCAATATAACTCGTAGGAACTGACCGCGTAGTCACGGGACTACCGGTTCGAGAGCACTGACCAATTTTCATAATATCTACACTTAGGCTTAAAAACATGCCGTTAGAGGGCGAAACCCCGACACATCCCCACAAAGGCCCTGTAAGAGGAGACAACACCTCGCACGGGACCAATGTAACTCAAAGTAACCGACTGTGTGGTCACGAGACCCCATATTCGAGAGCATGGAGCAATTTTTAGAATATCTACACATAAGCTAGAAAACATGCCGTCAGAGGGCAAAACCCCTAAACACCCCCCAAACGGCCTGGTGAGTGGTGCCAACACATTGCACAAGACCAATGTAACTCATAAAAACCGACCGCATGGTCACATGACCCCATATTCGAGAGCATGGAGAAATTTTCAGAATATCTACACATAAGCTAAAAAACATGCTGTCAGAGGTCAAAACCCCAAAACTCCCCCCAAACGGCCCGGTGAGTGGTGACAACACATTACACGGTACCAATGTAACTCATAAGAACCGACCGCGTGGTCATGGGACCACCGATTCGAGAGCTCGAACCAATTTTTGAATATCTACACCTAGGATTGAAAACATGTCGTTACAGGGCGAAATCCCAAAACACTCCCCAAATGGCCCGGTGAGCAGCGCCAACACCTCACACGGGCCCAATGTAACTCGTAGGATCCAATCGCGTGGTCATAGGATCCTCGATTTAAGAGAATGACCCAATTCCAGAATATTTATTCTTAGGCTTAAAAACATGTCGTTAGAGGGAGAAACCTCGAAACACCCCCCAAACGGCCGCGTGAGTGGCGCCAACACCTCGTACGGGAAAAATGTAACGCGTAGGAACCAACCATGTGGTCAGGGGACCCCCGGTTCGATAGCAAGGCCCAAATTTTCAAATATTTACACTTTGGGTTGAAAACATGCCATTAGAGGGCGAAACCCCAGAACACCCCCCAAATGGCCCCGTGAGGAAGGCCAACACCTCGCACAGGACCAATATAACTCGGAGGAACCGACCGCATGGTCACGTTACCCCCGATTTGAGAGAACTACCCAATTTCCATAATATCTATACTAGGCTTAAAAACATGGTGTTAGATGGATAAACCCCCAAAACACCGTCCAAATGGCCCCGTGAGCGATGCCAACACCTCGCACGGGGCCAATGTAACTTGTACAAATTGATCGCATGGTCACGAAACCCTCGATTCTAGAACACAAACTAATTTACAGAATATCTACACTTAGTCTTAAAAATAAGCCGTTAGAGGGGGAATCCCGAATATGAGATGGAGTACAAATCCATCGCCGATGATGCTTGGTACACCTTTTGACTTAGGCTTGAGCGGAGCTAACACCTTGCGCGGGACTAATGTAACTCGTTATAATTGACCTCGTGGTCACAAGACTATCGGTTCGAGAGCACGAATCAATTTTCAGAATATCAATACTTATGTCTGAAAACAAACCATTAGAGGGCGAAACCCCGAAACACTCCCCAAACGGCCTCGTGAGAGGTTCCAAAATCTCGCACAAGATCAATGTAACTCGTAGAAACCAACCGCGTGGTCATGGGGGCCCCGGTTTGAGAGCACGAACGAATTTGTAGAATATCTACACTTAGGCAAGAAAACATGTCGTTAGGGGGACAAACCCCAAAATAGCCCCCAAACAACCCTGTCACTAGTGCCAATATCTCGTATGGGACCAATGTAAGTTTTAGGAATAGACCGCGTGGTCACGGGACCCCTAGTTCCAGAGTATGACCCAATTTTCAGAATATCTGCACTTAGGCTTGAAAACATGTTGTTAGAGGGAGAAATCCCGAAACACCCACCAAACGGCCTCGTGAACAGAGCCAACACCTCGCACTAGACCAATGTAACTAGAAGGAATCGAACTTGTGGTCACGGGACTACCAATTTGAGAACATTGACCAATATTTAGAATCTCTGCACTTAGGCTTGAAAACATGTCGTTAGAGGGCGAAACCTCGAAACACACCCCAAATGGCCTCGTGAGAGGCACCAACATGTCACACGGAACCAATGTAACTCATAAGAACCGACCATAAGGTCAAGGGCCCTCGGTTCGAGATTTTTTTAATATCTACACTTAGGCTTGAAAATATGCCGTTAGAGGGAGAAACCTCAAAAAACCCACCCAAACGGCCGCGTGAGCGACACTAACATCTCACATAGACCAATGTAGCTCTTAAGAACCAACTGCCTGGTTACGGGACCCCCAGTTTGAGAGCATGGACCTATTTCCAGAATATCTACACTTAGGCTTAAAAACATGTCGTTAGAGGTCAAAACCCCGAAACACATCCTAAACGGCCCCGTGATCAGTGCCAAAACCTCGTACGGGACCAATGTAACTACTAGGAACCAACAGCATTGTCACGGTACCCGAGGTTTGAGAGCATGCCTCAATTTCTAGAATATCTACACGTATGTTTGAAAACATGCCATGAGAGGTCAAAACCTCGAAACACCCCCTGATACGGCGGAAATACTGCGTATTTCACCCGTTAACCTACGCGTTATTAGCCCCCTCGGGTATCTTATTCCCTATATTTATGCTCGTTAACCAGACAACCCTCGGATTTCTATGTTAACATGTTTCGCAGGTGTTAATGGAGCTTTTGTAGGTATTTGGATGCTAAGTGTGAAGTCCGGATGCGTTTCGCTCGATTTCCGTACACAACCGCACGCGCAAGGGCATTTTAGTCTTTTGACAGCTTGGGCACCTGGCCCGACATCTACACGGAAGTTGTAGCTCTCCTCGCTAGCTTCGCGTGGCCGCGAACGGTGCGCGATTCCGATGCATAACGACAAAGTTACGGCGATTTGAGCGACGTTGGATTGTATGCCAAAACAGGGAGGATTGCAGGCTGCCCCTGCTTGGTCGATCTATCGACCATAAGGGTCGATCGATCGACTCTTCTTATTTTTGCCACGAATTACACGGTCGATCGATCGACCAAAGGGGTCGATCGATCGATCCCCTGTTTTTCTGCAGATATTTTCTTTTCTTTTCTTTCTTCTTTTCTTTTA
Organism: Sambucus nigra; assembly: GCA_949130495.1. Taxonomy (NCBI): domain Eukaryota; kingdom Viridiplantae; phylum Streptophyta; class Magnoliopsida; order Dipsacales; family Adoxaceae; genus Sambucus; species Sambucus nigra. Next base: position 116,705,906 of record OX422224.1, on the reverse strand, counting down.
TTCTAACTTACTATATAAGCTAATTTTGTTGTAATATTCAGAATATAATTAGTTTCATACGTTTTTTAGGTTAGTTCTTAGCTAGGGTTTGGGGTTTTTGCTTGGTTTGGCTTCAATTCTCTTAGGTTTGACACCCCATTTGGATTGTAAGTTGTATTATTCATTACCCTCACCATTAATATAGTTTGTATTCATTACTTTCATGCTTTCTAGATTAATTACATGCTTTGTTAATTAGTTTACTTGCTTTATTTATTGCTTTTCTAGTTTAAATTAGTTAACTCACCATGCACCCTTAGATAAACAGGGTCGGGATTTCATTTCCGCCATTTTCGGGCCCCGAGCTCCGAAAACTAGGTTTAGTGCAAAATCGCGTTTAATTGAAACCGCGCGTATCAAAGTTGGATTGCTAAGCGTTTATCTTTCTTTGTCATGCAACGTTAGAGTTTATAGCGACAATCCGAATTTAATCCGCGCGTGATCATTTTTCAGTTAAATGTTTTATCTCGCAACTTTGGGTTAAATTCCTTCTTGCGTGATGTTTATGCTTAATTGGATATGCTCGATTAAATTGCTTTCGAGCCTTAACTCTAGTTAGTAGTTGTTTCGATCCGTTTGGTAGAATGCGATCCCGATTCTCGCTTTACTTTATTTTAGCGTTAACTTCTCTTTTCTTTTGTCACCATAACCATACATCACCTTTTACACTTTTATTCCTGAAGTAATTAAACAATTAACATCTAAAATTTAATAACTCCCTGTGGATTCTCGATACCCGACTTACCGCTCTACTTGCTTGTCAAGTGTAGCTGTAGTTTAGGTTCTTTTGCATGTCGAGCGGGAGCCGAAATCAACGATAGTGTCCCTACACGAGCACTCGGTTCCCCTCGCGTCACCCCCACAAGGCCCCATGAGCGGTGCGAACACCTCGCACGGGACAAATGTAACTCATAGGAATCGATCGCGTGGTCACGGGACCATCGATTTGAGATCACAATCTAATATTTAGAATATCTATACTTATACTTGAAAACATGCCATTAGAGGGCGGAACCCCGAAACACCCTCCAAACGATCCGATAAACGGTGTCAACACCTCGTACAGGACTAATGTAACTCATAGGAACCGACCGCGTAGTCACGGTACCCTCAGTTTGAGTGCATGGACCAATTTCCAGAATATCTACACTTAGGGTTGAAAATATGCCGTTAGAGGGGCGAAACCCCAAAACACCCCCCGTGAGCGGTGCCAACACCTTGCACGGGACTAATGTAACTGGTAAAAATTAACCGCATTACCACGTGACCCTCGATTCGAGAGCGTGTGGGCATTAAATTTCAAACCTAATTGGGGATGCCCCTTTGTGGTAAGGGGGTAGGCAAATCAAGGTACTTCCAGATCTCCGAGCTGGAGAGTGACTGTCTCTAGTCTATCAATTGAAAGTGGCTGAAGAGGTGCCAATAGTACATATAGAGGCAAAGAAATAAAGAAGCACAAGTGTTTCTCACTTATAAATGACCAGTTCTTTACATATGAAATAAAAAGATATAGTACAAGACAAGAACAACCTACCTACGAGAGATAACAAAAAGTAAGTCTTCACGAGCGAGGGTGCCAGCATATGATGGACCAGCCTCTCGCATAAACTCCTCCTCCAACCTGGATAACTTAGCCTCATCCTCCTGGTCACCAGCCTCAGGTCGGGACTAAAGCAACGCAATCTGACCTTGGATCCTAATAGCCTCAACCTGCCGCTGCTCAGTCTAAGATTTCCTGGATATATAAAGCCTCACCAATTTTCGGAAGGGAATGCTCAAAAAATAACGGACTCCAGCATCAAACCAACCTAGATGGAAATAGTAGAATTACTACAGATCGTGGAGAGCTTCCAAGAATAGTAGGATGGAGGCACTGGTCAACATGGATAGAGAAGTAGCCAAAAAATTGAAAACATGACTGGTAAGGCCCTTCAGGTTGAACACTGTGGGCATGTCAATATGAAGTACACACTAGGATGTGAATATCTTAGGGTGATGCTCCAAAATCAAATCTAAGATCTGGCGGTCATGTGTCCTAAAGAGGCCGGGCCTCTCCTCGCGCCATAATTTGTTCATGAAAGGTGCAGGAGCCTCAACCTCAGTGTCACCCTCTGAATGGTGAGACTCTATCTCTAAAGGGAGGAAATAAGACTCCTCGCCAGAATTAGTATCACCAACTGAAGGACTGGCTCCAAAACTCCGATCCCCCTCATCATCTACCCTAATTAACTCGCCAATAGGATCCTGAAAATAGATAGCTAGGATGAGTCAAGAGAGAAATAAAAATGAAGGACATCAATACCTAAACTATTGAAAAGGGCTATAATGGAAAAAGGCTTACCCCCAAAACTCAAGGGAGTGAGTATACTGCTGGTAAGCACCCAAAAGTGTTTAATTTATACCCCGAATAGAAGCATTTTAGTTGCTCATTTTTAATAAAAATGGTCTTATGTTCGTACTTATTTATTTCTCAAGTCAATATGATGTCGCGGTATCAAATTGTGATAATTTGGTGTAATTACGACAAAGTAATGGTTAAAAGCGATCAACAAATAAATTAAAGCAATCGTGAAGATAAAGATCCTGTTTGAGCATGCCCCAATTAGTTTCGATCCCCTGAAACCTAGTCCTCAACTAAACCTAAGCTTAAATCGAGCCCTAGCCTTTACCCGAGCCTCGTGTGTTTTTATTTTGTAATTTTATTTTATTTTATTTTATATTTTTATTTGAGTCGTATATAATTTTTAGGATTTATTTTATATTTTTAGGATTTATTTATATTTTACTTGTGTGCGTATAATTGTACATATTAGGGTCTATTATCGCGTGTGAGTATTTTCTATATATTTATGTAAATATATTAGGTATATATATTTTATTAGGTGTTCATTTATTTATTTTTAGTCTTTAGTTTTTAATTTTTAGTTTTTTAGTTAGTCTAATTTATATTTATAGTTGAGTTATAAATGTTAAATAGTTTTTATTTTTCATTTTTTTAACAAAGTAAACACACACACCCTAATTTCCTACATCCACAAAACTATCTCCCATCATTTTCTCCACTAATGAGATTCCCATTTTCTCTCTCCTCACCACCATGGCAAAAACCCAACACCGTCAAACCTTATACCCGATCCGAACCTGCCTTAATCCAAAATCTAACTCGAATCCAAACTCTGACCTGGGCGATTTCAATCTGAACCCATTGAGACTACACACCCAAAATCCGGTTTAAAATATTTAACCCACATACCGAGATCCAAAACCATCCGGAGAAAAACGCAATAGCAAACCAGCTTGAATCCCATTTAAACCTCCTGCCATATCTCCCATAAAAATGGGAATCCCAATCAGCAAGCTTTAAACAACAAATTTCCACGAGGAAAAATCCTTGGACTTAGCCAAAAAAAATCCCAAGGATATCTCAAGAATAAAACAACATCGTAAATTATAAACAAAGGAAAGGCATCTCACTTAAAAAGCGAGACCTCTCATTAGACGACACACAGAGAGGAGACTACAGAGAGAGAAACAATGTATATTTTGTACAGTTAGGAACATAAAAAAATATTCAAAAAATTATGAAAACAAATTAGTTTAGCTTTAGAATAGATTTTAGTTTTTTTTTATTATTGTTGGTGCAATCAAGTGTTGAAAATTGTGATCAAGTTGGGGAATGTCAAGATGCATTTCATGAACATGATTCGACCGAAAAAATTGTGTATCCAATTTCTTCTTCTCATTTATTTTATATTATTCTTGACATATATTTGATTGTTGTGTTATGCTCTGAAATGAGAATGTTAGGCTAAACATCCTGTTCAAGGGGTCGGATGAATTGCGTAGGATGTTAAATTAATTAATTAATTTCATTGATGGCTATATTTATAGGTTAATTAATTTTAAATTGTAACAAATTAATTTATGTAACGAGAGTTAGCAAATTAATTTTAAAAATTAATGTTTGATTTTGGAAATCGAACTAGGGATAGTTTTTTCCTAAAATTAAATATTAATTCGAAGTTGAAATTAAAGAATTGATACAGTTTTTATTAAATTGATCATAGCGGGTAATTTTCTCGAAAACAGTATAACTCTTAATTTTTCATCGTGTTACATTTTTAAATTAGTTTTCTGAAAAAGATATTATTAAATTTATAATTGTAATGAGAGTTAAATTATCGATTTAATATTATCTCGAAATATTTAAAATAATTGATAATGCGGTGTAATCCCATCTCTTGACTTTCTCACATTCATCACACTCGGTTGCACATTATTTTTCATTATTTAGTCATTTCATAATTTTAGCACTAATTAGTTAATTCTCCCTTGAAATTAAATTTTTTTTAATAAAAATTGGAATTGCAAGTTTTCACAATAATTGTTTCACTTCGGAAGTTGAATTAATACACGTACTTACCGCAATACAAGTTGTTTAACACATTTTGTAGGTAATATAATGGATTTTGAGACTAGGCTTTTGAAAATAACGACTATACACAAAAATCCTATTATCAACTGCCACCAAGGTGAGGGGAATCAACTGGATGAGGGATGTAAGCAAAAGAAATAGGAACGAGCAACAGAAATACGGTTTACAAGATAGAAAAAGGAAGTTCATGAAACTAAAAAACTAGTAGTAACTTGGGTATGATAATCAAATACCTGAGGAGTGCGCATCACAACACTCTCTACCTGTTCCGCAGAACTCGGAGCAGCGACCTCAATAGCCTAGAAACAATGAAACAAGGGTTAGGTTATGCTACTTGCACAATAACACAAAAAGGAAAAGAGAAGTAGAAAAGAGAGAAGGGTATGATAGTGCAATACCTCTCTTGCAGTTACCTCTCCAATATGTTTCACAGTTATCAGAGCAGTGACCTCACTAGCTTCGAAACAATGAAACAAGAGTTAGGTGAGGCTAGTTGCACAGTAAACGTAAGAAGGAATAAATAGAAAAGAGAGAAAGGTATGACAGTGCAATACCTCACTTGCATCTACCTATTTAATATGCTTCAAAGTTATCGAGAAAAAGACCTCACTAGCCTGGAAGCAACGAAACAAGGGTCAGGTGAGGTTGCTTGCATAGTGAACGCAAGAAGGAAGAGAGAAGTAGAAAAGAGATAAAAGTATGATGGTGCAATACCTCTCTTGTAGCTACCTCTCCAATATGCTCCACGGTCATCAGAGCAGCGACCTCACTATCCTAGAAACAACGAAACAAGGGTTAAGTAAGGCTACTTGCGCAATAAAAGCATGAAGAAAAAGGGGAAGTAGAAAGGACAAGAAGGTATAACAGCAATACCTCCTTTGTAGCTATCTCCCCAAAATGTTTCACAATCATCAAAACAATTACACCATTAGCCCGAGAATAGGTAAACAAGTAAGTGTTAGTAAACATTTGCATAGTATAAGAAAATTTGAAAAGTATGTCAAATTTAGTATTTATCGGGATAGCCTCATCCGGGGGACTAGTCGGACGCTCCACAGTTATGGGGGTAGAACCGGTAACAGGTCTCGTAGGAAGGAGGACATCATCTATTCTGACCTAATAACAAGATCAATATATATATATATATATATATATAAGAGAAGCACGTAGATAACTACTCTCATAAATGAAGTATAGGATACCAGAGTGACTACCCTGGCCATAGTCAATGGGGGTGATATGGGCGCTGACTGAGGGGCTACCTCCACAACACTTATCGCGGGCATGAAAGGTAAAGGATCCTCTGAAAAACTATCCTGAAAATGAAGGAAAAGAAACAAGTGTTAGAAAATCACGTACCTCACAAAAACAAGACTATTAAAAATATAAAAACCCACAATGGAAATAGCTATCTAGAGAGGCTCTATGACAAGACCCTCACTAGGAGTAGCAGGATAGAGTAGTTCAACCGTAGCAGGGGCTGCTATAGAAATAGTAACAGAAGGGACTGATGAGCCATGAGACAGCTGAAGATAAATAAAAGAGAGAGAAAAGGGTCTCGCCAGTATAAGCTAGGCATAAAAACCAAAGGCGAAAGGATGAAGGAATGCCCGAGCCTCCACTATAGAGGATGAGCGAAAGACGACCACGGGCATATCAGGGGCTGTGGTAGTGGTCTTCTTATCGTAAAGACATTAGAAACTTTCTTTATCATAAATGAAATGGGAGAAGAAGCCAACAGTACTTGAGGAGAGGAAGAAACCTGTGAAATGGTCTCAGACGTAGAGGCAACAGTAAATACTAGCCTATGAGGAATAGGCTGGACCAAAGGCCTACCATCTATAGAGATGGAGACCCTAGGGATAAAAATCCTTCCTAAGGGGGGGAACCTTGGGATAGAAGTCCCAGAAAAAGGAAGAATATCTCCCGTAGAAGAGAGTCCTAGAGGTACAAAGCCCTAAAGAATAGAATTGATAAATTATAAAGTAAGAACAAACCACAAGGATAAACATCGGGGGCAAAAGAAAAAAGGGGTCCATGGGAACAGGAATACCTCTGAGAGTGAGGAAGCAAGGGGATCAACTTTAGAACTTCCTGCTATGGAAATAGTGGAAAATGAGGTAGCGGGATAGGAAGGCACAACCCTTTGAAAATATAAATGAATAACGAATACATGATATATTAGTTTAAAAAAAAGAGAGAACAGTGAGACTAAATTCTTAGAGGAAATCAAAGAAATACCTGAGCAGCACACGAGGTCGCAGAAGACACTCTGGTTCTGGTAGGATTCACAGATGAAAGCTGCAAGGAAGAAAAAAATAATAACACTTAGCAAGATAATTGTAAGACATGACTATCAAAACTTTTAAAAAAAGAGACAGGTCGATCGAGGGGAAGAAGTAACAAACCTATCTAAAAAGTCCTCTAAAAGAATTAAGCATTGAATTTCTCTCTCGCTATAAAGGAGAACGAGGAAATGGAGGAGGCGAAGGCCCACTCGTCTCCGCAGAAGTGACCTGTGAAAGCATTGCAAGAAAAAAATTAGTAAACAGTTTAATTATGAAAATAGAAGAAAATCATACAAAACAATGTTCAAATAAAGAAAGGCTTACAGTAGCAGGATGCACAGTCTGTCCGTATGGAAGGGGCTTGGTAGAAGGACTAGTCCCTGATGGAGAATGCGACGTCTCTCATCACTAAAATACTCCCTCAAAACTGATAACAAATCACAAGTGTTAATATTTTTATCGGCATGGAAGTTTTATCCATCCACATCCTTTGAACAAGAACTATGATCATCGTAGGAAGGCGTCTTCCATAGTCAACTAGTTCCTTTTCCAATGAGTGGGAAGGGGATCTAACATGTGAAACTCCATGAGAGTCATTTTCACTAAGTAGAGATGATTTAGGTATAGTACCTTATGCAACTAGAATAGATGTAATAAGTGTCTCCTAAGAAAAAAAATCCTAAAGCCTCATAACCCCTCACTCGAACAGTCCTATAGGTCTCTTCTACTCAAAGATCATCAGTATCTGACTCTTGGTCCAGTGCGGAAGGAGAGACAACATCATCATCAACCCCCTTATTTTTCTTGGCATCCCTAGTCCTCACAGGAGAGGGGGAAGAGGGAGCAACGGTAGTAGTAGGGATAAAATTTAACTCGTCCATATTTGGGTGATTTCTTTTACCCATATTAGTAGCCTTTTCCTTTCCTTTACCTTTGGACTGGACTTTGGATTTGGCAGGTTGAGGCTCAGTTTAATTTGGATGGGAAGACTCAGTAAGAAGTGTCTTCACTAAGATAGGAATAATTTATTTGAGAGGTGTCTTGGGAGTATTGATGAGATGTTAAATTTCTTTCTGAGTTCTTTTAATAAAGAGCTTAGCTTTGACATACATGGTAGGAATGGTCTCATAAGGAGGTTTGACTATGAGATTTTGAATAAGAAGAACTTGCCACTGCCAAAACTAGAACCAGGAAGAGGTGAAGGAAGGTAAGTGATCATGAAGAGGCACATATAATCCTCCCAAATATCTCACCTTATCGAACATCCCCTGGAAAGTAAAATTCCTACATGCCTCCAAATGTAAGTATGATGGGTCAAAACTCAAAGAGTAGGAAAGGGTGTGAACACCCTGGTCATAACCAAACCGTCTCCTCACTCGCTTGGAGTGATATAATTCATCGCCCTGACCCAGCTCAGTCAAAGAAGGAAGGAGACGCCATAATATCATATTCACCACATTAATATGTGGGTAGCAAAAGACAAAATCCACATTTGAAGGATAATAGAAAGTGCCACCATCACCTGGGAAAGAAATCCAACTAAAAGTACCGCTAGGATGTTTATTGTAAGGATGAAAGCAGAACTCGTCGATATTATCAATCAGAGACCCCATAGGCTTCTTAGGGGCCTTCTTGTGCCACCTCAAAAGGCGATCAACACCATTGTGACAAAACTTTGCTTTCAAACCAAAATTGGGAAAACGCTCAAATAAAAAGGCCACCAGAATAAGGGAGTTATCAAAGTTTGCGACATCATAACGACTAAAAGATCTCTTGACATCTATGTGGGCACGATCTATCCAAGTATAAATGGATCTAAGGGCTAATGTCGCAAGGTGTACCATCCTCCCTCGTGTCAGCCTCATGAACAATTTGAAAAGAAGACCACGAGGAGAGTCTTTAGGCTTTCCAGGGAGCAAGTTCCTACTAAAAAACGTAACCAGAAAAAGCAGCCAAGTGTAAGGGGGAGTGAATCTTGGGACCATCTTGACTCTTGTGAACTTTTCTAGAAGTCTCCCCATTGGGTGATTGCTCAAAATCTCTGAACCAATATCTCTACCATTTAGCAAAAGAATGCTTGGTATGACCAGTTACATTAATAGACACATACCTCGAGCATTCAAAAAGGGCTGACTGCAATTCTTCTTCCATCTACTGCTCAAGAGGGTCCTCAAAGCCATCAGTGAAAATATGTCCCCCAAGAAATTAAGGGCAAATAACTCACAAACATCCTTCATAGTAATGGTTAACTCACCCTAACTAGTTACAAAATTATGGGACTCTCTGCTCCACCGAGAAGTCAAAAGATTAAGGGAGGTGCCATGTTTAGCCATAGTGCAAGATTTCAAACTGTCAACTATAGTAAGAAGGACAAGTCCCTCAAGAACAACCTTATAAGAAGGGGTAAAAAAAATATAATTAACCCAAGTAGCTCACTCTTCAGGGGCACCTCCCACAACTTTGAATTCCACATTGGAATGAGAAAAATCATCGCAATCACCCTAACTCTAAGAATAGAATCAGGAAGAATGATGGGAGAATTAGTAGATTCACCTAGCCCCACATGGGGTGCTCGATAATTTTGGCAACAAACTTCTCCTCAAACTAATATATAGAGGCCATAAAATCATCATGGGGCCTGAAATAAGGTGTGCGGTGGTAGAGACCAAAATTTATTCCTTGACGAGTGCACATATAGTCCTAGTAGGACTGGGAAGAAGATGAGATAGTTGAGGGACCCCTCAGTAGACATTGGTTCTAGTGAGGAACCCTCAGTCCCTATTTCTTGCGAGGAACCCTCAACAACCATTTGTTGATGTGAGGAACCCATAGCAGCATGGGTTCTCGATGAGGAACCCTCAACAGAAAGTCTAAACGAGGAACACCTAGAAAAAGTCCCAAGCGAGGAACCCTAAGTATTTTGGGTTCTCAACAAGGACCCCATAATAAAAGTCCTAAGCGAGGAACCCAAACTAGAATCCTATAGTGAGGAACCCTCGACAAACAAGGAACTTTAAGTTACAACCCCAAAATTAACCTCCCCACCAATAGAAAATGAAGAACCTTGATCAAAACCCTCAACAAAGGAGGAACCCTGATACAAACCAACTCCCTCGGATGAGGGATCCTTGGTGGTATGGGCTTTGGAAGATGAAATTCCATGTTGCGAGGAACTCATGTCAATGGCGACGATGAAAATCAACCCAATAAATTTTGTGGCGATATAAGAGGTTTGGGCGGTGGTTATAGTGGTGGTTTCAGTTTCTAACATTGTACAGACAGTGATAGAAATGGGTAAAGAGACTATTATGATGGGAATGACAGTGGTGGTGATGGTGGTAGTGGTGTTTGAAGATGGTGAATCCATTTATAGTATGTTTCTTTGAAAAGATTGAAAGAAAACTATAGAGATCCTCTCTCACTAGAAATCTCAATCCTCTGCGAATGTTTTGAAAACTTTAAAAAATAAAAGCTTTAATTAAAAAAGAGTCTCTAAATTGAAATAAAGGGACGTATGGGAAAACCAAAAGGTTCGCAGAATTTTACCCAAATGATGGGATGATAGTTCCCATGTTGACACGCAGCTCCTTGAGACTCTAAAAACCTAGAATGAAGGGACAATGCATTAAATGACCCTAGGGGTAATGATGGAGGAACCCTAGGGTCCCTCAAATTTAAAAATTATATTTATTGCGTATAAAGCTTTTTGGTCTGCCCAACATAAAGGACTTTGCACGAGGGGCTAATATATAGGGGTGTTTTGACTCTGTCACAATATTTGGGTGAGGGACCCCTCCAGCCACTCCTTCCAAGTTTCAGATGAGCTTTGGGCCCCTCCTTCTAAGTTCCAAAATGAATTTTGGGCGAGGGACCCCTCCAGCCCCCGCTTCCAAGTTCCAGATGAGCTTTGGGTGAGGGACCCCTCCATCCCCTCCTTTTAAGTTTGAAGATGAGTTTTGGGCAAGGGAACCCTCCAACCCTTACTTCTAGTTCCAGATGATCTTTGGGCGAGGGAACCCTCCATCCCTTCCTTCTAAGTGCCAAGATGAGTTTTTGGGCGAGGAACCCCTCGAGCCCTTGTTTCCAGTTCCATATGAGTTTTGGGTGAGGGACCCCTCCAGCCCCTACTTCCAGTTTCAGATGAGTTTTGAGCGAGGGAACCCTTTGGCCTCCCTTATAACTTCCATGTGAGTTTTGGGCGAGGGATACCTCTAGACCCCCTTCTAGTTTCCCAAGGAGTTTTAGACGAGGACCCCCACAACCCCACTGTCACTACCATATCAGATGAGAAATCTAGTGAGGAAGTCCCAATAAAGGACTCCTTTAGCAAATGATCAAACAATATTTATTTTACAGTGAAAGGGTCCAAGTAATGGCCCAAAGAATAAAATAATCCAGGATGAGGGAGTCAACCATAAACAACCCCTCATCATGAAAAAAGTTATCCTTTGATAGAGCAAAGGTACTAATACCTACTTTCTTGTACAGGTAGCCTAGTTGAGCAGGCAGGGCTCAAATAGGTCAGATGTGATCTCCTGAGAGTTTTGGCTTTGTGGATGAGGGCAAGGTTAGGTGCGCAATCTCAACCACTTAGCACTTTAAGATTAATAAAATACTAGTAGAAAGACCATAGGGGTCACCTAGTACATACACAGTTCACACCTAGTAATAATAGAAGTGAGCGGCCAAGAGGTTGCTCACAAAAAATAAACTTTTTATAAAAAATGATTTTAGAAGAGGGAGGCCTTAAGACCCCTCTCAAGTAAAATTTTTTTAGATAAGAGGGTCCTCAAAGGGCTACTCTCAAGTTTAATTGTTTTAGAGGAGGTGGTCCTTGAGACCCCTATCAGGTTTACAAAGTTTGTGCAGCAAGTTACCATTTTAAAAAATATTTACCAAATCAGATATTTTATCTCCATTAGACATATTTGCTTTTTGACTTTGGTTCACACCAGCTGTCGTCTGTCAGAGGGGACATGAGGTTGTAGACCTAGTAGGATCAAAAGGTACACTACATACCTTGCCCCTCACTAACCCCCTCAGTTTTGGCACCCCAAAGTGCCAACTCTGCCCCAGTGCTCGAGTATAAATAGGATCCCTGGGTAAGATCAAGTCACAATCAGAAACTCAAGTCATACCGTTACTCTGTCAAAATCACACCAGACTACCTAATATTCTCTTCCTGCTCTCTCTAAGTGTGGAGTATTTATTTCTTCACTCCCACCTTGACAACCATCATTCTCAGGAGATCCTCCTGAGAAATTTTACTATTATTATTATTGTGAAGTTCATCTTCTTGCAAGAGGTGGTTCTAGCTTTGATTCCATTTTTACCAAAAAAGGAAGGTTTTACTAGCTGCTGCTCTAGAAACCCTTGAGGTCCTTGGAGGCAGAGTTCATAGAAGTGGGTCACGCCTCACCCATTTCAGTATCTTACCAGACCCCACTCACACTACCCTCCTACAGATTTCTATTATGGCTTACATTGTTCATGGGGATTATTTAGAGCAATTTAGGAGGGTAAAAGTAATCCCTGAATATGTAGATTTTGATATGGCTATTCCTCCAATTGACATTTTGTCATTAGCTAAAGGTCATTGGATCCCATCTCTGTTTATAGCTGAGTGTGGTATTACTTTTTCCTCTAATCATTTTTCCCCTGAGTTTTGTCAACACTTTGACGTTGTCCCCTCTAAGGTAGCCCCTAATACATGGAGAATAATGAATGTGATTCATAGGCTTAACCAAATCCATGGGACCCATATTGCTATTCCCGAATTAATGTTTTACTATAAATGGGGCACCACCATTGAAAATACTTACTATTTGAAGACCAAATTTATCAATAGGGCCTTAGTAGTCACTCTACTAGATTCTAATAAGGACTACTTTGACTATGTTGTAGTGATTAAGAACTGGAAACATGCTCCTCTTCAAAATGGGAGGAGTATGATAGACCTAGGTGTCCCTAAATAGGGCAAGGCACAAGTTGTAGAATTTTTTCCTATTTCTACAGATCACATGTTTGATGATATGTTAACTAAACTTCTTGTCTCCTTTTTATGCAGTAGAGAGTAAGAAAAATTATCCCAAGGAAAAGGATATTAGAATTAAAGAGCTTGAATTTTTATGGAGCATTCATCAAATAATTAGTGAAGAACAATCAAGAGTAGCCTCATATTTGCTGAATTATAGGAGTTCTGTTACGTTATTTGTGGCGTCCACAAAGAAGACTGCCAAAGTTGCTGATGCTTAAAAGTCCAAGGTGACCGAGAAGTTGTCAGAGGTTATTAAGACAATGCCTCGGGTTATTCCCTAGGAAATTGAAGTTTTTTCACCTCAATACAAGAGGTTGAAAAAAGGTTTGCCTTAAAAATAGGCCCAAAAAACTACTGTCGATCGATAGGAGTTGGCAAAAAAGATTTATGCTGATTTGGAGGTTACTGGTTCATCCTCTGTGGCTATCAATTCTGGTTTGGACAGAGGGTTGATAAAAGATGGGACTCTTTTAATTGATAGGGCAGCTGCTGTTCCCATTCCCCGATTAAGATTGACAGAGAGAGCTTCCCAGAATCTGGCTTTGGTAACCCTATCCCCTTCGTTACTTGTTTTTACTGTCTTATTTTCTCCTCTTCTGACGTGATAATTTTCTCTTTTGTAGTTTTAAGTGGATTTTAACCAACTTACGGAGAGGGATAATTAATTACGTTCTTCCTCACGTGAAGTTAAAGAGGCCTTTGAAGGTCTAAGGAAATATTTGAAAGCTTCCCAACAAGATTTAGAGACAAAGCAAAAAGCTTGGGAAGAAGAGCTAAGGCAAGCCAATAAGAGGGAAGATTTGGATGAAGGAAAATAACCTCTATCGAATAACAAGTTAAGACTGTTGAGTCTACTTTGAAGGTCGACGAGGACAGTCTGTTAGGAAACTAAACCCTTCTTAAAGCTAGTGAGGAGAAATTAGTAGGTCTGACTATTGATCTTATTGCGGAAAAGGCCAATAGTAAGAAAATAAGGGAAACCTCCTTTGATAAGGGCTAGGAAAAATCACTGTTGGATGCCTCTGTACAAATTGAGTAGGTCAAGAAGAAGTCTTTCAAGGATGGATGGTCAAAGGCACTCAAGGAATTCGACACAGTTGAAAACTCAAAATTATTTCAAAGGCATGACTTGGGCACTCCTCCAAACTTAGAGGAAGATTTTAATGATAAATAAGGCTCAGGGTAATCTTCTGTGGATTCTGTTGAGTCCTTTTTGGTACCAACTGTCCAATTCGACATGCCTCCTAGCCAAGCTCATCCTCAAGACAAGAAGAAGGTCTACTTTTGTTTAGTTTTGTAACTTTTTGGACTCTTCCTTATGTCTTGTAACATGATCATCCCTTCGTAACACCTTTATTTTATCAATAAAAAGATCTCCTTATGGTTTAATGCATTATGTACTTGTTTCTCTTCGCTTGGCTGTCGTGAAGTTCTATTTCCTACTTTATTTAGCCTCCTTGAATTGCCTCCCTAACTCACATATATATATATATATATATACTTAGGCGAAGTAGGAACTTTATAGAAGCTGGTCATGTACCCATTTTTTAGGAAGATTGTATCAGGTTGCTAGAACTTGATGTCTTCGACCAAGTCAAAGATTCATATATCCATATCCATTGTTTATTGGATAAGGCTGTTGCTAATCATGCCACACACTATGAGATGAGCGAGCAACTACAAGAAGATCACAATCAGTCCAAAGATTTACTTTATGCTGATTATGAATCCAAGTATAAGGCTTTGAGTAAAGGATGGGGTTTTGACAAAAAATTACAAGACATCACTTCTGCTTTGAACAAGAAGGAATTTTCTTTAAAGAAGGATATGGAGAATGCTCGAGAAATTGATGTTATGCTGGATAAGGAAAATGATGCCTTGAGGAATGAGCTAGACACTTTGAAGAAATTATTTACCAGTGGTCCTGATGAAGGTGCTTCCTTTTTGGAGACTGAAAATGTAAGATTGTTGGAGGAACTTGAAGTACTACATCAAAAACCCAAACCTGGGAAAACTTCTAGGCAGAGGATGGTTATTCGACCAACAATTAATTAAAAAAGAACCAAAAAAACTCTACCCGACCAAGCTGCCCAATTAAAAGTAAAGAATACCGCTATTGCAGAACTATCTACCGAGTTGAAAGCCAAAGATACTGCTATTACTGACCAGGTTACTCAGTTGAAAGCAAAAAATAGTGTCCTCAAGAAACTTCAAAACCAGGTGGAGAGGTTGACCTTCCAATTCCATAAATATGCCACGGAAGTTTGGATAGAGGGTTATAATGAATATTTGGCTCATATGGATGATCATATTTCATATATCAATTGTGAAAGCTATAAGTGGGGATGGACCAATTTGCTAATTTTGTTGAAGTTTGGTCAGAAAGCGATCTGTGGCATTGGAATGGCCCAAGTTTCTTGGATTGCGACAAGCCTCCATTTACACTAGATACCAAATGGATTCTTCCAAATTTAATTCCCCAAAGTTTGATAACCAAATACTTAGGAGATTATGTCCTTCATGATGAGCTTGAGATTGTTCGTCCTCCTCATTTAATCAATAGGCTGAACAGGAGTAATAGGAAAATGTTAAGAGATTTTAACTATATAAACTCTCCATATACCTTTGATGATCCTCCTACTGGGATGGATAAGGCCCAAGGGAAACGTCCAATAGAATAATTTTGGTTTTTGTAGTTGTTCATATTTAATTGTAACACCTTGTTATTTGAAAATAAAAAGACTTTGTTTCCTTTCTTAAATTCAGGCTTTGCTTATGTATTTAATTGGATAATTTTTTTAAGATTATGATTAGTTAATAGGCTGGCGACTAGGTAATCAACTTGTTTAACATGTAATGTGTTCAATACTTCAACTGATATTATAGGGCCTTAGATTCTACTAATGCACTTGTAAAGCTGTAAGTAATTTTGAAATAAGTGTTGACATTAGTTATCAGTGGCGACCAAGTGTATTTAGGAATGTATATGTATATTCCTGTGGATTTTTAGGAATGTATATATGTATTAGTGTGTTTTAACTTAGTCTGGTAAAGCTTCTTATGTTTATACATGAAGTTTTATAAGCTTCTTACATGGACTAACGATCATGGTCGATCAAGTGTATTAGGAATGTATATATGTATTCCCGTGTTTAACTTAATCGGGAAACACGAATATTAGTTAAGCTGTTGGTGCATCTTAAATTTGATAAGTTCAACCTGATTAAGTATTCGTTGTCTTTTGGTCGGTAAGGGTTGAAGACCAAGAGAAATAAAAACTTGGGTTCCTATTGTTCCTATTTTTATTCACGATGTATATCACCGTACTCCAAAAACAATTCGAAAAATTGAAGCATAATTGAACTAAAATTAAGATTTTTGTTGAACTTGAAGAAAAAGAGTACATAATGCTTTCATTATACTGATGGTATTTTTGGAGGTGGTCATCATTCCAAGGGTTCTTGAATTCCTCCCCATCAAGAGTCTCCAATCAAAAAGTTCCCGGTCAGATGACAATCGAAATGCGATAAGGACCATGCTACTTGGCTTCCAACTTATTTCCTTTCTGAATGTCTTATTTAAGGACATAATCCCCTTCTTTCAAGTTGGTCGACTTGGCCCTTTTATTCTAAACACGAGCAGTTCTTTGTTGATAAACAACAGCTCTAAGAGAAGCATTTTCTCTAAACTTTTCTACAAGATCCAAGTCCAACCTTCTCATGAGATTACTTTTTGGAGAATCAAAGTTCAACACTCTATAAGTTGGTAGGCCTATCTCTACTGGTACCAGACTCTTTCCCAAAATCAAGCATATAAGGTGTTTCTCCAATGGTTGTTCTTGGTATTGTTCTTATGCCTAAAGAACAAAGTGCAGTTCGTTGATCCACTTGCCCTTGGCGGCATCAAGTCTCTTTTTAATCCATTAAGGAAAGTTTTGTTCATTACTTCTGTTTTATCGTTGCATTGTGGATATCCAGGTGTACAGTGAAGTTTATGAATCTTGGATTGAACAAAGTATGCTTCAAATTCATCGTTGTCAAATTGGGTGCCATGGTCAATAATGAAGGCATAAAGCATGCCATACCTTCATATGATGTGTTTTCCTATGAACTGAAATACCTTCGCATAAGGCATCTCTATCAACGGTTATGCTTCCACCACCCATTTCATGAAATAGTCTATAACTATCACTAAGTATTATTACCTGCCTTTTATGGTCGATAGTGGGCTGACAAAATTATTCCTTAAATGGAAAAAGGCCAAAGAGAAGTAATTGGTGTTAAGGAATCCCCCACTCTACTATGAATGCTTGCAAACCTCTGACACTTATCACATTTTCTGGTAAAGGTTCCACAATCCGCTTTCTTGGTAGGCCAATAATATCCTTGCATGGCGATTTATGGGACTAGCGACTGACCAACCGAATGAGCCCTACAAGATCATTCATGCGCCTCCTTGATTAACTTATTTACTTCTAGAGGATGGACACACCATAGTAAAGAAATAGTATATCCCCCTTTGTGTTGAACTCCTATATCAGATACATTCCCACCTACTTTGTATCTAAGTTCCCTTGCATCTTTTGGATCAGTTGGTAAGACGCATTCTTCAATGTAATCTTTGATAGGGTCTATCCGTGATGGTGCTAAATCCATAATAATTAACTAGATTATAATATCCTCCTCTATGATCCTGGATGTTAAGATTTCCACTGGGATGCTTCTCCTGAGTTCTATCCTGGTCGTTGAGGCTAGCCGAGCAAGTGCATCAGTTCGAGCATTCTCTATTCTTAGTATTCTAACCATTTGTATTGCTAGAAATTTGGAGATCATGTCCATAGTTTTAGCTAAGTATCTGACCACCAAATCTCCTTTGACTCCATATATATGAAGCACTTAATTGATGATTAATTGAGAATTACTGTATGCCATCACCTAGTCGAAACCTAAGGATAAGGCTAATTCAAGGTCTGTGATTAATGCCTTGTACCTCGCTTCATCATTTAAGGCTTGAAATTAAAATAGAAGAGCACATTCTAAATTAATATTGTCAGGAGTTTCAAGTATAATACCAGCTCCACTGCCTATTGCAGATGAAGATCCATCTATGTATAGTTTCCATAAAGGAATATCTTTATCAAAGATTTCTAAAAATATAACTCATTATCGAAATATCTTCTTACTTTCTTCTGCATATCTCTGGGACATTTCTTGAACAACTGATGATCCAGGTTGATCGGCTGCAGCCTTCGCTTGCTTCAGAATTGAGCTCTCTTTCAGAGAAGTCTCATCGACAAGCAAGTTTGGTTGGTTGATAACCTCTGGATATGTAAATTACATAATAAAATCTGATATAGCTTGTCCCTTCAATCATGATCGTGGCTCATAGATGATATCATATTCTTCAAGATCTATTGCCCAACACATCAGCCTGCCTGATTTGTTTGGTTTGTCAAGTTCTAGTCGAAGAGGTAAATCACTATATACCACTATAGTATGCGCTTGAAAGTAATGCTTTATTTATCTTAAGGCTTCAATAAGAGCTAAGGACAATTTTTCCAAATGCGAATACCTAATCTTTGCCTCTCTGAAAGCCATGCTGGTGTAGTAAATTGATTTTTAGATTCCATCTTTTAGTCGAATTAACGTCGAGCTAACTGTAGATTCAGAAACGCCAAATACAATTATAACTTCTCTCCCAAATTTGGCCGGGACAGTAATGGTGGAGATCCCAAATAATTCTTCAGTTCCTGCAATGCTTTTTCACACTCCTCATTCCATTCAAAGGTCTTTCTGAGTACCTTAAAGACTGGTAAGCATTTATCTGTTGCTCAAGAGACGAACCAGTTAAGGGCAACCACTTTTCTAGTGAGTTTTTGAACATCTTTTTTACAGGCTAAAGATTACATCTCAATCAAAGATTTGATTTTGATAAGTTTGTCTTTTATTACTCTTTGGGTTACTATTAAACCAAGGGATATTCTTTTTTGCACAACGAATACGAATTTGGTCTGGTTGAGTTTCATTTAGTGCTTTTTCAGTTGATCAAACGTTTGATTAAAATCTTTGATGTGTTCTGAAACTTTTTTTCTTGTGGTTAACATATCATCTATATATACCTCCATGTTCTTCCCAATCTGGTCTTCTAACACTTCATTTACCAATGTTTAGTATGTTTCTCCAGTGTTTTTAAGAGTGAAAGGCATAATGTTGTTGTAGTAGGTACCTCAGTTGGTAATGAAAGAAGTGATTTCTTTGTCTTCTGGATTTCTGGTTGTAACTAAAATAAGCATTTATAAAACTCAACAACTCATGTCCTACAGTGGAATCTACTCATAGATAAATTTTGGGCAAAGAAAAATGGTCCTTTGGGCATGCCTTATTAGTATCATTGAAATCTACACACATACACCATTTATAATTCTTCCTTTTGACCATTACCACGTTTTACTAACCACTCTGAATATTTGACATCTTCAATGAACTGGGATTTTTGTAATTTTTCTACCTCTTCTTGGATGTCCATGTTCTTTTCGGGACTAAACACACTACGCTTTTGTTTTATCGTCTTGGCATTCTTGCTGATATTGAGCTCATGGAAGAGGAAATTGGGATCAATCTCGGGTATATCTTTTTGACTCCAAGAAAATACGCTCTTATGTTCCCTAAGGAATATGATTAATTCATGTTTTAGGGATGGTGTTAATGTGGATCCAATTTGAGAAGCTCTTTATGGCTTTTCATCGTCAAGGATTATACTCTCAGTAGTTTCTATTACTTGTCCTTTGACCAGTTATGTTTTATCCCTAAGATCCAAGGTGTTAACTTTTATTTCATTCGAGGTGTCAACTTAGTAGGTAGTTGTTTTTTCTTTATATCGATCAAATTATCCTTCTCGGCTAAAGTATAATAGCATTCTCTAGCCACTTTCTGATCACCCTTTACTACGCTGACTCCGAAGTGGGTAGTGAACTTCAGACACTATTAGACAGTGGATGGCACAACCTCAAATTTCTTCAAACCTATTCTATCAAGAATCAAGTTATAGGCTAACTGGATATTCTTATCCAGAATGAAGAAACGTATCTTCTTTGTTCGGCTTACTAGCCAAACACCGAATAACACCTCCAACTTGACAATTCCTAAGGGATAAACTTTTTCCCCGGATAAACCAATCATGGGTTTGTGGTATGGTTCCATTTGACTTGCCGTCAATCCCAGACTTTTGAAGAAATTATAGAACATGATATATATAACTTCCATTATCTATAAAAATTCTGGCAATTATGGCTTCCTGGATCTAAATTTAATTACTAGAGGGTCATTATGGGGATATAGTACACTGAATAGGTCATTTTTAGAGAAACCAATGAGAAGATTATATTTATTCACCTTCTTGAGATGACCATCATCATCATCATCATTCAAGCTGATGCATTATATGTAAGAGAAATCTTGAGCTTCATTCATGTAAGCTTTCCTCTCAGCGAACTCGACTCTTCCTCCAGCGTCCCCACCTGCGATGACATGATAATCAAAAGAACCAAATCTTATAATAGATACCTCAATTTTTAGTTATTTGGGTTTCTTCAGTAGGCCTGGACCATCTTTTTAATCATCCTCATAATCTCGCTTCTTATCATCTCTAGGCTTGTAGGGGGAGTCTGACCTTCCTCTAGTTTCTCGACCTTTATACCGATCAACAAACTTGTTCAGTTTTCCTCAGTGAATGAGGGATTCAATATCATTCTTCAATGGAGTGCAATTGTAAGTTATGTGCCCATGATCTTTATGAAATTCGCAATATTTAGACTTATCTCTCCTATTGGGTGGTGCTCTCAGCTTCTCGGGCCATTTCAAGTCTTTTTTATTTTTGATCTCCTCCAGGATATGATGGATACCAACTGTCAGTGGAGTATAAGCTTCATATTTTTTTGGTTTCTCTTCCTTCTTGTGCTTCTGATCCTTCTTTTCTATCGGCTTGTTCATTGGGATTATCTTCCCAGTCATCACTTCTTCGGCATTCATAATTTTCCCAGCCTTTGCCATGACTTCTGTCATAGTTTTAAGAGGATATTTTGCCAATTCATAATACAATTTATCTAGAGGTACCCCACTCATCAAGGCTGTGATGGTTGGCTTTTCCTCATAATCAACCATTTTTAACTTCTCATTATTAAAATGAGTGATGTATTCCCTGGTGGTTTCCCCTGCTCATTGTCGAACACTTAGAATATGAGATACTCTTTTAAATGGATTGGCCTCAAAGCTAAAATTACTAATAAATATCCCGACGAGCTAATTGAAGGTGGAGATTTTTCCTCGGGGAAAGTTGTTGTACCATATCTGGACTAAACCGGTGATGGTGCTTGAAAAAGATCGACATCTCATTTCATCAGGAACAGAATATATATCGGCTACAACCTAACATTGATCAATGTGTAAAACTAGATCAGTGCTATCATCATATTTTGGGGGTGACCACTGGTGTTTTAAACTTAGATGAACTAGGGAAATTAACAATTGCTTGGATGAAAGGAGACCCCTTGACAAAATTTTGCTGCAAGGGATTCTTTGCCTTGGCCATTTCCCCTAATCGATATTCTAATCATTGGATTGACCCTTTCCATGAAGGATTTTCTGCATAAGATCTATTGGAAGGAGCTCAGCCATCCGTTCTATGCATTTATGCTGAGAACTCTTCCTGAAAAGTCTGCTCGTCACGCACAGATCCTCAGGAGCTTGTTCTAGACCTAACTGATCCCTCACGGTGGTCGTTACAACGTTCTCATGATATGTATGGTTCTCTGTGATGACCTATATTTGCTCGTGGACCTAAGTGATCGAAATCCAAAGTTTTTCTTAACCTTTCCATGATGCTTCGACGTTCAGGGGTAAGAGAGAGACCATCATAATAATTCGTAGATCTGATTGATGAACTAGCCCATGGAATAACTATTTTGATTATTACTTGGAGGTGAGGGTGGCATTTCTCTTCTGTGAGATAGATTGGTGGTACACCTGGATGGAGAAGTAGGCCTAGCTTGCAATGATTGAGCCATTTACCTCATGGTTTTTTGCATCGCTTCTTGCCCCTTGGCCAGATTGATCATAATTCTAATTACGCGCTATCGCGCTAAGAGGAACATTGCCTCCCGCGGCATTACTGCTTTCAAAAATTTCATTTATCTTTGGCAATCCTTCGGGATAACTAAGAAAATAGGTTTGGTAGAGAACGATGACAGACAAACGTTCCCACAGAACTGTTGATGTATCTTGTTATTTATAAATTTTATCATGTTTGTACATTAAAACGTTCGTACAAACATGATACATGATACAAAAATGTTCGTACAAACATGATACAAAAATGATATAAAAATGTACAAACGTTCGTATAAACAATGAGAGACAAACGTTCCCAAGATACATTCATTTATCATGTTGTGTGTGTGTGTGTGTGTGTGTATAAACATACATAAAACTTTCATACAAACATGATACATGAATGTATACATACATATCTACATAGATTCATACATACGCCATAAATTATATACATATACATTTAATATCATGTATTTTAGGTATATTTAATGAGGTATGTTGGGGAGTTTAACTATATATATATATAGATAGATAGATAAAACTTTTATACATACATGATACATGAATGTATACATACATACATACATACATACATACATACATACATACATACATACATACATACATCATAAAGTATATACACGTACATTTAATATCATATATTTTTAGGTATACACACACACACACACACACACACACATATATATATATATATATATATATATATATAATGATATTACATGTATAATTCACTATAAAATTATATACATACATAAATTGATAATATTTTTTAATACATATGTACTATATGTATATTTTATATTATTCCATACATTAATAATACATGTATAAAACTATATATAAGTATCATGTATCTATTGATAGTATTATTTAACTTTATGTACATGTACATATATATTGTTTTTTACATGTACATGTACATATTTTTTGTGTACACGTAATTTTGTGTACATGTACATATATATTTTTTATTTATAAGAATTACACACATATTAATGTATTATGTATGTATATTATATATTAAGGTATAACTGCATTAAAATATTAAGAATAAATAATTCTGAGTCGAAAAATAAAAAACAGAAGTTATAAAACACCCCGAACCTATTTTCTGAAAAACTTGATTATAACACAGAAATATTATAATTTTGTGTTTAAAAATAAGTTGTCAAACGAAGATTTTTACCAGAATTGTATTTAAACACAAAAAACAGAATTATAGTTGCAAACCAAAGGGGCCCTAAATAACCAGACGTAGGTTTGAAAAGAAGCCGTTGGAGGGGGTAAATTTTAAACAACCCCTAAATGGCTCCATAAGGGGCACAAACACCTCGCACGGGCCTAATATAACTCATAGGAACTGATCTCATAATTACGGGACTCTCGGTTTCAGAATAGGGCTAATATTTGTAAATAACAAGACTTAGGCTTGAAAACACGTTACTAGAGGGGTAAAATGTCAAACAGCCCCAAAATGGCCCCGTGCGAGGCATAAACACCTTGTACGGGGCTAATATAACTCATAGGATCTGACCGCATAGTCACGGGATACCCAATTTAGGTATAGGACATAAATTTACAAATATATTTAGGATTAAAAACACGTTGTTAGAGGGGTAATCCCATAAATAACCCCCTAACGGCCCTTTGAAGGGCACGGACATCTCGCACAGGACTAATGTAACTCGTAGGACCTGACCCATAGTCACGGGATGCCCAGTTTGATAATAGAACTAAAATTTACAAATAACCAGACTTAGGCTTGAAAACATACCGCTAGAGGGGGTAAACTCAAAATAATCTCCAAATGTCCCTGTTTGAGGCATGAACACCTTGCATGGGACCAACTTAACAAGCAAAAACTCATCGCATAGTCATGGGATGTTCGTTTAAGAATAGGACTAAAATTTCTAAATGATCAAATTTAGGTTTAAAAACACGTCGTTGGAGGGGGTAAACTTAAAATAACCCCAAAACGGCCCCGTGAGAGGCACGAACACCTCTCATTCGACCAATGTAACTTATAGTGACTAGTATCATAGTCACGAGATGCCCAGTTTAAGAATAGGACTAAAATTTTCAAATAACCAGTATTAATCTTGAAAACATGCCGCTAGACTGGGTGAACCCAAAATAACCCCCCTAAAACGTCCTTGTAAGGGGCACGAACACCTCACAAGGAACCAATGTAACCGGTAAAAACTGGCTGCGTACTCATGGGACATCTGGTTTGAGAATATGACTAAATTTTGTAAATAACCAGACTTAGGCTTAAAAACACGCCGCTATAGGGGTAAATCCAAAACAGTCCCCAAACATACCCTTTAGGGGTACACACACTTCGCACGGGACCAATGTAACTCGTAAGAATTAATCGCATAGTCACGAGATGCCCAGTTTGAGAACATGACTACAATTTGTAAATAACTAGACTTAGGTTTGAAAACACACTGTAGAGGGCGTAAACCTAAAATAACCCCCAAATGGTCACTTAAGGGGTATGACCACCTCGCACCGGACCAATGTTACTCCTAGGAATTGACTATGTAGTGATGAGATGCTTAATTTGATAATAGGACTAAAATTTGTAAATAATAATAATTAGGCTTCAAAACACGTTGCTAGAGGGGGTAAACCCAAAATAGCCCCAAACAACCTGTAAGGGGCGCAGACACCTCACATGGGACAAATGTAACTCATAAGAACTGATCGTGTTATCACGGGACACCCAGTTTTAAAATATGAATAAAATTTGCAAATAACCAGACTTAAGTTTGAAAACACACTACTAGAGGGGAAAAACTTCAAACAGCCCGCAAACGACACCAAAATGGGTGTGAACACTTTGCATGGGACCAATATAACTTAAGGGAACTGACCACGTAGTCATGGGATGACCAGTTTGAGAATAACACTAAAATTTTAAAATAACCAGACTTAGTCTTGAAAACACGTCGCTAGAGGCAAAAACCCAAAAGAACCCCCAAACGTCCTCGTAAAGGGCATAAACACCTCGCAAGGGACTAATGTAACTCGTAGAAATAGATCGCGTAGCCGCGGGAGACCCGATTTGAGAATAGGACTAAAATTTGTAAAAAAACTCAATGTAGGATTGAAAACACGCCGCTAGAGTGGGAAAACCCCAAATAGCCCCCAAACGGCGCCATAAGGGGTGCGAACACCTCACACGGGACCAATATAACTCATAGGAACAGAGTTAATAGTCATGGGATGCTCGAGTTACTAAATACAAGTTTTTTCTTCGGTTCTGCCAAAAAAAATATTTTTATTAAATTGATGTGGTCATGGCCCAAAGTCGTGACCCCCGTTTAAAAGTAAATAAAAGCATGGTCACGGTCTAAGACCGTGACTATGTTCTTATCTTTTTCAATAAAATGTTAATTACGAATTTGGTTCAGTACCATTTGTCATCATTGACCATAGTTAGTCACGGACTGAGTCCGTGACACCCTGCCCCTAACTTGTCATTACTTAGGCCTGTGACCATCGTGTCACGACCCAAACCTTTGACTAGTCCCTAAATAATGTCCCACGCACAAGGTCGTGATTTTGTATTTGGGTCATGGATGATCTTCTTGACCACCATTATTGGTCACGACTGAAATAGTCATGGACTTCATCCTTGATCAAGATCCATGGTTAAGGCTCAAATTCGTGACCATTTTCGATTTGTGGTGTAGTAAGAACTTCAGCACTAATCATGATCGGGAGAAGAGGAATAACCCTGTGAATATGGATGATCAGGATAAGTGTTATGAATGCCAAGGGTTAGGAAATCATGTGCTAGAGTGTCCCATTAGAATAAGGAAATAAGGCAAGAATACTGAAGCATACAATGCTACCTTTATTAATGGTGAGATGGAACAAAAACCTACTTCTCCCGGAGAGCATAACTCCACCCCTTCATGGATAATCATGTGAGTTTAAATGAAAAGTCTTCTAACGATGAAGATTATAATAAGTATCATAGTTTCGAGGTCTAATCTTATGATTCCAAATTTAGTGACGAGGATGTTAATGGATAGAGTGAGTAGGAGAGTGAGCTTCAAGTAGCCTTTCATAAGTTGTAGACCGAGTTGTTGAAGTTTTTTTTTAGAGAAAAGGGACTTGACCCCGCACATTTTATTAATAAAAAGGAGAAAAGGCCTTTCCTTGGTGGCTTTTACAAGACTTGAAGAATAAAAGCAGATAGTTGAGCCCTATAATCTTCCTTAAAAGCTAGAAAAATGGGTATTTATAAACATCCCCATTACAAAAGATGGGGGGAAAAGTAATGAAATAAACTTAGAATTATATGAATAACCCCATTACAAATTATCTTGAGATTCTAATTAAAGGAAGAAAAACTTTATCAAAATTAAGGATGCCTTTTATGGTATTCGAAAAAGAGGATTTAGAACAAAAAAAAGTTGATTTATTTGAAGTGAACCCAAACTTTGCTAAACCATTAGCTGCAAAATTGCCTTGTCTCAAAAATATGTTGTATAGAAAACTTGTGTAAGTTCACAAGATGAATTTAATCTTCTATAATGCACTTTAATTTTCCAATGACGCTTTCCATTACCTTTAATGAGGTAAACAATGACTTGAGAGTTATATTCAATCACCAGGTTTTGTATGTCGATAGATATGCTCATATGGATCCCCTTGTTCACTACATAAACTTCAACAAAGTTATTACTTTTGAATCCTAGATTATAAGAGAAACATATTATAAAATTTCCATTATGATCACTAGTCAAACCACCATCCCCATTCTCTTCTATATTTCCAATAGAATCTCTATTAACATTAAGTTTAAAGTGTCCCCTCATAGGGTTATGCCATTTAATTATTTGGAAAGAACTTTGACATTGGGAAAATTAGAGAAAAAGACCAACTTGAAGTTAGAGGATAAGTTAAAAAAGCGTGTTGCAGGAAATAATGATGCTAAATTGATTAAGGACTTAAAGGCACGTGATACGACTCTTAGGGAAAAGATGGTATACATTGAGGGAGAAATAGATAACCTTCATGGATCGTTTGAAAATTTAAAGAATAAGTACCTAAAGTCTGATGAGTCTAAACTTTTATTTGAGTCTAGGATTTTGGAGTTAGAAGAAAAATTAAGAGATTCGATCTATGTCAAATTTGATATGGAATCTTGGTCAGAGAAGGTAGATAAAATTTAAAGTACCATCCAAATAAAAAAATTATAATAATGGTCTAGGCTTCGACGATCCCAATCCTTTCGATCCTAAATCCAAAATCAAAGTTCTAAGAGATTCAACCATTAGCATGTATGTTAAAAACGGCGAACCCAAAGGTAATATTCATCGTGTCTACACATGCACACATTGTGGTAGGAAAGGTCACCTTAGTAAGTTTTGTCATATTCTTAGAAAACGTTCTAAGTTTAAGTTCCGTGCCAGCATGGTTCCCAAAACCCGAGACATTAAATTTTCATTTATTTAGGTTAGGGAATTAGATTTCGTGGCACTGAAGTTTAGACTTGTTGATTCTCTTTGCAGATGATATTTTGGTTTTTATTAATGGTACTTAATCTTCTTTTATAGGTCTTACGAAATTCATCTCTCTTTACGAAGCAAATTATGGTCAAGTGGTAAATCAGACAAAAAATTGCTTCATCGTCTTGGATAAATCTCCTGATTGTAGGCATTATATTATTGCTAGAACTACTGGTTTCATCTAAAAAATCTGTCCATCATATAATTGGGAGTTCCTTTGTATTTCGGTAATAACACTACCAGTCTCCACAGTCATCGGAGTATCCTCATACACCTAGAAACAATTAGACAAGGGTGTTATAGGAATGCTTGCACAGTATACGCAAGAAGAAAAGAAAAGGGGAATAGTAAAAAGAGGGGGTACGCCAGTCTAGTACCTCTCTCACAGCTGCCCCACTACCAGTCTCCACAGTCATCGGAGTATCCTCATACACCTGGAAACAATGAGACAAGGGTGTTATAGGAATGCTTGCACAGTATACGCAAGAAGAAAAGAAAAGGGGAATAGTAAAAAGAGGGGGTACGCCAGTCTAGTACCTCTCTCACAGCTGCCCCGCTGCCAGACTCCACAGTCACCGGAGTATCCTCACACACCTGGAAACAATGAGACAAGGGTGTTATAGGAATGGTTGCACAGTATACGCAAGAAGAAAAGAAAAGGGGAATAGTAAAAAGAGGGGGTACGCCAGTCTAGTACCTCTCTCACAGCTGCCCCGCTGCCAGACTCCACAGTCACCGGAGTATCCTCACACACCTGGAAACAATGAGACAAGGGTGTTATAGGAATGCTTGCACAGTATACGCAAGAAGAAAAGAAAAGGGGAATAGTAAAAAGAGGGGGTATGCCAGTCTAATACCTCTCTCACAGCTGCCCCGCTGCCAGACTCCACAGTCACCGGAGTATCCTCACACACCTGGAAACAATGAGACAAGGGTGTTATAGGAATGCTTGCACAGTATACGCAAGAAGAAAAGAAAAGGGGAATAGTAAAAAGAGGGGGTATGCCAGTCTAATACCTCTCTCACAGCTGCCCCGCTGCCAGACTCCACAGTCACCGGAGTATCCTCACATACCTGGAAACAATGAGACAAGGGTATTATAGGAATGCTTGCACAGTATACGCAAGAAGAAAAGAAAAGGGGAATAGTAAAAAGAGGGGGTATGCCAGTCTTATACATGGTACCTGAACAATGCCCTCCGCAACGGTCATAGAAGGAGGAGCAGGGGCCCCCGTAGGGGCAACAACACTGATTGATGCTCCAGAAGAGGTTGCCTCGGTAACCAATACTTTCGAAGAAGCTACCTCAACCTCAGGCACCGTAGGGATAGCTACCTGAAGAGGCGCAACGACAGGACAAACCAGCCCTTGTATAGGGGCTGCTGAAACGGTAGTGGCAGGAGCCGCACTCGAAACAGCGCCAAGGGATAACTGCAACAAAGTAAAAGAGGGCTACGATAAGCACAGACTGGACAGATAAGAAGATATAACTAAGAAAATAAAAGAATACCTGAACCCCATCTAAGGGGGAAGCGCGGAAAAAGACGGTCTGCGCAGTAGGGGCTGTACTGATGGCCTGCAAAGAATGAAAATGCGTTGTTTACTGCATGTTCGAGGAAAAGGAGATCCCATTGCTTCAACAGAAAGGACTGACCTGAAGTGTGGGCTCACTGGTGGAGGCCACGGTAAATATTGGGCCACGAGAAATCGCCTGAACCAAAGATCTACCATCCATAGATACGCGGACCCTAGGGATAGAAATTCTCCCCGAAGAGGACAAACCCGGGGCGATAACGCCAGCTAAGGGAGGAGCCCCTTCCTGAGAAGAAAATCCAAGAGCCATTAAGACTCCTGCTGAGAGGAGATAAATATTCAAAAAAACAAGTACTACCTCAGATGAAGAGGCCTCCAGGGGCTCAGCTGCAGAAGTACCCGCTGCCGAGACAAGAGAGGACGATGTGGCAACGCCCGAAGACACAGCTCTCTACGCATGATAAATGGGTAAATAAAAAAAAAAGAAGGAATACAAAAGGAAATGACGCAATGAAAGTTTTGAAAATAACGAGGCATACCTGAGGAGAAGGGGAAGCCACAGGAGTGGTCCGAGTGACGGTAAAATGCACGGACGAAAGCTGCGAGGAAGCGACAGTATACGCAACCAAAAGGCAGTTAGGAGATGAATAAATTACAACAGATGTTAAATGAACTGAGGAAACAGAAAACCTCTCTAAACAGTCCCCGGGAGGAAATGAGCATGGAGTTCCTCTCCCGCTGAAAGGGCGTCGGTCGTAGTGGGGGAAGAGGAGAACCACCTGCCTCGATGGAAGTGGCCTGCACAAATATAACAGAATGCTTTAAATGAAAATATATACATATATATGATGAAGGGAAGAAAGAAAATCGTATGCAAAAAATATATATAGACAAGTGAAGGGAGAACGCTTACAGTAACGGGGCGCGTAGTCTGGCTATAAGGGAGATGGGTGGGGCTGACCCCCCCAGGAGAACGGGAGGCCTCATCATCGCTAGAAGACTCTCTGGAGACTGATAACAAAGCATAAGTGTTAGTAGTGCTTTCGCTATGGAAACCCAGGCCGCCCATATCACCCGAAGAAGAACTATGGTCGTCATAGGAAGGGGTGCTTCCATAATCAACTAGTTCCTCTTCCAATGAAGGGGAGGGAGATGAAAGAACTCCGCGAGAACTGGTTCCACTAAGTAAAGGAGGCTGTGATATAGTACCTTCTGCAATAGGAATGGACGCGACCCGCGTCTCCTGAGAAGTAAGGCTCGGTGAGGAGTAACCTTGGTCCACCGTAGAGGAAGCAGCTATGCCAGCGCCATTTCCTTTCTTTTTCTTCGCAGCCCGGGTCCTCACAGGGGAGGAAGGAGGAGAAGCAGTAGTAGCAGGAACAAAATTGGAAACATCGGTGTCAGGATGCTTCCTTTTGCTAGTAGTAGAGGTGCCCGCCTTCCCTTTGCTTTTTGGTTGGCTTTTAGACTTCACAGGGGGAAGCTCAGTCGACGGAGGCGGAAGTGACTCGTCAAAGAGAGGTTTCACTAAAATAGGGATGGCCTGCTCCAAGGGTGGCGTAGAGGTGGTACTAAGAAACCAAGGCTCTTTCTGCGTCCGCCTGACCAAAAACTGAGTTCTGGTATATTTAATGGGGTTAGTCTCATGAGGAGGGCCAACTACACATTCTTGAATAAGACGAACCTGCTGCTGCCAAAGAAGGAACCAGGATGAAGTGAATGAAGGCTGATAATCACTGGTAGGCACATAGAGACCACCCAAACCACTGAACCTGCGAAATAACCCCTGAAGAGTAAAGCTCGCGCACGCCTCGGAGAATGCCTCAGAATGACTGCCGTAGGTAGGAAGAGGAGGAGTGTGGACACCCTGATCATAACCAAACTGTCGTCTTGCCCTCTCGGAATGGTAAAATTCAGCACGGGAACCTAACTCGGTCCAAGAAGGAAGGTGACATGGTAAGAGCATCGTCATCACATTAATATGGGGACACGTGGAAACTGACCCCACTGCGGAAGGACAATAGAAGGTTCCGCCATCACCAGGGAAAGAAAGCCAGCTGAAAGTACCCCCAGGGCGCTTGGTATAAGGCCGAAACTGAAACTCCTCGATATCATCAATCAACATTCCCAAAGACTGCTTGGGAGTTTTCTTATGCCACCGAAGAAGCCTCGCAGCGTCGCTATGACAAGCGTGAGCCCCTGAAGTAAAGTGGGGGAAATGCTCAAACAAAAAGGCCATCAAGAAAGGGGCGTTGACATGGTTAGCAACATCATACCGGCCGCAGGACCTCTCTACATCTATGTGTGCTCGGTCTATCCAGGTGTAAAGAGAACCCAAAGTCAGGGCAGCTATAGGTACTGGTCTACCTCGAGACAATCGCACAGCCAACCTAAAAAGAAGTTCGCGGGGATAGTCTTCCGGCTTACCTGGAAGAAGGAACCGAGTCAGGAACGTAACAAGGAAAGCGGCTAAATGTGCAGGAGAGTGAAGCTTAGGACCATCCTGGGATCTGGGCGCTGCACGAGAAGTCTCCCCCTTTGGCAATTGCTCAAAGTCTCTGAACCAATATCTTTGCCATTTGGCAAAGGAATGCTTGGAATGACCCGTTACATTTATGGCCACATATCTCGAGCACTCCCCGAGAGATGACCGTAACTCCGCCACCAACTCCTGCTCTAGAGAGTCCTCGCAGTCATCAGTAAAGACCTGTTGCCCAAAGAAAGGAAGGGCGTACAACTCACATATATCTTCGAGAGTAACAGTAAATTCTCCCCAGCCCGTAACAAAGGTGTGAGACTCCATACTCCACCGGGACAATAAGAGATTGAGCGAAGAACCGTGTTTAAAGAGGGTGCAGGACTTCAGACTGCTGACGGCGGTGAAGAGCCCCACCTCCCTGAGAATAACCACGTAATCAGGAACGCTCAGAACATAGTCAACCCAACTGGCCCACTCCTCTGTAGGTCCTCCGGGGGTTTTAACCTCAACGTTGGAATAGGGAAAGTCACCTCGGTCAACTCGGATTCGGAGAATTGAATTCGGAGAAATAGTAGGAAGATCAGCAGACTCAGTTAACCCCACATGAGACCGATCGAGAACAGCACCCGAAAATTTTTCCCCAAAGTCGGAAAGTGAAGTCATGAAACTGTCAGCAGGACCAAAAAGGGGAGCACGGCGATAAATACCGAAGTCCCGCCCTTGACGAATGTGCATATAATCCTTCCATGCCTGAGAGGAAGTAGGCGTAGCTGATGAACCACCCAGAGCCAGTGGCTCAAGAAAAGAACTCACCTCAGTGGGGATTCCGAGCGAAGGACCCGGGGGGCCCCCTCTCGTAAAAAAAGAGGGGGAGGCAGAAACTCCATCATAATCATAGGAAGAGCCCCTGGGCAGTGGCATGCTCTCCGTAACACCAATAGTCGTCGAGACACCCTGGGTCACGGAACCCCTGAGGTGACGAAAGGTCGAGACACCCCCTTCCACAAACGAGAGACCTGTGGATGCGAGGCCAAGTCTTGAAGCGCCATAAGTGGAAGTACCCATTTCAGAAACAGTCAAAGGTGTTGAGACACCCGAGGGCGAAGTGATGGCGTCCGCACTAATACTTGTCGAGACCCCATGCTTCTCGCGCACAATGAAATCGGGCGCGAGACCCTCAGCTGTCAAAATATCCTCGGTCAGAACCTCATGCTCCTCGCGCACAACAAAAACAGGCGCGAGACCCTTAGCTACCAGAAAATTTTCAGCCGAGACCTCGCGCTCCTCATGAACATTACGAACGGGCGCGAGCCCCTTAGATGACAAAAGGTCTCCGCGCGAGACCCCTGGTGCCGCGGAAGACTGCCTCTCGAGACCCCCCGCAGGTGGCGACCGGAAGGGCGAGGAACCCGTGAGGGTTCTCGGCCCAAAATCTGCAGAAACAGGTACCGCGGGCTGCGCGGCAGCACTAGTGAAGCTCGGCGCGAGACCCTTGGCGGTCGGAGCAGCCCCAGCCGAGACCCCACGCTCCTCGTGCGCAATAAAAGGGGGCGCGAGACCCTTAGACATCAGAAAACCTCCAGCCGAGACCCCACGCTCCTCGTGCGCAATAAAATGGGGCGCGAGACCCTTAGACATCAGAAAACTCCCAGCCAAAACCTCGCTTTCCTCGCGGACACTAAGAACAGGTGCACGCCCTGTAGATGGTGGAAGATCCTCGCACGAGACCCCTCGAGGCACGGAGGACGCAAGTTCGAGACCCCCTGCAGGCGGTGACGGGAAAGGCGAGGAACCCATGAGGGTTCTCGGCCCGAAATCGATAGAAGCAGGTACCGCACATAAGGCGGCGGATCCAGTGGCCGTACCCGGCAAATCGGCGTCGGCGACAGCTATGCAGGTCACTGAAGTGATAGGAACGACGGATGGAGATGGTAAAGGGTGCAGAACCATGGGGGTTTTGGAGCTGCTCACATTGGGAGATACATTCTTTGGTTGGGAATCCATGGATGAGAGGGTATGATATTTGGGAAGGTTAGAGAAAAAAGGAGATGGGTGGCTATGGGGTTTTAAAAGAATCTCTCTCTCACTTTCTCTCACTACAAACCCAAAGATGCCTATGTTTTGGTTGAAGAAGATGAAAGACCCCAAGATAAGGGGCTTATGTTTTTTTCACCAAAATGGAAAACCGTGCAGGAAGGCAAAAAAGTTGATGATTTTTTTTCCCAAATGATGAGATGACAGTTCCCACACTGACGCGTGGGTTCTCAAAAAATTAAATACCTCGGATAAAGGGCCACAGAATTTAATGATCCTAGGATCCCTCAGAAAATATATATATATATAAATATATATATAATTGTTGAAACCAGATTTATAGCGTATAAAGTTTTTTTGGTCTACCCAACAAAAAAATCTTTGCACGAGGGGCTAATGTAGAAGGGTGTTATAAACAGAAAAAAAAGCAAAATAAAATAAATATGCTTTTTTTATTAAATAACATCCGAGAGGTACCCGCGAGGTCACCCAGAAGTTCAAAAGCCACCGCAAGTGTCAGCGCCGCGGCGAGTCCCTACGCCACCGCAAGGGTCAGCGCTACCTCAGGCGTCAGCGCCACTTCGGGCGTCAGCGCTACTTCAAGCGTCGGCGCCCCGACAAGGGTCGGTGCCGCCTCACATGTCAGCGCCGGTACAAGCATCAGCGCTACCTCAGGCGTCAGCACCACTTCAAGCATCGGCGCCACTTCGAGCGTCGGCGCCTCGCAACAAGGGTCGGCACCGCCTCACGTGTCAGCGCCGGTTCGAGCATCAGCGCTACCTCAGGCGTCAGCGCCACTTCGAGCGTCGGCGCCACTTCGAGCGTCGGCGCCACAACAAGGGTCGGCGCCACTTCGAGCGTCGGCGCCGCAACAAGGGTCGGCGCCGCCTCACCTGTCAGCGCCGATTCAAGCCTCAGCGCTACCTCAGGCGCCGGCGCCACTTCGAGCATCGGCGTTGCAACAAGGGTCGGCGCCGCCTCACCTATCAGCGCCGATTCAAGCCTCAGCGCTACCTCAGGCGTCAGCGCCACTTCGAGCGTCGGCGCCACTTCGAGCGTCGGCGCCGCAACAAGGGTCGGCGCCGCCTCACCTATCAGCGCCGGTTCAAGCATCAGCGCTACCTCAAGCGTCAGCGCCATTTCGAGCGTCGGCGCCAGGACAAGGGTCGGCGCCGCCCCACGCGTCAGCACCACTTCGAGCGTCGGCGCCACTTCGAGCGTCGGCGCCGCAATAAGGGTCGGCGCCGCCTCACCTGTCAGCGCTGGTTCAAACATCAGCGCTGCCTCAAGCGTCAGCGCCACTTCGAGCGTCGGCGCCATTTCGAGCATCGGCGCCGGGACAAGGGACGGCGCCACCTCACATGTCAGCGTCGATTCAAGCATCAGCGCTACCTCGGGCGTCAGCGCCACTTCAAGCGTCAATGCCACTTCGAGCGTCGGCGCCGTAACAAGGGTCGGCGCCGCCTCACAGCATCAGCGCCACTCCGAGCAACGGTGCCAGGACAAGGGTCGGCGCCGCTTCAAGCGTCAGCGCCACTGCAGAAATGTTATTCGAGAAGCGCTGCTACAGGAGTTTTCATCATGAAACAGCAGGCTCTAAATGAACAACAGCACTAACACTTTACTTTCTTGCACAGGTTGCCTAGTCGAGCAAGCAGGGCTCGAACAGGCGCGTCGGGACCTCCTGGGAGTTTTGGCTTGGCGGCTGAGGGACAAGGTATGTTGAGCAAGCTCAACCACTCAGCACTATAGGATTGAGAGAATACTAGTAGGAAGACCCAGAAGCCACTCGAGGCTACGCACACTGCACACTTAGTCATAAATGAAGTGAGTGGCCAAAGAGTTGGCTACTCACAAGAAATAAACTCTTTACAAGAAAAATGACTTTTCCAGAAGAGGGGGTCCTCGAGGTCCCTCTCAAGAAAAATAACACTTTTTAGAGGGAGTGAGGCCTTAAGGTCCCCTCTCTCAAAGATTTGCAAAATTGCACCACAAGTTACCGTTTCAAAAGATAACTACCAAATCTGCTATTTTGTCTCCATTAGGGGACATATGTGCTTTTTGAGTTTTGGTAGGCGCCAGGTGGCGCCTGCAGAGGGGACAGGCAGCTGCCTGCAGGTAGGGACAAATGGCACACTTCAGACATTGTTCCCCACCAACTCTCTCAATTTTGGCGCCCAAAATCGCCAGCTCACCCCTTACGCCCATGTATAAATAGACCCCTGGGCAAGGTCAAAAGATAGACAAGAAAAATTGCACTGTTACTCTGCTAAAATATCACCAGACCTACCTAGTATTCTCTCCCTGCTCATTCTCTTAGTGTTGAGTGCCTTGTTCCTTCACTCCCCACTGACAGCCATCACTCTCAGGTGCTTCCCCTTGAGAAAATTACTATTTTTGCTGTGAAAGTTCATCTTCTTGCAGGGAGTGAGTTGAAGCTTGAGTTCCATTGTTACCAGAAGGAGAAGTTTTCTTCAGAAGTTGCACCAGGAGACCTTGAAGACTTGCAGACAGTGTCCATTGGAGTGGGTCACGCCTCACCCTTTCCAGTTATTCATAGACCCCAGTCTCACTACCCTCCTACAATTTCGGTAATAATAAAAGGGCCTTGTTTTCATCTTTGGTCTCTAACATCTCAAATAACCTCCATATATGGTGTTGTAGGCTCTTATCTGTAATAGGCAAGCTTATCCTCATCAAGTTTGTTGCTCATTCCATGGCCTTGCACTTTTTTGTAGCGTTAGACCTTCCTGATTTTGTGGTCCACGACTTAGATGTAGCTTTTTGCCAATTTTTTCTGGGACAGAAATGGTTCTCGTAATTGGCACCACTAGATTCACTGGAGAGAGTTGTGCGACCGACACAAGAAAGTGGTCTAGGTATTAGAGGCTTTAGAGACAGTATAAATTCCTTCTTTTGTAATTATTGTGGAACCTAGCAGAGAAAATATATATGTTGTTTAAATTTATTCGCTATATATATTATCGAGATGGAAATATTTTCGGGCTTATGTTTCTAACATAAGCTCTCATACTTGGAAGTGTATACATAGTTTTATAGATTATATTGAAGATCATTTTCGGATTTCCTCTGAGGTGAGATGGTTGCCTATAGCTAATGGTAGTTTTTTTGGTTAACTCGGATTGGTATTTTTATTTGCATGAAAAAGTGTACATTGTTCAACTTCAAGAATATTTATGACAAAAGGTTGACCAATATGGTCTCGATTTTCATGTGGAAGATGCTTCATAAGATTATCCCATTTGATTGTTTAATTATAAAGTTGAAAATTCCCTTGTCTCCAGGTGTCATTGTTGTTT
Organism: Sambucus nigra; assembly: GCA_949130495.1. Lineage (NCBI taxonomy): Eukaryota > Viridiplantae > Streptophyta > Magnoliopsida > Dipsacales > Adoxaceae > Sambucus > Sambucus nigra. Next base: position 116,669,086 of record OX422224.1, on the reverse strand, counting down.
TGTGGGGCAGACTGAAGATTTTGATCATTTATTTTTTTGAGTGACATTGCATTTCAAATATGGTTTTATTTTTTAGGCCTCATATATTCTCATGGAGACAGAATCTCGCTCAGATCATCTCTTATGGGCTGGTGGATTAAATCTGGTGGGAAAGGTATTATTGTTTCTTTATGTAGGTTGATCACATCCTTGATATGTTGGCATACTTGGACTTCTAGGAATGAAAGTCATTTTTTTTCTATGAAGGTTATAGATATTATTTATCAAATCTGAAGCCACATCTCAAATATTTTTAGAAATTTTCCCTTAAAGCCTCTTGAGGGTATTCAAGATTTGGTCCACTATTTATCAATAACTTTCATCTAATTTCTTGCTTTGTTTCTTCTACAATCATTCATGCTTTGTAATCTACGGTGAAGGGGCTTTTCCTTCACATCATCTATGATATTCTTCCTTTTTTCTAAAAATAAGATTGCGTTTGCATATTTTTTCATACACTAGTTTTGTACTTCATGATATGACGAGTTTTATAATGTGTGTGTCTTTGGTATTTTGATTCTTCATTTTTTGAGTCTATATGAAAAAAATACAAAAAAATTATTTATCTTTTTAGTTGTTTTGAAAAATATGTTTAAAAACTCGAAAAGATTTTTGTTTATTTTATCAAATAGTTTTACACTTTTTGTGTGACACATTGATGTGTTTTAATCCCGTTAAATCCATATTTTTCATGTGGCTAGAACATTTGATTATGATTTACAATGCTTTGGATTGTTCTTAATCATGCTTATATGAAGTTATTGAATTTGGTTTGCTTAATAGATTCATCTAAGTATATGCCTTCACACACACTTGCGCGAGCTCTTTTGAATTTTAACTACTTATGTTGCATTAGCTAGTAAAGTTTTCTCTTATCAATCTTGTCATATATGTGTCTTGGGTATTTCTGCTTGTAAGAACAATTGCAGTGAGTTTTCTCTTAGATTTCAAAAAATAAGAGTGTGTAATGGAAAGGACTATGAAAGGAGTAAATTTTCTTTGCATGAAAGACCACCATTGGCAAGAGCCTTGGAAGAAGAAAAGAAAATATTTGCCAAGGCCAAAGTTTAGTATTGATCATCAAAAAGTGATATCTTCAAATAAGGCAAAAAAATTGAATATTTATATTTTGAGGATGTTATAAGTCGAAGATCAATGGATTTGCGTAATGAGTCTTAGTTCATCATAAATATTTAACGCTATTGATTTTAAAATTATCAATAATTTCTAGGCTTGTATGCTTTGGTTCGTTTGTCAGTCGTGATTTCATATTATTTGTCGAATGAGGCTAAATCTAAGTTTAATAAATTAATGCGATTAAATAGAACTCCTTGGACTATCTTGAGCATTTGGGACATATTTATTTTATTTTCTAGTTCCTGCCCCTTCACTCTATACCACATTTAGTTTAGATACATTTATGTCATACGAGTGTGAAAATCTATATTTTTTGTGTGTCTTTGGTATCATATTCTTCAAATTTGTATCATATATGTCATCTTTTGGATTATTTTTACCTGTGTTTCCATGCTTGTTTGTCATTTCCATTTCATTTCACATCTCATGATATGTTTATTTTCTTCATAATCATTGGTGTCACATTAAGGGGAAAAAATTGTTTTATATTATGCATCTTTACATTTGTCTATTCCTGAACAAAAAGGAGGAGAGGTATTCCGTAAAGGGGAGATAATTAACAAAGGTGGACTTTGTTTTTTTCATATTCAGATTATATATTTTGCATTCTCTTTGCATTTGATAGCTATGTTAAGTATGAAGGTTTTAGCGATGATCCGATAAAGTTTCACAAGATCAAAGCTACTATATAGATTAAGTCGGTCAAGCATCAGTTTGTACTTTTTCCTTTTGGGATTAGGGATTAAGTCTTAGAGTGCTTGATTTCTTTTACTTTATTTCATATTACATTATGGTTTGTAAAGACGAATTTTTAACGTGTCAACGTTTATTGTAAAATTTTAATAATGGCTTTATTTCATCTAGACAACACTACTTGAGTAATAGATTAAGATTGTGTCTAGTTTGCCCTTGAAGCCTATGATGTATGTTGATGGCCGTAGCGACTAAGTTAAAGAGACATCAGTTTCATGTTGAGTTTCATACCGAGTTTTGTTTCCATCCATGTGATCTAGTAAATGTATGAATAGTGTATTATGTTGATCCCTGAATTTGGTTTTGGGTGCCTATGTTTTTAAAATTTACTGTGACTATTTTTTGAAAAATAAATTTTTATAAAAATATTTTTGGGTTTCAGAAAGTCGTTCTGACGACCTTTATTGTTGTTCAAACGAGTTAACGAGTTGAGGTGTTTCATTCAAATGGTCTTTGAACGAGCATCAAACGAGAACATTATGCATTGGCAGAAATATTTCGTTGGAAGATTGATCGATCCTCATTCAAACGAGATTTGTGGTCTTATTAGAACGATCTTTAGGTTCGTTCGAATGAGGTTGCCACTATCATTTGAGCAATCTTGAGTTTCGTTTGAACGAGATAACTCAAAGTTTCTCCGGTCATCCTTTACTATTTTTTTTTATAAATTAAGGGAACAACAAAGTAATTTTCAAGTGAGGTGTTTCCAAAATAGTTTTACCAGAGCAATTCCTAAGCCTATTTAACCTTATTTTATGAGCTCCAAGTTTCTATATAATAGTTTAGTTTGAGTTCTCACAATTGAGCACCAAGATCAAGTTTACTCTTAATTATTATTGAGTTTGTTTCTTGTGGTTGATTCCTTATTTGTTGCGGTGACGGTAGACTAGCCAAAGTATGAAGGTCAGTGGATATTGAGATGCGGAGGCTCCTGCATTGTGAAGATCATCGCAAGACATCCATCGGTGGCACTGAAGAAGGTTCAAGGAGTTAAAAGTGCATCAAGGCTTGAAGGCATCGAGTCTGTGAGTAATTCTAATTCGACCATGTATGATACCTATATCATAGTGGATATGCATACCTTAGGTCGTCCGAGATTTTTTCCGTTGTGGATTTTTCTCGTACATCGCAACATTGTGTGATTGATCTATTTTATTTTTGCAAATCACGTAGATGCATTCTTAGGGAAAGACAAAATTAGTCAATTATTTACACAGTTTGATTCAATTGGTGCTTGATTACAATTAGTTAATTACTGACTTGGTTAGTTGATTAGAAATTGAAAAATTAATGCTTGGCAATTTAGATCCCTATTTAGCACATCTTTCATGGTTAGTGTTTTTATTTGGTTTGAACAAAAACAGTTCCTTTTTGAAATTTTTAAGCAAGTTTTTTGCTGGGCAGTAACTGCTGTCAAATAATTTTTTATATAGGTTAGAGTTTTTTTACGGTTCTTGACCATGACGATACATTGGCCTTATCATGGTCAAGGACCGTGACAATTGAGTATATACAATAGTCTGACTGTGTGAAAATCATAACTTTTTATTGTCAAGGACCGTGATAAGTCCGTGATAAGATTTATGTTGTCACGGTCCTTAAACGTGACATTGTTTGGTCAGCCCCTTAGTTTGACTGATATTCATGGTCAAAGACCGTGACAAACCGACTATTTTGGTGCAATGTCAAGGGACGTAATGACAAAACCGAATTCAGAGAGAAAAATGAAGATCGAAAGATAAGAACTCTCCCATCCTTGGGGACAACTCATGCACACAGGCAGCTAACACATGCCTCCCTTGCGTACACCTCCCTCGAGAACCCTCCCATCGGACTGCCCGCAACATCACAAGTGAATATGTTACTAAAAGAGACCTTCCTCGTCTTGATATTTTCGCTCAACGTTGGCACCACATCATTTCGTTAATCATCCCAATATCACCGTCTTGTATTAGTCTTAATACGTTATCATCGTCTCCAACGATCTTCAAGTTCATCGTATGCAATTGGTTGAGGTCTACAACTCTGTTGATACCCCCAACGACTCTAGTCTCATTATTCTAGTGACATCTCGAGTAACAGTACCACTTGGCTGCAAATCCATTGACTCAAATACAGTTCGACTTCTTATCATGGTCAACGAATTAATCAACGCTCTCTAGTTTATTTAATTTTCTATTTTAAATAACAAAATTGAGAATGGTTTTTATTGAGATGAAAGTTATTCTTTTGGGATTTAGTTGTGGACGAAAACTAAGAATAACTTAACTAACATATGATTTTGTACATGCAAAAGAGATGCAATATAAGTGAAAATGCATCTAAAGTAAGAAAGAATAGTTGCATTCCACAATAAGTGTGTATTTTTTTTTATAAGTGTGTATTAAGGATGAGAATTGCTACTTGGTTAACATTTTACATTTTGAATTACTAATTTTGAAATTTTGCTTTGAGAACTTTTCTCTGAATGAAAATTTCACAAGTAAAAGTTGACATTATAAATATGTAACAGTTTAAGAATTTCACAACCATTGTGATTTCATTTGCTTTGCTAGAAACGGGCAAAATCTTTTCTATTTACAAGGCCCCTGAAAAATAGGCATGTATTCATAATTTTAGGTATTGTGCTCTAAAAATTGTTGTTTCTCATGGTGAAATCATAATAATTGGAATCTATCTTTCATAGATCTCTTTTTAGAGATCTCACCGAGAGTTTTCCAAGTATGGAAATCGTGTCAAATGGATTTATTGTACGAATAGATATTTGATTTTAACTTTTCACACAAAATTATTAACAATGTTAAGAACTTCCAGTCCACTAAGAATTTTTTATGACAAGAGAATCACACAGCGTTCGTGGATCTCATTTGTTAATTGTTGTGACTCATTTTAAAAATATATCATTATTGTATTTAATAGACTTATGTTCATATTTTATTGCCATCAAAGGTTTGAACTTCTCACGAAAATATTATAAGCACGAGTTTAATGGCATCATATATGTTACACAGAAGTTTTAAATCCAAAACACTTATTTAATTAGAAAAGGTCAATATGGTACTTTAACCATGTACTTTGTAAAAGAAATATCACTAAAAGTTGTTCCCTTTACTTATACCATAAATCTTTTTTTTTTTTTCCCTACATAATCTTACTATTTTCAAGTTTTTAGCATGTATATTCTATAAACATGTGAAGTGACTATATTTTTTTTCTTCTTCATTTGATTAGAAACGACAAGCACCTCAGAACAGTTTTTCCTGCAGCTAACAGTATTGAAAACAATTCCAAATTTCATGAATGTTTCGCTGCCACAAATGTCCCATTTCAAATGGGCATTCAAAGTTATCCTAAAAAAAGTGTGTCCAAAATGTTGGGTGGAAGTGTTGATAGCCAGATATAAACCTTTTTCTACACCAAATGCCATACAAAAATATATTCTTACTGTTGTTGAACAGGCGCGGATTGCCTCCACACACAAACAGACACATACATAACACCCACACCACACACACAAAATCCCAATCCATCAACCAGCAGACCAAATTGAAAGCTGATAAGAAACATTTATAAAGTACAAAATATTTGAAACTATTGCATCTGCATGTTGAAAAATGTTATTTCCAGAAAATTAAATGTTTCCAATGAAAAATGTGCTTTAAATTGTGGTACATAGTGCATAATGAAAAGTATAGTGTTTTGATAAAAATCATTTATACTTGGAAAAAAAAATATCCCTCGTGTTAGTCTCTTTCTCTCTCTCTCTCTCTCTCATCATATGAAATTTAGCTAGTGTTGTAATGACTGGATCTCAGTCATGTACTTCAAAATAAAAAGAACGTGGAGAAACTGCGACCACTTATTTTTAAAGGAGCTATCACATGGTATTATAGAATTATTTAATATTCTCCTATGTGCACGAGTGTTTTTGCTATATGAGAGGTTTTTCACCTCTTGACTCCTAAGTGAAAGAAATATTTGATGTTTATATACGAGCATGTAATGAAAAAAAAAACTAATTTTGGTAGGTGACTAACAATGTTTGCATACATATGTGTCACCATCTCTAAGAAGTGAAGTAGGGTTAGGTTACTATTTTATGTATGTGAATTTATTCACACACACACACACACACACGGATTTAAGAGTTAATATAATAAATTACACAATTTTCAATGGGTGGTAATGGTTGTTCACGGTGGAAGGGTGGTTTTGGTAGGATTTAGCGGTGAATAGGTGTTGGCTGTTTAGGGCTATAATTGAGATTTTTTTAAATAGTCATATAATCAAAATAAGGTTGTTCAATTAGGTTTTATTTATTTTTAATAATTATATATTAAAACATTTTTAATGCAACCCCTAGACAAAATATATGGGTTAAATTAAAGATGTCTTCAACAAATTACAACAATTTGGTTTTTGAGTTGCAAAGTATTTATTAATCAAGCACTTCATAAAAAAAATATAATGGCATATGATAAAAGGAAAATGCTAGGGAGACCCACTTCGTGGACACACTGCATTAAAAGTCACGAAGTGAGTCTCCCTAGCATTACTCATGATAAAATCGAAAAATAAAAACTCACTTGACATGAGTTTTGGGTGACATGATCTAGGGTGTTTCTTATTTTCTTTGTAGCATCCCCAATTATTAATACCTTAATAAAATAATAATATATAATAAAAGAAAAATGTTGCTTTATGTGAACTCAAGATACACATTAATAAGTACAAAGTAGAAAGAAGAAAGAAAGTCGGAGTCGCTTGAAAAAAAAATCATGATTGTATTGTTAATTTACGAACTAAGGATATATATTAATAACAACAAGAATAAATAAAGATATAAGTCCCAAATATTTCCCCAAATCATGCCCAGATAATGTACTATTGCAATATATATGAAAGTCCAATCCTATATGGTTCAAATATGGAAAATGGTGCTAAACAAGCAAACCACTATTTTTAAAATTTTATCAATTTTAAGTTCAATTATCTAGATTAACCCAAATTTAACTTAGTTCCAATTAAACAATTGTTGTGATAAACATATTGTTCAATTTTATGTAACCTAAACATGCATCTAGGTGAGTACATGATAAAATAAGTAAATCAACTACAATGTCCGATGTACGAAGAAAACTCAAATGACAAAAACATCAGACGGCTCAGCCATAAAAATTCACTATGATAAGGAATTACAAAGGTTAACAAATGACTTACACAATGACTTTCTACCCTTGCAAGCCTTGATGAGTTTTCGATCTTCAACCTCTCATCCTCTGCGACAAGTAGGAGTCCACTCGCACAACTACCACAACGTGTGAGTCCACACACTTCGATATCTACCGAACAGGCTCAACAACCGTAACACACGGATTCCACTGTATGTAAACAAATCAGGAATGGAATATACCGCACTAGACAATTCTCATCAAGATGTAGAGAACAAACCAATGGCGTCCACAAACTAAATCTCAAAACATATATCTGATGAAACTTAGATCTAAAATTGTCTGGGTGTAAATAGGATTTGGGTTTGAAAACTTTGATCATGAATGATCACATGAACTCGAATAGCTTTTTAGAAGAGTTTTGGGAACTTAAAAACTAGGTTAAAGCCTCAAATAAAATCGTTGCTCCGCAATCCTATTTATAGGAGGTTTTTCAAAAACGAGATGAAGATGAAAACCTTAAAAAAATCTCAAAATTATTAAAAGTTTGTCAGATCGTTCGAACGAGGTATGTAAACGTAGTAAAAACGCGATGATACCAATTTGAGAGTGTGCAATAGTCCAATGGCTTAAACTTATTTAATTAGATGTCAATCTCACAATCAAATTTTAATTCCTTTAAATCCTAAAACATGCAACTAGGTGATTCAATATATTAAGCAGTTAAATCATACAATCACAAAATTTTAGGAAAAAAACCCTCAGGGAAAAACCTTATATTTCACTATAGTCTGGAAATCGCAACTTACAATCACAATAGATAAATAATATATTTCACTATATATTTCACTATAGCCTGACGAATCTCCCGCAGGTGACCTTCATCTTGTTCAACAATGAATTCCAGCAAGAACCCACAAGGATTGCAGTCTTCCTTCACCAATGATTCCCACGAGAACCACAAGAGCAGCAGTGGAGACGTTTTCTCCACAAGAGTAACTCCAGTATGGAATTATGTGACGGTTTCAAAGTTATTCACAAATATATATATGCTTGGTGATGTGTGAATCAAAATAGTGCTTTGTCTTTTAAAGAGTGAAGAGTTTTTGCAGTAGGTCTGTAGTTTTCGTAAATGAAAAGTCTTAATGAAAAAGATGCACGAAACAGGTTTTTATAGGAAAATACAAAAATCGAGGTGGCGTAAGGTCATTTGAACGAGATTGGAGTTTCGTTCGAACGAGATATAGATCTCGTTTGAAGCTCGCGTCTATCGACCTTTTCGCGACATGACAAAAATCAAAACAGTATGCCCTCGTTTGATGTAGGCCATCTAACAAGACTTCGAACGAGATGCTTGGCTCGTTCGAACGAGATCTCCATCCCATTTGAATGACAACAGGCAAAAATTAATTTTTAATAAATAAAATGAGCCTCGTTTTTTAAATCGAAATAAAGTAAAATACTCCTAATACATTTATGAAAAACAGATAACTCCAAAACATAAAATATACCATTATTACATGGAGTTGTGAAGCACGTTGAAGATGAACGTTGCTAGATGTTCGGATCTTTGACAACGTGGATGAACGTGGAGACGTGTTATGCCATAACTGATTTAGCGGGATATACCGTAACAAATTTTTAATCTAGAAAACGACGGACAAGTCCTAGATTCTAGGGGCGGTGTCAGGAAAAATGCCCTTACAAGGTCTTAAGGCTCGTTGGAACGACTCCACAGAATTCGTTGGAACTAGACATCAAACCAGATTTTAAACGAGAAACTAAAGAAAGTTAAAAACCAGTCGTTGAAGTTTCTTGAATTAGTTCTAATGAGAACCATGGTTCGTTGAAACAACATCATGAATGTCATTCTAACGGCTTAGCGAATTTTCAAAAAACATTTATAAATAGTTTAAAATATTTTTAAATCATTTTTATAAAATCAACACCAAATATTAAAATCTTTAAATATTTACGCATTCATACCCGAGAGATCTTAGGAACATGAAGACGAAAACAAAGCATGAAACTTGACACGATGATGATATTTTGGAAGATGCGCCTTCAATTAAACACGTCACAGGATTGAAATGTCAAATAAACTCAAGTCCTAACATATGACTCAAGTGTTTTAACCATACACGGAATAAGCCAAAATACGTACAAATTGACTCCATCGAAAAATTGTCCTTACAAAATATTGTACATTGTATTGTTTTAATAATAGAGTTCAACACTTAATTGCTATGTCACATAATTTTATCTCATGGAATTACTCTAACTAGAAAAGTACAAAAAAAGTTGAAGCGTTTAATACAAAGCTTACGTTTAAAGAATAATAGTCATTATTCTAACAACTTTTCAAAAAACAATCGGTATCCCCTTTAGTGAGTTTAGCACAAACATAGTGATATTATGTCAATTTTTGTAGTCAATTTTATCTATACAAATTTCTATGATAACAATATAAACTTCCTCCAATGGTATTTTCTGTCTATCCGTACATGACGTGGCATGTCAAATGATTGAAATTTCTAATGGGTATTTTCATATGACATGATCAATTATAATTGGACAAACACATTATATAGAGTTACTCTACTAATGACACATAAGCTATAAATATTTATAGAAATAGCACCATTATTAATGATCATGGGTGTCTGTGTTGGCTTGTACGCACCTTGACTAATTTCAGGGGATTCTATGATTAATGATCGGGTAAAACTTCCGATGGCCCTAAGGGGGCTTGAAGTGATGATTATTGGGGACCAAACTCAAGGTCTGACCAACTGAGCTAACTTTTAGGGTTAGAAATATTTTTTTAATATTTTTTCTATTAATACAACCAAAAAATTATCAAATCATATAAAATTTTGTACAAACAATTTGACACCTAGTACCATTGGAGAGAACCTTAAACCAAGTTGGAGCATTTGGATCTTTTAAATGGCCAAAATGACAAACGAATTTTACAAGTAGGGGCCATATCTTGACGCTGGTTTTTTCTGGTTTCGAACGCCAATGACTTTGCCACCCACTAATATACAAGTTTAAATATGGCCACAAAGTGGGTAAAACAAATAACATGACGCCCAAACTACGAAGAATTAAATCGAAAAAAGAGGGGAATATTGGCTCAACTTCTGAGTTTGAAACTAGTTAAAAACCTAATTCCTCTGACGGTCTGGATTTGAATAAATAGGGCAAAACGCTTGGAGTTGATGCGGTATATCACTATAAAATATTTTGTTAATTTAGATTGAATTTTAAATTAAATATAATTACTTTGTAAGAACAAAATAGTATTCCCTTTGAACGTGCATTTGAGATTCTGTCAACATTCTCTCTCTCTTTTTTTTTTATGCCTATTTTTCAAATGCATGTTAAGAATTGACAGAATAAAGGCATAATATCCTGCTCTTTTTTTTTCTTGTTATGCCTATATTCAATTCTTACGCCTTTATTCTTTAAAAAGGGCATATGATCTTCAATTCTTAACATGAATATTCAATATTTTAATCAGTTTGACCACATGTCCCATTGAACTATCACTATCAACAACCCCAACACATTTCAATTCTTTCAAAATAACATAATACATCCCTCTTGAAAGAGACACTCCCCCTGTTTGGTAGCCCTGAAAGGGAAGCAAAATGAAAGAAAACTTGTATACAACCAACACAAATCAAAAACAAAAACAAAAATAAAAATAAAAACAAAAACCCAGATCTCAATCATAAACATCTCATTAATCAAACCATCATTACAAAAGAAAAAAAGAAAAAAAGAAAAATATATATATATATATATATATATATATAGAGAGAGAGAGAGAGAGAGAGCCAATGAGAAGCGAACCAAAATAACGGGTCTATTAACACATCATCTCAAAACGAAATTTTGACTCTTCGCTTCAGCTCAAAACACTCCTACTTAGTTTTGGAATTTTCCGTTAGTAGAACCGTTATTTTGGTCCTTACCTCATATCTCTCTCTCTCTCTCTCTCTCTCTCTCTCTCTCTCTCTATATATATATATATATATATATAGTTTCAAGAGTCATTTTTCTCGTGCCAACAAACAAGCATGGCTATGCAACGGCGAAGTATATAGAATTTGGCCCTCTGCTTCTTTGCCATGTGATTGCACCTCGCACCAAAGGAAGATCTGCACGTGTCCTGCATGTGACGGTCACTACTATGGCATCTATTGTTGCTGTTTTCACTTACTTCCATGAACTTATATATATATGTGTGTATATATATATATATATATATTGTGGTACTAGAAGAGAAAGCAGCAGATAATGTGGGTGATTAGGTTTTTTAGTGTCTATATTTATAATTGGTTTGAGTGATTCCACTGTCAATATGAGTACGAATTTGCTATTGGATTCTAGAGTGTCACCCAGACACATAGTACACAAGCGGGGGCTGCAAATTTCATTTCAGTAAAATATCTTGTCTATAGTTGAAATTTATCGTTTGACCAAAATGCCTTAGTAGAAGGTTAAAACTCATAGGCTTCATCTATTTCTAAACTCCGGTTTTATTTTAAAATTGGGTTTGAGCACAGTTGTAACATAGGTTTGGGTCATTTTATTTTTATAAAATAGTTCCTTGTTATGTATTATAAAGTAGTTCAATATCCACTCCTAGAAAATTATGTATTTTCTTGCAAAATGCATCGGCTTTTTCTGCAAAAGTCTTGCATTTTCCTAAAACTGCATCCCCTTCCCAAGAAATTTAAAAAGAAAATCCCAGAAATTGAGAGGAACAGAGACAGAGATGGATAAAATTCTAATGTATCAAACTCCCGTGAATTTAGAAAATATATTGATTGTGATGAAGACGTCCTCGTGGGTCGTTTTTCTGCTACAGCTTTAGATTGTAATGATTTTTTTTTGTAAACATCGATAAATGTGATGGCACTTCATGCGATGGTGTGGGGGACAAAATGTTTATAAGTCTCACAAAACTTTGGCAATATATACATACGAGAGGAGAGGATGCTGAGAGTACACGATAAATTGATTTTCGTGATAAAATTCAGTCCATAGAATTCATCTTTGAAAAAAAACACTTTAAAAAAACATAAAAACATAATAATATAATAATCATATATATATATATATATATATATATATATATATATATATATATATATATATATATATACTAGTGCATGCTCGTGCCGAGTGCACGGCGATAAATTTATCCCCGTGATAAAAAAAAATATAAAAAATATAAATTAAATTATTTAAAATTATTTCCCTTTTAAAAAAAGAAAAAAAAGACTATTTTTATTAAAAAAAAATTAAAAAACACCTTAGCATGACATTTCATGCATGAGCATGAAAGGGAGAAAATATCATGCATGAAATATCATGCATAAAAGTGGAGATATTTTGCCAAAAACCATGCTCCTTTATTTTATATATATATATGGGTACTCGTAACGTACACACCAACAACCAAAAAATATATTTAATAGGGTACAGATGTTCATGTAGAGCTCCCGTACTTACTATTTTTAGACTCAAAACATGTGCCCCTAAATATAGTAAATACGAGAGCTCTACATGAATATCTGCATCCTATTAAATATATTTTTTGGTTGTTGGTGTGTACGTTACGAGTAGCCATATATATATATATATATATATATAGAGAGAGAGAGAGAGAGACTCAAGTGCACACTAAATTTGCACATCATTTTTTTAAAATAGTAAAAAAAATATTTTTGAGTTGATTTTTTTATGTGATATCTAAACATTTCAGCGGACCAATGTAAAAAAAATCAGCCAAAAAAAACTTTTTTTGCTATTTTTAAAAAATCGGTCAAACTTTCGTATCTTTTAAGTACTTTAAAAGCTGCGAAAGTTTGATCGATTTTTTAAAAATAGCAAAAAATATTTTTTTGAGCTGAATTTTTTTACATGGGTATGTTGAAATGTTTAAATGTCACATAAAAAAAAATCAACGCATAAATATTTTTTTTAATGCTTTAAAAAAATTGATGTGCGCCAGCACTGTGCAAATTTAGTGTACACATGAGCCTGCCTATATATATATATACGCATCTCCACGATAGTTCAAAGAGATGACCAAAACAACCGATCAATTTTTAAAAATTGTAAAAAAAAATTATTTTGAACTGATTTTTTTTGTATTATAATTAATATTTTAACGAATAAAAAAAAATCAGGTCAAAATGATTTTTTTTGCTATATAAAAAAATGGTCAAATATATGTAAATTTTTAAGCTACTAAAACTCACATATATTTACATATTTGTTTAAAATAGCCAAAAAAATCATTTTGCCTGGATATTTGTTTGTTAGGTTCGTTGAAATGTTTAAATATCATAAAAAAAAAAATCAACTAAAAAATATTTTTTTACTATTTTTTAAAAATGGTCCATTTTGTTGTCACCTCTTTGAAGTATGTCGGAGATCCTCCCCGTGTCTGTGTGTGTGTGTGTGTGTGTGTACAGTGGTGGATCCAGGATTTTAGTGCAATCGGGGCCAAATCGATTCAATTTTTTTTTTACCGACACTAATAAACAATCAAAAAAATTTCTCCATTACTTCCTATTTAAAAAAAACAAATATTTTAGGCTACATATTTCTATGTACACAAATTTTTATATACACAAATTTCTATATAAAAATTTCTATACAAATTTCTGAGATACAAAAGCCACGTATAAAAAAACCACAAATTTCTTACAAATTATTTCTATATACACATTTTTTGTACACACAAAAACCACATATAAAAAAAACACATTTCCTGATTTCTAATATACACAAAAACCACGCATTACATGATTTCTAAATCACAAAAATCATATACACTAATCAACTCACTTTAATAATGGATATACATAAAAACCATATACACTAATCAATCATCTCACAAAACCATATACACAAAAACCATTACATATAAGAAAAAATTACCTGAGTTGGCAGTCAGGGGCGGACGACACAGCAAAGCAAGGCTGAGTTCCTAAGTTGGGCAGCGGCAGCACTGCAGCAGCGCTGAGTTAGGCGACGGCAAAGCTGAGTTCGGTCGTGGATGGGTATGGGAGGAGAAGAAGAGGAGAAAATGGGTTTTCGTTGGGTTTTCGTATGGGTTTTCATTGGGCGGCAGCAAGCTAGACAGAAAATGAGGTGTTTTTTTACACGGATGAATGCTATAGGTTAAACATTAGGTGTTTTTACCAAAAAACCCTTTTTTTTTCTTTTTTTTTTAATTTTTTTTTCAACCAGGGCGATGTCCCCAAGCTCCGTCCGCCCCTGTGTGTGTATATATATATACTGGCAGATGCCCATGCCGAGGGCACGGCGATAAATTTTTCCCGTGATAAAACTCGGCCCATAATAACCCGCTTTTAAAAAAAAAAACTTCTTAAAAAAAGAATTAAAATATATATATATATATATACTGTTCTAAAAAACCCGCCTAGGCGCCGCCTAGCCACGCCTAGGCTTAAGGCTAGGGAGAAACGCCTCGTCTTACGCTTTTCACGCCTTATTCTTGGTAAAACCCTTAAGGCACACTTTTTTTCTAAAAGCAACAATGCTTTAGTGAAACGATGTCGCCTTTTAAAGAATTTGTTTACAAACCGGCCCATTATCTCATCCAAAATAATTAAATAGTATTTTAATTTGCTTATATTCAGACATATTTTTATGATATGTGCAATTTTTGTATTTTAATAACCTTGTTATGGTTAAAAATATTAAAATATATTAAGAAGGCCTAAACGCCTTTTCACGCCTAGGCCCGCCTAGGCTTCTAAGGCTTAAGGCTTGGCCTCCACGCCTCAATCACGCCCCGCATTTTTTAGAACCTCTCTCTCTCTCTCTCTCTCTAGAAAGAGAGAGAGAGAGAGAGAGAGAGAGAGAGAGAATTTAGGTATAGGTTTTTGAATTGTTTTTATTTATTTTAATAGTTGTACTGTGTTTTTTTAATTTATTTGGTTATTAGAGATAAAAATTGTTCAAGTAATGACCCTTTAAAATTGTTGGGCCTATCATAAATTAAATAAACATCGAGAGGAGGGGTTGTCAATCCCCAAATAACTCATTTATTTGCTGAAGTGAAATATTAAAGGAAATTTTCCAATTAAAAATAGTTTATAAGTGAAAACGATAAACTAACCATCAATATTGTACAAATAATCCCTCAATGTTCTAATAACCTTAACCGTGGATTTGGTTGCATAAGCCTCATTCTACGAATAGTGGTATTTTGTAGCAAGCCATATCGGTTATTTACAACCATATATATAATTAGAAGGGAATTGTATTTAAAATAAGTTAATTGTTGTGAAATATTAGGTACAAAGAAAATTTAGAGGGAGAATAAACTTTTCATTCATTGTTTATGCATAGTCAACGAGGGGTCAACCTTGTTTATAGTACATAGTGATATTATTCAAGAGACACATTTTACAAGAAATACATGTGGACATCCACAATATTTAAAATATTTATAACATTCTCTCTTTTAGATGTACACCACATCTGTTGGTGGTAAAATCCTACTTTGTAAGGGAAAATATTTTAGCTTAGGCTGTTTATTTATTTTATTTGCACTTAGGCATATTTGGCATATCCCGTTACAAAATGACACATGCCGACATGATGAACCGAATCTCTAACATCTCCAAAGCTCAAGACTTCTCTATGTTATGAAGGTACAAATCTTTTAGGAGTTCGAATTTATTTGCATTTATATTTGGGAGATTAATTTTTATAAAAAAATCGAGGCAAATTTTTTAAAGTTAGTTGACCTCATTCAAACGAGATGACCGTCTTGTTCAAGGGAAATGTTAATTTTATTAGAAGGGTCGTTTGATCATTATATTGAATGAGCATCCAACGAGGGCACTGTTAGAATTCGTTTGAAGCTCGTTAAAAGCTTGTTCAAATGAGATTGCATTCTCGTTCGAACTAACTGGGTTTTCGTTCAAACGAGATGTTATTCTCGTTCGAACGAAATCGCTACCTCGAATTTTGTGCCCGACCTATATATACCTGTTTTGAAAAGATTTTTACAGATATTTTTGAAAAAACATAGCCTGTATATCTGCTGCAAAAGTCGTAAAGCTTTTTAGGTCTAAACACCTTTTGATTCACAAATCATTATGCTTAATATAATTATGAATTCATTTGAAACCCTAAAAGTTTCATACCTGATACATTCTTGTGGAGAGATATCTCTACTGTTGACCTTATGAGCCAACGGATCACGGATGAAAAGAAGGAAGGAAGGCTGATCAGTGGATACCGAGGGTGGACCGCCGCCTGTGGATTGCTCTGGATGTGAGTAGTGTTATTTAGAAGTTTTGTAAGTCGATAGTCTTGTAAAACTTACTAAAGTGCTGAAATATAGATTTTTCCCTGAAAATGATTTTTTTCTCATATTTGTGTGTTTTCATGCATAGCTAATTTCTTTGATTGGAAATTTGATCGTACACACACTATACTTAATCAAGTATTAAAATTTGGTAAAATTGAATTGTGTGTTTGGGGCATTTAATTAAATAAGTTAATCCATTAGATCGTACGTACTCTCAAATTAGTGTTAGAGTCGACCACACAAAAATACTGTGTCACTTTTTCCATAATTTTTTTTCCTTAATATCAATTTTTTTTAAAAATTATCGATCTTGAAATAGGACGGATTTTAATGGATAATTTGTATAATCGAATGCCCATCTTTAATGGTACCAACTATGAATATTGGAAAGCTAGAATAAGGTTTATTCTAAAGTCGATTGATGAACGCGTGTGGTTATTTTGTGAAGAGGGTGGACACCATCCACTGTTATTTTAGATAATGTCGTTGTACCTAAATCTGTCTCTTAATGGACAAATAACGACTTTAAATGGAGAAACTTTAACTCTCGTGATTTGAGTGTTATCTCGAAAGTCGTCACCCCTGACGAGTTTCGTCGCATTATGTCGTGCACCAAGTGTAAAAAAGCTTGGGATACCCTCCAACTCACTCACAAAGGAACTAATGATATAAAGGCATCCAAGCTACAAAATTTTACCACCTAATTTAAGACCATTACCATGCTAGAGTCTGAGTTTTTTTGATGAGTTTTATGCACGTTTGTCGAACATAGTTAATTCTAGTTTTAATTTGGGTGAGAAGATTCCTGAGATGAGAGTTGTTAAGAAAATTTTGAGGTCTCTCTCTGCCCTCTTTATTCCTAAGGTCACCGTTCTTTATTCACTTGGGATCTTAGACACTCTTAGGTTAGAAGAACTTGTGGGAGATCTTCAAACATATGAGATTGATATGTTCCCTAAAACTATTAAACCTAGGGAAATATGGACTTCTTTAAAGACTCAAACTAAGAAAAAGAAGAAAGAGACAGTTTGTGAGTCAGAATCTGAGGTTGATTTTGATGAATTGGCCCTACTTGCGAATTTTTTAAAAAAGTTTCTCAAATTTTCGAAAGAAAATTCTTTCAATGAAAAGATTTTGGGGAAAAATAAAAATAAGAATGAGGGCACGAGCGGGGGAGAGAAATAGGAAGAAATGAGGTGTTATAAGTGTGAGGGTAAATGACACAAAGCACATGAGTGTCCCACTAGGCTTAAGAGAAAGGGCAACAAAATAGCGAATAAGGTCACTCTTAGCAACAGTGACGTCGAATTGGTTAATTCAGGGGGAGAATCACCACATGAACCTTGCGTTGCATTCATATCTAGTCACGTTAGATCTTATAGTTTGTCCCATGCCGATGAGGAGACATCTATACGTGAAAGTCTCGATGATGTTTCAATTCATTTTGGAGATAATGAGAGTGAGGATGGAAATTTGAAACAGGGAGAAGGTGATCTTCAAAAGGCATTTAATGATCTTTACACCGAGACCTTAAAAATGAAAAAAGATAAATAAAGACTTGTCTCTTAGAGTGTTAGATTTGGAGAAAGGGGCAAAAATTTTGAGAGAGTGTGAGGTGTTGGTGAGTCAACTCGAGGAGGTGAAGATTTATTTATGTGAGCACCTCATTATTCTAGGGAGGGAAAACACCGATTTGACCAACACCGTGACTAGTCTTATGGGAGATCTTCAATCTTCATTGAAGACTCATGAGAAACTTGAAGCCCATGTATCCCAACTCAAGAGCGATCTCATGGGTGCCCCGGAGGTCAAGGTCACTTTAGAGGACACATCTAAGAAGGTTGGAAAGATGCTCCTCGGTCACACGTTAGGTAATGTTGAGAAGCAAGAAATAGGTTGTGATGGTGCATCCATTTCCCATGTTGCACCTGAGCTAGTTTTCGAGTTTGTGTTGGATCTTTATGGCCCTCGACCTAATCCACCTTAAAAAGATCCTCTTAGAAATTTTGAGGAAGGTGAACCCAAGAGCATTTATGTTTGTACCCATTGCAAACAAAGAGGTCACCTTAGAGAGTATTATTTTAAGTTAGGGAGAGTCTCTTATAGGTATGTTCCCCGGCATGCTCGCACACGAGTTCCCGCACGCACTCCCACACATATTACTCCGCATGCTCCCGCACATAACTTGAGGGATTTTGAGAGTTTTTTAGGGCAAGTAGATAATTTAGTCAAAACTTCACAAAATTTGATGGAGGAATTACTTAGGATGTCTCCTCTAGGACTAATGATTGAGGTTGCGACTTATTTATAGAATATGGTGATTTTTATACTCATATCTTACATCCCTATTGCTAAATTGTACTATTCAATTAACTAGAATCCCTTACTTGAACGAAACTAGATCTTTTGGAATCATATTGAATATTTGACATACATTCCGTACCTTGCTAAGAAACTGATCATTGTTTACCAACCATATATTGTTTATCCGACTCAAATTCTCTCTTGTTACGTTCCTAAAAAAATATGATTCGAGCAGATTCTTCTCCCAACTAACGAAGAGATCTTGGAGGACTTTCCACATATGAAATTGAGCACAATTTTGCAAAGAAATAGTCCCCATGTTTCATTTGATATTTTTAGAAAAATCCAAAAAAAGTTTTGTTTTTCTGAAATTTTTTGAAAAATACAAAAAGATTTTCGGTTTCTTTTTAAAAAAGTGAAAATGGTAAAAAGATTTTATTTTGATAAAATTTTTTGAAAAAGACAAAAAGAGTTTTGTATTTTTTTTTCTACACCGTATATGGATGAACATTGAAGATGTCTGAGTCACCCATTCATTCCATAACTTTGTGAATATTTTATAGTGTTTTGAGGCATGATATCATTTCATATATGTGCCTAATAATGTGTGGAGTCATTAAGTTGTGATTGATGATAACTTACTACATATTTGACTCATTATCCTTCAATGTACATGAGCACGTGATTATTTGAGTATTGCACTTACCTGTCACATGTCGATCATAGTGTTTTCATTTTAATTTGTCTTTAAGACGAACCAAATGTAAAAACGAATAAAAAGTTGTGCATGTAAGAACCATTGTCCGAATTTAAGTCATCTTTTTAAAAAAATTGTTAAATATTAAGCAATGAAAATGCTTTACAAATGACAAAAGCCTTTGCATTAAAAGACGCTATTTGAAATGAAAAGATCCTAAAAAGATTAGAGGCACATAAAAACAGAAGTGCTAGGCCATTTGTTTGGACATTAATGCTTCGCTACAAATGAGCATTAATTTATTCAAAATAATTGAGAGAATTCTTAGTTATGTTAGATTTTGAGGGAGTTAGGTTGGAGATCAATGGGTTTGCATAAACTATATAAATCTAAAAAAACATTATATAGTTTTGGGCATCATTGGTATGAAAATCACTTACAATCTTAATTTGTTAGTTAGGTTAAGTCAATTTCATATGAGTTCACAATCTTTTACACCTAAGGTAGACTTTGAGATCATTAGTTAGTGGTATCTCAATCCTTTGTGCACATGTATTATGTTTGTCTACATTGATTAGTCTATGGAATATGTTCATATCCTCACATTCCGCTTTCATGATTCGGGTATTTTTGTGTTAATTCATGAGGTGTTGTTTTTGTAAAATTTTATACTTGCAAAGAATTTTGAAAATTTTCAAAAATACTTGGTGAAGCCTTTTAGATTATCATTGCATGTTTGTTATTTCTATAAATTTGTGATGATATCTTAGTTCTTATATCTTATGCTTTACCCTTCAAGTTCAGATTTTACTCCTTTGTCTATTTTCGACAAAAAGGGGAAGAACAAATTAAGGGGGAGATTTGATGAGTATGATGAGACTATTATGAGTTTTTAATTTATATTTCAAACTCTATGAATCACAGTATTTTCTTTGATTCATCTGTGTAGGTATTTACGGAAAATCATATTACACCGGATGAAGACAAAATGCATAAGGTAAGAACAAGAAGAACAAGTGGAGATTGAAGATAACATTCCCCTATGTCGTTCCATTTCTAGGGTTTGGGAAGGGTATTATGATTTTTGTCATAGATGGATAATTTTTGTAATTTGGGTTTCAGTTAGTTTTGTACCGGAATAGCCAAAGGGGGAGATGTGTAAAGGCAAATATTTTAGCTTAGGCTATTTATTTATTTTATTTTCACTTTGGCATATTTGGCATATCCCGTTACAAAATGGCGCACGCCGACACGATGAACCGAATCTCCAACATCTCCAAAGTTCAAGAATTCTCTACGTTATGAAGGTATAAATCTTGTAAGAGCTCGAATTTATTTACATTTATAATTAGGAGATGTATTTTCATAAAAAATTGAGGCAAAATTTTTAAAGTTAGAAATATTTTTTAATTGACCTCATTCAAATAAGATGACCATCTCTTTCGAATGAAATGTCAATTTCTTTAGAAGGGTCATTTGATCATTATATCGAACGAACATCCAACGAGGGAATTTTGTTAGAATCATTTGAAGCTCGTTAGAAGCTAGTTCAAATAAGATTGGCGTCTCATTCAAACGAACCGGGTTTAGTTCAAAAGATATGCTATTCTCGTTCGGACGAGATAGTCGGCTAGAATTTTGTACCCTACCTATACATACTTATTTCAAAAAGATTTTTACAGAGAATTCTGAAAAAACGTAACCTGTATATCTGCTACAGAAGTCCTCAATGTTTTTAGGCTTAAGCACTTTTTGATTCACAAAATCATCCTCCCCAATATAATTGTGAATCTATTTGAAACCCTAAGAGTGTCATGTCTGATATATTCTTGTGGATAGAGATCTCTACTGATGACCTTGTGACTCGAGAGATCACGGATGAAATGAAAGAAAAAAGATTTATTGGTGGATACCGAGGGTGGACCACCGCCTGTGGACTGCTCTGGATCTGAGTAGTATTCTTTAGAAATTTTGTAAGTTGATAGTCTTATAAAACTTACTAAAGTGCTGAAATATAGGTTTTGTCATGAAATTGGATTTTTTCTCATATTTCTGTGTTTGCATGCGTAGTTGATTTTCTGTGATTGGAAATTTAATCGTACGCACACTATACTTAATCAAAGATTAAAATTTGGTAAAAGTAAATTCTGTGTTTGGGGCATTTAATTAAATAAGTTAATCCATTAGATCATGCACACTCTCATACTTAGATTATTTCCAAAAAAAAAAACAATGAATAAAATTCATACAATCACATAATACAAGGTATATGTGGTTCGATATCCATACGATTTTTCTCTATTTGTATTGATTAATTCTAATAATAGGAATTACATTCCCCATTTCCTAGGGGTTGGGGTTATATTTATAGAGAACAGAAGGATGGTGAGTCATTAAGGACTTTTAAATGTAGTTGTGGTATGATCGAATAGATCTTGCCCAAGATTATCATTGATAGGACCCCTATTTATTCTTATCCTAAGTTGCGATGCCTCATCATGAGATGTCGGGATGGTGTCACTCAATCCAAGTTTTTCGAATTGTTCGAATAATTTCCTAACAATTTCCTCCAATTCTTTACAACCTGAACGAGGGGTGAAGAGATTGGATCGCCAATGAGAATTGACTATAGTTGGTAGTGGTTCTTGATCGCCAGTTGAGGATGAGATTTGAAGTCAACCAACACATGTTATATTTTTGAAGTAAAAATTCACTTTTTCTACTTGTTAGCCCTTGAAGGGAACGTTGCTAATTTACCTTGACTTCCTAAGGGTGTGCTAGTAAAATGAGTGTGAAAAGGCCAAGGATTGAGGTGCGTCTGCTAGCCATCACGTTGGGTCTTATTTCAAGTGATAAGTCATGTTGGACATTGAACCAAGCAGTTTTAAGTCTCTTTACCGCCATTTTGCACTCTCGTTTCAATTATTCAAGACGTCAAGATCTCTCTACGTTCCCTTCACTTGTAAGTCTTTTCCAATCTTTATTTTCTCTTTAATTTATTTTCAAACTATAATTTTCTTCCTTTTATTTGAATTCTCTCGTGATCTTTCTTCTTGGAATTAAAAAATGGTTTATGTATTAAATAAGTGAACCCTAAGAGAGTTTAGGGAGAAGCTTTCAATCCCGAATTGGGTCGTGATTAAATGTGACAATGAACCAGATGACTGCTATAATGTTCCCGGTGTCCATTGGATACACACTCAGTCTGTAGCTGAGGGTATTATTACATTTCCCCCCAAACCTTTTTTTGGAGTTTTGCAAATACTTCAGAGTTATACTAGATTAATGAACCCCATATACTTGGAGAATTATCAATGGGGTTTATCGGATTAATGAGGTATATGAGACCCAAATTGGTATTCCTAAAATGAGGTATTGTTATTTGTGGGTTAAAACAAATGTTAATACCTTTTATTTGAAAGCAAAGAAGGTTGAAGAGCATTGGTAGTCTACTGACTCTAATAAGGGTTATTAGAGTCATGGATTCATTGCTAGAAAATGGTAATATCCATCAATTCATGATGGTGGTGGGCCCTATAGGGATTTTAGATGCCCCTGAAGGGGGCACAAGGTAAGTTAATTATTGTCTTGATTATATTTTATTGTTGTTGACTAGATTTTACATATAAAAATATTTACTGACACAAATTTTCTTTTGTTCTGTGTAGAAGACTAAAAAAAAAGGAACCAATTTCTTCTCATATCAATTGGGATGAACTTGTCAAAGTTTGGAACTTGAAATGGCCTTTAGGTTCTCGTGTCGAGTATCTGAGATCGGAATCTCTATTACTTAATATGTAAATTACACCACTTCTTTCATTGCCAGACCCGTGGATACAATCCATGAGATTCCAATCCTTTCGAGTAGAGAGGGGTCCTCGAGTGAGTCCACTTTAGGCTCTTTTAACACCTTAAACGTTGTCGATATCCCTGTTGTGATTCCTCCCACTTCGGAGGAAGGCATGACACCAAGGAGGATGATATGTCTGTTGGCTAAAATATCAACCTTTCTAAAAGGAAGGAGCTCGAGGGCCTTTCAACCTCGTCACCTTGTCGGACTCCCATAATAAGAAACAAGTCCAGAAGAAAATAAATAATAGGCCTTCTACCACTGTTGTTGTTCCCACTAAGGAGGTGGATTCCCCCATCACGGCCAAGAGTCACCAAATAACATTGGTGGACAAGAACTCTTTTTTTGCCATCTCACTGTTGAGGGGGGTCATTTTGGAGTTAGATAATAAGAAGGTCGATAAGTTAACTATGACCAACTTATTTCTCCTATCGCCTAGATCTTATCTTTGGTAAGCTTGTAACTTCTTATCAGATTATATCCTTAAAGTTTTTCTTGTTATATTAACCTGTGATCATCCTTTCCTTATAGTTTTTAGCGAACTTTATCGATATCCACGACATAAAGGTCGACCAGTCCAAAGCCAATGAGGACCTGGAAAAAGCCTTGGTAAAGTCCCAAGAGTCTTTTCAAGGATGCCAAGAAGGCATATGAGGCCGAAAAGAAATCAACCTACTTGGAAATATCCAAGTTGAGGTCGAAGAATGAGAAGATAAAAAACATTACTGAGGAGGATGACCAAAATTTTCTGAGGAACTGAAGACCAAAGACAAGGCCTACGACTAAGGGTTCGTGAACGCCTTTAGCCAGGCCAAAAAGTAGTTGACTTACATATGTAAGTCTAACTTCAAAAAGGGATGGGATTTAGCCTTGACTAAGACTGAGGTTCACCCTGAGTTCAAACTTTATGTGGAGCATGATCCAGGTTCTCCACTAAAAGAAGAGGAAGTGGGTAGTGCCCCAAGTGGTGCTTAAGAGAGGGATGGGGCTGACCATGAGATGGAGGATACCGACCAGACCAAGGCTCTGACCAATGAAGAGAAGGTAAATGAGAAGGAAGGCAAATATAGTTAGGTTTAGCTTATGTTGCTTATAACGAAAATACCCTCTTGGTAGATGGTTTGCAAATCAAAGTCAAGGAGATCAGAGATGTGGCTGAGATGTTACAAAATGAGAATAATTCTTTATGGGAGAAGCTCGACAAGGTTGGGGAGGGATTCCAAAAAAATGAGGTGATCAAGCAAGGCATCGGCTGTGAGATAATAAAGTTGAAATACCACTTAAGAAAAGGCCCTTGCACAGTTTGGGCTATTTATGACGAGGGTTGGATGGATGCCTCTCCATCTTGATAAATTTAAATAGGTGTCTTATAAGCACGATTCGCTTAACGCCTTAATTATTATAAAGGTTCCCAAGGATTCCGAGCTTTGGTACTATAACCAATTGGAATACCCTACTTATAGTCATCTTTCGTTTAGGAGCGATGTGTGTTGGGTTCCTCCTGACGCGATTCCTCTCCAATGAGTGCAGAACTGCTTTTTTTTTTAAATAAAATAAACTTTTTATTAATTGTAAGGAGAAAAAAATCCTCTCCTAGGGCACTTACAAGAACAAAAACAAATAAAAACTAGAAAAAATTTGAAGTCTTGAACGAGAACAAGTTGGCCTTAAATTATGTTTAAGAGACAATTTCTCCACGGGAGATAATACGAAAAGGAATCCAGATTCTTATCTCTCTTTTGATAAATTCCATCCACCTCATGTTGATTATTTGAGTCTTTAATGTTCCCTAAAATCTCAAAAGAGTTTCTAATTAGAGTATTGGACATTTCATTTCCACATTTTCTCCCAACCAAATCTACAATATATGCCTGAGATTTTGTAGTATTAGGGGAAATTCCAAGATCAAACTTAGGAATTTTCGCAAATAAATTACTTCTTGGCCAATATCCTCGAGAGGGGGCATATCACCATCTGAAGAACTACTTGCTCGATCATGATATTGATGATGACTTCCATCCTTATCTTGATGATAAATGAAGAGTTGAGGTCGTCGGGATGATAAATTCTAGGAGATGATGGTTTTCTTGGCCATGTATGTGTTTATTGATTTTGCCTATGTGGGCTCTTTTGAAAATGAATGTCTAATGAAATTATAAGCTAATTCCATGTTTTCACTTTCCTATATTTATGTCATCCATATTTATATTATTTGCCTTACCTTCTAGAAGGTGTCGTCACACAATCTTAGTCCTAGTTCAAACTATGGAGAAATTACACCTAGTAGTAGGTGATATGCCTAAAGTGTACCCTCTTATTTGGAGTCACCAACCTCGGCTGACCTCACAGCCGAGTCATCAGGAAGAGCACAATATCCGTCAAAAAGGTCATCTTATGCAAGGTCGGACCCTCATTGACCAACCTCGGCTGGACCACAGCCGAGGTAAACATCATCTTATGAGCCCAAGCTATTGCCATCATCATACTCTACTCAAGCCGACCCTGGATCCAACCTCGGCTAATCATTCAGGTCGAGGTTATACTTATGATTGGCAGGACAAATCAACTATCAAACTTCCCTAACATCTTTCTCAGCTAGGTCAAAATTATAACATATAATGTCACATGTCCGAGCACAGGCGAGCACATTAAAGACTTGGAACATGTGAGCAAATCAGTTATAACCAAATTATTCCCCTCACGTGAGGGAATATTTGGTCATCATTCCTTACATATGGCACCGCCAAGTGTCCCCCATGATTAGTGTATTTAACTCACACATGCTAATAGCATGCTTTGGGGGTACACTATACCCCCCAAGCGCTATTGTAAGGACACAAATTTTCAATTGAGTCCATATATAGTTTTGGCTCAATTCCGGACAAAAACATTTATTCATAGGATAGTATTTAATTGTAATACTCTCAAGCCTATGAAGTGTTTGTTGAAGACGTAGCGGCAAAGAATATAAAGCTTCATCAAAATGCCGGTTTGCGTGCCTCATTTCTACGTCATCAACTAATGGTTCCATGCTCCCAAGGTATGAATGCAATTATGTTTATATAGGAGCTTGGAACAAAGTTTGTTGGGTGTTAGGATTAAAATAAACTGCGTTTTGTTTTAAGAAAGAAATTATATAAAACTTTAAAATAAGTTCATAAAAGTTTTCTGGGCCAAAATCGAATTTTACAATCTTTCTGGTCGTTCGTTAGATATGTCGTTCGAACGAGTTTTTTTCGTTCGAACCAGATGTCGTTCGAACGAACCTTCCAACGAGTTCCCACTGTCGTTAGAAATGTCGTTCGAACAAGATTGTCGTTCTAACGAGATTTCCAACGAGCTTCTCACGAGTCCAGACTGGAGCATCGTTAGAAGTCTCGTTCGAACGAGACTTCGTTCGATCGAGCTGTCAGGCGAGAACAGTTTTTGGCAGTTTTTGGCAGTTTTTCACCCACTTCCCCACTTGGTTTTTAACCAACTTTTTCAGACTTAATAATGTGCGGGAATGACATTTTCCAAATTAACTTTTCCATACCATTTCCATCTCTTAGAGAGAATTTGAGAGCAAATTTGTTTTAAGAAAATGTTCATGTTTTGAGTGAGATTTTTAGAGAAATATTTTCATCACTCTAGTGTTTACACCCAATTGAGTTTATTCCAAGTTCTATATAGTTATCAATTGCGTGGAGTTTGGCACCGGTTTATCTCTTCCGTTTCAAAGAGAAGTTTTGGTTTGCTTCTACATCCATCAAAGAAGAAGACATTTTGTTGTGATTCTACCCACACGGAGAAAGGCTCCATACTAGGGTGACGGTGACCATAGAAAGTCCCATCGGTGGATTCCGAGACCGCGGTGCTGTTTCGAGGTTGTCCGCTAGGAAGAGGTGACTACGAGAAGAAGCGTCGAGGCTTGAGAGGGATTGAGTCAGTCGTTGTAAGTCTATCTGTCTTGTAAATGTAATTCCGTATCTAGTGGACTTGTGGCTAGGGCCGTCCGAGGTTGTTTCCCGTCTTGAGTTTTTCCTCGTACATCTCGACGTAGTGTGATATTGTTTATTTTATCTTGCATCTTAATTTAGAACGCATGCTTAGAATAAATTCAAGATAAAATTCGGTTTAATGTATCACACTCAATTTAATTGGGACTTATATTAAATATTGGGTAAATGTTGTTTAATTGTTGAACCATCTTCTCTCAACGCTTCCGCATCATTAATATTGGGTAAAAAGGAGATTACGTTTTCAAATTGGTATCAGAGCCAAAGCGATAAATTATTTCGTTAACGATCTTTTAAATAATTTTTGGCTAAAATGGATTTTTCCCCATTTTCAAAATTTCCTATTTTCGATGGTTCAAACTACGCGTATTGGAAAGCGCGTATGAGATCGACACTAAAATCTATCGACGAAAGAGTTTGGATGTCTGTTGTTAACGGGTGGTCCCCACCAACTTATTTAGTTGAAAATGAACGTGTTATCAAACCCGCCGATAGATGAACTGAAAATGAGTTTAAACTTGCTAATTTCAATTCCCGTGGTTTAAATGCTTTGTTTAGCGCTGTCACACCGGATGAATTCCGCCGTATTATGACGTGTGAAACCGCTAAAGAAGCTTGGGATATTTTACAATTAACTCATGAAGGAACTAGTGTCATTAAAGCTTCAAAACTCCAAAACCTCACCACTCAATTTGAAACTATCAAAATGAATGAAAAAGAAAAGTTTGATGAATTCTACGCTAGACTTTCTGATATTGTTAATTCATCTTTTAACTTGGGAGAGAAAATACCTGACGACCGTGTTGTAAAGAAAATTTTAAGGTCCCTACCCGATAGATTTATTCCTAAAGTGACCGTGTTAAATTCTTTACCCACTTTAGCATCTACGAAATTAGAAGAGCTTGTAGGTGATTTACAAACCTATGAACTAGATATGTTTTCCTCTAAAACTGAAAAGAAAATCGAAAAGGGTGTTGCTTTAAGAGCCCGAAAAGAGGTCAAACAAGTAGTAGAGAGCGAGAGTGATAGTGACTCGGAAGACATGGCTTTATTTGCTCGTAAATTTAGAAAATTTCTTAAATTTAACAAAGATAAATTTAAAAATGATTTTAAGAAATTTGATACTTCTAAACATGATAAAAGCGAGAAGATTTCTAAAGCCGAGAAGATCCCTAAACCTAGCAATGACAATTTAGATAGGGACGAGTCTGATAAGTGTTTTGGTTGTGAAGGTTATGGCCATAGAGCTTATGAGTGCCCCACTAAACAAAGGAAAGATGGTAAGCGACCCATTTCATATAATGCAACCCTTAGTGATAGTGATAAGGAAGAGAAGCCCGATTCCCCCACTAAGAAAAATTTTGTGGCTTTTATGGCTAGTCATGTGAGTGATAGTGACAACTCATCGAGTGATGACACGATAGAATATGCCACTTCTAAAGTCATTGTTCATGATTCTCTTATGTTTGATGATAGTGAGAGCGAAGAAGAAAGTGAGAGTGAAAATGAAGAAGAGGTTAATGTGAGTGAACTTCAAAATGCTTTTCAAGAACTTTATAAAGAATCTATTAAATTGAAAAGAGCTAATTTGAAGTTAGAAGCTAGTTTAAGAGAAAGTGTCAAGGTCATTGAAGAAAATGTTTTAATAGAAGACCTTAGGACACATGTGAGGACTCTTCAAGAGAAGCTTGATTATGTAGAAGGCGAAAGAGATAGCCTTAGGGGTTTAATGGAATCTTTGAAAAAGAAGCTTCTTGCTTTTGAAGAGCGAAACGTTTTACTAGAATCTAACATTGTCGAATTGGAAAATAAATTAAAAGATTCTAGTAATGTCAAATTTGATTTGGAATGTCATTCAGAAAAACTAGATAAAATGTTAGGAACGGTCCAAATTAAAAATGACACTTGTGGTTTAGGCTTCAATCCTTGTAATGAATTTACTCATAATGCCCAAACCAATGTTTTAGGAGAATCAACTAGGAATACTTTTATAAATCACTCCTTAAGTAAATCTTTTCGACATGTTCTCACTTGTACACATTTTGGTCGACAAGGTCATCTTAGGAAATTTTGTTTAGATCTTAAACGAATTCCTAGAAAACCCCATAGTAAAGTAACCACGGTAGTTAAAGTTCCTACACCCCAAGATAGTAATTCCTCATTAATTTGGGTTAGGAAATCCGACTTGGTTGCCTTGCACAATAGGGTTGTTGATTCTCATCTACTTTCACATCCTTCCTCTCTTGCTAAATCTAAAGGATGAATGTGTTAGTGTTTGCATGCTTTAGCATTTGTACTTTATGCTATATTCACATGCTAAATGTATGCTTGTTTAGTCAATTTTCTAGTCATTGCTTTATTTGATATCACATGCTAGAAATTATGACTTGTTTATCTTTTTGTATTATATTTTGTGTTTGAATTAATTGAAAAATATAAAAAGATTTTTGTTTATCGTTTGTGTTTTATTTATCTCATTTAAGCTTAATGAAAAATACAAATGATTTTTGTTTGTCCTTTTGAGTAAATATTTACTTTTGATTAAATATGTTAAAAACTCAAAAAGATTTTATTTTGTGTGTATTTTAGTTTGACACACTTTAAGTGGCATATATTTGTGTTTGAATCCCATCGTTTACGCTCCCATGTGGCTAGAACTTTTGGTTTAGATTTTCAATCCTTAAAATGTTCTTTACCATGTTTTATATGGAGTAGTTGGAGTTTGTATTGTTTAAATGGATTCTATTTCTATATGCCTCTATTCACACATGTACGAGCTCTTTTGAAATCTTAATGTCACATGTTATATTTGAGCTTTTTTAGGTGTTCTCCTACCAATCTAGTCATCTACATATCTTTGACCTAGAAGGACTAGTGCATGTCAAAATTCGTTGCATGTGAGATTTGTGTGAAAATGAAAAACATGATATATAAAAATGTGCACGGGGAAGGGCTCGGAAAGGATGAATTAAATCCTTTGCGATTGTAAGCCACCGTTTATTGGATCTAAAAGAAATACGTGATCCAAAGGCCTAAAAACAGAATATTTGGCATTAAAAAGAAAACAATTGCCAAGGCCTATGTTTGTTTGATATATTCATTCAAAAGTAAAAGAATATATATGCTTATGGAGGGAGAATTGGATGGTATATCAACGGTTTGCACAATGTCCGTTTATCCTAGTTGTCGTTAATGTCATGACTCTATTTGGTTTGTAGAATCATCATCATGCTAGGCTTGTATGCATTGTGTATGTTTGTTCATTGAGTTCAATCTTCATATTGTCACATGAGGTTATATTTAAATGTGATAAAGTTTGCAATCAAATGAGAACTCCGTGAATGTTTATTAAGTGTTTGGGTCTAAATTTCAATTGTTGCTAGTTCACACCCCTACACTTCCGTTTCCATATGACACATTTTTGCCATACGAGTGTGTAAACTTATTGTATTGTGTGTTATATGTGTGTTTATATCTATATATATGCAAGTGCTTCATTGGTATATTTCTAGTTTATATATATATGATATTTCTAGTTTATATCCATATGATTTCGTGTCTTATCACTTTCAGCTTCAACATGTTGTTTATTAGTTCTTTATCCTTTGCCTATTCCTGAACAAAAGGGGGGAGAATGATGATAGGTATCGTATCTTCGTTTGGGGAGATTTATCTTAGGGGGAGACGTCTTTCTAAGTAGGTCATGTGTTTGATAAAGGGGAGAATTAAGTTAGGGGGAGTAATTATTTAATTGCATTTAATACTTTGATATTCCCTATGCATTTGATGAGTTTTCTTAAGTGTGCAGGATTACTTTAAAGCGACATTGTTTAAAAGGCAAAGCATTTGATCCTTGGGTTGAGTCAAGTTTGGGCGGGTTATGTTTTGAGTCTAGTGAGCTTGACGGCCCTTTAGGATTTTTGTTTGGTTTTTGTCCCGGAATAGCCAAAGGGGGAGATTTGTAAGGACACAAATTTCCAATTGAGTCCATATATAGTTTTGGCTCAATTCCGGACAAAAACATTTATTCATAGGATAGTATTTAATTGTAATACTCTCAAGCCTATGAAGTGTTTTTTGAAGACGTAGCGGCAAAGAATATAAAGCTTCATCAAAATGCCGATTTGCGTGCCTCATTTCTACGTCATCAACTAATGGTTCCATGCTCCCAAGGTATGAATGCAATTATGTTTATATAGGAGCTTGGAACAAAGTTTGTTGGGTGTTAGGATTAAAATAAACTGCATTTTGTTTTAAGAAAGAAATTATATAAAACTTTAAAATAAGTTCATAAAAGTTTTCTGGGCCAAAATCGAATTTTACAATCTTTCTGGTCGTTCGTTAGATATGTCGTTCGAACGAGTTTTTTTCGTTCGAACCAGATGTCGTTCGAACGAACCTTCCAACGAGTTCCCACTGTCGTTAGAAATGTCGTTCGAACGAGATTGTCGTTCTAACGAGATTTCCAACGAGCTTCTCACGAGTCCAGACTGGAGCATCGTTAGAAGTCTCGTTCGAACGAGACTTCGTTCGAACAAAATGTCGTTCGAACGAGCTGTCAGGTGGGAACAGTTTTTGGCAGTTTTTCACCCACTTCCCCATTTGGTTTTTAACCAACTTTTTCAGACATAATAATGTGCGGGAATGACATTTTCCAAATTAACTTTTCCATACCATTTCTATCTCTTAGAGAGAATTTGAGAGAAAATTTGTTTTAGGAAAATGTTCATGTTTTGAGTGAGATTTTTAGAGAAATATTTTCATCACTCTAGTGTTTACACCCAATTGAGTTTATTCCAAGTTCTATATAGTTATCAATTGCGTGGAGTTTGGCACCGGTTTATCTCTTCCGTTTCAAAGAGAAGTTTTGGTTTGCTTCTACATCCATCAAAGAAGAAGATATTTTGTTGTGATTCTACCCACACGGAGAAAGGCTCCATGCTAGGGTGACCGTGACCATAGAAAGTCCCATCGGTGGATTCCGAGACCGTGGTGGTGTTTCGAGGTTGTCCGCTAGGAAGAGGTGACTACGAGAAGAAGCGTCGAGGCTTGAGAGGGATTGAGTCAGTCGTTGTAAGTCTATCTGTCTTGTAAATGTAATTTCGTATCTAGTGGACTTGTGGCTAGGGCCGTCCGAGGTTGTTTCCCGTCTTGGGTTTTTCCTCGTACATCTCGGCGTAGTGTGATATTGTTTATTTTATCTTGCATCTTAATTTAGAACGCATGCTTAGAATAAATTCAAGATAAAATTCGGTTTAATGTATCACACTCAATTTAATTGGGACTTATATTAAATATTGGGTAAATGTTGTTTAATTGTTGAACCATCTTCTCTCAACACTTCCGCATCATCAATATTGGGTAAAAAGGAGATTACGTTTTCAGCTATAAATACATGTCTTCTCCTACCTTAGAGGGGGATCCATAATTGTAAACCCTAGATGATGCTCTGTTAGAATACATAGTAGAGAGAGAAAGTGAGTGTATTGTATCAGAAGGCTATTAGAGCCCTTATTATATAGTGAAGATCACTCACTGCACAGTGTACGTAAACCTAGATAGGCTGAACCACTTGTATTGGTGTGTTTCTCCTCCTTTCCTCACCTCTTTCTACATTTATATTGTTTGTGTGTTGTCATTGTTACGTTTATTTGAGCCCAACTACACCTTGATCTGGTGATACTATTTATAACATCATCAGTTTGGCACTGTTTGTGGGAACGAGAAGCTATATCTCTTCCTTCTTGAAGCTTGGCCTCATCAGAGACTCTGGTGGTGCACCAGTCCTCCCCCATCGCGTGGAGTTGTTTCACCATTGAAAGAGATCCTTAAAGGTATCAAGATTTCTAGTGTGTTCATTTACAAGCTCTCTAGTCGTTTACCACGGCACCAGAGTTACCACCTCAACCATCTAGTGTTGGAGGGACCAGTTCCAGCCAAGCGCTACCCCAATCCGAGATGGCTGAGGTGGCGGAAGCCTTGAAATCCTTAGCCGTTACTTAATAAGCGATGCAGGAGCATTTTTCTCAACTCAACCAGAATATGTTGATGAGACCGCCTGGGGTCTCGCTGGATATGATTACTCCGGCAGCTTCTCAGTGACAGTATGAGACTAGGGGACCACCCAAGGAACTGCGAAAAGATCTACCTCCTCCTCAACGGTGGAGGGATTTTGTTGACCCTGGGCGTTTACGCCTGAGGAGGTAAGGAAACCATTACCTCAAGGATAGGTATGATGATATAGAGGAAGCCGACGTTCCAACTGACTATTGGGAACCATATGAGTTCTCAAACAACACTGTACATCATATCCAACAGAGTCGAGGTCAATGTGGAAGATGAGATTGCGATGCCTGCCAAAGAGGTTAAAATTTTGATCGGTTAAGTAGAGGGTTGTCTATCGAAAGACTCGGCCCAGTTAATAACCTGTGAGAAAGGCTATCTAGGTCAAGAAGCATCGCTGGCTCACAAAGAGAGGGTGGTGATTGTCGACCCCATCATGGCCGACCCCCATATAGCCGAGACTGTAGTCAGGGGGAGGTCAACAGCCGACGCTGTGCAACAGCTGGTGAACCCTCAGTCCACCCTTTGGAGGTGGCTGGGGCCAACCTCGGCCGGGCTGATGTTCCTAAGACCTAGAACTAATCTATTCAAAGGCTGGAAGAGAAGATATGGGATCTCATAAAAAACCGAGACCCATTACAGAGGGGGTACTCAGAGGGTTCACCATTTGTGGCAAGGATTGTTAACTTCCCAACCCTTGCCAAATTTAAGCCTCTAGTGGTGTCTCCCAAGTGCGATGGAAGTACCAACCCAGTCCATCATATTGAAATGTATTAGTCTGTAGTAGACATCTATTCAATCTCTGATGAGATGAGGTACTGAGCTTTCTCAAGCATTCTAATTGGGGATGTACATATCTGGTTCACTTCTCTTCCTAAAAATTCAATTGAGAGTTTTAAAGGTTTGGCCGAGCGGTTTATTCACAAATTCTGCTTTGGGGTAAGACCTCAGAAGAAGATGACTCACTTGCTTTATGTAAATCAAGGGAAGAATGAAAGCCTCAGAGACTATATCATGAGGTTCAATAAGGAAAAGTTGGAGGTAGAAGATTATGAAGAAAGTATAGCCATGACAACCCTTATTGGAGGACTTCAGAAGGGAAAGCTATTCTGGAAGCTTACTGAAGACCCTCCTAAGTTTGTGGTCGAGATGTTAGGAACAACTGGAAAGGTGATGAACGCAGATGAAGCAATGGCTGTGAAATATGAGGATAAGAATGGAAGTAGCAGTGAGAAGTTTCATAAGAAAAATGATGGAAAGAAGAGGACTACAGACGATAAGTTTGCAGACTATACTCCTTTAACAGTGAGCTATGAACACATCCTCAATAAAATAAAGAATAACAGGTCTCTGAGATGGCCGGAATAGTTGAAGGCTCCTCCAAATAAGAGAAATAAGAATTTATGGTGCGAGTTCCACCAAGATTACGGCCATCTAACTGACAAATGTTTCGCCCTGAAGGAAGAGATTGAAAAAATATTGAAGTCTGGAAAACTGAGAAAGTATGTGGATACAAGAGCTTCAAATAATGGCCGAGCTGACCCCAAAAAGAAAAGAAATGGTAAATACTGAGAAAACACCCCTGCCATGAAAGATGATGAATCTGATGATGACAACGATGCCTTGACCTCCCACCAAAGGACAACAGTGTCCCAATAAAGAGAGTCAACATGATCTCTTTTGGTGTGAGAACTATCTGTGGGGGACTAACAGGAGGTGGTACAGAGGTAGCTGATCACAAGGCTAGTGTGGAAGAGGGCAAAGCTCTTACCAAAGTCGAGGTTGTGAACTTGGCTTAAACAGAGGTCAAACTTGAGAAAAGAAAGAAGGTAGACATGGACACCCTCGTAGTCCGCTTCTCACGACTTGATTTCAAGCGTATCTTAGCCCCTCACGATAACCCTCTAGTCATCACCACAAGAGTGCATGGATGTGAAGTTCAAAGGATCCTTGTGGATGGGGGCATCTCTGTCGATGTTATGTTTTGGCCCTATTTCAAGAGCTTAGGTCTTAGCCGAGCAAAGCTTGTCCCTTATCATCACCCCTTGATTGCTTTCATTGGGGATAAGGTCCATCCATTGGGAATGGATGTGAGAATGGGAGATGAATGGCCTAAGAGGTTGACCAAAAAACTCAATTTCATTTTTATGGATGAAAATGTCTTCTCAACCTACAACCTCATCATGGGATGAGTGGCCCTCATGGAATTTGAGGCCGTGCCTTCAACGATCCATCAGATGCTAAAATTTTTAACTCCCTATGGAGTAGAGGAAGTGCAAGGTGACCAAATGTTGGCGCGTGAATGCTACTTCAACTCTACAGAAGAGAGAGAGAGAGGCTCATAAGAGGGCAACAACCACTTAAAACATAGACACCCTTGATCCCAGAGATAAAACAAAGCTCAAAAAGGGAGAGGCTATGAAGGAGGTAGAATCCATCATCCTTAATGAGGATGAATCGGAAAAAACCATCCAAGTCAGCAAAGCCCTAAAAACTGAGATCAAGGAGGAGCTAGTGAAGATGTTAAGGAAGAAACAGAGTATCTTCGCCTAGAGCCATGCAGACATGCCAGGTATTGACCTTGAGATTATGTGTCATAAACTCAATGTTGTAGAGGATGCCAAGACTATTAAATAAAGAAGGAGGATATACTCAAGAGATAAGTACGAATTCATCAGACACGAGGTTCGAAAGCTTGAAGAGGCCGAGTTTATTAGAGAAACTATATACCCTTAGTGGTTGTCTAATGCTGCCATAGTGACTAAAGATATAATGGAAAGTGGAGGATGTGTGTAGACTTCACCAATTTAAACAAATCTTGCCCAAAGGAAAGTTTTCCCCTGCCTCGTATAGATCAGATGGTGGATGCCAAAGCAGGATATGAGCTCATGAGCTTTATGGATGCATATTTCGAGTATAATCAAATCTTCATGGATTCGGTTGACTCAAAGAAGACAACCTTCATTATAGACAAAGGGACCTACTGCTACAAGGTCATTCCCTTCGGACTGAAGAACGCAGGGGCAACTTACCAACGTCTCATAAATAAGATGTTCGAAGATTAAATAGGAAAAACTATGGAAGTCTACATTTACGACATGCTGACGAAGAGTCTGAGGGTATACACTCATGTGGCCGACCTCGAAAGAACTTTTGATACCATGGATAAATACAGAATGAAACTCAACCCGACAAGTGTGTCTTTGGGGTCAGAGGTGGAAAGTTTTGGGGCTTCATTGTCAATCAAAGGGAGATAGAGGCCAACCCTGAGAAGATCAAGGCTTTGCTAAAAATGAAGACACCAATAACCATCAAAGACATTCAGAGTCTAACCAGACGAGTGGATGTACTTAAAAGGTTCGTCTCTAAAGGAATAGATAAATATCTCCATTTTTTCAAAATTCTTAGAAAAGCCTTCGAATGGAATGAGGAATGTGATAAATCTTTTAAAGAGCTTAAGTCCTACCTTGGATCGCCTCTACTCCTATCTCGGCCAATTCAGGGTGAGAAGTTGTATGTATATTTAGTTGTCTCAGAGTCAGCCATCAGTGCTGTAATAGTAAGAGAAGAGGATGGAGTGCAGAGACCAATATACTTCAATAGCAAGGCACTCTAAGGGTCTGAGCAGAAGTACTCTTGGACGGAAAAGTTATCCTATGCTTTGATACATGCTTCTAGGAAAATAAATCCATACTTCCAATCCCATTCCATGGTCATCCTCACAGATTCCCCACTAAGATAGGTCCTCCTTAAGCCTGAGAAGTCAGGAAGGCTAATGACCTGGGAAATTAAGTTGGGGGAGTACAACATTGTTTATCAATCTAGGGTTTCCATCAAGGGGCAAGCACTCACATATTTTGTGGTCGAGTTTACTTAGGATGAGGTCGGGGTTGATAACGGTCTTGAGGCTGCAGATGAGCCAGTAGAGATAAACATTCTGGCGAACTTCTGATGAGGTCGAGATAAGTACATCTAGATAAAGAATAGTTGAGAATGAAGAATAGAGATACCTCTTCAAGCAAGGGACCCTGTCAGAGGGAAACTTCTCTTCAAATAAAACCATCTGGAACCTCTTCATTGATGGGTCATACTGTGAAAATGAAAGTGGAGCAGGGCTGATAGTGTCGGCACCAGATGGTATAGATATTGAGTATGCTCCGAGGTTCAACTTTAAAGACTCTAACAACGAGTCAGAGTATGAGGCATTAATCGCAAGTCTCTCTTTGGAAAAAGCCCTCAGTATCGGCCAACTCTTAGTCCACAGTGACTCAAGATTAGTCATGAACCAAATCCTGGGGATATATATAGCCAAAGATAAAAGGATGGCCAGATATCTGAATAGGGTGAGATCAATGCTAGAAAGCTTCAAGGAAGTAAAGATAAAGAGGATACAACGGCTAGACAACATCTAAGATGATGCACTCGTGAGGTTGGCTTTAGCAATAAGAACATACATAAGGAGAACTTTACTAGTTAAAATTCTGCTCGAGCCGACCATCAAAGAGGAAGAGGTTGATAGACCTTGCCTAAATATGAGTATGGGAGCCTCATGGATGGATCCTCTTATCAGATACATCAGAGTGCACTACACCAAATTTGCTAAATTATCACGGTCATTGACCTTGACAAGTTCAACTTGTCAAGGTCAATGACTTGACAATTCTGGGGGTGGCAACTTTTGTTGTCACGAACTTGTCACGGTTATTGACCGTGACAAGTTCGTTAGACTTATCACGGTCATGTCAAGGTCCTTGACCTTGACAAGTTTTGTCACGATTAAGGACCGTGACAAACTTGTGACAATGTTAAAATAATTATCACGGTCATTAACCATGACACGTCCGTGACAACAATCCTTTATCATGGACTTGTCACGGTCAATGATCGTGACAATTCTGGTAGAATTGAAAAATAATCTTCTGGGCAGTTTGGCCACTACCACTGCCCAGTAGTATATTTGTACCTATTATAGCAACGTTATACCTGTTCAAGCATCATATATCCAAATACAATAGAGATAATGCAAATATACATTCAAAATAGAGACAATATACATCACGATATAATCCAAATATAATTCAAATGTACCAACTTAAAAATAATTAAATTCAAATAATGTCACTATATGTCTTGGGCAAGGTTAAATCCGAGGAGGTGAGTAGGCCACACGATATATGAATTGACACACCCACTGATATACATCGTGCCGCATTATTCGTGCAATCACAATGGGGATTTCTCCTTCCCGAGTATCACATGCCTAATGAGCACCTTAGACTCGATGTCTTGAAGCTCACGTCCATGAACTAGTTCACCCTGGACGATATTCGTGTCCCTCAACTCCCGCCCTATCGCTGGCCATTAAATATGTCCAGTATAAACACGCTCGGCCAACCAAGTGTCGACATTGGTCGGTCAAAGGGAGCTAAATAGGGAAGTGGATCATCAAAGTCTGCACGTGTCGGAGATGAAGCAACGAGGTCCACATCATCATCATCCTACACCTCGTCCTCACGCACCTCCTCCTCCACCACCTTCTCCTTCTCCTTCCCTTTCCCCTTGCGTTTTCCCCCTAATTAACGCTTCATTAATGAGAACATATCTTGGACTATTGCCTCCAAACACGACAGCTTCGCGTCATACGAGTCCACCGTTTGAGCCAACCCGGTGTCACTCGTCTCCAATCCGATGATCCTAGATTTGGCCACCCGCGAGCTCACCCCCCTTGTCCTCCCCTTGCGGTGAGAGCCAAGCACTTGTCTGAGTGCGTCTGTGGACAAAGATTCCTTATCGGCATCAGACTGCGACTCATGCACTTCCTTAAGCTTTACCTGAAACGACAAAAAGCACATGATTAGTAAAATAAGTAAATTAAAAAATTATAACATAATTAACAAAAATCAAACTGTCGGATTACTTATAATCATGGCCGCGACACTCGGGGACACCTCCTTGTCCTTCCCCTTCTTCATTCGAAGAGCCACATAAGTATCGAGCCTATGTGGCCTACCCCCAAGGCCACTCCCAGTCCCCTGAAATAAAATAAAGTAAAATTAGTATCGGCTCCGTAAAGTAAAATAATGCAGAATAATATATTTATGTAGTTATAGAAAAATTAAATCTTACCATCATCCTATGCTATACCTCTGCGTAAGATGTCCGTCCAGAGTAGTGAACATCCGTCTTTTTGCCCGATTTTCCCTCCCCGATTGGCGAGATGCCAATTGTCGCTCCCCGATCTCATTTTCAACGAACTTTTGCCATTGTGCCAATGAGATCGGCTCCTTCGCCGTGACGGATTCATGCCTTTAGATAATGGACTCTCGTGTCTTCCCAAAGTACCGGGTCCGCATATTTTTCTTCCACGTCTTGAGTTGCTCCCTCAACAGCTCCAAGACGGAATCGTGTAGCTTTGGATCCGGGCTGAATTGTTCATGTCCAACAAATACCATGTTAGTTGCAAATAAATATAAAATGAAATTGAAATTGAAATTGAAATATTCATATGAATATAAATACATTACCTGTAGTGCCACCCAAACAGCTAACTTGAGCTCATATGGAACCTCCTTCCATCTAATGTATCCCAGGCCGATGATCGTCTTTACCAGCTCGAGGGATCTCGCTAATAGCCCCGACTTGTTCTTGATGTCCATCCCCAATTTGCCATATTTGGGGAGCCTAGGGGCCGAGGAGCCCTCGTCGCCTCCGCTTCCATCGAGCCTAGACTTCATTATCATAACAAGTATCATCATCCTCTCCTTAATACTTGAAGGAGACATTTGCTGTAAAAAAATGTTATTAGTACATATCAAAATGAATTAAAAGAAGACATGCAAATATGTACAATTACTACAAATAAAAATGAATTGTTACTGTCAAACACCTCAATTCTGAATTCCAAAAAAACATCATCTAGCTCATAATATGTACAGTTACTAAAAATTCGAAACATCCCCACCCCCACCCCTACTTCCCACACACACGTACACTAGACAAGAGTGAAAATGATAAAGTGCAAATCAATTAAAAGCATTAAAAATGGATGTTTCGGTATAAATTGGAATATTTATTACAAATTGATTTTTTTTTTAAAAATTGGGTTATCATAAAAAATGGATTGATATTCGGTAGGAGCAGCCAAGTCATCCACACTACTATTTAGACGCTTTGGCGCGTGTTGGACAACTGACCACGACTCGTTGTTGATATACTCCGAGTAAAACACTTGGTTAACCTTTCGAAATGCACAAACAAACGGTTCATCTCTCACGTGGTCGTTGCTCTTCAACTTGGACAAGTCAACCATGATCAAATTGGTGACAAGATCAACTTTACAACCATTTTTATCCTCAACTCTTACAACCATGATCAAATTGGCAATGGTATACATTTTTTGAGCTAAAGGATAGAAGAAGAGATTCAGTCTCCTCTCCACAATTAGGACACCCCAAATAACCATGTACTACACAATCGGATAATGTCCCATAAGCTGGAAAATCATGAATTTCCCACATCAACATAGCTTTCAGCGTAAACTCTTGTTTTCTAAAAGATTCAAATGATTGCACACCCTCATCCCACAACTCATTTAATTCTTCTACCAAAGGATCCAGGTAGACGTCGATGCCATCACTTAGTGCCTTTGGCCCAGGTATCAACAAAGCCATCTTTGAAAATTCAAGTCTCATACACTTTGAAGGATGGAGGTTGAGTGGGGCTAGGATCACTAGCCATACACTCTGATTGGTGCTTAGATTTCCAAATGGATTGAAACCATCTGTTGATATAGCCAAACGAATGTTGCGTTGTTCTCGAGCAAAATCGGGATACTCATAATTCATCCTCCTCTAGGCAGTAGAATCAATAGGATGACGCATGATATTACTGCCTACTTCTGCCCTAGCATGCCAAGTCATTGCCTCCGCTATCCATGGTACTTTGAAAAGTTGCTTTAATCTAGGACCAACGGGAAAATATTTCAATACTTTTTGAGGCACTTTTGAGCGTGTGCCTTCCTTACTAGTATATTGGACATATCTAGGTTCATCGCATACCGGACAACGATTGAGATTTTCATACTCCTTTCGGTATAGTATGCAGTCATACACACAAGCATGAATCGATTCATACTTCATTCCTAAACCTTTCAAACTGTTCTTCATAACAGGATAGCTATTTGAAAGTGTATTCTCCTTGGGTAATAAGCCCTTCACCCAAGTACACGATGTATATTGGCAAGTGTGAGTGTTATTTTAATTGATCAATTGAAATAACAGTCACACTTGTCAATCTAGTATGTACCCAGAGAACATTAGGATATGACTGTAGAACTTCCTCCAAAAGTAACAACTTTAAGCCACAAAGAACATTATACAGAAATTATGCAGTCCCTAACTGTCCAAACGGGACAATTTGAGAGATCTCATTACAGGGGTAATGACTCTCAAACGGGTCTAAGGGCTATTGAATGCGTACGCATAAGAACTAGAAGGCTAGTATTTATGCGCACTATATGTAATTTCAAGTATGTTTCATTTGATCGATCATACTATATATATATTGTTAGATATACAAAGTAATTTTAAAAAAAAGTTGAAAAATCCCACCCCCATATGGACAATAATCCAGTGGTCACGCCACTTTTAAAATTAACCAACCAAGCATCGATCCACTATAATCCAACAACAATGTCAACAACAAATGTCTATCCCGTACTCCTTCTAATTCACCTACTCAATTAATTATTTCCATCAATTAAACTAACAATTAAAGTATACAATTATTAATTTACTAATTTACAATGAGGGGCAATCCTACTTTCATAATTAATCATATATTAATTTACTAATTTACAATGAGGGGCAATCATATATTAATTTACTAAAAAAATTAATAACCAATCAATTCGTTTACAAGGGACATTACGCACAAACACGCACATACACGCACACATATGCACACACGCGCACTTACACACACACACACACACCAGCGCACATACACACACACACACGCATCCCCCCTAAATCACTACCCACCCACCCATCCCTGCCCCCTCCCCCTCCCCCTGCCCCACCCTCTTCCCCCACCCTGCTCCACCCTTCCCCCACCACACACACACACACACACGCACACACACCACTACACACACACACACAAATATCCCCCCATCCCTGCCCCATCCCCCCACCCTGCCCACCCCCTTCCCCCACCCTGCCCCACCCCCACCCCCACCCACCACACACACGCACACACACACATACAAACACACACGCACACACACACATACAAACACACACGCACATATATATACACACACACACATATACATACATACATATATATATATATATATATATATATATATATATATATATATATATATATATATGTATATATATATATATATATATATGTATATATATATGGAAGAGAGAGAGAGAGAGAGAGAAACTCACCTGAAAGTCAAGAGAGAGAGAGGGAGAGCAGCGTAGAGAGGGAGAGAAAAAAAGGAGGGAAGAAGTCGATGGGTAAAAAAAGGAGGGGAAAGGGTTTTTTGCTGTAACATTTGTCACGGAAGTGTCACCGTCCTTGACCGTGACAATATTATAAGGATTGTCACGGTCAATGACCGTGACAAGCCCGTGACAACTGTACTTATCACGGTCTTATGACGGTCATTGACCGTGACAAGTCTTTGTCATGGTCTTGTCACGGTCATTGACCATGACAAGTCTTTATCACGGTCTTGTCACGGTTAATGACCGTGACACAAAATGCGTATTTTTTATCATGGTCAATGACCGTGACAAGGCTAGCCGCTGAAAGGGTGACAATTTACCCATTTTGGTATAGTGGTGGGAGAGCCGCCAAAGTCAAAGTTAAAAGGAGAAAGCTGAGGTTCAGAGCTGCTAAATACTCCATTATGGGTGATGTCCTGTACAAAAAGGGATTACTACTCCCTCTTCTCAGATGCGTTCATCCTTTAGAGGTTCCATACATCTTGAAAGATGTGCATGAGGGATCTTGTTCAAGCCACCTATGAGGAAGGTCATTGTCTAAAAGGATAATCACTCAGGGGTGCTGGTGGCCGACCTTGGCTAAAGATGCAGATGCATACGTAAAGAAATGTGATAAGGGCCAGAGGTTCTCCACCATCCCCCAGAAGCCTCACCAACCTCTGAATTCTATCAGCTCCCCTTGGCCATTCGCATTATGGGGCATTGGTTTGGTAGGACCCTTGCCAAGATCTGTAAACAACTATCGGTACTTAATTGTGGAAATTTATTATTTCTTCAAATGGGTAAAGGCCAAGCCAATGATCACAATCACTGAGCAGAAGACCTTCCTGTTCATTTGGAAGAACATCATATGCAGGGATCAAGCAATGGAACCCAGTTCAGGAATGTTTCCTTAGAGAAGTACTATGAAAGAGTAGGGATCAAG
Organism: Sambucus nigra; assembly: GCA_949130495.1. Lineage (NCBI taxonomy): Eukaryota > Viridiplantae > Streptophyta > Magnoliopsida > Dipsacales > Adoxaceae > Sambucus > Sambucus nigra. The sequence continues at coordinate 116,625,249 of OX422224.1, read as the reverse complement.
AAATTCTTCTCTTCCCCTGGCCGACCCCAGGCAAATGGTCAGACTGAGGTCACAAATTGAACGATCCTTGATGGGATAAAAAAGAAGTTGGAAGAGGCTAAAGGAAGATGGATAGAAGAGGTGTATGATGTGTTGTTGGCTTACATGACAACAATGAGGACACCCACAAGGTAATCTCCATTTATGTTAGCCCATAGCTCAGAGGCTGTCATCCCAACAGAGATAGGGCTTCCCACTCATAGAGTTCAGACATATGACCCTCAGAGGAATGGGGAAGAAAGAATACTTGATCTTGATTTGATCGAGGAAAGAAGAGAGGATGCAGAGATAAGACATGCAACATATCAGTAGAGAACTACGAGATTCTACAATTAGAGGGTAAAGTTAAGGCCGATAGCTGTGGGAGACCTAGTCCTGAAGAAAACGTGGCAGAAAACCAATAAGCTCTATCCCAATTAGCATGGTTATTATAAGGTAATTGAGAAGATTGTACCAGGTACCTATCGGCTTGAGAATCTAGAAGGGGCCCCTTATCCAACCCTTGGAATGCTGACCACTTGAAAAAATATTACTTATGATGTTTCAATTATTTTATCTTTTTGTATTACATGTACCAACTTATACAAGGAATGCCAATGAGAAAATAACAATGTTGTGTTGATGTTTTTGTTTTTGTTCCAATTTATATACATGTATTTAACATCACTCCTTTGGTGAAATTGTGAGGTGAAACGTCATTAACTTAGTGACCTTAGACCTTTAACATCATTCAGTTGGTGAAATTATGAGGTGAAACACCATTAACTTGGTGACCTCAGACCTTCAACATGATTCATTTGGTAAAATTATGAGGTAAAACATCATTAACTTGGTGACCTCAAACCTTCAACATCATTCACTTGGTGAAATTATGAGGTGAAACATCATTAACTTGGTGACCTCAGACCTTTAATATCATTCATTTAGTGAAATTATGAGGTGAAACATCATTAACTTGGTGACCTCAGACCTTTAACATCATTCATTTGGTGAAATTATGAGGTGAACCATCATTAACTTGGTGACCTCAGAACTTTCACATAATTCATTTTTTGAAATTATGACATGAAACATCATTAACTTGGTGACCTCAGACATTTAACATCATTTATTTGGTGAAATTATGAGGTGAAACATCATTAACTTGGTGACTGCAGACCTTTAACATCATTCATTTGGTGAAATTATGAGGTGAAACATCATTAAATTGGTGACCTCAAACCTTTAACATCATTCATTTGGTGAAATTATGAGGTGAAACATCATTAAGTTGGTGACCTCGGGCCTGTAACATCATCAATTTGATGAAATTACGAGGTAAAACACCATTAACTTGGTGACCTCGGACCTTTATGATCATTCATTTAGTGAAACATCATACCTTTAATTATAAATGTCTGTTGTTACTTGCTTTTATTCCCATCATTCAATTTTTATGATGTGGTGGATAAGTGAAACATCATAGACATAGAATAAGAAAGCAACAAGTAAAGAAAGTGGAATTTCATTCATCTAAATCATAGAGATTACATCATTTAAAAAGAAGGGGTTACTTTTCATATAAAAAAGGGGTTATAAAAAAGATTCACAAAAATGGCATACATGAAGGTGAGACACTTGAACCTCAGTCTGTCCCCTGTCTCTAGCCGACCCATCAACAATAGGGTTGGTTTTCTCAGGGTTTGGATTGCTAACTTAAACCTCATCATCATGAGCACCCTCATCGGTCTCAGTAACCTCTAGATGGTTGGTCTCAGCTGGACCACCCTCCTCAACCTCTTGCAAGGCTTGAGGAAGCTGAATATTGGCAAAGTCGAGACTAATAAAGTTTACAGTCAATATACTCCAAGAGCTGTACTATTTTATGGCAGCCCATCAGTTGGTTGCCTTAATGCCCCTCTCTAGGTACTCAAGGCTGAAACTGACATACTCATCCGAGGTTTGATACTCCTTGATGATCGTCTCTGAACCATCTTCCATAGAAGCCTTAACAGCAGCAGGAACTTTTGATTGAAGGATCTCATCCTTTGCCTTCAGAGCCAGGGTGTGGTCATCCTTAATCTTGGTAATCTGTCCATCTCTCTCCTTCAGATCTTTCTTCAAGTTAGCTATCTCCTTATGGAAATTGGCCTCAGCCCTCTCGGCATACTTTCCCTTCTAGATCAGAGGCACCCTCTTCAACGTATAGTTGGCCAGATGATGAAGAGAGAGGGCACTTTGTAAAAAGAAAAATTAGACACATTAATAATAATAAATAGCTAAGATCAGAGGTAACACAAGTTACAAATGAATACCTGAACCGCCTTATGAACTACAAACTTTGCCAACAGAGGGACGCCCATTGAATGCAGGAAGTGTTTTTTATCCTCGGTCATTACATGGTCGAGGGCATCAGAAGCCTGGATAATATTGCCGATGAGGCTATCACCAATCTCTAGTTGAGAGAGTTGAGCAGCTAAAGCATCGTCTGAGGAAATGGGGATACTGCGCTTAGTAGCTTGAGATTTATTAGAACTCGTACGGGAAGTGTCTGTAGATGCCTTCCTCTTCTTTGAAGTGTCGGCAGGGGCCTTCCCCTTCTTTGCTTGGGTAGGAGGGGGTGCGTTCTTGGCACAACGCTTCTCCAACAGCTTTATGATACTGGGTGCAGACATGTTCCAGATATCGTCTGAAACACCTTTTGGTTTCTCTGTAAAAAGAAAACATCGAAGTTAGAAGATCAAATACACGAAAGGTATAAGACTTGACTTGACATAAAAAAAAGTTTTAGTCTAGAGCACTTACGAAGCTCGGCCAATGGTCCACCTCTAAGACTTGTCTGAGATAAATAATAAGGGGTCATCAAATGCTCATACTTAACGAGATAGACATCTTTGCCCTGACTACGAAGGTCCTCAACACTCTTACGATTCTCCTGGCTCAGTCCAGGGTCAGTTTTGGCCAAGAAACAGACCTTACCCCGTCTTAGGGGAGTTCTTGGAACAGATGTTCAATAAGCCTCGTTAGGGCCAAACTCCCAAGCCCGTGAGGCAAAGAAGAACCGAGGCTTTTAGTTGTGGTTAGAAGTCTGGGTCACTAACAACATCTTCTTCTCAAACTTTCTGGATATGAAGTGGTAGTAGCCAGGATGATTTTTAGTAGACGAGGGTATGTAGCAAGCTAAAAAAACCAAAATTGCAAGGTCGGTGTGATGAACTACCTTCCAAAGGACGATATCCCCAATTAAGACCCTCCAGGCATTGGGGGAAGGCTGAGAAGGAGAAAGATTAATATAAGAGAGGACAACTCGGATAGTGGGGTGAATTGGGAGACGGAAGCCGAGTTTTATCATATTTTCATAGACGCAGAGATCTCCCTCACGACCGTCGAAGTCCCTCTCATCCTTTAGAGGTTTCCTCAGAGTTACAAAAATGGAATGGAATATAGATGTCCAAAGAGGAGAAGGTCGTATTCAGTGACGGAGCTCTCCGGTCCATCAACTTTATAGGTATCAAGTTTACTCCCTTCATCATCATCGTTATCATCAATAGTCTGAGCCTGTGCCTCATAGGGGGCACCAGGAAAATTCATTATAGGAACGACCTCAATTGAACCACGAAAAACTATTATTGGATCTAAGACCTCTACAGATGAAGACCTACGAGAAGTGCTAGCCTCTTGGTGAGATGAGGAACGGTCAGAAACCTCTGCTTCCTCGAAGACTACACTTCCCTTGGGGAAGCAATCCATATCCTCTTGGAAAGATTCTACGGATTTAGCAGCCTCAGAGGTGGACATAGGGTCTGAAGAAGCTGACTCAGATATTGACACAAGAATCAGTGGGCTCAGTAGGCTCAGCAGGCTCATCAGCAGGCTCAACGGGCTCAGTGGGCTCAGCAGGATCAGCAGGCTCAGGGTATATGACCTTTAGGGGTGGAGGAAATATTGGTCTGGGGGAAAGGCCTCATTCTATGAGCCTCATTGTGGGCTAGCTCTATCTGCCTAATCTTTTCAAAGCGCTTCTCACGCAGAGATGGTAACTCTTCAATGAGTTTGTACAAAGGTCTGACCATTCGGTAGATAACACTACACTTGAGAGTTCGAACTAAAGGGTAAACAGGAAAATAACTTTTACAATTCAAACTAAAGATCAAACTGAGAATCCAAAGGGTTTACACCAAGAACAGGTGCAAAGCAGCTCGTTGGAGAAGGTAACCAGTGACCAGTCGAAAAACCTTAAAATATAAAATTTAACCCTAACTAAGCCCAAGATGACTAATGATTTGTCTCAACTCCAAAGGCACTCATCATTGCCCTAGAAATCCCAAAAGACGCCGTAAGAGCTATCATGTCTTAGAGGATACGTTGGCCACTTTAAAAAGTGACATGTATCCAAAAAACCTATCCAGACCCCAAGACACCAAAAAACATCCCTTCATTAACCTGACTCTTATACCCCTCAGTCACCTACTCACATAGGAGACTAAGGTCTAGGGGTGATTCATATGCCTAAAGTGTACCCTCGTATTCAAAGTCACCAACCTCGTCTGACCTCACAGCCAAGTCATCAGGAAGCTCACAACAGTCATTAGAAAAGTCATCTTATGTAAGGTCAGCCCCTCATTGACCAACCTTGGTTAGACTGCAGCCAAGGTAAACAGCAACTTATGAGCCTAAGATATTTCCATCATCATACTCTGCTCAAGTTGACCCTGGATCCAACCTCGTACCCAACCTCAGCTTATCATTCCGGTCGAGGTTATACTTATGATTGGCAGGATAAAATAACTATCAAACTTCCCCAACATTGTACTCGGTAAGGCTGAGGTTATAACATATGATGTCATAAGTCCGAGCACACGTGAGTACATGAAAAACTTGGAACACGTGAGCAAATCAGTTATAGACAAATCATTCCCCTCACGTGACGGAATATTTGGTCATAATTCCTTACATATGACATCGCCAGGTGTCCCCCTATGATTTAGCGTATAAAACTCACACATTCTCATAGCATGCTTGGGGGATACACTACACCCCCCCCCCCCCAATCGCTATAAATAATTATCTTCTCCTACCTTGGAGGGGGATTGATAATTATAAACCCTAGCTGAAGGTCTGTTAGAATACACAGTAGAGAGAGCAAGTGAGTGTATTGTATCACAAGGCCATTAGATCCCGTGAATATCACTCACTGCACAGTGGACGTAGGCCTAGATAGGCTGAACCACTTATGTTGGTGTGTTTATCCTCCTTTACTCACCTATTTCTACATTTATTTTATTTGTGTGTTGTCATTGTTACATCTATATGAGCCCAACTACACCTTGATCTGGTGGTGCTATGTATAGCTTCATCAGTAGGGCCATCAACCCATTCAGGATTTTAGCTGACCAAAGTCGAACACTTAGTGCCCTGGGATCCCTCCATAGGCCTTTTCTTGCCTGAGTAATTCTTTATGTTTGCATGTTTGTAAATGAAGAAGACATGAAACCTTAAAGTTTTGATTAAGTGTAATCATACTAAGGCATTCAAATTGATGATCAAAGCTTGATCGGGTATTTAAACTGGCGAACTAGATTATATTAAATTAAAAAATATAAATTTGTTATAACAGAGTTATATTGCCATTTGAAATAATAACAAAGATAATTGCATTAGTTTTAACTTTAAATCATTTACCGAACAAAACTCTGAAATTTGAATGGGAATATAATAAAAAACTTGAATAAAGCTTAAAAATACAATCTGCTAAGATTGACTGCATTCTAGGCTCTAGGAACCGCCTACCCTCTTTTGCTTATAAATGGTAGGGTCGTATCCGGTAATTTAAAATGGACATTCCCAGTTGGGACCTAACTTTCCATCGGATGGACTCTTCACATTGCCTAACACTTTTTTGAGGATGTAATCTTCGGCCTGGAACATTCTCGGATTAATGCCTTGTTATAGTGCTCGACCAACTGATGTTGGTAAGAAGCAAGTTTGATCTAAACATGTTCTATCCGTTCATCGGCTAGGTCAATATTAGTACTTATGATTTCTCCATTTAGACCTTGATTGACAATAATCGTCTTCATGGTTGGCAAGACAAGTTTTAAAGGAATTATGTCTTTCATTCTATAAGCTACGAGAAAGAGCGTTTTCCCCCATACACCTCTTGGGCATAATACGATATATCCAGAATACGTGGGAAAGATCGTATACCCAAGAACCTTTTACCTTCTCCAACCTTTTTTTTTATTTTGTCGAGCACTATTTTGGTGGAAACCTCAGCGTGATAATTACTTTTGGGTTAGGCCACTGAGATTGTTAGGGGTGGTGAATTATATGATATGATCTGATTCCAATCTGAGAATGTGATTTCTTAGAGTATATGCTTTGATACCTCAATTTTAAAATCCTAAATAGGAGATGGTTCACACAATATACCAAACTTAAAATTTCCTTCAATTTAAACAATTAATATCTTCAAATTTTAATTTCCACAAAATTAAAATGAAACTCGAATAAACAAGTATTTAAAATTTTTTTCAACAAAATTAGTTCAATTTAAGTTTCCACTTATGCTAAACAAACAAAGCATGAATATTTTCAAATTAAATTTCTTGACTTGAATTAAGCTAGAATTACCCAAACATAATTAGCCCCAAAATTATACCATTGTTGTGAATAAACCAATTTTTATCTTTTTAATCCTACACATGCATCTATGTGATTTTAGCAAGATAAAAATTGAAACAAAAACACAACATGACGATGTATAAGGAAAACCCACAATAGAAAAAGCCTTTCGACGGCCCAGCCAATAAATCCACTAGGTATGGTTTTATAAAAATAAGACAGAAGACTTACTTCCTCGACTCGAATCCCTTTCAAGCCTCGACACTTCTTATTGCTTCTAACTCTGCCTAGTTGATAACTCTGAAATCCACCGCAGTCTTTGAATCCGCTGATGGGGCTCAGCTACCGTCAACTACACACGAAGCCTTTCTTCGTATGCACACTGTAAATCAACGAACAAAAACGTTCATATTAAACTTTTCTCCTTTGGGGTAAAGATGAGACTCGGTGCAAACAAAAATGATCTCAAACAATATAATATATGTAGGAACTTAGATCAAACTAAGACATGGGTGTAAACTTTATGTTTTGGTAGAAATTAAACCATGAAAAATCAACACACAAAATGGGACTTTTTGGTTAAGGACATTTTCTCTCTAATCCTCTCTAAAGTCTGAAAAGTCATTCCCAAAGTTTTAAAATAAGTACAAAAGTAGTGGGAAGGTGGGAATTGTTTTAAGCAAAACTGTCAAAAACTGACGTCGGTGGTTCGAACGACTTTTGAATTTCATTCGAACGAGTTTATCGAACGAGATTACTAATGAGAAAATAGAGAAAAACTCTGTTAGATATGTCGTTTGAATAAATTTCTAACGAGAAAACAGAGAAAATCTCATTGGATATGTCGTTCGAACGACCTGGCAATGTCGTTCGAATGAGGTCGTTCAAACGACCTTCTCAACATTTCAGAAAATGTTATTTTTTCTTTTAAAAAATAAAAATTCATTTTAAAAAAAAATTAGTACAGAAATGACACCTAATAAAAATATCCAAATCTCTCTCTATATAATATGCATTCATACTTGTAGAGACCATGGACTTGAAATGTTGATGACGTAAAACTTGGCATGAAAAAACGAAACTGAAGATATCTTTACTTTAGGCTTGGGCGCTATGTCTTCAAATAAAACTTCATAGGCTTGAAAGAAATAGTAAACGTCTATCCTATGGCTCAAATAGTTTTGTCCAGAATTAAGCCAATATTACAAATTGATTCAATTGGAAATTCTCCCTCACAAATCTCCCCATTTGGTTATTTCGGGACAAAACCAAAAATAAAAATCCTATGGGCTATCAATCTCTTCTAAAAGACACAAACCCTCCCAAAATGAAAAATACAGACGCTTGACTAGACACGAGGGATGAAATGCTTTGCCGTTTTAAAAGGTTGCCACTAAAGATGAAAACTTGCACACTTAAACACACTATCAAACGCATAGGGAATCTAACAAGATAAATAACATAATTAAATAATCCCACTTTGTCTAACATGACGTACTTAAGAAAGTAACGTCTCCCCCTAAGTTAGATCTCCCAAATTAAGAGGTTTAGATACCATTTCTCCCCATTTTTGTTTAGAAATAGGCAAAGATTAAAATGCATTAAATATATATTTCTCCTCAATTAAAACAAATTCTCCCCCAAAATGTAACAAGGGATAGGAATAATGGAAAAACAAGTTTATCATGCAATGATGAATAAAGTGAATAGTATAGTAAAGCACATGGCATGAGAAGCAGCCGATCCAACACAAAGATTAATAAATACCAATTATGATGTGATAGAAAAAAACGATACCAAATAGAATAATCTAATATAAGCATGAGATATCGATCGCAACAAGATGAATATCTATATCAACATGAATTATACATGGAATAGATAGCAAGTCAAAGACTCAAAAATAAAAGAAATACCATATATATATATATATACACACACACACACACACACACAAAAGATACCAATAACGCACATGCACATATACATAGGTATAAACACCATATACGATTAAAAACTTATTTGATTGCAAAACTTTATCAAACTTAAATATAGCTTCACGTGACCAGATAAAGTAAACTCAAGGAACAAACACACATAATGCACACAAGCCTAGAATTTTGGTGATTCTACAAACCAATAGACTCGTAACAAAATAAGCATAACTAGGATACATTATCTTTGTGCAAAATTTTCATCCAAACTCCCTCATAAATAATAAATATTTTTTTTTCTTTTGAATGTTCCTATCAAACTCAACTACTTTGGCGTTAGCTAATTTTAACAATGCCATAATTTTTTAGGCCATATTTTAATGATGGCTATTCACGCAAAGTAATTTTGTCTTTCGTAGCCGATTCTATTGATAAACAACTACACCGGATAAATATTTTTCTATTTTTTTAAATCCGAGAAACGATTCTTACATGCACAAATCCTCCATAGTCATAACAATATGTAAATGACAAAATTGATAGGAGAACATCTCACTTAGCTTAAATATTCATGTGAAGTTAAAGATCAAATGAGCTCGTGCATGTGTGAATTGAGGCATATAAAAAGAGAATCCATTAAGCAAGTCAAAGTCAAAATGCTCCATGCAAGCATGAGAAAGAACACTTGAAGGATTGAAAATCTTAATCAAAAGTTTTAGCCACATGGAAGCGGGGATGATATTGGATTCAAACACAAGTATATGCCACATAAAATGTGTAAAACTAAAATACACAAAAGTAGAAAATCTTTTTGAGTTTTTTTTAAAACAATTATACAAACACAAAGACAAACCAAAAGACAAATAAAAATCTTTTTTTATTTTTTCAAATAAGGCTCAATAAATAAAAATTAAATACAAAAGATATGGAAGTCATATTTCTAGCAACACGCATATGATGAAGAAAAGACTAGAAAATGATAAACAAACATGCAACTAGCAAGAATATATCATGAGTCACAAAATCTAGTTTATGTAAAAAAAACTAACACAATCAACATTTAGATTTTGAAAAGGAGGAATCATGTGCAAGTGAATGAGAATCATAAACTCTGTCACGTAAAGTTTCCAAATCGAATCTCCTAACCCACATAAGTGAAACACGACGCTCTCGAGATTCGGTGACCTTGGCGACTATATTATTTGACTTTCTAGGACCATATTTAAGATCAAAGAAAAACTTCCTAAGGTGGCCCTTCCGACCACAATGCATGGAAGTGAAAATACGGCATGAAGTATGACCTAAGGATTGACCTTTTATAGTGTTCCTAGACGATTCTCTCAAAACTAGGATTTTGGCTTTATTAGTGGAAGTATCTTAAGTATCAAAGCCAATGACACACTTTTCGTCTTTCATTTGGAGGGTCCCTAAGATTTTATTTAATTTCTCTGACCTACACTCCAAATCAAATTTGACCTGAATTGAGTCTTTCAATTTCTCTTCAATTTCTACTATTTGAGACTCAAATAAACACTCACTCTCTTTAAACTCGATAAACCCTTTCTTCATAGCCTCAATTAAACCTCTAAGGCTATCTCTTTCACCTTCTACATACTCTAGCTTCTCACGAAGAGTTATCTCACATGTCTTAAGATCTTCAACTAAACCACTCTCATCATTAGTCACGGCACGTTCTCTCATATTAGATTTTAACTTAAAGGTTGACCTTTTTAATTTTAATGACTCCGCATATAAATCAGGAAAGGCTAATTGAAGTTCACTCTCCTCTACCTCCTCTTAATTCTCACTCTCTCCCCTACTCTCTCTACCATCAAACTCTTCACAAACAACAACCTTGGAAGTGTTATGTAAAGGAATATCTTCATAGTAAGATTCATTGTCAATGCTCACATGACTTGCCAAGAATGCGGTGAAGTTGTGCTCAATGGGGGAATTGGGTCCCTCTTTCGGTTCACTATCACTAAGTGTGGAATTATATAAAATTGGTTACTTGACCTCCTTCCTTAGTTTAGTAGGACACTCGAATTCCCTATGGCCATAACCCTCACAACCATAACAACTATTTGACTCATCCCTCTTAAGCTCCTCATTATGATTTTTAGGGAATCGCTCGGCTTTACTATGCTTAGACTTCTCATACTTCTTAAAATTATTTTTAAGTTTCTCTTTATTAGTCTTGATAAATTTTCTAAACTTCCTAGCGAACAAAGCCATATCTTCCGAGTCAATATCAAACTCATCATCCGAAACCGGTGTTTCCTCCTTCTGGGATTTCAAATCTATGCCCTTCTCCTTCTTTTTCTCATACTTGGAGGGAAACATGTCAAGTTCATAGGTTTGTAAGTCACCTACAAGATCTTCTAGTTTCGTAGAGTCTAAAGTGACAAAAGAATTTAAAACGATCACCTTCGGAATAAATCTATCGGGTAGTGACCTCAAAATTTTCTTTACGACACGGTTGTCGGGTATCTTTTCTCCCAAATTAAACCATGAATTCATAATATCTGACAATCTCGCATATAACTCATCAAACGTCTCACTTTCTAACATCTTAATGGTTTCAAATTGAGAGGTGAGGTTTTAGAGTTTCGAAGCTTTAACAAAACTTGTTCCCTCATTGGTGAGTTGGAGTGTCTCCTATGCCTCCTTAGACGTTTCACACATCATAATCCGACGGAACTCATCCGGTGTGACCGCATTAAAAAGGGCATTTAAACCATGAGAATTAAAATTAGCTAACTTAAGATCAGTCTCACTCCATCTTTCTACAGATTACACGAATCTCTCCTTCTAGGCATGTTGGTGGGGTCCACCCATTAACTACCGATAGCCAAACCCGCTCATCTCAGGATTTAAGTGCCAACCTCATACGCTCTTTCCAATACGTGCAGTTGGAACCATTCAAAACAGGAAATTTTGCAAAAGGTAAATTTTCCATTTTTTAAATCAAAATTAAACAAAGGATATTAACACAATAATTTAGCATTCTTGCTCTGATACCACTCTGTAGGGTAAAAATGCTCTGATACCACTTGTTAGGGGTGATGAATTATAAGTTGTGCTCTGATACCAATCTGAGAGTGTGATTTCTTAGAGTATATTCTTTGATACCCCAATTTTAAAATCCTAAACACGAGATGGTTCACATAATGTACCAGACTTAAAATTTCCTTTACTTTAAACAATTACGATCTTCAAATTTTAATTTGCTTAAAATTAAAATTAAACTCAACTAAATAGATATTTAAATTTCTTTTCAAAAAAATTAATTTAATTCAAGGTTCCACATATGCTAAACAAACAAAGCATGAATATTTTCAAATTAAATTTCTTGACTTGAATTAAACTAAAATTATCCAAACATAATTAGCCCCCAAATTACACCATTGTTATGAATAAACCAATTTTTATCTTTTTAATCATACACATGCATCTATGTGATTTTAGCAAGCTAAAAAAAGAAACAAACACACAATTTCGTGATGTACGAGGAAAACCCACAATGGAAAAAACCTCGGACGACCCAGCCAACAAATCCACTAGGTATGGTTTTACAAAACAAGACAAAAGACTTACTTCCTCGACCCGACTCCCTTTCAAGCTTTGACTCTTCTTCTTGCTTCTACCTCTACCTAGTTGATAACTCTGGAATTCACCACAGTCTCGAAATCCACTGTTGGGGTTCAGCTACCGTCAACTACACACGAAGCCTTTCTTCGTGTGCATACCGTAAATCAATGAACGAAAACCTATGTATGAAAGTTTTCTCTTTTTGGGTAGAGATGAATCCCGGTGCCAACAAAATGATCTCAAACAATATAATATATGTAGGAACTTGGATCAAACTAAGACATTGGGTGTAAACTTTGTGTTTTGGTATAAATTAAACCATGAAAAATCAACACACAAAATGGAACTTTTTGGTTAAGAATATTTTCTCTATAATCCTCTCTAAAGTCTGAAAAAAATCCTCTCAAGAAAGTTATTCCCGAAGTCTTAAAAGAAGTACAAAATTAGTGGGAATGTGGGAGTCTTTTTAAGCAAAACTATCAAAAATTGACGCCCATCATTCGAACGACTTTTGAATTTCATTCAAATGACATGGTTCGAACGAGTTTATCGAACGAGATTACTAATTAAAAAAACAGATAAAAACTTCATTAGATATGTCATACAAACAAAACTTCCAATGAGAAAATAGAGAAAATCTCATTGGATATCTTGTTCGAACGACCTGGCAATGTTGTTGGAACGAGGTCGTTCAAACGACCTTCTAAAGACATTTCAGAAATTATTTGTTTCTTTTAAAAAATAAAAATTCATTTTAAACAATGTTTAGTAATATAATTACCCCTAATAAAAATATCCGAGTCTCTCTATATATGATATGCATTCATACCTGTAGAGACCATGGACTTGAAATGTTGATGAGGTAAAACATGGCATGAAAAAATGGCACTAAAGATATCTTTATTTTAGGCTTGGCTTCTACGCCTTCAACTCAAATGTCATAGGCTTGAAAGAAACAACAAACTTCTATACTATGATTCAAATAGTTTTTTCCAAAATTAAGTCAATACTACAGATTGACTCAATTGGGAATTTTCCCTTATAGAGATGAAGTAGTGCTTGATGTTGTGGTTGTTGCAAAAGTCTTGAAATGGTCCGCTATAAAATTGCATTCCATTTTTGGTGATGATTATTCTCGATATGCCAAAATGAGGCACGATGTTTATTTAGATGAATCTTATCATATCAATGTCCATAATGCTCATCGAAGGTTCATATTCTATCCACTTGGTGAAATGGTCTGTGCTAGCAAGGAGATACTTTCGATTTCTAGGCGTTGTAAGTAGGGTACACACAATGTCCAAACCCCACTGAGCAAAGGGCCACTGGTTACTCAATGATTTCAGGTCGTTGGCTGACTGTTAAAGCTTGGGAGAGAATTCGTGGCACTTCTTGCACTTTTTAATATAGGAAATTACATCTTTATGCATGTATGGTCACCAATAGTCTTATTTGATTGCTTTTAATTCCAAAGAGCTTCCCTCGACATAGCCCCCACATACCCCATCATGAAGTTCATAAAAAACTTGGTCGATTTCGTTCGAGCTCGCATTGGAGGTATGGTCCTGTGAAAGATCGCCTGTAGAGTTTGCCCTCAGGTGACAAGTATAAATGAGAAGATCCTTCCCTGACTCGATGGGATTTATTCTTGTTGATTGGAAAAACATCCTCTTATAAATAAGAAATGATCGGGCTCATGCAACTCGGAGATTTTTGGATAGCGAGGACTTGTTCGATGAACTTTGGTCACGTGATGTGTGGCTAGGTAAGTGTGACACCCCACCTAATTAAATACTGGGTGATCAGTCCTTTATTAAATTGACTCAAAGTGTCCAGTTGGTTCATTCTTAGCATCACTATCGAAAAATAATTTTCTTTATTAATCACCTAATAAATAATTAAGCTAAGTGTCAAAACATTTAATTTTGATAAATTAAGACCTGTTTTTATAATTCAATATGAAACCATTTTCGTGAACACGAATAAAAATATTAAAACCAAACCATCCAAATGAAATAACCGAACTAGATTAACCAATCCATATAATATATCCCAAATCGCAGGACAAAGAAATAAATTAAAGCAATCCCGACAATAGCTGAATACTGAAATAATAAAGAGTACAAGTCACTCTTTGAACTAAATGAAATAAGGAAATGGGAAACACATAACCTAACTAGTAGTGACTAAATAGGAGATTGAGGAAACAAGAATGAAGTCGTCTACTGCAAGGACCTGCAACTCCCACACTAGCTGCAACACGTCAACGGTCCAAAGATCTAAGCCTGACGCCCCTGTGGTTAGGCACCTGTAATACATATATATATATATATATATATATATATACAAGAGAAAGAAGAGATGGCAGAAAACGGGTCAGAGCCCGAGTGTAAAACAGCTTTAAAATAGTTTAGGCAAGTATTTAAAATTCTCACCAATTGATATTACATACAAGTTAGTACTTCGACACTCACTTGAGAATTCTCACCCCTCAACTAGTGTGCACGCTAAACGTACTACTAAACTATTCTAGATACAGCTAACTCAACTTACTAGTTTAACCCCGTTTCCCTTTTCCGAGCTCTGTTCAAGTAATTGCATCACTAATTTATATTTGATGACCTTTTCTTATGAATTAATTAAGCCATTTATGTTCATCTCAATACAGACTTAAGTTTTCATCCACTTAATTCATTTAATATAAATTATTTCATTTTATCTACTTACAAGAACAGTAGATTAATCACATGTATATATATTTATCACTCATAATATATATACTACTAGGGCACCCCACATAAATCTATGGTGCCAGCATACTCTGCTATCAAGTCACCGTATCTCTCGTACAAAGGAAATACTAGTCCAGAATCACTCTCGAACTGTATTAACACAAAGCACACATATTGGAGACGAAGCATAGTTCCCAGTCACTAAGAGGTCAACACATACCCTCACGTCTTTTAGTACTGTCTGACTATCATTCTCAGATACCTTGTATGCATGGATCCTATGTTCTAGGGTACAAGTCAATATCCCCCATAAAAGGTCCCATCGAGATAAGACTGTCCTGGCACGGAAACCTCCGAGATAGCAAGTAGCTCGGGTATGATTACACCAAATATACAAAATTATAAATACGTGCACTTATATATATTTAAATTATTCATCTACATACACTCACGACCCATAATATATTGGAACCATGCGTAGCATATAACGTTTAAGTTCTACGTAATTAATTCATTCTTTTATTTTCTCAATAACTGCAAGTTCTTAAGTCTTTCTCGTCTCTCGATAATATAAAATCAGTAGGTGTACACTAACTACCCTACTGGTCTAAGTTATTCTAAATTCTCACAAGACCTAAATTAACGTATGCACGACTTCCCCCTCAATTTATACCCCCAAAATCCCACGGTTAAATCTCATATAAAGTAGTGTTATTCGGACCCTACCTATGCCCTACTGGTCCTTCTCAAGTCCCATTGTGATATTTAAATTATGTCCAAGGGTTCCTACACATTGGGATTTGATTAACATTAAAAGGGGAAGAAGTTTCAGTTTCTAAGAGGGGTCAATCTATCGATGAAAAGGGGTCGATCGATCGATCCACTCGATTGATTGACATTCTTGAGTCGATCGATCAATCAAGCAGGTGTTGGCCCAATTTCTGCAATTCTAGCCTACGGGTTTCATCCAATATAAATCCTCAAACCTCCATTAACATGTGCCAAACTCCCAACCAAACATCATGAACGTTATATAAACCAATATAGAAGATTCCTAACGTAAAACATTCATAATTTCATCAAGAATCATCATCAAAGGGGGTTAGTTCAAGAAATTATCATATAACCCTAGTTCATCCAATTTTCCCAAAAATTCTTTTGATTAACAGATTTCTATCTCCATTGGGCATCAATTTCATGAATAATATTCTACATATGACAAATATCCATCCCAACATGGTTTCTACTCCAAATTTACAATAAAAATCTCCCAAACAACATTTTATTTTCATGAAGACATAAGAGAATTAATTCCTACACTAGTATGGATGTGTTATCAACTAAAGAACAACAAGTTAGATACTTTCTTGGCAATCGAGGCATGGTTTGATGGATTTGATTGGTATAGGAATGCTTCCCTTCTCCCGATCTATTCGTTGGTGGTGGAATTGATGAGAGTGGTGTAGGGTTGGTGGCTCTCCTCCTAGGAAGCCTTCTCTCTTCCTTAGCCTCTCTGTAACTCCAAGGTTTCTAACCCTCGAGGACTCCTACTTTCATCTGATATAAGCCTTCAATTTTCGTCCATAATTAAGGCCTAAAATTGGAAATTACCAAAATTCCCTCCCGGGTTATCGGTTAGGCCTAAAAACATCCCGAGACTCAAACTAAACCCCCGAGTATACTTTTCTGATTATCTTGACCCTTTCAGACACTTTGACGTACTCAAAATGATCATACGGGTAACTTATAATTAAATTACTATTTATTCCATTAATTTAGTCCTGACATGACACATGCTCGTCCCGACTTAATTTCTATAATTGTCGTATTATTTACTCACGACAATTTTAATAAATTTAATCTCATATATTACTTTACTCGATAACTAATATTCAATATAATTCTTATCAATAATTACTAACTCTCGTCACACTAGTAAATATTTAATTTAAAAATTGGGATTATTATTAAATTAATTTATCCCATAATTTAAAGGCCATAAAAATACGAGGTATTACAGTAAGGTACTCTACCTCAATGGTTCTTCTGAGATCAAAATCAATAGTTGAACCTAGAGTGGCCAAAGCATACTCATGACTGTTGTTTTCATGAGGGGATTTTTGAATGTGGACTTTCTCAAATTAGGTGACCAGGTCTTAGATGATTGGAAATACATTTCCATACATTTATGTTTGGCATTGCAGTCTCTTAATACTTGATTAGATACCAGCCTTTAGTCATAGCAGACATACATGTGACTTGCATTAAGATATGAGATTTTTCATAATCCATCAATGAGAGCTTCGTATTTGGCTTCATTATTAGATGATTCGAAGTCGATTTGGATCGCTTACTCGGTCATGGTTTGTTCTGGAGTTATTTGGATGACTCCTACTCTTTACCCCTTTGAGTTTCAGGCTTCATCAACATAAAATGTTCACTTTTTGAGTTTGTCAAACTCCTTATTATTTGTTTGATCGGCTAGTTCTGCTGTGTTGGGCTCCTTCCCTCCAATGAATTCGACGATGAAATCTGTTTGTACTTGCCCCTTTATAAAAATCCTTGGTTGATAGTCGATGTCGAATCTTCTCAGTTCCACCTACTATTTTGATATCCATTAATATAGATCGTCCTTACTGAGGACAACTTTGAGTGGAAAAGAGGTGATGACTATTAGCAAGTGGGCTTCAAAGTAGTGCTTTAATTTTCGTGAAGTAATGACAAAATAATATGTTAGCTTATCTAGAGGAAGATATCATTTATTGACTTACATCAACGTCTTTCTAATGTAATATATAGGAGAATAATGCCCGTATTTTTTGCACATTAAGGTCGAACTCACATCATGGTCAGACATCGCGAGCTACAAGTATATTGGATCTCTTTGATTTGGGACTGCAAACAGAGGTAGTCAACTCAAATATGAGTTGATTCCCTCATTTTCCTTTAAGCACTCCTCATTCCATATTAGGCATTTCTCTTTTTTTAATAGCTGAAAGAATGTTCGACACTTTTCAAAAGATTTCGCTATGAAATGATAAAGTGTAACTAACATTACGATTAGCTTTTGAATATCATGAAGTGTTTTAGTGGATGAAGGTTGTTGATGGATTTAATTTGGTCGAGTTGGTCTCAGTCCTCCTTTGGCTTACCAAATATCCGAAGAACTTTCTAGATTGAATTTCGAAGGAGCAGTTGGCTACGTTGAGATTTATCCTTAATATCTAATGACCTCTAACGCCTTTGCCAAAACCTGTAGGTGATCGGCCTTATGTCTGCTCTTCAGAAGAATGTCGTCTATATAGACTTCCATGATGTCATATATCTCATCCTTAAACACCTTTGTAACTAACCGTTCATATGTAGCTCCTGCATTCTTGAGATCAAAAGGCATGATTTTATCGCAGTACAAGCTACGAGCAATTATGAACGAGGTTTTTTACTGATCGAGTCCGAATAGAGGAATTTTATGGTACCCTGAGTATGCATCAAGGAAACTCATCCATTTATGATCGGCTATGGCATTGACCAATTAGTCGATCTTTAACAAAGGAAAGTTATTGTTGTCAATTTATAAAATACCGCAAGTGCACAGGCTATTATAGAATAGCGAGTGTAAGTACGGGTCGAACCCACAGAGATTTGTCCATTTTAACTTTTAAAAGAAATGCAACTGTCCAACTAGACAAAATGGGATAGAGAATAATTATGAACTACACTAAATAAAAGCAACTACGATAAATGAGTGTAACACAAGATATTAGTAAACAATTAGGATTCGGGGTCCATTTATCACGTAACTAATATTGCACACTAATTTAATGTTTCATTCCCTTTTTTATAACTCAAATTAAACCGACTATCGCCGCGTTTAATTCGGAAAATATAACGGTTATGATCATAATATTTTTAACGTCTCGAATATACGGCTAAAATACATATTCCCTTATAAAGTACAGGTTTTTAAATTCGCAAATGTATTTAAGCATGGACTATCAAAACAATCAAAGTGCAAGCATAATCCATCAAAAATTACTATTTTTAAATCTCAAAACTTGATTTGACAAAACAATCCTAAAGGTTCTAAAACACACTCTCGTGCTGTTTTAAAATGAATACCGAATCTTTAAAAATAATTAAAACAAGTAGGGAATAAACAATGATAAAATTAACGTGACAATATTAGCTAACTATGATAAACTTCACCCTACTCCTAATATAAGAATCAAGCTAACATAATGAAAAATAAATCATAAGTGTGAGTAGAGATCTTCATTAATAAACCAAACTTACAAATAGTTCTCTCACAACAATCTTCAATCCTCTAAAACAACGATAAAAACTTGTCTCTCAAATTGATTACAATCACTCAAAGTTGCTCCCAGAAATCCTCCACGAAATTCCTCTCTAATTATCTACGAAATTATAAGCCCAAGGGTCCTTTTTATAGGACAAGTGGTGAGGTATTTGAGTTGTGGTGGGACTCTTTTTTATTGGTCGAATGGTGTTTGTATCTATCTCTTCACCTCTTTAATCTTTGGATCGTGATAAGGGACAAAATTTCCCCCCACTCGAAGACTCTTATCTTTTCTTGCTGAACATGCATGCCGAGTTTTGTCCGAATTGGAGAATAAAAATTCTCGACTTTTTTACGAATTCACAAGTGTAAAAATAGCATTTTTTCGAACGACCGTAAAAATTATCTTTTTTGCACCTTTTTTGAATTGATCATCAATTTGCACAAATTCCATCATTACCTGCAAAAATTTCAGTAGGCAACTTTTTTCACAAATTAGCACAAGAATATTATAAAATTATCGAAGTTCCCATTTTTGACTTAAAATCTCCATTGTCAACATGAATTCAATCATTCTAGCATTTTTTCTCTTTTTAATAATAAAGTCCTAAGAACTTATTAAATACACTAAAATGGGACTAACAAAGTATAAATTTGGATATAAAATATACAAAATAATGCACTCATCAAATACTCCGAAACCTAAACTTTGCTTGTCCTCGAGCAAAACTAAAATTTAAAATCTAACTCACTTTCATTGGAATCATGATTGCACTTAGCATGTGCAACAAGCCGTTAAACCCCTAGGTTATCCTAGTGGACGAGTCTTGTCCCGTGAGGGTTTGCAGTGAATATACCCACAAAATTCAAAAACTTGTCTCAGTACAAAAGACACAAAAGCAATATAACTAAGTTTGAATGCAAACTTCATAAATATAGTAGAACTTCACTTTTCAATCTCAACTTATCGTGTGTGTGTGTGTGCAATGCCAATATAACTGTCCATTTTAAAAGATTTGATCGTTACATTTCTTATCCAAAAGTTCGTTTTGATTTCAAAATCTCATGGAATGCACTCTCAATCGAACACTCAAAAATGGGTTATTTTCTCTCGGTATATGTGAATAAAAGAGTAAGTTTAGATGAGAAAATTTCACATATACATGATCAAGAATGGACTTTTATAATGGATGAATATATGATCTCATGAACGAAACATCGATTAATTTTTGAAAACATTGCATCACACCATAAATCCTATTCATCTTCTCTCCACACTTTAATTAATTTCACTTGAGAACGATTAGGACTTTATTTGGTTGTATTGTATGCTTGAATTTTAGCTAGAAAGAATGGCTTTATAGTTCAAAATTTTCTGAGAATATAGAGTGTTTTTTTCGGTAATTGGACTTTAAGGCACTTTTTCTTCTGACCTCCATTTTTCTTCTCTTTCCTTTCTTTCTTTCTTTTCAAACTCACATTTTTCTTCCTCATTTTTTCTTTTCTTTTCTTTTCGCATATTATTTTTGCAACCTATTTTTCTTTTGGCCTTTTTCCTACCGTAATTTTACCCTAGTATTGTCAGAAAATGGGTATGGTTCTTTTTATGGGATTTAAACTCCCAGTTGGAGTTGGGTAGGATGGTAGGTTTTCAACAAAGGCTTATCTTCTTTTTGGCTCAAATGGGCTTGCAATGTAATAATGTAAAAAATGTTGGAGTTTGGGCTTAATTTTTGGGCTTTCAAAAGATGGCTTAATCTCATTTCTCAAGTTTCATTAAGTTGATTTGTGTCTCAAGAGGACTTACTAAGACTTCTAGTGATTAAGATTCACATTTTGACTTTTTATTTTCAATAATTAAACAAATCAATGAATTTGAGATCATCTACAAATTTGTCAGTGAATGAAAGTTTGAGTTATTTTAACTCGGATTGATTCAAATCTCTCGAAAACGATGAATGGCACAATATCTCACCAGGTTAAAATCTTCACATTTATTCGTTAAGCATATTAACTTTCACCTCAAGATCCATTTTCGATCATATTGTATGGCTAATGTGTAAAAAAATGTCATAAGTTGAGAGATCCATGAATTAATTCTATATTAAGAAATCGTTTCAAAACTCATTTATATTGAAAATCTTTTTGGATCTTTGAATTTTTTCTGATTTTTTTACGGAGAAAAATGACGTCAATACCCCCAAACCTAATTTCTACATTGTCCTCAATGTATGCTCAAACTAGAAATATGGACAAAGAAAATAAAGTACAGAAGTAAAAGGATGATATTACTCGTGAATTTCCCCTTGTGTTGCCAACTTCCAACCAATCTCATATTCCTTTCATCATAAATCAAAAGTCTGAACAATTGAGAGTCAACCCAATCGACAAAGTATACATATGAATGCACATAATGAATGTTGTGAGTGAATTATCGAAATGCGCAATCACATTATAACAGGGATAGTCAGTTTCGCGGAGACTATCATAATGAAATTTCGAATGACACACTAAGCCTAGGTTTTTCTCAAACTCGAGAATGAATAAATCTGGCTCTAAATTGAATGATCCTCTACTCATTTCCTCCATCTCACCCAAACACTCAAATGACACAGGTAAACGTGGTGGAACAGGACAATACGGCCTCACAAGACATGCGTCGCCAGATGGTTTCACTTGAATGATTTTTTCAATCTCATCACTAGTAGATAAAATCTCACATGTCAACATACACTCAAAATGATCGGGCTTGTGTGCACAGAGAAGGAATTGGTCTATTATATCGTCCCACTCTCTTTCCTCTAAGTAACGAAATGAGTCCAACAACGATTGGACTTAAATAGTAAGATCCTCATCAACCGGACCAAATTCTTCTTCAAAATTTTCAAGACTCATATGTGGAGACAAGTCAGGTAGCCAAGCACGTAGATCAGTTGGGTCACTATCCCATGGAGTAGTGACATCGTTCATTTCTTGAATGTACTTGAATTCATTCTCTCCCTCATCGGACGATGACCTCTCTAAATTAAAAACATTCAAATCCATAGTCATGTTCCCAAATGATAGGTTCAGTTGCCCACTACGACATCGAATGACAGCATCGAAGGTGGCCAAAAAGGGTCGAACGAGGATGATCAGGATTTGTGTGGATGATTTTAGTACGTGTTGCGTGTCTAAGACCACAAAGCCTATCGGAAAGACAAACTCACCCATTTTAATAAAGACATCCTCTACAACACCTCTAGGTATCTTAATGGATCGACCGTCCAAGGACAAGGTCATCTTAGTGGGCTGTAAGTCCCCCAAACCTAGCTTCTCGTACACGGTGTATGGCAGAAGGTTCAGACTTGCTCCTAAGTCTAATAGAGCTTTATTAAAGTGATGTTCCCCTATCTTGATAGAGATCTTCGGTGTCCCGAGATCTTTGTACTTGATGGGAGTTATATAGGAAATGATCGAGCTAGCTTGCTCGGCGAGAAAAGCTTTCTTGGGCACGTTGGTGTTTCTCTTGAAGCTACAAAGGTCCTTAAGAAATTTGGCATAGGATGGGACTTGTTGTTTAGCGTCAAGCAATGAGATATTGATTTGTACTTTCTTTAATACTTACAACATCTTATCAACTTGTGCCTTTTTCTTTTGGGGCACCAAACGCTGGGGAAATGGAGCTTTTGGAACATAGGTCTCTACAGATGGCTCGGAAGATAAGGGTGGGGAGCAAGTTGGATCCACATGTAGATCTTCCTTCTCCTTAAGTTTCTCATATTCACTCTCAATGGGGGGTGAGACATTATTTTCGACCTCCTTACCAGACCGAAGCGTGATGATTGCTTTGACATCCTCTTGGGTTTGTGATGAACTGACGTTATCTTGCAAAAAATATTGACCTTTAGGTAAGTTACCTTTAGGATTGGGCTCAGGTTGACTCGAAAATGTTCCCTTGTTTCTCTCACTCAACGCGTTCGCAAATTGACTCACTTGAACCTCGAGTTTGGCTATGAACTGAGCGTTTGCATGCAAGCTATGTTGGGTGGATTGGAGGACATTTTGAGTGGTTTGCTAAAATTAGAGGGTACTTTGGGCAAGAAAATTCATCGTATCCTCTAAAGCTTGGATCTTTTAGGAAGAAGGATACGATGGTTCAGGGGATTTCTTTTGGAAACCCGGAGGTGGATTACCAGAAGATTGACCTCCACTTTCTTGGTATTGACCCTTGGACCATGAAAAATTAGGGTCGTCTCGCCACCCCGGATTGCACACATTGGAATATGGGTCATACTTTGGCCTATTTTGGTAGAGGGCATTGACTTGCTTGGTGAGTGTCTTGTGGGTTGGAAGGGTGGGGCAATTTTTGACTAAGTGGTCGAATGCATCTCAAAGTATACACATAGGGGAACCTATATGTTGAACGACCGCAGATGCGATTCGATTACCCTCCTTGCTCGTCTCCAAAGCTTCTAAACGTCGGGACAATGTGTCCACTTTGGCATTTAAATCATAACTTTGTTCAACTTGGTGAGCGAAACCCTCATTGGAGGTGGTGGACCTTGATTCTCTATTGGGTGACCATCGCTGGGACTTTTTTGCTACGACTTCTAGGAATAACCACGTGTCTACCTCACTTTTTTCGGTAAAATCACCATTACATGGTGACTCGAGCATGACTCAAGTAGTATAATTGAACCCCTCATATAAAATTTATACTTGACGTCCCATATTAATCCCATGGTGCGGACATTGTAGTAGAAAGTCCTTGAATATCTCAAAATACATCCACAAGGGTTCTCCTTCTTTTTGGCTAAATGTATTGATGGAATGACGTATCGATGTCGTCTTTTGATTGGGAAAGAATTTTTGCAGGAAGTCGACACTCATTTGGTTCCAAGTGGTCATAGATCCGGGTTTCAACGAGTTAAACCAACTCTTAGCTTTGTCTTTCAATGAGAACGGGAATAATTTAAGTTTAACAATCTCATCGAAGAGTTGTTGGTACTTAATGGTCCCACATATCTCCTCTAATTCACGCACATGAAGGTAGGGATGCTCTTTTTCGGTACCTTGAAACACGGGTAATAATTGGATTGTTCTCGAATGGAATTGGAAATTATTCACGACGTGCTCGCGTGGAAGTATGCATGAAGGCTAACTAGACATGGTTGGGTAAAGGTAATCTTTAAGGGCACCTGGTGCTAACTCATCTCCCATTTCGGTGAAAATATAAAATCTACCTACGTAAGTATCAGGAATGCTAGACTCCATACTCGATGAACGATCAGTAAGATCTAGAAACCAACTTCGCATACACTCAGCTCACTCGATTTGTTTTTTTTTTTTGTTTTTTTTATGTGAAGAAAAAAAAGGATTGGACCAAACCACTTAATTCCTAGCTAACACAAAGCAATTTGAAATATATAATTTAGGCGAAGGGAATTTCGATTTTAAAATCTAGTTTTCCCAAGATTAATCGACGACACAGGGGTCTCCAAATTAATCTCCCTCATTAGATAGCTCCTACTCTTTGACAATGGGGAATTTAAAAGACGACCAACTACATTTATCGCCTCAAATCCCGCTTTTTCATCCAAGTAGGTGGTCGGTACGAAGACACATTAATAACAACCAATCCTAGACAAGGTGAAACGGGATCGATTTGACAAGTTCGCGTTGGAGTAGCTTTTAATTCTAGCCTCGTTAAGAGGTTTCCTACGAGCTATGTGATATCCTAAGGCCAAGGTCTACTTGATTTTAAATTAAATGTGATGGCTCGGGATATGCAAATGCTGGGTTAATTAGTGATTTTCGGTCCAAGGAAAGGTGATGAAATCCCCACCTTATCTTTCACACGGGTTTTGCCCTTAAGTCAATTTATATAATGTGCTGAATTATGTCTGAAATTAAATCACGTAGGAGCACACAAAAACGTACCTCCAATGTGGACTTTTTTCGATCACTTGTTTACGCCGGGCCGAAATTTAAGTTGACGTCAATCGGAGGGAAACACTACCTACTCTTCAGTCGTCCCTAAGAGTTTCTTGTCCTCGTGGAAATATTGCACAATTTTTTCTTCACGTTCGCGCACCGTTGAACGCTTTTCCGAATTTTTCTTCACTTTTTTTAATATGATCCTAAAAAAACAAAAGAAACTACACCAAACGTAAAGTGAGACACATACACAAAAAATTAACGAAAAGAGAAAAACAAAAAAAAAATAACACACGCACTAGTGGTGTGTTTAACAAGAAAAAAAATAAAGCACACTTATGACACAATTTTTGTTTATTCCGGAAATTACTATGGGAAAAAAATAATTGAAATTTTTACTAACAAAAGAAAAAAAAACTAATCTGAAATTCAGAACCTCGTTAAAAAAAATTGAACAAATCCCCGGCAACGGCGCAAAAAACTTGTTATCAATTTATAAAATACCGCAAGTGCACAGGCTATTATAGAATAACGAGTGTAAGTACGGTTCGAACCCACAGAGATTTGTCAATTTTAACTTTTAAAAGAATTGCAACTGTCCAACTAGACGAAATGGGATAGAGAATAATTATGAACTACACTAAATAAAAGCAACTACGATAAATGAGAGGAACACAAGATATTTGTAAACAATTAGGAAATAATTAGGATTTGGGGTCCATTTATCACGTAACTAATATTGCACACTAATTTAATGTTGTCATTCCCTTTTTTATAACTCAAATTAAACCGACTCTCGTCGCGTTTAATTCGGAAAATATGACGTTTATGATCATAATATTTTTAATGTCTCTAATAAACGGCTAAAATTCATATTCCCTTATAAAATACATGTTTTAAAATTTGCAAATGTATTTAAGCATGGACTATCAAAACAATCAAAGTGCAAGCATAATCCATCAAAAATTACTATTTTTAAATCTCAAAACATGATTTGACAAAACAATCTTGAAGGTTCTAAAACACACTCTCGTGCCGCTTTAAAATGAATACCGAATCTTTAAAAACAATTAAAACAAGTAGGGAATAAAAATGATAAAATTAATGTGACAATATTAGCTAACTATGATAAACTTCACCCTACTCCTAATATAAGAATCAAGCTACCATAATGAAAGATAAATTGTAAGAGTGAGTAGAGATCTTCATTAATAAACCAAACTTACAAATAGTTCTCTCA
The DNA here is from genome assembly GCA_949130495.1 of Sambucus nigra. Classification (NCBI taxonomy): domain Eukaryota; kingdom Viridiplantae; phylum Streptophyta; class Magnoliopsida; order Dipsacales; family Adoxaceae; genus Sambucus; species Sambucus nigra. The sequence continues at coordinate 116,598,894 of OX422224.1, read as the reverse complement.
CAACAATCTTCAATGCTCTAAAACAATGATAAAAACTTGGCCCTCAAATTGATTGCAATCACTCAAAGTTGCTCCCTGAAATCCTCCACGAAATTCCTCTCTAATTATCTACGAAATTATGAGCCCAGGGGTTCTTTTTATAGGACAAGTGGTGAGGTATTTGAGTTGTGGTGGGACTCTTTCTGATTGGCCGAATGGTGTTTGTATCTATCTCTCCACCTCTTTAATCTTTCGATCCTGATAAGGGACGGAATTTTCCCGCACTCGAAAACTCTTATCTTTTCTTGTTGAACATGCTTGCCGAGTTTTGTCCAAATCGTAGAATAAAAATTCCCGACTTTTTTACGACTTCACTAGTGGAAAAATAGCATTTTTTCGAACGACCGTAAAAATCAGCTTTTTCGCGCCTTTTTTGAATTGATCCTCAATTTGCACCAAATTCAATCATTACCTGCAAAAATTTCACTAGGCAACTTTTTTCACAAATTAGCAAAAGAATATTATAAAATTATCGAAGTGCCCATTTTTGACCTAAAATTGCCATTTTCAATATGAATTCAATCATTCTAGCATTTTTTCTCTTTTTAATAAAAAGTCCAAAGAACTTATTAAATACACTAAAATGGGACTAACAAAGTATAAATTTGTGTATAAAATATACAAAATAATGAACTCATTAGTTATCTTCGGGATACGCTTTGGTAAGATCGTTAAAGTATATGTAGACTCTCCACTTTCCATTACTTTTGTTTATGACCACCGGGTTGGAGAGCCATTTGGGGAATTGAACTTATTTAATAGACCTTGCCTCCGAAAGTTTTCCCACTTATTACTCCATAATGTTTTCCTTGTCTAGGGTTGTTCGATGAGCCTTTTGTGTAATCGAAAGAATTTTGGGTCCACATGAGGCCAATGTTACATGACTTTGAGATCAATACCAAGCATATCATAAGGATGCTTTGAAAATATCTTGATTTTCTCTAAGAAGAGAAATAAATTCTTTTATTTCTTGATCATTAAGTGTGTTTTCGATCAGAAACTTATTTGTTGGGGTGAGTCGTCGAATATGACCTCTTGTAAGGGTTCCATGACTCTATCTGCAGGGGCCACCCTAGTTTCTTCCACCCCGTCTTCCATACTTTAATTTATACTTAGACGGAGTAGATATTTCCTTGTTCGGCTCATCGGAGATTTCTTTTTCCTTATTTTTCACTTGCTAACATCTGATAGAAGTGATAAAGCATTAACGAGCATCGGCTTGATTACCCCTTATTTCCATTATCCCCTAGTCGGTGAGGTATTTAAGCTTCTTGTGGTAAATGGAAAGGACAACCTTCATGGTGTGAATACATCCTCGTTCGAGGATGGAGTTGTAAGGAAACTCAATGGACATAACAAGTAACTCAATCAACTTTGAGATATTCCCATTTTGAACAGACACAACCACTTTTCCTAGTGTCATAGCCATCTTTCCAGCGAGGCCGACTAAAGGTAAGGTCGCTTATTTTAAATCCTTAACCTTAAGATTAATCTTTTTAAATAATTTCAGATACATGACTTTCGAGTAACTTCCTGTAACAACCCGAGATCTTGGAGGCGATGATTTATTTATTTTGGGAGAAATAAATATTATTTTATTTGGAGATTAATTAAATTGACAATTAAGGTCAAAATTTGAAGTCATTAGAAAGTGTTTCGAATGGCGATTCTGAGGGTGTAGTTGTGTCCGAAAGGGTCAAGAAAGTCAAAATGACTATACTTGGAGTCTATTTAGGTTACGAAATAATTTAGGACCGTTTGACTCGAATTAAAGTTACCGAGTCATTTAAAGTGTGTATTATCATTTAAAGATGTGTATCATGGGAATTAGGTCTTAAAAGCCTATGGGAGAAACATTTCTCCAAAGAGAGAAAGAGAAATAGAAAGAAAGAAAGAGAGAAGAAGAAAGAAGAAGATAAAGAAGGAGAAAAGAGAGAGAAAGTGGAGATTTCCGGTTAATATGCGATCTAGAGGACGAATCAGACCCTACGAACCCGAGGCAAGTGATTAAACTTGCTAAATAATTGTTGTGTATCATTTATTGCATGATTTGTGGATTAAATCTTTGAGTTTTAGGTTTAGTTTATCAAAATCCTAACTTTTGGGTATAATCTTAGATTTGTTATGTAGATCTTTGATTTGAGGATAGAAATTAGTTTAAATGTATTCTAGGATGAATATTAATGATATATATGTGATTGGGTTGAAGAGAAATGAAGATAAGATGATTAGAACAAATTTTGGAATTTTTGGCTTACTAAAAAGTAGCCATTTTCGAGCCTCCAGGTAGGCCGAATCGATTCGGCCCCCTAATCGAATCGATTCGGAAATATGTAGGTGCCTAGGTCTGAGTGATCGAATCGATTTGGACCCCAGCCAAATCGATTCAGCCTGAGACTGAGTCCCAGGTCTGATAACCCGAATCGATTCGCCTTGGAGGCCGAATCGATTCGCTGGGCCGAATCGATTCGGAATTGGCCCGAATCGATTCGGAAACAGGGCTTTTGGGGGAATGTTTTTCTAGGGAGAATTTCATTCCGTTTTGTTCGAGGTTATCGATTGGGAACCTCTATAGGAGTTATTTGGAGTATGTTTTGGAGACTTTTAGAGAGTTTCCCTTATAAGAAATTATTGGAGTCCTATTGACTAAATTTGAGGAATACCGATTAGATATTTTGGTATATTCTAAGTGGGGAATCCCACCTCAATTGGAGATTCTAGTTAGAGATAATAACTAAATTCATAGGAAAGAATGAGAATAACTTAGAGATACCGGATCTTAGGATCCAATCCCAAATGGGATAAATTTAAAGGTTCAAAAAATGCATTGAACCCTATTATGGAAGGAGAATTATAAATGCTAATTGATGTGCATACGGATATAGAAATATCCTTAACGATGATTGAATTAGGAGATGTCTCACACAAATAAGAAATGCTAATTGAGGTGCATTAGGATAAAGAATATCGTTAACTTAAATAGAATTGAGATACAATTCATATTAGAAACGACATGTGAGCTTCAAGCGAGAAATAGTATAGTTTATACTAAGTGGGGAAGATGTGTGAGAAATGACGATTAGTATATCAAGAGGGAAATATACTAAACAATGACATTAATTCTATTGCGCCTAAGAGCGTATCATAAATATGAAAATGATGTGGTAGGTATACCTTATATGATGGTATATCTTTATATTACGTGGTGATGTATGTATACCTTATATGATGGTATATATATATATATAGTGAAGCATACCCCCTCCTTGCTATCATTGGGAAGTTGCGTGTGTAGAGGGTGAGCATCCTGGATCCAAGAGCAAGGTGTGGATATTCCCCAGGTCATAGTCGTCCATGTGATTATTATATGATATACATTATTTATTTTGGGGGTGAGAAGTCATGGGTATGTGTCGTTCTCACCTTCCGGTTAGGAGCTATGATCATTTCCCGGGACGTTGTGTGCGTCAGTTGATCACGATGTGGGTGCCGTTGAACCCCACCAAGTGGCCCCAGTTTGCTACGTGGATGGGCTACTAGAAGATGATAGCATGTGAGCATGAGTCCTCAAGTTATAGCTGGCCCTCAACGACCAATATTGCCAGGATTAGTGTATCAGGGGGGTTACTTGTTTGGATTTCGCCTCGAGGAGACGTCCCACGCACGAACCGCAGTGTAATGTTGGAAATTGGGGAGAAGTTAGTCCTTAATGCTCATATTTATATATATATCACCTATCCCGACTATCGACAGTGCCAGCAGTAGTGTAACGGGGGGGGTCCTTGTTTGGATTTCGCTTCGGCGAGACATCCCACGCATGAAACGTCGTGTACTGTTGAGAATTGGGAATATAAATTAATTAAAATGGAGTGATAATAATTTGGGTTACATGCATCATGTATTTAGGGCATAATGAATCTCGAGGATCAATACGATCAGGAGTAGTGTAACGGGGGGTTCCTTGTTTGGATTTCGCCTCGGCGAGACGTCCCACGCACGAAATGCAGTGCCGTATTGAGAATCGGGAGAAGTTTAGTCCTTAGCACTTGATGCTAATTACTCATATATAATTATATATATGTTTACATGCCAAATGAGGGCATAACTAGAATATATGAAATTCTAGTAAAAGAGAATGTTAATGTATTGTGATGATGTGGTTATGAGGATGATTATGCAACTTTATATGTTCAATAAATGAGCAAATATAAATGGAACTATAACATTAAAGTTAATGTATATGATTTAAAGAGAATAGATAAGTGTAGATTGGGAGATAGGTTAGATGGTTTTAATTAAATATTTCCTTTGGGTTTAAGTTAGATTCATCTACCTAATTAGAATTGGGCATACATTTGGATATCACGTGCATACGTTTAGTTGTGCGCTTTAGTTGAGAGGCGAGTTGAATTATTATGGAGAGTTCGATTCCACCTTAGTCATGTAATAATGCATTTATAATTATTATGCATTTTAATGCACTTGCTATAAAATATTTTCAACTCGGGCTCTGACCCGTTTATATTTTCTCCCTCGATGATTATATATTATATTACTTTAGGTGTTCCTCCACAAGGATGCCATTGATGTTCATCCATCCAGTATTCGTGGAGCTGTGGCAGTAGCGGGCTGTTGCGGCACTTTGTTTTAGTCGACTCCTATCTTTGTATATCTAGATTAGGATTCAGTTTGTATATCGGGTTTATACTAAAGTGTTGTAGATTAACACTTTTATATTTCATTTCTCAGATCATTGTATTGTCTGTTACCCGACAGCTTATTCAGGTATTTCATTGTTGAGATTTTGTTGTACATTGTATCGTACGCTTTTATATTATTGGAGTTTGCAATTATCACTCATCATAGTTAGATGTGTATTGATGGTTATGGTTGCATATTTGGTTTTGTTGTTGTTGTTAAATTAAAGTTTTAAAATTTTGACAATCTACTTTTAATGATTTTGGGTAGTTAGCCTTATATTATTTAGTATTGTCAGTTGATGTTGAGACTGGGCCATCTGAGATACCTGATTTAATATAGTATAGGACTGGCCACCCTTTATTATTTCGAGCGGGTTGTCACACTTCCTTAGTCAACTAGCAGTTTTTTCACATCCCAATGAGCAATCTTGAGAGTGATTACTAATGCATGATGATGCGGAGTTCTGACTTCGACCAGATCTTCCTAGATAAACACTATATATTTATTATAGTCAATATCTTTTGGATATCGGTGTTATCCTGTTGGATTTTTGGCTTGGTCAATTTGGAAGGCCTCTATCACCGCACTGACTTTCTTTTTCCATCTAAACAACATTATGTTGGATCTGGATAGGACTTGAGGCTCCTTGGATAACTATGAATTCATGTCCCATATTATCATTTAGGACATTGGTATACTTCTTGTCATCCTCCGTGATAGTTTTTACACCCTTCTTTTATACATAGTTTTTCAGGTGGCCTACTTGGGCCAACTCTTATAGGTGTGACTTAAGAGTCATGTAGTTCTCCATCTTGTGCCCATGCTTTTTTTAATTGGTGCATATCAGGACGTTTTTCCTCTTAGATGGATCTCTCGTCATCTTCTTTGGCCATTTGAGGAATCTTTGACATTTTCTTTTATTTAGGATCTTGTAAATGGGCTCCTAAAAAATAGTACCGATAACCTAGTAGGCTTTGGGGGGATCTACTTTATCACCGTTCTTGGGTCCACCATTTTAATTCTTGCCCCCATTTTAGGGACATTCTACTTAACGCCATTTTTGGCTATGTTCGAATGACCATTGTCATGTTGAGTCCTAGTGACTACATTTTCTACCTTTTAATATTTTTTTATCATTAACATAAGACCATCGATGGTGCTAGCCTCCTTTTTGGTTGGTATTGGTGTAACATATAGTTATTGGGAAACCTGATCTTGAACGAGGTTACCACGACTTATTTCAAATAATCTTTGACCTCGTTATAGGTTTTTCTGTATCGCCTAATGTATTTGTGCAAGGTTTCCTGGGTCTTATTTCTCATACTCTTCAGGTGGGCACTACTGGTAATGAACCGAGCAATGAACGCCTCTACACACTGCTTGAAATTGTTGACCAACGTGAGTGGTTTCTTTTTAGGCCATTTTTGTGATATATCCACTAGGCTGGATGGGAATGTGTGGCATATGAGTGTGTCGTTATTTTTTAAAAGGGCCATTGCCTTCCGGTACTGGCGGACATGATCAACGGGGTCAGTATTACCATCATAAATCTTTAATATGGGTGTGATAAATTGTTTTGGCAGCTTCGAATCTTCAATTGCTCAAGAGAACAAAGTTTTTATCCAAGTGTTAAGGGCCCTTCTGGCCAGTTCCTTGGTGGACCTTGCCCACGATGAGTGGGGTGATTCATTTTGAATATTGTATTTATTTACCCTTTATACTTATGAATTTTATCCCGCTGAGGTACCTTAATTCCTATATTTATGCTCTTTAATGAGACAACCTTTTTTTTGTATATATATATATATGCTTTGTGAGGTGAAATTGAGCTTTTTTAGGTATTATTGGTACTTAGCGTGAAGTTTGGTCATTGATACAACGTAAATATTGCGTATTTCAAAGTCTTCCTGGATGTTGTAGCCCTTTGAGTTATCTTTGTGTAGCCTCCGACCGTGCCTAATTTTGAGTTATAACGAAGAAGTTACGGCATTTTCCGTAAAGTTGGACAAAGCTACAGCAACCAGACATGTAGGTGTGAATCGATTCGGCTGAAGTGCGAATCAATTTGGCTAAAAGTCCGCAAATTTTATTTTTTAAGTTATTTTTTGGTTGGGTATATGTATGTAAAGATTGTATTAAGTATGGGGAGTCATTTTAACATCATTTTAGGTTAGAAAATCGGATTTTGGAGAGATTTTTGTGGAGCTTTCCCCTCTCCTCCATTTCTATTGGGGTTTTGCCCATTTTTGTATGCAAGTCTACTATTCATTGTCTCCTTTAATATATTTGTTATTCTAGTATAGATTTCCATGCTTTCTTTACATTTCCTTGCCTAGATAACTTGTTTTATTTATTTATTTCTTGGTTTATTTCTTGTTTTCTTCCATTTCCATGACTAGATTAGTTGTTTAGTTCATTAATTTCTTGTTTTATTTATTCATTAGTTATTTTAATTAGCTTAACCATGTGTAGAGAGTAGTTAAATAGGGTTTGGGTCGTGTGTCCGCCATTGATGGGCGTCGAGCTCCAAAAAATAGGTTTTGTATAAAATCACATTTAATTGAAACCTCGCGTATTAAAGTTGGAATATTATGCGTTTAACTTTCTTTGTCATGCAACCTTAGTGTTTAAAGTGATATTTTGAATTTAATCAGCGTGTGACCATTTTCGATTAAATGTTTTATCTCGCAACCTTGAGTTAAATTTCTTCTTGCGTGGTGTTTATAATTAACTAAAAATGCTCTATTAAATTTTTTCGAACCGAAATTCTAATCACTAGTTGTTTAGCCCATAGCGGGGACGCGATCCCAACTCTCATTTTATTAATTCTAGTTTAAAATTAACTAACTTTTCTTTTCTTTTGTCACCATAACAACCAATCACGTTTTTCATTTTTATTCCTGAAACAGTAAATTAATTATAATCTAAAATTCATTCACTCCTGTGGATTCGATCCCTACTTGCTGCTACACTTCAATCTTTAGTGTACCAAGTTGTGTTATTTATTTTGCATTGGGCGTAAACACCCAACGATGTGTTTTAAATTCAAAGTTTACGCCTCATAAAAAATGGCGCCGTTATCGGGGAGTGTGTTTTAGATTGTAATTGTTTTATTATTTCGTAGTATTTTTCCTTTTTCTATGTGTATTCTTTGTTTTAAACTTTTTTGTAGGATTGACTATTTGAGCGCTAAGAAACTTTGATTCACGGTTGCTCACTTTCTTGCTCGGATTCTCCATCTACAAACAATTCGGTAATCATGTCCTACTATTATAGTTATTACCGTCATTCCAATGATTCTTACTTTGGGGATAATTTTCAAGTTTTCCATTTTCAAGATTTTCTTGAGATTGAAAGACTTGAAAGAAATGATCGGAATGAAAATTGTTGTTGGGAGCTTGAGTTGGATTCATTATTCGAATCCAATGACGATTCTTATTCCAATACTTTCGAAGACAAGTTTCAACCAAATGAGGAGTCCGAGGCTCTTGAGTCGAGGAAGCCTACTTTGGAAGAAACTTTTATTCTTTACTCCCAAGGTTTGGAAAGCCTAAATGGTGCTGGAATGAGACTTGGAGCACTTTGCGATGAGATGAATTCTTATGCACAAAACAACGAGGAGGTGGAAACTTGTGTTTCACCTTAATTTTTCAAAGAATTTCTCATCGAATGTGAATATCTCTCCCCCGAAATTCAATCTCCTCCCGAAGATATGTTGATAAAGATTGAATTTATTTCATTACCATATACGTTTTCCATCATTGAACCATTAGAATTTGCGGTTGATTCCTATAAGTCGGTAGAAACTTTTAAAACTTCTTCACCTTTTGCCGACGAGGACTCTTTGTCGAACTTGTTTTCTATGTTGGATGTTATCCCCATGTGTGCACCATCTTCCATTCCAGTTCAAAGACCTTTGGGAGATGAGTAGATTTTTCTTGGAGCTCAAGTGTATCTTTCCCCCTTGTTATCCAAATCCCCCATTACCCCACTAATTTTTTTAATTGATGATGGTTCATTTCTTACGCCTTACACGTACCTTCCATTGTTCAAACGCCTTACACGTACCTTTCGATAACAATGATTTGCGTATTACATGATGCACGATTCACGCTCGTCAGTCTCATTTCGAGAAAGTTTTGTCATAAAGCTCAATTCAAGGGCATTTTAGTCATGTTATTCATTTTAGCATTTGGGTTTCTGGACCCAAGTCTTTACAAAAGTGTATCCTTCTATGTTATCTTTGCGTAGCCTCTGACTACGAATCATTAAAATCTATAACGGAGAAGTTATGGCATTTTTCAAATGTGGATCCAAGAAACAAACAAGATAACAAATAAGAATTTATAACTTAAGGGTTTGAATCAATTCCACCTCTGCTTCGAATGGATTTGACCCTTGACAAATCTATCTTTCCCCTGTAACGAATCGATTTGGATTTTGATCAAATCGATTTGGCTCCTTTTTTACAAGTTTGCCATTAGGATTTATGTTTATATAGTTTCTCCCCTTTTTAATTCAGATATCTTTCATTTTGTATTAGAATAGTTTAGGGCTTGGTTGGTGTTAGGATCTTTCCTCTGTTCTTTCTCCAAGGGTTTATGTGTAAGGTTACTATTCATCATCTTCTCTTTATTTCTTTCTTTCCTTTATTTTCATGCCATTTAATATGATTTCCACTTAAGTTATTTTAGATTGAAATTGATTGAACTCACCTTGAATTAATGAGTATTTTTCTTTGGTAATGGATTACATTAGTTTTAATCGGTTAGGTTGTTCTCGATTTTGCGCCCAGGAGATTTAATTGTGCATATCATGTATATGTCGTAATTACGACCTTGCGTGTATAATCTTGGGAATATTTGTTGATGCCAAAATCAAATAAATCTTTTATAACAATTTATGGAGTGATAACTTTAGATTTGATTAATTGATGAAATGATATTTATTCTTGATAAACTTGTCTTTCCATGTAACCATTTATACTAATTAACCCAAGGTGAGGGATATTATTCTCAATCTATAGTTTTTACTCATTTTGTTTCATCACACGTCTAGATTAATATCTTGTTAAAACAATCACCTTTTACACTTTTATTCAGAAGTAATAAGTCAATTAACGTCTAGCTACATTCCATGTGGATTCAATACCTAGACTAGACGTTATACTCCCGTAAAGAGTGTAGTCCTAGTTTAGGTTTTTCCATAGTCAATGGGAGTCAAAAGCAACGACTGGTGTAGTAACACATGCGCTCGATTTTCCCATGTTATCTGTGGCCATCCCCGGTATATATCCCCTCGCGGAGGGAGAGGATCCCTCTAGGTCCCGCGCGTCCCTCTCAGAAGTGCTTCGGCCGGCATCGGTGAATGAGGTAAAAAATGTAGAGGGATAGAGTCTCCAGTCTATTTTACTCAAAACAGACAAAAGAAAGGGGATCCATCCTGAAGGACAACATCCAAATACATACTGATACATACGAAACCAAAAATGATTAAAAAGGGGTCCGAAGGCTAAGTTACGAAATGGGAAGGTGTTAGGCACTCATTCCGCCCTTACGGTCTCTCATGGGTTGTTGCTATTTTCCTTTATTTCCCCGTGATATGTGTGCATGTGTATACATAGTGGAGATAGGAATCATTGACTTGTATCATGGAAGAGATAAAGAGAGTCATCCACAGGAATGTTAAAGCTGGTCAAAGCCAATTCTGAGGGCTTAAAGATGAGGGTGACCGATTCTGTGGGTCAAAGCCAATTCTGCGAGCATGAAGATGAGGGTGGCCGATTCTGCGGGTCGAAGCCAATTCTGTGGGCTTGAAGATGAGGGTGAACGATTCTACGGTTCGAAGCCAATTCTTCGGGATTGAAGGAACATGTTGGTGATGGTCATAAAGGAAGTAATGACCAAAGCAATGATGGGTGCAATAAATTCTATGAGTCGAAGACAATTCGGAGGGCTTAGGTTCTGATGACCAATTCTGCAGGTCGAAGCCAATTCTGTGGGCTTAAGGTGAGATAACAAAATTCTATGGGTTGAAGCCAATTCTGTGGGGTTAAGTTAGATGATCAATTCTGCGGGTCGAAGCCAATTTTATGGGCTCAAGGTGAGATGACCAATTCTGCAGGCTTTAGGTGAGATGACAAACTCTTCGGGACGAATCCAATTCTACGGGCTTAAGGTGGGATGACCAATTCTGCGGGCTTAAGTTCAGATGACCAGTTCTGCGGGTCGAAGCAAATTCTATGAGCTTTAGGTGAGATGACCAATTATGCGGGTCGAAGCCAATTTTGTGGGCTTAAGTTGACATGACCAATTCTGTGGGCTTAAGGTGAAATGACCAATTCTGCGGGTCAAAGCAAATTCTGCAGGCTTTAGGTGAGATGACCAATTCTGCAGGTCGAAGCCAATTCTGCAGGCTAAAGTTGTGATGACCAATTCTGCGGGTCGAAGCCAATTTTGCGGGCTTAAGGAGAAATGGCCAATTCTACAGGTCATAGCCAATTCTATGGGCTTTAGGTGAGATGATCAATTCTGCGGGTCGAAGCAAATTCTACGGGCTTAAGTTGAGATGACCAATTCTGCCGGTCGAAGCCAATTCTGTGAGCTTTAGGTGAGATGACCAATTCTGCGGGTAGAAGCAAATTCAGCGGGCTTAAGTTGAGATGAACAATTCTGCGGGTCGAAGCCAATTCTGCGAGCATAAGGTGAAATGACCAATTCAACGGGCTTTAGGTGAGATGACCAATTCTGCGGGCCTAAGTTGAGATGACCTATTCTGCGGCTCGAAGCCAATTCTTCGGGCTTTAGGTGAGATGACCGATTCTGCAGGTTGAAGCCAATTTTGTGGGCTTAGGTTGAGATGGCCAATTCTGCGGGTCGAAGCCAATTTTACGGGCTAAGGTGAGATGATCGATTCTGCGACTGCGGAGTTAAGTTGACATGACCAATTCTGCGGGTTGAAGCGAATTTACGAGCTTTAGGTGAGATGACCAATTCTGCGGGTCAAAGCCAATTCTACGGGCTTAATTTGAGATGACCAATTATATGGGTCAAAGCCAATTCTGTGGGCTTAAGGTGAAATGACCAATTTTGCGGGTCGAAGCCAATTCTGCAAGCTTAAGGTGAAATGACCAATTCTGTGGGTCGAAGCCAATTCTATGGGCTTAAGGTGAAATGATCAATTCTGTGGGCATTAGGTGAGATGACCAATTCTACGGGTCGAAGCCAATTCTGCGGGCTTAAGTTGAGATAACCAATTCTGCGGGTCGAGGCCAATTCTGAGGGATTTAGGTGAGATGACCAATTCTGCGGGTCGAAGCCAATTCTGCAGGCTTAAGTTGAGATGACCAATTCTACGGGTCAAAGCCAATTCTACGGGCTTAAGGTGAAATGGCCAATTCTGTGGGTCGAAGCCAATTCTGCGGGCTTTAGGTGGAATGACCAATTATGCGGGTCAAAGCCAATTCTGCGGGCTTAAGTTGAGATGATGAATTCGGCAGGCCGAGGCCAATTTTGCGGGCTTTAGGTCAGATGACTAATTTTTCGGGTCGAAGCCAATTCTGTGGGCTTAAGTTGAGATGTCCAATTATGTGGGTCAAAGCCAATTCCGCGGGCTTAAGACGAAATGACCAATTCTGCAGGCTTTGGGTGAGATGATCAATTCTGCAGGTTGAAGACAATTATGCGGGCTTAAGTTGAGATGAATAATTTTGCGGGTCGAAGCCAATTCTGTGTGCTTTAGGTGAGATGACCGATTCTGTGGGTCGAAGCCAATTATGCGGGCTTAAGTTGAGATGACCAATTCTGCGGCTCGAGGCCAATTCTGCGAGCTTTATGTGAGATGACCAATTCTGTAGGTTGAAGCCAATTCTGTGGGCTTAAGTTGAGATGACCAATTATACTTGTCGAAGCCAATTCTTCAGGCTTAAGCTCTAATGACCAATTTTGTGGGTCAAAGCCAATTCTGCAGGCTTAAGGTGAAATGCCCAATTATGCGGGTCGAAGCATATTCCGTGGGCTTTAGGTGAGAAGAACAATTCTGCTGGTCGAAGCAAATTCTGCGGGCTTAAGTTAAGATGATGAATTCAGCGGGTCGAAGCCAATTCTGTGGGATTTAGGTGAGATGACTGATTTTGCGGGTCGAAGCCAATTCTATGGGCGTTAGGTGAGATGACCAATTATGCGGGCTTAAGTTAAGATGACCAATTTTGTGGGTCGAAACCAATTCTGAGGGCTTTAGGTGAGATGATCGATTCTGCGGGTCGAAGTCAACTCTACGGGCTTAAGTTGAGATGACAAATTCTGTAGGTTGAAGCCAATTTTGCGGGCTTTAGGTGAGATGACCAATTCAGCAGGTCGAAGCCAATTCTGAGGGCTTAAGTTGAGATGACCAATTCTACGGGTCGAAGCTAATTCTGAGGTCTTAAGTTGAGATGACCAATTCTGCGGGTCGAAGGTAATTCTGATGGCTTAAGGTTAGATGACCAATTCTGTGGGTCAAAGCGAATTCTGCTGGCTTAAGGTGAAATGACAATTCTGCGGGTCGAAGTCGATTCTACGGGATTTAGTTGAGATGACCAGTTCTACCAGTCGAAGACAATTCTGTGGGCTTAAGGTGAGATGACGAATTCTACAGGTAGAAGCCAATTCTACGGGCTTAAGGTGAAATGACCAATTCAGCGGCTCAAAGAAAATTCCGCGGGCTTAAGGATGAGATGACCACTTTCGTGGGTCGAAGCCAATTCTTCGAGCTTAAGGATGAGATAACCAATTCTGTGGGTCGAAGCCAATTCTACGGGCTTAAGGTGAAATGACCAATTCTGCTGGTCGAATCCAATTCTCTGGGCTTAAGTTGACATGACCAATTCTGCGAGTCGAAGCCAATTTTGCGGGCTTTAGGTTAGATGACCATTTCTACGGGTCGAAGACAATTCTTCGGGCTTAAGGTGAAATTACCAATTCTGCGGGTCGAAGCCAATTCTATGGGCTTAAGGTGAAATGACCAATTCTGCGAGTCGAAGCCAATTCTGCGGGCTTTAGGTGAGAAGACCAATTATGCGGGTTGAAGCCAATTCTGCGGGCTTAAGTTGAGATGACCAATTCTGCGGGTCGAATACAATTCTACAGGTTTAAGGTGAGATGACCAATTATGCGGGGCAAAGATAATTCTGCGGGCTTAAGTTGAGATGACCAGTTCTATGTGTCGAAGCCAATTCCGCGGGCTTAAGGTAACATAACCCATTCTGCGGGTCGCAGCAAATGCTGTGGGCTTAAGGTGAAATGACCAATTCTGCGGGTCGAGACCAATTATGCGATCTTTAGGTGAGATGAACGATTCTGTGAGTCGAAGTCAATTCTGTGGGCTTAAGTTAAGATGACCAATTCTGTAGGTCAAAGCCAATTTTGCGGGCTTTAGGTGAGATGACCAATTCAGCGGGTCAAAGCCAATTCTGAGGGCTTTAGTTGAGATGACCAATTTTATGGGTCGAAGCTAATTCTGAGGGCTTAAAATGAGATGACCAATTATGCGGGTCAAAGCCAATTCTGCTGGCTTAAGGTGAGATGACAAATTCTGCGGGTCGAAGCCAATTCTGCGGGCTTTAGTTGATATGACCAGTTCTATGAGTCGAAGACAATTCTTTGGGATTAAGGTGAGATGACCAATTCTGCAGGTCGAAGCCAATTCTACGGGCTTAAGGTGAAATGACCAATTCAGCGGGTCAAAGATAAAGCCACAGGCTTAAGAATGAGATGACCAATTCTGCGGGTCAAAGCCAATTCTAGGGGCTTAAGGATGAGATAACCAATTCTGTGGGTCGAAGCCAATTTTGCGGGCTTTAGGTGAGAAGATCAATTCTATGACTCGAAGCCAATTCTATGGGCTTAAGTTGAGATGAAAAATTCAGCGGGTCAAAGACAATTTTACGGGCTTAAGGTAAGATGACCAATTATGCGGGTCGAAGCCAATTCTACGGGTTTTTAGTGGAGATGACCAGTTCTGCGAGTCGAAGCCAATTCTGCGGGCTTAAGGTGAGATGACCAATTCTACTGGTCGAAGCCAATTTTGCGGGCTTAAGGTGAAATGACCAATTTTGCGAGTCAAAGCCAATTCTACGGGCTTAAGGTTAAATTGCCAATTCTGTGGGTCGAAGCCAATTTTGCGGGCTTAAGGATGAGATGACCAATTCTGCTAGTCGAATCCAATTCTGTGGCCTTATGGTGAGATGAACAATTTTGCGGGTCGAAGCCAATTCTGCGGGCTTAACGATGAGATGACCAATTCTGCGAGTCGAAGCCAATTCTACGGGCTTAAGTTGAGATGACCAATTCTATGGGTCGAAGACAATTTTGGGTGCTCTAGGTGAGATGACGCATTATGCGGGTCGAAACCAATTATGTGGGTTTATATTGAGATTACCAATTCTATGGGTCGAAGCCAATTATGCGGGCTTAAGGTGAAATGTTCAATTCTGCGGGTCGAAGCCAATTTTGTGGGCTTTAGTGGACATGACCAGTTCTGCGAGTAGAAGCCAATTCTGCGGGCTTAAGGTGAGAGGACTAATTCTGCTGCTCGAAGCCAATTCTGCGGGCTTAAGGTGATATGACCAATTATGCTAGTCGAAGCCAATTCTGCGGGCTAAAGGTGAAATGACCAATTCTGCGGGTCGAAGCCAATTCCGCGGGCTTAAGGTGAGGTGACCAATTCTGCGGGTTGAAGCTAATTCTGCGGGCTTAAGGAAGAGATGACCAATTCTGCGGGTCGAAGCCAATTCTGCGGGCTTACGGTGAAATTACCAATTATGCGGGTTGAAGCCAATTATGCGGGATTAAGTTGAGATGACCAATTATGTGGGACGAAGCCAATTTTGTGGGCTTTAGGTGAGATGACCAATTCTGCGGGTTGAATCCAATTCTGCGGGCTTAAGTTGAGATGACCAATTCTACGGGTCGAAGCCAATTCTGCGGGCTTAAGGTGAAATGACCAATTCTGCGGTTCGAAGCCAATTCGGCGAGCTTTAGGTGAAATGATCAATTATGCAGTTCGAAGCCAATTCTGCGGGCTTTAGGTGAGATGACCAATTATGCGGGTCGAAACCAATTTTGCGGGCTTAAGTTGAGATGACTAATTCTACAGGTCGAGGCCAATTTTATGGGCTTTGGGTGAGTTGACCAATTATGCGGGTCGAAGCCAATATTGCGGGCATAAGTTGTGATGACCAATTCTACGGTTTTAAGCCAATTCTGCGGGCTTAAGGTGAAATGACCAATTCTGTGGGTCGAAGACAATTCTGCGGACTTAAGGTAAAATGACCAATTCTGTGGGTCGAATCCAATTGTGCGGGCTTTAGGTGAGATGACAAATTCTGTGGGCTTTAGGTGAGATGTCTGATTCTTAGGGTCAAAGCCAATTCTTCGGGCTTAAGTTGAGATGATCAATTATGTCGGTCGAGGCTAATTCTGCGAGCTTTAGGTGAGATGACCCATTTCGCAGGTCGAAGCCTATTTTGCGGGCTTAAGTTGAGATGACCTATTTTGCGGTTCGAAGCCAATTCTGCGTGCCTTAGGTGAAATGACCGATTCTGTGGGTCGAAGATAATTCTGCGAGCTTAAGTTGACATGACCAATTCTTCGGGTCGAAGCCAATTTTGCGGGCTTTAGGTGAGATGACCCATTGTGCGGGTCGAAACCAATTATGCGAGCTTAAATTGAGATGACCAATTCTGCGAGTCGAAGCCAATTCTGTGGGCTTAGGGTGAAATGATCAATTCTGCGGGTTGAAGCCAATTCTGCGGGCTTTTAGTGGAGATGACCAGTTCTGCGAGTCGAAGCCAATTCTGCGGGCTTAAGGTGAGATGACCAATTATGCTGGTCGAAGCCAATTTTGCGGGCTTAAGGTGAAATGGCCCATTTTACGAGTCGAAGCCAATTCTACTGGCTTAAGGTTAAATTACCAATTCTGTGGGTCGAAGCCAATTCTGTGGGCTTAAGGATGAGATGACCAATTCTGCTGGTCGAATCCAATTCTGCGGCCTTAAGGTGAGATGACCAATTTTGCGGGTCGAAGCCAATTCTACGGGCTTAAGGATGAGATGACCAATTCTACGAGTCGAAGCCGGTTCTACGGGCTTAAGGTGAGATGACCAATTCTGCAGGACGAAGCCAATTATGCGGGCTTTAGGTGAGATAACCAATTATGTGGGTCGAAGCCAATTCTGCGGGCTTAAATTGAGATGACCAATTCTGCGGGTCGAAGCCAATTCTACGGGCTTAAGGTGAAATGACCAATTCTGCGGGTCGAAGCAAATTATGCAGTCTTAAGGTGAAATGACCAATTCCGCGGGTCAAAGCCAATTCTGTTGGCTTAAGGTGAAATGACCAATCCTGTGGGTCGAAGCCAATTCTGCGGGCTTTAGGTGAAATGACTAGTTATGAGGGTGGAAGCTAATTCTGCAAGCTTAATTTGAGATGACCAATTCTGTAGGTCGAGGCCATTTTTACGGGCTTTAGGTGAGATGACCAATTTTGCGAGTTGAAGCCAATTTTGTGGGCTTAAGTTGAGATGACCAATTCTACGGGTTGAAGCCAATTCTACAGGCTTAAGGTGAAATGACCAATTCTGCGGGCTTAAGGTGAAATGACCAATTCTGTGGGTCGAAGCCAATTCTACGGGCTTTAGGCGAGATGACCAATTCTGCGGATCGAATCCAATTCTGTGGGCTTAAGTTGAGATGACCAATTCTACGGGTCAAATCCAATTCTGCGGGCTTTAGGTGAGATGACCAATTATGAGGGTCAAAGCCATTTCAGCAGGCTTAAGTTGAGATGACCAATTATGTCCGTCAAGGCCAATTTTGAGGGATTTAGGTGAGATGACCCATTCCGCGGATCGAAGCCAATTCTGCGGGTTAAAGTTGAGACGAACAATTTTGCGGTTCGAAGCCAATTTTGCGGTCCTTAGGTGAGATGACCGACTCTGCGGGTCAAAGCCAATTATGTGGGCTTAAGTTGAATGACCAATTCTGCGGGTCGAAGACAATTTTGCGGGCTTCAGGTGAGATGACCCATTCTGCGGGTCAAAACCAATTATGTAGGCTTAAGTTGAGATGACCAATTCTACTGGTCGAAGCCAATTCTGTAGGCTTAAGGTGAAATGATCAATTCTAAAGGTCCAAGCAAATTCTGTGGGCTTTAGCTGAGATGACCAGTTTTGCGAGTCGAATCCAATTCTGCAGGCTTAAGGTGAGATGACCAATTCTGCTAGTCGAAGCGAATTCTGCGAGCTTGAGGTGTAATGACCAATTCTACGGGTTGAAGCCATTTCTATGGGCTTAAGGTGAAATGACCAATTTTGCGGGTGGAAGCCAATTCCGCGGGCTTAAGGATGAGATGACCAATTCTGCGGGTCATAGCCAATTCTGCGGGCTTCAGGTGAGATGACCAATTCTGAGGGTCGAATCCAATTCTGCGAGTTTAAGGATGAGATGACCAATTATGCGGGTGGAAGACAATTCTGTGGGCTTAAGGTGAAATGACCAATTTTGAGGGCTTAAGTTGAGATGATCAATTATGCGGGTCGAAGCCATTTTTGCGAGCTTTAGGTGACATCACCAAGTCTGCGGGTCGAGCCAATTCTGCGAGCTTAAGTTGAGATGACAAATTCTGCAGGTCGAAGCCAATTCAGCGGGCTTTACGTGAGAGGACCAATTATGTGGGTCAAAACCAATTCTGCGGGCTTAAGTTAAGATGAATAATTCTACGGGTCGAAGCCAATTCTGCGGGCTTTAGGTGAGATGACCAATTCTGGGAGTCGAAGCCAATTCAGCGGGCTTAAGTTGAGATGCCCAATTCTGCAGGTCGAGGCCAATTATGTGGGATTGAGGTGAGATGATGAATTCTGCGGTCTTTAGGTGAGATGACCGGTTTTGCGAGTCGAAGACAATTTTGCGCGCTTTAGGTTAGATGACCAATTCTACGGGTTGAAGCAAATTTTATGAGCTTTAGGTGGGATGACCAATTCTGCGGGTCGAAGACAATTTTGTGGGCTTATGTTGAGATGACCAATTCTGTAGGTCGAAGCCAATTCTGCGGGCTTAAGCTGACAATTCTGCGGGTCGAAGAAAATTTTGCGGGCTTAAGGTGGAAGGACAAATTTTGTGGGTCGAAGCCAATTCTGCAGGCTTAAGTTGAGATCACCAATTCTGCAGGTCGAGGGCAATTCTGCAGGCTTTAGGTGAGATGAACAATTCTGCGGGTCGAAGCCAATTCTGCGGGCTTAAGTTGAGATGACCAATTCTGGAGGTCGAAGCCAATTCTGTGGGCTTTACATGAGATAATCAATTTTGCGGGTCGAAACCAATTCTGCGGGCTTAAGATGAGATGACCAATTCTGCGGGTCGAAGCCAATTCTGCGGCCTTTAAGTGAGATGACCAGTTCTACGGGTCAAAGCCAATTCAGCGGGCTTATGTTCTGATGAACAATTCTGCAGGTCGAGGCCACTTCTGTGGGCTTTAGGTGAGATGATGAATTCTGCGGGTCGAAGCCAATTCTGCGGTCTTTAGGTGAGATGACCGGTTTGTGGGTCGAAGACAATTTTGCGCGCTTTAGGTTAGATGACCAATTATACGGGTTGAAGAAAATTTTGTGGGCTTTAGGTGGGATGACCAATTCTGCGGGTCGAAGCCAATTATGTGGGCTTACGTTGAGATGACCAATTCTGCAAGTCGAAGCCAATTCTGCGGGCTTAAGCTGAAATGACCAATTCTGCGGGTCAAAGAAAATTTTGTGGGCTTAAGGTGGAATGACCAATTCTGCGGGTCGAAGCCAATTCTACGGGCTTAAGTTGAGATCACCAATTCTGCAGGACGAGGCCAATTCTGCGGGCTTTAGGTGAGATGACCAATTCTGCGGGTCGAAGCCAATTCTGCGGGCTTTAAGTGAGATGACCAATTCTGCGGGTCGAAGCCAATTCAGCGGGCTTAAGTATCGATGACCAATCCTGCAGGTCGAGGCCACTTCTGTGGGCTTTAGGTGTGATGACGAATTCTGCGGGTCGAAGCCCATTCTGTCGTCTTTAGGATGAGATGACCGATTCTGCGGGTCGAAGACATTTTTGCGCGCTTTAGGTGAGATGACCAATTCTGCGGGTCGAAGCCAATATTGCGGGTTTTGGGTGAGATGACCAATTCTGCGGGTCGAAGCCAATTCTGTGGGCTTAAGTTGAGATCACCAATTCTGCGGGTCGAGCCCAATTCTGCGGGCTTAAGCTAAAATGACAAATTCTGCGGGTCGAAGACAATTTTGTGGGCTTAGGTGAAATTACCAATTTTGTGGGTCAAAGTCAATTCTGGGGGCTTAAGGTGAAATGACCAATTCTCGAGGTTTAGGTGAGATGAACAATTATGTGGGTCGAAGCCAATTCTGTGGGCTTAAGTTGAGATCACCAATTTTGCGGGACGAGGATAATTTTGCGGGCTTTAGGTGAGATGACCAATTCTACTGGTCGAAGCCAATTTTGCGGGCTTAAGTTGAGATGATCAATTCTGCACGTCGAAGGCAATTCTGCGGGCTTAAGGTGAAATGACCAATTCTGCGGGTTTAAGCCAATTCTGCGGGCTTAAGGTGAAATGACAAATTCGGCGGGTTGAAACCAATTATGCGGGCTTTAGGTGAGATGAAAAATTATGCGGGTCGAAGCCAATTCTGCCAGCTTAAGTTGAGATGAGCAATTCTACAGGTCGAGGCCAATTCTGCGGGCTTTAGGTGGGATGACCAATTATGCGGGTCGAAGCCAATTCTACGGGATTAAGTTGAGATGACCAATTCTGCGGGTCTTAGCCAATTCTGCGGGCTTAAGGTGAAATGACCAATTTTGCGACTCAAAGCCAATTCTACGGGCTTTAGGTGAGATGACCAATTCTGCCGATCGAAGCCAATTCTGTGGGCTTAAGTTGAGATGACCAATTCTACGGGTCGAAGCCAATTCTGCGTGCTTTAGGTGAGATGACCAATTCTACGGGTCAAAGCGAATTATGCGGGCTTAAGTTGAGAAGACCAATTCAACCGGTCGAGGACAATTCTGCTGGCTTTAGGTGAGATGGCCAATTCTGCGGGCTTAAGTTGAGATGACCAATTCTGCGGGTCGATGGCAATTAAGTTGGATTAAGGTGAAATGTCCAATTCTGCGGGTCGAAGCCAATTCTGCGAGCTTAAGGTGAAATGACCAATTTTGCGGGTCAAAAGTAATTTTCTGCGCTTTAGGTGAGATGACCAATTTTGTGGGTCGATGCCAATTTTGTGGGCTTTAGGTGAGATGGCCAATTCTGCGGGTCGAAGTCAATTCTGCGGGCTTAAGCAGAAATGACCAATTCTGCGGGTTGAAGACAATTCTGCAGGCTTAAGGTGAAATGACCAATTCTGTGGGTCGAAGCCAATTCTGCGCGCTTAAGGTGAAATGACCAATTCTGCGGGCTTTAGGTGAGATGAACAATTCTGCGGGCTTAAGATGAGATCATCAATTCTGTGGGTCGAGGCCAATTCAGCCGGCTTTAGGTGAGATGAAAAATTCTGCGGGTCGAAGCCAATTCTACGGGCTTAAGTTGAGATGACCAATTCTGCAGGTCGAAGCCAATTCTGCGAGCTTAGGGTGAAATGACCAATTCTGCGGGTCGAAGCTAATCTTTGGGTTTAAGGTGAAATGACCAATTCTACAGGTCAATGCCAATTCTGCAGGCTTTAGGTGAGATGACCAATTCTGTAGGTGGAAGCCAATTCTACGGGCTTAAGTTGAGATGACCAATTCTGCGGGCTTTAGGTGAGATGACCAATTTAGCAGGTCGAAGCTAATTCTGCGAGCTTAAGTTGAGATGACCAATTCTACGGGTCGAAGACAATTATGCAGGCTTAAGGTGAAATGACCAATTCTATGGGCATAAGGTGAAATGACCAATTCTGCGGATCGAAGCCAATTCTGCGCATTTTTGGTGAGTTGACCAATTCTGCGAATCGAAGCCAATTCTGCGGGCTTAAGTTGAGATGGCAATTCTTCTGGTCAAAGCCAATTCTGTGGGCTTTAGAAGAGATGAACGATTCTACGAGTCAAAGCCAATTCTGAGGGGTTAAGTTGAGATGACCAATTTTGCAGGTTGAAGCCAATTTTGCGGCCTTTAGAAGAGATGACCCTTAATGCAGGTCGAAACCAATTCTGCGGGCTTAAGTTCAAATGACCAATTATGCGGGTCGAAGCCAATTCTGCGTGCTTAAGGTGAAATTATCAATTATGCGGGTCGAAGCCAATTCTGCGAGCTTTAGTTGAGATGACCAGTTCTGCGAGTTTAAGCCAATTCTGCGAAATGACCAATTCTGGGGGTCGAAGACAATTTTGCGGGCTTAAGGTGAAATGACCAATTCTGCGGGTCGAAGCCAATTTCGTAGGCTTAAGGATGAGATGACCAATTTTACGGGTCGAAGCACAGGCTTAACGTGAGATGACAAATTCCGCGGGTCGAAGCCAATTCTACGGGTTTAAGGATGAGATGACCAATTCTACGGGTCGAAGCCTATACTGCAGGCTTAAGGTGAAATGAATAATTTTGTGGGTCGAAACCAATTCTGAGGGCTTAGGTTGAGATGATCAGTTCTGCGAGTCAAAACCAATTATGTGGGCTTAAGGTGAGATGACCAATTTTGCTGGTCGAAGCCAATTCTGCGGGCTTAAGGTCAAATGACCAATTCTGCTGGTCGAAGCCTATTTTTCGGGCTTAAGGTGAAATGACCAATTCTGCGGGTCGAAGCCAATTCCATGGGCTTAAGAATGAGATAACCAATTCTGTGGATCGAATCCAATTCTGTGGGATTAAGGTGATATGACAAATTCTATGGGTTGAAGCCAATTCCGCGGACTTCAGGATGAGATGACCAATTCTGCGGGTCCAAGCAAATTCTACGGGCTTAAGGTGAAATGACCAATTCTGCAGGTCGAAGTTAATTCTGCGGGATTAAATTGAGATGACCAATTCTGCAGCTCAAAGCTAATTTTGCGGGCTTTAGGTGAGATGAACAATTTTGCGGGCTTAAGTTGAGATGACCCATTCTGCGGGTCGAAGCCAATTCAGCGAGTTTAAGGTGAAATGACCAATTCTGCGGGTCGAAGCTAATTCTATGGGTTTTAGGTGAGATGGAAACTTCTGCGGGTCAAAGCCAATTCTGCAGGCTTAAGTTGAGATGACCAATTATGTGGGTTGAAGCCAATTTTGTGTCCTTTAGGTGAGATGACCCTTTCTGCGGGTCGAAACTAATTTTGCGGGTTTAAGTTCAAATGACCAATTATGCCGGTCGAAGCCAATTCTGCGAGCTTAAGGTGAAATGATCAATTCTGCGGGTCAAATCCAATTATGCGGGCTTTAGTTGAGATGACCAGTTCTGCGAGTTTAAGCCAATTCTGCGGGCTTATGGTGAAATGACCAATTCTGCGGGTCAAGCTGATTTTGCGGACTTAAGGTGAAATCACCAATTCTATGAGTCGAAGCCAATTCCGCAGGCTTAAGGATGAGATGACCAATTCTGCGGGTCAAAGTGCGGGCTTAAGGTGAGATGACAAATTTTATGGGTCGAAGCCAATTCTGCGGGTTTAAGGATTAGATGACCAATTCTGCGGGTCGAAGCCTATACTGTAGGCATAAAGTGAACTGACCAATTTTGTGGGTTGAAACGAATTCTGCAGTCTTAAGTTGAGATGACCAATTCTGCAGGTCGAAGCTAATTTTGTGGGCTTTTGGTGAGATGACCAATTCTGCGGGTCGAAACAAATTCTACATGCTTTAGGTGAGATGGCCAATTCTGTGGGACTAAGCCAATTCTGCGGGCTTAAGTTGAGATGACCAATTTTGTGGGTCAAAGCTGAGTCTGCGGGCTTTAGGTGAGATGACCGATTCTGAGGGTCCAAGCCCATTCTACGGGCTTACGTTGAGATGGTCAATTCCGCGGGTCGAGGCCAATTCTGCGGGCTTTAGGTGAGATGACCAATTCTGCAGGTTGAAGCCAATTCTGTGGGTCGAAGACAATTATGCGGGCTTAAGGTGAAATGACCAATTCTGGGGGTCGAGGCCAATTCTGCGAGCTTAAGGTGAAATTACCCATTCTGTGAGTCAAAGCTAATTCTTCGGGCTTTAGGTGAGATGACCAATTCTGCGGATCGAAACCAATTTTGCAGGCTTAAGTTGAGATGACTAATTCTTCGAGTGGAAGCCAATTCCGTGGGATTTAGAAGAGATGACCGATTATGCGGGTCAAAGCCAATTCTGTTGGCTTAAGTTGAGATGACCAATTCTGCGGGCTTAGGTGAGATGACCCATTCTGCGGGTCGAAGCTAATTCTACGGGCTTAAGTTCAGATGACCAATTTTGTGGGTCGAAGCCAATTTTATGGCCTTTAGGTGAGATGACCCATTCTACGGGTCGAAACCAATTCTGTGGGTTTAAGTTCAGAACCAATTCTACGGGTCGAAGCCAATTCTGCAGGCTTAAGGTGAAATGATCAATTCTGCGGGTCGAAGGCAATTCTGCGGGCTTAAGTTGAGATGACGAGTTGTGCAAGTCGAAGCCAATTCTGTGGGCTTAAGGTGAGATGACCAATTCTGCTGGTCGATGCGAATTCTGCGGGCTTAAGGTGAAATGACCAATTCTGCGGGTCGAAGCACTTTTGCGAGTTTTAGGTGAAATGACCAATTCTGCGGGTCGAAGCCAATTTCGTGGACTTAAGGACGAGATGACCAATTCTGTGGGTCAAAGCC
This sequence comes from Sambucus nigra, assembly GCA_949130495.1. NCBI lineage: Eukaryota > Viridiplantae > Streptophyta > Magnoliopsida > Dipsacales > Adoxaceae > Sambucus > Sambucus nigra. The sequence continues at coordinate 116,574,368 of OX422224.1, read as the reverse complement.
AATTCTGCGGGCTTAAGGTGTGATGACAAATTCAGCGGGTCGAAGCCAATTCTGTGGACTTAAGGATGAGATGACCAATTCTGCGGGTCCAGGCGAATTCTGCGGGCTTAAGGTGAAATGACCAATTCTGCAGGTCAAAGATAATTCTGCAGGCTTAAGTTGAGATGACCAATTCTGCAGCTTGAAGCCAATTTTATGGGCTTGAGGTGAGATGACCAATTCTGCGGGCTTAAGTTGAGGTGACCAATTCTGCGGGTCGAAGCCAATTCAGCGGGCTTAAGGTGAAATGACCAATTCTGCGGGTCGAAGCCAATTCTGCGGACTTAGGGATGAGATGACCAATTCTGCGGGTCCAAGCCAATTCTGCGGGATTAAGGTGAAATGATCAATTCTGCAGGTCGAATCCAATTCCACGGGCTTAAGTTGAGATGACCAATTGTGCGAGTCAAAGCCAATTATGCAGGCTTTAGGTGAGATGAGCGATTTTGCAGGTCGAAGCCAATTCTGCGAGCTTAAGTTCAGATGACCAATTCTGCGGGTCGAAGCCAATTTTGCGGGCTTAAATTGAGATGACCCATTCTGCAGGTCGAAGCCAATTCTGGAGGCTTAAGGTGAAATGTTCAATTCTGCGTGTCGAAGCCAATTCTGTGGGCTTTAGTGGAGATGACCAGTTCTGCGAGTCGAAGCCAATTCTGCGGGCTTAAGATGAGATGACCAATTCTGCTGGTCGAAGCCAATTCTGCGGGCCTAAGGTGAAATGACCAATTGTGCGAGTCGAGGCCAATTCTGCGGGCTAAAGGTGAAATGACCAATTCTGCGGGTCGAAGCCAATTCCGCGGTCTTAAGGATGAGATGACCAATTATGCTGGTCGAAGCCAATTCCGCGGGCTTAAGGTGAGATGACCAATTATGTGGGTCAAAGCCAATTCTGTGGTCTTAAGGATGAGATGACCAATTCTGCGGGCTTAAGGTGACATGACCAATTCTGCGGGCTTAAGGTGAAATGACCAATTTTGCGGGTCGAAGCCAATTCTGCAGGCTTTAGGTGAGATGACCAATTGTGCGGGTCGAAGCCAATTCTGCGGGATTTAGGTGAGATGGCCAATTATGCGTGTCGAAACCAATTCTACGAGCTTAAGTTGAGACGACTAATTCTGCAGGTCAAGGCCAATTTTACGGGCTTTGGTCGAGATGACCAATTCTACGGGTCGAAGCCAATTCTGCAGGCTTAAGTTGAGATGACCAATTATGCGGGACGAAGCCAATTTTGTGGGCTTTAGGTGAGATGACCAATTCTGCGGGCTTAAGTTGAGATGAACAATTCTGCGGGTTGAAGGCAATTCTACGGGCTTAAGGTGAAATGACCAATTCTGCGGGTCGAAGCCAATTCTGCGGGCTTTAGGTGAGATGACCAATTTTGTGGGTCGAAGCTAATTCTGTGGGCTTTAGGTGAGATGACCAATTATGTGTGTCGAAACCAATTCTGCGAGCTTAAGTTGAGACCACTAATTCTGCAGGTCGAGGCCAATTTTACGGGCTTTGGGTGAGATGACCAATTCTACGGGTTGAAGTCAATTTTGCAGGCATAAGTTGAGATGACCAATTCTACGGGTTGAAGCCAATTCTGCGGGTTTAAGGTGAAATGACCAATTCTGTGGGTTAAAGCCAATTCTATGGACTTAAGGTGAAATGAACAATTCTGTGGGTCGAATCCAATTCTGCGGGCTTTAGGTGAGATGACCAATTCATCATATCGAAGCCAATTCTACGGGCTTAAGTTGAGATGACAAATTCTGTGGGATTTAGGTTAGATGATCGATTCTACGGGTCAAAGCCAATTCTTCGGGCTTAAGTTGAGATGACCAATTATGTGGATCGAGGCCAATTCTGCGAGCTTTAGGTGAGATGACCCATTCCGCGGGTCGAAGCCAATTCTGCGGGCCTAAGTTGAGATGACCAATTTTGCTGTTCGAATCCAATTCTGCGGGCCTTAGGTGAAATGACTGATTTTGTGGGTCGAAACCCATTTTGCGGGCTTAAGTTGACATGACCAATTCTGCGGGTCGAAGCCAATTTTGCGGGCTTTAGGTGAGATGACCCATTCTGCGCGTCGAAACCAATTCTGCGGGTTTAAATTGAGATGACCAATTCTACGAGTTGAAGCTAATTATACGGGCTTAAGGTGAAATGATCAATTCTGCGGGCTTTAGTGGAGATGACCAGTTCTGTGCGTCGAAGCCAATTCTGCGGGCTTTAGGTGAGAATACCAATTCTGCTGGTCGAAGACAATTTTGCGAGCTTAAGGTGAAATGACCAATTTTGCGAGTCGAAGCCAATTCTGCGTGCTTAAGGTTAAATGACCAATTCTGCGGGCTTAAGTTGAGATCACCAATTCTGCAGGTCGAGGCCAATTCTGCGGGCTTTAGGTGAGATGAACAATTCTGCGGGTCGAATCCAATTCTGCGGGCTTAAGTTGAGATGACCAATTCTGCAGGTCGAAGCCAATTCTGTGGGCTTTACATGAGATAATCAATTTTGCGGGTTGAAGACAATTCTGCAGGCTTAAGGATGAGATGATCAATTCAACGGGTTGAAGCCGATTCTGCGGGCTTAAGGTGAGATGATCAATTCTGCGAGTCGAAGGCAATTATGCGTGCTTTAAGTGAGATGACCAATTCTGCGGGTCGTAGCCAATTCTGCGAGCTTAAATTGAGATGACCAATTCTGCGGGTCGAATCAATTTTGCGGGCTTAAGGTGAAATGACCAATTCTGCGGGTTGAAGCCAATTATGCAGTCTTAAGGTGAAATGACCAATTTCGCGGGTCGAAGCCAATTCTGCTGGCTTAAGGTGAAATGACCAATCCTGCGGGTCGAAGCCAATTCTACGGGATTTAGGTTAAATGACCAATTATGCGGGTCAAAGCCAATTCTGCAGGCTTAATTTGAGATGACTAATTCTGTGGGATGAGGGCATTTTTACGGGCTTAGGGTGAGATGACCAATTCTGTGGGTTGAAGAAAATTTTACGGGCTTAAGTTGAGATGACCAATTCTACGGGTTGAGGCCAATTCTATAGGCTTAGGGTGAAATGACCAATTCTGCGGGTTAAAGCCAATTCTCCGGGCTTAAGGTGAAATGACCAATTCTGCGGGTCGAAGCCAATTTTGCGGGCTTTAGGTGAGATGACCAATTCTGCGGATCGAATCCAATTCTGTGGGCTTAAGTTGAGATGACCAATTCTACGGGTGAAAGCCAATTATGCGGGATTTAGGTGAGATGAACGATTATGCGGGTCAAATCCATTTCAGCGGGCTTAAGTTAAGATGACCAATTATGTCCATCGAGGACATTTTTGCGGGCTTTAGGTGAGATGACCCATTCCGCGGGTCGAAGCCAATTCTGCGGGCTTAAGTTGGGATGAACAATTTTGCGGTTCGAAGTCAATTCTGCGGGCCTTAGGTGAGATGACCAATTCTGCGGGTCGAAGCCAATTCTGCGGGCTTAAGTTGAGATGACCAATTTTGTGGGTCGAAGCCAATTTTACGTGCTTTAGGTGAGATGACCCATTCTGCGGGTTGAAACCAATTATGCGGGCTTAAATTGAGATGACAAATTCTGTGGGTCAAATCCAATTTAGCGGGCTTAAGGTGAAATGTTCAATTATGAGGGTCGAAGCCAATTCTATGGGCTTTAGTGGAGATGACCAGTTCTGCGAGTCGAAGCCAATTCCACGGGCTTATGGTGAGATGACCAATTCTGCTGGTCGAAGCCAATTCTGCGGGCTTAAGGTGAAATGACCAATTGTGCGAGTTGAAGACAATTCTGCAGGCTAAAGGTGAAATGGCCAATTCTGCGGGCTTAAGGATGAGATGACCAATTCTGCAGGTCGTAGCCAATTTTGTGGGATTCAGGTGAGATGACCAATTCTGCGGGCTTAAGTTGAGATAATCAATTCTGCGGGTCGAAGCCATTTTTACGGGCTTTAGGTGAGATGACCAAGTCTGTGGGTCGAGCCAATTCTGTTGGCTTAATTTCAGATGACAAATTCTTCGAGTCGAAGCCAATTCTACGGGCTTTACGTGAGATGACCAATTCTGCGGGCTTAAGTTGTGATGAACAATTCTATGGGTCGAAGCTAATTCTGCGAGCTTTAGGTGAGAAGACCAACTCTGCGGGTCGAAGCCAATTCAGTGGGCTTAAGTTGAGATGCCCAATTCTGCAGGTCGAGTCCAATTCTGTGGGCTTTAGATGAGATGACGAATTCTGCGGGTCGAAGCCAATTCTGTGGTCTTTAGGTGAGATGATCAATTTTTCGGGTCGAAGACAATTTTGCCTGCTTTAGGTGAGATGTCCAATTCTGTGGGTTGAAGATAATTTTGCAGGTTTTAGGTGGGATGACCAATTCTATGGGTCGAAGACAATTCTGTGGGCTTACGTTGAGATGACCAATTCTGCGGGTCAAAGCCAATTCTGTGGGCTTAAGTTGAAATGACAAATTTTGCGGGTCAAAGAAAATTTTACGGGCTTAAGGTGTAATGACCAATTCTGTGGGTCGAAGCCAATTCTGTGGGCTTAAGGTGAAATGACCAATGCTGGGGGTTTAGGTGAGATGACCAATTCTGCGAGTCGAAGCCAATTTTGCGGGCTTAAGTTGAGATCACCAATTCTGCAGGTCGAGGCCAATTCTGAGGGCTTTAGGTGAGATGACCAATTCTGCGGGTCGAAGCCAATTTTGCGGTCTTAAGTTGAGATGACCAATTCTACAGGTCGAAGCCAATTCTGTGGGCTTTACATGAGATGATCAATTTTGCGGGTCAAAACCAATTCTGCGGGCTTAAGTTGAGATGACCAATTCAGCGGGCTTAAGTTGATATGACCAATTCTCTGGGTCGAAGCTAATTTAGTGGGCTTAAGGTGAAATGACCAATTCTGCGGGTCGAAGCCCATTCTACTGGCTTAAGGTGAAATGACCAATTCTGCGGGTCGAAGCCAATTCTACGGGGTTTAGGTGAGATGACAAATTCTGCAGGTCAAAGCCAATTCTACAGGCTTAAGTTGAGACGACCAATTATGCGGGTCGAAGCTAATTTTGTGGCCTTTAAGTGAGATGACCCTTTCTGCGGGTCGAAAGCAATTCTGCGGGCTTAATTTCAAATGACCAATTATGCGGGTCGAAGCCAATTCTGCGAGCTTAAGGTGAAATGATCAATTCTGTGGGTTGAAGCCAATTCTACGGGCTTTAGTTGAGATGACTCGTTCTGTGAGTTTAAGCCAATTCTGTGGGCTTATGGTGAAATGACCAGTTCTGCGGGTCGAAGCCGATTTTGCGGGCTTAAGGTGAAATAAAAAATTCTGCAGGTCGAAGCCAATTCTGCAGGCTTAAGGATGAGATGACCAATTCTACGGGTCGAATCGCGGGCCTAATGTGAGATGAAAAATTCTGCGAGTCAAAGCCAATTCTACGGGTTTAAGGATTAGATGACCAATTCTGTGGGTCGAAGCCTATACTGCAGGCTTTAGGTGAAATGACCAATTTTGTGGGTCTAAGCCAATTATGCGGTCTTAAGTTGAGATGACCAATTCAGTGGGTCGAAGCCAAGTCTGCGGTCTTTAGGTGAGATGACCGATTCTGCGGGTCGAAGCCCATTCTGCGGGCTTAAGTTGAGATGATTAATTCTGCGGGTCGAGGCCAATTCTGCGGGCTTTAGGTGAGATGACCGATTATGCAGGTCGAAGTCAATTCTGCAGGTCGAAGACAATTCTGCGGGCTTAAGGTGAAATGACCAATTCTGGGGGTCGAAGACAATTCTACGGGCTTAAGGTGAAATGACCCATTCTGCGAGTCGAAGCCAATTCTTTGGGCTTTAGGTGAGATTGCCAATTCTGCGGATCGAAGCCAATTCTGCAGGCTTAAGTTGAGATGACCAATTCTTGAGGTGGAAGCGAATTCTTGGGCTTTAGAAGAGATGACCGATTCTGCATGTCAAAACCAATTCTGTGGGCTTAAGTTGAGATGACCAATTCTACCGGTCGAGGCCAATTCTGCGGGCTTTAGGTGAGATAACCCATTCAGCAGGTCGAAGCCAATTCTGCGGGCTTAAGTTGAGATGACCAATTCTGTGATTCGAAGCCAATTCTAAGGGATTTAGGTGAGGTGATAGATTCTGCGGGTTGAAGCCAATTATGCAGGCTTAAGTTGAGATGACTAATTCTGCGGGCCAAATGCAATTTTGCAGCCTTTAGGTGAGATGACCCATTCTGCGGGTCGAAACCAATTCTGTGGGTTAAAGTTCAGATGACCAATTATGCGGGTCGAAGCCAATTCTGCGGGCATAAGGTGAAATGATCAATTCTGCGGGTCGGCGGGCTTAAGTTGAGAAGACTAGTTCTGCGAGTCGAAGCCAATTCTGTGGACTTAAGGTGAGATGACCAATTCTGTTGATCGAAGCCAATTCTGCGGGCTTAAGGTGAAATGACCAATTCGGCGGGTCGAAGCCAGTTTTGCATGCTTAAGGTGAAATGACCAATCCTGCGGGTCGAAGCAAATTTCGTGGACTTAAGGACGAGATGACTAATTCTATGGGTCGAAGCCAATTTTGCGGGCTTAAGGTGAGATGACAAATTCTACGGGTCGAAGCCAATTCTGCGGAATTAAAGATGAGATGACCAATTCTACGGGTCAAGGCGAATTCTGTGGGGTTAAGGTGAAATGACCAATTCTGCAGGTCGAAGTTAATTCTGCGGGCTTAAGTTGAGATGACCAATTCTGCCGCTCGAAGCTAATTTTGCGGGCTTTAGGTGAGATGACCAATTATGCGGGCTTTAGTTGAGATGACCAATTCTGTGGGTCGAAGCCAATTCAGCGGGCTGAAGGTGAAATGACCAATTCTGCGGGCCGAAGCCCATTCTATGGGATTAAGGTGAAATGACCAATTCTGCAGGTCGAAGCCAATTCTACGAGCTTAAGGTGAAATGACCAATTCTGCGGGTCGAAGGCAAATCTGCGGACTTAAGGATGAGATGACCAATTCTGTGGGTCCAAGCCAATTCTGTGGGATTAAGGTGAAATGATCAATTCTGCAGGTCAAAGTTAATTCTGCGGGCTTACGTTAAGATGACCAATTCTGCAGCTCGAAGCCAATTTTGCGGGCTTTAGGTGAGATGGACAATTCTGTGGGCTTAAGTTGACTTGACCAATTCTGCGGGTCAAAACCAATTCAGCGAGCTTAAGGTGAAATGACCAGTTCTGCGTGTCGAACCAATTCTACCGGCTAAAGGTGAAATGACCAATTCTGCTGGTCGAAGCTAATTCTGCGGGCTTTAGGTGAGATGACCAATTATGCGGGTCGAAGCTAATTCCGCGGGCTTAATTTGAGATGACCAATTATGCAGGTCGAGGCCAATTATGCAGGATTTTCCTAAGATGACCAATTCTGCAGGCTTAAGGTGAAATGTCCAATTCTGGGTGTCAAAACCAATTCTGCGGGCTTTAGGTTAGATGGCCAATTCTGCGGATCGAAGCCAATTCTGCGGATTAAAGTTGAGAAGGCTAAGGGTATGTGATCGACTTGAGAAGGAGAAAAATTGGAATTTATTTTCAAAAAATAAAAAGGGAAATTTTTTGGAAAAGGAAGAAAATATTTTTGACATTTTTTAGAAAAAGAGAGAGGAAAGGACGAGAGACGGGTCTCGGGATGATTATTATATTTATTAGGTTCTCACTTATATTAAGTTTACCTAAATGCAAAATGAAATGCCGAACGGGACCCGAGCCTGAAAAAATTGGGTTTACAACATATGTAAAGCTATGGTTGGACTTGTAACTAAGCTCACGGGCAGGGTCCCATTTTAAAAATTGCATGACAATTTAAGCAGCAGGCCGACCCAGAATTTGGGTAGAGTTTCGGGTCGAAATTGGTAATCTAACATGTGTGTCCTAGGCTTGACACCTATATGCAGGTATGCAATTGGTTGGGTTAATTAGAAAGGGTTCCCCCCTTTGGCGTGACTTCCATAATATACATCTTGCTTTTGAAGGAAATCGGTACGTGTGGACAAGCCATTTGATATACCTGAGTAAACGTGATCGTCCCGCTCTATACCTCATGGGGACGGTACATGTGATAACAAATTTGATATAATCGATGTACGTGAATGAGTTCCATGCAATATACCTCCCTCCATGACTTCGATCAAGCTGTACGATGCGGGGGAACCGTTCGATATACATCGAAGGTACTTGGCCAATAGAAGGTGAGAGTCATATCGCTTAGGCAAACTGTGACCTGCCGGACCAGCACCCATCACGAAGTGACTCTCTAGTTATGGTATAAAACTTGGTCAATAGCAATGCCCTTTATTGATGTCGTGTGAACCATGCATGATTATTTTATTAGTATTTTATGGAGAGAGTGTCTTTTTCTTGATCATGCCAAACAGGGAGCAAGGTATAAGTACCAATAGTAAAGCTATACCAAGCATGGATAAGTGATGTGTAACTATCTATAAGTGAGTGTGTGATAAGTGAGCATGGATATATACAAGTGGAGGTGTGTGCTGGTGACACCTAAGCATGGATTTCTAAGTGATGTGTGCAACATATGAATATACGTGATCCTAGGTGCACACGATGTGAAATGTACATGGAGAATCTTCTACAAGTGTGTGAATAGTAGCATAAGCATGAGGTACATATGAAAAATAAAGAGAAACACGCAAATGGGGGGAATATAGAAGAAAATAAAACACCCATGTAAACAAAGTCTAGCCCTCTTAAAAATAGTCCCCAGCGGAGTCGCCACTGTGGCCATCCCGTGCGGGCTCAGCATTCGTTCCGGGGGAAGGAGGAGGATCCCTCGAGAAAGAACTATTTTGCGGTCTCACACCCTTCTCTTCGAAAGGTACTTCGGTCGTCATCAATGTGGGGTGAATGTAAAGAGACAGAGTCACCAGCCTATTTTTCTCAAAACAGGCAAAAGAACAGGTTGCCACTTCGAGAGAGTGACATCAAAGACAAAATTGATGCATACGAAACCAATAGATCGTAGGTCTGAGGGCTAAGTTACGGAATATGAAGGTGTTAGGCACCCATCCCGTCCTTTCGGTCTCTTATGGACAAATGTTAATACTTTCCTTTATCCCCGTGAAGTGTGTGTATGTGTTTATATAATAGAGATTGGAATCGTTCGAACCATACCATGAAAAAGGTGGGGTGAGGTCATCCACGGGAATATTCCCAAAATAATAAATGTAGATGATAGAATATGAGTGTTTAACGCGATATTGATCGTTATTGGGAAACGATAATTTGTGTTGGATGAAATGCGAACAAGCATATTATATATATATATATATATATATATACACATGTATTATAATTATGAAAATGAGGGATTTTGAGAAATTTGGAAAATAAGAGAAGTTGAAAATTTGGATTCGAGTCTCGAATTTTAATTCGGGACACCTACGTAGCCTATAAAGGCATCAAAGTCCACATAGTTAGAATGTAGAATGGGGGTGGGGTTTATTCCATAGATTCGAACGGAAATTTATTGTGTGTGTACGTATAGAAAATGTGTGTTTGGTTTTGGAAAAAGTGTGATGGATAATTCCGTTCGGAATCTACGACTGTAACCCACTTTTATTTGTTTTGAGGTTTTTTACGGAAAGTAAGATATGTGAAATATATTAATAAAAGCGTAGATGTTAATATGTATGAACTAAAATGAAACTAGATTATGAATCTAAAGTAACTTATGAAAGAATATGAGATTTAAAAGAGAATGAAAAGGAATTTAACCTTCCTTGGAGATTTAGCTTGGATCTTGGATGAACTCCTTTGAATGTTGATGGATGTTGATGAGAGAGAGATATTTTCTGAATTGGGTGTGAAAGCATGGGTATTTAGGCTTGAATGGAACTTCTCATATGTAACTTCGCTGATTACGAGAGAATGTTGTTGAGATCACTGATGCTGATGGATTTTTGATGTTTTGGGGGTGAGGTCATGGCCCCTATTTATAGGGAAAATGGGGGTTACTGATCGGCGTACCCTACGGTATGCCAATTGGCACGTCACCCTTAACACTGGGCCGATAGGCAGGGTTCAGGACCTGCTAATTGGCAGTCTCGTGAGGACTTTTCTGGAAAAATGATTGTAGCACACCAATCGTTGATCCAAATCTCACACTAGATATACCATTAGAAAGGTATTTCATATACCTTCGAGAGACCTTTGGACTGCTCCCGGGTCCAAGAGTTGACTTTGGGTCAAATGTGGTTCAGAAGCACACGTCAGTTTTTTAGACGGGAGATCGTCGGACGGAAACGGATCATTCTTCCGTATGGGAAGTCAGAATTACAAACAGGGTGGAATTTTGGAAAGGTTAGGAGATGTATTTCGACATTCAAAAGAGTTTCGCTTAGTTCGGAAAGTAAAACTTGGTCAAACGGGGCTCGAAAGCGTCTAGTGACCTCTCAGAGTAAAAAAGATCTTTCGTTCGTATCGTAGGTCAGCATCGTGCACGAGATGGATTTTTAGAAAGGGTTTTCAGTGTCCTTTATAGATTCATTCAGTCTCATTTGAGTTGAAGAGTTGACTTTGGTCAAACGGAGTCCGGGAGTGCCCGGTGGCCTCCGAATCGATTTTTGAGGGAAAACCGGTCGTTCGTCCGAATGGTTATGCTATTTCAGGCACGGGGTGGACCGTTAAAAAGGGATTCAATTCCCTTTGAATATTTAAATATATTTTTCTCTGACGGTGGAGTTGATTGCGGTCAATTGGGGGCTCGAGAGCACCCGATGGCCTCTGAATCAGTTTTTGGTAGTGAAATGGTCAGTTCGTCTGAACCATTATGTCGATTCAGACACGGGGCAGATCATTGGAAAGGTTATTTAGCCCCATTCAAAGAGCTTTCACTCTGACAAAAGAGTTGACCGGAGTCAAATAGGGCCCGGGGGTGCCCGATGGTATCTATATTGGTACTCGGAGTGCGACCTAGGTTTGCGGTGGAAAGGGGAAGTGCTAGAGGTATAAGGAAAGACTTAGGGTGTCCTAGAATGTGGTGTCTATAGAGCCCCTCGACGGGTGAGCTTATAACAAGTGATAGTCATCTAATAGACACCACATGATGGAGGGAGTTCAGTTTTGCATACCTAAGGGACGTGGATGACCGATTCAGAGGGTCGAGGTCAATTCTGACCTTAAAGAGGTGACGACCGAGGATCGAGGCCAGTTCTGACCTAACTAAGGTGATGATTCAACATTGAGGTCAATGCTGACCTAAAAGATGTGACGACAGAGAACCGAGGTCAATTCTGACCAAACTGAGGTGACGATCTAAGATCGAGGTCAATTCTGACCTAAAATGAGGTGATGACCGAGGATCGAGGTTAATTTGACCTAACTAAGGTGACGATCTAATATCAAGGTCAATTCTGACCTAAAAGAGGTGACAACCGAGGATTGAGCTCAATTCTGTCCTAAAAGAGGTGATGACTAAGAACCGAGGTCAAATCTGACCTAACTGAGGTAACGATCCAAGACTGAGGTCAATTCTGTCCTAAAAAAGTTGACGGCCGAGGACTGAGGTCAATTCTGACCTAACTAAGGTGACGATCCAAGACAGAGGTCAATTCTGACCTAAAAATAGGTGACGATCGAGGACCGAAGTCAATTCTGACCTAACTGAGGTGAAGATCCAAGACCGATGTCAATTCTAACCTAAAATAGGTGTACTTTCCCTTTGGGAAATTTAGGGACTCCAGTGGGGATGAGGATTGGATTTTAGGTTCCGTTGGGGAATAGTAAATATCCAAGGATTTTGTAGCTGGGGGGAAATTTGGAGTGTCCTTTGGAGACGTTATTGGGGAGGATGATTCTCAATAATTCCGCTGGGGGAGTAAAAGATTTTTTCCTTGGGTGAACAAGGTGCTAGAATGGATTTGGCAATTTTAGGAATTTTTCAAGAATTGCTCGGGATTTTTTAGTATTTTTTCGAACTTTTTGTACGAAACTTTAAAGGGTGTGCCGACCGGCATGGATGGTGTAGGTCCTCAAAATATAACTTTCAACAAAAACTTTTCTTGAGCGGAATTAAGTTAAGGATGAATGCAAACCAATTTTATCTTTTTATGAAAAACTCTTTTTCAATTGTATCAAACCAAGTCATGACACAAATTAACTTAACCTGATTTTATCTTGTTTAACCTAAGCATGAAACTAGTGATTAAAGGAAGTAAAATAAAGTAAAGCAATACTCACAACGCCAATGTGCGAGGAAAAACCCAATCGAGAAAAAACCTCAGATGACCCAGGCCAAACAATCATTATGATAATGGTTTTACAAAATCAGACGGTAGTCTTATACAAAGACTCGATCCACCTACGAGACCTATGATAGTTTGGGAAATTATGATAGTTTTCGCACTCCTATTTTTTATGGAACTAATTATGCTTAATGAAAAATACGAATGAAAAATGATTTAAAATCCATTGATGAGCGTGTCTGGTTAGCTGTTGAAAAAGGTTGGACACCACCTGTCACACGAGAGAGGGTGAGGTCACTAGTTTGAAACTCGTTGAGTCATGGACTGAGATTGAACATAGTCTTGCACTATATAACTCTAAAGGTCTGCGTATTATTTCGTCACATGTCACACCTGAAGAGTATAATCGTACCATGATTTGTGAAACTTTGAAAGAAGCTTGGGATACACTGGCCCTCACTCACAAGGGCACGAGAACAGTTTGGGTGTCTAAGTTACAAAATCTCACTACACAGTTTGAGACGATTAAGATGTTAAAAGGTGAGACGTTTGATGAGTTTTACACTAGGTTATCCACTATTGTTAACACAGCATTTAACTAAGGTCAGAAAATTCTCGATAACCGAGTGATTAAGAAAATTTTCAGATCGTTGCCAAATAGGTTTAATGCGAAAGTGACCATTATGAATTCCCTTGGTCTGCTTAACTCGTCGAAACTGTAAGAGATAGTAGGTGACCTGCAAACCTATGAACTCGGCATGTTTATCTCCAAGCACGTGCCAAAGAAAGAAAAGGGAATTGCTTTGAAAGCCCTGAAGGAGGAAGCTCAAGTTTCGAATGACGACTCTGATTCCGACTTTGAGGATGTCGTCTTGTTGGCAAGAAACTTCAAGAAGTTTCTTCAAATTCATAAGCAATCTAAAGATGCCAAAAAATTTGAGAAATTCAAGAACAAGGGAGACTCCACCCCTAAGGATAAGAATGAGAAACCTAAGATAGATGAGTCTGACAGGTGTTTCAAGTATGAGGGGTATGGTCACAAACTAGCTGAATGTACCACCAGACTTAAGAAAGAGGGCAAGAAACCTATAGCATACAACTCCACCTTAAGTGATAGTGAACCGAAAGAGGGAGAGGATTCCCCCATTGAGAGTAACTTTGTTGCATTTATGGCATGTCATGTGAGCGACGACGATATATCTTCCCCCAAGGATACTCATGTACATGACACTTTCAAAGTTGTTGGGACTGCTTCCCAAGAGGTTGAGGGTTATGAGAGCAAGGATGAGGATATCGACATAGGAGATTTGCAAGTAGCATTTTGAGAGTTGTTTGAGGAGATGATGAAGGTGAAAAATGCTAAATCAAAATTGCAAACTAAGTTTAAAGAGCCTGCTGTAGAAAATAATGATGCGTTAATTAAGGATATTAGTGCACGGTAGAAGAAGCTTAGGGAGAAGCTAAAGTACATTGAGAAAGAAAGAAAGGCACTTATAGGTTTGATGGAGGCTTTGAAAAAGGAGGTGCTAGAGTTTGAGGAGTCTAAGTATCTACTTCAGTCTAGGACTAAGGAGTTAGAGGAGAGTTTGAGAGACTCGTCTAGAGTTAAGTTTGACTTGGAGGCTAGAAGTGAGAAGTTTGATAGGATGATAGGCACCGTCCAAATTAAGAAAGATAGGGGAGGTATTGTCTTTGATGATCGTGTTGTTCCCATTCCCCTCGCACGTGTGAAAGAGCCACAAAGGAATGTTAGAAAAGGTCCACATATACGTCATTTTCCATACCACCGCTACACTTGGATGTTTTGTGGTAGGAAAGGTCACCTTAGAAAGTTTTGCTATGACCTTAGTAATGCTCCTCGAAAGTCTAGGAAGTTTAGGAATAAAGTTTCCCCAACTCCCCCCACCCCCATGCGTCGCTACACACCTAGTTGGGTTAGGAAGTCGGATTTGGTAGCTTTAGGAATAAAACTTTATGGTTCTCATTTGGTTGCACTTGATACTTCTCATGCTAAATCTAAAGGTTGAGTGCGTTACCATGTTTTTCATTTTGTATTATATTTTTCATTTATTGCATCTTATTTGAAAAATACAAAAACATTTGTTTTTGATAAAATTTTTGAAAAATATAAAAAGATTTTTTGTTTTGAAAATTTTTAGGAAAAGCACAAAAGTATTTTTCATTTATTTGAGTCAAAATATTTCGAAAAAGGCAAAAAGATTTTCGATTTTGTTTTTGTGACATGAGTTAACATGTTTGATTGTGGCATATTGGTGTGCTTGGATCCCCTTCCTTCCATTATCCATGTGGCTAGGACATTTGGTCATTATTATCGATGCTTATAATGTTCTTAACCATTGTATTATGAGGTTGTTTCGAAGTTGATATGTGTTTTGATGCGACTTTGTATATATTCCATCTTTTCACACATACAGGAGTTTATATGGATGTTTGACTACTCTTTCATATTTAAGTTTGGTGAGACGTTCTTATCTCAATTTTATCATACATTCGTAAGTAGACACAAGGAGGAGTTGTGCATGTAATAACCGTTTACCGCGAGGATTAAATTGAAAATATGATGAGTGTACGAGAAAGGGCTGCGAGAGTGTAAAATTGACTCATCGTGAAAGCCACCGTTTAAAAGAGCCCAAAAAATCATAAGGAAATTAAAAAGAATCATAAGCCAAAAATGGGCCAAATTAGTTTAGTTCATTCAAAAGAAAAATAATATATTATTGAGGTAGTTTGGATGCATTAAAAATTTAAACGGGTTTGCACAAAGAATCCTAATGTTGAAAATTCGTGTCATGACGCTATTGTTTGTAGATACGTTAAAATTCCGAATTCATGTGCATGATATTTGTTTAGTTCATTAAGATCACTTTAATTATCACATATATGGCTATGATAAAGTTTGATGATTGATTTCTATCAATTGGAGCTTCTTGATCGTTTTGATGTGTTGGAATTGTTATTCATTTATTTTAAGTTCACGCCCATACATTCCATGTTCATTTTGAACACATTTGTACTATGTTAGCATCTTACTCATATTTGCTTTTGAGTTTTCTTTGTTTTGCTACTATTTCGCAGTTTTGAGCCCCTTCCAGTCAGTTTTTCATGGAAATTTGTTTACTGGGCAACACTGTTTAATTTTCTGGGGAGACTGTGAAAGTTTTTATAATGTCGTTCTAACGACATTTGTCTTCATTCAAGCGATGTCACTTCTCATTCAAACGACATTCCTGGCTCATTCGAATGACAACCTGTTTGACCAGTTTTAACTTTTGGGCTTTATTTCTATCTCAGTACCCTGCTGCATATTGATTCATATTTTGTTACTGGGTTTATGTTTATGCAGTTTACTTGGATCATTGACATATTTTCCTGCATTGGTTCATTTATCACACCTACTTAGACTGATATATTTTTGAGTGATTCATTATTTTCTAGCTACTGATTTGACATTACTTGATCATTTTTTTTCTAGTTGTTTCATGTTTTATCAAGCATAATATGAGTTAATATAATCAATTTGGTATATCTCATGCTAGATTTGTTTATCTTTTCATCGAATTATCTATTCAAGACAAAAAGGGAGAGAGATGTCTGTGATGTAGGGGGTTTTTTAATTTTGTGAGTTTTATGCTTGATGCTTTATATGTTTTGTTACACATACGGGTACCATGTTTACATATTGGTATCGTGTTTACTCACATAACAAATTATTCGAATTCGAGATTTATATCATCTGTTCCTCCATACTTCACTTGGTATTTGTCTATTTCATGTGTGTAGGTATGCTTAACGAGATTCGAGATTTCAATGTCTACATCACATTTAGACATTCAGAGACAGTTTCATGCTTGTCGGTCCATTGTTGAAGCATCTTATCCTGTACTGATGATGTAATTTTATTTTTGGGTTTATGGGATGGGATTTAGGCGTCATACGGCTTGACGGCCCAGCTTAGACATTTCACTGTTGGCTCTGTATACGGAATAGTCAAAGGTGGAGATTTGTAAGGACCAAAATTCTAATTGAGTCTTAATGTAGTTTTGACTTATTCTCAAAACAAAACACGTTTGAGTCATAGGTAGATTTTTATTGTCCGATCACTACAAGACTATGACTTGTCAAAAATTAATTGAAGATGTTGCGGCAAATCTACAAGGAATTAATCACGCCGAAGTTTAATTGGTGCAAATGTATCGTCTTCAAAGTTTAATTACATTCTGAGATCATACAGGTATGAATTCATAATGTTAATGAAACTCGGAATTTTATTTTAGCAAAAATAAGGATGTTTCTTTTTAAAAGAAAAATGCTTTTAAAGTGTTTTAAATGCTTACACTTTGTTTTAATCAGATGAGGACGGATTAGAGTTGGATAAGAGTTGGTTTTAAGTAAAACTATATTTCAATGTTGGATGCATCAAAACTCTAATCTGGGCGACTGGATCAAACGACAAACGTTGTTGTTTGAAAGAGGATTGTTGTCATTCGAACGACGTAGTATCTCACTCGAACGAGATCCCTTACCGCTTTAAAATATTTATAAATAGGCGTGCTTAGTTTTTTTTTCTCAAAGTGTGTGCAATACGAAAAAAAGTTTCGATACAGAGAGTTTCCTGCACAAAGTTTTCTAAGGTTTTAAAGCTTAAACACATCCTTAGAGTTTTATAAAGATCTGAGTTATCATTACCATATGTTTATGTGATCTTTGTTGCACCAAGTTGGGCTTTTTCAACACTTGAACATTGGTAGTTTTGCAGTGGAGAAGCAAAGAAGGTTACTTTCGTGTTCAACATCTTAAATGACATAAAGCCGTATCTATGGATACCGAGGCATTCGTGGAGGCGACTGCTGTGGACGAGCATCGTAAAAGAAGGTTACTTTATGCATGGGCACTATGAAGATTGGTAAAATATCAGAGGAGCGTCAAGTCTCATGGGTGGATCGAGTCGTTGTATAAGACTATCGTCTGACTTTGTAAAACCATTGTCATAGTGATTGTCTGACCTGGGTCATCCGAGGTTTTTTCCCGATTGGGTTTTTCCTCGTACATCGGCGTTGTGAGTATTTCTTTACTTTATTTTACTTGCTTTAATGACTAGTTGAATGCTTAGGGTTAAACAAGATAAAATCAAGTTAAGTTAATTTGTGTCACGACTTGGTTTGATAAAATTGAAAAAGATCTAATTGGTTTGCATTTATCCTTAACTTAATTCCGCTCAAGCAAAAGTTTTTGTTGAAAGTTAATTTTGGGGACCTATAGATAGAGGTGTGCCAATTGGCATTGGCACGGACTTCTGGGGTACCTCGAGCAGGTGAAAGGATCAGTGTTGATCGATGGGTGGAGGGGACTGCCGATCGGCATAACCCTTGGACTCCTATAAAAAGGGGGCAGGTTCTCCTCATTTTGCATGGCTTTCTAACTTCTTTTCTTCTGCTATAAACCTCTGTAAATTGTTCTAGCATTCGAAATGGCTGACTTCTCAAGCAGTGCAACCCATATGGAATGGCTTAATGCTGACGACTCGGCAAGGTTAGAGTGGAGGGCTAGGGTGCCCCTCGCATTGGGTAGAGAGAACTCTTTTGACTCGTTTAAGGCGGTGGAGGATGATCAGACTCTTCAACATGAGCTTCACATCATCACTCTTTAAGGGTGGTGAACCCTGGTGGATATGTAAGTATTGCATGACTCTTAGTATTCCGTTCTTCTTTTCTTGACGAGATTTCTTTATTTATTGAATCTGACAAGGATTTTCTTCATTTCTTAACAGTCTGACGTCTCCATGTCGACTATTAATTCCCGCAGTACGACAGGGCTTAAGGACGTTTGGGAGCACCTTCCTGCTGTGGTGCGTTATAGGCCTGTCAATGGATCTGATTTTATCTGAATCCAAATCCGATGTATTTAAGTGGATATGGATCATGCCTAATATCTGATTATCCAATTACCCGATTACCCGTTTATTAAATGGAGCGAATTTGGATTCATAAAATCCAATCCGTTAATAATCCGATCCGATTAATATTTTTAATATATATATATAATATATTTTTAACTAATATATATTGTATTTAATAATATTTTAAATATTTATTATAATAGTTCTTTATTTCATTATCTATTTTTTTGGAACATTTGCAAAATAAATTTATGAAATAAGAGTTGAAAATAAAAATGTTGCAAATCAAGTTTAACATAAATTGATAATTGGATAATCGGATCGGATCTGAATCCATTTAACATAAACGGATATGGATTTAGATTTGCCTGATCTTATCCGATCTGATTAATAAATGGATCAGATCCGAATTCGTTTAACATAAACGGATATGGATTTGGATTTTCCTAATCTGATCCGTTTACAGGCCTAGTGCGCTAGATGGTGTCCTCTATGGGTTTTTGAAGGCTAGCATCGGCTTTAGATGAGACGCCCTACACCACTTCGGTTCTATGTGCTTTGGGAGAGAGGTTGCGGGACACTACCCACACCTTCCATTTTGGCTTCGGGGAGAGGACGATGACTCCCATTGATGTTCAGCAGTTATTGGGGTTGGACTACGAGGGTACCCAGATTGAAGTGGACAGGACACTGAGGGTGACGTCGGAGGCGGTAAGGGCGGCTCTGGGTGACGTGGAGAGGGTGGTTTCTGGAGATTCTCTCCACTTGTCGTCTTTGAGGGAGATTTTGCTAAGGAGGAGGGTTGATGAAAATGACAGGCAGTAGGTGCATTAGATGGCCCACTTATTTATCTTGTTGATGTTGGGAGGTTTTCTGGTGGCGACGTCATCCACTTGTGGTTTTTCCCTTTTCTGAGAGTGTTTTTGAACATCCGCTTCTATGATTGGGGGAGCCTGACTTTGGCGACCCTTTGGTGATGTCGACCGACTTTTACTGGGGCCATGTATCTTCTGGAGGTATTCTTTTTGCGCATTTTCCTTTATGCATTCACATTTTCCATTCATGCACTTCTTTTTTATTTCTTAAATGCTGACCCTTGTCCTGTGCAAACGTGGTTCTACGAGGTGATTGGCTTGAACACCCAAATGATTTCTTTAAAGGATGACGCTGTGGGGGACTTCTGTCGGATGTTCCAGTTCTGGATGTCTAATCGGCAATCGAAGAAGAACCTTTCTCTGGAGATAGTGTGTTAGGTCTTAAATGGCCCGACAAGCGAGTGGGTAAGCATTCTTTTGTCATTGAGACTGTTATTTTCTTTTAATGATCTTTTATTCTTTTTTCATTGAGACTGTTATTTTCCTTTGATGATGTTTTATTGATAATGATCCTTCACTTTTACTGGGGATTTACAGGTGACCTTTTATACCTGGGGAACGGCTATTCAGCACACCGGGGTAACTGAGGGACATGCGCTAATGCGGCACCTGCTGGCGCATGAGTTCGGTTACTCCTAGTATCTTGGGGAGAGGGTAGTCCATCAGATCATGGAGGATGATGAGGTCCCCTATGTTCATGAGGCGCGTATGGGAGAAGTCTGATGATGCTCGAGTGGCTGCAATGATGGGAGAGACATACTCTTTGTACACTGACATAGCGATGATGTATGACTATCTTGACTTTGTCTCGAGTTGGTTGATGACCCCTAGTATATATGTCGTGATTCCTATCGCTAGGGTGGGATCGAGTCGGAAGGTGAGATCCTCTCATAGCGCATGTGGTGTGGCTACGTCAGCGGTAATAGCAACGACATCAGGGCCTTCTTTTGTGTGGTTGCACTCCCCTAGTTACAACCTTCGACGAGTTGATGAGGGGCAGTGCATTTACAGCATCGTCCAATTTCTATGGACTCGTAGGATTTGGGCCTAATGGAGGAGGTCCTTCGGCCTACGGTATGTCTTTTTTTATTTCCTTAATTTCTTTCTTTCTTCTCATGCTTGACTAATTTGATCGTTTATGTTCTTCCTCACATCATATGAAGGTTTCAACCACTTGGCTGAAGGATATCAAGGACTGGATATCTTCAACGTCTGCTTATATTCAGAAGGAGATTTCGATCCCTTTTTGCTTGGTGTCGTCTGCCTCGTTCGAGGAAGGGTAGAGCTCTAAAAGTAGTGGCACATCATCTCACCGCAAGGGGAAGAGGGAGCGTCATAGGGATGGGGGATCTTAGAGAGAGAAAGGAGAGAGAGGGAGCGAAAAAATTAAAATTGGGTTCGGGCTGAGTCCCGTTGTTTTTTATGCTTTTCCTGTAAAATATCAATGTAATACAGCAAAACATATGCAAATGAGGAATGAAGTTTTTTGTTAATTTTCTTTGTTTAGTGATTAATGCACATGATCTTTTTACTTTGCTCCTAAGACCATAAAAAGAAATAAAAAATTAATTTGAGAAGGATTTTATTTAAAAAGAGATTAGTAACAGTATAAGTATAAAGGAAATTCGAAATTTCCTTAAGATAAAAAATTGTTTTTATTGGGTTTTTTTACTTTGACAAAAGAGCAAAAAGGGAATTTTCCCAGAATAGGGGGTTTCCGATCAGCATGACCCCTGTCCTGCCTATCGGTATATCAGTCCGTTCTAATCAATTCAAGGCTTTGATTGAAATTTCTTCAATTGGTTGGTACTTGGTGGGGCAAGTTTTACTCCAATTCCTGTAGGGTTTCTTGTCCTTGCTTGAGAGTTTCCAAGTATAAATAGGGGTGAATGGGGATTTCCTCCTCACACTTTTCACTTTCTTTCTTTTTCACATTCTTACTTGCTTATTATATCTTGGTCTTGCAAGATGGCCCTCCCTGGTAGCATTGAGTTCATCAACCACCTCGAAGCCTTGGAAGCAATGTGTTCTTACAATGTTGATGATGCATTTCACATGCGGTGAGTCTCTTTGTGGCGCAACTGGCCCATTGAGTGGAACATACTGATGGAAGTTGTCGAGTTTTGGTATCCCAAGGATCATGTCTTCCGCTTCAGGTTGGATGATATTTGTCCTACCTGTGAGGAATTTTCTGCCATTCTGGGGATAAATCCCAGCGTTACTGTGGTTCTGCCTGAGTTTTCCCGTTCTCCCAGGGAATTATTGGTTGGGCTTCTTCATATCTCGCCTAATGCATCCAGGTTGTTGGTTACGGGGGGAATGATTTCCCTTCCAATGGTGTTGCAAACTCTGCATTCACAGGATATGGGTGATGTGGGATATGCCGGGCACGTCATCCTAGGCATTATTTCAAAAGTTTTGTTGGTGACTGGGGAGACGTTGGTGGGCCTCCAACTGGATGCGATTGTTTCTTAGATATCATACTGTCGCAATCATGCGGCAGTGATACTGGCGGAGACCTTGAATGGCCTGGATGCTTGGTGGGAGAGTCGTTCTGACTTTCTGAGGGGTAGCCCTATAATGATGATTATGTGGCTGTCAGAGAGGTTTCGTATGGAGGTCCCACCTCATTTATCCTATGTCGGTGGTGCCAAACTTCTTTTCACGCTATTTCATTAGCGTAGGACTGGACATTGAGAGTTGGGGGAACTGGTTTGTTGAGAATGGGGCTCGAGGCTTACGATGGTTTGTGCCTTGGTGGGGGGATTTGTTGCCCATTATGGAACTGAGGAGTATGAATATGGCCAGTTAGTTGGTCTCAGCCAGATCTCTTTCTACTTTTCCTAGCGACTACTGTGCCAATTTGGTTGGGAGAAAATCCTACCACCACGGACACCGAACTTCTTTCTTGTGGAGGACCTGATAGAGTGTATGCGCATGCATATTGATACTCTATTGGAGAATCGTCGTCCGTCGAACCGTCCTTCTTAGTCTACGGGGCGAGTCTGGCATGTCTCTGGGGACTACATAAAGTGGTTGTGGAAGAAGGTAGTGGCCAGGATGGTGGCTCTAGAGACTGGTCAAAGGTGGTTTTTCATATCTAATACCATGGAGTGAGGCATTATGGTCTTCCCCAAGATAGTTTGGGATTATCGCTCTATGGAGTGTCTGCGATACTCTATTCAGGCAGGGGAGCTTTAGGGCACCCAGGATGCAGGTGATGATGGTTCTGGTTCCTTTGGCAGCTACGGTAAGGGCTTTGGGAAGCTCTTTATAATAGGTGTGGTTTTTTGCTTTGTGGGAATAATTAGAGTGTGATTTTTAGGAGTAGTAGGGCTTGTTATTATCTGGGGGTTTTTAGTAGGTTTAGTGCTGGCAAGGGAAGTCGTTTGACTCCTTACACCAATGTAATCGTACAAAAATTTCAAATAATAAAATAAATAAGTTTTTAATCATCTAGTTGTGCCTCTTGATGACATTTTGCATTTTGAATTATCCATACTTATCGCTAAGGCATACATAATCTTGTTGTTCATGTATATGTTAAAATGAATTGTCATTATTGGGGATAAGAAAATAATAGCATTTTTGTGAAAAAGAAGGGGGCCGCGCTCATGTGAAGTGATGAGCTACCTACGTACCTTGGAGGGTTTCTTCTGAAAATTATGAAATTCATTTTTGAAAATGTTTTTAGAGGATCAGGCTCACGTAGTTCTGGGTAGGGGGAATGAAGAGAGATTTTTTAATATAATAGAAGGGAGATGAGAAGAGTCGTAGCTCGCTGAGATTTCAAACTAGGGGTAGAATTTCTTAAGGCAGTCCAGGTTGATCGGATGCGCCATTTCTTCTCCATCGAGGTCAATGAGCACAGCAGAGCCGCACGACAGGATCTTCTTCACAATGTAGGGGCCGCTCCAATTGGTCTTGAATTTCCCTCTGGGGTCCTAGATGGGCTCTACTATTTTTTTTAGGGATAAATCCCCTTCTCGGACACCGCGATCCTTGACTCTCTTGTTCAATGATCACTCCATACGGAGATGGTACCCTTGTATGTGATATAGATCCTTCAGGCTCCTTTCGTCTAGTAGGGACATCTCGTCAAGATGGCTTTGGTATCAGTCTTTATTGCTGACCTTGCTTTCAAGCATGACGCGCATCGAAGGTATTTCCATCTCAACGGGTAGGAAAACTTCCATGCCGTAGACTAGAAAGTAAGGGGTAGCCCCAGTAGAGGTTCGAACTAAAGTACCATAGCCCCAGAGGGCATAAGGGATTCTATCAGCCCAATCTCGATAACTCTCGATCATCTTGCTGATGATAGCTTTGAGATTATTATTGGCTGCCTCGACCGCTCCGTTGATTTGAGGTCAATATAGAGAGGATTTGTGTCTTTGAATTCCATACTTGTCGACCACTTTCGTAAATTCTTCCTCAAAATATATCCCGTTGTCTGATACCAGCTCGTGTGGGACCCCATATCGGCAGATAATGTTTCTCTTGATGGATTTGGCCACTTTCTTGGCATTCAGAACTACGTATGACTCGAATTTGACCCATTTAGTGAAGTAGTCAATAGAGACTAGTATGAACTCATTCCCATTGGATACTTTTGGTATAACTTTCCCTATTATGTCGATGCCACATGTGGAAAATGGCCAGGGAGAGGTCATGTTGTACAATTATCGCGGAGGCAAGTGTTGTAGGTTGGAGAATTATTGGCACTTGAGACATCTTCGAACATAGTCTATGAAGTCCAGAACCATGGTAGTCCAGTAGTATCCCTGTCGAATAATCTTTTTGGTGAGCATATAGCCGTTCATGTGGGGTCCGCATTCCCCGTTGTGGATTTTTTGCATAATTTCTTCAATGTCAACCCCTGTAATGGAGTGTAAATGGGTTCCATTAAAGTTTCTCTTAAACGGTGCTTTATTGCAGATAATGTATTGGGCGGCCAATCTGTGGAGATTTGCTCTATCTTTCTTATCAGTTTCTTGGGGATACCTACCATATTTGAGGAAGCGCCAAATATCATAGTACCAGCAGTCGGCTATTTTGGGTTCTTCCTCCGTGCTGAGCTCGATGTGGTAGCAGTGGGTTGGTTTATCTTGTTTCTGGACAAGGAAATGGGCCATGGTTATTCCTTCGGGCATGTCAATCATGGACGCTAGGGTGGCAAGGGTGTCAGCCAGGTTATTTTTTTCTCGGAGCAGATAGCAGAAGGTGATTTCTTGGAATTAAGAAGCTAGTTCTTCGAGGTGGGCATGGAAGGGTAAATGTTTCTCATCCTTAACTTTCCACTTCTTGATTACTTGACCGATGATAAGGGTTGAATCCCCATAGACATCGAGGTATCGAATTCCTTTCTTGAGGGAAACTTTGAGGCATACTGTGCACGCCTCGTATTCAGTCATGTTGTTAAAGCTTGGGAAATCCAATTTTATGGCAATGGTAGTGTGGGAGTCATCAGGGGCAATTAGGAGGATTCCAATACCATATCCTTTTTTGTTGGCAGCACTGTCAAAGAACATTTTCCATCAAAGATCTTCTCAGGAGGCGCAAAGGATATTCTCATCTGGGAATTGAAAAACCGATACATTGGCCTCTTTTATAGGGTAGTCAACAAGGTAATCAGAGATGGCTCTTCTTTTCATGGCTTTCTATGTGACATAGGTGATATCAAACTCGATTAAAGTATCAACTAATGACATATTCGGCTCGATAGGGTGGGCTTATCAAGTAGGTACTTGATGAGATCCATACGAGTCTAATGGGGAAGGCGAGTATGTAGTGTCGTAACTTTTGGGTAACCCAGACAAGAATGACACATGCTTTTTCAAAGGAGGTGTAGTTAACTTCATAACCGGATAATTTCTGACTGACATAGTATATGACTTTCTTTTTGAAGGTTTCTTCAAGGTATTAATCTAGCAAAGATATGGCTGCAGTATCGCTCACGGTTAGGTATAGGAGTAAGAGAAGACCAGGTTGCAGTGGCATGAGCACCGAAGGTCAGGTTAGTTATTGCTTAATTCGATCGAAGGCTTCTTGGAAACCTTTGTTCCAAACCTTGGTTGAATCCTTTCGGAGTAGTTTGAATATGGTTTCACATATAAAAGTCAATTGGCTGATGAATCGACTGATGTACTATAATTTCCCAAGGAATCCTCGGACTTCTTTCTCTGTTCGGGGAGGTGGCATCTCAAGTATGGCTTTTATCTTAGAAGGATTTACCTCTATCCCTTTCTCACTGACCATAAATCCCAAGAGTTTACCTTTCGTAAGGCCAAAGACACATTTTTGTGGGTTAAGACGCATTTGGTATTGTCGCAGTCGTTCAAAGAATTTTCGGAGAGAGAGAACATTACCTTCTCTAGTCTTGGACTTGATAATCATGTCATCTACATATACCTCAACTTCCTTGTGTATCAGGTCATGCAGAATGGTTGTGGAAGCCCTTTGGTAGGTAGCCCCTGCATTTTTTAGACCAAATGGCATGACAGTGTAGCAAAAGGTTCCCCAAGGGGTGATGAATGTGATTTTCTCTTGATGATCAGGGTGTATCTTAATCTGATTATATCCGGCAAACCCTTCGATGAATGACTTGAGAGGATGACTAGTTGTGTTTTCCACGATCATATCAATGTTGGGTAGCGGGTAATCATCCTTCAGAGAGGCCTTGTTCAAGTCTCAGTAATCGACACACATGTGAACCTTTCCTCCTAAATTTAGACATGGGTACGATATTATATAGCCATGTAGGATATTCAATTACTCAAATGAAGCCCACATTCAATTGCTTGACTACTTATTCGTTTACTTTGAGTGGCCATTTGGTGCGGAGCTTTCGCAGCTTCTGTTTGAATGGTTTACATTCAGGGAGAGTTGGAATCTCATGTTGTGCTATCTCAGGGTTAATGTCGGGCATATCATCGTAGGACCATGTGAAGACATCCAGGAATTCCTTCAGTATTTCTTCTATTTGCGTGCACTCATGCTCATTAAGGGTAGCCCCTATCCTAATCTTGCGCATTTTCCTACTAGAACCGAGATTAATAATAACAATTTCATCTTTATTAACTTGAACGCGATTATGTTGTTTGTTATTAACCTTATTTAGATCAGTAAAGAATTGTTCATTTACAAAGTCATCATCATCAAGAGTTTGATTAGAATCAAGGCAGTTAATGTAAGGCACGTCAAGATACTCAAAATCTTCGTTTATTTCATTGATAGGAAAAATAGCATTGAGAACCTCATCATAGGAGGTCTCGATTACATCAGAGTGAGAGGAAACAAATAAAGGGGAAAATGGATAAACATCAGGGTTAGGTTTAATATCAGTAGGTGGCACAGGTGTAGCATGCCAGTTGAGAAGAGGTATATCAGTATCTTTGATGAGGTACGATGGATCGAATGATGTAGTCCCTAAGTGGATCATGCAGAGTGCCAGCCCTAGTGTCTACAAGTTAAAAGAGTCCTCAGTGTCACTATCCTCAGAATCCCTGATATCAGTTATGGTTTCTCCGATGAATGGTTATACACAGTGCTGGGAACTTTTGGCCTTCGAGTAGCTATCTTAAAACAAGATCTCCATTCTTAGTTTCATCTTCTTGTCTATAGGCTCATACAAAGGTTCAGGGAAGCCGTGGAAGGGGAAATATTCACCCTCTATGATGAATTTTCCATTTAGGGAATCTCCCAAGATAGTTTTAGTGCATTTTAACTTCCTCTTCAGTCGAGGCTGATGGATCAATATAATTTCTTCTTCTAATTGTTAATAGCCTAAGCCACAGGGAGGAAAGGCCTCCTTCAACATAATAGGTTCAGTTATCCATTGTTGTCTTTGCCCTAGCCTCAGTCCGGTCATGAAGTGCATGTTCTTAAACATTTGGATTACATTGACGTTTTCATGAGGATCGTATTATAGACAAACCCTATCTTTGAAGTCATCCCCTGCTAGGAGTAGGAGTGGTTCGACTTGGAAGCCTGATAGCAGGATATCGTTTACCCCGTCTTGTATCTCAAGTACTAGATAACTGGTGCTAGCATTATCGGTGTTGTCACTATCTCCCAAAATGGTTATAACTTGTCCATTGGCAAAGAATTTCAATTTCTGGTAAAGGGAAGAAGGCACTCTTTTGATGTTATGGAGCCACGGTCGTTCGAGGAGTAGATTGAAGTAGGCTGGGATGTCGATGACTTGGAATTAAATAACAGGATTTATAGGACCATCCCCTATTACAAGCTTCATAGATCCCATTACTTCTTGGAGAGTGTTGTCATAGGCACGTACGGAAACAGAGGTTGGAGCAAGGTCGCTCACTTTCATCCCTAAATAGTTAAGAGTTCTTAGTGGGCACGCGTTCAGAGCTGATACATTATCGACAAGAGAAAGGGGAACAGTTTTCCCCATGACTTTAACAGAGATATTAAAAGCATGATTGTGGTTGGGACCAGTCTTAGGGATTTCTTCTTCAAAAAAGGAGAGCAGTGGAGTAGAGGTCAAGGATCCAACTAGGTTCACTAGTTCTTTTGGCGTGGTTAAGGGAGGAACTATGGGTCCTGTGAGTAGCTTCATTAGGGCATTTCGATGTAGTTGGGAAGACATGAAAAGTCCCCATAGAGTGATGTTATCTTGGGTCTTCTTCAGTTTATCAAGGACCTTACTTTCTTTAAGAGCTATTTCTGGCATAGGGAGATTCTCAACACCTTTCCCTTTATCGGTTGTTGATGGTTGTAAGTTGGGTTCTAATAATGTCTCCCCGACCTGGTCATGTGGTTAACGAAAGAGAGGGAAAACAAAAACCCTATTTCTTCATCGATATCGGGTTGCTCAGCTACCTGTTTAATCTCTCCTAGTATCTCCTCGAATGATATCATTCCACATAGGTTAGCTATCAGACTAGTTTTTCTTGAATCTAGCTCTTCATCTGAATCCTCATAATCTTCCCCCCATCCGGTGGCAAAGATATTGTCTTTACGTGTAAGGCAATGCACTCTACAACTTTTATGACCTCTTCGTATAATTCTTCCCATTCGGCAGGGAAATGCAAGATTGAAGGGACCAAGTGCCTTTATAATTTCAAAGAGTCGAGCCACTCAGATATGCTTAAATATCACTAGTCTGTCAAAAAAAATCTGCCATAATCTGGACTAGGTAATCTAGACTGACTTCGTTGGTTGGCACTACCCAATTGTCCGACTCTCAGGTCCATTTTCAAGCTTCTAACAATAACTCATTGAATCTCTGACAGTCGATGGTCATCTGGGAGGGCAATGTCAGCTCGAACTCTAGGAGTTGGTTCATCACTTCTGATAATTCCATATTTTTACCTCCAAAATGGGTACGGACAGCGATGCATGCTCTAGTGAGGAGTATAAGATAAAATAGGGGCATATTTGGAGAGGTTTAGGAGAGTGTATGTGTATGAATGGTGATTTACTTGGCATTATTTGTGTGGATGGGTCGAGTTCCGAGTCTTATTCTAGGAAGATGGCTTTTGCATTATTCGAGAGTGGATTATGGGTAGTGTTTGGTTTAAAGTTAGCTGGTGGGGCGATAATACCCCAGTCAATCAGGCTTTGGATCGTGTTTCATAGATGGAAATATTGGTCGGTGGTATGGCCAGCAGTTTAGTGAAAGTCACAATGGGCATCAGGTTTGAAGTTTTTCGGAAGTGGGTTTAGTAACGGATGAGGGTCCAAGGGTTTAATCAGGTTTCGGTTCAAGAAGATCCTGGTAGACTTTGGAGAGAGAAGCATAAATCTCGGTGTATTCCTTTCGGATTGGGTTTAGGCATCTTTATGATGCGCACGAAGTGACAGGCTGAGAGATGTTGTTGATAGTAGAGACTGTGGTACTAGCAGGATTTTCAAACTTTCTAGGAGCAAACTGTCCAGATATTTTCTTCGGTTCAACTTCTATCTTTGCAAGACCTTCTTCAATTTCTTCTCTTGCTTCTCGGAGGTATCAAAAGTGAGGGTAGTACTGTCCTCCCATTGTTGCTCGGATAGGGGGCAAGAAGTTCTTCACAATGCTAACTTGGTGTTCTTCGAAAGTCCGATTGGTCATGGTAGATGTTTTTTCTCTCCATCTTGCTATGAAGTTGCTAACTGACTCCCCAAGGTTATATAAAAGTAGCTCTAAGTCATGACGGGTAACCTCTAGCTCCTCGTTGTACTTGTACTGTGATATGAACTCACGGGTAACATCTTCCCAACTACGGATTCTAGATTCTTCAAGTGATAGGAACCAACAGAGGGTGTTATCTTTCAAATTCTGCTGGAACATCTAAGCCATTATTTCTTCGAAATCCCCTAGGAGAGTCATGGCTCAGTGATAGCTATGGAGATGAACGATCGGGGGTCCACTGCCTCCAAACTTCTCGATATTGGGCATCTTGAATTTTTCTAGTAACCTGGCTTTAGGATATGGAGACATGTGGGTGTAGTACATGCAGTTCCCAGAGATTCTGACCTGGTTGAATTTCTTGGTCAGCATCTTGAGGTCTTCTTTGACCTTATTCAGTTCTTCCTCTTTCGGATCAATAGTTACGAATACATTAGCCCCTGTTTGAGCAAGGTATGGCAGGGGAAGTTGGGCTGGTGATGACCCATTAGCAGGAGGAGAATGTGGAGCATGATGGTATTCTTCAGGAACCCAAATAGGCTCGTGTGCAGGCGAACACATGGCGTGAGGGAAAATGACCTCAGGATCTTCGGGGATAGGGATCCAATTTCTTTGCATCTCATAAACCTCGGTTTGAAGGTTGTCTATTTTAGCAGTGAGTTATGCCAGAACCATCAACAAATATGTTTGTACATTCGGCACTTGATCCGTGCTCTCCATGGAAGGCGGGTGAGTCTCGAACTTAGAGGAAGCAAGGGAACTGATAGAACTTTGGGTCGATTCGACTGAAGACCGGAGCCAAAAGGGAGCCAGTCCAAGGGTATATGATCGACCTGAGAAGGAAAATTTTGGAATTTATTTTTGAAAACAAAAGGGGAAATTTTTTGGAAAATGAGGTATATATTTTTTACATTTTTTGGAAAAAGAGAGAGTAAAGGACGAGAGATGGGTCTCAGCATGATTATTATGTTTATTAGGTTCTCACTTGTATTAAGTTTACCTAAATGAAAAATGAAATGGCGGACGGGACCCGAGCTTGGAAAAATTGGGTTTGCAACATATGTAAAGCTATGGTTGGACTTGTAACCAGGCTCACGGGCAGGGTCCCATTTTAAAAATTGCACGAAAATTTGGGTGGCAGGTCGACCCAAAATTTTGGCAGAGTTTTAGGTTAAAACCGTCAATCTAACATATGTGTCCTAGGCTTGACACCTATATGTGGGTATGCAGTTGGTTGGGTTAATTCGAAAGGGTTCCCCCCTTTGGCGTGACTTCCTCGATATACATCTTGCTTTTGAGGGCAATCGGTACGTGTGGATAAGACATTTGATAAACCTAAGTATACATCAATTGTCTCTATATATACGCGTGGGGAAGGTACATGTGAGAAGAATTCGATATACTAAACGTACATAACCGAGTTCCCTGTGATATACCTCCCGTCATGACTTCGATCAAGCGGTACGATGCGAGGGATCCGTTTGATTTACCTCGAAGGTACATGGCCAATGGAAGGTGAGACTCATATCGCTTAGGATAACTGCGACCTGCCGGACCGGCGCCCATCACGAAGTGACTCTCCAGTTACGGGATAAAACTTGGTCAATAGCAATGCCCTTTGGTGATGTTGTGTGAACCATGCATGATTATTTTATTAGTATCTTATGGATAGAGTGTCTTTTTCTTGATCATGCCAAACAGGGAGCAAGGTATAAGTACCAATAGTAAAGATATACCAAGCATGGATAAGTGATGTGTGAGTGATGTGTAACTATCTACAAGTGAGTGTGTGATAAGTGAGCATGGATATATACAAGTGGACGTGTGTGCTGGTGACACCTAAGCATGGATTTCTAAGTGATGTGTGCAACATATGAATATACGTGATCCTAGGTGCACACGGTGTGAAATGTACATGGAGAATCTTCTACAAGTGTGTGAATAGTAGCATAAGCATGAGGTACATATGAATAATAAAGAGAAACACACAAATGGAGGGAATATACAAGAAAATAAAACACCCATGGAAACAGAGTCTAACCCTCTTAAAAATAGTCCCCAGCGGAGTCGCCACTGTGGCCATCCCGGGCGGGCTCAGCATTCGTTCCGGGGGAAGGAGGAGGATCCCTCGAGAAAGAACTATTTTGCGGTCTCACACCCTTCTCTTCTAAAGGTACTTCGGTCGTCATCGGTGTGGGGTGAATGTCAAGAGACAAATTCGCCAGCCTATTTTTCTCAAAACAGGCAAAAGAACATGTTGCCACTTCGAGAGAGCGGCATCAAGGACAAAACTGATGCATACGAAACCAATAAATCGGAGGTTCGGGGGTTGAGTTGCGGAATGGAAAGGTGTTAGGCCCCATACCACCCTTTCAGTCTCTCATGGGCAAATGTTAATATTTTCCTTTATCCCCATGAATTATGTGTATGTGTTTATATAATGGAGATTGGAATTGTTCGACCCATACCATGGAAAAGGTGGGATGAGGTCATCCACGGGAATATTCCCAAAATAATAAATGTAGAAGATAGAATATGAGCATTCATCGTGATATTGATCGTTATTGGGAAACGATAATATGTGTTGGATGAAACGCGAACAAGCATATTATATATATGTATGTGTGTGTGTGTGTGTGTGTGTGTGTGTGTGTGTGTGTGATAATTATGAAATTGAGGGATTTTGAGAAATTTGGAAAATAAGAGAAGTTGAAAAATTGGAAAATTGGACTTGAGTCTCGAATTTTAATTCGGGACGCCTACGTAACCTATAAAGGCATCAAATTCCACATAGTTCGGATGTAGAATAGGGGTGGGGTTTATCCCATAGATTCGAACGGAATTTTATTATGTGTGTACGTGTAGAAAATGTTTTTTTGGTTTTGGAAAAAGTGTGATGGATAATTCCGTTCGGAATTTACGAGTGTAACCCTCTTTTATTTGTTTATGGGTTTTTTATGGAAAATAAATTATGTGCACTATACTAATAAAAGCGTAGATGTTAATATGTATGAACTAAAGTGAAACTAGATTATGAATCTAAAGTAACTTATGCAAAAATAAAAGATTTAAAAGAGAAGGAAAAGGAATTGGACCTTCCTTGGAGCTTGAGCTTGGATCCTGGATGAACTCCTTTGAATGTTGATGGATGTTGATGAGAAATAAGGATATTTTACAAATTGGGTGTGAAAAGGATGGGTATTTAGGCTTGAATGGAACTTCGTTGATTACGAGAGAATGTTGTTGAGATCACTGATGCTGATGGATTTTTGTTGTTTTGGGAGTGAGGTTATGGCCCCTATTTATAGGGAAAAAGGGGGTGCCGATAGGCCTACCCCAGGGTGTGCCTATCGGCAGGTCACCCTTGACACTGTGCCGATAGGCAGGGTTCAGGACCTGCCAATTGGCAGCCTCGTGCGGACTTTTCTGGAAAAATGGCTGTAGCGCACAAACTGTTTATTTGAATCACGCATGGGTCATTCCATTAGAAAGGTATTTCAGAGACCTTCGAGAGTCATTTGGACTGATCCCCGGTTCGATAATTTACTTTAGGTCAAATATGGCTCGAAAGCGCACGTCGATCTTATAGACGGGAGATCATTGGACGAAAACGGATCGTTCGTTCATATGGTAAGTCAGAATCGTGCACGGGGTGGACCGTTGAAAAGTTCAGGAGATGTATTTCTACATTCCAAAGAGTTTCGCTTGGTTCGAAAATTTAACCTTGGTCAAACGGGGCCCGAAAGCGTCCGGTGACCTCACGGAGTAAAACGAATCGTTCGTCCATACCGTAGGTCAAAATCACGCACGGGGCAGATCATTAGAAAGGGTATTCAGTTCCCTTCAGAGATTCATTTAGTCTCATTCGAGTTGAAGAGTTGACTTTGGTTAAACCGAATCCAAGAGCGCCCAGTGGCCTTCGAATCGATTTTCGGGGGAAAATTGGTCGTTCGTCTGAATGGTTATCTGTTTAGCGCATGAGGAAGACCGTTAGAAAGGGGTTTTATTTCCCTTATAAGATTCAAAGATCTTTTACTTTGACGGTGGAGTTGATTGAGGTCAATTTGGGGCTCGGGAGCACCCGATGGCCTCTGAATTAGTTTTTGGTAGTGAAATGGTTCGTTCGTCTGAACCTTATGCCAATTCGTGCACAGGGTGGACCGTTGGAAAGGGTATTCAGATACCTTAAAAGATTCAAGGAGCTTTCGCTCTGACGAAAGAGTTGAACGGAACCAAATGGGTCCCGAGGGCACCCGATGGTCTCTAGATCGGTACTCGGAGTGCGACCTAGGTCTGCGGTGGAAAGGGGAAGTGTTAGGGGTCAAAGGAGAGACTTAGGGGGTTCTATAATGTGATGTATATAGGTACAATACAGGGGGGATCCGTTTGATATACGTCGAAGGTACTTGATCAATGGAAGGTAAGATTCATATCGCTTAGGCTAATAATGACCTGCCAGACCAGTACCCATCATGAAGTGACCCCCTAGTTATGGGACAAAATTTGGTCGATAGCCATAATCTTTGGTGATGTAGTGTGAAAAATGCATGATTATTGATTAGTATATTTTGGAGAGAGTATATTTATTTTGCATGATGAGCATTATACTAAGTAGGGGATAATGTATAAGTATAAAAAGTAAATCTAACATGAAGCATGAAGATTATACTGAGCATGGATATGAGAGTGATGTGTGACTGCCTATGAGTGAGTGTGTGGTAGTGAACCTAAGCATGGATCAACTACAAGTGGTGTGTGACAAGTGTGAGTAAGCACGAATATATACAAGTTTTATAAGTGGAGGTGTGTGTTAGTGACACCTAAGCATGGATATTCTAAGTGTTGTGTGCAACGTGTGGATATAAGTGATCGTAGGTGCATGTAGTGTGAAGTGTACATGGAGAGTATCTACAAGTATGTGAGTGAGTAGTGATATAAGCATGAGGTATATATGTGCAAGAAATAATAGAGGAGAAAAAATGGAATATACAAATGGTGGATATGAACACGAGCAGAAAAATAAAACACCCGTGCAAGCAGAGTCTAGCACTCTTATGAAAATTGACCCCAGCGGAGTCGCCACTGTGGCCATCCCGAATCAATGTGTCCATCCCGAATCAATGTGTCCATACTCTCTTCTTCTTTCTAAATGGGGTGGGGAAAATGGGGGATTAAAGGTCTCGCGCCCTTTCTGATTTAAGAACGCTTTCGCCGTCGCCGATGTGGGGTGAATGTAAAAAGATGGAGTCGCCAGCCTATTTTGCACAAAACAAGTAAAAGAAATAGTTCGACAAGTTTGGGGGCTATGTTATGGGATGGTAAGGTGTTAGGAACCCATATCCCTCCCTTTCGATCTCTCATGGGCTTGTGTTATTGTTTTTCTTTATTTCTCCGTGAAGTGTGTGCGCGTGTATACATAATGGAGATCGGAATTGCCCAACTCATACCATGGAAAATATAGAGTGGAGTCTTCCATAGGAATGTTCCCAAAATAATATATAGAAAATATGATTTATGCACTTATCATGATATTGATCGTTATGATGAAACGATAATAAGAATCACAAACATAATCTGTATTAAAATAAAGTTAAAATATGACAAATGCAGAAAAGGGGAATTTGAAAAAATTAAAAAATTAAAAAATTAGAAAATTGGAAAATTGGAAAACTGGAAAACTAGAAAATTGGACTCGAGTCTAGGGTTTTAACCCAAGAATCCTACATAGCCTATAAAGGCATCAAAGTCCACGTACTTCAAATGCGGCATAAGGGTGGGGTTTATCCTATAGATTCGAACATGATTTTATTATACATGTGTGTGTGTGTAGAAAATATATTTTAGTTTTGGGAAAGTGTGATGGATATTCCCGATTGGAATTTACGGGCGTAACCCTATTTTGTTTGTTTTGATTTTTCTATAGAAAATAAATTATGTGCGATATAATTAATAAAAAGGTGAGATGTTAATGTGTATGAACTAAAGTAAGAAATAGGTTATGAATCTAATGTAATTAATGCAAAAATAAGAAATTTAAAGAGAGAGATTTGGACCTTCTTTCAAGAATTGGGGCGTGATCTTCATCTTAGATGAACTCCCTTGATGCTTGATATGAATGTTGGATTAGAGAGAATGAGATTTTTCCAAACTGGGTATGAAAAGGATGGGAATGGAAGATTGAATGAAATTTCACTTGCGAAAACTTCGTTGCTTGCAAGAGAATGTTCCTAAGATCACTGATGTTAATGGATCTGAGGTGTATTTTGGGAGTGAGGTCATGCCCTCTATTTATAGGGTCGTAGGGTGCCGATCGGTATGCATCAGTCCTACTAATCCACAGGTAACCCTAGACACACTTCCGATTGGCAGGGAGATGGACCTCCCAATCGGTAGTCTCGTGCAGATTTTTTTGGAAAAATGGTCGTAGAACGTAATCCGTTGATCCAAATTTTTCACAGGGCATACCATTAGAAAGGTAATTCAGAGACATTTAAGAGTCCTTTGGATCACTCCCGGGTCCGAGATTTGACTTTAAGTCAAATGTGGCTCGAAAGTGCACGTCGATCCTTTGGACGAGAGATCTTCGGACGATGACAAATCGTTTGTTCGAAAGATAATTCAGAATCGCACGTGAGGTGGACCATTGGAAAGGTAGGCGATGTACTTCATCATTACGTAGAACTTTGCTCGGTTCAGAAAGTTGACCTTGGTCAGCTGGGGCCCAAAAGCGCTCGATGACCTCTTAGAGTAAAATGGATTGTTCGTTCGTACCATAAGTCAAAATCGCGCATAGGTTGGATTGTTGGAAAGGGTATTCAGTTCCCTTAGAAGATTCATTTAGTCTCATTGGATCTGAAGAGTTGACCCTAGTCAAACGGAGTTCGGGAGCGCCCGGTGGCCTCCCGGTCAGTTTTTGGGGGGGAATAGATCGTTTGTTCAAATGGTTATGTCATTTTGTGCATAGGGTGGACTGTTGAAAAGGGGTTTCAGTGCCCTTACAAGATTCAAAGAGCTTTACTCTGACGATGAGGTTGGTGGGGGTCAAATCGGGACTCAAGAGCGCCCGGTGGCCTCGAGATCAATTTTTTATAGTAAAATGGTTCATTCGTTAGAAATATTATGACAATTTGCGCATGGGGAGGACCGTTGGAAAGGTAATTCAGAGCCCTTTAAAGATTCATTAAGCGTTTTCTCCAACGATAGAGTTAATCGGAGTCAAACGGGGCCCGAGAGCGTTTGATGGCCTCTAGATTGGTACTCGGAGTACGACCTAGGATTTGTAGTGAAATGAGGAGGTGCTAGGGACCTAAGGAGAGACTTAGGGGGTCCTAGAATGTGGTGTCTACACCAGGGAAATACGGACATTATACTAGCTAACTAATGGAAGAGATTATCCAGAGACGATTGCGCATGGTTGAGTTCAGCAACACTCAAAAGCAAGTACTAGCTT
The DNA here is from genome assembly GCA_949130495.1 of Sambucus nigra. NCBI lineage: Eukaryota > Viridiplantae > Streptophyta > Magnoliopsida > Dipsacales > Adoxaceae > Sambucus > Sambucus nigra. The sequence goes on along the minus strand of OX422224.1, from coordinate 116,537,729 downwards.
CCTTCAAGATAGTCGGGGTAGCTCTTCAGTGGTGGGAATCAGTGGCCACGTCATAAGAGAAGGATACAATGATGATCTAGGAGTTTGGGATGCGATTTGATCGCAAGTTCTTTTTATCAGCAGTTTAGACGGATATGGGGAGGAAATTTCTAGATCTTTCGTAGGAGGGCTGGACTATGTCCGAGTATGAGGAAGAGTTCACCCGCCTAGCAAACTTTATTTCGGATGAGGTGAACAGTGAGGAGAAGAAGGTCCTCAAGTTTACAGACGAGCTCACGTGGAGGATTTGGTAGTATTTGTTAGGGAACTCGATATTGCGAATTTACACGGAGGTCGTTAACGTCGTGTTGGTCTACTGCAAGGACCATCGCTTCCACCAAAGGAGAGAAGAGGATATGAGAGTCGAGCTAGCAAGTCCAGACTGGAAGTAACGGTACCAGCGAGATGCCACCGTAACAGTAGGGGAGGTAACATTAGCGGGGTTCCTAATAGAGGAATTGGTTAAGAGGTATAGGCTGGGTAATGGTAGTTATAGGCAGGGCCATTAGGTCCAGCAACACGCTCCTCAGGGCCAATAGGTTCAAGGGAACTAGACTGAAGGCCAGTAGTGTTGGGGTTATCGTGGCCAGCAGGGCTAGAGTCAGAGACAGTCTCATCAAGGACAACAGTGCCAGAGGCAAACCAAATTCTCTGGGAGATATTTCATATGTGGAGAGCAGGGCCACATGCGGCGCTCTTACTCGAATAGGTCTAAGGTTTTGTAGCTGGATGCCCAGCCGGGGAAACTCGATGCACCAATAGTAGTTCCAGCATTGTCACCTCTGTAGGTGCAGGGGAAGGCATAGTTTGGTTGTGTGCATCACCTCCGTGGATAAGTTTTACCACTAGCACTATTATCGATTGATGGTATGTTTCCTATCCATGGGCATACGAGAACGATTTGGCACAAATATTGTATTTTTCACCCCTTATACTTATGCATTTTATCCCCCTCGGGTACCTTAATTCCTATATTTATGATCGTTAACCAGAAGACCTCCGTTTTATATGTTAACATACTATATGAGGTATCATTGATCTTTTGTAGGTATTTCGGTGCTTAGTGTGAAGTTCGGTAGCATTTTGGTGAAATTTCGTCGACTTTTGAAGCTTTGATGGAATTTTAGTAATTTCACCATTGGGGTTTTAATCCTTAACTCTTCACAAAAGTTGAATCCCTTTGATTTATCGTCGCGTGACCGCCAATGGTGCATGAATCTGAGTTGTATCGAAGGAGTTATGACATTTTTAGGACGGTTTTGACTTCAAAAGCACACTTAAGGGCACATTCAAGGGCAATTTAGTCACTTCATAATTTAGTTTTTTTGCCTAATGTCTTATTGGATATTGTATCCCTATAAGTAATCTTCGCGAAGCCTCTGATCATACCTAATTTCGAGTTATAACGAAGATGTTACGGCATTTTTTGTAAAGTTGGACCAACATGCAAAATTGCAAACCTGACATGGGCAAATCGATTTGGACTTCTCCAAATCGATTCGGACTTCTCCAAATCGATTCGGAATGCTACAAAGTCCAAAAATCTATACTTTTAAGTTGGTTTTTGGTGGGGTATATGTATGTAAAAATTGTATTAAGTTAGGAACATCATTTTAACATTAGTTACGTTAGATTTTGGGGGATTTTTTTGTGGAGCTCCCCTCTCCTCTCTTTTGGGGTTTATAACCACATTGTAAGTAAACTACTATTCATTCATCTCTTTCCTTTAATGTAGTTCCATTTTCTTTTTTTAAGCTTTGTTATCTAGTTTGGTTGCTTTGCTAAGTAGTTTTTGTTTGTTAATAAGTTGTATTAATTACTTAACTAGTTGTATTTATTGTTCTACCCATGTTTAATACCTAGTTTAAGAGTTGGGGTCATTTCTCCGCAATTAATGGGTGTCAAGCTCCGAAAGTTAGGTTTTGGGGAAATTTGCATTTAATCAAAATCTCATGTATTAAAATTTGTTTATTACGCGTTTAATTTTCTTTGTCACGCAACGTCAGTGTTTAATGCGATAATCCGACTTTAAGACGCGTGTAACCATTTTTTATTAAATGTTTTATCTCGTATTTTTTAATTAAATTCCTTCATGTGTTATGTTTATAATTAACTACAAATGCTCGGTTAAATATTTTCGAACCAAAATTCTAATTCTTCATGTTTAGCGCATGGCGGGAATGTGACCTTGACTCTCCTTTTATTAATTCTTGTTTAGCTTTAACTTCTTAAATATTTCCCTTTTCTTTTAAACCAACCTATCACCTTTTATATTTTTATTCTTGAAGTAATAAATCAATTAAAGTATATCCAACATTCCCTGTGGATTTTTTACGATACCCGACTTATCACTATACTTGTATCGCAAGTGTAGTTGTAGTTTTGGTTTTTTCATTGAGGCGGTGAACCGAAAACAACGACAGTGCCCTCACACGAGCGCTCGATTTCCCTTGCACCAAAATGGCGCCGTTGTCGGGGAGTGTTTTGTTTTAGATTATAATTTCTTTATTATTTCTTAATATTTTTTCTTTTGTATTTGTATTCTTTGTTTTAACCTTTTTTGCAGGATAGCACATTTTAGCGCTAAGAAACTATGATTCTAGGTCGCACACTTTCCTTCTTGGATTCTCCATCTACAAACAATTCGCTAATCATGTCTTATTTCTATACTTATATCGGTTATTCTAATGATTCTTACTTTAGGGATGGTTTTCAAGTTTTCCATTTTCAAGAATTTCTTGAGAATGAAAGGCTTGAAAACATTTATCAGGAAGAAAATCATTTTGGGGAATTTGAGTTGGATTTATTATTCAAATGCAACGACGATTTTTCTTCCTATATTTTTGAATTTGAAGAATATTTTCAACCAAATAAGGAATCTGAGGTTCTATAACCAAGGAAGACTACTTTGGAAGAAACCTTTCTTCTTTTCAACCAAAGTGTGAATAACATTATTGGTACTGGATTGAGACTCGACGCACTTTGCAATGAAATTGATTCTTTTGTGGAAATCAACGAGGGGGTGGAAACTTGTGTTTCACCTCATAATTTTAAAGAACATTTCATTGAAAGTGAGTCTTTCTCCCCAGAATTCCAATATCCTTCCGACGATGAGTCGATTGAGATTGAATTTAGTTCATTACCATATGCGTTTTCTGTTATCAAACCATTAGAGGTACCGACTGATTCCTATGAGTCGGTAGAAATTTTTGAAACTTTTACACCTTTTGCCGATGAGGACTCTTTGCCGGATTTGTTTTCCAAAATGTATTGTATCCCCATGTGTGCACCACCTTCCATTTTACTTGAAAAACCTTTGGGAGGTGAATCGATTTTTCTTAGACCCCAAGTGTACCTCTCCCCCTTATTATCCAAATCCCCCATCATCCCTAAAAAATTTATAATTGGCGATGGTTCACCTTTTCCTCCACCCACATGCCTTCCGTTGTTCAAACTTAATTCCTATTTTTTAGGAGGCATGCATGAAATGGAGGGTCCATCATGGATCTTTCAAAGTCAAATTTTATTTTGGGCGGGTCCTCAAAAATTTTGACTTCTAGTGTATAGTTAGTTAGAAGTCCAAATGGTAGGTTGTAAATAGTTAGTTTTTATTTTTTTTCTTTCTTTAATTTTTATTGTAGTCTAGTGTAATTAGTTAAAGTTTTTTTGTTATTCTTTTTGTTATGCTCAGTACTAACTTGTTTTGTAGATTCAGTGGACTCGTGCTTATCGGGGATCGCTCCAATTTTGGGTAATATCATTCTTTTCTTATCTTTGTGTTGTGTTCTTAATGCTCACTGAGGACAATGCAACATTTAAGTTACGGGTGTGGTTTATTCTTCCCATTATTTATTTAGTCCATTGATTTGATCACATGTTAGTTACTAAGCATGCTTTTTGTAAAAAAAATTAAAATTTTCAAAAATATTTTTTTTCTTTTTTCTCCTTTCTTAGGTATTTTGCCTTTGTTTTCGATGATAGATTTTAATAATTGCCTGATCCAATAGACAATTCAATGATGCATGTTCTTGATGTTATAAGTTATTAGACTTTAGTCCTCAAATCATTGAAATTACGAATAACTTCATGAATTAAACTTTATCCCATGAGCACATGCACTTTTCTTGTTTTATTGATTTGGTTTAAGATTTTTATAACTCGGTAATATTTTGTTGCAATGTATATACTTACACAGAGTGAGCTTTGGGCTTTTTCTTCATTTTTGAGTGTTATACGCTATTCTTTCCTCTTTGAAAATGTTGAATTCGTCAGTAATCTCTCTATTCTTTCATTGATCTTTCATTATTCGAGTTTATATCTTGAAATGTGTCACTTGAGTATGATTTTCAAAATTATTTTGACTCGAGAATTGCGTAAACTTTATGAAATGATCATAGGCAATCTTTGTTATATCACCCATATTAACCTTGACCTCACCTTATATCTTTCCCTAGTCAACCCCTTTGAGCCTAAATATAGCCTTTCGTTTCATCACCCAAAATCCCATAACCAACTCCACATTGGAGTTATATACCATACTTATTACCTTCCATACCTTTGTTTGGAATGATACTTGGGATTGAATGATGTCCGTGCTTCCTGATTGAAATTTAAGCATGAAAAGAGTGAGAAAAGTAGAGAAGAAAGTAGTGAAAAAGAAAAAAAAAAAGTGAAAAAAAAGAAAACAAAAGAAAAAGTTAGAAAAAGAAGAAAAGGAAAAGAAAAAGAAAGAGAAAATTTGTATATGTTGTATGTAGTGTTCAATAATCCTTGTTATGAAAATCATTTTGCAATTTTTAAATTGCCCGCAAGCTTCTATTATCCCAAGTTTTTCATCCCTGAACACTTTGAATTCGTATATATTTCTTTCATTTCGTACCTTAACCCCAAACTTACATTACAACCCTATACAAGTCCTATGTGATCTTAGGGTGAATTCAATTTAAAAGTCAAAATAGTTTTGATAATTTGTGAAAATAGATTTCGCCTCCTTTAATGAGCGGGATCTTTCATTGAGATTACAGTTTTTATTTTCTATATAGCATTCTTCATTAGTGACATGTACGCGGACTAGTTTCCATTTACATTTACTCTTTATGGCAGCATGTCTCGTGTATTACCTCCCCTTTCATAGTGATTTCATTTATTGAGTGTAATGCCCAGAGAGGATTCATATATGCATGCTTTTATGTTTATCCAGTTTGTATAAGTTTTTGCCAAATCATATTTTGCATGTGCTCGCTCCCCTCCCACTTTTAAGTTTTCAATTCTATGAAGTTCGTTCTATAATGCTAATAACTATGGACTTTTGTGTGAATTTATTCACTTTTCTAATAACATGTTGAAAACTTGTTTGTTATTGTTGAGCATGTCTGTTTTTTTGGTTTGGGCATATTTTGGAGGAAACTTTGATGTTTGTGGGCTTCATTCCTTAAAACCCTCACGAGATGACACTCGTCCACTAGGGTAACCTAGGGCTTTAACGACTTATTACATATGCTAAATGCAATCGTTCACCCATGAAAGTGGCATTTATACCCTTTGTAAATATCTTTTTTTTGTGGTTTACTTGTTGTTCTTATTTCTTTGTACTTCATTGCTAGGGACTACAATGTGTAAGTTAGGGGGTGTGATTCAGCACGAATATTGTATTTTCACCCCTTATACTTATGCATTTTAGCCCCCTCGAGTACCTTAATTCCTATATTTATGTTCATTAACTATAAAACCTCCATTTATATGTTAACATGCTATATGAGGTATAATTGAGCTTTTGTAGGTATTTCGGTGCTTAGTGTGACGTTCGGTAGCATTCCAGTAAAATTTTGTCGACTTTTGTAGCTTCGGGGGCATTTTAGTAATTTCATCATCCGGGTTTTAATCCTAAACTCTTAACAAAAATTGAATTCCTTTGATTTCTCTTCGCGTGGCCGCTGACGGTGCATGAATCCGAGTTCTATCGAAGGAGTTATGTCATTTTTAAGAAGGTTTTGACTTCAAAAGCACATTCAAGGGCATTATAGTCATTTTATAATTTGGTTTTTTGGCCTAATGTCTTCTTGGATGTTTTATACTTATGATTTATCTTCTTGTAGCCTCCGACCGTGCCTAATTCCGAGTTATAACGAAGAAGTTATGACATTTTTCGTAAAGTTGGACCAAGTTGTAGAATTGCAGACCTGACATGAGCGAATCGATTCGAACTTCTCCAAATCGATTCGGAATGCCACAAAGTCAGAAAATCTCTACTTTTAAGTTGGGTTTTGGGGGGGTACATGTATTTAAACATTTTATTAAGTTAGGAACTTCATTTTTACATTAGTTAGGTCCGATTTTGGGGGATTTTTTTGTGGAGCTCCCCTCTCCTCTCTCTTGGGGTTTATACCGACTTTGTAAGTAAACTACTATTCATTCATCTCTTTCCTTTAATGTAGTTCCATTTTCTTTGCTTAATCTTTGTTATCTAGTTTAGTTTATTTGCTAAGTAGTTTTTGTTTGTTAATTAGTTGTATTTATTGTTCTAGCCATGATTAATACCTAGTTTAAGGGTTGGGGTCATTTCTCCGCCATTAATGGGTGTTGAGCTCCGAAAGTTAGGTTTTGGGGAAATTTGTATTTAATCTAAATCTTGTGTATTAAAATTGGTTTATTATGCATTTTACTTTCTTCGTCACGCAACGTTAGTGTTTAAAGCGATAATTCGATTTTAAGACGCGTGTGATCATTTTTGATTAAATGTTTTATCTCGCATTTTTGGATTAAATTCCTTCATGTGTTATGTTTATAATTAACTAAAAATGCTTGGTTAAATATTTTCGAACTAAAATTCTAATTCCACATGTTTAGCCCATGGCGGGGATGTGACCTTGACTCTCATTTTATTAATTCATGTTTAGCTTTAACTTCTTAATTTTTTTCCTTTTTCTTTTAAACCAACCTATCACCTTTTACATTTTTATTCTTGAAGTTATAAATCAATTAAAGTCTATCCAACATTCCCTGTGGATTTCTTACGATACCAGACTTATTTTTATACTTGTATTGCAAGTGTAGGTGTAGTTTAGGTTTTTGCATTGAGGCGGTGAACTGAAAACAACGACAGTACTCTTACACTAGCACATGGTTCACGCTCGATCAGGGGCATGTTTTGTTTAACATGGTTGCATCACACTCATTTATTTTTACTGGTTAGTGGATATAGCGTCAAATATTATTATGATCATATATTTATCGTTGGGTAGAGGGATCTCATTCATTCCATCTTCAGGGGAGCAGGTGTGGACATTATGAGGTTATGTTTTTAACATATCTGCTTACTTGAGTGATGTACAGGTATCATATTATCCTGGGTATGGACTGGTTAGCGACTGTTAGAGCGGTGGTGGACTATTATATTAGGACTATCGTGGTTGTTATATCTAGGGCAGGATAGGTTTCTTGTGGCGATGTCTCACCCGAAAAGAGGGTCAAGCACACACATATATATAGTATATCGAGGGTGAGACTTCGGAGAGTATAATTGTCTCTTTAGATTTAATACCTATGTTTAGGAACTTTGATTATGTGATTCAAGAGATACCGAGGTTACCATCGAGTCGGGAGTTTGAGTTTGTGATTGACTTAGCACTGAGGACTAGGTGATAGTGCATGCACCGTATCGTATGACTCCTTTAGAGATGTAGGAGTCGAGAGTTCATATTTAGCAGCCTTTGGGATAGGGTTATGTCTAAAAGGGTACATCACTTTGGGTGTCCTAGTACTGTGTCCTGAGCAAACTAATCTCGATAACCGATAAAACTAAGCGATAGTGTATCGAGGGGTTCCTTGTTTGGATCTCGCTTGCGAGACGTCCCACTCATGAGGCTTAGAAAGTGTGGGAGTTGAGAGACATTGGGCTCTAGGACGTTGGTTTAATAGCTTAGGCATTAAATGTGTAAAGATGTAATGCATTGAGCAATGAGATATTATTTAAGTCCAGCGGGGCCAAAGAGTGCAATGTCTAGAGCACTCAGGTATGTTTTCACCACTAGTTTCATAAGTGGAGAAATCTCAAGAAGAGTTGAGTCGCGATTAATAGGGTAATTAAGTATACCTTTACTGTATGATCATGAATGATATGTGGGGTTGATTTTTAGGAAGCATTTTAGTTGCACAAGTGATAATTGTGCGTGTATGAACGTGGTATATGGTGTATGGGTGCCCTAGTCAGTTCAATATTCAATATCATCCGAAAACGGCTAACGTGGTGGTCGATGCGTTGAGTCATGTGCCTACAGGGCAGTTGGCGACAGTGTGAAAGACGAAGTGGGATGAACTTCTTCAGGAGGAGGAAGTAGTTCGGGTATATATGTTAGCGATGACCATCACACCTAAAATCATTCTGAGGGTTGTAAAGGAACATACAAGGATCCCCCTTGTCATAAGGGGACACATTAGTTATTGGCAATAGAGGGAAGTCTTACTCAGTCAGTGCTAAGGGTGGCTTACGCTTCAATCGGAGGTTGATCATCCCAGATAATAAGGACCTATAGCGCATACATATGGAGGAGGCATATGCATCATAATTTTCGGTGCATCCTAAAGGGATAAGATGTACCAGGTGTTGAGGAACCAGTATTGGTGGGCCAGTGTGAAGCAAAACATAGCAGATTTTATCTCTAGAGGCACCACTTGTCAGATGATGAAGGTTGATCATAGGAGACCAGATGGGGTTTTGAAGTCATTGGATATTCCGATGTGGGAAGGGGAGTACATATCTATGTATTTCACTTCGGAGTTACCGACGTCATGGAGGTATCATGATTCCATTTGGGTTATTAGGATCGATTGACCAAGGTGGAACAGTTCGTACCAGGTTGGGTGGATTGCACGACAGGGCGGTATGCCCAACTTTTCATTGCATAGATAGTAAAATTTAATGGGGTGCATCTCAACATTATTTTATATCGGGATAAGATTTTGAGTTCCACCCTTGACAGAGTTTTTCAAGAGGCAATGGGGACGGAATTGAGTTTGAGCACGGCATATCACACGCAGATCGATGGTTAGACAGAGAGGGTGAATCAGATGTTGGAGGATATGTCGAGGATGTGTATTTTGGACTTCAAGGGTAGGTAGGAGTAGTAATTGATTTTGATAGAGTTTGCGTATAATAACTCGTACTAGTTCACTATTGACATGGCACCGTTTGAGGCTTTATATGGGAGACCTTGTTGTTCGCCCTCTTGCTGGTTAAAGGTGGGGGACAACAAGCTTCTCGGGTCAAATTTGATTTAGGATACTTCAGCGAAGATTGAGTTAATCAGGAGTCGCATTCGGGTAGCTCAGGATCGACAGAAGATTTACGTCGATACGAACCGAATATTTTTGGAGTTTGGGTGGGTAATCAGGTGTTGCTGTGAGTATCTCCCATGAAGGAAGTGATGTGGTTCGGGACGAAAGAGATTTTGATGCCTATGTATGTGGGGCCTTTACCCATTATCGAGAGGATAAGTCCAATTGCATATAGGCTCGCCTTATCAGAGCATTGCAACGGATTCACGTTGTATTCCATATGGCGTCATTGAGGAGGTATCTCAGGGATGATATAGCTTATCAGCATATACCATTAGAGAAGATTGACCTACAGCTGGATATTTCATATGAGGAGAGGCATGTTGCCATTTTGGGCTGTAGTGAGCGAAAGCTTCAGTCAAAGGTGGTACCGTTAGTGTGTGTACAGTGGGGACACCATAATATTACCGAGTCGACATAGGAGTGTAGTGGTGACATGCGAGAAAAATATCCAAAGCTCTTCGTGGAAGGTACGTTCGAATTTTGGGGATGAAATTCCATTATAAGGGGGAAGAATGTAATGCCTCATAATTTTATTATTATTTAATTTTTATGTTCTTAATATTATTGATTTAATTGGAGAAATTAAATTGGGTTTTGGTAAATATTAATTAGCGAGATAAAGGATTAATATTTATTATTAATATTATTTACTTGTGTGTGATAAGTAAATAGATATGTGATTTATTATATGTCGCGTATGAGTGAAATCGACGATTTATTTTTATATGTTGATAGAGTCACATCGACGTATCAGTATAATTTATGGGAAATGTGTATGATACATGCGTATCGAGCCCGATTAATGAGATGTTAGCATGATTGGAGTTGGGTAACTCGGATGACCTTTTCGAGTGTAGCAGTGATCCAAAAAGGATTAATATAGTACAGAATAGGTATCTGGGTGTTATGATTGGGTTTCGAAGACTTTTTAGGAATAATAGGACCCGTATAAGGGTAGGAGGGTCATTTTACACTTAGGGTTAAGTGGAAAACGAGATTAGGGTAGTTAAGGGAGTATTTAAGAAGTTCGATAGGTGGATGATAGCCCACTTTTGATATTCTTCAAAAGAGAGAGATTGAGAAAGAGTTCAAGAGAAGAGAAAAAGAGGAAGAAAGAAGAGAAAAGGCTTGGAGAAGAGAAAGAGAAACTACCTCCGAATTCAACCCATCATCAAACACGTAGAGAACATCAAATTTAATTCAAAAGACATGTAGTTACTTGCTTTAAGTTGTAAATTATGCGTAGTTAATTACTTTCATGATTAGAGACAAAAATCTGAGATTTAAAGTATTGAAGATTAAAACTTTGGTTGATTGATGTAGAGATTTAAATGATAAGGGACCATTGATTTCAATTGATTATTAACTGAAACTAATCATTTTAGGCTTTCGAAATTAATTCTGGAATTAAAATGATGATCGTGTAGAACTTTGATAAAAAGGTTGAATTTTTGGAAAATTAAAATGGGGAAAACTCTAAGTTAAATTAATTTGATGTTTGATTTGTAATCCTAGGTGTTTAATATAGGATTCATGGTTATTTAGGTCTTATAATATTTCTGAAAGGTTAGTATATCGATATGTGAGGTCAATATTATGTTTGGGGAGGCTGGGTACCTCCATTGGAGCGTTTTGGAGGAGAAATCCCGAGGAAGAAGATGCATCGATGCCCAGCAAACCGAACAGGTTCAATCTGCCAGATAACCAGCTTGGTTTGCTGGTCTGCTTGATTTTTGTTCGTGTGTTATTTTGACCCGTTAGAGTTCATGGAATGACCGTAGGGGCATCCGGGGTATTGTGGGATTACTGTAGAATGCTTTCCAGGGTTGGGTTCATGTGATAGGTCAACAATAGATGGGTTCGAGTGAGGAGAACCGATAATTCAATTGAGTGATCATTTAAATAATTAATCGAAAAGTTGGTTCGAACTTTGGCATTGGATGAACCATGCGATGTGGGATACACGTACGAGTTCAGTGATATGCCCAAAATGTACCCTCATACTCAGGGACACTAACCTTGGCCTGACTCACAGCCGAGCTGTCATGGGGTTTATAGTAGCCGTCAGAAAGATCATCTTCTCAATATTACTCCTCATTGACCAACCTCGATTGGACAGCAGTCGAGGTCAATAATATCTTGTCGGTTAGAACTACTGCCAATCTTATCCTCTGCTTCAGTCGAGACTGCATCCAACCTCATACCCAACCTCGATTGATCATTCAGGTCGAGGTCATACTTAAGATTGGTAGGATAAGGCAGCTATCAGATTTCATAACCTCATACTCGGCCAGGCCTAGGTTCCATTAGTTGATATCACAGGTCTAAGAATACACACGCAAGCACATGGAAGACTTAGAGCACGTGGCAAATCAGTTATAACCGAATCATTCCCCCCACGTGAGGGAATATTTGGTCTTCATTCCTTACATGTGGCACAGCCAGGTGTCTACCTACCATTAGTGTATTCAACTCACATATGCTCATGGCATGCTTGGGGGGTGCACTACACCCCAAGCACTATATATACAGGTCTTCTCCTACCTTGCAAAAGGATCCATAATTGTAACCCTAGCAGGAGCCCTGGAAAAATATACATTAGAGAGAGAAAGTGAGAGATTGTATTACAGGCCATTAGTGCCCTCATTCTAGTGAAATTACTCACACACTCACAGTGGACATAGGCCAGATTGGATGAACCACTTAAACAAAAGTGTTCCTCCTCTTCTCCTCATCTTCTTTTACTAGATATCTACTCTTGTGTTGCTATTGTTATTGCTAGCTTGATCTTATCAACACATCATCTGGTGGTTCTATTTACAGCATCATCATTTTGGCGTCGTCTGTGGGAACGAGAGGATTCATCTCTTTGGTGGTGAACCAGACCTCCCCCTTCGCGTGGAGTTATTTCACCATTGAAAGAGATCCCTTAAGGTCTCCAGCTCTCTAATATTTTCATTACAATCCCTCTAGTCTTTCATATGGCACCAAATCCACAACCTCCGCCATCTGGTGTTGGAGGACCCAGTTTTAGTCAAGCACCACCCCAGTCTGAAATGGCTGAGGTGGCGGCAGCCTTGAAATCCTTAGCTGCTACTCAACAGGAAATGCAGGAGAAGTTTGCCCAGCTAAGCCAGAATATAATAATGAGACCACATTGGGTCTCACCAGAAATGATTAATCCGATGGCTGATCAGGGATAACATGGGGTCGGGGGACCAACTCAGGCACCACGAAAAGACCTACCTCCTCCTCAACGGTAGAAGGATGTTTCTTACCCTAGGCGTGGAGGTAAGGAAACCCTTGTCCGGAGGATAGGTATGATGATATAGAGGTCGAGGATGCTCTGGACGTCTTATCCAGCAGAGCAGAGGTCAAGGTGAAAGACGAGACTGCGAAGCCCGTCAAAGAGGTTCAGCTTTTGATCGGTTGATTAGAGGGATGACTTTCAAAAGACTTGTCCCAGTTAATGACCTGGGAGAGAGGTTGTACAAGTCAAGAAGCATAGCTAGGTCACGAAGAGAGGATGGCGATCGCCAGCCTCATCATGGTCGACCCCCATATAGCCGAGACTGTGGTCAGGGGGAGGTCAACAGCTGACGTTGTGCAGTAGCTGAGGAACCCTCAGTCCACCCTTTGGAGGTGGATGGGGACAACCTCGGTCAGGACGATATTGCTAATCCCTGGAATGACTCTATTCAAATGCTGAAAGAGAAGATAGGGAATCTCATAAAAAACTGAGACCCATTACAGAGGGGGTACTCAGAGGGTTCATCATTTATGGCAAGGATTGTCAACTTCCCAACCCCTGCCAAATTTAAACCTCCAGTGGTGTCTCCCAAGTATGATGGAAGTACCAACCCATTCCATCATATTGAAATTTATCAGTCTGCAGCAGACATTTATTCAATCTCTAATGAGATGAGGTGTCGAGCTTTCTCAAGCACCCTGACTGGGTTGAACATATCTGGTTCACTTCTCTTCTTAAAAATTCAATTGAGAGTTTTAAAGGTTTGGCCAAGCGATTTATTCACAACTTCTTTTTTGGGGTACGACCTCAGAAGAAGAAGACTCACTTGCTTTATGTAAAGCAAGGAAAGAATGAAAGCCTCAGAGACTATATCGCGAGCTTCAATAAGAAAACGTTGTAGGTAGAAGATTATGAAGAGAGTATAGCCATGACAGCCCTTATAGGAGGACTTCAGAAGGGAAAGTTACTCTGGAAGCTTGTTGAAGACCCACCTAAGTCTATGGACAAGCTGTTAGCAACAGCTGGAAAGGTCATGAACGCAGAAGAAGCAATGGCTACGAAATATGAGGATGAGAATGGAAGTAGCAGCGGGAAGTTTCAAAAGAAAAAGGATGAAAAGAAGAGGGCTGCAGATAAAAAGTTTGCGAAATACACTCCTTTAACTGTGAGCTGCGAACACATCCTTAACGAAATAAATAATGATAGGTCTCTAAGATGACCGGAGAAGCTGAAATCTCCTCCACATAAAAGAAATAAGAATTTATGGTGCAAGTGCCATCAAGATCACGGCCATTTAACCGAGAAGTGTTTCGCCCTGAAGGACGAAATTGAAAAAATTTTGAAGTCTGGAAAGCTCAAAAAGTATGTGAATAGTAGAGCTTCTAAGGGGGGAAGAGACGACCTTAAAAAGAAAAGAAATGATAAATGCCGAGAAGATGCTCCTTCTAGAAGATCTGATGGCTCAGATGATAATGACAATGACCCTGACCTCCCACCAAAGGACAATAATATCCCAGTAAAGAGGGGCGGTATGATATTTTTTGGTGTGAACACTATCTGTGGAGGACTACCAGGGGGTGGCTCAGAGGTAGCTGATTGTAAGGCTCATGTGGCAGAGGCCAAAGCAATGACAAAGGTCGAGGTTGTAAACTTGGCTTCTATAGAAGTTAAACGTGAGAAGAGAAAGAAAGTAGATATGGAAACCCTCGTAGTCGGCGTCTCGCGACTTAATTTCAAGGGTATCTTAGCTCCCCACGATGACCCTTTTGTCATCACCACAAGGGTGCATGGGTGTGAAGTTCAGAGGATCCTTGTTGATGGGGGCAGTTCTGCAGACGTTATGTTCTGGACCTGTTTCAAAAGCTTAGGCCTCAGCAGAGAAAGGCTTGTTCCTTATCATCATCCCTTGATTGGCTTCAGCGGTGAGAAGGTCCATCCATTGGGTATGTATGAGATGGATGTGAGAATGCGAGATGAATGATTAAGAGGTTGACCAGAAAATAAATTTCTTTATGATGGATGAAAATGTCTTCTTAGCCTATAACCTCATCACGGGACGACCCTGCCTAATTAAATATCGGGTGATCAGTCCTTTATTAAATTATAATCAAGGTGAACGGTTGGTTCATTCTTAGCATCACTGTCGCAAAAATAAATTTTCCAATTTAAACACCCTAAATAATTAAGCTGTGTCAAAACTATTTAAAACATTATTTCCATTTTATTAAATCCAATTATGAAAACCTTTAATAAGTAACAGTTTAAGATTCACACAATTATTAAGACTGGAATTAAACACCCATGAATTTAATCATTCAGATAATCCAATATAAACTTTAAAACTACAAAGGAAAACCATCCTGATAGAAATTAAATCCCAAAGAGTAAAAATACTAAAGATAAATGAACACAATCTCTGACAAATCCAACTGAATAGGGAAACGGGTGACACATGCCCTAAATAATCAGAACTAGAATGAGAGTAGATTCAACATCGAGTTCGTCTAAGCAAAGTCCTGCAACTCCCACATAAGCTGCAGCACGTCCGGTCCAAAGAATCTACGCAAGACGCCCCTGTGGCTGGGCACCTGAAATATATACATATATATTCAATAGAAAAGAGATTACAGGAAACGGGACAGAGATCGAGTGTAAAATAGTTTAAAATTAGTTTAACAAGTATTTAAAATGCTTACCTGCTAATGCAACAACCATGTTAGTATGCGACACTTCCTTGAGAATTCTCACGTCTCATCTAGTGTGCACGTCTACCGTACTAATAAATCTCATCAATTTCCCTATCTTATTCTCCATAAGGTTTTACCATGTGAAAAGCGACGTTATGATATTTACTTTAGGAAATCATTCTCTTCAGGATTTCGTACGCTATTTAAAACAACACATTACCGTTATAAAGTTCCCGAACACTTATAATAAAGTTGAAGCATTTATTCATTACTTATCTACTTATACGCACAGTAGAAAGTTCCCATATAAATATACGTATATATATTAGTCACACATATAAGATATATATTTACGTCACCCCACATAAGATCTATGGTGCTGGAATACTCTGCTATCAAGTCCCCATATCATACAAACTAAGGGAAATACTAGTTCGGAATCACTCTTGAACTGTATTGACACAAAACACAAACAAATGGAGGTTAAGCATATTTCCCAGTCCTAAGAGGTCAGCACATACCCACACGTCTCTTAGGACCATCTGACTATAACTCGGATAGCCTGTAATCGAGGATACTATCTTTTAGGGTACAAGTCGTTATCCCCCATAAAGGTCCAATCGAGATAAGACTGTCCCGGCGCAGAAACCCCCGTGATAGCAAGTACTTCGGGTACGATTTTTAGACAGATATATAATATATGCAGAGTCACACACTCATATATGTAATTATTCATATTTTCCAAATTAGGTTCACCCACGAACCATAATTATAATTATCACATTTTACTCGAGTATCCCGCATAACGAACTCGTCCCTTTTTACTCTCATTTATAATTTATTTTATACTTACTTCTCATCTCGAAGTATTCTATCTCACTAAGTATAATCTCAGTAGGTATACTCTTGCTTACCTAATGGTATAAATCCTAATTACGATTATCTCACTCTCATGATCTTCAGGGTAAACTCACCGTCCCAAATGGTTGAATCATTACACCTAAACAACTCCCAATAATTTTGCACTCTTCTGGGTTCCTTGGATACGGGTTTTTCTCACTCAAATTAACCGTTTACTAAAATAGGGGCAAAATAGGAAAATTCCTAAAAAGTAGAAATTTCGCTTGAACCAGAATGGATCTCGCTCGAACTACTTCCACGGGTCGCTCGAACGACTTCGCGTGACATTGGCATCTCACTCGAATGACTTTGCGCGACATTGCCATCTCGCTCGAACGACTTCGCGCGAACTGAATTGTTTCGTCTTTAACCTTTGGCAGCCTCGTTTTTCACAATTTTTAAGCTTAAAAACCTCTACAGTTTAATCCCCAACGTCTCATCTTCAATCCCAATCAATAATAACAAGGTTATATATCATTCATAACCTCCTAGAATCATTAATTCGTCCAGAATCATTAAGATTACATGAAATCCCCAAATTAATTTATAAGAACCTTAGTTTCCAAATTTTCAATTAAAGAACCTAACCAACCCCAATTCGTTCATCAATATTATTTCCAATTTCATGATAAAACCTCTACATATGATCAAAATTCAGGCTACATAGATTCTCCCTACAACACATGCGATTTTTCTTCTAAAACATATAATTCTTCAAATAAAATATATGATCCTCATTCCTATACTAACATGGAAGGAACATTAACTAGAAATCAGCAAGATAGATACTTGCCTGGAAATTTTGTTTCTGATTTGTGGAAGAAAGTGGTGTGGTTGTATTCCTCATCGCGCGATCTACAATTTGGCCGTGACGGTGGTGCAAACGACGGAGTTTTTGGCCTAGAACTTCTTGGAAAGCTTCTCCACTTCTTATCCAATGGCCGTTCTTTGGTTTTGATTATGTTAAACCTAGATGACAACCCCTAACATCTGATATACCATTGGTAAATTCGTGGGTTTAATTACCCAAAAATATGAAATGTCCAAAACACCCTCCCGGGAAGCTAATTAGGCCTAAAAACGCCCCGAGACCCAAACTAAACCCCCGGGTACATTATTTTGACTATCTCGACCCTTCCGGACACATTAGCGCACTCAAAATGACCATACGAGTGACTTATAATTTATTCACTTTTGATAATCATAATTTAGTACTGACACGACACAGGCGCGTCCCGACTTAAATTTTCATAATTGTCATTTTATTCACTCGTGACAATTTTTATAAAATCAATCTTATATATTACTTTACTCATTTAGTAATATTTTACAAATTTCCAATAATTACTAGCTCTCGTCACGCTAGTAAATAATAAATAATTTTTTGAATTAATATTAAATTAATTTATCTCAATTAAATTTAATACATCCCTAAATTTAAAAGCCACAAAAACACATAAAATACGGGGTATTACAGAGTGGCCCTCAGAGAATTTGAGGTCGTTCCTTCAACGGTCCACCAGATGCTAAAATTCTCGACCCCCTATGGGGTAGGGGAACGGCAGGGTAGCCAAACGTCGCCACGCGAGTGCTACTTCAACTCTGCAGAAGAGAGAGGCTCATAAGAGGGCAACAACCACTTACAACATTGACACCCTTGACCCAAGAGATGAAACAAAGCTCAAAAAGGGAGAGGATACTGTAATACCCAATATTTTTATGCCTGTTAATTTTGGGGGATTTATTAAATTTAATTAGAGATATTAAATTAATATTAATCCGAAAAATCATTTAAATACTTACTAGCGTGATGAGAGTTAGTAATTATTTTGTCATAAGTTACTTTATGGGTAAAGTAAGTGGTGTAATTATGATCAGTAAAATTACCGTGAGAATCTAATTTGATAACCTTAGAAATTTATCGGGACGCGCCTGTGTCGTGTCGGGATTTAATTTGTATTATTAAAAGTGAATAAATTATAATTCACCCGTATGGTCGTTTTGAGTGCATCAATGCGTCTGAAAGGGTTGAGATAGTCAAAATAATGTACCCGGGGGTATAGTTTGGGTCTCGGGGCATTTTTAGGCCTAATAAGCATCCCAGAAGGGCGTTTCGGACATTTCATATTTTTGGGTAATTAAACCCACGAATTTACAAGGGATAAATCAGATGTTAAAGGTTGTCATCTAGGGTTAACACAACCAAAAACCAAAGACGACCATTGGAGAAGAAGTGGAGAAGCTCTTCAAGGAGTTCTAGGCCAAAAACTCCACCGTTCGCACCGCCGTCACCGCCAAACCGTAGATCACGCGACGAGGAACACAACCACACCACCTTCTTCCACAAATCAGGAACTAAATTTCCAGGCAAGTATCTATCTTGCTGAATTCTAGTTAATGTTCCTCTCATGATAGTCTAAGAATAAAAATTACGTATTTTGATTGAAAAATTATATGTTTTGGAAGAAAAAATCACATGTGTTGTAAGGAGAATCTGTGTAGTCTGAACTATGATCATATGTAGAGGTTGTATCATGAAATTTGGAATTAATATGGATGAACGAATTGATGTTGATTAGGTTCTTAAATTGAAAATTTGGGAATTAGGGTTTTTACGAATTAATTTGGGGATTTCATGTAATCTAAATTATTTTTGATGAATTAATGATTCTAGGAAACTATTAATGTTATATAATCATGATATTATTGATTGGGATTGAAGAGGAGACGTTTGGGATTAAACTATAGAGGTTTTTAGGCTTAAAAAGGGTGAAAAAATGAATTTGCCAAAGGTTGAAGACGAAACAGTGCAGTTCGCGCGATGTCGCGCGAAGTCGTTCGAGCGAGATGTCAATGTCGCGCGAAGTAGTTCGAGCGAGATGGACAAGTCGCGCGAAGTTGTTCGAGAGACACGTGGAAGTGGTTCGAGCAAGAACCATTCTGGTTTTAGGGAAATTCCCATTTTTACCCCTATTTTAGATATCGGTTATTTTTTAGTGAGGAAAACTAGTATTCGAGGAATTTAGATTAGCACAAAATTATTGGGGTTGTTTAGATGTAATGATTTTTACATTTGGGACGGTGAGGTTTCTTCGAAGATTACGAGAGTAAGATAACCGCAATAAACGATATGAGTCCGTTATACGGGATAGGCGAGTAAAATGTCTTCAGAACAAGGAATTTTAATTATTGGTTGTGGGTACACCAAATTGAGAAATGTGAAGTGTTGTATATATATGACTATGTGATTGTGAATATATTATAAATGTGTAAAAGTCGTACCCGAACTACTTGCTATCACGAGGGGATTTCCGCGCCGGGACAGTCTTATCTCGATTCGGCCTTTACGGGAGATAACGACTTGTACCCTAGAACATAGGATTCCTTGGTACAGGCTATCAGATCGATAGTCAGACGGTCCTAAGAGATGTGAGGGTATGTGCTGACCTCTTAGCGACTTGGAACTATGTTTCGCCTCCATTTGTTTATGTTTTGTGTTAATACAGTTCGAGAGTGATTCCGAACTAGTATTTCCCTTAGTATGAGTGATACGGGGACTTGATAGCAGAGTATGCCAGCACCATAAATTTATGTGGGGTACTAATAGTATATATTATATGAGTGATTAATATATAGAGACATGAGATTTGCGAAATTTCTATTGAGTATATAAGTAGTTAAATAACAATTTAATTACTCCGACTTTATTATAAGTGTTTGAGAATTTTGTAACAACACTAAAATATCTTAAGAATAAAATGAGATAAATGTGAGAATGTTATCTTCAGTAATTTATTACCTTAGCCATAGAAATTGTCGGCATGAAACCTTATGAGAGATTGAGTTAAAATAAACTTTTGGAGTTAATAGTACGGTAGGTGTGCACACTAGTTGAGAGGTGAGAATTTCTCAAGAGAGTGTCGCATACTAACATGATCGTTGCATTGGCCAGTATGCATTTTAAATACTTGCTAAACTGAATTTAAACTGTTTTACAATCGGGCTCTGACCCGTTTCTTGTCATCCCTTCTCTCTTGTGTATATATATGTATATATTACAGGTTCCCATCCATAGGGGCGTTAAGCTTAGGTTCTTTGGACGGGACGTGCTGCAGCTTAGGTGGGAGTTGTAGGCCTCTTGCTTAGACGACTTCATTATTGATTCCACTTCTAGTTTACCTTATCTAATTGGGCATGTGTCGCCCTTTATCTTTATTCAGTTGTTTTATCAGATATTGTGATTCGTTTATTTCCAGTATTTATACATTGGGATTTATTACTGTCAGGATGTTTTCCTATAAGTTTTAAAGTTAGAATTAATTAGTTGGATGTTTAATTGTTTGTATTATATGTTCCAGTGTGGTTGTTGTGTGATTCCTTAACTATGAATTATGTAAACTTTTAAGTGTTGGTTTTTAAAATAAAATTTGGAAATTGATGTCTAAAAATGGTTTTGACACTTAGCTTAATTATTTAGGGTGTTTAAATTGGAAAAGTTATTTTTGCGACAGTGATGCTAAGAATGAACCAACCGTTCACCTTGATTATAATTTAATAAAGGACTGATCACCCGGTATTTAATTAGGCGGGGTGTCACAGGTGGTATCAGAGCATCAGGTTCTAGTGTCCTTTAGGATCTGTACGGCTTATTTCTCTTTCAGCTTAGCGTTCTTATTATAGAGCCCTATTTTAGGATTGTTGTATTCTTGCTTTTACGATTACGTCTTCAGCTATTTGAGATTTGATAATAACTGTAGACTAATAAAAATTTCTTCACGTTTCAGATGCCTTTGAGACGTGCACCAAAGGATAGGCGTGCCCAAGCCGAGCAGACAGTAGCTCCGGCTCAGGGAACGATGAATGCAAATGAGGTAGCCGCTATCGTTGCTCAGGCGGTGAATATCGCGCTAGCGGTAGTACAGCAAGCTCCACCCTAAGTCCAGGCAGTGGCGCCAGTATCGGCACAGCTTCCATCTGCATGGGAGCGAGTTAGGGATGCCTTTCAGAAGGCGCATCCCCCAGAGTTTGCGGGTGGTTCAGATATTATTGTAGCCAGCCAATGGAAGAAAGATATCCAGAGGCATCTGCGTATGTACGAGTGCACGGACGTGAAGAAATAGCTGTTGGCTTCCTTTAAGCTAGTGGGGGCCTCTTTGCATTGGTGGGAATCCACTACCACCTTGGAGGAGAGGGAGATTATTACTATTCAGTTGTTTTGGGCGCGGTTTGACAACAAATACTTCCCATCCACCGGGCAGATTGAGATGAGGAGGAAATTACTGAGTCTGAGGCAGGAGAATTCGACCGTTGCTGAGTATGAAGAGGAGTTCACAATACTTCTCACTATAGTGCCAGATGAGGCACCCACTGAGGGCAAGAAGATACAGTTGTTTGTGGACGGGTTAGCCGGGAGGATCCGTCAACACCTCATAGGCAATCTGTCACTGAGTACCTACACGGATGTACTCAATGCTGCTTTGTTACACTGCCAGGATCACCGCTTCTATCTGCAGGGAAGCAAGCGAGCAGGAGAGTCCATCCAGCAGGGAAGGATAGGGGGTAATAGTACTAGTGGAACACCGACATCTCAGGGAAAGACTCGTCAGCATGAGCAGAGTTCCTATCAAGGGGACCCTGCCAAGCGGTTCCGATCAGGTAACTCTAGGCAAGGATTCGGGGGATTTAGGCAGGGCCAGTCTAATCAGCAAGTCCAGTAGGCCAACATCGTTAGCCACGGGGTCATCAGCAGGGCCAGCAAGGCCAACAGCGTTTTTAGCAGAGCCAACAGGGCCAATGGCGAGGAGAAAATGGCCAGCAGGGCCGTAATCAGCAGGGATAAGGGGGAGGAAATTTCAGGGGCCGATGCTTCGGGTGTGGTAAAAAATGGCCATAGGCGCCAGGATTGTCCAGAGGGAGATAGGGCCCCACAGCAGCAGGGTGCCCGTAATGAGCCACAGAGACCACTTTTTCTAGCCACCCTCCCAGCACCAGCTCAGGCACCAGCCCTACCAGCCATCCCAGCAGCTCCAGTGCAGCAGGGGCAGTTACAGTACGGATGTGTTTATAACGTCCACCAGGCAGCAGCTCCTCAGGCACCACCCGCAATTGAGGGTACGTTTCCTATCCATGGTACTATGGGTCGAGTTTTATTTGATACTTGGGCGACACACTATTTTATAGCTACCCATTTTGCGAAGGCCTTAGGGTTATTAACCACAGCAGAGAGCATTGTGACATGCGTAGACTCACCACTGGGAAATGTACCGTTAATCTTATTTATATGTCGAGGTGTGGGAGTAGAAATTGGTAGCTTAATCTTACCGGCAGACATGTTAGTCTTAGATATGCATGAGCACTATGTTATTATTGGCATGGATTGGCTCGCAACATACAGAGCCATGATAGATTGTTTCAGTGGGAGTATTGTCTTTGCCATTCCGGGGCAGGAGATGTGTCTAGTGGCGATGCCTCGCCCAGAGGGAGGCTCTTATGCTCATTTGTATTACATAGAGGAGGATACCTCTAAGGAGGTCGTGATTCCCATAGACTCGATCCCAGTTGTTCGTGAGTATTCTGATGTATTTCAGGAGATACCAGGCCTACCCCCCAGTCGAGAGATAGATTTTGTCATAAATTTGTTACCAGATACTCGACCGATAGCACGCGCTCCATACCGTATGGCTCCGGCAGAAATGAAGGAGTTATGAGATAAGATAGAGAAGCTGTTAGGTCAGGGCTTTATTCATAGGAGTACCTCACCTTGGGGCGCTCCAGTTTTGTTTGTGAAAAAGAGAGATGGTTCACTGAGGCTATGTGTGGACTATCGGGAGCTGAACAAGGTCACGATACAGAATAAGTATCCGTTGCCTCGAATCGATAATCTGTTCGACCAGCTGAGGGGAGCAACTTTCTTTTCGAAGATAGATCTGAGGTCAGGGTACCATCAGCTACGTATTAGGGAACAGGATGTTTCAAAGACTGCTTTCTTGACGAGATATGGGTCCTATGAGTTCAGAGTGATGCCATTTGGACTCACAAATGCTCCAGCCATATTCATGGACTTGATGAACCGAGTGTTCAGAGAGTTCTTGGATCAGTTTGTCATCGTCTTCATAGATAACATCTTGATATATTCTCACACTGAGGAAGAGCATGCCGAGCACTTGAGACAGGTTCTTCAGACTCTACGAGAGCATCAGCTGTATGTTAAGTACGAGAAGTGTGGGTTTTGGTTACGGGAAGTGCAATTCTTGGGACATGTTATTTCTGAACAAGAGATAGCAGTTGACCCGAGTAAAGTGTCAGCGATGAGGGAGTGGGGGCAGCCCATGACACCGACGGAAGTACGTAGTTTCTTGGGATTAGTCGAATACTACAGGAGATTCATTCAGGGGTTCTCCAAAATAGCGGGTCCATTGACGAACCTGACTCACAAGGGGGTACCATATGTTTGGGACGATGCTTGTCAATTGGCTTTCGACGAGCTGAAAGACAAGCTTACTTCAGCACCGATCCTTGCTTTACCTAAGATGGGCGTGGAGTATCTGGTTGACACCGACGCCTCTTTACGGGGACTTGGGGGAGTACTTCAGCAGGAAGAGAAGGCTATAGCTTTGGCTTCCCGCAAGCTTAATCCGCACGAGAAGAATTACCCCACACACGACCTAGAGTTAGCAGCAGGCGTTTTTTCATTGAGGATATGGAGACACTATTTATTGGAGGAGAAATTTTGATTGTTCACAAACCATAAGTCACTGCAGTACCTGTTCACTCAGCGAGAGCTGAATATGCATCAGCGCAGGTGGTAAGAGTTTGTGAAGGACTATCAGTTCGACATACAGTACCATCCGGGAAAGGCCAACGTAGTTGCTGATGCGTTGAGCTGTAGACCGATAGACGATGTAGCGGACGTCTGGAAAGCAAAGTGGAAAGAGTTGGGTCACTAGGACGCAGTAGTCCATTCCTTCATATCTGTTATGATAGTGACACCCGAGATTGTTACAAGGGTAATACAGGCACAAACAGCAGACCCATTTTGCCAGGAGCAGATTGTACGACTTTTAGTTGAGGGTGCTGAGTCCTATTCTATTAGTTTCGATGGGGGTTTAAGGTTTAATGGGAGATTGGTGGTTCTCGAAGGAGCAGACTTACGTCATGCAATGATGACCCAGTCTCACGGGTCCTGATTTACGGTGCATCCTGGGGGAGATAAGATGTACCAGGATATGAGGCGGCAATACTGGTGGAGTGGGATGAAAAAGGACATTGCTGAGTTCGTGTCCAAGTGTTCTACCTGCCAGCTGGTTAAGGTGGACCACCAGAAACCGTCAGGGTTTCTTCAGCTATTGGAAATACCCGCGTGGAAGTGGGAGAGTATTTCCATGGATTTTATTACTGGGTTGCCTACATCACAGCGGGGCCACGACTCCATCTGGGTGATTGTGGACCATTTGACCAAGGTGGCTCATTTTTTATCGGTGCGGACAGACTATACCACGGGTCAGTATGCTCAATTGTTCATTGCTGAGATTGTCAAATTACATGGGGTGCCCCTGAATATTGTGTCAGATAGAGATAAGATCTTCGTATCGCGTTTCTGGGAGAGCTTTCAGGAGGCCATGGGTACAGAGTTGAGGTTGAGTTCATCTTATCACCCACAGACAAATGGACAGACAGAGCGTACCAATCAGATGTTGGAGGATATGCTACGCATGTGTGTCCTTGATTTTGGAGGAGGTTGGGAGCCACATCTTCCACTGGTAGAGTTCGCTTATAATAACTCTTATCAGTTCACGATTGGCATGGCTCCATTTGAGGCATTGTATGGCAGGCCTTGTCGTTCCCCAACTTGTTGGCTAGAAGTGGGGGATAACAAGTTACTCGGACCAGAGGTGATTCAGGAAACCTCCGCTAGGATTTAGATTATCAGGAGTCGCATTCGAGTAGCCCAAGACAGGCAGAAAAGCTACGCCGATGCAAAACGGTTCTTTCGACAGTTTAATGTGGGGGATCAAGTATTACTACGTGTATCTCCTATGAAAGGAGTGATGAGGTTCGAGAAGAAAGGGAAATTGGCCCCGAGGTACGTGGGACCATTTCCCATTATCGAGAGGATTGGGCCGGTAGCATACAGATTGGAACTGCCAGAGCATTTACATCGCATTCACGATGTATTCCACATCTCGTCGTTGAGACGATACCTTCGGGATGACATGGCCCATACCGATATTGCGATTAAGGAGATTGACTTACAGCCCGACAGCTCTTACGAGGAGAGACCAGTGGCTATCCTAGACCATAGCGAAAGGAAATTGAGGTCAAAGGTAGTCCCACTTGTCCGGGTCCAGTGGGAGCATCATAATGTGGAGGAATCCACTTGGGAGCATGAGGCGGACATGCGTGAGAAGTACCCAGAGTTATTCTTACCAGGTACACCTTATTTTTCAAATTTCGGGATGAAATTCTGTTATTAGGGGGGAAGTATGTAATACCCCGTATTTTTATGCCTGTTAATTTTGGGGGATTTATTAAATTTAATTAGAGATATTAAATTAATATTAATCCGGAAAATCATTTAAATACTTACTAGTGTGATGAGAGTTAGTAATTATTTTGTCATAAGTTACTTTATGGGTAAAGTAAGTGGTGTAATTATAATGAGTAAAATTACCGCGAGAATCTAATTTGATAACCTTAGAAATTTATCGGGACGCGCCTGTGTCGTGTTGGGATTTAATTTGTATTATTAAAAGTGAATAAATTATAAGTCACCCGTATGGTCATTTTGAGTGCGTCAATGCGTGCGAAAGGGTTGAGATAGTCAAAATAATGTACCCGGGGGTTTAGTTTGGGTCTCGGGGCGTTTTTAGGCCTAATAAGCATCCCGGAAGGGCGTTTTGGACATTTCATATTTTTGGGTAATTAAACCCACGAATTTACAAGGGATAAATCAAATGTTAAAGGTTGTCATCTAGGGTTAACACAACCAAAAACCAAAGACGGCCATTGGAGAAGAAGTGGAGAAGCTCTTCAAGGAGTTCTAGGCCAAAAACTCCGCCGTTCGCACCGCCATCACCGCCAAACCGTGGATCACGCGACGAGGAACACAACCACACCACCTTCTTCCAAAAATCAGGAACTAAATTTCCAAGCAAGTATCTATCTTGCTGAATTCTAGTTAATGTTCCTCTCATGTTAGTCTAGGAATAAAAATTACGTATTTTGATTGAAAAGTTATATGTTTTGGAAGAAGAAATCGCATGTGTTGTAAGGAGAATCTGTGTAGCCTGAACTTTGATCATATGTAGAGGTTGTATCACGAAATTTGGAATTAATATGGATGAATGAATTGATGTTGATTAGGTTCTTTAATTGAAAATTTGGGAATTAGGGTTCTTACGAATTAATTTGGAGATTTCATGTAATCTAAATGATTTTTGATGAATTAATGATTCTAGGAAGCTATTAATGTTATATAATCATGATATTATTGATTGGGATTGAAGAGGAGACGTTTGGCATTAAACTATAGAGGTTTTTAGGCTTAAAAATGGTGAAAAAATGAATCTGCCAAAGGTTGAAGACGAAACAGTGCAGTTCGCGCGATGTCGCGCGAAGTCGTTCGAGCGAGATGTCAATGTCGCGCAAAGTAGTTCGAGCGAGATGGACAAGTCGCGCGAAGTCGTTCGAGCAATGCGTGGAAGTGGCTCGAGCGAGAACCATTCTGGTTCGAGCGAAATTTTCAATTTTTAGGGAAATTCCCATTTTTACCCCTATTTTAGATATCGGTTATTTTTTAGTGAGGAAAACTAGTATTCGAGGAATTTAGATTAGTACAAAATTATTGGGGTTGTTTAGATGTAATGATTTAAATATTTAGGACGGTGAGGTTACTTCGAAGATTACGAGAGTAAGATAACCATAATAAACGATATGAGTCCGTTATACGGGATAGGCGAGTAAAATGTCTTCAGAATAAGGAATTTTAATTATGGATTGTGGGTACACCAAATTGAGAAATGTGAATAAGTGTTGTATATATATGACTATGTGATTGTGAATATATTATAAATGTGTAAAAATCGTACCCGAACTACTTGCTATCACGAGGGAGTTTCCGCGCGACAGTCTTATCTCGATTAGGCCTTTACGGGGGATAACGACTTGTACCCTAGAACATAGGATTCCTTGGTACAGGCTATCAGATCGATAGTCAGACGGTCCTAAGAGACGTGAGGGTATGTGCTAACCTCTTAGCGACTTGGAACTAGGCTTCGCCTCCATTTGTTTATGTTTTGTGTTAATACAGTACGAGAGTGATTCCGAACTAGTATTTCCCTTAGTATGAGTGATACAGGGACTTGATAGCAGAGTATGCCAGCACCATAAATTTATGTGGGGTGCTAATAGTATATATTATATGAGTGATTAATATATATAGGCATGAGATTTGTGAAATTTCTATTGAGTATATAAGTAGTTAAATAACAATTTAATTACTCCGACTTTATTATAAGTATTTGAGAATTTTGTAACAACACTAAAATATCTTAAGAATAAAATGAGATAAATGTGAGAATGTAATCTTCAATAATTTATTACCTTAGCCATAGAAATTGTCGGCATGAAACCTTATGAGAGATTGAGTTAAAATAAACTTTTGGAGTTAATAGTACAGTAGGTGTGCACACTAGTTGAGAGGTGAGAATTTTTCAAGAGAGTGTCGCATACTAACATGATCGTTGCATTGGCCAGTATGCATTTTAAATACTTGCTAAACTAAATTTAAACTGTTTTACAATCGGGCTCTGACCCGTTTCTTATCATCTCTTCTCTCTTGTGCATATATATGTATATATTACAGGTGCCCATCCACAGGTGCGTCAAGCTTAGGTTCTTTGGACGGGACGTGCTGCAGCTTAGGTGGGAGTTGCAGGCCTCTTGCTTAGACGACTTCATTATTGATTCCACTTCTAGTTTACCTTATCTAGTTGGGCATGTGTCGCCCTTTATCTTTATTCAGTTGTTTTATCAGATATTGTGATTCGTTTATTTCCAGTATTTATACATTGGGATTTATTACTGTCAGGATGTTTTCCTTTAAGTTTTAAAGTTGGAATTAATTAGTTGGATGTTTAATTGTTTGTATTATATGTTCCAGTGTGGTTGTTGTGTGATTCCTTAACTATGAATTATGTAAACTTTTAAATGTTGGTTTTTAAAATAAAATTTGGAAATTGATGTCTAAAAATGGTTTTGAAACTTAGCTTAATTATTTAGGGTGTTTAAATTGGAAAAGTTATTTTTGCGACAGTGATGCTAAGAATGAACCAACCGTTCACCTTGATTATAATATAATAAAGGACTGATCACCCGATATTTAATTAGGCGGGGTGTCACAGCTGCAAAAGAAGTAGAATCCATCGTCCTCAATGAGGACGAGCCGGAAAAAACCATCTAAGTCGACAGCGCCCTAAAGCCTGAGATCAAGGAGGAGCAAGTGAAGTTGTTAAGGAAGAGACATAATATCTTTGCCTGGAGCCATGCAGACATGCCAGGCATTGATCCTGAAATTATGTGTCATAAACTCAATGTTTTAGAGGATGTTAACCCCTTTAAGAAGAGAAGAAGGATATACTCAAGAGAGAAGTATGATGTCATCAATGATGAGGTTCGAAAGCTTGAAGAGGCCAGGTTCATCAGAGAAGTTATATACCCTGAGTGGTTATATAATGCTTTCATAGTGCCCAAAGCTAATGGGAAATGGAGGATGTGTGTGATTCGTTTTGATGTAAGTATATTACTATTCATTTTTATGCGCATGTGATTCGTATCGAATTACTATTCCATTTATAGTTTTATTTCATTTATGGGATGAACCCAAAGAGAAAGGAGGAGAGGGAAGCTCCAACAAAAATCCCCAAAGTTCTCTAACCTAAAATGAAATATATCTCCAAAGAAAAACCCCAAACATTTTATTAATACGCCAAAATAAACCCTAAACAAAACCAAGCTGAAAAACCCAAAATAAGTCAATTTTCATCCATATCTGATGGGACCGGTCGACCTCATGTTTGGGACCGGTCGACCGCGGTTTTGGAATTTACCTTGGGCTGGAGAAAGCCCACTTTTCCTCTTTGAACCAATTTTGACGCGTTGCATGGAAACGACTATAACTCCCTCATACGGAATCGAAATGAGGCATGGTCGGAACCGACGCGAAGCTAATTCAATTATCTACATGATTATGTTTTGAAACCCTCCAAATTATGCAGTATGGAATTACCAAAATGCCCTTGAAGTAGAAGAAAATATCGAAACCTTCCGAAAATGGGCATAACTTCCACATACATAGTCAGAATGACGCACAGTCAGTGGCCACAGAAAGATAATTTGATGATCTACATGTTGGTAACTTCATTCCATAAAAAATAGTGAGTTTGAAAAGACCAAATTTCCCTTGAAGTATCATTCGACGACGAAACTTCTCCGAAATGCAACTGAACCTCACTTTTAGCGTTCCAATACCTACAAAAGTACAATTAACCCCTGCAAAGCATGTATATATCCAAATCCAAATTTTTCGAGTTAATGAGCTTAATTATAGGCATTTAGGACCGTAAAAGTACTAGAATGCATAAAGATAACGGGCGGAAATATGCAATATTCGATACGAATCACAGCCCCTAACTTAAACATTGCTAGTCCCTAGTGATGAAACAAACAAAACTAGTCCACAGAAGGAAATGCAAAATGCATATATGCATCGAAATATAATTGCCACTTTCGTAGGGAACACGATTGCATTTAGCATATGCAATAAGCCGTTAAACCCTAGGTTACCCTAGTGGACGAGTGTCGTCTCGTGAGGGTTTTCAGGGATGGTACCCACAAACATCACATGGTTTCCTCAAAATAAGCCTAAACCAACAGACGACAAGCCCAACAATGGCAAAAAGGATTTTATACGCATTATTAGCAAATTGAATGAATTCAAACAAAAGTCCAAATCATTAACATTATAGAATGCACCTCATAGTATTGAAACTTTAAAATGTGGGAGGGGAGCGAGCACATGCAAAGTGTGATTTGGCGAAAAACTTATATTAACCGGATAAACGTTAAAGCAATCATACATTCAATCCTCACGGGTATTACGCTCATCAAATGAAATTCACTTGAAACAGGGAGCTAACACACGGGACATGCGGGCATAAGGAGTAAATGTAAATGGAAACTAGGCCTCACACTTGTCACAGATGAAGAACGCTATATATAAAATGAAAAATATAATCTCAATGAAAGGATACCGCTCATTAAAGGGGGCGAAAAGTATTTTCACAGATTATCAAAACTATTTAAACCTTTGAATTACATCTACTTAAGATCACATAGGACTTTAATAGGGTTATAATGTAGGTATGGCTAGGGT
Organism: Sambucus nigra; assembly: GCA_949130495.1. Classification (NCBI taxonomy): domain Eukaryota; kingdom Viridiplantae; phylum Streptophyta; class Magnoliopsida; order Dipsacales; family Adoxaceae; genus Sambucus; species Sambucus nigra. The sequence goes on along the minus strand of OX422224.1, from coordinate 116,507,086 downwards.
ATGAAATGAAAGGAATGTATGTACAGATTCAAAGTGTTCGGGATGAAAACTCGGGATAATGGGAAAATGCGGGAAATATCAAAATTGGAAAACGAGTTCCAAAACGGCATTAGATATATCATTGGGGAGAGTAATCAAATCTTATTTAACTATATACAACATTTACAACTTTCTCTTTCTTTTTCTTTTTCTTTTCTTCTTTTTCTCATTTTTCTCTTTTGTTTTCTTTTGCTTTTTGCTTTCTCTTTTTCTTCACTTTTTCACATCTTTCTTTACTTTACTTTTCAAACTCTCATATGCCTAAATTGCAACCGACATCATAACAAACATCATTCAATCCCAAGTAACAAACCAAACAAAGGTATGGAAAGTGTATGTATGGTTTAAAACTCCAATTTGGAGTTGGTTATGGTATTTGGGTTATGAAACAAAAGGCTATATTTAGGCTCAAAGGGGTTAACGAGGGTAAACATATAAGGGTAAGATCAAGGCTAATATGGGTGATATAACAAAGAGGGCCTATGATCATTTCCAAAAGTTTACGCAATTCTCGCATCAAAACAATAAATGAAAATCATGCTCAAGTAACACATTTCATGTATGAACTCAATTAATGAACGGTCAAATGAAAGAATAGAGAGATTACCAACGAATTCAACGTTTTTAATGAGAAAAGAATAGTGTATACACTCACAAATGACGAAAGGTACAAATCTTACTCGGTGTAAGTATATACAATGCAATAAAAGATTATCGAGTTATAAAAATCTTAAACCAAATCAATAGAACCATAAAAGTGCATGTGCTCATGGGATTAAAGTTTAATTCATGAAATTATTCATAATATCAATAATCGAGACTAAAGTCTAATAACTTCTAAAATCGAGAACATGCATCATTGGGTTGTATATTGGATCGGGCAATTATTGAAATTTATCATTGGAAACAAAGGCAAAATGCCCAAAAAAGGAGAAAAAAGAAAGAAAATCTTTTTGAAATTTTTGAATTGTTATAAGAAAAGCATACTAAGTAACTAACATGTGAGCAAAAACATGGACTAAATACAGAAAAGGATAGAATATCCCACACCCCCTAACTTAAAACTTGACATTGTCCTCAATGTAAATCAAGAACCAAGTCAAAGAGAGGAAAAGAGCGATATTACCCAAAATTGGAGCGATCCCCATAAGAACAAGTCCAAAGAATCTACAAAACAAGTTAGTACCGAGCATAGCAAAAACAAATAACAAAAATTTAACTAATTACAAGACTAAATTAAAAAGGAAAGAAAAATAAAAAGAAAGAAAGAATAAAAAGCCAACTATATACAACCTACTATTTAGGCTTCACACTAACTGTACACTAAAAGTCAAAATAGCTGAGGGTCCACCGTGAAAATGATTTGACTTTGGAGGATAACCGGTGTACCCTCACATACAAGCATGCTTTCCAAAAAATATGGATTTCGTTTGAACAACGGAAGGCATGTGTAAGGCGGAAGAAATGAACCATCGCCAATTAAAAGTTTTGGAGGGACAATGGGGGGTTTGGATTGAACGGGTGACAAAAACATGTGGGGACCGAGAAAAGCCGAATATCCTCCCAAAGATTTTGAAATTGGAATGGGAGGCGGCGCACACGAAGGCACGAATGCAATCATGGAGGGCGACTCGAGCAAGTACTCCTTATCGGCGAAAAGGTTTAAAACATTAAAGTTTGAAATTGAATCATCGGGTACTTGTGATGGTGTGGTAACGGAGAATGAAAATGGGGAGGAAAGAAATTCAAACTCAAGAGATGAGTTATCATCGCTCAAAGTTTGAATTTCAAAGGAGATAGGATTATTTTCAATGAAACTTTCTTCTTTGGGATCCAACGAAGAAATCATCTCATTGAAAATGGATACTACATCCATTTCATCCTCGCTTTCATTCTCAATTACAAGATGGGCCAAGTGACGAATGGTTTGTTCCAAAGTAGGCACAAAAACCTCACTTGGTTCAAAACATTCCTCGACTTCAAAAGTCTCGGAAGGAAAATCATCGTCGGACTCAAATAATAAATCCAACTCATGCTCCCAACAACAATTTTCTTCCCGATAGCGATTTTCAATTTTCTCATTTTCATACATACGCAAACCCTCACCGAATGTCATAGGTTGAGCTGCGGATCCATGAAAATGGGAACTTTGAAAATTACCATCGGACTTAAACGAAAACTCATTATTATAGGAATTTTGAAAACTATTCGAATTCGTTTCAAAATTCCTATTATAAGGAGGTAAAGGCCCAAAATCATTATCATTGTCATCGAAATTCCAATAACCCAAATTTTGACTTTGGTTATACTCGCCCAAAGTAATATGTGAATTTGCAAATTTTTGGGATTCTTAGTATTGACCGAAAGTCATAGGCTTGCGAGAATTTTGAGAATTATAAAAATGATTACCGAAAGAATTGGAATAAGACATGCTTACCCCAAAAATGGCTCGAAATGGCGAATTCCACAAAGTAAGTGCGCGCGGGAAATTCAAGCGTTTCTAAGTGCTCAAATGTGGAAATCCTGCAAAATATTAGCAAATAATACAAATAGAAAGAAAATACTATGAAATACTAAATCAAATAAAGTCTAAAACAAACTCATCCTCGGCAACGGCGCCATTTTGATTAAGGGTGAAAAGTAGCGTCGCGTCAAAACGCTAATCGTTGAATTCGTTTCACCGCATTAATACAAAAACCTAAATTACAACTGCACTTGCGATACAAGTATAGCGGTAAGTCGGGTATCGAAAATTCACAGAGACGAGTTGCTAGAATTTATAGGATTTAATACTCCTAAAATAAAACCGTAAAAGTGCTAGAATGCATAAAGAAAACAGGCAAAAATATGCAATATTCGATACGAATCAGCATGATTTTGTTTTGTTTACAATAATTTTAACGTATTTACTAGTAAAAGATAACATTGGTATGAATTTCTGAGGTGGTAATGGATTTCTGTACTTATAATGCCTTGTTCCCTACTTTTAATACAACGAACTTAAGACACCTAGTTTATATAAATATGCAATAGTGATATAAGAATTTATTAAATTGGCATTGTATTAAATGAATACTAAAAAAAAAGCCATGTCTTTAATCCGCACAGGCTCTTATAAATCTAAGGACCGACATTGTATACAAATAGGATCCGTCTACTCCCACTCCCCCACAAGCTTCCCCCACTCCACTTTTATGTTCAAAGACCATAATACCCTTAAACTCACTAAATCTTTTTTCAGTCATCCAAAATCCACATTTATACCCAAAACTTATATCTACTTTCTTATCCCAACTAAAACAAACATTTTATTTGTTTATTAAAGAATTTTTATTTATATCCAAAACTATTTTGATTAAAAAAATATTTATTATAGAAAATTGTTTTTAAAAAATAAAAAAATATTTTTGTATAAAAAATTGTTTTAACCTTTTATAGTTGTTTTAAAAAATAAAAATAAAAACATTTCCATTGTATTGTTCTTTTTAAAAACTGTTTAAAAAAACTAAAAAAATGTTCCACATAATATAAAGATTTTTTTTACAAAAAATAAATTGTTTTAGTTGTTAAAATCTGTCTTTTATATTAAAACAAACTTTACATAACTGTTTTCTAAAAAAAAACTGTTTTACATGTTTCCTAGTGTTTTATGTATATTTATAGAAAATGGCGTTATTTTTTTATTAAACAAAATTATATAAAATGTATCATTTTTTTATATAAAAGGCAGATTTTTAACGGCTAAAACTGTTTATTTTTGTAAAAAACAATTTTTTAAATAATCAAAACAGTTTTTTAATTTTTAGAAAACTCCTTTAATAAATAAATAAAATAGTTTTATAAATAATGTTTTTTTGCGTATATTTTAAAATTGTTCAAATAATTTATACAACAACAGTGTTTTGTTAAAAACTGTTCTTCTGTTATAAAAAACAGCTTTTATTGACTATTTTAAAAATAAAAATAAATGTTTTATTTAAAACAGTCAATAAAAAGTTGTTTTTTATATAAACTGTTTGAGCTGTTTTTCAGAAAACAGTATTTAAATAAAATGTATAGTTTTTTATATATAAAAGACAGATTTTTAACTGCTAAAATAGCGTTTTTAAAATGTTTTTATATTATATAGAACATTGTTTTAGTTTTTTTAAACAGTTTTTAAAAACATTAGTTTAAATTTCTTTTTTAAAATAGTGAAAATGGTTTTTTATTCTTTAAAGCAGTTATAAAAAGTTCAAACAATTTTTTTCAAAAATAAAATCTAGAATAAACAGTTTTTTTAATGAGCAAAACAGTTTTTAATATAAATAAAACTTTTTTAATAAATAAATAAATTTTGGGTAGAAATGTGAATTTTGGATGAATGAAAAAAAATTAACAGATTTAAGGATATTATGGTATTTGAACATAAAATGAAGTGGAGAAAGTTTGCGGGGAGTTAGAATAGTAGGATCCTACAAATATGGGAAAATGTTAGTACAATGTATGCACAAAATGTCAAAATAAATCAAATCCTACCAACAAAACTCATGTAACAGGTATCTTGCTCAAGATACATAAAGTAACTTTATAGTGCAATTATCCCAAGTGGTAACACATTGAAAGTAAAATGAAGGTAACCACTACTATATTCAATGAGATGATTATGTGGAAAAAAAAGGTATTATTATGGATTAATCTTATTTATGGGATAAACGATGTATCAAATTTCATTGATTTTTTTTTATGCATCAAGTTTTTTTCATGATAGATCACATATATTTAGATAAATTTATCTCTCACCTATACTCATTTTAAACTCACTTACTCTATTTCTCTAAAAATAAACACATAACCTCTCTCTCTCAAGCAAGCCCATCCCACCCACCCCACCCGCCCCCGGCCCACCCCACCCCAAACTCGCCGGAAATAGCCCGCCAGAAAATCTCACTGGAGGTTGTCGTCATTCTCGCCAAAGTGTTTCTCTCTCCTCATTTCTCTCCCTCTATTCGTCTATTTCTTTGTTTTTTTCTAGTCTGCGCCAGCGGCACCATCGCCGGAGCTAAAGAAATTATATTCTCGAAAAAATAGAATTTTCGCCAGAAAAAATGAAGGTTTACAGAAACAATAAATTAATTTGTATCAATTTTTTCGTCAAAAAATATTGAATATGAACATTGTTTGATAGATCTTGACTAACAGATTCCAAATATATAAATTTTGTAAATTTTGGACTCGTAGATTTGAAGTTATGAACTTCTAAAGATTTGATGATTTTTCTCGAAAAACAGGACAGTGAGCTGTCAAAGATATTTTGATATTTTTGGGGTATGTAACATGTTAGTCATTTTAATGAGCCAAGTTGACAAGATAGGACTTTTGACACATTTGACTCACTCAAAGTATCATTAACCAAGTCAACAGGACTTGTTACCTTTTACCCCCCAAAAAGACATAATAAGAACTCAAAATGATAGTGACAAGATTTAAACAGTACCCTCTATTTATTTCATGAAGATCATCTAACCAATGAGGACCCAAAACTGATACTGACAAGATTTCAACACTACCCTACATTAGTTTCGACAAGAAGATCTAACAGTAGAGATTATGTGAACTCAAAATGATATTGACAACATATAAACAGTGACATATTCTTGATAATAAACAAACTTTTCACCAGTACTATCAACTATGTACATTTAACTCAGTTACATGCCTCTTCTAGAACCACAAATTCATAACAACTAATTCCTCTTGTACATTAAAATGATTCCAAAATCTACGAGCCTCCCTTCTTGTTCTGCGTGATTACAGACGCCTCCCCTCTAGTTTTAATTCTTGTAACACCAGCTACCCCTGCCGCATTAGTGAGTGACGGAGTACTAAGGTGTGTTTTTCATTTGAGAAAAAGAAGGGAGGAGGTGAGTGTAAAATTGAAAATAAGGGGTTTTTTTCGTAATTATGCCTAACAAGAGGGGAGGTCCACATAATTTACCCATCGTTGAAATTTTAAACGAGCAAATCTGCATACGCATCCAGTCCTTGGCTGCCGAGGCACTGTTTCAACTTGTACAAAGCCCGGCTCTCTAGCTGGCGGACCCGCTCCTTGGACAACCCGAAAACGGCGCCTATATCGGAGAGAGATTTGGGTTTGTCACCTTCAATGCCGTATCTTAGCCGCATTATCTTTCTCTCTTTGGGACTAAGAATGCCGAGGAGGTTGCGCGTGTGCTGCCTCATGAGCTGCTTCGCCACGCTCGCGTCTGGGGTCTCGATTGCAGTATCAGCCGTGATTTGCTACAAGAATTACAACAATGTGTGACTCCAATATATACACACACGTGTGCGAGTGTAGGGCTCTGTTAATGTGTGCCCTGAAGACACACTGAGAGCAAGGAAAATTTTTTGAAACACTCTTGTAATACCCTTGTTTTTACCATTTTTAATGCTCAAAACATGTTCGTTCAAGGCACATGTTATCCATTATCGTACGTGTGTATATACATCTGAAGAATTCATTAATATAAGTCCCATGTTGTGTATGCCAGATATTAAATTAAACGGGAATTTAGAGGTGTTGAACCTAATTTTAAAAAAAAATCATTGTGAAATTAAGAGAAATGTGAGCACACTGAGAGAAATAGAATGCTTACAATAGTATCCATGATTAACTTGATATTTTTTTATATGCTTGATACATGCACAGTCGTTTTGCTTATCCGCGGCAAAGATATCAAGGATGTCTTGAATGTCAAGAGAGGAGTGTTTTCTTTTCCTGTGTTCTGCGTTGTGGTGGGTGGGTTGGGGGGGGGGGGGGGGGTGGGGGGTAGGGATATGTGTGTTTGTCGAACCCTCAACGCCTTAACCATTAGGAAAGCTCCACCTAAAGGAAAATAACCCACTCTACTACCAATTCTGCAAAAAGATCCCTCAAATTTCTGAAAAAAGTCGCAAATACGCCTTTAGAAAATATTTTAATGACAATTGGGAGGGGGAGGGGTATTAACAACTTTTTCATAGTTCACGGACTTAGTAGTACATGGGATATTTGCAAATCTCTCTACAGTTCAGGATTGTTTCTTCTATTTGTTATAATTTTCAAATTTTAACCATTTATAAATTCAAAGTTCCTAGTAAATATGGTGAGCAAAATACCTGAAAAGTAGTATTTTGGTCCGCCCACACTGGCTGTTGCATTGAAAGAGGCATTCTTGCTGAAAATAACAACCTTTCTAACTTCTCAACTGTAATTCCAGCACGTGCGGCAATGTCCTCTTTGGTTGGACTATGATGTCCGTCTTGGATGCATAATCTCTTTGCTTCTGTAACTTTGTACAGAAGGTTATATACATTGTCCTGTAACATCAAAATTTTCACGTAAATATGAACAATACTAAACTTTGAAATCACTTTGAATTTAGGTTAAACCAGTGTTCTAAAAAACCCGCCTAGGCTTGAGACTTGGGAGAAACGCCCCGCCTTAAGCTTTTTACGCCTTATTCTTGGTAGAACCCTTAAGGCGCACGTTTTTCTAAAAACAACAATGCTTTAGTGAAACAATATCGCCTTTTAAAGAATTTTTTACTAACCGGACTATTATCTCTTCCAAAATAATCAAATAGTATTTTAATTTACAAATATTCAGATATATTTTTATGATAAGTACAATTTTAGTATTTTAATAGCATTGTTATGGTTAAAAAATATTAAAATATATTAAAAATGCCTAAACGCCTTTTCACGTCTTTTTACGCCTAAGGTCCGCCTAGGGTTCTAAGGCTTAAGGCTTGGCCTCCACGCCTCGATCACGCCGCGCGTTATTTAGAACCTTGGGTTAAACAATAGGATAAACTGCAAAAAAATTCTGAACTTTTTTGTCGTTTTGCAAGAAACTCCTATGAACTATTAATAATGCAAGAAACTCCCTGAATTATGCATTTTGTTGCAAATACACCCTTCTGGTGTCTTTTTAGTGATCCATAAGGGGTCTTTACAACAAATGCATAATTTAGGAAGGGTTTCTTATTTAAAACTAGATCAGGGGATATCTTGCAAAAAGTGAAAAGTTCCGTGTGTGTGTTTTTTTTTAACTTTAATCATACTTAGCACTGGCAAAATTATGGACTGGAACTAATTTGGGCGGGTCAAATATGGGTTGGGTTAAATGTGGGTTGGGCCAAATATGGATTGGGTTAAATGTGGGCCGGGCCAAATATGGGCGAACCAAAAATGGGTTGGGCAAGCCCTTTGTTTTTCTACTAAATTAAGTATTACAATACGAGGTATATGTAAAAAAAACTCATATTTTACTCATAACTTTTAAAAATGAGTATTATATTTGATTTGTATCTTTTAAAATTGGGTTCTATATTTGATTCCTTGCTTTCAAATATGGGCCCCATATTTAACTCATAGTTTAAATATGGGCCCCATATTTATATGACTGAGCTAATATAGATTGTTTTATTATTTGGGCCACATTTTGCCACTACTAATCATACTGTGTGTGTGTGCGTATACTCCTACCATCTTAAATTAAGAGTCAGTATCTGAAAATCAACTTTCAAGGAGAACACTAATTTTAATGTAATCAGCAATTAAGATTAAAACTTATGTAATTATTGTGATATTTATAACATTGATTGTACATATAGCTCTTAGCCTCTTAATTTGAGACATTGGGTAGTACAATGAAAAAGGCTGAACTTTTAAAGTGTTATTTGCGGTTCGAGTCAATTAATACTTTGTAAGTTTATTCCATGGTCCATAGTTTTCACTAATCGCACTTTGGCGTCCATTCCAATTTTTGAAACAGTACAAAGTGTCACCGAAAATAAAAATTGACCCCAAACTGCAAAATACAAAAGTGAAAATGCACCCCAAATTGCAAATATGGAAAAGTTTGGACCCCCAAAGTGAAAATAACTCAATTTTTAAATACTTGAAACTGACAATATAATTTATGCATTGGAAGGAGGATAAAATCTTTTGAAACATAAAATTAACAAAAAATCTAATAGGAAAAAAATAATAAATAGTGAGGCAATAAGAGGGCCGTTACAGGTAAACGGATAGTTCTTGAATGTTGAAAAATAGCCTTTCGAACTGATTGCCTTATCCACCAGTAAGCATAAGTAGCAAATCTGCAACCAGCTTGGGGCTTGAATTTTTCCACACTCCTCATAAGACCTGTACTTCCCTCCTGCAACAGTCAAGTCAATGGTTCAGTAAAAAAATTAAAAAGATATAACTTCAACTTATAATTGATGTTATGAACATATCACAAGCAAGCCCAGCAACATTCTTTAATGAATTACATTGTTGGAATGCTAAAAACAAAAAAGAATTTCGGAATATAATACAAAAAAATATCATATTGTTATTATTAATACAATTACTTTAAGAACTAAAAGGGTCCATGAATTGCAAAAGAAGTAACATAAAAAAATCTCAAATATATAGTTCCAGTATAAATACAGCAAAATGTCAGTCTACTATATATATAGCAAATTGTCAGTTCACTATAGCAAATTGTCGGAATATAATATAGTTCTGTTTATCTGTTGATATATTTAAATTGTCAGTCCACTATGGCACATGTGTAGAGAGAAAAAAAACACGTGTATAGAGATACATTTTGTATATAGATATATCACATGACATATATATATATATATATATATATATATATATATATACAGAAAGTCTCCTGTAAGGACTCCTTATGGTACAGACCCCTGGAAGTCACAGGTTCGAGCTGCGAAAATAGCCTCTCTGCATGTGTAGGGGTACCCCGCAATGGCGGGAGCCTCATGCACTGAATTTGCCCTTTATATAAAGAAATGTACAAACAGACAACAATTCAAATAAGCTCAAGTGAAAAATAAACCTGAACAAACAACTGTTGCAAATAACCCCCTGAACTACGCACTTTGTTGCATATAACCTACACTGGCGACATTTTCACAGCGTTTTTTAACGACACGGGTATTTATCATAGTCGTCAAATTGTATCGTGATTCAAGTCGTAAGATTTAGTATAAAATGAATCTCCAACGCATCCCAATTAGGTCTGATTACGATTCGCTGCGATTTACGGTGAGCGATTCTCTCAACAATCCGTTATTTTTGTTGTGAATCCAATCGATCGTACGTTACGAATCGCGAATCGTACGAATTGACAACTTTTGTCTTTGTAACATAATGTGTATTATAGGGCACTTTAGCCATAGAAATACACACACACACGTAACATTGGTGCAAACGTGTCCCCAACATATCCAGTTTAGAAGGCATTTTTTTCCCAAAAAATGGACATTCTTTATCATGTGTACCAATGTGCCAAGGGCAATGATTGAGTGTCAAAGTTATGCATTTTGGTTCACCTGCATTAGATCCTGAAGATTGAGACCACGCCCTTGATACTGCTTTGCTATATGAACAACCATTCGAAAATTGGCATATATTAATTTTTCCCTGCTGCTTGTACCACCGTGAACTTTCGACCGCAATTCATGAGAACTGAGGCCAACAGCTTCAGCCCATTCAAGCAACGTTGGCTCGCGCCCAAACTGAGCGTTAAGTGTACTCTTCACTTCCTCTAATCTCATTAAATCCTGATACATATTAAAACACTCGCGAGAATTATTTTTCTTGCAAACCAATTACAAGCATACCGTAATATTAATTTGAAAATGAGATAATAGTCGCCAAAACAAACCTTTATCTGGACAATCAATTGAGATTCTTCTTTTAAAGTCAAAAGTTGTTTTGTTTCTGGAAGCGACAAGAACAATCGTAGAGGATCATTTGGATCAAATGATTTACTTCTATTCCCTTGAAAATCTGCTCTTTTACTAGACTCCTGAGCTATTATATTTTGTTTTCGCACCCCCCTCCTCTTAGATTGCCTCTCTAATCGACGTGTCGACCTTACGGTTTTCCCCTTTGCAAATGGGATATCGGCCAAATTTGTAGGCCCCGATCTGAACCAATGTTCGAAATATCAATCTCTAAACAGCATTTATAGAAGAAAAAAAATGCTAATAAGAAAACAATGCAGTTGAAAAGAAAATGGCGATTTGCACTCTGGGGTCAAGTATTTATGTGTATGTGTATTTGCATTCAAGGGTCCAAGAATTGGCATTTTGTTCTTTTGGGTTCATTTTCACCTGTGACACCTTTATTCACAAAAGGGTCGCAAAAAGTGAAACAGACCCCAAAGTGCAAATAGTGAAAAATTCAGACCCCAGAATAAGAATACAAAGAAGTAATGGACTTCAAACTGCAAACAACCAAAAAGAAAATACCTTGGAGGAAGGGATTCATCAAGAGTAGATCCATATGATTTGTAGTCCTCGGCTAACAAGGCAGCTTGTTTTGAGGCTAATAGAGCTTTCTTAGCAAGGTCAACCACGTTGACTGGGTCAACACACATAAGCTTCTTTCTTTTACTTGAAATAGAGTCCATAGGTAGAGATAAGGATGGTGTTTCCAAGGATGGCAATCTGCGAAAAACAGCAAATAAGCAACAATAAGGACATGGCCGGGTCTGGTCAGCTTGGGCCAAGCTGGGCCTGCATTAGATACAAAAGCCCATCTCAGGCCGAATCTTTTGATCCCAAGCCAGCCCAAGAATGAGATATTAAATCTCTATTCCAACTGGGGCTGCCATTGTGCAAGTACATTTCAGACACGGTAATCCAGTTAAAATAACATGTTTGGGAAAAGTTTCTGACAATTTAAATTGTAATCGTTTCTATATTATATTTTGTGTTAAAAATATAATTATAAGAAACATTTAATATATTTAAATTATGCCGGCCTCGAGCCAGACTGAGCCTTGTTGGACTTGAAATGGTGCACCCAAGCGTGCCCATATTTTCCATAAGCCTAAAAACTATCAAGACTAGTCTATGTGCAACACTAGCAAACTCAACCCTGTTGGATTTTAGATTAGTGCTACGTATTTTATTATTAGGCCCACCTGTTTTGGGCTTTTAGTTATTTTGACTCTTTCTATGACTTCTCTTTTATTTTTTACCTTGTACTTCTAGTCACTTCTATTAGGTAATAATAAATACCATAATGTGGCACCATTATTGATAAGCCCATACATCACAAAAATTATCTTGGCATCAGAGCTAAATCAAACCCTAAACTCATCCCTACCAAACAAACTATAGAAACTAAACCCTAGCCCCAAGTAGCCGCAAACCCTAGCTCCAAGCTGCCGACCTCACTAGGTCTGGCCGGCACCCTCCTTCTGGCCGGCGCCCTTTCTACCAGATATGGCCGACCTAATGCTGTAGTTGTTGGTTGGATTCGTGGGTTTTATCCTCTACACTAGTGGGTTTCTTTCTCTACTTAGGGCAACTCATTTTTGCTGGTTTGATTGGGTAAGTTAACTTTGATCTAAGGTTTATACCCTCTTGTTAATTTTGGGGTTTTTTATTTCCTCTTGCTGTTGGGTTTTATTCCCATGAAGTAAGCTATTAATTTTCCTTTATTTGATGATTCTTGAGGGTTTATATCCTTCTATGTTGCTGAGTTAGATTGATTCACTCATTGCCAATTTTTGGCCTTATTTGTGTGGATTTTATTACCCTCTTTGCTGTTGAATTTTTTGGATTTTCCCATTGTCAATTTTTTGGCCTTTCTTGTGTATTTGTTTGGGTATATATGGATATTTTGAAATTATGACTGAGTTGAATGGTCCAAAAGATGTCATTTCTACCCAACATACACCTCCTCATCGGTGACTAGTGTATTATTGAATGGAACGAATTTTAATTCGTGGTCTAGATCTTTTCGTCTATTTATTGGGTCGAAAGGAAAGACTAGTTGGTTATTCGGCACTGAAACCCAACCGGATGCTAAGAATGTTACCATTTTTAATCAATGGGAGATGGACCGTTGCACGATTTTAGGGTGGATGTTCAATTCCATGGAGGAGCGCATTTATACTATGTTTATGTTATATGAGTCTGTTTCAAAATTATGGAAGGGTCTTAATCAGATGTATGCTCACGCTCGTAATGATGCCCGAGTATTCCAGCTTTATCGGAAAATCGCTCATGCCTCACAGGAATCGCTCAACCTCTCTGTTTCTCACTACTTTGGATATCTATTATGCCGTAGGGAGGAGTTGGTCCAGTTAAAGACTCTCTCTGCCTTTCCACCTGAGGTCGTTTATATCCTGAGTCAGCGTCTGGATCGTCAGCACACTTATCAGTTTCTTATGGGTTTACGATCTGAGTATGATGCTCTCTGTACTCAGAGCATAAACACATCTCTTATGCCTCCCCTTCGAGAGGCCTTTGCTATTGTGTATGGAGAGGAGTATCGCCTTCAATTATCTCAGACCTCTCAGATTGTTGCCCGGGTTCAATCTCCTCCTACTGATCAGATGGCATTTGGGGCTCATACCGGTTCCCGTACTCGTGACGTACGACTGACATGTCATCATTGTGGAGTTGTTGGCCATTCCAGAGACCGATGCTTCAAACTTCATCCCGAGTTGAGGCAGAAGTTTGCTAAGGCCAAACACTTTGGCCCTCCCAGGACTGCTGCCATTGCCGAGGCTTCCGCTTCTTCTTCTCCTAGTGCTCCCAAGGATGACAGTTATCTTCAGGCTCAAATTGATCTTCTCCAGGCACAGTTGAACTCTCTTGGGCACTCTACTCCCATTGCCACTATTGCTTCAGGTACCTCGTCTGCTTTTCATATTAAGGCTGTTAAGCCTCTACTTGGATTTTGGATTCTGGAGCGTCTGATCATATGACTGGTGAGCTATCTTTTTTACTTCCCCCACTACCCCTGTGTGTCATAGTGTGTGTCTTGCGGATGGTTCACTTGCTCGTATTTGTAGCAAGGGAAACATCCGTCTCTCACTCTCTCTCACTTTATCTTTTGTATTGCATGTTCCCGGCCTCTCTTTTAATCTCATCTTTGTTCGTCAACTCTGTAAAGATCTCAATTGTGCTGTCATATTCTTATCCTCACATTGCTATTTGCAGGACCGAGTTCGCAGAGGATTTTTGGCAGGGGTTATGAGCGCGATGGCCTATGCTACTATTGGGATCCTCCTACCCCTACTACTTTTGTTTCTAGACTATTGCTTTTGATGTTTCCTTACAAACTTTGCATCTGTGACATGCCCGTTTAGGACATGTCAATTTTCAGTACTTATGTTTACTTTTTCCCTCTTTGTCTAAAACTTGTAAAGACAAGAGGTTTACATGTGAGACCTGTAAGTTATCTAAACATATCCGTACTAGTTATAATTCCCATATGAGTCGTGCACCTGGTATGTTTGATCTTATTGACTCTGATGTTTGGGGACCCTCACATGTCACTACTTTATCTGGTCACAAGTATTATGTCACTTTTATTGATGATTTCTCTAGATGTACGTGGGTATATTTACTCAAAACATAAATCTGAGGTGTTACCTTTATTTGTTCAATTCCTCCAAATGATTAAAACACAATTTAACACCACTGCTCGTAACATTCAGTCTGATAATGGGGGGAGTATGTTTCTGATGCTTTTCGTTCACAACTTAACCAAAAGAGCATTTTACACCAACTTACTTGCCCCTACACTCCGGAGCATACAGGGTGGGGGAACGTAAGAACCGTCACTTAATGGGAATGGTTCGGTGCCTTTTACAGGGTAGGCATGTTCCCAAATCTTATTGGCACCTTGCTATTATCACTACCACATTTATTATTAACCGCACTCCAAGCAAAGTTTTAAATGGCAAGACACTCCTTCACTGTATCTTTCCTACTGCCCCCGCCCCCCTTTTTCCTATATTACCCCGGGTTTTTAGGTGTGTGTTATGTTCAGGATCGACGCCTCTCACGTCACAAACATGATGATAAGGCCATTAAATGTATTTTTGTGGGTTATCCTACCAAGTCTAAAGTTTATAAATGTTATGATCCTCTCTCGTGATGTTACCTTCCATGAGGATACTCCTTTTTATGGTAGGTCTGCTACTCTGCCACTCCGACCACCACCCACACCCCCTCCTCCTCTTGAGAAGATTTCTCCGGTGGCCCGTCCTATCCCTTTATTGGATGTTTCTCCCTCTCTTCCTGAGGAACGCCCTTTGCAGGTCTATGCTCGTCGCCCTCGGCCGCCCTTGCCTCCTCCTCCTATAAACTTAGGTACTGTTTCTACTCCTTCCCCACCCCCCACTTCACCTATTTCTGTTTTTCAGTTCCCCCCTCCCCCACCTCTTGCTGGTTTTCAGTCCCGTTACCCCACTCGTGATCGTCGCCTTTCTGCTCGTTATGCTAACTCTTGTAGCACTAACCATTCTATTCTCGAGCATCTTTCCTATGCAGGTCTTTCAGAGTCCTATCGTGCCTTTTTAGGTTGTCTTGACTCTATTTCTATTCCCCAGTCTTTGCATGAGGCTCTCCAGAATCCGAAATGGGTAGCTGCCATGAAAACTGAGATGGATGCCTTGGAAAACAAAGGTACTTGGGAGTTAGTGTCTCTTCCTCCGGGGTAGAAACTTGTTGGTTGCAAATGGGTGTTTAGTGTTAAATATTTGGCTGATGGCTCCGTTGAGCGATATAAGGCTCGTCTTGTGGCACGTGGCTTTACTCAGATTTCGGGTAAAGACTTCGGTGCTACCTTTGCCCCGGTTGAGAAGATGACTTATGTTCGTCTCCTTATATCTCTTGCCGCCTCTCACTCTTGGCCGTTGCATCAATTGGATATTAAGAATGCCTTTCTTCATGGAGATCTTATTAAGACTATCTATATGACTCCTCCCCCCGATTTTTTGGGCTAAGGGAGAGTATATGGGCAAGGTTTGTCGCCTTCGCAAATCTTTATATGGGTTGAAGCAGTCTCCCCGAGCTTGGTTTAGCCGATTCAGTGAGGTGATTACTTCTATGGGATTCTCTAGATGCCAGTCCAATCATACTTGCTTCAGTCCGACCACCGGTGCATTATCCTTTTGCTCTATGTTGATGATATCATTATTACCGGTGATGATCTAGAGGGGATTGCCCAGGTAAAGAAGGACATTAGAGCAGTTTTTTATTCTAAGGACTTGGGTCCTCTTCGGTATTTTTTGGGGATTGAGGTGGCAAGATCTCGTCGTGGGATTTTCTTATCACAAAGGAAGTATGCTCTTGATCTGTTACAGGATACAGGGATGATTGGTCGTCGTCCAGCTTATACTCTTATGGATCCGAATGTGAAGTTGACGACCGAATCTGGGGATTTACTTTCTGAGCAGTCTAGGTATCAACGTTTGGTTGGTCATCTCATCTACTTGACCAACACCCGTCCTGATTTGACCTTTGCTGTGAGTATTGTTAGTCAGTTCATGCATGCTCCTCGCACCGCCCATCTTGATGTTGTTCATCATATCTTGAGGTATCTCAAGTCTTCACCGGGTCTTGGACTCTTCTATGCTTCAGGAGACCAAAGGGGTCTCTCTTGCTTCACTGATATTGATTATGCCGCTTCTGGCTTCTATACTTTCTATGGTTCTCATCTCATATCATGGAAAAGTAAGAAGCAAGCGGTTGTTTCTCGTTCTTCAGCAGAAGCAGAGTACCGTGCTATGGCCCATGGTACATGTGAGCTCTTGTGGCTTCGATCAATTTTGGGTGAGCTAGGCTTTACTGAGGACGATCCTTCTGATTTGTTGTGTGGTAACAAATCATCTATTATGTTGTCATCTGATTCGGTTCTTCATGAGAGAACCAAACACATTGAGGTGGATATTCACTTTCTCCGGGAGAAAGTTTCTACAGGTATCATTCGTCCCTCATTCGTCCCTTCATCAGCTCAGACCGCAGATTGTCTCACTTAGGCCGGTAAATTGAGCGCCCGAGGCCCGAAGCCTGCCCGTTCGGACCGCTATTTTCAGGCCGAGCTTTATTTGAGTTTGAGCCGAGCCGCGCCTGAGCCAGAATTTCAAGCCCGTATGAATTTCGGGCCGAGCTTGAGCCGAACTTTGCCAAGCCCGAATTGGGCCCGAAGCCCGAACTCATATTTATAAATAAATAAATAAATAATTTATATAATATAACATATTTATGTTAACATTGTTTAATTAGGTTTCGTTCTTTTATTTCATTTAGTACTTTAAAAAAAAAAATCATTTGTCATAATACATTAGATTACTTGTGATTTTCAATTTTATGATTTTATTGTTAATCTCATTAAGGGTATTTGATTTAATAATTGCTCAAGTCACAATAGGCCTTTGTTAATGATCAAATTTTGCTAAATGTATGAAATTTAATAGGCATTTGTAGGTTTTCACTCTTATTTCCCTTGTTTTAATTTAATACGTTTCATAATTATATATTTTATTTCATTAAATGTTAATTAGATTTTAATGTGTAATTTTATTCATGATGGAAATACAAGAAAAAAAAATAATTCAGAATTTTTTAACAAAAAAAAATCGGGCCCGAAGCCCGTAATATTTATGAGCCGAGTTCGGGCCTAGGTGGGAAAAAATAATTCGGGTTGAGCTCAGGCTTGAGCATGGATAAGTGAGTTCGGGCCGAGCCTGAGCAACCCCAAGCCCGGCTCACCCAACCTGATTTACAGCCTTAGTCTCACTAAGGCGGTTGGACCCTCTTTGCTTCACTCATCTATTGACAAGCTAGGCTCGGTGGATATCGTTGCTCCAACTTGAGGGGGAGTGTTGGATATCAAATTAGTGCTACGTATTTTATTATTAGGCCCATCTGTTTGGGGCTTTAGTTATTTTGACTATTTCTATGACTTCTCTTTTATTTTTTACCTTGTACTTCTAGTCACTTCTATTAGGTAATAATAAATACCATAATGTGGCACCATTATTGGTAAGCCAATACATCACAAAAATTATCTAACCCAACCCCCCCAACCCGTGTATAATATTAATATATATATATATATATATATATATATATATGTGTGTGTGTGTGTGTATGTGAAATCTATTACATTTTATTTTCTTACTAATTGTTCAAGAAAAATGATTCTCATGCTAGATAGTCCAGACTCAAAAATAAATTTGAGAGGTTTTTCTCCTCGACCAAAGTTGGGATTAATTGGATTTATTGAGTAATGAGCCTTTTACCTTTCAGATGCAATGGCTTATTTACACTTTTGGAACTTTTTTTCTCAAACTTTGCTACATTGTTTTTTCAAGACTTTGGGCCTTTCTTTTAGGACTTTGGGCTAAATAGTTATAAATATAATACATATATAAAACATTCCACAACACAAATTTAGTGCAGAAGTTAGCGACTCAAGGCAGTGGCCTCTATGGCCTACCTCTAAACATCAGACAGGTAAAAAAAATGGAATTTTAAGAATAGATAGAGGATAATTGAGTTTGAATAATCTTACAAATACCAGTGTAGCAACTGACTTTGAAATTCCTTGAGGTATTGATCAGAATCAAATCTGGCATCGTCTTCATGTGGTGACAACCCCGTTTCCAAACGTCTCCTATCCAATGTTGCCTTTACCATGTAAAAAAAATCAATGAGATATTCAATTAGAAGAATCTGCCCCAAACCCACAAAAAAAGGGGTTATATTGAATTAAGTACCTTGCTTATTGTTGTGTTTGGACTTTAGTACCCTTTTTTATTTTTTTGAATTTGGAACTTCTTTTGTCATTGAACGTAATGTTTCAACGCTGGTTGTAATTTTTTCTCTTTGGTACGTTTAGTGGTGAAATATCTACATTCAACGACGAAAAGAGTGCCAAAGTCCAAAAAACATATAAACAGATGCACCAAAAGTCTAAATGAGACCATTAGTGAGGTACTCACCCAAATAAAAATTGGAATATTTTGAAGAGATTAGTTAAGGAAATGTCTGGAGAGACTCACATGTGATGTTTTGTCTTCCATGATTGAGTGAAACAAAGGCTTGGTCTCATCACGCACCTCTTGAATAAGAACAGAGGTAGGAAAATGCTGAGCTAAACAAGTCGTTAGCATAGGGGACGGAGCCAATTGCTCATGAAGCATCAAAGCTGAAAATTTAACAGGATAACATGAACTTGATGCTCTGAAAACTATTATAAAAAATGACCAGGTGTGTCTATGTAAATGGCAATCTGCCAGCCACAAAACGAGGAAAGTGAACAAATAACACTTTAAATTGTGGTGAATAAGAGCTTGTGAGTCATATAACATGAAAGAACTTTTATTTATAAGTATGGTTAATCAAATGTAATTCCTTAATGATGCCTATGTGATCTTTACAAGGGGAAGATTTGGATGTGACCAAGAATTTCTTACTTTGAGATGACTATTTTCAACTTAAACTTAAACTTATTTATTAATTTAAGTCTCGTGCTTGGTTTTTGTCATTATGTCATCCCACTACGGGGGGGGGGGGGGGGGGGGGAAATATAAACTACGTCATTATTTCTCAAAATAGGTAGAATGTTGCTACAAAGTGCAAATTTTCAACACAAATGTTCTCTTTTTCAATTTCTTTAATGAACTTAGGTATAAAATAAGAACTGTAGAAGTTGAAAGAAAACTGGTATTTTGCTACCTATGCACGTGGGAATGAAAATTCTTGCCCTACAGTGGGACTGGTGTCTTGTGAGGATTCGACTCCTTAGTATTAGTGTCATGCAAACAACCAAGAAAATTTAAAGGGTCATTTGGCATTTGATCCGCATATGTTATGACGTATACCACTTTGGTGAGGGTCATTTGTCATTTGATCCCCGCTTGTGACTTTCCCGTTTCACTTCTTCCGACACTTTTGTTGGGAATAAAATCACAAAAAGTGTAAAAGAATGTCACACACATAAAGAAATGGACTAATCTACACCAGAATATAAGAAACAGGATTCGTATATGATGGAAATCCATTGCTATTTGCCTTTTATTTCTATTTTTAGCTCTTTTTAGTCATTTTCTCTCCTTAATTAGCCTTCAAGCATGTTTGGGACTAATTAGGCATTCTTTTATTTTTAGTTAGCCCTTTTTAGTCATTTTAGGCTATTACTTGATTAGCAAGTAATAACCCACCTATAAATAGCTCTTGTATTCTCATTTTGTACTTAATTCCTCAATTCTTGAAATATAAGAACTCTTTTGTTTCTCTCTCTAGAAATCATATTGTCTTGATTTTTAGGTCATTGACGTGTAGTTCACGTCAAATTGGTATCAGAGCGGGGTTTCGTTCCCCAATTGGTGTATTGGTGTGTTGGTGATGAAAAAAAATCGTGCACTACTTTCAATGGCCCCGAAGAAGATGCGAATTCAAGATGAGATCAACAAGAAGTTAATAAAAAGCTATCAAAAATTAAAACAACAAATGAATGAATTGATGCGGATAAAACAGGAACAATTTGAAGCCCTAATGTTACAATTCTCCAAACTTCAAAATCCTAGCCCCCAAAATAGTCCCACCCTCACTTCCGCAGCCATCTCCACCCAAGAAGTTTCCCCAAACCCTTCCCCACACCCTGCCGACACCTGTCATCCATTTTCCAGCCCTATTCAAAGCAGGGGCAGCCCACGTTCCCTGTCAATTGCAGCCTCCACAGTACCGGAGCCACCCGTGAGTGACCGGACCCCCTCGGAAACCATCCAAAAAGTCAGGGCTGCCTGTAAACCTCCAGCGCAGCACCTATCCACGCCAAAATCACCCTGTGGTGGTCGGCAATAACCAAGAAAGTCCTGAGTTGCCCGAAAACACAGGATGTCTCGACAAAGGTCAAATTTCTCCTATGCCAATCGATCTAACTTCAGCCCTAAGTGGAACCCTCCCACATGTTAAAGAACTAAGGTTTAAGGCCAAGAAAATGGTTTTTGACTTCGGGGGTAGATATTTTGATGTTGGACAACATGAGAGGCAAGAGGAAGAAGATGGATCTTGAAATCAAGAATTGAAAAATGACCCTTCCTCAAATTTTTAAGAAAATATTTTTGGCCTCACAAGTCTTTGCGCACATTTTTGGAACTTCTCACGCGATTCTCCAATTTTGCAAGTTCGAGGACGAACTTTTTTGAAGACGTGGAGAATGATGGAAATCCATTGTTATTTGCCTTTTATTTCTATTTTTAGCTCTTTTTAGTCATTTTCTATCCATAATTAGCC
Source organism: Sambucus nigra (assembly GCA_949130495.1). NCBI lineage: Eukaryota > Viridiplantae > Streptophyta > Magnoliopsida > Dipsacales > Adoxaceae > Sambucus > Sambucus nigra. The sequence goes on along the minus strand of OX422224.1, from coordinate 116,485,955 downwards.
TCCAAGTATGTTTGGGACTAATTAGGCATTCTTTTATTTTTAGTTAGTCATTTTTAGCCATTTTAGGCTATTACTTGATTAGCAAGTAATAACCCACCTATAAATAGCTCTTGTATTTTCATTTTGTACTTAATTCCTCAATTCTTGAAATATAAGAAGTCTTTTGTTTCTCTAGAAATCATATTATCTTGATTTTTAGGTCATTGACGTGTAGTTCACATCATTATAACCAGCTCAAATGGCCAAAATAAGTTTCCCTTGAACGTCAAGCATGTTTAAAGGAGATGAAATAAAAATAAAGATAGCAGTCATAATAACAAGTAAACAGAAAAGTCTCTACATTATATTTCAACAATTCAGCCTCCAATTTTTCAATGTTCCAACCTGAGTTGAACAAATGGTAATTGATTTCTGTAACTATGATATCTAATGGTCTGCCTGTCAACAATTACAGAAACAACACAAAAATATTTACACTAGTAATTTGCGTAAACTAGCCATAGAAACCAAAACAGAAAGAGGGAAAATTAAACAATTAATACTTCGTAAAAAATGAAAAAAAAAATAATAGAAAAAAATGAAAAATATCCACTTGGGATAGACCCCCTACTCGAATTACTCATCCTAAAATCCACATTCCAAAAAGGGTACTTCATTTGTTACTTGAACACGCAAAACATCAAACAGTTGATATATTTAATAAAAAAAATGAAAAAAAAAATAATAGAAAAAATATATAACATCCACTTGGGATAAACACCTACTCAATTACACATCCTAAAATCAACATTCTACTTATAGAACTCCCTGCACTCCAAAAAGGGTACTTCATTTCTTTATTGCACAGGCAAAACATCAAACAGTTGATATACTTTATAACTTTCACCCCTTGATCATTAACTGGAACAAAGTTAAAATTAATCTAAGAATTATGTAAATCCAAATTTCATATAACCATACGCTTTCTTCAGGTCCAATTGCAAATATACAAATATATATCGCGCCTGTCAGTCTCAAGGTTCTTTTATTGAATAAGGTTTTCCAGTGTTTCAAAAGAGATCAAAAATAACTAAATAAATAAAAGATAACAACAATAAAATAGAAAGTAATCTTGATTGAATTCCAACAGTTCAGCCTCCAATTTTCACTGCTCCAATCTAACTTGAACAAATTTAATGGGTTTCTGTAATCATGATACCTGAAGTTCAGCCTTTTAACAACAAAGCTTTTTTCCTAATTATTCGGGATCGGCTATATTTTTTCATTCCTTTTAGTTTGGTACTTCTTTATAATATCCCACCAAGTAAATGTAGGCATACCATTAACCCGAGCGTTCCCGTCAATATTAATCAAAACACTTGTTACATGGTACATATTGGTCTATGTTTGATGCTTCCAACTCATCTAATCCGATTTTCACTCAATTTATCTTCAACATCAAACGCACAAAAATATCTACACTTTAGTAATTGCTAAACTCCTGATAGAAATCAACATAAAAAGAAAGCAGATTAAAATTACTAACACTTTCAGAAAAATGATAATAAATAATAAAACAAAAGATACCTACTCAATTACTTGTCCTAAACTCCACATTCTACTTCTAGAACTCCCTACACTTCAAAAAGGCCACTTCATCAGTTAACTAAACAAGGCTTAATACAATTCACTAAACTAGATAAATGTAAATGCAAATTTCACATATCCATTTGCTTTCTTCACCTAAAATTTCAAATAAACATATATAAAGACACTCGAAAAGAAGAAGAAAAAATTCAATCTTGAATAAAATTAGAATAATGTAAATGCAAATTTCACATACCCATTTGCTCTCTTCACCTAAAACTTCAAATAAACATATATAAAGACACTCACAAGAAGGAAAAAAATCAATCTTGAATAAAATTAGAATAATGTAAATGCAAAGTTGACAAATCCATTTGCTTTCTTCACCTAAACCTTCAAATAAACATATATAAAGACACTCACAAGAAATAAAAAAATTCAATCTTGAATAGAATTTTACCTGAAGATGAAGAAGAAGGGGGGTGTCTAAAATGGGTCTTGTGAGGAAATGGTGAAGGTGAAGAAAGATATTTTTTTGCTAATTCCATTGATATATTATGTATGCCTATGTTAGTATACATTAGCTATGTTAGTACACATTAGCTACATGGGTTTTTTCTTGTTGAGTAAGAGAAAATGTTGGCACCGTTTGTTGTTCTATTCTTTGCCTCAGAAATTGACAACCAAATCTTTGGGGAAGATGAGGTGGTGTTATTGCGGATATGGTCTTTCATTTTTGTTTTTAGCCACCCTTCATTTTTTTGGATTTGACACATATGTCCTTGTGAATAGTTTTCAGATATTTTTTTAATATAGATTCTTAGTTTAACTAAGAAAGAATTTTGCATTAAACATCAAGATCAATTTTATCTTCCATTTTGTTTTTGTTTTTGTTGAAACTTTAAAGTTGAATATATTTGGAGCAACTCTAATTTGAAAGTAATTTATATATTAAGTTTTTACGGTCTAGTCCTTGGACTAACAATTTTAGACAAAAAAATCGGTGAACCAAATTTTAAACAATTAGGTCCAACATATAAATACTGCCAATTTAAAAAAATCATAAACTTAATCGGCTATTGGAGTTTTCTCTGCAACTAACGACTATTCTCCGAAATCGAAAATAACATCAATCTTATGCTTTTTTCGTCTGTCCTATAATCGATTACAGTGTTCTTAATCGATTCTACCTGTATCACTTGGCTCTATCATTGTAAGTTTATCTTTATCAGCAGTTGGTTTTTTTATTTTCGATCGATTACAATAAGTGTATGTCCTTTGTTTTGATTCAAAAGACTCATTGTAATATTCATTCATGTGATTGAATAGCTTTTTATATGTTATATATGTATATGTTTTGATTTTGTATTTTTTATGCATTTCTGTTTGGATTCTTCATATATAAGTTATATTTATCAATATTTGTAATTGTTAGTTGAATGTGCTGAATGAATATTATTGATGTTTCATTCTAATTTTAAGAGTCCTTGATTTTGATTTGGTATTGAATCACTTATTGATATAGGTCCGTGCCGGCGGAAATAACCAGTTCGATATCAGTTTTCAAAGTACACGCAGTGTTTATAAAGTAGACGTGATTATTTTTTTGAAAATATGTGTCTGCTTTATTGCTTCATGTATAGGTTTTTAAATAGTGCCTGCAATTTTATATTAATTATAAATAAATATTTTGATATTTCATGCATTAAATTATTGCACACATTTTTAGAATTGTTGACCTTGAAGTAAATGTTTTTCGTCTCTGTTTTACTGCAGGACATTATGGTAAGTAGTGTAATAGCAAGGTGTTGTTATTTGGATAATATGGCTTGCATTGAAATATTTGAAGATAGCTCATTAGATTTCATATGCAATGAGTTGTGTATTAGGTTTACTAATTTAAGAAGTGGGAGTTTTTCATTCAGGTATTCATTTGGTGATGAATGTCGGTTCATGTTGGTTTGTGACAACGATGGTTGTTGTATGTTGCGGTCCCAATTGATCGTGAAAGCTAATTTCATTTGGATATATGTCATTGATTCATTACCATTTCCATGTAATACATGTCGTGAACGGGTTGAATGCTCTAATCGAATTTTTAAAGAGGTTGACTGCAGTAATACAAGTTCTGAGAGGGCTGACAGTGGTGATACAAATACACAGAGGTTAGAGTCTTTATCATCAGGCTCTGCAAATAATTTTAATAGTTGCATTGAAAATGACTTTTATCTTGGAGGTGTGGAGCCAAGTAAGTCGAAAGCTTATCTTTCGAATGATTGGAAGATTTATATAAGTCATGAGCAGTAGTGTTTTGAAGGAGGTGTAGTGGAATTTCGGGATAAATTGCAAAAGTATGCCGTTGATGTTGGGTTTAAGTATGTGTATTTGAAGAATGATAAAACTCGAGTGATGGCTGAATGCTCTAAAAAGACTACTGAGAATTGCATGTGGAGAATTCATGCTTCATTATCTACAATAAATGGATAGTTTTACATACTTGCAATGAATAATGAGCATACATGTAGAGATGTCTTTCGTAGTCCGTCAGCCAAAATGATAGCCTCCAAGTTGGTTTCAACATTGGTAGCTGATGATCTTAGAGATAATCCGCTATTAAGACCAATTGATGTAGTTAGAGATATGAAGAAGAATTATGGTCTTGATATAGCTTATCAACATGCATGGCGTGCGAAAGAGATGGTTGTTGTTGATATACATGGTGATGAAAAGGTTTCTTATGCATTAATGAATAATTATCGTGACCTTCTATTGCAGTATAATCCTGGGTCGCATTGCATCCTTGACGTGGAACATGAGAGTAAAAAATTCAAGAGAATATTTGTAATGTTTAGAGGATGTATTTATGGATTTCAATACTGCAGACCTGTTTTATTTCTTGATGGTGCCTTTTTGAAGAGCCGTTACCGTGGAACAATACTATCAGCTACTGCAAGGAATGGGAACAATGGTAAATTAATTATAAATATTTTATTTTGTGTATTGCATTGACATTTTGTTTGTTCCATTCCATATCATCAAAATACAAGCATAAAAGTATAAAATACCTTTGAAGGTCTTTGTTTTAGTTCGCGTGTACTTTTCATTTTTCTGCGTGTATTTTCATGATATGTCTTATTATGTGTAATACTTAGTAAAGTACACGCATAGTACATGTCAAGTACACGTGAATGTTTTTCTTAATTTCACGTGTACTTTTTATTTTTATGCGTGTACTTTGATGATGATGATGTTATGTGTACTACTAAGTAAGGTACACGCATAGTACATGTCACGTACACGTGAATGTTTTTGTTAATTTCACGTTTACTTTTCATTTTTATGCGTGTATTTTGATGATGATGATGTTGTTATGTTGAATACAAACTAAAGTACATGCATAGTACATGTTAAGTACACGTGAATGTTTTTCTTAATTTCACGTGTACTTTTCATTTTTATGCTTGTACTTTGATGATAGGTGTTGTTATTTAGAAATAATAAAGCCAAGTACATGTTAAAAATGTAAAGAACCTTTGAATGTTTTTGTTTAGTTCACCCGTACTTTACATTTTTATGCGTGTATGTTGATGTTAGTGTTGTTAATAATAAAGCCAAGCAAAAGATTGGAAAGTAAACGTGCATGTATTTTTATCTTTATCATGTGTACGGTACATTTTTATATTTTGTCTTGTTATTTACAAATAATTTAAATTAAACACATAATATATTTCCCATGTGTTTTAGGGTCTGCGCCAGCAGCATCAATTTACAAAGTGTTGTACATGGATATGTTATTTATTTTAATTTTGATATATTTTTATATTTCAGGCCTTTTTCCTGTTGCATATGCTGTTGTTGATTATGAAATCAAAGATAACTGGATGTGGTTTCTTGTCAATTTGCATAGTGCAGTAGTTGAGCAATATCGAAATATAACATTTATATCAGATCGAAACAATGGATTAATTGAAGCTGTTTCGAGGGTCTTCCCATTGTCTGCACATTCCTACTGTATATATCATTTACCAAGGAATATAAAAAAGAAAATTCGTGGGAATTATGTTGGATTTCGAAAGAAAATTGTTAAAGATTTTTTATCTTGTGCATATGCTGTCTCAGTAGATGTATTTCACAAGAATATTAAAGCATTGAAGAAGGAAGGAGGAGATGTTATTGCCGATTTCATTGATAGTTTGTCTCCCGAGAATTGGTCATGTGCATATTTTCCTGGTAAACGGTATGGTGACATGGCATCTAGTATTGCGGAGTCATTCAATTCATGGATATTGGAGGAAAGGCATTTACCAGTAATGAATATGCTTGATAAATTGAGAGTGAAGATTATGAATTTCAATGCAAACAAACTTGTTGAGTCTGACACTTGGACAAATGAGTTATGTCCTTTTTTTTAAAAGTTACTGAATGAAAATTGGAATAAAAGCCGATATTGGACTATTAGTCGCTCAAGTCAAAATGTATTTGAAGTTCATTCAGAATTGCGAGCAACAGTTGACTTAGGAGAAAGGACTTGTTCTTGTAAGAGTTGGTAGATTAGATGTTTTTCATGTTCTCATGTTATTTGTGTTGTGCGGAGGAAAGGGACCAGTATTTATGATTATATTGAGGAGTACTATAAGGTATCTTTCTACAGAAAATCATACTCGATACCTATAGTTCCTCTTCCTGATTTGATTTCTTTAAATATTCCTATTCCTGAAAATCCATCTGTCCTTCCATCAATGACTAAGAGATCGACAGGTAGGCCAAGAAATAAGAGAATAAAGTCTTCTGGTGAGATCACGATAAGGGAAGTTACTTGCTCGAGGTGTAGTAAAACGGGTCATTACAGGTCTACTTGTAAGGAACCCATTTGAGTATTTTTAAAATTGTTGAATTCATTCATATTAACCATTTGATTGAATAAATTAATTAATAAACCATTTGTTTCACATAAATGAATGTAATTTATTTTTAAGTCTCATTTTTTAGTTTGTTTTTTGTGTAGCTGTACACATATTTTTCATAAAACATACGTGATCATTTTTCCTGATGTTCACGTGTACTTTACATTTGTATACGCATGTTATGAACAGTACACGCGCATTTTGATGTCCAAAGAAATTTTATCAATATGTGTACTTGATGAAATATGCGTGTACTTTATGAAGTACACATAGGATACATAAAGTACACGCATTTAAAAATAGATTTGGTCAGTTCAATATGCGTGTACTTTATAAAAGCATGCGTGTACTTTATTAATGACATTTAATTTAGATTTACTTGATGAAATATGCGTGTACTCTATGATGTACATGCATAAAGTACACACATAATATAAATATAATATGCGTGTACATGATGAAATGTGTGTGTACTTTATGAAGTACACACATTGATAATTAAAGTACACGCATTTAAATATAAGTGTACATGCATGTTTTAGCAAAGTGCACGCATATTGATATGACAAAAATCTAATTCAATATATGTGTACTTTATGTATTCTGCATGTAATTTTATCGAGTAGACGTATATAAATGCATGTACTATTTGAAAAATGGTTTTGGACATTACAATGTGCTTGTACTTGATAAAAGACACTTGGGTTACTCATATTCTTAAATTCCTATGTGTATTATGGTCCGCGCCAGCGGCATTATTATACAAGTATTTCAATAGGCGTGTACTTTATAGACTATGTGTGTACTTTATAAAGTACACGTGTAATATATAAAGTACACGCATTTCTATAATATTTGAGGAGAATATCTTATTTGTGCTTTATAAAAATTTGCGTGTATTATAATTTATAATACACGCAACCATATTTTGACATACCAATTTTTTTACATTAAATGATATTAATGTTTACATTTTTTACAATACACGTGATCATTTTTATAAGGGTTCACGTGTACTTTACTATATTTGGTGTATGACATAAGTGAGAATACATGCATGAAAGAAATAAAAATTTTATTAAAAATAAAAAAATAAAGTACAATTTTTTCACTTAACAAAAACTGAAAAAATAAAGAAGGCTTCTATTAGGGAAGTTTGTCAAATGCATCTAGGGTGTCAGGAAGAGTAAATTAAATTCGACCAGTGTTGAATTCCTTCTTCTATGACAGTTACAAGGCCTTCATGGAGAGCCTTCTTCTCCTTCAGCTTGGCGATTTTCAGGGGAACTTCTTGTGTATAGAAAGACATGAGGTCTTCATGTGTTTGAGGAGGGTCCTCATCCACATCAAATAAATCTATGGGATTGGGTGGAAGTCCAGAATAGCCTTCCCTCACATATGTTTGAAACTTCTCAAATGCAGTTTCATATGAGGAAATATTTTCCTCAATTTGCCTTATTTTTGTTTTATTTCTTTCATTTCTCTCAAGAGTATCTCGCAAGTTTTCTGCTGGAATAGCCATTATGTTATCTTTACCCTAGATGTAATGGTTAAGAAAGGAACAAATATTACTCTTTTATAGGAAAAGTTAAAGCTATTTATTTCTTGACCAGAAGTAGTTGGGAAGTGAGTAGTTGAGCTTAATAAATTGATTTTGGTTATTGTGTTCTGAATAAATATTTAAAGTAGTTTTCAATTAAAATAATAAAAAATTATTATATTAACTAGTGCGTGTACTTTAGTCAAAATGCGTGTACTTTGAAGAATTCATTGATGTACTTAGTAATTATCACTTGTATTTTTCGTGAAAAATGCTTGTACATTGTTTCATAACACTCAGGTGCATTGTTTGTCTAAACCTTACGTGGATTGTGATCCGCGCCAGCGAAAATAAACCATTTTGGTGTAATAAATATTGTAAACAATAACCAATATAACACAAAACAAATTACAAATATGGTTTGTATTTGAATCACAATTTATAGAAATTTTTTCTCCTTTCGGGGGAAGAAATATTTTGATAGAAGAATTTCCCCGAGTACATATGCTCTTTGTTTTAGCATGTCAGTGTCTTGAAACAATTTTTACATTTTCTTGTTTCTGCTAATTTGTTCAATGTGGTACATGCAGAACACCCAACAGTCAACCCTGAAATTAAAATAAAACAAATATACAAATTAGTATGATGTGAATGAAATTTTTTAAAATGATACAAATTAATAATTTTTAGAAATGAAGTTTTTCTTACCCATTATATTGTTTAGGGCATTCATGATCTCTTACTAGGTCAAATTTGAGATCACTTTCCACTAAGAAATCTACTGTCCTTTTTTCTTGCTCTGTCAATGGATCATCATCCAATGTAAATTCATTTGGTGTACCTTCATCAAACTTCCTCTGAATTTTGAAACCATTGTTTTTCATTATTTCTGCTTCAGTCTTCAATAGGCACAGTGTTTTTTGGAAGACAAAAAACTGTTAAGAAGACAAATATTTAGTGTATACAAATAAAAGAGTATATAAAGATTAAAGAGTGAAAAGTACACATATTATATTAACGTACACGTATATTTTATTTTTTCATATCACGTGTATTTTAAAATATGATGCGTGTACTTTGCCTAAAGAGTTAAAAGTACACGCATAATATTAAAGTACACGCATATTTAATTTTTTCATATCATGTGTATTTTAAAATATGACCCGTGTATTTTGCCTAAAGAGTTAAAAGTACATGCATAATATTAAAGTACATGTAATTTGTATTGGTTCATTTCATGTGTATTTTAAAATATGATGTGTGTACTTTGATAATATGGATGATTATGTGCAACTAATACAAAGTACACACATTATATTATACACGTGTACACGTCTATAATATAAGTACAAGTAACATTACTAATTAAGTTTAGGCACTAACCAATTTTTTTGCATCATCGAAGAATATTATTTTTTTTCCTTATCGTTCGGTAGAAGGGAATCCATGTGGACCACTTTATTTTCCTTTTTGTATATCACAAGTAATGTGAAATGTCCTACACTATGTCTTAGTACAATGAACAAATTATTACAAGTGCCTAAGTATTCAAATAAATCTCTGTATAACTCCTTCTTCTTATTGACTTCATTTGTGCTACAAGCTTCTATCTGAATAAAAATTATAGACATTGTGTTAATAAAAAAAATTGAAATTTTGTTTCTCAAAACTTTTGGTTTAATTATACTTACCCAACAATAATTAGAAAAAGTGTGTGAGTAGGAGAGCCCTTCCTCTGACAATTTTAACCTCAATACTTCACTAAAGGCAAGTATTATCTGCTTAACACAATATAAAATGGTGAGAAAATAATAATGTTGAAATTTAATGGATGTCTAATATTTGGACTACATACTTGGCTTTAAATTTCTTGATTGTTGAGGACTTCAACAAAATCTTTCCATGGGACATACGAAACCAGCCCTTGGAAAATAAATTCCCTGCATTTTATATAATCAATAAGAATTGTATAATAATAATAACCTTATTCTTTTGCACAAAAAAAATATAAATTAGCGAAGTGATAAATCATAAAACATTAAACTTTACCATGTCTCAGCCTTTTGAATAAACTCTTCAATCTTTTTCTTCGAAGCTTCATCGAGATATTTGTATACTTCGATTGCTTCAAGCTTTAAGTGAGTTTCTTTCATTTGTTGAGCTATTGTTAGACGGCATTTTCTCAGCTTTGACTCTTTTTGTTTCTTAATTGGTTCATGCTTTTCGGTTTCGCTGTCAGCTTTTCTTTTTTTCTGTCCTCTAGTAAGAGGCCCTTTTGTTTTGGATATTTTGGGGGTGCCCTGAACTGTCTTTGAGGCTAGTTCAATCTTCAAACTCGAAATTTCGTCCATGAGTTGTTTATTAATGTTTGCCTGATATATTTAACAAGGAATGTTGGATTGTAAGCATTTTTTGAAATAATGATTCATTTTCTCTTACGTGTATTTTATGAAGTACACGCCTATATTTTAATACATGCGTGTATTTTATATGTATTTTATAATATACACGCATGTATTATAAAATACGTGTACTTTATAAAATTTATAATATACACGTGTACTTTCACATAATTTGAGTTTACTTTAGAAAGTAAAGCGTGTACTATATATCTATTGTATTTTATAGATACCTGATCAGTTTTTTTCAATGCTGATTCATCAAGCATTTTCTTCAACTCCGAAATTTCGTCATTAAGGATTTTATTATTGTTTTCCTGTTATACAAAAAGAATGTTACATTATAAGCAATATTTGAATAAAACTGCATTATTTTTAATCAAATAATGCATGTACTCTGCATTATTTCTAATATCAAATAAAACTACATTAAAAATACTATGAAATAAAACTGCGTGTACTTTAGAAAAACTACGTGTAGTTTATGGAAACTGCGTGTACTTTAGAAAAACTGCGTGTACTTTTAACGTGTACTTTAGGAAAACTGCGTGTACTCTGCATTCAAAAGTACCTGTTGAGTTTTTTTCAATTCTGACTCCTCAAGATTCTGCCTTAATGTCATCTTTTCTATGTCAGCATCTTTCCATTTTTACAATGTATCATCATACTTTTTTTAGATCTTCATTACTCAGAGACAGATATCCATTTTTTTGTTCCAAAATTCGTGTTGATTCTGCCTAGTTTTTCAATGATTCATCCAATTCTTTAATTCTATCTGAGTCACTCATTGTGACTTGATCAAGCTTTTCTTTTAAAGAATTGTTTAACTCAACTAGTTGGGCATTTTCTACCTCCAACTTATTTAGTAACTCTTTTTCCTTCAAAAGGTTGAAATTCTCCACCTTTAACTTCTTCATTTCCTCATGGGCTTCAAAAAGTGAATCACGATCTACCTGCAACTGTACATTCAAAATGGTACTCTCCACCTCCAAAGAGGTCACCTTCTCAAGTGCACCATTAAAGTCTTCAGCTGCTTTAGATAGTTGGTTATTTTTTTCCAATAATTCCCTTTTCAAAACAGCGATTTGTTCCTCCAAATTAACCTTTGGTTGATCTATTCCCTTCTTTTTCTTTGGAGTCACAATGTTTTTAAGGGGAATATTCCAACCATGTGAAAACTCATTGTCATTAATATCTTTAGCAACTTTTTCTGATGATGAATCAGCATGTATAGGACTTTCTGTAGAAATGTTCAAAGAGTAACTTGGCCCTTCAAACTGAGATTCCTTTTGTACAGAACTGTCCTTATAAGCTGGTTTATTTGTAGCCTGCTTCAAAGTTGCTGTTGTGATGTCATTCTTCACAAACCATTATCTCAAAGACGACAATTTCCACTTCAGGAATTTTGGAGTATTTTCTTTAAATTCTTCAATAGGAGAAATAATTTCAAATTTCTCACATGCCCAATACTGTGACCATACAAAAAACAAAATGAATTTAATACTTGTATTACCTAGGGATTCATAATGGAAAGTACAAGTGATTTTTTCAAAATACACGCAAAATTAAACGTGTACTTTACAAATTTTACAATTGTATATTGAAAGTACACGTGATTTTTACAAATTTAACGTGTGCTTTGTCAATATAAGTTACATTTATAATATTGACAGAAAATATAACAAGAGTATTTTGAAAGTACACTGGTTATATTTACAAAACATAGTACACGTGTACTTTGTAAAATACAAGTGTACTTTCACGTGATATAAGACGTGTATTTTCAAAATACACGTTAAATATCAAGTGTATTTTGAAAGAACAAGAGAAAATATCACGTGTATTTTGAAAATACACGTGATATTTTCAAAGTACAGGTAAGTATTGGTATATAAATTTTGAAATATCAGGAATATCACGTGTATTTTGAAAATACACATGAAAATATACGTGTATTTTCAAAATACAAGTGAAAATATCACGTGTATTTTGAAAATACACATTAAAATAAACGTGTATTTTTAAAATACAAGTGAAAATATCACGTGTATTTTCAAAGTACACGTGAGTATTGGTATGTAAATTTTGAAATATCAGGATGTTTTTTTGCTCACCAGTAGGAAAATGACACATCCAGTAACTGTGCTAGGTTTTGAACTTGCTGATTTGTCAAGTGAATGTATGAGAAACTCATGCACAACAGATGCCCAATCATACTTATTCATTTCCTCAATATTGTCGATGTATTTCAACCAAAATTCTCCAAGGGTGAAGTTTGAGTTGGAGAAAAACAACGTGTTCAAGAAGTGGAGACACACAATTTTAACAAAATCAGCAATTCCTTCATCTGTCTCCAATTCAACTGATTTCTTCAAACCATTCAATATTTCTGACTTTCCTATTCTCTTTGCGAAGTATCATGCTTGTAATCCAGATTTTTAAGCAGTATTCGGTCGCTTTTTCAGTTCTATTGATTTTAAACCCTCAACTAGGGGTATGCCAAATATTTCACTTATATCTATTGGCATTATTGGAATCCTACTCTTCATACGGAAACTTTTGGTTTCCGTATTGTACAGCTCGATAATTGCTAAAATATTTATATCCGTCTTCTTGTGGTCCACTTATACTACTTTTCTCACTGTAGTAGTCATTGAAAAGCTCCCAAAATGGAGTCTTCTTAAGAAGTTCAATATGGCTATTGTTTATTTTATCTTTAATCTGATTCAAATCATGGAGAAAGCTAACAATATTTGACCGATATTGGTCATGCTTCTTTGCAGGACGTTTAGATTTCAATGCCACGCTAGAACTAGAACTGGAACTGGATGAAGAACTATCATCAGAACTCCTCTTTTTTTATTTCTTTTCTCTTCTTGCCTTCATCTTTATCCCCATTATATTGATCTATAAACAAAATTTAAATTACTAACCTATAATGATATGTACAAAAAATAAAATACATGCGAATTAGAATAAAACATAGACTAAAACAATAAAATACAAGCGTATTTAACAAAAGTACATGCAATATTCTCACAAATAATTTATACAAGTCTCAACAAAATACATGTTAAAGGCAATAATATATATCGTCAGTTTCATGGTAATACCTAACAGAGGTTGTTCGACAAGTCAAGAGCCAAGATTCTCTACTCAGTAAAGAAGTGATACAATAGCCGAATGCGAAAAGCTCCAACATTATCAAAACCCCTTAAGCAATACTGCTCAATTCGTTTAGCTAAATCCTTCGCTTTCGATTCAGTTACTTGAAGCTGTTGCACATCAAAAGTGCAGTAAATGTCTTCATAGTAGTAGTAGAAACCAAGTAACCTTTTATCTCTATCATTGATGCGAAGGAGAAAATGAATTTCGTCATCATTAGTACTATTGACTGTCAATGTGAAAGGTTTTGTATTGTTAAGATCTTCGAACGTGCAAGCAGTAGTTTTGTAGTTGAACATGCTTGATCGTATGATTCCTAAACAATAACACAAAAATACAAAATAGTACACTCATAATACACATTAGTACATGGATATTGGATTGAACAAATTGAATTTCAATGTGCGTGTACTTTATGAATTTTTTGCGTGTACTTTCAACAAAGTACACGCACAAAATGAAAAAGTACACGCAATAATACTGATTACAAGCTAATAACATATCATTCAAATGCAGCTGGCGCGGACCAAAAACACTCCTAAATATTAACAAAATAATAAAACTTCTTACAAACTCATGGAATATCATTCAAATGCCGTTGGCGCGGACCAAAATAACATAGGATTGATCAAATATGAATTTGAAATAAATATTTTATAGAGTACACGTATAAAACGTAAAAGTACACGCATAATGAATTGAGAAATTCAATTTCAATATGCGTGTACTCTGTGTATTTTGAGTGTACTTTTTGATAGTACATGCAAAATACACATAGTACACGCAAAACAGGACTTGTACATATACATATTCCAATCATGTATATATTCCTAGTCCTTGATAAATCCTCGATAAATGATGTATACTTGAGGAAAAGTACAATGATGAAATACATATATCTAACATGCAAAAAGTGTGCTTTGCAATTAAAATGAGGGAAACAAATATATTTTTCATATCATGAAGAAGAAGAATGTGATTTCATCAGTCCATGTGTCTACAAATTTATACATATGAGAACATAAAATACACAAGGACAAAAAGGTGATAAGAGAATGTATACATACTTGTTAGTGGTGTTTGGAAGATTTTGATTTAGAATGTAAAATGTAGAACTTCAACGATTAGGGTTTGATCAAAGAGAGCTAGGGTTTTGATCGAAGAGAGTTTTTAGCGCTTCGATCACGAGTATTTATATGTTGTTGTTGACCAAAATTTGATTGAGAAATAGATTCGTTTTGGGGTTTTGATCGAAGAGATGGTACGATTAAGGTTTTGATTCAAGAGAGAATAAAGTGTTTTTGGCACTTCGATTTCTGAATAGTGCGTGTTTGTTTTAATTTCGGGGTATTTATATGTTGGACCTAATCGTTTAAAATTTGTTGGGCCTGGTTTTTTTGTCCAAAATTGTTAGTCCAAGGACTAGACCGTAAAAGCCCCTTTATATATTTGGAAAGATCTAATTAACATCTATTAAAAACATCTACGAAGGATAGGTAATTGTACAATAAAAACCTAGCTGTAAGTGCACAAAATTTAGTGGTATGGTTAATTTTGTAATACAATGCAACAAAAAATATTACCAAACATAAAATAACAGAGAACACGATAATGTATGTGGTTCTGTAAGGATTACCTTTGACCATGGATTGGGAGAGTTATTATTGAGTCTGGGAGAGTTTCTACATATTTTCCAGTCATGTCTCACGGACAGGGTAGTTACAGTTATTTATAATATCAAATGGTAGTATCTCTTGTCACTTATTATTTCATGGCGATAAGTCATATTCAAGTGTGCCCATATATTTGTGAGTTATTACGTGCTAGCTAGGAATTTATCAAATATATATTCTCTATTCATTTCCATCTTTCATAAGCGTGGTACCCAAGTTAGATAGGCCCCATGTGCTTCATAAGTTGTAAACTTCTGGACCGATGTTTATGGGATCTATCATGCTCGGTGTTTTATTAATCGTTAGAACCTTTGTTTCCTTAGTCTCTTGGATATGTTAGGGTGTTGCAAGAACTACATTTAAATGCTTCTTTTGAGATTGGAAACAATGGTTAAGGCTAAATTTTCCAACTATAATAACCCGTATATAAGAGATAACAATATGAATAATCAGGGTGATCAAGCCCAAATATTATAATATACAAATTGTGATAATTTACAATATCATTCTTAACATTTGACAGAAATATGAGGCATTAAAAAATTTTCAACAAGAAGAGACACGGAAGATAACAATATGAATTATCACAAAATATAAAGTCCAAATATAATTTCCTCCAATAATCCAACAATATACAAAAGTCTCGGTACAATATCCCAAATACATAAGTGGAGTCGCAAGTAAATCTGAAAGTTATCTCATGTGAAAACACAACAGAAAGGAAACTAAACCATAGATAAAGTAAATCTCCAAAGTCATCCTGACCTCTAAGATTCAATCATCTCTAAAAGCTCAAACCTAACCTGAGAGGTTAGTCAATGCAACGAGTCAGGGCTCACTACAAGAATACTAGTGATGTCTCCCAAAAAGGTTAACATAACCCAGCGAATAGTACTAAATAAAACAAATACCACAATAGAGTCTTATATTTAAAATTTAACAATTAAGCTCAATATCTTTATCACTGTTCACCAAATAATATAACAGGAATAGCTATGAATAACAATAGGATTTATCAATGTTTCCAAATATCAAGAGTATAAAGAACTATCCAGTTACTAAACAGGGTTTACTAACTAACTATTTAATAATAATCATTCACATTTATCTACTCATTCACTAGTATTAATAACATCACTTTATAATAATTGATGAGTGCATTATTTTGCATGAAATATGCCCAAATCTAGGCCTTGTTAGGCCCTTTGTATCTTAAATAATGAGCTTTTAGAGTCTTTTTCGTAAATTAAAAGAAAAATGCAAGTTTGAATAAAATTCAAGTTAAAAATATAATTTTAATAACTCTGGGAGGTGAAATCATAATTATCAAACTTTATGGGACTAAAAATAATTTTTAAATGTTTATCTAGGCAAAATAAAGTTCCCTCTGAAATTTGGTTGAATTCTAAATTAAAACGAGCAATTAATGAATTTCGGGGGCTAAAATGCAAAGAGGGGTAATTTTATAAATTTTAAATATTTGTGACCCTAAATTTGAATTAATTATTTTTATTTTTTTGTATTTTTATAGGTACCCCGAAAATTTGTACTACAAAGGAGTCGATGTGCAAAAATTGTCAGGATGCGACGCGACACGACACGGTTGACACAGCTGGACTAAATATTTTTTATAAAATCTTTCGAGTGTCCGTTGAGGTCGTGTCATAGCTTTTCGGAAAGGTCTTGACAAGACTCACAACTTTGAAGTTCGGACGAAAATGAGATTTTGAAGTTTTGGAGGTCAAAAGTGCGATTAAAGTTGGGGCTGTGAGTAGTGACGTGAATAGTGATGAATTTGGGGATAATTATCTCCAACTTTTTCCAAGACTCCAAGAGATAATTATCAGCTCAAATACAACCAATCAGGGAGAGTCTCATCTCATCCAAATACCCTAACCCTAAGCCTATAAATAGAACCTTGGGTTCTTCATTTTAGACCCATAGAGTTGTAGAGAGAATTGTAGAGAGAACTTTAGGGATAGTTTTTGGTTTCTTATTGAGGGCCAATAATTATTTTGTGAGTGGAATTTATGTCAAGAATATTTGTGACACATCAATTGTAAGTTTGTTTATTTAATGAAATTGAGTATTCATTCTTGCAATTTTATTATGTCTACAATTATGCTAGCCTAATTTCCTCACTAGGGCTAGGGGAAATTTATCATGTGTGATTAATACTGTGTGTGATTTAATTTCTTCTTTATTTCCCGATATGTGCTAAACGTTTTAAAAATTCAGTATTCATTTAAAACGACATGAGATTGCGTTTTAAACCTTCGGCATTGTTTGAAAAAAAATAATTTTATATTTTAAGTATGAGTAGTTTTTGATGGGTTATACTTTTATTAAATTGATTGATAGTTTATGCTTAAAGACTATATTTTGAAATTTAAAAGTGAACTTTTTAAGGGAATAGGGATTTTAGGCGTCTAAATTTAGAGACGTTAAATTTTATTTTGGACTTCTAACGTGTTATTTTTCCGATTTAAATACGACGAGAGTCGGTTTAATTTGAGTTATAAAATCGGGAATGACGAATTTAAATTATTGCACAGTGTTAGTTTAACGTGATAAATGGATCCAACGTCCTAGTTTTCACGCTACCTTGATTATATCTCTCGTACTCCTATTTCCTGTTTGTGTTGCTGTGTTTAATATTACATCTCATCTCCAACCCAATTTCGCCTAGTTGGACAGTCACAATAATTTTTAAGAAAATAAAAATTGATAAATCCTCGTGGGTTCGACCTAGGTCTGTCAACGGGTCGGAGTCGGGTCGGGTTTAGGGAGATCCATATCCGTGTAATTGGGTCTTCATCGGGGTCGGGTCAGAATCTTCATCGGGTCTATACTATTGAATTTAGACCCAGATCCGTTCGGGTCTTCGGGTCTCGAGTTCGGGTCTGGATCTGGCCAAATATATACATTTATTTTATATTATCCCCCTTCTTTATTTTTTAATCTTAAATTAAAATGTTTTGTAATGTATTATAGAATATTATTAGTATAAATAAAGCATATGTTATTTATATTTATTATATACATAAATATATATATTTTTATATATATTACTTACATGTTATATAGATAAGATATTTTTATAAATATATATAAATTTATAATATATGTATATATATTTAAAAAATAATAATGTACAATTCGGGTCGGGTCTTCGGGTCCGAGTCTTGTATAAGATTCAGACTCTATCCGTTTAATAAATGGGTCTTCGGGTATTTGGGTCTTCGAATCTCGGGTCCAAAAAAATATGCTCAGACTCTATTATACGGATCGGGTTCGGGTCGGGTCCGGGTCCAGACCCGACCCATTGACAGGCATAGTTCTACCCGTACTTACACTCGCTATTCTATAATAGCCCGTACACTTGCGATATTTTATAAAATTGAAAATAAATTTTTGGCGCCGTTGCCGGGGATTTGTTCAATTTTTTTTGAAAAAAAAATTGTGACTTTCGGACTAGTTTTCTTTTACTTTTCGCATTTTTGTTAGTAAAAAAATTCATCAAAAAAATAAAATAAAATAGAAAATAAATAAATAAAATCTGATTTAAGTTTTTTTTAATACATAGCACTTTTAGCACTAAGTTTATCCTAAAATACATAAAAAATTGAAAAAACTTGGGAAAAAAAAATATTTTTTTTCTGAAAATTTCCAGATTCGTTTTTTTTCAGTAGGTAGACAATAAAAAAATATATATATATATTAAAAAAAAAACTGAAAATTCTTTTTTTTTTCCAGTGGTAATTCTGTTTTTTTATCAAGTATATATATAAAAAAATTGTTTCATAAGTGTGCTTTGTTTTTTTTCTTAAATACACCACTAGTGCATGTGTCATTTTTTTTTTCTCTTCTCTTTTCGTTATTTTTTTTTGGGTGTATGTGTCGCACTTTACGTTTGTTGTACTTTTTTTTTTCAGGAGCGTATTCATTCTTGCAAAAAAAAAGTGAAGAAAAATTCGGAAAAGTGTTCAACGGTGCGCAAACGCGAAGAAAAAAATTGTGCAATCTTGCCACGAGCACAAGGAACTCTCGGGGACGACTGAAACGTAGGCGAAGTTTCCCTCCGATCGACGTCAACTTAAACTTCGACCCAGCATAAACAAGTGACCGTGAAAAGTCCACGCCGAAGATAAGTTTTTTTTTTGGGTGCTCCTACATGGTTTAATTTCGCATTTAATTTAGCACGTTGCATAAATTGACTTAAGGGCAAAACCCGTGTGAAAGATAAAGTGGGGATTTCATCACCCTTCCTTGGCCCGAAATCACTAATTAACCAAGCATTTGCATATCCCGAGCCATCACATTTAATTTAAAATCAAGTAGACATTGGCCTTAGGATATCACATAGCTTATAGGAAACCTCTTAACGAGGCTAGAATTAAAAGCTACTCCAATGCGAACTTGCCAAATCAATTTCATTTCACCTTGTTTAGGATTTGTGATTTTTAATGTGTCTTCGTACCGACCACCTACCTAAAGGAAAAAATGGGTTTTGAGGCGATAACCGTAGTTGGTGGTCTTTTAAATTCTCCCTTATCAAAGAGTAGGAGCTGTCTAATTAGGGAGATGAATTCGGAGATCCTTGCTGTCGTCGATTAATCTCGGGAAAACTAGATTTTAAAATTGAAATTCCCCTCACCTAAATTAGATAATTCAATTTGATGTGTGTTAGCTAGAAATTACGTGGTTTGAGTCAAATATATTTTTCATCACATAAAAAAAATCGAGTGAGATGAGTGTATGCGAAGTTGGTTTCGAATCATACCGGTTGTGTGTCGAGTGTGGAGTCTAGCATTCCCGATACTTACGTAGGTAGATTTTCGATATTCACCGAGATGGGAGACGAGTTAGCACCACGTGCCCTTAAAGATTACCTTTATTCGACTAGGTGTAGTCAGCCTTTATGTATACTTCTCCCCGATCACAATGCAAACAATTTCCAATTCCATTCGGGAACAATCCAATTGTTGCCCTTGTTTCGGGGTACTGAAAAAGAGGATCCCTACCTTCACGTGCGTGAATTCAAGGAGATATATGGGACCACTAAGTATCAACAACTCACCGATGAGATTGTTAAACTTAAATTGTTCCCATTCTCATTGAAAGACAAAGCCAAGAGTTGGTTTAACTCGTTAACACCTGAATCGATCACCACTTGGAACCAAACGAGTGTCGCCTTCCTGCAAAATTCTTTCCCTATCAAAAACGGAGTCGATATGTCACGCCATCAACACATTTAGCCAAAAGGAGGGAGAAGCCTTGTGGATGTATTTGGAGAGATTCAAGGACTTGCTACTGCAATGTCCGCACCATGGGATTGAGATGGGACGCCAAGTCCAAATTTTGTATGAGGGGTTTGATTGTAATACTCGAACCATGCTTGAGTCATTATGTAACGGTGATTTCACCGAGAAAAGTGAGGTTGAAGCGTGGTTATTCCTAGAAGTCGTAGCGAAAAAGTTCCAGCAATGGGCACCCAATAAAGAATCTAGATCCACCACCTCCAATGAGGGTTTTGTTCACCAAGTCGAACAAAGTTATGATTTAAATGCCAAAGTGGCCACATTGGCCTGACGTTTAGAAGCTTTAGAGACGAGAAAAGAGGGCAATAGAACTTCAACTGCGATCGTTCAACATGTAGGTTCCCTTATGTTTATAGTTTGCGATGCATTCGAACACTTAGTCGAAAATTGTCCTGCCCTTCCGACCCACAAGGCACGTACCGAGCAAGCCAATGCCCTTTATCAAAATAGGCCAAAGTATGACCCATATTCTAATGCATACCACTACACCAAATATGCCGAATTATCACGATCATTGACGTTGACAAGTTCAGCTTGTCAAGGTCAATGACCGTGACAATTCGGGGCGAGACAACTTTTTTTATCACGAACTTGTCACGGTCATTGACCGTGATAAGTTCGTTAGAATTATCACGATCGTGTCACGGCCCCTGACCATGACAAGTTTAGTCACGGTTAATAACCGTGACAAAGCCTTGACCCTTTTTAAAAACATTATCACGGTCAATGACCATGACAAGTCCGTGAAAACCTTATTTGTCAAGGACTTGTCACGGTCAATGACCGTGACAATTCTGGGCAGAATTTAAAAAAAATCTGCTGGGCAGTATGGCCACTGCCACTGGCCAACAGTATATTTGTACCTGTTAAAGCAACGTTGTACCTGTTCAAATATCATATATCTAAATAAACTAAAGATAATGCAAATATACATTCAAAATAGAAACAATATACATGACCATATAATCCAAATATAATTCAAATGTACCAACTTAAAAATAATATCACTACATGTCTGGGGTAAATGTGAGGAGGTGAGTAGGCCACACGATATACGAATTGACACACCCACTAATATACATCGTGCCGCATTGTTCACGCAACCACAATAGGGAGTTCTCCTTCCCGAGTATCACATGCATGACGAGCACCTTGGACTCGATCTCTTGAAGCTCACGCCCATAAACTATTCCACCCTGGACGATATTCGGGTCCCTCAACCCCGCCCTATCCACTGGCCATCAAATACGTCCAATATGAACACGCTCGGTCAACCAAGTGTCGACATCGGTCTGTTGAAGGGAGCCAAATAGGGAAGTGGATCATCGAAGTACGCACATGTCGGTGATGAAGCAGCGAGGTCCACATCCTCGTCATCCTGCACCTCGTCCTCCCGCACCTCCTCCTCCACTGCCTTCTCCTTCTCCTTCCCTTTCCCCTTACAGTCTCTGCCCAAAGTACGCTTCATGAATGAGTACATATCTTGGACCGTCGCCTCCAATCGGGACAACTTCGCGTCATGTGAATCCACTGTTCGAGCCAACCCGGTGTCGCTCGTCTCCAATTCGATGATCCTAGATTTGGCCACCCGCGAGCTCACCCCCTTGTCCTCTCCTTGCGATCAGAGCCAAACACTTGGCTGAGTGTGTCTGTGGACAAAGATGCCTTGTCGGCATCAGACTGCAACTCATGCACTTCCTTAAGCTTTGCCTGAAACGACAAAAAGCACATGATTAGTAAAATAAGTAAACTAAAAAATTATAACGTAATTAACAAAAAGTAAACTGTCGGATTACTTACAATCGTGGCCGCGACGCTCGGGGACACCTCCTTGTCCTTCCCCTTCTTCGTCCGAAGAGCCACATAAGTATCGAGCCTATGTGGCTTACCCCCAGGGCCACTTCCTATCCCCTGAAATAAAATAAAGTAAAATTACTATCGGCCCCGCAAAGTAAAATAATGCAGAATAATATATTTCTGCAGTTATAGACAAATTAAATCTTACCATCATCCTATGATCCACCTCGGCGTAAGACGTCCGTCCGGAGCAGTGCATGTCCATCTTTTTTGCCTGATTTTCCTTCCTCGATTGGCGAGATGCCAATTGTCGCTCCCCGATCTCATTGTCAATGAACTTTTGCCACTGTGCCAATGAGATCTGCTCCTTCGGCGGGACGAATTCACGCCTTTGGATAATGGACTCTCGTATTTTTCCAAAGTACCGTGTCCGCATATTTTTCTTCCACGTCTTGTGTTGCTCCCTCAACTGCTCCAAGACGAAATCGCGTAGCTTTGGATCCAAGTTGAATTGTTCATGTTCAACAAATACAATGTTAGTTGCGAATAAATATAAATATAAATAATAAAATGAAATTGAAATATTCATATAAATATAAATATATTACCTGTAGTGCCTCCCAAACAGCTAACTTGAGCTCATATGGCACCTCCTTCCAACTCATATACCCCAGGCCGATACCGTCTTTACCAGCTCGAGGGATCTCGCTAATAGCTCTGACTTGTTCTCGATGGTAATCCCAAATTTTCCATATTTGGGGAGCCTAGGGACCAAGGAGCCCTCGTCGCCTCCGCTACCACCGAGCCCAAACGGCATCATAATAACCAACATCATCATCCTCGCCTTAATACCTGAAGGAGACATTTGCTGTAAAAAAAAATTATTAGTACAGATAAAAAAAATTAGAAGAAGACATGCAAATATGTACAATTACTACAAATAAAAATGAGCACTAATTATTAATTTACTTTCATACACCCCTTCCCCCACCACACACACAATAATTATTTTCATCAATTAAACTAACAATTAAAGTATACAATTATTAATTTACTAATTTACAATGAGGAGCAATCCTACTTTCATAATTAATCATATATTAATTTACTAATTTACAATAAGGGGTAATCATATATTAATTTACTAAAAAAATTAATAATCAATCAATTCTTTTACAAGAGACACTACGCACATACACACACATAGACACACACGCAGCCCCCCACCCCTACCCCACCACCCACCACCCATCCCTGCCCCTCCCCCCCCCACCTTGCCCCACGCCCTTCCCCCACCCTGCCCCACCCCCACCCC
This sequence comes from Sambucus nigra, assembly GCA_949130495.1. Taxonomy (NCBI): domain Eukaryota; kingdom Viridiplantae; phylum Streptophyta; class Magnoliopsida; order Dipsacales; family Adoxaceae; genus Sambucus; species Sambucus nigra. Next base: position 116,462,275 of record OX422224.1, on the reverse strand, counting down.
CTCCCCTACCCCACCCCTACCCCACCACCCACCACCCATCCCTGCCGCCTCCCCCACCTTGCCCCACCCCCTTCCCCCATCCTGCCCCCACCCCCTCCCCCACCACACACACGCACACGTACACTCACACACACCACCCCCTGCCCCCCACCACACACACAGTAATTATTAATAATATAGCCATCTTCACCCATACCAAAGATCCCTACTTATCTTTATTAATAATATCTAGAATTAACCACTAAAGAATACCCACCAGATACACCTAAAAACCCACATTGGCCAACCCCCATATGGACAATAATCCAATAATTATTAATAATTATATATTGTTCGATATACAAAGTAATTTTCAAAAAAAGTTAAAAAATGTCACCCCTATATGGACAATAATCCAGTGGTAATGCCACTGATATGCCCAAGTATAACCTCAGCCAGGGATACCTACCTCGGCCGAGATAATGGCAGAGACATTGATAGGCCCAATGAGGGATAAGGGCCCACGATATTATCCCTCGGCCAGGACTACCTCGGCCCCGGCCGACACCACTTCATGCCCTTCCCCAAGGATACTTCGCACGTCGCAGATGTCAACAGCATCCTCAGTGCCCAGGAATAGCAGCCTCGGCCATCAGTAGGCCGAGATAACAAGGAGCCAACGATTCATCTTCAACATGGATCCTACCTCGGCTGACATCAGGCCGAGATTCCTTATGACACTTCGCAGATTGAGCGGACATCCAACCTTTATAGCTCGGCCTCTCCTAGGCCGAGGCCATTCACCAACATGACTGCCGAGCGTCTGTTGACATTTGGATAAGGACACCTGGGCACAAATCAGTTATAACAAGATTATTCTCCCCATGTGAGGGAATGTTTCATCATCATTACCTACATGTGGCCATGACAGGTGGCACACCCCCATTGGTGAGGAAACTACACACATGCACATTACATGCATAGGGGGTACATTGAACCCCCTAGCCACTATATAAAGGGATCATCCCCTACCTTGCAAAAGGATCCAGATATTAAAACCCTAGCTAAAACTCTGTCTAAATACACACAGTAGAGAGAGAAAGAGCTTGAGAGGTTGTATCCATGGCCGTTAGTGCCTTCTTTCAGTGATATTACTCACACACACTCACAGTGGACGTAGGCCAGATTGGCTGAACCACTTATATTCAGGTGTCATTCCTCTTATCCTCACCTCATTCTTATCTTCTATATACAGTTGTGCTGCCATTGTTATATCTATATTGAGCTTGCAAACACCTCACCTGGTGGTGCTAATTCTTAGCATCATCATTTTGGCGCCGTCTGTGGGAATTTTTGAGGCTATCTCTTCCTCTTTTTCTGCTTTACCTCACAGGAGACTCTGGTGGTGAACCAGGAACCACCCCTTGTGTGGAGCTGTTTCACCATCGAAAGAGGTTCTTTAAGGTATTAAGCTCACTTGCTGTTCAAGCTCTTTATTATCAACACATGGCACCAGAATTACCACCGCCTCTTCCGCCGCCCGGAGGTGGAGGGGCTAGCTCCAGTCAGGCTCCTCCCCAGTCCGAAATGACGGAGGTGGCAGCAGCTTTGAAATCTTTAGCTGCAACACAACAGGCCATGAAGGAGCAATTTGCCTAGCTCAGCCAAACCATGATGATGAGGCCACCGGGAGTCTCCCCGGACATGATAACTCCGGCGGCAGTTCAACCCCATCCTGATGCCAGGGGACCACCCCAGGCGCCCATGAAGGACCAACCTGCGCCCCAGCGGAGGAGGGACGTTGCTGACCCTAGGCGCTTGCGCCTGGGGAGGCAGGGAAACCCTTGCCCAGAGGACAGGTATGATGACCTAGAAGCTGAGGAGGCCCCGGAAGATTGCTGGGAGCCGTATGAGGTGTCAGATAACACCGTACGACCCCTTAGGCAGAGCCAAGGATGTGTCGGCCGAAGAAGAGATGAGGCCCAACATAGGGGGTCGGCCTTTGATAGGCAGAGCCAAGGATGTGTCGGCCGTGGAAGAGATGAGGCCCAGCAGCGAGGGTCGGCCTTTAACAGATTGAGCAGAGGGTCGGCCTTCGAGAGGCTAGGCCCGGTCAATGACCTGAGGCAGAGGCTATCGAGGTCAAGAAGCGCGGAAGGCTCTCAAAGAGGGAATAGGCAGGCTCGGCCAGATCAAGGCCGACCCGTAGAGAGAAGAGCCAGGGAGCAGGAAGAAGTCAATAGTCAGCGTGTTGTGGCTGGGGAACCCTCTGTCCATCGTAGGGAGGTGGCAGGGGATAACCTGGGCCTAGCTGAAGAGAGAAGACCCTGGAATGACTCCATCCAACGTCTTGAGGAGAAGATAGGGGACCTCATAAAGAGCAGGGACCCACTGCAGAGGGGCTACTCGGAGAGCTCCCCGTTTGTAGCTAGGATAGTGGGATTCCCAACCCCAGCTAAGTTCAAGCCTCCTACGGTGATGCCTAAGTATGATGGCAGCACTAACCCAGTGCACCATATCGAGATGTATCAGTCGGCGGCAGATATTTACTCGATCCCTGACGAGATGAAGTGTAGGGCCTTCTCAGAGACCTTGGCAGGGGCAGCTCATAGTTGGTTCACCTCTCTTCCAAAGAACTCGATTGAAAACTTCAAGGGCCTAGCAGAGTAGTTCATCCACAACTTCTGCTTTGGGGTAAGACCTCAGAAGAAGACCACCCACCTCCTGTATGTCAAACAGGCTAAGGGTGAAAGCCTAAGAGACTATATAGAAAGATTTAACAAGGAGAAGTTGGAGGTTGAAGATTACGAAGAGAGCATAGCCATGACTGCCCTGATAGGAGGCCTCCAGAAGGGGAAGCTATTGTGGAAGCTGGCGGAAGACCCCCCAAGTCTATGGCAGAACTGTTGTCCACCGCAGGGAAAGTGATGAATGCGAAAGAGGCAATGGCCGCCAAATATGAGGAGGAGAACCGTGGTAGCACTGGGAGGTCCCAGGGTAAGAAAGAGGGGAAGAAGAGGTCAGCAGACGACAAGTTCGCTCATTACACTCCTCTGACTGTGAGCTGTGAGCACATCCTTAATGAAATCAAGACTCACCGGGCTCTAAGGTGGCCAGAAAAACTGAAGGCACCACCACATAAGAGGAATAAAAACCTCTGGTGTGAGTTCCATCAGGATCACGGACATGTCACAGAAAAATGCTTCGCTCTGAAGGACGAGATCGAGAAGATGCTGAAATCCGGGAAGCTGAGAAAGTATGTGGATGGCAAGGCCCCGAAGGGTGGAAGAGAAGACCCTAGAAAGAGAAGAGATGACAGATGTCGCGGAGATGTCCCGACTAGAAGGCATGATGATTCAGAGGGTGATGATGGCGATGACCCGAATCTCCCACCTAAGGATGACAACACCCCAGTGAAGAGGGTAGGAATGATCTCCTTTGGTGTTAGCACCATATGTGGGGGATTCGCGGGAGGTGGCTCTGAGGTAGCCGATAGGAAGGCTCATGTAGCGGAGGCCAAGTCAGTGGTCAAGACTGAGGTTGTGAATCTGACCTCTTCTGATGCAGTACAGAAGAGAAAGAAGGTAGACATGGACACCCTAGTGGTGGGATTCTCCCGACTCGACTTCAAGGGCATCTTAGCCCCCCATGATGACCCTTTGGTCATAACGACAAGGGTGCATGGGTGCGATGTAGGGAGAATCCTCATAGATGGGGGAAGCTCAGCAGATGTGATGTTCTGGCCTTGTTTCAAAAGCTTGGGACTTAGCAGATCAAGGCTAGTGCCCTACCACCACCCCTTGATAGGCTTTAGTGGTGAGAAGGTGCACCCATTGGGCATGTATGAAATGGATGTACGCATGGGGGATGAGTGGCCTAAGAGGCTGACTAAGAAGATAAACTTTTTTGTTATGGACGAGAATGTCTTCTCGGCCTACAACCTCATCATCGGAAGAGTGGCCCTCAAGGAGTTTGAAGCCGTGCCGTCGACGGTCCATCAAATGCTAAAATTCCCGACTCCTTATAGGGTAGGGGAAGTGCAGGGGGATTAGACCACGGCACGGGAGTGTTACTTCAACTCAGCTGAAGAGAGGGAGGCCCATAAGAGAGCAACCGCCACCTACAGCATAGACACTCTTGACCCGAGAACAAAGCTGAAGAAGGGCGAAGCTGCGGAAGAGGTAGAATCCATCGTCCTCAATGAGGATGAGCCGGAAAAAACCGTCTAGGTCGGCAAGGCCCTAGAACCAAAGATCAAGGAAGAGCTGGTAAGCCTTCTCAGGAAGAGGCAGAGTGTCTTTGCCTGGAGTCACACAGACATGCCTGGTATAGACCCTGAGGTCATGACCCACAAGCTCAACGTGGACAGGGATGCCAGGACAATCAAGCAGAGGAGAAGAATTTACTCCAGAGAGAAGTATGAGGTCATTCGGGAAGAAGTGAAAAAGTTGGAAGAGGCCGAGTTCATAAGAGAGGTCACCTATCCAGAGTGGCTCTCAAATTGAGTGATCGTGCCTAAGGCCAGCGGAAAGTGGCGGATGTGTGTAGACTTCACAGACCTGAATAGGTCTTGCCCAAAGGACAGCTATCCCTTGCCTAGGATAGACCAGATGGTGGACGCAACGGCAGGTCACGAGCTCATGAGCTTCATGGATGCTTATTCAGGTTATAACCAAATCTTCATGGATGCCGAAGACTCTGAGAAGACAACCTTCATCACTGACAAGGGGACGTACTGTTACAAGGTAATGTCCTTTGGTCTGAAAAATGCGGGGGCAACATATCAGCGCCTCGTCAATAGGATGTTTGAGGAGCAGATAGGTAAGACCATGGAGGTATACGTGGACGATATGCTAACGAAGAGCCTGAAGGCATGCACTCACGTAGCAGACCTTGAAAAGACCTTTGATGTCATGGACTCGTACAGAATGAAGCTCAACCCGGCGAAATGTGTCTTCGGGGTAGGAGCTGGGAAGTTCCTGGGGTTCATTGTTAATCAAAGGGGAATTGAGGCCAACCCTGAGAAGATCAAGGCATTGCTCGACATGAAGACTCCTAGGAGTATCAAGGATGTCCAAAGACTCACCGGAAGAGTGGCAGCCCTGAACAGGTTTGTTTCCAGGGCAACGGATAAGTGTCTCCCATTCTTCAAGGTTCTAAGGAAGGCCTTCCAGTGGGATGAAGAGTGTGAAAAAGCCTTTGATCAACTCAAGTCATACTTAGGGTCTCCCTTGCTGCTGTCCTGGCCTATTGCGAGAGAAAGGTTGTTTGTGTATCTGGCAGTTTCTGAGTCGACTATTAGCGCGGCCATCATACGGGAGGAGGTTGGAGTTCAGAGTCATGTGTACTTCAACAGTAAGGCCCTAAAGGGTCTGAACAAAACTATCCCCGAATGGAAAAGTTGGCTTATGCTCTTATCCATGCTTCAAGGAAAATGAAGCCTTACTTTCAAGCTCACTCTATGATAGTCCTTACGGACTCCCCACTAAGGCAGGTTCTGCACAAGCCTGAGAAGTCCAGAAGATTGATGGCCTGGGCCATTGAACTAGGAGATTATGATCTTACTTACCAGCCCAGAATAGCCATTAAGGGGCAGGCCCTTGCAGACTTTGTCGCAGAGTTCACTTGGGAAGAGACTGAGTCTGAGAAGAGCTTGGATGGCGGCAAAGAGAAGAGCCGAGATATCTTTTGGAACTTAAAAGAGACAGACCCGTACGTCTTCCGGAGCCGAGAAGAGGTAGTACCAGGTAAGGCTTGGAGGAGAGTAGAAGAAAACGAAGAGGATCGATACCTCTTCGAAAAAGGAGTGATGAGAGAAGGCGTGTGAAGCCTCTTCGTGGATGGATCCTCCTGTGATGGTGGAAGCGGCGCGGGGCTAGTACTCTCGGCTCTAGATGGCGCAAATATTGAATATGCCTTGAGATTCAACTTCCAGGCTTCAAACAACGAGTCTGAGTATGAGGCCATGATAGCAGGTCTCCTATTGGCAACAACTCTGCGGGTAAAGCGGCTCCTACTGCATAGCGACTCAAGGTTGGTTGTTAACCAAGTGTTGGGGGCATACGAGGCTAAAGACGAAAGGATGGCCAGGTACTTAAAAAAGGTAAGAGGGTTGCTAGAGTTTTTTGAAGAGGCCAAACTGAAGAGAGTGCCGAGATTGAACAACAATCATGCCGACGCATTGGCAAGACTGGCCTCGACAATGAAGACAGACTTGGGAAGAACCATCCCAATTGAAATCCTTGGAAAGGCAAGCATCGAGGAAGACGAGGTATGCAGCCCTTGTCACAATGTGAACCTAGGGGACTCTTGGATCGACCCGCTCGTCAGATACTTAAGAGAGGGGGAGCTACCTGAGTCAAAACTGGAAAGAAGAAAGTTGAGGTACAGAGCTGCCAAGTTCTCATTGGTGGGAGATGTCTTGTATAAAAATGGGTTCCTCTTGCCCCTCCTCAGATGTGTGCATCCCATGGAGGTACCCCGGGTCTTGTAGGAAGTTCATGAGGGCTCTTAATCTAGCCACATAGGAGGAAGACCCTTAGCCAGGAGGATCATCACTCAAGGATACTGGTGGCCAACCTTGTCTAGGGACGCTGCTGACTATGTGAAGAGGTATGACAAATGTCAGAGGTTCGCCACTATTCCCCACCAACCCCATCAGCCTATGACATCAATCTCTTCTCCATGGCCGTTCGCGGTATGGGGAATTGACTTAGTAGGACCTTTGCCAAGAGCAGTCAACAACTATAGATTCTTGACAGTTGCCATTGACTACTTTTCAAAATGGGTAGAGGCCGAACCAATGATAACAATTACGGAGTAGAAGACCTTCCAGTTCATCTGGAAGAACATCATATGTAGGTATGGACTCCCAAACACGCTCATCTCAGATAATGGGACCCAGTTTAAGAACTCCTCCTTGGAGAAGTATTGCCAAAGTGTGGGGATTAAACAGTTCTTTTCTTCTCCTGGTCGACCTCAGGCTAATGGCCAGACCGAGGTCACAAATAGGACTATCTTGGATGGAATCAAGAAGAGGTTAGAAGACGCGAAGGGGAGATGGGTAGAAGAGGTTTACGCTGTGCTATGGGCTTACAGGACCACAGCAAGGACACCCACAGGAGAAACCCCATTCATGCTGGCACACGGTTCAGAGGCCGTCATACCAACGGAGATAGGCCTACCAACTCATCGGGTTCATACCTACGACCCTGATAACAACGGGGAAAGGAGGAGGTTAGATCTGGACCTTATTGAAGAAAGAAGGGAAGACGCAGAGGTCAGGAAAGCAGCATACCAACAGAGGGAAGCAAAATTATATAATCAAAGGGAGAAGTCAAGACCCATTGCGGTAGGAGACCTAGTGCTTAAGAAGACCCTACAGAAAACAAACAAGCTACACCCAAACTGGCATGGCCCCTACAGAGTAACGGAAGAGGTTGTGCCTGGCACGTATAGGCTAGAGAACCTAGAGGGAGAACCCTTCACCAACCCGTGTAATGCTGACCACCTAAAGAGATATTTCATATGATGTTGCATCTATTTTGTAAATTGTAAATGTACCATCTTATAGAGAAGAGGTTGTTAATAAATATCAGTTTCCATGACATTCTTGTTCCATTCTTAACATCATAAATTTGGTGATTTATTATGAGGTTAACCTCGGCCCAGGTGATGACCTCAGACCCTCCAAACATCACTCGGTGGTGACGAGGTCTGAGCTCAGACACCTTGATTAGAGGACCTCAGACTCTTAACATAAATTTGGTGATTTATTATGAGGTTAACCTCAGCCCAAGCCGATGACCTCAGACCCTCATAACATCACTCGGTGGTGACGAGGTCTGAGCTCAGACACCTTGGTTAGAGGACCTCAGACCCTTGACATCATAAATTTGGTGATTTATTATGAGGTTAACCTCGGCCCAAGTTGATGACCTCAGACCCTCATAACATCACTCGGTGGTGACGAGGTCTGAGCTCAGACACCTTGGTTAGAGGACCTCAGACCCTTAACATCATAAATTTGGTGATTTATTATGAGGTTAACCTCGGCCCAAGCCGATGACCTCAGACCCTCATAACATCACTCGGTGGTGACGAGGTCTGAGCTCAGACACCTTGGTTAGAGGACCTCAGACCCTTAACATCATTAATTTGGTGATTTATTATGAGGCTAACCTCGGCCCAGGTGATGACCTCAGACCCTCATTACATCACTCGGTGGTGACGAGGTCTGAGCTCAGACACCTTGGTTAGAGGACCTCAGACCCTTAACATCATTAATTTTGTGATTTACTATGAGGCTAACCTCGGCCCAGGTGATGACCTCAGACCCTCATTACATCACTCGGTGGTGACGAGGTCTGAGCTCAGACACCTTGGTTAGAGGACCTCAGACTCTTAAGTAATGACTTCAGAGATTGCATGGCATTCAGATACATTCAGAGATCAAGATGAAGGAAGACATTGGCATTCAATGATAGAAACTACATAATATTTACATGTCTGAGAAATTACAAATGTTAACATTACAAGTCACAGCAAAAAATGCAAAATACAAGGCCAAGTCAAACATCTGAGAGAGGAACATTCGATGTCTCGTCTGGGTTGGCCTGCTCAGCATTGGTCACCTCAGCCACTTCATTTGTAGGGTCAGCCCCTCCGAGATCAGTCCCTTCCAGAGTAACAGTCTGACCAGGGGCAGCAGCCTCGTCCTCTATCTCTTGCAAGGCCTGGGCAAACTGAGCGTCGACGAGGCCGAGGCCCACAAAGTCGGAGGCCTTTATGGTGCCAACCTCGGCCTCCCTGACCTCGGCCCATTTGGTGGTGGACTTGATACCCCTTTCAAGGTATTCAAGACCAAAACCTACAAACTCCTCGGAGACCTTGTAATCAGCAATTATTTTCTCCGAGGCATCTGCAAGAGAAGCCTTCACTGCAACATTGACCTTCCTCTGCAGGGCATCGTCCTTGTCCTTCATGGCCTTGGTGTGGCTCTGAACGAGTGCAGAGATGTCCTTTTCTAGACCTTGGGCCTTATTTTCAGATGTCTGGGCCTTGGTCTCAGCATTCTGTAACTCTGACCTCAGACGATCAACCTCGGCCTTCAAGGTTCTCTCCACCTGCTCAGCCTCTTTCCCCTTCTGAATCAGAGGCAACTTCCTCAGGGCCCAGTTGGATAACTGGTACATGGCAGTCACACTCTGCACAGACAATGAAGAGGTTAGAGGGAAATAAATTCAGAGGTCGCACTTGCAAAATTATTGGCAAAATAAATGAGCCATACCTGGACGGCTCTGTGGAGGCCGAACTCAACCAGCATATGAGTGTCCATGGCCCTGTAAAAGCGCTTGTCGGCATCAGTCATCACGTTGGCAAGGGCATCCATGGCCTGCCTTCTGTTGCCGACCACGCTCTCGGTAAGCTTCAGCTGGTCCAGACGAGCAGCTAAGGTGTCGGTTGTGATAGGGATCGCAGCGTCTGGAGTCTTCCTTTGCCTGGAGCTCGGCCTCTGATCCTCAGGGGGATGGACCTCAGGGGCCCTCTTCTTCGACTTGGATGTTGAGGGAGCAGGTGGAGGAGCATTCAAACCAGTCTTCTTGACAAGTCTAGCTAAGCTTGGAGCTGCCATTTCCCACAACTCGTCCGAGATGCCTGGTGGTCTCTCTGCAAAAGTGAAAAGATAAGAAGTCAGAAATAAAGTAAGTATGATCAGAAGTTAGACTTAGATTAAAAATAAAAATCCTTACCAAAGTCAACTAGGGGACTTCCACCTAAGCTCGTCCCCGAGAGATACTGGGGGGTCAGCAGATGCTCGAACTTGACAAACATCCCATGGGCCCCTTGGTCTTACAGGGCCTTCACCTTTTTGCCATTTTGAACACTTAGTCCAGGGTCGGCCCTCGCAGACATGGTGACTTTACCCCATTTAAAGGGTATTCTCGGCTCATAAATGTAAGAGGGAATGGAAGAACCAAATTCCCACGGCCCTGAGGCAAAAAAGTACCGAGGTTTCCAATTATGATTGGAGGTCTGAGTGACCAAGAGCATCTTTTTCTCAGGCCTCCGAGCCACGAAGTGATAGTAGCTCGGATGATTCTTGGCCGAGGTGGGGACGTAACAACCAGCAAAGACCTGAACTGGGAGGTCAGAGTGGTGGACCGCCCTCCACAAGATGATGGCCCCTATAATAACTCTCCAAGCATTGGGAGAGAGCTGTGAGGGGGCTAAGTTAATGAAGGAAAGGATGGACCTGATGACAGGGTGAAAGGGAAGACGAAAACCTAACTTGAACATATGCTCGTACAAGCAGATTTCTCCATCTTGACCGTGGTAGGCCCTCTCTTCCCTCAGAGGTCTCCTTAATTGGATTGTGGGACTGATGTTGTATAAGTATCTGAAGTGCAAAAGATCCAGCTCAGTGACTGTGCTCTCATACTCGGCCGCCTCAGATACGTCAACATCACTTTCGGCGTCCTCATCATCGGCAGGCTCAACGTCGGCTGGAGCAGACATAAACGGGTTATCGGGGAACCTCTGAGCAAACTCGGCCCCGGTAATGGCCGACAGGGGTATAGCATCTAAAATGGGTGGCACAGCCACATTTGGCTCAACAAGTTCGACCTCAGAAGAAGAATTGGAGGTGCTAGAGCCATGTTGAGATGAGGCACGGCTGGAGACCTCGGCCTGACCAGGGTCCTGACCAGTCTGAGGAGTAAAATCCATGGTCTCTTGGAAAGAGTCCACAGACATTGGGTCGGAGGTGGAAGACTCAGACTCAGACATCGGCAAGTTATTGGCAGAGATGTCTGTCTGATAGAAATTCTCAGGTGGACGAGGGTATACCACCTTGAGAGGTGGAGGAAAGAGGGGTCTGACAGGGAACTCCTGTGACCTACGAGATTCTTCCTGAGCTCTCTCTATTTGCCTAATTTTCTCTAAGGTCTTTTCTCTAAGAGATGGGGATGTTTCAAGAAGTTGGTACAGGGGACTGAGCATCAGGGGACGACCCAAAACGTTGACAGACCCTAAACTTGAGGAAAACTCCTAAAAACTACAAACAAGTTTATCTTGAAAAAGTAAGGAGCCCAAAGATCAAACCAAGGAATTATTGCAGAAAACCTAGCTCACCGGAAAACTCAAGTCCTCACCGGAAAACTCAAGTCCTCACCGGAAAACTCAAAACCTCACCGGAAAATTCAAATTAAAATGCCAAAATGAAGGAGATGGAGAGGGGAAGGTACATGAGGGTGAGTTGATGAATGAAATAGAGGAAATCGCGCAAGAAACTAGGTATTCCCCTGCAGAAAAAGCGCTGGAACGAGGGAGCTTCGGAGAGAGAAAGTTGCAGGAAACAGTGCGCGAAGGAGAGAAATGAGGAAGAAGAAGGAAGAAAGGTTTTTTAACCCTTAAATACTTGAGCACGATTCCCAAGGCTCATCATTGCCTTGGGAAGCCCAAGGGACAACTGACAGCGCACGCAAACCAAGTGGGCATGCCTAAGCTTGGGACAGGTGTCACGCAGGTGTTGGCCTAGGGGTGAACAGGCCTCGGAGGTGAGAATCCCTTAACCACCTGCTCTCGCAAATGACTAAGGGATGGGGGGTGATTGATATGCCCAAGTATAACCTCAGCCAGGGATACCTACCTCGGTCGAGATAATGGCCAAGACATTGATAGGCCCAATGAGGGATAAGGGCCCACGATATCATCCCTCGGCCAGGACTACCTCGTCCCCGGCCGACACCATTTCATGCCCCTCCCCAAGGATGCTTCGCACGTCGCAGATATCAACAGCATCCTCAGTGCCCAGGAATAGCAGCCTCGGCCATCAGTAGGCCGAGATAACAAGGAGCCAACGATTCATCTTCAACATGGATCCTACCTCGGCTCAGGCCGACCCCAGCATGTACCTCGGCTGACATCAGGTCGAGATTCCTCATGACACTTCGCAGATTGAGCGGACATCCAACCTTTATAGCTCGGCCTCTCCTAGGCCGAGGCCATTCACCAACATGACTGCCGAGCGTCTGTTGACATTTGGATAAGGACACCTGGGCACAAATCAGTTATAACAAGATTATTCTCCACATGTGGGGGAATATTTCATCATCATTACCTACATGTGGCCATGACAGGTGGCACACCCCCATTGGTGAGGAAACTACACACATGCACATTACATGCATAGGGGGTACATTGCACCCCCTAGGCACTATATAAAGGGATTATCCCCTACCTTGCAAAAGGATCCAGATATTAAAACCCTAGCTAAAACTCTGTCTAAATACACACAGTAGAGAGAGAAAGAGCTTGAGAGGTTGTATCCATGGCCGTTAGTGCCTTCTTTCAGTGATATTACTCACACACACTCACAGTGGACGTAGGCCAGATTGGCTGAACCACTTATATTCAGGTGTCATTCCTCTTATCCTCACCTCATTCTTATCTTCTATATACATCTGTGCTGCCATTGTTATATCTATATTTAGCTTGCAAACACCTCACCTGGTGGTGCTAATTCTTAGCATCATCAGCCACTTTTACTGTTAACCAACCCAACATCGATCCACTATAATCCAACAACAATGTCAACAACAAATGTGTATCCCGTACTCCTTCTAATTCATCTACTCAATTAATTCATTTGATTAATTAAACTAACAATTAAAGTATACAATTATTAATTTACTAATTTACAATGAGGAGCAATCCTACTTTCATATGAAATGGGTACTAATTATTAATGTACTTTCATCTAAAACTATACAATTAAAGCTATACAATTTATTAATTAAAGCTATTCGATTGTTAAGATTGCCCCACCACACACACACACACACACACACACACAAACACACACACCACACATACACCCACCACCACACCCCTCCCCTCGCCACACACACATGCACACACCTGCACACACACACACACACACACACCACCCCACCCCACACACCCCACCCCCTGCCCCCCTCACCCCACCCCCACCACCCCCTTCCCCCCACACACCACCACACATATACATGTACATATACACATATATACACATACATATACACACATATATACACACATATATAGAAATGAAAGAGAAAGAGAGGAAAAAACATACCTTAGAGAGAGAGAGACCTCGAAATCGCTTAGAGAGAGAAAGAGAGGGAAAAAAAAATTGGTGGGAAAAAAAAAAAAAAGGGTAGGGCTTTTTTGCTGTGTAAATTGTCACGGACGTGTCACGGTCCTTGACCATGACAATTATTTTAAGTATTGTCACGGTCAATGACCGTGACAATACTTTGTCACAGGCGTGTCACGATCAATGACCGTGACACAAAATGCGTGTTTGTTGTCACGGTCAATGACCGTGACAAGGGTGACCGGCTGAAAGGTGATAATTTGGCCATTTTGGCATAGTGTACAATCTGGGGGGGCGAGACCACCCCAATTTTTCATGGTCCAAGGGTCAATACTAAGAAAGTGGAGGTCAATCTTCTGGTAATCCACCTCCGGGTTTCCAAAAGAATGCCCCGAACCATCGTATCCTTCTTCCGAAAAGATCCAAGCTTTAGAGGATACGATGAATTTGCTTGCTCAAAGTACCCTCCAATTCCAGCAAACCACTCAAAATGTCCTCCAATCCACCCTACAGAGCTTGCTTGCAAACACTCAATCCATAGACAAACTCGAGGTTCAAGTGAGTCAATTAGCGAACGTGTTGAGTGAGAGAAACAAGGGAACATTCCCGAGTTAACATGAGCCCAATCCTAAAGGTAACTTACCTAAAGGTCAATATTTTGTGCAAGATAACGTTGGTTCATCACAAACCCAGGAGGATATCAAAGCAATCATCACGCTTAGGTCTAGTAAGGAAGTCGAAAAGAGTATATCACCACCCATCGAGAGTGAATCCGAGAAACTTAAGGAGAATGAAGATCCACATGTGAATCCAACTTCCTCCCCACCCTTATCTTCCGAGCCATTTGTAGAAACCTATGTTCCAAAAGATCCATTTCCCTAGCGATTGGTGCCCCAAAAGAAAAAGGCACAAGTTGATAAGATGTTTGAATTATTCAAGCAAGTACAAATCAATATCCCATTGACGCTACACAACAAGTCCCATCCTATGCCAAATTTTTGAAGGACATTTGTACCTTCAAAAGACACACCAACGTGCCTAAGAAAGCTTTTCTCGCCGAGCAAGCTAGCTCGATCATTTTCTATAGAACTCCCATCAAGTACAAGGATCTCGGGACACCGACGATCTCTATCAAGATAGGGGAACATCACTTTGAGAAATTTTTATTAGACTTAGGAGCAAGCGTGGACCTTCTGCCGTACACTGTGTACGAGAAACTAGGTTTGGGGGGAGCTAAAGCCTACCAAGATGACCTTGTCCTTGGCCGATCGATCTATTAAGATACCTAGAGGTGTTGTAGAGGATGTCTTGATTAAAGTGGGTGAGTTTATATTTCCGGTAGACTTTTGTTGTCTTAGACACGCAACACGTACTAAACTCATCCACACAAATCCCGATCATCCTCGGTCGACCCTTTTTGGCCACCTCTGATGCTGTCATTCGATGTCGTAGTGGGCAACTAAACCTATCATTGGGAACATGACCATGGATTTGAATGTTTTTAATTTATAGAGGTCATCGTCCGATGAGGGAGAGAATGAAGTCAAGTACGTTCAAGAAGTGAACGATGTCACTACTCCACGGGATAGTGACCCAACTGATCTACGTGCTTGCCATCTGACTTGTCTCTAGATATGAGTCTTGAATATTTTGAAGAAGAATTTGGTTCGGTTGATGAGGATCTTACTGTTGAAGTCCAATCGTTGTTGGACTCATTTCGTTAGTTAGAGGAAAGAGACTGGGATGATAGAATAGACCAATTCCTTCTTTGTGAACAAAAGCCCGATCCTTTTGAGTGTATGCTAACATGTGAGATTTTATTTACTAGTGATGAGATTGAAAAAATCATTCAAACGTTTCCACCTAGTGATGCATTTTTTGTGAGGCCGTATTGTCCTGTTCCACCACGTTCACCTGTGTCATTTGAGTGTTTGGGTGAGATGGAGTAAATGAGTAGAGGATCGCCCGATTTAGAGCCAGATTTATTCATTCTCGAGTTTGAGGGAAACCTCGGCTTAGCATGTCATTCGGAATTTCATTATGATAGTCTCCGCGAGACTGAACATCTATGTTATAATGTGATTGCGCATTTCGATAATTTCACTCACAACGTTCATTATACGTATTCATATGTATACTTTGTCGATTGGGTTGACTCTCAATTGTTCAGACTTTTTATTTATGATGAAAGGAATGTGAGATTGGTTGGAAGTTGGTAACACAAGGGTAAATTCACGGGTAATATCATCATTTTACTTTTGTACTTTATTTTCTTTGTCCATAATTCTAGTTTGAGCGTACATTGAGGACAATGTAAAATTTAGGTTTGGGAGTAAGGATGGAAAAAAATCAGAAAATTTTCAAAAATCCAAAAAGATTTTCTATATAATTGAGTTTTGAAATGATTTCTTAATATAGAATTAATTCATGGATCTCTCAACTTATGAATTTTTTTACACAATAGCCATACAATATGATCAAAAATGGATCTTAAGGCGAAAGTTAATATGCTTAACGAATAAATGTGGCGATTTTAGCCCGGTGAGATATTATGCCATTCATCATTTTCGAGGGATTTAAATCAATCCGAGTTAAAATAACTCAATCTTTCCTTCAGTGGTAAATTCGTTGATGATCTCAAATTCTTTGTTTTGTTCGATTACTGAAAACAAAAAGTCAAAATGTGAATCTTAAGCACTAGAAGTCTTAGTAAGTCCTTTTCAGACACAAATTAACTTAATGAAACTTGAGAAATGAGATAAGGCCGTCGTTTGAAAGTCAAAAAGTAAGCCTAAACTCCAACATTTTTACATTATTCTATTGCAAACCCATTTGAGCCAAAAAGAAAATATGCCTTTTGTTGAAAACCTATTATCCTACTTGTGATAACCTGAATATAATTATGATAAATTATGTTTAAATCATGATTAGATTATGTGATATGGATAATATGTTATTATTATATATAATTTTAAGTCATTATATTTAGTCTAATCCCAGCGTCATAAAGCATGAAATATTGAATTAGTTACAAATGTGAAAATTTGAAGTTTTCGGTGGGAATGTTCATGTTTAAGACTAGTTTTGACCTTTATGACATAACAATTGACTTGAGTTATAACTATATATTTGTATATATATGAGTTAGGTTTGTAACACAACAAACGGTCCATCAAACGGACATCCGAGTGGGAAGATATTGTCTTTTTACGAACAGGGGCTAAAGTAGTCATTTAGCCTTAAATGATATTTTGTTTTATATGATGCCAGATGTTATAAATTGATTGGTTGGAGGTGGAGGTTGGTTTAGCCTACTTAAACCCTTGATATATCCTCTTTTCTTCAGCAAATTCAGTTTGGGAGAGTTTTAGGTTGGGGAAAAACAATTGTGAGGGTCAGGAAGAAGAAAGTGAGGAGAAACATTCAGAAAAATTCATAGAAAATTATGTAAAAGCCCCTAAGGTAATTCCAACCATGAATCTTGTTATTTTTCTTAAATTTATGATTTATATGATATAAATCCTTTATTTTTTATTGACCTTTCATGCTTGGGTGCGTATGTATGGACATATGCAAGTTTAAGTTAAGTTGAATGTACAAAACCCTAAAATTGCTTTGTTTAGAAACTTTTTTTATTCAAACTACCATATATTTTTGTATACTTACTAGAATTTATTGATTCCAATTGGAGATTAACCTAGACTCATATATGTATGACATATCCGAAAATCATGTGAAAATACCAAGAAATGAGTCTTTGGTTATGATTTGAATTTCGGGTATGAAATCTTCCCCAAAAGAGTAAATATGCATACCATATGTTTGATGTTTTGCTTGACATAGCAAATGAACCCTGGAAATTATGAAATTTTAATATTGCGTTATTAAATATGTTTTATGAAATTGGGTGAAATATCATAGAAAGTTATGATGTGTAGAAATTATGAAAATTCTTGGAAGATGACTAAACAATAGATGAGCCTTTAGGGCGAATTTGCTATGTGGTAAAGAAATTGGCATATCTTGCTCTAGGAAACTCAGAATGATGTGTCGTCTTTTGTGTTGGAAACCTAATATGATAAGGATTGGATTACCAAGAAGAATTAAAGAAGGTTTGGGCTATAATTTGAATATGTTAGATATCAGAACCTGAGTCTACATGGGACTTCATTTATAATGAAAGATTTGAATTGAATCATATGATGCTTATGAATTGAGTTATGTTGAAGTTATTCTTTGGAATATTAATATTATTATGATGATACTAATGTTTTAAGAATGATAGGAAGGGAATAAGAGTTGATTGAACAAGTACCGGATAAATGCAAGGGAAAAGCCAGTTAAACTATCAAGGTGAGTGTACTTATGATTGTTTCATATATACAAACATATGAATATAGCTCTAAGAGCAGGATTTGTTCAAATACTTCGGTATTCAGGATTTGTTTGGATATTAAAATATCCAGGATTTTTTTGTTCTTATGATCCAGGATTTGATATTGCCAATGGGACGAATTATTTGGGTCTTATGATCCAGAATTTTTTATTGCCAATGGGAAGAATTAGTTGGGTCTTATGATCCAGGATTTGTTATTGCCAATGGGCAGAACTATTGGATCTTATGATCCAGGATTTGTTATTGCCAATGGGCAGGATTGTTCGAATTTTATATCCACATATTCGATATAGAATTGTCATCCTATTGCAGGGAAGGAGTACCTCACTAAGCTTAATGCTTATGGTTTATATTTTAGCAATTTCAGGTTTGTACGCTGCCAGCTAGGATACTATATGACCCGTAACTTTGAGAGTTGCACCGTTAGAAGAGTTGGGGTTTAAGTATGGAGATTTTATCATTGTCACACTGAAGATTTTAATATACTCACACATTGTATATGTTGAGTTAGCATGGATTGAGTTGATCATAGTTAATCATAGTATTGTATAATCTCTAATTATGACTCTGATGTTGACTTAGTTATGGCACAAGAACAATATTATGTTCATTATGTAGAAAAATATTGATAAATGAATTAAATTTTTCAATGGTCTTGAGATTATGATCCAATTATTCTAACAACAAATGATTAGTATGGATATTGGGTTTGGGGTGTGACAATTAGTGGTATCAGAGCGTGGTTATTAATTCTGGACGTGTGTGACGATTAGATGGAAGTTATTGAGTTGATTTGATATTTATGAATTGTTTATGTACTAACCAATAGTTTAGTATTATAAACTGTTTATGTTGGTTGTTAGAACTTTGTTGTATTACAGATAATTCTAGATGGAACCTGGGAATGGACAACGTAGAGAAGAGGGAGTAGCTTCTCGTACAGAAAATGCTGAAGAAGAGCAGAGTGTTGCTGGAAGGGCCAAAGAGAATGAACAACCTACAGAGATTCAGATAATGGCACAGGAAATGTTGAGGATGGAAGAGCAACAAAAAAGAAATATGGCGCAAATGGCAGAACAACAAGCTAGATATCTAGAATCAAAGACTGTGGCCAGGATTGAGAAAGTGGCAAGGAAAGAAATGAAGGATTCCATGCATGAGAAGTTTTTGAAGTTAAATCCTCCAGAATATTCAGGGTCAGTTGAACCTACAGAAGCTGAGATGTGGGTCAGGGATCTAGAAACTATCTTTGCAGTTATGAAGGTTTCGGATAACCAGAAAGTGAATCTAGCTGTGTTTAAGCTGAAAGGAGAGGCCAAATATTAGTGGGAAGACAACAACCATTTGGTGCCCAGGATGGAAGGTACTGATACTATTACTTGGGTTGAATTTATTAAATCTTTGTATGTTAAATATTTCTCTAAAGTTTATAGGAGGGAAAAGTTGAGGGAATTTATAAATTTGACCCAAGGGAAAATGTTTGTGAGGGAGTATGAGGCTAAATTTACTGCTTTGTCTAGATTTGCTACTAAATATGTGGGCAATGGAGAAGATAAATGTAGTAAGTTTCAAGATGGATTGATTTGACCTATTCAGAATAGAGTGGCCACTTATGAGTTAGAATATTATGCTTCTCTGGTAAACAAAACCATGATAGCAGAAAGGCAAATGAACCAAAGGGTGGAGAGTAGAGAGAGTTTTAAGAAGAGTACATTCGACGCATCTCACTCTAAGGGAGGTAAGGGTGGAAGTGTTAAGATGGAACCTCATAAATTTCAGAGAGGTAGTGGAGATAGTGGTAGAGGTCAGGGGAGATTTGGCACAGATCCAGGGGTGGAGGATCTTTTGGTTCAGTCAGAAAGTCAGGGAGTGGTGAGGCCCCAATAGGAGGTGTTACATGTTTCTTTTGTAAAGAGGAAGGGCATTATAAATCTGAGTGTCCTAATCTTAAGGGATTGAAATGCTATCATTGTTAGTGGGGCATATTAAGAAGAATTATTCGCAGTTGGCAGAGACTCCAGCAGCACCTAGTCAAGCAACAAGCAGGGTGTTGTCTTCAGGAAGTGCAGTGAAAAGTATGGGCAGAGGACAAACTAGTAGTTCCAGGCCAGGTGACGAGTCTTTACAATGAAAGAAGCTCAGATTACTCCAGATGTGGTGACATGTACACTTTCTGTTACTGATAGAAGTGCTTATGTTTTGATTGATCCTGGTTCCACACATTCTTTTGTGTCCTATGCTTTTACTGTATACCTGAATAGACCATGTACTCGTTTAGATGTGGGGTTGGGTATTTATATGCCCATGGGGGATATGGTTATAGCTGAATATTCTTTTCGTGATTGTGTTTTGACTGTGGGGTCTAGAGATACAGTTATAGATCTACTTCCATTGGATATTTCTGATTTTGATATAATTATGGGAATGGATTGGTTATCTAAATATCATGCATCTATGGATTGTTTCTGTAAGGAAGTTGTTTTTAATATGCTTGGTGAGACTGAATTTAAATTTGTGGGGGAAAGGAAAATTATTCCCAGTTGCATCATTTCTGCTATTCAGACGAGGAAATTATTGAGTAAGGGTTGTGAGGGTTTTATCGCATATGTTCTTGACACTAGGAAGGGGGCTTTACAATTAGTCGATGTTCCTATTGTACGAGATTTTCCAGAAGTGTTTCCTAGTGAGTTGCCAGGGTTACCTCCAGAAAGAGAAGTTGAATTTAGTATTGAATTAGCACCGGGGACAACCCCTATTTCTATGGCACCGTATAGAATGGCACCTGCTGAGTTGAAAAAACTAAAGATTCAGTTGCAGGATTTACTTGATAGGGGGTTCATACAAGCTAGTGTATCTCCATGGGGTGCACCAGTTTTATTTGTGAAGAAGAAAGATGGTACCATGCATTTGGGTATTGATTATAGGCAACTGAATAAAGCTACAATTAAGAACAAATTCCCTTTACCTCATATATATGATTTGTTTGATCAGTTACAGGGTGCTAAAGTGTTTTCAAAAATAGACCTGCGATCGGGTTATCATCAGTTGAGGGTCAAGGAAAGTGATATTTCTAAAACTGCTTTTCGTACTCGGTATGGTCATTTTGAATTGTTGGTGATGCCTTTGGGGGTGACTAATGATCCAGTTATTTTTATGGATCTTATGAACCGGGTACTGCATCCTTTTGTTGATTCATTTGTGATAGTTTTTATTGATGATATTCTAATTTATTCACGTGATATGGTTGAACATGAAAAGCATCTCACAACTATTTTGAATCTACTGAAAGATAAGAAGTTGTATGCCAAGTTTAGCAAGTGTGAATTTTGGCTATCACAAGTTGTATTTTTAGCTTTCTGGAGATGGTATATGTGTTGATCCTAAAAAGGTAGAAGCTATTGAAAAATGGGAGAGACCCAATAATGTGACTGAGGTAAGGAGTTTTCTGGGTTTAACTGGGTATTATATAAGGTTTATTAAGGGATTTTCTTCGATTGCCTTGCCGATGACTAAACTAACCCGGAAAGATGTTAAGTTTGAATGGAATTCTGATTGCGAAAATAGTTTTGATGAATTGAAAAAGAGGTTGGTAACTACACTTGTTTTTACTATTTCGCATGGTGGAGATGGTTTTGTTATTTATAGTGATGCTTCACTCTAGGGGTTGGGTTGTGTTTTTATGCATCATGGTAACGTTATTGCTTATGCTTCTAGGAAGTTGCGTACACATGAACGTAATTATCCTACACATGATTTGGAACTTGCTGCTATTGTGTTTGCTTTGAAATTATGGCGCACTACAAGAAAATGATCTTTTTATGACGGTTTTTAAAATTGATTTTATGACTGTTTAAATAAAACTGTCATTAAAATTTTAACATTATAATTATCATGACTTTTTTTTGTTAAAATTCGTCATTAAATATTAATTAATGTTATATATATTACATTTTATTTGGAAGTGTCATATAAAAAGATATATTTATTACGGTTTTATAAAAAAATGTACACCAATTTTTTAAACCGTCACCAATTTGTGACGGGTTTGTGCCCTCTACAAACTTTCCCCGCCCAGTTTTTTTCGCGATGCGTTGTGAAGGGAAATAAAATAACAAAATTAAAATCAAACGAAGGAATTGACTCTCTCCATCTCCTAAACCTTGTACAAACTTTCAAGCCCTAACTTCTTGAATGAAGGTACTTCGATGCCACTATCTCCATCAATTATCATCTCCAGCACCGATGGCTATCTTTGCTGAGGTTTACATCTCTCTCTCTCTCTCACCCCCACACACGCACACAAGCTTTCTATTCCTCTCACAAATCGATTTGGAACAGTAGATTAGGTATCGCTGGTTTTATCATGGGTTTGTAAGAGTTATCTGTAGCTTGTCTCTCTCTCTCCCTCTCTCTCCCAAGGTGGTGCCTATTGATTTTTATTTTTGTAATTTTGAGTTATCTATCTATTTTGTGCCCAAATTTTGTTTATTCTGATATTAATTTTGTCCTTAGTTCAACTGATCATCTTGGTTCTGTTGGGTAAATTCAAGAAATATTTTTTGATAAGTAAAGAAAATTCAAAATACTTGTATCTACATATTTTTATTAATGTGCATATACATCTGAATCTCTTGAGTGCATACACTTTTCACTGAGGATCGGTGCTAATAGACCAAAATCATTAAAATAAGTATTTTGCTAAAGTTACGATTACTAATGTTTAATTTTAAATTAAATCTTCTTGGTTATGCAAGAAGTTAAGTTTAAAGAACGAATTCTTTGGAAAGTTGGTAAAGAAGATATAAGATTATGGTCTAAAAATTGGCTAGGTCCCAAAAGCATATTAAAAAAATGGGATAATTCTAAAAACTCTGCAAAAGTTAGGAACACTTCCCTAATTAATGAAGAAATTCATTGTGTGGTAATTTTTTTTATCCTAGTGAGAATGACTTTGAAAAGTCTATCCTAATGAGAATGCACAAAGATAAAATTTGTATTTATCTATCATTATGAATTGTTTCTCATATTTTAACACGTGCTTGAATTTTTTACCTAGTAGAATGCACGTGTTGGCATGTAATATATTTCATTGTGTACAACTTTGAAAGAGAAATATTGAAATTCTAAGCAGGTCCTTCCTTTAAAAGTTTAAAGGAAACAGGCGGTTACAAATGCTACTAGCAAACACGATGGGATCATTTTCACTTTGTATCCCTTGTAAATCACATTATCACAGTGAACAGAGTATCATAGGAACCCTGATAAAAAAAAAAGAGTGGAAGTAACCACATATTTATTCAAAATGTCCTTGTTCCACCACTCTCCAAGCCCATTCCAAGTACTTTTGTGAAAGGGAAATATAAAAAAAATTCACATCTAATTTTTGTCTCATTATGTAAAATAAACAAAGGGGGTAGTGAGTATAAAAACCATGTAAAAAATTAACATTAGGACTACAAGTCAGTGACCGGATCATATTCTAATGGCTTGTTAGAAAAATAAAGCATACCTCAATCCTTTATGGTTAGATCATTAATTAGGGAGTGTTCCTATGTTGTAAAAAACGTAAGATTCCTCATAAATTTTATAAATGAGGGATTTTTAAATTCCCTTTTTTTTAGCAGTATTTTACTTTTACAAGTGCACTATTTCTCATGTGCATGTCTAACAATCACATTGAGCTTACACCGCTTGCATTTTTGGTCTTTTACATTCGTTTATCTTGATTTTGGATGACCTTAATTAGTTTTATTCACAAGTTTGCTAATTTTTGTTAAGATTCTCTGCAACTGATTACTTTGATGTGCTTACTTGTTTACGACAATTCAATTGATTAGAACTAAACAACCTCTCATCCCCCTCCCCCACCCCAAAAGAAAAAAAAATCAGTGTATTGTGATCATTCTTGTTTGTACTAAAGATGTGTATCGATATTCCTAACTGAAATATCTAACTATAACAAATAGTTAATAAATAACAAATTTGTTTAAAGAACCTATGTAGTATGTACAATCAGAGTGCAACTTCCTACTAGTGATATAGGTTGAAAAGGAAGCGTTCATATATTATTAGATGGAATTTTTATAGATTAATATTCTTGTAAAGTTTAACTTTCAAGTACTAACTACGAATTTAGGAAGGAGTATCTGTTAAAAAAGAGTTTAACTCTTAGTACTGAACATGTAGGTGTATCTCTATATTTTCTTCTCTACTCACTAGATTCTGAAAATAGCGATCCCTAGTAGCATTTAGTTTGGTCTTATATTATTAGCTTAGCTCGTGATCAAATCTTTTGGAAAATAATATGGAGGTACTCGAGGATGTCAGCAATATGTGACATACAAGTACCACTTTTAGAGGCCTAGAACTAGAAACATCCATCAACATTTTGGGTTAGGAAAGACTCACTCCAATTTAAGTCCTAAAATCTCCCGTACTAAGGGGACTGACCTAGGGGTGCCATACAATTCTCTCTAAAAAACTCGACAGAATATCCATGAAGGTCTGCATTATCTCAAGGGTTATAGTAAAAAAGAATTCAATCTGATAATGGTAACAACAAAAAAATTGTGTCTCCTTAAGGCAATTTTTTTTTTTAGTGGTTTCATATGTCACTTCAATGTATGATTTTTCCATCTCATTTTATAATCATCTACCCGAAATTTTTTCTTGAATGTTATTTTTCTTCTTTCAGTTTTGCTAGGATTTGCTACACTGATTATAATTCTAATATGCTAGTATATAATGCAAATATAATTTAGAGGCTTGTTACTTGTTTACAAAAAGTTATAGTTTCCATAATGATAAGTAAACTGAGATTGAACATGTTACTTCTTTCTTACAACTGCCTTCTCTTATTTTCCCAGGGATAACATTGGTAATTTCACCTCTTGTTTCATTGATTCAGGATAAGATAATGCGTCTATTGCATGTATTTTTTAATCTGTATAGTTGATCAAGGAACACCTTTATTTTCATCTTGATTTAAATGGATGCCTTATTTTAAATTTTCCCATTTGTTTGGGTTGGGTTACATTATATGCAAACATACCTTTTGCCTATTTAAGTGCTAATATGGAGTGGACAGTTCCGCATGAGATTCATAGAGAGCATTCTTCAGATTATTATAAATACAGGTTTTTATATCTAACCCCTGAGAAAGTAGCTAAGTGAGTGCTTGTATTTTTATTTCAATTTTATAAGTACATGCTTGCAATATTCGTTTACATAATATTTGTTCTCAAAGATGTCATCACTTCAACGTTCATGAAAAAGCAATAGTATAAATAGTTTGGACATAATAGACTGGCTAGAGGGCAGATAGTTTATTAACACGTCCACCTAATTTTTATCGACTACTTTGATCTTACATGTTATATTTTTAGACGTGTACATGTTACTATAATGATCCTTTAAGTGAAGCTATTTGAGAAGTTATGGCTGACCTTATTTTCCTTAACAAGGGTCTGAGTAAACTGATACATGAGTGCAGAAGTGATGTTTTATTACAGCACTTAGAAAGCATACATTCTTGTGAATCATTTGCTAGGACTGTAATTGATGAATCTCATTTTATAAGCCAATTGGGACATGATTTTTGACCAGATTATTAGGTAGTATCTTTGGAAAGCTTTAAACTATGTCTGTTGATTTTTACTGTTCGAACCATTATAATTTGAGTGCTCTTAGATGCCACATTCTGTCATACTATAATTACCGTTGTAATTTTATCAATATTTATATATGACCACGAAGCTCACAGTTATATTGAATGATTTACAGGTGTCATGTTGTGGTTTTTCGCAAGGTATGATCTGATTCTGCTTATCTTTCCCATGATTTCATCTCATTGAGGACATGATGAAAATATATATAGGGTGTTGAACAAGGACGATAAAGTATATACTGATAAAGTAAGAGTGTATAACTATTTATGTCCCTTTATATTGATCTATAGTTATCATGTAACTTTATATACAATTTACAATTATCTATAACCTTGGTTTAATTGACAGCCACCTGAAACTAACCATAGTGTAACACCCCGCCTAATTAAATACCGGGTGGCCAGTCCCACACCAAATTAAAACAGAATATACAGTTGACTCATTCTTAGCATCACTGTCGAAAACATTTACAGCTCACCCAATACCCAATTAAGATGGTGTTAAAAACTTTCCAAATTTAAATTTCAACAAAACCATTTTTAGTTTAAGAATAACACAACACATTTTATTCTACAATACTGATAACCCAATAAATAACACAAAAGAATTTAAATGCAATTGGAATAAACATTCCCAAATAATATAAATCCTTTACAATAATCCCAACAATGTTAAATGTATTAAAAAGTCCCGAATACAATAGTGATTGACCTCGATAGAAAAGATAACTGAAATCCTTTGGGCGACATGCCCTAACTAAGAATACTGTGAATCAAATGAAGATAGGCGTTTAAGCAAAACTCCATAAATCCATAGCCTGTCATAATCCGCTAAGGTTGGCGTCCCTGTTGCTGGACACCTGATATAGAGATACAATAGAAGAGAAAATATGCAAGGAAACGGGTCAGAGCCCGAATGTGTAGATGACTTTTAAAACAGCAAGTATTTAACAAGTGCAATAAAGCATTTATTATGTACATGTTAGATCCAACTCTCGCTTGCTATTCTCACCTATCAACTAGAGTGCACACTTAACGTTTCCTATTAACCTCCTAGTTAATGGTTCCTCTTTTCTAGTCTCCATATTATAATTCCATTCCCATATCATAATCCCCGTATGTCCCATACCATACGTCACATTATTATTCATTTACATTTCTCCTTTATATGATTAGTTTCTCATTAACATGAATCATTACTCATTAATATGAATCGTTTCTCATTAACATGAGTTAAGCTTTTCAATTCTATAAGCATAAACATTCATTAACTTAATTCCATTATCTTTCTCTATTCACCGTTATCTACAATTATCACCGTAGATAGATTTAACCACAATATATCCATTTAATCATTTAATCCATTATATATATATATTCATATATAATACGGAACCCCGAGTCACAGCTGCGGTGCAATGCATTACTCTGCTATCATGTCCCATCATCGCAGGTCGCCGAATAGGGGACTAAAGGTTCGGTAAGATTCCACGAACCACAAACAACAACAAACAAATTGGAGGCGAACATAGTTCTCGTATCCATGGGTCACGCACATACCTACGTACCCACAGTCAGCGGATTTATCAACTCCCCGATAATTCTTTCATAGACCTATGTTCTCGAGCGACAAATCAAAGATCCCATGGATTCATCAGGATATGACTGCCCTCACGCGCAAACCTCCCACCGATAGTAAGTAAGCTAGGTATGTCATACACATAAATCATCAATCAATCAAATAGGTATTATCATACCTATAGTATAATATCAATAAGGTAATTATCACTACCCTAAGATATTTCCCATACGTAGCATTATATCTCTTTTAAATTCCACGTATTAAAATACCATATCTTTACTTCATAATTTAATTATCCTCGCATCCTATAACATCTCTCCACTCCCGACGTCGTTAAGGTTCATGCGCGGAGCATCTCGCAAAGAGAAATCCAAACAAGGAACCCCTCCAATACACTACTACTTAACTTTGTCGATCGAGGAGGTCCGACAACTTTAAATACGCGATCGGGATAACCTCATACCCTCTTTCAACCAAATGTATTCCAAACTCCCATCTCTATCCAGGAGCCATACCACTACGCTCTTATAATTTATTTTTCCTCGCATCCTATAACATCTCTCCACTCCCGACGTCGTTAAGGTTCATGCGCGGAGCGTCTCGCAAAGCGAAATCCAAACAAGGAACCCCTCCAATACACTACTACTTAACTTTTGTCGATCGAGAAGGTCCGACAACTTTAAATACGCGATCGGGATAACCTCATACCCTCTTTCAACCAAATGTATTCCAAACTCCCGTCTCTATCCAGGAGCCATACCACTACGCTCTTATAATTTATTTATCCTCGCATCCTATAACATCTCTCCACTCCCGACGTCGTTAAGGTTCATGCGCGGAGCGTCTCGCAAAGCGAAATCCAAACAAGGAACCCCTCCAATACACTACTACTTAACTTTTGTCGATCGAGGATGTCCGACAACTTCAACTATGCGATCGGGATAACCTCATACCTTTGCGAAATCAATAATGAGCTTAAACTCAGTCCTTGATGTTCAAATTGTAACCCTAAGGCTACCCTCCCTCAATACACAAGATTCAAATAGGTTTTTCCTCAACATACATATTCAGTAAGAAGTCACTAATATCCTACTGGTCCATAACATCATTTCTCCCAAATTACTACGAGTTTAGTTCTCCTTTTAATTAAGGTTAAAACCGATAGTTTCGAATCTCTTATAAACACATCTTTTTTCACTTAGGATTAAACCCTCTTGTAAACTTAAGGATACCCAGGTGTTATATTCAATCACCCCTACTGGTCCTATCTTTAATCCTCATACATCTCCATTTAGAATTTAACAAATGAATCTAGCAACCAAAATTCCATTCGATATAATTTTCAACATTTTAATCACTTGAATCCAAATCAAATTAATTCAAATCTTATCAAGGGTTTACTGATATTTTCTAAGTCCCATAATATCCAAATAATAATCACCAAAGATCTACAAAAGGTTTGGGATAAGAATCAACATTTTAAAAAGAAACAACTTTACATATTCTGGGGAGGTCGATCGATCGAAGGCAAGGGTCGATCGATCGATCCCTCAGGTCACAGCCTGATTTTCTGCATTTTCTGCAACTACGGGTTTAGCAACTTATGATCATTTAAACCTTCATCTAAACATACCAAATGACTTATAATCTTTACTACATGATATATCAACATATATGAACGATTTCCAATACTCTAAACATCCTAGAATCATCAAGGGATTGGATTAAAAAGCATGTTTATCTCCTTATTTCCAGAAAATTATCAACATATCATCTTCAAGAACACATCAATGGTTTTCATTATTTCTTCAACAGATTAATGACTATTTCGTGGATTTTTATCAACCTAAAACATGAGTTTAATTCCTATATCATTTCAGTTTCCAGAAATCCATTTAATACTCCATTATTTCTTCCAAACATAAATAATCTTCTCTTTTCATACTATTCTAACATGGACAATATACAAACTTAAATTGCCATTATCAAACACTTGCCTTTATTAAAGGTCTGATCCTTTGGTGTAGTATATCTCAGTTGGTTGTCCCTTCTCCGGTCAAACTCCGGTGGTGGTTGGTGGTGGTGAACCTTGGTTCTTGTTCTTCTCCTTCCCAAGTAGGCTTTTCCCTTCCCAAGCACTCTTTCACTCTCTCTAGGAAGATGACTTCTGTATTCTGTGTAGAGGAGATGAATAACCCACATAAACTTAATCTACCAATACTTATAATAGGCCAAAATCTGAAATCACTATTCACCCCCCCTAGAAAAATGATGAAAATGCCCTTTCGGGTTGTCTATTCATTTCCAAATGACCCGAGACTCAAAATTAACATCCAAATAGACTTTTCTGACTATTTCGAACCTTCCGGACGCAACGACGCAGTCGAAATAACTATAAGGTCGATAGAAAATAAATTTCCTTTTTAATTTAATAAACTAGTCCCGACATGTCCCATACCGCGTCTGACTAAAAATATAAATTACCGAATTTATATCATACAGTCATATCAATGACATCACATTCATATATTACCTAAATATCTTTAAGTAATATTAAGATTCATCGATTTTAATATCCACCGTCCGGATAAAACCCGAATGAATTAATTAATAATAAAATCCAATTAATCCATTAATTTATAATATAACCCATTTTAAAAGTCTTTTAAAATTACGGGGTATTACACATAGTTAGGAAGACCCGTATCTCGAGGCCCCATTTCACTTGTCCCATCCAAAACTATCTAATTATGTGATGATAGAGAGAGATGTGAGTTTGGATTCGTAATCTGAAAATGTTGCATGGTCTGTGTTGAATTTTGGGTTTAATGGCAGCCAAAAGGATGTTGGGACTAATCGATGAGGTTCGATAGTGGAGTGGCATGAAACCGACCGGTGTGAGCCTCCGCTACATGATGAACTTCAGTTCTAAACCCATAGACAAGAGTTAATTGATTTCGGCTCACTTTCTTCACAAGGAGTTACCAATTAGGATTTCTAGGAGAGGTATTGACGTCGAAACCCTACCTTATGGTTTTTCCGAAATACCTGCTATTATCAAGGTGCGAGATTGGTATTTGGATTCTTATCATGATTTTAGATCCTTTCCAGAGATCAAAGATAAGAAAGAAGAATTGGATTCCACCAAAATGATCAGATGATCAAGGTTAGACACAATAATTTTGTCCCTACAATGGCCTTATGAGTTCAGCACTTAAAAGGAACATCTAAACCCCAATTACACGTGGCTTCATATTTCACCATGGGATCTAAACCCCAACATTTAACCTCAATCGTTGGATAGTCTACAAAAAAAATCCCTCCTCATATATTATATAGATACCTTAAATCATATTGTCTTTGTACACATATTTTTCATTTTAATCTTTGTCTTGAAGTGAATTTAAAGCGTTGATGGTATCGAAAGGAGGAAGAATTTCAGCTTCAAACTGGGAGAATGTTAAGGTACAATAATGTTAATGAATATACATTAGTGACTTATATCTTTAATTATAATATAACTATTATCTCCAACATATCATTCTATAGGGCCCTCTACAATCGGGGAATGTTGAATGTGGGTTTTACATATTGAAGTTCATGAGAGATCTAATGGAGAATCCGTCTCAATTTGCTAAATTAAAGGTAATAAATATTTATTTTATAATATTTTGTTTCCCTCCTAATTACTTTTATAAGGTAAAATTGAATACAAATTGTGTTATTTGATTTGTTAGATGAAGGAGTTGGCTGAAAAATCAACCTATGAAAATCATGAGATAGAATAAATTCAGCATGACTTCATCGATTTCATTCGGGATTATTTTTAGTAAGCCACAGTTGAGGATAATTTTGGCATATCTTTTCAGGTACTTTTTGTTTCTTCAATATAATTAATTGCTTTGTGTCGATGTTAATAATGTTTAATATAGAGAATCAAAATGCTATATATGAAAATATAACAAAAATCGTAATTAATATTATCAAAACACTATAAAAATATGATGTTAAGAATAATTTTGTTGTTAGTGAATGGACGGGGTGAGATTTATATTATCGTTGTTGTTGATGATGACAGTGAATGCCCGGGGTGGGCTTTATTTTGTTGTGGTTGGTTAAACATGCGATGTTTAATTTCGGATTATTAAAAAAACAGATGAAACTCTGTCGAAATTTCCATAAAACCTTCCCCATTTTTCTCTTCCATGCGTTAATAAAAAATAAAGTAAAAATTAACTTTGAGATTATGCAATTGTTTAATTGTGATGTCCGTTTGGGCCTTTATATTGTTGCTGATTGTGAATGCCCAAGGTTGTATTTATTTTATTATTATTGATAATGAATGATGCTCGGGGTGGGATTTATATTGTTGTTGTTGTTGTTGTTGTTGTTGATGATGATGATCCTAAATACGTGGGGTGGGCTTTTATATTATTATTGATGGTGAATGCCCATTCTGGGCTTTATATGGTTGTTGGTTAAAAATGTCATTATTTTGGATTATTAAAAAACATAGGAAATTCTGCTGAAATTTTCATGATACTTTTCCCATTTATCTCTCCCACGCCTTAATAAAGAATGAAGTAAAAATTAACTTTAAAATCATGCAAATGTTTATTTTTTTATGCTTGATATTATATTAGAATATCATTATTTTTTGAGCTATATTCTTTATATGGCTAATCTGTTTTAGTTATTAACTGCTATTTGTTTCCTTCTTTTGCTCAGATATCAATCCCGTTGTTGCCTATTGCGTATCCGATGTAGCTGTTGCTAAATTGGGTTTCCATGCTACACGAATGGAGCTAATGTTGCAGTTTAATTTGCTATTTTTATGTTTATAGTATAGATCATTTTAGATATTTTTTGTTTGTGAGTTGTCTAAAAGTCAATTGGGAATCTGTTGGTGTATATTTTTTTTTAATTTCAAATATTAATGACAATTTTTATTCTTATTGTTCAAGTTATATTGGTACTTGGAATTTGCTACTCTGAGTATGGAAACTTGTGCTTTGAATTTGCAAATTGTATTTTTATGCATTAGATGTTTGGGATATTTGAATAGTACAATGCAAAAAAAGAAAGGAAAAAAACTTTTGTGACGATTTACAGTTCACATTTAAAACAGGCATGTCTTATGACTGATTTATGTACGTTGTCATTATAATTAACAAAGTAACCGTCATAATAGGTACCTTTTTATGACAGTTTGTACGGAAAACTGTCGTAATAGGATGGTTTGTTATGACAGTTTTGTCAACACCAATTTTATTAAGACACACAACATTATTGTTAATGACGGTTTGTACAAAAAACTGTCGTAATAGGATGGTTTGTTATGACGGTTTTATTAACACCAATTTATTATGACACACAACATTACGACGGTTTTTAAAGCTTTGAAAACCATCATAAATAACCTTTTATGACCCTTTTTCCCCGTCATAAAAATGTCTATTTCTAGTAGTGGCGTCATTATCTATATGGTGAGGTATGTGAAATTTTTACTGACCATCAAAGCCTTAAGTATTTATTTACTCAAAAGGAGTTGAATTTGAGACAGAGGCGATGGATGGAGTAATTAAAGACTATGATTGTACAATTCACTACCACCCAAGGAAGGCAAATGTAGTTACAGATGCTCTGAGTAGAAAGTCTTCAGGCAGGTTATCTTGTATTTGGTGTGCAGAAGTTTCCCACATCATGGAGTTGAGATTGATGGGAGTAGAATTGAAGCTAGCCGATGGGGACAGGTTCTTTGCTCATGTAAGCGTGAGGCCTTTGTTAGCTACCCGTATTCGTGATTTGCAAAGTTAAGATCCTTTTCTTGAGAAGAAACGACAAGATGTCCGAGATGGTAAGTCTGAAGATTTTTGTATTATGAATGATGGCACTTTATTGTATAAGCAGTGGTTATGCGTGCCTAATGAGTGTGGATTGAAAGATGAAATTTTAGATGAGGCTCATAATTCCATTTATACTATGCATCCTATCAGTACTAAAATGTATAGGGATTTAAAGGAGCATTATTGGTGAAATAATATGAAAAAGGAAATAACTGATTTTGTTGCTAGGTGCCTTATATGTCAGCAAGTAAAAGTGGAGCACCAGAACCCTACTGGTCTGCTTCAGCCATTGCCAATACCGAAATGGAAATGGGATCATGTAACGATGGATTTTGTGGTTGGGGTTCCTCGATCTCAGAAGGGGTCAGATTAGATTTGGGTAGTGGTGGATAGATTGACGAAGTCTGCTCATTTTCTAGCAGTCAAGACTACGTATACAGTCGATAGGTATGCTAGATTGTATGTTAATAAAATTATTCGATTGCATGGAGCACCAGTATCTATTGTTTCAGATAGGGACCCTACTTTTACATCCAGATTTTGGGATAGCTTGCAGTGTGCTATGGGTACTAAATTGAATTTTAGTACGGCTTTTCATCCTCAGAAAGATGGGCAGTCTGAAAGGACAATACAGATTTTGAAAGATATGCTTAGAGCTTGTGCGCTTGATTTTAAAGGAAATTGGGATGAATATTTTCCTTTGATAGAATTTGCATATAACAATAGTTTTCAATCTACTATTGGTATGGCACCATATGAAGCGTTGTATGGTAGACGGTGTCGTACACCCGTATGCTGGGGTGAAGTTGGTGAAAGGAAGATAGAGGGTCCAGGGTTGATTGAAGTCACCACTGAAAAAGTGAAGATTATTCAAGATAGAATGAGAACGGCTCAAACCAGACAGAAGAGTTATGCGGATAAGCGACGGAAAGATTTAGAATTTCAGAAAGGGGATTACGTGTTTCTTCGAATATCTCCATGGAAAGGATTTATGAGCTTTAGAAAGAAAGGTAAATTAAGTCCACGCTATATTGGACCTTATGAAATTCTTGAGAAAGTCGGGATGGTTGACTACAAGCTAGCGTTACCATAGGAGTTATCTCGACTACATAATGTTTTACATGTTTCTATGTTAAGAAAGTATGTAGCAGATCCTTCACATGTATTGGTGGAATAACCTATTGCATTGAAAGAAGATTTGAGCTATGTGGAAGAATCACTTGCAATCGTCGATAGTAAAGAACAAATATTGAGATCAAAAGTGATCCCACTCGTGAAAGTTATGTGGAGAAGGCATTACATGGAAGAAGCTACATGGGAGAGTGAGGATAGCATGAAGATGCGTTATCCGTATTTGTTTGATTCAGACAACCAAGGTATGTCAATTTTGGGGATGAAATTTCCTAACAGGGGGAGAATTGTGACAACCCGAATATAATTATGATAAATTATGTTTAAATCATGATTAGATTATGTGATAAGGACAATATGTTATTAGTATATATAATGTTAAGTCATTATATTTAGTCTAATCCTAGCGTCATAAAGCATGAAATATTGAATTAGTTACAAATGTGAAATTTTGAAGTTTTCGGTAGGAATATTCATGTTTAAGACTAGTTTTGACCTTTATGACATAACAATTGACTTGAGGTATAAACTAGAAATTTGTAGATATATGAGTTAGGTTTGTAACACAACAAAAGGTCCATCGAACGGACATCCGAGTGGGAAGATATTGTCTTTTTACGAACAGGGGCTAAAGTAGTCATTTAGCCTTAAATGATATTTTGTTTTATATGATGCCACATGTTATAAATTGATTGGTTGGAGGTGGAGGTTGGTTTGGCCGACTTAAACCCTTGAGATATCCTCTTTTCTTCAGCAAATTCAGTTTGGGAGAGTTTTAGGTTGAGGAAAAATAATTGTGAGGGTTAGGAAGAAGAAAGTGAGGAGAAACATTCATAGAAAATTACGTAAAAGCCCCTAAGGTAATTCCAACCATGAATCTTGTTATTTTTATTTAATTTATGATTTATATGATATAAATCCTTGATTGTTTATTGACCTTTCATGTTTGGGTGCATATGTATGGACATATGCAATTTTAAGTTAAGTTGAATGTACAAAACCCTAAAATTGCTTTGTTTAGAAACTTTGTTTATTCAAACTTCCATATATTTTTGTATACTTACTAGAATTGATTGATTACAATTGAAGATTAACCTGGACTCATATATGTATGACATATCCGAAAATCATGTGAAAATACCAAGAAATGAGTCTTTGGTGATGGTTTGAATTCCGGGTATGAAATCTGCCCCAAAAGAGTAAATATGCATACCATA
This sequence comes from Sambucus nigra, assembly GCA_949130495.1. Lineage (NCBI taxonomy): Eukaryota > Viridiplantae > Streptophyta > Magnoliopsida > Dipsacales > Adoxaceae > Sambucus > Sambucus nigra. The sequence goes on along the minus strand of OX422224.1, from coordinate 116,427,317 downwards.
TGTTTGATGTTTTGCTTGACATAGCAAATGAATCCTGAAAATTATGAAATTTTAATCTTGCGTTATTAAATATGTTTTCTGAAATTGGGTGAAATATCATAGAAAGTTATGATGTATAAAAATTATGAAAATTCTTGGAAGATGATTGAACAATAGATGAGCCTTTAGGGCGGATTTGCTATGTGGTAAAGAAATGGGCATATCTTGCTCTAGGAAACTCAGAATGATGTGTCGTCTTTTGTGTTGGAAACCTAATATGATAAGTATTGGATTACCAAGGAGAATTAAAGAAGGTTTGGGCTGTAATTTGAATATGTTAGATATCAGAACCTGAGTCTACATGGGACTTCATTTATAATGAATGATTTGAATTAAATCATATGATGCTTTTGAATTGAGTTATGTTGAAGTTATTCTTTGGACTATTAATATTCTTATGATGATACTAATATTGTAAGAATGATAGGAAGGGAAGAAGAGCTGATTGAACAAGTACCGGATAAAGGTAAGGGAAAAACCAGTTAAACTGTCAAGGTGAGTGTACTTATGATTGTTTCATATATACAAATATACGAATATAGCTCTAAGAGAAGGATTTGTTCGAATACTTCGGTATTCAGGATTTGTTTGGATATTAAAATATCCAGGATTGTTTGGGTCTTATGATACAGGATTTGATATTGCCAATGGGCAGAATTATTTGGGTCTTATGATCCAAGATTTGATATTGCCAATGGGCAGAATTATTTGGGTCTTATGATTCGGGATTTGTTATTGCCAATGGGAAGAATTATTTGGATCTTATGATCCAGGATTTGTTATTGCCAATGGGCATAACTATTGGATCTTATGATCCAGGATTTGTTATTGCCAATGGGCAGGATTGTTCGAATTTTATATCCACATATTCGATATAGAATTGTCATCCTATTGCAGGGAATGAGTACCTCACTAAGCTTAATGCTTACGATTTATATTTTAACAATTTCAAGTTTGTACGCTGCCAACTAGGATACTATATGACACGTAACTTTGAAATTTGCACCGTTTGAAGAGCTGGGGTTTAAGTATGGAGATTTTATCATTGTCACACTGAAGATTTTAATATACTCACACATTGTATATGTTGAGTTAGCATGGATTGAGTTGATCATAGTTAATCATAGAATTGTATAATCTTTAATTATGACTCTGATGTTGACTTCGTTATGGCACAAGATCAATATTATGTTCATTATGCTGAAAAATATTGATAAATGAATTATATTTTTCAATGGGATCGAGATTATGATCCAATTATTCTAATAACAAATGATTAGTATGGATATTGGGTTTGGGGTGTGACACTACCCAACTCCAACCGGGAGTTTAAAGCCCATAAAAAGAAGCCATACCCGTTTATGATAATACTTGGGTAAAATTACGGTAGGAAAAAGGCCAAAAGAAAGAGGTTGCAAAAGTAATGTGTGAAAAGAAAAGAAAAAAAAAAGAAAAAAATGTGAATTTGAAAAAAGAAAAAAGAAAAATGGAGGTTAGAAGAAAAAGTGCCTTAAAGTCAAAATACCGAAAAATCTCTATATTCTCATAAATTTTGAACTCCAAAAAACCATTCTTTCTAGCCAAATTCGAGCCTACAATACAACCAAAGAAAGTCCTAATCAATTTCAAATGAAGTTAGTTATAGTGTGGAGAGAAGATGAATAGGATATATGGCGTGATTCAATATTTTCAATAAGTAATCGATTTTCCATTCATGAGATTGTATTCATCCATTATAAAAAAACATTTTTGATCATGTATATGTGAAATTTGTTCATATAAATTTACTCTTTTACTCACATATACTGAGAGAAAATAACCCATTTTCGAGTGTTCGATTGAGAGTGCATTCCGTGAGATTTTGAAATCAAATGAACTTTCAGATAAGAAATGTAACGATAAAATCTTTTGAAATGGACGGTTGTATTGGCTATGCACACACACACGATAAGTTGAGATTGAGAAGTGAAGTTCTACTATATTTATGAAGTTTGCATTCAAACTTGATTATATTACTTTTGAGTCTTTTGTACTGAGTCAAGTTTTTGAATTTTGTGGGTATATTCGTTGCAAACCCTCACGAGACAAAACTCGTCCACTAGGATAATCTAGAGGTTTAACGGCTTGTTGCACATGCTAAGTGCAATCGTGATTCCTACGAAACTGAGTTAGATTTTAAAATTTTAGTTTTGCTCAAGGACTAGCAAAGTTTAGGTTTGGGGGTATTTGATGAGTGTATTATTTTTCATGAAATATGCTCAAATCTAGGCCTTGTTAGGCCCTTCGTATCTTAAATAATGAGCTTTTATAGTCTTTTTCGTAAATTAAAAGAAAAATGCAAGTTTGAATAAAATTGAAATTAAAAATATATTTTTAATAACGCTGGGGTGAAATCATAATTATCAAAATTTATGGGCCTAAAAATAATTTTTAAATGTTTATCTAGGCAAAATAAAGTTCCCTCTGAAATTTGGTTGAATTCTGAATTAAAACGAGCAATTAATGAATTTCGGGGGCTAAAATGCAAAGAGGGGTAATTTTGTAAATTTTAAATATTTGTGACCCTAAATTTGAATTAATTATTTCATTTTTTATATTTTTATAGGTACCCCAAAAATTTGGACTACAAAGGAGTCGATGTGCAAAAATTGTCACGATGTGACGCGACACGACACGGCTGATATAGCAGGACTAAATATTTTTTATAAAATCGTTCGAGTGTCCGTTGAGGCCGTGCCATACCTTTTCGAAAAGGTCTTGACAAGACTCACAACTTTGAAGTTCGAACGAAAATGAGATTTTGAAGTTTTGGAGGTCAAAAGTGCGATTAAAGTTGGTGGCGTGAATAGTGACGAATTTGGGGATAATTATCTCCAACTTTTTTCAAGACTCCAAGAGATAATTATCAGCTCAAATACAATCAATCAGGGAGAGTCCCATCTAATCCAAATACCCTAACCCTAATCCTATAAATAGAACCCTTGGATTCTTCATTTTTGACACAGAGAGTTGTAGAGAGAATTCTAGAGAGAACTTTAGTGATAGTTTTTGGTTCCTTATTGAGGGCCAATAGTTATTTTGTGAGTGGAATTTATGTCAAGAATATTTGTGACACATCAATTATAAGTTTGTTTATTTAATAAAATTGAGTATTCATTCTTGCAATTTTTTTATGTCTATAATTATGCTAGCCTAATTTCCTCTCTAGGGCTAGGTGAAATTTATCATCTGTGATTAATACTGTGCGTGATTTAATTTCGTCTTTATTTCCCGATATGTGCTAAACGTTTTAAAAATTCAGTATTCATTTAAAACGACACGGGAGTGCGTTTTAAACCTTCGGCATTATTTGAAAAAAATCATTTTTATATTTTAAGTATGAGTACTTTTTGATGGGTTATACTTTTATTAAATTGATTGATAGCTCATGCTTAAAGACTATATTTTGAAATTTAAAAGTGAACTTTTTAAGGGAATAGGCATTTTAGGCGTCTAAATTTAGAGACGTTAAATTTTATTTTGGACTTCTAACGTGTTATTTTTCCGAATTAAATACGACAAGAGTCAGTTTAATTTAAGTTATAAAATCGAGAATGACGAATTTAAATTATTGCACAGTGTTAGTTTAACGTGATAAATGGATCTAACGTCCTAGTTTTCACGCTACATTGATTATATCTCTCGTACTCCTATTTCCTGTTTGTGTTGCTTAGTTTAATATTACATCTCATCTCCAACCCAATTTCGTCTAGCTGGACAGTCACAATAATTTTTAACAAAATAAAAATTGATAAATCCTCTTGGGTTCGACCCGTACTTACACTCGCTATTCTATAATAGCCCGTACACTTGCGATATTTTATAAAATTGACAACAATAATCAATCTTAACAACTATTGGTTTAACAATCGATACAAGGTATCACATAACATTCATCCCTAAGTATTATTAGGAACCATTTACTCACTTTGCAATTTCATGTTCTATTAATTACATCCTTTCACCTTCATTACATCACATCATTTCATATTTTATTTCTATTCTAGCCAATCGGCCTTATCAATATTGCATTTTAAACACGCATTAACTAATTATCTCTCTCTAATCACATTTATGCCATATTTATCTCATTAACTTTATTTTAATAGACTAGCCTCTCTCGTGGCCCCAAACATATCATCGTATATGCCACATTACATTTTTATTCATCGACCTCTTCCATGACCTTGAACTTCACAAAGTATAAAAGAATTACGATTCCATAAATATTTACAACTACATTTAACATACATACCGTATATATCTCATTCAACTACATTCAACATACATAATTACCTTGCCAGTTGGTCTAACTCATGACCCAACGCATACTCATAATCCATATCCATTTAAACCATTACTATCGTTAGAGAGTCTAGGTCCTGTATATACGATATATCTATAGCCAGTCGACACTAGACCCATACCAATAGCAACATAAATTCATCGATAACCGTCAAACTAGTTGGTCAGTATAGGCCCTGCACATACAATAAATCCAGAGCCACTCGACACTATACCCCGTACCTACCGAGATTTCCAACATAAATTTCTACAAGAACTTAAACATCCTAAACTCCCAACCTGAAACTTCCCTAAACTCCATGCATGGGACATCTCAAAAATGAAATCCAAATAAGGACCCCTCATGATACACTTCTGACTAGGTTGGGTTCTCATCAAGACTCTAAAATAATAATATATCAAATAAATAACTGCTTAAAAACCACTACTCAGCTTATACCTCCTAAAATCCTAACTCCTACCTTTCTATATACTATATGCGTAGGATGTTTCATAAATGAAATCCAAATGAGGAACCCCCCTGATACACTTTAGTCTATATTGGCTAGCAATCGAGAAAAAATTAAATACTAACCTTACATTTTACGTACTAAGGCATATAAATTTACTCATCAATCACATATTATACTAACACCATAAAATATCCACTTCATTATTATTCCCCTTATTTACTTTCAATGCATTTCACATATTCTAACATCTCATCATTCACAAATAAGCAATACTCATTAACTACACATCTCAATGACCACTTACCTATAACTTATAACCTAACTACTAAGTTTACATATAATAATAATTAATCCTAACTCCCAACTCAAATCTTTTCTAGATTCTGTGAGTAAGACGTCTCATAAATAAAATCCAAACACGACCCCCCCTTCCGATACACTTATGTATACATTAGTTAGTACTCCAGAGTGGACAAATGCTAGACATAACCTTCTATATACATTACCTTAACTCTGATCAATTCATTTCGTACCTTTCACATGAAAACCATAGGCACTTACAGGTTCCAGTCCTCAAACTTTGCTTCCTTATTTGATGGTTGTTTCGTACGTTGTTAGTTGGTTGGCCCATCTCCCATAAATTCTGCGATGAAATTGGCTAAGATCTTCCCCTTAATCGCTTTTCTTGGCTGAAAGTGAATATCGAACCTTTGGAGTTCGATCACGGAGTGGTCTTCAAAATCATGCTTAAGATTCCTAAAGGCAACTACTAGAGCATAAGCTAACTTATACAATGGAAAGTAGCATTGCTTTTCATTAAAAGTGTCTTGATGGCGTAATATACAGGGCATTGTCTTCCCTCCCTCTCGCATACTAAGGTTGAGCTGACTACGTGATTTAACACTACAAGGTAGAGGTACATAGGATCTCCTTCATCGGGGATTTCCAGTAAGGGTGGGTTTCTAAGATAGGACTTGATATTTTCTAAGGTTTTTTATAGTCTTTATTCTAGGTGAGGCCCTTATCCTTCTTGAGGAACTGAAAGAATGGTCGGTAACGCTCCGATGACTTGGAGATGAAGCGATTGAGTGCTGTGAGAATCCTAGTAAGATTATGAATATCACACAATGTCTTCGATAACTGTACCCTATTGATAGAATCAATTTGGTACGAATTGACCTCAATTCCCCTCTTGCTGACCAGGTAACCTAGAAACATTTCTGACTGGACACCGAATGAGCATTTTCTCACATTGAGCTTCGTCTAGAATTTCTTAAGGATTTTAAAGGTGTTGGTTAGGTCTCTGAGGTGGTCGCTCGTATGTTTTCTCTTGATAAACATGTCATAGATATAGACCTCCATAATATCTCCCATCTGCTGCTTGAACATTTTAGTGACCAACTTCTGATAGGTGGCCACTGCATTCTTAAGTCCAAATGGCATGACCTTGTAGTTGTATATCCCTATTGGGGTGATGAATGGCATCTTGTCCTAGTCAGGGCCGAACAACGAGATCTGGTAGTACCCCGAATAGGCATACAAGTAGCTCATTCGTTCATGTACTGTCGTGGTGTCCACCAGCTGATCAATCTTCAGCAGAGGGAAACTATCTCTCGGGCATGCTCTGTTGAGGTTAGTGAAGTTAATGCAAACTCTTCAGTTGTTGTTACTCTTTCGCACCACCACTGGATTTTAAATACACTTAGGGAATTGAACTTCCCTAATGGACCCTGCGTCCAAAAGCTTTCCTACTTTATTCTACATTGCTTTAGCCTTTTCTAGGGTTGTTCAGTGCACCTTTTAAGTGATTTGCTTGAAAGTTGGGTCCACATGAAGGTGGTGATAGGCTACCTCGGGATCAATCCCTGGCAAGTCATAGGGATTTCAAGTGAATATGTCCAAGTTTTTCGTCACAAATGTTATCATCTCCTTCTTTTCTTGATCGACAAGTGTTGTCCCAATAAAAAACTTTCTCTACGACAGGTTATCATCAACATTAACCTCCTCCATGCTTTTGATGACCTTGTCAAAGGGGAGGATCCTGGTCTCCTCCACCCCTGGTCGATCATATTGTAGTTGTTATTTTCCCATCTTGGGCTTCCTCCAAGACAAATTCTTTTTCCTTCTTACGTTCTTTTCGGGGTCGAATGGCAGCGATGAATCACTTTCTGGCAGTGGTTTGGTTTCCACGAATCTCCACTACTCCCTGATCAGTAACGTATTTTATATTTTGGTGGTAGGTCGATGACACAACCTTCATAACGTGAAGCCACCCTCTACCCAGAATGTCATGGTAGGTAGAATCAATGTCTACTACTAGGAACTCAATCATCTTTGAAATATTTCCTGCCCTCACTAGCAGTACTATCCTCCCCAACAATATTGTGATCTTCCCCGTGAATCCAATCAATAGAATAGTTGCCTCCTTGAGGTCAGCTAGGTTGAGTTGCAACTTATGAAAGATCTACGGGTACATTACCTCAGATGAACTCCCTTGATCTACCAAAAGCTTATCGATGTCCCAATTTATAATCCTAAAGGTCATTATGAGGGCATCGTGATGAGGTGTCCTTACCCCAATCAGGTCTTCCTCCGTGAAGATGATATGATTATTATAGTCTATGTTCTCTAATCGCCAAAAAATTTTGGTCTAGTTCTTTACGAGGTCAATCTGGGAGGCCTCCATGATGGTCGTTACCTTCTTCAGTTCTATGCAAATAACGTTTCTTTGGATCTTCTTGAGGTCAGAGTCTTCATAGATTATCGAGAACTTTTGTCCCATGTCATCGTCAAGGACGTTGTCCAGCTTTTAGTCGCCATTAGCTATGACCTTTCCAATCTTCCTATATATGTACTTAATCAGATGCCCAGCCTAGGCCAACTCCTCTAAATGAGATTTCAAGTATTTTTATCTCTCTGTCCGGTGGTCACCTTCCTTTTGGAATGCGCATTACAGCGCATTATTCCTCTTCGTAAGGTATCGACCTATCTTCTTGGGCCACTTTAGAAATGGTAGGTATTCAATCTTTCCCAGGATCTTGTTGATCGGTTCCTTAAAGATTGTATTAATAACCTAAAAGGCCTTTGAAGGGTCAGCCTTGTTCCTATTTTTTGAACCGTTCTCCCCTCGTTCTTGTTCCCTTTCTTGGGAGTGTCATACTTTTCTCCTCCCTTGTTATCTTTGATATGACCAGTTTTCCCAGGACTAGCGTGAACCACATCCTCAATATTGGCGTATATTTTAATACGTGCCATGAGGTCGTCAATAGTGTTAGCCTTATTTTTGGTGGAGGACTAGTGCGGCATAGATATGGTCGACAGACCAATCTTAAAGGATGCCATGATAACCTGCTATGAGCACTCTTCCACTTCGTTAAAAATTTCCCAACATCGCTTGGCATAATTGTGAAGATTATCTTGTGGCTTCTTTTCCATCGTGAGTAGTGATTCCATCCTTTTCGGGTGGGAATTTCTAGTTATGAAGTGAGTAGTGAATGCCTCAACGAGGGCCTTGAAGCTCTTGGAAAATCTGTGTGGTAGTCTCTCAAACCACTTATGAACTACATCGTTTAGGATAAAAGGGAAAATATGACATATGAGGGAGTCATTATGGATCTATAGGGTCATCGCCTACCTGTATTTCTTGACATGGTATCTGTCAATTTTTCCATCGTAGGTCTTAAACCTCGAAACCACAAACTTGTTTGGGGGTTCTTCTTTTTTAATCTCCCTTGAAAAAGGGAATTTCATATGTGTGTTGAGAGCTCTCATGGAAAACTCTTTAATATACCTGGCACCTCGGTTGGTTGGGTGTTGATTCATCTCTCTTCAGACCAAGATCTGTATATCATCTCTCTGATAATCATCATCTCTGTGATATCTTTCGGATCGGCCACGCTCTGATCGTTCCCAATTATGCTTGCAACTCCTCCCACGACTGCGAGTCTTGCTCTCCTAAGGATTGGGAATTCACTCACGATTTTTTCGGTTTTCTTCACGAAGATCTCTCTCCATTTATTCTAGTCGCCTCTTGAGGCGAGAATTCTCTTTCATTTGGAGGCATGTCGCATCCTCCTTCTCCTGAAGCCTAGCTTCATATGCATCGACCAACCTAGATATATGTGTAGACCTAGGAGGTCCATGACTTTCTTCAGAACGCTATCTTTGCTAACAAAACCTTGGATTTTTCTCTCGGAGAACTTTAGACCTAACCCTAGGGGGAATGTGATCATCCTGGACGTCGTCGATCTGAGGTAGGTTGCTACTGTGATGAGATGTCGTGGCACTTCCTTCTAGTGGTTGCTTTCCTAGGAAAAGAGAGAATCGTTTCCCACAGACAACGCTAATTGTGAGTGAAAAATTATCACAATGAATATTTTTTAGGAAAGAAGTAAATAAAAAAGGAATATAAAATAATCACACGCACAACACAGAATATACGTGGTTCGGTAACTTGCCTACGTCCACGGAGAGGTCACTGTTTTTATTAAGTTTCTCTCAAATGTTCAAAGTTGCATAACTTTGACCCGGGGTGAGGGGTTTTACATTTATAGTAGTGTTCAGATGTTGAGTTGAATACGTGACTCTCCCTGCTTGAGTGTAGATCGTAAAGTGTCCCTGAATATATCCTTGAGATTATTGGTAACCTGATTAAAGCTTATCATAATGTATTTAAGCGCATGTCAAATACATGAATGTAATTCTCTGTTGGAGGTGGGACAGACAACCCTGTACTATAGTGGGTTGTTCGTCCATCTCCGTAAATGGGCCTAATGAATAATTTAGTCCCCACATAACCCATGATCAAGACATGTAAAACATTGAATTTAATCCACAAAGGCAAGTAGTTACTTGCTTTAAGTTGCATTTACACGTAGTTAATCACTTTCATGATTAGAGATAATAGTATGAGATTTAAAGTATTAAAGATTGAAACTTTAGGTGATGTATGTAGAGATTTAGATGATAAGGGAACGCATATTTAATTTGATTATTAGTTGGGATTAAGCATGTTAGAATTTCAAAATTTATTCTGGAATTAAAACGATAAGTATATAGAACGTTCATAGGAAAGGTCGAACTTCTAAAAATAAAATTAGGGGGAAATTCTAAGTTGAATTGAATTGATGTTTGATTTGTAATTCAAGGTTTTTGAGATAAGATTCATGGTTAATTAGGTGTTATAATGCTTATGGAATATTATTCATGTGTCAGGCCTTTTTCATGTTTGGGGGGGGGGGGGGGGGTTGGAACCTCCATTGGAGGGTTTGAAAGAGTAAAACATGAGGAAGAATATGACAGACAACCTAGAAAATCGAACCGGTTCACTAGGGGAGCAAACCAGTTCACTCAATCAAATCAATTTTGTCTGTCATGCAAATCGGTTATATTTTTTGGCCTACTCAGTTTTTGTTCGTGAATTAATTTGACTCGTTAGGGCTTGGGGAATGACCATAGGGGCTTTCTGGGTACTGTGGGGTTACTGAAGAAGTCTTTCCAGGGTTTGTTTTGTGTGATAAGCCAACGAATAAATGGGTTTGGATGAGGAGAACCGTGAATTCAAGTGAGTGAATATTTAAATAATTAATCGGGAAGTTAGTTCGAACTTCGAGATTGGGTGAATCGTGCGATATGGGATATGTCTACGAGTTCGTTACTTTATATATACATATTAAACTGACGTGTATATATATGTATGCGTGTATGTTAGTTGTTTATATTGAACATACCTACTAGGTAGTTCTATCGTAGGAGGTTGCGCATAGTGGGCAGTCCACCCTAGCATTGACCAACAGGTGTCAGATTGATTCATCGGGTCATAGGACTGTTGCATGTCCACTATCCATGTGTGAGATAGATATTGGTTTGGAGACCGGTTGGGTACAATGTGGTATGGTTTCAACCCCCGGACGTATGTCTATGATCGCCTCTATTCTATGTGTATATGTTTGGGTTCGGTGGTGAGATTCCGACCGAGTGGTTCAGTGTGATGTGTGATAAACATCCAAAATTGTCTATTTTATACCCCGAATAGAAGCATTTTAGTCACTTGTTTTAATTAAAATTGGCCTTATGTCGTATTTTATTATTTCTCAGGTCAATACGCAGTTACGGGATCAAATGTGCTAAATCAAGTTAATTGCAATACAATAGCATTTAAAAGAGTGCATCAAAGAAATTAAAGAGATCGTGGAGTCAGAAGTCCTATTTGAGCTTGCCAAGATCAGTTCCGATGCCCCAAACCCAGTTTTCAAACCAAACCTAAGCCTAAACTGAGCCCAGTCCATCACACGAGTCAGTGTGTGTTGAGTTTGTACCTTTATTATTTTTTTTAGATTTTTATTTTGAGTCGTTTTACTTTTAGGATTTATTTTAGATTTATCTAGAATTTTCTAGGATTCATTTTCTATTCTTACATCTCTTTATTCTGATTTTGATTTTTATTAGTTTGAAATCTTTATTCTATTTTATTAGTTCTCTTAGGATTAGTTTTTAGGAATTTATTTTTATAAGATTTTGTTTTTCTTTAGTTTTTAGTTTTAATTTATTTAGTTAGGATTTTTAGTTTTTATAGAGCTTTATTTTTTTATTATTTTATTTATCTATTTTTATTTTTGAGTCTCTTAGTAATGGATTAGAATTTTATTTTTAGAGTTTAATTTTTTAATTTAGTCTAGTTTTATTTTTTTTAGGTTGTGTATTATTTTTAAGGGTCACAAACCAACACACACCAAAAAACACATAACTCCCCTCACCTACACCCTAACTTCCATACACACACACATAACCATACCCACACCATCTTCTTCCCCAACACCTTTCTCTCTCTCCTCTCACCTCCATAACCAAATCCAACCCAACCTCCATCACCACCCTTATATCCCCACCTTAACAACCCATTACCCGTTTCTCCATTCTACCCCATAACCCGATTTCCATACTATTGCTTGCCACAACACGGTGTATCTCCGATCCTGAACCAAAATCAAAATTCCAACGGTTGTCCCATTTCGATCCTATACCCGGCATCCCACCCGGTGACCTCTACAACCCGATCCCCCCTGCCATGATCCACCTTGGCTCTGACCCATCTCCGGCCATAAAAAGAAAAAAACCCAATTTGTCGACTAGTGACCCAACTCCTGCTCGGACCTTCCAAGCCGTAATTCCAAACCCAACTAACATTACCCCAAACCCGATTTCCAAGCTTCAACCCATTGTCTACCTATAAACCGACTAACCCGAAATTCCACCTACCATTATCTCCACCAAAATAGGAACCCAACTTGCCAAGTCTTCAACATCTTTGACATAGCCTTTGAATATCCCACAAAAATCTCACCAACAAAAAGAATCGTGGGTTATAACAAAGGGTGAAGGTTGACTCATAAAAGGGGACTCTCATAAGACTCTCAACAGAGAATACGAGAGAGGGACTGGAAAAGAGAGACACATTGTGTATATTATGTACATAGTAGGTACATAGAAAAAATTCCAAAAAAATACAAAAAAAATATTTTAGCATTAGAATAATTTTAGGTTTAGTTTTTTTTTATGTAATCAAGTGTTGGATTTGTGAAAACATTGGGACACACGTGCATGAACGCGATTCAAGGAATCAATTCAAAGGGAGACATTTGTGTATTGTATTTCTTGCTCTACTCTTTAATTTATTGTTCCATGTTTGTGACTGTGATTAATAATTTCATTATGCTTGGCTAGTCATCCTGTTCAAGGGGTGGGATACACTGCGTAGGATATTAATTTAATTATTAATTTCAATAATGCTATATTTCTAGGAAAATTAATTTTTGGCTGCCACCAATTAATTTATGTAACGAGAGTTAGTAAATTAATTGTACAAATTAATGTTTCAATTTAGGGATCGAACTAGAGATAGGTTTTTTCGAAATTTGAATATTAATTGTGTGTTGAAATTTGAGAATTCATACTGTTTTTGTTAAATTGATCCTAACGGGTAATTTTGTTGAACACGGAATAGTTCTTAATTTTTTATCGTGTGACATTTTTAAATTAGTTTTCTGAAAAAGATATTATTAAATTTATAATTGTAACGAGAGTTAGATTATCGATTTAATATTATCTCGAAATATTTCAAATTAATAAATTGAGAAATTAAAATAATTGATAATGCGGTGTAATCCCATCTCTTGACATTCTCACATTTTTCACACTCGATTGCACATTATTTTCCTTATTTAGTCATTTCATAATTTTTAGCATCGATTAGTTAATTATCCCTTGACATGGTTTAAAAAAAAAAAAAAATTGCAAGTATTCACATTAATTGTTTCACCTTGAAAGTTGGATTGATACCCATACTTACCGCAATACAAGTTGTTTTAAACAAGTTTTGTAGGCACCTAAGGAAATTTTTGAGATTGGCTTTTGAAGACAACGACCATACGCCAAAAACTACTTATCAAATGGCGCCATTGCCAGGGATCGAACCCGGGTCACCCGCGTGTGAGGTGGGAATACTTATCACTATACTTATCAAATGGCGTCGTTGCCGCTTTCTTGACGTGGAGACAAATTGAAGACTTGTAATTTTATTTTATTTAGTTGTAATTATTATTCCTCCTCCCTCCTCATTAGACTGGTTGTATAAGTTTTTTGAAGCTTTGTATTTATTTGGGTGCATTTTGACACCAATTTATTCTAATAATCATTCGTAAAAACAAAAAGCGAAAAGGGAAACCGGACAAGGTAGAGAGAGGGCGTCCAAAGGCGAGGATTTGGAAGCCTTTCTACTTTGGGTCGGTAGGACTCCCGACGACGACTGAGATAGGCGAGATCTCCCCCGATCGACTCAACTCGGTCTTCAGCCCACATGTGTAAAAGCCGTGGGAGGTAATTTCTTTATCACTCGCGAATCTTTTGCTAGCGAGTTCAATTTTTGTGTAATTATTTGCTCCTGTGTGCTTTTAATTTCTGCATCGCACTTTAATTTAATAGTTTGATGAATTAATTTACCTAAGACCTAGACCCGGTCATTGAAATGAGAAGGAATTTCATCACCCGACTCACTCGCTATCCAATGTGTGCTACCCTAGCTATCATTAAATTTAAAATCAATCAACTAGCTAGCCCCATAGGAACACATTTTTGCAACAGATGATCACAAAGATAAATTCCGTGATTTTTATCACCCGGGAACTTAATTAAAATTTGACTACCCCTTTCACTAATTTTGAAGATAATAATTGGCTACGTGCTCGTTAGGATTTTTTTCTTGACTCGTTTGTGTCCAATTAAATTCTTTAGGTAGTCGATTATAATTAGTTCGTCCAAATAACGTGTCCATTTTCTCCCCTTTTTCGAAAAATCCCAGAAATATTTTCCTTCTTTTTTAAAAAAAAAATATTTTCAAAAATCCCAAAATGATTTTCTTTTTTTCCATAATTAAAATGCCAAAAATATTTTCCCTTTCTTATTTTCAAAAATCACAAAAAGATTTTCTTTTCTTTTGAAACATATTTAGAAACCCAAAAATATTTCTCTCCTCATGGCCGAAGAACGTCCTTTACGGGAGTACTTTGGTCATTTTCCATTGTTTGATGCTAAGCCCGATTCGAACCTCTATTCATTAATTCATGGCTTTAACTCTCAAACGCTGACCCTTGATACTCGTATGTCATCCACGCCCACATCTTCTACTCCGCCGCCTCCGGTGACGAGTGTCAACCCATCCCATGCTTCGTCGTGCACACACTGCTTTCTTATTAATCACTTATCCCATAAGTGTCCATTTATATTCTCTCCAGCTGAACCCACCATGGAACATGTGTCTCCATATTACACTGTTTCGGAACCACCCTCGACGAATTTTCACGACATATCCAATGTCGAAGGGTATGGGTACCCAAGCTATTCATGGAGGCCTGATCACCCTTCCATGTAATATGAATCCCAATGCCATGTTATGGATCCTTACGATTTCCGACAGTCGTCATCGCCACCTCATGCACCTCATACCTATCAGTCCCCTTACTATGCTCCTCGTGCTGATCAACCTTTTGTCTCTCACGGAGATTCTTCTTTCATGTATGGCCAACTTGACCCCATTACCCACACTTCATATGACATTCTCCTCATCCTAGTGTCTATAGCGAGTTGTGTCCACCTCCACCACTACCTCCACTCGCCGACATTTCACCACCACCTTGCACATCCAATCTTGAGACCTTCTTGCACAAGTTTTTCCTCGAACACGAGCACACTCTTAAATCTTAAAATGAAGCCCTTCAACGACTTGAACAACGATTAAATGAATTTGAGCATGCAAATGAGTCGGATTTCACCCCAAGTCAACCCATTATTGGACCCGCATGGAACGATGATGTGTCATCTTGTGCCAATGATTTTGAGTGTGACCAACCCTATTATCCTAAGAATCTCGAAGTTGAGACCTTTCTGTGGTTCGGACCCCAAGTTGACAATTATGTTAACCTATCCACTAACTATGAGACTGATCCCATTGCGCCCTATCCTCTCGAACCCACCATTGAGGTTCGCTTTTCCCTTTCCACAACTTCCCTATTTATGCTCGAGTCTACACCTTTTGATCCTTTTATGTGTGTCCTTGAGGCAACACTTCCTTATAAGTTAGCTCCGGCTACAAGTGCTTCCCACTGTCGTGAGATTGAATCCGAGATGGTTTATATCGCTCTGGATATGGATCCTGTCCCACCATGCTTGGCTCCCGCTGAGTCAGCTAATAATGTTAATTCATCTCTCTCGGATTTGATGCCTCGTTATATTTTTCCACCACTTCCGAGGGTGACTTTCAGGTGGATAAGTTGATCACTCCCTCGTTCACTTTCACACCTCCTCCTACGAGTGCCCTTGAGGATCAATCTGAGCCTTATGAGGAGTGTGTTTCTCCTACTCATGAGTTCGATCATCTTCCCCCACCATTTATCCCACCCGACCCACCTATGTCCATACCACCCCACCATTTGATTCAGACCTTGTTATTGCACCTCACCTGTTCACATCTACGCATTTAGGTCCTCACCTACACCCACCCTCCACCCTAGTGCTCCGCGATCCCATTCGTGCACTTTTCATCGACCCCACCATCCATGTGAGTATTCATGATACTCTCCCCATATGTGACACCGAGCTTGTTACTCTATGCACACCACTTCCTTGTGGTGTTGATTTTTTTTCCATATACCGCTCCCTGGTATGTCACGGGGCAACCACTATCATCGTCCATTTATAGAATGGCCGTGCACTTTCTATGATTCCCACACCATCATTATTATCAAACCATTTTGCCTCCCCCAACCAATTGGAGCACCATTCTTATAGGGACCTTATTGCCCTCACCTTTAGTCTTAATAAGGCCCGTGATCGATGCTTATTCTCCCTTGCCTTTCTCAACCTTACCATAATACCCACCCACCCATGGTTCATCGATGCTTTACATCGAGTGAAGCACTTTTCTATACAAGTGCATTGACCTCTTTTAGCCTTTATCCAACAAGACTGACACTTCAGTCTTGTTTGGAAGTGATTATCATCACCTGATTTTTTTGCCACCCCGTGCTTTCATAGTCTTTATCTTTAGGGTGAGATTGGTTCGGTCTGGCCGAAGACATTAAACTTAGCTCTCTCGGGAGGCAACCCGTCGTTCATTGTTTTTTATTATGAGTCTTATCCTGTTTGGGGGTGGTGTTTCACATCACCCAATGATTTTCACATGCTTTATAGACTTTTACGTATTTGTGTCGCATCTGTTCTTCAGGTTCCATCTCTTCTCCATCATGCGATACATTTTCATTAGCGATTCACTATGGTAATATCTTTCCTCCCTTGTGCTTCTCAATTTTTTATATATAGTTTTAAACATCGAGGATGATGTTCTCTTTTGTTTGGGGGTCGAAAATTTATCAAACTCCTACCACTTTTGAAAATTTTCAGTAACAAACCATTTTGAACTTTTTGTGCAGTTAAAAATAAATTTTTATGAATTGTTTATCATCCCTCTTTTAGAAATCTCGGAATACTTGTGTTTGACCCAAAAATTACGCTTTTAATCTAATATTAATTAATACCTCTTAAAACGTACGTGCACTATGAATTCCTAAACTCGACACTTTTACACTATCACGTTCACAATAAAAAGTTGAAGAGTAATTATATTCTCAAGAGAGCCTTAAAAGATCACTCACGGAGACTTAAAACTCGTGAGATTTTAGCTTTTCACCTTTTTGAGGGTTTTGACGTATCTCTGAGTCACAAGTTGACTCAACTTTCTTTGAGTACTACATTTAGTCGTTGCATGGTCTCATTATTTTTTTTCAAATTTGGTTTAATCACTGAGAATTACGTCATTTTCGAGTTGTAAGAGATATGTGTCTTGTAGTTTGTCCCGAGCACTAAACCGATTTTATTATACACTTACCATTTTTACCCTTCACTCCACCTATTATCATTCCATATTTTCCTTACCCATATATGTCCCAAATACCATCCATCATTGCCATTGTTTTTTTAGAAAAAGGGTGTTTGAAATTATTAATGTAAATTGTCTCCATTTGTGTTATGAAAAGAAAAATGTATTGCAATAAAAAAGAAAAAAAAATGAAAAAAATGAGCAGAAAAGAAAAAGAAAGCATACGATCAAAAATTCAAAAAATGAAGACATTAGTTATTCAAAGTTGTGTCACACTCTTCTCAAAACACTTCCATCATATCGTCCATCTTCTTCATTTTCCCTCATACCTTATATAAACCCCATTTTCACCCTTGGTAAAGTGTTCGGGCAAACGAGAAATCCATATGGTGAATAACTCGACATTCTCGACATAGTGATTAGCATTCCTTCATGAGATCAATTTTTTTTCATATATTCGTAGTTTTCTATAAAGTGTGTGAGACGTTTGAACTTGCTTACATGTACTCACCTCCTCACACACTAGAGAGATACACTCACCCAATTCTCAGAGAGTTCAATTCAGAGAGATATATCCAGTGAGAATTGAAGTCAAAGCGTTGATCCTATAGAAGCGATCTAAGAATAACTCTAATGATACTTAAGATTGTTTTACTCTAACACGTGCTGAGTTTTAGAAAAGATTACGCTTTTGGTATTAAGTAATTTTATATCTTATTTTGATAGTTGAATACAGTGTTCTTTGACATCCTTTTTAGTTGGGTTGTATAGCATTTCATCGTCAAAATAAGAAACTGCATCTTAATAAATTTTGAATTTTGTGGGTACATTCACTGCAAACCCTCATGAGACACCACTCGTCCTGTAGGGCAACCTATAGGTTTAAAGGCTTATTGCACTTGCTAAGTGCAACCGCCAGTGCCTGCGAAAGTGGCACACTTTTGGTTACTTATCTCTATTTTCTCTCTATTTTTGCTCGAGGACTAGCAATGTTGTGTTTGGGGGTGGTGTGATAACACCCAAAAGTGTCTATTTTATACCCCGAATAGAAGCATTTTAGTCACTCGTTTGAATTAAAATTGGTCTTATATTGTATTTTATTATTTCTCAGGTCAATACGCAGTTGCGGTATCAAATGTACTAAATCAAGTTAATTGCGACACAATAGCGGTTAAAAGAGTGCATCGAAGAAATTAAAGAGATCGTGAAGTCAGAAGTCCTATTTGAGCTTGACGAGATAGTTCTGATTCCCCGAACCCTATTTTCGAACCAAACCTAAGCCTAAACCGAGCCCAGTCCATCACCTGAGTCTGTGTGTGTTGAGTTTGTAACTTTATTATTTTTTTTTAGATTTTTATTTTGAGTCGTTTTATTTTTAGTATTTATTTTAGATTTATTTAGAATTTTCTAGGATTCATTTTCTATTCTTATATCTCTTTATTCTGATTTTGATTTTTATTAGTTTGTAATCTTTAGTTTATTTTATTATTTTTCTTAGGATTAGTTTTTAGGAATTTATTTTTATAAGATTTTATTTTTCTTTAGTTTTTAGTTTTAATTTATTTAGTTTGGATTTTTAGTTTTTAGTTTTTATAGAGTTTTCTTTTTTATTATTTTATTTATTTCTTTTTATTTTTGAGTCTCTTAGTAATGGATTAGAATTATATTTTTAGATTTTAATTTTTAATTTAGTCTAGTTTTATTTTTTTTAGCTAATGTATTTTTTAAGGGTCACAAACCAACACACACCAAAACACACATAACTCCCCTCACCCACACCCTAACTTCCATACACACATACACAATTTTACCCACACCATCTTCTTTCCCAACACATTTCTCTCTCTCCTCTCACCTCCATAACCAAATACAACCCAACCTCCATCACAACCCTTATACCCCCACCTTAACAACCCATTACTCGTTTCTCCATTTTACCACATAACCTGATTTCCATACCATTTTTGGCCACAACACGGTGTAGCTCCGATCCTGAACCAAAATTGAAATCACAACGGTTGTCCCATTTCAGTCCTATACCCGGTATCCCACTCGGTGACCTCTAAAACCCGATCCCCCTACCACGAGCCACCTTGGCTCTGACCCATTTCCTGCCATAAAAAGCAAAAACTCCAATCCGCCGGCGAGTGACCCAACTCCTGCCCGGACCTGCCAAGCCGAAATTCCAAACGCAACCAACATTACCCCAGACCCGATTTCAAAGCTTCAACCCATTGTCTACCAATAAAAAAACTAACCCGAAATTCCACCTACCATTATCTCCACCAAAATAGGAACCCAACTTGCCAAGCCTTCAACATCTTTGACCTAGCCTTTGAAGATCCCACAAAAATCTCACCAACAAAAAAAATCGTGGGTTATAAAAAAGGGTGAACGCTGACTTATAAAAGGGAACTCTCAACAGAGAAGACAAGAGAGGGACTGCAAAAGAGAGACACATTGTGTATATTATGTACATAGTAGCTACATAAAAAAATCCAAAGAAATTAGTTTAGCATTAGAATAATTTTTAGGTTTAGTTTTTTTTATGTAATCAAGTGCTGGATTTGTGAAAACATTGGGACACACGTGCATGAACGCGATTCAAGAAATCAATTCAAAGGGAGACTTTTGTGTATTTTATTTCTTGCGCTACTCTTTAATTTGTTGTTCCATGTTTGTGATTGTGATTAATTATTTCATTATGCTTGGCTACTCACCCTGTTCAAGGGGTGGGATTCACTGCATAGGATATTAATTTAATTTATTGATTTCATTAATGCTATATTTCTAGGAAAATTAATTTTGGACTGTCACCAATTAATTTAGATAACGAGAGTTAGTAAATTAATTGTACAAATTAATGTTTGAATTTAGGGATCGAACTAGAGATAGGTTTTTTCAAAATTTGAATATTAATTGTGTGTTGAAATTTGAGAATTCATAATGTTTTTGTTAAATTGATCCTAGCGGATAATTTTGTTGAACACGGTATAGTTCTTAATTTTTCATCGTGTGACATTTTTAAATTAGTTTTCTGAAAAAAATATTATTAAATTTATAATTGTAAAGAGAGTTAGATTATCGATTTAATATTATCTCGAAATATTTCAAATTAATAAATTGAGAAATTAAAATAATTGAAAATGCGGTGTAATCCCATCTCTTGACATTCTCATATTTTTCACACTCGATTGCATATTATTTTTCCCTATTTAGTCATTTCATAATTTTTAGCATTTATTAGTTAATTCTCCCTTGAAATTGTTTTAAAATAAATAAATAAAAAGATTTTAATAAAAAAAAATTTAAAATTGCAAGTATTCGCATTAATTGTTTCACCTTGGAAGTTGGCTTGATACCCATACTTACCACAATACGAGTTGTTTTAAACAAGTTTTGTAGGTACTCAAGGGAATTTTGAGATTGACTTTTGAAGATAACGACCATACATAAAAAGCCTTCTTATCAATGCATGATGCCTAGATCCTGGTCGCACACGAGGGATGCATTTTTCGAGGTCTCGGCTCCTCTGGGGATGTTGTTATATCTGTATAACGAATGATATATATGTATGTGTACGAGATGATATGTGTATCTATTTATAGCACGGAGATAACTATGTCATTATATTATGTGATTATCTATTTATAGCACGAGTGTAGTTATGTTATATTTGTTACGTGAACATCTATTTATAGCAAATGTCTCGCTACAACATTATTTACGAACATGTACCTAGAAAAGGTAGTTAGACTTGGCTAATAGAGAGTATTAGCAGAATTGGACTTAGATAGCAGTCATTTGTCCTAGTTAAACTAGGCAGTTTAATTGTGATAATAAAATGAAAACGTTAGGTGCGCATTGCAGTTGGGAGGTGATGTTTTATCTCATGTGACTGCGACCTGTTAATTATGAAAGTAATACACTACAAGTTTTAATCGATTTAAAACAATCATCTACTTGCAAAATATTTTATACTTTCAGGCTTTGACCAGCGAACAATCATTTTTTCTTTTAAAACTCCAAGTGTGGTGCAGCAGCAGCAGCCGTGACCGCAGGGATAGATCCAGTGTTACGGTTACAATAGTTGTGGACGCTACAGGACTTGATTTAGAGGCCTCCACTGATCCTATCTAGATAGGATCACTTCATTTCAGTTTTCACTTTGGTGTGTTGCCCGTATATAGATAGGGTTTTATATTAATGTTAGATATTTTATTTCAGTACTCAATTGTTATTCAGTTTTATGAAGTGGATGTTATTTATTGGTGATCGATAGTTTATTCGGTTCACACTTATAATTTATATGAGGATTATTCTATTTGTTTAGTTGTATATCTGGTTTTATTATGTCTTATGTTTTATTACTCGTTGCAACAGTGACGCTAAGGGTGAAATCATATTGGATTCCGATTTTATTTTGATAAAGGATTGATCACCTTGGATTAAAATAAGCGGGGTGTCACACGCACCATCACGGTCGACATCGCACGCACCCTTTAATGGAATCCCTCATAGTACTATCGTCACTCGAACTCACACATGCTATACATTTGACAATTAACACGAGAAGATATCCTACTCTTAAATGGAAATCTTGTCTTAATCATGAATTATTCAATTTATAGCTTTTATACCCAAAATTAGAAACCTAAAATTTACCTTATTAACATCTTTACACGAGTCAATTTACTCTAAAGGCCATCCTTGAATCTACTCCAATGACCAAAATCCATATAAACAAACCATAAGTAAAATTGCCAAAAACTTGGCAGCATCGATCGATCGATCGCCACAGATAAGCTAAAGCTCCCCCTTACGGGATTCATCTTCTCAAATTTCAAAAATCACATCACAAACCTCCATTAATGAGTTTAAATATTCATTTTAAGTTCTATAATAGATCCCAGCGTTTTTTTATGCATATGAACGAATTCATGTTATTTCTATGCATGTGAATGAATTCTTATGATATTCACATTAGTTCAGTTTTTTATTTCTAATTTTGTGTAGATTTATTCTTATATTTAAGCCAAATAAAGGGTTCAATATCATTTATAGGTATTTGGTCAACTAGGCACAAATAGGATACTAAACTATGTGGTGTGCATTATTATAAACTTAAAAATACAGGTTAACATGTCATTTAAATTATATAAATTTCACATGAAGTTAAAATTAGTATCAATTTCATGAGTCGTTTTAATGTGTCAAGTTAAAGAAGTACATAATTTTAAATTTAACGAAGAATGTCAAATTATAGTGTATTTTATCGATTTTAAAGTGTCGCATTGATGTGTCGTTAAATTATCATAAATTTAGCATTGCATAAAAATGACATCCAGTATGAGCCTAGGACAAATATCAAAGGACAAGCTGACACAGACTTCATTATTGAATTCACATATGAAGAGAAACCAACCGAGCATAATCCTACGAGTGAGAGTTCTGAACTTTTGGAAAAGGAAACTTCTATAGAAGGGAGCTCAGCTTTAGAGGAAACCGAGAAGATTTCTTCGAGAGCAGACTCCTTCAGGAGAGAGCTCAACTATGACCTTATCAAATCAGAATAAAGATATTCCAACATATTCGACGATTTGAAAAGATCTTTCCCCAACCAGGAGCATGTAAAAAAGTTGTTCAAACATGGAGAATTGACCGTGGGGGAATTAGAACAAGACCTTTCTAATTGGAAACTGTTTAGGGGTGGCTTGTCCTGCACCACGAGGAGTGTAGCAGTCCTGGTCATCACCACGTCAGAAGAGATAGACGTTGAACATTCCCTTCAATTTCAATTGGAAGCCTCCATCAATGAGGCTGAATATGAGGCTCTCATAGCAGGTTTTGTGTTGGTTTCGTCATTAGGTGCCGAGCCGATTTTAGCACACAATGATTCCCAACTTTTAGTCAATCAGTTGTTCGGGGTGTGTGGGGCTTGATAATAATCCATGATCAAGTACCTACCCACACAAAATGGTGGCAGACCAAATTTTAAGGAGTAAAATGCTCAGATTCCTGAGAATAGAAAATGCTCGAGCAGATGCACTTACCCATTTAGCATCGGCTACCAGGACAGAATTATGGAGGACTATCTGAGTAGAAGTTCTCACGCACCGCAACACTGATGAGGAGATGGTTAGATCATAAAAATAAATCTTGACCCATCATAGATGGATCTAATACGAGCTTACATAGAAAATGGCATTGTACCATCTAACCCCTAAGAGGCAAGGAAACTCCGTTACAAGGCAGCCATCTATGTGCTGAAAGGAGGAATTGTAAAAAAAAAAGGTATAACGTATCATTGCTACAATGTATTCATCTGTCCAAAGTGAATAACCTAATCAAAGAAGTACATAAAGGGTGTTGTGGAGAACATTCGGAAGGGAGGTCACTAGTAAAGCGTGTGGATACTCAAGGCTATTACTGGCCCACAATAAAGGAAGATTGCACGGACTATGCCAAAAAATCTGACAAATGCCAAAAATGTGCAAAGATCCATCGAACCCCATGAGCATCACTCATGTCGATCACTTCTCCTTGTTCTTTCGCAATTTGAGGTATATATTTGGTCATCCCTTTGCCGAAAATAAGAGGAAGGTTAAAATATTTAGTAGTTAGCATTCACCAAATGGGTGGGGGACGAGCTCTTTACAAAAATGCCATATGAGAGAGTTTTCCATTTCATCTGGAAGAACATTATCTATCGACATGGGATGACATACGCCTTCATCACGAACCATGGTACTCGATTTGACAACCAAGAGTTTGAGGATTAATGCACCCCCTCTAATATACAAAAGCTACATTCTGCACTAGGCCACCCGCAATGCAACAGATAAACTGAGGTTACTGATAAAACTCTGCTAGATGGAATGAAGAAGAGATTAGATACCGTGAATGGGAACTAGATTAACGAGATGTAGAGTGTCCTTTGGGCTTATATGATGACCCCTATGACTGCGACAAGTGTGACTCCCAACATGCTAGCCTTTAGCACAAAAATGGTGGTTCCAACCAAAATCAGCCTTCCTAGCCATAGAGTCCTCAATTTTAACTCATTGCGAAGTTACCTAATGAGAAGGTTAGACCTTTATCTATTAGAATAAGTGAGGGTAAATTGCATTAAAGGTATCTACATACCAGTAAAGAGTTGGACGATTCTATAATCAAAGAGTAAAGCCAGTAGTCCAAAAGAGGGAGGTTATGTGCTAAAACGATAATCTATAAAGGAAACAAACTGGAACGCAATTATCACGGTCCCTATCATATTTCCAGGATTATCTAGCCATGAACTTACAGGATTGAGACCCTGGAAGGGGAGAAGTTCAAAAATTCGTGGAATGCAGAGAACTTAAGAAAGTATTATCACTGATGTAATCGCAAAGTTTTTATATAGTGTGTAATTTTCATTTCCTATAAATAAAAGTTTCATTGCGATTCTTCCATCACTCCTTTTATTTATTTATTTTGCGGGCACATGATATATACATATCAATTTTCATAACCAACATTAAACCTCATGTACAATCTCATCGCAAGACAGATTGGGAACAAGAGGGATTAAAATAATATAAACTTCATGTATGACTTCGTTGAACAAATAAATCACGAGCAAGAAGTTAAGATTCATGTACGATCTCATCTTAAGACAGATTGTGAACAAGAAGCAACCCTACCAAGTAAAGGGAATCCATGCTTTATAGATGATAAAGATCTGGCCATAATCCAATGCAAGGATAACTCCCAATAAACTTTGGTCAACTAAGGTAGTCAGTGTTGACATGTAATCTTTAGTAAGATGGCACAAACACTGGTTGAATTTAAAATGAGACAAATCTGGTTCGTTCAAAATTAGATTGATAATATGGCAGATCAGGTCAGCTGGTAACCGATCATACAATCTTAAGGCTAAAACTAGTAGCAAAACTGTTCCAAAAAATTATAGCGGTTATCTAAATGAAGTGACAAACATGAATAATATAATGTTAAGTATCCACAAGGCGCGCTTGTACAAAAAACTCTAAACGAAACACATTATGTCATTACCATGAGTTTTTTTGCACAAAAGAGGAGAAATTTATCAATTTGTTACATAGCATTCAAAAAGAAATCAGAAGGTTGGATATAAAAAAGCTTCACAAATAAAAGATGGCATATGTCGCAGGAGCGTCTTCATTGGCAACCACATGCATTCGAACATCTAGGGAAGCTAGAACAACATCAGGGGAAGTATTAATAGTAGGAAGATTCACTTCAGGGATAACCTGTTGGGAAAAAATTTCAACGTCTTTAGAAGGTGGTTCATCACCCTTTTCTTCGATTCTATATACCCATCCAGGAAAAAGCCTACACAATCAATATTGTAGTCAGTTGAAGACTTATACTTGGGCACACCCATGTCCTCAGTAATGGCCAAGATATCCTTATCCTGATAATGCTCTAGAGTAAGCCTAATATTTGTTTGATTATCCATCTATAGTGCCTGATTGGATGCAGCCGGGTCATCATTTCCCTTCTTTAGAGTCTTCTCCGTACTCTTAAGCTTGGTAGATTCGATAGTGGCTTTATCCTTGAGCTTGATATTTTCCTCATCAGCCTTGCTAAGAGCAACAGTCTTCTTTATTAATTGATCATCCCTCTCTTGAAGCTCATCGCATACCTTTTTGAGGTTGTCTGCTACTTGTTTTAGATCATTCTTTAACTTTTGGTTCTCCTCGGCCAACTCCTCAAATGCATAACTATTTGTTACAACCTTCTCTCTTAAAATAATTATATTGCATTAGTTTATGCTAATAAAAGAAGATAAATTAGTAACTGGGATAAACAAAAATAAAAAGAACATTTTATAACGGAACTCACCATGAACAACCTATGCAGTATCAACTTCCTTAAAGAATCGGGGTCATAACCCTCAAGAATTCAAAGTCCTTGCTATGGACATAACACCCAATCAAGTCAGTGGCACTGTTGGCATGGTGGAAGAGAGAATTTGGGTCGACAGAGACTTCAAAGGGTCACGTCTCACCTACAGCAGTTGCACTAGGATATATTGGTGCCTTGTCCTTAGACTTGGATAAAGAAGTAACAGTCTCTTCGACCTTCTTTTGAGCATTATGTTCGGCATGTATTTTCATATCATCGTCTTTCTTTGGTCCTCTACCCTCTTCCTCTCCGCTGCCAGCCTATTTTGGCGAGTTATTTCCATCGCCTTACAATCAACATTTTGTGGTGACATCCCAAATGTGGATTCTGAAGGTGGATTTGAGAAAGCAGAATAGGGAGCTGGGCAAGTGAATAAATTATAAATCTAATAAAAATACTATAAGAATGAGAAGAAAAAAGAAGACATGGCTACCTATACCATTTTTAGCCTCAACCTTAAAATCATCCTTTGTCTCTGGGTTTGTCTAAAACATTACTCCTTCCTCCAAAGGAACAACCACTTCTACTGGAGGAGTTCTGTCAAGAAGAGTATGATATCATGCAGCTACGAAC
This sequence comes from Sambucus nigra, assembly GCA_949130495.1. Taxonomy (NCBI): domain Eukaryota; kingdom Viridiplantae; phylum Streptophyta; class Magnoliopsida; order Dipsacales; family Adoxaceae; genus Sambucus; species Sambucus nigra. The sequence continues at coordinate 116,400,554 of OX422224.1, read as the reverse complement.
ATCTCAACAGAGAACATGTCCTCAAACTTTGGTGGCTTCTACACGCAATAGGCTTAGACCAGCTTCTGGATAGCACTAAGAAGACTTAGGTCCCTCCTAAGTGAAACAAATAAACAAAAGTATTAGAATATAACAGTTAAAGGCAGATCAAGGTATGCAATAGTATAAAAGATTACCTATTATGTTCAGCCCATTCCACTCATGGGGTACCCTACACGATATATTCTTCTCATTCCCCCTAAACTCCTATTCAACCTTTGCAAACACATGGTCTTTCCAACTATGATTACTGGTTTTTCCAACTCATGGTCTTTCCAACTATGATTACTGGTTTGAAAAACCTTGGCCATTATTACATTAGACCTCCTATGGCAAAAATAATAATATTTGGGGGCTTTGGCCTTATCTTTCAAGCCATGGATGTATCTTAAAATGTATCCGGTAAGATCGAACCCAATTTGGGGCCTCCAAAACATCGTGTCCCTCAAGATAGTCATATAAGCGTTGGGGGAAGATAAGTACGTGTCACACCATACCCATTAATAATGGATCTAATAATAGGGTGCAGAGGTAGGCGAATACCCACTTTAAAGGCCCAGAGAGGAAGTCATATCTCATCTGAGTTGGAGTTATCATATACCCTTCCCTCACTAGTGGGCAACCTACTCTGGATGCTAATAGGGATGCCATATTTTTCCCTAAGGTTATCCAATTTATCCTTAAGAATATCACTAGTGTGCCACCTCACATCAGTAGTGGAGGGGTCATAGGAATTCTAAGAATAGCGTGAATCAATCTCCTTTTCGTCCCTTCTTCGGTCGGTTCTTCTACAGCAGAAATAGAGACGATTGGCCCCACATTATAAGGCCTTCTCTATCTGACCTAACTTACTCAAAAGATAAATCAAAATTTAAACACCTATTCGGTAAATGAGCTACCTGCTCCTTGAACTTTAAAATCAAGACCCACTTGTAATGATTCAGTTGGTAATTGGGTAGAACCACTATAAGACATTTCCTTGGGGGTATAATTTGAATGCCTTGGCTCATCCTGTGGGCGAACAACTTACAGGGGTTATGGAAACCTCCTAGCAGTAATATTAGGGTAGGTCGATTCTAATTCGACCAAAATTTAAACAAATGTTGAACGTGAGGAGGATAGATCATTAAGATTGAACACAAGCTTTGGGGAAGACTGTCAGATCTTGGGGCTACCTAGATATAAAATAAGGGTATATGTTAAAAAATAAACCCTAAAAACGGTGAATCCCTAGGTCAACCAACTCAATGGCCATCTAAATGGTTAAACTCCCAATTATCAAACACCAAACACCAAATGACCCAAAAACAATAGAAGATTTAACAAGTTTTATTCACGAAATATCCTAAGAAGGGAGAACTACACCAAAAAATAGAGAGAAACTATGAATATGATAGAACTCGATAGCTCAAGAAGTGAATTTCTCTCTCTAGAGAAATACTGATAAGGTTTGAAGTGAAGTGGAGTACAAACGATGGAGATATCAAACTTTTAAATACTTTGGTTTGGAATCAAAACGTCGCGTGTCATAAATGACATTTTCTCTTAAAATCCAACCAACGGTATAGGTTCACTGCACCTGCACACGCGTGCACAATGATTAGCCCGGATGCCAGTCCTAACCATCTGACAGGTGTCACTTTGTTAAAAAATCGTTCAAGTCAATCTGCTTAGCACGAGCTGAGAAGAAATTAAGACGACCAGATCCATCTGGGTCAACCCTAGATAAATACTTTATCTATATATTCCACCTAGTAACAACTATAAAATGTCCTCAATCCATAAAAGCGGCTATAAGTTCCAATCAATAATAAATTCTTGGGGAATTTCTTATAACATAAATATAAAACACCACACGGACAACTCTGTGGATGACACGTACCCTTCTTAAAGGCAAATAAAGAGGTTATCTTCTTAGCTACATTCTAGTCATCCAGTGAAAATTTAGTCGGCTCAGTTATTATTGTGCTTAGCCTTGCCTTATTAGATATCAAGTTATTGTTAACTCAGACTTGGGTAACATCATTAATTAATTCTATCGTTGCCTACTTTGCTCCATCTTGCATACGTGGAGGAATATCAATAGTCATGAGTACCCTACCTGTGCACGTGAGAAATTACACCATATTCCTCCCATATTATGTTGTAACAAACTAATCATTATCTATCCCACTAAGTGTAAAAGGTGTAATTGTCTGACCTATAAAGTCACTCCACTTGCCCTTTAATATGCTCTCTCTAATAACTAACTACAAATAGCACTGAATCCCACGTTATAAGGGATCCAAAATCATTCCATTAACCTCTATAGGCAAACACTAGAGAGAGGCAAACTAAAACTTGTATTCTCAACTTTTGTGGCAATTACCTAGTAGTAAATAAAACACCATCATTGCACCTGTGAAAGTAGGCACCACATTGGATCGAACCACGCAAATCTCTGCCTTCTTTCTTTGTATCTCATCTCATTCTCTCTCCCCCAATTTTGTATCCCTATAGAACAATCTCTCTATTTATTATGGTTTATTATTCAAATTTTCCTAGCTAAGACAGTTAATTCACAAACCAATTTTAGACGATAACAATAACCCTACACAATTGAGTTAAATAAATGAATACAAACCCTACACAATCGGGTTAAACATAATTCCTTTTTAATTATTAATCGATACATGCGTTAACTATAATCAGTCATACATCATATTAGCCTGAATACTAAGGGCCATGAGGTCTAAGTGTATTCTCACACCTACTATCCATAAAATGATTCCTAACAAATGTTACCCTACTCGGTGGGTTATAAATGGTTTATAGAATATCATGAGTCCAATACACCCTCTAAGCGGCCCTCGAGTATCATTAAAATCTCATTTCTAGACTCGAAATTCAAGGTTCCCTGATTAGTTATCACTCCCTACCTACACTTCCCATAACATTCTAAATCACCTGCCACCCTACTAGTTGGGTTAAATATATGGTTTCTTTTGTTTAATCTTATTAAAAATATTTGACATTAACTAGTCATATAGATTTATCTCAAACCCTAATATTCATAAGTATATGTATTGGAATACAAATCTACTTTCCACGTATGTATTTTAAATCAACAACCCCCCTACTTAATGGGTTACATATACCTTCTCATTAAATCTATAATTTTCCTAATCGGAATATCTTAACAATCATTCTAAATCTAATCCAAATCCCAAGGATTTAAATATCTATCTACCCTCAAACCCAATGTTTATATACCTAGAAGAATATATCTTAAATTCCCTAAAAGGAACCTATTTCATAATTTAAGTTACAAGTCAACTAAGCTAAACATATCTAAAAACAAACTAGGCCAAATTAGTGAAGGGAAACAATTCCTAAAAAAGGGGAATCATTATACCCTTAGTCAATAACCCAAAATCATGAAGGGAATTGATTCCCATAATTAGGAATCGATTATGCCCTTTGTAGCTCGACAACTTTATCTCAACCTCGTTTATAGTGGCTTTAACCCCACTCAAACCAACTTAAAGCCTATAAAATGCAACAAAAAAACTCTCCTACAACCATGTATTAAACATATTGATGTTTAAAACATATTTCTACAAGATTTAAAGGGATTCTAACAAGTATTAATGTTCAATTTCAAGATTAAGTCCATTTAACTTAATTCGTCTTCTTCAAGTGAAAGATTTTAAATAGCCTATGAATTATAATCAAATAGCATAATAAACTTAAGTATTTTCCATATTTCAACATGTAGGTATTCATATCTAATGTGTATAAGTTCTGAATACAAAAATTCATGATTCAAATCAAAGATTAATCATAAAAATAACACTAGTTCTTCAAAATAAGATTAGGACTTAATTATGTAGTTAATCTACTAAACAATTATGGTATAATTTAACTAACATCAAATTCAATGGATTAAACTTAGATTCTAATGAATTACTTCTATTATAACACAAACATAATAAATATTCCTAATCAAAGTAAACTTGCTTATGACAAATTATATTAACTTAATTATCTCATTAATTAGTATATTAGGTGGTATGAGTCAAATTAATTCAAATCTATATATTAATTTACTCGATATTATAAGAAACTACTTCAAAATTAGTTAGACCTAATACTGAGGGGATAACCCATAGAAGAAAACCCTCGACACCCAGCCCCTCATTATTTCATTGTCACCCATAATACTAAGTCACTTGCAAATATTTAATTAATGGTTTACTGTTAATTATGTTCGATTTCAAAAATGGATATAAAATAATGACATCACATGTCACAGTAAGCACACATAATTATTTTTCATAGTTAAATAATGCATAAAAAAGATGGGGTATTACAAAATACTTGTCTACAATTTGAGTAAAATTACCGATGGTCCTAAGACAAGATATACCATCAAAGAGAGGAATTATTTGGCGTTAGTATTTATAGATCAAAATCAAAGACATTACATTTTATCTTTCATTATCCACATAGTGAGAAGATGTGATCCAATCAAATTATTCTAGCTCAGAAAGTTTTGATTAGGAGAGCAACAAGGTGGTTCCTCATCCTCTTTAACTTTGATATTAAGTGTGTAGTTCCTCAAGTAATCAAGAGACAAGATTATGTAGATCTTTTATTCATATTACCTTCACAAATATTCAAACCACCTCATGAAGATATAACAGGTGATGATTTATAAGCCAATGTTTGTGAGGTAGGTTTGGAAGAGTGGTCTATGCAATTTAATGGTTCTACAACTAAAGGTAAAAGTGGATTAGGAGATATATCAACCAGAAGGAAGGATTAAATAGTTTTTCCTTTAAAATGTATTTTCCTTATTTAACTAATGAGTCAAAGTATGAGTCACTCAATTTAGGGTTGCTCGGAGCCCTACAAAGAGGCATATGGTCCTTCTACATCAAAGGGGACTCCAACCTTATTGTTAAACAGGTGAATGGTGAATATGTATTGAAGAACCTCAGTCTAGAATGATTATCCAGACATTAATAGAGTAATTCCAAGAGGTCAATGTGGAGAGACATCCAAGAATGATGAACCTCCATGCAAATGACTATGCCATAATTGCACAAAAAGTGGTCGCGGATGATTAATCTACAATAATGGTTATCCATCAAAGACCAACACCATCATCTATGCTCCAAGTATTCCCTAATTATGATGATTCAATTTGGGGTAAGATAAGTAGGAAGGTGGAGGAAAGATATCAAAAGAAAAAACTTATAGAGTTTACACAATATTTCCTTATTCAAGGAACTTTGTACTAAAACAATCTTGGGTCACACTATCTAGATGTACGAATTATGAGGAAGCACAAGAACGATTGAAGAAGACTTATGGTGAGCATTGTGAAACCAGTGATATTACCCATTATCCAAGATCCAAAGGGAGGGGTCTTTTTGGCTAATCAAGACGCAATAACAATACAAAGAGAATTTGCTGAGTGTCAAGATTTCATCAAACAAATTAAAATTAATTTCATGAAAGCTCAGACAGAATGGTTGCAACCCTACATTAACTTCATTAAAGAAGAAGCTTTACCAAGAAAAAATAAGATGCTATAGAAATAAGAATAACCCCAAGATTTTACTTACTGGCAGAAATGCTCTTTCAAATGGGTATTTACTGAGCCATTGTGAGGCATCACTGGATAGGAAGCAGAGGAAGTCCCCAATTAGTTTAATGACCCAGATAAAATTGGAGGCGAAAAATTATATGTTCAACTCATGAGACTTGGATATTATTGGCCAACAATGGAGAAAGACTCATTTAAGTTTGTTCGTTAATGCAAGCCCTGTTAACTTCATGATAACTTCCTCCACGCAACATCGATAACCTCATTCACTATCAATTCCCTATAATTTACAACTTAGGAATTTGACCTTGTGGGGAAAATCAATCCTTCCTTTAGAGGAAATATGGATTCTAGTGCCCACTGAGTGCGTTACTAAGTGGGTAGACGTAATACCATTTAAAAGGTCAATAGGAGGTGTGGTAAACAGTTCATTAGAAAATATATCACTGTTCAGTGTGGCATTCCCAAGGTTGTTCTATCATATTATGGAACTCTATTTATCAACAAATAGGTGACAATGCTAATGGACATACATTCGATCATCCAACACACTTTAACAATGGCTTACCAAAAAGGCAGTGGCCCAGTTGAGTCCACAAACAATATGTCGGTTAATATTTTAGCTAAGATGATATAAGACCTTTTTTGTGCGTGGGATCACAATATACAAAAGGTTATTTAGGCTAACCAAACAACTAAAAGTAAACTAACTGGCTACATACCATTTTTCTTAGTTTATGGAGTTGAGGTAATTCTTCTACTAGAACATAAAGAACCTTCTGCCAGATATTCCTTGCAAAGAATAATGCTTCTATAAAGTAGGAACTTTAAACTACATGAACATGGAGATAATTTCGAGAAGGAACTTCCATATCTACACGAAATAACTCTCCAGTGCCTATGAAAATCAATTAAAACCCAAAAAATTCATAGAAGATAACTTGGTTCTAAACGTTATCGTCAACCACATTAGAAGACTCCCTTTGCCAAACAAATTGGAAAATTGGAAAGGAATTCCGAGTTATTTAATCTCAAATATTAAATACATAGACCATTTGAAGTTGACAACAAATGGTTGAATATATATCATGTATGAGAGACACGTGTAAATTTTTATTTTTACTGTGAACTTAAAGTTTGTGAGGAAACACATGTAAAGTTTGTGTTATAGTTTATTATAAGTAGACAAGTATTTAATCAAAGTAATATAGTTCAACTACAAGTAGACAAATTCAAGAAAAAAAAAACTTATTTGTATTTCAATTGATAACATGCATATACAAAATTAGACTACCGCACAGAAATACATATGAACAAAGAAGAAAAATCTAGCCATTATCTTGCATAAATTCATTACAATACTTTGATGGTGACATATCTAGAAGGGGGTATCATATGCCAACTCACTTTCTTGCCAATTCACGTTGTTCATTGATACATGATCACTCTTACTACATTATTCAATTCCATCTGGTTCAGCATATCTTAATCAACATCCATCGCTTGAACAAGCACATCACCAACCTGATGTGCCACCTCTGGTGCTTGAGAAGGGTTATTTTCTCTCCGAGGCTATAAAATATAGAGAAAAAGAGTGATTCAAAAGTTTAAAAGATTTTTTTACCAAGCAGGTAAATCTAAAATTCTTAGCAAATAAGGAGCCGAGTCACCAAACATGTGTATTTTTATAGAAATCATACCCCAAGCAGGTGACACAATATATTTTTTTATTAACATTATGATAAGCACCCAAAAGTGTGCATTTAATACTCCGAATGGACGCATTTTGGTTGCTAATTCGCGGTAATTTGGGTATTATATGCTTAATTGTATACTGTGCAGGCTTGATCGCAGTTGCGTGTGAAAAGCGTTATTTCAAGGAAAATTGCATCAAGAATAGAGTTAAATACCGTGTCACGTACCTTACCCGAGCCTAAACCTAACCCGAGCCTCGTGTGTATTTAGTTTGTACTTTTTAGACTTTGTAGATTTTTATTTTTTATTTTTAGATTTTATTTATGATTTATTTAGAATTTTCTAGAATTTATTTTCTATTTATTTTTATTTTTAATTCTTATTAGTTTTTAACTTTAGTCTTTATTAATTTTAGGATTACTCTTTAGTAGTTTATTTTTAGTTTTACTAGATTATATATTTTTAGGACTTTAGGTTTTATTTTTATTTGATTTGTAGTTTTTTTTTTATTATTTGAATTTTATTTTATAGATTAAGAATTTAATAGATTTTATTTTATTTTTAGAATTTATACTTTTAGTTTTTTAGGATTTATTTTCATTTTTTTATATTTCTTTTTTTAGTGTTGTTTTATTTTGATTTTTGGTTTTTATTTTATTTTTATTAGGATAAGTTTTTGTAGGAATTTATTATTTTACTTTTATTATTTTATATTTTTTTAGGACTTTAGTTTTAATTTTATTAGGTTTTAATTTTTATTTTGTTAGGATTTAATTTTTAGTTTTAGTTAGATAGTTATTTTTAGGGGACAAATTAAACACACACCACTCACACCTAACCAACCAACACCTTACCCACACCATAACACTACACTCTCCCTCACTCTAACCTACCTACACCCTCATCACACCTAATCCTACACCCACATCATCTTCCCCATCAAACCACACTCTCTCACCTCCCTCCATAACCAAAACAGAACAACAAAATTGAAACCCATCTCATCTCTCCTCTATCCCAAATATCCAACCCGCGACCTTACCCGCCGGTAACCCAAACCCGTCGGCGAAACCCCTAACTTATTTCCAGTCAACTCCCGAGAACCCGCCAACCCTTGACCTGCCTAAGCCACATTCCTCAACCCGAAACCGATCGCGGCGAACCCACTGCTCTACACCCTTGACCCGAGGACCACTATACCCGTTGTGATCTTACCACCGAGTCCAATCCCCAACCCAAAACCCAATTCATTCTTCCACCACGGACCAACCTCAAACCCGTCTCAAGACCCATTTCTCCTCTTTGAAACCAAACACGACTTTTCTTACTTGCATAAATTCAAACTAAAGACCAAGTCAACCAAAACCCCACATGTGTTATAAACCCACTTAACCCATTTTCCCAAAATACCCACAACTAACTTAATTCCCATTTTCCAAAAATAACCCTCACACCCCTCATCTCCTCATCAGATTTTTATTACCTTTCATACCTCTACCAAACCACATGCACACCTTTGTCCTCCCAATTATACCCCTAGCTTCTTCCACCTATAAATTGAAGACTTGGTGCCATTAAAGAAGAATCTCCAACTTAGTTTTTAAAACCTTGTGTGATAAATTTTTCTACACTCCTCTATAGAGGTTATTTGCATTTTTAGCAAATATCTAAATATAAAGGTGCGTGAAATTTATCTCTAGGATGAATTCAACCCCACCCCTCTATAGTGAATTTTTGCATTTTTAGCAATTATTTCAAAATAGATTGATGCGGTTGAATTCATCCCTTATGAGAGGTAAATTCTAATCCATTCCTTTATGTTGAGATTTTGCATTTTTAGTAATTATCTCAATATAAAGTAATGGTCTAGAATTTATTTCTTTGGATGAGTTCTAATGTACAATTTTATAATGTTAGGATTTGCATTTTTAGCAAATCTCTTTTATTATTTAATTGTCCATTATGAATTCATTCATTATCTTTTTTTTTTATTTTGTAGTTTTAATTTTAGATTCAATAAATATATTAGTGAATGATTGTAATTGAGAGAGTGTTGATGTAATTGAAGATTTCATTCCAATTCAAGGCTTCAATGAATTTGATTTATTCCTCTCTTATTACTTTTATTTTAATCATCACATGCTTTCAATTGTTTATCTGATATTTTTGGATGATGATTATTGAGGGCTAGTCTCCTATTCATGGGATGTATTTTGAAGCCCTTATGACTCCAATTTAGTTAGTTTTCTTTTTAGCACAATTTTGTTTACCTCAATTTTTTTATTAGCTTTTACATCTTAGTCCTTAAAAATTAGTATATAGTTAGTTAATTAATAATCCCTTGAAAAATCCATAAAAAAATATAAAAAGAAAAAATAGAAAAATATAATAAAATGCAAATGAATTTACACTTTTGTCTTCTCATATTTTGTGTTTCATCGTTAGAGTTGGATTGATACTCCCTTACTTACCCCTATACATATTTTGAGTTTATTTGTAGGTTCAAGGGAATTTTGATGAAAAAGAAGTTTCAACAAAGAAAAAAAATAGAGACGCAATTGTTTTTATCTACGACATTACTCAATAAGAAAGGGTAAATCACCATGCAGGTGAGGTTTTCCCCAAGTTACACCCAATCATGGCACAACACCAAGAAAAACCATTCATACACAAAAACCATTATGAGAAATAAAAAGTCACACAAAAAGATAAGAGTAGAATGCTACATCATCAACAGTTGTAATGGTGGATTAAGGCTAAGGAACCATTATATATCCAGATGAATCTTGAGCCTAAACATTAGTGTATCCTAAAGAGCCAATACAATAGGATACACACACACACATGCACACACACACACATACACACACACACACACACACACACACATATATATATATATATATATATATATATATAGAGAGAGAGAGAGAGAGAGTATTATCGTTAGTGTGTAGAGAGATAAGAGCGTCAATAAGAGAGAGAGGATAGTCGATGAGTGGAAATAAGGAGATATGAGTGACAATAATAGAGAGATAGCAGGCATCAAGGGAGAGAAAGAGGTTATGGTTGTTGGGTCACGATCTGGAGTCATGACCGTGGCGGTCATGGTATGAAATCGTGGCAATTGTCCTGACTAAGTAAGCCGTGGAAGGGATAACAAACTTGGTCACAGTATTTTTTGTGACTACGGATTTGGACCGTGACCCCGTGGTCACATATTTGGACTGTAACCCACCTCCTGTGACCATTCTCGGTAGGTGGTGTGGTGAAGTACACCACACTCGTATGATAAAAAAATAAGTTCAAGCAAGTAAACATAACCCTACACAATCAGGTTAAACAAATAAATAAATAAACTATAAAATCAGGTTACACATAAGGTTTTTTATATTATTAGTCGATACACACGCTAACTATAGTTGGTAACGTATGATATTAGCCTGAATTCCCAAGGCCATGATGTCCAAGTGTGTTCTCACACCTACTGTAATAGTCTGAACCCACCATTTGACTACAATATCATTAACCTACTATTATATAGGATTTCTCGCTAATATCCTATACTAGTACATGAATGATTTATGAATTGAAAGTAAAACTATTACTTAAATGTACACAAAGCAAACAACAATTTACAGGGAAGATCCCTAAGTTATAATAATTTCAAAATTAACCCTAAAACTTTCAAAATCTTGTTTAAACCTATAAATCATCCTTAAACCCCAAAGTTATTTATACACACAACCCTATAAATATTCAAAATTGCTACCCATACCTTGAGGTACCTTGACAAATTAGAAAATTTGCACTTTAACCCCTTAAACATTCTAAATATATAAAATGGACCATATTCTTAAACTTAAACTATATAAGACCTAATACTAAAACCTTAAATTATTACACATAGCCCCTTTTTGACTGATATGACACATAGGCAGACACCTAGTCCCTCAACCATGGGTTTCTATGTGGAAACACATGTTATCCACCTCATCCCCAAACTTAAACTCATCTAAAATTCTCCTAAAATCCACCTCCAATTCATCTAATCAAAATAAAGTTCAAAGTTTGAGTGTTTTTTGGTATTCTTATATTTTATCTGGTAAACTTAGTTTTATTGATTCCATGTTGTTTATGCACTTCTTTAGGATCAATTTCCTAAACCAAATTATTTTTCTACATTATGAATTAACACCTTAAACCAAAATTATTTTGTTCTAAAATCACCTATAAACAAAACCATTTTTATGTTGTGATTTGAATTTACCTAAGGAACGATGAATATCAAAATCAATTTTTGAAAATTTTACAGAAATAAGACATGAGACTATAGTCAACCTCAATCCATAAAAAATATATTTTTGAATTCCTCATTAAAAATTAGGAAGAATGACTTTTGAATCAACTGAAATTTTATTATTTTCAAGATTTAATTAGAGGTCAAAATTTTAAAACCCTAAGTCAAAATTGCAAAAGGTTGAAGATCAAGTAGTCAACACGTGCGCAAGTGCAATACGAGGGTGTTAAATATTTGACTTCGTGCGTGAGGGCGCATGCCAAATCAAAAAATTCTAAAATTTTCTTCAAAATTTTTAGTTTAATTTTCTGGTCAAATGGTATATTAGATCACTCTATTTGCTCAAAAAGAGACAATATTCGAAAAAACGTTACAAATGGGATTTAAAAACCATAGTTTTCTTTTGCACATAAACCCCTGAGATTTTCCAACTTATGAATTTTAACCCCAAACTTCACAAATAGATTTCTGGTAACATTAGGAATAAAAAAGTCTATTACACCCAAATTCAAATATGTGTGAAAACATAGTTAATTAAATGGAAAAGAAAATTACAAATAAACCCCAAAACTTATTTTTAATACGCAATGCAGCTTTATATTACAGTAGTGCTTTCCAAAATAAAAACCTTACTTAGTTCTTTTATAAATTTTTGACATCCCCGGACCACAACCTTGACACAACAAATTGAATTAAAATTCAAAAGCCCATATCCAAGTAGGTGATTCTATATGGATGCCGCTCTTCAGAGTTTGGCTTAACACTATTACTTTATCTCGAAAGGTTTTGGATTGATTTTTTATTTGTATGGCTATTAACTTTAAGCCTCGCTAACAGATAATTATGGGTTATCTTAGTTTTAGAAACAATCCGCAACATTAACCATTCTAAACTTGATATTTTTTATTGTATTTATATCCTCATATTACTTGTTTATATTGCTTCTGATTGATTACTATTGCTTATAATCTCAATTTCTTGTACTCGCTTGATTCTTCTAATATTAAAAATTTATTTTAATAAATTGTTATAGAATTAGAATTATCTATTGGGAAAAAAAAATTGTTTATTCTTCTTAAATCCGAGATGGACCCTAAGCATAAAGAAAGCAACATTTCCCCCGACCTCAAGAACTTTTATTCATCATCACACGTATCAATATCAGTTACATACATATGGAAAATCATTAGCAAGGCCGACAAAATCATCATGACAATATATACAACAACTTATCAGTTGATGTATTACCCACGTTTAATTTCTTTTTGTTTCGTCATGTTGTTTGCGGCAAATTTATGAATGTAATGAATAAAGTGCTTCATCATTATATTTAAATACAACTTGGTTGTAATAAAATATGTATCATATATGGTGTACTATTATAGTATTGTTGTTATTATTATTGTTATATGTGAAAAAGTTGGGGTGTGACAAGTTGGTATCAGTGTGAGCGTCAGGTTTATTACAGCCTATGCGGGACTTTAGGGTATATAGTTAATTTAAGTTCGTAACTTCTTGACAATAATACATTATTGAAAATCTGTCTTACAGTCATGAATGTTTGGGACATATATCTCAATACTAAAGGCATCAACCAAGCGCAGTTTAGTCCAACCAATAGGGACGAGGGCTATACGAAGCTAAGTAAAACTATCCGAGAGGTAGACATGAGTGGGCAATAGAAACCCCCAACATAAAGCATAATCTATGTTTTTTGCCAATTGATGGGAGAGGAGTAGGCGAAAAACAAGCCCACATGTTTTCAGAAGACCAGGAGTTCCTGCAACAAGCTATCCACCTAGCTTGGGATTTGGCTCCAGTTGAAAAATTATGCATGGTACCTCCAGTAGCCCTGGTTGACTATGGATCGGACATGCCATATCTAGATACTTCCACGTCTTCATCAGGATAAAGCATCAAAATCTCACGGCAAAAATGAACCATATAGTACCCTAGATAGGTTGAAACCATAAGCCTGAGGAAGATAGACTGTAAGATTGTAAATAAATAACCACAAAATAAGGTGTGATATCTTTTGTCCAACATGATACGATGAATTGACAAGAGAGAGTTACGTTATACCTAATTGTAGTTAGTGCCGCATAATGATGTGGTATGTTATGTAAAAATAATTAATGAGGCAACTATATGTGTGTACGGGTCTTAATTTCTAAATTTTATATCTCCTGGGGATTTAATGTACTCTATCGCAACTTAAATCATCTAATTAGTTTTGTTTATGTATAATTCTTACTTTTAATTTATTTTTAAGTTGTTTATCCTATAGGATGGTGAAAACATGAACTTCAAATACATCATCAAGGACGGCACCACAAGGGGAGCATGCCTTACCAACTCATCTCGTGGTTATAGAAAACATAATACAATGTTTAAAGGAACTCACAGCATCAAACCAAGCCCAACAAAATCCACCAAATGCAGTAGGTATGGGATTATCAATCGAAGCTCGTAGAACGAATGCCTTAAATTAATTTCTTCGCCAATGACCCCAACATTTTAAGAGAAGCCCAGGGCTCATGAGCTGAAACAGTGGTTTAGACAGACTTTAAAGATATTAAATAGAGTATTTACAATGCCCAAACTTAGGGTAGGGTTATCAACATATCTTTTCGAAGGAGAAGCGGACTATTGGTGGCAGTCAATAGGACGTACCTATAATATAAAAGGAATGACTTGGGATATTTTACAAAAAGTATTTCCCCGAATCAACACGATATCAATTGATAATGGAATTTCTGGGATTACAACAGCAACAGATGACAATATCCCGGTATAAGGTGCATTTTACAGAACTTTCTTGATATGCCCAAGAGTACATAAATACGGACATTAAGAAATGCAAGCATTGTGAAAGAGAATTAAAGACTAGCATTAAAACCTCTCTCACACTTTTATAAATTTGAGATTTTGGAAAAATGATCGAAGTAGCCAACCTCATTGAACATAGCCCAGTATCCAGTAGTAATTTCCGAAGTACAGTACCAATTCCCAAAAATAGTATCAATAATCATCAGGCTAATAATCAAGTCAGGGATTGCCCTATTTTCAAACCCAAAGATTGACGAATGTATAGCCAAATTCATCACAAAAATAGTGGAACCATGATTCGTCATCATAAATGCAACGAACCTGGACATATTAGGTACCAAAGCCCAAACCAATCATCCTCAGTAAACCTAGTTAGGATTCTTGAATTTCAGAGGCCCCTAGACAATTCCCAGTTCTGAGAGAAAAGGTTACATATTTATGACCACCGGGAGTTATGCAAGGTAGAAAACCAACACCGTGCAATAAGACGCATGGTCAAACCTTTACCATATTAAACAAATCAAATAATCATGATGTCATTGAAGGTAACAACTCTTTTCAAAATCTTGTGGCACATGTATTAATTGATTCCGGATCTTCACACTCATTTGTTAGTACTGATTTTATGGAGTTAGCAAAATTAATTCCATATCCTCTAGATTATTCCCTATCGATAGGTATGCCAACTGGAGACATAGTTCTAACTCATCAACTTTGTAGTAACTGCAGGGTAGATCTCTAGATTGGAGTTATTACCGTTAATTTGGTAGTACTTGATATTAAAGGATTCGATCTTATAGTTGGAATGAACGCAATGTCATCCAATTTTGCTCATATTGATTGTCACACAAGGAAAATGATTTTGATAAATCCTCAAACCGAAGTATTCTAGTTTAAGGGACAACACTCTGGCAATACGTGTGATATGTCATCCTACTCTCTTTCAATTTTGGATAGATATGAGAACATTTTCCTAGAAGAATTATGCGGTGTTCCCCCACCTAGAGAAATAGAATTAGTAATCAACCTTTTACCAAATACATTTGCCAGCTCTATACCTCCGTATAGAATGTCACCGTTAGAATTACGAGAACTTAGACTCCAGTTGGACGAATTATTAGCAAAAGGATTTATTCGACTAAGTAAATCCCCTTAGGCAACACCAGTATTATTCGTTAAGAAGAAAGATGTAACCCTCCGCTTACGTATTGATTACCATAAATTGAAATAAGTTACAAAAAAAATACCCATTACCTAGAATGGGAGATTTGTTTGACCAATTGCGAGGCGCAAGGGTACTCTCAAAAATCAATTTAAGATCTAAATAGATCAATTACGAGTATGATAAGAAGATGTACCAAAAACTGCATTTAGAACTCATTATGGACATTTTAAATTTTTTAGTCATGTCCGTTGGGTTAACAAACGCACTGGCAGATTTTATGTCCTTAATGCACCGAGTATTACAACCATTTTTAGATAAATTTGTGATCATATTCATAGATGATACTATGGTATATTCGAAAACCAAGCAAGATTGTGGATAACATCTACAAATTATACTAGAGACTTTACGACACCATCACATGTCATCAAAGAAAAGTAAATGTGATTTTCTAATGAAAGAAGTGAAGTTTTTAGGACATGTCTATTATCGAATTAGGATTAAAGGTTGTTCCAGCAAAAATTCCAGCAGTCGTTGAATGGCCACAGTCTACTACCGTTATAGAAGTTTGCACTTTCCTAGGATTACCAGGTTATTACAGACAATTTGTGGAAATATTTTCAACAATAGTGTTACCCTTTATGAAATTGACTCGTGAGGATATACGATTCGAATGGACCAACAAACACACACAAGCATTTCAGACCTTAAAAGAATGATTGACTACTAGCCTTGTGTTTACTATACATTCTAGTGATGTTAATTATTATGTATACACGGATGCCTCATTGAAAGGATTAGGATGTGTACTCATACAACTAGGAAAGATAATAGAATATGGATCACGTCAATTAAAGACTCGTGAATGAAATTATCCAGTCTATGATTTAGAATTGGCAGCGATAGCCTTCGCATAAAAAATTTGGCGATGTTATTTATATGGGAAAGAGTTTTAAATATTTTCGGATCATAAGAGTCTTAAGTATATATTTATCCAAAATGACCTAAATCCTCAACAATGGAGATGGATCGAATTTTTGGAAGATTAGAAATTTGGATTACAATATCACCCTGGTAAGGATAATGTTGTAGTAGATGTGTTGAGTCTCAAAACAAGTGAAAGATTAGCAGGGATGTTTTTATACGATGTTAAGACTATCTTAGAGGAATATAATTTACTAGGGGAAGACACATAAAGTGCATTTACTCTTTGAAGTATTATATCACACCCTACTCTTCAGAAGAGAATAATAGAGCAGCAATCCATCGATAATTTCCTTAAAACACAATAGCAAGACATAGAAAATGGAAAAGAAAACGAAGATTAGACTTATAACCAAGGAAGCGGATTACGCTATAAAAATTGGATATGCGTACCTTCTAAACCCACACTAAAAGAATAATTGTTGCAAGAAGCACATTATTTTAAGTTCATCATATATCCAAGGTCATGTTGATGACTGACAGGATAAAGAATTATCGAACTTCCCCAACCTCGTACTCGGCTAGGTCGAGGTTCCATTATATGGTGAAGCAAGTATGAGCACATGCAAGCCCATGAAAAACTTGGAACACGTGAGTAAGCCAGTTATAACCAAATCATTTGTGACACCCCGCCTAATAAAATACCGGGTGATTAATCCTATACCAAATTAAAACAGGAGTCTCATATGGTTCATTCTCAGCATCACTGTGGAAAACTAATTTAATTACTAATAACCTATTAGGCTGGCATCAAAATTTTACTTAACTAATCTTTTTAATCAAACCAACAAAATAAAACAATCACACAGTTTATGTACACGAAACTGAAATGAAATAAAATAACTGAACACTCAGTTTAACAAACTACAACCAAATCGAACCCCACACTTAAAGGAGGTAAAAGAATAAATAAATATAGTTGGCCTATCGACCCGAATATTTCTACAGTACCTCCTATCTATATTACAAGGATAGAAGCGTCTACAGTAAACCTGCATGCATCCACAGCTGCTGCAGCAAGCGTCTGACTCGAAGGAATAATCATCCAGGCGTCCATGTGTCTGGACACCTATATATATACATATATGGCAAAAGTGGGGGAAAATAGAGAAACGGGTCAGAGCCCGAGTTTTGAAAATATTTTGCAAGTGCATAAATGCCATATTTTAAAAATATGAAATCTCCCACATTTAAATTGGTATCACACTCCCATGAGATACCCCTCACCCCTCTTCTAATAGTTCACACCTATTGCATACCTTTTTAAACAACCTAGTTGAGCTACCATGCCTAACTAATCCGTTCACCCTTCTACTAAAAGTCCTCGTAAACCCACGTACTAAGGACTAAACTTCTCCCCATTCCCAACACTGCGCTACGTTTCGTGCGTGGGGTGTCTCGCGAAGAGAAATCCAAACAAGGACCCCGATGCACTACTACTTGGTAATGTTGATCGTCGAGATTCATTAGGCCCTCAACACATAACGCATATATAAACTCATATATATATATATAACTCTCACTTTAATATACAAATCACAATTTAAATCTGGATATTATTCTACCGGAAGGGGAATACACCTTATCATTCTTTCCATTCTTATATACGCCTACTTTATATGATATCTCATCTTCATATACAAGAAATATACTATACGCAACAAGTATAATTATACCTATCACAATCATAAGTATAATAACCATCCCTCCGAGCTATAAATTGAGGATGCAGTCTCATAGTGCCTATCTAAATCCGAGTTTACTCACTTAACCACGGTACCAAGCCAGAATCACTCATGGTCATGGTAAAAATACATAATGGTGGAGGCGGTCACGTTCCCTCTGCAAGTGGAATACACATATCTCACTCGGACGCGGGACGGTACGAACCGGGGATATACTCCCCCTGCTCCTCAAGCCAGGAGATTCACCAACATCGCGCAACCTCCCTGGATCGCACTAGAGAAAATATATAATCTGGTTGTTCCAACCCTACGCCCGAGAAAGCCCGTGGAATCAGCCTCTAAGATACAAATATACCAATCACACATAGATATATATGGATTCGTATCATATTATATATACTGTAACCACGTCGTATATATAATCTATATCACTTCTCAATACATATGGCTATAATTGGCCAACTCTCATAATGATAGCCAACAATCCCGAATGTTCCCATTCTTAATAATATTTAAGTATTTTTTTTCTCAAGAAGAAAATTTTATTAGAAATGAGAGAAGAGCCCTCTCATGGTGGCTTGTACATATTTCGAGTGCATTTTACATTAAAGTCTAAAATAAAAGATTGAAATATTCTTGCAGTGGATCCCTTATATGGCTTGATGAAAAAGGCTAAGTAAATATCATCTTTGACATTCTTGATAGAATGTTGGGTATTAACGGGAGTACTTTCAAAAAAATTAGAGTTTCTAGCTTTCTAAATATGCCAACAAATGATGGAGGGAAGAATATTACACAAAATGCTCCTGATAGAATTGCCTCTTGAATGGACCCACCAAAGTATACAAGCACTCATATACCTACAATACTAAACCCAAAAGTATTCTTTCACTTCATATATAATTCGCACCTTAATCACTTTTAAGGATTTATATACTCTCCGAATATACCAATTCATACTAATTAAATAAGTATACTCTCAACTTATTTTAATCTTATAGGTATCAAGTTACCAATAATCATTATCGTCAACCGACCCCGAATAGATGCTCATGCATCTCCAGCCCCTATCCTCAATTTCCATCCTATTCACATCCTAGGATTTATTCCACACATATAGGTGGCATATAAATATATTTTCTACACGCGTCATATATATATATATATATATATATATATATAATCGCCCATCGAGATATTACCCGAGTGTTACTCGTCCCGAACACCCTTAAATTAGTAAGTCCAGGATTTTTCTCAATTAACCCAAGGTATAAATCTCTCTCAATAATAATAATTTAGAAGACCCCACTCTATTTTTAGGAACCCCAAATGTCTAATTCCTCAATTTATTTATTTTCCTCGAAAATATACTTTTAGTGCCACGCAATTAATGCACACACCTAGCCCCTATAAATTCCCTCAAATGGCTAGATATGAATTCCCTTAGTTGGGTATTATTTCCCCAAATAAATAGGCTAGAAATCCTAAATTTGGGAATTTATCCCATTTAAATTGAACCAACCGAAATTTCCAAAAATTATGTAGGGTCGCTCGATTGACCCCTGGCAGTCGATAGATCGATCGAACAGAACAACTTCTTCTCCGAGACTCTGTTTCGGCCATTAAATCTTCCCCCAAGATTTTATCTCCTCTCCTAACATACTCCAACCTCAATCAATAACATATACATACATAAAAAGGGTTCTAATAATCCTAGAACCCATCACCAATAACAAATTTTAACTAATTCCTAAGTTTCTCAAATTGGATGTTATCCGGAGTTTATTCGTTAATCTTTCGAAAAACCCATTTTGATTCACGAAAACCCAACCCAAAAACCTTTATAGTTTTACACACCAAATATAATATGAGAAATAAACACACAAAATTAATAAAGCAAGTAAACACTTTCCTCGTGGATAAAATCCAACGACCTCGAGTCGAATCCCGCGGAGTTTGGCCGAAAATTCCCTTTTCTCTCCTCTTTTTCCTTCCCCTCTTCTCTTTCTCTTCTTTATCTTTGTTCTTTCTTTCTCCCACTCTCTCGTGTATTTTATAGGATAAAAATAAGGGTTTATCCCTCATAAACCCAAAAATGACTCTTTTACTCAATTGCGAGTCCCTATTAGTCCAAAAGTCCGCGGAACCTAAATAATACCCCACGAGATACCACACCTATATATATACATATATGGCAAAAGTGGGGGAAAATAGAGAAACGGGTCAGAGCCCGAGTTTTGAAAATATTTTGCAAATGCATAAATGTCATATTTTAAAAATATTAAATCTCTCATATTTAAATTGGTATCGCACTCCCACGAGATACCCCTCACCCCTCTTCTAATAGTGCACACCTATCGCATACCTTTTTAAACAACCTAGTTAAGCTACCCTTCTTAACTAATCCGTTCACCCTTCTACTAAAAGTCCTCGTAAACCCACGTACTAAGGACTAAACTTTTCCCCATTCCCAACACTGCGCTACATTTCGTGCATGGGGTGTCTCGCGATATCTCATCTTCATATACAAGCAATATACTATACGCAACAAGTATAATTATACCTATCACAATCATAAGTATAATAACCATCCCTCCGAGCTATAACTCGAGGATGCAGTCTCATAGTGCCTATCCAACACTCAACCACGGTACCAAGCCAGAATCACTCATGGTCATGGTAAAAATACATAACGGTGGAGGCGGTCACGTTCCCTCTGCAAGTGGAATACACATATCTCACTCGGACGCGGGACGGTACGACCCGGTGATATACTCTCCCTGCTCCTCAAGCCAGGGGATTCACCCACATCGCACAACCTCCCTGGATCGCACTAGAGAAAATATATAATCTGGCTGTTCCAACCCAACACCCGAGAAAGCCCGTGGAATCAGCCTCTAAGATACAAATATACCAATCACACATAGTTATATATGTATTAGAATCATATTATATATACTGTAACCACGTCGTATATATAATCTATATCACTTATCAATACATATGGCTTTAATTGCCCAACTCTCATAGCTATAGCCAATAATCCCGAATGATTCCATTCGCAATAATATTTACGTATATAAACACTCATATATTTAAAATTCTAAAACCAAAAGTATTCTCTCACTTCATATATAATTCGTACCTTAATCACTTTTAAGGATTTATATACTCTCCGAATATACCAATTCATATTAATTAAATAAGTATACTATCAACTTATTTTAATCTTATAGGTATCACGTTACCTATAATCATTATAGTCAACCGACCCCGGATAGCCTCTCATGCATCTCCCGCCCCTATCCCCAATTTCCATCATATTCACATCCTAGGATTTATTCCACACATATAGGCAACATATAAATACATTTTCTACGTTCATAATATATATATATATATATATATATATATATATATATATATATATATATATATATATATATATATATATATATATATATATATAATCGTCCATCGAGATATTACCCCGAGTGTTACTCGTCCCGAACACCCTTAAATTGGTAAGTCCTGGATTTTTCTCAATTACCCCAAGGTATACATCTCTCTCAAATAATAATTTAGAGGTCCCCACTCTTTTTTTAGGAACCCCAAATGTCTAATTCCTCAATTTATTTATTTTCCTCGAAAATATACTTTTAGTGCCGCACAATTATTGTACCCTCCTAGCCCCCATAAATTCCCTCAAATGGCTAGATATGAATTTCCTTAGTTGGGTATTTATTTCCCCGAATAAATATGCTAGAAATCCTAAATTTGGGAATTTATCCCATTTAAATTAAACCAGCCGAAATTTCCAAAAATTATGTAGGGTCGATCGATCGACCCCTGGCGGTCGATCGATCGATCGAACAAAACAGCTTCTTCTCCGAGACTCTGTTTCAGCCATTAAAGCTTCCCCCAAGCTTTTATATCCTCTCCTAACATCCTCCAACCTCAATAAACAACATATACATACATAAAAAGGGTTCTAGTCATCCTAGAACCCATCACCAATAACAAACTTTAACTAATTCCTAAGTTTCTCAAATTGGATATTATCCGGGGTCTATTCGTTAATCTTCCGAAAAACCCATTTTGATTCACGAAAACCCAACCCAAAAACCTTTATAGTTTTACACACCAACTATAATATGAGAAATAAAATACACTAAATTAATAAAGCAAGTAAACACTTGCCTCGTGGATTAAATCTGACGACCTCGAGTCGAATCCGTGGAGTTTGGCCGAAAATCCCCTTTTCTCTCCTCTTTTTCCTTCCTCTCTTCTCTTTCTCTTATTTCTCTCTTCTTTTTCTTTCTCCCACTCTCTCGTGTCTTTTATAGGAGAGAAATAAGGGTTAACCCCTTATAAATCCAAAAATGACTCGTTTACTCAATTGCGAGTCCCTATTAGTCCAAAAGTTCCCAGAACCTAAACAATACCCCCCGGATACTCTATCCTGACTATCTCGACCATTCTAAAACCAACCGCGCACTCGAAATCTCCATCCGAGTCATTTAACTGCAATTCACTAATTAAACCCAACACGTCTCTATAAAGGTTTTCCAATTAAAATATTATCCTTTGTCGTTTTATCCCACTGCAACAAGTAATTAACGTAATCCGACTTATTTACTTAGTCCCAAAAGTAAATGTAACACACATCGGAAATCATCTAACCCTCATAAACTCCAAAAATTATTATTCACGAAAATTCCTCAAATTTCCAAATTACACCCATTTCGGTAATTTAAATATCCATAAAAGTGCGGGGTATTACATTCTCCCCCACTTACAACGGAATTTCGTCCCCGAAATTTGGATACGACCGGTACTACTGACCTAGGATCTCTAATCGCACTACATCCTAGTGCACAAAAGTTGAATGATACTAACCCAATGGCACTCTACCATACACTCATTCTCGGTACCCACCTGTCTCAAGGCTTATACTCTAACGCACTAGCATAACAACAAGTTTAACTATATCTCTATATGATATGACACTACCTCGGTCGTAAGGCTGACTCTCACGTCATATTGCACCTAGTGCTTCTATTACCACATATAGATAAAACGACCCTATAGACGCCACTCTAACGTCTCGAAAAGCCGACACTCTAAGCATCCGTTCATCTACAACAGGACATCAAATTTCCCTCGAAAAGGAAATTACACCAACGCTTGACTATTCCCCTCAGTATCCTTGCTTAGTTTGGGCATGCTACCTCTTATTGCGCCTATACAAGTGATTTATCGCTTACCTCCTGCGATATTCCATCCAACAAACTCTAACCTCACTTATAACTGCCCCACAACATATTCTTCAGTTTTATATACTACGCTCCTTCTATATCTGACGGTATATAAAATTAACTTACCAAGGTACCCACACGCCCTTTTTAATCCGTGCCTATCAGCACTGTTACTGCAAACGTCATAGACGTAATACTCTCTCTAAAAAATGGGCCTCACTTTCTTGGCCTGGTGCTAATACCTGGGTATACTCAAAAATCTTCTCAAGATCCAATTCTTGTTATACCTGGAAGTCCAATCCTTCATAAAGTTAGCCCACCAGTCTTCTCATGGTTAACTCACAAAAGCCTCCCTATAACAGCACTACCTGCCCCACTGGCCTTCTCTTATAACAACCCTAACATCGATGAGTTTCCTTAACAAGTAAAATGAATACTATACTAACCATGTCCCTAGTGACCAAGACCTCTTTCGACTCCTGACATTCGCTCGGTTTCATGCGTGGGACCTCTCGCAAAGCAAAATCCAAACAAGGAACCCTCCTGTTACACTACTTCCTCGTATCGTCGGTCATCGAGATATAACGGCCTAAGGAACACCATCGGGACGTCCTAAAATCCTATCTTGTAATCGTACTAACACGCTTCTATCTCTATGTCCTTTCATCTTGGCGAGATGGAAAGTCTAACTAATCGGGGCGCCTACTCTCTGCCAAAGTGTTACGAATATTCTACCCAAAACACACGTCCTCTGAATTAGCCTTCTATTCAAGGCCTAGTTATAAGCTTCAAATAAATTTCTCTAACTCCTGGCTCACCCATATACTTGCGGTGAGAGAAACATTTCAATGCTTTTTCCATAGCACTTTTATCTCCATAAGCATGCAATCATCCCATGACTCTCAGTTTATAGTGTTTTCTCCTCACTGTGTAACTTATCATCAAAACCAACATCCTTGCATCCCGTAACATCTCTCCACTCCCGACATCGTTAAGGTTCATGCGTGGAGTGTCTCGCAAGAAAAATCCAAACAAGAAACCCTTTATATACACCGCTGCTTAACTTTGTCGATCGTGGAGGTCCGTTAGTTTCAAATATGCCCCTGGGATAATCCTATCCCATCTACCAACAAAATGTGTTCAGAACTCCTACTTCTTTTTAGGAGCCATACCACAATGCGCTCGTACTAACACTAAGTCCTTTGCGCAAACAACAATGAGCTTAAACTCACAGCTTGACAACAAATCTTGCATACCTTAAATAATATATATAAGGTCCCCATGCACTAAAGTCATGCTAGTGGAACATCCACTCATTGAAGTTCCATCTAATAAAGGCGAGCTCGACCTGTAGCCAGGTGAGATGTCGCAACAACAACCCGTTCCAGCTTGGAATCGCGGACACGATAGTCTTGCAATCATTAGCTTGTTATCTCTTCGATAATACACTAATATTACTCTTATAATAGTACCATACTCTTATAATACATACAAAACGAGCAGTATGAACTAGATATAAATTCAAAATAGAACCCCGCTACCGCGAAAAAATATATAGACATACACTATGTAATGTTTCCAATACTACCAGTAAACTCGAATCACACACGAATCTAAAGCTAACAAAATACTGTGAGCCAAATCTTGTCACACGGAATATACCTCCTTTATCCGAGGTGAAATTCATAACAACATTCTTTCAACTTACAAAGCCAAACGGATTGGCAATATGAAAGATTAATTCAAACGCTCGAGGATATGATACGCGCATGTGCACTGGATTTGATCAAAAAGTGGAGTGATCGCTTAGCATTAGTTGAATTTTCTCATGACAATAGTTACCAAGCCAGCCTCCAGACCCTCCTTATAAAGAACTTTATGGAAGACCGTGTCACTCTCTGTTATGTTGGAAAGAATTTGGAGAAAATAGTATCTTTGGACCCAAAATAATAGAAGAAACTATTGAAAAGATACGCTTAATTAAGGAAAGATTGCAAGAATCACAAAATAGACAAATGAGTTATGCAGATCATCGAAGGAAACCTCTAGAATTTCAGGTGAAGGAATAGGGAATTTAAAAACTATCACTCAAAAAGGGGATCATACAATTCAGAATAGAGGGCAAACTCACACCACGATATGTGGGACCCTTTGAGATAACCGAATGAATCAGGCTAATAGCTTATCGTTTAAACTTACCTGCTGAATTATCACAAATACACGACGTATTTCTTGTATCCGGATCCAAACCATATCGTCACCTGTGAAGGAATATCCATACAATCTAATCATGAATTTGAAGAGAACCCCCTCAGGATATTAGACTCTCATGACTGGATCCTTCATAATAAAACCATTTTGTTAGTCAAGATTCTTTGACAGCATCACAGAGCCAAAAAGGTCACCTAGGAAACTAGGGACACAATGAAATAATGTTACCCTGAACTCTTTGAAGGTAATTTCGAGGACGATTTTTTTTTTTGTAGGAAGATTGTAATAGTCTGAACCCACCATTTGACTACAATCTCATTAACCTACTAATATATATAGGACTTCACTCTAATATCCTATACCAGTACTTGAATGATTTATGAATTAAAATTATACCAAATAAACCACAATTTACAGGTAATACTCCTAAGTTATAATAATTTCAAAACTAACTCTAAAACTTTCAAAATCTTGTTTGAACCTATAAATCAATCAAAGTTATTTATACACATAACCCTATAAATATTCAAAATTTCTACCCATACCTTGAGGTACCTTGAAAAATTAGAAAAATTGCACTTTAGCCCCTTAAACTTTCAAAATATATAAAATGGACCATATTCTTAAAGTTAAACTATCGAGGACCTAATACTAAAAACTAAAATTATTACACATAGTCCCCTGCTGACTGATATGACACCTAGGTAGCCACCTAGGCCCTAAACCCTAGGTTTCCATGTGGAAACACATGTTATCCATCTTATCCCCAAACTTCAACTCATCTAAAATTCTCATGAAATCACCTCCAATTCATCCAATAAACTATCCATCGTCTTCCCTATAAAATTCCCATAAACTCTGTAAAAACGTACCTATTAGTTATACAAAAATCAAGTTCAAAATTTAAGAGTTTTTGGTATTCTTATATTTTATGCATTAAACTCAGTTTTATTGAATCCATGTTGTTTCTGCACTTCTTTAGGATTAATTTAAGCTTTTATATGCATGAATTCACATAAATATGACACTAAAATGGATCAAAAACCAGAAAACACCATTCAAGCTTGAGCTTCAATGGTTGATTCTCCATTCCTGATCTTGAACCAGTTTCAAGGTGGAAATATTTGATCTTTGGTTTCAAGGAACCTTGGAGCAATGGTCAATTTGAGTGAAATATAGTTTAGATACTCGAAATTAGAAATTCATTTACGGCATATAAAATTTCAGAGATCAAATTCTCTTTCTATAATATGAGTTAACACATCAAACCAAAACCATTTTGTTCTAAAATCATCCGGAAACAAAAGCATATGTATGTTGTGATTCGAATTTACCTAAGGAACAATAAATATCAAACTGAAATTTTGAAAATTTTACAGAATGTAGATGTGAGGCTACAATTAACCTCAATCCATAAAAGTTATATTTTTGGATTCCTCGTGAAAAATTAGGAAAAATGGCTTTTGGATCAACTAAAATTTTATTCTGTACAGGATTTAATTACAGGTCAAAGTTTGAAAATCCTACGTCAAAATTATGAAAGGTTGAAGATGAATTGATCAACACGCTCGCGAGTGGGGTCCACACCAGTGCATGAAATATTTGACTTCGCGCGTGAGGGCGCGTAATCAAAAAATTCTGAAATTTTATTCAAAAAACTTATTTAAATTTTCTGGTCAAAATAGTATATTACATGAAGTTGTTTTGTCAATCAGAAATCAAATTCGAAGAAGTCTTAAATATGTACCATATTTTTCTTTTACTCATAAACACCTGAACTTTTCCATCTTATGAATTTTAACCCCAAACTTCACCCATCGATTTCTCGTAACATTAGGGGCAAAAAGTCTATTACACCCAAATTCAAATATGTGTGGGAACCACTGCTCTAAAAAACCCGCCTAGGCTTGAGGCTTGGGATAAACGTCCCGCCTTAAACTTTTGACGCCTTATGCTTGGTAAAACCCTTAAGGTACACTTTTTCTCTAAAAACAACAATGCTTTAGTGAAACGATATCGCATTTTAAAGATTTTTTTACAAACCGGACCATAATCTCATCCAAAATAATCAAATAGTATTTTAATTTGCAAATATTCAGATATATTTTTATGATACGTACACTTTTAGTATTTAATAGCCATGTTATGGTTAAAAAATATTAAAAAGGCCTAAACGCCTTTTTACGACTAAGCCCCGCCTAGGCTTCCAAGGCTTAAGACTTGACCTCCACGCCTCGATCACGCCTCACGTTTTTTAGAACCTTGGACTGGGAACATAGTTAATTAAACATAAAAGAAAATTACAAATAAACACCAAAATTTATTTTTAATATGCAATACAACTTTATATTATTATATTACTTTCCAAAATAAAAACCTTACTTAGTTCTTTTCTAAATTTAAGACATCCTCGAATCACATCCTTAAAACAACAAATTGAATTAAAATCCAAAAGCCCATATTCAAGAGGTGATTCTATTTGAGTATCATTTCATGCAATGCTTTTGATTACTCTAATTGTTCATATCACTATGTGATAGCCCCAGATATCTTATTCTCATTTATGAACTCATTTGTGAAGTTCAGAATACGTTAAACTTGATTCGATTTTAAAAACCCTTTGTTGATTTTGAACCAATGATATTTATTTAACCTGATTTTCTTGAACTTGTTCTTTTATAACATATATTATAATCAGGGAATATACTACGGTTATACCTACGACAGTATTATTTCGCATGTAGGCCTCAGGGTATTGAGTACCTAATTTTTCTTACCATATGCATGCCGATCTTCGGAGTTTGTCTCAGCACTGTTACTTTATCTCCCAAGGTTTTGGATTGATTTGTTATTTGTATGGCTATAAACCCTAATCCTCTTTAACGAGTCTTCTTTATTAAACCATCTGCAACCTTAACCGTTCTAAACTTGATATGTTTTTATTGTAGTTATATCATCATACTACTTGTTTATACTGCTTTTGATGGATTATTAATGCTTCTAGTCTCAATTTCTTATACTCACTTAATTCTCCTAATATTCAAAAGTTATTTTAATAAATTATTGTAGAATTACAATTATCTACTAGGCAAAACGTTTTTCTTATTCTTTTTAAAATTTCAGATGGACCCCGAGAATAAAGAAGGCAACATTCCCCTCAACCCCGAGAACTTTTATGAATCATCACATGTATCCATATATGTTACATACTTATGGAAAATTATTAGCAAGACCGCCAAAATCACCATGATAATATATACCACTACTTATCAGTTGATGTAGTACCCACATGGAATTTCTTTTTATTTTGTTACATTATCGCGGCAGACTTATGAATATAATGAATAAAGTGCTTCGTCACTATAGTTAAATACAGTTTGGTTGTAATAAAATATTAATCATGTATGGTGTACTATTATAGTATTATTGGAATTATTGTTGTTACATGCGAAAAACTTGGGATGTGACACCTACCTTCCATAAAAATCATTCCTAACAAATGCTACCCTACTCGGTGGGTTATAAATGGGATATAAAATATCATGAGTCATATAAAGCCTCTAAGCAACTCCCAAGTATCACTAAAATCTTATTTCTAGATATGAAATCCAAGATTACTAAATAAGGTATCACTCCCTACCTATGTTTCTCATAACATTCTAAATCACCTGCCACCCTACTCGATGGGTTATATATATGGTTTCTTTTGTTTAATGTTATTATTACACATTTTACATTAAACAGTCATATATATTTATCCCAAACCCCAATATTACTAAGTATATGTATTTCCCCTCAAATCTACTTTCCACGTACGTATTTTAAATCAACAACAACCCTACCCGATGGGTTACGAATACCTTCCCGTCAAATCTATGATTTGCCTAATCGAAATCTCTTAACCGTCTTTCTAAATCAAACTCAAATACCAAGTATTTTAAATAGTTATCTACCCTCAAACCCAATGTTTATATACATATCATAGTTTATCTTAAAGTTTGTACGAGGAAACTATGACACCACGCCTAATTAAATACCGGGTGATCAGTCATTTATTAAAATAAATCAGGATTTCCAAATTGGTTCATTCTTAGCATCACTGTCGAAAACCAAATTAATTAATAATCACCTACTAGTTAATTGAACCGGTGTTAATTTTATCTTTCATTAAACAGATAACAAGATGCGAAAACCAAAATAAACTATACAATAATATAGAGTCTAATCCATCACAAGATATAGATAAATAAATGTCACACCTCGCGTAATTCTGGCATCGGTCACCACCCAAACTATGTTGGGCGTGAACTAAATAAAATATCATTTTTAGCATGAGACATAAATAAATCAATCCACCGGATAAATATTTGAATCATTACAAAATGATAATAACAACTTAACGATAAAAGATCCATCACATGCTAAAACTTCGAATAAATCCAATATCCAAAAATGATTTAAATAAAACGAAATAATCAACTGTGAATAATCCAACTGAAATCCTCTAACACCTTTGGAACCGAATGGCCCAATAAAAATCGAAATGAAGTCTCATAATGAAATACGACTGAAAAGAAAGTCTAACTAAAATAAAGCAATAAAATGAACAACTCCAGTTGCACATCCAAACGATAAACTTCGATACTCCTACGCAGCTTCTCCAAAACTTATCCTAGACAATAAAGCAATAAAAAAATTAGTCAACGCACGAGATCAGAGCCCCGAGCATGAATACACACTACTCCCCTCAATTAGGGTTCGTGAACCTAGACAATAGAATTATACGCAATAAATATCACAATAGAATATTTTAATTTAAGAAGAGATAGTTAATCACAATAATAAACAATCACTACCTACTCGATAATTCTTGTTCCAAAAATCCGCACCAATATTATTTTAAAATATTCAACAGTCCCAGATTGTTAATTTAATTAAATTAACCACATGTATGATTCTTCTCACTTTATTATTAGGTATGGTGGCCCTCCCAGCTCAGGTGGTTCTCCCACAAAATATTTTATTATAGCGATCCTCCTGCCACGGGTGATTTCTCCACCAAAATACACATCCCCTTGTCAAAACGACTGCTGATCAGTTTAAACTGTTGATCCCGCAATTTGACAATGTTCCACACACGACACGATATAAAACGCGGGATGTCCCGTTTAAACTATCGGCCCTCGCTATTTATGCCGCCAATATATTTTAATACATGTTTTTATCTTAGGCAATAATTCTCAATTCTCAATTTCACAATTATCAAATTACCTCACCCTTTTAATCGATGTGAGATCCTCAAAATACCCCTTAGTCACGTACCTAAGGGTCCCCAAGTACACATACGTCATATCCTACATATAGGATGAATCACCAATATAGAACACGTCCTAGTCTCATGCCTAGGCTAACGAAAATATGATATAACGTAAAAATCTGCCCCATCCCGAAATATAAAATCCCCACGAATTTACACTAACTAGTTCCATACTTAGCAAGCATAAATTTAATCAAGGCCTACCCACTAGTCTCATACCTAGTAAGCATCCTAAAATAGGGTCGAGCAATATACTAACCAACAACCCCTCGTCCCCGCAATGGCAAACGTGAATAAAATAAATCACACAATACACAATTCATAAGAATAACATAGCACTTAATCATAAAAATCCCAATTCAATTTAATAAAATATATAACTCCGTCGTCGTTTTCAACATAATTATTTACGTTCAAAAAGGTTAAATTTATTAACATGCAATAATATTCAATACATCATAATCGTTCTCTCTTATATTTCATCTAATTTTTATAAGTGTGAGCCCCATTAACCATATAAATAATCCCATAAAAAGTCTACATGAGAACTTACACCTAAAACCATAAAAAAACCCAAAAATCTAACCTACTCACCCAAGGGTTTCAAAGATTAATTCATATTTAAAAGTTTCATAAAAACAATCCCAAAATTTAAATGTCCACTTTCTCTAATTAAGTTAGTAATTGATTTTAAGAAAAATATGTGATTAAGTGTTTAGACGACACTTAAAACGCATAACACTAAATGAAAGGAATAGAGTATTCATGCCTAAGTATAAATCGTTTGTAAATTCTGAATAGACGATTGGATTCCTCTCGAAAAATTAGCAAATAGTCGTTCTTGAACAATCTTGAGAAAATACCAATTAATCCTTCAAATATTGAGTCAAACACTTGATTAAGTTTGGGGCTAAAGTTTGTAGATCAAAGGGAATAATTTTGGAGAGGTCTTCTGGTTGAAAAGTTGATGAAAAAGTGATTTGAAAAGCTAAGCCACGAATTTGTTGTGATATATAAAGGATTAAGAGTTTGATTAAGAAAAGAGTTTTAATTAGATACAAACACTAAAATAAACATTATGGATGATCGGTCCGTTTGGAATTGACTGAAATTTGGGGGCATAGTAGCTGAAGACGAGAGGAAGCTGCATAAAAAATTTCAGCTCGATCGGACGATCAAATATTTTTATATATTTTTCTTTTCTAGAGAGTTTTATGTTTCGAAGACTCTTCTAAACATCCCAAGACTTATATATACTCATATTAGGAGTCTTGTAATAGAGCTTTCCAAATTTCGAATATAAAAACTAATATATTTAATTATTAAAAATAATTAAATCCAAAATTAGTTTAAAAATACCCACTTAAAAAATCTGGGTTGTTACAATAAAATCTTGCCGAATAAACCATCGGCTCAAACCAAACTCAATAATAATCCAATAGTGATAAGTAAATCCAAAACAACGTCTGAACTGAACTAAGTAAATCTGAAAAGGACAACACGCCCAACTGAGAAACTGTAATACTACCGAGAGATCCTACACTAGAAAATGATGAAATGATACGTCTAATCAAAACTCCTACAAGCATCCACTTGTGTTGCAGTTGCGTGTCCCTGGAACAGAATATCAAGTCTGGCGTCCATGTAGCTGGAAACCTAAAATGTTTTGAAAATATTTTTACAACAAGAGTTAGTACTCAAAACATTTTGAAAATATTTAGCAATAGTTTATCACATTTTAAAATCGGTTATTTATTACACATGTTAGGTTCACGTACTCTCTTGAGTTTACTCGCCCCTCAACTATTGTGCATGCATAATGTTCTCTACTTATCCCACCTAACTATACTACCCAAGCTAACTAGACTTAAGTAACTACCTGGACTATCCACATCTATAAGTCCTCATACTGCCCATATAGTACGCTATCTGAATTAACATTTCTCGTGTGTTAAGAGTTGAAATTAGCATTCCATTTATCTTCTCATTTAATTGATTAAGTTTCACTACTTAATCCACTCTTTAGATATACCCTATCTATCAGTATACTGTCACGCATAAGTAAAATAATCACAATCGTATATATATATTTGATGTCTCTCAAAAGGACCACCGTGAAACAATACGCATACTCAGCTATCAGTCCAAGTACCTCTCGTACAAAAAGGGGACTATTGGTTCGGCATGTCTCTTCAAACCCAAAATCAAATATCAAATGGTGGAGGAGAACATAGTTCTAAGCCTTTGGGCTACGCATATACCTAACGTACCCAAATGACACGCCGGTCTCACTAATGCACGTCACATAGAGAGCCGCCCTAAGTTTTATGTTCTGGGGCACAAATCCAAACCTCACTAGAATCGTCAAGGTGGGATCGCCCACTATGCGAGAACCTCTGGTGATAGCAAGAAGCGTAAGTATGCTGACTCATAGCATCAATCATATAGGTACACACCCAACCTATGTATATATATATTCAGTATGTATTCACACAATCTAATCATCATCGTTCGTACGTAGTATATAACACTCGAATACTCACCGTACTATCATTTTACGATTATTCTCACTATCGCATTTAATTGAGTATTAACCCCTACTCTAAGCCCCCTAGTTACCCCTTTATAATTTCAGTAGCTAAGTATTCCTTACCCTACTGGTCTATATAATTAAGCTCACTCACACTTTCCCGTAATTTTATTCTCACCCTCTTGATTTACATTACGTCACAATTAAGCCTATTTAAATATCACATTAATCCCCTTGATAAGTCAAACCCATAACCCTATCATAGGCCTACTGTAATATAATTAATCCCTCATTATATTTCATAAAAGTCCCAAAAGTTTTCGCAGTAACAATTTAGGAATTCTAGGTTTAAAAAGGAAAACTCATCTTTTCTGGGCAACCGAATCGATTCGCCCTGAATTTTCTGCAGAATCATCTTCTCCAATACGCAAGTGCATTTTTCACCATTAACACCCACATAACTTCCATGATTCTTCACCAAACTTGAAACCAATTGTTCTTAACCATTTCTACATGCATTAGGGTGATTTCTAATGTAAATATAGCATCAAATCCTTATACTTTTCAGCCAAGAATGGGTTTAATCATCTAAACATAAAAAACCTTAGGTTTTAATATCCTCCATTAATATTCATCATAAACCAAGATTAAATTTGTGATTGTTAACACATAATCTCAGATATCTTGTCCTCTACAGATATTCATTCAATCTACATGAAATTCTTACCCAAACAAGTATAAAAATTATTATTTTCTTCCAAGAACATCAAATTTATCAATATTAATACTACCCTAGTCACATGGGTATTATAACTTTATATTGATTTGCAATAAACACTTGCCTTTGATCAGTAGGGTCTGATTTCATGGTTTGATGTTAGGTTTGATTGATTTCAACTTCAATCCTCCTTCCCAAATTGTTTGTGTGCAAGAATAAGTTGAAAGCTCCAAAAATTCTCCCAAAAATCTTCAAGAACTCACTCCTTTTCTTCTCTAATGGCCTCTCTTAGATTTGTTAGTTTCTAACCCTAGCCTCACCCTTTTATCATATGATATAAGGTTACAAAATTCGCAAATCTCTTTACCCTCTATTACAAAATGACTAAAATACTCTCATACGGTCCCGGTTTAGTCTAAAATTGCCTCGGGACTCAATTGACTTCCCCGGGTATACTATTTTGGCCAATTCGACCCTTACGGACTCATCTGTGACCTCGAAATCACCATCCGAGTCACTCTACATAAATATCCCATCTCGACCTCAAGTTAGTCTACACGCGACACCCGGTTGAGATAAATCCAATTACGCCCATATCACTCGCTATGACGTAAATTTCTAACATCAATCATTTACAATTCACTTAGTAAATATAATTCATAATATTAATCATTATATCACTGTCTATTAATATTTAAAAATCACATTATAATTCAATAAAATCGGGTTTGAGCCCTTGTTGTTCAGCAGGAAGTAGGGCTGTGTTTTTTTTCCTAACATTCCGATTTTTCCGATATCCGATCCGATATTTTTCGATTTTGGAACGTATATAAGGTTTTCGATTTCCGATTTTCCGATTTTTCCAGAAAAAATTGGATCGAAAATTGGAAATAATTTTGAATTTCCGAATTTCCGATTTTTCCTATCCGATTTTTTCGAAACCATGCCGATCCGATTTTTCTGAATTATTTCCGATTTTTTCCGAAATATTTTCCGATTTCCAATTTTTCTAATTTTTTTAACATTCTCATGTGTCCCACATTGACTATGAGGGGAAGAGAGGTCCAAAAAGTCTTATATAAAAGGAGAATATCCCTCTATCCTCTACACAACTGAAAAAAATGATTAAATCCTTACATATTTACATGTTGGGATAAATCTTTTTCGATTTCTTTAAAATGAGAATTTCGAGTAATCGAAAATCCTATATTAATTTTTTTGAAATTTTGGGATTTCCAAAATTTTTGAATTTTTAGTATATGTTTTGAATTTCCGATTTTTTTCCGATTTTCCGATTTTTCCGAATTCGGAAACTTTTTTTATTTTCCAAAAAAATTGGATAGGAAATTGGAACAAATATTTTATTTCCGAAAAAATTGGAATTTTTTCCGAAGGTCATTTTCCGATCCGATCCGATCCGGCCGAAACACAGCCCTAGCAGGAAGACAGGATAATTAGATCATAATCTTGAGCCCATTGGAAATATGATTCATTCATCAATATTTTCCTACATAATGATCATAATATTATTCTTACATCATAAAATTCAATATCAGAGTCATAATTAAGAAAACATGCAATACCGTGATTAACTATGATCAACCCAATCCATACTAAATCAATATATACAATGTGTGAGTATATTAAAATCTTCAGTGTGACAACGATAAAATCCCATTTTTAAATCCCAGCTCTCTCCAACGGTGCAACTCTCAAAGCTACCGGTCATATGGTATCCTAGTTGGTAGCGTGTGAACCTGAAATTGTTAAAATAAAAATCGTAAGCATTTAGCTTAGTGAGGTACTCCTTCCCTGCAATAGAATAACAATTCTATATCGAAAATGTAGATATAAAATCCGAACAATCCTGCCCATTGGCAATAACAAATCATGGATCATAAGATCCAAATAATTCTGCCCATTGGCAATAACAAATCCTGGATCATAAGATCCAAATAATTCTGCCCGTTGGCAATAACAAATCCTGGATATTTGAATATCCAAACAAATCCTGAATACTGAAGTATTCAAACCAATCCTGGATATTTTAATATCCAAACAAATCCTAAATACCGAAGTATTCAAACAAATCCGCTCTTAGAGCTATATTCATATTTATATATGAAACAAATCAT
The DNA here is from genome assembly GCA_949130495.1 of Sambucus nigra. NCBI lineage: Eukaryota > Viridiplantae > Streptophyta > Magnoliopsida > Dipsacales > Adoxaceae > Sambucus > Sambucus nigra. The sequence goes on along the minus strand of OX422224.1, from coordinate 116,364,095 downwards.
AAGTACACTCACCTTGGCAGTTTAACTGGCTTTGCCCTTGCCTTTATCCAGTACTTGTTCAATCAGATCTTCTTCCCTTCCTATCATTCTTAAAATATTAGTATCATCGTAATAATATCAATAATCCAAAGAACTATTTAAACATAATTCAATCCATAAGCATCACATGATTCCATTCAAATCATTTATCACAAGTGAAGTTCCATCCAAATCCATGCTAGCATATTCAACATATCCAAATCATAGACCAAATATAAATTCATTTATTCTTGTAAATTCAATCCTTGTCATATTATTATTCCAATACAAAAGACGGTACATCATTTTAGGTCTCGTAGAGCAAGATATGCTCATTTCTTTACCACATGGCAAATCTGCCCTATAGGCCCTCTTATCGTTCATTCAACTTCCACAAATTTCCATAATTTTTATACATCATAAATTTATGGATAGTGGGTTTTGGTGAGAGTTTGAAGTTCGGGTATGAATTCTCCCCTAAGGGTGAAAATATGCCCGCCATGTGTTCGGTGTTTTGCTTGACATAGCAAACGAACCTTAAAAATTATGAAACTTTAATTTTGTATTTTTCAATATGTTTACTGATGTTAACAATGTAAAGCAGACCATCCATGGGAAGCATTAGTGGACTATTTCTACCTATAATCATTTTGTGAGCCTTCCAACCTAAGTCCAACCTGGTAGTATCAAGGCAATATATGTAATCAAGGAAATGGCAGCCTTCAGCATCCCTTGTAACGAATCCAGCACAGCACAAAAAAGAGTCATCAGAGACACACTCTTCTAAAGGGTATGGGATAGCTAAAACTGAATCTGGATGGATTATTAACCCCTGGTTCCCTTTGGGGTCTGCTAAATCAACGATGTGACAACAACGCCCTTGCTTACTCGACTGCCTAATCTGCAACTGTTGTTCCACGTCGTCTACATCGATGTCAATGTGAAACCATTTCATCCTACGCTCAAAGTCGTACCCCCGAAACAAAATTGTCTTAGAACAATTTTCTCCAACCTGCCAATAAACAATATTATTATTACTAATCAAATACTAAAGAACGTTGAATGATAGATATAGAAAATATTAATAAATATATAAATTTATATATGTTACTTCGATCTATACATATAATACTTACATACTATATAGATATAGAAATATTAATAAATATATAAATTTATATATGTTATGTTTAATCGGATCCGGTCCTTAACGGATCGGATTAGTCTGGATCCATATCCGATCCATTTAATAATCGGATTATCGGGTAAAGGGTAAATGGGTAATCGATTTTAAAATATGATCCAGATCCGAGTAAACGAATCGAATCCGGATCGGGTCCGAATCCAGACCCGGTCCATTGACAGCCCTACACCCAAGTCCCCATTCCTGCAACATCATCTATAAAGAGCCAAATGTGGAGGCCACATTACAAATTATTCTCTAAAACAATAATAACTCTTCGAATCATTTTTTGGTGTTATTATGCTATATCCAGTACATGAAAAACAAAGTGCAAAATCACTCATAAAACAGTAATGCATGGAGAAACAGAGTAATCTAAGCCTCACCTGGGAAGAAACAAACAGTGGTTTGCACTTTACTTATGTTCAACATCACTTAAAAGAGATGGATCGCTGTTTCATCGAGAAATTCCTGCAATATGAATGGACAAGCACATATACAAAAAACTGTCAGGAGAACTATGATTATTCCGTTGTGCGGGGACAAAGAATTTGAATGAAAATAGCATGTATCATAGTCAATGCTTCCCGAGATTCTAGCAAATTGATGTTGATGTAGATTATCATGCTACTGTTTTGTTCTCTGGGCTAACAACTCTTGTTAACATTGAGTTGAACTACTTTCTACATGGGATGCATCAGGTGATGGTTTTCCTATTTCTAGAGATAAGCCTGCTACACACACTGCCCATCAATTGTTGAACGTTGAAATTGCAGCATATATATATACACATACATTCCCCTAATGCAGTAGTATGACAATACAATAACATATTGTAAAATACAGTAGTTTATGCTTAATTACATTTAAATGTGAACTAGTGTAATTTGTTAATGCTCAAACAATTTTCAAAAAAGATACGAGTGGCTTGATGATATATTTTCTTATTGACAGGTTCTCCGTTTAATCTCTTTATAGGTAGGTAAGAACTAAAATTAAATAGTCAACTGGAAAAGTAAAAGATACCGCCCATCTCACTTTTTACTCATTTTCCAACTCCCCGTACACTTTCCAATCAAACATACCATCACTGTTTGCTTGATTCAATATTTTGTGATTTCTTTGGATCTCAACTTAATAAATTCACATATACAGTTTGACAACGCTTGTCTATCTTACTCTTTTTCCAACTTCTCATAAAAATAAGCTATTTTTCTTACTTCCCAGCCAAACGTACTGTCACAGTCTGCTTAATTCAATTTTTGGTGATTTCTATAAATCTTAAATTTATAAATTTACAGTTTGATATCAAGTCAAAGAATCAATACTCTATGATTCAAACTCGTCATTAGTAACAAGACATTGTATGTGAAATTACTACTGTAAAATTTCAGGAAAACATCGGAGTCAAACTAAATGAGCACTTAGAGGTTGTTGCATATCAGGGGGTTCATCCAATCTAGAGTAGCGGCGATGTTGAGTGATTCCGATAGAATTGTTTACCATTTATGCCCCTCTGGCTTCGCCATGTGTGAAAGTCTTGTACACTGATGATATATTGTTTAATGAAATCATACGAGAAAAGCAAGTTACCAACCTCCTAATCAATCCAATAATGATATAATATGCAAAATGAGCCTACAAAATTCATATTTGCACTCATATTAGATGCCAAGGGGTGGCAAATTGCCACACCATACGACCCACGCGACTTTTTGGTGGGGTTTGTTGAAGGTAAGTCTCAATGAATATGGGTGCGTAACGGGTGGACCCGCTAAACATTGACAACTTAACAAATAGGGTTTGAATTTAGTCATTTGGTGTAAATGCACGACACAACTCGTTAAGGAACGACTTGAACACTACCCAAACACAACATATACCCGATAAGACACAACAAGGTACACACGAAAGGCTTAATGGGTCGGGATTGAGTAAAGGTGATTTTGACATAAACCCAATTAGACCCGGCACGACATGACCCATTGCCACCCCTATATGCCACATTAACAGCGATGGAGGGAGCGGAGCCTTTTGTTGGACAACAAGGATGGCTTTGACAAGACTTGACAACCAGACCAACCATAGTTATAATGCTTTGTGAAAGCTTCACTAAGTGGAAGTGGACAAAGTATTATATGGGTTTTGTTAAGGATTCCTATTTAGTAGACGAAAAACTTATGCTATGTGGGCATTGTATCATATGGCATTTGTTAAGGATTCCTATTTGGTAGACGAAAAAACTTGGCCTCTTGGAGCTTTTCTGCCGCCCTGAATTATTCATTAAATCCTTAAACACATGAACTAATAGTCTAATACACTACTTGATTGCTAATAACAAAGAAACATTTTTAATAGATACCTTGGGGAAACAGATAGTCTCCCACATGTAGCATGTGTGCCAAAGATTAGAAAATTGAAATTTGGAACCAAAATAGTTTAAACCAAGATATTAATTGGTTTTAGCTGTAAACATATTAAAAGTACAAGTGGCCTTACGCGAAATCCTATGAGATCGCATGGGATGTGGGTCGAGTTGAGCTTGGAACTAGAGTTTGCGACCCTAAATGGCCTAACAAAAAAATATATTTACCACTCTACAAGCACTTCAATTTGTTGGCATTAATCAATATATAAACTAATGGTTTGTAGCAAATGTGATTACTCCAATGCACTAATATGGAAATTAGTTACATAGAATAATTAAGAAGAAAAAATAAGAGTAATAGTTGTGTTGAAATACCCCAATTAATGAAGTCCAACTGAGCTACAATACAAAGAGAGACTTGACATGAACTTAGTATCTCACTAGGACTCTAGAAGAGTCGTGCATATAAAAAAGCACCACAATAGCTGTCCTAAACAATCCATGGCCGCCCCTCTCCGGCCTCTCTCTTGTTTTAATCTCTATCAATCTCTTCAGGAGACCCCCATCAATGTGTCATTGATCTTAAAGCCTGGATCATATAATGGGTTTTGCTAGAGTAATTTCTTGCAAGGAAAACAAAGAATTATATTGTCCGTGGTAGATCGCAGCAGATCATGGCTATGGCTTGGACCAGTCAAGCAACATCAATCTTTAGGTAGTACACAAAATTCTATATACCCTATTGAATTGCCTTGATTGCTCTTTAATGTTCTTACCATGTTTACATGAAAAATTAAACCCATTAAAAATTTGTTTTATACACTAATGGATGTAAACGTTTGTACCACAGCTACTATTTTTTACAGACTCAATGGCGCAATATTTGGAAAAATAAAATAAAAAAGAACTTGGAGAACCTATTAAGACTAGCTGTGGTAGTTGAACATCAATATAAAGGGAAGGACGGTAGACAAGTCATGATTTGTGTGATCGCGAAGTTAGCTCAAGTCTATTAACAATTACCCATGTGGGTCGCACAATCTCCCAGCAAGGGTGCGAATTGTAATCTCATCTTTGTAATAACGGAGAGAATAGCCGATAGGGGCCTTAAAGGTGTGGTCAACAAGCAAGGGGAAGTGGGGAATTCTCAGTACTTCAATTATGTAGGGACTATTTGGGGATGTTTTAAATTCCTCTTTTATCTTTTATTCTTGTTTACTAGTTAATTTAAATTTCCAAGTAAACTTTCTTAAAGAGCAAGTCTAGTATTGGTATATATACAAGGATAGGCCTCTCTTGAAAACACTTAATTATTTTATGAGATATTGAAAAGAAGCTTTGGCTTGATATTTCACGGCTTTTGTTTTAGTTTCACGTTGTGTTCTTGTTCATATACATAAAAAAGGCATCAAAGCAAGATCATGGGTTCGGATCACAGATGTGAGGCTCTAAGGGCTAGAAAGATGTGCAAGAGCATATTCTGATGAGTTCTTCTAACCTGCGAACACTATAAAAGGTGGGGCCTAACCTCCCTCGGCACCATACAATTTTCAAATGAGATGGCACATTTGATCCCATTTACATCAGGAACACTTTGTAATGGAAGTGAACTACTTCCTAATAGGAGTGTAGCATAGTTGTCAAAATCGTCCGATTCGCGATTCGAATCGGACGATTCGATTCGATTCGATTCACTACCAAAACGATTCGAATCAACCTTAGAATCGCAAATGTCTAAAGAATCGGACCGAATCGGCGATTCACGATTCGAATCTTTCGATTCGGGTCCGATTCGGTCCGATTCACTTTTTTTTTTTTTTTTTCGCGATTTTTTTACATTAAATTAATATATAGGCTCTTTATGATATATACATATTTGTTTTATGTAGGGTGTTTTATGATATATTTTTGTTTTTTTACATTTTTAAGCTTAAAATGAATGAGAACATGTACTGCGGTTAATTTTTGTGATATATTTTGGTATATTATCATGTGCTACGATTAGTTTTTTGTCATTACGCTTAATTACTGAAAACGCGTGTAATATCGATTTAAATTAAATTCGCAAGTTTCCAAGAACCCTTATTTAATTAGCGTCTACTTTTAAGCCAAATAAAATCAACCCTTAAACATGCATTTAAATCAACCCATCAAATATAAAGCATGCGACACAAAGTTAAGGAAAAATCCCCGAAGGGCAAAACCTTTTATTTCTAGAACTTTAAAGAATTTACAAGACCATTGACTTACATACAACCTGATAATCGCCCACAAGTGTAACGCACGGTGTCTTCGGTAAACCTTCAAAGCAACGGCTAGAAACAGTGTGACACAGAAATACCCGCAGGTGTCGGTTCCTATGTCAGAGGCTGGAATTTTCCCTTTCCAGGAGGGCAGCAATGAAGAAGAGAACGGCTTCTCCACAAGGGTTGAACAAACCAAAGTTGTGTTCTTGGGTTACACAAAAAGATTCACAAAGGTTTGGTAATTGTGTGAATCAAAACATGAGTCTTGGGACTCAAAAATATGAAGACTAGAGTAATTTGGACTCTCAAAAACGTCTTCTAAAGTCTTGCAAAACAACTCCCCCGAAGTTGGTATTTATAGGAAAAAATATGAAGAGTCCCACATTCTTAAAACTCTAAAATTCTATCCAGCGTACAAAAAAAACAGCATTCTTTAAGGAATTTTCTCTATCTTCAAAAGGTCATAACTCCTTCACCGTAGCTCGGATTGAGGTGCCGTTTTTTCCAGTATCTTCGTTGCGGCGAGCTCTTCAACTTTCCAGTTGACCAGACCTCCGGACTATGGATGTGAAATTACGAAAATACCCTTGAACACTCCTATCGTGCCTTTTTTCACTGTTTTGACTTCCCTTGCGTACCACTTGCATTAAGTCCCTAAAATCGTGGACCGTGAAGTCGCTGAGGCAAATGTGGGACATATTAATGGAGATGTTGAATGCTTGATTCCCGGAATTCGGATTGAGGCCGTCGAGTGACATCTTGAGGTGACGTGCCAAATGTAGCGGCGTACGACATACACAAACGAAACATGTTGGACATGAGAAAAATGTCCTTACAATTACCAATTCTATAGTGTTAAATTTCATTTACATATGTTTTACTACGTTTTTATCGTTTGGTTCCGATTCGACCGATACGATTCACGATTCGATTCACGATTCGCGATTCGGGGGGTAAACGATTCACGATACGATTCGCGATTTGACAACTATGGAGTGTAGTACTTCCTAATAGGAGTGTACTACTAAAGGCTGATGATTGTGGCTTACGACCTTAGTGGGAGCAAACTGCTTGACAATCTGAAGATTTGATTGCATCGTTAACATTTTTCTTGTCCAATGATCTTGAGGAAAATGCTTTAAATACACTCCTCTATTCTTACGCGTTTGATTCTGTAAGAGATTTAAAGAAAAGATTATGGGTTATTCGGGTTTTGGCCTCCACTAGTTATACCCATTTGGATTTTGGCCCCCAATTAAAAACTATTGTATGTTTGGACCCAATTTTCACTTATAGCGAAACTTTAAATTGATTTGATACTTTTAGCAACATTTTTGGCAAAAAAAATTCCAGAACGTGTTGCTAAAAGTGAAATTGGGGGCCAAAACCCAAATGGGTATAACTAGTGGGGGCCAAAATCCAAATAACAGAAAAATTAATGATATGGCATATAGTTGATTTTATATCTAGGTGTCTGGTCACTAAATTAATGTCTCAAGTGTCAGGCCACTAAACTAATGTCTCAAGTGTCACGCCAGCTCATAGCAAAAGGGGCCTTTTCTGGTGTATATATGTAACCCTATACAACTTGGCCGTTGATTCACATACAGGTATGGAATTTTAACAAACTCAAAGAGTTCCTTTTGCCAACTAGAGTCATAGTCTAGACAGTATGCCTCTACAATACAACACATTATTCGGTTCTCAAAATAAAGGGGCCCGACTACGAAAGGTTGACAAAAACTAGTTTGCTTAATTTTGGATATGCAAGTCTACATTTGAACGTGTAAGACGTAATAGATGGACTTAGGCTAAAGTTAACATCTCGTAGGATGCCCCTATATACTTCTCGCAGTGTCTTATGTGATACTCGGTGAGAAGGCGCTGCGAACAACTCTGGAAGTATCCAAACTGTTGAAAGATGAATTGTGACAGGTGAAATGATACGACTTAAGAAGTGTCTAGGACCCCATGTTCCCTAATATGCTCAAGAGTCAGAGTAGTAAAACTCGTTGGTATGGAAATTATATGCATCAATACAATCAAAAGGGGAGAACCGGTAGATGGTGTCACCACCGCTACGCATGAAGATACCCGTGGTTTGTAATCTTTGAATGACATAGAGCCATGGTTAGACCAACACGGAGTGTTGATGTCGTAGTAAATAATGTGGCCAGATAAAGATTAATATAGCATAATTTGTTTGTTGCAGGGGAGAGCAATAATGGCATCTAACTATTGTCGAAATGGTCTCATGTGCATTGATATCCGCGTGTGGGAGCCCAAAACCTCGCTCCAGTAACGAAAATCCATTTGAACGCCTTCTTCTTCTTCAGTAGCCGCACACGCTAAACCCCCAATAATATAAACCTTACCACCAAAACTTGCCAAAGAATGGTCGAAGGATGATCACGACCCGCATAAAGGTGGATGGAGCGTTAAACAACCCGAGGACATCCAGGTCCACCCATAAAGGTCATCCTTCATTTTAAACGCATTCATCATCGGGCCACATTCGAATATGATGATACTAAGTCTTCTGGTCGAGTTTGGAAAAGGCCCGAACCCATGTAGCTGATCATGCATATCATCAGGTCAGGGCGGGGAATAGGAAATTGATATTTGACAATGAATGATCTCGTTGACAGCCCTGCTTTCCACACACATCCTCCAATTCCCAAAGGATAGTCAATGGGAGCCTTAAAGGTGTGGTCAACAAGGAAGAAGAATTGGGGGATTCTCAGTACTTCAATTATGTAGGGAGTGTGTGAGGATGTTTTTAATTCCTCGTTTATCTTATATTCCTGTTTAATAGTTGGATTAAATTTCCCAGTTTACTTTCTTAAAGAGCAAGTCCAGTATTGGCATATATGTAAGCATAGGTCTCTCTTGTAAACACTTGATTATTTTTTTGGATATTGGAAAGAAGCTTTGGCTTGATATTTCACGGCTTTTGTTTGTCTCGCGTTGTGTTTGTGTTTGTATACATCAAAAAGGCATCAAAGCAAAATTATGGGTTCGGGTCGTAGATGTGAGGCACTAAGGGGGGAGAATGATGCAAGAGCAAATTCTTATGGGTTATGCTAAGTTGTAAACACCATAAAAGGTGGGGCCTAACCTCCCTTTACACCATACAATTTTTAAATGAGATGAACATATCCGATCCCATTTACATCGGAAACACTTTGAAATGGAAGTGAACTACTTCCTCAAAGGAAACACTTTGTAATGGAAGTGAACTACTTCCTCATAGGAGTGTACTACTAAAGGTTGGTGATTGTGGCTTACAACCTTACTAGGAGTAAACCGCTAGACAATCTGAAGATTTGATAAAATTATTGTATGTTTGTACCCAATTTTCACTTTTAGCGGCTCCTTCTGAATTGTTTTGATATTTTTAGCAACACTTTTGGGCAATTTTTTTCCAAAAAGTGTTGCTAAAGTGAGAATTGAGAGCCAAAACCCAAACGAGTGCAACTAGTGGGGGTCAAAACCCAAATAACAAAAAGATTAATAATATGGCATATAATTGATCTTATATCTAGGTGTGTAAGATTTTACCTAATATGTCTAGAGTGTCGGGCCAGCCCATAGTAAAAGGGGCTTTTTTCTAGTGTCTATATTAAGCCCAATTCAACTTAGTCGTTAATTCACATATAGGTATGGAGCAATATTTTAAAAAGCGCGGTATTGCATTTTGCGGAACAAAAACGTAACGTTGGGATCAATGTATTACGGGATGCCCATATAGCGTGCGCTATTTAGCGCAACAACAACGCAATCAGTGTTTTTTAACCCCCAGTTTAGTTAAGATGAGATTAAAAAAACGTTGCCTTATTTCACCTATAGACTTTGCTTCAATTTACTTATTTACAAACGTCTCAATGATGTTATTTGCTTATTTTACAAAGTTTAGTTGAAAATGTTACTTTTATTTAATATTTTCTGATCCAAACTCTCGGTTTACTTAAATGCTTACTTATTTCACATTTTTTAGTAAAAAATATTTTTTATTTTGTAATTTCCACTTTTAAATGTTACTTATTTTTCAAATCTCAATTCAAAAAGTTTTTTTTTTAATAATTGTCAGTTTAAAATGCTACTTGTGTGGTGTTATAAATATTTGTTTAAAATTTTATTTATTTTATAGTTTTCAACTTTAAATATTACTTATTTTTCAGGTTTTTGTTTAAAAGTTATTATTATTATTTTATTTTTTTATAATTGTCAATTTAAAATGCTACTTGTTATATAATTTTTTGTTTAAAATGTTATTCTATTATAATTCTTAGTTTAAACTTTTACTTATTTTACAAATTTCATATTAAAATGTTATTTATTTTATTATTTTCCGCTTTGAATGTTACTTATTTTTTAGATTTCTGTTTAAAATGTTATTATTTTTTTTATAATTGTCAATTTAAAATGTAACTTTTTTAAAAATAATAAAAAATGAGTTTCAAGTGTAACTTTTTTTTTTTTGCCAACAGAAAAGGCCCAAAGTCTGGGGCCCTCGTATCTCAACTAAATTCAGTTCCGACTTAGTCCACTCCTAAAATCTCGTATGGAGATATTCTAGGAGTAGAAGATGGACGTGGGGGAGTCCAACAGCCCCACTCCCCGAGAAAAAACATATATATAACAAACCCTAAGCCTGAGGCAAAAGGCACGCACTGTATTTTCTGTAAAACGCTCCCCGGAGTATATAGAAATAATACTGACTGCACCACCGTGGACGTAGGCATTCTTGCTGAACCACGTACATACTGTATTGTGTGATTGGCATTCATCATCTTTTTTATTTACTTAAGTGATTGCGCTTTTCTTATTTATTTGTGTTGAATATAATTGTCACCACAATTATTATTTTATTTTTTTATAATTGTCAATTTAAAATGCTACTTGTTATATAAAATTTTGTTTAAAATGTTATTCTATTATAATTCTCAGTTTAAACTTTTACTTATTTTACAAATTTCATATTAAAATGCTATTTATTTTATTATTTTTAGCTTTGAATGTCACTTATTTTTTAGATTTCTGTTTAAAAAGTTATTATTTTTTTTATAATTGGCAATTTAAAATGTAACTTTTTTAAAAATAATAAAAACTGAGTTTCAAGTGTAACTTTTTTTTTTTTTGCCAATTTAAATTCAAAATGTTACTTTCTTACAAATTTCATTTTAAAATGTTATTTATTTCTTTATTCATTTTTTTATATGTTTTTCTAATTAAAAAACTGGAATGCACTAATTGCTTGTGCGATGCACAATGCGACATCGGAGCCAAAACGTGACACCATGAGCGACCGTGATTTAAATCATCGGTATGGAGTTTTAACGAACTCGTACAGTTCCTTTCGTAGACTAGAGTCATAGTGTCTAGTATGCCTCTGCAATGCAACACATTAATTGGTTCTCAAAATAAAGGGACCTGGTCACCCGACTACGAAAGGTTGACAAAAAATAGTTTGCTTAATTTTGGAAATGCAAGTCTACATTTGAACGTGTAAGACGTAAATAGATGGACTTCATGCTCAAGTTAACATCTTATAGGATGCCCCTGTATACCTCTCCTCGGTTTGTCTTATGTGATACACGGTGAGAAGGTTCTGCGAACAACTTTGGTTGAAAGATGAATTGTGACAAGTGAAATGATACGACTTTAGCCTTGTGTGATGACGACTATTGAAAGGTACAAAACATACTCGTGTTTCTCCGACCGAGTAGATTATCAAAAGCATACAATATGTGGTTAGGTTACAAGAATCACCACAACTTGTCGTAAGACAGCTTTTGTGCTCCCGCTTGGTGATAAGAATCTACATGATAGAATATGGAGAAACGGATTTTGTTCTCCACAGGTTTGTAAGGTTGTTTTGATGATGAACGTTGGGAAGTCCATTCAATCCAAATGTAGTCTAAAAGAAGGTCCGTCTGCTGATTTGGCCGACCTCAATTCTGAGTTCTACGGTACGACAAAGATACTTTGATTGAGGAGATTCTTGCCACAACAAGGCATGGGTTGCAGGACAATCAATGCATGCAGAGGAACTTGAGCCTTTGATGTAATGGTAGCACATTAATCCTAGGGTGCAGAAAGGATTGGATTTTAAATATAACTATTTATTTGCAGAAGTACAGATAAAAAGAGTGGTGGCATAGCATTTCTGCTATAGCAGCTATCTCGAGATTAATCTCAAAGCGAAATTTGTCCCTTTTATTTGGTGGGATATTCGAACTGAAATGACTATCTGAATGGATTGACTTGATGACGTTCTCATTCCAATTTTTGAAATAACCTGTTAAACACAAATCTCTAAGTAAGGTCACCACCCACTCGTATGGGAGATTCACCTTGGCAATTGCATATCGAGCAAGATGAGATATTTTATGTTTAGCGAGCTACGACAGTTGTACATGGTTGTGAATCACAAATATAAGACGCAATGAAAATAAAAGAACATCATTACCAAAGAAGAGTCAATTGTTAGAAGAAATAATAGTAAAGACGTAAAGATAGACATACATGAGTGTAGCATCATGGAAGTTCGTCTCAGGGTCGACAAGGTAAGTCTGCGTAAGAATTGCGGAAACAGAGAGGATATTTTCGTCCTTGCGAATGTATTTGGATATCCTGAGTTTCGTGCAATGGATTTCATTATAGGGGTCGATGGTATCCCCGAGACGGGGAGGAGTGGCCCAAAGGAGACAGAATAGATCATCAGAAAGATGAAATAAGGTTGGAAGGTAAAAGTCTGTTTCTAGGTCCCCATGTTCGTGAACGTGGTCAAGCCATTGTTGTGAGTCAGAGTAATAAAACTCGTTGGCTAGGAAATTATAGGCAGAAATGCCTGCAAGGGGGCAGAAGCGGTAGATGGTGTCACCAACCGCTGCGCACATGGGTGAGAAGCATGGGTTGTAAAATTGGAACGGGGAGTTAGAGTTGAACAGATGGCCAGAGTGGGGGGACCAGTGGTGCTTGTCGACATCATAGTAGATGATGTCGCCAGATGAAGATGAGCAGAGCATAATCTGTTTGGTGAGAGGGAGAGGCAAAATGAGATCGAAAGTATCATAGAAATGCATCTGGTACAGGGTCATGGGCTTTGATTTCCCAGTGTGAGGGTCAAAAACCTCGCCCCACTTAGGAAAATCGGGTTTGAGGCCTTGTTGTTCAGCAGCAGAGCAGGATAAACCTCCAACAATGTAAAGCAGACCATCCATGGGAAGCATTAGTGGACTATTTCTACCGACAATCATTTTGTGACGCTTCCAACCTAAGTCCAACCTGGTAGTATCAAGGCAATATATGTAATCAAGGAAATGGCAGCCGTCAGCATCCATTGTAACGAATCCGGCACAGCACAAAAAAGAGTCTACAGAGACAAACTCTTCTAAAGGGTATTGGATATCTAAAACAGAATCTGGATGGATTATTAAGCCCAGGTTCCCTTTGGGGTCTGCTAAATCAACGATGCGACAACAACGCCCTTGCTTACTCGACTGCCTAATTTGCAACTGTTGCTCCACGTCGTCTACATCGATGTCAATGTGAAACCATTTCATATTACGCTCAAAGTCGTACGCCCGAAACCAAATTGTCTTTGAACAATTTTCTCCAACCTGCCAACAAACAATATTATTATTACTAATTAACCTAGAACGTTGAATGATAGAAAAAGTAAAAATTAGAAAGATGAGGAGGAGACTTGCCTGTCTTGGGCGAGTGGTGCCTCGCCCTCGCACCTCCGCGGAAACTCCTTCATCGTTTTTTTGCTCCATTCCCTCGCCTTTTCTCTGCTTACAAAACCGCAATTCTTCTTTCCACGCCCTGATGAGGGATGCTAACGGAACCGGTTTAAATGCACCGAATTTAATCCCCCCCCCCCCAACACACACCCCCGCTGATGTGGCAGCCCAGCCAAAGCCAAAGCCAAAGCCAACCCAAATATATTATATTGCGACTGTTTATTAAAAAAAAAAAAAAAAAAAAAAAAAAGAGGAATGCTTTTAACAAAAAAAAAAAAAAAAAAAAAAAAACAGCTTTAACGAAAACAAAAAAAAAATTAATGATTTTTTTTTTAGCTAAACACATTTTTTTAACTTTTTTAACACACAAAAAACAGTTTTTAGCAAAAAAAAAAAATCGACCCAAAAATAAAAAACAAAAAAAATATTTTTATCAAAATTAAAAAAAAGTTTAATATATATATGAAATTCTGAAATTCTTTATGTGGGGTGCTGTTAGAATATATATATTATACGAGTATTTAATATATATATGAAATTCTGAAATTTGAAACTGCCTACTGTGATATGGTAAGTAGGACATGTTTGATGACTCAAATTGTAAATACTTGTTTTGAGAAAGTATAATATGACACTAGAAAACTTTATTAATAAATAAAGTTAAAATGAGAGCTTTGTTACTAAATGAAATTTTCCCTTTAAACAACTATATTGTTCAGTTTTAAATCTTACGAGTAACCTAAGATAAGTTAAACCATTGGGAAGTTTAGTGCGGTATAAAATAAGATAATCCGTTGGGAAGGTTAGTACGATAGGCGTGCACACTAGAAGAGAGGTGAGAATTTCTCAAGAGAGTGTCGCACTAATATGTTGTTGCATTGGCCTGTAAACATTTTAAATACTTGCTAAACGAATTTTAAATCATCTACACTATCGGGTTCTGACCCGCTTCTATTTCCCTTTCTCTCTTGTATATATATGTATATATTACAGGTGCCCAGCCACAGGGGCATCTTGCATAGGATCTTTTGGAAGGAACGCGCTGCAGCTTAGGTGGGAGTTGCAGGGCTCTTGCTTAGACGACTTCATTTATTTGACTCCACTCCTACCATATTCATTTAGTGGGGCATGTGTCGCCCTTTCCATTATTCAGTTGTTTATTTGGACATTTTGATTCCGTTATTTATAGTATTGTCACCTTGGGATTTATTACTGTCTGGATGTTTTACTTTAAGTTTTAAATGTTGGGATTTAGTTGTTGAATGTTTAAATTATTTGGATTATATGTTCCAGAATTATTGTGGTGTGATTCTTTAATATTGAATGGTTGTTAATAATTAAATCTTTGTTTTAAAAAAAATAAATAAAATTTGGAAAGTAACGTTTAAAAATGGTTTTTGACACTTAGCTTAATTAATTAGGGTGTTTAAATTGGAAAAGTTATTTTTTTGACAGTGATGCTGAGAATGAATCAACTGTTCACGTTGATTTAATTTAATAAAGGAGTGATCGCCCGGTATTTAATTAGGCGGGGTGTCACATCGGGCCACTAAATTAATGTCTCAAGTGTCGGGCCACTAAACTAATGTCTCAAGTGTCAGACCAGCAAATAGCAAAAGGGGCCTTTTCTGGTGTATATATGTAACCCTATACAACTTTGTTGGTGATTCACATATAGGTATGGAATTTTAACAAACTCAGAGAGTTCCTTTTGCCGACTAGAGTCATAGTCTAGACAGTATGCCTCTACAATATAACATATTATTCTGTTCTCAAAATAAAGGGACCCGACTACGAAAGGTTGACAAAAACTAGTTTGCTCAATTTTAGATATGCAAGTCTACATTTGAACGTGTAAGACGTAATAGATGGACTTAGTCTTAAGTTAACATCTTGTAGGATGCCCCTATATACTTCTCGCTGTGTCTTATGTGATACTCGGTGAGAAGGCTCTGCGAACAACTCTGGAAGTATCCAAACTGTTGAAAGATGAATTTTGACAGGTGAAATGATACGACTTAAGAAGTGTCTAGGACCCATGTTCTCTAATATGCTCAAGAGTCAGAGTAGCAAAACTCGTTGGTATGGAAATTATATGCATCAATACAATCAAAAAGGGAGAACCGGTAGATGGTGTCACCACCGCTAAGCATGAAGATACCCGTGGTTTGTAATCTTTGAATGACATAGAGCCATGGTTAGACCAACACGGAGTGTTGATGTCGTAGTAAACAATGTGGCCAGATAAAGATTAATATAGCATAATTTGTTTGTTGCAAGCATAATTTGTTTGTTGCAGGGGACAACAATAATTGCATCTAACTATTGTCGAAATGGTCTCATGTGCATTGATATCCCAGTGTGGGAGCCCAAAACCTCGCTCCAGTAACGAAAATCCATTTGAACGCATTCTTCTTCAGTAGCCGCACACGCTAAACCCCCAATAATATAAACCTTACCACCAAAACTTGCCAAAGAATGGTCGAAGGATGATCACGACCTGCATAAAGATCAATGGAGCGTTAAACAACCCGAGGACATCAAGGTCCACTCGTAAAGGTCATCCTTCGTTTTAAACGCATTCATCATCGGGCCACATTCGAATATGATGATACCAAGTCTTCTGGTCGAGTTTGGAAAAGGCCCGAACCCATGTAGTTGATCATGCATATCATCAGGGAGGGGAATAGGAAATTGATATTTGACAATGAATGATCTCGTTGACAGCCCTACTTTCCACACACATCCTCCGATTCCCAAAGGATAGTCAATGGCGGCCTTAAAGGTGTGGTCAACAAGGAAGGAGAATTGGGGGATTCTCAGTACTTCAATTATGTAGGGAATGTGTGAGGATGTTTTTAATTCCTCATTTATCTTATATTCCTGTTTAATAGTTGGATTAAATTTCCCTGTTTACTTTCTTAAAGAGCAAGTCCAGTACTGGCATATATGTAAGCATAGGTCTCTCTTGTAAACACTTGATTATTTTTTTGGATATTGGAAAGAAGCTTTGGCTTGATATTTCACGGTTTGTCTCGCGTTGTGTTTGTGTTTGTATACATCAAAAAGGCATCAAAGCAAAATTATGGGTTCGCGTCGTAGATGTGAGGCACTAAGGGGGGAGAATGATGCAAGAGCAAATTCTTATGGGTTATGCTAAGCTGTAAAGACCATAAAAGGTGGGGCCTAACCTCCCTCGACACCATACAATTTTTAAATGAGATGACATATCCGATCCCATTTACATCGGAAACACTTTGTAATGGAAGTGAACTACTTCCTCAAAGGAAACACTTTGTAACGGAAACACTTTGTAATGGAAGTGAACTACTCCTTCATAGGAGTGTACTACTAAAGATTGGTGATTGTGGCTTACGACCTTACTAGGAGTAAACCCCTAGACAATATGAAGATTTGATAAAATTATTGTATGTTTGTACCCAATTTCACTTTTAGCGGCACCTTCTGAATTGTTTTGATATTTTTAGGAACACTTTTGGGCAATTTTTTTCCAAAAAGTGCTGCTAAAGTGAAAATTGAGAGCCAAAACCCAAAAGAGTGCAACTAGTGGGGGTCAAAACCCATATAAAAAAAAGATTAATAATATGGCATATAATTGATCTTATATCTAGGTGTAAGATTTACCTAATATGTCTCAAGTGTCGGGCCAGCTCATAGTAAAAGGGGCTTTTTTCTAGTGTCTATATTAAACCCAATTCAACTTGGTCGTTAATTCACATATAGGTATGGAGCAATATTTGAAAAAGCGCAGTATTGCATTTTGCGGAACAAAAACATAACGTTGGGATCAATGTATTACGGGATGCCCATATAGCGTGCGCTATTTGGCGCAACATCAACGCAATCCGTGTTTTTAACCCCCAGTTTAGTTAAGATGAGATTAAAAAAACGTTGCTTTATTTCACCTGTCGACTTTGCTTCAATTTACTTATTTACAAACGTCTAAATGATGTTATTTGCGTATTTTACAAAGTTTAGTTGAAAATGTTACTTTTATTTAATATTTTCTGATCCAAACTCTCGGTTTACTTAAATGCCTACTTATTTCACATTTTTTAGTAAAAAATATTTTTTATTTTGTAATTTCCACTTTTAAATGTTACTTATTTTTCAAATCTCAATTCAAAAAGGATTTTTTTTAATAATTGTTAGTTTAATATGCTACTTGTGTGGTGTTATAAATATTTGTTTAAAATTTTATTTATTTTATAGTTTTCAACTTTAAATATTACTTATTTTTCAGGTTTTTGTTTAAAAGTTATTATTATTATTATTTTATTTTTTTATAATTGTCAATTTAAAATGCTACTTGTTATATCAATTTTTGTTTAAAATGTTATTCTATTATAATTCTCAGTTTAAACTTTTACTTATTTTACAAATTTCATATTAAAATGTTATTTATTTTATTATTTTCAGCTTTGAATGTTACTTATTTTTTAGATTTCTGTTTAAAATGTCATTATTTTTTTTATAACTGTCAGTTTACAATGTAACTTTTTTAAAAATAATAAAAAATGAGTTTCAAGTGTAACTTTTTTTTTGCCAATTTCAGTTCAAAATGTTACTTTCTTACAAATTTCATTTTAAAATGTTATTTATTTTTTTATATGTTTTTCTAATTAAAAAAGCGGAATGCACAAATTGCTCGTGCGATGCACGATGCGACTTCGGAGCCAAAACGCGACACCATGAGCGACCGTGATTTAAAACATCGGTATGGAATTTTAACGAACTCCTACAGTTCCCTTCGTAGACTTGAGTCATAGTGTCTAGTATGCCTCTACAATGCAACACATTATTTGGTTCTCAAAATAAAGGGACCTGGTCACCCGGCTATGAAAGGTTGAGAAAAAATGGTTTGCTTAATTTTGGAAATGCAAGTCTACATTAGAACGTGTAAGACGTAAATAGATGGACTTCATGCTCAAGTTAGCATCTTACAGGATGCCCCTATATACCTCTCCTCGGTTTGTCTTATGTGATACACGGTGAGAAGGTTCTGCGAACAACTCTGGTTGAAAGATGAATTGTGACAAGTGAAATGATACGACTTTAGCCTTGTGTGATGACGACTATTGAAAGGTACAAAACATACTCGTGTTTCTCTGACCGAGTAGATTATCAAAAGCATACAATATGTGGTAAGGTTACAAGAATCACCACAACAGCTTGTCGTAAGACAGCTTTTGTGCTCCCGCGTGGTGATAAGAATCTACATGATAGAATATGGAGAAACGGATTTTGTTCTCCACAGGTTTGTAAGGTTGTTTTGATGATGAATGTTGGGAAGTCCATTCAATCCAAATGTAGTCTAAAAGAAGGCCCGTCTGCTGATTTGGCCGACCTCAATTCTGAGTTCTACGGTACGACAAAGATACTTTGATTGAGGAGATTCTTGCCACAACAAGGCATGGGTTGCAGGACAATCAATGCATGCAGAGGAGCTTGCACTTTTGATGTAATGGTAGCACATTAATCCTAGGGTGTAGAAGGGATTGGATTTTAAATATAACTATTTATTTGCAGAAGTACACATAAAAAGAGTGGTGGCATAGCATTTCTGCTATAGCAGCTATCTCGAGATTAATCTCAAAGCGAAATTTGTCCCTTTTATTTGGTGGGGTATTCGAACTGAAATGACTATCTGAATGGATTGACTTGATGACGTTCTCATTCCAATTTTTGAAATAACCTGTTAAACACAAATATCTAATTAAGGTCACCAACCACTCGTATGGGAGATTCACCTTGGCAATTGCATATCGAGCAAGATGAGATATTTTATGTTTAGCGAGCTACGACAGTTGTACATGGTTGTGAATCACAAATATAAGACGCAATGAAAATAAAAGAACATGTTAATTCAAGGTTAGTCCCATTTATTGGGTCAAATATGTATCAAATCCCGTTAACTTTTTTTAATGCACCGAGTCCTTTTTCATGATAGACTATATATATTTAGACAAATGTATCCTCACATATACTCATTTTAAATACACTTACTCTCTCTCTAAAAACAAATGCATAACCCCACACTCTCTCTCTAACAGCCCCACCTTCACCCCCACCCCCACCCCACCCCTCGAAGACTCCTGAAACAGTCCACCGAAAAATCTCGTCAGAGGCCGCCAAAGTGTCTCTCTCCTCGTTTCTCTCTTCGTATAGTTTCTTCGATTTTTCTGGTCCGCACCAGCGGCACTATCATCCGAGCTGGAGAAGAAGAGTTTTCGCAGGAAAAAATGGAATTTTCGCAAAAAAATGGAGGTTTTACAGAATCAATAAATTTATTTGTTTCAATTTTCTCATCAAAAAATATCGAATATGGGTATTGTTTGATAAATCTTGACGAGTAGATACCAAATATATAAATTTTGTGAATTATGGATTTGTAGATTTGAAGTTATGGACTTTTAAGGATTTGATGAATTTTTTTTTTCAAAATACAAGGTAACAATTGTCAAGGATATTTTGGGGGTGTATTTGTCATTTAATGCACTGAGTTGGCAAAATAGGACAATTGACACCATTAACCCAGTCAAAGGATCTCTTGCCTCATTGACCAAGTAAATGGGACTTGGTCAATCATGAAATGATGAAAATGATTGTTTCATGTAATATGATCAAAATGATTGCCTCATTGATATCGCAACTAGATAGGAAGGGAGATGAAAATGAAGAAATAAGCAATCATTTCTATTTATCTTTAATCTAACTTCTTTATCAAATTCAGTGTCATTAGATTTTTTGTATTAATATTAATTTATTATGTAATGTTGAATCTGACAAGTCGTATAAGTCCGTCGCGCGTCAGTATAATCAATTACACAACGCTATGAGGATAGTTTTGAACTTATCTGATTGATCCATTTTGTTAATCTTATTTATGTTTTTTGTGCTCTCTAAATCATGTACCGATGCGTATCGCTCGATACCGAAACCGAGTTGAAAATAAGGCGTCCGATACGAGGATAGGGACGAGGACGGAGACCGGGACCGAGGCTTTGAAACATGCACAAAACTCTTTCAAAGTGAACATCCTCAAAATGACGAGAAACTAATTGCACAATCAAATACAATTTACACTTCATCCTTATTTGATATGGCTTGGGGTTCAATACTATAGACCCAAGTAGACCTGTCAACGGGTTGGGTCCGGATCGGATCTAGAGTGATCCAGATCCGTTTAGCAATAACTTAATCGGATCCGAATCCGGACCCGGACCCGACATATTAATACAGATAATAATATGATTCATACAAATAAAACATATATTACTTCGATTTATACATATAATACTTGCATGCTATATAGATATAGAAATATTACTAAATATATAAATTTATACATCCAACCCCCCCAGTACCCCGCAGTGGCGGGAGCCTCGTGCACTGGGTTTGCCCTTTTTTTATACATGTTCAATCGGATCCGGTCCTTAATGGATCGGATTAGTCTTGATCCATATTCGATCCATTTAATAATCGGATTATCGGGTAAAAGGGTAATTGGGTAATCGGATTTTAAAATATGCTCCAGATCCGAGTAAACGAATCGAATCCGGATCGGGTCCGAATTCAGACCCAGTCCATTGACAGCCGTATACCCAAGGCCCCACTCCTGCAACATCATCTATAAAGAGCCAAATGTGGAGGCCACATTACAAATTATTCTCTAAAACAATAATAACTCTTTGAATCATTTTTTGGTGTTATTATGCTATATCCAGAACATGAAAAACAAAGCGCAAAATCACTCATAAAACGGTAATGCATGGAGAAACAGAGTAATCTAAGCCTCACTTGGGTAGAAACAAAGAGTCGTTTGCACTTTACTTATGTTCAACATCACTTAAAAGAGATGGATCACTGTTTCATCGATACATTCCTGTAATATGAATGGACAAGCACATATACAAAAAACTGTCAAGAGAACTATCATTATTCCGTTGTGCAGGGACAAAGAATTTGAATGAAAAGAGCATGTATCATAGTCAATGCTTCCCGAGATTCTAGCAAATTGATGTTGATGTAGATTATCATGCTACTGTTTTGTTCTCTGGGCTAACAACTCTTGTTAAAATTGAGTTGAACTACTTTCTACATGGGATGCATCAGGTGATGGTTTTCCTGTTTCTAGAGGTAATCCTGCTACACACACTGTCCATCAATTGTTGAACGTTGAAATTGCAACATATACATATACGCATACATTCCCCTAATGCAGTAGTATGACAATACAATAACATATTGTAAAATACAGTACTTTATGCTTAATTACATTTAAATGTGAACCAGTGAAATTTGTTAATGCTCAAACAATTTTCAAAAAAGATATGAGTGGCTTGATGATATATTTTCTTATTAACAGGTTCTCCGTTTAATCTCTTTATAGGTAGGTAAGAATTAAAATTAAATAGTTAACTGGAAAAGTAAAGGATACCGCCCATCTCACTTTTTACTCATTTTCCAACTCCTCGTACACTTTCCAATCAAACATACCATCACTGTTTGCTTGATTCAATATTTTGTGATTTCTTTGGATCTTAACTTAATAAATTCACATATACAGTTTGACAACGCTTGTCTATCTTACTCTTTGTCCAACTTCTCATAAAAATAAGCTACTTTTCTTACTTCCCAGTCAAACGTACGGTCACAGTCTGCTTAATTCCATTTTTGGTGATTTCTTTAAATCTTAAATTTATAAATTTACGGTTTGATATCAAGTCAAAGAATCAATACTCTATGATTCAAACTCATCATTAGTTACAAGACATTGTATGTGAAATTACTACTATAAAATTTCAGGAAAACATCACAGTCAAACTAAATGAGCACTTAGAGGTTGTTGCATATCAGGGGGTTCATCCAATCTAGAGCAGCGACGATGTTGAGTGATTCCGATTGACTTGTTTACTATCTATGCCCCTCAGACTTTGCCATGTGTGAAAGTCTTGTACACTGATGATATATTGTTTAATGAAATCATACGAGAAAAGAAAGTTACCAACCCCCTAATCAATCCAATAATGACATAATATGCAAAATGAGCCTAAAAAATTCATATTTGCACTCATATTAGATGCCAAGGGGTGGCAAATTGCCACACCATACGACCTACACGACTTTTTGGCGGGGTTTGTTGAAGGGAAGTCTCAATAAATATGGGTGCGTAACCGGTGGACCCGCTAAACATTGACAACTTAACAAATAGGGTTTGAATTTAGTCATTTGGTGTAAATACACGACACAACTCTTTAAGGAACGACTTGAACACTACCCAAACACAACATGTACCCGATAAGACACGATAAGGTACACACGAAAGGCTTAATGGGTCGGGATTGAGTAAAGGTGATTTTGACATAAACCCGATTAGACCCGGCACGACATGACCCATTGCCACCCTATATGCCACATTAACAGCGATGGAGGGAGCGGAGCCTTTTGTTGGACAACAAGGATGACTTTGACAAGACTTGACAACCGGACTGACCATAGTTATAATGCTTTGTGAAAGCTTCACTAAATGGAAGTGGACAGTGTATTATATGGGTTTTGTTAAGGATTCCTATTTAGTAGACGAAAAACTTAGGCTATGTGGGCATTGTATCATATGGAATTTGTTAAGGATACCTATTTGGTAGACAAAAAAACTTGGCTTCTTGGAGCTTTTTTGCCACCCTGAATTATTCATTAAATCAGACACATGAACTAATGATCTAATATACTACTTGATTGCTAATAACAAAGAAACATTTTTAATAGATACCTTGGGGAAACAGATAGTCTCCCACATGTAGCATGTGTGCCAAAGATTAGAAAATTGAAATTTGGAACCAAAATAGTTAAAACCAAGATATTAATTGGTTTTAGCTGTAAACATATTAAAAGTACAAGTGGCCTTGTGCAAAATCATATGAGATCGCATGGGATGTGGGTCGAGTTGAGCTTGGAACTAGAGTTTGCAACCCTAAATGGCCTAACAAAAAAATATATTTACCACTCTACAAGCACTTCAATTTGTTGGCATTAATCAATATATAAACTAATGGTTTGTAGCAAATGTGATTACTCCAATGCACTAATATGGAAATTAGTTACATAGAATAATTAAGAAGAAAAAATAAGAGCAATAGTTGTGTTGAAATACCTCAATTAATGAAGTCCAACTGAGCTAGAATACAAAGAGAGACTTGACATAAACTTAGTATCTCACTAGGACTCTAGAAGAGTCATGTATATAAAAAAGCACCACAATAGCTGTCCTAAACAATCCATGGTGGCCCCTCTCCGGTCTCTCTCTTGTTTTAATCTCTATCAATCTCTTCAGGAGACCCCCATCAATGTGTCATTGATCTTAAAGCTTGGATCATATAATGGGTTTTGCTAGAGTAATTTCTTGCAAGGAAAACAAAGAATTATATTGTTCGTGGTAGATCGCAGCGGATCATGGCTAGGGCTTGGACCAGTCAATCAACATCAATCTTTAGGTAGTACACAAAATTTTATATACCCTATTGAATTGCCTTGATTGCTCTTTAATGTTCTTACCATGTTTACATGAAAAATTCAACCCATTAAAAATTTGTTTTATACACTAATGGATGTAAACGTTTGTACCACAGCTACTATTCTATTTTTTACAGACTCAATGGCCCAATATTTGGAAAAATAAAATAAAAAAGAACTTGGAGAACCTATTGAGACTAGCTGTGGTAGTTGAACTTCAACATAAAGGGAAGAACGGCAGACAAGTCATGATTTGTGTGATCGCGAAGTTAGCTCAAGTCTATTAACAATTACCCATATGGGTCGCACAATCTCCCAGCAACGGTGCGAATTGTAATCTCATCTTTGTAATAACCGAGAGAATAGCCGATTGGGGCCTTAAAGGTGTGGTTAACAAGCAAGGGGAAGTGGGGAATTCTCAATACTTCAATTACGTAGGGACTATTTGGGGATGTTTTTAATTCCTCTTTTATCTTTTCTTCTTGTTTATTAGTTAATTTAAATTTCCAAGTGTACTTTCTTAAAGAGCAAGTTTAGTATTGGTATATATACAAGGATAGGCCTCTCTTGAAAACACTTAATTATTTTCTGATATATTGAAAAGAAGCTTTGGCTTAATATTTCACAGCTTTTGTTTTAGTCTCACGTTGTGTTATTGTTCATATACATCAAAAAGGCATCAAAGCAAGATCATGGGTTCGGATCATAAATGTGAGGCTCTAAGGGGGAGAAAGATGTGCAAGAGCATATTCTGATGAGTTCTTTTAACCTGCTAACACTATAAAAGGTGGGGCCTAACCTCCCTCGGCACCATACAATTTTCAAATGAGATGGCATATTTGATCCCATTTACATCGGGAACACTTTGTAATGGAAGTGAACTACTTCCTAATAGGAGTGTAGTACTTCCTAATAGGAGTATACTACTAAAGGCTGATGATTGTGGCTTACGACCTTAGTGGGAGCAAACTGCTTCACAATCTGAAGATTTGATTGCATCGTTAACATTTTTCTTGTCCAATGATCTTGAGGAAAATGCTTTAAATACACTCCTTTATTCTTACGCGTTTGATTTTGTAAGAAATGGCCCCCAATTAAAAACTATTGTATGTTTCGACCCAATTTTAACTTATAGCAAAACTTTAAATTGATTTGATACTTTTAGCAACATTTTTGGCAAAAAAAAAAATCCGGAGCGTGTTGCTAAAAGTGAAATTGGGGGCCAAAACCCAAATGAGTATAACTAGTGGGGGCCAAAATCCAAATAACACAAAAATTAATGATATGGCATATAGTTGATCTTATATCTATGTGTCAAGCCACTAAATTAATGTCGCAAGTGTCGGGCCACTAAATTAATGTCTCAAGTGTCAGGCCACTAAACTAATGTCTCAAGTGTCAGGCCAGCTCATAGCAAAAGGGGCCTTTTCTGGTGTATATATGTAACCCTATACAACTTGGTTGGTGATTCACATATAGGTATGGAATTTTAACAAACTCAGAGAGTTCATTTTGCCGACTAGAGTCATAGTCTAGACAGTATGCCTCTACAATACAAAACATTATTTGGTTCTCAAAATAAAGGGACCCGACTATGAAAGGTTGACAAAAACTAGTTTGCTTAATTTTGGATATGCAAGTCTACATTTGAACGTGTAAGACGTAATAGATGGACTTAGGCTTAAGTTAACATCTTGTAGGATGCCCCTATACACTTCTCGTTGTGTCTTATGTGATACTCGGTGAGAAGGCTCTGTGAACAACTCTGGAAGTAACCAAACTGTTGAAAGATGAATTTTGACAGGTGAAATGATACGACTTAAGAAGTCTCTAGGACCCATGTTCTCTAATATGCTCAAGAGTCAGAGTAGTAAAACTCGTTGGTATGGAAATTATATGCATCAATACAATCAAAAAGGGAGAACCGGTAGATGGTGTCACCACCGCAACGCATGAAGATACCCGTGGTTTGTAATCTTTGAATGACATAGTGCCATGGTTAGACCAACACGGAGTGTTGATGTCGTAGTAAACAATGTGGCCAGATAAAGATTAATATAGCATAATTTGTTTGTTGCAGGGGAGAAGGGCTGGCAATTTTTGACACGATAACCCGTTTATGGTAATAACCCGAAATGACCCGAACTTGACACGATTAGCTTGTATAGATTTAAGAGTACCCAAAACTTATACTCAAATAAAAATCAACGCGACCCGAAAATGACACGACTAACCCGAATTGCCACCCATTGCATCTAACTATTGTCGAAATGGACTCATGTGCATTGATATCCCAGTATGGGAGCCCAAAACCTCGCTCCAGTAACGAAAATCCATTTGAACGCCTTCTTCTTCAGTAGCCGCACACGCTAAACCCCCAATAATATAAACCTTACCAGCAAAACTTGCCAAAGAATGGTCGAAGGATGATCACGACCCACATAAAGGTGAATGGAGCATTAAACAACCCGAGGACATCGAGGTCCACTCGTAAAGGTCATCCTTCGTTTTAAACGCATTCATCATCGGGCCACATTCGAATATGATGATACCAAGTCTTCTGGTCAAGTTTGGAAAAGGCCCGAACCCATGTAGTTGATCATGCATATCATCAGGGAGGGGAATAGGAAATTGATATTTGACAATGATTGATCTCGTTGACAGCCTTCTTTCCACACACATCCTCCAATTCCCAAAGGATAGTCAATGGCAGCCTTAAAGGTGTGGTCAACAAGGAAGGAGAATTGGGGGATTCTCAGTACTCCAATTATGTAGGGAATGTGTTAGGATGTTTTTAATTCCTCGTTTATCTTATATTCCTGTTTAATAGTTGGATTAAATTTCCCAGTTTACTTTCTTAAAGAGCAAGTCCAGTACTGGCATATACGTAAGCATAGGTCTCTCTTGTAAACACTTGATTATTTTTTTGGATATTGGAAAGAAGCTTTGGCTTGATATTTCACGACTTTTGTTTGTCTCGCGTTGTGTTTGTGTTTGTATACATCAAAAAGGCATTAAAGCAAAATTATGGGTTCGCGTCGTAGATGTGAGG
The DNA here is from genome assembly GCA_949130495.1 of Sambucus nigra. Taxonomy (NCBI): domain Eukaryota; kingdom Viridiplantae; phylum Streptophyta; class Magnoliopsida; order Dipsacales; family Adoxaceae; genus Sambucus; species Sambucus nigra. The sequence goes on along the minus strand of OX422224.1, from coordinate 116,336,944 downwards.
CACTAAGGGGGAAGAATGATGCAAGAGCAAATTCTTATGGGTTATGCTAAGCTGTAAACACCATAAAAGGTGGCACCTAACCTCCCTCGACACCATACAATTTTTAAATGAGATGACATATCCGATCCTATTTACATCGGAAACACTTTGTAATGGAAGTGAACTACTTCCTCAAAGGAAACACTTTGTAACGGAAACACTTTGTAATGGAAGTGAACTACTTCCTCATAGGAGTGTACTACTAAAGATTGGTGATTGTGGCTTACGACCTTACTAGGAGTAAACCACTAGACAATCTGAAGATTTGATAAAATTATTGTATGTTTGTACCCAATTTTCACTTTTAGCGGCACCTTCTGAATTGTTTTGATATTTTTAGCAACACTTTTGGGCAATTTTTTTCCAAAAAGTGTTGCTAAAGTGAAAATTGAGAGCCAAAACCCAAAAGAGTGCAACTAGTGTGGGTCAAAACCCATATAACAAAAAGATTAATAATATGGCATATAATTGATCTTATATCTAGGTGTAAGATTTACCTAATATGTCAAGTGTCGGGCCAACTCATAGTAAAAGGGGCTTTTTTCTAGTGTCTATATTAAACTCAATTCAACTTGCTCGTTAATTCACATATAGGTATGGAGCAATATTTTAAAAAGCGCGGTATTGCATTTTGCGGAACAAAAACGTAACGTTGGGATCAATGTATTACGGGATGCCCATATAGTGTGCGCTATTTGGAGCAACAACAACGCAATCCGTGTTTTTTAACCCCCAGTTTAGTTAAGATGAGATTAAAATAAACGTTGCCTTATTTCACCTGTCGACTTTGCTTCAATTTACTTATTTACAAACGTCTAAATGATGTTATTTGCTTATTTTAGAAAGTTTAGTTGAAAATGTTACTTTTATTTAATATTTTCCGATCCAAACTCTCGGTTTACTTAAATGCCTACTTATTTCACATTTTTTAGTAAAAAATATTTTTTATTTTGTAATTTCCACTTTTAAATGTTACTTATTTTTCAAATCTCAATTCAAAAAGGATTTTTTTTAATAATTGTTAGTTTAAAATGCTACTTGTGTGGTGTTATAAATATTTGTTTAAAATGTTATTTATTTTATAGTTTTCAACTTTAAATATTACTTATTTTTCAGGTTTTTGTTTAAAAGTTATTATTATTATTATTTTATTTTTTTATAATTGTCAATTTAAAATGCTACTTGTTATATCAATTTTTGTTTAAAATGTTATTCTATTATAATTCTTAGTTTAAACTTTTACTTATTTTACAAATTTTATATTAAAATGTTATTTATTTTATTATTTTCAGCTTTGAATGTTACTTATTTTTTAGATTTTTGTTTAAAATGTCATTATTTTTTTTATAATTGTCAATTTACAATGTAATTTTTTTAAAAATAATAAAAAATAAGTTTCAAGTGTAGCTTTTTTTTGCCAATTTCAGTTCAAAATGTTACTTTCTTACAAATTTCATTTGAAAATGTTATTTATTTATTTATATGTTTTTCTAATTAAAAAAGTGGAATGCACGAATTGCTTGTGCGATGCACGATGCGACTTCGGAGCCAAAACGCGACACCATGAGCGACCGTGATTTAAAACATCGGTATGGAGTTTTAACGAACTCGTACAATTCCTTTCGTAGACTTGAGTCATAGTGTCTAGTATGCCTCTGCAATGCAACACATTATTTGGTTCTCAAAATAAAGGGACCTGGTCACCCGGCTACGAAAGGTTGACAAAAAATAGTTTGCTTAATTTTGGAAATGCAAGTCTACATTTGAACGTGTAAGACGTAAATAGACAGACTTCATGCTCAAGTTTACATCTTATAGGATGCCCCTATATACCTCTCCTCGGTTTGTCTTATGTGATACACGGTGAGAAGGTTCTGCGAACAACTCTGGTTGAAAGATGAATTGTGACAAGTGAAATGATACGACTTTAGCCCTGTGTGATGACGACTATTGAAAGGTACAAAACATACTCGTGTTTCTCTGACCGAGTAGATTATCAAAAGCATACAATATGTGGTTAGGTTACAAGAATCACCACAACAGCTTGTCGTAAGACTGCTTTTGTGCTCCCGCTTGGTGATAAGAATCTACATGATAGAATATGGAGAAACGGATTTTGTTCTCCACAGGTTTGTAAGGTTGTTTTGATGATGAATGTTGGGAAGTCCATTCAATCCAAATGTAGCAGATTTGGCCGACCTCAATTCTGAGTTCTATGGTACGACAAAGATAATTTGATTGAGGAGATTCTTGACACAACAAGGCATGGGTTGCGGGACAATCAATGCATGCAGAGGAACTTGCACTTTTGATTAGGGGTGGCAATTCGGGTTAGTCGTGTCATTTTCGGGTCGCGTTGATTTTTATTTTAGTATAAGTTTTGGGTACTCTTAAATCTATCCAATTTAATCGGGTCATGCTCGGGTCATTTCGAGTTATTATCATAAACGGGTTATCGGGTCAAAAATTGCCGACTCTACTTTTGATGTAATGGTAGCACATTAATCCTAGGGTGTAGAAAGGATTGGATTTTAAATATAACTGTTTATTTGCAGAAGTACACATAAAAAGAGTGGTGGCATAGCATTTCTGCTATAGCAGCTATCTCAAGATTAATCTCAAAGCGAAATTTGTCCCTTTATTTGGTGGGGTATTCGAACTGAAATGACTATCTGAATGGATTGACTTGATGACGTTCTCATTCCACTTTTTGAAATAACCTGTTAAACACAAATCTCTAAGTAAGGTCACCACCCACTCGTATGGGAGATTCACCTTGGCAATTGCATATCGAGCAAGATGAGATATTTTATGTTTAGCGAGCTACGACAGTTGTACATGGTTGTGAATCACAAATATAAGACGCAATGAAAATAAAAGAACATGTTAATTCATTACCAAAGAAGAGTCAATTGTAAGAAGAAATAATAGTAAAGACGTAAAGATAGACATACATGAGTGTAGCATCATGGAAGTTAGTCTCAGGGTCGACAAGGTAAGTCTGTGTAAGAATTGCGGAAACAGAGAGGATATTTTCGTCCTCGCGAATGTATTTGGATATCCTGAGTTTCGTGCAATGGATTTCATTATAGGGGTCGATGGTATCCCCAAGACGGGGAGGAGTGGCCCAAAGGAGACAGAGTAGATCATCAGAAAGATGAAATAAGGTTGGAAGGTAAAAGTCTGTTTCTATGACCCCATGTTCGTGAACGTGGTCAAGCCATTGTTGTGAGTCAGAGTAATAAAACTCGTTGGCTAGGAAATTATAGGCAGAAATGCCTGCAAGGGTACAGAAGCGGTAGATGGTGTCACCAACCGCTGCGCACATGGGTGAGCGGCATGGGTTGTAAAATTGGAACGGGAAGTTCGAGTTGAACACATGGCTAGAGTGGGGGGACCAGTGGTGCTTGTCGACATCATAGTAGATGATGTCGCCAGATGAAGATGAGCAGAGCATAATCTGTTTGGTGGGAGGGAGAGGCAAAATGAGATCGAAAGTATCATAGAAATCCATCTGGTACAGGGTCATGGGCTTTGATTTCCCAGTGTGAGGGTCAAAAACCTCGCCCCACTTAGGAAAATCGGGTTTGAGGCCTTGTTGTTCAGCAGCATTGCAGGATAAACCTCCAACAATGTAAAGCAGACCATCCATGGGAAGCATTAGTGGACTATTTCTACCGACAATCATTTTGTGAGGCTTCCAACCTAAGTCCAACCTGGTAGTATCAAGGCAATATATGTAATCAAGGAAATGGCAGCCGTCAGCATCCATTGTAACGAATCCGGCACAGCACAAAAAAGAGTCTACAGAGACAAACTCTCGTAAAGGGTATGGGATAGCTAAAACTGAATCTGGATGGATTAGTAAGCCCTGGTTCCCTTTGGGGTCTCCTAAATCAACGATGCGACAGCAATGCCCTTGCTTACTCGACTGCCTAATCTGTAACTGTTGCTCCACGTCGTCTACATCGATGTCAATGTGAAACCATTTCATATTACGTTCAAAGTCGTACGCCCGAAACCAAATTGTCTTTGAACAATTTTCTCCAACCTGCCAATAAACAATAATCTTATTATTATTAATATACCTAGAACGTTGAATGATAGGAAAAGTAAAAATTAGAAAGATGAGGAGGAGACTTGCCTGTCTTGGGCGAGTGGTGCCTCGCCCTCGCACCTCCGCGGAAACTCCTTCACCGTTTCTTTGCTCCATTCCCTCGCCCTTTCTCTGCTTACAAAACCGCAATCCTAAGTTGTTAAAAAAAATATTTTTTTAGGACCGCTTTTTATCGCAATTGGTTAGCGCCGCTGGCACGGACACACATTCATTAAGAGATGTGGGTCCGCGCCAGGGACACTAACCAATTGCGATAAAAAGTGGCACTAAAATTAGTGCCGCTTTTTATCGCAATTGGTTAGTGTCCCTGGCGCGAGCCCACATTAATTAAGAGATGTGGGTGCGCGCCAGCGACACTAACCAATTGCAATAAAAAGCGGCACTAATTTTTTTTTTTTAAATCCTAAGTTGTTAAAAAAAATATTTTTTTAGTGCCACTTTTTATCACAAATGATTAGTGTCACTGGCGCGGACCCACATTCATTAAGAGATGTGGGTCTGTGCCATCCACACTAACCAATTGCGATAAAAGGCGGCACTAAAAAAAATTTAAATCCTAAGTTGTTAATGCCGCTGGCGCGGATCCACATCCATTAAATGATGGTAATCTGCGCCAGCGACAATAACCGATCGCTGTTGTATATTTTGTCGTATATTTTTTGACATACGTGATGTATATTTTGACGTAATCAAAAAATATACGTGATGTCAATGTTTTAAAAATATTTATATGTGTATTTAACGTATAGATTTTAGCAAAAAAAATTAATTTTTTAAAATCGATTTGTTAGTGCCGCTAGCGCGGAGCCACATCCATTAAATGATGCGGATTCGCGCCGGCAACAATAACCGATGGGTTGATGTCTCAATTGTTAACAAATTGATATATAAAAATTATTTTTTAACCAAAAAAAATCTTACCACAAAATGGTTATTAAAAAAATAGTTTCTAAAAAAATAATTTTTACACTAAGCCAACTTATAACGGGAAAAAAGTTATTCTTAAAAAATAGTTTTTACAATAAAAAGAGTTTATAACAAAAAAAACATTTTTAGAATATAATTTTAAAATATAGTTTTTCAAAAAAAAGGTTAAACAATTGACAAATGTAACAATCCACAAAAAATATCCTCCTCATACCTACAAGGCAGCCACCTCAGCAGCCACCCATGCCGGTGGATTAATCCGGTTGCTTTCACCCAGTACCAAAAGCATTATTCTTCCTACTGTTATACAAACCATGATCCCCGGTTGCCCAAGTTTCTTATCCTTGTTGTTTTGGGAATGTTGGGGGTAATAATGGAAATTTAATATTAGGTTTTTAAGCCTCGGGGGAATGTTGGCATTTTTAATGATGCTCCATAGACTCTGTGATTTTAGGGTGTCGTGTTAGAATGGTTTTGGGCATAATAAATGATAAGGGGTTTCGATTTGCTTCTTTTTCATAGGTCATAAAATGACATTTGTATAACACTTTTCTTTATGCTAGGTGTAAACTCGCGCGATGCGTGAACGAATCGGAATGTGTGAAAGATAGAAAAAAATTCAATAAAAATATATTCTCACTAAGCATATATACAAATTGAAAATGGAGTATTAATTTTGACTGAATATTAACTTTGATACTAACATTTCCACCACGTAATTTTTTTTTAAAAAAGTTAACATACAAAAAATTAAGACATAAGATCATGCTCATGTAAAATAAAGAATGGAGATATATGATTCATTATTTTTATGAAAATGATGTGCTTTATCGCACTCAAATTTTTTAGAACATAGAAAACTTAGTTTCTGACGAAAAAAAATTCCAGACAAATCAACAATTATATAAGTACAATTAATTGTACCAAATATATCACTTCCCTTTTAGAAGTCGAAATAAAACTTTCAAATAATTATTTATTTTGAAAACTTCTATTATGCACATAATTAAGCGCACAAAGTAATAGCGTTTCCGCACTCACACATACATCTCTTTTAATTTCATTTCATGTACATGTGGATAGTCTATTTGATCACCATTAATAAATAGGTGCAGTGGAATGTAGATAGATATTGATACTGGGTTATGGGATAGGTTGGGTTTTCGGGCTGAAATGCAGGACACTTTATTATACATAGATGGATATGTTTAGGTCTCCCGTGCTTGACAACTCACCCATCTTAACACCCAAAGCCTAAAAGTCATCTTAGGTACTATACAGACAGGGGCGTGTTTTGGTCAAATTAAATCGAAATAGGGTCCTAGATTTTTTTTTTCAAAACTTTGGAAATTTTAAAATCTTTTCCAAATCAAAAAAATAAAATTTGAAAATTTTATATTGTTCAATTCGACTAATTTGAAATATTCGCAAACTTCAAAAAACTTATTATTCCTAAAAATCTTGAAAAACTTGGAATTATCAATTTTACCTTTTTGCAAAAATGTTGGAAATCTCATTTTTGAAAACGATATTTATTATGCAAAAAAACTAAAGCCAAGTTACAAACAGTAAATTACCTGATAAGAAATTGAATCCTAAATTCACCAAAAACTGAATCATTGAATATAGTCACTATGAACTCTTTATGGTACATGATACATTACCATTATAGCTCAAAACATCACAAAATGTGAGCAAGTAAACATAACATGATATGAATTCAGAACAAACACAACATTACACATTTCAAAAGGTAAATATAGACCCTTTGTGGGGTAAATGAAAAGGCACAAAAATGACACATTCAATTGCATTTGAACAACCCTTTATTTTCCAATTAAAAAAAAGTCAACAAAATTCACGATTCTCTCTCATCTGTAAAACAAACCATATATCCCCAAATTGCACAGCATACACTCTCTCCAAGGAAAATAACAACTGATATTAATCTAGAAGTGGAAGCTTGATATTAAATATTAATCTAGATCTTTGATGGAGTTTCCATACCGTCTTACCAACTTTACATACCCATTTATCAAAAAATAAATTGGATGCATGAGGATTTTCATAAAGTACTACATCCATTAAATGTTTGGATACCTGTATCACAAATGACTACATGGTTCTGAATGTTTGCAATGGTTCTGAATTTGCAACTGAAGGCATATGGACAATATATGGAATGAATTTCCATCATAAACGCCTACTGTCAATGTCCTTCTACAACCGGACTCGAACTCTTAACCTCGTCACGCATATATTTGTGCCTTCTTCCCCTGCCACCACCACATCACCTTTTTCATCTCCCCTATTTTGGATTAGCGATTTCCCACAATTTCTAACATGACACCCCAACTACTTCGACCTGAGGTCGTCCACAAATTTTCGAGTTACCTTCCATTTGATGGGTTTTGTCATGTGGAAGAGAATGAGAAAGATAAGTGATTTAATTTATGGAGGAAAGTTTGGTAGAGAAAAATCCGACGAAAAGGTTGGGGTAAGGAGGGAAAAGAAAAGTTTGTGAACACTCTTTGATATTGAGGACAACTCTTCGTGTGCCCTCATAAAAAGGGAACCCATGAATAAGTAGATGGATCATTTTTTAATTTGATAGAGGTAGCGACGCAAAGGGTTTAGGAATGTGGCTAGTAACTCTTAGATTGGACAGAAGAAATGGGAGGAGAGAGAAAGGAGAATTATATAGTTACACGTGAGGAGAATTATGTAGTTACACGTGGACAATCTAATTGAAAAGGAGTCTTAACTCCTTGTATTATATTTTATAATTGTTGATACAAAAATTAGTCAGCTGACGTGGACCAATCACCTGAAGACATGTGTCAACCTACGTGACAAATACATACTTTCACCGAGCTACTCAAGAGTCCCGAGCTACTCGAGCGTACAGAGCAACTCAGGCGGTCCGAGCTACTTAGCGTGCAGAGCATCTAACCAAGAAAACCAAAAGGCAACTACGCAGTCAATGAACGTCGGATTTAATGCGCATTCTTATTGTACAGATGTATATGCCTACTAGATGACGGCACATTGCCTTTTTATATGTACAGCCTCAAGGCTATAAATACATTGTAACCCAGTCATAAAAGGGGACTTTTCATCGAGATTCAAGGCAAACGGTCAGCAATACAACAACATTGGACGTAGGACATTTCTATAAGACTGAACCACTTTAAAAATCCATTGTCTTATTTATTCATTTTTATCTGTGATTGATTAATTAGATTGCATCTAGTTTTTTACATCAACAGATTGGCGACGTCTGTGGGAAACGACTATACGTAGCGTTTTTTCACCAAAAAACTCATCATCTATGGTTGAGATCCCAGAATTCAATAATCGAAACACTGTTGGGGTTCCTCCAAACCCCTCTACTCCACCAAATATGCAAGATTTGGCTGGCATAATGGCCAATTTAGCCCAAGGGCAAATGGCCATGCAAGAAACCATGCGTCAACTTATACAAACTGTTCGAGATGGAGCGCCTGCCCAGTCAGAACAATGAAGCGTTCAGAGAAATACCCATATGCCATCTTCAAGAACTAGACAAATGCTGTTCCCAGAGGCTTCTCAATCTAGGCGTACTGTCTCATATCGTACTGAGAGATCTAATGATCCTTCGTATTAACCTGGCCGAACTTCTTCAGTACGAGCTACAGATTCTCAACGGAATGTCACTCTAACTCCAGAACGGATTAGCGCTCTGGAAAGGTTAAGTAGAGTCTCTCCTTTTGATCGATTAGGCCCTAGGAGGAATAGAAACCCTCCTAGGATTGCGTCGAGGAACTCTCAACGACCATCCGATCTAAGGGAAGGTTCTGCCCAATCACGCCCGATAGCCCGTAATGAAAAGTCCCAAGAAGAAAACTCAGCGCGATCAGTTGCTTGGACAAATAGTTTCGAGGCGGGAAACAATGCATGGAAAGGTTCTATTCAAAGGTTAGAATATAGGTTAGGGGAAATGGCTAAGGCCAAGAACCCTCTACAAAGAACTTTTGTCCAAGGGTCACTCTTCGTGCAGGCAATTATGGATTTTTCCACACCATCAAAATTTAAAGCTCCTATAGTGACTCCTAAATATGATGGAAAAACTGATCATGTTCTCCATATAGAGAAATACCAAGTTTTTGCTGATATCTACGCGGTTCCTGACGAGATGAGGTGCAGGACATTTTCAGGAACTCTCACTGAGTCAGCCCAGATGTGGTATAACAACCTTCCTCGGGGGAAGATTGCGACTTTCCATCAGCTGGCAGAGCTTTTCATAGGGAATTTCTGCTTTGGAGCGAATCCAGTTAAAAGAGTAGCACACTTATTAAGCGTGAGACAAAAGACAGGAGAAAGCACCAGGGATTATATTACTCATTTCAATAACGAGAAACTTGAGGTGATTGATTACGAGGAAAAGATAATAATTACTGCTTTGATGAGTGGTCTATTACCGAATAAGTTATACTATACTCTAGCCAAGGATCCACCCAGGACCATGGCAGAATTGATGGCGAAGGCAGCCAAGATCATGAACACCGAGGAAGCCATAGCTGCGAAGAAGAATACAGATACTAAGGAGACCAAGGTTGAGGGTAGTAAAACTGAGAAGAAGGATCAGAAGAACAATGGTGGTAACAAGCAGTCAAAAGGCAAACAAACGATGGAGCAGATGAGGAAGTATGGAAATTATACTCCCTTTAAGGTAGATATAAATCACATTCTGGAGGAGATCAAGAACAACGAGGAGCTAGCCTCGCCAGAGAAAATAAAGGCAGATCCTGACAAAAGGGATAAATCCAAATATTGTGAGTTCCACAAAGACCATAGCTATACGACCAAACATTGCATAGCTCTCCAGAATGAAATTGAAGCACTCATCAGGCGAGGAAAACTAACTAATTACGTTGATCACCAAAGTGGTGGAAAGACCAGCGCCAGAGGAAGGCAAAGATCTAAATCTCCTCGGTGAGCAAAAGATGACAAGAAGATAGATCATAAAGATGATCCAGAAGATGATCCCGATATCTCCAAAAGGCCAAGGCAGCCCGAACGCGAGGTATTTTCAATCCATTTTGGATCATTTGAATGTAATGTCATTACAGGTGGAGATCTTACTGCGGAGAGGAAATCTTACCTCAATGAGGCCCAAGCTTATTCTTACATACAGCGCATAAACTTGTTTGAAGACGATCGCCCGAGGAAGGTGAATAGGGATAAACTGGTCATCAGTTTTTTTAAAAATAACCTGGCAGGTGTACTATATCCTTATGACGACCCCTTAGTGATCAAGATGAGAATGAAGGATGTGGTGATTTCATGAGTATTAGTGGATAATGGTAGCTCTATAGATATCATGTTCTACCCATGCTTCGACAGCTTGAATCTGAAGTTAGCCCAGTTGGAGCCATATCATAGGCCCCTCCTCGATTTCACTGGCGAAAAGGTTTTTCCACTTGGGACGATCAAGTTGGACATGCTTATTGGTATATGGCCTGCTTGCCAAACAGAAAGAGTACGCTTTTTCGTAATGGATAAAAATGTCCAATCAGCCTACAACATTATCATAAGGAGGGTAGGTCTTAAGAAGTTTGAGGCAGTGCCATCTACGGTACATTAATGTTTGAAGTTCCCAACCAATTTCGGAGTGGTAGTTGTAAAAGGCGACCAAAATGTAGCTCGGGAATGCTACTATTCATCTACCGAATAGGGAGAATTAGAAGAAGCCAAGAAGAAGACTACTGCATATCAAGTGGATGAACAGAAGATGCAGAGATTGAAACCTTGGACCCTAGAAAAGAATCTCAGCTCGTGAAGGGTCAGGTTATGGAAGTTACAGAGAATATCATTCTGGACGACGAACTCCCAGAACAAATAACTCAAATTGGTGCGTCATTGGACCTATCAATAAAGCAGGAACTGGTGGCATTTCTAAGGCGCAGAAAGCAGACTTTTGCATGGAGTCATGAAGACATGCCAGGGATAGACCCGACTTTCCTGTGCCACGAGTTCAATGTTAATAAGGAGGTCAAGCCAGTGAAGCAGCGAAGAAGAGTATTCAGCCCAGAGAAGAATCAAGCCATACAGGAAGAAGTAGAGAAACTGCAAAAAGCCTCTTTTATTGAAGACGTCAAGAATCCTGATTGGCTAGCAAATGTTGTGATGGTAAAAAAGAAAAATAATAAGTGGAGAATGTGTGTGGACTTCACTGATCTTAATAAAGCCTGCCCAAAAGATCATTTTCCTTTGCCCTGAATCGATCAGCTGGTGGATGCTACATCGGGGCATGAGTTGTTGAGCTTTATGGATGCTTATTCCGATTATAACCAGATTAAGATGAAACCAGAGGACAGGGAAAGTACTTCTTTTATTACCCCAAGGGGAACTTATTGCTATAATGATATGCCTTTCGAACTTAAAAATGCAGGTGCAACATACCAGCGGCTGATGAATAAAGTGTTCGCAGAGCAAATCGGTCATAACATGGAGGTTTATGTTGACGATATGCTGACAAAGAGCAAGAAAGTTGTTGATCATTTAGTTGACCTGAGCCAGACTTTTGATCAGCTAGAGAAATATGAAATGAAGTTAAATCCCACTAAATGCATATTTGGAGTACGAGAAGGCATGTTTCTCGGGTATATTATTAATCAACGATGCATCGAGGCGAACCCTGAAAAGATCAAGGCCTTATTGGAACTACGATCTCCAGCTACGAAGAAGGAGGTGCAAAGTCTCATAGGGCGAGTTACAGCACTTAACAGATTTATGTCACGAGAAACAGACAGATGCCTCCCATTCTTCAAAACACTTCGAAAAACTTTTGAGTGGAATGATGAATGCGAGGAGGCCTTTCAAGAGTTGAAGAAATATTTGGGGACACCTCCATTGTTATCTAGACCAGTGATGGGAGAAATACTATACTTGTATCTGGTGGTTTCAGAGAACGCATTTAGCTCGGCGTTGATAAGAGTGGAGGACGGAGTGTAAAAATCGATCTATTACACCAGCAAGGCCTTCCGAGGAGTAGAGATCAGATATCTAAGGTTGGAGAAGTTGGCACTAGCACTGATCAAATAAAGCAAAAGGATGAGGCCATACTTCCAAGCCCATACTATAGTAGTGTATACTGATATGCCATTAAGACATGCTTGCACAAACCAGAGAAATCGAGAAGATTGATGTACTGGGCGACAGAACTTGGTGAATATGATATAGTTTATGAGCCTAGGTCGTCACTTAAGGGGCAGGCAGTACCGAAATTTATTGCGGAGTTTACTTACTCTGACACATCCGAAAAGCAGGAGCTTAATGCAGACCAACCTGTAGTTGTTACGGGATCATCGAAGACAACCCTCGACCAACTTCCATTAGTAGATCGGCAGGAGGAGATAGACAATGAGCAACATAAAGTGTCGGATAATTGCCCAGCGATGGAGGAAGATAAGAGGCAGTATTAATTATTCCACCGAGGAATTCTGTCTGACCAAGAGTTTGATAATGATGTACCTATATGGAATTTATATGTGGATGGCTCTTCGTGTGCAACGGGTAGTGGAGCAGGAATAATCCTAAATAGTCCTGATGGAGTTGATATTGAATATGCTCTCCGTTTTCAATTTAAGGCTTCCAATAATGAAGCTGAATATGAAGCTATGATCGTGGGTCTTAGTTTGGCCAAAATCATGAATGCAGAGCAGGTCATCGTATTCAGTGATTCACAATTAATTGTAAATTAAATTCTCGGGTTGTATGAAACAAAGGGAAAATTAATGTTCAAGTATCATGCTAAAGCTATGGAGGTTATATCAACTTTTATCGCGATTCAGTTGATCAGAATATAGGAATTGAAGAATGCAAAAGCTGACGCACTAGCTCGGTTGGCCTCAGCAACACGCACCGAGCTACGAAGAATAATCCCAATAGAAATTCAAGAAGATCGGAGCGTAGATGAAGATTTGATGGTGAACTTCATTGCCCTCGACTTAGGACCATCCTGGATGGACCCCATCAGGGCCTATATCGAAGAGGGGGTTGTGCCAACTGACAAACTCGCAGCCAAGAAACTGAAGTTTAAAGCTGCTCGGTACATACTGACCAATGGCATTTTGTATAGAAGAGGCATTACAACAGGATTACAGAGATGTGTGAATCCCTCAGAAGTTAAAGATTTAATTGAAGAGGTTCACGAAGGCTCTTGTGGAGCTCGTGTAGCAGGTCGGACGTTTTTGCAGAGGATAACAACACAGGGATATTACTGGCTAATGATGAAAGCTGACTGCGCAGCTTATGCTAAGAAGTGCGATAAATGCCAACGCTTCTCTTCCATCCGAAGAACTCCCCAAGCATTATTAACACCCATTATGTCCCCTTGGCCATTTTCCATGTGGGGTAAAGACTTGGTCGAGCCACTTCCAATGACCAAAGGGAGATTTAAATATCTCGTAGTTGCTGTGGATTATTTTACCAAATAGGTGGAAGCTGAACCTCTCATTGACACGACGTATGACAGAGTCTATCAGTTTATTTGGAAGAGTATTATTTGCAGATATGGTCTCCCACATGCATTCATTACTGACCATGGAACCCAATTTGACAATGAGGAGTTCGCTGCATATTATCACTAATCCAATGTGCAGAAGATCCATTCCGCTCCAGGCCATCCCCAGAGCAATGGACAAACTAAAGTGATGAACAGAACCCTACTGAATGGTCTTATAAAATGGCTGGATAATGCAAAGGGAAACTAGATCAACGAACTACACTCTGTGTTGTGGGCTTATCGCACTACACCACGAACAGTAACTGGGGAGTCTCCGTACATGTTAGCCTTCAGAAGTGAAGCCGTCATACCTGCTGAGTTGGGTCTACCCACACAGAGGGTGCTTAATTTCCATTCCCCTGTAAGCGACTTGATGAGACGTTTAAACCTGGATATGCTCGAAGAAGTTAGGGAAGAAGTAGCAATCAGGAATGCAACCTACCAACAACGAACAACCTTATTCTATAACAAAAGGGTGAAGAAGTGGGACTTGAAAGAGGGGGATTATGTGCTGAAGAAGGTGATCCAGAAACATAATAAACTAGAGGCTAACTGGCATGGACCTTACAGAGTAACTGAAGTTGTTCGTCCTGGGACATACAGAATTGAGACTTTGGAAGGAGAAGAATTCAAGAACGCGTGGAACGCAGAGCATCTGCGCACGTATTATCAGTAATAAAAATTCATATGTAACATATTTCTTTCAATGTGAATAAAAGTGATGTTTCTCCCATATTTCCTCTTTTGTTGAATTTTCTTCGGAGTATTAGTGCTACACACTACACAAACACAAACCAGATCAGCAACCACCAACTCCGGTTGGTCGACAATTCAGCAACCACCAACTCCGGTTGGTCGGCAATTCAATAACCACTAACTCCGGTTGGTCGGCAATTAAGCAACCACCAACTCCGGTTGGTCGGCAATTTAGCAACCACCAACTCCGGTTGGTCGACAATTCAATAACCACCAACTCCGATTAATTGATAAATAAAAATCATACAAGGCAAAAGCATGTTTGATCACGGGTGATCTCAAGGGACACCCCAAACTGGACAAGAAGATGGATGACCTCCCGAGGCATCCACTATCTAGGCAACAAGGTAATCCTGACACGATTACTACAACTAAGCAAGAACATGGAATGAAAATCATTCCATTTCTTAGGCACAAAGAGGACAAGTCACTATAATCAGACAACAAATGGGACAAGTTCCATTGTCTAAAACAAAACACGACATCTTGTCCTTCTCTCTCTCTCTCTCTCTCTCTCTCTCTCTATATATATATATATATATATATATATATATATATATATATATATATATATATATTCACCAGCGAATAACAAAGACATTTTACAAAGTATTTCCAAGGAAATGAAATTGCACAGAGACTAAATCTTTCTTTATTAAAACCAAGCAGATTACATACGAAATGAAATTTGATTCATTATACACAAATGTCCTATTCTATGGGTTTCTTTCCCTCTGCTTTTGAAACAGGTTCCACCCCAGCTGGAGGATCATCTAATGCATAGGGGGAGTTTATAAAATTCATATCTCCCAGCATTCTGACGTTAATTATGGATGGTCGATCAAGAAAATTCTCAGGACGAGATATCTCAAAATTCGAATGAAGACTATAATCACCAAGATACTTGGAGATCAGGCATCAAGGAATAGCACGAGCAGGAATCCAACTAAGATCAAGTTTAAAGGGAGGCACGGGCAAATCAAGCACTCCAGGCTCATAATAATCCCATAAAAAGGGCCCTTGCTCCAATTTCAGCACACACATAGCATTCAACCATCCCTGCTTGTACCCCTCATTATTTGACTATTGCAACCGAGCATCAAGATGATACAGAGCTTCATTATACCCAGCCATCTAAATTCCCTAGGCTGCTTATAAAATTGATAAGTCAATCTATCAAGCTGCTCGTGGAGCTTTTTTACCAAAAAATCCTTATTTTCCAGTGCAGAATTTTAATTGAAGAGTTGGTCGATAAGAACTTGCATTTTTTGAGACATTTTGACCAAGGCTTGAGTTTTGGATTTTATCTAAACAGCCTGATTTGTTAAAGTCTGGTCAGTCCTCGTCTCTTCAACATTTCTTCGAACAGCTCTACCTCTACCCCTTGAAGAGGATGTCGGTTTGGCTCATTTCAAAGTCTCCAACTCTTCTCTCAAGGTAGCATTTTCAGTCTCTAAAAAGGAATAGCCTTCATCGTTGACCAAAATCAAAGCTCCCGAGGAAGAAGTGGCAATAGACTTAAGTCGTTTTAGTTCTTCTTGCAACGTAACATTTTCTTCTTCCAACAGCTTGGCAATGTGCCTATGTTCTTCGACCTCATGACTTAGAACATTTTCTCTTCTCTTATGAGTAGAGAGATACTTATCATAACCCCGATCAGCGCTCAGTTGTTGGCATTTTTGCTCGTAACCTTCATAAAGGAGTTTGGTGGATTCGTTGTACAGCTGTTGAAGTTCCTCGATCGTTCCGTGAAGATCTTCAATCATTTCGTAATAAGCCACATTATTGGCCACAGCACGATCAAGTAGACACTTCAAGTACTGGTAAGCATCAATTGCTCATTTAGAGGCATCGGATCCGAGGATGTCAATTATTTAGGCCTCAGTAAATCTGCATGACCATCTTTAAAATAATCATTGTATTTCTTCATCAACTCTGTATCATTAGCTGATAAGAGTTCCATCCTGGCCACAAACTAGCAAGGAGAAAATAAAATGCATCAACAATGATACAAGACAGGTCAAAGAAAGACGCGAGATAAACAACAAAAGTTCATTCTTATTCATCATATAAAAGGAAAATACATTCCAAGTTACAACCGAAGAAAAAAGAAAATAACATAAGAAATGAACAACTTTACACCTTCTCCTTATTCCCTACAATATCTTCAGTTGGTTTGGAGGGAAGAGCAGGTTGCTCAGAATGCAGTGCTGGTTGCTCGGAAGAAGTGCTTGCTTATTGAATTTGCTCGAAAGGTTGGGGAACGATAGCAACGGGTACTTGCTCTGCTACCATTACAGAAGACTCATCAGATGGGGCTTCATCTTCTTCTTCTTCTTCGTCGATGACAGGAGGAGGGCCATGAGTATGTTTCTGAAATAATTCATAATCGTCCGCAATTTTCAATTCTTTCAAGGCTGCAACCCATCCATCTCTAAAATACTTCAGGCTGGCATATTCCATCTGACAAGTAATGGCAATTAAGGCCTTGTTCCATCCTTTATCCCAGTCAGAGCTAAAAAACTCCTTTACAACAGTTTTCCTTTTCACTTTCTTCTATGAAGCGCGTTCCTTGGCAAGCTTCACCTTTTCTTCTGGCTCTTTCTTACGTCGTTCAGTATCTTTGAGCTTGGCCTCAACCTCCTCGGCAGATGTCAGCTTATCCTCAAGCTCTTTCTTACAGCGTTCAGCTTCTTCAATCTTGCTATCGACGTCCTTCAATTTGTTCATCAACTCTTTGGAGTCACTTAAAGCTTGATCTCGAGTTGTCTTGACAGATCGAAGTTCATTCTCCCAAGCAGCTTTATCTTCCTCGTACTTCTAACGAGATTTATTCGAAGAGCGGGTTAAACCAGCAAAAGCTTCTTCCACCCCATTCGAGGAAGTTGAAGCCCTGATAGCTTCATCTTTCTTCAAGATGCTATTAAAGCATGTCATAAACTGAAAAAGAAAAGGCTCAAATCAGAATATGAATACAATATATTTAGAAACAAAGAAGTAAGGATGATGATACTTACTGAGGAAATATGTTGGGCGGCTAAGTTAGTGATTTTCTCTCGAGAAAGGGAATCCTCGGTAACTTAATATTCAGGAATGACCCAAGATTTGATCAAACCTTTGGTTGAGATCGGAGCGGCGAGAGCTGGAACAGTAGCTCTCTAAGGACCCTCAACATCAGAAGGTTGAGTAACAACTTCTGTAGGTCTTTCAGCGAGACCTCTTCTCAATCTCTTTAGAGGAGCACTTTCATTCAAAGGTGTTACCTCTCCTTGTGTAATGGCACCTTCAATCAGAGGTGCTGCCTCTTTTGGAACAACTGGGGGCTTCTTATCCACCTCCTTCATGGTTGTAGTTATTCCCTTAGATGGAGAAATGTCCATTTTCTTCGTCCCTTCATCTGGGACATCCCCTTTACTTTTCTTTGACCCATCAACACCAGGGGCATCTTTGATAAAGAACTCAGGCATCCTCCTTTTCTTTGTCATCAAATCGACAATGGAAGTATCCAAATCAGGTGAGGACTCTCCCACACTTACTCGAGACGTTAGTGGTTGATCAAGATCGATTACCGCAGGAGGTGCAATAGGACGGGCAATGAAAGATGAGGTGGTGTTTTTGTACCTCAACAAATAAGAAGCAGCTCTAATGTGCTCCCCAGCAACTGATTGATGCAAGCAACTGATTGATGCAAGCTCCAGATAAGTTTTAAATCTATTATGTTAACGTCAATCTCTTTTCGGGGCTTCCTTTTACTGTCAATTATAATAAACAAAATTAATGTCAATGACGCATTTTGTCAAACATAAAGAAAGTTAAATTCAAAAACTAAAAACAACCTATCCCATTGCTATAAAGCGGACATCTGGGAACTTGGTACACATCATTTCCATTTAGGGGGGGGGGGGGTGTTGCCAATTTTTCATCACAACCCTATAATCAAAATAGTCCCCGTTGGCATCGGGAAGATTGACAACTAAAGCTCTATTCGAAAACCTAGTTTTCAAATAAAAAGTAGTGTCGCTGGTAACCCATTTATAATAATACATAATTTCTGGAATTCCCAAATGAGTTCCATGAATTTGATTCAACCTATATACGCCATTAACTACCCTCCATGTATTTGGAGCTACTCTTGCAGGTACAATATCGAAATATTGGCAAAACTCCAAACACAGGGGATTTGGCGGGAAAGAAACGCCACACTCCGCTACAAAAAGGGAGGGAAACCAATGTCCCTCCGCCAGAGAAAATAAATCAGAAGGACAAGAAGGTTCCTCCAAAATAACCCAATAGGGAATTTAAAAATCAGTCCGAAATTTATCTAAAGATTCAACAAGGTAAACCATGATGACTAAAGCAAAGAAAGATGAAGGAAGAAAATCTTACAGAGAACGGAGAAATCTGCTAATGATGGATGACGAAAAAATGATAGTACGAAATAGAGAGAGAAAGTAAAGAGTTCAGAAATATGGATGTTAAAAGTATAAGACGATTTAATTTCTGTCGCTCTTAAATAGCTTGCATCGGGAAAAGAGAAAAGAATTGATTACCGGGAAAGACGTTTGCGTTTTCGGCGGTTAAATCATGAGAAAGGTGCAAATATCGAAGCGACTTCTAAAAATTCAAAACATTTACAAGTTTGCCATTATGCGCTCAAATGGAAAGAAATATAATAAAAATGTCTAAAGTGTTGGAGATCTGTAATCCAAGCATCTTTTGGGCAAAATGTTCCACACTTTCTTATTTAACTTCAACTGTGAAACATTAGGGGCTTCTGTTGATGCAAAAATTAGTCAGCTGACGTGGACCAATTACCTGAAGACACGTGTCAACCTACATGACAAATATATACTTTCATAGAGCTACTCAAGAGTCCCGAGCTACTCGAGCGTACCGAGCAACTCAGGCGGTCCGAGCTACTTAGCGTGCAGAGCATCTAACCAAGAAAACCAAAAGGCAACTACGCATTCAATGAACGTCAGATTTAATGCGCATTCTTATTGTACAGATGTATATGCCTACTAGATGACAGCACATTGCCTTTTCATATGTACAACCTTAAGGCTATAAATACATTGTAACCCAGTTATAAAGGGGGACTTTTTTTATCTCTTTGTAAACCCATCATCGAGATTCAAGGCAAACAGTCAGAAATACAACAACACTGGACGTAGGCCATTTCTATAAGGTTGAACCACTTTAAAAATCCATTGTCTTATTTATTCATTTTTATCTGTGATTGATTAATTAGATTGCATCTTGTTTTTTACATCAACAATAGTAGTACTAGCATGCAGGCCACGCGATGCGTGGCCGAATTTATGTAAACAATATTATTTTATTATTATAGCATATTTCACACAATATATTCTATGAATGAAAGGAGATTCAATTTAAATTAATATTTAAAATCATACGAATGACATTCAATAAGTGCAATTGATATTTTTAATTTTGAGAATATATTATAACTTAATTTTCATTTTGTTTAATAATCACTAAACAAAGAATATAATTATTTTCAACACTGATGAAATATTATTATCAACAAAGAAAATAATTATTTTCAACACATACTTATATCAAGACATGTTGCCCATTCTTAGTCCAAAATGAAATATCCTCTATTAAAAAAAATGTATTGTTCCTATTGACATCCTCTTATTTTGATATGTGCCTCTTTGCATGAAATTTCGTCAAAGCAAATCAAATATATGAGTCAAATCAGTAGGTAAAGCATTTGAACCAAATGGGATACACACAAACACCTAAATTTGAAACTCTATAGACATAAAAAGCCTTATATTTTGACCATAGTAGTAAAAGAATAGTATTTGCAACCATATAAAAGAAGGATAAAAATTTACTTTTATATATTAAGAAATATAGATTAAAAAATAATATAATTTAATAAATAATATAATTCCAAATCATAGATTTTTAAATCAGATTATTTATATGAAACAAATTATTACGCTTCCATTTAAGCTATAAGAATTTCATGAAAAAAAGAGGTTAGGCAAACACTTCATTACAATAAATCAATATAATATGTATCCCATAATTGATTATAATAAATAATGAGCCCTGAGATCTTGAAAAAAATTACCATCAAAACTCGTAGAAAAAAGTAGGTAAGGGAAAAATATGTAGAGGTTAAAAAGACATTTCCTTCCGGGAAATCGCCGCTACATCAGGGTGGCTGCTCCGGGAAAGTCTCCTGTATGTCGCTTTCATGTCTTGGCCAGTGGCTCCCATAGAGATTCCAACAACTTCGTAAAGAGAAGAGAAAGATGCCAGTTTGGGAGGTGGTCAACACGTGTTTGAAGTTGAGTAAGCAACAACTACAGTTGGCCTTTGGAATCTGATAGATGACGGAGAAAAAAAATCTGATAAATGTGGTATTTCTTTCGGTGCAACTTCTCTAACTTAGGTCGTGTCCCACAAATGACATGAAGATTTTTGATTGAGGGAAATAAATCGTCCACATCAAAACCTCCTCCCAAAGATATCACCTCTTGCATCAGCTGTATAAATAAGGGTATCTTTGTCCTTGATTTTCCTCCCAAACGCCGCTTTACAAACGATGGCAGTAACAAAAGAGAAAATCATTTTAGAAATATCCATGGGCAATTTTGATCCCGATGATGGCTTAATTGATTCAATCAGATCCCCAACTCCATTCTCCCTAATAGACCCAAAAGGATAGGACTTTCTTGGAACTTAGGAGTTATAGTGTACAAATTTTACGCATTTGTCTCCAATGTCTGTGTTGTTGTACAACATAATCTTGCTCGCTAGAAGCTCAGGCCTATCTGTAAAGGCAAGATCATGTGTTTTCAGTACCTGTTTGGCTACTCAAGTAGATGATATGACAATTGTAGAAATTTCTTTAAGTTTTAGGTGCAGGAGGATTCCGTGCTTGGAACAGGGTCGTATTATAAAAGCGGGAGTGGGGAATGAATGAATTGACCATGGTTAAGTTTGTGGAATGGGCTGATATTTTAGATGATTTAACCATGGTTAAGGTAAAGAATGTAAAATGGAGGCTGAATGTGTATCGAAATTGGATGTATTCCGAAGGTGGTGAGTCGGCATAAGATTAATAATTTTTTGGCAAAAAAGCAAATGATGGTAATCGTTTCAATGATATTAATTGACATGTACACATGTCATACTCGGATGAAAAAAGAATTTAATGATATTTAATACATTAATCGCGTGTCAGCCTCACACGATTTGGGTCTACAGTTTTTATTAGATATACATAGATATAGATATGGATCTTGTGGGTGTAAAATCATAAAGGTCCAACATTTGGTCGTCCAAACAGGCTCAAAGATCTCTCCAAATCAAATTTAACATCACATAGATAAATCTGGAATTTAGCTCATTTATTATGTTTAAAAAAGAAAAGTGAACTTTTAATTTGGGACGCCCTAAAAAACAATACTGAACTCTTAATTTAGTATGGAGAGAGTATCACGTTGAAATGATTGATTTTGACTTTCATTATTTGTAGTTTTGTAAGTATCTATTGTTAGAAAATATATAGGATTGCAGTGATGAAAATTCGAAAGACCTTATGATTTGAGGCGTAATGAATTACAGTCTTTAAGGTGTTATTTGCCCCCACTCAAATTGAGTTTACTAATGGGTATTGTGGGTACCCTTTTTGTCAACTGGAACCCATAAAAGTAGATCGACAAAGCCTAAATAAGAATAAAGGGCACTCGACCCAAATTATGACTTCAAAGTGACGGTTAGAATAAAAAGATGTGACCAAGTCCATCCCCAAAATCTCGGATGAGATATTCAAGGGATATTGGGTTAACGTGTTGCCTTCTAACACTTTCTCTCTTTTTTTTCAACTGAATATGTATTGTACCCCTGGCCCCGGGCACAGGGGCTTGTGAAAAACTATCTCGAGAGTTACTTAATAAGAATAGTAGACCTCTCTGTGGACGTAGGTAATTTACCGAACCATGTATATTCTTGTATTGGGTGATTGCTACTGTTTCTTTCATGCTGATGATTGTTTTCCTTTCATAAACTATTTGTGTTGAGATTTTTGTCACCACAATTGGCACCGTCTATGGGAAACGATTTTTTTCCTGGAAAAACCCTCATCAGCAAGAACTAGCAATATTACATCACAGCGGTAACGTTCCTCAAGCGGGAGATATTCAGCAGTAGTCGAACCCCCCAAGGGTAAGGTCTGAAGTGCGCCATTCAAACCCAAGACTTCGCCATGAGAGGCAAGTCTCTAAAGAAAGCCAAGGGCCACCCAGGTCCATGAAAATCTATAAGCTAATTGATGCCTACGAAGACAGACTCCAGGAACAGGAGGAGGCCACTCGCTAACGAAAAAATGAGAATGCTCACCTCAAAAGGCGACTGGAAAGACTAGAGAGAGAGCTCCATCGAAATACAAGGCGATGCCACAGCAGGACTCCTAGCCCTCATGTGAGAAAATCTCACAGCCGAGGAAGAAGCCCAAGACGCGGTTCAGAGAGGACGAAGAGGCCCAGGTTGGGTGATCATTATTCTGAATACTTGCAACCAGCTCGTCGGTACAGGAGTCCTGATCGACATGATGATGATATATGAAGTTTGGTCCAGAGAGAAATGGACCAGCACCCAGCTCACCATGGTGCTAGATCAACAAGGGAGCTAGCAAGACGATCTCTCAAAACTCAGATGAAGTCCCATTTTTTAAGGGCAATAAAAGAAGAAGAAGCCCCGAAGAAGTTCACGATTCCCAGGTTCAAAATTTATGATGGAAAAAATAATCCCATTGAACATGTTAGGAAATATAGGCAAGCAATGACTCTATGGAGTCATAACGATGCACTCATGTACCGAATCTTTCCCTCGAGCTTGTATGATGTGGCCCAGAAGTGGTTCGAGAAGCTACCTCAACGATCCATCAAGAGTTTCAAGTCTTTGGCTGAGCTATTTACAGCTCGCTTCATTACGAGTAGTTCCCATTCGAAGAGGATGGATGCTTTGCTTACTATGAAGAAAAAACCACAGGAGAATCTCAGAGAGTACGTGAAGAGGTACTATAAAATGTTCAATGACGTCAAGGATTGCTCGAAGCAGGTCACTGTAACATCCTTCAAAATAAGATTGCCTAGCTCCTGCCTCTTGCACCAGTCCTTAACTAAGAAGGAGGCCACAACCATCGATGACTTAATGGCCCGTATTAAGAAATAGGCTAAAGTCGAGGATGTAACCCATCTTAATAATGGGGAAAATGGTCGTGCGAAGGCTAGCAAAGGGGCCGAGAAGGTTGAACCACAGAAGAAAGTAAATAAGAATGGGGGGCAAGAATGGATCTAATAATGGAAACAAGAACGGTGCCTCAAAGGCATTTCAAGCTATAAACACATTCTTTAAGGAGCCGATCTATAAGATTCTAGCAAAGATCAAGGATGAGCCATTTATCAAATGGCCGAGGAAGATGGGAGGAGATCCTTATAAGCAAAATAACGCACTGAGATGTGTATTCCATAAGGAAGGCAGACATAAAACTGAACATCGTAAAGTCTTGGAGTCTTACCTCGAGGAATTAGCCCAAGCCGGACATCTTAATGAGTTTGTAGAGAAGAAGACAGATAAAGTAGCAACGAACGACGAGTAGAGGCCCGATAATGTCCTCGAGGAGGATATTGGCCATGATTTTTTTATAATACATGAGGCGTCAGACCTCAAACAAATTTAAGGGAATGCGGCTCGAATTGAAGTTAAGAATCTTACCACAGTCATGCAGGCATTCCAGATTGACCCAGTCAAGTCTCAGGCATGGAAGCAGCAATGACCAGAGAACGTCGATTATAATAAGCATATTGTTTTTACATATGAATATTTGGTGGGAGTGAGAACCCATCATCATGACGCACTGGTCATCACACTCAGAATAGCTAGTTGGGACGTCGACAGGCTGCTCATCGACCAAGGTAGCTCATCCGAAGTAATGTACCTTGAATTATTCAGGAAGCTGAAACTAAGCATAACAGATCTCAAGGAAGCCACTGTCCCATTGGCCGGCTTCGCTGGGAAGATCACGATCCCTCTGGGAAAGATTGTCCTGCCAGTCAGGGCAGGAAACATCTCCAAATTAATTGAGTTTCTTGTTGTTAACATTGAATCACCATACCAAGCCATCCTCGGACGGGGATGGATCAATGAAATGAAGGCCGTTCCAATGACCTATCACTAGAAATTGAAGTGTGTAACTGATCGAGGAGTAGTTGAGATCCATGAAGACTAAGCTACGGTGAGGAAGTGTTTCATCGCAGCCATACGCCCCAGACAGGAGAAGAAGGTAGAAAAATCAAAAGGCAAGGAAAAAGGCCAGGAGGGGCTGATGCCCTCCAAATAGCAGCTAAGGTATGGTCGACTAGGAGTGGAGGAGACCAGGCTCTTCCCCTTCTAAAGGGTTATTGAAGACCTGGAAGAGGTCACAGCTGGGAGTAGCTCGACTAAAAATTCTTTTGTAAGTCGAGCAGCGATACCTGCCATTGGAGAATCTCGCATACGCACTTATGATAGCCTCAAGGAAACTGAAGCATTATTTTGAGGCTCACTCAATCGTCGTAGTTACTTCACACCCCCTTAAGGTTGATTAAAGGAAAAAAAATCTCTGTGGCCGACTATCCAAGTGGTCAATCGAGCTTGGAAGGTTTGATATCCACTTTCAACCAAGAACAACCATCAAGGGGAAAGTCCTGACCGATTTCATTGTTGAGTTCACAAGGGAGCAGCCTTGCAATCACCCCGAGACCAGTCGTTCAAGGGAAGTCTTAAGCATCTGGACATTATACGTTGATGGAGCCTCCAACTCGAGGGGGCAGGAGTAGGTATTGTGTTAGTGACTCCTAAGAACACAGTGCTCAAGTAGGGAATCATACTTGGATTTGAAGCCTCCAACAACGAGGCAGAATATGAGGCACTGATCGTCGAACTACATAAAGCACAGCTGCTAGGGGCGAGGCACCTTTAAGTCTTCGGCGATTCATAACTAGTTTCCAACTAAATAAGTGGTGACTTCAATTCAAAGGATGAAAGGATGGCAGCTTATCTCGTCATTGTAAAAGGATTAATTGGAAACTTCGATCAAGTCGATGTTCAGTAGTTCCCCAGAGAACAAAATATCCATGCATATGCCCTAGCTGCTATAAGCTCAACAATAGACTCCAACCTGATAAGAACAATACAAATTTATTTCCTTGCGTAACCCAGTGAAGATAAATGATGAGGATGAGATTGAAGATGAAGATAAACATTCACATCAAACATATAAGAGACAAAGGTTTCTAAAGTGGTTCGACTATGAATAAAGCCTACGTGCACTGTTATTTTATTCCCAGGGGTTTACAATAGCACAATATGGTGTAAAAAGAGAGAGATGTGTGTATTTTGTGTATCGTGTCTCTTAGTTGTCCGACCTTTTGGCTAAGGAAATACATGTATTTATAGTGATGAGAGTTAAAGAGATACAGTGTCTTTATACATTCAGACATTTATATCTATATACAATGAATGTAACTATTCGTCTTCTAGGGTGGTTGGTCTTCCTTGAGTTGCTTGGTATGCCATGTGTTGGTTGGTATGCCGACCAACTCTCCTTGGGTGCCGACTAACTCTTCTCGGGTGCCGAATAAGTATAAATATTGCCACGTAGGATAACAGGTGTCCTTTTCTGACTGGTCCTCGTAGATGGAGAATTTTTGCATCAACAGAAGCCCCCAATGCTCCATGCTTGATGGTTTACTGAAAGGATGGAGAATTTATTCTGCAGTGTTGCTCGGTGCTCGTGAAATTCTTGATCGGCCTTTTTGATTTGTTCAATATAAAGTTCAATATCTCCTGGACGGCATATGATGTAGGCTGATCGATGGTTTCTAATCTATCTTTTGAGGAACTCCGTGTGCTATGTATCACCCCTAGGAATTTGAATGCAGCCATGCCATAGTATGTCGTTGGTTGGTCGGCTAGCCGACCAACTGCCTTCTGTGCATAAGTAGAACTTCTCCTTCAGTGAAGGTCGAGACAACAGTAGTAAAAATCTCAGTGATGTAGATGCTGAATCTGACTCCTGAACTTCAATAGCATGTGCATAATAACTCCTGAATATATCTCATGATCTCCTGAATATGCCTCATGAACTTCAATAGAAAAAACTAACTCCTGAAAAAAAAAACTCCTGAATACACCTCCTGAACTTCAATAGAAAACTAACTCCTGAGCAAAAACAAATCCTGAATACACCTCCGGAACTTCAACAGCAAAACTAACTCCTGAGCAAAAATAACTCCTGAATAATGATTGGTCGGGGCCCCGACCATGTAAGTTTGTGAAGTTGAATTTGATGCTCGATTGCATGATGTTATGAGAATGTGCCACTGAATGAACAACTAAATCTGTAATAGAATCACCCAAGTGTGGAATATGAACTTTGAATGCTTTTTTGGCCTTGAAGTATGTTGGTCTTGCTAGAAAAATAAGGCCGAGGGAATGTTCCCTAAAATGACTCCCTGAGATCTTTGCATGTTTGCATTTTCATTTTCTTGGAAATACTTTGTAAGATGATTTCCTTGTTGTTTGATGATAAATATATATATATGCATATATCTTTAGAAGGACAAATTGTCCTGTTTTGCATGGACAATGGAACTTGCTCCACCTGCTGTTTAATTATAGTGACTTGTCACTCTTTGGGCCTAAGCAATGGAATGATTTTCATCCCATGTTCCTGCTTAGTTGTACTACTCTTACCAGGATTACCTTGTTGCCTAGACAGTGGATGCCCCGGGAGGTCACCTATCTTCTTGCCTAGTTTGGGGTGTCCCTTGAGATTACCCGTGATCAAACAGGCTTTTGCCTTGTATGATTATTTGTGTAGACCAACTGAAGTTGGTGGTTGTTGAATGCCGACCAACCGGAGTTGGTGGTTGCTGAATACCAACCAACCGGAGTTGGTGGTTATTGAATATATATAGAGAAAAGAATTTTCCTGATCAATAGTCTGTTGGAGATAATATCATAACTGATGCAGATTTCCTTAGAGCTAAATATATGATAATAAATATTTTACCAAGCTCTATGCTGAGATAAATATAATATATGCATCCGAATAGATATAAAGAATGATTCAGAACAATAATAAAGTGTCTCGTTGATCTGTCGAGGCAGAATTGTATAATGCCGAATAAGAATAATATTTTCCAGAACATAAGAAAATGGTCGAGTAGTTTGTTGGGCTGGAATATAAATAAGAATGACCCCGACCAACTATCCGTTGGGGGTGAAATATAATAAACGTTGTAGTTCTCCTTGGAGGTGAATATGATAATAAGTATCTCGTCGAGCTCCATGATGAGATGAATATAGAATATGAATCCCAATGGATATATAGAATAATTTGTGCTTGAGCAGATATCAGAGCAATAATACAATCAATAGTTCTTCGTTTAGGTAAAATTTCAAAATGCCGAGCAATGATAATATTTTCCAGAAGTTTAAGATTATTTTCGAGCATTCGTTGACACTGAATTTTGTACCTGTAGAAATTAATAACTTGCTCTACCATATGTATAGGCTGAATTGATTAGTCATGAGAATAATTTAGTCATCCAATCAATATATGATATGTATATGCTCGGGCAATAAAAATATTAATTTCAAAATATGAAATAATATATGTCTGGCTGATCTGTCGAGGCAAAATTGCTTGATGTCGAGAAATAACAGTTTCTAGAAGTTTAAGATTGTGGTCGAGCTTTCGTCGGGATTTAATCTTATACCTATGGAATTTCAATAAGCTTCCCGAACACCTGTTGAGACTAGATCAGATGGTCATTATCATGAGAATATTTATTTAGCCAAATAATATATGATGTGTATCATCATAAGGCAATAAAAATTTCAAAATATGAAATAATATGTTTTGTGCCAAATGTGTGTCATATGAGCAGATTTTTTTTCAAATAAATGCCATAAATAAGACGTAGAGTTTTTTTGTAAAGTTATTTATAATCCCAACAAATATTAAAAATAAGTTGGTTTTAAAAATTTATTAGAAAACTTGGACTTAAGAAAAATAAGGAAGTTGTTTTGTCTTTTAACACTATGGTGTTAACTTTGACAAAGTCAAAATGAGAGAACCAAAGGAATCGCCAATTTTCAATTCTGATGTTAACTCTCGAGTCTCAACTGCCTCCAACCGATAATTGATACGCCGAGAAGGAGTAGTTGCCCACGTCCAGTAATATATATAGTACCGACCATCCCTATCTGTTGCCGACCAACAATGAGATGCAGTCCACCAGAAATAGACTTAGCCGAGCAGTATATAGCTGGTCGAAAAAATTCACCTGTGTAAAGTCGGTTATCACCAACCCATAAAAATGATGTCGACCAACTTATTCTCTTTTTATATGAATCGCTAACCACCTTGATGATCAGGAGATGTTGATGAGATTCCTGTTCTTAAACATGAGTATCGTCCAGCAAGGTAAAGTAGCCCATGACATGTTGTTGTGATATAACAGTCGCCGACCACGTATATGTACCGCCGAGATGCTTCCGGCTTTGTTCAGTGATCGCCGACCAACAGATAGGAGGTCGAGAACCCCATAAATTTTAGGTTGTCGATCAGTAATAAGTGCGGCCGACATTGTGCTATGATCGCCGACCAAGAATAGATGTCGCCGACAAGAACAGTGCATGTCAACCTACTCTGATAAATAATAGATCGGTGCCAACTAACATTAGATTATGCAGACTATTTTTGGATGTCTCCGACCAAGTGCTGCGTACAAAACACTAATTTTATCAAACCCAAAGCATTATCCATGTCCAAACTCAAAACGTAATTGTGATTTTGGAATTGACATTCGTCTTGAAGTTGGCCATCTATATAGGTTGATCGATGTCCCATACCCAGATTCTCATACCAATAAGGGTCCGTCTGAATTGTGTTTGTGGGGGTAAAATCTCACCCAACCCAATCTTAATTTGGCTCGCAGTTACTGGTGTCTTGTAAACATGACGGGGTTTTTCTAAAATAAGGAAATGGGATCTAACTGATTTCTGGAGAAATTTCGATCTCAGATTTGTACTCGGAAGCTCAATTTGAGGCAGTTTCTTCGGATAAGCAGGAGAGAGAAAATTGTCTTTCTGACTTCTTATTTTCCCATTATGAAAAAATAAATCAGGAGAGAGAGAAAATTATCTTGATCTATATCACTTTCTACTTTTCATAGGCGATTCCCTTTGACAATCAAGGAATCACTGAAGACTTTTTATTACAAAATTCATCACAAAAGAAACAACAAAAAATGTATATAACTAACACAACAGATTGATGAATGAGTGAAATTTATGTAGTGTATTACAATGAATGAAACGTTGTGGCTCCAATCTCTTAAAATAGAGAACCGTTTTAGATGTTTTATTTTCTGTAAAAAAATATCAGATATGGGAAATAAAAAATCAGATCTAATCCAAGGAACATATGTGTTGTTTCGAAAAATTTGCTAAAGCTTTTGATTGAAAATGTCTTTTCATATTATGAGATTCAGATACATGTTGGGTTTGAATGAATTGATTTAACCGATGCTTCAAACATGTATACCCATAAAATTTTGATAATCCCTATATTTTAGGATTTGTACAAAACTTATAGAATTTTAAAATCTACTGTTTTACATATTCCCAAATTAAAATTAACCAATGAATTTATTCATATAAAAATTATGATTAGATTAGAAGATGTATCTTCAACATATAATTGAATTGATCTCTAAGTTTATGGATATAAACATATGAGAATCATGATTTGAACAAAAATATACGTGCATATAATTAGCTATACATAGAAAAAATAAAAACTTAGCTTTTGATGGAGAACAATGCTTGTAACACGTTCCCACAGACGGCGCCAATCTGTTGAAGACAGAAAATGGCCTCTGCCATTTTAGTGGCGTCAACAACAGATAAATGATGAGGATGAGATTCAAGATGAAGATAAACATTCACATCAAACATATAAGAGACAAAGGTTTTTAAAGTGGTTCGGTTATGAATAAAGCCTACGTCCACTGTTATTTTATTCCCAGGGGTTTACAATAGCACAATATGGTGTAGAAAGAGAGAGATGTGTGTATTTTGTGTATCGTGTCTCTGAGTTGTCCGTCCTTTTGGCTAAGGAAATACATGTATTTATAGTGATGGGAGTTGAAGAGATACAATGTCTTTATACATTCAGACATTTATATCTATATACAATGAATGTAACTGTTCGTCTTCTAGGGTGGTTGGTCTTCCTTGAGTTGCTTGGTATGCCATGTGTTGGTTGGTATGCCTACCAACTCTCCTCGGGTGCCTACCAAGTATAAATATTGCCACATAGGATGACAGGTGTCCTTTTCTGACTGGTCCTCGTAGATGGAGAATTTTTACGTCAACATCAGCATTTGTCAAGCTACTGAATTAAGGAACCCCGAGCAAATTCTCTATATTGGAAAAGCTCCGAGCTGGATGGATCCTGTTACAGATTACTTGCGAAATGATAAATTATCAAGTGATAAGAAGATAACTCTGAAAAACGTTGCTAATGCCGTTTAATACAAGATTAAACTGTATAAGCAACTCCGAAAAGTTTGTTGGAGAAACCCTTTTCTTTTCTCTCTTCTCTCTCACTTCTCTCTTCTCTCAATTTTTTTTTCTTCTCTCAGAAAGACGAATGCCCAAAAGTCTTCTAAGGCTGAGAAGAGGAGGGTATTTATAGGGCTGAGGGAAGGTTCTGGATGTTCGAGGGAAATCAAGGGCTGAGATCAAGTCTTGCAAAGTTTGACTTGATCCAAAGGTTATAAAACAGCGGTGATTAAAAATGATTGTGATTGGTTCATATGGATAGCACCGAGATTAACTAAGAACACATGCAGACCCTAGATTAGGAATGATCCAACGTTCAGCAATCAACCATCCAACCTTCTCACAAAAGAAACACAAATAGGTACACCCGGAGGATGACAAGTGTTGGCTTGTGAGTGGCTCTCACACGCGCGTCTAAAATAATTACAGGAGGTACCCTGAAGTCTCTAGCGCTTTGATATTCTACCCAACCAAACATTCGAGTGAGAAATGAAGTTTACAAAATAGAATATTAACCCCACAAATTTTATAACCACATTTTATTAATAAAAACATTTATTAAAAAAATGTTTAAAAATGTTTAAAAATATTTAAAAATTCCCAAAAAATTATTAAAGCTCCAATTCAAGGGGAATTAATCACACACTCAATTTTAAGCAATATGAACACATGTATGCACTTCTAATTGTGTGTAGTGTGATTCAATTTATACCTTCATGGATCATTGAAGAGGATTAGAGAGATTAGATCTGAGGCTCTTTGGATTCTAGGTTGGACAACCAATTTTGTCACTATTTCCAAACTAGTTGAACACTTATACAGTATAGACTTAAGCAAGTCAAAGGTATAAGGTGCTTCAATCTCCCCCTTTGGAAATATGAGACAAAATCTCCTTTGAGTTAGCTTAAAACTCGTAGGGAACAAAAAATAAAATAAAACCTAGTCCTATACAAAAGATACTATCTACCCATTTCCTAGAAAGTCAAAAATTACATAACTCAACTATTTACAAATTTTTACACTAGAAAAGGTACACAATCAGTAGAAGAGATTCCTGCAAATACGCACACTAAGATCAAGCAGTTTAGATGAAATGTGAACAAAATATTGAACTCATAAAACTCAAATTTCTCCCCCATTTTGTCTCAAATGGACAAAGGGAAAACTTAAGGTCTTAAGAGTTTAATCAGCGCATACCATGCCTATAGAATTTCGCAAATACAGAAATCTGTTATAGTCTAGAGGTTTAGTGAACATGTCTGCAAGTTGCAGATCAGTAGGCAGGTAATGAATTTCTAATTCCTTAGTTTCAACAAGTTCGCGTATAAAATGATGCCTTATTTTAATATGCTTAGTTCGCGAGTGTTGAACAGGGTTTTTAGATATGTTAATGGTGCTTTGATTGTCACAATACAATTGTAATTGATCTTCTTTAATCCCATAATCGCTTAACATCTGTTTTATCCATAATAATTGAGCACAGCAACTTCCTGCTGCTATATATTCGGACTCAGCCGTAGATAAAGATGTGCAATTCTGTTTTTTGCTACTCCAACCAACTAAATTATTGCCGACATAATAACAGGCACCTGATGTACTTTTACTGTCATCTGTAGAACCGGCTCAATCAGCATCAGTATACCCTATGATGGTGCTACAGGTATCCTTAGTGTACCTAAGTCCAAGATTAAGAGTGCCTTTTATGTACTTTATTATACGTTTTACACACGATAAATGGCTCTCTTTAGGGTTATTCTGGTAACGAGCACACAGACATACAACATACATTATGTCTGGTCGTGAGGCAGTTAGATAGAGTAGGCTACCAATCATACTACGGTAAAGTGTGGAATCAACTGACTTACCATTTTCATCTTTGCTTAATTTAACGGTAGTACTCATAGGCGTTTTGGCAACCTTAGAATTCTCTAAGCCAAATTTCTTAACAAGGTCTAAGGCATACTTAGTTTGAGAGACAAATAGACCATCAGAATTCTGTTTCACTTGAAATCCTAGGAAAAGTTGTAGCTCCCCCATAAGGGACATGTGAAACTCCTTATGCATAATAGCAGAAAAAGATTTAACTTCAGAGTTTGAAGTTGACCCGAAAATGATGTCGTCTACATAGACTTGGGCTATAATAATATTTTTGTCAAAATTTTTGACAAAAAGACTCTGGTCATTTCCTCCTATCTTAAAACCCTTATCCAACAAAAAGTTGGAAAGGCGTTCATACCAAGCTCTAGGAGCTTGTTTTAAGCCATACAAAGCCTTTTTTAGACGAAAGACATGGTTAGGGTATTTAGGGTCAATGAACCCTTTGGGTTGTTCTACATACGTTTCTTCGGACAGAATTCCATTTAGGAAAGCAGATTTGACGTCCATTTGATAAAGTGTGAATTTTAAGTGACACGCTATGGCGAAAAGAAATCGAACATATTCAAGACGAGTGACAGGGGCAAATGTCTCGCTGAAATCTATCCCTTCTATTTGAGAGTAGCCTTGAGCAACTATTCTAGCTTTGTTTCTAAGGATTACCCCATTTTCATCATATTTGTTCTTAAAAATCCAACGTGTTCCAATAACATTTTTGTTTTGAGGCCGAGGTACAAGATACCAGACATCGTGAATGACGAATTGTAAAAGTTCTTCCTGCATAGCAGAAATCTAGTGTGTGTCATTCAATGCTTCATTAACATTTTTCGGTTCCACAAGGGAGACGAAACATGCATAATTAGCATAATTTCTTAACTGGGATCTAGTACGAACTGGCTCATTAGGATTACCGACCACGTTGTCAATGGGATGATCTTTAGAGACCCAACCAGGTACTTCTGGACTCTCAGTAGGTAATGAGTCAACTATTTTTGGTGAATCAGTTTTGAAATCATTTTCAGATTCAACCACAATAGGTGATTCAGATATCTTATTTTCGACATTAGTGTCGCTTACAATTACATTTATCGATTCCATAAGGGCCTTAGTACGCAGATTGTATATACGATAAGCACGACTGTTTGGAGAGTATCCTAAGAAGATGGCTTTATCACCACGCGTTTCGAATTTAGACAGATGTTCTCTGTCTTTACAGACATAACACTGACTTCCGAAGGTTCTTAGATATTTCAGGTTAGGCTTCTTACCGTACCACAACTCATAAGGGGTTTGTTTAGAGTTTTTCCTAAGGTAAACCCTATTAATGATATGACATGAAGTTCTAATAGATTCTACCCAGAATTATTTAGGTAGAGATTTGGCATGCAACATGACACGTGCCATCTCTTGAAGAGTTCGGTTTTTCCTTTCAGCAATACCATTCTGCTAAGGAGTTTTAGGGGCACTAAATTCATGTTTGTAACCGTTGTAGTCACAATATTCTACTATTCCTGTGTCTACGAACTCTCCCCCTCTATCACTACGAATGCGATTGACTTGTGTGTCCTTCTCATTTTCAACTCTTAGTAAAATTTTCAAAAAATTCTGAAACGTGTCAGATTTTTGTTTCAAGAAGGCAACCCAAGTGAATCGTGTGAAATCATCAACCATGACAAGGATATAACTGTGTCCACAAAGACTAACAGTTCTAGAGGGACCAATAAGGTCCATATGGATGAGATCTAAAGGTCTACAGGTGAGAATGTCTTTAACCTTTTTATGCGAAGTCTTAACTATTTTTCCTTCCTGGCAATGACCACAGACAACACTTGAAATAGGTTTAATTTTAGGAATTCCTCTAACTATCTCTTGACTAGACAATCTACCAAGGATATCATAACTTAGGTGACCCATACGATTATGCCAGATTTCATTGTCATTCATTCTGACAATGTTACAGGTTTCAGAACTAGTCTTGACAGTATAACAATTGTCAGGTGTTCTAAATCCTGTAATAATGCATTCACCTTTATCATTTAGAATTTTACAATTGTTCTTTGAAAAGGTGACTGTATGGTCAGAGTCACAAAATTGTGATATACTTAGGAGGTTGGCTTTAAGGCCTTTAACTAATAGAACATTTTCGAGAACAGGCATTCCTTCTTCTTTTAGGGTTCCTTTACCTATGATCTGAGATGAAACTCCGTCACCAAAAACTACTTTTCCACCAGTAAATCTGGTTTTGTTTAAAAGTTTGGTTTCATTTCCTGTCATATGTTTGGAACATCCTGAATCTAAATACCAACCAGATGAAGTGTGTTCAGCTTTTAAGGCAGTGATGACAATGTTACACTTCATTTGGGGTAAAAGATCATCTTTTCTAACCCAAATAGCCCTAGTTTTAATTTTGCGCAAGTTTGCCCTCATTTGATAAAATTTTCGAGACACAGCTTTTTGTCGAAAAACATTTGGAGCAGCAAACTGATTATTGTGAAAAATTTGAGCTTTTGGTTTAGGAAAGTTTCAAGGAGCCTTTCTCCAAAATGAACTCTTAGTTTTGGTATTTCTATTTCTGTAGTTAGAGTTCTTATCAGGTTGTCTTGGAAGGACATAATTGTTACGATTTTGCCTAGAATAGTTAAAGTTCTTGTAGACAGAAGTGTTGTACACAGGGGTGTTTAGACGCCTAGCATAACAATCTTCAAAGGAGTGACCATAAATGTCACAGTACGAGCAATATTGATTGCTTGAGGGATGAATTTCCTTAGGAAAACTTCTAAAGATAGGTTTAACAGTATTCTGTTCAGAAGTCCTATTCCTAGGAGGGGTGGTTTTAAAGGTAGATTCAGCCTTTCTGATCAAAGGAGAGACGTATTTAGTCTTAAGTGTAGTGTCAGCCTTAGAATTACTAGACTCTCCAATGTCTTTCTGTTGTTGCTTTTGATCAAATTCCTCTTTAATAAAATGAAAGTCTGGACAAGTTTCAATTGGTCTTTTGCCCCCAGATACAAACTTAATAGGTTCAAGTTTTGTAGTTTGTGGTTTGTTCTTAGGGCAAAATCCAATACCGGTTCTATCATCAGAATTGGTCTTGGAGTCAACAACAAAGTCAGTAAAACAATTTGAATTGTTTTCAAACTTAGATTTTTTTTTTTAAACAGTAGCTGTCTTTGTTTTTGCTTCCTCCAGTTCTAATAATGTTCCCTTGTATTTCATTTCCAGGGTTTCATTAGTTTTAGTCAACTCTTTTAATTTTTGATCAAAAGTTTCAATTTCAGATTGATGAGTCAGACACTGGTTAGTGTACTCTTCAGCATTCAACTTCACAATAAGACTTAGATCATCTAATTTCTTAGTCAGGTCTCTAATAGTCTTCTCCAGTCTAGTGCCTTTTTTAAGAGTTTTAGCATACAATGTATGGATATCAGGGAGGTCATCTGTGTCTGAGTCGCTAAGTGAAGTGTGTGTGGTGACCCCTAACGATTCGGTTTTAGTACTCACGCACACATTTGCATCGTCATTATCGAGATCACTTTGACTCACACACACGGTAGTAGAACTAGCAACATTTTCAGATAATAAAGCATCTAGGCCAGTCAAAACAGTATTCACACAAGCAGGAGTAAAAGCATCATTATCACACACAGGCATATCATCATTGTAAATGATCTTAGCATAAAAAGACATGCAAGGGTCAAGTACATTTGATGACTCAAGTTCCTCTTCATCAGAGTCACTTGAATCATTCCAAGTTTTACAGACATTGGCTCTATTGTGTGTGTTGGCTTTATTCAGATTAACTCTGCAATCGTGAGCAATGTGACCTAGTTTCCCACATCTAAAACATTCAATCTTTTTAAGGTCTCTAGTGGGTCTGGAATTGTTGTCCTTAGGATGTTTGTCAAGTCCTCTCTCATGAGGTTTGGGATTAGACAGAGTAGGATAATTAGGCTTGCCTTGTTTAATTGCCTGTTTGTTTCTAAATTTAACAATTTTCTTAAATTGTTTAGACATCAAGGCAATCTGATTATCTAGTTTGTCTATATCACACTCCTCATCAGAGTCAGAGTTGATCAAATTGGTCTCAAGTTTAGATATCTTAGAGGCAAAACTCAAGTTAGAGTTGGGCTATTTTCTTTGAGAATGATTCAATTGTTTCTTAAAGTCTAATTCCATTTCCACAGTTCTAAGTTTGCTACTGAGTAACTCAGGGGTAAGGTTTTGATCACTCATTTCCTCAATAGCATACCTCTTACTGTCAAACTTTTATGGTAATGACCTTAGGATTTTAGAAACAATTTCATTTCTATCATAAGGAATACCATTAGCATGCAACTTAGTGACTATATCAGTCAAGTTCATGTAAAAATCATCAAAAGACTCAGAATCAGACATGATCAAAGAGTTGTACTGCTGGATAAGCATTTGAGTTTTAGCAGCTTTAACTCTTGAGTCTCCTTCATGGGCAGTGATTAATGTGTCCCACGCTTCCTTATAAGTGGCACAAGATGAGATTCTCTTGAACTCATACTCATTAATAGACATAAAAATGGCATTCTTGCCTTTATTGTTATTACGAGAAATAGTTTTTTCTTCTTGGGTAAACTCACTTAAGATTTTCTTTACCCTCTCATCACTTCCTTCAGTGGATGGTTTAGTAGGATACGTGTATCCGTTTTCAATAATGTCCCAGACATCATCTCTTAAAGTCCCTTGGATGAAGGCAACCATTCTTACTTTCCAGTAAGCAAAGTTGTTTCCATCAAAGAGTGGAGGTCTGGACAGATTACCAAACCTTTCATTCTTCTCGTCCATAGTTAGGTTTTTCAGAAAACGATTTCAGAAACACAAGATCTTTTGAAATAAAAGTTAACAGGGCTCTGATACCAATTGAAAAACGTTGCTAATGCCGTTTAATACCAGATTAAACTGTATAAGCAACTCCGAAAAGTTTGTTGGAGAAACCCTTTTCTTTTCTCTCTTCTCTCTCACTTCTCTCTTCTCTCAATTTTTTTTTCTTCTCTCAGAAAGACGAATGCCCAAAAGTCTTCTAAGGCTGAGAAGAGGAGGGTATTTATAGGGCTGAGGGAAGGTTCTGGATGTTCGAGGGAAATCAAGGGCTGAGATCAAGTCTTGCAAAGTTTGACTTGATCCAAAGGTTATAAAACAGCGGTGATTAAAAATGATTGTGATTGGTTCATATGGATAGCACCGGGATTAACTAAGAACACATGCAGACCCTCGATTAGGAATGATCCAACGTTCAGCAATCAACCATCCAACCTTCTCACAAAAGAAACACAAATAGGTACACCCGGAGGATGACAAGTGTTGGCTTGTGAGTGGCTCTCACACGCGCGTCTAAAATAATTACAGGAGGTACCCTGAAGTCTCTAGCGCTTTGAGATTCTACCCAACCAAACATTCGAGTGAGAAATGAAGTTTACAAAATAGAATATTAACCCCACAAATTTTATAACCACATTTTATTAATAAAAACATTTATTAAAAAAATG
This sequence comes from Sambucus nigra, assembly GCA_949130495.1. Lineage (NCBI taxonomy): Eukaryota > Viridiplantae > Streptophyta > Magnoliopsida > Dipsacales > Adoxaceae > Sambucus > Sambucus nigra. The sequence goes on along the minus strand of OX422224.1, from coordinate 116,298,501 downwards.
TTTAAAAATGTTTAAAAATATTTAAAAATTCCCAAAAAATTATTAAAGCTCCAATTCAAGGGGAATTAATCACACACTCAATTTTAAGCAATATGAACACATGTATGCACTTCTAATTGTGTGCAGTGTGATTCAATTTATACCTTCATGGATCATTGAAGAGGATTAGAGAGATTAGATCTGAGGCTCTTTGGATTCTAGGTTGGACAACCAATTTTGTCACTATTTCCAAACTAGTTGAACACTTATACAGTATAGACTTAAGCAAGTCAAAGGTATAAGGTGCTTCAAACTCATCAGATAAGAGTGAAGGCCGCTCGCTTTCGCTTATCTCTTGAGGGCAAGTTGTATAAGAGATCCTTCAATGGACCCTACATCTAGTGCGTTCATCCACAGGACGTTGAGCAAGTTCTGCGCGAGCTTCATGAAGGAATTTTTGGAAGTCACACAGGAGGAAGATCGATAGCCTTTCAAGCAATGAAGGAAGGATATTGGTGGCCATACATGCAAAGGGACGATGGAGTCTATGTCCGAAAATCCAAAAAATACAAAAAGTACTCTCCCTTAGTCCACCAACCCACCAGCGACCTAAAGTCCCTAACTAGCCCCTGGCCCTTCGCCCAGTGGGGCCTAGACATCGTGGGTCCTCTGCCTACTACAGTAGGAAGTCGGAAGTATCTGTTGGTCGCCATAGACTACTTCATAAAGTGGATAGAGGCAGAACCACTGGCGAACACCAGGAACACCGATATGATAAGGTTCATGTGGAGAGATATCATCACGCGCTTCAGTATACACAGGACGATTATTACCGACAAAGGGACCCAGTTCGAGAATGGCCCCTTCCAAAGCTTTTGCAACGATCATGGAATCAGGCATTACTTCAGCTATGTGGCATATCCTCAAAGCAGTGGTCAAGCTGAGGCTTCCAACAAGACAGTGATCGATGGACTGAAAAGCACCTAGAACGAGCCAAAGGAGCATGGGCGAATAAATTGCCTCACATCCTCTGGGGCCATCGCACTACCCCAAGGTGAGCAACCGGGGAGACACCTTTTACACTCACATATGGAATGGAAGCAATTATTCCACTAAAAGTTGGTCTCCCCACCATGAAGTCCACGTTAGTCGACTGATAACTTTGCTTTTGTGTGTCGTCGTTGTTGAAACTCAAGTTAATCAAAACCTTAAATTACCTACAAAATATAACAAACTCAAGTGTAGAGGTAAGTAAGGGTATCAATCCAGATCTAGGGGTAAGCTAGAAACAAACTCAATTGTAATTCAAATTTATTTTCTTTTTGGGCTTTTGCTTTTTCTATTTTTTTTTAGAATTTTCAAATTTTAAAACAATTTTGTGAGGTGAGGTGTGAAATAACACTAAATTAAATCAAAGATCAAATGACAAACTAAAAAGTGACTAAAATGAAAAACAAAATCTACACTAAAATGAGATAAAGTGAGGCAAATAAATGTGAGAACAATCAAGGAGTGGGACTACACCACAAATTTTAGCTATTCTAATTAATTAATTTAATTATTTGAATTCTCCCTAATTAATATCAAAATCACAAACCAACTCTCGTTGAAAATGTAATTTTAATAGCAATCTTTTAGAAAATTAAGTTTAACCCCCCACAACTCTCGAACAAAGATCTACACTCCTTTTAATTAATCACCCGCTAGGATCGATCGATTAAAATGTATGTAAATCTTAGAAAATAATTGTGGAGTTGAAATTCAAGAAATAATACCACACTTAAGAAACCCCTATTTCTAGTTCGAATCTAAAATGGATATTATAACTAGAATTTTGATTTTCTCTCGAAAATCATTTACCGTCTCTCGAGGCGTAAATTTAAGGGTGGGGGATCAAAATTAACATTCAAAGGGAATTTTCAAGTAATCAAACTAATTAAATTAAAATAACATCAAACAAAATGAAATAAACTAAAAATAAAAATAAATATAAAAGAAATAAACTAAAAATAAAACTAATTTAACTTATGAACCCTAAAAGAAATAAAATAAAAATAAAAATAAAATAAAATAAAAATTTAACTAAACTAAAAAAATAAAAAAACAACTAAAATAAAAATGACACGACACGACACACTATACAAACTCTAAAAAAAACTACACACAACTAAAATAAAAACTAACAAATAAAAACAAAATGAACTAATAATAAACTAACTAAAAACTAAGAAAATAAAAGAAAATTTAAAAACTAATACACGACGTGCTAAAAATTAAAATATAAAAATCCTAAAAATATATACATGACTCAATAAAATAAAATAATAAAATAAACCCTAAAAATAAAATGACACAAATAAAGTAAAATGGGGCAAACTAAACACACACGGTTCATAACAGGTTTAGGGTAGGCTTGGGTACGGGACAAGGGTAATTAGCTCCATAATCCGCACAATTGCCTTGAAATACGCGTTTGAACACCGCAACGTGCATTCGACCTACAAAATAGACAATAAAGTGCATAAGACCCAAATTGCCGAGAATTAGCAACTAAAATACGTCTATTCGGGGTATAAAATGTACACTTTTGGGTGCTTATCATCGACCAAGGCCACAATGATGAAGAGTTGCTCACCGAACTTGACTTAGCCGACGAGCGGCAAGAATTGGCTCTAATTAAGCTGGCATCTTACTAGCAGCAGCTAGCTAGACAATACAATCAGAAAGTCAACCCAAGGAAATTCTAGGTCGGAGACTATGTCCTAAGGAAATTTCTGGGTAGTGCTATTAGACCATTAGATGGAAAGCTAGGACCTAACTAGGAAGGACCATTCAAAGTCATAAGGGAGGACCTACAAGGAGCCTACCACTTGGAAACACTGGAGGTCAGGGAGATACAGAGAGCCTGTAATGCGACTAACCTAAAGAAATTCTACTTCTAGATTTCTTCATGCACCATTAGTTTAAGAAAACTTTTATTTACAAATTAATGTTGCTCTCTGTTTCAGACTTTTATCAATAAAACTCGATTGGCCTTAGCATTCTATATATGTTGGTTTTCTCAAGTGTAATTTATTATATGCGCCCTTTCGAAGTTACAAGATTCACTGTTTTAACATAGCTAACCTCTTGTGATTACACCACAGTGGTTGGGTTTCTATCAGCTCAACTTCTCTATAGCATAGCTAGCAGGGTTGACACATAATAACCCCCTTCAGACCCTTGTTCTTAACACAACTGTCCTCTTAGGTTTCTCTGGCAACAAATAAAGACCTACAGCAGACCCTTAGGCAAGTTCTATATGAGACAAGTGTCATTGTCTACAAAAAGAAGAATAGTAAATTATAAGGAAGTTATAGGCGATTTTGGGTGGTTATTGGACTTTTTACAATTTTAAAAACACATGTTAGTGGATCCTAAATACTTCTTTATAGATGAGACTAAAGCCGAAAAACCTAAAATTGCGATGGCCAACCTAGGTTGGTTGCCAACATAGTTTGGATCCAAAATCCTGCTTGGGTGGATTGCCCATTAATCAGATGTATCCTTGCCATCAACCTATTTAGGCCTAAGGCAGTGTGACGACGTGACCTAAAAGGTAAGCTGAGGTGGAATGGTATGTCTATGGCATATTGGACTGGGAGAATACTCATTCGAAAATAAATTCTCATATTTAGTCGGTTGAGAAGCCCAAAAAATGATAGAGATTATGAAAACAAATAATATATGTTTAGTCGGCAACTGCCCAAAACATAAAAAATTTATTGATTAAGATTACAAAGTTACACGTATAACAGTAAAAAAAATATATAAGCTAGATCCTAAGAGGGACCAGGTCACTGAGCAAGGTAATCAGCCACTCGCGCCCTTCAACCATCGTCTAGTCCTCCTCAACCTCCTCTGAGCTCAACTCTAGCAGCTGCCTCGGAATTGCATCTATTGGGATCCAACGATCATCCATTCTAAACGGATTGGGCTCCAAGAATGAGGGAGTAATCTCGTGCCTATACTAAAGGACAAAGTTCTTGGGCACTTTTAACTCCTTGAGGGAACATAGCCACCTTGTGATAAAGGCCAGCTCCTCGACCTCCTTTAACTTTGTGGGAGCATTTATCTAGCCCTGGTTGTATCCATCTGCCTACACTTGTGGAGGACCCTTTTTTAATAAGTGCCTCAGCCTGGTAACATCCCTTTGAAGCCCAACAACTATCACATACGCTCTGTGTATGTCTCCTCTCAGTTCGGCGATCTCCCTCACAGAACCGCTATTGTCAGTCCTATCTCGATGCCTTATTGACGATGAAGAACCCCGCCTAACCGAAGGAGAAATGCTCGATGCATTCTCCCTGAGACGTGCAATTTCACTCCTTAAGGCATCGTTTTCCTACTGCAGAAACTCTCCAACCTGCTTGATCTCGGAGGCGTCTAACAGATTTGCCTTCAAATCATCCACCTCCTCTTGAATATAGGCACCAACCTCCTCTATCTCTGAAAGTCTATCCTTCATCCTGGCAACTACCTTAGATTGATCTTTATATTTTTGGTTCCTTGCTCTAAGGGATTTGCAAATCTTGATAATTACTTGGCGAACTTGGTCAGTTACATTCGAACCAAGGATTTGGCTTAGACGCGAAGTGGCAGGAATGTAATCATCAAGATTAACAAACTACAAGACATGTAATGCAAATGACAAAGTATATTAGCAAAAGCAAAAACAAAATCCCTTCATTAAAAAATGGCACTAGCTAGGTACAGATACATGAAGGGGCAATAAGAGTGAACAAAAAAGAAAAAATACTAGTTTAGGAAATAATCCTAGAAGTCTATTGGTCGACCTCGACCAGCTCTATGGGAGTTGTCTCTTTCCCCTTAGCAGCAGCCTTACTCGACTCTGCGCCAAGTGTAGGGGCGTCAGCAATAGGAGTGACAGGAGCATCAGTAGTAGGAGCAGTAGGCTGGTTGACAGGCTTTATTAACAACGAGATTGGGGCTAGGGTTATGCTCGCCAAACAAATGAGAGTTAATAGAAACTCTAGCATCAACCAAAGCTCGATCCCAGCCTTTTTTAAAGTTCGTCCAATAGATATATTCAATATGCTTCTCGGTGTCTTCATAGGTTGCCTCCCAGCCCTCGTTGTAGTTATTCTCCCTAACCTGGTCGCCTCCGCCTCTAAGCTCTTCACCTTCTCAATGAACCCTATGTTCTCATTGGTGATGACAAGCTTACTCGCCACAACTAGCTCATTGGCCTCACGGAGTTCCTTCAGCTCCTTGGTCGCCTCAGCCCTCTCCTTGGTGAAATAGGCCTTAGCTTCTGTAAGAGCTCTCTCAGAGGACTTTGTGGACTCTTGTATAGTTTTTAGGCTCCTCTCGAGCTCAACATTTCTCCTCACTAGCCCTTCTCGACTGCGGTGGAGGATGGTGTAGTCAGACAAACACTACAAGAAGAAATATGTGTAAGGTAAGCGATGAGAAGAACTAAAATAAACAACGGAGAAGAAAATAAATGGCCTTACCAAAGCAAGCCCCTAATATGCCTTCAGGGCTAACTGCTCTGGACCCATCTTTGAGGACCACTCACGGTCCGTTGTTAGTACTGCTCTCTCGAGCATTATGGGGGCAAGATGAGGGGCCAGAGCCACAGAAGCCCCCTAACTGGAACATCAACAAGCACAAGGGAAGCCTGTGACTTCTTTATTCTTTCCTCTCATCTCCTTCTTCTTCTCCTCTTTATTTAGCTCCCTCTCCCTCTCCCTTTTTTCTTATTCTCTCCTTTTCCTCTCCAGCTCATTTTTATGAGCTGCAGTCTGAGAACCACTAGCAGTATCTCCAGGCATGGTCTTCTGAATCTCCATCATGTTGGACAATAGGACATTGTCATCATCATTATCATCAGGGATTAAGTTTTTTCTTCTAGGAGGAGCCATATCTTCCTCACTAGAACTCTCCGAACCAAAACTACCTGAACTAGAACCTTCCTCACTAGACCTCTCTCCACCGGACTCTTCTTTGTTGGATTCCTCCTCACGAGATCCTAACTCACCAATACCACCTCTTGCAACACCACACGCTAAACTTCTCTCCTCTTCCTCCTTGTCTAGCTTGATAGGTTTGAGAGCACCTTCTTCCTATTCTTCTTCCTCTAGGATATCAAGTTAAGGAATGGAGTCAACTGGACTGGCAATGAAGTTAGAGGTAGTGTTATTATATTCCAACAAAAAAGCAGCCGACCTAGGATGTTCACCTTCCACAATAGAGTCTCTTATATTCTAGGCCTTGAGTAACTCAACAGCACAGATCTCGTGGAGAGAAGGCTCTTGATTCTTAGACTTTGCTAAAAAAGAAAAAGAAAATATTAGAGGAAGAACACATTATAGCAATAATTAAAAGGTAATGATATTGAACAACAATCTATATATTCCTTCCCATAAGTAGGAATTCGAGGTCCCCTGTACCTCGCACCCCCTACCTGAGGAGGGAACTGCCAGTTCCTAGCTATGAATCCTTCAGACCAGTAGTCCTTATGGGAATCAAGTAGATTCACTACCAACACCCTATTTGGACTCCTCACTTTCAAGTAAAGAATACCAGAGCTGGTACGAGAAAAGGTATAACAAAAACAGATTTCAACTAAGCTTAAATTAGTACCATAGAGTTGGTTTATTCTATGGACGCCATTTATAATCTTCCAAACGTTTGGAGAACACTGGGCTGGGACTATGTCAAAATACTGGAAATATGTAAGAAAAGGCGATTTGGGAGAAAAGTTAAACTCCCTTGAGACAGTAAAAGAACGTGAATCCAGTGGCCATCCTTAATGCCATGAACATTACGAGGAACAGGGGCACACTCAATATCCACCCAGTCAGGAATATTATAACATTTCCTAAATTCTATCAGAGATTTGTTGTTCATTCTAGCCATGAGAAAACCCTAGATACAGTAGAAAGAAAAACGATGAAAGGAAATACAGAAAAAAAAAGATGAAGATGAAGAAATTATGAAGTAGGTATCAAGCCAGGAATGCTGAAAGACCATAGGAAAATGTAGACGAATATCAGGAAATGACTTTTGAATTATGAAGAATGAGCTTGAGACCAAGAAGAAGCTTGAGAGTAAGGAACAATTTGGGAACGAAAGGAAACACAGAGTAGAAGTGGCGAAATAAACCGTTTGAATGCCTCAGATTAAACTCTCAATGATAGCGCACGACAATCAAAGAAGATTTGTCGCTTGAAATCACTGCAAATTGACGATTCACTCCCCTCACAATTTGAAAATTACAATAATAATATCAAAAGCAGGCTGAAGGCACCATTTAAAAGTTTTGAGCCCAAATTGTGGCCCCTAAGCCTTTAGAGGAAATTGTGGGTACTCTTTTTATCGACTGGAGCCCATAAAAGTAGCCGGACAAAGCCCAAATAAGAATAAAAGGCACCCAACCCAAATTATGAGTTCAAAGTGACAATTAGAATAGAAAGATGTGACCAAGTCCATCCCCAAAATCTCGGATGAGATATTCAAGGGATACTGGATTAACGTGTTGTCTTCCAACACTCCCTCTCTCTTTTTTCAACTGAATATATATTGTACCCCTGGCCCGAGGTATAGGGGCATGTGAAAAACTATCTTGAGAGTTACTTAATAAGAACAATAGAACTCTCCGTGTATGTTTTATTTTGTTGAACCACGTATATTCTTGTGTTGTATAATTGCTGCTATTTCTTTCATGCTGATGATTGTTTTCCTTTCATAAATTGTTTGTGTTGAGATTTTTATCACCACAGGTATATAGGAAAATTACCTCCAACATACAACAAATCCACGAGATGTTCAAGTAGCAAACTTGAAATTTTTCCACACAACACTCAACGAAATTGAGAAGAAAATATATATAGAGAGAAAGAGAATTTTCGAAGTGAAAAAATGACAGGATTTATTTTTTTATAGGCAGAATGGTGTCTATTCAGCACCAGACACCATTTCAAACTGTCATTAACTGCGGCCTTTGAATATTAATTGCTTCGATTTAATGCTCCAGATTTTCATCCAAAAAACGGAGCGATCGTACAATTATCACTTACCGAAGTCACACAAAAAATCTGACCATTCAGATTGATCCATGTGTGTGTATTGTGTTTGATCACGTGTGTTTAATTCTAAACTGTCTGATTTGTTGACTTCGTAAAAAATGAAGAGCCAAGTGAGCCTCTAAAGTGTTATAAATGCCCAATCAAACTTTTGCACACGCGTGCATCATCCTTGTGCGCACTAGGAGCATACTTCTTGATACACACAAGTAAACTCTTATGACACATATGCCTTTATTAAACCACTCAACTTTTTATCATATTCCATTGTGGGACGTTGGCCTTTTAACTTCCTTTTGACTTTACGCATTCCGCACCAAATGGCTTTTCACATTCCAATTTCTCTTGTAATTCTTACCCATTAATATTACAATCTCCCAATATTATTCCTCTCATTTTTACATTTATTATTTCTATCTTGACTGCAACAGTACCTTCTGATACTATACTTTGTGGGCATTGTCATTGTTGATACCAAATTTAATCTGCTGACATAGATCAATCATATAAATACACGTGTCCATTTACATGATGAATATGAAGACTTGGGACGAATAAGGTCCGAGCAACTCAAGATGTCCGAACAACTCAAGCAGTCTGAGAAACCTAAGCGGTTCGAGCAACTAAGGCGGTCCGAGCAACTCAAATACTTATGGCGTACGTATCAAGAAAACAGAAAGATAACTGTGCATTAAATGCGCATTATTATCGTACAGATGTATAGGTCTACTGGATAACTACGCATTATTCTTTCACGTGTACAGCCTCAAGGCTATAAATACATTGTAATCTCCTCATTAGAGGAACAGGCTGAATCTCTTGGTAAAAATCATTTATCGAGAATTCCAGGCAAACAGTCAGTAATACAAAAACAGTGGACGCAGGCCATTCTCTTGAGGCTGAACCACTTTAAAAATCTATTGTCTTATTTACTTATTCATTTTTATCTGTGATTAAAATAATTAGATCAAATTTAGTTTTTTACATCAACAGATTGGCGCCGTCTGTGGGAAACGATTATAATTAGCGTTTTTAACCAATAAATTCATCATCTATGGCTGATCCAGAATCCAGCAACCGAAACACTACAGTCCCTCCAAACTCCTCTACACCACCAAACATTCAAGACCTGGCTACCATAATGGACAATTTAGCCCAAGAGCAAACGGCCATGCAGGAAACCATGCGTCAACTTATACAAACTGTTCAAGGTGGAGTACCGGCTCACTCTGAACAACAAAATACCCAGAGAATTACCCATCTACCGTCCTCAAGATCTAGGCGTATTGATTCGTATCGTAATGATAAATCCAATGATCCTTCGTACCAACCTGGCCAGACCTCATCAATACGAGCTACAAATTCTCAGCGAAACGTCTCGCTAACTCCAAAGAGGGATAGTGCTCTGGAGAGGTTGAGTAGAGTCTCTCCTTTTGATCGGTTGGGCCCCAAAAGGAATAGAGATACCCATAAGACTGCGTCGAGGAATTCTCAATGACCAGCCGACCTAAAGGAAGATTCCGCCCAGACACGACCAACAGCCCGTAATGAAAGATCCCAAGAAGAGAACTCAGTACGATCAGTTGCTCGAATAAATAAATATGATATGGGAAATGAAGCATGGAAGGGCTCAATCCAGAGGTTAGAAGATCAGTTAGGGGAAATGGCTAAGGCCAAGAATCCTCTACAAAGGACTTTCGTCCGAGGAACACCATTCATACAAGCATTGTGGACTTTCCCACACCTTCAAAGTTCAAATCCCCTGTAGTGACACCAAAATATGATGGAAAAACCGATCCTGTTCTCCATATAGAATAATACCAAGCAGTTGCTGATATCTATGCTGTTCCAGATGAGATGCGATGCAGGGCATTTTCAAGAACTCTTACAGGATCAACTCAGATATGGTACAACAACCTTCCACGAGGAAAAATCGTAACTTTTCTTCAACTAGCGAAGCTTTTTATAGGAAATTTCTATTTTGGAGCGAAACCGATTAAACGAGTAGCGCATTTGCTGAGTGTTAGACATAAGAAAGATGAAAGCACCAGAGACTATATTACTCGTTTCAATAATGAGAAGCTTGAAGTAATTGATTACGAGGAGAAGACAGCGATTACTGCTCTGACGAGTGGTCTGTTACCAAATAAATTGTATTACACTTTGGCCAAAGACCCACCTAGAACCATGGAAGAACTGATGGCAAAAGCAGCCAAAATTATGAATGCTGAGGAATCCATGGCTACGAAGAAGAACTCAGTCAATAAGGAGACTAAAGTTGAGATTGCTAAAACTGAGAAGAAGGAGCAAAGGAGTAATGGTGGTGATAGGCAATCAAAGGGTAAGCAAGCATTGGAACAGATGAAGAAATATGGAAACTATACTCCCTTGAAGGTGGATATAAATCACATTTTGGAAGAGATCAAGAATAGCGAAGAGCTAGCCTGGCCAACAAAAATGAAGGCAGATCCTGATAAAAGAGACAAGTCCAAATATTGTAAATTCCACAAAGATCATGGTCACACGACCAAGCGTTACATAGCTCTTCAGAATAAAATTGAAGCACTCATTAGACGAGGAAAATTAACCAAGTACGTTGATCGTCAAAGTGGTGGAAGAACCAGCGAACGAGGAAGGCAAAGGTCTAAATCTCCTCTTCGAGCAAAGGAACACAAGAAAAAAGATCATGAAGATGATCCAGAAGATGACCCCGATTTCCCCAAAAGACCAAGACAGCTAGAATGTGAGGTATTTTCAATCCACTTTGGATCATTTTAGTGTAATGTCATTACAGGTGGTGATGCAGGAGGAGGAGATCTAACGGCAGAGAGAAAAGCTATACAGCGAATAAATTTGGCCGAAGATCATCGTCTGAGGAAGGTGAATAAAGATAAACTGGTCATTAGTTTTTCCAAAAATGACCTGACATGGGTACTAAATCCTCATGATGACCCATTGGTGATCAAGATGAAAATGAAAGAAGTGGTTATTTCTCGGGTATTGGTGGATAATGGTAGCTCAGCAGATATCATGTTCTACCCATGCTTTGATAGTTTAAATCTAAAGTTAGCTCAATTGGAGCCCTATCACAGACCTCTCCTTGGTTTTACTGGAGAAAACGTTTTTCCACTTGGGACGATCAAGTTGGATATGCTTATTGGAACATGGCCTTCTTTTCGGACAAAAAGAGTACGCTTCTTCGTAATGGATAAAAATGTCCAATCAGCTTACAACATCATCTTGGGAAGGGTAGGTCTGAAGAAATTCGAAGTTGTACCATCTACTGTGCATCAATGCCTAAAATAACCCATTAAGGGATTGAAAACTCAGATCGAAACTTGTCCAATGACTCAACAAGATAAACCATGGCGAATAAAGAAATTAAAGAATAAGGAAGAAAATCTTACAGAGGAAATAGAGATCAGTTGTCAATAAACGATGGAAAGAACGAAGGCAAAAGATAGAGAGAAGATGAAGAGTTCAAAGATACAAATTTGAAAAAGTGAAAGACGATAGGATTTTCTGTAGCACTTAAATACCTTACCTCGGGAATGGAGAAAAGTAATGATTAGAGAGAAAGACATTTACGTTACCGGCGGCTAAAAGGAGAAAAAGGGCACGAAAATTGAAGTAGCTGTGAAAATTCAAAATATTTATGAAGTCTGATTTTATGTATTCAAAAAGGAATTATATACAAGGAAAACCTTCCTAAAATTCAGGATGACTATTAATCCTATCATATTTCGAGAAGAATGTTCCACACTCCTCCTCAACCTCGAACTGTGAAACATTGGGCATTGTCATTGTTGATACCAAATTTAATCTGCTGACATAGATCAATCATATAAATACACGTGTCCATTTACATGATGAATATGAAGACTTGGGACGAATAAGGTCCGAGTAACTCAAGAGATCCGAACAACTCAAGCAGTCCGAGCAACCTAGGCGGTCCGAGCAACTAAGGCGGTCTGAGTAACTCAAATACTTATGGCGTACGCATCAAGAAAACAGAAAGATAACTGTGCATTAAATGCGCATTATTATCGTACAGATGTATAGGTCTACTGGATAACTACGCATTATTCTTTCACGTGTACAACCTCAAGGCTATAAATACATTGTAATCTCCTCATTAGAGGGACAGGCTGAATCTCTTGGTAAAAATCATTTATCGAGAATTCCAGGCAAACAGTCAGTAATACAAAAACAGTGGACGTAGGCCATTCTCTTGAGGCTGAACCACTTTAAAAATCTATTGTCTTATTTACTTATTCATTTTTATCTTTGATTAAAACAATTAGATCAAATCTAGTTTTTTACATCAACAGTCATTATAAACATACATCGGCAAAAAGAGAATAGTCTATGTAACGACCCGGATTTTTAAAGGGGTATTTTTAAATAAAATTGGACTTTTGTCAGCAGGTGTCGCGCGGAACGCGAACTTGCATGATTATTGTAGGACGTTTTATTAGGGTTAAAAATAATTTGATCATATTAATTGGATGTTAAAAATAGGCCTAAGAGTGCCATGGGGTCAAAAGTCAAAAAATGAATAAATAAATAAAATATTATTATTTTATTCAAAAAAATAAAAGTGCTCAGAAAATTCTAACAATCACCATACCGACTCAAAATTTAATTTTGATCAACTTTCCCTTCTTCGACATTTCTAAAAAACGTCATTAAACCCGATTTAGACTATTTTTCGGTTCGGCCAGACCACCTTTTGACAAATTTTATTTATATTTTAACCCCCAAAATTTACTATAAAAAGGAAGCTCGGGTTAGGAATTTTAACACATAACTTTTGCAAACCCTTAGCAGCCACCACACCCTTCTCTCTTCATCTTCCACCTCCAAAACCCAAAACACCATTAAAACAAGTTTTCAAACTTATTTTTGGGGGTCAAAACATAATTATTTCAAAGTGGTGCAAGAGAGCTTTTCGATCAATTTTCCGAGTAGAACCCGAATCTCTCATCAAATTCAACATTCGAAAATCAGGCATGTTTACCCTATTCTTTTCCTTTAGTGATATATGTTTTGATTATAGCCTCCATTAAAACCCACATGTTCTAAAAGAAATTAAGAACTTAATATATTGAAGAAAATAATTATGGGCTGTTTCGTAAAAATAATTTAATTATACCAAATAAATATAATTTTGTTATTATTTGGATTATTGGTGATATTATGGATACATACATGTAAAGGACCCCTTAGTAATATTGTGGACATATATAGGACCCCTTAGTAATATTATGGACACACACATGCAGAGAACCTTTGTAATTTAGTGGACACATACATATAGAGGACCCCTTAGTAATTTAATTGGAATATTTATGTAAATTCCTAAAACAATTAAATTACTTGTGCTAGAAAATAAATAATAATTATGGAATTTACGACTAATAATGATTCAGAAAAAAAGCATAATAATTACGTGTTCTTAATATTTTGATTAAAAATTATTTATTGGGAAATTAGTATTGTTGATAATATTATCATAAATTGGTAATAATGTAAATTATGAAATATTATAATATTAAATATTTCGGGAACGTTGGTATTTTAAATAATTGGTTTTCACCCCTTGTTATTATACACTTGTTAGGTATGGGACTAATAAAGTGGGGGTTAGTTGCGATTTATGGTAATTAGGTATGGGACTAATTAAAATAAATCTATGCGGGTTATATAAATTGGGGTGGGGGCAAATTCTCTTTTTTACCGTTGATGTGATAATCTAGAATTGATATCTAGTTGAAGTAAATTGTTAAAATCACCATTTATTTATGATGTGATGAAATTGTGTTTTGGGAACTTTTAATTGGGATTAAGGAATATCTTGAGGATTTTCACATCGCTATTTAGGGTGGGGAAAATTTATAGTGAATAACTAGTATGAGAAATTTTGAGAAATTAATACCGCAAGACTAAAACTGGTATTAAAATTTATGGTGACATCATGTGTCCAAGGCCGATAGTTTAACCGGGTCAGAGGGCGTATATGTCGTGTCGTGTCGTGTGTGGAACCTTGTCATATGTCGAGGATCGCAGGATAAAAACGGGACAGATGACGAGTATGACAAGGGGATGTGTGTTGTGTGTTGAAACCTTGTCATATGTCGAGGGCCGCAGAATAACATCTGGGTCAGACGGCGGTCTTAACAAGGGGAAGTGTGTTGGAACCTTGTCATATGTCGAGGGCCGCAGAATAAAATCTGGGTCAGACGGCGGTCTTGACAAGGGGAAGTGTGTTGGAACCTTTTCATATGTTGAGGGCCGCAGAATAAAATCTGGGTCAGACGGCGGTCTTGACAAGGGGATGTGTGGAAATATTAATCTATTTTGGTGTAAATCACCCACGGCGGGAGGACCGTCATACCTAATAATAAAGTGAGAACAAATCACCCTGGTTAATTTAAAAACATTAACATCGTGGGGCTTGGGTTAAATTTAAAATAATATTGGTGTGGCACATTTAAACCTTAGGGGTTCCTTGTTTAGATTTCGCTTACGAGACGTCCCACGCACGAAACGCCGTGCACTGTTGAGAATTGAGAATTCATAATAATTAATTATTTATATTATTCTAGTATATTGGGGTTATACGCGTCATGCATTGAGGGCATAATGAATCTTGACAATCAATATTGCCAAGAAGTAGTGTATCGGGGGGTTCCTTATTTGGATTTCGCTTGCGAGACGTCCCACGCACGAAACGCAGTGCAGTATTGAGAATTTTAGTCCTTAGCACTTAGATGCTAATAACTCATATATATATATATATTTATATATATTTTTATGACTTTCTTTTAATTAAAATATTCTATTGTTATGGTCGATATATGTATCACTATTGTTTGGGTTCAAGTACCCTAATTGAAAGGAGTAGCCGGTATTCATGCTCAGGGCTTTGACTCTGACACATGCGTTGCCTAATATTTTCAGGAATTAAATTGGAGTAGCTGCATAGATATTTTTGGAGATCCTTTGGAAGTGCAGCTGGAACTATATTATCGTTTTAGTCATTTATTTCTTCTCCTGTTCAATCGTATTTATTGTGAGACTATATTTGGATTTTTATTGGGTTTTTCGGTTCCAAAGTTGTCTTAAGAGATTTCAGTTGGACTTGATTTATTGTAATAATTAAGATATTCGGAGATTGCATGTGACGGACTTTATATCACACTTTGATGATAAATCGGTTGGATGTCCTTAATATTTATAATTGATTTAAAATATTTATCTTGTGAATTAAAATTTATATGTCTCACATCTGTTACATGCTAAGGATGATATTTAATTTATTAACGCCCGACTTAATTTTGGTGGTGGCCGACGTCAGAATTTAGCGGGGTGTTACAGATGGTATCAGAGGATGGTCTTAGGTCTCGTAGGTTATGAGTCCATTTAGCTTCCGCGTTACCGATCTTTGATTCCTTTGTTGATTCATACCTCCTAAAATAGTGGTCCTAGCATACATTTTAACGAAGTGTGGAAATAAGAATGTTGATGAGAAGGATGCGTTAGCATTTAGATAACTTGGAGTTTTGTGGTGATTGTGGTAATTGATGTTAGAATTTAAAATCTCTATGCGAATATCTTTAGAGGTGATTTGGAAGATGAGAGTTATTTTGGGTATTGTTAGAGCAAATTGTTGGTTATTGTAAGTATCGATTTTTGTTATATGAAGAAATTTGAGGATCTTAAGGTTTAGATGACTTTTGGAGATTTAATCGGGTGATGATTCGCGAGAACGCATGGTACGCCGTTATTTTCATAGTTATGTATATATATAGGCTATATACACTATATTTTCGACCGGGAAATTTTGTGTGACTAGGATTGGGCGTATGGGCCTCCAATTTTTGGCACTTTACGGGTAGGCATATGTGAGCCTTATTTTTATGCGTTTGGATTTTCGTCAAATTTCGAAGACGAAATTTCTTGTTAGTGGAGAAATATGTAACAACCCGAATTTTTAAATGGGTATTTTTAAATAAAATTGGACTTTTGTCAACAGGTGTCGCGCGGGACGTTAACCTGCGTGATTTTTGTAGGACATTTTATTGGGGTTAAAAATAATTTGACCATATTTATTGGATGTAACAAATAGGCCTAAGAGTGCCATGGGGTCAAAAGTTGAAAAATGAATAAATAAATAAAATATTATTATTTTATTCAAAAAAATAAAAGTGCTGAGAAAATTTTGAAAATTACCATACCGACTCAAAATTTAATTTTGAGCAACTTTCCCTTCTTCGACATTTATAAAACACATAATTTAGACCCGATTTAGACTATTTTTTGGTTCGACCAGACCACTTTTTTGATAAATTTTATTTATATTTTAACCCCCAAACTTTATTATAAAAAGGAAGCTCGGGTTAGGGATTTTAATACACAACTTTTGCAAACCCTTAGCAGCCACCACACCCTTCTCTCTTCATCTTCCACCTCCAAAACTCAAAACACCATTAAAACAAGGTTTCAAGCTTGTTTTTAGGGTCAAAACAAAAGGGGTAATTATATCTAGGTCCCATTTATCGGGTCAACAAGCTTATAAGTCCTATTGACTTTTTAATAATCCCATAGGTCCTATTCCAACTTTTTAGGAAATTTTTTCACAATTTTACCCTTTTAAAACCAACCATCCGTAACTTCCTTGAGGAAGTTACATAAGTGGTTGAACTTTTTTTTTAATCTTTAAATGATCATAACTTTTGATTCACAAATCCGTTTTTCGCAAAATTACTATTTTTGAAATCTGCTCGACGAGATCTATCAAACAAGATCCATGAAGACTATAAAATTCCAAAGAATTTTTTTTACACAAACAGTAAACTTTACTGTATGCACTAGAATATGAAATAGTTTTATATATGTGACATTTCACAAACAGACAGTAACATTTACTGTGGTAATACTACACAGTACATATATATATATATATATACATCCGGTGGATCCAAATCCTCTTTTTTCAAAAATACCTTATATTTAAAGGTTCGCGCTAACGGCATCCAATCCTTACCACCATTGTTGGAGCTTCAACGACCTTCGTTAGAGCTCCGATTTGGGGTGGGTAAGGGTGGCATGTGGTGCCGCTGGCGCGGACCTTTGAAAATAAGAGACTTTTGAATAAATGGGCTTTGGATCCACCGGAGTATCATGGGGTGCCGCTGGCGCGGACCTTTGAAAATAAGATTGGATAAATGGGATCGGGATCATTTGGAGCGCCAATTTGGGGTGAATAGGGGTGGCACAAAACTTTAAAAATAGGAGCATATTGGATATATATATATATATAATTTGTAAAAATGTCATAGATATTAAACTTTATTGTATACACCAGAAAATGAAATAGTTTTATATCTGTGACATTTTCATAAACAATAACATTTACTGTGATAATATATTTATGAAATAGTTTTATATATATAACATTTTCACAAACAGTAACATTACAGAGTTAATATTACATAATATATATATATATATATATATATATATATATATATATAGAGAGAGAGAGAGAGAGAGAGAGAGAGAGAGACACGGTAGATCCAAACCACTATTTTTTTTTTCAAAATTACCATATTTTTAAATGTTTACGCTAGCGACATTCAATCCCCACTACTACCCACCCCCATTGTCAGAGCTTCAACGACTTTCATCAGAGCTATGATTTGGGTTGGTAGTAGTGGCATAGGGTGCCGCTGGTGCGGACCTCTGAAATTAAGAGAATATTAGATAAATGGGGTTTGGATCCACCGAAGCTCCGATTTGGGGTGAGTAGGGGTGGCATTGAGTTAGGTTTATATCTATAACATTTTCGGAAGCATTAACATTTACTGTGTTCATATAACACAGTATATATATATATATTCAAACCTCTTTTTTCTGAAATTATCTTATTTTTAACGGTCCGCGCCAGCGGCATCCAATCCCCACCCCCTTTATCGGAGCCACAACAACCTTCATCAGAGATCTGATTTGAGGTGGCATGGGATGCCGATGTAACATTTTCACAAACAGTAACATTTATTATTTGTGAAAATATTACAGATATAAACCTAATCCAATGCTACCCCTACCCACCTCAAACTGGAGCACCGGTGTATCCAAACCCCATTTATCCAATATTCCCTTATTTCCTAAGGTCTGCGCCAGCGGCACTCCATGTCACCCCAAATCAGAACTCTGATGAAGGTTGTTGGAGCTCCGACAATTGGGGTTGGTGGTGGTCAGGATTAGATACCGCTAGTGCGGGGCGTTAAAAATAAGACAATATCAGAAAACAGAGGTTTGAATCCACCGTATATATATATATATATATATACACACACACACACACACACACACACTGTGTTATAACACAGTAAATGTTAACGTTTGTAAAAATGTTATAGATATAAACCTAACCCACTGTCACCCCTACTCACCCCAAATCGGAGCGCCAGCGGATCCAAACTCCATTTATCTAATATTCATTTAATTTCAGAGGTCCGCGCCAGCGGCACCCTATGCCACTACTACCCACCTAAATCATAGCTCTGATGACAGTCGTTGAAGCTTCGACAATTGGGGTGGGTAGTGGTGGGGATTGAATGTCGCTAGCGTAAACCTTTAAAAATTTGGTAATTTAAAAAAAAAAGAGGTTTGGATCTACCGTGTACTATATATATATATATATATATATATATATATATATATATATATATATATATTAACTCAGCAAATGTTACTGTTTGTGAAAATGTTATATATATTGTGTAATATTAACTCAGTAAATGTTACTGTTTGTGAAAATGTTATATATATAAAACTATTTCATAAATATATTATCACAGTAAATGTTATTGTTTGTGAAAATGTCAGAAATATAAAACTATTTCATTTTATGGTGTATACAATAAAGTTTAATATCTATGACATTTTTACAAACTATATATATATATATATATATATATATATATATATATCCAATATGCTCTCATTTTTAAAGTTTTGTGTCACCCTATTCACCCCAAATTGGCGCTCCAAATGATCCCGATCCCATTTATCCAATCTTATTTTTAAAGGTCCGCGCCAGCGGCCCCCCATGATACTTCGATGGATCCAAAGCCCATTTATTCAAAAGTCTCTTATTTTCAAAGGTCCGCGCCAACGGCACCACATGCCACCCTTACCCACCCCAAATCGGAGCTCTGGCGAAGGTCGTTGATGCTCCAATAATGGTGGTAAGGATTGGATACCGCTAGCGCAAACCTTCAAATATAAGGCAATTTTGAAAAAAAGGAGTTTGGATCCACCGTATATATATATAGATTGTGTAGTATTAGCATAGTAAATGTTACTGTCTGTTTGTGAAAATGTCAAATATATAAAACTATTTCATATTCTAGTGCATACAGTAAAGTTTGTTGTTTGTGTAAATTTTTTTCTTTGGAATTTTATAGCGTTCATGGATCTTGTTTGATAGATCTCGTCGAACAGATTTCAAAAATAGTAATTTTGTGAAAAACGGATTTGTGAATCAAAAGTTATGATCATTTGAAGATTAAAAAAAAAAGGTTCAACCACTTATGTAACTTCCTCAAGGAAGTTACGGATTGTTGGTTTTAAAAGGGTAAAATTGGAAAAAAAGTTCCAAAAAATTAGGAATAGGACTTATATGTAAGAGAAAAACATGATGGGACTAGAATGTATATAAGAACGTCTAATAGGATCTAAACGTAAATGTTATTTCAAAGTGGTGCAAGAGAGCTTTTCGATCAATTTTTCGAGGAGAACCCGAATCTCTCGTCAATTTCAACATTAAAAAATCAGGCATGTTTACCCTATTCTTTTCTTTTAGTGATATATGTCTTGATTATAGCCTCCATTAAAACTCATGTGTTCTAAAAGAAATTAAGAACTTAATATATTGAAGAAAATAATTATGGGCTGTTTTGTAAAAATAATTTAATTATACCAAATAAATATAATTTTGTTGTTATTTGGATTATTGGTGATATTATGGACACATACATGTAAAGGACCCCTTAGTAATATTGTGGACATATAGAGGACCTCTTAGTAATATTATGGACACATAGATATAGATGACCTTTGTAATTTAGTGGACACATACATGTAGAGGACCCCTTAGTAATTTAATTGGAATGTTTATGTAAATTCCTAAAACAATTAAATTACTTGTGCTAGAAAATAAATAATAATTATGGAATTTACGACTAATAATGATTCGGAAAAAAAGCATAATAATTACGTGTTCTTAATATTTTGATTAAAAATCATTTATTGGGAAATTAGTATTGTTGAGAATATTATCATAAATTAGTAATAATGTAAATTATGAAATAGTATAATATTAAATATTTCGGGAACATTGGTATTTTGGATAATTGGTTTTCACCCCTTGTTATAATACACTTGTTAGGTATGGGACTAATAAAGTGGGCCTTAGTTGTGATTTATGGTAATTAAGTATGAGACTTATTAAAATAAATCTATGCAGGTTATATAAATTGGGGTGGGGGCAAATTCTCTTTTTTACCGTTGATGTGATAATCTAGAATTGATATCTAGTTGAAGTAAATTGTTAAAATCATCATTTATTTATGATGTGATGAAATTGTGTTTTGGAAACTTTAATTGGGATTAAGGAATATTTTGAGGATGGTGGGAAAAATTTATTATGAATAACTAGTATGAGAAATTTTGAGAAATTAATACCGCAAGACAAAAACTGGTATTAAAATTTATGGCGACATCATGTGTCCAGGGCCGACAATTTAACCTGGTCAGAGGGTGTTTATGTCGTGTCGTGTGTGGAACCTTGTCATATGTCGAGGATCGCAGGATAAAAACGGGACAAACGACAAGTATGACAAGGGGATGTGTGTTGTGTGTTGGAAACTTGTCATATGTCGAGGGCCGCAGAATAAAATCTGGGTCAGACGGCGGTCTTAACAAGGGGAAGTATGTTGGAACCTTATCATATGTCGAGGGCCGCAGAATAAAATCTGGGTCAGACGGCGGTCTTGACAAGGGGATGTGTGTTGAAACCTTGTCATATGTCGAGGGCCGCAGAATAAAATCTGGGTCAGACGGCGGTCTTGACAAGGGGAAGTGTGTTGGAACCTTGTCATATGTCGAGGTCCGCAGAATAAAATCTGGGCCAGACGACGGTCTTGACAAGGGGATGTGTGGTAATATTAATCTATTTTGGTGTAAATCACTCACGACGGGAGGACCGCCATACCTAATAATAAAGTGAGAACAAATCACCCTGGTTAATTAAAAAACATTAACATCGTGGGGCTTGGGTTGAATTTTAAATAATATTGGTGTGGCACATTTAAACCTTGGGGTTTCTTTATTTGGATTTCGCTTGCGAGACGTCCCACGCACGAAACGCCATGCACTGTTAAGAATTGAGAATATTTAATTATTTATATTATTCTAGTAAATTGGGGTTATACACGTCATGAATTGAGGGCATAATGAATCTTGACAATCAATACTGCCAATGAGTAGTGTATCGAAAGGGTTCCTTGTTTGGATTTCTCTTGCGAGACGTCCCACGCAAGAAACGCAGTGGAGTATTGAGAATTGGGAGAAGTTTAGTCCTTAGCACTTAGATGCTAATAACTCATATATATATTTATATATATTTTTATGACTTTCTTTTAATTAAAATATTCTATTGTTATGGTCGATATATATATCACTATTGTTTGGGTTCAAGGACTCTAATTGAAAGGAGTAGCCGATATTCATGCTCAGGGCTTTGGCTCTGACACATGCGTTGACTAATATTTTCAGGAATTAAATTGGAGTAGCTGCATATATATTTTTGGAGATCCTTCGAAAGTGCAGCTGGAACTATATTATCGTTTTAGTCATTTATTTCTTCTCCTATTCAGTCGCATTTATTGTGAGACTATATTTGGATTTTTATTGGGCTTTTCGATTCCAAAGTTGTCTTAAGAGATTTCAGTTGGACTTGATTTATTGTAATAATTAAGATATTCGGAGATTGTATGTGACGGACTTTATATCACACTTTGATGATAAATCAGTTGGATGTCCTTAATATTTATGATTGATTTAAAATATTTATCTTGTGAATTAAAATTTATATGTCTCACATCTGTTACATGCTAAGGATGATATTTAATTTATTAACGCCCGACTTAATTTTAGTGGCGGTCGACGCCAGAATTTAGCGGGGTGTTACAATAGTCGTATAGTATGTAGATGATAAAATGGTCGTTGAGACCTAAGTGAATTGATGCTTCAGTTACCTATAAGGACAATTGAATTCAGTGAATTTTGTTTTATTTTATACATCCTCCTTCAAATGTAATTGGATTTCTTTGATAGAGAAAGTCAAAAGATGTCTAACCTAGAAGAATGGTTAGAATAGGTGTTGAATAGGTGTTAAGGGTTAAAACATTGAGAAGTTGGCTTGTATAACCTAATAATATCTTTGGCAGATTAACACTTATGAAATTGGAAGAAAATGACAAGTTTGGAAACAAAAAGGTAAATTGATAATTTTACATCAAGTAGAAAATTTTATGAATTAAAATGTTACAAAAGGTGTTACACAAAAGGGTCGTAAATGAACATGATTTTGGAATAAAATCAATGCTAAAGTTTAAAGGACATGAAATGATGATTTTCAAAGTGTAACACAAGTTGGGGTGAAACCCCTGGTTTTGGCTTCGATCAGGTAAAAGGAAAAGTGGAATGATGTGTGTAGACACCACATTCTAGGCCCCCTTTAAGCCTCTCCTTAGGTCCCTACCACTTGCCCATTCACCATAAACCCTAGGTCATACTCTGAGTACTGATCTAGAGGCCATTGGGCGCTCCCGGGTCCCGTTTGACTCCGATTAACTTTCTTGTCAGAGCGAAAGCTCAATAAATATTCAAAGGGCCTTGGATCTCCTTTCCAACGATTCACCCCATGCGCGAATCAGCCTTACGGTTCGGACGAACGAACCATTTTACGATCAAAAACCGATTTGGAGGCCATCGGTAACTCCCGAGCCCCAATTTGACCCCAATCAACTTTCTCGTCAGAGAAAAGGCTCAATGAATCTTTGATGGGACATAAATCTGCAACTGTTGTTCCATGTCATCTACACCGATGTCAATGTGAAACCATTTTATTCTACACTCAAAGTCGTACCCCCGAAACCAAATTGTCTTTGAATAATTTTCTTCAACCTGTCAATAAATAATATTATTATTAATTAACCATGCTCCGTGTCCATGAGTGTCCGAAAGGGTGGAATGGGTGCCTAACACCTTCCCATCTCGTAACTTAGACCCAAACCTCTGAACTATTGGTTTCGTAAGCATATGTTAGTCTTCGATGCCGTTTCTCGAGGCGACGACATGTTATTTTGCCCGTTTTGTACAAAATAGGCTGACGACTCCTTTTTACATCACGCCACATCGACAATGGTCGAAGCGCTTCTCATTTGAATAAGTGCCAGGGCGTGGGAACTTTATCTAAATTTCCTCCCTCTTTATATAACACCCTCCAGAACTTCTCGGAGGCGGAGGAAAGGGAAAGATATTTTTTTAAACTCGGGATGGCCACATTAGGGGACCCTCAAACTTATGAGATCTACATGTTTCCCAAAACTGTTAACCCAAAAGAAAAAGGGATTGCTTTAAATCCCAAGCTAAAAAGAACAACGAGGTCTCTCTTGACTCTGAATGTGATTTTGACTTAGATGTCTTGCCCTTTTTGAAAAAAAATAAAAAAAAATTCTCAAGCTAAGAAAAGAAAATTCTTCCAAAGAAAACAAAAAGTGTTGAGAAAGATAAAAAGTTTAAGTTGGGCAAGAAAAGTTTTGAAATAACGAGAGGATAGTACCTTAAGAAAGATGAGGAGAGATGCTATGAGTGCTAGGGCAATGGTCACAAAGCTCATGAGTGTTCTATGAGGTTAAAAAGATAAGGCAAAGGTAAAGCTACATTTAATGTCACAATTAGTGATATCGATTTCGAGTCGGCGGATTCCATAGATGAATCGCTACATGGACATAACTTTACCGCGTTCATGGCCAACCATGTTAGTACATAGACTACATATCATGTTGATGAGGAAGTTTCTAAACACAATGACCTCGATAATGAGGCTAGTCATTCTATAGAGAGTGATGGATATGATGTCTTGAGTGAGGGAGAGAGTGACCTTCAATGCGCATAGGCCGATCTTTATGCTGGGTCATTTAAGATGAAAATTTTAAAAAATATGGCGCTTAGGGTATTAGCTTTAAAGAAGGATTTGAGAGATTATAGAGAGAGTGAGTTCTCGATGAGAGTTTCTTTGGGCGAGAGAGTCATTTTATGGAGAGAAAAAATGGCCACTTGACCAACAAAATGTCTAGTCTTACGAGAGATCTTCAAACTTCACTGGATACTCGTGATAAACTTGAGGCCCTTGTATCCCAACTTAAAAAATATCTCAAATGTGCCCGGGAGTTCAAAGATACTATAGAGGATACATCGAAGAAGGTAGGAAATATTATCCTCGATCCCGCTTTAGGATTTAAGTAGAGGCAAGGTACAACGATGCATCCAATTTCCATGCCGTACCAGAAGCAATTCTTAAATTTATGGTAGATCCTTATGGGCCTTGACCTAAACCACAAAATAAACTTCAAACTAAAAGAGAGAACCAAGGTAAACCCAAACAAGCCTATGTTTTCACTTATTACAAAAGGAGAGGTCACCTTAGGGAATTTTCTACAAGTTAGGGAGAACTCAACGTACACATACTCTCGTGAACCGCTATAGGGGCTGTTGATACCAAATTTAGTCTGCTGACGTGGATCAATTATGTGGAGACACGTGTCAATCTACATGGCACCCACAAACATTTTTTGAACAACACACCAACTCCGAGGAGCTTAATCTCCCGGACTAACTCAGGCGCTCCGAGCAACAAGTGTTCTCTGAGGAACTTCATTGTACCAAGCAACTCATGCATGCCGAGCTACTTAGGCGGTCCGAGCAGCTTAAGGCGGTCCGAGCTACATAGCGTACAGAGCACTCATATCAGGATAATCAAGAAGACGACTGCACATTAAATGCTTATTATTATTATCATACAGATGTACATGTCTACTAGAGAACAGCACATTGTCCTTTCATTTGTACAGCCTCAAGGCTATAAATACTTTGTAACCTCCTCATCATAGGGAACTCGGAATTTCTTGGTAAAATCCATTATCGAGAATTCCAAACAAACAGTTAGTAATAACAAAAATAGTGGACGTAGGCCATTTCTTCAAGGCTGAACCACTTTAAAAATCTTTTGTCTTGTTTATTTTATCTGTGATTGATTAATTAGGGATAATCTAATTATTACATCAACAAATTGGCGCCGTCTGTGGGAAACGACTGTAATTATCATTTTTCACCTAAACCATTCATCATCAATGGCTGATCATCCAGAATCCAGAAATCGAAACGCTGGGATTCCTCCAAATCCATCCACTCCTCAAAATGTCCAAGATCTGACTGGAATAATGGCTAATTTGGCCCAGGGCCAGATGGCCATGAAAGAGACTATGCGATAACTCATGCAAACTATCCAAGGTGGAACGCCGGCCCAGTCAGGATAGCGAAGCATTCAGAGAAATACCCGGTTACCTTCTTCACGAACTAAGCAAACATTATTCTCAGAGGAATCTCGATCCAGGCGCACCGATTCATATCGTACTGAGAGATCTCATGATCCTTCTTATCAGCCTGGATGGACTTGCTCAGTACGAGCTACAGACACTCAACAAAACATCACTCTATCTCCAGAAAGGATAAGTGATCTTGAAAGGTTGAGTAGAGTCTTTCCTTTTGATCGTTTGGGTCCTAGGAGGAATAGAAGTCCCCCTAGGATTGTGGCGAGGAACTCTCAACGACCATCTGATTTAAAGGAAGGCTCTGCCCAATCACGACCAGTTGCTCATCATGAAAGATCCCAAGAGGCAAATTCAAAATGAACAGTTGCTCGAACCAATGGGATCGAGGAAGGAAATGATGCGTGGAAGGGCTCAATTCAAAGGTTGGGGGATAGATTAGGGGAGATGGCCAAAACCAAGAATCCTCTATAAAGGACTTTTGTCCGAGGAACACCATTCGTACAAGAGATTGTGGACTTTCCCACACCGTCAAAATTCAAAGCCCCGGTAGTAACACCAAAATACGATGGAAAAACTGATCCTGTTCTCCACATAGAACAATATCAAGGTGCTGCTGATATCAATGCAGTTCCAGATGAGATGAGATGCAGGGCATTTTCAGGAACTCTTACCGGATCTGCTCAAATATGGTATAACAATATTCCTCGGGGGAAGATTGCAACTTTATTTCAACTGGCCGAGCTCTTTATTAGAAATTTCTATTTTGGAGCAAAACCTATTAAACGAGTAGCACACTTGTTGAGTGTTAGACAAAAGGCAGGTGAAATCACTAGGGATTACATTACTCGTTTCAATAACGAGAAGCTGGAAGTAATTGATTATGAGGAGAAAACTGCGATTACTGCTTTAATGAGTGGACTGTTGCCCAATAAATTGTACTACACTTTGGCCAAAGATCCGCCCAGGACCATGGCAGAACTGATGGCAAAATCAGCCAAAATCATGAATGCCGAGGAAGCTATGGCTGCGAAGAAGAACATGGACAATAAGGAGACCAAAGTTGAGGCCGATAAGGTTGAGAAGAAGGAGCAGAAGAATAATGGTGGCAACAAGCAGTTAAAAGCAAAGCAAGCATTGGAACAATTGAAGAAGTATGGAAATTATACTCCTTTGGAGGTAGATATAAACCACATTCTAGAAGAAATCAAGAACATCGAGGAGCTAAACTGGCTCGAAAAAAATGAAGGCAGATCCTGACAAGAGGAATAAGTCCAAATATTGTGAGTTCCATAAGGACCATGGTCACACGACCAAAAACTGCATAGCTCTCCAGAATGAAATTGAAGCACTCATTAGACGAGGAAAATTGACCAAATATGTTGATCGTCAAAGCGATGGTCGAACCAGAGAACGAGGAAGGCAGAGGTCTAAATATCCTCTTCAAGCAAAAGAAGACAAGAAAAGAGATCATAAAGATGATCCAGAAGATGACCCCGATCTCCTTAAAAAACCAAGACAGCCAGAACGTGAGGTATTTTCAATTTGTTTTGGATTATTTGATTGCAATGTTATTACAGGTGGAGATGCAGGAGGTGGAGGCTTTACTGCAGATAGGAAAGATTACCTCAATGAGACTCAAGCTTGTTCATACATTCAACGAATAAATCTAGCTGAAGATGATCGCCCGAGGAAGGTGAATAAAGATAAACTGGTCATCGACTTCCCTAAGAACGACCTCGCAGGTGTCCTATATCCTCATGATGACCCATTAGTGATTAAAATGAGGATGAAGGAAGTAATGATCTCAAGAGTACTGGTGGATAATGGCAGCTCGACGGACATCATGTTCTACTCATGTTTTGATAGTTTGAACCTAAAGTTATCCCAGTTGGAGCCATATCATCGGCCCCTCCTCGGTTTTACAGGAAAAAAAGTTTTTACACTTGGGACGATCAAGTTGGATATGCTTATTGGTACATGGCCTGCTTGTCGAACAGAAAAAGTATGCTTTTTTATAATGGATAAAATGTCCAATCAGCCTACAACATTATCATGGGAAGGGTAGGTCTAAAAAAGTTTAAAGCAGTGCCATCTACTGTACATCAATGCCTAAAATTTCCAACCAATTTTGGAGTAGGAATTGTGAAGGGTGACCAAAAAGTAGCTCGGGAATGCTACTATTCATCTGCCGAACAAGAAGAGCGTAAAGAATCTAGTAAGAAGACTACTACTTATCAGGTAGATGAGATAGAAGATGCGGAGATTGAGACTTTAGACCCAAGAGATGAGTCTCAGCTCGTAAAAGACCAGGTGGTGGAAGCAACTGAAAATGTCATTCTGGACGATGAATACCCGGAACGAACAACTCAAATCGGTTCGTCGTTGGATGCCTCACTAAAATAGGAATTGATAGCCAACCTGAAAAGTAGAAAACAAATTTTTGCATGGAGCCCTGAAGACATGCCGGGGATAGACCCAGCCTTCATATGCCACGACACGAGCTTAATGTGAACAAGGAAATCAAGCCAGTAAAGCAACGACGAAGAGTGTTCAGCCCTTAAAAGAACCAAGCTATACAAGAAGAGGTCGAGAAGCTTCAGAAATCCTGCTTTATTGAAGATGTCAAATATCCTGATTGGTTAGCTAATGTGGTGATGGTGAAGAAGAAAAATAATAAGTGGAGGATGTGCATGGAATTCACTGATCTTAATAAAGCTTGCCCAAAGGATCATTTTCCTTTGCCCTGAATTGATCAATTAGTGGATGCTACCTCGGGACACGAACTATTGAGTTTCTTGGATGCTTATTCTGGTTAAAACCAGATTAAAATGAAGCCTGAAGACAGGGAGAGTACCTCTTTTATCACCCTTAGGGTAACTTATTGTTATAATGTTATGCCTTTTGGATTGAAAAATGCAAGTGAAATATATCAGTGACTGATGAATAAGGTGTTCGTAGAGCAGATTAGTCATAACATGGAGGTTTACGTTGATGATATGCTGACAAAGAGCAAGAGAGCTGCTGACCATCTAGTTGACCTAGGTTAGACCTTTGATCAACTAGATAAGTATCAAATAAAATTGAACCCTACTAAATGCATATTCGGAATACGAGAAGGCATGTTTCTCGGGTATATTATCAACCAACGAGGTATTGAAGCGAACCCTAAAAAGATCAAGGCTCTATTGGGGCTACGATCTCTAACGACGAAGAAGGAAGTGCAAAGTCTCACAGGGCGAGTTGCAACACTTAATAGATTTGTGTCACGAGCAACTGACAGATGTCTCCCATTCTTCAAAACCCTTCGAAAAATGTTTGAATGAAATGATGAATGCGAGAAGGCCTTTCAAGAGTTGAAGAAATACCTGGGAGCACCTCCATTGTTGTCCAGACCAGTGATGGGAGAAAGACTATACTTGTATCTAGCAGTTTCAGAAAACGCAGTGAGCTCAACGTTAATAAGAATGGAGGATGGAGTGCAAAAACCAATTTATTACACTAGCAAGGCCTTTCGAGGAGCAGAGATCAGATATCCAAGACTGGAAAAGTTGGCACTAGCGTTGATCGAAGTGAGTTGAAGAATGAGGCTATATTTCCAAGCTCATACCATAGTCGTGTATACTGATATGCCGTTAAGGCAAGCTCTTCATAAACTAAAAAAATCAGGGAGATTGATGTACTGGGCAGTAGAACTTGGTGAATATGACATAGTTTATGAGCCTAGATCGTCGCTTAAAGGGCAGGCAGTGTCAGATTTTATCGCAGATTTCACCTATCCTGACACCTTCGAAGAGCAGAAGTTGAATATCGACCAGCCTGTAGATGTTACAGGATCAGCAAATTTAAACCCCGACCAACTTAAGTCGATTAACGAGCAAGAGAAGATGGTCGACGAGCAGCAAGAAGTGTTAGAGGAGGATATAAGGAAGCAACAAATACTCAACCGAGGAACTCTGTCCGATCAAAAATTTGAGGACGAGGTACCTATATGGAATCTATATGTGGATGGCTCATCTTGCACTACAGGCCGTGGGGCAGGGATTATTTTAAACAGCCCGGATGAGATCGATGTGGAGTATGCTCTATGCTTCCAATTTAAGGCTTCTAATAATGAAGCTGAATATGAAGCTATGATTGTAGGTCTTAGTTTAGCAAAAACCATGAAGGCATAGCAAGTCATTGTATTCAGTGACTCACAGTTGATCATAAATTAAATATTGGGGGTATACGCAACAAAAGGAGAATTAATGATCAAGTATCATGCGAAAGCAATGGAGATTGTATTGAGCTTTAACGCAGTGCAGTTAATACAAGAGCAAATGCCTTAGCTCGGTTAGCCTCAGCCACACGCACCGAGCTACAAAGAACAATCCCAATAGAAATCTTGGCTAGCAGGAGCATTGACGAAGATATGATGATGAATTTCATTAGCCTTGATTTTGGACCATCTTGAATGGATCCCATCAGGGCCTATATTGAGGAGGGGGCCTTACCAACTGATAAACTCGCAGCCAAGAAACTAAAGTTCAAAGCTGCTCTTTATGTATTGACTAATGACATTTTATATAGACAAGGAATTATAACAGGTTTGCAAAGATGTGTCCACCCCTCCGAGGTGAAAAATTTGATTGAAGAGGTCCATGAAGGGTCTTGTGGAGCCCATGTAGCAGGTCAGACACTCTTGCAAAGAATGACAACGCAAGGGTATTACTGGCTGACGATGAGAGATGATTGTGTAGCTTATGCCAAGAAATGTGATAAATGTCAACATTTCTCCTCTATCCGAAGAACTCCCCAAGCATTGCTAATGCCCATCACGTCTCCCTGTCCATTCTCCATATGGGGAATAGACTAGGTCGGGCTGCTTCCAATGACCCGAGGAAGATTTAAATACCTCATGGTCGCTGTGGATTATTTTACTAAATGGGTAGAAGCTGAGCCTCTTATTGATATGATGTATGACAAGGTGTATCAGTTTATTTGGAGGAATATCATTTGTAGATATGGTCTTCCCCATGCATTCATCACAGACTATGGAACTCAATTCGACAACGAGGAATTCGCTGCATATTATCATCAGTCAAACATACTGATGACCCACTCTGCACCAGGCCATCCCTAGAGAAATGGGCAAACTGAGGTGACGAACAGAACACTACTGAATGGTCTAAAAAAATGACTGGATGATGCGAAGGCAAATTAAATTAACGAGCTGCATTCTGTGCTGTGGGCTTATCGTAGTACACCGTGAGCAGCAACAGGATAATTTCCATACATGCTGGCATTTGGAAGTGAAGCTGTTATACCTGCCGAGTTGGGCCTCCCCACACACAGGGTGCTGAATTTCAATTCTCCTATCAGTGACTTGATGAGGCGATTAGATCTAGATATGCTCGAAGAAGTTAGAGAAGAAGCAGCAATCAGGAATGCTGCATACCAACAATGAACAACTCGATTTTACAACAAAAGGGTAAATAAGTGTGATTTGAAGGAAGGAGACTATGTGCTAAATAAAGTAATTTAAAAGCACAATAAAATGGAAGCTAATTGGCATGGAACCTACAGAGTAACAGAAGATGTTCGACCAGGAACATACAGGATTGAAACCTTGGAGGGAGAAGAATTAAGAATGCATGGAATGCAGAGCATCTACGCAAGTATTATCAGTAGTTGGGATTCCCATGTAAACTAAGTTTTCTTCAGTATGAATAAAGTGTGGAATGTGTTACCCAGTTCTTTCTCTTTGTTGAAATTTTTCGGAGTATTAGTGCTACACACTATGCATCAAGTTCATAATTAATATCCACCAACTCCGGTTGATCGGCAAACAAATATCTTCCAACTCCGGTTGGTCGGGAACAAATATCCACCAACTCCGGTTGGTCGGCAAGCAAATCTCTTCCAACTCCGGTTGGTCGGGAACAAATATCCACCAACTCTGGTTAGTCGACAAACAAATCTCTTCCAACTCCAGTTGGTCGGGAACAAATATCCACCAACTTTGGTTGGTCGGCAAACAAATCTCTTCCAAATTCGATTGGTCGAGAATAAATATCCACCAACTCCGATTGGTCGACAAACAAATCTCCTCCAACTCTGGTTGGTCGAGAACAAATATCCACCAACTCCGGTTGGTCGGCAAATTAATCTCCTCCAACTCCGGTTGGTCGGGAACAAATATACACCAACGTCGGTTGGTCGGCAAAATAAATCTCCTCCAACTCCGGTTGGTCGGGAACAAATATCCACCAACTCCGATTGGTCGGAAATAAATCTCCTCCAATTCTGATTGGTCGGGAACAAATATCCACCAACTCCGATTGGTCGGCAAATTAATCTCCTCCAACTCCGGTTGGTCGGGAACAAATATCCACCAACTCCGATTGGTCGGCAAATTAATCTCCTCCAACTCTGGTTGATCGGGAAGCAATTACCACCAACTCTAAGTTGGTCGGGAAGAAAAATATCGCCAACTCTGGTTGGTCGTCAAATAATTATCACCAACTCCAAATTTTCACCAACTCCGGTTGGTCGGCAATTTAAAATAACACATGAAATTTTTTATCTTTTCACAGATATACATACACATTCATCAGTGAATAAAAGAGATGTTTTATAAAATATTTCCAAGACAATGACAATCAAGATTGTAGAGAAAACTAAAAGTTTCTTCATTAAAATCAGAACAAATTACATAAAGTATAAAATACATATTACATGGGATATCAATTGAGAAAATCCTACTCTATAGGTTTCTTTCCCTCTGCCTTTGACACAGGTTCTACCCCAGCAGGAGGATCATCTAAGGCATAAGGAGAGTTTATGAAATTTACGTCTTGAAGCATTCGAACATTCATCACTGATGGCCGATCAAGCAAATGCTCTAGGCGAGATATGTCAAAATTTGAATGGAGGCTGTAATCGCCGAGGTACTTTGAGATCAAGCACTGAGGAATTACCCGAGCAGGAATCCAACTCATGTCGAGCTTAAAAGGAGGCACTGGCAACTCAAGCAACCCAGGATCATAATAATCCCATAAGTAGTGACCCCGCTCTAATTTCAGCACACCCAGTGCACTCAGCCATCCTTGCTTGTACCCCTCGTTATTTGACTGCTGGATCCAGTCATCAAGATGGTAGAGGGCTTCATTGTAACCAGCCATCCAAAACTCTCTGGGCTGTTTATGGAATTGGTATGTCAACCTCTCTAGTTGCTCATGAAGATTCTTCACTAGATTTTCTTTATTTTCCAAGGCAGAGCTTTGTGTAGCAAGTTACTCGTTGAGGGTCAGAATCTTCTTGGACATCTCTGCTAAGGCCTGATTTTTCGCCATCAACTGGAATGCCTGATTCTCCAAGGCTGATTGAGTCCTCGCCTCTTCAATTGAAATCCGAGCAGCTCTTGCTCATCCCTGAGAAGAAGATCTTGCTCGTCCACGAGTAGAAGTGGAGGGTCCAACTCTTTTCAAACTCTCCAACTCATCTCGCAAGTTGGCATTCTCTACCTACAAGAAAGAGAAACCTTTGTCATTGACAGGGACCAAGGCTCCCGAGGAAGATGCTGCAGATTGTAGTTGGGATATCTATTATGGCAAAACATTATTTTCCTGCTCCAACAGTTTAGCGATTTACCTATGCTCCTAGACCTCAAGCTTCAGAATGCTCTCTTTCTTCTCATAAGCAGCAATAAACTTATCATATCCTTTGTCAGCATTTAGTTGCTAATATTTTTTCTCATACCCCTGATGCAAAAGGGTACAAGACTCCTTATATTGTTGTTGAAGTTCCTTAATGGTACCCTGGAGATCTTCAATCATCTCGTAATATGCCACATTGTTGGCAACTACACGGTCGAACAAGTACTTCAGATATTGGTAGGCTTTGACTGCTCATTTAGAAGTATCTGGACCAAGGATGTCGATGATTTGAGCTTCATTCAGATCTGCATGACCAACTTTGAAGTAGTCATTGCATTTTTCATCAATTCCATGTCATGAGCTGATAATAGCTCCATCCTGGCCATAAACTAGCCAAGGAAAGCCATAAACATGATCAATAATGATAAAGACAAATAGCAGAAGAAAGTGGATCAATAATGATAAATACAGAGCAAGAAGAAGAAAGTCAATATGAACAACCAAAAGTTCAAATTTTATTTCATCACAAAAAGAAGTACATAGCCTAAAATTACATTCAACAAAAAGCAAAGAGAAAGATCCGAATAACTCTACACCTTCTCCTTGCTTCCTAAGACTTTCTCGAGAGGCTTGGACGAAGAGGTAGGTTGCTCGGAGGGCAGGGAAAGCTGCTCGGTAGACATGTTGGCTGGTTAGGGCTGCTCGGATCAAGGTTCAACAACAGGGACCTGATCCCCAATTATCATTGAAGATTCTTCTGAGGCAGCTTTGTCCTCTTCTTCTTCTCCAGGAGAGGGAGGAGGACTATGAACATGTCGTTGAAACAGTTCAGAATTCTCAGCGATCTTTAGCTCCTGCAGAGGTGCAACCCATCCATCCCTGAAGTATTTAAGGCTAGCAAACTCCATCTGAGAGGACATGGCAGCCAGGCCTTTGTTCCAACCTTTGTCCGAACCAGCGCTAAAAGACTTTTTGACCGCAATTTTTCTTTTTACTTTCTCCGAGGAAGTCCTTTCAATAAGAAGTTCCTCGGCAGGTTTCAACTTTCCTTCCACCTCCCCCTTCTGGCGATCAACCTCGTGAAGTCTACCAACTTCCTCTTCAGCAGTCTTGAGCTTACTTTCAAGCTCCTCAGCATTCTTGAGCTTCTCCTCAAGATCTTTATTCTTCTTCTTAAATTCTTTCATTTTCTTCTCCAACCCCTTGGAGGCCTCCACAGCTTGATCTCTCTCTTGCTCGATGGACTTGAGTTGCTTCTCCCAAGCCACTTTATCCTCTTGATACTTCTGACGAGAGTTCTTTAAGGACTGAGTTAGACCGACAAAAGCTTCCTCTATACCTCCCGAGGACCTTGAAGCTTTAATAGCCTCATTCTTCTTCAGAATACTGTTGAAACATGTTCCCATCTGAAGAAAGAAATAATTTTGAGTCAATACAGGGTCATAGGAGTGAAAAATGAAAATTTAGATTAGTAATACTTACTGAGGCAATA
Organism: Sambucus nigra; assembly: GCA_949130495.1. NCBI lineage: Eukaryota > Viridiplantae > Streptophyta > Magnoliopsida > Dipsacales > Adoxaceae > Sambucus > Sambucus nigra. The sequence continues at coordinate 116,263,613 of OX422224.1, read as the reverse complement.
TGTTGATCAGCTAATGCAGTGACCCTATCACGAGGAAGAGTGTCTTCAATACCTTGGATTTCTGGGATAATCCAAGACTTCACCGAGCCCATGGCAGAGCTCGGAGGAACAAAAGTGGGAATACCACTTTCAGCAGTTAAAGGCTGAGAGATAGTTTCAGCCAGTCTATCCGAGGAACTTTTCTTTGACTTCTTCAGAGGAGCATGAATATTTTTAACCAAAGAAGTCTCGGTTGGTGATATAACAATGACCTCACTAGGAGGAGAAATAACTACAACTTTACTCGGAGCCACAGGGGGCTTCTCAGCAACCTTCTTGACAGAAGCTGGAGGGGGTACATCAATGTTTCTCGTTCCTTCCTATGAAACATCCTACTTATGTTTCTTTGCCTCCACATTTGCAGAGTCTGATTTGTCAAAGAAGGCAGGAGTTCTTCTTATCTTCATTATGTTACTTAGGGGAATATTCGATTCAGGGGAGGAACATTCAGAAGCTGGTACTTGGTCTATGTCGACCACCATTGGACGAGCAGTGAAGGATGAAGTATAACTCTTGTACTGCAGCAAATAAGAGGCTGATCTAATATGTTCGTCAGCAACGGTTTGGTGTAAACTCCAGATAAGTTTCAAATGCCTTAAATTAACATCAGTTTCTTTGGGAGACTTTCTTTTGCTATCAACTGCAAAAAAATCAAAAATTAAATGTCAATGACACATTTTATCAAACACAAAGAAAACATGATTTCAAAAATAAAATAAAAATAAAAACAACCTATCCCATTGCCATAAGGAGGACATCTAGGACCTTGATATACATCGTCTCCATTTAATGGAGGATGTTTCCAATTTTTCATTACCACTCCATGTTCAAAATAATCCCTGTTGGCATCAGGAAGATTGATAACTAATGCCCTATTCAAAAACCTAGTTTTTAAATAAAAAGTACTATCACTAACGACCCATCTGTAGCAGTACATTATCTCTGGAATCCCTAAATGGGTTCCATGAAGTTGGTTCTACCTATGAACTCCATTAACTATTCTCCAAGTATTTGGCACTATTTTTGCAGGAACAACATCAAAATACTGACAGAACTCCAAACATAAAGGATTTGGAGGAAAAGAAAATCCACATTCGGCCACAAAGAGACTTGGGAACCAATGTCCCTCAGCCAAAGAAAAATAGTCAGAAGGTTCAGAAAGTTCTTCCAGTATGACCCATGAAGGAATTGAAAATTCGGAGCGAAATTTGTCAAGCGACTCAACAAGGTAAACCATGATGAATAAAGTAAATAAAAGAGAAGGGAGAAAATATTACAGGAAATAAGTGAATCAGTTGACAACGAACAATGGAAGAAACGAACGCACAAGATAGAGAAGAAGTGAAGAGTTCTAAGATACAGATTTGAAAAAGTAAAAGATGATCGGATTTTTTGTAGCGCTTAAATACTTTACCTCGGGAATGGAGAAAAACAATGATTACCAGGACGGACGATTGCGTATCCGGTGACTAAAAAGAAAAAAAAGGGCACAAAAAATGAAGCGGTTATGGAAATTCAAAATACTTTAAAAGCCTGATACTATACACTTAAACAAGAAGTTATATACAACAAAAGTTTGTCCAAAATCCATAAAAATTGAAAGCCTAGGCAGCAGAATGTTCCATACTTTTCTTCAACATCAAACTACGAAATATTGGGGGCTTCTGTTGATACCAAATTTAGTCTGCTGACGTGGATCAATTATGTGGAGACACGTGTCAATCTACATGGCACCCACAAATATTTTTTGAACAACACACTGACTCCGGGGAGCTTAATCTCCCCGACCAACTCAGGCGCTCCAAATAACAAGTGTTCTCCGAGGAACTTCATTGTACCAAACAACTCATGCATGTCGAGCTACTTAGGCGGTCCGAGCAGCTTAAGGCGGTCCGAGCTATATAGCGTACAAAGCACTCATATCAGGATAATCAAGAAGACGACTGTGCATTAAATGCTTATTATTATCATACAGATGTACATGTCTACTAGAGAACAACGCATTGTCCTTTCATTTGTACAGCCTCAAGGCTATAAATACCTTGTAACCTCCTCATCATAGGGAACTCGGAATTTCTTGGTAAAATCCATTATCGAGAATTCGAAACAAACAGTCAGTAATAACAAAAATAGTGGACGTAGGCCATTTCTTCAAGGCTGAACCACTTTAAAAATATTTTGTCTTGTTTATTTTATCTGTGATTGATTGATTAGGGATAATCTAACTTTTTACATCAACAGGGGCTTTACTAGTCTTAGAGATCAAGTTGAGTTCCTAATCGCGACTTATTAAAGATTAATGGAAGAATTTTAAAAGATGTTTATACCTTTTGGGAACACTTCCAATTCTATGATTAGAGCCAACAACGATAAGGGTAAACAAAAGGTTACCTCCACTTGGGTACCTAAGTAAGATGACACAACCCTCATTGCTCACGTTGCTCTTAAGGTTCAAGATACCACCCAATGACATTTTGATAGTGGATTCTTTAGGCACATTAGTGGTGACAAATCATTTTTACCAATCTCGTGGATCACAAGGATGTCAAAGTCACCTTTGGAGATGGGAGTAGGTCTAGTATTTTAGAACGTAGTTGTGTTGAGATACCCAAATTTCCTAAACTAGACAATGTGCGATGCGAACTTTGTGACAAATTTTGATTGGTCCAAGTGTAAAGTATATGATCAATCCAGTGAACAATTACTATAAGGAGTAAGGACCAAAGATAATTGCTATGGTATAATTCCAAATCATTCTTTATGTGAAACAATGTCACAGTCTCCTTTATGGAACTTTGGCATCAATGAATATGTCATGTGAATTTTAGAGATCTTAAGAATGACCTAATTCACGGCTTACCATCGCTTGGGAAACCATCTTCCTCAATTTATGGTCCTTTCCAGTAAGGAAAACCAATTCAAAGTCCCCATCGAAAGTTGAAAACCATTACCAGCTATCATGTATTGGAGTTGATACTATGGGGACTAAACCATAATTGGACCCAACTCAGGTGTTGATGTAAAAAATTAGATCATATCTAATTATTTAATCACAGATAAAATTAAATGAGACAAAGAAATTTTAAAGTGGTTCAGCCTTATAAGAATGGCCTACGTCCACTGTTTCTGTTATTGATGACTTGTTTGGGAATTCTCGATTACAGGTTTGATCAAGAAATTCCCGTCCCCAACAATGGGGATGATACAACGTATTTATAGCCTCTAGGCTGTACATGTGAAAGGGTAAATCATTAATGCCCCTTAAGCGTATACATATGTATGTATTTAATGCGCAGTCTATCTGTTAGTTTTCCAGCTATTAATGCTTTATACGAGATGCAGCTCGGACCGCCTGAGTATCTCGGTGCAATGAAGTTTCTCAGAGTAGTAGAGTTCCTCGGAAGACTCTTGTAAGTCGGGGCATTTGAATAAGTCGGGGAAGTGGAGTTCCTCGTTGCAGTATAGGTCTTCGGAGTCAAGAAGCTGTTCGAAAATGTTTATTACTGCCATGCAGATTGCCACGTGTCTTCTTGTGATTCCTCCATGTCAGCATGTCAATTTTGGTATCAACAGAAGGCCCCAATGTTTCATAGTTCTAAATTTAAGGAGTATGGAACATTCTTTCTTGGAATATGACAATTTTAAATGATCCTCCTGATTTTTAGGAGCGTTTCCTTCATATTTATTTTTCCTTCCAAATTCGAAGAATCAAACTTTTTGAATTTTTATAACTGCTTCGATCTTCGCGCACTTTTTGTCCTTTTAGCCGCCGGTAGCGTAATCGTTTCTTTTTGTAATCATTTCCTTTACCGTTTCCCGAGGCAAAGTATTTAAGCGTCGCAGATAATCCCATCGTCTTTTACTTTTTCAAATTTCTGTCTTCGAGTTTTCCATTGTCTCTTCTTCTCTTGTGCGTTCATTTTTTCCATCGTTCGTTGTCAACAGATCCCCCTTTTTTCTGTAAGATCTTCTTCCTTCTTCTTCATTTCTTTTATTCATCATGGTTTATCTTATTGAATCTCTTGATAAATTCCGTTCTGATTTTTCTATCCCTTCTTGGGTAATTCTGGAGGAACTTTCTGAGCCTTCAGATTATTTCCGCTTGGCTGAGGGACATTGGTTTCCCAGTCTCTTTATTGCTGAGTGTGGATTTTCTTTTCCACCAAATCCTTTATGTTTAGAATTCTGTCAATACTTTGATGTTGTTCCTGCAAAAATAGCCCCCAACACATGGAGAATAGTTAATGGGGTGTATAGGTTAAATCAAATTCATGGAACTCGCATAGGAATTCCTGAGATTATGTTCTATTATAGATGGGCAGTTGGGGATAATACTTTTTATTTAAAAACTAGATTTTTAAATAGGGATTTTGTGGTCAATCTCCCAGATGCCAATAGGGACTATTTCGAGCATGGGGTTGTTATAAAAAATTGGCAACATGCTCCTTTAAATGGAGATGAAGTATATCAGGGTCCCAGATGCCCTCCCTATGGCAATGGGATAGGTTATTTTGATTTTATTTTATTTCTGAAATTATGCTTTCATTATGTTTGATAAAGTGTGTGACTGATATTTCAATGTTTATTTATTTGCAGTTGATAGTAAGAGGAAAGCTCCAAAGGAGACAAAGGTTAATATAAAACACTTAAAACTTATCTGGAGCTTGCATAAGACTGTTGCAGACGAGCATATTAGGTCTGCTTCATACTTGCTGCAATATAAGAGCTACACATCTTCTTTTACTGCTCGTCCGGTGATCAACGATATTGAACCGGTGCCAGTTCCTGAAGATTCTTCTCCTGAATCACACATTCCCCTGAGTCAGAAGATGGGTAAAAGAAGAGTTCCTACCATCTTCGAGAAATCTGCCTCTGCTGGGGAGGCAAAAAGAAGTAAGTCTGATGTCCTAGAGGGGATAAAAAAAATAGATGTTGCTCCTTCTGTTGCAACCAAGAAAGCTGCTGAAAAGCCCCCAGTGGCTCCGAGCAAGAATGATGCTCCCAAGGAAGTGATTACCATTTCCCCGACCAAGATTTCTTCCTTGGTCGAAACTGTTCCTGTGCTCCCGAGAAGGCTGAAGAAAAGCTCCTCGGTCAATTTGGCTGAAACCATTTCCCAGCCCCCAGTTAGTGGTACTGGTGTTCCTACCATTGTTCCCCCGAGCTCTGCCATGAGCTCGATGAAGACTTGGATCATCCCCGAGATCCAAGGAATTGAAGAAAACCTTTCTCGGGATGCGCTCACCTCTTTGGCTACTCGCCATATTGCTTCAGTAAGTTTTTCTTGTTTCGAATCTTTTTTATCTTTCCCTTGTTGTATCTGTCTCTATACTGACTTGTAGTTATTTCCTTTTTCCAGTTGGTGAGCTATTTTAACACAATTGTGAAGAAAGATGAAGCAATCAAGGCTTCTAGTTCCTCGTCTGGTGTGGAGGAAGCTTTAGTGGGTTTGACCCAATCTCTGAAGGACTCCCGTCAGAAATATGACGATGACAAAGCTGATTGGGAGAAGAAACTGGCCTTGGTCGAGGAAGAGAAGGCTCAGATTATTGAAGTCTCCAAGGGGTTGGAGAGCAAAGTGAAAAATTTAGAAGAGAAGAATAAGGAGCTTGACGAGAAGCTCAAGAATTCTGGTGAGCTTGAGAACAAGCTCAAAATTGCTGAGGAAGAACTAACCCATCTTCGCGAGGTAAATCGTCAAAAGGAGGAGGTGGAAGGAAAGTTGAAGGCTGCCGAGGAGCTTCTATCCAAGAAGCTATCCTCGGAGAAAACAAAAAGAAAATTAGCTGTGAAAAAATCCTTCAGCACTGGCTGGGACAAGGGATGGAATAAAGGAGTGGCTGCAATGATGGCGCAAGTTGAATGTGGTAGCCTTAAATACTTCAGAGATGGCTGGGTTGCTGCTCTTCAAGAAATGAAAGCTGATGAAGGCTTCGACCTATTCCAGCGACATAATCCTGGTCCCCCTCCAACTCCTGAAGATGAAGATGAGGACGAAGCTTCCTCCGAGGAGTCCTCCATGGTTGTGGGTGATCAAATCCATGCTTCATAAGTTATCCAGCCAGCCAACGAACAACCTCAACTTCTGCCTGCCCCATCCGAGCAACCTCCTGCTCTTGCCGAGCAGCTTTCTATTACTGTCGAGCAACCTAGCTCTTCGTCCCAGGCTCCTGAGAAAGTTTTGGGAGACAAGGAAAAGGTGTAAAGTTGTTTGGTACTTTATCTTTGTTTTATTTTCTTTTGGAACATGTAACTTTGAACTTTGTACTCCTTTTTCCATGATGTAATAAAACTTGCATTTTTGATCATACATGTTGTTGATCCTTTCCTTTATACTCTGTTTTCATTCTTATTAATTTCTGCCTTCTCCTCTTTTACTAGTTTATGGCCAGAATGGAATAATTGTCTGCTAATGATACAAAACTGCTGAGGCAATGCAACGAATACTTTAAGGCTGGTCTTACTGATTTGAGTGTAGATCAAGTTACCGACATCCTTGGCAAAAATGCTTCAGAGCAGGCAATTGAGGCTTATCAATATTTGAAGTGTCTGCGTGATCGTGCCGTAGCTAATAATGTGGCTTACTATGAAATGATTGAAGACTTACAAGGCACTCTTGATGAACTTCAACAGCAATACAAAGAATCTTCAGCTCTTTTGCATGAGGGGTATGAAAAGAAATATCAACAACTCAGTGCTGACAAGGGCCATGACAAGATGTTTGCTGTTTATGAAGTGAGAGAGAGAACTTTGAAAACAGAGGTCGAGGAGCATAGGCAGATAGCTGAGCTGTTGGAGCAAGAGAATAATAATCTGCAAAAGGAACTGGCTCAATTGAAGTCTGTTGCCTCCTCCTCAAATGCCTTGGTCCCTGTAAATGATGAGGGATTCTCCTTCTTGGAAGTTAAAAATGCTAAATTGCGAGATGAATTAGATACTTTGAGGAGAGTTGGTCCTTCTACTCCTGCTCGGGGACGAGCAAGAGCTGCTCCGAGTACTGTCGAGGAACAAGGTACTCCACCTGTTCGGGGACGACCAAGAGTTCTTCGGCCCACTATTGAAGAAGCTCGAACTCAGTCAGCATTAGAAAATCAAGCATTCCAATTAATGGCAAAAAATCAAGCTTTATCTGAAATGTCTAAGAAAATCCAAAACTTGGACGAGCAACTTGCTGCTCAGACATCTGCCTTGGAAAATAAGGAAATTTTTGCCAGAAGCCTTCACGAGAAATTAGAAAGATTAACTTATCAATTCCATAAGCAGCCCCGAGAATTCTGGATGGCAGGTTACAACGAAGCCCTTTACCATTTAGATGCTCGTATTGAAAATGCCAATAATGAAGGCTACAAGCAGGGGTGGTTGAACGCTCTGGGTGTACTGAAATTGGAGCAAGGTCACTATTTATGGGATTACTATAACCCTGGGATGCTCGATCTGCCAGTTCCACCATATAAGCTTGACATGAGCTGGATACCTGCTCGGGCTATTCCTCAGTGCTTGATTTCTAAGTATCTTGGTGATTATAATCTTCATTCTAATGCAGAGCTATCTCGCCCTGAGCACCTGCTAGATAGACCATCCGTAATGAATATCAGAATGCTTCAAGACCCTAACTTCATCAATTCTCCCCTTTCCTTGGAGGATCCTCCTGCTAGCGAGGAACCTGTTTCAAAAGCACAAGGAAAGAAACCAATAGAATAGGGTTCTTGATGTAATAGTTATTTATACATTTTTTATCAATGCACTTCACTTTTGGATTTAATGAAAGACATATATTCTGCTTGCAAATGTTAATTGTCATTGTCTTGTAATTATAAAACATTTTTCATTTGTGTATGTATATCTGTTAAAAAGATAACCATATTATGTATCTTGTCGACCAACTATAGTTGATTAAGACTTGTTTGTCGATCCTGAGTTTGTGGTAATCATTTGACTAACCAAAAATAATAATGTTTCGTTTTTCAACCAGTTAAAAATCACAAATAATAAAAATTTAACTTGGTCTTATTCGTAAAATGCTTCCGATTAACAATGGTCAGCATCTTTTGATTCTCGACCAATATAAATTGGTGAATTTTTCTTTTCCGACCAACTTTGGTACTTCTGGAAAATATTTTTTCTTCCTAATCAACTGAAATTGGTATTTTTAGGAATATTTTTGCCTCCTAACCAAACCGAGTTGGCATTTTTAGGAGTATGGTTTCCTAACCAACCGGAGTTGGCATTTTTAGGAATGTAGTTCCCTAACCAAACCGAGTTGGCATTTTTAGGAATATTTTTGCCCCCTAACCAAACTGAGTTGGCATTTTTAGGAGTATGGTTTCCTAGCCAACCGGAGTTGGCATTTTTAGGAATATTTTTGCCTCCTAACCAAACCGAGTTGGCATTTTTAGGAGTATGGTTTCCTAACCAACCGGAGTTGGCATTTTTAGGAATGTCGTTCCCTAACCAAAATGAGTTGGCATTTTTAGGGATATTTTGTTTCCTAACCAACCGAAGTTGGCATTTTTAGGAATATTTTTACCTCCTAACCAAACCGAGTTGGCATTTTTAGGAGTATGGTTTCCTAACCAACCAGAGTTGGCATTTTTAGGAATATTTTGTTTTTGCTGAGCAGTGTAGTGTGTAGCACTAGTATTCCCCGAAAAATTTTCAAGAAAAGGAGAGAGACTGGCAAAATATCGTCATTTTATTCATACTGATGGAACTGCTTTACATGAAATTTTACATCACTGATAGTACTTTCGCAGGTGTTCTGCATTCCATGCATTCTTAAACTCCTCTCCCTCTAAAGTTGCTATTCGATAAGTTCCTGGTCGAACAACTTCTGTAACTCGGTATGGTCCATGCCAGTTTGCCTCCAGTTTATTGTGCTTTTGAATGACCTTCTTTAGCACATAATCTCCTTCTTTGAGGTCGCACTTCTTCACCCTCTTATTGTAGAACAGAGTTGTTCGTTGTTGGTAAGCAGCATTCCTAATGGCTGCTTCTTCTCTAACTTCCTCGAGCATGTCCAGATCTAATCTTCTCATTAAGTCGCTGACTGGGGAGTTGAAATTCAATAATCTGTGTGTTGGGAGACCCAACTCGGCAGGTATGACAGTTTCACTTCCAAATGCCAGCATATATGGGGATTCTCCAGTTGCAGCTCGGGGAGTTGTACGATAAGCCCACAGTACTGACTGTAACTCGTTGATCCAATTTGCTTTTGCCTCACTGAGCCTTTTTTTCAAGCCATTTAGCAGTGTTCTGTTCGTCACTTCAGTCTGTCCATTGCTTTGGAGATGACCTGGTGCTGAATGGAGCTTCAAAATGTTGAACTGATGGCAATAGGCGGCGAATTCCTCATTATCAAATTGCGTTCCATGGTCAGTGATGAATGCATGAGGAAGACCATATCTACAAATGATATTTTTCCAGACAAATTGATATACCTTCTCGTAAGTCATATCGATAAGAGGCTCAGCTTCTACCCACTTAGTAAAATAATCCACTGCGACGACGAGATATTTGAACCTTCCTCTAGTCGTTGGCAGTGGTCCGACCAAATCTATTCCCCACATGGCAAATGGCCATGGGGAAGTGATAGGTGTCATCAATGCTTGTGGAGTTCGTCGGATGGAAGAAAAGCGCTGACACTTGTCACATTTCTTGGCATAGGCTATACAATCAACCTTCATCGTTGGCCAATAGTATCCCTGTGTCATTACTCTTTGCAAAAGAGTCCGACCTGCTACATGGGTTCCACAAGACCCTTCATTAATCTCTTCAATCAATTCTTTCACCTCAGAAGGATGTACACATCTTTGTAAACCTGCCATAATTCCTCGTCTGTACAGAATACCATTAGTCAATACATACCGAGCAGCTTTAAACTTCAATTTCTTGGCAGCGAGCTTATCAATTGGTAATTCTCCCTCCTCAATATATGCCCTGATGGGATCCATCCAAGAAGGTCCTAAATCAAGGGTAATAAAATTCATCATCAGGTCTTCTTCTATGCTCCGACTAGCTAATATTTCAATTGGTATTGTTCTTCACAGCTCGGTACGAGTAGCTGATGCTAATCTGGCCAGGGCGTCTGCTCTTGCATTCTCCATTCTTGGTATTCTGATCAGCTGAACGATAATAAATTCTGATACCAACTCCATCACCTTTGCATAATACTTAATCATTTATTCTCCTTTGGCTGCATATGTTCCCAACATCTGATTCACAATTAATTGAGAATCACTGAAGACAATAACTTGTTGCGCCTCCATAGTTTTTGCCAAATTAAGACCTGCTATCATGGCCTCATACACAGCCTCATTATTGGAAGCCTTGAATTGGAATCGTAGTGCATATTCCATGTCGACTTCGTCCGGGCTGTTCAGAACGATCCCTGCCCCACAGCCTGTAGTACAAGATGAGCCATCTACATACAACCTCCATATAGGCAGCTCGTCTTCTAATTTCTGGTCTGACAGAGTTCCTCGACGAAATATTTGTTACTTCTTCTCACTATCCCCTGATTTTTCTTGTTCTTCGTCGACCATCTTTTCTTGCCCTTTTACCAACCTAAGTTGGTCTGAGCTCGAATTTGATGATCCCGTCACATTCACTTGCCCTTTTACCAACTTAAGTTGGTCTGAGCTAGTGTTTGTTGGTCCTGTAACATCCACAGGTTGATTGGCGAGCTCTTTTTACTCCTCGGGGGTATCAGGATAGGTGAACTCTGCTATGAAATCTGTTAATGCTTGCCCTTTAAGCGATGACCTGGGTTCATAAATTATATCATGTTCTCCGAGCTCTATTTCCCAGTACATCAATCTTCCTGATTTTTCTGGTTTATAAAGGGCTTGTCTCAACGGCATGTCAGTATATACGACTATAGTATGGGCCTGGAAGTATGGCCTCATTCTCCTACTCGTTTCAATCAGCGCCAGTGCTAATTTTTCCAGCTTTGGATACCTGATCTCTGCTCCTCGGAAGGCCTTACTTGTGTAATAAATTGGCTTTTGCACTCTATTTTCCATTCTGATCAATGCCGAGCTAACTGGATTTTCTGATACTGCCAGATACAAATACAATTTTTCTCCCATCACTGGCCTAGACAACAATGGAGGTGCTCCCAGATACTTCTTCAAGTCTTAAAAAGCCTTCTCACATTCATCATTCCACTCAAAAGTTTTTCAGAGTGTTTTGAAGAACGGGAGACATCTATCAGTTGCTCGCGATACAAATCTGTTGAGTGCTGCTACTCGTCCTGTGAGACTTTGCACTTCTTTCTTCGTTGTCGGAGGTCGCAGCCCTAATAGAGCTTTGATCTTTTTTGGATTTGCTTCAATGCCTCGTTGATTAACAATGTACCCGAGAAACATGCCTTCTCGTACTCTAAATATGCACTTCGTCGGGTTCAGCTTCATCTGATATTTATCCAGTTGATCAAAGGTCTGGCCTAAGTCAACTAGATGGTCGACAACTTTCTTGCTCTTTGTCAGCATATCGTCAACATAGACTTCCATATTGCAACTGATTTATTCAGCAAAGACCTTGTTCATCAGCCGCTGGTATGTTGCACCTGCATTTTTCAAACAAAAAGGCATAACATTATAACAATAAGTTCCCCTAGGGGTAATGAAAGAAGTACTCTCCCTGTCTTCAGGTTTCATTTTGATCTGATTGTAACCAGAATAAGCATCCATGAAACTCAGCAGCTCATGTCCCGAGGTAGCATCTACCAGTTGATCAATTCGTGGCAATGGAAAGTGATCCTTTGGGCATGCTTTGTTGAGGTCGGTGAAGTCAATACACACCCTCCATTTGTTGTTTTTCTTTTTTACCATCACCACATTTGCTAACCAGTCCGGATATTTAACATCTTCGATGATGCAAGCTTTCTGGAGCTTCTCGACCTCCTCTTCTATAGCCTGATTCTTCTCGGGACTGAATACCCTTCTTCTCTGCTTCACTGGTTTAATCTCTTTATTCACATTGAGCTCGTGACATAAGAAATTTGGGTCTATTCCAGGCATATCTTCATGACTCCATGCAAAAGTTTTCTTTCTACTTCTTAGAAAAGTTATCAACTCCTGTTTTATTGAGGCATCCAATGAAGAACCTATTTGAGTTGTTCGTTCAGGGTGCTCGTCGTCCAAAATGACATTCTCAGTAGCTTCCACCACCTGACCTTTTACAAGTTGAGATTCATCTCTAGGATCCAATGTTTCAATTTCTGTACCCTCATCCACTTGATAGGTTATAGTCTTTTTCCTCGATTCTTCCAGCTCCTCTTGCTCGGCAGATGAATAATAGCATTCCTGAGCTACTTTCTGATCACCCTTCACAACTCCTACTCCAAAATTTGTTGGGAATTTTAGGCATTGGTGTACCGTAGATGGAACCGCTTCGAACTTATTCAAACCAAACCTTCCCATGATGATATTGTAAGCTGACTGAACATTCTTATCCATCACGAAGAAGCGTATTCTTTCTGTTCGACAAGCAGGCCATGTGCCAATGAATATATCCAACTTGATCGTCCCAAGTGGAAAAACTTTCTCACCAGTAAAACCGAGGAGTGGTCTATGATAAGGCTCCAGTTGAGATAACTTCAAATTTAAACTGTCAAATCACGAGTAGAACATAATGTCTACCGAGCTACCATTATCTACCAGAACCCTTGAAATCATCACTTCTTTCATTCTCATTTTGATCACCAATGGATCATCATGAGGATAAAGTACACCTGCGAGGTCGTTCTTTGAGAAACCAATAACTAACTTCTCTTTGTTTACCTTTCTCGGGCGATCCTCCTCGGCCATATTTATCCGTTGAATATATGAGCAAGCTTGAGCCTCACAGAGGTAAGCCTTTCTTTCTGCAGTAAGATCTCCTCCTCCTGCATCTCCACCTGTAATAACATTACAATCAAATGACCCAAAGCGTATTGAGAATACCTCGCGTTCTGGTTGCCTTGGTCTTTTTGGAAGATCGGGGTCGTCTTCCGTGTCCTCTTCATGGTCTCTTTTCCTGTTCTCCTCTGCTCGACGAGGAGATCTAGACTTCTCTTTTGTTCGGTCATCATTTCTTCTTTCATTCTTTCATTCTTTCGATCAACATATTTTGTCAATTTTCCTCGTCTGATGAGTGTTTCTATCTCGTTCTGAAGAGCTATGCAATTTTTGGTCATATGACCATGATCTTTGTGAAACTTGCAATATTTTTCCCTATTCCTCCTGTCAGGGTCTGCCTTCATCTTCTTTGGCCATTTTAACTCCTCGTTATTCTTGATTTCTTTCAGGACGTGGTTAATTCCCATCTTCAAAGGAGTATAATTATCAAATTTTTTCAAGACTTCCCATGACGACCTATTTTTGGATTGTTTATCACCATCATTATTATTATGCTCTTTCTTCTTGGTTTTGTCGACTTCCACCTTGGTTTCTTTATCCATATTCTTCTTCGCAGCCATAGCCTCCTCGGCATTCTTGATTTTGGCCGCTTTTGCCATCAGTTCTGAGATGGTTGTGGGTGGATCTTTGGCCAAGGTGTAATACAACTTGTTGGGCAACAACCCACTCATCAAGGCGGTAATCGCTGTCTTTTCTTCATAATCTATGACTTCGAGTTTCTCATTATTAAAACGAGTTATATAATCACTAGTAATCTCACCAGCTTTTTGTCTAACGCTTAACAAATGCGCTACTCGTTTTACTGGCTTTGCTCCAAAGCAGAAATTTCCAATGAATAACTCAGCCAGTTGAAAAAAAGTTGAAATCTTACCCCGAGGAAGATTGTTGTACCATATCTGAGCAGATCCAGTAAGAGTTCCTGAGAATGCTCTGCATCTCATCTCGTCGGGGACAACATAGATGTCGGCGACAGCTTGATACTGCTCTATATGAAGAACAGGATCTGTCTTTCCATCATATTTGGGGGTCACCACAGGTGCTTTGAACTTTGACGGTGTAGGAAAATCCACAATGGCCTGAACAAAGGGTGTCCCTTGAACAAAAGTTCGTTATAGGGGGTTCTTAGCCTTAGCCATTTCTCCCAATCTATCTTCCAATCTCTGAATAGAACCTTTCCACGCATCGTTTCCTTCCTCGGGCCTGTTGGTTCGAGCAATTGATCGAGTTGATGTGGCTTCCTGGGATCTATATTGACGAGCAGCTGGTCGCGATTGGGCTGATCCTTCTCTTAAATCTGAAGGTTGTCAAAAACTCTTTGACATGGCCTTAGGTGGACTTCTATTCCTCCTGGGGCCTAATCGACTGAAAGGAGACACCCTGCTTAATCTTTCCAGTGACTGGTCTTCTTCGGAGAGAGAGTGATATGCTGTTCAGTATCTGTAGCCCGTACTGATGAAGTTCGCCCAGGTTGATAGGAGAAACCATCAGATTCCTCATCACGATATGAATCAGTATGCCTGGTTCGTGAAGAAAGTAAATGGGTTTATCTTTGAACACTTCGCTGTCTTGAATGGGCAGGTGCACCGCCATGAAGGGTTTGTATGAGTTGCCGCATCGTTTCTTGCATGGCGGTTTCGCCCTGGGCCAAATTTGTCATGATTTCATCCAGATCTGGAACATTCGACGGAGCAGATGGATTTGGGGGATTTCCAGCGTTTCGATTGTTGGATTCAGGATTATCAGCCATTGGTGATGAATTGTTTTGATGAAAAATGAAATTACCAGTCGTTTCCCACAGACGGCGCCAATCTGTTGATGTAAAAAATTAGATCATTTCTAATTATTTAATCACAGATAAAATTAAATGAGATAAAGAAATTTTAAAGTGGTTCAGCCTTATAAGAATGGCCTACGTCCACTGTTTCTGTTATTGATGACTTGTTTGGGAATTCTCGATTACAGGTTTGATCAAGAAATTCCCGTCCCCAACAATGGGGATGATACAACGTATTTATAGCCTCTAGGCTGTACATGTGAAAGGGTAAATCATTAATGCCCCTTAAGCGTATACATCTGTATGTATTTAATGCGCAGTCTATCTGTTGGTTTTCTAGCTATTAATGCTTTGTACGAGATGCAGCTCGGACCGTCTGAGTATCTCGGTGCAATGAAGTTTCTCGGAGTAGTAGAGTTCCTCGGAAGACTCTTGTAAGTCGGGGCATTTGAATAAGTCGGGGAAGTGGAGTTCCTCGTTGCAGTATAGGTCTTCGGAGTCAAGAAGCTGTTCGAAAATGTTTATTACTGCCATGCAGATTACCACGTGTCTTCTTGTGATTCCTCCATGTCAGCATGTCAATTTTGGTATCAACATCAGACTTGCCGACCAAGCCCAATAATATTTGGTACACGCTCGGCCCAATATGTAAATGGAAAAGATAAATACAAACATTTATCACGTGGATAATAACAAAGAAAATAGCATTTGAATGAACCTAAAGTCAGTTATTGAAAAATCTTGGATGAGATATTTAATGAATCACCATACGAGCCAATGGCAACTCAAGGGAGGTCCTTGAATAATCAAACCACTACGGTTTTACACAGCTATAAATACAACCCATACCCCAGGGCCAAAGGGGATGCAATTTTTATACTTTGAGAGAAACTAATAAAAATCAAGTGACCTCTCCGTGGACGTAGGTAATTTGTCGAACCACGTATATTTGTGTGTAACATTTGTATGTTTTTTACTTTAATTGCTTTCCAGATTCCATTAATTGTGAATAATTTCACTCACAATTGGTGTCGTATATGGGAATCGATTTTCTTTCTACGAAAGCAATCTCTACAAAATAATAGCTATGAAGTCTCACCATCCAAATAGTGCACCCCAGTCTGGAGATATGAAGGATGATTTAGCCCCACTGAGGGTCAGGTCTGAGGTCCGTCAAGATGAGAACCCAAAGTTTCAACTGAGCGATAACCTTTCGAGGAGAGCCACGAGCAACCTTGATCTACCCAAATCTCACGATTGGTCAATGCTTACGAGGCAAGGCTTCAAAAATAAGACTAAGTAACTTGATTCCAGATTTAAGAGAATTCTCGCCTCCAACGGCGGTTAAGATAAATGGAGAGAGAACTTTTCCAGGACCGTAAACATCATGCTTGGACTCCTAGCCTTCAGGCGAGCAAGATTAGAAGCTGAAGAAGGAGCACCAGGCGCAATCAAGAGAATTCAAAGATTTAAAGTCATTAAAGGAATTTCCACCGAGATAACGATCTCCACAAGGATATCATAAGGAGTTTGGTCTGAAGGAAAATGGACTAGCACCCTGCTCATCGAGGATCTAGGTATACGAAAGAGCTAACAATGAGAGCTCTAATCACCTAGCTTAAGTCTCCTTTCTCAAGGGCTACTAAGAAGGAGGAACCCCCGAAGAAGTTTGAAATACCTAGATTCAAGATCTATGATGGAAAGACAGACCCCATTGACCATGTTTGGAAGTATAAGCATGCCATGACTTTATGGAGTCATAACGACGCGCTGATGTGTTATATTTTCCCTTTTATCTTGGGAGACAATGCCTAAAAGTGGTTTGGCAGGCTACCTCATAGATCCATCAGAGCTTTAAGGCCCTCATCGAGTCCTTCACTACTCACTTCATCGCCAGCAGCTCTCATTCAAAGATAATGGATTCGCTGCTCACGATGAGAAAAAAAGCCATAAGAATCCTCGTGTGAGTATGATAAACGTTACTTGGAAGTTTTTATTTAAGTGGAGGACTGCTCGGAGCAGGTCACTCTGGCATACTTCAAAATAGGTTTACCCCTTATATCCATGTTGTACCAGTCCCTTATCGAGAAGAAAGATGACATTATTGACGATCTCATGTCACAAATTGAAAAATACGCCAAGGTGGAGGACGTAGTTCATAACAGTCAAGCTAAGGCTCACCGTAGGGAGAGAAAATGAGAATAATCCCCTAAAAGGGAACAAAAAGCAGAATAGTGCCAGGAACGGGGCATTACAGACTCCTCCAAAGTTTTTTAAGTCATTAATACAGTTTTCAAGGAACATATCTACAAGATTTTAGGGAAGATCAAAGATCAACAGTTCCTCAAGTGGTCAAAGAAGATGAGAGGGTATCCGACCAAAAGGAACAAAGAGCTCCGATATAGGTTTCATAAAGAAAATAATCACAAGACTAAGAACTGTAAGGTGTTAAAATCTCACCTAAATAAGTTAGCCCAGGCTGGGCATTTGAACGAATACATTGAAAACAAGTTCGACCAGGTTATCACTAATGGCAATCAGAAACCAGATAACATTACGGATGATGAGACGGGACATGAGTTTACGGAGATACAGGGGGAGTCCGACCTTAAGAAGATCCAAATAAATGCTATTCGGATAGAGCTAAAGAAGGTCACAACCGTGATAGATGCCTTCCAAATTAATCCTACCAAAAGCCAGGCTGGAAAGCGCTGACGACCAAAGGATGCCGACTACAATAAGCATATTATCTTCACATAGGAGGATTTGATTGGGGTAAGAACCCCACACTATGATGCTTTGGTAATAACTTTCAGGATTACGAACTGGGACGTGTTAAAGTTATTGGTAGACCGGGGGAGCTCCTTATAGGTATTATACCTGGAGCTCTTCCACAAGCTCAAGCTCAAGATGTCGAATTAAAAGGAAACAAGCGTCCCTCTAGTCGGCTTTGCAGTAAAGATGAAAATGTTGTTACGAAATGTTGTAAGGATAAATTTCCAATTGAGTTAATTTGTATGTAATTGACTTAATTCCAGACAAAATAATGTTTAGGTCTCTAGATGGGTGTCCAACTGCTATTATAGAATAGACAAGAGTGAGTGAGCCCACCCAGAGGGGCTCTTATTGCCCAATCTAGCAAGAAAATATCTAGAGCTAGGGGGTCCATCTTAAGTGGCCCTATGACGAGGTATAAAACCTGGATGAGGGGAATCATAATGAGCAAACCCTCTACCCAAGATGTAAGGCCACAGACAAAGGCCAAGGATAAGGGGCTCACTGTGAGCAACCCCTCTACTCAAGATAGAAGGCCACAGACAAAGGCCAAGGATAAGGGGGGCTCACTGTGAGCAATCCCTCTACCCAAGATAGAAGGCCACAAAACAAAGGCCAAGGATGAGGGGGCTCACTTTGAGCAACCCCTTTACCCAAGATAGAAGGTCACAGAAAGAGGCCAAGGACAAGGGGCTCTCCGCGAGTAACCCTTATATCTAAAATAGAATGCCACATAAGAAGGTCAAGGCGAGGGGCTCACCATGAGCAAACCCTTTAAAAAGGATAAAAGGCCACATAAAAAGGCCAAGGATGATGAACTCACTATGAGTAACCCCTTTAAATAAGATAAAAGGCCACATAAAAAGGCTAAGGACTAGGGGCTCACAGGGAGCATCCTCTCTGCCCAAGTTGATACCCAGATAAGGAGGTCCACTATAAGTGGCCTCATCTATAAAACCTGGGATAAAGTAACAGAGCATTTAATGACCCTAGGGGGAATGATTAAGGAACACTAGGGTCCCTCAAAATTAAAAATTGAATTTATGGCGGACAAAACCTTTTCGTATGCCCAACACAAAAGACTTTGCACGAGGGGATAATGTAGAAGGGTGTTTCAATCTTGACCACTATATTTTGGGGTAAGGGTCCCTCAAATGCCCCCTCCGTAGTCTTTAGGAAATATAAGGTTAAGGAACCCTAGGGTCCCTCAACAGAAGAAACTCATATTCAGAAGGAACCCCCAGGGTCCCAGCAGAAACTCATATTGAGAAGGAACTCCACCCAGGTACCGACATAAACTCATATTGAGAAGGAACCCCCTAGGGTCCCGATAGAAACTCATATTGATAAGGAACCTCCCAAGGTCCCGACAAAGACTCATATTGAGAAGGAACCCCACCCAGGGTTCCGACAAAAACTCATATTGAGAAGGAACCCCACCCATTGTCCCGATATAAACTCATATTGAAAAGGAACCCCCTAGGGTCCCGACAGAAACTCATATAGAGAAGGAACCTTACCCAGGTCCCGACAGAAATCCATATTGAGAAGGAACCCACCCAGGGTTCCGGCAAAAACTCATATTGAGAAGGAACCTCACCTAGGTGGCGACATAAACTCAAATCGAGAGGGAACCTCACCTAGGTGGCGATATAAACTTATATTGAGAAGGAACCTCACCTAGGTGTCAGCAGAAACTCAAATCAAGAGGGAACCTCACCTAGGTGGCGGCAGAAACTTATATTGAGAAGGAACCTCACCTAGGTGGCAGTAGAAACTCATATTGAGAAGGAACCTCACCTATGTGGCGAAAGAAACTCATATTGAGACGGAACCTCACCTCACTTAGGTGGCGGCAGAAACTCATATTGAGAAGGAACCTCACCTAGGTAAACTCATATTGAGAAGGAACCTCACCTAGGTGGCGAAAGAAACTCAAATCGAGAGGGAACCTCACCTAGGTGGCGGCAAAAACTCATATTGAGAAGGAACCTCGCCTAGGTGGCAGCGAAAACTCATATTGAGAAGGAACCTCACCTAGGTCCCGACAGAAACTCATATTGAGAAGGAACCTCATATGGGTGGTGACATAAATTCATATTGAGGAGAAACCCTCGAGGTCCTCCCCCAGCTTCTAGAAAATAAACCATGATGAGGGGGTGGCTGCCATGAGCAACCCCTCGCCATGAAAAGTTATCCTTTAAAATAACTAGAGTACTAACACTTGTTTTTTTGTACAGGTAACATAGTTGAGAAGGCATGGCTCAAGTAGGTCAGTTGGGATCTCTTGGGAGTTTTGGCTTGGCGACTGAGGAACAAGGTCTATTGAGCAAGCTCAACCACTTAGCACTATAGGATTGAGAGTATACTAGTAGGAAGACCTCGGAATCACTCAAGACTACACACACCTCACACTTAGTCACAAGTGAAGTGAGCAGCCAAAGGGCTGGCTGCTCACAGGAAATGAACTCTTTACAAAAATGATCCTATCTGAAGTTTACAAAGTTGGTACCAAAAGTTACCGTTTCAGAAGATATTTACCAAATCAGATATTTTGTCTCCATTAGGAGGCATATTTGATTTTTGAATTTGGTTTTCACCAGGTGGCACCTGTTTGAGGGGATAGGCTGCTTCATACAGGTAGGGACAAATGGTACACTGCAAACCTTGTCCCTCACCAACCCTCTAAGTTTTTGATGCCAAAAGTGCCAACTCAGCCCTAGTGCCCAAGTATAAATAAGTCCCTTGGGCAAGGTCAAGCAAGGGAGAAAAACTCAATAGCACTGTTACTTGATCAAAATCACACCAGAACCTCTATAATATTCTCTCCTTACTTTCTCTTTAAGTGCTGAGTGTCTTGTTCTTTCACTACCCACTAATAGCCATCACTCTCAGGAGTTCCTCTTGAGAAAAGTTACTACTATTGTTGTGAAATTCATCTTCTTGCAGGGAGTGAGTTCCAACTTCTTGCAGGTTTCATCAGAAACTGCTCCAGAAGTTCTTGAGAACCTTGCAGACAGTGTCCATTGGAGTGGGTCACGCCTCACCCTTATTAGTTATTCATAGACCCCAGTCTCACTACCCTATTACATTTGGCGACTCCGCTGGGGAGGTATCCTCACTTCCATGGACACAGAAGGTTATAGTGTTTCTAAGCAACTGGTGTTTGAAGACACTCTAGCTGGAAACGGAGTTCAAAATGACCAGACCACCCAAGAGGAAGTGGTAATGATCGGAGCTAGAGCACTTACTCCTCAAAGAGGACAAACTAGTGCAACAACATTTGCTCCATTGATAGCAGTAGCCTTCTCTGAAGGGGCAGCCACTACACCACCAACAACAGTAGAGGTGGCCCCACCGCGGAAGGCAGTGCCGGAGCAAATAGTTGCACGAGTGACGATTCCTGTGAGGGAGAGGCAGTACCAGAAGTGGCGCCGTTAAAAAAATCGGTGGATGAGTAACTCTCTAACTAACAAAGAAAGTGGAGGTGGATGATTCATTTTCAAATGCACCTTAGAGGAGGCTCTACTCTCTTATAGAATATAGATGCTAAAGAAGAAGAAAATAGAGTGCTCAACAACCATGTGCAGACATATCTTAATCCCGAAGAGCTAAGCAAACTGTCTTGCTTTATTACTTGTTGAATATGCTTATTTCACAAGTCTTGATTTATGTTTTACTAGAATTTCATATATATATATATATATATATATATATATATATATATATATGCTATCTGATTCAGTTGAAAAAAAAATACCCATAATTAATTTTGGGAATTTTATCCACATAAATGTTTGAAGTTTTTAAAGCCACATGTCTTCTTGTTAAATATTATGAATCTTATAAAAGACAATCAAAGCATGTTGTTTATTATTTTATTTATATTATGATGAATTAAATAAAATAATATAAAATAGAGAGGCAAAAACTGATTCAAGTGGAATCATCCGTTGATTATGGCAAGCAATGGTGTAATTACATGTAGCTTTTCGAGTACATTTATTATACTTATAAATAGTACCATGCATTGGGAAAAGTCTAAAAAGTACAAACAAGTTGACTAAAAAAAATGTTAGCATCAATTTTATAGATACCCCTCTGTCAAGACACTTTAGCACAAAACCCTAGGTTGCTCGACATATTAAATAAGAGCTCCACACGAGGTGTTAGGATACGATTTCTCAAAATACAAAGCCAACTGAGCCTAGGTCGGGTTGCCCGACATTTAAATAAAAGAGAGCCCCACTAGTCAATTTAACTCTATCTGTTGGCCAAAAAAGAGAAATAAACATAGTTGAAAGCAACCAGAGGCTCGTTCACAAACTTTATAAACCACCAGAGGCTCGTTCACGTTTTACTCACTTTACTCGACCACAGTCACAGTTGAAAGCAAAAATTCAACGCCCATTCAATTTCAATATCCTCGTCGATTTATCACCAAGATCTCTTTTCTCGTAAAGAAATTTATCAAGCGAAATGATCCAAGAAATAAAGACTCGTAAGCCTCAAAACTGCTCCTAAAAATCACCATACAGCTATTTGGGCGAGGAACCTGCAAACCATAATAAAATTCTTGGATTATCAGCTATAAATAAACGATGGATATATCTCAGTACCAGAAGGCAACGAACTGAAATTCAGAAGTGCCTACTTAAAAAACGATATGAAACTAAAAACGAACTAAAATTACGAATAGAAATAGTATCTCCCTCGTTAACAACGAACTGAAACTAAATAAGCGCTGCTGGGAAAATAAGAAAACCAGAATACACTAGTACCAGACGGGTTCCTCGCCCTTAAATTGAGAAGAGCCTACTCACAACATATATCTCAAAGATATTTTTAAAAAATGCATAAAAAGGTCAAAACCAAAAACACCTTTTAACAGTCAGTTACTCTTTAACACACAACATACCAAAAAGAAGAAAAAATTATCACGGCAATACAACCAGTTGAGCATGCAGCGGAAATTGTAAACCACGAAAAAAAAGAGACTTCGTGCTTCTATTTGCCAAAGAAGATATAGCCGGAAGAACAATTAGGGGATTTAAAAAAAAAATATGTCCCACTTTCACAAAAAATGGATCAGGAAGATGTTGTTGGAACTTTTATTTAAAGGTATAAACTTTGAAAAAAGAAAGTGATATGCCCAAGTATAACCTCGGCCGAGATAATGGCCGAGACATTGGTCGACCCAATGAGGAGTAAGGGCCCACGATATCATCCCTCGGCCAGGACTACCTCGGCCCAAGCCGACACTACTACTTACACCTCCCCAAGGATACAACGCACGTCGCAGACATCAACAACATCCTAAAGTACCCAGGAATAGCAACCTCGGCCAACAATAGGCCGAGATGACAGGGAGCCATTGATCATCTACATCATGGAACCAGATGTATTAATAATCATCAGCGTGCAGCATGTCCAACCTCGGCTCGTGCCGACCCCAGCATGATGTCTTGGCTGGGATCAGGCCGAGACTCCTTATGACACTTCCCGGATTGAACGGATACCAAGCCTCTACAGCTCGGGCTCTCCCAGGCCGAGGTCATTCACCAACATGACTGCCGAGCATCTGTTGACATTTGGATAAAGACACCTGGACGCAAATCAGTTGTAACAAGATTATTCCCCACATGGGGGGTGGGGGGGATATTTCATCATCATTGCTTACATGTGACAAGGACATGTGGCATTCCCACATTGGTGAGGATATCACACACATGCTCACTGCATGCATGGGGGGTACATTACACCCCCTAGACACTATATATAGGGGTCATCCCCTACCGTGCAAAGGGATCCAGATTATTCAACCCTAGCAAAAACTCTGTCTAAATATATATACAGTAGAGAGAGAGAGAGCTTGAGTGAATTGTATCCATGGCCACTAGTGCCTTCAGTCAGTGATATTACTCACACACCCACTGTGGACGTAGGCCGGATTGGCTGAACCACCTATATTCCGGTGTTCATTCCTCATATCCTCACCTCCTTCTCTTGTCTCTTTATATAGCTGTGCTACCATTGTTATACTTATATTGAGCTTGGAAACACCTCACCTGGTGGTGCTGATTCTTAGCATCATCATTTTGGCGCCGTCTGTGGGAACGAGAAGCTATCTCTTCCTCTTTTTCTGCTTTACCTCACCGGAGACTCTGGTGGTGAACCAGGAACCACCCCTTGTGTGGAGCTGTTTCACCATTAAAAGAGGTCCATTAAGGTATTATGCTCACCTGCTACCCAAGCTCTATACAGTTAACGAATGGCACCAGAATTACCCCCGCCTCTTCCGCCGCCAGGAGGTGGAGGGGCTAGCTCCAGTCAGGCTCCTCCCTAGTCCGAAATGGCGGAGGTGACAGCAACTTTGAAATCTTTAGCTGCAACGCAGCAGGCCATGAAGGAGCAATTTGTCCAGCTCAGCCAAACCATGATGATGAGGCCACCTGGAGTCTCACCGGACATGATAACCCCGGTCGCGGTTCACCCGCAACTAGACGCCAGGGGACCACCCCAGGCACCGATGAAGGACCAGCCTGCCCCTCAGCGGAGGAGGGACGTTGCTGACCCTAGGCGCTTGCGTCTGGGGAGGCAAGGAAACCCTTGCCCAGAGGACAGGTATGATGACCTAGGAGCTGAAGAGGCCCTAGAAGACTGCTGGGAGCCGTATGAGGTGTCAGATAACACCGTACGACCTCTTAGGCAAAGCCAAGGATGTGTCGGCCGAAGAAGAGACGATGCCCAACAAAGAGGGTCGGCCTGTGATAGGCAGAGTCATGGATGTGTCGGCCGAAGAAGAGATGAGGCCCAGCAGAGAGGGTCGGCCTTTAACAGGTTAAGCAGAGGGTCGGCCTTCGAGAGGCTGGGCCCAGTCAATGACCTGAGGCAGAGGCTGTCGAGGTCAAGGAGCGCGGCAGGCTCTCAAAGAGGGAATAGGCAGGATCGACCAGATCAAGGCCGACCCGTGGAGAGAAGGGCCAGGGAGCATGAAGAGGTCAACAGTCAACGGGTCGTGGCTGGGGAACCCTCTGTCCATCGCAGAGAGGTGGCAGAGGATAACCTCGGCCAAGTTGATGAGAGAAGACCCTGGAATGACTCAATCCAACGTCTCGAGGAGAAGATAGGGGACCTCATAAGGAGCAGGGACCCACTACAGAGGGGCTACTCGGAGGGCTCCCCGTTTGTGGCAAGGATAGTGGGGTTCCCAACCCCAGCTAAGTTCAAGCCTCCTACCGTGACTCCTAAGTATGATGGTAGCACTAACCCAGTGCACCATATCGAGATGTATCAGTCGACGTAAGATATTTACTCGATACCTGATGAGATGAAGTGCAGGGCCTTCTCAGGAACCTTGACAGGGGCAGCGCACAGCTGGTTCACCTCTCTTCCGAAAAACTCGATCGAAAACTTCAAAGGCCTAGCAGAGCAGTTCATCCACAACTTCTGCTTTAGGGTAAGATCACAGAAGAAGACTACCCACCTCCTATATGTCAAACAGGCTAAGGGTGAAAGCCTAAGAGACTACATAACAAGATTCAACAAGGAGAAGTTGGAGGTGGAGGACTACGAAGAGAGCATAGCCATGACCGCCCTTATAGGAGGCCTCCAGAAGGGAAAGCTACTATGGAAGCTGGCGGAAGACCCCCCAAGTCTATGGCAGAGCTGTTGTCCACCGCAGGGAAAGTGATGAATGCGGAAGAGGCAATGGCCGCCAAATATGAGGAGGAGAACCGTGGTAGCACTAGGAGGTCCCAGGGTAAGAAAGAGGGAAAGAAGAGGTCAGCAGATGACAAGTTCGCTCATTACACTCCTCTGACTGTGAGCTGTGAGCACATTTTTAATGAGATCAAGACTGACCGGGCTCTGAGGTGGCCAGAGAAATTGAAGGCCCCACCACATAAGAGGAATAAAAACCTCTGGTGTGAGTTCTATCAGGATCACGGCCATGTCACAGACAGATGCTTTGCCCTGAAGGATGAGATTGAGAAGATGCTGAAATCCGGGAAGCTAAGAAAGTATGTGGATGACAAGGCCCCAAAGGGTGGAAGAGTAGAACCTAGGAAGAGAAGATACGACAGGTGCCGTGGCGATGTCTCGGCTAGAAGGCATGATGATTCAGAGGGTGATGATGGAGATGACCCGGATCTCCCACCTAAGGATGACAACACCCCAGTGAAGAGGGTAGGGATGATCTCCTTTGGTGTTAGCACCATATGTGGGGGATTCGCAGGAGGTGGCTCTGAAGTAGCCGACAGGAAGGCTCACGTAGCAGAGGCCAAGCCTGAGGTTGTGAATCTGACCTCTTCTGATGCAGCACAGAAGAGAAAGAAGGTAGACATGGACACCCTAGTGGTGGGATTCTCCAGACTTGACTTCAAGGGCATCTTAGCCCCCCATGATGACCCTTTAGTCATAACAACAAGGGTGCATGGGTGCGATGTAGGGAGGATCCTCATAGAGGGGGGAAGCTCAGCAGATGTGATGTTCTGGCCTTGTTTCAAGAGCTTGGGTCTCAGCAGGGCAAGGCTGGTGCCCTACCATCACCCATTGATAGGCTTCAGTGGTGAGAAGGTACACCCATTGGGCATGTATGAAATGGATGTACGGATGGGAGATGAGTGGCCTAGGAGGCTGACCAAGAAGATAAACTTTTTTATTATGGACGAAAATGTCTTCTCGGCCTACAACCTCATCATCGGAAGAGTGGCCCTCAAAGAGTTTGAAGCCGTGCCGTCAACGGTCCACCAGATGCTAAAATTCCTGACTCCATATGGGGTAGGGGAAGTGCAAGGGGACCAAACCACGGCGCGGGAGTGTTATTTCAACTCGGACGAAGAGAGAGAGGCCCATAAGAGAACAACCGCCACTTACAGCATTGACACTCTTGATCCCAGAGACGAAGCAAAATTGAAGAAGGGCGAGGCCGCGGAAGAGGTAGAATCCATCGTCCTCAATGAGGACGAGCCGGAAAAAACCGTCCAGGTCGGCAAGGCCCTGGAGCAAGGGATCAAGGAAGAGCTGATAACCTTCCTCAGGAGGAGGCAGAGCGTCTTCGCGTGGAGTCATGCAGATATGCCTGGTATCGACCCTGAGATCATGACCCACAAGCTCAACCTGGACAGGGATGCTAGGCCTATTAAACAGAGGCGAAGGGTCTACTCCAGAGAGAAGTATGAGGTCATCCGGGAAGAGGTGAAGAAGTTGGAAGAGGCCGAGTTCATAAGAGAGGTTACTTATCCAGAGTGGCTCTCAAATGCAGTCATCGTGCCTAAGGCCAATGGAAAGTGGCGAATGTGTGTAGATTTCACAAACCTGAACAGGTCTTGCCCGAAAGACAGCTATCCCTTGCCTAGGATAGACCAGATGGTGGATGCAACAGCAGGGCACGAGCTTATGAGTTTCATGGATGCTTATTCAGGTTATAACCAAATCTTCATGAATGCCGAGGACTCTGAGAAGACAGCCTACATCACTGACAAGGGGACGTACTGTTACAAGGTGATGCCCTTTGGTTTGAAAAAATACGGGTGCGACCTATCAACGTCTTGTCAATAAGATATTCGAGGAGCAGATAGGTAAGACCATGGAGGTATACGTGGACGATATGCTAACGAAGAGCCTGAAAGCATGTACTCATGTAGCGGACCTTGAGAAGACCTTTGATGTCATGGACTCCTACAGGATGAAGCTCAACCCAGCGAAATGTGTCTTCGGGGTAGGAGCCGGGAAGTTCCTAGGGTTCATCGTTAATCAGAGGGGGATTGAAGCAAACCCGAAAAAAATCAAGGCATTACTCGACATGAAGACTCCTAGGAGTATCAAGGATGTTCAGAGACTCACTGGAAGGGTGGCGGCCCTTAACAGGTTTGTTTCCAGAGCCACGGACAAGTGTCTTCCGTTCTTTAAAGTTCTGAGAAAGGCCTTCCAGTGGGATGAAGAGTGTGAAAAAGCCTTCGATCAATTGAAGTTCTACTTAGGGTCTCCCTTGCTGCTGTCCCGGCCTATCACGGAGGAAAGGTTGTTTGTGTACTTGGCAGTCTCTGAATCAGCCATTAGCGCGGCCATCATACGAGAAGAGGATGGGGTTCAGAGACCTGTGTACTTCAATCGTAAGGCCCTTCAAGGGTCTGAACAAAACTATCCGCGGATGGAGAAGCTGGCTTATGCACTGATACATGCCTCAAGGAAGATGAAGCCTTACTTTCAAGCTCACTCCATGACAGTCCTCACCGACTCACCACTGCGGCAGGTCTTGCACAAGCCTGAGAAGTCCGGAAGGCTGATGACCTGGGCCATCGAGCTAGGAGAGTATGATCTTACCTACCAGCCCAGGACAGCCATCAAGGGGCAGGCCCTTGCAGACTTTGTCACAGAGTTCACCTGGGAAGAGGCAGAGAGAGGTTCGAAAGAGGCTGAGACAGAGAAAGGCCTGGATGACGGCGAAGAGACAAACCGTAGTGTCTTCCAAAATTCAGAAGAGGCGGCACCAAACGTCTTCCAAGGGCGAGAAGAAGTTGTACCAGGAAAAACCCAGAGCAGAGTGGAAGAGAACGAAGAGGATCGGTACCTCTTCAAGAAGGGGGTTATGAGTGAAGGGGTCTTCTCATCCGATGCGGACGTGTGGAGCCTCTTCGTTGATGGCTCTTCTTGTGACCATGGAAGCGGCGCAGGGCTAGTACTCTCGGCTCTAGATGGCGCCAACATTGAGTACGCCTTGAGATTCAACTTTAAGGCCTCCAACAACGAGTCTGAGTATGAGGCCATGATAGCAGGTCTCTTGTTGGCAACAGCTCTTCGAGTAAAGCGGATCCTACTCCATAGCGACTCGAGGTTGGTTGTCAATCAAGTGCTGGGGGCATACGAGGCCAAGGATGAAAGGATGGCCAAATACCTAAAGAAAGTAAGAGGGTTGCTAGAGTACTTTGAAGAGGCCAAACTGAAGAGAGTGTCTAGACTGAGCAATAATCACGCTGATGCATTGGCAAGGCTGGCCTCAGGAATGAAGATAGACTTGGGAAGAACCATCCCAATTGAAGTCTTAGGAAAGGCAAGTATCGAGGAGGACGAGGTATGTAACCCTTGTCACAATGTAAACCTGGGAGACTCGTGGATTGACCCGCTTGTCAGATACCTAATAGAGGGGGAGCTACCTGAGTCCAAGATGGAAAGAAAAAAGTTGAGATACAAGGCTACAAAGTTCTCATTGGTAGGAGACGTCTTGTATAAAAAGGGGTTTCTCTTGCCTCTCCTCAGATGTGTGCACCCTGTGGAGGTACCTCGGATCTTACAGGAGGTTCATGAAGGATCCTGCTCCAGCCACATAGGAGGAAGACCCTTAGCCAAGAGGATCATCACTCAGGGATACTGGTGGCCCACCTTGTCTAGGGACGCTGCCGACTATGTGAAGAGGTGCGACAAATGTCAGAGGTTCACCACTATCCCTCACCAACCCCATCAGCCTATGACGTCGATCTCTTCTCCATGGCCATTTGCGGTATGGGGAATTGACTTGGTAGGACCTTTGCCAAGAGCTGTTAATAACTATAGATTCTTGATAGTTGCCATTGACTACTTTTCAAAATGGGTAGAGGCAGAACCAATGATAATAATTACGGAGCAGAAGACCATTCAGTTCATCTGAAAGAACATCATATGTAGGTATGGCCTCCCAAACACGCTCATCTCTGATAATGGGACCCAGTTTAAGAACTCCTCCTTGGAGAAGTATTGCCAAAGTGTGGGGATTAAGCAGTTCTTCTCATCTCCTGGTCGACCTCAGGAAAATGGCCAGACCGAGGTCACAAATAGGACTATCTTGGATGGAAGCAAGAAGAGGCTAGAAGACGCGAAGGGGAGATGGATAGAAGAAGTCTACGCTGTGCTATGGGCTTACAGAACTACGGCAAGGACACCCACAGGAGAAACCCCATTCATGCTGGCACATGGCTCCGAGGCAGTCATACCAACGGAGGTAGGACTCCCAACTCATCGGATTCAGACCTACGACCCTGACAGCAATGGGGAGAAGAGAAGGCTAGACCTGGATCTCATTGAAGAGAGAAGAGAAGACGCAGAGGTCAGGAAAGCAGCCTATCAGCAGAGGGCGGCAAGATTCTACAATCAAAAGGTGAAGTCAAGACCCGTTGCGGTGGGAGGCCTAGTGCTTAAGAAGACCCTACAGAAGGCAAACAAGCTACACCCGAACTGGCATGGCCCCTACAGAGTAACGAAAGAGGTTGTGCCTGGCACATATAGACTAGAAAACCTAGAAGGAGAACCTTTCACCAACCCGTGGAATGATGATCACCTGAAGAGATATTTCATATGATGTTGCATAGGATTTGTAATTTGTAATTATACCATCTTATTAAAAAGAAGTTATTAATAAAGATCAGTTTCCATATCAAGTTCTTATTTTGTTCTTCAGACCAGAAGTTTATTATGAGGCTAACCTCTTAGGTAATGACCTCAGACCCTCATAACATCACTCGGTGGTGACGAGGTCAGAGCTCAGACACCTTAGCAGAGGACCTCAGGCCCTTAACATCATTAATTTGGTGATATTTATTATGAGGCTAACCTCTTAGGTAATGACCCCAGACCCTCATAACATCACTCGGTGGTGAAGAGGTCTGAGCTCAGACACCTTAGCAGAGGACCTCAGACCCTTAACATCATTAATTTGGTGATATTTATTATGAGGCTAACCTCTTAGGTAATGACCTCAGACCCTCATAACATCACTCGGTGGTGACGAGGTCTGAGCTCAGACACCTTAGCAGAGGACCTCAGACCCTTAACATCATTAATTTGGTGATATTTATTATGAGGCTAACCTCTTAGGTAATGACCTCAGACCCTCATAACATCACTCGGTGGTGATGAGGTCTGAGCTCAGACACCTTAGCAGAGGACCTCAGACCCTTAACATCATTAATTTGGTGATATTTATTATGAGGCTAACCTCTTAGGTAATGACCTCAGACCCTCATAACATCACTCGGTGGTGACGAGGTCTGAGCTCAGACACCTTAGCAGAGGACCTCAGACCCTTAACATCATTAATTTAGTGATATTTATTATGAGGCTAACCTCTTAGGTAATGACCTCAGACCCTCATAACATCACTCGGTGGTGACGAGGTCTGAGCTCAGACACCTTAGCAGAGGACCTCAGACCCTTAACATCATCAATTTGGTGACACATTGGGGCTAACCTCTTAGGTGATGACCTCAGACCCTCATAACATCACTCGGTGGTGACGAGGTCTGAGCTCAGACACCTTAGCAGAGGTCCTCAGACCCTTAACATCATTAATTTGGTGATATTTATTATGAGGCTAACCTCTTAGGTAATGACCTCAGACCCTCATAACATCACTCGGTGGTGACGAGGTCTGCGCTCAGACACCTTAACAGAGGTCCTCAGACCCTTAACATCATTAATTTGGTGATATTTATTATGAGGCTAACCTCTTAGGTAATGACCTCAGACCCTCATAACATCACTCGGTGGTGACGAGGTCTGAGCTCAGACACCTTAGCAGAGGTCTTCAAACACCTTAGCAGAGGACCTCAGACTCATCATTAGTTTGGTGATATTTGTTATGAGTCTAACCTCTTAGGTGATGACCTCAGACCCTCATAACATCACTCGGTGGTGACGAGGTCTGAGCTCAGACACCTGGGTTAGATTATCTCAGATCCTTAACATCATTAATTTGGTGATATGGTTATGACAACATCATATTAAGTAGACTTCAGAGATCATATAGCATTCAAATACGTTCAGAGGTCAAGGTAAAGGAAGACATAGGCATTCAATAAAAGGAAGAAATTACAACATTTAGGTATCTGATAATTTACAAGTCCAGAGTTACAAGTCAAAAAATACAAAATACAAGGCCAAGTTAAGCATCTGAGGGGGGAACATTCGATGTCTCGTCTGGGTTGGCCTGTTCAGCATTGGTCACCTCAGCCACTTCATCGGCAGGATCAGTCCCTCCGAGATCAGTCCCTTCCAGAGTAACAGTCTGACCAGGGCAGCAGCCTCGTCCTCTATCTCTTGCAAGGCCTGGGCAAACCGAGGGTCGGCGAGGCCGAGGCCCATAAAGTCGGAGGCCTTTATAGTGCCAACCTCGGCTTCCCTGACCTCGGCCCATTTAGTGGTGGCTTTGATACCTCTTTCGAGGTATTCAAGACCAAAACCTACGAACTCCTCAGAGACCTTGTAATCAGCAATTATTTTCTCTGAGGCATCTGCAAGAGAGGCCTTCACAGAAGCATTGACCTTCCTCTGCAGGGCATCATCCTTGTCCTTCAGGGCCTTGGCGTGGCTTTAGACGAGTGCAGCGATATCTTTTTCTAGACCCTGGGCCTTATTTTTAGAGTTTTGGGCCTTGGTCTCGGCATTCAGCAACTCTGACCTCAGACGGGCAACCTCGGCCTTCAGGGTACTCTCAACCTTCTCAGCCTCTTGCCCCTTCTGAATCAGAGGCAATTTCCTCAGGGCCCAGTTAGATAGCTGGTACATGGCGGTCACACCCTGCACAGACAATAAAGAGGTTAGAGGGAAATAAATTCAGACGTTGCACCTGCAAAATTATTGGCAAAAGGAACAAGCCATACTTGAACGGCTCTGTGGAGGTCGAACTCAACCATTATATGTGTGTCCATGGCCCTGTAAAAATGCTTGTCGGCATTAGTCATCACATTAGCAAGGGCATCCATGGCCTGCCTGCTGTTGCCGACCACGCTGTCGGTAAGCTTTAGATGGTCCAGAGGAGCTGATGATGTGTCGGCTGTGATAGGGAATGCAGCATCTGAAGTCTTCTTTTGCCTAGAGGTCGGCCTCTGATCCTCAGAGGCATGGACCTCAGGGGCCCTCTTCTTGGATTTGGATGTTGAGGGAGCAAGTGGAGGAGCGCTCAAACCAGTCTTCTTGACGAGCCTAGCCGAACTTGGAGCTGCCATCTCCCACAACTCGTCCGAAACGCCTGGTGGTCTCTCTGCAAAAGTGAAAAGATAAGAGTTAGGAATCAAATATGAATGATCAGAGGTTAGATGAACTAAAAAGAAAAATCCTTACCAAAGTCAACTAGGGGACTTCCACCTAAGCTCGTCCCCGAGAGATACTGAGGGGTCAGCAGATGCTCGAACTTGATAAACAACCCATGTGCCCCTTGGTCTTGCAGGGCCTTCAGCTTTTTGCTATTTTGAACACTTAGTCCAGGATCGGCCCTTGCATACATGGTGACTTTACCCCATTTGAGGGGTATTCTCGGCTAAAAAATGGAAGAGGGAATAAATGGGCCAAATTCCCACGGCCCTGAGGCGAAAAAGTACCGAGGTTTCCAATTATGATTCGAGGTCTGAGTGACCAAGAGCATCTTTTTCTCAGGCCTCCGAGCCACGAAGTGATAGTAGCTCGGATGATTCTTGGCCGAGGTGGGAACGTAACACCCAGCAAAGACCTGAACTGGGAGGTCAGAGTGGTGGACTGCCCTCCACAAGATGATGACCCCTATAATAACTCTCCAGGCATTGGGAGAGAGCTGCGAGGGGGCCAAATTGATGAAGGAAAGAATGGACCTAATGACAGGGTGAAAGGGAAGACGAAAACCTAGTTTGAACATCTGCTCGTACAAGCAGGCTTCTCCATCTTGACCATGGTAGGCCCTCTCTTCCCTCAGAGGTCTACTTAATTGGATTGAGGGACTGATGGAGTATAGGTATCTGAAGTGCAATAGATCCACCTCAGTGACCGTGCTCTCGTATTCGGCCGCCTCAGATATGTCAACATCACTTTCGGCGTCCTCATCATCGTCAGGCTCAACGTCGGCTGAAGCAGACATAGACGGGTTACCAGGGAACCTCTAAGCAAACTCGGCCCCGGTAACGGCCGACAGGGGGATAACATCTAGAATGGGTGGCACAGCCACACTTGGCTCAACAAGTTCAACCTCGGAGGAAGAACCTGAGGTACCTGTGCCGTTTTGAGACGAGGCACGGCTGGAGACCTCGGCCTGGTCAGGGTCCTGACCAGTCTGAGGAGTGAAATCCATGGCCTCTTGGAAAGAGTCCACAGACATTGGGTCGGAGGTGGAAGACTCAGACTCAGACATCGGCAAGTTATTGGCAGAGATGTCTGTCTGATAGAAATTCTCAGGTGGACGAGGGTATACCACCTTGAGAGGTGGAGGAAAGAGGGGTCTGACAGGGAATTCCTGTGACCTACGATCTTCTTCCTGAGCTCTCTCTATTTGCCTAATTTTCTCTAAGGTTTTTTCTCTAAGAGAAGGGAAGTCCTCAAGAAGTTGGTACAGGGGTCTGAGCATCAGGGGACGACCCAAAACTTTGATCGACCCTAAACTTGAGGTAAACTCCTAAAACTACAAACAAGTTTGGCTTGAAAAATAAAGGAGCCCAAAGATCAAATTAAGGAGTTTTTCAGAAAGCCTAGGTCACCGAAAAATTCAAATCCTCGCTGGAAAACTCATGGAACCACCGGAAAACTCAAAACCTCGCCGGGAAATTCAAATCAAAATGCCAAAAATGAAGGAAATGGGGAAAAAGAGGTACCTTAAGAGGATTTGATGGTTGGAAAAGAAGAAATCTCGCAAGAAACGGGGCGGATCCTCTGCAGAAAGGGCGATGGAACGAAGAGGCCTCAGAGAGAGAATTTGCAGAAAACAGCGCGCGAAAGAGAGATTTGAGGAAGAAGAAAGAGGAAAAAAGGGTTTAACCCTTAAATACTTATGCACAATTCCCAAGGCTCATCATTGCCTTGGGAAACCAAAGGGGCAACTGACAGCGCACGCAAGCCAAGTGGGCACGCCTTAGCTTGGGACAGGTGTCACGCAGGTGTTGGACTTGGGGTGAACAAGCCTCGGAGGTGAGAATCCCCTAGCCACCTGCTCTTGCAAATGACTAAGGGCTGGGGGGTGATTGATATGCCCAAGTATAACCTCGGCCCAGGGGTACCTACCTCGGCCGAGATAATGGCCGAGACATTGGTCGCCCAATGAGGGGTAAGGGCCCACGATATCATCCCTCGGCCAGGACTACCTCGGCCCAGGCGGACACTACTACTTACACCTCCACAAGGATTCAACGCACGTCGCAGACATCAACAGCATCCTAAAGTACCCAGGAATAGCAACCTCGGCCAACAATAGGCCGAGATGACAGGGAGCCACTGATCATCTACATCATGGAACCAGATGTATTAATAATCATCAGCGTGCAGCATGTCCAACCTCGGCTCGTGCCGACCCCAGCATGATGTCTCGGCTGGGATCAGGCCGAGACTCCTTATGACACTTCCCAGATTGAACGGATACCAAGCCTCTACAGCTCGGCCTCTCCCAGGCCGAGGTCATTCACCAACATGACTGCCGAGCATCTGTTGACATTTGGATAAAGACACATGGGCGCAAATCAGTTGTAACAAGATTATTCCCCACATGGGGGGGGGGGGGATATTTCATCATCATTGCTTACATGTGACAAGGACATGTGGCATTCCCACATTGGTGAGGATATCACACACATGCTCACTGCATGCATGGGGGGTACATTACACCCCCTAGACACTATATATAGGGGTCATCCCCTACCTTGCAAAGGGATCCAGATTATTCAACCCTAGCAAAAACTCTGTCTAAATATATATATACAGTAGAGAGAGAGAGAGCTTGAGTGAATTGTATCCATGGCCACTAGTGCCTTCAGTCAGTGATATTACTCACACACCCACTGTGGACGTAGGCCGGATTGGCTGAACCACCTATATTCCGGTTTTCATTCCTCATATCCTCACCTCCTTATCTTGTCTCTTTATATAGCTGTGCTACCATTGTTATACTTATATTGAGCTTGGAAACACCTCACCTGGTGGTGCTGATTCTTAGCATCATCAGATAGTTAGCCTCTTTTTTATCTAAATCTTTGGCCCTCCGGTTTTTACTCTCACATGTGCCCACTACTCAATTTTTTATATTTTCACTAGTCATAATTGTCTAAACTTTTCGTTAAAAATGGGGAAAATAATTCTCCCATGCGGAGTAGCATTCATTTTATAAGAAGATTGGCTCATTCGGCCAAAAAAAAAAAGATTGTAGAGAGAACAAGAACAAAACAAGCTCTCAAGTGTGGTTTTGAAATGAAAAAAAAACTTGAGTTTAGTTTTTGAAGAAAGAAAAAAAAATCGAGTGTTTTGGAAATCACTATTCTCTTTTTCTAAGATTGAAAATATTTTCTTCATAAAAATATTAATTCCCCTAAAATATTTTAGAACAGTTTGTCTACACAAACTGAAATTAAGAAAATTGAGCAATTAATTTGGAATGGGTCTTAGAAGACATATAACTACGGTGCATGGTTATATGATACAGAGGTGATTCTGAGGTTGTTTTATCCTGGGGACGACGTGACTGTAGACTACCTGCACAAAGAGGGTAAAGCCGCAAAACGTCTTAAAGAGAGCGACCTACTCCGCGACTCAACCCAAGAATCGTCTACGACGAATTTATAAACAATTGAGGTAATATTGTTCATTTTTATTGTGCAGTATTTATTTGGAATTCACGCATGATGTTCATATTTGCGATAATCATATGAGGTAATAATTTAATTTTGAGCCATAGACTTAAAATTAATTTATGATTTTATTTTTCGATTTCTCCATAAAACTCTTTGATGTGATTTTTTAATCACAATATATAAAGTGTACCAACAATTTTAAGACGATTCATGTCTACCATGGTAACCGAAAAATAAATCTTATGGGCATATATGATTATTTTTATGATGTCGAAATGAAAAAAGGCCAACTAAGTTTCTATGTTTAGAAATTATAATTTTGACCTTTACTTCTAGAAATGACCGTTTAGCCCCCGAACTTATATTTTGTGAAGTAGATACATAAATTTCAGTATTTTTGGTCAATTCGAAATCGATCAATAATTTCGTGAGAAATTAGAATTTGAACAAAAATAAACCCCTTCAATGGAAAACTTTTAAATTGGTCAATCCTATTTTCTAGTTATGAATGTGAAATATTATTTCACATAAGATGTTATTGTTGGAAATGGAATTGTATATTATTTTTGGACAATTTATTTTGAGCCACTTGTGGTTAAAATAACAAATTAAAAATTTGTTATATGAAAACAAATGAACATTTGTTATATGGATTCGAAAGGTATATAATAAACATTTGTGCCCTGCGCTATGTTTACTACAAAAGAAATTTGTTCAAATATTTTTTGAAGTGTTTATGTGAAAGTGGAGTTGATATTTTTCAACCATACTAAAGTGATCGATGATGGAAAAAAAAACTGAAATTTTTGTTATGAATTCTGTTGGAATATCATATCAGTTTTTTGATGATATATGACTAAAATTTCGTGTATTTTGGCATGCATGTAGTATGTTGAGATTATAAATTTTGGGCTTTGAAATTTCTGAAAAAAGAGTTGTATATCTTTTATTATGATTTTTACAAATGGGATGCGCAATGCTGAATTTTTTGGACAACTTGTAGTAAAACAAGTTTATCTTCACTTGTACTTAATATTTTTGGGTGATTATAATTTTGGATAAAACTAGACTCATAAAGGATGAATTCTGAAAAATTTCATAAATTTTCAATAAGCGGTTTGGTCGTGGTAGAATTTCAAACTTGAAGTTTTTCCGTTTGAACAAGTATTTTGGATAACATTTTCTTAGAAAAAATGTATCATGTCGTGTTCCCAACAGATTCAAAATATTTTGAAGCCTTTATAAATTTCTTTTTCAAGAATTTATGAAGTACTTAAAAATTTGGACTCAAATTTATGGAAGATGAATTTCATAGAAATTGTATAATGATTTATACAATATTTGAGTTTGGAGTACAACCACTAGAATTTTAAATGAATAATTCTTTGTATTATTCATTTATACGAGTTGGAAAATGTATATAATAAAATTGAATTATGCTATGTTGGAATTAATTTGGTGTGCTTCATACGCATGTAGAAATAATTTAGTTGGGTAAAGTTATTTTAACCGTATGCTTTGATTTTGAATAGAGGTTTAAACTCTAATACGCAGTATTATTGTATACATTGTGAAAAATTGTATATTATAATTTTTTATGAAATAGATTGTATAATCTGTATGTGACTTTCAGACACTCAAAAATCTGAATTTATGACTAAAACAAATGAACATGTATTTTTTGATTCCGCTATACATGATGACATTAAGCATGTATTTATTTAAGAAATAAGATTAATTCTTATTTAATGTTGAAACTCATAAGTTTAGATGTTATTTTATGAATTGAAGATATAGCGGGGGTACATTATATGTTGCTTCTCAATGCTATACCTAGAGGATAGTGGGGGCACTCAATCGAGTACCTCTCAACTATATTTGAAGAACATTTAATAGAATCTGAAACTTTGGTTATTTTTTGAGTTGTGAGTTAAAAATAAAAGCTTGCTTATGTTATTGAAAAGGATTCGAAAAATCCTTAGAGATGTTATGTCATAAATGATTGATTGAATTCCTTGGAATAAACTAGAAATTAGTTTATAATTGACTTATCTTATAGCTTTAAGATAATAAGGTGTATACACACCATTTGAAGGAATATTGAGACAAGATATGGATACTAGTGGGGGCAATACACCCCTCTTTGAGAGGCAAGATATGGATACTAGTAGCAACAGAATGTTTCACAAAATGGGCCGAGGCAATACCACTCAGAGGGCAACGACTGGGGTGGTGAGCAACTTCATCAGGGAATACATCATTTGCCGTTTTGGGATCCCAAAAGTTATTCTCTCGGATAACGGGACCCCCTTCGTCAATTCGGAAGTAACAATACTCACGGACAAGTACTCCATTGTTCATCACACTTCAACGGTGGCATACCCAAAGGGAAATGGTCAGGCAGAAGCAACTAACAAAACCTTGGTTAATATTTTGGCCAAAATGAGGGAAGACTTTCCAGGGGCGTGGGATGACAAGATACCAGCTATCTTGTGGGCCTATCGAACAACCAAGCGAAAACCCACAGGATACACGCCATTCTCTCTTATTTATGGGGATGAGGCAATCCTTCCAGTAGAATTGGAAGTTCCCTCTGCTCGTTATGTCTTAAGAAGTAGCATGCTCCCTCATAGTAGATATGTACAGCTGGAGTCGTTGGATGAACACAGAGATAACTCGAGGCAACACTTTCAAATATATACGAAACAACTCTCCAGGGCATATGACAACTTGGTGAGACCAAGAAAGTTCATGGAGGGAGACCTCGTATTGAAAGCGACAGTGAAACACATCAGGGGACTTCCTCTACCAAAGTTCGCAGCCAACTGGGAGGGACCGTTCGTTGTTAAGGAAGCTCATGACTCAGGTTATTGCTTAATTTCGAAGTTAGAAGAAGACAAGCCATTTAAGATTAACAATAAGTGGCTGAAGGTTTATCATGTGTAAACAACCAAGTTTGAACTGATGTTATGACTAGCTATCGTTATAAATATACAAGTTTTGGGTGGCATTTTTTTTAGCATAATGGAAGAATTGCAGAAATACAAAACTCTATAGCACACAACAACAGTCACAACACGCGAAGGGATTGAAAAGTATATGTTCTTCATTCATAAACAATAGAGCATTAAAAAAAAAATTTGGGAGCTATTGCCCAAGAATTACATAGATAAAAGCAGTAAAGGATCTGTATACAAGAAGTAACTAGTCTAAAAGAAAAGATAAATCTGAGGAAGAGAAAAAATCTCCAGGAAGGCCCGAAGAAGCTGCTGTGAAAGACCGTTGGGCGTTAATAGAAACCTCCAGCCTCGTTTGCACTTGTGTACGTTCGATCAGGAGTCTCTCACGCTTCAGTTTGACCAGGCACAAAGCTTCTTCGGCATTCTTTACCTCTTGATCCACTGCTTTCAAAAGGGGTGCCAATGCGACCAACCTAGCTTCCTCAGCTTCCTGGTCCTCCTGGTGCTTTCGTAACACTTCCCTCTGGCCGATCAGTTGCTGGTTCTTCAAAGTCTTCAGATACGTTATAAGCCAGTCAAAACGGAAAACATCACGTCCCAACTCCTTCAGAAAACCCAGAAATTGGTTAAGAAGGGATCTGGTAACACTTGCAGTAGGGGTACTGGCAATTTCAACAACAACGATCGCCATGCCTTGCAGTCTGTGACTCATCACATGAATATTGGAGCGCAGGCAATCTGGTGTGAAGGTCTCAGGGTGGCGATTCACCAGTTGCTCGATCACCAAGCGGTGGTTGACAGGCATTTGAGGAGACTGTCGAAGCACCATTAGGCAGAACGCATGAGGAGCCAGGTCAGGAAGAGGCAGTTCGCACCCAAACTCGCTCTCGGCTGCAGCACCAGTCGTAGAACCTTGATCATCATGAATATAATTTTTCGAAACATCAGGTTCTCGGAAGGGCGAGCCTACAGGTGAGAGAACTGGGGGAGAATTTTCCCGAGCAACCTGAAAAGAAATAGCCCACATGACGAAATTATGAATAAAAACTTAACAAGTGTTTTCGTTGTTAAGTCACCGTTATAAGGTGGAGTTTATGAAAAAATCTTAACAAGTGTTTTCGTTGTTAAGTCACCGTTATAAGGTGGAGTTTATGGAAAAATCTTAACAAGTGTTTTCGTTGTTAAGTCACCGTTATAAGGTGGAGTTTATGAATAAAAAACTTAACAAGTGTTTTCGTTGTTAAGTCACCGTTATAAGGTGGAGTTTATGGAAAAAATCTTAAACAAGCGCTTTCGTTGTTAAGTCACCGTTATAAGGTGGAGTTTATGAAAAAAACTTAACAAGTGTTTTCATTTTTAAGTCACCGTTATAAGGTGGAGTTTATGAAAAAACTTAACAAGTGTTTTCGTTGTTAAGTCATCGTTAAAAGGTGAAGTTTAAGAACAATCTTATGAAAAATCATAAGATGGAGATTATGGAAAATCTTAACAAAAGATAGAAAGAAAAATATACCTCAGTCACAACGGGAGCATATGAGGCAACCACAGGGACAGGAACCGTTGGGGGAGAGATTATTACCCCAGAAGCCATAACGGGGTCCCTGGACGCAGAAGCCTCCACGCTTGGCAAAACTCGATCACCCGTATAGGGCACAAGGGCCAGCATACAGGGTTCATCATGGGAAGACACTGAGCCCTTAAACAAAGCCACATCAGGAGGGGGTGTAAACACACCAACCTGGGCCCTCACTGCAGGAGTTGGTGCAAGATCGGGAGAAAACTGTGCACAAAGCCAAGTGTTAGAAAAGAAGAATGGGTACAGAAAATATGAAGAATACTCCTACGTGTTACTTACCTCAGTTATGATACTAAAAAGAGGAATGGCAGTCAGAGGTCTCATCAACGTCGTTGGAAGAAGAACGCTTGCCAACAGCGAGGATATTTTAACCTGGGGTACACAAAAACATCTCAGAATTCAGCAGGCCAAATAAGAAAAGAATGGGACCAAGGACAACAACAAACAAATTAAAGAGGAAACCATACCTCGGGTCCACTCTCCTCAACAGGAACAATGGGAAGAGGAACCTCAGGTGAGGCCTGTAAATCATAAGGGACCAAGGGTGTTATCTCGGATTGTGCCACTTCGGGCAGGGTTACCACTTCAGGTGAGGAATCACTCGCATGATCAACGGCTTCACCTCCCACAATGACTTCCCTCGCACGTTGGCTGACTGCACGACGAGAATACGTAAGCCCTGTCATGGGGGAACGGGGAGGAGTCACATCGGTATGAGATGCACCAAAGCATCCCCCCACAAAAGGGCTCACGGGAGGACTGGAGGGGTATGGTCTTTCTATTTCAACTCCCTGCACCACAGTTGTAAAAAAAGGGGGGGAGGGATAAATATACACATAAGTAAAGACAGTCGTCCTTAAGCAAAAGGAGATAATAATTAAATCAGTCATACATACCTCCGATTCAGAAGGAGAACGAGAAGACAAGACCACGGGCGAAGAGGGAGGAGTAGCAGTAACTGAAGGGGCAGGGGTGGATTGCCCCTCAGGGGTCGGGTGTACCTCAGGAGTCCGTTTCTTCTGGGACTTGGTGCCCAGAGTCTTCTTCCTCGAGCCTGCTGCACCAGTACTGACCCCTTGAGGAACCCTGGAACTCTTCCTCCTTCTAGCCGTTGGCTCTGAAGGATCCACCACCACCATGGGGAAAGAAACAGAGGTAGGGACAACGACTGCATGCCATTGATACTCGGCATTTATTCGGTCTAGTTCTTCTTGGGCCTCCCTCCTCACACGCTCAGCCATCTCAGCAGGCATGGGAGGTGGAATGGAGGCTATGGGAAGAGCTGCCACGGGAGTTTGGGGCGTTTGGGACTTTGATTTTGATGACCCACCCTTGGCCGTTTTTGCCTTCTTGGCAGGTGGTAGAGAAGCCCCCTCGCGGGTAGTAGCTGCAGCAGAGGGGGCAGCCTTCCTTTGAACAGCAGGAGTCCTCGGTCTTGGCGTTGCAACTGGGACCATGGGGTAAAGTGGAGGAAGCTCGGTAGGAGGTGCTTTGTGGATTGAACTTGGGGGGAATTCTACCCCAAGTACAGAGTTGCCTTTTAGCCCCAACTCTAGGGCAGAAAATGAAGAAACGGGAGGATACACCGGCTCTCCCTCAACGAACTCAGCAATTTCAGCTAGTTGCTTCGGCCAATACTTGGTGGCAAACAAAGGGGTCACATCCCCCTGTCTAGTAATACTGGGAATGGTGACACGCCCAGCCATTGTTGAACATATCTCCCACGCAGCGGTCGAAGAAAATAGGGAGCATGCCTCGCCAAAGGTGACCTTGGGGTTTGACGATTGAAACACTGGACGTGGCGCCCCCTGGTCAAACCCAAAATGACGGCTGCATCGGTTGGGATTATAGTGCTCGCTCGTGTATCCCCACTCGGTGTAGGAGGGAAGATATCCAAGAGAAAGCAGAAGAACCACGGCAAGCGAGGGATCCTCAATGTCGGGAGAAGGGTCCTGTATCAATCTGGCATCGTGATGAAAAAATTCACAAGTGTGAAAAAAGGCCTCTTCCTGATAGGGCCTCATAACGAAATTCTCGAAACGGTCAATCACAGAAATCAACTCCTTTTGGATTTGTATCTTATGATAAAGGAAAGACCGAGGAGGCAAAATTGTTTCACCCGAAGGAGGACTGTTGGGCTTGGCCGCTACGGTAGGAAAGCGGAAGTAGAGAAAGCTGGTCAGAAGAACGTTGTTGGCAAAATTGGCCAAGTTATAACGAACAATAGAGCATTCCATGTCAAATAAAGTCCTATCCAACCAGGTGTACAGGGATCCCAAGGCAATTGCGGCCAGGGGAAGCTTTATGCCTCGAGCTAAGCGAAGGGACAGATTGATGAGGTCTCTTCGGGGCTGGTCGTTGGGCTTGGCCGTCAAAAGGAAACGGGACAGAATCACAAGAATGTAAGAGGGAAGCTCCAACGGCGTACCTTGACCAGGGGCAGTTGATGAAGAACTGCCTTCACTAGAACTCTTGAAGAAATAATTGATCAAGGGAGAAAAAGTAGCTTTGTTGGAAGAACCGATGCAGCTTCGGCATATGCGATCCAACTCCAAACGATCTGCAGTCTCTTGAGCATCAAGAGCCTCATCGGTGTACGGTTCATGGCCTGTTGCATCGAGGCCCAGGAGCTCACACACGTCCTCCAGAGTTATGGTAAACTCACCCCACGCAGCGATGAACGTATGAGTATCGACGTTCCATCGAGAGACCTGGATGGGAAGGGCAGCGTTATTTTTTGATAAAGTAAACTCACCAAACCATCTAGCCCGTTGCAGCCCAATCTTAGTAAGGACATCAGCATAGGAACTCTGCATGTGAGAGTTCCAGGCAGCAAAGTGCGCGGGGGCTCCCCCGGGTGCTTCGAAATCAATATGGGACCAGGGAAAGTCCCCTCG
This sequence comes from Sambucus nigra, assembly GCA_949130495.1. NCBI lineage: Eukaryota > Viridiplantae > Streptophyta > Magnoliopsida > Dipsacales > Adoxaceae > Sambucus > Sambucus nigra. Next base: position 116,220,145 of record OX422224.1, on the reverse strand, counting down.
CTCCAAGCGAAATCTGAGAGTTCCTTCTGGGGGCAGGAATCCCCACTTAGATAATTCTTCGTCCTCATCACCCAACAGTAGGGCGTCAAACATGGAAGAAAAACAGACAGCCTTACAGGCAACAGCAAAGCCATCACCCTCCCCAAAAATGGGGGAGCGACGGTAAAACCTCAGTTGTTCCTGGCGAGCAGCACCCAGGGCGGAGGCAGCAGCGGTGGTGGCAGACGGAACACTGGTGGCAGACACGGTGGGGTTGCTTGAAGACGCCATTGCAACTAATGAAGCCGTAACAGAGAAAGCTTAGAAAAAAAAGGATTGAGAGCGAGAATGGAGAAACATGATCACAAGTGGTGGTATAGAAGGTGAAGAATGAAGCTTTTGCAACAATGGAGTCTCTCTCTCTCTTTCCAAAGAAAAGAAACGCTAGTCTGAAGAAGATAATAACAGAGTAAGAAAAAACAAAGGAGAAGGTTCAAAGTATTTTGAATACGGCTGTTTGAAAATCTCGAGTTTTGGCGTTTAGATTTCCCCACGCCCGCACGTGCATGACCGCCTATAATCATTTCACATGAACACGTGGCACCTTGGGAAGTGCTTTGACAGTTGAGAGGACTGCGCCACCTCATTAATGAAGTGACGTATGGGGAACACTAATCGTTTCCTTCCTATACAAGCTTGAGTTTTGGCGCCAACAAAATTTCTTGTCAGACTTATCCCTTAAAGCCCCAACGAAGAAGATGCTCCAACGGTCCTGCATAAAGAAAAAACGCCTGAATATTTTCACACAAAGAAAGGTCCATCGGTTTGAGACATTTCGTGTAGACATTTCTCGTTCCAACAAATCTCTCCACGGGGGGGGGGGGGGGGGGGGGCAAATGTAGAGGGGGATTGAAGGTAATCCCGAGGTTAGGGATAATTCCCTAATTAGCAACAGTGTTTGAGGACTAACGCAATAAGAAGCAACTCAAGCGTGGCAGCTTGGTGAGGCAGCTTAGCGTGGCAACTCAGGCGTGGCAGCTTGGTGAGACAGCTTAGCGTGGCAGCTCGGTGGGGCAACTCAAGCGTGGCAGCTTGGTGAGGCAGCTTAGCGTGGCAACTCAGGCGTGGCAGCTTGGTGAGACAGCTTAGCATGGAAACTCAAGTGTGGCAGCTTGGTGAGACAGCTTAGCGTGGCAACTTGGTGAGACAGCTTAGCGTGGCAACTCAGGCGTGGCAGCTTGGTGAGACAGCTTAGCGTGGCAACTCAAGCGTGGCAGCTTGGTGAGGTAACTCAAGCGTGGAAACTTGGTGAGGCAACTCAAGCGTGGAAGCTTGGTGAGGCAACTCAAGCGTGGCAGCTTGGTGAGACAGCTTAGCGTGGCAACTCAAGCGCGGCAGCTTAGTGAGGCAGCTTAGCGTGGAAACTCAAGCGTGGCAACTCATACTTCAGCTTGTTGTGTTAGTCATATTGTATCTTTGGTTACATTTACTGTAATCTATAACGGTTGTAATAACGTAACGATAATAACAAAAGAGTTTGTATGAGGTCAAACGGTACTCGCGAGAGACCAGGCTTGGCAGGGCCTGGGAGAGCTTCCATGCTCTATCGAATGACCTCACCGTGGAAACTTCAGAGGGACCTGGTTTGTAGGTTTGAGAAGTAAGGCACCATTGGGGCTTGTACTGACCATACTAGATACACCTGGTAAAACACCGAAGGACCCTGGCCGTGGAACCTCAAGCGGAGCAGCTTGGAGTCCCATCGGGCGTTGAGTTATGAACCAAGTAGCCCTCTACTTAATGTCACATCTATTGTAGGTGATGTCACTAGCCAGTTAAACAATGTCAGACCCGCACTTGAGTAAACCATCGTGGTATTTGGGGCTGTCAAGCAGTTGGTGAGCCACCTCTGCGACAACAGCCCCCTGACACACAGTGGTTAGGCAAAAGGCATGTCTTGGCATTTAATGTTTATGACATGGAGACAACTAGTGCATCAGGCATTTAATGTTGTGACATAATTATGAGGGATGTCTTTTCATAGTTTTAATGGCTGAGTTGCCTCGGGGGTGGTGTGGAGGGGCTATTTAAGGACCCCAACCACCTTTGAGGAAAGAGAGAGACTTTTGAAGAGTTCAGAAGTTATTGCAAAACCAGAGAGTTTACTCACTCACCATGGTCATTTATTATAAAGCTTTTAATACTTGACAGAGATTCTTGAGGGTGTTTGGTGTGTTTCTACCTGCCTATCAAGGTGTATCTAGGATGCTTACTTCTCTCTCCCTCTAGCTAAGCCACTTCTAAAGTTCATTATTATTCCCTGAGTTATACACGAGAGACTTTGTGAGCCTAGGCTGAGTCTATCTTCATTGGGTCCATGTTTATATGTTCTGTCATTAATCCAAGCTTTGGCTAACTAACTTGTCATTACCATACTCAATAGGGGTTACGCCTCCATATATAATCTAAAGTACCCTCCTACACATGTTAAATTATTCTCATGAAAATGAAGAAGCTTCATTTAATTTGAATGCCATTGATATTATATATGATGTTGAGTTAAAAACTAAATACATATAATAGTGTTTTTCGAATGGTGACCTATGTAAGGCAACTTACATGGATCAACTTGAAGTTGCAAAATTAATATGAAAGGCACCAATAAATGGCATGATATTTTGATAAATCATCAAATGAGAATGAATTGAGAATATTATGAATTGTGTTTATCACTAAGCATGTTGGAAATATGAGTTCACTCTTATTTATTATGCAAGAATGATTAGCTAATATTTGGTTATAATATTTTGTTGCCTAGAAAACCAAATTCATGCTAAGTCAAAGTGTTGGCATAAAGAGTTTCAATCAAACAAGAATAGTACTTGTTAATATTACAAGGCTATATGGATCAATTAATTGATCGAGTATATTCAAATACAAGAATATCTATTTATTAGTGTTGATGTAAAAAATTAGACCGCTCTAATTATTCAATCACAGATAAATAAAATGAGACAAAGATTTTTAAAGTGGTTCAGCCTTATAAGAATGGCCTACGTCCACTGTTATGTTATTGCTGAGTGTTTGGGAATTCTCGATTACAAGTTCTCTCAAGAAATTCCGGTCCCCTTGAATGAGGGTGATACAAGGTATTTATAGCCTTTAGGCCGTACATGAAAGGGTTGATACATTAAATGATATACATATGAAAGGGTAATACATTTAATGCAGCGTGTGCGTCAAGATCCAAACATTCAATGAATAGTTGAATTGTTGATATTCTGGCAATTAATGCTACGTCCGAGATGCAGTTAGGACCGCCTTAGTTGCACGTTGATCAGGAGTTCCTCGGAGCGCTAATGTACCTCGGAGTGCTGTAGTTCCTCGGTATATCCTCGTTGCTTCGGGGAGAACATAGTTGGTCGGGGAAATGAAGTTCCTCGTTGTTATTGTGCCACGTAGATTGACAAGTGTCTTCGTATGATTCGTCCACATCAGCATATTAATTTTGGTATCAACAGAAGCCCCCAATGTTTTATATTTCGAACTTTGAGGAGTATGAAACATTCTTTCTCGGTATTTGGCCATATTGAATGATCTTCCTGGGTTTTAGGAGCATCGTATTTGAATTTATTTCCAAATTCGAAGAGTCCGCCTTTTTTCGAACTTTTAAGAGCGCTTCGATCTTAGTGCCCTTTTTGTCCTTTTAGCCGCCGGAAGTTCAATAGTTTCTTTTTTGTAATCATTTCCTTCGCCGCTTCCCAAGGCAAAGTATTTAAACTTCTTAGGTAACCATATCGTCTTCTTCTTTTCCCAAGTTCTTGCATTCAAGCTTTTTATTCTCTCCTTCTCTCTTGTGCGTTCATCCTTGTTTTCGTTCGTTGTCAACATACCTCCTTTCTTCCTGTAAGATCTTCTTCCTTTCTTCTCTTTTATTCAGTATGGTTTATATTGTGGAGTCTGTTGAGAAATTTCGTTCTGATTTTTCCATTCCTTCCTGGGTAACTCTAGAGGTTCTTTCTGAGCCTTTAGATTATTTTCGATTGGCTGAGGGACATTGGTTCCCCAGTCTATTTGTTGCTGAATGTGGATTTTCTTTTCCACCAAACCCATTGTGTCTTGAGTTTTGTCAGTATTTCGATCTTGTCCCTGCAAAAATAGCCCCCAATTCATGGAGAATAATTAATGGGGTGTACAAATTAAATCTAACTCATGGGACTCGTATAGGGATCCCTGAAATTATGTACTGCTATGAGTGGGCTACTCTAGATAATATTTATTACTTAAAAACTAGGTTTGTGAATAGAGCTCTTGTAGTTAACCTCCCTGATTCAAATAGAGATTATTTTGAACATGGGTTGGTTATTAAAAATTGGCAATATGCCCCTTTAGTTGGAGATGAAGTATACAACGGTCCCAGATGCCCCCCATATGGCAATGGAATAGGTTTATTTTTCATTTTATTTTACTTATGAAATTATGCTTTTATCATGTTTGACAAAATGTATGACTGATATCTCATTATGTATTTATTTGCAGTTGATAGCAAAAGAAAAACTCCAAAGGAATCAGAAGTTAATATTAAGCATCTGAAACTTATCTGGGGTTTGCATAAGAACGTTGCAGACGAGCACATCAGGTCTGCATCATATTTGCTACAATATAAGAGTTATACAACCTCTTATACTGCTCGCCCTGTTGAGCCAGCTTCAACTCGAGAGGACTCTACTTCAGATTCTCATCTTCCTTTAAGTCAGAGAATGGGCAAAAAAAGAGCTCCTCCTTCTCTATTTGATGACACTACTTCTGCTGCTGGGGCCAAAAAGAGCAAAACTGATGTCCCAGAGGGGACTAAGAAGGTGGATGCTGCACCTTCCAAAGCTACCGAGAAGCCCCCAGTGGCTCCGAGCAAGAAAGTTGCTCCTGTGGAAGTGATTACTATCTCTCCGACCAAGAGTTCTTCCTTGGTTGAAGCTGCTGAAATGCCTTCGAGGAGATTGAGGAAATCATCCTCAATCAATCTGGCTGAAACTGCCTCCTCTTTACCTGTTGGTGGTCCAACCATCATTCCTCCGAGCTCTGCAATGAGCTCGGTAAAAACTTGGATCATACCCGAGGTCCAAGGAATTGATGAAAAAATTTCTAGGGATATGCTGACATCCCTAGCTACTCGTCATCTTGCTTCAGTAAATTTATCATACTCTGGGTTTTCTTTCTTTCTCTGAATTCTTGCATTTTTGTATTGACTTTACTGTTTTCTCATCTTTCAGCTGGTGAATTGTTTCAATAACATCGTGAAGAAAGATGAAGCTATTAAAGCTTCCAGCTCCTCGTCAGATGTTGATGATGCTCTGCTGGGTTTGACCCAATCCTTGAAGGAATCTCGTCAACAGTACATTGAGGAAAAAACTGTTTGGGAGAAAAAATTATCAACAGTTGAGGCCGAGAAGGTGAAGATGGCTGAGATCTCTAAAAGTTTGGAGAATAAAGTGAAAAATTTAGAGGTGGAGCATAAGAAATATGACGACAAGCTTAAGAATTTTGGAGAGCTTGAGGATAAACTGAAGAAGGCAGAGGAAGAATTGTCCGCCCTGCGAGATATTAAAAGTAAAAAAGAAGAATTGGACGTGAAGCTCTCCTCGGAGAAACTGAGAAGAAAGGTCGCAGTCAAAAAATCCTTCAGCGCTGACTGGGATAAAGGATGGGATAAGGGAATCGCTGCGATGACATCCCAAGTTCAATATGGGAAGTTGAAATATTTCCACGATGGCTGGGTAGCTGCTCTGCAAGAATTGAAGATCAAGGATGACTCTGAGCTATTCCAACTATACCTCCCTGGTTTTCCTCCACCAATTGTGGAAGAAGAAGAAGATGAACCTGTCTCTGATGAATCTTCTATGGCCATAGGTGATCAAATCCCTGCATCTCTATCCTCTGCCAACGAGGATATTTCTTCCATGCCTCCTCCTCCTGAAAAAATTTCAACTCCTGCAGACCAAGTCGCCGTTACCACCGAGCAACCGAGCTCCTCATCCCAGCCTCCCGAGAAAGTCTTGGGAGACAAGGAAAAGGTGTGAAGTTGTTCGGTATCATTTCTATCTTTCATTATTTGTAATCAAACAATGTAATCTTTTGATGATCTAATAAAATACATCTTTGTTCCTCTTCATTGTTGATACTCTGTCTGCTTTTATTTATTAACTCCTGCCTTCTCTTCTTTATTAGTTTTTGGCCAGAATGGAATTGATATCTGCCCCTGATACCGAGTTGATGCAACAATGCAATGGATATTATAAAGTTGGTCATACAGACCTGAGTGTATCCGAGATTGTCGACATCCTTGGCCACGATGCCTCAGAGCAAGCAGTTGAGGCTTACCGGTACTTGAAGGATCTACTTGATAGATCTGTGGCCAATAATGTGGCATACTACGAATTGATCGAGGAACTTCATTGTACCTTAGAAGATCTTCAGAATCAACATAATGAATCAACTGCTTTGCTGCACAAGGAGTATGAAAATAGATATCAACAGCTTTCTTCTGAAACAGGCCATAAAAAGATCTTCGCTGGATAAGATGTTAGGGAAAGAGCTCTAAAAGGTGAGGTTGAGGCCTGCAGGCAGATTGCTGAGTTGCTGGAACAAGAGAACAATAATTTGCAGAAAAAGTTGGCTCAGTATGAATCTGCAGCATCATCTTCCACTGCTTTAGTACCAGTTACTGATGAAGGTTTCTCGTTCTTAGAGGTTGAAAATGCCAAATTAAGGCAAGAACTGGACAACTTAAGAAGATCTGGCGTTTCTGCTACTGCTCGGGGATGAGGAAGAGGTTCTCGTGGGCGAGGAAGAGCTATTCAAAGTGTTGTCGAGGAGCAAAGTTCTCCAGTCGCTTCTCGGAGTCGATCAAGAGTTTTCAGCCGTAATGTTGAAGAGGCTCGCACTCAGTCTACTTTGGAAACTCAAGCGTTCCAATTGAATGCGAAAGATCGTGCTCTATCTGAGTTGTCCAAGAAAAACCTATCTTTGGAAGATCAACTTACTGCAACAAAATCTGCTTTACATTCCAAATATCTTTTTGCCAAAAACCTTCATGAACAATTGGATAGATTAACCTTCCAATTCCATAAACAGCCTCGTGAGTTTTGGATGGGAGGTTATAATGAGGCTCTCTGTCATTTGGATGCTCGTCTTGAAAGTGCCAATAACGAAGGTTATAAACAAGGATGGCTGAACGCCCTTGGTGTGTTAAAGCTAGAGCAAGGCCATTTCTTATGGGATTATCATGCTTCTGGGCTACTAGACTTGCCTGTACCACCTTACAAATTGGACATGGAATGGATCCCAGCTCGTTCCATTCCTCGGAGCTTAATTTCAAAATACCTTGGTGACTACAGTCTTCATTCCCAAATCGAAGAGCATCTAATGGAGACACCTTCAATAATGAATGTCAGAATGCTGAAGGACTTGAACTTTATTAATTCTCCCCTTTTCCTGGAAGATCCTCCTGCTGGCGAAGAACCTGTTTCTAAAGCAAAGGGCAAGAAACCAATAGAATAGGAATATCAATGTAATAGTTAGTACATTCATGTAACCTGTAATTTATTTAAATGAAAGATTTTTATTTTCGTTTTGCAAATTTTGCTATTGTCTTGTGTTTATCAAACACCGTTATATTTGCGCATATGTATCTGTTAAAAAGATAACAATAAAAAGTTACAAGTATCAAGGTTGTTCCAAGTAATGAGTATAAAATGTTCAAAATGTTTCCAACCAACCAGGGTGGTTAAATAATGTTTGTCGACCAACTACAGTTGATGGGTTTTTATCCCCGACCAGCCATACTTGGTTCAATTTGGAATGTTTTCATAAAATGTGTCCGACCAACCAAGGTCAATAATTTATCCTCGTCGACCAACTACAGTTAGTGGGTTTTTATCCCCGACCAACCATACTTGGTTCATTTTGGAATGTTTTGTTCTCTGAAGAACTTTTGTAATAATATTACCTCCCGACCAACCGAGATTGGCGTTATAAGAATGTTGTTCTTGCCCTTTTATCAACCGGAGTTGATCGTGGGTCTGAACTATCGTGTTCTTTCTAACTATCTTGTACACTAGTTATTTTACCAACCGAAGTTGATCACGCCAGTGTACGCCTCCTAACCAAAGGAGTATATCAGTTGTTCTCGCCCTTTTACCAACCGGAGTTGATCGTGGGTCTGAACTATCGTGTTCTTTCGAACTATCTTGTACACTAGTTATTTTACCAACCGAAGTTGATCACGCCAGTGTACGCCTCCTAACCAAAGGAGTATATCTTTTGTTCTCGCCCTTTTACCAACCGGAGTTGATCGTGGGTCTGAACTATCGTGTTCTTTCGAACTATCTTGTACACTAGTTATTTTACCAACCGAAGTTGATCACGCCAGTATACGCCTCCTAACCAAAGGAGTATATCTTTTGTTCTCGCCCTTTTACCAACCGGAGTTGATCGTGGGTCTGAACTATCGTCTTCTTCTTGCTATCAAGCAGCGTAGTGTACAACACTAGTATTCCCCGAAAAACTTTCAAACAAAGGAGAGAAAATTTGTGAAAAAACATCATCGTTTTATTCATATTGATAGACCCGTTGTACATTTTACATCATTGATAATACTTGCGAAGGTGTTCAGCGTTCCAAGCATTCTTGAATTCTTCTCCTTCTAAAGTTGCTATTCGGTAAGTTCCTGGTCGAACAACTTTCGTAACTCGGTAAGGTCCATGCCAATTTGCTTCCAATTTATTGTGTTTCTTAATGACCTTCTTTAGCACATAATCTCCTTCTTTTAAATCGCATTTCTTCACCCTTTTGTTGTAAAACAGAGCTGTTCGTTGTTGATAAGCAGCATTCCTAATGGCTGCCTCTTCTCTGACTTCTTCGAGCATATCCAAATCCAATCTTCTCATCAAGTCACTGATCGGAGAATTGAAATTCAGCACTCTGTGTGTTGGTAGGCCCAACTCTGCAGGTATCACAACCTCACTTCCAAATGCCAGCATATATGGTGATTCTCCAGTCGCTGCTCGGGGAGTTGTTCGGTAAGCCCACAATACTGATTGTAGCTCATTAATCCAGTTAGATTTAGCTTCACTTAGTCTTTTCTTCAAACCATTTAGCAGCGTTCTGTTCGTCACCTCAGTCTGCCCATTGCTTTGAGGATGACCTGGTGCTGAATGGGTCTTCAGGATGTTTGATTGTTGACAATAAGCAGCAAACTCCTCGTTGTCAAATTGTGTTCCATGATCTATGATGAAGGCATGAGGGAGACCATATCGACAGATGATATTCTTCCAAACAAACTGGTATACCTTCTCGTACGTCATATCGATAAGCGGCTCAGCTTCTACCCACTTAGTAAAATAGTCCACTGCAACGACGAGGTACTTGAATCTTTCTCGGGTGGTCGACAGTGGTCCAACCAAATCAATTCCCCACATGGCAAATGGCCAAGGGGAAGTTATTGGTGTCAGCAATGATTGTGGAGTTCGTCGGATGGAGGAAAAACGTTGACACTTGTCACATTTCTTAGCATAGGCTATACAATCAGCCCTCATCGTCGGCCAGTAGTATCCTTGAGTCATTACCCTTTGCAAAAGTGTTCGACCTGCTACATGAGCTCCACAAGACCCTTCATGGATCTCTTCAATCAATTCTTTCACTTCGGAGGGATGTACACATCTCTACAAACCTGCCATAATTCCTCATCTATATAAAATACCATTAGTTAATACATACCGAGCAACTTTATACTTCAATTTCTTGGCAGCAAGCTTATCCTCTGGAAATTCTCCCTCTTCAATATATACCCTGATGGGATCCATCCAAGATGGTCCTAAATCAAGGGTAATAAAATTCATCGTCAATGCTTCATCTATGCTCCGACTTTCCAGTACTTCAATTGGTATTGTTCTTCGCAGCTCGGTGCGAGTAGCTGATGCTAGTCGGGCCAGTGCGTCTGCTTGTGCATTTTTTATTCTGGGTATTCTGATCAATTGAATCGCATCAAATTCTGCCAATAACTCCATTACCTTGGCATGATATTTGACCATTAATTCTCCTTTAACTGCATATGTTCCCATCATCTGATTCACAATCAATTGAGAATCACTGAATACCATCACTTGTTGCGCTTTCATAGTCTTTGATAAATTAAGACCTGCTATCATGGCCTCATACTCAGCCTCATTATTGGAAGCTTTGAATTGGAATCGCAAAGCATATTCCATGTCAATCTCGTCTGGGGTGTTCAAAACAATTCCTGCCCCATAACCTGTTGTACAAGATGAGCCATCTACATATAATCTCCATACGGGCAACTCGTCTTCAAATTTCTCATCTGATAGAGTTCCTCGGTGAAATATTTGTTTCTTCTTTTCATCCTCCCCTGACACTTTTCGCTCCTCGTTGACCATCTCGTCTCGTTCTTCATCCAACCGAAGCTCATCCGAGTTTGAAATTGATGATCCTTCCACATCCACAAGCCCTTTTACCAACCGGAGTTGGTCTGGACTTATGTCTGTTGATCCTGTAACATCCACAGGTTGGTCAGCGAGCAGCTTTTGTTTCTCAGGGGTATCAGGATATGTAAACTCTGCTATAAAATCTGCTACCGCTTGCCCTTTCAATGATGATCTGGTCTCATACACAGTATCATATTCACCGAGTTCTACTGCCCAGTACATCAATCTTCCTGACTTTTCTGGTTTATGAAGGGCTTGTCTTAATGGCATATCGGTATAAACGACGATGGTATGGGCCTGGAAATATGGCCTCATTCTTCTATTTGCTTCAATTAATGCTAATGCCAATTTTTCCAGTTTTGGGTACCTGATTTCTGCACCTCGGAAAGCCTTACTTGTGTAATAGATTGGCTTTTGGACTCCATTTTCCAATCTGATCAATGCTGAACTGACTGCATTTTCTGATACTGCCAGGTACAAATACAACTTCTCTCCTGTTATTGGCCTGGACAACAATGGAGGTGCTCCCAAATACTTTTTCAAGTCTTGAAAGGCCTTCTCACATTCATCAGTCCACTCAAAAGTTTTTCGAAGTGTTTTGAAGAATGGGAGGCATTTATCAGTTGCTCGGGATACAAATCTGTTGAGCGCTGCAACTCGTCCTGTAAGACTTTGCACTTCTTTCTTTGTTGTTGGAGATTGCAACCCTAAAAGAGCTTTAATCTTATCTGGATTTGCTTCAATGCCTCGCTGGTTGACAATATATCCAAGAAACATTCCTTCTCATACTCCAAATGTGCACTTCGTCGGGTTGAGCTTCATCTGGTATTTATCCAGCTGATCGAATGTCTGAGCTAAGTCAACTAGATGATCTGCAGCTTTCTTGCTTTTTGTCAGCATATCATCGACATAGACTTCCATGTTGCAACTGATTTGTTCGGTGAAAACCTTGTTCATCAGCCGCTGGTATGTCGCTCCTGCATTTTTCAAACCAAAAGGCATAACATTATAGCAATAAGTTCCCCTAGGGGTAATAAAAGAAGTACTTTCCCTGTCTTCTGGTTTCATTTTGATCTGGTTGTAACCAGAGTAAGCATCCATGAAGCTAAGCAGCTCGTGCCCCGAGGTAGCATCTACTAGTTGGTCAATTCTGGGCAATGGAAAATGATCCTTTGGGCAGGCCTTGTTAAGATCAGTGAAATCAACACACATTCTCCATTTATTATTTTTCTTCTTCACCATTACCACATTTGCCAACCAGTCCTGGTACTTCACATCTTCAATGAATTGAGCTTTCTGGAGCTTGTCGACCTCCTCTTGAATAGCTTGATTCTTCTCGGGGCTAAATACCCTTCTTCTTTGCTTTACAGGTTTGATCTCCTTATTCACATTGAGTTCGTGACATAAGAAGTTTGGATCTATTCCTGGCATATCTTCATGACTCCAAGCAAAAGTTTTCTTCCTGTTTCTCAAGAAAATTATCAACTCCTGTTTTATTGAAGCATCCAACGTTGAACCTATCTGGGTTACTCGTTCAGGGTGCTCGTCGTCGAGAATAACATTTTCTGTAGATTCCACCACTTGTCCCTTTACTAGTTGGGATTCATCTCTGGGATCGAGAGTTTCAATCTCTGTATCTTCTTCCACTTGGTAGGTAGTAGTCTTTTTCCTTGATTCCTCAAGCTCCTCTTGCTCGGCAGACGAATAATAGCATTTCCGAGCTACTTTTTGATCACCTTTCACAACTCCTACTCCAAAGTTTGTTGGGAATTTTAAGCATTGATGCACTGCAGATGGAACTGCTTTGAACTTCTTCAAACCAACTCTTCCCATGATGATGTTGTAGGCTGACTGCACATTCTTATCCATCACGAAGAAGCGTATTCTTTCTGTTCGACAAGCAGGCCAAGTTCCAATGAGTATATCCAACTTGATCGTCCCAAGTGGAAAAACTTTCTCGCCAGCAAAACCCAGAAGGGGTCTATGATACGGTTCCAACTGAGATAATTTCAGATTCAAGCTGTCAAAGCATGAATAGTACATGATGTCTGCTGAACTTCCATTGTCTACTAACACCCTTGAAATTACTACTTCCTTCATCCTGATTTTGATCACCAGAGGATCATCGTGAGCATAAAGAACACCTGCCAAATCGTTTTTTGAAAAGCCAATAACCAGCTTCTCTTTGTTTACCTTCCTCGGACGATCGTCCTCGGCCAGGTTTATTCGCTGAATATATGAACAAGCTTGAGCCTCTCCGAGGTAAGTCTTTCTTTCTGCAGTAAGGTCTCCTCCTCCTGCATCTCCTCCTGTAATGACATTACAATCAAATGACCCAAAACGTATAGAAAATACCTCTCGTTCTGGTTGTCTTGGTTTCTTGGGGAGATCGGGGTCATCTTCTGGATCATCTTCATGGTCTCTCTTCTTCTTCTCCTCTGCCCGACGAGGAGATCTAGATCGTTCTCTAGCTCAGTGGTTATCCTTTCTTTCACCTCCCCGATCAACATATTTTGCTAGCTTCCCTCTTCGGATGAGTGTTTCAATTTCGTTCTGAAGAGCTATGTAATTTTTGGTCATGTGACCATGATCTTTATGAAATTCGCAATACTTATCCCTACTCCTTGAATCAGGGTCTGACTTCAGTTTCTTTGGCCACTTTACCTCCTCATTGTTCTTGATTTCCTCCAAGACATGATTAATACCCATTTTCAAAGGAGTATAATTATCATACTTCTTCATGACTTCCCATTTATTCTTGGAATGTTTATCTCCACCATTGTTTTTATGCTCTTTCTTCTTAGATTTGTCGTCTTCCACCTTGGTTTCTTTATCCATATTCTTCTTTGCAGCCATAGCCTCCTCGGCATTCATGATTTTGGCCGCTTTTGTCATCAATTCTGACATAGTTCTAGGTGGATCTTTCGCCAGGGTGTAATACAATTTGTTAGGCAATAACCCACTCATCAAGGCGGTGATTGCTGTCTTCTCTTCGTAATCTATGACTTCTAGCTTCTCGTTATTGAAACGAGTTATATAATCTCTAGTACTCTCACCAGATTTCTGTCTAACACTTAACAAGTGTGCTACTCGTTTTATTGGCTTTGCTCCAAAACAGAAATTGCCAATAAACAACTCGGCTAATTGAAAGAAAGTTGAAATCTTACCCCGAGGAAGATTGTTGTACCATATCTGGGCAGATCCAGTAAGAGTTCCTGAGAAGGCCCTGCATCTCATCTCGTCGGGAACAACATAGATGTCAGCAGCAACTTGATACTGTTCTATGTGAAGAACAGGATCTGTCTTTCCATCATATTTGGGAGTTACCACGGGTGCTTTAAATTTCGATGGTGTAGGAAAATCCACAATAGCTTGTACAAAAGGTGTTCCTCGAACAAAAGTTCGTTGTAGGGGGTTCTTTGCTTTACCCATTTCTCCCAATTTATCCTCTAACCGTTGGAGAGATCCTTTCCACGCTTTATTTCCTTCCTCGGGCCTATTGGTTCGAGCAATCGATCGTTCTGAGGTAGCTTCTTGAGATCTATCTTGACGAGCGACTGGTCGTGACTGTGCTGATCCTTCTCTTAGATCTGATGGTTGTCGAAAACTCCTTGATATGGTCTTAGGTGGACTCCTATTCCTCCTAGGGCCTAATCGACTGAAAGGGGACGCCCTACTCAGTCTTTCTAAAGCACTGGGTCTTTCTGGAGAGAAGGTGATATGTTGATCAGTATCTGTCGCCCTCATTGACGAAGTTCGTCCAGGTTGATAAGAGAAATCATCAGACTCCTCATTGCGACGTGACTCAGTACGCCTGGATCGTGAAGAAAGTAAATAAGTTTGCCACTGACCACGTTGCTGTCCTGAACGTGCAGGTGCACCACCATGAAGGGTTTGTAAGAGTTGCCTCATTGTGTCTTGCATGGCAGTTTGTCCTTGAGCCAGATTCGTCATAATTTCGGCCAGATCTGGAGGTGCAGAGGGATTTGGAGGATTTCCAGCATTTCCAGCGTTTCGATTGCTAGATTCTGGATTATCCGCCATTGATGATGAATGATTTTTGGTGAAAAACGATAATAACAATCGTTCCCACAGACGGCGCCAATCTGTTGATGTAAAAAATTAGATCGCTCTAATTATTCAATCACAGATAAATAAAATGAGACAAAGATTTTTAAAGTGGTTCAGCCTTATAAGAATGGCCTACGTCCACTGTTATGTTATTGCTGAGTGTTTGGGAATTCTCGATTACAAGTTCTCTCAAGAAATTCCGGTCCCCTTGAATGAGGGTGATACAAGGTATTTATAGCCTTTAGGCCGCACATGAAAGGGTTGATACATTAAATGATATACATATGAAAGGGTAATACATTTAATGCAGCGTGTGCGTCAAGATCCAAACATTCAATGAATAGTTGAATTGTTGATATTCTGGCAATTAATGCTACGTCCGAGATGCAGTTCGGACCGCCTTAGTTGCACGTTGATCAGGAGTTCCTCGGAGCGCTAATGTACCTCGGAGTGCTGTAGTTCCTCGGTATATCCTTGTTGCTTTGGGGAGAACATAGTTGGTCGGGGAAATGAGGTTCCTCGTTGTTATTGTGCCACGTAGATTGACAAGTGTCTTCGTATGATTCGTCCACATCAGCATATTAATTTTGGTATCAACAATTAGATATATGCTTATTATGAACCATCTTGTACTCCATATGATCCAAATATAAGAACACTATATATAGTGATAAGAAAAGATGAATATGCGAACATCTTAAGTAGTCTCAATTGAGCTACTAAATGCAGTTGATTTGGAATATTTTTTTTTGTGGGATGTGACACCCCGCCTAATTAAATACCGGACGATCACTCCTTTATTAAATTAAAATCAAGGTGAACCGTTGGATCATTCTTAGCATCACTGTCGTGAAAATAATTTTTCCAATTAAAACACCATAAATAATAAAGCTAAGTGTCAAAACCATGTTTAGACATTAGTTCCAAATTTTATTTATAAAAACCAATATTTAAAACTTTACATAATTCATAATCAAAGAAATCGCACAACAATTATACTGGAACAAACAATCCAATAATTAAACATCCAACAACTAGATTCCAACATTTAAAACTTAAAGTAAAACATCCAGACAGTAATAAATCCCAAAGTGACAATACTAGAAATAAATGAATAATAATGTCCAATAAAACCACTGGATAATGGAAACGGGCGACACATGCCCAACTGAATAAATATGCTAGGAGTGGAATCAAATAAATGAAGTCGTCTAAGCAAGAGGCCTGCAACTCCCACCTAATCTGTAGCGCGTTCCTTCCAAAGGATCCTATGCAAGACGCCCCTGTGGCTGGGCACCTGTAATATATACATATATATACAAGAGAGAAAAGAAAATGGAAACGGGTCAGAGCCCGATTATAAAAATGATTTAAAATTTGTTTAGCAAGTGTTTAAAATGTTTACTGGCCAATGCAACAACATATTAGTGCGGCACTCCCTTGAGAAATTCTCACCTCTCTTCTAATGTGCACACCTATCGCACTAACCTTCCCAACGGTTTAACTTATCTTATCTTAGTTTGCTCGTACGATTTAAACTGGCGTTTCAACTGTTTAAGGAGTAAATTCCATTTAATAACAAAACCCTCAATTTAACTTTATTCGCTAATGTAGTTTTCCAGTATCATATTATATTTTCAAAACAAGTATTTCCACATTGAAATCATTATTCATTTCTTACTTACCATAAGCACAGTAGGAAGTTCCAAATTTCAGATTTAAATATATATATATTAAGTACTCGTATAATATATATATTCTAACAGCACCCCACATAAAATTATGGTGCGGCATACTCTGCTATCCAATCCCCGTCTCACTCGTACTAAGGGAAATACAAGTTCGGAATCACTCTCGAACTGTATTAACACATACACAAGCAATATTGAGGCGAAGCATAGATTCCAAGTCTCTAAGAGGATAGCACATGCCCCCACGTCTCTTAGGACCGTCTGAACTATCGATTCGATAGCCCGTACCACGGATTTCTATCTTCTAGGGTACGAGTCAATATCTCCCATAAAGGTCCCATCGAGATAAGACTGTCCCAGCGTGGTAACCTCAGGGATAGCAAGTAGCGCGGACACGATTTTCACACATAGATAGTATATGCATAAACACAGTCATATAACTATACTACTATTACCATATCAAATTAGGTACATCTCATAATCCATAATTACGACATTTGTCCTTATTTCTCATTATTTAGTTATCACGTATAACCGTTCATTTCTTACTTTAATTTGAGGGATCATTCCAACTTATTACGTAACACTCATGGACTCTATCCTCCCAAGTGTAGAATTCAGTAGGTACTCATCTATTATTCCATTGTAACTATCTTACGCGTCTCTTCCTTTAATACATAATCCCATCGTCCTGTATATGTAAACATCCCAAAAATGCAAATCTCGTCGTACATTAAAGGTCTCATAATTATTAATAAGTCCTACTGGTCTTCTTTATCTCCCAAACTATTTTAATAAGGGTGTCTAAGGAATATTACTCATTTAAATTTAATTCAACTATTTAAAAATGGGAAAATATGAGTCTGCCAGAAGGGGTCGATCGATCGACACTCCTGGTTCGATCGATCGATCGATCAAACAGGTATGACAAATTCTGCAGATTAACAGTTACGGGTTTCACAATCCAACCTCAATCAAATCCAGATTTTTCACACCCAAACTCCCTAAAATTCGTACTATAATTAGTATACACCCATATTATTCATCTTCTACGTAAAGCATGCAATTTTTCATCAATAACCATGGATTAATAGGCCAAAACTTCATAAAAATCTCAAGAACCCTAGAATTTATTTAACATGGTTCTAATCAGTATTTTTCCAGAAATTTCTACTCCTAATTCATCATAAATTTATGGTTAAGCCTCTACATATGAAGGGCTTTCCAGATTTTCATTCAAATAAATTCTACATGCGATTTTCCTATCTCCAACATGGATTTTCTTCTACCAAACTCATCCTAATCACCCTAGATTAACATGAACGATGCATTAACGAAAATAAGCAAGATAAATACTTGCTTGGGATTTTCAGCGTTCTGATTACGAACGAATTTGGTGTTGTTGCGTTCCCCGTCGCGCGATCTACGCGTTGGTGGTGGCGGCGGTGCAACCGGATGGATTTTTGGACTTGGTTTGTTTGGAAAGCTTTCTCCTTCCCTCTCTTATGGCCGTTCTAATGTTTTGAGTCTGCTAACCCTAAAGGGCTATTCCAAATGGCTGATATAGCTTAATAATTTTAGTGGGTTTAATTACCCAAAAATGCAAAATGTCCAAAATGCCCTCCCGGGGTGCTAAATAGGCCTAAAAACGTCCCGAGACCCAAACTAAACCCCCGTGTACACTTTTCTGATTATCTCGATCCTTCCGGACACTTTGGCGCACTCAAAACGACCATACGAGCAACTTATAATTTATTCACTTTTATTAATCAATATTTAGTCCCGACGCGACACGGGCGTGTCTCGACTCAGATTTTCAAATTTGTCATTTTATTCACTCTTGACATTTAATAGAACCAATATTATATATTACTCTACTCATTAGTAATATTCAACAAGTTTCCCATAATTACTAACTCACATCACGTTAATAATTATAAAGTAATTAATTTCCGGATTTATATTAAATTAATAACTCACATTAAATTTAATAAATCCCCAAATTTATAAAGCATAAAAATACGAGGTATTACATGAGAGTACTATGAAGGTTTATAATTAAAAAGTTCATTCTTATGCTATTGAGAAATGTTATGTGTTTTGATAAAAATCATGAACCTAGAATTGGTTCTGAATCAATAATAAATATGTGTTTAACACATAATATGTTGCTATTTTTTGGAACTCCCAGAAATATTAATTATTGGCATAATTAATGATGGAGTATATGGTGATACCATTAGCTATGGCTAGTGAGTAAATGAAAGGTTAGAAAAAAAAACCTATTATAAGATACCATTTATGGTAGAGATTGACACAGTCATTTTATCCATAACAATAGAACCATGGCTATTGTAAAATTTTAGAACCGTTATCATAACGAAAAGAACGACAAATATGTCGTAAGCACAACATAGTTTGAGAATTTAAAAACTAATGAGTTGTGAGTGTGGATTATGATCGGACTGATGAGAATATAACCTAACTTATCCTTTGACGAAAGGACTAGTGCGGGAGAAGGTGTTTAACACCTAGAAAGGGATCGGACTAAAGCCCATTGATATTGAATCATTTGTGGTGGTAACCCAACCTATAGACTGGAGATCCTAAGAAATAGGTTCAAAGGGTAATAACAAGTCACGGTGATATGGGTTGAATCATGCTAATAATTATATACGGGTTTTACTCTGAGTCCATCCCTATGGAGCATGATATCCTGAAGTGAGTTAAGGTTGAGTTAATTATAACTCTTAATGGAGATCTATAGCTCTATTTTGAGTGGGGTACCTAGCTACGGGAGTATCCTTGATAGACTCACCTATGTGAATGTGGAAGTTTGGCCACTTCCTATGGTAATTTTGGGCAAATTCCCTAGAGCGTTCACATACTGAGATAGAAGCACATGGCCGTAACGTGCTGACTTGAGGACTACACCCAAGTAGGGTTGTGTGTGGGATGTTGTCAGAGATAGAGTTCAAAACTATGAGTTACTCTAGTATAATCTGAATCATCTTTACTACGTAAAGGTTCAAGTCCAAAGACACTTTTGCTTATGCACAATTCTATTAATTATTATTGCTCAATAATTTTTCAAAATTTACAAGTGGGGGATTGTTGGAACTTTTATTTAAAGGTGTAAACTTTGAAAAAAGAAAGTTAGCGTCTTTTTGACCCAAATCTTTGGCCCTCCGATTTTCACTCCCACATGTGCCCACTACTCTATTTTTTATATTCCCACTAGCCATAATTGTCTCATCTTTCGGCTAAAAATGGAGAAAATAATTCTCCCACTTGAGTAACCTTTGGCTGCATTCATTTTATAAGAAGATTGGCTCATCCGGCCAAATAAAAAAAGATGTAGAGAGAACAAGAACAAAACAAGCTCTCAAGTGTGGTTTTGAAATGAAAAAAAAAACTTGAGTTTAGTTTTGGAAGAAAGAAAAAAAAATCGAGTGTTTTGGAAATCACGATTCTCTCTTTCTAAGACTGCAAATATTTTCTTCATGAAAATATTAATTCCCCTAAAATATTTTAGAACAGTTTGTCTACACAAACTGAAATTAAGAAAATTGAGCAATTAATTTGAAATGGGTGTTAGAAGACATATAACTACGGTGCATGGTTATATGATACAGAGGTGATTCTGGGTTGTTTTATCCTGGGACGGCGTGACTGTAGACCACTTGCACAAAGAGGGTAGAGCGGAGAAACGTCTTAAAGAGAGAATCGTCTATGACGAATTTATAAACAATTGAGGTAATATTGTTTATTTTTATTGTGCAGTATTTATTTGGAATTCACGCATATGTGGTTCATATTTGCGATAATCATATGAGGTAATAATTTAATTTTGAGCCATAGACTTAAAATTAATTTATGATTTCATTTTTCGATTTTTCTATAAAACTCTGTGAGAGATGTTAAAAGAAAATTAACTCACATCTAGAATTAAAAGAAAAACAAATGGTAAGAGAGGAAGTGGTCTCGCTCTCATGATTACTTCCTCGTCAATCTCCATATAAGCCCATTTGGGGTTGTTACTGAATATACATATGGACTGCTCGGCCACTGGTCACTTGACCGAGAATAAACAGTTTGAAAAACAAAATCTCAAAGCAAACATTTGTGCTATTTAGGAACAAAACGAATCAACACTTTGGCTTGTTCATCGATCCTACTGTGAGGGATGACAAATGAAGATCCCTAAATTTAGGGTGAAAGTTTCCCAAAGTTTACTGAAGAATTTTCGTTCTTTGAGGACAAAACAAAGAGTCAAGTGGGTATAACAAGTGACCCATTAGATGGTCTCAAAGTAGTGGCTAGGATTAAACAAGGAAATTACAATGCGAGAAGGTCTTTAAATGAAAAAATAGATGTATACAAATGTTGAGATGGTATTCTCTACCACCCACGTGGATATCAACGTGCCCTCGCCTAAGGCATGTACAGGCTCTCGTTCAAAAAGTAAAAAAGAAATTATGAGAGCAATACAAAATGGTGAAGCCCTCACTCGAATATTAAAAGATATTGTTATATTTGAGGGTAGTACTCGTCTAAAACAAAAGTACTTCATTCTTGAGCATTATAGAGCATGCTCGTGGAAACTATAGTACTGAGCACGAGTAGTATATTCAATACTTCAAAGTGGATGCTCAAAAATAGAAAGAAAAACATTATTTAATCGATTAATCCTCCAAATCCGTTGATTTGCTCGAAAGAGACCATCCACGATAGAATTGATACTTTTGAAAAATTTTCAAATATATTTTGTGTGATTAATACACACATGCCATTACTTGATTTTATAATAAAGTGTCCCAAGTGCAAGAGTGGGGTCACTCGAATCTACCACTCATGAGTGCATTAATAGAATTGCTCGATTATAATTCAAGTTTGTACACTTGAGTTCACAAGAATAGTGTTGTCCAAATTCATTTTTTTACTTGATAGTATATCCCCACCTAATAAAATAAGCCAATAGGTGTGAGAACACAAAAAGTATTTGTAAAATTATATAAAAGGGTACACCGATTTAGTATCTAAGGCTTCAAGGGCACCAGAGAGCTCGTAATACTAATCTCAAAATAGAGAAAATAAGCTATACAATCGAGCAAGTGCCAAGTATAAATAAAAATATATATAAATGAAAGGTACGACAGTTTAGTACCTAAGGCTCCAAGGCCACCGGAGCGTTTACAATATTGAGCAAGTGCCAATTATAAATATAAGGTACGACAGTTTAGTACCTAAGGCTCCAAGGGCACTAGAGCGCTCACAATATAGAGTGAGTGCCAAGTATAAATATAGGTACTAAAATATCGTACCCTATAAATATAAGGTACGACAGTTTAGTACCTAAGGCTCCGTTGTTTATGAGAAGGGGAAGGGCTAACCCCATCTCCTAGTTACTCCCTAAGAAATGAATGTGCATAACGAAATACCCCACAGTCACATAGGGTTGCGCTAAAAAGTATCCCAAAGTCACATGGGGATGTGCTAAAAAAATTATAACTTGCTCAGCTATATGTAAGTACCCCGCAGCTAGAGGGGAAACTTCCAAATGTTAACTTGTTCTGCCTATATGCAAGTACCTCGCTGTTAGAGGGGAAGCTTAAAGATTTTAACTTGCTCAATTATATGCAAGTACCCCACAGCTAGAGGGGTAGCTTCCAGATTTTAACTTGCTCAGTTATATGCAAGTACCCCACAACTAGAGGGGCAACTTCCAAATTTTAACTTGTTCAGTTATATTATTAAACATGGATTAATAAGCCCCAAATTCATATAAAACCTCAAGAACCCTAGAATTTCATTAATATGGTTCTAATCCATCTTTTCCAGAAATTATCTTCATCTACAACCTCATAAATTCGTGGTTTAATCCTCTACATGTTAAGGGTTTCCCAGAATAACAATATATCCATCAGTATATGAGAATTCCTATCTCATATTTTAGGTTTCTTCCATAAAAACTCATCCTAATTACTCCTAATCTAATATGAAAGATGCATCAATAAAATAAGCAAGATAAACACTTGCCTGGAATTTTTGGTGTTCTGGTTTGGTGCCGAATTTGGTGTAGTTGCGTTCCCCGTCTCGCGATCTACGCGTTGGCGGTGGCGGCGGTGCAAACGGGTGAGTTTTGAGCCTTGGAATGCCTTGAGAGCTCTCTCCTCTCCTCTCCTATGGCCGTTCTAAGGTTTTGAGTTTTCTAACCCTAGATGACTAACCTAATTGGCTGATATAGGTTATTAATTTTCGTGGGTTTAATTACCCAAAAATGGAAAATGTCTAAAATGCCCTCCCGGGGTACTAATTAGGCCTAAAAACCCCCCGAGACCCAAATTGAACCCCCGAGTACACTATTCTGACTATCTCGACCCTTCCGGACGCGTTGACACACTCAAAACGATCATACGAATAACTTGTAAAATATTCACTTTTATTTATCAATGTTTAGTCCCGACGCGACACGAGCACGTCCCGACTCAAATTTTCGAAATTATCATTTTATTTGCTCGTGACATTCAATATAACCAATATTATATATTACTTTGCTCATTAGTAATATTAAACAAATTTCCCATAATTACTAACTCTCATCGCGTTAATAATTATAACATAATTAATTTCCGGATTCATATTAAATAATTAATTCACATTAAATTATATAAATACCCAAATTAATATAGCATAAAAATACGGGGTATTACAATGGAGCAGTAATAAACTTAGGAACTGGTCCAGGTGCAATTTGGGACATGGAGGCACCATCAAAATCTATTCCCTGCCGATCACCAAAACCTAAAGCGGGATCGAGGAGCATATTTCCCATCTTTCTAGATCTGTCCTCGATTTGAACCTTGACTTCTCGTGCTCTCTCAAGGTCATGAGTAAGCTGGGCTACAAGGGCTTCAAGTTTCTTCCGAGTCTCCAGGGAGGAGTGAATCTCACTCGTAAGACAAGCCACTTATTTAGTCAAGTCCCTTTTCTCTTTCTCAAAACAACTCTCTCTCTCTCTCTCTCCAAACAGTCTCTCTCTTTCTCTAAAATGACTTTCTCTCTCAATGCAAGAAGACTCTCTCTCTCTTAAGGTAGTGCAGGTGGAGGACTTTCTCTCTCTCTCACTTTTCCTAAATCTCCCTCTAAAGTGGTGATCCTAAGAACTAACGCTTTGTTACGCTTTTTGGTTTTAAATAACTCAGAATGTAACTCAGCGTAGGCGCATTGGAGATCACTCTCGCTCTCACTTGCATCATCCTCCCCGTCACTCTCTTCGTTCTCACTGTCCAGGTGTCCCTATGAAGCAGAATCCTCATCGTCGTGAGGAGCACTAGAGTTACTCACATGACTAGCCATGAATGCGGTGAAGTTACACTCATGCGGTGACTTGTCTCAAGAGTCCACCGACTCGACCTCACTGTCGTCACTAAGGGTAGCATTAAGGATAACTTTTCCCTTTTCTTTGGCAAGTCTGTTCAGTTTAGTAGCACACTCAAACGCTCTATGACCCTTACCATCGCACTCACAACATCTCTCACTTTCTTTCTTAGGAGGGTCTTTAAAATCTTTTTCATTTTTTTTTTCAAACTTATTTTTCTCAAAATTCCTTTTATCTTTGAAAATTCCATTTTTCTTGAAATTGAGAATTTTCTTGATTTTTTTGCAAACAAGGCCAAATCATCTAAATCAAGGTCACAATCAGAATATGACGTTTGTTTCTCTCTTTTTCTAGATGACTTTACTCTCTTTCTTGCCGACCCCTCACTCTTCCTCTCCTGGGCATTAAAGTGAAATTCCTTTATCTTTTGGTTTAACATACTTAGGAAACATATCAATTTCAAAGGTTTGTAAGTCTCAACCAATTCCTCTAATTTAAGCGTGTTTAAATTACATATAGACTTTAGCACAGTGACTTTAGGGATAAAACGCTTAGGCAATGATCTTAGAATCTTTTTAACAACTCTAACATTAGGAATGTATTCACCAAGATTAAAGCTAATGTTTACAATATCAGATAATCTAGCATAAAATTCATCAAAACATTCAGACTCAAGCATGGTGATAGTTTGAAATTGAGTTGTTAAATTTTGCAGTTTAGACTCTTTCACAGCATTTGTTCCATCATGGGTAAGTTGTGAAACATACCATGCCTTTTTTGACGTGGTACATGTCATTATCCGCTGGAACTCATCAGGTGTGATGGATCCAGAAATAACACTAAGACCCTTAGAGTTAAAAGATGACCATTTAAATTCTTCTTCAGTCCATGCAGTCACAAATTTTAAATTAGTCACGTTATCAATAGTGATGCAGGGAGGAGTCCACCCTCTTTCAACCAAAATTCAAACTCTTTCATCAACGGCCTTTAAAGAGGATTCCATGCGGGCTTTCCAGTAAGCATAATTTGTCCCGTCAAAAACTGGCATTTTATTATATAATTTCTCCATTTTGAACACGCCCTTTTCAAAAATCAATTTTTCAGAAAATTGATATCTTAGAAAAACTTTGCAGAAAATTACACGGTATAATTGTTTAATTGGCTCTGATACCAATTTGAGAGTGCGCTTTTGTTCAAATAAAGAAATTATTTAATTAAACTCAACTTTTAAATTAAATCCTAAAACACGCATCTAGGTGTGATTGAAGATGATATAATCATGCAAGAACATTCAAACACACAAATGAGGAAAAATCCCCCAAAGGGGCAAAACTTTTTTATTTTCACTATAATTTGTAATGAATGGATTACAATGAAAATAAGAGTGACATACGAAATACCCTCAGGTGTCGGTTCCGATGTCATCGGCTGGAATCTCCCATAAGAACTCTAGGCGAGCAGCAATAGAGAAGAAACGACTTCTCCACAAGTTACTCCAGATGAGTAAAAACAATCCTCTTGAAGGTTTAAAGATTCACATACATATATGGGAGTGGTTATGTGAATAAACAAGGTATAAAACCTTAAAACATGAAGTATGTTTTCTGGGCTGTGAAACGCAGAAACGTATGGGAAAAAGACTTAGAAAATCATATAAAATGAACCCAGATATTTATACGAAAATCGAGGCAGCGACGTCGCTCGAATGAAGGACAGGTGTCGCTCAAACGAGATCGCGCGACATGCTTATGTCGCTCGAACGACAGAGTGATGTCGTTTGAACAAGCTCGTCGACCGAGGCAAGTCCGCTTCTACACTTAGAAATTTTTTTGATTTTTGTTAAAAACAATTCAGAATTCAAAAAAATATTTTCTAAAAAATTCCCAAATATTTATGCAAATAAAAACAACTCCAATAAATCATTTTACTAAAATCGCGAATTGGAGTAGTGGGAATGGTTGAGCAGCACGTCGCATGTAGCATGATGCACGTGTGAAGATGGTGGATGCATGGATTCGGATCAAGGCCGTCGTGGATGATCGTATTGACGTGCCGAATGTAGCGATATCAGACATACATACTGTGATCGAGGACAAATAGAAAATTCCTAGATTCTACCCGGACATTTATAAAATTATGTCCTTACAACATTCTTGAGTAAGTGCTAAGTATAAATAAAAGGTACGATAGTTTAGTACCTTAGGTTCCAAGAGCATAGGAACTCTCACAATATTGAGCAAATGCCAAGTGTAAATAAAAGGTAGGACAACTTAGTACTGCAGTCCCTAAGGGCATCGGAGCACTCATACTATTAACATGTATTCTGTTCAAAAGGGGGCTAATGGCTAAAAGTCCTCAAGACAATGAACAAAGAGTGAAATCTTGATTATGATATTTCGTGCACAAGTCTCTCGGCACTATAAGACATTTCTGCAAGATGGGGATAATATTGAGAAGTCCTCAAGCCAGTGAACAAGGAGTGAAATGTCCTAGAGCGTGGGGATCCACTTAGAGTGGCTCTACTTCCCAAGATTGCAAGTTTGACAAAAAATATCATAGGGAAAGGGGATCCACCCTGGGCGGTCCCTCTTCCCAAACTTGATGCTATAAAAAATGACTCAGGGCGAGGGGTCCACCACGAGTGGTATCCTCTGCCAAGATCAATACAAATAATAGTTTATGTCGAGGGAGTCCACCACGAGTGGCCTCTCTACCAAAAATAATGTTACAAAATAGCTGGTGGTCAAGGGGTCCACCACGAGTGCCCCCTCAACTATAATTAAAGGAACGAACAGTTTATGGCAAGGGAGTTCACTTCGAGTGACCCCTCTTGCCAAAGGCAAATATAAAGAGGAAAACTTAGGGAAAAGGGAGTCCAAGATAAGTGACCCATCTACCAAAAACAGACATAGAAATGATAGGTTCTACCCCAAGGGCTCCCCCTCCTCCCTACATAAACTGGGAACAAGATAAAATGAGTTAGGGCGAGGGGACTCACCTAGAGTGGCCCCTCTGCCCAAAATCGATGCAGAAAAGAGAATGACTAAGGATGAGGAAGTCCACTACTAGGTACCCCTTAGTCACTCCAAATTGGACAGTGTAATGATGTAAAGGCATGAAACTTTTGTATTTCAAGATGAAGTGATTGTTTCGTACAAAACCCTTTGGTTTACACAACACAAAGATTTTTGTATAACGGGACTAATGTTGATGGGTGTCCAACTGCTATTCTAGAATAGCCAAGGGCGAGTGAGCCCACCTAGAGGGGCTCCTACTGTCCAAGCTAGCAAGAAAATATCTAGAGCAAGGGGGTCCATCTTGAGTGTCCCTATGACGAGGTGTAAAACCTGGATGAGGGGACTCACAGCGAGCAACCCCTCTACCCAAGATGGAAGGCCACTGACAAAGGATTAGGATAAGGGGATCACTGTGAGCAACCCATATACTCAAGATAGAAGGCCACAGACAAAGGCCAAGGATGAGAGGCTCACTATGAGCAATTCCTCTACCCAAGATAGAAGGCCATTGAACAAAGTCCAAGGATGAGGGGGCTCGCTTTGAGCAACCCCTCTACCCAAGATAGAAGGCCAAGGACGAGGGGCTCTCCGCGAGCAACCCTTCTATCCAAAATAGAATTCCCCATAAGAAGGCCAAGGACGTGGGGCTCACCATGAGTAACCCCTTTAAACAAGATAGAAGGCCACATAAGAAGGCCAAGGATGATGGGATCACTATGGGTAACCCCTCTAAATAAGATAGAAGGCCACTGAAAAAAAACTAAGGACGACGGGCTCACCACGAGCAACCTCTTTGCCTAAGTTGATATCTAGATAAGGAGGTTCACTATAAGCGGCCTCATCTACAAAACCTGTGATGAAGTGACAGAGCATTTAATGATCCTAGGGGTAATGATGAAGGAACCCTAGGGTCCCTCAAAATTAAAAATCAAATTTATAGCGTACAAAGGCTTTTGGTCTGCCCAACACAAAAGACTTTGCACGAGGGGATAATGTATAAGGGTATTTCAAGCTTGACCACTATATTTTGGGGTAAGGGTCCCTCAAATACCCCTTTCGTAGTCTTTAGAAAATATAAGTGTGAGGAACCCCCAGGGTCCCTCAACGGCAGAAACTCATATTGAGAAGGACCCCTCCAGGGTCCCAATAGAAACTCATATTGAGAAGGAAACCCACCCAGGTCCCGACATAAACTTATATTGAGAAGGAACACCCCTAGGGTCCCGACAGAAACTCATATTGAGAAGGAACCCCCCAGGGTCTGGGAAAAAACTCATATTGAGAAGGAACCCCACCTAGGGTCCCAATAAAAACTCATATTGAGAAGGAACCCCCCTAGGGTCACGGAAGAAACTCATATTGAGAAGGGACCCCAACAAGGGTCCCGAAAAAAACTCATATTGAGAAGGAACCCTACGCAAGGTCCCGGAAGAAACTCATATTGAGAAGAAACCCCCATAGGGTCCCGATAAAAACTCATATCGAGAAGGAACCTTACCCTGGTCCCGATAGAGTTCCATATTAAGAAGGAACCCACCCAGGGTTTCGGCAGAAACTCATATTGAGAAGGAACCTCACCTAGGTGGCGATAGAAACTCAAATCGAGAGGGAACCTCACCTAGGTGGCGACAGAAACTCATATTGAGAAGGAACCTCACCTAGGTGGCGATAGAAACTCGAATCGAGCGGGAACCTTGCCTAGGTGGCGACAAAAAATTATATTGAGAAGGAACGTCACCTAGGTGGCGAGAGAAACTTATATTGAGAAGGAAACTCACCTAGGTGGTGAAAAAAACTCATATTGAGAAGGAACCTCACCTAGGTGGCAGAAGAAACTCAAATAGAGAGGGAACCTCACCTAGGTGGCGACAAAAACTTATATTGAGAAGGAAACTCACCTAGGTGGCGGAATAAACTCATATTGATGGCGGCAGAAACTCATATTGAGAAGGAACCTCACCTAGGTCCTGGAAGAAACTCATATTGAGATGGAACCTCATATAGGTGGCGATAGACATTCATATTGAGTAGAAACCCTCGAGGTCCTCCCCAGCTTCCAGAAAATAAACCAGGATAAGGGAGTGGCTACCATGAGCTACCCCTATCCATGAAAAGTTATCCTTTAAAATAACAAGAGCACTAACACTTGTTTTTCTTGTACAGGTAACATAGTTGAGCAGGCAGGGATCAAGTAGGTCAGTTGGGATCTCTTGAGAGTTTTGGCTTGGGGGCTAAGGAACAAGGTCTGTTGAGCAAGATCAACCACTTAGCACTATAGAATTGAGAGTATACTAGTAGGAAGACACAGGAAGCACTCAAGACTACACACACCTCACACTTAGTCACAAGTGAAGTGAGAAGCCAAAGGGCTGGCTGCTCACAGGAAATGAACTCTTTAGAAAAATGATCCTCTCTGAAGTTTACAAAGTTGGTACCAAAAGTTACCGTTTCAAAAGATATTTACCAAATCAGATATTTTGTCTCCATTAGGAGACATATTTGCTTTTTGAATTTGGTTTGCACCAGGTGCCACCTGTATGAGGGGACAGACTACTGCACATAGGTATGGACAAATGGTACACTGCAGACCTTTTCCCTCACAAACCCTCTAAGTTTTTGATGCCAAAAGTGCCAACTCAGTCCTAATGCCTAAGTATAAATAGGATCCTTGGGCAAGGTCAAGCAAGGGAGAAAAACTCAATAGCACTGTTACTCTGTCAAAATCACACCAGAACCTCTCTAGTATTCTCTTCCTGCTCTCTCTCTATATGCTGAGTGCATCGTTCTTTCACTCCCCACTGACAACCATCACTCTCAGGAGTTTCTCTTGAGAAAAGTTACTACTATTGTTGTGAAGTTCATCTTCTTGCAGGGAGTGAGTTCCAACTTGAGCTCTATTTTTATCAAAAGGAGAAGGTTTCATCAGAACTTTCTCTAGAAGTTCTTGAGAACCGTGTAGACAACGTCCACTAGAGTGGGTCATGCCTCACCCTTTCCAGTTATTCATAGAACCCAGTCTCACTACTCTCTTACAAGGTCATAGGACTGTATTTCGGATACGATTCCTATAAAGCCTATGAAATATGTTTGAAGATGTAGCGATTAATCTTCAAAGATTTATCATGTCGTGTTTATTGGTGCATGCTTCACGTCTTCATCATGTTCCGATCTCTCAGGTATGAATGCATAATGTTTATGGGGACTCGAAAATTATTTTTAAGGACGTTATTTTTATTAAAAATGTTTTAACTTCGTTTATTCTGAGATAACTATGTTTTAGAGTCGTGTTGGATCTTACCTTTTTGTGTTTAGAATATCAAGCAACATTGATGTCGTTCAAATGACATTGCAATGTCGTTCAAGCGAGATGAACATTGTGTCCATCCCTGATCCTCGTGGAGAGAGATAGAGAGAGGAGAGAGGTCAATCTTTGTGGTGGGAGGATCTTGGTCCTGCGCATCCCTCTTGGCAGTGCTTCGACCTTCGTCGGCGATGTGTGAGGTGAAAAATGTAGCGAGATGGAGTCGCCAGTCTATTTTACTCAAAACAGACAAAAGAAGGTGGAGCCATCCCGAAGGACAACATCCAAAGACATACTAATACATACGAAACCAAAATGATTCGAGTAGGGGTTCGGAGGCTAAGTTACGAAATGGAAAGGTGTTAGGCACCCATTCCACCCTTGTGGTCTCTCATGGATTTGTTGTTATTTTCCTTTATTCCCCCATGGTATGTGTGCACGTGTATATGTAATGGAGATAGAAATCCTCGACTTGTATCATGGAAGAGATAAAGTGAGTCATCCATATAAATGTTCCTAAAAGTAATATTAAAAAATAGGATTTACGCGATTATCCTTGCGTTGATCGTTATAATGGAACGATAATACGTATGGAATAATAAGCCACTAAGAACGAATATATGTATACGTAAATATATAGAATCTAAGATAATTAAGTTAAAGAATTTAGAAAGTAGAAAATAAAAAAAATAGGACTCGAGTCTCGAGTTTTACCCCGAGACGCCTACGTAGCCTATTGAGGCATCAAAGTCCACGTAGTTCACATACAGAACGATGGATGGGGTTTATCCCATAAATACAATCGGGGACTTCTCTTATATGTGTGTGTGTGTAAAAAGGTGTTTTAGTTGTGAGAAAAGTGTGAGAATTCCCGTTTGGAATTTATGAGCAAACTCTCTTTTTCTTATTTTTTGGGTTTTATTTATATGAAAATAAGAGATGTGCAATAATACTAAATAAAAAGTACGTTAGGATATGTGAGATGAAGAGAATAAAAGTGCTAACTAATAAAATAAGTTAATGCGAATTGAGGATAATTTGAAAAGAGAGTTGAGAAAGTTGGACCTTCGTGAAGATCTTGAATGTTTGAGAGCAGACTTTGCACTTGGGTGATGATGGAGGATAGTTAATTCACCAAGTTTGATGAAAAGGATGATGAAAAGTGAAGGTTGGAAAATGATTTGGATGTGGAAATCATGCTGACTTCGAGAGAGGTTTTTCTGAGTTCGCTGAGAGTGATGGATTTCCGATCTTCTCTTCCTTTGTAATGAGGTAAGGACCTCCTTTTTATAGGCCCAGGGCTTTGACGATCGACATAGGCTTGGTCTTGCCAATCGGCAGGTGTGTTTAGGCACACTACCGATAGGTTGGATTCTGAACCTGCCGTTTGGCCGTCTCTTTCAAGTTCCTTTGAAAAAATGGTCATAAAATGCAAACCGTTGATCCGAATCACGCACGAGGTGAATCGATAGAACGGTACTTCAAAGACCTTTGAAAGTCCTTGGGACTTCTCCCGGGTTCGGCAGTTGACTTTGGGTCAAATGTGGCTCGGAAGTGCTCATTGGTCTTTTGGACGAGGGATTATCAGACGCAAATGGATCGTTCCTCCGTATGGTTAGTCAGAATCATGCACGGGGTGGACCATTGGAAAGGTTATGAGATGTACTTAGACATTCCAAAGAGTTTGACCCAGTTTGGGGAGTTGACTTTGGTCAACCGGGGCTTGAAAGCGTCCGATGACCTTTCGGAGTAAAACGGATCGTTCCTCCGTACCTTAAGTCAAAATCGTACACGAGGCGGACCATTGGAAATGGGTTTTAGTGAACTTTGAAGATTCATTTAGTCTCGATTGAGCTGAAGAGTTTGACTTTTGGTCAAATGGAGCCTGGGAGTGCTCGATGGCCTCTAAGTCGGTACTCGGGGTATGACTTAGGTTTGTAGTGATGAAGGGAGGTCCTAGCGACCTAAGGAGAGGTTAGGGGGTGCTAGAATGGGGTGTCTACAGAACCCCTCGACAATTGAGTTTGGAAAAAATGATAGCCATCGAATAAACACCGCTTGATGCCTTTTGAAAGAGGTCGATTCTACGGACCTAAGGAAACGAGGATGACCGTTTCAGAGGGTCGAGGCCGATTCTGAGGACCTAAAGGTGAGGATGATTGATTTTGCGGGTCGAAGCCAATTCCGAGGGCTTAAATTGTGATGACCAATTCTGTGGGTCGAAGCCAATTATGAGGGCTTAAATAGTGATGAACAATTATGAGGGCTGAGGTTGAGATGACCAATTCTGCGGGTCGAAGCTAATTTTGAAGGCTTAAATTGAGATGAGCAATTCTCCGGGTCGAAGCCAATTCTGAGGGCTTTAAATAGTGATGAGCAATTCTCCGGGTCGAAGCCAATTCTGAGGGCTTAAATAGTGATGACCAATTCTGCAAGTCGAAGCCAATTCCGAGGGCTTAAATTGAAATGACTAGTTCTGTGGGTCGAAGCCAATTCTAAGGGCTTAAGTTGAGATGACCAATTCTGCGGGTCGAAGACAATTCTAAGGGCTTAGGTTAAGATGACCAATTCTGCGGGTCAAAGCCAATTCTGAGGGCTTAGATTGAGATGACCAATTCTGCGGGTCGAAGCCAATTCTGAGGGTTTAAATAGTGATGACCAATTCTGCGGGTCGAAGCCAATTCTAAGGGCTTAAGTTGAGATGACCAATTCTGTGGGTCGAAGCCAATTCTGAGGGCATAAATAGTGATGACCAATTCTGCGAGTCGAAGCCAATTCTGAGGGCTTAAATAGTGATGACCAATTCTGCAGGTCAAGGCCAATTTCGAGGGCTTAAATAGTGATGACCAATTCTGCGAGTCGAAGCCAATTCTGAGGGCTTAAATTGAGATGACCAATTCTGCGGGTCGAAGCCAATTCTGAGGGCTTAAGTTGATATGACCAATTCTGTGGGTCGAAGCCAATTCTGAGGGCTTAAATAGTGATGACCAATTCTGCGAGTCGAAGTCAATTCATGGGTCGAGGCCAATTCTGAGGGCTTAAATAGTGATGACCAATTCTATGGGTCGAGGCCAATTCTGAGGGCTTAAATAGTGATGACCAATTTTGTGGGTCGAAGACAATTCTGAGGGCTTAGGTTGAGATGACCATTCTACGGGTCAAAGCCAATTCTAAGGGCTTAAGTTGAGATGACCAATTTTGCGGGTCAAAGCCAATTCTGAGGGCTTAAATAGTGATGAACAATTCTAAGGGTCGAAGCCAATTCTGAGGGCTTAAATTGAGATGACCAATTATGTGGGTCGAAGCCAATTCTGAGGGCTTAAGTTGATATGACCAATTCTGCGGGTCGAAGCTAATTCTGAGGGCTTTGGTTGAGATGACCAATTCTGCGGGTCGAAGATGATTCGGAGGGCTAAATTGAGATGTTCTCGGCGGAACTCTGTCGAGAAATTTCCTCGTGATTTTGATTTGAGCTGGGGAGCTGATTGCTAGGGAAACTTTCGTATCTTCTAGAGACTTTGCGGGGAATAGCTATGAATTCCACTGCAAAATGATTAGGTGGTCCAGGATTTTTGATGTTTTACTTGGGGAAATTTGATACCTTTTTCGCAATGGTTTTTGATGGTTCCACTGGGGAATAAGAGATAACCTGATGTTTTGGGATACCTTAGGGGGTCCTCTGGGGGCGTTGCTTGGGAGAGATCCACTTGGATTTTGAGGGTTCCGTTTGGGAAGTAGGGGTTCCATTTGAGGGAGTGTGAAATTTTCTTGGTGAAAATGTTCTAAATCCCCCCTGGGATTTTTAGGAATTTTTTTGAGGATTTTTCAGGGTTTTTTGGTATTTTCTGGGAGTTTTTATACAAAAATTTAAGGGGGTTGTCGGTCGGCATGTCTTGGAGGGTGCCATTCGGTAGTGGCACGAACTTTTGGACTGCCTCGAGAAGGTGGAAGGTCAGTACCGATCAGTAGGTGGGGGTGCAGTGCCGATCGGCATGACCCTTGGCTTCCTATAAAAAGGGGGCGGGCTCCCCTCATTTTTCACAGCTTCTTTCCTTCTCTCTTTCTGCAATTTTCTTCTACGAATCATCCTAACATTCCACAACCTAAAAAATGGATGATTTTGTGAGTACTGCGGTACACAGGGCGTGGTTGGCTATTGATGACTGGGTGAACATGGAGTGGAGGGCCAGGGAGCCTCTTGCTTTGGGGAGTGAGAACTCTTTTAATGCATTTGAGCCAGTTGCGGATGAGAGGACTTTACTGTGGGAGCTATCGCGTCATTGCTCTTCTAGGGTGGTGAACCCTGGTGGTTATGTAAGTACAAAATTACCTTTGGCATTCTTTTTTTTGTGGTTTCCTTTTTTTTCCTTGGATTTTGACATGATTTTTCTTTGACAGTCTGATGTTTCTTTGTCGACTATGCGTGCCTGCAGGACAAAGGGGCTTAAGGATGTTTGGGAGCACATTCTAAATGTGGTGCGTTGGGTAGTATCGTCACCAAGCTTTTAGAGTCTGGCATCCGTGTTAGATGAGACGCCTCGTTCGACGGTGGCCTTATGTGCTCTGGGGGAGAGGTGGTGGGACACTACCCACACCTTTCATTTTGGCTTTGGGGAGATGATTGTGACTCCCAAAAATGTGCAGTAGTAGCTGAGGCTGGATTATGATGGAGAACAGATAGAGGTTGTTCGCTCTTTGTGGGTGAGGTCGGAGGCGGTGCGGGCAGCGCTAGGTGATGTGGGGAGGATAGTATATGGGGACTCCATCCATTTATCATTGCTGAGGGATGTTTTGCTGGGTAGGGTGATTGATGCGGAGGATGGGCTGCAGGTGAGGAAGATGGCCCCGCTATTTATTTTGCTAGTGTTGGGGGGATTTATGGTGGCATCGAGCGGCGACGTTATCCACTTATGGTTTTTGCCATACTTGAGGATGTTTTCGAACATCCCTCTATATGATTGGGGGAGTTTAACTTTGGCAACCCTTTATTTTTCTCCGGATGCATTTAGCCGGTGCTGTCGGTAGACTTTCACTGGAGCCACGTATCTTCTTGAGATATTTTTTTTTAGTTTGCGCATTTTCCTTTCATGCATTCGCATACATTCGTATTTCCCTTGTTAATCTCTTTTGATCATGGATTCTTATCTTTGGCAGAAGTGGTTCTATGGGGTGATTGGGTGTAATACCCAGCTGATCTCTCTGAAGGATGAGACCATTGGGGACATCTGTCGGTTGTATCGATGGCGCAAGGCTAATCGACAGTCGAGGAAGTCTCTTTCTCTGGAGATGGTGCGTCAGATCTTAAATGGCCTGACCAGTGATAGGGTAAGACTTTTTCCTTATTCAGTTTGGGTTTTTGTGTGCCTTAATTCCATATTGACTTATATTTGCTGGGGATTTTTCAGGTGACCTTTTACCCTGGGGGGCGGCTGTTCAGGACACGGGGTTGACTGGGGTGAATGCGCAGATAGGGCGTTTACTGGTGCACGAGTTTGTCCACTCATGGTATCTTGGGGAGAGGGTGGTCCGACAGATTGTTGAGGAGGAGGTGGTGATGCCACCTGCGAGGCCCCTATGTCTATAAGGCGAGAGAGAATATTTCCAGAGGATGCCCGGATTGCGGCGATAATTGGTGAGTCCTATTTGTTGTACACTTACACAACTGTACCTTATGATTATATGGACTTCGTTACGAGTTGGTTGATGACGTCTACCATATATTATGTGCTGCCTTTCCCTCCTGCAGGTTTGAGTCGGCTAGTGGGGTCCTCCCACAACGGTGGTGGTCCTTCGTTATTTGCGGCGACGGTGACTTCGGAGGTTCCATTTATGCAATTTTATACCCCTTCCTACAACATTATATGGGCTAATGGCGGGATGGTGCCTATATTACATCGTCCTCATGTGATGGACCCGGAGGAGTTGGGCTTGATAGAGGAGGTCCTTCGTCCTGTGGTAAACCTTTTTGGTCTTTTACTCTTTCTTTTCTATTTTTTTCTCTTTTTTATTTGATACTGATTTGTCCCTTTCTTGTAGCAAGTCCGGGTATCCCACCACTTAGCTGAGGGAAATTAGGGATTGGATATCTTCGGCGACTGCCCATATTCGGGACGCAGTTCCTATTCCTTCTTGCTTGGTGGCATCGGCCTCATCCAAGGAGGAGTCTGGTTCACGTAGAGGTGGTGCGTCATCTCATCGCATGGGAAAGAGAGCGCATCGCAGGGATGGAAGCTCTTAAGAGAGAGAGGGGAAAGGGTAGGTGAGAGAGAGAGAGAGAATGTGGGTTCGGGTTGAGTCCCGTTGTTTTTATGATTTTCTTTGATTTCCTTTAAAAATGATGTAACAGAAACATATCTATGCAATGCAATGGAGTTTTTTTTATTATCTTCTGTTAGTAATGAATGAATGAATGGATATGCGCTTTTTACTTTGTTGCTGATACCGTAAAAAGTAATATTTTTGGGATTTGAAGGAAAATTTTATTTAAAATGAGAAATTATATAAAAATGGAAGGGGACTTTGAAATTCTGTTGAGAATATCCATTTATTTTTATTGAGTTTTCTATTTTTTTTATTTTGGCAAAAGTAGAAAAAAGGTAAATTTCCAAAATATGGGGTTGCCGATCGACAACCCCCTTATCTTGCCTATCGACAGGTCAGTCCAGTCTAATCAATCAAGGCTTTCATTGGTACTCTCTTCATCTTTTGATACCTTGTGGGGCAGGATTCCCTTCGATTTCTGCAAGGATTGTGTCTTTTGTGAAGCGTTTCAAGT
Organism: Sambucus nigra; assembly: GCA_949130495.1. Lineage (NCBI taxonomy): Eukaryota > Viridiplantae > Streptophyta > Magnoliopsida > Dipsacales > Adoxaceae > Sambucus > Sambucus nigra. The sequence goes on along the minus strand of OX422224.1, from coordinate 116,183,431 downwards.
ATAAAAAGGGGTAAGGGTGGAGTGCTTTCATCACATCTTTATATTCTTACTTTCTCATTCTATGAGATGTCTCTCCTTGGTAGTGTTGAGTTTGCCAACTACCTCGAGACTTTGCAGGCGATGTGCTCCTACAACATTGACTCCGATGCTTTCAACATGCGTCGAGTCTCTTTATGGCGTAATCGGCCCATAGAGTGGAACATGCTGATGGCGGCGGTACAATTTTGGTTCCCCGAAGACCATGTATTCCTCTTTGGCTTAGAAGAAGTTTGTCCAACTTATGAGGAGTTTTCCTCCATGTTGGTGGTAAATCCTAGTGTGGCGGCTGCTATGCCTGGGTTTTCTCGGTCTCCTCGGGAGCTGTTGGCTGGACTTCTCCACATCTCGCCTTCGATGGGTAGACCTTTGGTTACTGGAGGAATGATTTCCCTTTCGGCGGTACTGCGATATGTGCATTTGTAGGAGGTTGGTGATGATGGATATGCCAGAGCTGTCATTCTGGGTTTAGTTTCGAAGCTGCTGCTGGTGATTGGGGAACTACTGGTGGACCCACAACTTCTAGCCATTACTTCATGGATGTCATGCCGTCGCAATCCTATGGCGGTGATATTGGTGGAGACTTTTTAATGGCCTGGATGCCTGGCGAGAAGGTCGTTCTGACTTTCTGAGGGTAGCCCTGTGATGCTGTTCATGTGGTTGTCTAAAAGATTCTGCCTGGTGATTCCTCCGAAATATCCTTTGTTGGTTGTGCCCAACTTCTTTTCGTGCCATTTCATCAGTGTTGGCCTGGATATCGGGAGCTGGGAGAATTGGTTTGTGGAGCATGGAGCTCTAAATTTGTGCTGATCAGTGCCTTGGTGGGGACAACTGCTTCCTATTCTGGAGCTGGGGGAATACCGGTACATTCGGTTGGTTGGTTTCTGACATACCACTTTTTATTTCCCTTGGCGGCTTCTGCGCCAATTCGACTGGGAGCGGGTCCTGTCACCTCGGACACTAGATTTCTTTTCGGTAGAAAATCTGACAGAGAGTTGGCGTCCGTCAACTCGTCCCTCTTAGTCTGTTGGGAGAGTTTGTCACATCTTCGGGGATTTATATGAAGTGGTTATGGAGAAGAGTAGTTAGCAAGATGTTGGTAGTGGGGACTGGACAAAGGTGGATTGTCTTATCTGATACCATAGAGGGAGGTGTTGTGGTTTTTTCGAGGCTAGTTCGAGCTTATCGTTCTATAGAGCATCTACGGCACTCTATTCAGGCAGGGGAAGCTTGGGAACCCCAGGATGTAGATGATGATGATGGATCGGGATCCTCTGGTAGCTATGGGTAAGACTCTTGGGTGAGTTTGTTTTGTAATGGGGGAATAATTTTGAGAATTTATTTGGCTTTTTTAGGAAGGTAGGGGGAAGGGATTCATCCATTCCTTTTCTTATGTAATTGCATTGTAATTTCTTATTAGTGAAATAAACAAGTCTTTGATCATCGAGCTGTGACTTTTGATGAGTTTTGTATTTTTGAATTATCTATACCGATCGCTAAGGCATGCATAATACTTTTGTTCAAGTATATGTTAGAATGAACTGTCGTTCTCGGAGATAGGAAAATAATATTTTTTTTTATGGAAAAGAAAGGGCCGTACTCATGTAAGATGTATGAGCTACCTACGTACCTCTGGGGTTTTTTAAAAAGTTTTAATTATTTTTTTGAAAATGGTTTTTGTAGAGGATCAGGCCCACGTAGTTCTGGGTAGGGGGAAATGATTTTTTTTAGAATAGAAGGGGGATGAGAAGAGTCATAGCGCACCGAGATTTTGGACTAGGGGCAGAGCTTCTTTAGACGGTCCAGGTTGACTGGACGAGTCATCTCTTCTCCATCAAGGTCGGTGAGCATGGCGGCATCTCCTGACAAGATCATCTTCACAATGTATGGGCCGCTCTAATTAGGATTGAATTTCTCTCTGGGGTGCTAGATGGGCTCTACTATTTCTTTGAGGGCTAAGTCCCCTTATCGGACACCGCAGTCCTTGACTCTCTTGTTGAATGAACGTGCTATTCAGAGCTGGTACCCATGTATGTGGTATAGGGATTTGAATCTCCTTTCATCTAGGAGGGTCAGTTCGTTAAGACGGCTTTGGTATCAGTCTTCTTCGCTAACCTTGCTTTCAAGCATGATGCGCAACGAGGGTATTTCCAGCTCCACGGGTAGGACTGCTTCCATATCATAGATGAGAGAGTAAGGGGTAGCCCCATTAGAGGTTCAGATTGAGGTTCGATTTCCCCAGAGGGAGTATGGGATTTGGTAGGCCCAATCGTGATAGCTTTCGGTCATTTTACTAATGATGGCTTTGAGGTTCTTGTTGGCCGCTTTGACTGCACCATTGGTCTGAGGTTGGCAGGGAGAAGATTTTTGTCTTTGAATCCCGTACTCATTGACCATTTCTGTGACTTCTACCTCTAAGTGCAACCCGTTATCTAACACTAGTTCATGCGGGACCCCATATTGGCAGATGATGTTCTTCCTGATGAATTTGGCTAATTTCTTAGCATTCAGAATTGCGTATGACTCAACTTTGACCCATTTGGTGAAGTAATCAATGGAAACTAGGATTAACTCATGCCCGTTGGAATCCTTGGGTGTAACTTTCCCTATGATGTCGATGCCCCCGGTGGAGAACGACTAGGGAGAAGTCATGTTGTATAATTCTCGCAGAGGCAGGTCTTAAAGGTTAGAAAATTATTGGCATTTTAGGCATCTACGGAAATAGGCGGTGAAATCCTGGACCATGGTGGTCCAGTAGTAACCTTGTCGGATGATCTTTTTGGCAAGCATATGACCGTTCATGTGGGGCTCTCATTACCCACTATGGATTTTTAGCAATATTTCTTCAATGTTAGCTCCTTCAATGCAGTGTAGATGGGTTCCATCGAAGTTTCTTTTGAACAGTGCTTTGTGACGGATGATATAATGGGCGGACAGTCTTCAGAGGGTTGCTCGTTCTTTCTTGTTGGAACCTTCGGGATACCTACCATGCTTATGGAGGTGCCAAATATCATAGTACCATCAATTGGCTAGCTCGGGATCTTCTTTGGTGATGAGCTCAATGTGGTAGTAGTGTGTTAGTTTATTTTGCTTTTAGACTAGGAAGGGGACCATTATTATTCCTTTGGGCATACCGACTATGGAGGCCAAGGTAACAAGGGCATCGGCTAGGTTATTCTTTTCTCGAGGTAAGTAGTGGAAGGTGGTATCTTGGAATTGGGAGGCTAGTTCTTCTAAGTGGGCATGGAAGGGTTGGAGTTTCTCTTCCTTGACCTTCCATTTTTTGAGCACTTGACCGATTATGAGGGTGGAGTCCCTATATACATCTAGGCATTGATTACCTTTCTTGAGAGCAACTTTGAGGCCTACCGTACACGCCTCGTATTTAGTCATGTTATTGGTGCAGGGGAAATCTAATTTGATAGCGATGGGGGTGTGGGAGTCATCTGGGGTGATCAGAAGTATTCCAATGCCATATCCCTTTTTGTTGGCAGCGGCGTCGAAGAACATATGCCATCGAAGGTCATCTTGAGCGGAGCAAAGGATGTTTTCATCAGGGAATTTGGAGATCCAAACATCAGCTTCTTCCATGGGGTAGTCATCGAGGTAGTCAGATATAGCTCTTCCTTTCATATCTTTCTGCATGTTGTACACGATATCAAACTCGTCCATGAGCATCAACCATTGAGCCATTCAGCTGGATAAGGCGGATTTCTTAAGCAGATACTTGATGGAGTCCATTCGGGATGCAAGTTTGATGGGTAAGGCGAGCATGTAGTGTCGAAACTTTTGGGTGACCCAAACAAGCGTGACACATGATTTTTCCAAAGCAGTGTAGTTGACTTCGTACCCAGCCAATTTGCAACTGGCATAATAGATGGCTCTTTCTTTACAGGATTCTTCAAGGTATTGGGCTATTAAATCCCCAACTACAGTGTCGATTATGGTTAGGTATAGGAGTAAAGGAGACCAGGCTGTGGTGGCATGAGTATCGGAGGTTGGGTCAGATATTGTTAATTCGGTCAAAAGCTTCTTGGCAGGCCTCGTTCCAAACCTTGGTCGAATCTTTTCGGAGGATTTTGAAAATAGGTTCGCAAATGGAAGTTAGTTGGCTGATGAACCGACTGATGTATTGCAATTTCCTAAGGAAACCACGAACTTCTTTCTCCGTTTGGGGAGGTGGCATCTCAAGTATGGCTTTCAGTTTGGTAGGATCTGCTTCTATCCCCTTCTCACTGATCATGAACCCCAAGAGTTTCCACTTGGTAACGCTGAAGACACATTTCTGTGGATTGAGTCTCATATGATACCGTTGCAGTCATTCGAAAAACTTTCGAAGAGTGGGAACATGACCTTCTCTAGTTTTGGATTTGATAATCATATCATTCACATAGACCTCGACTTCTTTGTGAATCAGATCGTGCAAGATAGTTATGGTATCCCTCTGGTAGGTAACCCCAGCATTCTTGAGACCAAATGGCATAATAGTGCAGCAAAAGGTTCCCCACGGGGTGATGAACGCGGTCTTTTCTTGGTGATCTGGGTGGATTTTGATCTGGTCGTATCCCGTAAACCCATCGACGAATGACTTAAGAGCATGACTGGTTGTGTTTTCCATGATCATGTCGATATTGGGTAGTGGGTAATCATCCTTCGGAGAGGCTTTATTCAAGTCCCGATAGTCTATGAACATCCAAACTTTCCCTCCTGATTTCGGCACATGCACTATGTTGGCTAGCCATGTGGGATAATCGATCATGCGAATGAAGACCACGTTCAGCTGTTTGACCACTTCTTCTTTGACTTTAAGCGACCATTCGGTGCGGAGCTTTCTCAACTTTTGTTTAACCGGCTTGCAATATGGAAGAATGGGGATCTCATGTTGAGCTATTTCAGGATCAATGCTGGGCATATCGTTATAGGACCATACGAAGACATCTATGACTTCTTTTAGTAATTCTTCGAGTTGTGCGCGTTCATGCTCATCAAGGTTAACCCCTATCCTAATCTTGCGCAGTTGTCTACTAGAATCGAGGTTAACAACAACAGTTTCTTCTTCATTAACTTGAACGCGATTATGTTGTTTATTATTAACCTTATTTATATCAGTTAAGAATTATTCATTTGGAAAATCATCATCATCAAAAGTTTAATTAGAATCTAAACATTTAATGTAAGGCACAACAAGATACTCAAAATCTTCATTTATTTCGTTGATAGAAAAAACAACATTCAGAACCTCATCAAAGGAGGTCTCGATTACATTAGATCAAGGATAGACAACAGAGGAAGAGATGGGTTAAATATTAGGGTTAGGTGGGATTTCAACTGGTAGAAATGGTACAACATGCCAATTGAGGAGAGGTGTATCAACAACTTTAATCAGGTGGGATGGATCTAGTGATGTAGTGCTTGAATGAGCCATGCAGAGTGTCAGCCCCAGTGTCTGTAAGTTAAACGAATCCTCATATTCACTTTCCTCAATTTCTTTGGTATCTTTCATGAGCGCTTATACATGGTGTTGGGAACTTTCGGCCCATGGGTAGCTATCTTGGAAAAAGATCTCCATTCCAGGCTTCATCTTCTTGTCTGTATGGTCTTACCATGGTTCCGGAAAGCCACAAAAGGGGAAGTCTTCGCCTTCTTTGATGAGTTATCCATTCAAAGAGTCACATGGGATAGTCTGGATGCAGTCTAATCTTCTCTTTAGCCGAGACTGGAGGATTACTATGAGCTCTTGTTTTGACGGTTGATACCCCAAACCACAAGGAGGGAAAGCTTTTTTCAGTACAATGGGCTTAATTATCCCTTGATGTCTTTGTCCTAGCCCCAGTCTGGGCATGAAGTGAATGTTTTTAAACATTTGAATCACATTGATGTTGCCATGAGGTTCGTATTCTGGATAAACCCGTTCTTTGAAGTCATCCCTAGTCGGGAGTAGAAGTGGCTTAACTCGAAATCCTGATAGGAGCATATCATTTGACCCATGCTGTATCTCAAGGATTGGATTGCTAGTATTTTCACCCTCGACACCGTCACCATCGCCCAAAATGGTGATGACTCATCCGTCGGTAAAGAACTTCAATTTTTGATGGAGAGAGGAGGACACACCCTTGATATTGTGGAGCCAAGGTCGTCTAAGCAACAGGTTGAAACAAGCTGGGATATCTATAACTTGGAATTCAATGATAGGGTTTATAGGGCCAACCCCTGTTACAAGTTTTATGGATCCCATCACCTCCCGACGGGTATTATCGTAGGAACGTACACCAACGGAGGTTGGAGCGAGGTCACTTTCCTTCAGTCCTAAGCATTTGAAGGTTCTTAATGGGCATACATTTAAGGTGGATCCATTATCGACAAGAGAGAGTGGTATGATCTTCCCCATAACTTCGATGGAGATATTGAGTGCATGAATGTGGTTTAGCCCAATTTTGGGGATTTATTCTTCAGAAATGATAGCATTCGGGTAGAGGTCAAGGATCTGACTAAATTTATCACTTTTTTTGGTGTGGTAGAAGGAGGAACTATGGGTCCAGTGGGAAACTTGATCAAAGCATTTATGTGCAGCTGGTATGACATAAAAATCCCCTATATAGTGATGTTAGCTTGAGTTTTCTTCAGTTGATCGAGGATATTGCTCTCCTCGAGGGTCATCTCTAGCATAGGAAGGTTTTCAACACCCTTCCCTTTGTTAATGGCTGGTAGCAGTCTTGGGATCTAGTAATGCCTTTCTGATCTGGTCATGTGATTCATTGAAGAAGGGAAGAACAAGAACCCTGTTTCTTCATCGATCTCGGGTTGTTCTGCTATCTTGTTTATTTCTTCGAGGAGTCCTTCAAATGATATCATCCCACACGTGTCGGCCAATGGGATAGTCTTTTTTGAAGCTTGCTCTTCATTTGAATCTTCAAATCCTTCCCCCCATTCGGTGGAAATAATTCTATCTTTCAATGTAAAATCAATGCACTCCATAATTTCAATGGCTTCTTCGTACATGTCCTCCCATTCTGCGGGGAGATGTAAGGGTCAAGGGACCAGGCACCCTTACAGCTTCAGAGTATCGAGTAACTCGGTCATACTGCAAATATTATTGGTTTGCCTGAATAATTATGCCATGATCTGGATAACGTCATCTAGGCTGGCTTCATCAGTCAGTACTACCCAACTCTCTGACTCTCGGGCCCATTTTTAGGCTTCCAAGAATAGCGTAGTGAATCTCTATCAATCAATGATCATCTGTGAGGGAAATTTCAGCCCAAACTCTAAGAGTTAGTTATACTTCTTATAATTCTATGCTTCCATTTTTAGATGGGTATGGACAGCGATGCATGCTCTGGTAAGGAGTAACAGTGCCTGATCAACGAGGCTAACAGTGTGTAGGAGGAAATATGGGCAAGTTTGGAGAGGTTTGGGAGAGTATATGGGTGTGATTTGATTTGAGGGATCAAATTCTGGGTTCTCTTATAAGAATATGGCAATGGCGTGATTTAGGAGTGGGTCGTGAGTAGTGTTTGGCTCAGGATTGGCTGGTGGGGAAATGGTACCCCGGTCAATTAGACCTTGGATTACGTTTCAAAGGTGAAAGCATTGGTCGGTGGTATGTCCATCAGTTTGATGAAAGGCGCAATGGGCATCTACCTTGAAGTTTTTTGGAAGTGGATTTGGCAATGGACGGGGGTCCAAGGGTTTGATGAGATTTCGACCTAACAGGGCCTGATAAACTTTGAAGAGAGGAGCATGGAGCTTAGTGTATTCCTTTTGGACTGGGACAAGGTGACTTTCTGATGCCCACGAGGTGGTTGGTTGGGAGATGTTGTTGATGGTTGAGATTGCAGCATTGACATGTTTATCATATTTTCTGGGAGTGAACTTCCCGGACACTTTTTTTGGTTAAACTTCTATTTTAGCAAGACCCTCCTCGATTTCTACTCCTGCTTCTTTGTGGCTCGAAAGTGGGGATAGTATTGTCCTCCCATTATTACTCAAACATGGGGTAAGAAGTTCTTCTTCACTATGTTGACTTGTTCTTCCTCGGATGGTCGATTGGTCATGGTGGCTGCTTTTTCCCTCCATCGGGCTATGAAGTTACTGACTGATTCCCCAGAGTTCTGTTTGAGCAGTTATAAATCATGACGGGTGACCTCAATCTCTTCATTGTATTTGTACTGCGATATGAATTCTCGGGCTACATCCTCCCAACTATGGATTCTAGACTCCTCGAGCGACAAAAAACCATCGGAGGGCGCTATCCTTCAAAGTTTGCTGAAATAATTAGGCCACCACTTCTTCAGAAGCCCCTAGGAGAGTCATAGAATGGTGATAACTACAAAGATGAACAATCGAGGGTCCACTTCATTCGAATTTATCGATATTCGATATCTTGAACTTATCGGGTAACCTTGCTTTAGGATAAGGAGACATGTGGGGGTAATCCACGTAATTCCCAGAGATTCTGACTTGGTAAAACTTCTTAGTTAGCATCTTCAAAACTTTTTTGACCTTGTTCAATCCTTCTTCTTTTGGATCCATGATCATAGGTAAGTTAGCCCCAGGCTGGGCAAGGTTTGGCAAACGAAGCTGGGCAGGCGATGGCCCATTAGTAGGAGGGGGACGTGGAGCGTGCTGATACTCTTCGGGAATCCATATAGGCTCGGTTGGACCCATAGAGAGAGGGAATAGGGCCTTGGGCTCTTAAAGAATAGGTACCTAGTTTCGTTGCATCTCTCGAACCTCAGTCTGAAGGTTGTCAATCTTGGACACGAGCTAAGCTAGGACTGCCGTCAGATCTGGCTGCACAACTGGTACTTGATCTGTGTTCTCTATGGAAAGAGGATGGATTCCGAACTCGGAAGAAGTAGTAGGGGAACGGAAGGAACTCCGGGCTAATTTGACTGAAGACTGAAGCCAATAAGGAGCCAGGCTAAGGGCGTACAATCAACCTGAGAAGGCGTAAAATGGGATTAATTTTTGAAAAAAGAAGAATGAAAATATTTTTGACATTTTTTTCTTTTTGAGATTGAAAAAAATATATTTTTGGATTTTTGATAAAGAAAGGAGAAATATTTTTGGATTTTTGATAAGGAGAGGATAAATGTTTGTGAGAGACGGGTCTCAGCATGATTATTATAATTATTATGTTCTCACTTGTATTAAATTCTCCTAAATGCAAAATGAAATGGCGGACAGGACCCGAGCCTGGAAAAGTTGGGTTTGTAACATATACAAAGCTATGGTTGGACTTGTAACCAGGCTCACAGGTAGGTCCTGTTTTAAAAATGTGCGAAAATTTGGGCAGCAGGTCGACCCGAAATTTCGACAGAGTTTCGGGTCGAAACTGGTAGTCTAACATGTGTGTCCTAGGCTTTACATTTATATGTGGGTATGCAGTTGGTTGAGTGAAATAGAAAGGGTTCCCCCTTTCGCGTGACTTTCACGATATACGTCTTGCTTTTGAGGGAAATCCGTACGTGCGGACAAGTCATTTGATATGCCTGAGTGTACGTGAATTGCCCCACTATATACCTCGTGGGGACGGTACGCATGAGAGCGAATTCGATATACTCGGCATACGTGAACGAGTTCCCTGCGATATACCTCCCGTCATGACTTCGGTCAAGCGGTACTATGCGGGGGAAGTGTTCAATATACGTTGAAGGTACTTTGCTAATGGAAGGTGAGAGTCATATTGCTTAGGTAACTGCACCCTACTGGATCAGTGCCCATCACGATGTGACCCTCCAATTACTGGATAAAATTTGGTAAATCAAAATGCTCTTTGGTGATGTCATTTGAATTATGCATGATTATCTTATTAGTATCTTATGATGAGAGTATCTTTCTTGATCATGCCAAACAGGGAGCAAGGTACAAGTACCAATGGTATACTAAGCATGGATGGGTGATGCGTGCAACATGTGGATATATGAAATCCTAGGTGAACGTGGTGTGAAGTGTACATGGAGAGTCTTCTACAAGTGTGTGAATAGAAGCATAAGCATGAGGTACATATGGATAATAAAGGGGAACATGCAAATAGGGTAACATATAAGAAAATAAGAAACCCATGTAAATAGAGTCTATCCCTCTTAAACAATCGTCCCCAGCGGAGTTGCCACTGTGGCCATACCCGATCCTCGCGAAGAGAGATCAAGAGAGGAGAGAGCTCAATCTCCGTGGGGAGAGGATCTTGGTCCCGTGCATCCCTCTCGGGAGCGCTTCGGCCGTCGTCGGCGATGTGTGAGGTGAAAAATATAAAAAGATGGAGTCGCCATTCTATTTTACTCAAAACAGACAAAAGAAGGTGGAGCCATACCGAAGGATAGCATCCAAAGACATACTGATACATATGAAACCAAAATGATTCGAGTAGGGGTTCAGAGGCTAAGTTACGAAATGGGAAGGTATTAGGCACCCATTCTGCCCTTGCGATCTCTCGTGAATTTGTTGTTATTTTCCTTTATTTCCCTGAGGTATGTGTGCATGTGTATATGTAATGGAGATAGAAATCCTTGAATTTTATCATGGAAGAGATAAAGTGAGTAATCTATAGGTATGTTCCTAAAAGTAATATTAGAAAATAGAATTTACGCAATTATCCTTGCGTTGATCGTTATAATGGAATGATAACACGTATGGAATAATATGCCACTAAGAACAAATATATGTATATGCAAATATATAAAATCTAAGAGAATTAAGTTAAAGAATTTAGAAAAATAGAAAATAAAAAGAATAGGACTCGATTCTCGGGATTTACTCCGAGACGCCTACGTAGCCTATAGAGGCATCAAAGTCCACATAGTTCGCATAAAAAATGAAGGGTGGGGTTTATCCCATAAATCCAACCGAGTACTTCTCTTATATGTGTGTGTGTGTAAAAAGGTGTTTTAGTTTTGAGAAAAGTGTAAGAATTCCCATTTGGAATTTATGAGCAAACCCTCTTTTTCTTGTTTTTTGGGTTTTATTTATATGAAAATAAGAGATGTGAAATAATACTAAATAAAAAGTATGTAAAAGGTATGCACTCGCTTTTAATAAAGCTTTGATACCAATTTGTAAAAGTTATGCACTCGCTTTTAATAAAGCTCTGATACCAATTTGTAAAATATGACGACGGTGTGATACCGGTTTAAATTGATTCGCAAGTTTCCAATTAAACCTTATTTAATTAGAGTCTATTTTTAAACAAAATTAATTCATCCCCTAAACATGCAACTACGTGTGTGCGTGTGTCAAACCATAAATAAATAAAGCATGTGACACAAATTCCAGGAAAAAAATCCCCGAAGGGCAAAACCTTTTATTTCTAGAACTCTGACAAGTTTACAAGACCACTGGTTTACATACCATCTTGCTTTCACCCACAAGAGTAACACACAGTGGCTTCGTCAAACCTCCAAAGCAACGGTTAGAAATAAATCATCAATGGCTCACACGCAGCTATACCACCAGGACGCGCAGTCTAAAAACTTCACAAGGACTCCCTCCACAATAGCACGTTGTTGTCGGTTGTAGAGCTCTCTTCACAAAGAATGAAAAAACGCAAAGTGCGTTCTTGAACACCAAAACAATTCACCAAAGCACATGGAATTTTTGTGAATTGAAAACAAAAGGGATGAAAACCCTAAAAGAAAAAGTCAAAAAGAATTCATCAGATTCACAGTTTTCTGTCTTTCAAAATGGCGGGACTTCTTAATGAAAACCAAACCATTTAATGAGTATTTATAGAAAAACGCGCCGCCTCAGTCGTTAGAACGAAAAATGGATCTCGTTCGAACGAAGTACACGCATCGTTTTAACAACATCGCGCGACATATAATGTCTTTCGAATGAGATGGTGATCTCGCTTGAACGACCTCAACGTCAAAATCGAGGAACGCTACAGGACTTAGAAAATTACTCATTCTCAAATTTTGATGAAAAAAGTCCACTCCAACATTTAGAAAATATTTAAAAAAAATATCCCAAGGCTCTAAGTGCAAATTTAAGGTATTTAAAACATAACCTTACAAAAATAAACTTTACGGAAGCTTTTTGATGAAGAACCTTGATATATTTGGATCCGTCTTGATGTAGATTTCTCTTGAACTTCCTCGACGGTTGTAATGGTATACGACATAATTAATTGTGATGGACATTTATAAAAATATGTCCTTACAAATTTCCCCCTATGTCTATGCCAGTACAAACATAAAAACTTCCTAATTATCAAATACCAAAACGTCTATACAAATCTACCCTCCCATGAATCCCAAAACTGAAAAGGTAAAATTTGCAAGTTCTCAAACTTTTGTTCAAAAATTTTCATCAAATCTCAAAACTTTTTTGATCAGGGTGTGCAACATATGATCATCACTTTTGTACCTACACACATGACATAAACCAAATACCTTCATGACGCATCGAGTTTGAAATGATGTAAGAATAAATCAATAAATATAATAAAATCTCCCCCATAATGCCAACTCCCCCATAAAATCATAAATCGTTCTCCCCCTTTTTATTATGTCCCCAAGTAGACAAATAAGAAGAAACAAACTAAATATGGAGTGTCACGAAAAAATTCATAGCAAATATGAATCAAACGACGCGCATACAAAGGTGTAACTAAAAAAATTCCACAAACTATTTTTGATTTTTCAATTTTTTCAAAGCAAAAATAATGATACCAAAATCACACCATGGATTTATACTAAAACAACCAAGTCATGGAAATGGAATGTATGGTTGTGAATATATTCGATAGGTAAATAAATTCAATCAATCATATGTGCACGATGAATACGTTCACCCCTAACGAATGAACATCAAAAGTATCGTTAGGTGTAAAAATTGTTGAATTTAGATGACATCGTCTTAATCAAATCAACAAATCAAATTCAGAGTGATTTCCACACCAATAAAATCCAAAACTATTTAACGTTTTTTCAAGACTTTCTAGGACGTGCAAACCCGTTTTAAATTCCATCCAAACTCCCTCATGCATATTTTCTTTTTGAGGCAATCTAAGTTCTCAAACATTGGAGAATTGGTGAACAAACCCAAATGACCCATTTTTGGCATAATATTCCCTTTTTATTGCCTTTAAATTTTTTCGGGCACTTTTAAACCTCTTTGGATGCCGGATAATTAAAATTCCTTAATTTTTTAGGTTCGATTTAACGGTGGCTTAGTATTCGCAAAGGTCAAATGTGAACCTTTCGCAGCCCTTCACCATTTTTGAATAAAGCACACAAACTCACAAACAATTCTTACATGCACAACTTTCTTGTCAAGTTTTATCGCGCTTGGTTCATTTTTAAAGGTTGGATTGAAGTAAAAACACCCAACCAAAATGTGATAAGACAAGCACAATAATCAAACAAATCCGTGCATGTGTGCAATAAAGGAAAATCATGAGTCAAACATGTAGGAAGTATCACTTAAATACATCTCAATGACTCCAAACATTATAAAGCATAAATATGACATGATATATTGTCTCAAAACACTTTCAAAAAGTCACATGGATATGTTGTGACTCGGTCATCCTAAGTGTCTATCCATAAAAGGTGTAAAACAAAATACAAAATTCTTTTTGTATTTTTTCAAAATTTTATCAAAATAAAATCTTTTTGTATTTTTCAAAATTTTCAAAAAAAATTTATACAAAAAGTACACATGTCATAACACTAGCAAACACACACACACACACACACACACACACACATATATATATATATAATTATAATGAAACCACAACTAGTGTATGAAAAACATTCAAACACAATCATCTATATGATATGGCAAGAGAAGAGTAATGTGCAAGCAAATGAAAATCAACTATTCTAAAATCTAGCTTATCCAAAAGTGATTTCCTAACCCAAACATATGTAACACGCCAACACGGGGTTTTGGAAACCAACAAAACACTAGACTTCGACTTCCTAGGACTTCTTCCAAGATCAAAACAAAATCTCCTAAGGTGACCTTTCCTACCACAATGTGAACATGTGTAAACGGTAGGGATGTTACCTAAAGTGTGATCTTTTCTAACGTTCTTGGGATTAATTGACCCTCTAAAACAAATAATGATTTTGGCTTTAACACTAGAAGCATGAGAACAAGATGAGCCATTACCATCACTATCAAACCTACTCGAGTCTGTCAAATCATTTTTTAACTTCAAAATTTTTTACTCGAGCAAAAAATTAGACTCTTCCAATCTGAGGGACTCCTTATTCAAATTCTCAATCAAACCTAGAAGGTTATCTCTCTCCTCCTCAATAAAAATAAAGTTTTCCCTAAGAGTCTTTTCACGTGCCACAAACTCACTGATTAAAATATTTTTATCCTTTTTGGCACAAACACAAACCATCGAATTTTTAAGGCCCTCTTATTCTTTTTTTTTTTTTAAATAGGACCCTTTCATCACTCTCCTTCTTGGATAATTTTAAAGCAACAAAGTCATGGTCCAAGGCAACAAATTTTTCATGATAACAATCTCTTTGATTTTGAACTGTTTGGAAAAGATCCATCGCGGATTTAAAACGAGAATTTTCTTTTTCCAAAACTTCAATTCTTTTTACAAACGTCAAATTCAAACTATTTAAATCATTAAAACTTTGATTTGTGTTAGTAGGAGGGGGAATCAAACTAGACAAGTGCTCCATTGAAAATTGCGACAAAATTTCAAAAATCAGATTTTTCAAAAAAAATCAATATCACACAATTTTGCGAAAAATAGGAATACGAGATAAATCAGCGTAACCCGCTCTGATACCAATTTGTAAAAGCTATGCACTCAATTTTAATAAATCTCTAATACCAATTTGTAAAAGGTATGCATTCACTTTTAATAAAGCTCTGATACCAATTTGCAAAATATGACGACAGTGTGATACCGATTTAAATTAATTCGCAAGTTTCTAATTAAATCTTATTTAATTAGAGTCTATTTTTAAACCAAATTAATTAGGCCCCTAAACATGCAACTAAGTGCGTGCGTGTGTCAAACCATAAATAAATAAAGCAAGTGAAACAAATTTCAGGAAAAAATCCCCAAAGGGCAAAACCTTTTATTTCTAGAACTCTGACAAGTTTACAAGACCATTGACTTACATAACATTTTTGCTTTTGCCCACAAGAGTAACGCACGGTGTCTTCGTCAAACCTCCAAAGCAACGACTAGAAATAAATCAGTAATGGCTCACACGCAGCTATACCACCAGGACGCGCAGTCCAAACACGCAGTCTAAAAACTTCACAAGGACTCCCTCCATAATAGCACGCAGCTGTCGGTTGTAGAGCTCTCCCCACAAAAAATGAACAAACGCAAAGTGAGTTCTTGAACACCAAAAAAATTCACCAAAGCATATGGGATTTTTGTGAATTGAAAACAAAAGGGATGAAAACCCTAAAAGAAGAAGTCAAAAAGAATTATGGAGATTCGCAGTTTTCAGTCTTTCAAAATCCTGGGACTTCTTAATGAAAATGAAACCATTTAATGAGTATTTATTAAAAAATTTTCCCCCTCAGTCGTTAGAACGAAAAAGGGATCTCGCTTGAACGAAGTACACGTGTCGTTTGAACAACATCGCACGACATCTAATGTCTCTCGAACGAGATGGTGATCTCGCTTGAACGACCTCAGGGTCAAAATCGAGGAACGCTACAGGACTTAGAAAATTACTCATTCTCAAATTTTGACGAAAAAAGTCCTCTCCAACACTTAGAAAATATTTTGAAAAAATATCCCAAGGTTTTAAGTGCAAAGTTAAGGTATTTAAAACATAACCTTCCAAAGTAAACTTTGCGGAAGCGTTTTGATGAAGAACCTTGATATATTCGGATCCGTCTTGATGTAGATTGCTCTTGAACTTATTCGATGATTGTAACAGTATACGATATAATTAATTATGATGGACATTTATAAAAATATGTCCTTACAAAGTATATTAGGATATGTGAGATGAAGAGAGTAAAAGTGGTAAGTAAAAAAATAAGTTAATGCGAATTTAGGAGAATTTGAAAAGAGAGTTGAGAAAGTTGGACCTTCTTGAAGATATTGAGCTTGATCTTGAATGTTAGAGAGCAGCCTTTGCACTTAGGTGGTGAAGGAGTATAGTTAATTCACTAAGTTTGATAAAAAAGATGATGAAAAGTGAAGGTTTGAAAAGGATTTGGATGTGGAAATCACACTGATTTCGAGAGAGGTTTTTCTAAGTTCGCTGAGAGTGATGGATTTATGATTTTCTCTTCCTTTGCAATGAGGTCAGGCGCTCCTTTTTATAGGCCCAGGTCTTTGCCGATCGGTATAGGTTTGGTCCTGCCAATCGGTAGGTGTGTTTGGTAGTCTCTTTCAGGTTCCTTCGAAACAATGGTCGTAAAATGCAAGCCGTTGATCCGAATCGTGCACGAGGTAAACCGATGGAAAGGTACTTCAGAGACCTTTGAAAGTACTTTGGCTGCTCCCGGGTCCGGGAGTTGACTTTGGTCAAATGTGGCTCGGAATCGCTCGTCGGTCCTTTGGACGGTGGATTGTCGGACGCAAATGGATCGTTCCTCCGCATGGTAAGTCAGAATCGTGCACGAGGTGGACCGTTGGAAAGGTTATGAGATGTACTTAGATATTCCAAAGAGTTTGATCCAGTTTGGGGGGTTGAATTTGGTCAACCGGGCGTGGAAGCGTCCGATGACATTTCAGAGTAAAACGGATCGTTCGTCCGTGCCGTAAGTCAGAATCATGCACGGGGTGGACCGTTGGAAAGGGATTTTAGTGACCTTTAAATATTGATTCAGTCTTGATCGAGCTGAAGAGGTTGACTTTTGGTCAAACAGAGCCTGGGAGATCCCCATGGCCTCTAGGTAAGTACCCGGGGTATGACTTTTTTTTGTAGTGATGAAGGGAGGTGCTAGGGACATAAGGAGAGGTTGGGGGGGGGGGGGTGCTAGAATGGGGTGTCTACAAACATGTCATTCAAATGACGTGATGACCTTGTTCGAATGACTATGCCACCTTAACTTGTCTATATAATGTAGTTTTTCCCTCAGAATTTCGATGGTGTGCAAAACGAAAATACATAATTGAACATAATTTTTTTCGCATAAAGTTCACAAAGGTTTTAAAAGAATAAAACATCCTTTGTGTTTCAAGATCCGATCTTGCATATACTTGTGTTATAGAGATCTTGCTGTTTACACCATAAGAGTTGTTCATCTCTGTTGAACAAAAGTTTCATTGAAGGTTTTAGGTGAAGAAGCGGTGGAGGCTGTGTTCTTAATTGTAGATGTTTCAAAAGATACCTCGGTGGACACCGAGGCATTCGTGGACGCGCATGCCGTGGATAGGTATCGTGGAAAGGATTTCTATGTGGGCACTATGGAGGAGCGATTAAAGAGAATAAGTGCGTCAACGCTTGTGGGAATCGAGTCGTTGGGTAAGTCTGTCTGTCTTCACTTTGTAATTATCGTATCATAGTGATTATCTGGCTTGGGCTGTCTGAGTTTTTTTCCCTTAGTGGTTTTCTCGTACATCTTGCATTATGAACTTTACATTGTTTTACTTGCTTTAATCACGCTGGATTAATGTTTAGGATTAAATAATATAAAATTGGGTTTAAGTAAAATTGGTTTACAAAACTTGGTGCGTAATAAAATTTGGAATAAAGGTTTTTGAGAAAAATTGTTTTCGCCTAAAGGACATAGATAAGGGACACTCTTCAAATTGGTATCAGAGCTATAAACACTATTTTATTGTGTGTGATCCTACTCGTCTTTAAAACTCATTCTTTTGATGGAACTAATTATGGTTATTGGAAAATGCAGATGAAAAGTGCGTTAAAATCAATTAATGAACGTGTGTGGTTGGCGGTTGAAAAATGATGGACTCTACTAGTCACGAGAGAGGGAGAGGCCACTACTTTAAAACCAGTTGAGTTTTGAATTGAAACTGAGCATAGACTTTTTCTTTTAATCCTAAAGGTTTAAATGTTATTTCCTCATCTGTCACACCGGAGTAATATAATCTTATAATGATGAGTGAAACCTCGAAAGAGGTTGGGGATGTTCTTGCACTCACCCATGAGGGAACGAGCACGATTAGGGCATCTAAACTTCAAAATATCACTACACAATTTGAGATGATTAAAATATTAAAAAGTGAGGTGTTTGATGAGCTTTACACTAGATTGTCCCATATTATTAACTCGTCATTTAACTTAGGAGGGAAAATACCCGATAACCGAGTCATTAAGAAAATCCTAAGATCGTTGCCTACTAGGGTTAACCAAAAAGTGATCATTTTGAACTCCTTAGGGTTACTTGATTCAACAAAACTATAAGAGCTTATAGATGACTTACAAACTTATGAGATTGGAATGTTTACCTCTAAGCAAGTGCCAAAGAAATAAAAGGGCATTGCTTTGAAATCCCAAAAGGAGAAGACTAAAGTTTTGGATGATGATTCCGACATCGTCTTTGAGAATATGGCTTTGTTGGCAAAGAAGTTCAAAAAGTTTCTTAAATTTCAAAAGCAATTGAAAAATGCCAAGAGATTTGATAAATTTAGGAACATGCCAGATCACGTCCCTAAGAATATGAGTGAGAATGAAAAGAAGGATGATTCGAATATGTGTTTTGGTTATGAGGGTTATGGTCATAAGGTATCGAAGTGCCCCACTAGTCTTAAGAAATAGGGTAAATCACCGTTAGCATATAATGCCACCTTCAGTGACAGTGAACCGAAAGATGGAGAGAGTTCCCCCATGGAGCGCAACTTTGTAGAGTTCATGTCATGTCATGTGAGCGACGACAATAAATCTTCTCATGAAGATTCTTATATGAATGAGACTTTTACGACCGTCGTGTGTGAATCCCAAGGGAGTGAGGGTGAATCCAATAAATAGGAGGAGGTAGATGTTAATAAGTTATAAGTTGCCTTTAATGAGTTGTATGCAGAAGCGAAAAGGTTAAGAATGAGAACATAAAATTAGAAGCTAAGTTGAAAGTGTGTACCGTAGAGAATAATGATGCTTTGATTTAGGATCTTAGGGCAAATGAGAAGACTCTTAGGGAAAAACTAGAATACGTCGAGGGTGAGAGGGATATCCTTCGTGGTTTGATGGAAGTTTTAAAGAAAGAGATTCCAGAGTTTGAGGAGTCTAGGAATTTTCTTGAGTATAAGATTAATGAGTTAGAGGTGATATTGAAAGACTCGAGTAATGTGAAGTTTGATTTGGAATCTAGGTTGAAAAATTTAGATATGATGTTAGGCACCATCCAAATCAAGGATGATATGCATGGTATAGGCTTCAATGATCGTATTGTTCACATTACCAAAGCCAATGCCAAGCATGTGAGAGAACGAACTAGGAATGTTAAGAAAGGTCCTCATGTAGGTAACCATCCCCACCGTTATTTCACTTGCACATTTTACGGTAGGAAAGGTCACCTTAGACATTATTGCTATAACCTTAGGAATGCTCCTAGGAAGTTTAGGATTAAGTCCGTTTCGATTCCTAAAACCCTCATGCGTCATTACGCACCTACTTGGGTTAAGAAATTGGACTTAGAGGCTTTAGTAATTAAATTCACGTTTGGTTGCACTTGATTCTTCCCATGCTAGGTCTAAAGGATGATAGTGTTACTATGTTTATCATATGTTAGTCTTTGCTTCATGATATATATCTTGCTAGTATTATGATATGTGTATCATTTTGTATGATATTTTTCATTTGTTCCAGTCTTATTAAAAAATACAAAAAGATTTTTGGTTTATATTTTTTTGAAATACAAAAAGATTTTGCTTTCAAGTAAAAGATATTTGTGAAAAATGCAAAAATATTTTTGATTTGTTTTTGTGTCATGAGTTTACATGTTTGATGTGTCATATTGGTGTGCTTGGACCTCTATCATTTCATTATCCATGTGGCTAGGGCATAGGGTCATAATTATTGATGCTTAGAATGATCTTAACCATTGTATTTTGGGGTAGTTTCGAAGTTGATTTGCATTTTGATTTGACTTTGTATATATGCCATCTTTGCACACATGAACGAGCTTACATAAATGTTTGACTTCTCTTATATATTTGAGTTTGGGGAGATGTTCTTATCTCAATTTTGTTATCTATGCGTAATTAGACTTATAGAGGAAGTGTGTATGTAATAATCGTTGCCCCGTGAGGATTATATTACATATATTGAAAAAATGATGAGTGTGCATGGGATTGGGTTGCGAAAGAATAATAATCTTTGTGTGAAAAGCCACTGTTTGCAAAGGCCTAAGAGTGTGACATTGATAAAAATAGCCAAAGCCAATATTGTGTAGTTTCACTTATTCATTCAAAAATAAGATAAATGAAAAAAAATCATTGTTATATATGAGGGAGATTTGGATGGATAAATTACAACAGGTTTACACCAGGAATCCTAATGTTGAAAATTCGTATCATGATGTGATAATACGGAAATATCGCGTATTAAATCCGTCGAACCTACGCATTCTAGCCCCCTCGGGTGCCTTAATCTCTCTATTTAAGCCCGTTAACCAGACAACCTCTGCTTATATTATTAACATGTTATATTTAGGTACCAAGTATGGGATTCGGATGCATTCTGTGCAATTTCAGTACACAATTGCACGTTCAAGGGCAATCCGGTCATTTCACAGCTTGGGAACCTGGCCCTAAATCTACATGAAAGTTGTATCCCTCCTCGCTAGCTTCGCGTGGCCACGAATGGTGCGTGATTCCGTGTCCATATGACAAAGTTACGGGAATTTGAGCGGGATATAATTACATGCCAAAATAGGGGATTCTGCATACTGCCCTGCTTGATCGATCGATCGAAATAGGGGGTCGATCGATCGACCCTTATTTATTTTGCCATGTTTTTAACAGTCGATCGATCGACCACAGGGGTCGATCGATCGATCCCCTATTTTTTCCTGCAGATATTTTCTTTTCATTTTCTTTCTTTTTTTCTTTTATTCTAACTTACTAGTTAAGCCAATTTTCGTTGTAATAAGAGATATATTTAGACACTCATATTCTGATATAGATAGTTTAGTTAGGGTTTGGTTTGGAGATTTTATTTTCTCTTCTTCTTGGATTGACAACCCATGGGTTTTGTAAGATTGAACTATTCATTGCCATCTCCTTTAATATAGCTTTGTTCTTCATTCTTTCTTTTCTTTGTAATTTAGTTTCCATGCTTTCTAACTAGTTTACATGCTTTAATTATTGGTTTCCTAGTTTAATTAACATAATTTAGTTTAATTTATCATGCACCCTTAGTTAAATAGGGTCGGGATTTCATTTCCGCCATTTTCGGGTCCCGAGCGCCATTTTCAGGTCCCGAGCTCCGAAAATTAGGTTTTGTGTAAAATTGCGTTTAATTGAACCCACGTGAATTAAAGTTGGATTAGTATGCATTTAACTTTCTATGTCATGCATCGTTAGTGTTTATAGCGATAATCCGAGTTTAATACGCGTGCGACCAATTTTCGGTTACGTGTTTATTCTCGCAGCTTTGGCTTGAATTCCTTATTGTGTGAAGTTTATGTTTAATTGATAATGCTCGATTAGATTGCTTTCGAGCCGGAATCTTGATTAGTAGTTATTTCGATCCATATGGTTGGATGATATCCCGATCCTCGCATTACTTTTATTTAGACTTAACTTATTCTTTTTTTTTGCTTTTACAATTACATATCACCTTTTTACACTTTTATTCCTGAATTTAATAATCTGTTACGATCTGTCAAACACTCTCTGTGGATTCGATACTCGACTTACTGCTGTACTCACCAGTTGAGTGTAGTCGTAGTTTAGATTTTTGTATAGTTTAGGTGAGCCGAATTCAAAACTACCGGCGCGTAGGTGACTCTCGCGCAGCGACAAAATCCTGTCTATCAAATGGCACCGTTATCGGGGAGTTGTTTTGTTATAGATTGTAATTGTATTATTAGTTCGTAGTATTCTTTTCTTTGTATTTGTATTATTTCTTTTAACCCTTTTTTGTAAGACTTCTACATTTGAGCGCCTAGGAATGCTTGAATTATCCCGCCGCACATCTTCTTTGTGGAAGTCGCCTTCTCGAGCTTTTGTTGGGGTAAGCATGTCTTATTCTAACTTTTCTGTTATCCTAATGATAATTCTCAAAATTGTGGTAAACCTATGACTTTTGGTCAATACTTGCAGTCCCAAAAAGTTGCAACATCTAAAATGACATTGGGTGAGTATTACGAAAGTCAAAGTTTGGATTACAACAATTTTATGCATGATCATTCTGATTTTGGGTTGCAAGATCCTTATGATAAGAATTTTGAAACCAATTGTAATCATTTTTAAAATTCTTATGTTAATGATTTTGAGTGTAGTCCCGACAAAAATTTCCAAACCTTCCATTTCCAAGCATCCGCTCCTCGCCCGATGACTTTCAATGAGGGATTACGTATGCTTGAAAATGAGAGGATTGAAGAACGTTATCGGGAATAAAATCATTGTTGGGAACACGAGTTGGATTTACTATTTGAATCCGACGACGACTTTTCTTCGGAGACTGCCTAAGTCGAGGACTGTTTTGAACCAAATGAGGTCTTCGTTCCTACTTTGGAAGAAATCATCCTTGACTTGACCCACGATTTAGTAGAGACTGAAAATGAGGATGAAAAAGAAATTGTCTCCATTTGCAATGAATTCGTTTCTTCTTTGATTTTCAATGAAGAAAGTTTCATTGTAAACGATCCAATTTCTTCCGAAATTCAATTTTCAAGCGACGATCACTCATCGCCTGAGATTGAATTTCTTTCATCCCCGTCTTCATTATATACTGTCGTACCAATTCTAGTACCCGATGAATCGGTGCCAAACCTTATAGTTCCAAACCGTTTCACCGACGAGGAGTACTCTCTCGAGCCGCTTTCCATAACGGCATCTTTTCCCTCTTATGCACCGCCTCCCGTTCCAACTTTAAAATACTCGGGAGTTGATTCATGTTTTCTCGGCCTGCATGTGTATTTGTTGCCCGTCCTATCCAAATCCCCCATCCTCCCGCCCAAAATTTCAATTAGGGATGGTTCACTTTTACCGCCTTACACATGCCTTCCGTCGTTCGAACAAAATTCCTATTTTTCCGGAGGCATGCATGTTCGGGAGGGTCCACCGTTGATCCGCCAAATTCAAATTGTGTTTTGGATGGACCCTCAAAAGTTTCAACTTTTAGTATATAGTTAATTACACATCCTAAGTGTAGGTTGTACATACTAACTTCTTCATTTTTATTTTTCTTAATATTAGCCTAGTGTAATTAGTTAATCTTTTTTTATTTCTTTTTGTATGCTTGGTTCTAACTCTTTTGTAGGTTCAACGGACTTGAATTTGCGGAGACTATGCGCCCCGACACACATTTGTTAAGAAAATGATCAAAAAAGTCACAAAAACATTTTTTCTTTATTTTTCACACACACATTCTCACGCATTTGCATTTGTTTTTCTTTTTTATTTTATTTTATTATACATTTTGTCGTGAACATGCGTGTGTGTTGGTCATTGTACATATTTTTTAATTTTTGGTTAGCATAGGCCTATTTGTGTGTATATTTTAGCCTATGTCTATTTAATTTTAATTTTAATTTTAATTTATTTTTATTTTAATTTTTATATTTTTATTTCATATTTATATATATATATATACTTATATTTACTATATATATATTTATATTATACTTAACCCCCTTATTTCCCATAATTGCAATTCCCCCCCTTTTAAAAACAACAAAGCAGTGGGCTGGTTGCTGGTTGATCGATCGATCGAAGGCCATTGCTCGATCGATCGATCGAGCAGTTATAGGTCGAGAGCTGCTACTTTTTTCCCCCATTTCCTTATTCTCTCTTCTCCTCTCCTACACGATTTTTGCCTTAGAAATTTCCTACACCACATTTCTTCAATTTCTTCCATTCTCTACACTACAAAGGTATAATCCATCCTACTATAACATGTTTTTGTAGTTTTTGGTAGATTTTTGTCAAGTTTTACATGTTTAAGCTCTTTTTTGACATTGTTTGAATGTGTGTGATTCTCTCCCTGATTTGTGTTGATTCCACTGATTTCTTTTGTATAATCCACTCATGAAGACATCTATATTGTTGCATTGTTGTTTTGTTCATGAGTGGGGCTTTTTATTGGTTCCAATCACACTTTCGCACCCTCTCCGCACATTGCGCACGCCAAGTGTTCGTCAAAATGCCCCTAACAGTTTTCAATTGCATTTTTGGCGTACACTAGGGTGATTTTCATTCCATGTCGCATTCCGACATTTTTTATCGCAATGTTACAATTTTTACCTCGGTTTTGTGCACTTGCACCCCCAGTAACTAACCATTAATTTTGCTTACAATTTTTTTTGTATTGCTTAATTCTTGTTTTGTATATTAAAATGTCACAATAGAAAAAATACAAATATACTAAGTGCTTGCCCGCCGGGGGCGTTGATGGATTCCACTGCGAGTAGGAGCGGGATTGGTACCATGCCCACTTTCACACATCCGAGCTCCACTTGGGTATCATTTTACGTGGACCATTGAGCATATACCGAGGGAGGCGCGTATTCTTCTGCGCCGTCAGTGATGGGAGCCCTTTATCGCTACCAACGAGCGCATCAATGAAAAGCTCGTTCGTATTTTTTATGCCACGTTTGTAGAGGTAAAGGGGAATGGGTCGACTACTTATGAGGCGATGGTCCATGGGGTGAGGATTCCTTTCAACATTTTTGATTTGGCTGACTACATGGGTGTGCCAAACCCCGCGGTTTCTGTCAATTTTATGGACGGGAATATCTTCGGCCGTGACATTGATTGAGGCTCTTGCACCGGGGGAGGCATGGAAAAAGGGTGCCTTTCGCTCGGCGGCAATGGAGGACTTACCTAGATTACTTCACTACATCACTGTCCACTCTTTCATGGTGACGAACAACCGGTCCGAGGTCTGTCACAAGCATGCTGCATTGACCTACACACTGATTATTAATTTGGGCAATATCAGCTTGCCCAATATCTTTCTAGACATGATGTGCACGACCGCAAAGGAGATTTCCTGGTGGTAAACCTTCCTTTTCCTGCTCTCATTATGAAGATATGTTTATCGCACGGTTGCCCTGAGTTTGACGCTGACCGCAAGCACAAGCCACTCGGGCTTCTCTCCAAAGACAATATTTCAAAGATGCTTAAGCACGAGTGGGGTCAAACGGGCAGCAGCAAGAGGCAGAGAGCAGAGGTGGCTGTTGAGCCTGACATCGAGGAGGACGAGATTAGGGAGATGGAGATGGGTGAGGGTTCTCATGCGCCACACACTGATTATGATGCCCGCTTTGAGGCATTCCAGGCCGTGCAGGACCAGCGCTGGGAGGAGACCCAACTCAGGTGGGCTACATGGGAGTCCCTCCTGGACCAGCAGCAGGCCGAGATGCGGCAATATCAGGCCGACCAGCTGCAGTTTCAGGCCGACCAGCAGCAGGAGTGGGCCCAGTAGAGGCAGGCTAGAGCGCAACACAGACATGAGTATCGGATGATGCAGCAGATGATGAGAGATCTTATTTGCAGCGCAGTGATTCTGACACACCGCTACCTCCTCATTTTCAGGACCCTTTTGATCCTAGTGGTTCTGGCCACTAGGCTGCTGTTGTACTGGGTCGTTTTTGGCATTCTGGGATCGGATATTATATTGTACTTTTTATTTGTATTTCTTTTATTTCACTAGTTGTAATGTATTAAGTGATTTTGTATTGAACTTATGAAATGGGAAATGAAAATGTAGTTTGTCGTTGTTTATTGGATTTTGATGTGTGTGACCTTCCATTTTATAAAAATAAAAAAGTTCACCATCAATTTATCTAGTATTTGCACTTCAGTCCCTCTATATTATTGTGACTTGTGATATAGATTCTCTAAACTTAATACATCGGTACATATTCTTCCTATGCTTTGTACTAACTTGTTTTGTAGCTTCACTTGGACTTGTACTTATGGAGATCGCTCCAAATTTGGGTAATATCATTCTTTTCCTATCTTTGTGTTGTGTTCTTTAATGGACGCATTGGGGACAATGCAACATTTAAGTTAGGGGGTGTAGGATATTCTATCCATTTTGCTGATTAGTCCTTGAATTTGATTATAATTTAGTTACAAAGCATGTTTTTGTTAAAAAATTGAAAAATTTCAAAAATATTTTCTTTCTTTTTTCTCCTTTTTTGGGCTTTTTGCCCTTGTTTCCAATGATAAGTTTTAATAATTGCCCGATCAAATAGACAATTCATCGATGCATGTTCTCGATTTTAGAAGTTATTAGACTTTAGTCCTAAATCATTAATATTATGAATAACTTCATTAATTAAACTTTATCCTGTGAGCACACGCACCATTCTTGTTATATTGATTTGGTTTAATATTTTTATAACTCGGTATATTTTTGTTGCATTGTATATAGTTACACCTTGTGAGATTAGAGACGTATCTTAATTTGTGAGTGTATACACCTTTCTTTCCTCTTTGAAAACGTTACAGTCGTTGGTAATCTCTTTATTCTTTCATTGACCGTTCATTAATTGAGTTCATGCTTGAAATGTGTTACTTGAGCATGATTTTCATATGTTGTTTGACTCGAGAATTGCGTATACCTTTTGAAATGATCATAGGCCATCTTTGTTATATCACCCATATGACCTTGACCTCACCCTTTTATATGTTCCCTAGTCAACCCACTTGAGCCTAAATACTAACCTTTCTTTTCATAACCCAAAATCCCATAACCAACTCTAAATTGGAGTTTTAGCCCATATATACACTTTCCATACCTTTGTTTGGAATGTTTCCTGGGATTGAATGATATTGTTATGTATTGTGGTTGCAATTTGAGCATGAAAAGAGTAAGAAGTGAAAAGAAAAAGAGTGAAAAAGAGTGAAAAAGAGAAAGTTAAAAACAAAAGAAAAAGAAGGAAAGAAAAAGAAAGAGAAAGAGAAAGAGAAAGAGAAAGTTGTTTATAGTGTTTGTATGTGATTCAATAATCCTTGTTACTCTCTCGATTCTTATATCTAATGCTCGTTTGGAAATCATTTGTCCAATTTTGAAATTACCCACATTTTCCCATTTTCCCGAGTTTCATCCCCAAACACTTTGAATTCGTATATACATCCCTTTCATTTCGTACCTTAACCTAGCCTACATTACAACCATATTAAGGTCCTATGTGATCTTAGGTTGATGTAATTCAAATGTTTAAATAGTGTTGATATTCTGTGAAAATGCATTTCGCCTCTTTTTTATGTGCGGTATCCTTTCACTAAGATTGCAATTTTTATTTCCTATATAGCGTTCTTCAATTGTGACATGTGCGCGACCTATTTTCCCTTTACATTTACTCCTTATGCCCGCATGTTCCATGTGTTACCTCCCTGTTTCAAGTGAATTCATTTGATGCATGTAATGCCCGTGAGGATTGACTTTTATGCATGCTTTGATATTTAGTATCCGAGTTATTTAAGTTTTTTACCAAATCATACTTTGCATATGCTCACTCCCCTCCCACATGTTGGAGTTTCAATTCATTGAGGTGCATTAGATAATGTTAATAACTATGGACTTCTCATGCGAATTCGTTTGCTATGATAATAACATGTTGAAATCTTGTTCGCATTGTGGAGTTTTTTGCATACTTGATTGGGCATATTTTGAGGAAACTTTATGATGTTTGTGGGTACCATCACTGAAAACCCTCACGAGGCAAAACTCGTCCACTAGGGTAACCTAGGGGTTTAACGGCTTATTGCATGCGCTAAATGCAATCGAATCGCCCGCAAAAGTGGCTTTATGATTTTATACCATATTTTTGTACTTATCCTTCTTTTGGTGCCTGTTGTTCTTGTTGCATCCTATTTCATTGCTAGGGACTAGCAATGTGTAAGTTAGGGGGTGTGATAATACACAAATATCGCGTATTTCATCCATCGAACCAACGCATTCTAGCCCCCTCGAGTGCCTTAATCTATATATTTAAGCTCGTTAACCAGACAACCTCTGTTTATATTGTTAACATGCTATATGAGGTATAATTGGGCTTTTGTAGGTATTTAGGTACCAAGTATGGGATTCGGATGCATTCCGCGCAATTCCGTACACAATCGCAAGTTCAAGGGCAATTCGATCATTTCACAGCTTGGGCACATGGATCGATATCTATATGGAAGTTGTATCCCTCCTCTCTATCTTAGCGTGGCCGTGAACGGTGCGCGATTCCGAGTCCGTATGACAAAGTTATGGCGATTTGAGCGGAGAAGAATTACATGCCAAAACAGGGGATTCTGCATACTGCCCTGCTTGATCGATCGATCGAAACAGGGGGTCGATCGATCGACCCTTCTTTATTTTTCCACATTTTTAACAGTCGATCGATCGACCACAGGGGTCGATCGATCGATCCCCTGTTTTTTCCTGCAGATATTTTCTTTTCATTTTCTTTCTTCTTTTCTTTTATTCTAACTTACTACTTAAGCCAATTTTTGTTGTAATAAGAGATATACTTAGACACTCATATTCTGATATAGATAGTTTAGTTAGGGTTTGGTTTGGAGATTTCATTTTCTCTTCTTCTTGGATTGACAACCCATGGGTTTTGTAATATTGAACTATTCATTGCCATCTCCTTTAATATAGCTTTGTTCTTCATTCTTTCTTTTCTTTATAATTTAGTTTCCATGCTTTCTAACTAGTTTACATGCTTTAATTCTTGATTTCCTAGTTTAATTAGCATAATTTAGTTTAATTTATCATGCACCCTTAGTTAAATAAGGTCGGGGTTTCATTTCCGCCATTTTCGGGTCCCAAGCTTCGAAAATTAGGTTTTGTGTAAAATTGCGTTTAATTGAACCCGCGCGAATTAAAGTTGGATTAGTATGCGTTTAACTTTCTATGTCATGCATTGTTAGTGTTTATAGCGATAATCCGAGTTTAATACGCGTGCGACCAATTTTCGATTACGTGTTTATTCTCGCAGCTTTGGCTTGAATTCCTTATTGTGTGAAGTTTATGTTTAATTGATAATTCTCGATTAGATTGCTTTCGAGCCGGAATCTTGATTAGTAGTTGTTTCGATCCGTATGGTTGGATGATATCCCGATCCTCGCTTTACTTTTATTTAGACTTAACTTATTCTTTTCTTGCTTTTACAATTACATATCACCTTTTTACAATTTTATTCCTGAATTTAATAATCTGTTACGATTTGTCAAACACTCTCTGTGGATTCGATACCCGACTTACCGTTGTACTCACCAGTTGTGTGTAGTCGTAGTTTAGGTTTTGTATAGTTCAGGTGAGCCGAATTTAAAACGACCGGCGCGTAGGTGACTCTCGCGCCGCGGCGAAATCCTGTCTATCATGATGCTATTGCTTATAGAATCGTCAAAAACCCGAATTTGTGTGCATGTTGTTTTTTTAGTTTATTAAGCTCAATTTTTAATTGTCACATATGGCTAAAACTAAGTTTGATGAAATTTAGGTATCAATTAGAGCTTTTTGATTATTTTGATGTGTTTAGGTTGTGATTCATTTGTCGTAGTTCACGCCCATTCAATCCATAATCATGTTTGAACACATTGGTACTATGTTATCATGTAACTCATATTTGTTTTTTTACGTATTCATTTTTGAGTTTGTTTTGTTACTAATGTGTATTTCCAGTTCAGTTGTTTCACGAAACTTTTTCACTGGGAAAAACTTTTACATTTTTTGAACTGGAATTGAGGATTTTTTATGTCATTTGAATGACATTGGTTCGAGAGACAAGTCCATGTCGCAAAATGATTTGTTCGCATGAGTTTCAAGCGACATGCAGCAAAGTAATATGTATGTGTCGCGAGTAGGGTCTCGGGATGAGTTCTTCGCGTGACAGCACACTATTTTGGTGTTTTGAGGTCATTTGATGACTGCTTCAAGCGACATGCAATGTCGTTCGAACGACATTGCATTGTCGTTCGAACGACCTTAAGTGGAATTTTATGATTTCTTCTGATTTTGTACCTACTGCTGTTATATGTTGATATCTTTCACTGTTGGTACATCTGGGTTCGTCTGGATATTTTTTATGAAGTTCTCATTAATTCATGATTAATTCATACACTACATTATTATTTAGTCACATCATTACTGATTTTGATAATATCTTTCATGTCACTATTTTCTAGCTACGCTTGAGCATCTACTGATTATTTTAGTTAGCTATTACATCTATTTATCTAGTTATATTTCACATGATTATTCTCAACTAGATTAGATGTTTGTCTGTTGACTTTCTCACGGGTTGTCTATTCGAGATAAGAAAGGGGAGGGATATCTTTGATGTAGGGGGAGTTTGAGCACATGTTTTTCATGATGTATGATGTTTACATATTGGTATCTATTGAGTTGATCATATTATTTTTCAAATTGGTACCAAATGTTTTGCTCAAATAATTTGTTTATCAAATTGGTATCATATGTTTTTCTCACATGTTCAACAAATGAAATAATTCCCATATTGGTATCATATTGATTTTATATCATTTGTTCCTCCATACTTCACATGGTATTTTTCTGTTTCATATGTGTAGGGATTCTTCAACGATGTGAGATTTTGTGACTACATCTCATTCAGACATTTCATGTTGTCGGTCCTAGATATACTAGTCCTTGTCCTATAAATTTTGACTTTGGGTTAATGGGATGGGATTTAGGTGTCAATTCGACTTGAAGGCCCGACTTAGCATTCACTATTTTGATTTTGTTCCGGAAGAGCCAAAGGGTGAGATTTGTAGGGATAAATTTCCAATTGAGTTAATTTTTATGTAGTTGACTTAATTTCAGACTTTATTCTTGGGACTGCATTTCGAGTAAGATTCCTATAAAGACTTTGACGTATGTTTGAAGACGTAGAGATTAAGCTTCAAAGATTTATAATACCGTGTTTATTGGTGAATGTTTCATGTGTTCATCATGTTCCGATCTCTCAGGTATGAATGCATAATGTTTATGGAACTCAAAAATTATTTTTAAGGATGTTATTTTTATTAAAAATATATTTAAAATGTTTTAACTTCCTTTATTCTGAGATAACTATGTTTTAGAGTCGTGTTGGATCTTCCCTTTTCTGTTTAGAAGATCAAATGACATTGACGTCATTCAAACGACATTCCAATGTCGTTCAAGCGAGATGAACATGTCGTTCGAACGACATGGCCATCTCGTTCGAACAACATGCTGATCTTGTGTAAATACCTAAGGAGTGACATTGCAATGTCGTTTGAATGACATCAATGTCATTTGATCTTATAAATTAAACACAATAAACTAACTACAAAGCATGGAAATAAAGAAATACAAACTATATTAATGGTATAGTTGATGAATAGTACAACCTACAACACTAAAATGGGGATCACCCAAAGAGGAATTGAAGAAGAGCTCCCAATAACCCAAACCCTAACTAAAACTAAGCTAAAATTAATTACCTAATCTATGACTGTAAATACCTAAGCTAATCTACGACTACACTTGCAATCCTGACTGTCTGGTCAAACGCTATTTTAACCGACATATTCAATTAAGCATAAACATCACACAATAAGGAATTCAACCCAAAGTTACGAGATTAAACATTTAACGAAAAATGGTCACACGCGGATTAAATTTGGATTATCTCTATAAACACTAACGTTGCATGACAAAGAAAGTTAAATGCATAAAAATCTGGCTTTAATACACGAGGTTTCAATTAACGCAATTTTACGCAAAACCTAACTTTCGGAGCTCGACACCCATTAATGGCATAAACGCCACCCCAACCCTGTTTAACTAAGGGCGAGTCATAAATAAAATAATTAACAACTAATTAAACTATTTAAATCAATAATTAAACACAATAAACTAACTATAAAGCATGGAAATAAGGAAATACAAACTATATTAATGGTATGGATGATGAATAGTATAACCTACAACACTAAAATGGGGATCACCCAAAGAGAAATTGAAGAAGAGCTCCCAACAACCCAAACCCTAACTAAAACTAAGCTAAAATGAATTATATCTCTCTCAAAATGAGTGGAGTTTATATTTATACAAAAGCCAACAATGGCCGAATCGATTCGACAAAGTCCGAATCAATTTGGGCGTGAAATATCTTCGAATGGCTCACAAAGTGAATCGATTCGCCATGGTACGAATAGATTTGAAAATAGGGGACTTGAGCACTGCAATGGACCTAATCGATTTGGCATAGTTTGAATCAATTCGCCAAATGGAATTTTGTCTACAATCGAATCGATTTGCACTTGTAGGTTTTGAATCCTTCCCCTATTTTGACTTGAATTGTAATTCTCTTCCGCTAAAATCTCCATAACTACTTCGTTAGGAATAAGATTCGCGTAGTTAGTTTATGGCCACGCGAAGCTTGATCGGAGGGCTACAAATTCTATGTAGGTGTTGGACCAGATTCCCAAACTATGAATTGATCGAAATGCGCTTACGTGTGCAATTGTGTACGAAACTTTGCCGAAATGCATCCAAACTTCATACTAAGTGCCGAAATACCTACAAAAGCTCAATTAACCTATACGAAGAATATATACATACAAATAAGAGGTTGTCTGGTTAACGAGCATAAATACAGGAATTAAGGTATGCGAGCGGGCTAATAACGTATGGGTTAATGGGTGAAATACGCAATATTTGCGTGGTATCACACCCCCTAACTTACACATTGCTAGTCCCTAGCAATAAAATAGGAAACAAAAAGAACTACAAGTAAATCAAAAATAGGATACAAGTACAAAATGGTATAAAAAAGATAAGGCCACTTTCACGGGCAAACGATTGCATTTAGCGTTTGCAATTAGCCGTTAAACCCCTAGGTTACCCTAGTGGATGAGTGTCGTCTCGTGAGGATTTTGAGGGACGAAACCGACAAACATCATATGGTTTCCTCAGAATACGCCCCATCAATCATGCGATAGACTTAACAACAACGAAAAATATTTCAAACATATTATATCGTATAGTGAGTGAATTCGCACAAAAGTCCGTAGTTATTAACAATATAGAATGAACTTTATAGAATTGAAACTTTAAAATGTGGTAGGGAGGTGAGAAAATGCAAAGTATGATTTGGCAAAAACTTATATAAACCGGATAAAAAACATTAAAACGTGCATATATCAATCCTCACCGGGCATTACACTCAACAAATGAAATCACTACGAAATGGGAGGTAATACACATGACATGAGGGCATAAAGAGTAAATGTAAATGGAAACAAGGTTGCGCACACGTACTAATGAAGAACACTATATAGAAAAAAAAACTTGTAATCTCAATGAAAGATACCGCTCATTAAAGGAGGCGAAATGTATTTTCACAGATTATCAAAACTATTTAAACTTTTAAATTGCACTCACCCTAAGATCACGTAGGACTTTATAGGGTTGTGATGTAGATTGGGCTCGGGTTATGGAATGAAGGAAATAGTACGGATTTAAAGTGTTCGGGGATGAAAACTCAGGATAATGGGAAATAGCGGGCAATTTCAAAATTGGAAAATTATTTCCGTAACAAGCATTAGATATGAAATAGGAGAGTAATCAAAGCTTATTGAACACCATATAAAATATATAAAACTTTCTCTTTCTTTTATTTTCTTCTTTTCCTAACTTTTTTTCTTTTGTTTTCTTTTGCTTTTTCATGTTTTCTTTTCTTTTGTTTTTCACTTCATTTCTTCACTTTTCTCACTCTTTTCATGCTTAAATTGCAATCATGTAACACGAACATCATTCAATCCCAAGTATCATTCCAAAAAAAGGTATGAAAGGTAATATGTATGGTTTATAACTCCAATTCGGAGTTGGTTATGGGATTTTGGGTCATGAAATAAATGGCTATATTTAGGCTCAAAGGGTTTGACGAGGGAAAACATATAAGGTGAGGTCAAGGCTAATATGGGTGTTATAACAAAGATTGCCTATGATCATTTCATAAAGTTTACGCAATTCTCGAGTCAAAACAAACTTTGAAAATCATGCTCAACTAACACATTTAAAAAATGAACTCAATTAATGAACAATCAATGAAAGAATAGAGATATTACCGACGAAATCAGCATTTTCAAAGAGGAAAGAATAGTGTATAACACTCACAAACGAAGGTATGTCTCGAATCTCACTCATGTAAGTATATACAATGCAACACAAGATTACCGAGTTATAAAAATCTTAAAGAAAATCAATAAAACGAGAAAGGCGCATGTGCTCATGGTATAAAGTTTAATTCATGAAGTTATTCATAATATCAATGATTTGAGGACTAAAGTCTAATAACTTCTAAAATCGAGAACATGCATCATTGAATTATCTATTGGATCGGGCAATTATTGAAATTTATCATCGAAAACAAGGGCAAAATGCCCAATAAAGAAGAAAAAATAAAGAAAATATTTTTTCAATTTTTCTAAGAAAAGCATGCTTTGTAACTCAGATGTGATGAAATCGATGGACAAAACAAAGAAATGGATAAAATATCCTACACCCCCTAACTTAAATGTTGCATTGTCCTCAATGTGCATTAAGAATACAACACAAAGTTAAGAAAAGAACGATATTACCCAAAATTGGAGCAATCCACGAATAAGTACGAGTCTAAAGAATCTAAAAAACAAGTTAGTACCGAGCATAATGAAAAGAAATAAAAAAAAGTTAAATAATTACACTAGACTAAATTAAAAGGAAAGAAAATAAAGAAAGAATAAAAAGCTAATTATTTACAACCTATTATTTGGACTTCACACTAACTATACACTAGAAGTCTAAATAGTTTAGGATCCACCTAAAATGGTATTTGACTTTGAAAGATCGATGGTCGACCCTCCAAAGTAAACATGCCTCCTAGAAAAAAGTAATTCTGTTTCAAAAACGGAAGGAATATGGGTGGAAAAAGTGAACTATTGTCAATTAAAAGTTTGGGTGGGACAATGGGGGATTTGGATAATAAGGGGGAGATGTGCACTTGGGATCCAAGAAAATAGATTCACCTCCCAATATTTTTCAATTAGAATTGGAGGAGGTGCACACGTGGGGGATAAATACATATTGGAAAACAAGTTCGGCAAGGAGCTCTCATCGACAAAAGTTGTAGAAGTTTCAATAAGTTCTACGAACTCATAGGAATTAATCAGTACCTCTAATGGTTCAATGACGGTCCATGAATATGGTGATGGAATAAATTCAATCTCAATCAACTCATCGTCGAAAGGAGATTGAATTTCGGGGGAGAATGACTCACTTGCAATGAAATATTCTTCTAAAAGTTGAGGTGAAATACTATTTTCCACCTCCTCCTTGATTTGCACATAAGAATCAGTTTATTACTAAGTGCGTCTATTCTCAATCCAGCACCAATGATGTCGTCCACGGTTTGGTTGAAAGAAGAAAGGTTTCTTCCAAAGTAGGCTTCCTTGGCTCCAGAACCTCGGATTCCTCATTTGGTTGAAACTTATCTTCGAATGAATAGATATCATAATGAAAATCATCGTCGGAAGCAAATAATGCATCCAACTCAAACTCTCGAAAATAATTTTCTTCCCGATATAAGTTTTGAAGCCTTTCATTCTCAAGAATTCGAAGGCCCTCACCCATGGTTATATGTTGAGTCGTGGATTCTTGAGAATAGAAGGTTTGAGAACAATCCCAAACTAAAGAAACATTATAATTACCAGCATAACTACAAAAATAAGGCATGATTACTGAATTGTTTGTAGATGGAGAATCCAAGTAGGAAAGTGCGAAACTGAGAGTCAAAGTTTCTTAGCGCTTAAATGTTCTATCATGGAAAAAAGGTTAAAACAAAGAATACAAATACAAAAGAAAAATTACTATGAAATAATAAAGCAATTATAATCTAAAACAAAACACTCCTCGATAACGGCGCCATTTTGATGCGAGGGCAACCGAGCGCTCATGTGAGGACACTGGTCATTGTTATCGGCTCCCGCTCACATGCAAAAACCTAAGTTATGACTACACTTGCGAGGCAAGCAGAGCGGTAAGTCGGGTATCGTAAGAAATCCATAGGGAGTGTTGATTATATTGATAGATTGTTTTACTACTTCAGGAATAAAAGTGAAAAAGGTGATAGGTTGGAAATGATAAAAAGGAAAAATAAAGAAGTTAACGCTAAATAATAGAAAGTGAGAGTCGGGATCGCATTCGCACCAAACGAGCCTAAACAACTACAGATTAGAATTCGGGTTCAAAATCTATTTTAACCGACATATTCAATTAAGCTTAAACATCACATAATAAGGAATTTAACCCAAAGTTGCGAGATTAAACATTTAATGAAAAATGGTCACACGAGGATTAAATTCGAATTATCACTAGAAACACTAACGTTGCATGACAAAGAAAGTTAAACGCATAATAATTCGACTTTAATACACGAGGTTTCAATTAAACGTAATTTTACGCAAAACCTAACTTTCGGAGCTCGACGCCCGTTAATGGCAGAAACGCCACCCCAACCCTATTTAACTAAGGGCGAGACATAAATAAACTAATTAACAACTGATTAAACTAATTAAAGCAATAATTAAACACAATAAACTAACTACAAAGCATGGAAATAAGGAAATACAAACTATATTTATGGTAGGGATGATGAATAGTACAACTTACAACACCAAAATGGGGATCACCCAAAGAGAAATTGAAGAAAAGCTCCCAACAACCCAAACCCTAACTAAAACAAAGCTAAAATGAATTATATCTCTCTAAAAATAAGAGTAGTTGATATTTATACAAAACCCAACATTGGAAAACTTATAATAGAAAAGAAAGTTAAAAATGTGCAGGGCCGAATCGATTCGGCAAAGTCCAAATCTATTCGGGCATGAAATATCTTCGAATGGCTGGCAAAGCGAATCGATTCTCCATTGTGCGAATCGATTCGAAAATAGGGGAACTGAGCAATACAATGGACCAAATAGACTCGGTATAGTCTGAATCGATTCGGTGAATGGAATTTTGGCTATTGTCTTGTAGAAAATCGATTCGCACCTGTAGGTTTTGAATCCTTCCTCTGTTTTGACTTGAATTGTAATTCTCTTCCGCTAAAATTGCAGTAACTTCTTCATTATGAATTGGATTCGCGCATCGTTTGTGTCCTCGCGAAGCTTTCTCGGAGGGGTACAACTTCCATTAAATGTTGGATAATATGCCCAAACTATGAATTGATCAAAATGCCCTTGCGCGTGAGATTGTGTACAGAACTTCGTCGAAATGCGTCCAAACGTCACACTAAGTGCCGGAATACCTATCAAATCTTAATTAACCCCTGCAAAGCATATGTACATGCAAATTAGAGGTTGTCTAGTTAACGAGCATAAATAAAGGAATTAAGGTACTTGAGGGGGACTAATAATGCGTAGATTAATGGGTGAAATACGCAATATATGCGTCGTGTCAGAGTGGTTAAAGAGATGAAGTGCATCAAGGCTTCTGGGAATCGAGTCATTGAGTAAGTCTGTTTGTCCTCACTTTGTAATTACCGTATCATAGTGATTTTCTTGCTTGGTCCATCCAAGGTTTTTTCCCTTAGTGGTTTCCTCGTACATTGTAAACTTTACTTTATTTTACTTACTTTAATCATGCTAGATGCATGTTTTGGATTAAACAAGATAAAATTGGGTTTAAGTAAAATTGGTTTACAAAACTTGGTGCATAATAAAATTTGGAATAAAGGTTTTTGATAAAAAATCTTTTTACCTAAAGGACATAGACAAGGGACACTCTTCAAATTTGGTCTTGCTAGTGAGGCTAGGGAGTATTTTAAAGCTCATAAAATTCTTGTTGGTGGATATCGACTCTCCCAATCATGCCATTCTCGACAAGGATTGACTTCATTCCATGAGAGTTGTCCCTTCCATTTACCACAAAAAGATCAAGTGTATCACATATTGGAGAATAATGGAGATGAGGGACAATCAAGTCATTGCTAAAACATTTTTAGATCGCGGCCATTATAGCTAAGCAGGAGAAAAAGAAAGAGAAAAAATTTCTTCTAGAGACAACCCAAGACGAGGCTTCTCCGTCAAAATAGTAATTATAGAATAACCGACCACGGGTGGAGGAGACCAGGATCCACCCCGCTGATCGGATCCTTAAAAGACTAGAGGAGGTTATTTTTTATTAAAGCCATCCAGAGAGGAAATTCGTAAATGGAACAACACTGACCGACCATAAAATAATGGAGATGGTTGCCTTTCTTAAATGTAGTTTAGACGTATTTTCTTGGGGGTCATATGGCATTCTAGGAATTAATCTTACGAGCGCCTGTCACCATCTCCATATGGATCTAACGTTCAAATCGATCATATAAAAAGTTCATCGAATTGCCCCAGAAAAGGCAAAGGTAGGAGAAAAGGAGGTCAGGAAACTTTAGGAGACAGGGTTCATTAGAGAAGTTCAATTCTTGAAGTGGCTTTCCAACATAATAGTAGTCCGTAAGAGCAATGGTAGCTAGAGAGTCTATATAGACTCCATCGACCTCAACAAGGTTTATCCCAAAGACATTTTTCCCCTACCAAAGATAGATCAACTGGTCGACGCCCTTACAGTTTATGAATGGATGAGTTTTCTGGAAGTTTATTCAGGGTGTCATCAAATTTCTTTGGTCGGTCCCGACCAAGACAAAAATTCATTGATAACTCCATTGGATCTGTAATATTACAAGGTCATGCCATTTGGCCTTAAGAACATTGGGCCGACGTACCAGAGACTTGTCACAAAGATGTTCAAACGTCAAATGGGAGAAACGATGAAAGTTTATACAGACAACATGCTCGTCAAAAGCAATGATAAGGACAACCATCTATAGGACCTGTCCAACACCTTTAAAATCCTTAGGTGCTACTGAATGAAACTCAATGCGAGCAAATGCTCATTTGGGGTCCAGTCAGGAGAGTTTCTGGGTTATTTAGTTAGTAAGAGGGGAATTGAGACCAATCTAGATCGGATATAGGATAATAATAGGGTCCAGCCACCAAAGACATTGTACGATATCGAAAATCTCACCAGGATGCTCACGACACTTAATCACTTCATTTCAAAGTCGTTCGAGCATTGTCGACCATTTTAACTGCTCAAGAAGGACACAAAACCTACCTGGAACAACAAGTTCTCAAAGGCCCTCGAGGATATCAAATCTTACCTAAGCAAGCCCCTATTGTTGTAAATTTCTGATCAAGGGGACCCCCTCTACCTCTACCTTATAGTCTCTAGCCACGCAATTAGTTGAACCTTGGTTTGTGAGAAAAAGGCAAAACAATTTCCTGTTTACTATACCAGAAAAAGGCTCCTGGACGCTGAACATCATTACTTCTCGCTGGAAAATCTGGATTATGCACTAGTGATTTCTTACCGGAAGCTTAAGCATTATTTTTAGGTCGATTCCATTACTGTAATTACTTCATTACCCCATAAGGTTATCCTTCACAAGGCCGACCTTTCTGGACGAATGTCAAAATGGTTGGTAGAACTTGGGAGGGTTGACATTCACTTTTATCCAGGGACAACAATCAAGGGGAAGATTTTGGCCAACTTTATTACAAAGTTCACATGAGACGGTCCCATCGATCAATAGTTGGCTGATCAATCAAAGATAAATGATCAGGTTCAGGTGGAATGTTGGACGTTATATGTCGATCACTACAAGAAAAAAAACTTTTTATGACATTTTTTAAGTGTCATAAAATGCATTTTATAATGCTTTATTTTTTAATAAAAGGCGTCAAAGGTTTGGGTGTCATAATTAATGCCCATAAAAAGTGTCATATTAGGTAATGATTATACATGACTTTTTTTTCAAAACAGTCATATTTGCTAAAAAAAAGGTCATAATATACTTTATAAGATGTCATATTTGATTTAAAAAGCGTCATGATAAACACTTTTCAAATATTTAAAAAGGTCATAAAATATTTCATCACATGAAGGTTTAATATAAACGGTTATAAATTAAACATATAATAAATATTAATGTCATAGTTGGCAAATAAATATAAACACAAATCAAATTTCATAGTAATATAAAACAACCTTGAAATTTTTTGTATTCGAAGTCACGTACATCTAAAATTTACCAAACCAAGAATTTCTCCATATAGAAAAAATAGTGGGACACAAATAGATATACCCACCATCTACATTAATCATTAAAAAATAATGGCCTGCTACATTCTTATAAAATATTTTAAGAATAATTATTATAATATATAATTTTTTAATTTTGTCTTTGAAATTCAAAATTTTGAATGAAACAAAAGCTAAAAGTAAAACTCAAGACCAACTTTATCTTAGTATTATTTAGAAAGTTATATATTATTATTGAACCCTAGGTTCAAGGATATGCAATTATGTGAGAAAATTCTCCAAGAACAAAAAATGCAAAATTTGTAGACAAGGGCTATGGATGCTCAAAATCCTTCACAAATAACTTTTATCTACCAATGTTCAACATTACAATATATACAATTTGTAATGTTTATTATAACAAAAAATAACTTATGCTAATTCAATCTCTCAAACGTTGTCGCCACAACAATGTACCGCGGGTAAGGGTACAAATTGATAATCATTGAATCACACTATCCATAATAATTAGTGCTATAATATAAATCAATGAATTTGATAGATGAAAGATGTTTTCAACCAAATCATTGAAATTAGGATTGACTACTCAATTGCATAGAATTACCTATAGTGCAAGATGGCATAATTCATTTAACATATGAATGTTTAGAATTATTTAATTAAGCAACCTAGATTTATGTGAAGAATATAATAAAATAGAACAAAACTAATAGACAAAACACGATAGTTCACTATAATATTCGAACACATTCACATGAATCTTCACTACAATTAGTGACAACATTCTTAAATTAACTCCAACTGTCTCAACAAAATTAATCCAACTAGCCACAAAAATTAAAGGCCAGTCTTTTTTTTTACATACTAATATTCTCCTAAAGGCCCTAATTATTCCAGATAAACATAACAATCAAGTTTAAATTAAAAATAAAGTAATCTAAAAAAGAAGAAGCGAAATTGGAAAAAAAATAATGCTGGTGTGGACGAATCTAATACCCCGTATTTTTGTAGAATTTTATTTTAATTATGGAATTTGGATTAATTGATTTAAATGGAGAAAATTTAATTTATAATTAATCCGAATTTAATTGTAATAATTACTAGCATGACGAAAGTTAGTATTTATCGGAAATAATTACGTGGAATATTACTTAGCGAGTAAGGTAATATATGAATATGAGAATATTATTTTGGCCAGGAGTGAAATATACGGCAGTTACAATACACTTAGTTGGGACGCGCGTTTGAGTCGTGCCAGTATTACTTTATTGAGCTAAAAAGAATAATTTATTTTTAAATAACTCTTATGGACATTTTGAGTGCACCAGTGTGTCCGTAAGGGTCAAGATAGTCAAAAAATACTACTCGGGTGTGTTATTTGGAGTCCGGGGCATTTTAGCCCGAGACAACACCCTGGAGGGGTATTTTGGTCTTCTGGAATTTTTGGAGAATTAAATGGAAGAAAATTAGGAATTAAATAAGGGTTGTACGTGGGTTAGAAGAGGTTATCAATTTCCAACTTACGTGAGAGAGAAGGAGAGAACAAAAGAGGGAGAAGAACACATAGGTGATTTGGGCCAAAGTTTCAAGTTCTTCCACTGAATATCACACCAACGCATAGATCGCGAAGAAAGGAGCTCCTACATACCAATTTTTTTCAAAAATTTAGAGGATCACGAAAAGGCAAGTATTTATCTTGCTAAAAATCTGAGCATATATGATTCATGTTAACCTATATTATGAGATAACCATTGATGCTATGAATTTGAGACTGAATCACTATTAAATTGTGGAATTTTAAAGATATGTTTGCATGTAGATGAATAACACTATTATAGGAATGATAAATCTGGAAATTTATGTTATAATCACGAAATAATTGTGGGTTTTTGAATGATTGTTCATGGTGGGTTTATTATTAATGGACTTTAGAGGTTGAAGACATTAGTTTAGATTCCCTAAGATTATGTAAGGATTTGTCATTTAAACTATGTTAGAAAGTACCCTATTATGATTAAGAATAGTTTAGAATCATTGATTGGGTGTTGGCATGAATTTGAGATGAATTTGGATGAGGAAGATATTGGAAAAATAAACTTTTGATGAACAGGGGAACCCTCGGAATTTTCATATGAAGACCTGCCCAGGTTGTTCGAACGATAATTCCAATGAGATTTCCAATGATATTTTTGAGTTAATTCGAAGTGAGAAGTTCGTTCGCACGTCCTCTTTCAAACAAAACTCCTGGACTTCTAACCAGATTCCAAAATGCTTACTTTTAGCCCAGAAAAGTTAGAAACCCCTCTTGGTTGGTCCAAGTGAGAGAAATTAATCTATGCTATTATCAAATGACTTAAATTCCTAGTTAGTAATGAGTGGAGAAAGCGATTACTCAAGAGGATGTAGAGGGGTAATAGAGCCTTAGAGAAAAGGTATATGTTAGAGAGATAAGTCAAAGTGTTACGATAAAGTGAATAGTAGAGATGATGATACTATCTATAATTTCATGAACTTAGGTTGCATGAATACCTAATGAATATAATAAGTTGTGTGCGTACTTTTGATTTAATTATTATGTGTATAACATACCTACGCTGCTTGCTATCGAGTGGAGGTTGAGCGTTGTGGACAATCATGCCTTGAGGAGCCTTCAGGTGGTATATTGATTGGTATGACTAGAGCATATAACCTAGGTACGGACTATCTGTGAGAATGATAGTGATGACGATCGTATGGGTGCGTAGGTATGTGCGTAGCCCATCGGCTTGGGACTATGTTCACCTCCAATATATGTGTTTTGTTTTGATGGTTTTTGAGAGATTGAACCTTTAGTCCTTTATGAAAATGAACGATGCAACATAACATGATAGCAGAGTATGCTGGCACTGCAAATGTGTCTCATGGTGAAGTATTTTATATATATATATATATATATGAGATATAGTGAATATATGTATACACTTATGTTGATATCTCTACTGTGTGAATTTTGTAAGTAAAATTTATAATGAAATCCGAAATGAATTAAGTAGTGGACACTTAATAGTATTAATATGAAAATGCCTAATTAAGCTAAAGTAGGGTTGAATATATGTATTATACATTGAGAGGAAAATAATTGGGGGCGGTATCAGACTATAAAGGGGTTATTAGATAGGAAGCACTAGTTGTATGAGAATATAAAAAGTAGGATTGGTATATTCTATAGGCGTGCACACTAGATGAGAGGTGAGCATTCCCAAGTGAGTTCAATAATTTAACATGATAAATATATGTGCTAGTAAATCATTTAAGCACTTGCTGATTTTTAAACTCTTTTCAACTCGGGCTCTAACCCTTTTTCTGCAAAATCTCTTTTCTTGTCAAACCAGTTTCAGTTGCCGAGCCACAGGGATACCAAGTGTAGGATATTCACTCATTCGACGAGCTGTAGCTTCCGTGGAAGCTACAGGGCACTGGCACTTGCCACCTTCATGACTCTCATTGACTTCCTTTGAGCTATTTCATCATTTAGGGCCTATTGCCCGTTTCTATTCAGTTATTCAGAGATTATGAACTTACTTATTTACCCTTATGTTGTTGGATTTATTTTGTTGGACTATTGTATTTGACTTTGGGCTGGATGTGTTTACTCCAGTCCCTTTTATTATCTTAGTATTTCGTTTCTTATGTGATTGGATTAAATGGTGAATGTTTAGTTATTTTTCTTATGGTTCTATAATTAGTTAAAAAGATAAAATTTTGACATCAGCTTTCCTTAAATATTAGGTGGTTAGTTTTAATCATAAAGTTTACGACAGTGATGCATAATCTGAACCAACTGGATATTCTGAGTTAATTAATAAAGGACTGATCACCCGATATTTAATTAGGCGGGGTGTCACAACAAACATGTGAGGTTACATGCAAACTTGAAATCAAATTTATTGTTGTGTATAAAATGTTGAGGGTTTCACATTTATGTGTGTGCATACATGTGTCTATATATGTGTGCATCTGTGTGAGTATGTGTGTGTGTGTGAGAGAGAGTACTTGAGGTTATGGGGGAGTGAATCGAAAGGCTTCCTTTTTCGTTCTTGATTTGGGGGATTTTTCATAGATAAGAAGCATGTTATATACATTAACCTGTGAGTGACAAATATAGAGAGAGATACACAGAGAGATGAGACATATGAATGAAAATGAGGAAGGACGGTCGTGTGGGGGGGATAGAGAGAGAGGGTGACTGCGTGAGAAAGATAGAGGATCGACGATGTCCGTTGAGATGGAGCAGGGCGTGAAAATGAGGAGGAGCGAGAGATATCAAAGTTCTCCAAAATGTTTAGGAGGGAAAAATTCCTCTTGATTTTTGTACGGAGGACACAAACATGTCATAATATGTACATTTAGTATATAAATTCTTAAAAAGGGTCATAATATCTATAATCAAATATGATTTTTATATTTGAAGTATCATGAAAAATAATATTACTATATATAAAATGCAATTTATATAAGA
The DNA here is from genome assembly GCA_949130495.1 of Sambucus nigra. Classification (NCBI taxonomy): domain Eukaryota; kingdom Viridiplantae; phylum Streptophyta; class Magnoliopsida; order Dipsacales; family Adoxaceae; genus Sambucus; species Sambucus nigra. The sequence goes on along the minus strand of OX422224.1, from coordinate 116,138,692 downwards.
GATGTCATATTAATAACAATATTAACCTTTAAATGACATTTTTGTAATGCATGTCTTTAAATTAATTTTTCAAGCGTCATAAAAAGGTATTTTTCTTGTAGTGGATGGTGCCTCCAATTCCAAGGGAGTATGTGCAGTAATTGTCCTCATAACTCCGAAAGATGCAATAATCAAGCAGGGGATCAGAGTGGGCTTTGAAGCCTGTAACAACGAGGCTGATTACGAAGCACTTATAGATGGCCAATGTACGCCCCATTTATTGGGGAAAGCCGACTCAATGTTTATTGCGACTCCAAATTAGTGTCCAATCACATTAGTGGGGACTTTAATGCTAAGGATGATAGGATGACAACCTCCCTCGCAGTGGTGCATGAATTAATTATGAAATTTGAGGAAGTTTTTGTTAAACAGTTCTCTCGAGGGCACAACAGTCATGTCGATGCTTGAGTAGCATTAAGCTCAGCGGTAGACTCCGATCTCAGGAGAACAATTGAAGCCGAATTCCTCACCAAGCCTAGTATTAACAAGACAATAAGCCTCGAGCATATTCTCTCCATTCACAAGGGTCTTAGCTGGATGAACCAAATCCTCGCATACTTGTAGAACGAAATATTACTGATCGATAAGAAATTGGCCCTTCAAGTCAGAGTGAAATATGCTCATTTTTACTTGAACCCTGGGGTGAAATTTACACGAGGTCCTTCATAGGCCTCTACCTCCACTGCATACACCCAAAGGACATCGACTAAGGTTTTTACGAACTTCATGCCGGGATTTGCGTAAGTTACGTAGGAGGAAGGTCCCTAGCATTTCGAGCTTTCAAAGAAGGTTACCGGTGGCCCTATATGCAGAGAGATGCAAGTTTTTACATTTGAAAGTGTAAAAAGTGCAAAAATTCTCTCCCATAGTCCATCAATAGACCAACAACCTGAGGCCACTAACCGGTCTATGGTCGTTTGTGCAATGGGGGTTGGATATCGAGGGACCACTACCTACTACACCAGGGAATCGTAAATACTTGTTGGTCGGCACATGCTATTTCATCCAGTGGATTGAGGCAGAACCACCAACGAACATGAGATATGTGGACATGATCAGGTTCGTTTGGAGGAACATCATAACTCATTTTTGTGTCCCAAGGGCCATCATAACTAATAATGGTCCAAAATTTAAAAGTGGACATTTTTAAGGTTTCTGCGGTGAGCTCATAGTCAAGCACCACTTTAGTTCAGTGAGGTATCCCTAAATCAATGGCCAGGTAGATGCCTCGATGGCCTAAAAAAGAGACTGGAAAGGGAAATAAATTTTTAGGTGAACGAGCTTTCTTCTGTCCTCTTGGCATATCGCACTGCACCAATGAGGACAATTGAGGAATCTCCCTTGGCACTCACATACGGAATGGAAGCTGTAATTCCACTTGAAGTCGGTATTTTAACTTTGAGAACAAGGGTTACCTATCAAGGGCGGAATAACGATGCCCTTCACGCTGAACTTCAGCTAGCTGACAAACAAAGACAACAAGCCATGATTAAGTTAGCCTCATACCAACAGTAGTTGGCAAAAACAATACAACAAGGGGGTCAATTTGGGGAAATTCCAAGTAGGGGACTACGTCCTCATCAAGGTTCTTGGTAGTGCCATAAGGTCGTCAAATAGAAAGCTATGACCTAACTGGGAGGGACCATTCAAAGTAATCAAAGATATTGTATATGGAGTTTATCACTTAAAAACAATGGAGGGTAGAGAGATACCAAGAGAATGGAATGAGGCTAACCTCAAGAAGTTCTATTTTTAGTTTTATCTTTCATCACTTAGTTTTTACAAATTTTCATTTCAAAACTCATGTTGCTCATAGTTTATTATTTCAGTTATTAATAAATGCCTTTCTTCCATTCGCTTAATCTCTTAGTTATTCAATTGATGAACATTGTTTTCAAAATAATAGGATCAGAATTGGCATTAATCTTTGAAAGTTCCGATTAGATTTTAACTTAATTACAATGGCAATTTGGCTTATTAAAATTAAAATTAAGGTCCTCAGGCCCTGTTATAGTCAACACAGGCGTCCTCACGACTTTCCCAGGCAAGCTAAAGACCTATAGGGGATCTCTAGACAGTAAACTAGCTTTTTTTGGTCGAATAAAATCCTGAACGGGTGGATTGCCCATAGACCAGGTGCATTTTTTCCATTGTCTCTTCTAGTCCTAAAGGAGTGTGACGAAACGACCTAAAAGGTAAGATAGATAAATATAATACATGCTTGGCATAAAGTAATGGAAAAATGCATAAAAAATGGTATTAAATTAATTATTTGGCAAATGTCCGATTACAAAAGATGCCAATTAAAAAATAATTACAAAAAGCACAAAAATGATTACAACAGTGTATGGTCGGGTGGCCCAAAACTTTTCGATTTGGTTCCTCCGACCACCGTCAGGATCGGTTCTATACTCATTATCACTATCATGACCTTCTAGGTATATCCCAATTAATGGAAGGAGGATGGTGTCCAAGGGGACCCACGCCTCTCGCCTAAAATGGGGTCGCTGGTACGCAGGACAAGCAGTATGGTACATGTACCACAGCTGAGAGTCCATAACTTATTTAACAGCTTTGAGGGCATTTGGATAGTCGTGCTTGTAGGCAATGTCTTGAGCTTCTTAAAACCTCATAGGGGTATCTTTCCACCCCATATCATAACCGGCTTCCCAGGTTGCTCGGGGCCTCATTATGAACAAGTATCATAGCTTCTTTACGTCATGATTAAGCCCCATAATCATGATGTTGCTCCAATGGAGTTTTTCCTTGGCCTCGTCAAGTATATTCTTCAAATCAAAATTCTTTGATTGGACTAGGGCATCGACCTCCCCCATATCCTTGGCCTCTATAAGTTGAGCCCTAAAGTCATTTATCCCCTTTTGCACGGAGTATCCCACATCTTTTAAATCCTTTAGGTTGACCTTCAATTTAACGACCAAGGTGGACTGGTCCTTATAAGCCTTAGTCCTTTTCTTTAGGGCTTTACAAGAAATCAAAAAAATCTTAGTGAACTTGGTGGCTTGCATCTTGTCCAAGCACATTATCTAAGTTGCTGGAAAAGGATCTCCTCGGCAACAAGATACAATAGAAAAATGGATAAGGTAAGCATTAATTAATCAAACATTCAAAGTAACACAAATAGATTGTAAAAATATTATTTTTATTCATGAAGTATTGGAGTTGGCCGAGCCATTTCAGGCCAATAAAAAAGAGTACAAAGTACAGCCAATAACCCTAGAAACTAAAGGCCTCATTTCTTCACCTACTCCTTAGCCTCGGCTTCCTTCCTCCTTGTCTTCACCTCCTTGGCCTGATCGATAGGGTTGCTGGTGGAGAGATCCTCATTAACCTTTAAAGGAAAACTAGGGTGATGCTTGCCAAATATCTCGGACTCAGCATGAACTCCATCTTTCATCAGGGCTTAATCACAACCATCCTTAAAGCTAGCCTTTATAGCATAGGCTATTTGGATCATGGTGTCATCATAGGCCTCATCACAGCCTTGTCCAAAGCTGGCATCCTTGGACACGGGGAACTCGATAGCCTTAGTGACCAACCGAGAATTATTTATTTTTAGCTAAGCATTTTTAACCTTTAACATGATGTTCTCGATCTTCAGAGAGGACATGACCTCAATGGTGGCATTCTTATCTCGTTCATAGGACTCTTGGGCCTTGGTCATGGCCTCCTGATATTTCTAGAGGGCCTCACTCAGTTCATCATTGATATTGCCTTGGTTTCAGTGACCATCCAATAGACTAGTAAACTCTACCATAATCTGCAAAATATAAATACATGGCATGTGGTAGAAACATTTACCACAACGAATATAAAGACCAAATAAAAGCATAGGGAAACAAAATTCCTACCATGGAAAGAGTTTGGGAAGCACAAACAGTAAGTTAGTCAGGTCCCAACTTCTTCAGCTACTTACGATCAAGAGCGAGTACGCCCCCTCAATAGATTATGGGCCAGAGAAGGGTCATTGGCCACAAACATGTCTTAGGAGACCCTGGGGAGGGGAAGAGGAATGTCTCTTCTCTTAAAAGAAGGATGGGCCTTCTTTTTCTCCTTTTCCTCCTCCTTTTTCTTCTCCTTAATGACCAGACTTCGGTCATCAACCTTGGGGAATTAATGATCAACCCTCTTCTGGGACTTAGATTTGAGGAAGAGGATGACATCATTATCATAATCTAAAAGAAGAACCCTCTTCCTAGGAAGAGCCATGGAATCTTCTTCGTATGGGAGGATGGAATTGAGTCAAGGGACTCAAATGAAGACGAGACTTCCATGTCAGAGATAGGAAGCTCAAGAATGTTATTTACCGGGTGAGCGGTAAAGCTACCAGTAATATTGGTATATTCTAATAAGAATGAGGTTGATTATTGGTTCTCGTCGTCAGGAAGGTATTCTCTTACTATCTAAGACTTTAATAAACCAGTACCGTTGATGTCATTACGGGAAGGCTCCTTATTCTTCCTGCGAGCTGCTCAAAGACACAATATAAGCCTTTATTAATAATAATACACAGAGTGATAAATAAAAATAAGTGAATAAGGATCAAGCATTAACTAATTTCAGCCCCAGTTCAGGCATAAAAACTAAGTGTATTCTTCGCCCTCAGGGAGCGGTGGATGTTTCCAATTTCTGGAAATAAACCCTTGATCCTAATATCCCTTATTGGAATAAGGGAGGTTTATGACCAACACCCTGTTGTCCTTACCCGCCTTCGAATAGAGAAGGTCATATGTGGTGTGAGACCAAGTGCAATAATACAAGATCTATGTGATACCACGGTTGGTCCCATAGAGCTCATTTATCCTATTTACCCCATTGACTATAAGCCATGTGTTAGGGGCACAGTGAGTTGGGATAACCCCCAAGAACACACAAAATTCCAAGAAAAGAGGATTTGGGGGAAAGGTCAACCCCCATTGGACCACAATAAGGGTGTGAATCTAGTGTTCCTCATTAACGGTTATGACGTCTCTGGGCATGGACGCATAATCGATTGTGATCCAGGAGGGAATGGAATAAGTGTTCCTAAAATTATCCACGTTTTTGCCATAGAGTGTGTTTATCGTTCTCAGAAAAATAAATTATGATAACTGAATAAAATAAAGATGGAAAAGAAGAAAGCTACGAAGATAAAGAACGACAAAGAGGTTGAAGATAAATAAACTTACAAAATGGATGAATACAAATGAGAGCTGTCGAGTCTTTTGATAGCAGAAGATAGGAGGCAAAAATGACGGTTGGATGTTAACTGTAGAAGCGAAACAAGGTTTGAAAGATTGTATACAATAATAACTTATGAGAATCAAAGAAATTTTTGGCGCTTCATTTTCTCCCCGAACGAGCATACCTCTACAACTATAGCCTATTTAAAAGTTTAGCCATGGGCACAAATTCGTTAGAAGTGGATCACGCCAGTGGGTATTTGGTAATAGTAAAATCATCTGTCCCAATTCTAGCATTGATTTGACCAGGAATTTTAGCGAACATTGTGGGGGCCAAACCATAATTGGACCTAACTTAGGCCTGCTGACCATTCCCAATAGTGCTTGATGAACACCCGACTCAATATGTAAGTGGAAAATATAAATACAAACATTTTTCACGTGGATAATAACAAAGCAACTAGCATTTGAATGAAGCTCAAGCCGGTTGCCCAAAAATCCCAAACGAGATATTCAGGGAATCACCACATGAACCAATGGTAACTTAAGGGAGTTCCTTGAACAATCAAACCACTACGATTTTACAAAACTATAAATATAACCCGTACCTCAGTGCCAAAGGTGGTGTAATTTGCATACTTTGAGAGAAACTAATAAAAATCAAGTGGCCTCTCCATGGACGTAGGCAATTTACTAAACCATGTATATTTGTGTGTTGTGTGTGACATTTGTATGCTTTTACTTTAATTACTTTCTAGATTCCATTAATTGTGAATAATTACACTCATAAATACGTATAGATCTTATGGCTCCTACTCGTACGGATAACGTAGGTGGTAAGATATACAATCTTGTGATGGTCGATGACTTTTTGAGATACTCTATTGTAGGGTTTCATAGAGAAAAGTCCGATGTTATTGAATTCCTAATAAACAAGTTTTGTGTCCTACAAAACCAACATGGTGTCACTATTAATCAGATACATAGTGACAATGACACTGAATTTAAAGAAGCTAAAGTGTATAGATGTTGTGATGGAGTGGGCATCAAACACAAGTTGTAGGTTGTTCGTACTCCTTAACAAAATGGGATAGTTAAGAGGAGCAACCAGATGATACAAGAGATGACTAAATTCATACTTCCTACGAGAAACGTACTTATAAGTTTTTGGGTAGAGGCAGTTAATACCACATACCGTATGGTGAATCGGGTATATCTTCATCGACACACATTACACACGTCATATGAGTTATGGATATGGACAAAACCTAACCTATCATATTGTCATGTTTATATGAGTCATTCTACTTTTTAAGAGATAGAGAGAACATAGAAACGTTTGACTCCCTAAGTGATGAGAGGATAGTTTTAGGTTATTCATCGTCTAGTGGGGCTTATAGGGTGTTTAACCTTGAAATATCTAAGGTTATGGAGTTAATAAATGTCATGATTAGAGATGACGAGTTGCCTACATCTATTGACCCTAACCCCAAGTATGAGAATAATGCTCACCTGATGTGATCCCACCGTTCCTCGTGCTATCTCGATGGACCTCACTCTTGATTTATAGGATCCACCCTCTTGGGTTAAAAAGATTCATACCCTTTGTAGATGAGGCTTGAAGGTAATCCCGAGAATAGGTATAATTCCCCCATTACCAAACAGTGTTCAGCATTAAGAAACCGAGGAAGCTCAAGCATGGCAACTCACCGAGGTAGCTTAAGCGTGGTAACTCAGCGAGGGAGCTTAGCGTGGCAACTCATACTTTAGCTTGTTGTGATTAGTTATATTGTATCTTTGTTTATTTATTGACTATGAGCTGTAACTGTTGTAATGTTGTAACGAGAATAATAATGAGGTTTAGTGTGAGGTCAAACGATACTCGCGCGAGACCATGCTTGGCAGGGCCTAGGAGAGATTTCATGCTCTATCGAATGACCTCACCATGGGAACTTTAGAGGGAATTGGTTTGGAGGATTGAGAAGTGAGGTACCGTTGGGGCTTGTCCTGACCATCTTAGATACACCTGGTAAAACACTAAAGGACCCTGGCCGTGGAACCTCGGGCGGGATAACTTAGAGTTCGATCGGGCGTTGAGAATAGAACTAAACAACCCTGTGTCACATATACTTTATCTGATGTTACTAACCAGATAGGCAATGTAAGACCTGCACTTGAGTAAACCACCATGGTATTTGGGGCTGTCAGACAGTTGGTGAGCCACCTCTGTGATAACAGCCCCCTGACACACAGTGGTTAGGCAAAAGGCATGCCTTGGCATTTAATGCCTATGACGTGGAGCTAACTAGTGCCTCAAGCATTTAATGTTGTGATATAAAGTATGAGGGAGGTCTTTTATAGTCTTTAATGACCGAGTTACCTAGGGGTGGTGTGGGAGGGCTATTTAAGGACCCCAACCACCTTTGATGAGGGGACGATATGTTTTTAAGAGTTCATAAGTTATTACTAGAGAGAATACACACCAGAGAGAGTTATTACGTACCAGAGGGTTTACTCACCCACCATTGTCATTTATTACGAAGCTTTTAATACTTGACAGAGATTATTGAGGGTGTTTTGGTGTGTTTGGCTGCGCACCAAGGTGTATCTAGGGTGCTTACTTCTCTCTCCCTTCTAGCTAAGTTACTTCTAAGTTTATTACTACCTTCTGAGTTATACACGAGAGATTTGTGAGTTTAAACTGAGTTTATCTTCATTGAGTTTGTGTTTGCATGTCCTATCATTAACCCAAAGTTTTGCTAGTTAACTTATCATTACCATACTCAAAAAGAGGTTATGCCTCCATCTTATCTAAACTACCCTCTTACATTTGGCGACTCTGCTGGGGAGGCATTCTTCTAAGCAAGGAGTATGGCGCAAGATAACACAATCAAAGGCTCAAATTTGATGACATCCAACATAATGAGGAACAAGCTGTGAGAGAACTGGAGGCTCTAAAGGATGGGGATCCTCGAATAGAGGTAACTCCGGTTCAGGCGATGACAGGCGTTCTAGGGGTGACAGAAGCTTCCACGAGTGCAGGGTTAGGACCCACTCAGGTGGCACTCCTTATGAGTAAGTTTTATGAGTTTTTGCAAACTCCAATAGCTTCAACGGTATTGGGAGGATTTGAAGCCAATTCCTTCATAACACTAGGGGCAGCCCCTACGGCCCTACCCACCGCATGTGTAATGGGAACAGTCCAAGTGAGCAGACCCTCGGTCATGAACCCAGCAGTGGGAACACCAGGAGCATCAACGGTGCCAACTATGACGACTGCTCCAGCTGTAGCGGGCACTCAACCCATGGTCCCATTGGTTGTTTCCCCAGTAGCATCACCTATGGAGGAAATGAGAAAGGAGATGCAGAAAGAGATGCTGAATTTCATACAAGCTTCCTCACAGTCCGTTGGTGATGTAGCTTCTGTCTATGATGTCTTTCGAACACCTTATCCTTAGGAATACAATGATGAGCCCTATCCAAAGGACTATATTCCTCCTATTTTTAAAAAATACACAGGAAAAGTTGGGAACCCGAAGGAGCACATTAAGAGATTCATTAAACACTTGGGGGCACATTGCAATAATAAAAAGCTCAGGTTGAGGGAGTTTTCTAAATCCTTAACAGATAAAGCATATACCTAGTATTCTCATTTAGCCCCCAAAAGCGTTTCTACATGGGAAGAGATGCGCGTTTTGTTCATCCAAAAGTTCTTGCTGGAGGAAGATGAGTTTACTTTGACCCAACAGGGTAGGGAAAAGCAACGACCTGGTGAGGACGTGGTGGCATACATTCTAAGGTTCAGGGAAAGATCCCTCGACGTAAGGGAGGAGTCCAAAGAGTCCAAGTTATTACAGATTTGTGCTGAGGGGTTACTTCCTGAGTACATCCGTCATCTTATCAATGAAACACGTGAAGGGACTTTTTTGGCGTTCTTAAAAGCGGAAAGAAATATCTCTTTGATGGTACGAACAAATCCGGTGGTGGTACCCATGATGTTTAGGCAACCGATACAACCTATGTGGGGGGGGGGGGGGGGGGGTGGAGGTCTCAGCCCCCACGGGTAGGGTACACCGAGGGAGGAGAAGGGAGAAAGGCTCCAAAGAAGGATAACAAAAGGAAGTTTGGAAGAAACAGGGAGGACTCACCACCATTGCCTTGTATAGGAGAAGAAGCTGTCAGCTGTTACAACGCAATGGTCTAAGGAGGAACGGTCTACGAACTAAAAGACATTCCCGTTGGGGAACCCGATGCGGTAATAAAGGCGGATCCTAAGTACTTCCAGGTTCATCGGAGGATCCATCATCCAACAAAGAGTTGTTTCACACTCAGGAGAATCATCGATAAGTACGTAAAGGCAGGGATGTTGCAAATCCCTCCATAGAACGTCAAAAACAACCCATTACCAGCACATGGGGCCAATATCGTGGTTGCCTATGATGAATAGGCGAAGAGAGGAGAAAGAGATGAGTACAAAGAGGCTTTGGAGATCTGTACGGAGGGAATGGATAACGTAGTATTGGCCTACGATGAATCAAGAGCCAAAGACATGGAGGACGTGTACTACGTTGAAGGTGAGGAAACAGATCCAGGCCTAGAGTACTGTGCAGTTTCAAAATACCTAAAGTTCACCTAGTTCTTCTACCAGGTGGGGATACTGAAAGAGAGTAGGTTGGAAATAACCCACGCAATACTTGACATTGCGAGAAAGAACGCAATCCCTTCACTGAGATGGAAGGGACCCATGGACAGGTTGGTGAGGAGGTTTTTGTCAGAAGTAACCTTCAGCGACGTTGATAGGGCTATGAGATTCCCTCATAACAGGCCTTTGTATGTGACTGCCAGTGTCAACAGAGTTAGTTTTGCAAGGACTTTCATGGATGGGGGAGCTTCCATCAATATTATGCCAATTAAATCCTTTCACGCAGCCAATATTCCAGAAGAAAGGCTGGTCCCCATGCCTTTGGTAATTTCAGGGTCTGATAACCAATCTTCCAAATCCATTGGGTATGTTAATGTTGGGATTGTGATGGGAAATTTGAGTTCTCATATCAAGTTCCACGTGATAGAGAGTGCAACTTCCTATTATCTGCTAATAGGAAGGGTATGGATGCACAACTAAGGGATAGTTCCTTCTACAAACCACCAATGCGCTAAGGCGAACATCAAGGGGATAGAGGTGACCATTAGGGATATGAAGAAGCCTTTCGCTGTCGACGAAGCTCACCTGGTAGACGCGGCATTTTACACTGAGTTAGAGGAGGATGTCCGAGTCCTAACAAGAAGAATGAGGGGAATGGGTCCCTCAATTAGAGAAAGGATGGGTCCCTTGAACGAGCAGAGTAAATAAGTTACAAGCAGCGTAAGAGGAATGACCGAAGAAGCTCATCAGGTGGTCCCTCGACCCCAAAACATCTCGAAGCAGCTCAAAGATAAGATGAGGCCCAGAATGGATTCGATGGAGCATGAGGTCCAACAACAGCGTGCTGAGCCATTTTTTAGGAAAAAGAGTGGCTGAGGCTTCTAGAGAGAAAAAGAGGAAGGCGGTCACCGCTACCAGTAGACAATGCAAGAAGGTCATTACTGAAAAAGGAAAGTTGGTGTATTGATTGTAACGGTGTGAGCGGACGGTCGAGGAAACTGATGATGAGGTTGACTCGATATATGAATGCTTTTTGGTGGATCAGCGGGGATAATATATGGTGATAGACAATTCCAGCATACAAGAATTTGTAGAGGAAGTCACCGAGGAAACATATTACATGGCAGATCAATCGAAGCCCCAGGCACAAGAATTGGAGCAGTTGAACTTGGCGAAAGAAGGAGAAGATCTAAGGCCCATCGTCATCTCGAAAGATCTTAGTAAGGAGAAACGAGAGGCCTTGGTTGATTTTATTCAAGAATTTATAGATGTTTTGCATGGAAATACATGGAGATGGAAGGGCTGGATGAGGAGGTAAGCTGCCACAAGTTGAATGTAATGCCTTCAGCCATTCCAGTAAAATAAGCAACGAGAATGTAAAAACCAGAGCTGAACATGAAGATCAAGGAAGAGGTTCAACGCTTACTAATAACAGGGTTTATCAAGCCGACACAACACCCGGTCTGGCTATCCAGTATTTTCTCTGTGGGGAAGAAAGATAAAAACCAAATAAGGATCTGCGTGGACTTTAGAGATTTGAATAGAGCTTGTCCCAAGGATGAGTTCCCTCTGCCCTCCATCGATAGCCTAATAGATGCGATGGTTGGGCATAAGATGTATAGTTTCATGGATGGGTATATAGGGTACAACCAGATCAAGATGGACCCCACAGATGCAAAGAAAACAACGTTTAGAACCCCGTTGGGAAATTTCATGTACAAGGTGATGCCGTTTGGACTCAAGAACGTTGGGGCGAGTTACCAAAGAACAATGATGGCCATTTTTCATAACTTTTTTCACAAATTTGTGGAATTTTATGTGGATGATTGGGTCATCAAATCAAGGAAGGAGGAATCCCATCTGAGTAATTTGAGGAAGGTGTTTTCCCATTGCAAGAAGTATAAATTAAAGATGAATCCACTGAAGTGTGTCTTTGGGGTGACAAGTGGGAAATTCCTAGGCTTTGTGGTTGATCACAAAGGGTACAGATGGACTAGGACAAACAGCGAGCGATCTTTGAAATTCCATGTCTAAGAACGATGAAAGAGCTGAAGAGTTTCCTCGGTAAAGTCTCCTACCTTAGGAGATTTATGCCTGGATTAGCCGAGGTAACACATCCGTTGATGCAGCTGTTATGAAGGAACATGAAGTTAAAATGGGAGGAGATTCACCAGGAGTATCTTGACGGGTTGAAGAAACTGCTCGTTTCATCATAGACCATGGTGCCCCCAAAGGCAGGACTACCGTTGCAGCTGTACCTCACATCCACCACGAGGTTCGTGGGAGCTTTGCTGGCATAAGAGATCGAAGGGTAAGAACGATGAATTTACTACCTCAGCAGGATCATCCATGGGCCAGAAGTCAGATATAGTAGCTTGGAAATGAATTATTTATCCTTAGTATTTATAGCCCAAAAACTTAGACATTACATGATGTCTTTTACAATTCATATTGTAACTAGATGTGACCCCATTAAGTATTTTCTAGCAAGAACTATACTGATTAGCAGGGCAGCTAGGCGGTTCCTTATTCTTTTCGAATATGACTTGAAGTGCGTGGTCCCTCGCGCAATCAAGAGTCAAGCGTATGCCAATCTATTGGAAATATTCCCCTCGGGAACTTTTGAGTCGCCTAAAGAAAGTATTCTGGGAGATGATTTGCAGGCCAATCACGTGGACACAACGGAGGGGGAATGGACAATGCAGTTCGATGGATCTTCGACAGAAAAGAAAGGAGGAGTATGGGTTATTCTTTCAAAAGGAATGGAGGAGACTTGCCTTTCCTACAAGTTAGATTTCCCTTGTTCTAACAACGAGGCAGAATATGAAACATTGGTGTTGGGATTGTTAGAGGCTCTTCAAAGAGGGATTCGTTCACTTTGCATCAAAAGAGATTCTAACTTGGTGGTTCAGCAAGTGAATGGAGAGTACGCATTGAAGCATATAAGCCTGGCGCCATATAGAACAATCATCTAGAAACTTTTTTACTGATTCCATCGGACCAAGATCAAGAGATAACCCAGAACGATGAACCGCCACCCAGATGCCTATGCCACCATTGCCCAAAAAGTGGTCATGAGGAGCGATACAACTACCTTCGTGATTCAACATAGAACAGCTCCTTCGATGGTACAGTCAATTCTACCAATGGAAGAAGAAGATGCGAACTGTAAAGAAGAGATTAGGAGACAACTGGAGACTGGTGAAGGAACGATGGCACTAAGGGAATTAACTCAATACTTCACGAAATAGGGGAACCTTTACTTAAGAAACACAGGAGGATGGCTTTCAAGGTGCATCGGTCCAGAAGAAGCTGGGCAAAGATTAAAGAAAACATACGAAGAGCAGTGCAAAACAACTGAGATACCACTCTATCAAAGGATTAAATGAGAAGGGTATTTTTGGCCTTCAATGAAATAGGAGGCGGTGGAGCTACAACGAAAGTGTGATAAATGCTAATTATTCTTCGAGGAAGCTGAATGTCATTTTGTGGAGGCTCAAGCTAATTGGAGACAGCCCTACATTGACTTCATTAAAGATGGAGTTGTCCCAACAGAGAAAATTGATACGATGGGACTTTGCTAAAGGGCCCCAAGATTTTACGTTCAGGAGAGGCATCTTTACCGAAGCGGATACTTCAATAGGCCACTGTGTTGTATCATAAAGGAGGAAGTATCCGAGGTTCTCAAGCAGGCACACGATCCAGTTCACATAGGAGAATCCAAGCTATATGACTAGTTGATGACTTTGGGATACTATTAGCCAACGATGGAGAAAGATTCAGCTGAGTTTGTTCGAAGGTGTAAGGCTTTCCAACTTCATGGAAATATGATCCATGCCCCATCGGTGGACCTACACTCCCTGACAACACCCTATCCTTTTCACACTTGGGCGCTCGACCTAGTGGGGGTAATATATCCTTCTTTGAGGGGGAATATATGGATACTGGTGGCAACGAAGTGTTTCAAAAAGTGGGCCGAAGCGATACCACTGAGAAGGGCAACAGCGGGGGTGGTTAGAAAATTCATCAGGGAATACGTCATTTTCCATTTTGGGATCCCAAAGGTTATCCTTTTAGACAATGGAACCTATTTCGTCTATTCAGAAGTAATGAGCTCACAGACAAATACTCCATTGTCCATCACACTTCGACGGTGGCATACCCAAAGGGAAACAGTCAAGCCGAAGCAACTAACAAAACTTTAGTTAATATATTGGATAAAATAATGGAGGATTTCCCAGGATCATGGGATGACAAGATACCAGCCATTTTATGGGCCTATCGAATGACTAAAAGGAAGCCTACGGGGTATACACCGCTCTCTCTTATTTATGGGGCCGAGGCGATTCGCCCAGTGGAGTTAGAAGTTCCATCTGCTCGATATGCTTTACGAAGTAGCATGCTCCCCCAGAATAGACATGTGCAGCTGGAAGCGTTGGACGAACACAGAGATAATGCGATGCAACACTTTTAAATGTATACGAAACAGCTCTCCAGGGCATATGATAACTTGGTAAGACCAAGGAAGTTCGTGGAGGGAGATCTTGTATTGAAAGCAGCGGTGAAACACATCAGGGGACTTCCTTTACTTAAGTTTGCAGCGAATTGGGAGGGACCTTTCATCCTGAAAGAGGCTCATGACTCAGGTTATTGCTTAATTTCTAAGATTGAAGAAGACATGCAGTTTAAGATTAACAATAAATGGTTGAAGGTATATCATGTGTAAGCAATTACGTTTGGGGCCACCTATCTATCTAACTGTTATGAATATACGAGTTCATTTTTTGTTGTTAAAAGTGTTTTCGTTGTTAAGTCACCAATATAGGTGGAGTTTATGAAAATCTTAACAAGTGTTTTTTGTTGTTAAGTCACCCATATAGGTGGAGTTTATGAGAAAATCTTAACAAGTGTTTTTCGTTGTTAAGTCACCGATATAAGTGGAGTTTATGGAAAAAATCTTAACAAGTGTTTTCGATGTTAAGTCACCGATATAGGTGGAGTTTTATGAAAAATCTTAACAAGTGTTTTCATTGTTAAGTCACCGATATAGGTGGAGTTTATGAAAAAAATCTTAACAAGTGTTTTCGTTGTTAAGTCACCAATATAGGTGGAGTTTATGGGAAAAACCTTAACAAGTGTTTTCATTGATTAAGTCACTTACATAGGTGAAGTTTGAGAAACTGAGAAATGTGGAAAAATTAGCGAAGTACCTCAGCAGAAGTAGGAGCGAGAACGGGAGTCACCACGGGGGCCATAATAGTATAAACTGTTGGAGGCGGGCTCATTGCCTCAACAACTTCAACGGGGCCCTTGGCTGAAGAAGCCTCAATAGGTAAACTTCCCTCGCCAATATAAGGTACTAAATCTAACACAGACGCATTATCGAAAGAAGACGTTGGATCTTCAAGGGATGCCCCAACGGGAACAGTAGCACCAACCTGCGCCTTGGAAGGGAAAAGGCCACTAAGGGCAAAGGGTGGAGAGAGACTTGGAGAAAGCTGCAAATGTAAAAAAACTAAGTGTTAGACACAAGGAGTAAACACAAAAGAATAAGGGGAAGGAATGCATTTAACTTACCCCCATTATGGCACCAAAAAGAGGAACTGCGATAAGGGGCCTTATCAATATAGGAGGAAGGAGAATGTTAGCTAGCAGCGATGCCACTTCCACCTAAAACAACCCAACATGTTAGAAATGATACGCAAATCAATGGGATAAATAAAAGATGTGAGACTGGGCAAGAAATTTACCTGAGGGGCACTCTCCTATACCACAACGAGGGACAGAGGGACCTCTTGATCCGATGGTAAATCACAGGAGGCTGTAGTAGTTGCCTCTGGTTGGTCAGGCATTTTAGCAGACCCAACGGTAGCAGCCCTCATAGAAGCTTCTTTGGATCGTTGGGAGGACAATCGCCGTGAGTATGTAAGTCCTGTCATGGGGGAACGAGGAGGAGTGGTATCTGCTTGAGAGACACCGCAATACCCCCCCCCCCCCACGAAACGGCTTACAAGGGGAGTGGGGGGATTGGGCCTTTCTTCTCCAACTCCCTGCACAAAAATAAAAATTAGTAAGAAATGAGCATATGTAGTTTACCTTAAGAAAAGGTGAATACAAAAAAAAAAAATAACGAATGCACACATACCTCAGACCCAGAGGGAGAACGATAAGGTATAACCATTGGTGAAGGTGGCGAGGAGGTAGCAGTAGAAGGAGCTGGGGATGGAGGCTTCTCAGGTGTCTGTTTATTTTGGGACTTAGTACCCAGCATTTTATTCCTTGTGCTCGTTGCACCACCACCTTGAGGTACCTTCGACCTTCTTCTCCTCTTTTCCACTGGCTCAGTAGGATCGACCACGATCATGGGGAAGGAAACATTAGGGGGAACAGCAATAGCACATCGCTGAAACTCGGTGTTTATTCGTTTTACCTCTGCCCGAGATTTCCTTCTCATATCCTCGGCCTTTTCTTCAGACATAGCAGGGGGAACGGAGGCAATAGGAAAAGCCTCCAAAGGAGTTTTCACTTTAACCTGGGCCTTGGATTTTGAGGACTTGGACTTCTTGGCCTTCTTAGCGGGTGGTTGAGAAGGCCCTTCTCCCGTTGCAGCTTCGGTCGAGGGGCAGTTTATTTGGGAGCTGCAACGGACTTGGGTTTTAGGGTGGCAATTTGGATCATTGGGCAATGAGGGGGTAGCTCTTGGGGAGATTCTTTAATGGTTGTACTCAAGGGAAACTCAACCCTAAGCACGAAGTTACCCTTAAGACCCAGTTCAGAAGAAGAGAAATGTAGGACTGGGGGATATTGAGGGGGGGACTGAATGTACTTACGGATCTATTCCAACTGCCCCAAATGGAACTTGGTGGAAAAAGAGGTGGATACATATCCCTTCCTAGTGGCACTAGGAAGGGTGACACGTCCATCGATGGTGGGCATCACACCAAGCACCGCGGCTATAGTATAGAAGGTGCAGGCTTCAGTGAAAGTGGCCAGTGGGTGGTTGTGTTGAAACACAGGTCGAGGGGCCCCCTGATCGAACTCGAACTGCCTGTTGCATCAGTCAGGGTTGTAGGGCTATGAGGTGTATCCCCATTAAGTGTAGGAAGGAAGAAACCCAGGGGTAAATAGAAGCACCACGACTTGCGAGGGATCTTCTATAACCGGGATGAATTTGACCGTTGTGGCTGCAGAAGGAAAAAAACCCCAACTATGGGCAAAGGTAGACTCACTGTATGGCCTCATCACAAAGGAGTCTAAAAAATCAAAAACTTCCATTATATCCTTTCTACTTGGCTTCTTGTGGAAACATAGGAGGTATGGGGGATTGATACCTTGGCTCACAGGTAGAGAAACTGACTTGGTGTTAATAGCAGGAAAGCGGGTGTAAAGGAAACCCGTCAGAATAATGGTGTTGACAAAGTTGGCCAAGTTATAACGACCCAGTGATCGTGCCATATCGATGTGGGTTCGATCCAACCAGGTGTAGAGGGACCCCAAGGCGATGGCGTCCAGAGGAAGGTTGAACCCCTAGTCAAACGAAAATATTTATTAGGTCCCTCCTGGGCTACTCGTTGGGTTTCCTAGTCAGGAAGAATCGTGAAAGCAACACAAGTATGTAGGCCGATAGTTCCAGGGATGTACCTCTACCTCGGCCCATTACAGCATTGGCGTCCTTCGGGGTTGGAGCTTTGAAAAAATAGTTGATGATGGGAGAAAATGTGGCTTTATTCAAGGAACCAGTGGAACTGCAGCAGATCCGGTCCAACTCAGCTCGATCAGCAACCTCTTCGGCATCCAGGGTCTCATCATGGTTGGTGAACTCACCCATGGGTTCAAACCCAAGGAGTTCACATATATCCTCCAGTGTAACGGTGAACTCCCCACGCAGTGAATAAGGTGTGGGTTATGATGTTACATCTGGAGACTAGCACTTAGAGTGTCGCATTGTGCTTAGAGAGGGTGAACTCACCAAACCAGTTGGCTCGATAAAGACCAACCTTTGCAAGGGAAGCAGCGTAAGAACTCTGCATATGTGTATGCCAGGCACGAAAATGGACTGGCGACCCCCCAGGTGCTTCAAAGTCAATTTGAGAATAGGGAAAGTCACCACAGTCTAAACGAAAATACAGAGTCCCCTCTGGGGGTAGATAGCCCCACTTCAATGAATCCATTTCCTCATCACCCAATAGTAAAGGGTCAAACTTGGATGAGAAGTGGAAAGTTTTGCGTGCGTCGAAAAACTTATCGTCTTCTCCAAAGATAGGCGCCCGGCGATAGAAGTGTAGTTGCTCTTGACGAGAAGCACTTAGGGCAGCGGCGCTAGGGGCAATAACAACGTCAGAAGTTGCGGAGGGGGAGCCTGGCTGAGTGGTGGTAGAGACCTTAGAAGTATTTGAAGATGCCATAATAGAGTGGCGATGAATGGTATAGCTTGGAATGAAGGTCTAAGAACAAGGAGGGAGTAGCACAACCACAGGTGGTGGTGCAAAAGATGAAAGAGGAAGGAGACTTGGCAAAGAAATGGATAACAATGGAGGTTTACACATAGAGTTTCTCTCTCTAAGGAATACGGGAGCGTAAAGAAGAAGAAGGAAAGAGAAGGGTTTGAAATAAAAGAGACGTTTGAAGCTTTTAAACCTTTTAAACCTTTTAAAACTAGTCTTTTGAGTTTCCCACCATCGCACATGCAAGGCCGCCTATAATCATTTCAAATGAACACGTGGCACTTTGAGAAGTGTTTTGACAGATAAAAAGACAGCGCTATGTCATGTGTGAAGTGACGCCCGGGGACTAGAAGGGGTTGCCTTCCTAAGCAAGTTCGAGTTTTGGGGCCAAATTTTTGTCAGACATATCAATTAACTCCCAACGAAAAAGATGTCCCAACGGTTCAAAAAGCCACGATGTCCCCTTGCCATAGGTCCAAACGTTGTTTAAATGGTGACTCACCTATATCGGGGAGAATTTTTGCTTTTTCAAACATAGCGAAGCATTACAGGGGAGAATTTCACTTACTTAGAGTCCAAAAGAGTAATTGAGAGGGTTAGCATGCCATTCGAGGAGAATTTTAATTTTTTCTAGTGATTAAAACGCTGCAGTTCTAATGAAGGAAAGGAGGCCGGAGTTTTTACACACAGAGAAGGATCATCAGATTGAGAAGTTTTCGTGCAGAAATTTCCTGTTGCCGCAATAAATCTCTCCACAAAGGGGAAAATATAGAGGGGGATTGAAGGTAATCCTGAGAATAGGGATAATTCCCCCATTAGCAAACAGTGTTTGGGATTAAGAAACCGAGGCAGCTCAAGTATGGCAACTCAAGCATGGTAACTCAGCGAGGCAGCTTAGCGTGGCAACTCATACTTTAACTTGTTGTGATTAGTCATATTGTATCTTTGTTTATATATTGACTATGATCTGTAAATTTTGTAATGTTGTAACGAGAATAATAATGAGTTTTAGCATGAGGTCAAACGGTACTCGCGAGAGACCACGCTTGGCAGGGCCTGGGAGAGCTTTCATGCTCTATCAAATGACCTCACCATGGAAACTTTAGAGGGAATTGGTTTGGAGGATTGAGAAGTGAGGCACCGTTGGGGCTTCTCCTAACCATCTTAGATACACCTGGTAAAACACCGAAGGACCCTGGCCGTGGAACCTCGGGCGAGACAACTTGGAGTTCCATCGGGCTTTGAGATGAGAACCAAACAACCCTCTGCTTAATGTCACATATACTTTATCTGATGTCACTAACCAGCTAGGAAATGTAAGACCTGCACTTGAGTAAACCACCTTGGTATTTGGGGCTGTTAGACAGTTGGTGAGCTACCTCTGTGACAACAACCCCCTAACACACAGTGGTTAGGCAAAAGGCATGCCTTGGCATTTAATGCCTATGACGTGGAGCTAACTAGTGCATCAGGCATTTAATGTTGTGATATAAAGTATGGGGGAGGTCATTCATAGTCTTTAATGACTGAGTTACCATAGGGGTGGTGTGGGGGGATATTTAAGGACTCCAATCACCTTTGAGGAGGGGACGATTTGTTTTTAAGAGTTCAGAAGTTATTACTAGAGAGAATATACACTGGAGAGAGTTATTATGTACCAAAGGGTTTACTCACCCCCCATTATCATTTATTACGAAGATTTTAATACTTGACAGAGATTCTTGAGGGTGTTTTGATGTGTTTGACTGCCTACCAAGGTGTATGTAGGGTTCTTACTTCTCTCTCCCTTCTAGCTAAGTTACTTCTATGTTTATTACTACGTTATGAGTTATACACGAGAGATTTGTGAGTTTAAACATAGTTTATCTTCATTGAGTTTGTGTTTGAATGTCCTATCATTAATCCAAGGTTTTGCTAGTTAACTTATCATTACCATACTCAAAAAGAGGTTACGCCTCCATCTTATCTAAACTACCCTCTTACACCCTTTCGTTATATTTGGTGATCCCAAACTAGGCATCAATACTCGTGCTCAACTTGAGAATGTGGTTAGCTAATTTTTCTACACCTCCTTAATCGAGCCCGAGATTGTAAAGGAAGCTCTCAAGGACGAGCATTGGATATCCTCTATGGAAGAAGAGTTGCTTCAGTGTCATAAGAACAATGTCTGCGAGTGAGTTTCCCAACCTAACGAGACTAATGTGATGGGTACTAAGTGGATTTATAATAACAAAATGGATGAAAATGGCACCACAGTTCTCAATACAACTAGGTTAGTTGTTCAAGGCTACAATCAAATTGAGGTTATAGACTTTGGCGATACATTTTCTTCGGTTGCTAGGATTGAGTCTATCCGCTTACTACTCGCCATATCATATCATCTACACTTCAAGTTATATCAAATGGATGTCAAGAGCATATTCCTTAATAATATTCTACAGGAGGAAGTTTATGTGGAATAATGAAAGGGGTTTAAGACCCAAATAACTCGAGATGCGTATTTTATCTTAAGAAGGACTTGTATGGTTTTAAGCAATCACCCCATACTTAGTACGAGAGGGTCACTTCTTATCTCTTAGCTTGTGGCTTCAAGAAAGGGGGAGTAGATACGACGTTGTTTGTGAGGAGAGAAAGTGATGCCGTATTGGTTGCCAACATCTATATGAACAACATAGTATTTAAATCCACGTGCTCTCGACATTCTCACAAATTTTAGGGGGAGATGAATAGTGAGTTTGAGATGAGCATGGTTAATGAGCTTACGTTCTTCTTAGGTCTTTATGTGCATCAATGAGGATGGTATATTCATATCTCAATCCAAATATTCTAGGGACCCAGTGAAGAAATTTAGTTTAAACTCCACTAAGAACTCATACACCCCTATGAGTACATATACTAAGCATAGCAAAGAAACTTTAGGCAGGGATGTGTAGCAAACCCTTTATAGGACCGTGATAGGTAGTCTTATACTTGACCGCTAGTTGTCCAAACATTGCCTTTAGCAATGGAGTTTGTGTGCATTACCAAGCGTCATCAAAAGAGTCTGACTTTCTTGCACTAAAATGTATCGTCAAATACGTGAGTGTAGCTCTTTTCTATGGTATTTGATATTCCTTTGATACCGATGATCGTTTGACCCCCTATTTGGATGTCAATTGCACCGGGGATATTGATGGTTGTAGGATCACCTTTTTTTTTTTTACTTTGGGAGTGCTCTTGTCTACTGGATGAGCAAGAAGGAAAACTCTATTTTTTTTATCCACGGTAAAGGTTGAGTATATAGCCACCGGTATTTGTTGCACAAAACTCTTATGAATGAAGCAAACGTTGGAAGATTATGTGATTTCCCTAGGCACAATGACTATTTTGTGTGATAATACGAGTGCAATTCATATATCCCATAATTCGGCCCAATACTCCCACCTAAGGCACATTAATATACATCATCATTTTATTCGTGATCTTGTTGAGGAGAAGGTCGTGTCCTTAAGCTTTGTGAGCACTAAATGTCAATTAGATGATATTTTCATGAAACCTTGAGATGCACTTATATTTGAGAATCTTAGGAAATCTTTGGGTATTTGTATTATTGATTGAGTTTGGTTACTTTATCTAGTATAGGGTGATTATCATGTTCGTACCTTATATCCCTATTGATAGATTGTATTTCTATGTTTTTATTTTTCGGAAAGATCTTGAAAAAATCCCAAAAGATTTTCTATTTTTATGAAAAAGTTTAAAAATTCCAAAAAGATTTTATTTTTGATAAATTTCTTGAAAAAGACAAGAATATTTTTTTGTTTTTTCACCATATATGGATCTACATTTCAGATATTCAGATCACTCATACATTCCATCCATACTTGTGACTTTTTCATGGTGTTTTGAGATATGGTTTCATTTCTTTAGTATGCTTAATAATGTCTGGATACAATTTCGTTGATAATTGATGATTACTTTCTTCATGTTAGACTCTTTATCACCTTTATTTCACACATGCACAGACTTTTTGAACATTGTGCTTACTTATCACATGTCGAATACGACGTTCTCATCTTAATCGTGCTTAATAACGAACCAAATATAAATAGAGAAAAGTTGTGTTTGTAAGAACCATTGCCCGAATTTTGTTTCTAGGAAAATATTGTGATATGTTAAGCATGGAAAGTGGCAATTCTCTTTGCGTTAAAATCCACCATTCGCCAAAAGAGCACAAAATATTAACTACACACAAAAACAGAAGTGCATTGATGCTTCGCTAAATGTGAGCATTATGATATTTTCATAATTAAGAGTGAATTATTATATATGTGAGATTTTGAGGGTTTTATAAAGTAGAAGATAAATGGGTTTGCACATATGACACCCATTGGAAACATTAAATAGTTTGGCATTATTTATTTGAGAAGCATTTAAATTCATGGCATGTTGCATAAGTCGAGTCAATTTCATTTTAAGTTCAACACTTTTACACCTAATGTGGAAATTGAATTTTTTCTTTAAAATTATGTCATGCCTTAGTGCACCTATGTTATGAATACCTTTTTTGGTTTTCCCGTGGATAATGTTCACACAATTTTCACGATTATGATATTTTAGTGTTACTCCATATTGTGTTGTATTTATACTTTTTTTACCTTCTTTTTATATTTAAATTTTTTTAAAAATTTGCAAAAATTGTTTGTATGCTTATTTAAAATTTCATCACATGTGCTTAATTGATTATCTTTGTGATGACATTTCTATTGGGTTCGAGTGATGCTTATTAATTTGATTACTTTCTAACCCTTTGTATATTATGAACAAAAAGGGGGAAAACAAATTTATGGGGAATTTATTTTTTCTTTAAACTCGTACGTGTCATGGTATTCTTTTGTTTCATGTGTGTAGGTCTCTTCTGCTTTGATGATGATATCATGGATTACACAAGATGCATAATGTCAGTTGAAGACAAAGTCTCGAATGTTATTCAATTTTGGGGTTTGAGAAGACATTAATAGAACATTATCTTAGGGCTTATTATAATTTGGTTTCAACTTTTGTCTTGCACCAGAATAGACAAAGGTGGATATTTGTAAGAGAAATATTTTATAATTACATTACTATTGATTTTTGGTGCTGAGGCTTTAAGGCCAAAGAAGAAAGGAATTCATAATCCTGAGGTTGATTAGTGGATAACGAGGGAAGAGTTGCTTCCTGTGGACGGTGCTGGATTTTGCCGTATCTATTAAAGATGTAAAGACCCATGCACTATACTTAGTAGGGCTATAGTAGTTTGTAAGTCATCGAGTATGTGAAACTCTTTACAATGCTAAATATAGGTTTTCCTCGAAAGGTATTTTTGCTCACTTCTCCATGTGCTTGGTTTGATTGCGTGGGTTGAAAATCATTTTAATTTGGACTTGATTTGCATGCACACCTAAATATTAATAATGATAAAGTTTGGTTCAAATTTGAATATTTGTGTGCGTATCATAAGATACAAATATTCCATATAGCCCCAGTTTTATTTTCATTTTCCAACTCAATGTGGTCCACACATCAATTTAGAGAACCGCTATACTTTTTGTGCTTTCCTCCACGACAATTCCTTTTCCAAAAACTCTTTTTCTTAAAATTTGTGGTGCCTGGTCCCATGACACCAAATCTCTAATATAGTCATTCTAAAAAGACACCTCATTACGAACCCAATGTTAGTGGCATTATACGATTATGACTAATATTTTATGTAGGTGATAACTGGACACCCACCCAAAAAAACTGGATTAACCTCTGAACTATTAGTGAAATATTTACATAACCATAATCCCCTCGAATGTGGATGTATCTATACATAGATACGTGTGTGCTAGACCCTCTCTTAAGCATAAGCATATTAATAAAAACATCTCTTTCCCGAAATGAAAATCAGAAAATAACCCACCCTTAGTAGAAAATATAAACATAATATGAGGCTATCCAAAGAAGACCAAAACTAATATGACGATCTCTCATCTAATAGTCAATGAAGCACTGAAAACCAAGTCGACCAAACAAATGGACATGTCTCTGTAATCACGATGTAAAACAACCCCCTACCCACTAGGGTATTTGCATACACATAAAGATCAGAGACAAAATCTATATACCTTACAATCATAGTAAGCACATTACTAAGAAATAATGATAACTTGTTAATGAGTGAAGTTTGCGTATACTTTGATACCTTGTTAAATTCGTGTTTGTACCACATATATGTTTCTACGAACTTCACTACTGGTGTGTTGAATTTATCTTATGTAGTTTGGAATGGACTTTTCTTTTTCAACTCTTTAAGATAGGGTTTGTGGAAGTCCAAAAATAGAAAAGTTAGGGTTTGGGAGAAAAGTTTTTATTATATTAGTGAAGTGAAAAATTAATCCTAAAGTTTGGGTCATTTTCAATTTTATACTCGATGTTTCAACGGTTGCAGGATGCCAATCATGGTTAAAAGTCAAGGCTCATACTGTGATCGAGTTAACTAGGTATTGTTACCCACCGATCCAATTTTGAGTTATGAGTTCAGTTTTTTTTATTATTATTGTGAATTAACCCTATATCATTAATTTATCAGTTGTATCGGCTCATATCGGTGATATTGCGGTAGAATCGGCCCATATCGGCAATATCACAATACTATCGACCCATATCGGTGATTTATAGATCGAGATGATATAAATTACTAAGCATTAATCTCTCTATCTCAACTTCTAACGCAGTCAATTGAGCGTCGATTTGGCATCCATGTCACAATCGGAGCAATCATTTTTAATATATATTAATTTAGACTAGTGTCCTTAAATGTATGATTACTTACATTTTATATATGCTTAACTAGTAACAGGTACTATTATGACAGTCACTAAGGATCTCAGGTTGCTAGTATACTATTAGTGTGAGAAAAAAGAAAAAGTCATGTTATATTCTCTAGGAACAAAGCATAGACACTGTTAGTCACCATCACTTAATGTGCTATTATTGATGTATTGGTCAATTAGAACATGATCTTGTAAATCTACTTGAGCTTGCCTTTCGAGAGAATCAATGAGGGGGATATATCATAGTTTCTAAAAATTAGTGTTGGAACGTGAATTAACAATGATTAGATTTATAACTTGAGGCATTTATTTGAATTGGATCTTTCTATTTGAGCAATATCTGTATTGGAAATCAGTCTTGCAATGTAAATTATATTAGGCTTGTATTAGGTTATAACTTGAAGTATTTATTTGTATTGGAAATCAATGTTGCAATGTGAATTAACAATGCTTGTTGATGTAAAAGGTGTTGCTGGTTGAATTGAATCTAGTAAAATAACTATTTGCAATATGTCATATTGCAACTTAATTATCAACGAGTTAAAATAACTATGGTTTCTTACATAAATATTTCTTATTCAAGTTTTTTCTCCTGAACTTTGAAATATTGGTATTACACACTCAATTTGTCTTCTATGACTGCTGTTTGTTGAATTTTTGGTAAGAACTTTCTTCCAACATCATCGCCATTGACATTTTCAAAATCTTTGCACCAACTATTCGTCATAATGCATGAATATTTTTTTCAACCCATTCTGAGTAATTTACACCCTAACTTGCTTTTGTAGCGAACCATATTTCTCCCATGGCTGCTGATTTTAAACATAACCTCGTATATTCTATATTGGGTTCAGGTCTCAACTTATTCCTGACAAATTTACTTTTCTTATGTTTGCGAATCATTTTTCTTTTTTAAATATCAAATATAGCCTTATATAACCAAGAATATTGGTGTTTCCTCGAGTGTTTTAATGGTCTTAAAACTTCCACCCTGGATTGTAATCATCCCACACCCCTCTATGGATTAACCTCCCTGTTTTATCAACTTAGGTCTATAATAAATCAAATATTTTTTTCTATCGCTCAAACTAGACCTATCTTCGATAGAGATTGTATTTAAATTTATCTCAAATTGCCTTTGGTCCGTAGGGCATGGATTGGGTATAGAGAATAAGGCAAAGGCTTTTGGAAAGCTGTTAAGTAAGAAAATAGTCCCCTCTTCTATGTATTCTTTAAAAAAATGCCATGAATCATTGCAGTATTATAATTAGATCAAGAAATGAATCCCACAGCTGATAGAAATGAAGTTAAGTTAAATCCCTAAGAAATAGTGTTGAAGAACTCCAAAAATGATAGTTTAAAAGAGTTTGCTAAACCTTGGGCAGATAACTCCTTCAAATAGAAGAATTAATGCTTATGGAATAGAAGGCAATGATTGAACCTCTTTTTAAGTTTGATGGCACTGTGGTGAGGCATTTTAATTGGTTGAATTGCTATCATCATTCTTATGTATTCTCCACATCAAACCATAATGAAACTATCCCAAGACCATTAAGATTTTAGAATATCTGGAATTTAGAATTAATTTAAATGATTGGGAGCTTAACTGGTTAAAAGACCTGAACTCATTTTCTATAACCTTAACTTGGAAATTTTTGAGAGACAAATAGCTTCATGTGTTATCCTTCAAATATGTGGAAAATAAGAATCCCCCTCTATGTGTCATTTTTCATTTGGACGGTTTTGCACCGAAAAATCCAGTGGAAGAGGTTATTTGCTACGTTAGTTCACAAATTCCCTCAAAATGTCAGTGTCGTGTGGAGTATCCCAAAAATGAAGAAATGTATCATAATTTAGTCCATAGTAATATTGCATAGAAGGACTGGACGCATTTTGAAGGTCAATTGGGGATTAAAGTTCAACGTTCCTCTATTTGATCCAAGTTTATCTCTTGATGGTTATTTGTAGGATCAGGTAGTGCCTTATCTATATTGTGTGGCAATATCCATGCCATTGTCATTTGAGATATTTGGAAATAACGAAATAAAATTGTTCTTAAAAGTATGTGCATGGATGAATGTCATACAATTCATTGCGTTTGATTTTCAAGAGGCGAAGCGTTCAAATTACGAATTGATAATTGAGTTTAACCTCAAGATCGATAGGTGTCAATAACGCAGATATTTTAGGTAGCATGACATTTATTACTTGATTTTTTTGTTTTGGGTTGTCGGGGTATGTCCAGCCTGGATAACTCTTGTAGACATCAAGAATAGGCTTTTTTTCCTCCCTCGCCTCCATTTTAATTAATGAGCTTTGATGGATATTAACCAAAATGGAAAGTAGATTAGCCTCCGATTTATGATGAAGGGGATATTTATATATTACTAATTTAATGGTGTTATAGAGAAAAAAATCATTCGCTGAAATAAACGGTGGTTTTAAATTTGTTGTTAAATTTAGGAATTGAAAAAATGAAACCATCACCCTTGTAGAATAAAAATATTGCAATCACTCCACATCGAAAGAAATTCTATTTAATCCCACAATCTAGCTAGAATTTCTTTGTTGTCATTCCTAGTAAAGCCATCATCTACCAAGCCACTAGAAGAGATGGCCTTGATGAATTGAAATCTGACGCTTCTCCTAAATGAATCTCATTTTCTCCCATTTATAGTCATCTCTAATAATCTAAGGGAAAGTACGAAGAGAAGAAATTCACAATATCTGTCCAACAATTAGAAAAAAAATGCAACATCCTCCACGAAAAAGAAGCCTGATTCCTCTTCTATTAATTGATTAATCTAGTTAGTTTTAGATATCATTTCACCATTGTTTTAGAAATCGTTTAAGAGGATTTTGTACCTTCATTGATATGTAATCTACGTCTATAGATTTAGTCCTTGATTGCTACGCTAGTTTCCTTACTCATGAGTTATTCCAGAGGCAAATTTTTGAACTGTAATTCATTTTTACATATCAAGAGGACACCACTTAAAAGAATAAGAATTTGATCTTGATACAACTCCTTTGAATACAATACCCAAAAAGAGAACTAACATTGACAAAACTTCAGCTAATAGGATTTGTTAAATTGTAAGGAAAATTACAAACATGGAATATTTCATAATTTCTTATGATTATTTGTAAGAAAAGACAATTGGTGAACTTACCATAGCTTGATTTTATAGCTTTTAATTTTCCCCAAGTTTTGCAGTCAATCAAATTAGAAATATACGGTTTGACTTATTTAGAAGTTACTTTTCTAGGATTATATGTTTAAGTAACAAGTAATGTATATAATAAAGCTCACTAAGTTTTCAGGACATAGTAGTTACAAGATGGCATTACCTATTTTCTATGAATTTCGAGTAAGACATGTTTGTTGCTCAACACGTGTCTAAATCTCTATAGTAGTTAAAATATGGCATTAGTTATTTTCTATGTATTTCCGGTAAGGCATGTTTGTTACTCAACATGTGTTTAAATCTCTTTAATTGTTTCACTAGTTATTGAATCTTCCACTTGTGTTAGTCTCGGACCTAGACCAACGTTTAGGTACAACTCTACTCTAAGCATGGGTTTTAAGTAGTTTGAGCCCAATGTAGATGAGTGGCTTTGGATTGAAATTGCATAAAAAAAGTTTAGTGCTTTTGGAAACTATTGTTGAACTTAGTAACTAATTTAAATACACTGCTTATGATTTTGCCCAACTAATGATAGAGTTCTAGAATTTTTTTTACATTGTCTCAACAAATTATGAAAAAGATGGTGTTACTATGGATTTGCATGATCAATTAGTACAAAATTTGAACAGATGACTATGAAATGTTGTTAAAGTCGAGATGTTTTGGTGACACAATTGTTGATGTTGAATTATTAGTTCTGTCCATTTCACTAACTTCTTTGAAATATTTTATATATAATAATTTTCAACAAGATCAGTATAATGGGTTCATCGTATACGGTTGTGGCCTATCCTTTATTATGGAAATATTGCAAGCCAATATATATGGACACGTGTGTTGACCTAATGTATTCCTCAGTATTTATCACTGGATACAAATTGGTATTTAATTTCAGGTAGAAAATTTAACTATAGAATGGCTGGGGTGAGGCCAACTGTATCTCGTGGGCCTATAAAAATACATCCATTGTGTATCGATTTTGTGCCGAAGACGAATATCGATTAATGGACACCACTGCATCTGGCCTCATATGGGTTATATTTTGATTAGCTATTTCATGGAATAGAAGTTAAAATATAAGATGTGTGTTTCTAATTTTTTGTATCTATTATACAAACTAAGATAGAAATGACAGATGATGTTAAAACTTATATTTAGTGGTTAAGGTCAAACCTTTTTAATTTGTGAAGCTAGGACTGTAAAATGATATAAGCTAACTAAACTTGGCTCTCGTCTCAATCAGTTAAGGCTTGTTCAGGATTGGTTTGTAAAATTGAAATACCAAGCTTTAACACATTTAAGGTTTTTTAATTTATTAAAGTCAGCTCAATAAGACCGTAAACACTTTAAATACAATTTAGTGGATAATTACATGTCAAATTGATTCAATCACTTCCTAGTTTAAGAATGAATATGAACTGGACATGGGTGTGAGTGGCATTTTTCTAAGAAATTATAGAGCTAAATCGAGTCCTAAATTATATATTATTTGAATGATTATTTCCCTATTAGATCCCTTTTTCTTGTTAAATATATAATCTAAACAAAATTCACATCCCTAGAACTTATTCTAAGTGCTATTAAACATGAGAATTTGGGTCGAGTTTTAGCGTAGGAACATGGTGCAAGAATGCCAAAAAATTGGATGTCTTGGAGAGCAAAAGTTGTAAAAGCTATAAATAAGTTGGGATAAACTCTGTTTTCCTTTAGTTGAAGGTGTCCTAGGGTTTAAAACCATTCCTGATATATGTAAAGCATCTAGCATGAATATTTGTTGGAATTTAAGGTCTTAGTGACGGTTTATGATCCAATTTTTTTTAACGGGTATAGAAACTGCTCGAAACCATTAGGTTAATCCATTTACAAGAGACTTCTAAAGGATAAAAGAGACACTGACCAGTTCATTGATGGGTCTTTCTACTAGAATTTATCTTATAATGGGTATTTCTCCTCTAAATCTGCTTGGTAAACTAAGGTCAGCTCATCCTTCTTCTTTCCTGTAAAAATCCATTTCGAATAAATCTCTTCCTCCTAAAATTACCATATTTCTGTGGAAATGCCTCCATAATATTGTTCCAATGGATTCAAATATCCAAGTTATGGGCATTAAAATGGACTCTATGTGTAGATGTTACCTCAATTTCCTTCAATTAGTCATTTAAATCTGAGCAGCCTACAATTTTCTAAGGAGGATCCCAAGTTGATCCAGTTAGTTCATTGATCAAGACCTCCTTGATATTTTTTTAAATTAAATACCGATGGGCCTGAATATGTGTGTTGTTCTTAATATTTTTAATATCATTGTAGAGTCAGATTCAAAATTCATCATTGATATTATTCAAGGTCATCTAAAGAAACCTCCTTGGACCCTAATAAACTCATAATTGATATTATGTTTTCTCCTCTCAAGATATGAAGTCATGGATAATATCAGCATACATCCCTTGAGGAATAAAATGAAAACATACCATTAGATGTAACAGATTAAATTAGACTATCCCCTCCCTTGCAACAACTAGGATTAGAGGTTATAATGAGGTAAATAAGATAGACAAGTAGCAATTGACATGCTAATAACTAGGATTAGGATTCAGAAGTAATATAAGAAGTATAACATTACTTGATAGATTAGTGCAGCTAGTGAATATACCAAAATTCTCCAAGTCATTTATGCAAAGACGTCAGTTACATGAGCTAATATTTTGAGATTATATTACTAAACAAATAGATCAATAAAACCTAGCCAATTAATTATCGCACCTGGTAGCTGATTTTTTTATAGAGATTCCAAAAATTGTTTGGTCCTCTGTGTTTTACCTAGATGCAGATCAATGCCTTTTGGTGGAGCCGTAGTAGATGCAAGTGGATGACCTGATGAATCAAATACAAATAGTTAACATATCTTCCTAGATTATAACTATATTATCTTCAAATCCTCAGTAATCCTTTAATGATTCATTATAGAAAGTTATATAAAAGGTGAATAAAAATAAAGACAATAATTTATACTGTCTTTGTTCCCAAGTGCAAATGCATCAAGATTCCGAATATGCTTGATTGACTCAAATAGCATCTCGACATTATTTTTATACTCGAAACCAACTAAATCAGATATACTTGGGAGAGCTTCTTCAAACCCCAAACTAGACCGCTGAGTATGAGATTCCTCTATGATTTTCTTATTCTTCATCTCCAAAAATGGATAAGGGATAGGTCCTTTATGATGTTCTGACCTTATCTCATTTCCTTAGGTTTTCCCATCAAATGTGCATGCTTCAACCTCTGAACTCGAAATATTACTAAACTTCGGTTCCCTTTGCTTAAATACAGTTTCTAAAAATCCAGCCTTAAATCCCCCAAAACTTCCATCAGAATCATTAATCGCAAATCATGAATGAGGATTCAATCCATTTTCAGTACCATTTTGCTTACTTTGAAAGTATGTATCCGCAAAAAAACTATTTTCAGCAACAGTACTCGACTTCAAATCAAACCCAATCTCCATTTTATAGGATTTCAAAGAAGTTCCATGAATGTAATATTATGTGAAATATTAGCAGAAATAAGAAGAAATGAGAAGGACAAAGCCATTCCAGTAGTCTTGTAAAGGAACTTTGGAATGGAATGTGAATGCGACGCATGCAAAGAGCGAACTTCAGACTGTTACTATTTCGATGTGATGCATGTAAGATATATGAATAAAATAAACAACAACAATATTTTTAATAAGAGATACACTCTGTAATTCTCATTCAATTTCATTAATTTTTATGATACTAGCCGTGAGTACAATACAAGAAGGCGTCCTTTTTTTTTATTACAATACATGGGTTGCTTTGGATGTTGGCCTTGTTTCTTATCAAGGGATGTTGGATCTTTACCATGTAGTTCTTGATTTGAACAACGATAAACTTTTGATACATTCATGATTTCTCGAATTATCAAGTGAAAATCACCCCTACGACACAAGTAATGAGGAAAGGATTAGAACATGGCGCTTTCCCTATTATCGGCGACAAAGACTCATCACTTGAGTATGATCATTTTACGTGTGTTTTTGTATAAGTAGAAATGTAGTTTTATTGATAACAAAATACGTGTACAAAAATATGAGGATGACGAGTCCAAAGAAAATCAAAAAATGAATAACAGAGGACAACGTGTATATATTGGCCAGATTTTGATTTGATTTGTAGAATACAAGATTGAAACATGAGAATACATGTTCGTTCTTTTAGGCCTATATCCATACGTGCTATTGTTTATTATGCACTTCTACAGAGGGTAAGGGAAATGCAATAGTAGCATACAAACTAGGGAGTAAATTAGGTGCTACTTATGTTTTACTAGTTTATGATTCATTATATTTTTGTTTTGTAACAATTTTATGTATTGAAAAGTTAGTCTCTGTAATATGCTAGACAATATGAAATTGATCAACGACTTTGATATGCAGGACAATATGAAATTGATGGGCGATTTAACTTCTCTAGGACCAAAATTATTTTCCAGTGGTCCTAGTCTGTACAAAATCGACACAAACAAGTTCCACTACCTCAACGACCCATACCAAATAGCTAATAACACATATTTATTTTATTTCTATATATGCATGTTATGGAGTGTTAAGTAGGATATATATTGTGGCTATTCCACCATTAATTGTTTACACTGTTGTGACTATTTTTGTCATTTTGAGTTAATTTTTATGTTTAAACAAGTTGGTTTTCATGAATAAACAAAGGAGACTCGGTCGATTTTTTTAAAAAAAATATTAAGTGTTTTTAAAAGAAATTAATATGAAGATATACGAATTTGATATTGATTTTAAATACTGTTATCTATAGGAACTATTAAAAAGGATTACTTCTCTGTTTAAGGTAACTCACACAAAGTAAATTTTATTGTGGGTGGAAACCTTTTGTGGACAAGACGAGTTATTGAATTCGTTTTGTTGGAGGTCCCATGCTTCAAAATTGAGGGTTTACTTTGCTTACATCATTTTATATTAGGACTAGATGGATTTTAATGTAATTTTTTTATTGAGAGGAGTGAAATTGTGTAGAGAGATTTAGGTTGGTGGACACGATGTTGAAAGTAGATGGATTTTTATGTAATTTTTTCTATTGAGGCGAGTGAAATTATGTAGAGAGATTTAGGTTGGTGGACACGATGTTGAAATTTTTTATTGTGTAGAGAGATTTTACTTGTATGAACTCTAATTATAGTTTAGTGGAAATTGTATGTTATATATGTTGGAATGAGATGACAAATATGTCATATATTATTTTTAATAGTTTTTAATAATTATATAGAATATATTATGGACTGGATGAAATCTTAATTTTGGAGGAAAAATTATTAAAGACGGCTTCTTTGCGATCTCAGAAGGATTCCATAAATGAGGACCTTTTGAGACGGTTAAGTTACCGTCTAAAAAAACTCTTTTGAGACGGAATACACAATCTCTAAAATTAACTTTAAATTTTTAGAGACAGTGAAAAACTTGCATTTCGAGTACCTTTTCACTTTTGGGTTCATGGGAGGGTATTAGATTTGTATATTCATTGTGATTTGATAATTCAGATTGTTTTTATTTTGTACTGGCATAGACATAGGGGGGATTTGTAAGGACATATTTTATAAGTCCTGTTTACATTAGAGTATGTCGTATACCGCTACAACCGTCAATGAATTATTCAAGATCTTTCAAGCATTAAGACAGATCCTAATATCAAAGTTCTTCCTCAAAGGAGTCTCCGCGAGATTAATTTTGGTAAGCTTATGTTTAAGTACCTTAGCATTTCACTTAGATTATTGGGATAATTTTTCACAAAGTATTTTCTAAGTGTTGGAGCAGACTTTTAATGTTTTTGGTCAAAAATATAATTTCGGAGTTTTTGAGGCGGTGCATTTACCTAGAAAAAGAAAAAGAAAAAGAAAAAGAAAAAAGAAAAAGAAAAATATTTAATATTACTGTAGTTCAAACAATAGTCTATGTCGTTTAAACGACATGGCATATCGCGCGATGTATCAAACGACATGGGATCTCGTTCAAACGACATCCAATCTCATTTGAAGGAACCGCCACCTTAACTCTTTTATAAATAAGACTCTCCAACTCCGTTTTTCATAAGAAGACCTGTGCAAAAACTTTTGAGGTTTTCTGCAAACAACATTACGAATTTGTCCTCTCACTTTAGAGGTTTAATCTTTTCTTTTTACAGTTCACAAAACATCCCAATCATTTAGTGAATTGTTTTGGAACCCAAAATACAATCTTCCTGATATTTCTCTTCTAGAGAGGGTAAATCTACATCATATGACTGCATGTCATTGAGGATCTTACTGCGTGAAGATTCTTTGCTGATTTGGATTGAGATTCATAGGGAGTGCTACGGTGTTCCTGGGCTAAAGATAGGACTGCCGCTCTTGTGGATTGCTGCGCGTAATTCATTGCATTTACACCAACCGATGCCTGCGGGTATTTGTTTGTCAAAATCTATTTCATTGTAATTCGTGTAAGTTACTTACAAATTAAAGTAAAATAAAAGGTTTTTCCCTTCGGGGATTTTTCCCGATATTGGTTTCCGTTGCATGCTTATTGATATTATGATTTCAAATCACATAGATGCATATTTAGGGCTGAATTAAATTGAATTTATTTGAGAAGTCACATTAATCCGTTGTAGCACTCTTAAAAGTTAACCAAATTGGAATTTTTTAAAATAGAGTTAATTGTATGAAATGGGGGTGGATTTCATTACTTGTCTCTTTCTCATTCTAGTTACATTACTTATTTTATTCCTTGTCATTTATTTTTTATTTTTTTAAAGAAGAGGGATAGTGTCCCACAAGTTTTATTAATAAAATAGAGAAATAAGCTCTCTAGTGGCTTTTATAAGCTCTTATTACATTAAAAATCTTAAAGGTTAACTTGAGAGCCCACCAGTTAACTTCATAGAAGCTAGAAATCTGGGAATTTATAAACATTCCCATTATATAAGATAAAGAAAAAATGAAAACTTTGGAATTTATATTTATTGGCATTATTAAAAATGATCCATCTAGATATGCAAGATTTAGAGGTCCTAATAGATGGAAAATTCCACTTATCCATATTAAGGAATTATATGGTTAACTTTGGAAGCCCTCTTGATCTTGGGATTTGGATTGATACTCTTACTTGCACTATACATTTTTATAGTGTATTTGTAAGTTAAAGGGGATTTTAATTGAAAGGCTTGTTTTACAACGATTACACTTGAAGCTAATCATCAATTCGTATGCCCATACATAACGAAGGCCTATACTTATTGTCTTTGGGTATCACTCGCGCATACTAGGCATAGCTATAGGTAACCGCACACTTATAACCTTTAAGAATCAATAAGGGATAATAAATAAGTTTTCCCATCGACCGCATAGACATCCATACCCAAGACTGTTCGATAACCATCCTTAACATATCCAATGACTATATGTTGAAAACCCCTGTATATTCCCCCTCGAGACACGAGTACGTAGGCAGTAGTGTCCGAGGTAAAATGACTAAGGTAAAGCTCATCACTATCACCAGGGTACTAGAGTGGTCGACGTTGTACACTCCTATAAAGGATATACCCTCTAATACATTACCTATGAGCCTTCACACATGGTCTGCATTGCACATAAAACACAACAACAAAAATTACCCCCGCTAACGATTTGAATCAAGCAAACACATACATACCCATTACTACTGACTCACACATAATATCAATATTTTAGATGGTAATACACACGTTATCCCCATCCGATTTTATATGTCATTAGCCCAACCTCCCAAGGCTCTCCAAATTCTATTTAATACTCTTCCCTTATATTTTATTACGTTCCGTATAAATTGGGTATAGGTGAGAATTCTGAATTCGGTTCACTAACATATGGACTTTGATTTCTATATTTGATTGTTTTGGAGGCTTGATAAAAATTATTGGAAGTTGTGGGTTAAAATTGTGAAATTTGGAAAAAAAGTAGGAAGTGGTGATTCGAACGAATTAAGGTTATTCGAAAGAGAATATCAAGTCGTTCGAAGTGGGGATCAAATAAGGATCCAATGAAACATGTTTGAATAACATGTATGACTCGTTAGATGGTCGTTCGAAGATCATTTGAAGACATGATCAAGCAAGTGGCTATTCCCATTCGAACGAGGTCCCATTCCCATTCCAATAGATTAAAAAATCGAGATGCTGCAGATTAGGATGTGCTGTCAAATTCCTGGCCATTAGATTAAGAAAAGTGTCAAGCTTCTACAACATCAAAACAGTTTGAGAATTGGGTTGGGGGGCATTTTAGGGATTTTCCCCCCAAAATGGGTTTGGATATTTAAGGACTCCTAGGGCCATTGGGGGCTCATTTCCATCCATTTTTCACTCTCTCTCTAAGCTCTCTAGAGCTCACATGGATCCCAACTACCATTACAATCCAAGAACCACGATGTTTCCACCTTGCATATTGTGGAAGTATTCCACCATAAATAAACCCAATACACCCATGACCTCCATTGATGTGTAGAGCTACGAATTTGGAGATTTTTGATGGTTTTTTTTTGAAGAGGAATAAGTGGAGATTTATGGAGCTTGAAGGAGGTTTCTAATGGAGCTTTCATGGAGGCAATCTTGGTGGAGTAAGGCAACCTTTTTAAGGCCACCTTAGGAGATGGGAGGTTACCATCTTCTTTAACCCTCTTTCTACCATTGTTGGAGATTTATTTGAGGTGGAAAACTCTACTCTTAGTTTACGACTCTATTTTTGGATATTAGTAGTCTTATAGTAGAATTACTAGAGTAGAATGCATATTAAAAAGAGGATGATAATTCTTGTGTTGTATAAAATGGGTTTTCAATGATTTGATTAAAATAATATATTTTAAGAAAACTTAGAGTTTAAACATTTTTATGGAATATAATTGTTGGCAAAATATTAATTCTGTTGGAAATAAGTGATGAGTAAATGTTTCAAAGTATTCTTGAAATAATTGGGATTTTCATGTAAATGGTGTGTTCCAAGTAGTTGGATGCTAAACATTTTTATGAAATAAAAATATTTTGAAATTTTCACTTTATCTTGCTAAAGATATTTGGTAAATTAAGTTTAAGTTCTTGCAAAAATGAAGAGTTTATAAAAGTTAGACATTTGGTTAAGTTTTAAAGAAATAAAAATATTCTTTATGTCTTAAAAGTATATTTTTGCAAGTGTTATGCATTTCTAGAATAAATTGTATGTTTGACCCATTTAATAGGATTCCAGAGTTAAAATCGATCTTCGCATGCATGTACACTTGTAGTATTTTGATAATGAATATATAAACAAGTTTAAGGAAGATTTTATTGGGTTTAAACATGAAATGAAGAAATAGAACTTCTAGTCTTTAAAGTGCATGATAAAGAGGTTGTAAGTGTGATAAGTGTAATGTTGTAAGGCTACATGTGTTAATAAAAGGAAATGGTATTTTCCTAATGAGTAGTCTTCAAATGTAATTATTTTTCTTTGATAAAGAAAGCGAGAAGATGTCTAACTTAGAAGAAGGGTTATATTAAGTGTTGAATAGGTGTTAAGGGGTTAAAACATTTAGAAGTTGGCGTGTATAACGTAATAATGTCGTTGGGAGATTAACACTTATGAAATTGAAAGAAAAGGACAAGTTTGGAGATAAAAGAGTAAAATGGTAATTTGACGTAAAGTAGAACATTTTATGAAATAAAATGTTACAAAATGTGTTACACAAAAGGGTCCTAAATGATCATGATTTTGGATTAAAATCAATGTTAAAGTGTAAAGGACATGAGATGATGATTTTCAAAGTGTAACACAAGTTGAGGTGAAACCCCTGGTTTTGGCTTCGACCGGGTAAAATTAAAAGTGGAGTGATGTGTGTAGACACCACATTATAGGATCCCCTTAATTCCATCCTTAGTTCCATAGCATTTTCCCATTCACTATAAACCCTAGGCCATACTACGAGTATCGATCTAGAAGCCATCGGGTGCTCCTGAGCCCTGTTTGACCCCGGTCAACTTTCTTGTCGGTGAGAAAGATCAATAAATATTTAAAGGGCCTGAATCCCCTTTCCAAAGGTTTTCCTCATGCGTGAATCAACCTTATAGTTCTGATGAATGAACCATTTTACTATCAAAAATCGGTTTGGAGGCCACCGGACACTCTCGGGCCCTTATTTGACCCCAATTAAGTTTCTCGTGAAAGTGAAATCTCAATGAATATTTGATGGGCCCTAAATCCCCTTTCCAACGATCTACCCGATGCACGAATCGACGTTATGATTCTTACGAATCTACCATTTTACCCCGAAAACTAATTCGGAGGCCACCGGGCACTCTCAGGTTCCATTTGACCAAAGTCAACTCTTCATCTCAAATGAGAATGAATGAATCTTCAAAGGGAATTGAATACCCTTTCCAATGGTCCAACCCATGCATGAATCATCCATACGGTATGGACGAATGATCCATTTTACTTTGAAGGGTCACTGGGTGCTTCTGGGCCCCGTTTGACCAAAGTCAACTCTCTGAACCGAGCGAAGATCTTTGGAACATCTAAGGCCCTTGCATAACTTTTCCAATGGTCTATCACATGCACGAATCTTCCTTACGGCTCGAACAAGCAATCCTTTTTACTCCGAGATGTCCCCTCCAAAAGACCCTCGAGCACTTTTGAGCCCCGTTTGACCACAGTAAAATCCCTAACCCGAGATTGACCTAATGTATTCTTAAAGGGACCTGAATACCCTTTCCAACTGTATGCCCCGTGCGCGATTTGGACTTACGGATTGCATTTTTTGACATTTTTCTAGAAAATGTGCATGAGATTGTCGAATGGAAAACCCATTTCCCTGCCTATCGGTAGTGTATCTGGGGTTGCCTACAGATAGGAAGGTCAAGTACAATGCCAATTGGCATCCCCTTGACCCCATATAAGGAGAGCATGATCTCACTTCTAAAGGCACCTCAGAAACATCCCTCTCAGTGATCTCATCAACATTCTTTCAAAGTCAGCGTGGTTTCCTCATTTGGAACCTCTCCCACCTTCCATTTCCATCCCTTTCACACCCAATTTAGTAAAATCCCTTACCTCTCCTCCTACAATCTTCAACACTTGCAAGGGAAGACCTTCAACAATCAAGATGAACCCTCAAGTTTCCAAAGAAGGTCTAAACATCCGTTTCTCTCTTTAAATTTCCTTATTTTCGCATTAGTTATGTAATTCTTACTTTAGATTTTTATCTTTATTAAATCATACATACTAATATCCAATCCTTTATTAGTAGTATTGCACAAAATATATTTTCTAGAAAAAAATCGAAACAAGAAAAATAAGGTTTTACTTATAAACTCCTAACGGGATTCCTCACCACATTTTCTCAAATTAAAAACACCTTTTTTTCTACACACACATATAATAAAATCCCCAGTTGGACTTATGGGATAAACCCTACCCTCTTGTTGCATGTGACCTATGTGGACTTTGATGCCTTTATAGGCTACGTAGGCATGTTGGGTCAAAACTCGAGATTCGACTCCTTCTTCCTATTTTTCTTAATATATTATTTCTATATATTTTACTTATGATTCACGTTCACGTTTTATCTAACACATATTATTGTTTCACCATAACGATCGATATCCCGATAAGCACACACATTATAATTTTAATTCTTATTTTGGAAACACTTCTATGGATGACCTCACTCCATCTTTATCCATGACACGAGTCGAGGGATTCTGCTCTCCATTTATGTATACACGTAAACACTTCACATAGTTATTAAGGAGAATA
Organism: Sambucus nigra; assembly: GCA_949130495.1. Classification (NCBI taxonomy): domain Eukaryota; kingdom Viridiplantae; phylum Streptophyta; class Magnoliopsida; order Dipsacales; family Adoxaceae; genus Sambucus; species Sambucus nigra. The sequence goes on along the minus strand of OX422224.1, from coordinate 116,098,525 downwards.
ATAACACATGCCCATGAGATTATTCCCATTCTTTTTTCTTTCCTCTTCCTTCCTCAAAAAACCGAATTTCCAAAAACATTTCTTCCTTCTTTTATTAAAAAATACAAAAAACATTTTTCCCTCCTTTGATAAAAAATACCAAAAGCATTTTTTCCTTTTTTTTCCAATACATGTCAAAAACATTTTCCCTCTTTTTCAACGAGAAATTTTTTTCCTTATCTCTTTAAAAAATAAATCCGAATTATTTACCTCCTCAGGTCGATCACATACCTGATTCTTAGCCTGACTCCCTATTGGCTTCGGTCTTCCATCTAACCTCCCTGAAGCTCCTCTATTTTCCCTGTTACTTCATCCGAGTCCGGAATCTACCTTTACCAACTCTCAATGGAAAACACAGACCAAGTGCTAAATGTCTAACTTGATCTGATGGGAGTCCTAGTCCAACTCAACGCCAAGATTGACAACCTTAAAATTGAGGTTTATGAGATGCAGTGAAAACCTGTCCAGATTCCAAAAGAGCCCGAGGTCATATTTCCTCGTGGCAGGGGTCTACCCGCTCCCGAGCCTATATGGGTCCCAAAATAATATCAACATGCTCCCTATTCCCCGCTTGCTAATATGCCGCTACCAGCTCAGCTCCATAAGCCGAACATTACCCAGCCAGGGCCTAACCTGCCAATACTTATTGATCCAAAGGAGGAAAAGTTAAACAAGGTCATGAAAGACCTCAAGTTGCTGTCCAAGAAGTTTGATCAAGTCACAATATTCAAGAACTACAGGGATTACACTCATTTGTCTCCCTACCCTAAAGTAAGACTGCCAGAGAAGTTCAAGATGCCAGACATCGAGAAGTTTGGGGGTAGCGGGATGTTAATTGTTAACCTTCGAAGATATCACCGAGCCATGACTATCCTTGGTGCCTCTAAAAAGATAATGGCCCAAATTTTCCAAAAATCTACGAAAGAAAGTGCTTTTCATTGGTTTCTGTCCCTCGAACAATCCAGGATCCGCAGTTTGGAGGATGTCGCCCAAGAATTCATGTCGCAGTAAAAATAAAATAAGGAGTTAGATGTTACACGCCATGATCTAGAACTTATCAAGAAGAACCCTAGGGAAATTTTTGGTAGCTTCATAGCAAGATGGAGAGAGAAATCTTCCACTATGACCAACCGACGCTTTGAAGAAGAACACGTCATCATTGTGAAGAACTTCTTACCTCATATCCGAGAAACTATAGGAGGACAGTATTACCCACACTTTCGAGCATCCGGGGAAGAGGGTGTGGAGATTGAAGAAAGTGTTACCAAGACAGAAGTCGAGCTAAAGAAAGTGTCCGGACAGTTCACTCCCAGAAAATACGAGAAGCCTTCTACAGTCTCAACTATTAACAACATCTCTCAGCTCTCTACGTCTTGGGAGCCAGAAGGCCGTGCTAGTCTTATCAGAAAAGAATACACTGAGATCCATGCTCCCCTTTCTAAAGTCTACCAAGTCTTGTTGAGCCGAAACCTCATCAAACCTTTGGACCCTCGTCCATTAACAAACCCACTTTCTAAAAATTTCAAAATTGATGCCCATTGTTATTTCCATTAGTCTGTCGGCCATACTACTGATTAGCGCTTCCATCTCCAGAATGTAATCCATGGTTTAATTGACTAGGGTATCATCGCCCCACTAACCAATTCTAAATCCGACACTACTCACAACCCACTTCCAACCCTTAGAAACGCCATCTTCCTAGAGAATAACTCGGAATTCATTCCATTTGCTCATATTGTGCCCAGTAAAGCACCATTATACCCATATTTTCACCCAAACTCCTTAAAGTTTGCCTATATTTTATCCTACACCTTACCTGTTCGACCGACCAAGCTCTTTTGCTCCACACGAGGGCTTGTATTGTCGTTCATCCCGATCCGAAGGGAAATATACGGAGTTATTAGCAGTACTGAACATGCTTTTAGATTTTGGAATGTAATTGCCCTATAAAATGACCACCCATTGACTGTCAGACATTCAATCACTTATTCATGGAAGCCTGAAAGTGGGCTCGAGAGTCAGATAATTGGTTGGTACCCGTTGATGAAGTTAGTTTCGATGATATAATACAAAATATGGCTTATATGTTCCGACATACGAGTGAAATCTGTAGCATTTTTTATCTGCTCAATGCATTAAAGCTACATAGGCAGTTGGTATGGTCCATTAACTTTTGCACCTCCCTGTTGAGTCCCCACAGACATCTAGGCATTTGATACCTTTCTCGAGGGCGAATTTGAGGCCTACGGTGCATGCCTCGTATTCGGTCATATTGTTGGTGCAGGGAAAATATAGCTTGATGGCAATGGAAGTTTGAGAGTCATCAGGGGCGATCAGGAGTATCCCAATGTCGTATCCTTTCTTATTGGTAGCACCATCAAAGAATATTTACCATCCGAGCTTTTCCTATGAGGTACAGAGGATGTCTTCATCTGGGAATTTAGAGATCCAAACATCGACTTCTTACATATGGTAGTCGGCAAGGTAGTTGAAAAGGGCTATCCCTTTCATGGATTTTTACGTAACATACTTGATATCGAACTCATCTAGTAGCGTGAACCATCGGGCCATTTGGCTAGACAAAGCGGTTTTATCAAGGAAATATTTGATAGGATACATTCAGGACAGAAGTTTGGTGGGAAAAGAAAGAATGTAGTGTCGTAATTTTTTAGTGACCCAGACCAGGCGACGTACGCTTTCTCCAAGGTAGTGTAGTTGACTTAGTACCTGCCTAATTTTTGACTGGCATAGAAGATGACCCTTTCTTTAAGGGATTCTTCAATGTATTGGGCTATCAAAGCCCCTGTTGCGGTATTCGTTATGGTCAAGTATAGGATTAAAAGAAGACCAAGCTACGACAGAATAAGTACCGGAGGTCAAGCAAGGTATTTCTTGATTCTATCGAAGGCTTCTTGACAGGCTTCATTCCATACATTGGTATAATCCTTTCAGAGGATTTTGAAGGATGAACCGATAGATATACTGCAATTGTACTAAGAATCCCTACACTTCCTTCTCCGTTTGGGGTGGTGGAATTTTGAGAATGGCTTTTAGTTTGGCAGGGTCTGCTTCGATGTCGTTCTCCTAACCATGAGTCCCCAAATCTTTCCTTTGGTGATGCCAAAATGCATTTCTACGAGTTAAGCTTCATCTGGTAACACCGTAGTCATTCGAAGAACTTTCAAAGAGCGGGAACGTGACCTTCCCGAGTCTTAGACTTAATAATCATGTCATCTACAAAAACTTTAACCTCATTGTGTATTAGATCACGGAAGATGGTTATGGAAGCCCTTTGGTAGGCAGAGCCCGTGTTTTTTTATCCCGAATGGAATAATCTTGTAACCGAAGGTTCCCTAGGGGGTGATGAATACAGTTTTTTCTTGATGGTGAGGGTCCATCTTGATCTGATTATATCCGACGAACCCATCGACAAATTACTTGAGAGTGTGATTGGTTGTGTTATCCACAATCATGTCAATGTTGGGCAATGGGTAATCATCTTTTGGTGATGCTTTGTTCAACTCCCAATAGTCGTTGCATATGAATACTTTTCTTCCTGATATCGGAACAGGTACAATGTTGGTGAGCCATGTGGGATATTCAATCACTCGAATGAAGCCTAGGTTAAACTATTTAATTACTTCTTTTTTGACCTTGAGTGACTACTCGGTGCAAAGCTTTCATAGTTTCTGTTTTACCGATTTACATTTTGGGAGAGTTTGAATCTCGTGCTGAGATATTCTGGGATCAATGCCGAGCATGTCGTCATGGGACCATGCAAAGATGTTCGTAAATTCTTTCGATAATTCTTCGAGTAGCGCACGCTCATTCTCATTAAGAGTAGACCCTTTCCTAATCTCGCACAGTTGGCTATTAGAATCGATATTGATAATAATAGTTTCATCCTCATTAATTTGAACGCGATTGTGTTATTTGTTATTAACCTTATTAAGACCAGTTAAAAATTGTCCATTTGCAAAATCATCATCATCAAGAGTTTATTTATAATCAAGACAATTAATATAAGGCACATTAAGATACTCAAAATCCTGGTTTATTTAACTTTTGGGAAAAATAACGTTGAGAACCTCGTCAAAGGAGGTCTCGATTATATTATTATTAGGAAAAAGGAGGAACAACAATATATGAAGAGATAGGGTAAGCAACCGGTCTGGGTTGCATCTCTGCAACTGGAACTGGTATAGCCTTCCAATTGAGGAGAGGTGCATCAGTGGCCTTGATCAGATTGGACGGGTTCAATGATGTAGTGCCTTAATGGATTATATATAGTGTCACAATGTCTGCAGATTGAACGAATCTTCGGAATTGCTTCCATCAGAAACTTAGATAACGGCTATAGCTTTCTCAGCGAGAGGTTGCACTTGATGCTGGAAGTATTTGGTCCAGGAGTAGTTGTCTTAAAAGAATATTTCCATCCCTAGATTCATCTTCTTATCCACACGATCATACCATGGTTCGGGAAATCCATAGAAGGGAAAATCTCCACCCTCTTTAATGAATCTACCATTCAAGGAATCCCTCGAAATAGTTTTGGCATTTTTTAAACTTCTCTTCAACCATGATTGGTGGAGCATTCTGAGTTCTTCTGATGAAGGCTAATAACCCAGGCCACATAAATGAAAGGCCTCTTTTAGGACTATGGGCTCCAATATCCCTTGTTGACGTCGCCCCAGCCCCAGTCATGGAATAAAGTTCATATTCTTAAACATTTTTATCACGTTGATATAACCATTGTGGGGGGCTTGAAGATATTATTTAAATTAGAGAGTGGGAGCTTCCCCTATTATTATAAGGGACTCAAGAGAAGGAAGCAGCATGAAGGCAGCGAGGCATCTCAACGAGGAAGCTTGCCGAGAGAGCTCGTCTGTATCTTCCACTTTTACTTAGTCAATTTGTATCTTTTTATTCATATTGACTGTAACGATGTAACAATTGTAATATTGTAGTGTGAGGTCAAATGTTATCCATGAGGGACCAAGCCTGGAAGGGCTTAGGAGACCTTACATGCTCTATCAAAAAAACCTCCCCATGAGAACTTCAAAGGGACTTGGTTTGGAGGATTGAGAAGTGAGGCAGCGTTAGGACTTGTCTTAACCATCTTAGATACACCTGGTAAAACACAGTGAGATCTTGCTTCTTGGGATCTCGTGCAGAAGGGCCTTGAGTCCCATCAAACATTGAGTTTTGAACCATACAACCCTCTACTAAATGTTACATCTACTGTAGGTGATGTCATTATCCATCTGAATAATGTCACATCCATACTTGAGTAAACCACAATGGTGGTGGGTCTGTTAGACAGTTAGTAAGTCACCTCTGTTGGGACAGTCCTCTGATAAATAATGGTTAGGCAAAAGGTAAGTCTTGGCATTTAATGCCGATGACGGAGGACAAGGTGGCCCATATTTTGTGACATAAAGTGTAAGGGGGATGTCTTTCATAACTGTGAGGAACTGAGGTATCTCAGGAATGGTGTGGTGCTATTTATTTGTCTCAACCACTTATGAGAAAGGGGGTTATTTTAAGAGAAGTTATTGCTAGAGAGAAAGAAAGTTATTGCAAACGAGAGAGTTTACTCACCCACCATTTTCATTTATTACGAAGCTTTCTGTAGATAACCAGAGAGAGATCGGAGTTTTTTAGTGTGTTGGTTGCCTGCCAAGGTGTATTTAGGTTGCTTACTTCTCTCTCCCTTTAAATGAGTTATTTCTATGTTTCCTTTATTGTAGTTCGAGTTATACATGAGAGACTTGTGAGTTAAAATTGAGTTGTTATATTGTGATTGTGTGTTCATTTTAAAATCACTAAGGATACCTTAACTGTTATCACTACACCTATAGGGGTTATGCCTCCATATATAATCTAAACTACCCGATTACATTTGACGAATCCACTGGGGAGGCATTCTTATAGAAGTATGGCGCAAGATAATGTTAATCATACACTTGACTTTGACGATGTTCGGCGTAACGAAGAACAAGATGTGAGGAACATGGAGGCCCTCAGGGATGGGGACTCTCGAGTGGAGGTCCCCCAAGTTACAATGGGCACGGGAATCCTAGGGGTCATGCAGGCTTCCACTAGCATTGGGCTTATGATGGGACCATCCCAGATGACCCTCCTCATGAGCAAGTTTCTTGAGTTTTTACAGATGCCAATAGCTACAATGACTTTTAGAGGAGGATTTGACCCCAGCTCTTTTGTAGCACCTATGGACCCTTTACAATTGAAGAAGCCCACATGGTGGACGTAGTGTTCTATACGGAGTTAGCAGAGGATGTAATAATACTGATAAGAAGAATGGAGGGAGCTAGAGTCCCTTCGATCAGAGAGAGAATGGGACATATGAGCGGCCAAGATAGAAAAGGGACAGGTGAAAAATAAATGGTTGAGGAAGTTAACCATATAGATCCCCAACCTCAGAAGATATAAAAGCAACTGAGGGAAAAAATGAGACCAAGAATGGACCCGATGGATCACGAGGTTCAACGCCAAAGTAAATTGAGCAGGTTTTTCGAAGGGAAGCTGACAAAAGCTTCAAGGGAGAGGAAATGGAAGGCAACTGCAACGGTGAACATACAGTGTAAGAAGGCCATAATAAAGGATGAGAAAGTGATGTATCGCCTATAAAGGTGTGCGCGGGAGGCTGAAGGAGCTAGTACAGATAGTGACGAAGAGGTTGACCTAATATTTGAGTGTTTTTTGGTGGACCAACAGGGGAAATGCGTGGTCATAGACAACTCGAATGTACAAGAGTTTTTTAAAGAAGTGGAATAGGAACCAGACTACATGATGGATCTGCAAAAGCCATAAGTGTAGGAGATGGAATAGTTAGACCTAGCCAAAGAAGAGGAAGACCCGAGGCCTATCTTTATTTCAAAGGACTCGCTCGTGGATAAACGAGGGGCCTTGGTTGAGCTGATTCATGAGTAAGTAAATTTATTCATATGGAAGTACGTAGAGATGAAAGGGCTCGATGAAGAAGTAAGTTGCCACAAGCTGAACGTTAGACGTTTCCATACCCATAAAATAATCAACTAGGACTTACAAGCCAGAACTGGACTTGAAGATCAAGGAAGAGGTCCAAAAGTTACTAGCGGTAGGGTTCATCAAGTCAATCCAGTACCAACTTTGGTTATCCATGATTGTCTCAGTGGGGAAGAAGGACAATGACCAAATAAGGATCTGCGTAGACTTAAATGACTTAAACAGAACCAGCCTAAGAGATAAGTTCCCACTGCCTTCCATTGACCACTTGATCAATGCAACTGCTGGGTATGGAATGTATAGTTTCATGAATGGGTATGTGGTATATAACCAAATCAAGATGGATTCAACGGATGCAGAAAAGACGACATTCAGAACATCGTTGGGTAATTTTATGTACAAAGTGATGTCGTTTAGGTTGAAGAATGCTGGGGCAACGTATCAAAGGATGATAATGGCTATTTTCCATAACTTCTTTCATAAGTTTTTAGAATTTTATATGGATGATATGGTCATTAAGTAGAAGAAGGAAGATTCCTATATAGATGATCTAAAGAAGGTGTTCATTATATATAGGAAGTATAAGCTGAAGATGAATCCGTCGAAGTGTGCCTTCGGAGTTATGAGCGGGAAGTTTTTAGGTTTTATGGTGGATCGACAATGAGTACAGATGGACCTTAACAAGTAATAAGAAATCCTGGAAATGCCATGTACAAGAACAACGAAGGAGCACAAAAGTTTCCTTAGGAAAGTATCCTATCTTAGGAGACTTGTGCCTAGGTTGGCCGAGATAACTCATCCACTAATGGAATTGCTGCGAAAGGGCGCGGAGTTTAAATGGGAAAAATCTCACCATAAATAACTCACCAAGTTAAAGAAGTTGATCACTTATCCACAAACGATGACCCCTCCGAAGGCCGGGATACTGTTATAGCTCTACCTTATATCTACCATAAAATCTGTGGGAGATCTTTTGGTGCAAGAGATCGATGGGTAAGAAAGGCCAGCCTACTATCTGAACAGGATCATACATGGACCAGAGGCAAGGTACAGTAGTGTAGAAAGGCATTGCTTAGCCTTGGTATTTATAGCACAAAACTTAGACATTATCTGCTATTTTTTTACAATTCACATCGTGACAACATATGTTCTTATTAAGTTTTCATTGGAAAGAACCATTTTGACTGGGAGATCATCAAGGTGGTTCCTTATCCTTTTAGAATATGACTTGAAATGTGTGGTCCCTTGCGCGATCAAAAGCCAATCCTACGCAGACTTGTTGGCAATTTTCCCATCTGGAATGTTTGAGCCACCCCGAGAGAGCATTCTTTGAGATGACCTATACACCAATTTTCTGGATGCAAATGTTAAAGAATAGACTATGCAGTTTGATGATTTTTGGCTGAAAAGAAGGGGGAGAAGGGGTTATTCTTTCAAGAGGAATGGAAGAAACTTGCCTTTCTTATAAGTTAGATTTCATTTGCTCCAATAACGAAGCAGAATATGAGGCATTAGTTCTAGGATTATTTGATGCTCTTCAAAGAGGCATCCGTTCGCTATGCATAAAAGGTGATTCGAACTTGTTAGTTCAGCAGGTGAATGGATAATATGCATTGAAACACCTCAGCCTGGCCCCCTACAGAACGATCATCCAATGACTGATTAATCAGTTTCATCAAGTAAAGATAAGAGGCATCCCATAACGATGAACATACATGTAAATGCCTATGCCACCATTGCTCAAAAAGTGGCCATGAAGATCGATACAACTACAGTGGTGATATAACGAAGAACAACTTCCTCGGTGGTGCAGTCGATCTTGACAATGGAGGATGACTCATATTGGAGGGGTGAAATTAGGAAGCACCTAGAATCTAGGGAAGGAAAAATAAAGCTCAGAGAATTAACACAATACTTTGCAAGCCAGGGGAGTCTGTATTATAGAGATATGGGAGGTTGGTTATCAAGATGCATTGGGCCCGAGGAAGTAGAGAGGAGATTAAATAAGACACATGAAGATCACTACGAAATAACGGAGATCCCTATATATAGAACAATCTCGAGAGAGGTGTACTTTTGGCCAACGATGAAGTAGGATTCAATAGAGTTACAACTAAAATGTGATAAATGTCAACTCTTCTTTCAGGCTGCTGAATGTCACTTCTTTGAGACTCAGGCAGATTGAAGACAACCTTACATTGACTTCATTAAACATGGTGTTGTTCCTTGGAGAAGATGGACGCGATGGGACTCAAGCGAAGGGACCCAAGGTTTCACGTTCAAGAGGAACAACTGTATCATAGGGGATATTTTAATTAGCCACTGAGATGCATCACGAGAGAGGAAACATCTAAAATCTTAAAGCAAGGCCTCAACCATCTCATATTGGAGGGGCAAAGCTATATGACCAACTAATGAAGGTACGGGTTGTGACGTTTCATCGAGAAATAAGGGCTTACAGGGCAACATTATATTTAGATAGAGGGAACTCATCGAACCAAGTCGCCCGATGAAGCCCAACCTTGACAAGAGCCTCTCCGTAAGTGGATTGCGTATGATGGTTCCAGTTAGTAAAATGTAAGGGGAACCACTAGGACCTTCAAAATCAATATAAGAATGAGGGAAGTCACCTCGGTCAAGGTGAAACCTCATAGTCCCCTCTGGGGGGAAGAAACCCCAAACGGTAGCTAAATCATCTTCATCACCAAGTGTTAAAGCATCACACTTAGCTCTCAAAACCATAGCCTTGCATGGAGTAGAAAAGTTATCTCCTGTGAAAAAATAGGGGAACGTCGGTACAAGCTAGGTTATTCCTGGCAAGCCGCCACCAGGGCGGTGGCGTCCAAAATTACAGCAGCAGTGGCTGTGGTGGTTGTAGGCTGAGTAATGGCGAAAGGAGCACTTGGAGTGCTTGAAGAAGCCATTGCAGATGGTGGTGAGGGGGATAAAAATGGTGGAACATAGTCACTAGAGGTGGCACAGAGGGCATAGAAGGAGAACCAGATGGGAAGGTTAGAAACAGTGGCATTTTTTTCTCTCTTTAAAAGCTCCGGGAGTTTGAAGAAAATGAAGGAAAGGTAAAGGAGAAAAGTGGTTAAGCATTGGATAGTAGCTGTTTGACATTTTCCAAGTTGGAATTTGAGTTTCCCACCCGAGCACGTGCCAAACCGCCCATAATCATTACAAACTGACATGTGGCTCTTCGGGGAGTGCTCTAACAGTTGAAGATACATGCTCACATCATTAATAAAGTGACTCTTAGCAAAGATAGTATGGCTTTCAAACAAGTTAAGTTTTGGCACCAAAATTTTTATCTTGTCACAAGCCCAAGGAAAGAAAGTCCCCACGCTGCAAGCACAAACGAGGGTACAATTGTTCGAACATGAATCTGGGAGAATTTGACTTTCTTAAACAAAATAAAATGTAAATGGTCGCATCGCAGGTACAACGGGGGGAATTTTAATATCAAATGCCAAGATTGGGAGGGTTGCACACGGATAAATTTAAAAAGTTCACGATGTCCCCTCTTTATAGGCTAGAACGAAGTTAATTTGACTCAGGTGCATCAAGGATAATTTTACTATTTTAACAAGTTCGAATGTGGGGAAAGAAGTTTAAGAAAGAAATTTGGTTACCTGGGGAAAACCAATCAAAGTTTGCAGAGAGCCAGACGTGATGAATAGAAGATCCCAGGGCTAATACATGGTCCATCGGATTGAGAAGTTTTCGTGCAGACATTTCTTACAAGAGCAATAAATCTCTACATGAAGGGGAAAATGTAGGGGGTCTTGAAGATAATCTTTAAATTAGAGAGAGATTCCCTAAATAATAGAAAGGACTCAAGACAAGGAAGCAACATGCAGGCAGCTCAGTGAGGTAGCTCAGTGAGGCAGCTCAACGAGGAAGCTTATTGATAAAGCTCCTCTATATCTCCCACTTTTACTTAGTCAAATTGTATCTTTTTATTCATATTGACTGTAACGATTTAACAATTGTAATATTGGAGTGTGAGGTCAAACAATATCCGCGAGGGACCAAGCCTAACAGGGCTTGGGAGAGCTTACATGATCTATCGAGTGACCTCAGCATGGGAACTTTAGAGGGATTTGGTTTGGAGGATTGAGAAGTGAGTCAGCGTTAAGACTTGTCTTGACCATCTTAGATACAACTGGTAAAACACCATGACATCTTGCTTCGTGGGAGCTCATGCAGAAGGGCCTCGAGTCTTATCGGGAATTGAGTTTTGAACCATACAACCCTCTACCAAATACCACATCTACTGTAGGTGATGTCATTAGAAGCTGAACAATGCCCCATCCATACTTGAGTAAACCGCTGTGGTGGTGGAGCTGTCAGACAGTTGGTGAGTCACCTCTGGTTAGGAAAAAGGGAAGTCTTGGCATTTAATGCCTATGACGTAGGATAAGGTGGACCATATTACATTTAATGTTTGTGGCATAAAGTGTGAAAGGGATGTCTTTAACAGCTGTGAGTAACTGAGGTATCTCGGGAATGGTGTGGTGCTATTTATTGGCCTCAACCACTTATGAGAAAGGGGGTTCTTTTGAGATAAGTTATTGCTAGAGAGAGAGAGAGAGTTATTGCAAACTAGAGGGTTTACTCACCCACCAATGTCATTTATTGTGAAGATTTAAATAGCTAACCAGAAAGAGATCAGATTTTTTGGTGTGTTGGCTTCCTGCCAAGGTGTATATAGGGTGATCACTTTTCTCTCCCTTTGAATGAGTTGTTTATGAGTTTCCTTTATTATAGTTCGAGTTATACAAGAGAGACTTGTGATTTCAAGCTGAGTTGTTGTTATATTGTGATTGTGTGCTCATTTTATAATCACAAAGGATACTTTGGTTAACTGTTATCACTATACCTATAGGGGTTACGCCTCCATCTATAATCTAAAGTACCCTCTTACAACCGTTAGGGCTGTGCTCTAGAGAAACCCAGAAAAGAGAATGTCACTTATCCTATGTTGAATTTCTAGTATTGGGTTGCTGGTGCCGATATTTTCAGTACTATCATTGTCTCCCAAGATGGTGATGACTTCCCCTTTGACAAAGAATTTTAACTTCCGATGGAAAGAAGAAAATATCCCCCAAATGTTGTGAAGCCACGATCGACCAAGCAGTAGGTTGAATCAAGCAGGTATGTCAGTAACTTAAAACTCGGTAATGGGATAGATATGGCCAACCTTTATTACGAGTTTTATGGATCCAATAACTTCTCAACGAGTGTTGTCTTAGGCATGTACTATGACAGAAGTTGGAGTAAGGTCACTTACTTTCAAACCTAGACAATTAAAAGTTCTTAACGGTCAAACATTGAGGGCTGATCTGTTGTCGACGAGTGAGAGCGAGACGGTCTTTCCCACCACTTCAATGGAGATGTTAAGGACATACTTATGATTAATATTAAACTTTGGGATTTCTTTATTGGAGAAATAAAGTATTCTAGTGGAGGTAGTTATGATTAAGATTAAACTTTGGGATTTCTTCATTGGAGAAAGAAAGTATTCCAGCGGAGGTCAAGGACCCAACCAAGTTCACAACTATGGAGGGACTATGGTCCTGATGAGAAACCTTATCCAATAATTCCAGTGTAATTGGGAAGACATGAAGAGTCCCCACAAGGTGATATTGGCATGTGTTTTCTTGAGCTAGTCTAGGATCTTATTTTCCTCGATGGTTATTTCTGGCATGGGGAATTCTTTGACAACTCCATTTCCTTTATCTGTTCCTGTTGATAGAAGATTCAAACTTTGGTAGTGTCTCCAGGATCTGATCATATGGTTTACGGAGGAGGGGAAGAATAAGAACCCCATTTCATCATCGATTTTGGGTTACACGGCTAGTTTATTGATTTCCCCTAGCAGATCTTCAAAAGATATCATTCCACACATTTTGATTACCGGACTAACCCTTTCTTGCCTTGGTTCTTCATCTAAGCTATCAAACTCGTCCCCCATCCGGTGGCAATGATGTCTTTACAGAAGGGAGACATTCGGTGCAGCAAATTTGATAACATTCGCTCAATTTTCCTTATCTTTTGATTTTTCAACGATTTTTACCTAAGAAAAATGAAGACAAAAAACTACTAGCTTTTACACACATTTTTTTACCAAGATTGAAAATGATGGGATTGTATGGAATTATTTGTATTTTAGTTTGCCACATAAAAATCCAATTTTACCAAATTTTATCATTGATTAAATTAGGTGTGCATACAAAGAAGTATTCCAAATTTCAATTCACAAACAAAGCATGTAAAATAACATGAAGATGTAAGGAAAAATCCCTACAAAGGTCAAAACATGTATTATGTACCATAGGGTAATTGATAAACAGTTGATTTACAAACTACGTAGACCGACTAAGTATGACGCGCAAAGTCTTTATTTTTTTCTTCAAATAATAACCTAATCCAGAGTAGCCCATAGGAGTTGGTCTTTCCTCGCTATCCACTGATCAACCTTTGTCGTCTTCAATAGTGAATCTTTGGTTCCACAAGTTAGCAGTAGAGTAAAACTCTATAAGGTTTATGCAAGAGTAATTTGGAAACTAGGATTCATAACTCACACAAATCACATTTGGGGATGAAATATTTGTGAAGGTAAAAGTGGTTTTGAAAAACCAAAAGTGAAAAACTTTGGAATAAGTATGCAAAATTCATTTTCTCTAAAGTTCTTTGAAATATCTGAACAAAACCGGTGTTTATACTAAAAACAGGAATTTTGATGCAACGGGGTCATTCGAATGACATGAAGGTTCGTTCTAACGAAAACCCAATATTGTTCGAGCGACCTTCCATCTACTTTCAACGAGGAATATTTATCAAGGAAGGTATGTCTCGTTTGAAGGACGTTAGAAGCTAGTTCTGACGAGATCTGAAACACCCTAAATCTTCGACTTAGTTGATTCTATATTATTTAGGCGTTTCAACTAATTTGGATACTGTGTCAAAATATATTTTTTAGTACGAGCCTTCTCCTAGGTACATCAAGTGACGTTACTCGATGACTCAACATGCCTCGACTCTACTCAACGACATATCTGAATAAAGGTATTCACATGTGATGGACATTTGCACTTGACAAATTAGGCACACATGCATATATTAATTGTGTTAATGTGATTGGTTGTCTAAAACATTTTCTAAAAATAAAATTAGATTTTTTTGCTGAAAATAGTTTTTCAATAAAAATGGTTTACGTTTTGTTTAAAATGAGTTTTCTATTTTAAAAGTAAATTTTCGAAATTAAAGTACATGTTAAATCATTTTTGTTTAACTAAACTTTTTATGAAATTTATACACTTGCGTGTACATAAGTTGAAGTGTTAGGTCTCATGCCTTTATACATGCTAGATAATTTATTTATACCTCCTTGGATTTATTAGACACGTGAGGTGTACTTATATAGCCTTAGCTGACCGATTGTACTAGCTTAGGTTCATTACCCCATGTCTTAATTAGACATGCTACATAGTTTCGGCCATAGGTGATTTAGGTTTATTTTTTAAACCTTGTGTTATCCTATTGTATCTTTTTTCTGGAGCTTTAGGACGATTTGACCCCATAATAACTTTTATTGGCTTAGATCTGCTACCGATTTAACCTAGATATCGTCACTTTTTAGATAGTTGATATGTCACCAGTGGCTTTGTTACATTTATACGCTAGTGACCGAACAATACTAAATTGTACCCTTTAGACTTGTGTACGTATACTGTTAGGAGCCTTGGCTGTCCACGTAGTCCATAGCTATTAGGCCTGAACTGTATTGATCATTGGTACGAGATTTCGTCCGCTAGTAATTGGGACCTAACTGTTGGTTCATAAGATCGTTGAACCTTTAGTTCACTTATCTTAGGTGATTTCAATGGTGGAGAGATTGAGTGTATGCCAGTTATCATAATATGAACGTTGGAGAGTTTGTTACACCAAAACCCTATACCAGAATGGTTTTCAAGATAATGGTTTTAGTTTATTTAGTTTCTTTATAACTGACTTAAGTTGTGTGGATTGTTAAATCTGTTTTGACTTGATTTAATCTCAGCCTTAGGATTAGTAACTTTTAATCTGAACCCTTGATTTAAGTCTTTCTAGAATTATCCTTTTTCACCTATATAAACACCATTAGAGAGTTTAATTGGAGTTAGAGATATTCAGAACATATTTTCTAGAGTGAGAAACACAACAGGGCTTAGTATTTGTTGAGAAAAAAATATAGAGAATTAGAGAGTATATCTAAGAGAGAGATTAAATGTTATTTTACACATTGTGTTTATTTCTACTTCATTTCTATTATATTTTTGTTTTTAATTATCAAAGATCTTACACATCATCTCATAACTTTAGATATTGAAGTATTGTGTTATTATAGAGAGAATTTATGTGCTTTCACAATGAAATGTTTTTTTACAAAAACTTGAATTCCTTAGATTTTTAGATCCGAATTTTACTGAATATTTTTATGATCTAAATATTCTGATTTTTGTGTTAGATGCTATATGGTGTTAACATAAAAATTTCTCCAGATCTTATATGTTTATTGAAATCTTTTTAAAGATCTGTTTTCTCATATATTTCTGAAATAATTTGTAAAACACTTTTCTCATAAAATATGATTTTACATTCTTGGGAAATTAAGAACACGTGTTAGAGTAATTATTTTATGTCTACATAATTGTGTTCATATGAGTGTTATTACATATTGATTAGAAAGAATGATTAAAGAATTGATGATGATGATGATAGTTTTGAAATCTTTCTAAAAATTGATTATGTGATGATTTATGATTGAAAATTTATTTTGTAAGTTTTTATAGAAAACTTAATTGATTGTTAATTGAAAATGTATTTATCTTAAGTTTTTATGGAAAACTTATATGCTTGTGTTAAGAGTTGAGTTCTTGCATGGTTTGCATTTAGAACATATTCACTTACACGTTTTGCACAACTCAAAACATAAAAAGTATGTTGTTGTGAGAGAGATCAATTTTGACTGAGTTGGAATTCGCTAAAACAAGAAGCAAGGACTTAAAGCAAGGAAACTGTCAGGGAGATTAAAGTGTCAGTATCAGAAATGTCATGGAGGAAAGACCGAAGAGTTTTATGCTCGGGAGAAGAGATAGCTTGTATAGGTATATTTTTCAAACTGTTTTACTTAGGATCTTGTGTTGTATGTTTGGGTGCTTGTAACTCTTGTAAAATTATTTTTAGTGTAATTTTTGTTTTGTGGCGTAGAGGTCACCATGGATGTTTTCCCTAGTTTGGGTTTTTACCACGTAAAAAAATCCTACTTGTTATTATTCTTTTCCTCATATTCTTCAATATATAATTTAGAATTAACATTTTACATCATTTAATAACTCTGGTAAGAATAGTTAATCATATTTGATATATTGTATTATAACATAATAAATCAGATTGTTATTAATTTGACTTTAGATTAAATCAAATTTAATTAATTTTAATTTCTGCATGTATTAAAAACTGATTCGTTAAATAATAATGTTTTTCTTGATTTGATCATATATATATATATATTATTTGAAAAACTTGCATGAAATCAGTGTATGTTCATTTGTGCGTATGGAGATTGTTTCATGGGCACTCGATTTTTCAATTGGTATCAGAACAGGTCGCTCTGAATAAGATTTAACCGTCTGGAGTGTTGATCCTTTATTTCTTGATCATATGATTTCATGTTACAAATCTCATTGTTTTCTATATCCATAATATGAGGAATTTGTATATGTTTGACCTCATTGTCACACCCCGCTAATTCTGGCATCGGCCACCACCAAAACTAAGTCGGGCGTGAGTAAATAAAATAACATTCTTAGCATGAGACAAATATGTGACATATAAAATTAATCAACAAGATAAATGATAATCAATCTCAAAAGAGAAAGTGTCCAACTAAGTGATAAAAGATCCATCTCCATGTTAAACTCAAAGTAAATTCAATCTCTAATAATATGAAACTGAATAATCACCAACTAAATCCAGTGAAATAACTGAATAAAACCCATAACAACTTTGGAACCGAATGGCCCAATCAAAACCATAAACTGTGTCTCAAAGTAAATACGAAGGAATGAAAAACTAAACTAAATCAATATGCATAAGGTAGAGCAACTCTAACTGTACCTAAAACCAAATCTTTAAATAATTCTATGTAGCTTCTTCAAATACTATTTCCTGAAAAGTTAGTCAATGCACGAGGTCGAAGCCCCGAGCATGAATACACACCACTCTCCTCAAATAGGGTCCATGAACCCAGACAATAGCATTATACACAATAAATATCACAATAGAGTATTTTAATTAGACGAGTAATTTAAACGTGGGAACGATAAATTACTAACTACTTATAAAAATCACACCAATATATTTTAATTATCCCACTGCCACAAAGTATTAATTGAGTTCAATTAATCCAAAGTTATCATTTATCTCAATTTTATTATCCATTACGGTACTTCCGCAATAAATTCTACACCACCCGTAATTTCCCTCGCCATAGTCAGCCAACTCGTTTAAACTGTCAGTCCTGCACGTTATGCACGAGGTTACACACACGACACGTCTTCATAGCCAGCCAACCTGTTTAAACTATCAGCCTTGCATGATATTCAGACGTCACACACCCATACGTCGCCATAGCCAGGCAACATGTTTAAACTTCCGGTCCTGCACGTTATTAACGATGCCAATATATTTTAATAGCCGTTTTATTATCTTAGATATTAAATTCTCAATTTTCTTAATTTCACAACTTACAAATTTCCCTTGAAAAACAACCTTCATACTAAAGCTTTGTTTACAATATTAATAATAAATAGTTATAAGTTGAGTAAACTCCGAATAAAATTTTTCGGCAAATTTTTTTTTGAAAAACACAAGATGTGTTGTAAAATATTTCTCTGAATGTATAGATTAAATTCGATAGTTGATTACCTTTATTTTTTAATTTTTAATAAACATCTACTAACGTTACCATGCAGTCCCAATCACAGCAACAGTTAAGAACATTCAAAGAAATAGACATAGGAATTTTAACGTGGTAAAACCCTTAAACAAGGGAAACATCCACGGTGCCCTCTACGGCACAAAATAAAAATCTACTAGAATAAAAATAAAGTTACAACACCTAAGCAAAACCATAAAGATCCTAACCTAAGTTTAGAATGTACCTATGACGCGACTAAGAATGTGTCTCTAAAGTGGGTACTCTCTAGGCTCAAGTGCAAGCTTGTCGCGTTAGTAATAAACCTGATAAGTCAGAATCGTCTCCACAGGGAAATAGGATGAGAAAATCATGATGACGAAAGGACAGACGATCAACCTAAATTCAACTCTAAGAAGAACGGAAAGATAATTGGTTTGCAATTAATCCTGCTCAGTAAAAGGAAGCTTGATTAAGACTATTTAACTAATGAATTAAGCACGGATTAATAACTAAGAATGAAGTAATAAGTATGAAGAGAAAAACAGTCCGGGAATACAATCCCTCAACCCTAGTGTACTGCTGGTAGAAAACAAATCATAAATTTGAGTGATTAATCAGACCAGACTTTAGTACTCCCAAGCATTACATATATGAGGTTCAAGCCCGCACCATACGTAATCAGAGGACGAGTAAAGAGGTAACGCGATAAATACACTCGCATTGCATTCTAAAGTATCTCGGTTACCTTGAATCAAACGAGATCCAAAGATCTACAATGGTTGTGTTAGCTACGCAATACGGTCTAATAAATCCTTAATTTTAGAGGATTAATTTTATACACATGCAATGCTCACATCGAGTTGAGTTCATGCATCACAACCCTAAAAAATCTAGCCGAAAATGTTGAACCTAACTATGCATAAATTAATTACGTTACATGTGAAATAATTCATGATAAAAATATACTCGAACATGCAAGAACAATAGTAGAGAGAATGAAAATTAAAATAAAACTTGCAATCAAACCCGAAAATAAATGATATTGAAGCACCAAATCAAAACTATGTTCCTAGAGTAATCTCCTACTTTTCTCTCTATCAAAAACTGTTCAAAACTCTGTTTTCTAAGTCAATACAAAGACACAAATACATTTTAGAAGAGTTTGTAACAGAATAGGATTCTTTGGACCAATTAGGTTTCAAGTACAATTTCGCGCATTAGGCACCTCGAACCGGTTCGCAGATAGCCCTAACCGGTTCGCCCCTGAACTGGTTGACACTATGGTTCGGGAAATCTTATTGGTTTGTCCCTTCTTTCCTTCATTTCCAACACTTCGAAAATTTTCATGCTTTCTTTTTTTTCTTTCTAGGAATTTTCTTTAACTTCAAGGGATCATAACTCTTTCAACGTAGCTCAAATTTGGGAGCCGTCTTTTCTAGTGTTATCGTTGTTCTGAGCTCTTTGACTATCCAGTAGGCCCCACATTCGGGATCCGGCTGCCCAATTACGAAAATTCCCTTGTACTTGCCTTCCTAGACTTTCTTTCATAGTTTCAATTTCTCTTTCGCACTGCTTGCGTGCTTCACCTGTAAAACACATAAGAGAAACACAAAACATGAAATACTTGCCAGAGAAGGTTAGTAGCATAATTACGAGTTAAATCCATATCAATTGCACTGCTCGGGTTCACAAAGGTACCAAAATTAAGGGGATAAATATACGATATTTATGCCCGATCAAATCCCCTAACTTAGAACGTTGTGCCTCCCGAGCAATGTAAAAGAAAAAGAATAATGCCACAACTCTTATAAACACTTTATTGGGATATAATACCTATTTCGCGGGCAAGCAATTGCATTTTGCGTATGCAACAAGCCGTTAAATCCCTAGGTTACCCTAGTAGGACGAGTGTTGTCTCGTGAGGGTTTGCAGTGAATATACCCACAAAATTCGACTTAGACTCAATGAAAAATCAAAATACTTAAAAATTATACAATTTAAACTTTCCGAAAAATAATCACCATAAATTCATATTCAAAAGAATCTCAATTTTTCGTGTGTGTGCGAAGCCAAAAATCGAACCTCAAATTTCGACCGATTGATCATTACTTTACTTTTCAAAAATTTTCTTTGATTTCAAAATCTTACCGAATACACTCACAAATGAACCACTCAAAAGTGTGGTATTCTCTCGGTATGCGTTGTTGATGCAAAAAAATGGACTACATCCCATTTTTATGATCACAGATAAATAGATAAAAGTAATCCAATCAAACACATAAGAGATAAGGATTTTTAAAGTGGTTTGGCTATGAATAAAGCCTACGTCCACTGTTCTTTTATTCCCAGGGGTTTATAATAGCACAATATGGTGTAGAGAGAGATGTGTAGAGAATTGCTTAGTTATTCAGATTGTGTGTCTTCCTTGTTGTCCCTTTGGTTAAGGGAATGCATGTATTTATAGTGATGGGAGTTTAAGGGATGGAATATCTTTATACATTCAAACATTTACATCTATATACAATGAATGTAACTATTGGTCTTCAAGACATTGTATCTATATACAATGAATGTAACAAGGGTTCCATGACCGTAGGTGAGTCTTCTTCTAATGGATTTTGATCTTCTGGAGGGTTTGTGTGCCTTGAGTTGATTGGTATGCCAACCAACTCTCCTCGAGAGCCAACCGACTCTCTTTGGGTGCGGAGCAAGTCTCCTCGTGTGCCTAGAAAGTATGAATATTGCCATGTAGGATGACAGATGTCCCTTTCTGACTGACCCACATGTATACGTAATTTTTTGTGTCAACAGAAGCCCCCAATGCTCCATGCTTGATGGTTTACTGAAAGGATGGGGCATTTATTCTACAGTGTTGCTCGGTACTCTTGCATAATGAAGTTACTAATCTACCTTCTTGATTTGTTAAATATAAAGTGGGCTATCTCCTGGACAATAGATGATGCTGGTTGATTGATGGTTGCCTTAGTGTTAATCTCTGTTCGTCGAGCGACCGTGTGTTATGTATCACCCCTGGGAATTTGGATGCAGCCATGTCATAATTTGTAGCTTATAGCTTGCCATAATCATCAAGTATGTTGGTTGGTTGATTGGCCGACCAACTGCCTTTTGTGTCGACCAACTGAGTGATGATTGTCCATGTTTGATTTTTCTGATCTCTGCTCCTTTGAGTGCTTTGTTGTTGTTCCATGTTAACTTTTGAACCCAACTCTTCAATCTGATTAGTGCCGAGCTAGTAACAGCCTTTGAAACATTTACATATAAGTACAACTTCTTCTTCAGTGTAGGTCGGGACATCAGTAGTAAATATCCCAGTGTTGTAGATGTTGAATCTGACTCCTAAACTTCAAATAGAAAAACTAACTCCTGAATATTCCTCTTGAACTTCAATGGAAAAACTAACTCCTGAATATGCCTCCTGAACTTCAATAGCAAAACTAAATCCTGAATATTCCTCTTGAACTTCGATAGCAAAACTAACTCCTGAATATTCCTCCTGAACTTCGATAGCAAAATTAACTCCTAAGCAAAAATAACTCCTGAATGATGATTGGCCGAGGCCCCGACCATGTAAGTTTGTGGAGTTGAATTTAATGCTCGACTGATACTGCATGATGAGAATGTGCCACCGAATGAACAATTAATTCTGTAGTAGAAGCCCCCAAGTGTGGAATATGAACTCTGAATACTTTCTTGGTCTTAAAGTATATTGGTCTTGCTAGAAAGGATAAGGCTGGGGAAATGTTTCGTGAAATGACTTCCCAAGAACTTTGCATGTTTACATTTCCATACTGTCCTGATGTGACCATAAAATTAATTTGCCGACCAAGTAATTTTTGTTGAGTGAAACTGCTTGTAGCATATAGTCCAATTAGAAATGTGTTGGCATTACAATTGGGAATGTGATATATTCCAATTAGGAATCTGATTCTGGTATATGCCATTGATTGGCGTATGTGGAACCCCCAATTGGGCTTAGGAGACTGAAGAATAATGATGATGCGCGAGAATTTGTCAGGAATTGATAGAATGATCCAATAATAAACCTGATTGAGCATTATATATAATTTGCATAGAATATCCATGCAAGTGAGAAATCCATATAGAAGCCCTGAGAAGTCCAGATAAATAATAAGAGTGTCGACCATCTTCCGGGTTAATAAGAAGTCCAGATAATAATAAGAGTACCGATCATCTGCCGAGCTTAAAAAGAAGTCCATATAATAATAAGGAAGGCATCAATTGATCCTGCATTGTTAGAGAATAATAGATTTCCAGGGCATTCTTCAAACAATAATATATAATCATGAAATTTATATTCTGTTGATCTCTGTATATGAATTGACGATTTGTCAATTTCTGTTTGTCTTAGTGTGCCTAGGAAATGGAATTTTTATCCCATGCTCCTGCCTAGTTGTAGCGATCTTTTGATCACCCATAAGTGCCTAAGCAATGGAATGATTTTCATCCCATGTTCCTACTTAGTTGTGGTAATCTTACCAGGGTTACCTTGGTGGCTAAACAGTGGATGCACCGTGGGGTCACCCAGCTTCTTGCCTAGTTGGGGATGCCTCTTGAGGTCACCTGTGATCAAATCGGCTTTGCCTTGTATGATTGTTGTGCCAACATTGTTGGTTAAATTTATTGATGCCGACCAACCTTAGTTGGCGGTTGCTGATATGCCGACCAACCGTAGTTGGTGGTTGTTGATATGCCGACCAACCTTAGTTGGTGGTTACTGAATATATACAGAGAGAAGAATTTTTGCGACCAACAGTCCATTGGAGATAATATCATAATTGATGAAGATTTCCTTGGAGCTGAATATATGATAATAAATATTTTACCGAGCTCCATGATGAGATGAATATAGAATATCCATCCGAATAGATATAAACAATGATTCAGAATAATGATAAAGTGTCTCGCCGATCTGTCGAGGAAAAATTGCATAATGCCGAACAAGAATAATTTTTTCCAGAACATAAGAATATGGCCGAGTACGTTGTCGGGCCTAAATATAAATAGAAAATTACCCAGACCAACTGTCCGTTGGGGGTGAAATATAATAAATGTTACAGTTCTCGGAGATGAATATGATAGTAAGTACCTCGTCGAGCTCCATGCTTAGATGAATACAGAATGGATATTGATAATGATTCGTGCTTGGGCACACATCGGAGCAATAATAAAATCAATAGTGCCTCGTTGAGGTAAAATTTCATAATGCCGAGCAATGATAATATTTTCCAGAAGTTTAAGAGTTTAAGATTGTGACCGAGCTTCTGTCGGGATTGAATCTTGTACCTGTGGAATTTAATAAGTTGCTCAAACATCTGTGGAGGCTAAATCAATTAATTATGAGAATAATTTAGTCATGTAATCAATATATGATATGTATTTGCTCGGGAAATAAAAATATCAAAACATAAAATAATATGTTATATCTTATGTCAATGTGACCAAATTTTTATAAAAAATGCTAAACATTTTAATTTTAAGTAAAAGACCAAATATAAATTGATTCGGAAAATTTATTCTAAAATAAAGCTTTGGAGGATATTTATTTATCATTAAATATATTTTTATTAGAGAAGTGTGAGTTAAGAAAAGTGCCACTTTTTCATTCAAGCACTTGTCTTAGCCGTAGATGACCAACATTTATATCAATGTTGGATTACTAAGAAGCCTTTGTTTTGGTTCTATCTTTACTGTCGACTAGGTATACATGGTCTTTTACAAATTTAAATGGAGCCGACCAGCAGTAGATGTTGACGACCAAGAGTAGGTTAGTGTTGGATGGTCACCGACCAACATTAGACGTCGCCGACAAAAAAATAGATGATCTCTGACTGTTTAGCTGGTGCCGACCAGCACTGGATGGTGCTTCCGACCAGAAGACTTGTTGCCGACAGTAGCCGACCCAAAATAGATACATCTGAGGGGAAATATATTTCGTCGATCAGTAAAATAGGAGGTTGGAAACCTTCAAACTGTATAATACCGGTTAATAAATTTCTTGCCGAAAATATTTATTTTCTGCTCATAAATTTCAGGTCGTCAATTACTGTTGTATGGTTGGAGACCCCGTCGACCAACAACAGGTGATATGAAAGCCTTCAACCTATTCAAATGTTGTTCTAAGGAGATTCTGGTGATGTTGTCGACCAACAACACGGTATCACAATCACATTTTCGACCAACAATCCCTCGTATCCACATTGTACCGACCAATAATACTTGTGTAATTCCTCATTTTAGAGAACCCTAAGAATGGCCGAGCAACAACAATATCAAAATTTATATTGCCGATGAATAATCCCAATTAATCAAAATGCTGTGCCCAACCATCAGCACCATCTGGTATCAACCCATCGTCTATGTAGCCATCACTGATTTAAATAACAATACCTAGTATCAACACTTGGTATCAAAATCATGCCACCGACCAATAATAGATGGTCGGGAGCTTTTCGTCCTTGCTGCTATGGTATAAATAGTAGGTCGTAACCCCTCGTTCTGGTATTATGACCATGTTGGTCGAGGAGGAAATTTGAGGAAGTATGTCATCGACCAGAAGAGTCTATGGAGACGACGTTTTTCATCTGATAGATCTTAGTCTTTGCCGACCAGAAAATGTTGATGGCTTCTAGATCTATCTCATCTCCGCCCTCTATATTATCCGATCGAATTTCCAGAGAGGACGTGTGCGATTTTTCATTGGTACGATCATCACAACATCAAAATAATAAGATTTATGAAGAATTCCAGAAGGGGGTAGGACTCTATCTTTCCGCCTCCTTGAAATAATACAGGCGACTTTCTGTCTGGTCAAGCCCAGTTTCAAGCATGCCTTATCTCCTGCTTTGTTAGTGATTTAGATATTCGCATAATGATATGAATACAAATAAGGAATTCAATCGTTGTTGCTAATGATCATTAGTATTGCGATGAGTTTAATTACAAAATGTGAGATAATCCAAAAAAAAGAGAATAAGTGATAGGACTTATCTGTACGAATTTTTCCAATGAATTATGCCTTTGTTTGTCACCATTTCCTCTAATTTATTTAGTACTTGGTGTTCTATTGAAGATCCGGTGATTAGGAATGAACTATGATCATAAAAAGATGTCAAAAGAGAAGTGACTTTTCACCTTCTAAAATTATGAAAATCAGATACACGTTGGGATTCAACAAATTAATTTAACCCATGTTTAAGTGTGTCTGTTCCGAACATTTTTATGGGGATCAACATGTTTCAGGGTTCGTTTTACATGAAATTTTCAAGAGTATACGATTATGAAATCCACTACGATTTTACATATCCCTGAATGAAAACTGATCACAGAATTATTCATATAAAAATTATGATTAAATCAGAAGATGTATCTTCAACATATAATTGAATTGATATCAAAGTTTATGAATATAAACATATGAGAATCATGATTTGAACAAAACAAAAAGACGCGTGCATAACGTAGAGATAATAAAAACTTAGCTTTTGATGGAGAACAATGCTTGTAATACTTTCCCACAGACGGCGCCAATCGATTGATGAAAAAAATGGACTGCATCCCATTTTTATGATCACAAATAAATTGATAAAATCAATCCAATCAAACGCATAAAAGACAAGAATTTTTAAAGTGGTTCGGCTATGAATAAAGCCTACGTCCACTGTTCTTTTATTCCCAGGGGTTTACAATAGCACAACATGGTATAGAGAGAGAGAGAGATGTGTAGAGAATTGCTTAATTGTTCAGATTGTGTGTCTTCCTTATTGTCCCTTTGGCTAAGGGAATGCATGTATTTATAGTGATGGGAGTCTAAGGTATGGAATGCCTTTATACATTCAGGCATTTACATCTATAAACAATGAATGTAACTATTGGTCTTCAAGATATTTTATCTATATACAATGAATGTAACAAGGGTTCCATGACCGTTAGTGAGTCTTCTTCTAATGGCTTTTGATCTTCTGGATGTTTTGTCTGCCTTGAGTTGATTGGTATGCTAACCAACTCTCTTCGGGTGCCGACCGTCTCTCTTCAGTTATCGAGCAAGTCTTCTCGTGTGCCGAGCAAGTATGAATAATTCCATGTAGGATGACAGATGTCCCTTTCTGACTGGCCCACGTGTATGCATAATTTTTTGTGTCAACATGTGTGATTTATAAGAGTAAATAATAATGGACACAAGTTCACCCACACAATTGGAAAGACGAACTATTTGAGGTAAAAAGATCTCATCATCGGAGTACGGTTATAAGGAAAGAAAACATCGTCTCTAGTTCACACCTTTAATCTCTTTCTTATTTATCTTTTAGTGTCTTAGCTCTCCACGCGATAATTAATTTAGTATTCCGTACTTGGTAGGACTTTTTAGGTTAAAGGTGTATTGGGTAACATGAAAATGGTTGGGAACTTCGGAATTGGAATATTTTTCTTATGATGTCCCTTAGTCCTTTTTTGGGCTTTTGCTCATTTTCTATTCTTTTTCTCTATTTCTTTCTTTTTTTCGCATATTTATTTTACTTACTATTTCTGTTGAGAATTTTTCTACTATTTTTTTCTTGCCCCTTTTTATTGCACTATTTGGACTTACTTGAGGACATTACCAATTTTCACAATTCCGAGCTACTCGGGTTTTTCGAGTTACCAAAAAAAAAGGAAAAATTTTATTCGGCTCAATTGGGTTATCAAAAGGATAATTTTTTGCATCTTTTTATGGCTAATGTTTTTTAATAACAAACGATGGCCTACTTCATTGTATGAATTACTTATTAATTTACCATATGCGTCTCGTGATTAATTTAATTTAGACATTTATAGTGCGCTTTTCGAGGCAACATCACACATGTTTCCTATAACCGATCAAAACAAAGAATTGAGATCATCAACGACTTATTTAAAATGTCGAATCCGAACTTTGAGTTAACCATTAACTCGGATTGATTTAAAAACTCAAAAAGATCGAAAGTCTCGAAATCTCACCGGGTTTTGTTAATCTCCACACTTATTCTTAAGTCGTCAATTTTTGCACAATTTCCATCTTTGGTCAATTTCGGCTTAGTGAAATTGAGATTTAACAATTTGAGACTTCAAATAGAATAAAGGTGATATTTTTGAAAATTTTAAATTCCAATTTTTATTTATTTTGAAGAAAAATATTTTTGGTTTTTCAAAATTTTTTGATTTTTTTTTGGCATTTTAAAGATTTGTGAAGTTTTAGAAAGACACACTTATCACCCCCCTAACTTAGACTTTTGCATTGTCCGCGATCAAAAGGACTAAAATCTAAAGAAGAAAAAGAATAAGTGCGACAAATAAAATAAGCAAATTATCAAAATGCACCAAGACACTATATGACACTCATACATGACTAAAAAATACAACAAAAATCACCCCATACGCGTCGGGGGTGCGACGACCTCTCATTTCTCTCCACAAATCACCCAACCCCTTGCACAGGATCCATTGCTCTCCTAGTATCTCCCCTCTGCCTGTTATACACCAATAATCGGAATAAGTTGGTCCCTTGCCCATAAATAAAGGAAAGACTGGGAGACTCATCGTGATTAATCGAAAAAGAATCCTCATGATGCGTACTATGTGGGTCGGGCTCTAAGTCAGACGAGACTTGAGTCTTATCTTCAATTACCTCCGAGGAATCAAGTTGCATGGGTGTATGGTCATTGCGAAGAAACTCATCAATTTCTTCTTTCCACTCACTCTCTCCTAAATGACTCCATGAGTCCAATAGAGATTAGACTTCATCGTTAAGGCTCTCATCCACCTGCCCAAATTCTCTCTCAAATTCCGCTAGGCTTAACTCCTCTATCTCTCTTTCTTGATTTATTTCCACATCCTTCCTTCCTCGCTCCATCTCAAAATTATTAGGTGGTGTGGGTGGGTAGGAATCGAGGAGAAAAGTATCTATCGTGTCTCGTCAATCGCTCTCCTCTAAGCACTCATACAAACCTCTCCCGATGCCCTCTAAATTGTTGCTCTCTCTCACACAGAAGGGCTCACTCACACTCTTCATTTTAGTTACTATGCATACCTCCCCTACCCTTCGCTCCATGTTGCAACCGTTGCTCTCACTTGAAGTAACAAGGCATACCCCTATCGTCTCTCGTGTGTGGGTCCTCCCATGCTCATGTGCTGCCTCTAGACTATTCGTTTCTCATGTTTATCCTTCATCACCCTTGTTCGTGATATTATTAAAAATATTTATCTCTAGGGTCATGTTCTCAAATGTTAATTTCATTCGCCCACTCTGAGTATTGATGAGTGCATTAGTCGTAGCTAAGAATGGGCGACCAAGGATAACGGGACCATGATTGCTCGGGAAAATGGAGGGCTCCTCGTACCAAATGATAAAATCCACCAGGAAGTAGAAAGTGTCTATTTGGATAATCGCATCCTCAACGATTCCCCGAGGCTTCTTCACAGAACGATCCGCGAGCTTAAAAGTCATATTTGTGGGCATAAGGGCTCCCAAATCTAGTTTCTTATATATGGAATAGGGTGGAAAGTTAACACTCTCCCCTAAATCTATTAACGCCCTTTCAATTAGGTTCTTACCCATGATGAACGAGATGGTGGGTGCACCCGGATCTTTATACTTTAACCGAAGGTCACTCGATAAAACCGAACTGACATTCTGGGCCAAAAAGATGTTCTTATTTACCTTTAGCTTGCATTTTACTGTGAGTGTTGACGCCACTAAAATGGCGCAGATAAATGATGAGGATGAGATTGAAGATGAAGATAAACATTCACATCAAACATATTAGAGACAAAAGATTTTTAAAGTGGTTCGGCTATGAATAAATCCTACGTCCACTGTTATTTTATTCCCAGGAGTGTACAATAGCACAATATGGTGTAGAGAGAGAGAGGTGTGTATCGTGTCTCTTAGTTGTCCCCCCCTTTGGCTAAGGGAATACATGTATTTATAGTGATGGGAGTTAAAGAGATAAAATGACTTTATACATTCAGATATTTATATCTATATACAATGAATATAACTGTTGGCCTTCTATGGTCGTTGGTCTTCCTTGAGTTGCTTGGTATGCCTTATGTTGGTTGGTATGCCGACCAACTCTCCTCGGGTGCCGACTAACTCTTATAGGGTGCCGACCAACTCTCCTCGGGTGCCGAACAAGTATAAATATTGCCACGTAGAATGACATGTGTCCTTTTCTGACTGGTCCTTGTAGATGGAGAATTTTTGCATCAATAGAAACCCCCAATGCTCCATGCTTGATGGTTTACTGAAAGGATGGAGCATTTATTCTGTAGTGTTGCTCGGTGCTCATGAAATTCTTTATTTGTTCATCATAAAGTTCACTATCTCTTGGATGACATATGATGCAGGTTGATCGATGGTTGCTAATATCTCTTTTGAGGAACTCTGTTCGTCGTGTGCTATGTATCACCCCTGTGAATTTGGATGCAACCATGCCACAGTATGCAGCTTGTAGCCTGTCATAATCTTTAATTATGTTGATTGGTTTGCTAGCCTACCAACTACCTCCTGTGCCGAGCAACTGAGTGCTAACTTCACGTGCTTAATTTTTTTGATTTATGCTCCTCTGAATACTTTATCGAGTAACATACTAGCTTTTGCACCCAACTCTTCAATCTGATTAGTACCAAGCTTGTGGTGGACTTTAAAACATTTTCATACAGCTTATTCTTCAATGTTGGTCGGGACAGTAGTAGTAAAGATCTCAGTGATGTAGATTCTGGCTCCTGAATGTGCATAATGCCTCCTGAACTTCAATATGCCTTCTGAACTTCAATATGCCTCCTGAACTTAAATATGCCTTCTGAACTTCAATATGCCTCATGAACTTCAATATGCCTCCTGAACTTAAATATCAAAACTCATTCTCGAGCAAGAAAAAACAACTCCTGAATGATGATTGGTCGGGGCCCCGACCATATAAGTTTGTGGAGTTGAATTTGATGCTCGACTGCATGATGTTATAATAATGTGCCACCGAATGAACAAATATATCTATAATGGAATCCCCCAAGTGTGGAATATGAATTTTGAATGCTTTCTTGGCCTTGAAGTATGTTGTTCTTGCTAGAAAAGATAAGGTTGAGGAAATGTTCCCTGGAATGACTCCCTGAGATCGTTGCATGTTTGCATTTTCATTTTCTTGGAAACACTTTGTAAAATATCTTTGTTATTCACTGGTGAATATGTGTGTGTGTGTGTGTATATATATATATATATATCTGTAGAAGGACGAAATGTCCTGCTTGGTTATTGAATTGCCGACCAACCGGAGTTGGTGGTTATAGTGACTTGTCACTCTTTGGGCCTAAGAAATGGAATGATTTTCATCCCATTTTCCTGCTTAGTTGTAGTAATCCCATTAAGATTACCTTGTTTCCTAGACAGTGGATGCCCCGGGAGGTCACCCATATTCTTGCCTAATTTAGGGTGTTTCTTGAGATCACCCGTGATGCCAACATTGTTGGTTAAATTTATTGTTACCGACCAATCAGAGTTGGTGGTTGTTACCGACCAACCGGAGTTGGTGGTTGTTGAATATATATAGAGAAAAGAATTTTCCTGACCAAGAGTTCGATGGGGATAAAATATAATAAATGATGGAGACCTCCTTGGAGCTGAATATATATAGAGAAAAGAATTTTCCTGACCAACAGTTCGTTGGGAATAAAATATAATAAATGCTGTAGACCTCCTTGAACATGAATATAGAATATGCATCCGAATAGATATAAAGAATGGTTCAGAATAATAATAAAGTGTCTCGCTGATTTATCGAGGCAAAATTGCATAATTCCGAACAAGGATAATATTTTCCAGAATATAAGAATATGGCTGAGTACGTTGTTGGTCCTGAATATAAATAAGAATGACCCAGACCAACTGTCCGTTGGTGGTGAAATAAATGTTGCATAGTTCTCCTCGGAGCTGAATATGATAATAAGTATCTCGTCGAGCTCCATAATGAGATGAGTATAGAATATGAATTCCAACGGATATATAGAATAATTCGTACTCGAGCATAGATCAGAGCAATAATAAAATATATAGTGCCTTGCTCAGGTGAAATTTCATAATGCCGAGCAATGATAATAGTTTCCAAAGGTTTAAGATTGTTTCCGAGCATTCGTCGACGTTGAATCTTGTACTTGTAAATATTAATGACTTGCACTACCATATGTGTAGGCTGAATTGATTAGTCATGATAATATTTTACTCATAGAATCAATATATGATATATATTTTCTTGGGCAATAAAAATATCAATTTCAAAATATGAAATAATATATGTCTGAATAATCGAGGCAGAATTGCCTGATGTCGAGCAATAATAGTTTCTAGAAGTTTAAGATTTGTGGCCGAGCTTTCGTCGGGATTGAATCTCATTCGTATGGAACTTTAATAAGATGCCCGAGCACCTCTGGAGACTAGATCAAATAGTTATTCTCATTAGAATAATTATTCAGCCAATCAATTTATGATATGTATCAGCTCAGACATAAGGAAATAAAAATTTCAAAATATGAACTAATATGTTTTTTGCCAAATATGTATCATGTGAGCAAATTTTTTATCAAATATGCAAGGCATGAGGTTTGATTTGGACTTTTTGCAAAATACTTTTAATTTTAAGCAAAAGACCAAATATAAATTGGTTTGAAAATTTTATTTTAAGGTAAATCTTTAGAGTATATTTTATTAGAGAGGTATGAATTAAGAAATAATAAGGGGTGAATTTGTCTTTTTAACATCATGGTGATGATTTGGACAAAGTCAAAATGAGAAATCTGGGGGAACAAGCTTCCACTCCTTCATTCCTCCATTTGTTGTGAGCAAATTATCGCCGACCAACGTTGAGTTGATGCCGACCAGTAAGAAAAAATGATCAGAAACAGATGTCGACCATCAAGATGGTATCGCAATCATGTTTCCGACCAATCATTAACAACAGCTGATATCAAAATCCATACAACCGACCAACAATTGCCGACCAGGTATGATGACCCGACCATGAATGCTGACTAACTCATTGCACAAGAATGCCGACAAACTCTAATCAGAAAAGACATGTTTGTCTCCAACCAGCAAAGAAGGTAATTTGTCCCTCACCGACCAACAGATAGGAGGTAGAGACCACATAAATTTCAAGTCCCCGATCACCCAGTGCAAGTAAACAAAACTTTTTTACTGTGATCGTATTGGTAGGGGAGGTAATTGTTAGAAAAAATGACCACCGACCAACAACAAAAATAGTCCGGCGAATCTATCGACCAACAATACTTGCCAATGAGATTACTTCTTTATTCCAATTAAGTAGAGCAGAAATTCATATAGTTTTTCATCGACTAGAAATACTCATCCGGCGACCTTCTTCTGTGTTTTTCATCCTCACACAATTGATGCTAACCAGTAGTTGCAGATTCATGGGACCTTTGAACCCAAGGCAAGCAGACTTTGAATCGAAGAGTAATATAATCCTAGGATTGAATTTTTTTTATTGATCTGAAACCTAACAAAGTTGTGAGGTGGATGATAGTCCTTGAATTGTAGGTTTGATTTGATGCCGCCCAGTTTCATTATTTTTGTTGCTGTAGACGGTTGAAGTCAAAATTATTGATATGAATTTAATAAATCCAAAACTTCTTCATCTTTCTGGGATAGTTTCTCCATTGCCCTTTCTTGAGCGACTGTTCATTTTTCATCTTCTTTACAAAAGTGGGTCATTCGTTTTTAGGAGAGAGAAAGTTATTTTTGTATAAAAATATGATGAACAAATGTATGTCATACCTAAAACAAATATTATGGAACTTATATGAAACTCACATTTTGTGTCACAAATAAAGATACATAATTGTCATGACTGTTTATTTTATGATATAAAATTTAAACTTGAGAATCAAGCCAAAACTTATGATTATGAAATCCACCATTTTGCCAATCTCTCAATAAGGATTAATCTAAGGGTGATGACTATAAAATCATGATATGTAATATTTTGCATATTTTGTAAATAAAAAATTGGGCAACTAATTTATGTATATAAACATAAAAATCATGATTGAATCAAAAGATGTATGCACAATAAATAATTGATTATACATAGAGAAAATAAAAACTTAGCTTTTGACGGAGAACAATGCT
This sequence comes from Sambucus nigra, assembly GCA_949130495.1. Classification (NCBI taxonomy): domain Eukaryota; kingdom Viridiplantae; phylum Streptophyta; class Magnoliopsida; order Dipsacales; family Adoxaceae; genus Sambucus; species Sambucus nigra. Next base: position 116,065,313 of record OX422224.1, on the reverse strand, counting down.
TGTAACACATTTCCCACAGACGGTGCCAATCTGTTGAAGACGGAAAATGGCCTCTGCCATTTTAGTGGCGTCAACAGCAGATAAATGATGAGGATGAGATTGAAGATGAAGATAAACATTCACATCAAACATATAAGAGACAAAAGATTTTAAAGTGGTTCGGCTATGAATAAAGCCTACGTCCACTGTTATTTTATTCCCATGAGTGTACAATAGCACAATATGGTGTAGAGAGATAGGTGTGTATCGTGTCTCTTAGTTGTCCCCCCCCCCTTGGCTAAGGGAATACATGTATTTATAATGATGGGAGTTAAAGAGATACAATGTCTTTATACATTAAAACATTTATATATATACAATGAATATAATTGGTGGCCTTCTATGGTCGTTGGTCTTCCTTGAGTTGCTTGGTATGCCTTATGTTGGTTGGTATGTCGACCAACTCTCCTCGGGTGCCGACTAACTCTCATCGGGTGCCGACCAATTCTCCTCGAGTGGCAAAAAAGTATAAATATTGCCACGTAGGATGACATGTGTCCTTTTCTGACTGGTCCTCGTAGATGGAGAATTTTTTCGTCAATGGTGAGTAAGTCCTTAATGAACTTAGCGCATGCGAGAATTTTTTGTATAGTCTCGATAAAAGGTAAATTAATCTTTACTTGCTTGAGGATTTCCAAAATATCATCCCGAGAAGTCTCTTTGGAGTGCGGGACCAACCGTTGATGGTGTGTGGCAGCGGTGGGGGGTTTCACCATGACCTTGGGTCCGCCAGTGTTATTTTTTTTAATACTCTCAATTAAAGGGGCATCTTCGGCCTCTTTCGTGTCGGGCTAAACCTCCTTATTTTTAGGTACGTATTGTGGGAAGGTGAAAAGTCAACTACTCTCCCACTACGTAGAGTGGTAATTGCGCTACATTGCTCAGGATGGTCATAGCGTGTGGAGCTAACACTAGTTTTACCTTGGAGAGATCTTTGGCCCTGGGCAGGAAACTTACCCTTCTCCTGTATACTCAATGATGATTGCATATTTGAAATATTCTCATTTATGTCATTGATAATGCGTTCATGTCTAGCAGTGGTTGCATTCTGGGCAGTGATAAATTGGTTTATCATATCCTCGAGATTTCTCCGCGGTGGAGTGATATATGACCCTAGAGGTGGTGGTGCTTGCACATGTCCCTGCATGTGAGGTGCTTGTTGAAAGTGTGATGGTGAGGGAGGGGAAACATGTGAATTAGGATCCATCGCAACATTTTGTTGCCCATATCTAAAACCAGGGTGGTTTTTCCATGAAGGGTTATAATAATTCCTGTGCGGTGCACCGAAATTACCCTTGAATCCTCATACACCACTCACTTGATCTTAAAGCATAACTTTGTAGGCGGGTATCATCGGGCATTACTCTGTTGAATGGACTACCTCACAAATAGCACACACCTTCTCAATGGGATTCGGGATGGAGCCAGTTAGTCCTCTTGCACATATCTCAAGTACTTCTCACATTCCTTTCTCAAGTAGATCGAGTCGACTGGACATCATAGTATCCTTTTATACGTGAAATAGGTCGGCCGCCGATGGAGTGGTGGTCATTTGGTGTGTTTGATTATGAGAACTACGGTCAGATGTATCCTATGCTTGGGTAGTCTCGGTGACATACCTCAGGTGAAGCTCAAAATCGTTGGCGTCTAGGTCGATAAATGGACCATCACACATGGTTTCAAAGAGTTGTTTGGAATTTATATTCAAAACATTATGGAGGAATGAGATGATTTTTAATTTATGAAATCCATGATGAGGCCATGAAGTGATTAACTCGTTAAAACGCTTGTAACATTGATCAAATGACTCATTTTATGATTATCGGAAGGTTTGAATGTGAGCCTTGATGGAGTTCGTTCGATGTGGGGGAAAGAATTTCTTAAGGAATTTAGATTGCAAGTCGTTCCATGATGCAATCGAGTTTAGAGGTAAAGACCATAGCCAGGTCTTAGCCTCGTCCTTTAGCGATAATGGGAAGAGTTTGAGGCGTATCACATCTTTTGTGCAAGTTTGATCACTGAGGGTCTCACACGCCTCCTAAAATTACCAGATGTGGAGATATATCTTTTCTGATTCCATTCATTGTAGTATTTGTATCATCCCATTCCTAAAGCAAAATTTCCCTGCATTATACGGGAGTAAAATTAATCCTGGAGTGAGAGTTCGCTCGGGATATAAGATTTCTCTCAAAGGGCGGTACGAGACCTCTTACTCACCTGCAGCTACACTACCGTGTTGTGACATGTCTCTCTCACTTGATGACTCTGTATCCACACTTGTTATGCTCGGAGCGTGCTCTATAGTGTGTCCTAAGAGGGATGTCGGAGTGTTACTTGCAATTGAGTGTTGAGGTGTGGGTGGTTGAACCCAAAATTGTGAAACATTTGGAGTGTGAGGGCTATCGGGGTCGACTCGACTATCGAGTTTTTAGGGAATGATGGTTGGAGTATTTTGGGCAGTTAGAGTGAGTTCAGGATTTTGCATTAACAGGATTTTGAGAGATGAAGTATCTTTTTGATTTTTTTAATTTTTTGGTTAAAGTTTTAGATTAACGGAATCTAAACTTCGTCTACCTCATTCCCCGACAACGGTGCCAAAAACTTGATGCGACTAAGAATGTGTCTCTAAAGTGCTTACTATCTAGGCTCAAGTTCAAGCCTGTCGCGTTAGTAATAAACTCGGTATGTCAGGACCGTCTCCACTGGGAAATAGGATGAGAAAATCGTGACGATGGAAGGACAAACGGTCAACCTAAATTACTCTAAGAAGAACGAAAAGATGATTGGTTTGTAATTAATCCTACTCAGTAAAAGGAAACTATATTAACACTATGGAACTAATGAATTAAATAAGGATTAATAACTAAGAATGAATTAATAAATATGAAGAGAAAAACAGGTCGGGAAGACAATCCCTCAACCCTAGTGTATTTCTGGTATAAAACTAATCATAAATTTAAGTGATTAATCAGACCCAGACTTTAGTACTCCCAAGCATTACGTATATGAGGTTCAATCCCACACCATACGTAATCAAAGGACGAGTTAAGCGGTAACGCAATAGCTACACTCGTATTGCATTCTAAAGCATCCCGATTACCCCAAAGCAAACGAGATCCAAAGATCTACAATGGTTGTGTTCTCTACGAAATACAGTATAATAAATCCTTAATTTTAGAGGATTAATTTTATACACATGAAACACTCACATCGGGTTGAGTTCATGCGTCACAACCCGAAAAAATCTAGCTGGACATGTTGAACCTAATTATGCATAAATTAACTATGTTGCATGTGAAAGAATTCATGATAAAAATATGGAATAATAGTAGAGAGAATGAAAATTAAATAAAACTTGCAATCAAACCCGAAAATAAATGATCTTGAAGCACCAAATCAAAACTATGTTCCTAGAGTAATCACCTACTTTTCTCTCTATCAAAAACTATTCAAAACTCTATTTTCTAAGTCAATACAAAGACACAAATATGTTTTAGAAGAGTTTGTAACATAATAGGACTCTTTGGACCAATCATCTTTCAAGTAGAATTTTGCGCATCAGGCACCTTGAACCGGTTCACAGGTTCTCCCCCGAACTGGTTCACACTGTGGTTCGGGAAATCTTGCTGGTTTGGCCCTTCTTTCCTTCATTTCCAACACTTCGAAAATTTTAATGCTTTCTTTTTTTCTTTCTAAGATTTTTCTTCAAATTCAAGGGATCATAACTTTTTCACCATAGCTCAGATTTGGGAGCCATCTTTTCCAGTGTTATCGTTGTTTCGAGCTCTTTAACTTTCCAGAAGTCCCCACCTTCAGGATCTAGCTGCAAAATTACAAAAATTCACTTGAACTTGCCTTCCTAGCCTTTCTTTCATGGTTTTGATTTCTCTTTCGCACCGCTTGCATACTTCACCCGTAAAACACATAAGAGAAACACAAAACACGAAATACTTGCCAACGAAGGTTAATAGCATAATTACGAGTTAAATCAATATCAATTGCACTACTCGGTTTCACAAAGGTACCGAAATAAAGGGGATAAATATATGATATTTATGCCTGATCAACCTACACGGGATTCTCCACTACAAAGGTATTCTGACTTGGAACTTGGTCTTTTCTTGCTGCTTCTTTGTCTTTTATTTGATCTCCTTCTCTTTGAATTCAGATTCCAGCAACTCTTTCAAATTCAAGATTCTCAGACAGAACCACAGTGTCTAAGTGTTCGTGTGAGATAGTGTTTGTGATGTGCTACTACATGCAAACAAGCAACTCACCCTCTCAGGATTTATACAAACTTTCCTAACAAATTACAATAGTTCTAAAATGAAAGTTATTTCAGAATATGAATTTCTCAAGCAAAGACATCTTTATCTTTGATTTATCCACAGATCTCAAGGATACCTTTCTCAAAAGACGGTTCAAGGTCTTAAACAATTTCTAGGTTTTGAAAATATTTTTAAAATTGTAAACCTCCAATTGAGATCCAAACTAGACTAGAAGTCCACTTTAACAAAACAAATTCAGACTTAACATGCAAAGATTGATTCAACAAGTTTTGATATAAAACTTATTTTCAGAAATGTATGCCTTAAAACTTTATTTCACAAAATATGAAATAAAAATTAGAAACACACAACTCACTAGATCTGAAAAATTATTTTTAAAACAAAAAGTTTTTGTTTCAAAAAACTTGTTGAAACAGAATAGATCTAAAATATAAGATCTAAAAAGAGAAAGAGAAACATAAACTAAACGTGAGATGTTCTCTTTTAGAAAAACTCAGTTTCAACAATGAAACTTAAGTCTTTCTTAGAGATGAGTTCTGAGAGAATCACAGATTTTGAAGAGGTCTTCAAAATGAAAACACAATACGAAGAACACTGAAACCCTAAATCTATCTAACTTTCAAAAAAGGGTTTTCTGGCGTATGGAACATATTTGGTTTTGGTGTTTGATTTTGGGAGAAACACTCAAGGGTTTGAACTACGAAGAAAACTTATGGTTTCTTCTTCTAATCTCTCTCTATACTTTCCCTCTCTTTCTCCCTTCTCTCTCTTCCATCTCTCTTCTCTTCACTTTCTCTTTTATCTCAAACTTAACGAAATTGCAAAAGTCTCTAACTGCCGAGGGTTGATCCCTTTTTATACTAAGCGTAGAAGGATCGAGAACTTCAACTTCAATTCGATGGCCGAGATTAAATCTAAATGAGTTGACTTAAATCCAACAATTAAACACAAGCGGTGGATGGATTGAATTAAATCGCATGTAGTACGTTGATTAAAATGATCCAAGGGCTCAGGATGTGTATGCATTATGTGTCTATTAGAAAACACAAATCCAACCGATATGCAACCAACACGTGTACGTAACAGATGTAAACAAAAGCGCGTGTTGAAAATAAATTCACACCACACCTCCAATTCTCTAGCACTTTCGTATTCTACCTATGCAAACAATCAACATAGAAAACAAGTTTATAAAATTCAACTTATACCCACAACACTTTTAAAAACATATTTTAATTAATTCAAAAATCATTTAAAAATTGTTTAAAATTATATAAAATGATTTGCATCGAATTAAATTGATTTTAAAAAGGTTTGAAGTGGTGAAAACCATTAAAACAAATAGGTGATATGTATGATGCAGTGAAAGTATTCTATTTTTTGTTTTAGGGTTTAAATTAACTTCCCTTTGAAGGTTCTCTTGGACTGGATTTCTTCATGGAGCATGTACCTTTATGGAGATGGAGTTCTCAGACTATTCTAACCCATTTTGTCTAGATATCCAAACTAGTTGGAACTCCTTTATATGCAGACTCAAGTGAATGAATATATAGTGTGTTCTGAATTTCTCCCTTTGGATATTAGAGACAAAATTCCCTTGATTATTCAGTACTCTTGGGTTAAAATGAAAATAAATCCTATGTGTTCTATACAAAAATTCTAACTACCCTTTCCCATCCTAGAACCAAAAATAAGGTAAAGAAAATACAATACTCAACTATGTACAGACAAATACCCTACAAAGTAAATACAAGATGTACAACAGGTCTAAAATGCCTGTAACAAGATAAATATTAAATTGGCATATTAGATGAGTTATAATCAGGAATAGATAGTAAAATAACTAAACAATACTCAAGATCTTCTCCTCCAATTTTTTTCAAATATACAAAGGGTATGAATCATAAAATAAAACAAAGATTAATTGAGAGTTATCATGCCTATAGTTGTACGCAGATACTCAAAATGAATGTTATCTAATGGTTTGGTAAAGAGATCTGCAAGCTGTTTTTGAGTGTTCAGATATTCAATAATGAGATCTTTGGATTCGACAAGGTCACGGATAAAGTGATGTCTAATCATAATATGCTTAGTTCGTGAGTGCAGTATAAGATTTTTAGAAATATTAATGGCACTTTGGTTATCACAAAACATGGCTAATTGTTTTTCTGTGAGACCATAATCACTAAGCATTTGTCTAATCCATAATAATTGAGCACAACAACTACCAACTGCTATTTATTCAGATTCGGCGTTAGATAATGAAATGCAATTTTGTTTCTTACACGACCAATCTACTATTGCCTATGTAGTAGCAAGCACTAGAAGAGCTCTTACTATCGTCAGAACAACCAGCCCAATCGGCATCGGTGTATCCTACAATAGAACTAGTCGTATCGTTGGTGTACAAAATACCAAATTTTAAAGTACCCTTAATATATTTAATAATCCTTTTTACACTTAATAAGTGAGATTCTTTAGGGTAACTTTGATATCTAGCACATATATACACGTCAAAGGATATATCAGGTTGAGACGCGGTAAGATACAAAAAACTCCCTATCATACTTCTATAAAAGATGGGATCAACACTTTTCCTAAAATTATCCTTAGCAAGTTTAGTTGAAGTACTCATCGGAATTCTAGAAGGTTTAGATTTTTCAAAGACGAATTTTTTAACTAAATCTGCAGCATATTTGGATTGAGAAATAAAAAGACCATTACTGCATTGTTTTACTTGTAAACCCAAAAAATATTGTAGTTCACCCATTAAAAACATCTAAAATTCGGTATGCATGATATCAGAAAAATTATCTACTTGTTTGGGACAGGTGGAACCGAAAATAATATCTTCCACATATACTTGCGCAATTAAGACATGTTGATTTTCCTTTCTAACAAATAATGCTTGATCGTTTCCCTCCGCGGACAAAATTGTGAGACACTAAGAAGGTAGACAGTCTCTCATACTAAGCTCTAGGGGATTGTTTCAACTCGTATAAATCTTTCTTATGCTTAAAGACGTGGTCCGGGTGTACAGGGTCAACAAATCCTTTGGGTTGTTCTACATAAACTCTTCAGATAAAATTCCATTTAAAAAGCAGATTTAACATCCATTTGGAATAATTTGAAGTGCATATGACAAGAAATTACAAGGAGGAGACGAACTGATTCCAGACGAGTAGAGGTGCAAACGTTTCGTCGAAATCGATTCCCTCAATCTGGGAATATCCTTGTGCAACCAGCCTAGCTTTATTTCTAATGACCTCCCCATTTTCATCAGTTTTGTTTTTAAAAATCCATCTTGTGACAATAACCTTTGAGTCTTTTGGTCTAGGAACCAGATTCCAAACATACTGACTCTTAAATTGGATTAGCTCTTCTTGCATAGAATTTATCCAAAATTAACATTTTTAGGTTCCTCAAGTGAAACAAAATAAGAAAATTGTGCCACTTGTCGAAGTTGGGATCTAGTTCTAACTGGTTTCGAATGATTACCGACAATGGTTTCAGTGGAATTATCTTTAGAAACCCAAGTGGGTACAGAAGGATTCTCAGGTGGCAGTGAATCAACATCATCTTGAGGATTAGGAGATAAAACATGTTCGTCCTCATCAAATGTTACTGGTTGACTGTCACTACTCCTAACACTTGTGTCATCTACAATTACATTAATTGATTCCATAATAGTTTTGGTTCTATAATTAAAAACACGTAAAGCCCTACTATTTTGGGAATAGCTAAGAAAAATTCCCTTTTCTCCTCGGGTATCAAATTTTGAAAGATTCTATCTATCTTTGCAGATATAGCAGATACTACCGAAGGTTTTAAAATATTTTAAGTTTGGCTTTTTCTGGAACCATAACTCGTACGATGTTTCTTTGGAATTTTTCCTGAGGTATATACGATTAATAATGTGACACGCGGTTTGGACTGCTTCTACCCCAAAATATCTAGGGATATTCTTAGCATGTAACATAACCCTAGCCATTTCTTGTAAAGTCCTATTCTTACGTTCAACTAAACCATTCTGTTGTGGGGTTTTGGGAGCGCTAAACTCATGTTTATAGCCATTAGCTACACAGTACTCAGAAATTCAAAAGTCCTTAAGCTCTCCACCTCTATCACTACTAATTCGACATACTTGGTTATCCTTCTCATTCTCAATTTTCAATAGGATTCTAAAGAATTCATTGAAGGTATCTGACTTTTGTTTCATAAAAGCTAACCATGTATATCTCGTATAGTCGTCTACTATAACTAGGATGTACGAGTTTCCATAGAAACTAACAGTTCTTGAAGGACCCATGAGGTTCATATGGATAAGTTCTAGAGGATTAGTAGTAAGTATATCTTTAACTTTCTTGTGTGGGGATTTACTTATTTTTCCTTCCCGATAAGATCCACATACAGGAGTGAAATAGTTTTTAATTTTAGGTAAACCTCTAACTATCTCTTGGGAACTCAGTCTTCTAAGGTTATCATAATTTGTGTGTCCCAATCTATTGTGCCATAGATCATAATCCTCTAATTTGATTATATTACAAGATTCAGAATTTGGAATTACTGTGTAACAGTTTTTCGGGGTTCTGTTTCCTATTAAGATACAATTACCTTTTTCATCAATAATTTTGCAATCTTTTTTAGAAAAGGTAACTGAGTGATTGGAATAACAAAATTGTGATATACTTAAGAGATTGGCTTTAAGGCCTTTAACTAAGAGAACATCATGCAGTTCAGGAAGCCCTTTCTCACTCAATGTTCCTTTACCTATGATTTGAGAGGAAACACCATCTCCAAACATAACACTACCTCCAAGGAAGTCTGTCTTGTTTGTCAATTTTGTTTCATCCCTGGTCATATGTTTAGAACATCCGGAGTCAAAATAGCATCCAGTTGAAGTGCTTTGTGCCTTTAAAGAAAAAATGAGAATGTTGCACTTGAGCTGGGGTAGTAAATCATCTTTTCTAACCCAAATAGGCCTGGTTTAAAAATTTTTGTGGCCTTTTGATTTAGAAAAGATTTGAGGGGTCTTTCTAAATGACTTTTTCTTAGTCTTGGACCCTCCATTTTTATTTTTAGAGTTTTAGTTGTTTGTGGCTTGTCTAGGAAGTATATAAGTATTTAGAGATTTCCTAGAAGAGTTAAAGTTTTGGTAGGTAGGAGTGTATGTCCTTTTCTGGAAACACTCATCAAGAGTACGATGAAAAATATTGCACTAGGAACAGTATTGTTGGGTATAGGACTTGAATTTCTTACAAAAGTCTTTGAAGATTGGCTTGGATCTATTGGGTATGGTAGTCCAGTTGTCATTAGATTTAGGTTTCTGTCTTTGGTCTCTGGCAGAAAGACAAACATATTTGGTTTGACTGTTTGGTTTCAACTGTTGATTGTATTGATTATGTGTTGTTTGAGAGATATTGAGAATAATTTCACCTTTTTGAACATTTTGAGAAGTTTGGCCTTGTTTAATAAAATTAACATTTTCAGGAGAAACTTTGGTCTTATTTATATGCACTATTTCTCCATAACCTAGGCCAAACTTATCTTCAAAGTAAAATTTGCTTCCAGTAACAATTTTTTCATAAGTCTTGGTTTATGTTTCAAAGTGTTGGCATTTTTTAAACACATTTGAAACCTTTTGCTTTGACTCTTCCAGTTCAATAAGGGTTGCCTTTTATTTTTGTTCAAATTCATGGTTCTTTTGAATCAAAGAATTTATCCTCAAGTTATAATTCTCCATCTCAGTCTCATGAGCAACACATTGGGCAGTATCATCTTCAGTGTTCTTGCTAATGGTTTGGTTAAGCAAATAGATATGCTTACTTAAGGTTTTTACCTTCTTTTCTAGGCGAGCACTCTTCTTAACCGTTTTAGTGTATAATTCATGTAAATGAGGCAGGTCATCATCAGACTCACTATGTGCATCGTGTGAATTATCATTTAAGTTTTTGATAGGTTCTTTACTCACGTACACGTTCAATTCGTCATCAACATTCTCACTTTGACTCACACACAATCTTTCAGCAGTAACAGGAACAGAATTATCAACAGGATTATTAATAACATCAACAGGCATATCAAGTTCATTAGCAGACAGGCATGCATCGTCATTATATATTATCTTAGCAAATGAAAAACATGCAGTACTCATTTATTTGGGTTGACTCAGTTTCATCCTCATCAGAATCACTAGATTCGTCCCATGTTTTACACATATTGGCCTTGTTGTTGCTGTTAAAACTAGTTGGGCATTTACTAGCATAGTGACCAAGTTTACCACAACGATGACATTTAACATCTTTTATGCTAGGTTTAGTTCTGTTGGGGTCATAATTCCTCCTATTATCATAAGTGTGTTTGGTATTGTCTTTGTCATGAGGTCTGTGAGATTGATTACCTTGATAATTTGATTTGCCTTTTTTAGAGGCTACAACATTTCTTAATTTCAAAGTCTTTTTGAATGCTTACTCATAAGAGATATTTCATTGTCAAGGATTGCTAAATCACATGTTTCAATACAGTAAGTGTCAAAGTCTATAGGGTTCAATTTAGGCAATGGTAATTTAGATGAAAAGACAACATTTGAACTAGAGGATTTATTAGTTTGCTTGGTCATTTGCTTTTTAAAGTCTAGTTCCAATTCAACACTCCTAAGTTTACTGCTAAGTAAATTAGGAGTCATATTAGGGTCATTCATTTCCTCAATAACATATCTCTTGTTGTCAAATGTAGATGGCAATGACCTAAGAATATTTGACACAATTTCCTTTCTACGGTAGGTTATACCATTTGCATGAATTTTTGTAAAGTTATCAATTAACCTTATGTACAAATCGTCAAATGTTTCATTGTCATTCATAATCAGGGTTTTATATTGCTGAATGAACATTTGAGTTTTTCCAGCTTTGACACGTTCATCACCCTCATGAGCAATGACTAAAGTGTCCCATGCCTCTTTAGAAGTGGAACATATGGATATTCTTTTAAATTCATGTTCATTTATGAACATAAAGATGGCATTTGACCCCTTTTTTTTTCAAGAGACAGTTTTTTCTCTTCCTTAGTAAATTCACTAAGAAGTTTCTTAATCCTTATTAGAACAGTGGCTGAAGTAGGTTTAATAGGATGTTCAAACCCTGTTTCAATAATTTCCCAGACTTCATCACCCAGGGTTGCTTAAATGAAAGCATTCATTCGCACTTTCCAGTACAAAAAACTATTTCCATCAAAGAGTGGTGGTCTGGATAGGTTACCTAACTTCTCAATTTTTTCTTCCATACTCAGAAATTCTTCCAGAAATAAGTTTCGAAAACAATTTCTCAAGTTTCAGGATCACAAAAGGTGTTCCCGCTCTGATACCAATTGAAAAACAGCCTTAATACTAAAAGCAATGTTTACAAGATTAATAACAAACATTTATAAGTTGAGTAAACTCCGAATAAACTTTTTGGGCAAAAAACTTTTCAAAAAACACAAGATGTGTCGTAAAATCTTTTTCTGAATGAATGGGTTAAATTCGATAGTTGATTACCTTTATTTTTTAATTTTTAATAAACATCTACTAACGTTATCGTGTAGTCCCAATCACAACAACAGTTAAGAACATTCAAACAAATAGATATAGGAATTTTAACGTGGTAAAGCCCTTAAACAAGGGAAACAACCACGGTGCCCTCTACGGCACAAAACAAAATCCACTGGAATAAGAATCAATTTACGACACTTAAGCAAACCACAAAGATCCTAACCTAAGTTCATAATGTACCTACACGAGATTCTCTACTCCAAAGGTATTCTGACTTCGAACTTGATCTTTTCTTGCTGCTTCTTTGTCTTTTCTTTGATCTCCTTCTCTTTGAATTCAGATTCCAGTAACTCTTTCAAATTCAAGATTCTCAGACAGAACCACATTGTCTTAGTGTTCGTGTGAGATAGTGTTTGTGATGTGCTACCACATGCAAACATGCAACTCACCCTCTCAAGATTAATACAAACTTTCCTAACAAATTACAATAGTTCTAAAATGAATGTTATTTCTGAATCTTGATTTCTCAAGCAAAAACTTCTTGATCTTTGATTTGTCCACAGATCTCAAGGATACCTTGTTTAGAAGACGGTTCAAGGTCTTAAAATATTTATGGGTTTTGAAAATATTTTTGAAATCGTAAACCTCCAATTTAGATCCAAACTATACTAGAAGTCCACTTTAACAAAATAGATTCAGACTTAACATGCAAAGACTGATTCAACAAGTTTTAATATAAAACTTATTTTCAGATTTATATGCCTTAAAACTTTAATACGAGTTCTTTATGTTCCTTGTTATTTTTATACACCTGTATTTCAGAAAATATAAAATAAAAATTAGAAACACCCAACTCACTAGATCTGAAAAATTATTTTTAAAACTAAAAGTTTTTATTTCAAAAAACTCATTGAAACAAAATATATCTAAAATATCCGATCTAAAAAGAGAGACAGAAACTAAACGTGAGATGTTCTCTTTTACAAAAACTCAGTTTCAACAATGAAACTTAAGTCTTTCTTAGAGATGAGTTCTGAGAGAATCACAGATTTTGAAGAGGTTTTCAAAATGAAAACACAATACCAAGAACATAGAAACCCTACATGGATCTAACTTTCGAAAAAGGGTTTTCTGGTGTTTGGAACAAATTTGGTTTTGGAGTTTGGTTTTGGCAGAAACACTCAAGCGTTTGAACTGCGAAGAAAACTTAGGGTTTCTTCTTCTGATCTCTCTCTATACTTTCCCTCTCTTTCTCCCTTCTCACTCTCTTCTCTCCACTCTCTCTTTTATCTCAAACTTAATGAAATTGCAAAAGTCTCTAACTGCTGAGGGTTGATCCCTTTTTATACTAAGCGTAGAAGGATCGAGAACTTCGGCTTCAATCCTATGGCTGAGATTAAGTCAAAATGAGAAGACTTAAATCCTAAGGTTAAACACAGGGAGTGGTTTAAATGATCACTGATTGGGTAAGGCAGGGCTCACATGGATTGAATTAAATCACATGTAATACGTTGATTAAAATGATCCAAGGGCTAAGGATGTGTATACATTATGTGTCTATCAGAAAACACAAATGCAACCGATATGCAACCAACACGTGTACGCAACAGTTGTAAACAAAAACGCGTGTTGAAAATAAATACACAACACACCTCCAATTCTCTAGCGCTTTCGGATTCTACCCTGGCAAACAATCAAAATAGAAAACAAGTTTATAAAATTCAACTTATACCCACAACACTTTTAAAAACATATTCTAATTAATTCAAAAATCATTTAAAAATTATTTAAAATTATATAAAATGATTTGCATCGAATTAAATTGATTTTAAAAAGGTTTGAAGTGGTGAAAAACCATTCAAACAAATAGGTGATATGTATGATGCTGTGCAAGTGTCCTATTTGTGGTTTTAGGGTTAGAATAAACTTCCCGTTGAAGGTTCTATTGGACTGCATTTCTTCATGGGGCTTATACCTTTATGGAGATGGAGTTCTCAAACTATTCTAACCTATTTGGTCTAGATATCCAAACTAGTTGGAACTCCTATATATGTAGACTCAAGTGAGTCAATATACAGTGTGTTCTCATCCCCCACTCTTATTAGCGATATGAGATCCTCAAAATGCCCCTTAGTCCCATACCTAAGGGTCCCCAAGTTATAAATACGTCCTACCATATGTATATGATAGATTTCTAACCTAAATCTCAACCAATTCATGTACCTAGACAAGTGTAACGACGATAAAATACCAAAAATTAGCCCACCTCCGATATGATAAAATCGCGATAATCTACCCTCACTAGTACCATACCTAGAAGGCGTAAATCATCAAAAGGCCTACCCACTAGTTTCATACCTAGAAGGCATCTTAAAATATAGGGAGAGCAAAAATACCCAATAACTCATCATCACAATGGCAATTTTAATAATACTAACAAGTTACACAAACAAGCATAATTAATCAATGTACCAAACTACTCATGATAGACCAATTCAGTTAAGTCTTAATTTAATTTTAACATCGTCGTAAACACCCAATTATTCCCATTTAGTTATTTTAAATTAAATTCATCAAGATTTCCTCATTAATACGTCATAATTCCAATTTCATTATCTTAACAAAAATTACAAGAGTTATACGCCCCCAAATTCATTTAAATCAATACTAAAGTTTTTCTACATGAAACCTACACCAATAAAATCCAAAATCCAATCATAAATCCTACGTACCCAAGGGTTATGAATATTATTCATATTGAAAGATTTTATAAAAATAGTCCCAAAAGTTGTTATCATTATTCCTAAATAAGTCACTAATCTCTTTTAATAAAAAACATGATTAAAGGTTTAGGCAACACTTAAAACGCATAATTGATTAGTGGGCGAAACGCGACCTAGGTCAGGACACCGGTCGTTGTATTCTATTTCGCCTACTTAATAAAAAAAACCTAAGTTACGACTCTACTTGCGATAGAAGTACATCGGTAAGTCGGGTATCGAATCCACAGGGAGCGTTAGTATATCTCGTAATCGGTTTATTAATTCAGGAATAAAAGTGTAAAAGGGTGATGTGTGCTAGGAAATAAAAGAAAAGAGATAAGTTAAGTCTAAATAAAGTAAAACGAGGATTGGGATAGCATCCAACCATATGGATCGAAACAACTACTAATCAAGATTCCGGCTCGAGAGCAATTTAATCGAGCATTATGAATTAATCATAAACTTCGCACAATAAGGAATTTAAGCAAAGTTGCGTGAATAAATATTTAACGAAAAATTGGTCGCATGCGGATTAAATTTGGATTATCGCTATAAACACTAATGTTTCATGATAGAGAAAGTTAAACGCGTAATAATCCGACTTTAATTCGCGCGGGTTCATTCAGACGCAATTCTGCATAAAACCTATTTTTCGGAGCTCGGGGCCCGTTAATGGAGGAATGACATCCCGACCCTATTTATCTAGGGTCACATAATGAACGAAACTAATTTATACTAATTAAACTAGGAAAGCAAGAAATAAAGAAATTAACTAATTAACAAAGCATGAAACTAAGTTATAAAGTAAGAAATATGCAAGAACAAGTTAGATTAATGGTAAAAGAAGTGGAAAGTTCAACATACATACTCCAAATGGTTGTCAACCCAAAGAGAAATGAAGCTAAGCTTTCAAAAACCAAAGCTAAAACTAAGTGAAACTTCCTATTATGATATTTACACAAAAATGGGTTATATAGTAAGTTGGAAGAAAAGAAAAGAAGAAAGAAAAGGAAAATATCTCAAAAAGTAGGGGATCGATCGATCGACCCCTTTGGTCGATCGATCGATGGTTGAAATCGTGGCCAAAATCTAAAGGATCAATCAATCGATCTTTTTGATCGATAGATAGATCAAGCAGGGCAGCATCTCATTTCCTCATGTTTTGGTGTATTTGGAATTCCCTTCTGCTAGAAACACCGTAACTTCTTTGTCCAGACTCAAAATTGCGCACCATTCACAGCCACGCGAAGCGTACGAGGAGGGATACAACTTTCGTGTAGGTGTTGGTCCAGGTGCCCAAACTGTGAATTAACCGAATTGCCCTTGAACGTGCGATTGTGTACGTAACATGAGCGGAATGCATCTGAACTCCATTCTTAGTACCTAAATACCTTCAAAAGCCCAATTATACCTTATATAGCATGTTAACAATATAAACCGTGGTTTTCTAGTTAACGGGATTAAATATAGAGATTAAGGCACCCGAGGGGGCTAAAATGCGTAGGTTCGACGGATGAAATACGCAATATTTGCGTATTATCATACCCCCTAACTTACATATTGCTACTCCCTAGCAATGAAATAGGATGCAACAAGAACAACAAGTAAACCAAAAGCAGTAGATGGGTACAAAAATGAGATAAGAAAGCAATATAAAGATAAGGACACTTTTGTGGGCGAACGATTGCATTTAGCATATGCAATAAGCCGTTAAACCCCTAGGTTACCCTAGTGGACGAGTGTCGTCTCGTGAGGGTTTTTAGGGATGAAACCCACAAACATCATAAAGTTTCCTCAAAATATGCCCAATCAAGCATGCGACGAACTCAACAATACGAATAAGATTTCAACATGTTATTAGCAAAGCAAACGAATTCATGTGAAAAGTCTGTAGTTATTAACATTATCGAATGCACCTCAATAAATTAAAACTTTAACATGTGGGAAGGGAGTGAGCACACGCAAAATATGATTTGGTAAAAACTTAAATAACTCGGATACTAAATATCAAAGCATGCATAAAAGCCAATCCTCATGGGAATTACACTCATCAAATGAATTCACTTGAAACAGGGAGGTAGCACACGGGACATACGGGCATAAGGACTAAATGTAAAGGGAAACTAGGTCGAGCACATGTTGCAATTGAAGAACGCTATATAGGAAGTAAAAACTGTAATCTCAGTTAAAGATACCTCACATATAAAAGAGGCTGAATGCATTTTCACAAATTATCAAAACTATTATGACTTTTGAATTACATATACTTACGATCACATAGGACTTTGATAGGGTTGTAATGTAGGATAGGTTAGGGTACGAAATGAAAGGGATGTATATACGGATTCAAAGGTGTTTGGGGATGAAACTTGGGATAATGGGAAAAAGGGGGAAATTTCAAAATTGGACAAATGATTTCCAAACGAGCATTAGATATAACAATTGGAGAGTAATCAAAGATTATTGAATCACTATAGACAATATAAACAAATTTCTCTTTCTTTTTCTTTTCTTCTTTTTCTCACTTTTTCTTTTGTTTTCAACTTTCTCTTTTTCTTCTCTTTTTTCACTACACTTTCTTCTTTTCTCACTCTTTTCATGCTCATATTGCAACCACAAAACAACAATATGATTCAATCCTAAGTAAACAATCCAAACAAGGGTATGTAAGGTAATATGTATGGTATGAAATTCTAATTTGGAGTTGGTTATGGAATTTTGGGTAATGAAACGAAAGGCTAGTATTTAGGCTCAAGTGGGATGACTAGGGAACATATAAAAGGTGAGGTCAAGGTCATATGGGTGATATACAAAGATGGCCTACGATCATTTCAAAAAGTTTATGCAATTCCCGAGTCAAAACAGTATATGGAAATCATGCTCAAGTAATACATTTCAAGAATGAACTCAATTAATGAATGTTCAATGAAATAATAAAGAGATTACCAACGACTTTAACGTTTTGAACGAGGAAAGAATAGTGTATACACTCACAAATGAAGATAAGTCTTTAATCTCACTCGGTGTAAGTATATACAATGCAACAAAAGATTACCGGGTTATAAAAATCTTAAACCAAATAATATAACAAGAAAAATGCATGTGCTCATGGGATAAAGTTTAATTCATGAAGTTATTCATAATATTAATGATTTGAGGACTAAAGACTAATAACTTCTAAAATCGAGAACATGCATCGTTGAATTGTCTAATGGATCGTGCAATTATTAAAATTTATCATCGGAAACCAAGGCAAAAATCCCAACAAAGGAGAAAGAGGAAAGAAAATATTTTTGAAAATTTTCAAATTTTTAACAAAAACATGCTATATAACTAAATTGTAGTTAAATTCAAGGACTAAACAGCGAAATTGATAGAATATCCCACACCCCCTAACTTAAATGTTGCATTGTCCCTAATGCGTCCATTAAAGAACACAACACAAATATAGGAAAAGAATGATATTATCCAAATTTGGAGCGATCTCCATAAGTACAACTCCAAATGAATCTGCAAAACAAGTTAGTACAAAGCATAGGAAGAATATGCACCGATGTATTAAGTTAAAAGAATTTATTTCATAAGTCACAACAATATAGAGGGTCTGAAGTGCAAATACTAGATAAATTGATGGTGAACATTTTGATTTTATAAAATGGAAGGTCACACACATCAAAATACAATAAACAACCTCGAACTACATTCTCATTGCTCATTTCATAAGTTCCATACAAAACAACTTAATACATTACAACTATTTAAAAAGAAAGAAATAAAAGAAATAAAAATAAAAAATACGACATAATATTCGTCCCAGAAATGCAAAAATGACCCAATACAGCAGTAGCCTAGTGGCCGGAACCACTAGGATCAGAAGGATCCTGAAAATGAGGAGGTAGCGCTGTGTCTGAATCATGCCGCTGCAAATAAATGTCTCTCATCATCGCTTGCATCATTCGGTACTATTGCCTCTGCTACGCTCTCACCTGCCTCTGCTCAGCACACTCCTGTCACTGCTCGGCCTGCTGCTGGTCTAGGTGGGACTCCCATATAGTCCACCTCAGCTGGGTCTCCTCCCAGTGTTGGTCCTGCACTTCCTGAAATGCCTCAAAGTGGGCATCCAAATCTGTGTGTGGCATGTGAGAACCCTCACCCTACTCCATGTGTCTCATCTCAACCTCCTCCTCTGCCTTGTCAGCCGCCTTTTCCCTCTGCCTTTTCTTCCCCGATTCCCCCCACACGTGAGTCAACATCTTTGAAATATTGTCTTTTGTGAGAAGCCCTAGTGGCTCACGCTTGCGATCAGCGTTGTACTCTGGGCAACTGTGTGAAGTGCAGATCCTTGTGATGAGGGAAGGAAAAGTAAGGGAAAATCTCTAAGAAATCTACTTGGATGTCATGAGCATCGTCTTCAAAATGATTTTGGGCAAACTGATATCGCCCAAATTATTAAGCATAGTGTAGATGAATGTTGCATGCTTGTGACGCACCTCTGATCGGTTGCTCGTCACCATGAAAGAGTGGATGTTGATGTAGTGGAGTAGTCTCGGTAAGTCTGCCATTTCCACCGAACGTAAATCACCCTTATTCCAAACCTCGCCCGGCACAAGGGCCTCTATCAACGTCTCATACCCGAAAATATCCCCGTCTAAGAAACTGACAGGATTCGCAGGGTCTGGTACACCCATAAAAATTTCCAAGTCAGAACGGCGGAAAGTTATTCGCACCCCACAGACCATGGCCTCATACGTAGTAGGCCCCTGCCCTCTCACCTTTACCAATGTTACGTAAAACACACGGACGAGCTCTTCATTGACCCTCCCATTGGTGCCAAGAAAGGGCTCCCATCCCCGTCGGCGCAAAAGTAGATGCGCCTCCTGTGGTATATGATCAAGGGTCCAAGAAAAATGATAACCCAATGACCTCTCAGAAGTCTAAAAATAGGCCTGAAACCAATCTCCCTCCTGCTCACAACGAAACCCCTCGAAGCCCCGGTTGGGCATGCACCTAGTGAATTTGTATTTCTTGATATTTTCCATTTCAACCTACAAAACAATAATTAAGCAATACAAAAAAATTGTAAGCACAATTAATTGTTAGTTAGTGTACGAGTTGAAATGGTGGGTGCACGTGCACAAAATCGAGTGAAAAAAATCAACATTGCGATAAAATTTGTCGACATGCGTCAACGAGTGAAAATCACCCAAGTGTGCGTCAAAAAATGGATTGAAAACTGTTTGGGGCATTTTAGCGAACACTTGGCGTGCGCAATGTGCGGCGAGGGTGAAAATTACCATTTGAACCAACAATGTAGCCCCATTCATGAACACAATCACAATGCAACAACACATATGTGTCCATGAATGGATATATAGCAATAATCAGCAAGAAAAACAGTTGGAACAACACAAATAGGGACACAACTAACACACCCTCAAACATGTCAAAAAATTGATAAAACACTTGAATAATGACACATTTCAACCAAAATCCACAAATACTTAAGTTTAGAGAAAGGGTTATACCTTGAAAATGTAGAAAAGGGTTGAAAAATGAAGGAAATGCGTTGGGGGATTTTAGGGCTCGAAATTGTGACGAGAGGAGAGAAAAAGAATAGAGGAGAAAGGGGAAAAAACAGGCCTGTCTTGGCATTTAACTGGTCGATCGATCGATCGACCCTTGGGCATCGATCGATCGATCAAGCAGGTAAATGCCTATTGCCTCCTGTTTTTAAATGGGAGGGGAGGAGGAATGCAATTTAGGGAGTAGGGGGGGGGGAATTGCAAAAATAAGTATATATAGGTATATATATAGTATATATAAATATATGAAAATAAAAATACAAATAAAAAAATTAAAAATAAAAATAAAAATAAAAATAAAAATAAAAATAAAAATAAAAATAAAAATAAAAATAAAAATAAAATAAAATAACAATGAATCAGACTAAATATGCACATACATACACATATGTTAACAAAAATAAATAAAAAAATATATAGGACGAGCGACACACATGCATGTTTACAACGAAATGAAAAATAAAATAAAAATAAAAATAAAAACAAATGCAAATGCGTGAGAATGAGTGTGTGTAAAATAAAGAAAAAATGTTTTTTGACTGTTTTCATTTTTTTCTTAACAAAAGTATGCTGGGACGCACAGTTTCTACAATTTCAAGTCTGTTGAACCTACATCAAGAGTTAGAACCAAGCATACAAAAAATATAAAAAGATATTAACTAATTACACTAGACTAATTTAAGAGAAAATAAAAAATGAAGAAGTTAGTATATACAACCTACACATAGGAATGCTAATTAGCTATATACTAAAAGTAGGAATTTTTTAGGGTCCACCCAAACAACATTTTGACTTTGGAAGACCAATGGTGGACCTTCCCTATCATACATGCCTCCCGAAAAATAGGAATTCCATTCAAACGACGAAAGGCATGTGGGTGGTGGAAAAGAGGAACCATCCACAATTAAAAATTTGGGAGGAAGGATGGAGGATTTGGATAGGACGGGCGACAAATACACATGTGGGCCAAGAAAAATTAAATCATCTCCCAAGTATTTTAAAGTTGGAATGGGAGGCGGCGCACATGGAGTCAAACATGCCTTCATGGAGAGCAACTCGAGAAAGTACTCCTCATTGGTGAAAGGGTTGAACGTTTTAAAGTTCGGCACCGATTCATCAGGTACTTGAGACGGTGTGATAATGGAGAGTGAAAAGGGGGAGGAAAGAAATTCAAACTCAAGAGATGAGTTATCATCACTCAAAGTTGTAATTTCAAAAGACATAGGGTCATTTGCAATGAAACTTTCTTCTTTGGGATCCAAAGACGAAATCATTTCATTGCAAATGGATACTACATCCATTTCATCCTCACTTTCATTCTCTATTAAACCATGGGCCAAGTCAAGAATGGTTTGCTCCAAAGTAGGCATAAAATCCTCATTTGGTACAAAACATTCCTTGACTTCAAAAGTTTCGAAAGAAAAATTATCGTTGGATTCAAATAATAAATCCAATTCATGTTTTGGGCCTCGAAAGTCATAGGCCGAGGTGCGAATTCTTGGAAATGAGAAGTTTGAAAATTATTATCGCTACTATACTCAAACTCGTTATTATAAGAATTTAGCTATAACTTTTAGTTTCAACATTCATATTATAAGGAATTAGAGGCCCAAAATCGTTATCATCCTCCTAAAAATACACGCACTCCAAAGCTTGACTTTTGTAATACTCGTCCAAAGTCATTTTTGAATTTGTAATTTCTTGGGACTCTAAATATTGACCAAAAGTCATAGGAGTACGAGAATTTTGAGAATTATCATAATGATTACCGACAGGATTGGAATAGGACATGCTTACCCCAACAACGGCTCGAGGTGGCTATTTCCACAAAGATGATGTGCGTACGACAAAATTCAAGAGTTTCTACGTGCTCAAATGTAGAAATCCTTCAAAAAAGGTTAAAATAAAGAATACAAATACAAACTAAAGAATACTACGAAATAATAAGACAATTACAATCTATAACAAAATAGTTCCCCGACAACGTCGCTATTTTGATTAGTGGGCGAAACGCGGCATCGGTCAGGACGCCGGTCGTTGTGTTCTGTTTCGCCTACTCAATACAAAAAACCTGAGTTACGACTCTACTTGCGATAAAAGTACAGCGGTAAGTCGGGTATCGAATCCACAGGGAGTGTTAGTATATGTCGTAATTGTTTTATTAATTTAGGAATAAAAGTGGTTTATGTGTGCTAGGAAATAAAAGAAAAGAGAGAAGTTAAGTATAAATAAAGTAAAACGAGGATCAGGATAGAATCCAACCATAGGGATCTAAAGAACTAATAATCAAGATTCTGACTCGAGAGCAATAGAATCGAGCATTATCAATTAATCATAAACTTTGCACAATAAGAATTTAAGCCAAAGTTGCATGAATAAATTTTTAACAAAAAATTGTCCGCATGCAGATTAAATTCGAATTATCGCTATAAACACTAATGTGGCATGACACAAAAAGTTAAACGCGTAATAATCCGACTTTAATTTGCGCGGGTTCAATGAGACGCAATTCTGCACAAAACCTAATTTTCGAAGCTTGAGGCCCGTTAATGTCGGAACGACATCCCGACCCTATTTATCTAGGGGCACATAATGAAATAAGATAATTTATACTAATTAAACTAGGAAAGCAAGAAATAAAGTAATTAACTAATTAACAAAGCATGAAACTAAGTTACAAAGCAAGAACAAGAACAAGTTATATTAATGGTAAAGGAAGTGGAAAGTTCAACATACATACTCCAAATGGTTGTCAACCCAAAGAGAAATGAAGCCAAGCTCTCAAAACCCAAAACCCTAAGCTAAAACTAAGTGAAACTGCCTATTATGATATTTACACAAAAATGGGTTATATAGTAAGTTGGAAGAAAAGAAAAGAAGAAAGAAAAGAAAAGGAAAATATCTCAAAAGGCAGGGGATCGATCGATCGACCCCTTTGGTCGATCGATCGATGGTTGAAATCGTGTCCAAAATCTGAAGGATCGATGAATTTAGAATTCCCTTCCGCTAGAAACGCCGTAACTTCTTCGTTCGTACTCAGAATTGCGCACTGTTTACGGCCATCCAAAGCTTTCGAGGAGGGCTATAACTTTTGTGTAGGTGTTGGGCCAGGTACCGAAACTGTGAATTGACCGGATTGCCCTTGAACGTGCGATTGCGTACGGAACTTGAGCGGAATGCGTTCAAAGT
The DNA here is from genome assembly GCA_949130495.1 of Sambucus nigra. Taxonomy (NCBI): domain Eukaryota; kingdom Viridiplantae; phylum Streptophyta; class Magnoliopsida; order Dipsacales; family Adoxaceae; genus Sambucus; species Sambucus nigra. Next base: position 116,041,924 of record OX422224.1, on the reverse strand, counting down.
CCATTCTTAGTACCTAAATACCTACAAAAGCCCAATTATACCTCATATAGCATGTTACCAATATAAATTGAGGTTGTCTGGTTAACGGGCTTAAATATAGAGATTAAGGCACCCGAGGGGGCTAAAATGCGTAGGTTCGACGGATGAAATACGCAATATTTGCGTATTATCTATAATACTAAAGGAGAGGCATAAAGTATTCATGTCTGGTTTTGGATGAAGAAAATCCGATTTTACAGTTAAATTCCTCTCAAAAAATTAGCAAAGAGTCGTTCTCGAACAATCTTGAGAAAACCCGGTTTAAAGCTTCAAAACATGGATTGAGAATAACTCTCAAATGGAGCTAAGGTTTTGAGGGAGGAAGAAGATGTAAAAGAGGAGATTGCTTCTCTTAAGGTTTAGAAGAAAGTGTTTTTAAAACTTATAAACCCGTCACTTTGTTTATATACCAAAAAGAATTTGAGTCCTAATAAAATGTAAACACTCGAAAAATTATTACGGATGATCGGACCATCAGAATGGCATGAAATTTTGAAATCTAGTAGTGAACGGCGAGACGGAGTTGCTGTTAAAAATTCAGCTCGATCGGACGATCGAATTTAAGAAAATATTATTTTTATCCTCCTTAGTTCAGATCCTCCCCCGATTTTTATACAAAAAGTCATAATTTTCAAATTTTAATCCCGATTTAAATTCCAGTTAAAACCTTATTTTTATATATAAAAACCAACATATTTAATTACTAAGAATAATTAAATCCAAATTTCTTTTTTTTTCGAATTTCCCAATTAATTAATTTAACTAACTATTAAAAAACGGGGTGTTAAATACTTCCCCCCTAGCAAAGGAATTTCCTTCTCGAAATTAGATGAAGCATAAAGATCAAACGCAAATCACGAAACATAGAATAAGGATCACATACACCTACTCGTTGAATGCCATAATTCGACGCCCATACACCCAATCCTATGCGCACTGCCTCACGAATAACAAAATAATATATATCGCTATATATATACATAACTATGAAAGTGACGACGTCCCACGCGCTCTCGCTAATCACTATTTGATTCTATCTCTTATAATCTTCACAATACCTTAATCCTTAAATTAAATTACATCGCTACATCGATATAGGATATACCCAAAAAATATACTAATGATCTCCCAAATAATTATTGTCTCCAAAATAAATCCTAGGGATCCTCCCATCAAGCTTACTAATTCTAAACTTGATGCCTACAACGTCTTTACAACAAGACTCTCTATCTCGAGGAAAAACAGCTAACACGTATGCTAGGCCCACTACCTCTAGGAGTACAAATCAACAAAGAGGATCAAAGATCTGTAACGCGAAAGCTAAACAAACTCATAACCTACGAGACCTAAGACCATGCTCTGATACCATCTGTCACAGCCCGCTAAATTCTGGCATCGGCCACCACCAAAACAAAGCCGGGCGTGAGTAAATAAAATACCATTCTTAGCATGAGAAAGATATGAGATGTATAAAATTAATCCAAAAGATAAATGATAATCAATCCCAAAAGATAAACCATCCAACTAAGCGATAAAAGATCCATCTCCATGCTAAACTCAAAGTAAATCGAATCTCTAATAATATGAAACTGAATAATCTCTAACTAAATCCATTGAAATAACTGAATAAAACCCAAAACAACTTTGGAACTGAATGGCCCAATCAAAACTATAAACTGTGTCTCAAAGTAAATACGAAAGAATGAAAAACTAAAATAAATCAATACGCATAAGGTAGAGCAACTCTAACTGCACCTCCTAGAAAATCTTCAAATAATTCTCTGCAGCTTCTTCAAATACAATTTCTTAAAAAGTTAGCCAACGCACGAGGTCAGAGCCCCGAGCATGAAAAAAACCTTTAGGGTCAATATAGCGCTGTTCAAGTTAATAAGCACAATCGTTCGACCCTAACAAAAACGTACACATACAACACCTAACGTGGATTATAAAATACCCATATCACATTCACCTATGGGATATATAACATTACTCTAGTTATAAAACACAATCATTCAACCTTATTGAACATGTACACATAACACACATAACATGCACTTAAAACATCCAGAACATATTCACTTATAGGATATAAAAATATATTTCAAAATGCTATCATCTTCTAGGAATTACTCACTTTATCCTGGGTTACTAGCCACCGGACTGTTATCACACCGCCCAGGTATTCAAACAAAACACAACACGTGGGAAGCGATCATAGTTCCGAACCTGAAAGTGAGAACGAATCATACACTAGACTTCTCACCCAGAATAAACTCATACAATAAATAATGGACGACTATGACCTGGGGACTATACGCTCCCTACTCCTCAAGCCAGGGGCCTCACCCACATCGCGCAAACTTTCCATGATAGCACCAGAGGGGTATGCTCACATAATAAGTATATATATATATATATATATATATATATATACATACTATCTTCCATCCGTATGTATAAGCATAATGAATTCGGCTATAGGTATATATATTTCTCATTATACTAACCGACGCTATAACGCATACTTTCCCAATTCATTTTATAATACGATCCCTCACTTGAAACGTATTCATCCATTTCACCTATGATATGAATAGTCTCCCAATTTGGTCAACATTTGAGGATACTATCTCATAACCAAACGAATATAACAATCCTCATTCGCACACTATCTATATCCGTATGCACACCGATATACAATAATTATCCCGGCTATAAGTACACACATGACTATTAGTCGATAATCCACAAGCTCCATCCCAATTCCTTTTATTATCCCATCACGCATTGGAATACTTCTCATTAATCTCTTATAGATGTCCAATAGTTATTCCGGTTATAAGTATAAACGCAACTTATTCTAGTCGATAATATGTTCGATCGTTTTCAATTTAGATTACGATTCAGTTACTCTTATCAACCCTTAACGATATCGCTTTTAAGATTAGATCCTTAAGTTTATCGTCACTAAGGATATACGACCTCTCTCTCATCGGTCCGTTAATCATGTCTAAATAAAATCCTATTTCTAGGAGGATTCGACACGAAAGTTGGCATAACAATTCCACGTCATACCTTCACAACTCCCCCTAAGAGTCCTCAACCTTACATTATATAATAACTCATGTCTAATCTCCAAATATGACTCCCATCCCTAATGAGATTTCCCACTACATCGATGCAACAACTCCAACACATATGTGTGTGTGTATATATATATATATATCAAGGTTTTAAAAAACGTGGGGCGTGATCGAGGCGTGGAGGCCAAGCCTTAAGCCTTAGAAGCCTAGGCGGGCCTTAGGCGTAAAAAGGCGTGAAAAGGCGTTTAGACATTCTTAATATATTTTAATATTTTTAACTATAACAAGGCTATTAAAATACTAAAATGGTACATATCATAAAAATATGTCTGAATATATGCAAATTAAAATACTATTTGATTATTTTGGATGAGATAATGGTCCGGTTAGTAAAAAAAATTCTTTAAAAGGCGAATCGCTTCACTAAAGCATTGTTGTTTTTAGAAAAAAAGTGCGCCTTAAGGGTTTTACCAAGAATAAGGCGTGAAAAACTTAAGGCGGGGCGTTTCTTCTAAGCCTTAAGCCTAGGCGGGTTTTTTAGAACATATATATATATATATATATTCCCAAAATAACTCGATACGTTCCCACGATTACATCATGTGAGAAACTACCACATCATTTATCTCAATTTTATTATCCATTGCCGTACTTCCGCAATAAATTCTACACCACCCGTAATTCCCCTCGACATAGCTAGCTAGCCCATTTAAATTGTTAGACCTACATGTTACGCACGAGGTTCCATACACGACACGTCATCATAGCTAGTCACCCCGTTTAAACTATCATCCCTACATGTTATTCAGACATCACACACCCATACGTCGTAATAGCCAACCGTAATACCCCGTGATTTTGAGGACTGAAAATTTAATTATTTGGGAGAAATAAAATTCATTTAAATTGGAGGATCTAAAATTTGGCAATTGAGGTCAAAACTAGAGGATGTTATAAAGCATTTCGGATGACGATTCTGAGAGTGCGATTGATCGCGAATGGGCCGAGAGAGTCAAAATGAATGTCCTTGGGTTTTATTTCAGTTATGGAATATTTTAAGTTAATTTGGCTTGAATTGTAGTAAACGAGTCATTTAAAGTGTGTATTATCATTTAAGGTTGGGTATTTTGTAAACAGGTCTTATAAAGCCTATGTGAGTTGATAATCTCATTCTTGAGATTGAGACAGAGGGAGATAAAGCCTTAGAGAGAGAAAGAGAAGAGGAAAGGAAGAGAGGAAAGAGGAAAAGCTTGGAGGTTCCGACCAATATGCGATCTCGAGGACGATTCAACCTCTATAACTTTGAGTCAAGTGATTAATCTTGCTAAATAATTTATGTGTGTAATTTATTCATGATTTGTGGATGAAAAACTTGGATTTTGGGTTAATATGTTCAAACCTAGATTTTTTGGGTTAAATCTTGCATTTAATGTTTATATATGGATTTGAGTTTGTATAATGAGTGGGGTTGATATATATATATATATGAGTTTTGATGTTATAAATATGATTGGGTTGAAGATTTATGGTTGGGAGATGATATATTTGGATTTTAGAAAATTTGGGTTTTTAAAGAAATAAGCCATTTCGTAGTTGCTAAACAGGCTGAATCGATTCAGACCAATTCCGAATCGATTCCAAATGTTGCAGACTTACAGGTATGAGTGATCGAATCAATTCGGGCCCAAAGAAGAATCGTAAATACTTGTATTTTCTTCTGCGATGCGTAAATGCTTGAACGACATTCTGACGTAGTCGCTCTTATTTGAGATGCCACTGAGAATAGGTCATCCAGGCAGGCAGGGAAAATAGAGGGGTTGAGAACATAGAACCCCACATGCCTTTATGACCAAAACCGAAGTTGTCGATATGGTGGCACGAGTAGTAGAATGTTTCCATTGCTATGATGGCGCATCATCCTGCAGTTCCAATAGCTTAAGACCACCCAGGGCCATCTGTATGGAAAAGAGTGCAAGAAGCCTTTTAGGAAGGGCATCCTCCAAATTTTTGGGAGGAGCTGATGCAGTTGTTGCAAGTCAGTGGAAGAAGGATACAAAGGAACCTTCAAATGGTTGAATGCAGTGTGGTACAGAAACATATACTCGCAAACTTTAAACTAACGGGTGCAACTCCCCAATGGTGGAAATAAGTCGCCACATTGGAGCCGAGAGATGGAATGCCCATAGCATATTTTTGGGTACACTTTAATCGGAAGTATTTTCCTTCCGCGATTCAGATGGAAATGAGGAGGAGAGGATGGTTGATACCAATTGTGGTGGTCTTTTGCTCTTTGCTCACAAGTCTTCTGAGGCAGTGATGCCAAAGTCATTTGATGAGGAAGAGATTTCTCGGATATGACTCAAGGTGATCGAATGGTGGTTGAGTACGAAGAAGAATTTACCCAATTGGTGAATTTTGTGCCCGATGAGGTAAATACGGAGGATAAGTGAATAGTGAAGTTCTTGGGAGGTTTATATTGGTGAATTCGATAGCATTCATTAGGGAACCCTGCGTTGTCGAATTTTACCGATGTGATGTGAGTGGCGTTATCACATTGTCAGGAGTATCGTCTTCATTTAAAAGGGAGTAAGGACTTTGGAGACTTGGGTTCATCAAGTAGGACTGGAGGAGATGATGCCAGTGGGGCAGGGTCATCACCGTAATAAGGTTATAGGCAAGATTATCAAGGGGTGCAACAACGTCTTGCTTCTCAGGATGGTCAGGAAGGAATTTCTGGGAGATGTTTCTTTTATGGAGAATTAGGCCATAAGAAGAGGGATTGTCCTAGAAGGGGTAGAGGGAAACTTTTTGAGGAGGTTTTTGATGTGCAACCCGTACAATAGTTCATAGGCCAGTTTGGGCAAGAAAACTTTGAATAGGGATCCATTGATGAAGCGAGGACGTTAGAATATGGAGGTAAAATGTAGAATACCTTCCTTTGTGCTTAAGTCATGCTTTGAGCGGTATAGGGAGTATTGCATGTAAGATTTTCGTAAGTGGTTAGTCCCTATAACCATATTGTATATAGAATTTCCTTGGAGGGAGAAGTGAGCAAGCATTGTGCTAGAATGGTATAATTCGGGTAAATAGATTGTCTTGTGATGTGTTAGTAGAGAGTTGCGGTTTTGTTTCTAAAATAGGAACTATAAAAATTTATGGAGTAGAAACGGTAAAGAAACCATTTTATAGTTATGCTAGATGCATGTATTTGTAAGGTTCCAGTTATGGAAAGGCCTATCGTATGGTAATGATTGATGCGAGGTAAAGTATTTTTATTACTGAAGAGATTCAGGGTTTATCGGGATCGTTGTTGAGCTAGAAATTTTAGCTCATGATTGTGTTAGTTCTGAGAACTAGGTGTTAGTTAGAGTATTGTATTTGTTGACGCCTTGTGACTTGGGCATAAGGTATTTGATTCGTGTGTCGAAAGACATAAATTTTATTAGTGAATTGTTTTATAGGCCTTCGGTCAATATCGACAGGGTTCAGAAATATTTTATAAACCTTAGTCCTGATTTAACGGATCTCAATCCCTGACAGAGCTACATAATAGTGTATTGGGAGGGCTCCTTATCTGGATTTCGCTTACGAGACCTCCCCCGCATGAAAGTAGCGAATGTCAGGAATTGAGAAGAGCTAAATCTTTGAACATTTCAAATTTTTTCACATACTTCGTACGTTACAGTGGATTAATCGGTTGAGAGTAGTATTATGATTTGAGGCTAGATAGAGTCAGGTTATGTTTATGCAGCTGAGCTCGGGTAAAGGGTGTCTGGGCGCCCTAGTTAACTAATTTGATTTTAAAATAAGGTAATTCGCCATGAGTAGCGGGAGAGATAAGTATAGTGGCATTGAGGGTAGGTGACCTAGGAACTAGTTAAGGTTTGGAGTACTAGGCTTAACTAAATTTCGGGGATGAAATTCTTGTAAGGAGGGAAGTATGTAATACCCCGTGATTTTGAGGACTAAAAATTTAATTATTTTGGGAGAAATAAAATTCATTTAAACTAGAGAATCTAAAATTTGGAAATTGAGGTCAAACCTCGAGGATGTTATAAAGTATTTCGAATGACGATTCTGAGTGCACGGTTGATCCCGAATGGGCCAAGATAGTCAAAATGACCGTCCTTGGGTTTTATTTCAGTTTTGGAATGTTTTAAGTTAATTTGGCTCAAATTGGATTAAACGAGTCATTTAAAGTGTGTATTATCATTTAAAGTTGGGTATTTTGGAAACAAGGCTTATAAAGCCTATGGGAGATGATAATCTCATTCTTGAGATTGAGAGAGAAGGAGAGAAATCCTTAGAGATATAGAGAGAGGAGAGGAAAGGAAGAGAGAAAAGAAGAAAAGCTGGGAGGCTCCGACCAATACGCGATATCGAGGACAATTCAACCTCTACAAATTTGAGGAAAGTGATTAATCTTGCTAAATAATTATGTGTGTAATTTATTTCATGATTTGTGGATGAAAACTTGGATTTTGGGTTAATATGTTAAAACCTATATTTTTTAGTTTAAATCTTGCATTTAATGTTTATATATGGATTTGAGGTGTATAATGAGTGGGGTTGATATATATATGATTTTTGATGTTATAAATATGATTGGGTTGAAGATTTATGGTTGGGAGATGATATATTTGGATTTTGAAAATTTTGGGTTTTTGAAGAAATAAGCCATTTCGTAGTTGCTGAACAGGCAGAATCGATTCGGCCCCTTTCCGAATCGATTCGAAATGTTGTAGACTTATAGGTCTGAGTGACTAAATCGATTCGGATACAAAGCCGAATTGATTCGGCCTGAGATAGACTTACAGGTCTTTTGTACCGAATCGATTCGCATAAGGGGTGAATCGATTCGCTTTGAGGACCGAATCGATTCAGGTTACGACGAATCGATTCGGAAACATGGCTATTTGTGAAGTTTTTCTAGAGTGAATTTTACTCCGATTCGATTGGCTTTATCGATTAGGAACCTTCCAATATGATGCGAGAAATAAGTTTTGGAGATTTATTGGGAGTTTCTCACATGATGTGATCGTGAGAATGTATCGAGTTATATATATATATATATTGGAGTTGTTGCATCAATGTAGTGGGGAATCTCATTAGGGATGGGAGTCCTATTTGGAGATTAGACGTGAGTTATTATATGATGTAAAGTTGAGGAGTCTTAGGGGGAGTTGTGAAGGTATGACGTGGAATTGTTATGCCGATTTTCGTGTCGAATCCTCCTAGTAATAGGATTTCATTTAGATATGATTGGCGGACCAATGATAGAGAGGTCATATATCCTTAGTGACGATAAACTTAAGGATTTAATCTTCAAAGCGATATCGTTAATGGTTCATATGAGTAACTAAATCGTAATCTAAATTGAAAACAATTGAACGTATTATCGACTAGAATAAGTTATGTTTATACTTATAACTGGAATAACTCTTGAACATTTATATGAGATTAATGAGAAGTATTCCAATGCGTGATGGGATCATAAAAGGAATTGGGATGGATCTAGTGGATTACCGACTAATAGTCATGTGTGTCCTTATAGCCGGGATAATTATTGTATATCGGTGTGCATACGGATATAGATAGTGAGCGAATGAGGATTATTATATACGTTCGGTTGTGAGATAGTATCCACAAATGTTGATCAAATTGGGAGACTATTCATATCATAGGTGAAATGGATGAATACGTTTTAAGTGAGGGATCGCATTATAAAATGAATTGGGAAAGTATGCGTTATAGCGTCGGTTAGTATAATGAGAAATATATATACCTATAGCCGGATTCCTTGTGCTTATACATACTGATGGAAGATAGTATATATATATATATATGTGTGTGTGTGTGTGTGTGTGTGTGTGTATAAATATATATGGCATGAATGTATATACCTTCTGTGATGGTTTATACATACGACGTGATTGCATATATATCTAGTGTGAATGATATATATTCTTATTGTGTGAGCATACCCCTTCGGTGCTATCATGGGAAGTTGCGCGATGTGGGTGAGGCCCCTGGCTTGAGGAATAGGAAGCGTATAGTCCCCTGGTCATAGTCGTCCATTATTTATTGTGTGATTTTATTCTGGGTGAGAAGTCTTGGGTATGATTCATTCTCACTTTCAAGTTCGGAAGTATGACTGATTCCCACGCGTTGTGTTTTGTTTGATTACCAGGGTGGTGTGATAATAGTCCGGTGGCTGGTAACTCGGGATAAAGTGAGTAATTCCTGAAAGATGATAGCATTGTGAAGTATATTTTTATATCCTATAAGTGAATATGTTCTGGATGTTTTAAGTGCACGTTATGTGTGTTATGTGTACTTGTTTAATAAGGTTGAATGAATGTGTTTTATAACTAGAGTAATGTTATATATCCTATAGGTGAATGTGATATGGGTAGTTTATAATACATGTTAGGTGTGGTATGTGTACGTGTTTGTTAGGGTCGAACGATTGTGCTTATTAACTAGAACAACATTATATAGACCCGAAAGGTTTTGTGCGACATCTTACTTATGAACTTAGAGATAGATGTTTATATTAAGTAGCTGAGGTTAGATGGGTTGCATGTTGAGGGCATAATGGATCTCGACAATCAACATTGTCAAGCAGTAGTGTATCAGGGGGTTCCTTGTTTGAATTTCTCTTTGCGAGACGTCCCATGCACGAATAGTAGCGCATTGCTCGGAGTGGGGAAAGTTTAGTCCTTAGTGCCCGAGTTTATGTTATATGGTGAAAGAATACTTTATAAGTATGTAAAGATGATGTGCGACTATTCTAATGCTAATAACTTGCTAAAGTTAATAAGTAGAAATTGATGAATGTTATATATATATATATATATATATATATATATATATATATATATATATTCATGTAGAAGTTCGGGCATAAACTTAGGAGATGATAGAAGGATAAGAGTTTGGGTTATACTTGATATAATGGGTTACGCGGATGTAGATAATGCGTAGATTAAGATTGAACTGTCCCTAGAACGTGTCGGGTAGTTTAATTAAGGTTCATGTTCATACGTTTAGGTGAGCACTTTAGTCGAGAAATGAGTTCGAGTTCCAAGAGAGTGCGACTCCACTATAATCATGAAATTGTGCATTTATAATTATTATGCATTTTAATGCACTTGGTAAAAATGCTTTCACACCTCGGGCTATGACCCGTTTATATCTCTCTCTTGATATATATATATATATATATATATATATATATATATATATATATATTGTAATATATTATAGGTTTCCCACCACAAGGACGCCATTTATGCTTTTCCATTCAGAGTCCCTGGGAGCTGTAGCAGTTGCGAACTGTTGCGGGATTTTGTTATAGCCGCTTCCTATCTTTTGTAATCTAGTTAAGGATTCATTTTGTATATCGGGTTCATACCCAAAGGTTATATGTAACACTTTTATATTTCTCTCAAGTTGTTGTATTGTCTGTGACCCGACAACATATTCGGGTATACTTCTTTTGTTGTACTTATCATGTTTTATATGAGTACTTCTTTTATCATGGCACGTGTGCATATTTTATCATGATTGGTAGTTACAATGTTGTTGGTTGGATGTCGTTCATTGAATATTTTAAATTTTTGGCATCTGCATACTCTAGTAGTGGGTAGTTAGCTATGCTTATTTTAGTATCAACAGTAGATGGTGAGAATAATCCACTTGGGATTCCTGATTTATTTTAGTATAGGGCTGGCCACCCGTTATTATTTAAGCGGGGTGTCACACCAGCTAACTTGTTTAAACTGTCGGTCCTGCACATTATTAACGACGCCAATATATTTTAATACCTGTTTTATTATCTTAGGTATTAAATTCTCAATTTTCTCAATTTCACAATTTACAAATTTCCCCCACCCTTATTATCGATATGAGATCCTCAAAATACCCCTTAGTCCTATGCCTAAGGGTCCCCAAGTTATTAATACGTCCTACCATATGTATATCATGGATTTTTAACATAAATATCGACTTATTCACGTACCTAGACTAGTGTAACGACTATAAAATATCACAAATCATCCCACCCCCGATATCATATAATCACGATAATCTACCCTCACTAATACCATACCTAGAAGGCATAAATCATCAAAAGGCCTACCCACTAGTCTCATACCTAGAAGGTATCCTAAAATATAGGGAGAGCAAAAATACCCAACAACCCGTCGTCATAATGGCAATTTAATAATACCAACAAGTTACACAAACAAGCATAATTAATCAATGTACCAAACTACGCATGATAGTCCAATTCAACTAAATATTAATTTGATTTTCACATCGTCGTAAACACTCAATTAATCCCATTTAATTATTTTAAATTAAATACACCGAGATTTCATCTTTAATACATTATAATTCCAATTTCATTATCTCAACATAAATTACATGAGTTATACGCCCCTAAATTCATTTAAATCAAAACTAAGGTTTTTCTACATGCAACCTACACCAATAAAATCCAAAATCCACTCATAAATCCTACGTACCCAAGGGTTATGAATATTATTTATATTGAAAGATTTTATAAAAACAATCCCAAAAATTGTTATCATTATTCCTAATTAAGTCACTAATCTCTTTTTAGAAAAAACATGATTAAGAGATTAGGCAACACTTAAAATGCATAATGCTAAAGGAAAGGAATAGAGTATTCATGCCTTGTTTTAGATGAAGAAAATCTGAGTTGGCAGTTGAACTCCTCTTGAAAAATTAGCAAAGAGTCATTCTTGAACAATCTTGAGAAAACCCGGTTTAAATCCTCAAAACTTGGATTGAAAATAGCTCTCAAATGGAGTTAAGGTTTTGAGGGAGGAAGAAGGTGTAAAAGAGGAGATTGCTTCTCTTAAGGTTTAGAAGAAAGTGTTTTTAAAAGTCCTAAACCCTTCACTTTGTTTATATACCAAAAGAATTTGAGTCCTAATCAAATACAAACACTCGAAAGATTATTACGGATGATCGGACTGTCAGAATGGCTTGAAATTTTGATATATTACAGCGAACGATGACACGGAGCTGCTGGAAAAAATTCAGCTCGATCGGACGGTCGAATTTAAAAAAATATTATTTTTATCCTTCTAGCTCAGATCCTCCCCTGATTTTTATATAAAAAGTTATAATTTCCAAATTTTAATCCCGATTTAAATTCCCCTTAAAAACTTATTTTTATATATAAAAACCAACATATTTAATTACTAAGAATAATTAAATCCAAATTTCTTTTTTTTTTAATTTCCCAATTAATTAATTTAGTTAACTATTAAAAACACGGGCTGTTACACTCATGAAAGACTACATGTTATTTTTATCTCATCTAATTGTTCTAACTCTATTTCTTGAATTTAGAACCCCTATTATGGTTGTATGCTCAGTTTAATATTTTTTTAGAACCCCTTATTTGTTGATTAATCTAGTATGTGATGATCTTGTTTAAATTGTGTCTAGTATGTCTATTACCCTTTATTTTTTATTCAAGTTTCCCTAAAGACTGTATGTATGTGCTTTATTCATTTTCTACCATATTTACATATTTTCCTATCATAATTATGGTAATTATATGTCCTCTGAGATTTTATGGTATGGATGTGTGTCAATGCAAAAGACACCTCTTGAAATCATGTTAATGTAGGAGTGACACTTGCTTAGAACCGTTTATATATTTATTGTGGTAGTTATATATTTTTTAAACTTCTCCATGTTATCATTTTTTTATCCTTTTTCTATTTGAGACAAAAAGGGGGAGAAGCGTACATCATTTTATTAGTATTGATTCTTGAATTATATTCATGATATCTTGCTTTTGATGATTTATCAATTTCTATGGTATCTTACGCTTGTTCTTATGCGTTTGGTTTTAAAGTTTTATGTAGGAAATCACAAGAAGGTGTTAGGGTAATTGATATATAGTTGAGTCTTGTAATTTTTATTTTCTAGGATTATTTTTTGGATTGGGTCGAATAGTAATTGTTGTATAGGACTTAGGTTATTTTATTTTTTTCCTAAGAGTATCAAGATGTACTCAAAGGGTTTTGTCACAAATATCTAAAGGGGGTGATTGAAACACCCTAAATCTTTGACTTACCGCTACATGAATATTGATTTTTCCTGCATAAATTAAATGTCGAAAAAAGCACTAAACATGCCGGTAACACTTTTTGTGGCATTTCTACAAGTTCAGTAATAGCCAATGTGGTAAAAGAACAATAGCATTTTGAAAAATGCCGCAAAAAGTTAGCGGCACTTATAGAGGCATTTCCACAAGTGCGGTAGCCAATGTGGTAAAAGAACAACGGCATTTTAAAAAATGCCGCAAAAAGTTAGCAGAACTTTTAAGCATTTATATTAATGCTGGTAATAACCTTTTAACGGCATTAAAATGTTGATAATAATCTTTTGCAACACCTATTAAATGTTCAACACACTTTTGGCGGCACTAAAAAAATGCCGAGAATAAATATAGCGGCATTAAACAAAATATTGACATTATTTTCTAATATATGACTGGGAACAAGTGTTAAAAAATCAATTATAAGAAGTATTGTATTTATGTGCAAATACAATACCATAACATTAAATTAAGAGGGCAGTAATCAAATTAAAACTTCACTAAATTAAAACCAATAGTATTCATCGTAAATAAATGTAATTGTTCTTGGAACAATTATCCATTCACAAAATAAAATGTATCACTTGTCCAATAAGAAAACATGAGGAAACATGAAGGGAAACTAAATTTTATATAATGTACGATACTTCTTCAGCAAAGTCAAACATCCTCTTCGACCTACAAATAAAAAGTCAATTGTTAGCCATTGATACTTATTCTTTAGTACTTTAATTAAAAAATTAAAATTAAAAATTAGTACATTAGCAATATGCCACGCTACAGTTGAATGATGTGCATCAGCAATTGTGGACTTGTTTCCATAAGGTCTAGGAAATGATTCATTTATTACAAATTTTTTCTCAATATATACTTCCCCAAAGTCTTCGCCCAGTGGCGTACCCCCTACTTTTGTTGAAGGGTCCTTGCTCACAATGAATCCACGTGCCACAACCACTTTTGGAAGTCCTAAAGTAATAAGGTCTACAATTTTAGGAAGTGCATTATTTGAGACCCTTTGTCGTGGTTGATGGTGCTTCTTCTTCTTCTTTGATGGTTCTTTCTACAAACAAGATGAACATGTCATCAACCATATATTTCTAGAAAAACATCGGCAGAGTTTTATTTCTTTTTAAGACATCCCAATAATTTTAAGACTATATACAACCAAATATAACAACAACTCAATGTCAAGTATACATAAACTACCCAAGAAACCGCAGATATATTGTGCCCTTTAAAATCCTTTAAATTAGTAACATACCTGAATTGAAGTGCATTCATTTGCTCACTAACACGAGCAGCAGTCTCAGGGGCATCTAAGTGTTGAGAATTTGCAATCTACAAAAAATAAATTATTTCAATCATGAAAACATATAGTTAAAAATTATGATTTTAAAAAGTAGTTATCTACTTGCCTGTTGATATGGAGCTAAATGGCGATTTGATTGTGATACCACTACAGGTTGAAATTCGTTGGTTTCTTCTAATTGTTGCTCGGGTTGCAAAATAGACCTATATGATGGTATGTTTTGCTCGTTGGAGGATTGAGGAACCTGTTAATAGCATAATTTAATACTAGAACATACATTTATATATATACACGATAATTAAGCACAAAAGATAAAAGTGTGTACTTATTAACCTATTTGGATACAACGGAAGGGCAAATCATCATGTGTGTGCGTATCAACTCAAACTGAGCCTCTAAATGATCAAATTTATCCTGAAATTCAGATCAAATCTCAGATCTTAGTCGCTCATACTCTTTTTCATTAACCTTCAACCGCTTAATTCCATTCACATCAGTTGGAGATGGTCCATCCCCATAAGCTCGACAATGATCGTGTTTATCAGGTCCTAGAACTTCATAAATATCTCATCTTTACGACTGACGGATTCATTACAATCTGACGGAAGTTGATTTACTTTTTGCCTCATTTTTGACTGAAATGAAACGATTATTATTAACATAATAATTTCATGCATAATTTTAAATTTCATAAATTTGTTTAATTGTTAATTTAATCCTCATCCGTGTATAATATATATTATGCTTTTAACGATATGACACAATTTCCAGCATGTTGCCTTTTATAATGGTTGATAAATAGAATAAGAATTTTGATTAATAGGTAAAATGACGTCGTTGAGATTTTCTAAGAAATAAGGGAAGGAATATGGATGATATTTTTGTACCATTGCTTCAGCGGAATCCTTATCAATGGCTGAGCCATCGCTCCTCTCATAAGTTTTGATGTAAACATCAACCAACGAAACATTTTTCCCTTGATCAACCTCCATCTGCATAAACCCAATGACTCGTAAGTCGTTACATAAATAAGTTTGAAAACATAAAATAATATTCACAATCAAAATATTTTATAAAACACCTTATGAGCAACATTCGCATGACTCTTTCTTCCAAAAGTATGTGGTGTTCTTTGCTTCTTATGAGTTCGACGATTTCTTCGACTCGTTTTTTGTTACAAAAATATATTTAAAATATATGTTTAACTTGAATTTATAAAACTTTACTGGTAGTAATACATTCATACCCTTGCCTCGCGAGTTCTCCAATACTTAACAAGTTGTGACCACTGCTCTAGCTTTACTCCAGGTGGACAATATTTCAATCTCTCTTCGTCAGTATCAAAGGCATGATAATGTTTCTTCAGCTCTGGTTTCCAATTATTCCATATCTTTCCAACCTTCTTCATGCACATTTTTTTGAATTCTTCAGGGGCATCAGTGTTCTCCTATATAATTACAATGTATAGAAAAACAAGTTATCTACTACACATGAGTTTAGATTGAATTATGTTTTATCATTTTCAAAGTTATGATTTGAGCTATTATTGACTTTGTTGTGATTGTCAAGACAACCCATGCATAGTTGACTTTTACGTAAAGAATTCAAAATTTTCAATTCATTTGCCACAAATTATGGCATCTTTTGATTTTACCTTCACCTCTCGCCAAACATGTTCCTTGTATGGGTATAACTCCTTACATTGCCTATCTTTGAAAGCCAGCGGTAACCTATTTAGCATCGATATAATAATAAATTAGTAACCTTTTACATCGATTAAATAATCATCTTTAAATTATCAATAGATAACATACAGTATTGCAAAGAGTATTCTAATAAGAGTTGTGTTACATGAAAATTTACAAAAGAAACTTTACATGTTCCCATCACGAACCAAAATGCCTAAATGGGTAGATAGTCTATCTGCGGTATCTCCGACTGGCTGATAGAAATCGTTGAAGTGAAGCTCTAAGAGTTTCCCCGTACCCTATAATTCACCAAACTTCGCAATGCCTTTACGTTTAGTGGCATATTGTGCTGAAGCTGAACCGTAAAATTTTTAAAAATAGGTTAACTTCAATCTACACAGTTAAATAAGGACATATAAATCAAATAACTTTGATTACCTTCTTAATGTGAATGGGCGTCTTGGTTATGTAACGGCTCACTTTCCGTCGAGCTACTATCGCTTTCACATTCACTTGAGTTTGATCGTTCGGTCGAGCTAGAATCTGAAAGGGAATGAGAACTGGGCTGAGATTGTGGTTGGATATTGGATTATGAGTGCAATCGAGACCGTGAACGGGAATGTGCCTGTAAGAGGGATTTACTCTGCCTCTGTGATGTCATAGCAACTTGCAATAATAAAAATTCACCACTGAGTTTACAAGAGTTATATATATATATATATATATATAATAATAATATATGCTGAACAAATTTAAAACTTCCTTGATACCATCGAATAACAATAATAAAACTCCAGCTCCTGGAATATGAATGTCTCAATAACAATAGCGTATCTCATACAATATTCTGCAGGAGCCAGAATTTTCCAACCTATCAGAGAATCAGGATAATGGACTTATATTCCAGAACATCACCAGCCAGATTTCATCTGATACTGAGACTAGTGGTTAAACTCTAGGAAATCAGACCAATCCAAGTGGTTATATAAAGTTATTCCAGTGACCTTTTTTTGGGAAATTTGGTGTAGTAGGAAAAAGGCAATTTCTGAAGCCAAAAATATGAATCCTTGTATAATTATCAGTAAATTCATTACAAGAATATCATATTTAACTCAACATTCAATATCAAAAAGCCTTAGTAGAGAAACAACCCCTGGAAGTTGGCCAGTTGGACGAATCCATCAAAAGGGAGACTAAAGTTAAACTTAAATGGCAGGTCTGATGCAAATGGACAACTACATAATATTATGCTCTTGGAAATTTTGTCTACCATTTCCTACCATTGTACACATTAGACTAAACAAATGGAAAACTACATAATATTATCCACACAGTTGACAGTCCCAACTCATCTATGATAATAATCGTGAAACATACTACACGTCGGCCTCCGATCTAGCAACTAGAACCACATTTCTCAACTACGAACGTATACAATGTTCAAAATTAGATTAAATATTTTAAAGGCACTTATATACAAATAGCGTTTTGAAAAAACATAATTGTATTGAAGGACTATCAATGTAAAAACACATAGATTTATATATACCAGCGTACCTTATTAAACATGCTTGAACTACATATCAAATGTAAAAAGTTGAAACCATTCAATTGAAAAGGTTCATTGCAGCGATAACCAGCAATGTGTTATTAAGATTCTCAAGCATGTCAAGAAGAAGAAGATCAAGAGGGAGATAAAAATACTACAGAATCTGTGTGGTGGGCCAAATACTGTGAAATTGCTGGATATTGTTAGAGATCAGGAATCAAAGACCCCAAGTCTGATATTTGAACAAGTGAACAATTAAGATTTTAAAGTGCTCTACCCACACTTTCTGACTTTGACATCCGATATTACATCTATGAACTTCTAAAGGCATTAGATTACTGCCACTCTAAAGGAATTATGCATCAAGATGTGAAGCCCCATAGCGTAAGCTTCATCTTATAGACTGGGTCTTACAGAATTTTATCATCCTAGGAAAGAATATAATGTTCATGTTGCTTCAAGATATTTCAAAAGGTCTCAAACTTCTTGTTGACTTGCAAGACTATGATTACTCTTTAGATTTGTGGAGTCTTGTTTGTATGTTCGCTAGAATGATATTCCACAAGGAACCATTTTTCTATGGGCATGATAATTATGATCAACTAGTCAAAATTGCAAAGGTACTAGGGACAAACTCGCTAAAT
Source organism: Sambucus nigra (assembly GCA_949130495.1). Taxonomy (NCBI): domain Eukaryota; kingdom Viridiplantae; phylum Streptophyta; class Magnoliopsida; order Dipsacales; family Adoxaceae; genus Sambucus; species Sambucus nigra. The sequence goes on along the minus strand of OX422224.1, from coordinate 116,023,465 downwards.
GCTTATCTAAATAAGTACCGCTTAAAGCTCGACCCACACCTATTGGCCCTCGTTGGGAGGCATAGCAGAAAACAATGGACAAAGTTCATCAATGGTGATAATCAGCATATAAGATTCTTTGAATAAAATCATGGTGATATGCGGCCTGTAAGCTCATTCCTAAAACCGAGAATGTGTCTAATTATGGTGATATGCGGCCTGTAAGCCATTACAATTTTTTGAATAAAATCATCTCTAAGATTCCTACTTCTAGATTGGCTATTATAATTCCTAGGATCATCTCTTAAAATCAAAGTGGTTTTTTTAAAAGGAGGGAAATTACGGATAATGTGCTATTGACTCAAGAAATGATCTCCAAGTTGAATGCCAAAAATGAAGGAGGTAACATTAATCATCTCCCATAGTATATCACAAACCTATATAATTCAATTTGACTCTGTTTTACTCATGGAGTAGCCCTCAATGTGAAATCACAAACTTAGCAGGCTATACCTTAATCATCTCCCATACTATATCACAAACCTATATAATTCACCCTTTTTTAAACCAAATGTAATAGATCTGAAATAATGTTCCTTCACATGATCATCTATAACTGAAATTGCAATCCTATCTGTTGTATTCTTTTGTGAATGTTCTCTAATATATGTACTCTGTTGTACTTCATATTTGCCAAACCAAGTATCAGTTGCAAAATTAATAAAATAAAGGTTGCAAATAGGTCTGCCTCTACATGTAGATGCGATAGTGTCCTTCCTAGTGTTTGTCCTTCAATTTGATCCCTATTATCCTACAACTCATTCTCACGCTTGTTAATATCTATACTTGTAGTTATAATTCCTAACCAATCAGAACATACTGCTAAGGCAATGTTAATGATACTTAAAAACAATGAGGAAAAAAATACTCATGCACAAGAAAGCATAAGAATTAAGCATCATCATCAAGAATAAAAAATCATATACGAAAAAAATGTCAAACTCAATAATCAATACTCATCATCATAAAAAAATGCAGTCATTCATTAATCATCAATAAACACATAAATAAAATTAAAAATAAAAAGAACTTGACTCTCCATCATTATTTATCCATTCATATATATGATATGAAACAAATAAAATGCATTCAGTCATTAGTCATTTTTAAAATATTAAACTAAGAACATCTAAGCATCCTTATAAATAAAACCATTCATAACTGAAAAATTCATGTAAATTGTCATCTTCGTCCATGTCAGTATCATAATCATCACTAGTCTCCTCATTTTCATCACTTTCATCTATATCACTCTCATTAGATTTCTCGTCCGCCTTTGAATCATCTTTATTAGTCTCTGTCTCAGAAGCATCCTCATCAATATCAACACAAATATCACCACCGCCATCAATATCAACTATATTGTCAATAGTCGTTCCCTCCACGCCAGCCCTAACCCATATAATATCCCCATCATGGTTGATTAGAGTGTAATCCAATGGTTGGATATTGTAAGGCTCAACTTCTGTGTCTATTGTGCCATCTCCATAAGTATCTTTACCATACATGTCATACAAATCTCTCAGTGTCATCTTCTTCAATCGGGTCTCGCACATACCAAATTTGTTTGGCCTGAGATGCTAATATAAATGGTTCATCTGACAGTCGATTATGCTTGTATAGTGAATGCTTAAAGTTCACTCAAAATCATCCTTGGTCGTTCCCGAATGGGTATCAACCCAATCACACTTGAATATCACAAACTTGAAATCATTTGAATAGCATAATTCAAATATATTTGTTAATACTCCATAATATGTTACATCCCCGGAAACAGGTCGTTTGTCCTTTGCACTTGCAAAACTTTCGATGGTGGCATCAAGAATAACTCCACTTTCAGAGTATTCAATCTTCTCTCACGCTTCTTTGTGCTAAACCTAAACCCATTTACAATATATCCCGTATATCTTCTATTCCATTGGGAGGGGCTTGAAGCCAAAATTGTAACTTCCTTTGACACCTTGCCCTCACTTAGATTTCCTACCTAATTTTTTCATATGATTGAGTAATAAAAATTAGATGTGTAAAAATTAAATGTGTCATTATCATATTAAAATGTGGTTACATATAAATACAAAGATGACTTACATGATCCCCAAACCACTTGTGAAACATTTCGTTGTGAATGTGGTTAATTTCGTAGTGTCCCACACGAGGTCTCTCCTATTTTAGAATTGCTATATGTTTCTTGTAAAACATGTATGCATAAATTTTATAACATAGAGGGATATTTAATTACATAAATTTTAAAATCCATTCAAATGTTATCTTACTCGGAAAAAGGCTTCACTGCGGCGGAGTCAAATAACACGTAATGATGTGCTTGAGAAAACGAAGTGTCATCAAGCATAAATGCTAATCCTTTACCTAATGTATGACCTATTGAACTTGAGTTTTCCTCGGCTCCATCATTTTGTAAAGGTCAATTTAACTTACTCTCAACATCACCCAGGTACCTCACACAGAATGTCGTACATTCCTCTGTTAGGTATCCTTTAGCAATTGAACCTTTTGGACCACTTCAATTACAAACATATTCTTTTAGTGTGAATAAAAACCTGTTCATCATTGTAAAAAAATTATAGTATTTATATGCATTAATTTAGATGACACAAACATAATGCATACACGAAACATACCTCTCGATGGGATACATCCATCGAAATTGTACTGGTCCGGCAATCATTGCCTCCTCAGCTAAATGGATTGTCAAATGCTCCATAACATCGAAAAAATTTAGGGGAAAGATTTTCTCTAGATGACAGAGTGTAAGAGCAACACGATCTTACAAATATTCATAGTCGTTGAAAGTCATTGTCTTTGAATAGAGCTACCGATAAAAATTACATAATTCGATCAAAGACCTTGCTACATTCGTAGGCAATGATTTTCGTACTACTAACGGGAGTAGTTGTTGCATTATGATATGATTATCATGGCTCTTAAGTCCAGAAATATTCCAGCCTTTAATGTTTACACGCCGTGAAATATTAGATGCATAACCATCTGGGACTTTGATATTCTTTAAAACCTTACAAAATATGTCTTTATCACTTTTACTCATTATGAAGCATGTTGGTGGTAAATATACTTTGCTATCTGGCAAGCTCTTAGGGTGCAATGTTGTTCGAATACCCATGTTCTCAAGGTTTCGACGAGCCTTTATATTATCTTTTTACTTTCCATCAACATTTAATAATGTCTAAAGTATGTTATCGCACACATTTTTCTCTACATGCATAACATCAAGATTGTGACGAATCAAGTTATCTTTCCAGTACGACAACTGAAAGAATATGCTTTTTTTCTTCCAATTTAGAGAACTATCACAATTCCCTTTACCATCGATACTCGTTTTTCTCTTCTTCGTCGTCGATGAGTGACCTTTCTCATTATTTCTTTCCATTGCCTCTAATTTCTCCAAGATATCACCCCCCGGATACTTGAGTGGGCTTGACTTCTCTTTCAACCTTCCCATCAAAAGCTACGGTATCATTTCTAAATTTATGGTTGTGATCCAACCACCGACGATGACCCATATAGAAAAATTTCTTCCCATTCTTTAACCACAGTGAATGAGTGTTCTTGTTGCAACAAGGACAAGCCAATCTCCCTTTTGTGAAAGTCATTAATTGTCCACATTAATGCTGCACGCATACAAAACATTTTTTCAGTCGATACATCGTAAGTAAGTATGCCATCATTCCACAATTCCTTCAACTCGTCAATGAGAGGCTGCAAGTAAACATCAATATTATTTCCTGGGTCGCGTGGATCGTCAATCAACATAGATAGTATAAGATAAGGTTATTTCATGCAAATCCACGGAGGCAAGTTGTATATCATCAAAACAATGGGACACGTGCTATGAGATATGATCATTGTTCTAAAAGGATTGAAGCCATCAGCTGCTAGTCCGAGCCTAACATTGCACGAGTCACTAAAAATTTTTGGATTTTGTTGATCAAAGGTTTTCCATGCTTTAGAATCATCCGGGTGTCTTAATATGCCGTCGTCATCGCGTTCCTCCGCATGCCATCTCATGAGGGAGGATGTTTTCAATGACATAAAAAATCTCTGAAGGCATGGTTTCAGTGGAAAGTACCTAACAACCTTTGCGGGAATTTTTCGAGCCCTAGCTTCTTCATCAACAGACTCACCCGAAAATTGCTTCCATCTTGATGTATGGCATACTATGCAATCCTCACGATATTTTTTCTCTTTCTAATACAGCATACAATCATTTCGACATGCATGGATTTTTTTATAATCAAACCCCAAATCATTAACTATATTTCTTACTTGAGAGTATGAACCTGGCAGTTTCTCACCCTCCGGAAGTGCCTCTTTTAATAATTGAATCAATGCTATAAATGACGCGTGGCTCCACTTATAAAGTGTTTTCATATGAAATAGCCGAACAATAAATGAAAGTGATGAGAAAGATTTGCAACCAGGGTACAACTCGCATTCCCCATCTTTTAACAACTTGAACAATGCTGATGCATTTTCATCTATCCCATCGTGGTCTTCATACGGGTCGTTACATCGCATACCCTTCACTTCGATTTTTGAATATATCATGTAGTAGTCCACACATATCATCTCTTGTATTCGAGTCATGCCCTTCATCCGCTCCACTAATTCCCATTGTGTATGGAGCACCTTTTACTTGATAAATCCACCTAGTATAATTCTTAACAAACCCATGTATGATGAGATGATCATAAACAACTTCTCTTTTATGGATAATGGTATTTCGACATTTCTTACACGGGCACTTGATCACTAGCTCGGGGTATTTATTAGAAAATGAAAAATCAAGAAACCCAATAACTCCTTTAATATAAGGCAGAGGAACTCTTGACAACTCCATCCAACTCTTATCATTATCCATTTGAAAATATTATTGATTACCTCACACTAAAATAAAATTTTTGTTAGATTCATTAGGAAAGATTCATAAAAAATACAATAAATAAACAAAATGTTAAACCATAAATCATTAATATGCTCCTTCGAAACTATGTAAATTTACAAATAGTAAGACTTTAATTATAACACCATTTGGATATGACCTTATATGAAAACTACCAATATTTACTCTTATAAAATGGGGAAACTTAACTATCAATATATTTTAACCTTAATTAGTTAAAAACAATTAAAAAAACTCACTCATAACATAAAAATTCTATTATTGATTTTTCAAGTGTCACATGAATGTACTTTCTATAGTCTAACGCCATCATACCAAGTAGTAGTGGCAAAATGTGGCCCAACTATAAAACAACACATATTATCCCAATCATTTCTATAGTCCGATTTCAATGAACGAGGTATGTAATCTATTAGGTTCTATTTTTTATTTATAATCTACTTTTTCCCGGTTAGCATTTTTTAGGGCAATTTACAGTTAGGTCCCTGGGTAACAATTTTTAAACATTTAAGGATAATTTACAATTAGGTGCATTTGTTATGCCACTAGCGTGAACTTTTACAAGAAGAGAATTAGTGGACCTAAGTGTTTAAAATTTGTCAAAATTCCTTTAGTGTTTAAAATTTGTTTGTGAGGGACCTAAGAGTACTTTCCCCTTTTTTTTTATTAATTTCATCATCATTTATGTTCCCTAGAAATATATTTCTTAGACTTTTGTTTCAAAAAATATTTCGAGCTCTCGGTTTAAAGGTATGCATTTCTAGATTCTTTTTCCTTTATATTGTTATGATCGATTTTTTTTAAATTACTTTTTTTTTGTTGGGGAACAAATTTTTTTTCGTTTTCCAATTACACTATATATATACTAGTGTGTGTATATATATATATATATATATATATATATATATATATATATATATATATATAGAGAGAGAGAGAGAGAGAGAGAGAGAGAGAGAGAGAGAGAGAGAGAGAAGCCAATCAAAACCCAATATATGCAACATAAAAATAGATACCGAAAAAAAAGGCAATATACCAACAAGAACTGCTTGCCTCAGTTCAGTCCACATACAATATATTGCCAAAGCTCAGATAGAATTTGATAAGATGGAATTTTGAATGCATAAATCCACTAAATAAATTATCACCGTATTGTCACTAGGCTACAGCAACATACACTGAAATAAAATTAAAAAAAATGCAATTTACCTTAAAGCTTCAAAGATCAAAACCCACTGATTCTCTTAACCAATCTAGATTTCCAATGCTTTGCAAAACTGAACAATGATGAATGTTAGCAACGTGATCCCTCTTCCTTCTTTAAATAGGGGGAAATGAAGACGAGATTGAGGTGGATGGGTTGGTTGGTTGGTTGATACAGAGACAACTTCGGGGAGGATTAGGTTTAGCCAGATACGTGAGAGATTGAACGTGATGGGTGAGAGATTGAGGTAGATACGACCAGAGAGCGTGGGTGGGAGAGAGAAAGTAGTGCGCCATTTCTAAAAAAAACGCTCTTTTGTTTCCTAATTTTAGTGGCATTAGGTATAAAATACCAACAAAAATACCACATTTATTTTAGTATTATTAATTAAGAAAAGCTCTATTTATGCGGCACATCAATATAAATGCTGTAAATTTTCAATACTTATAAATAAATGCTGGGAAAAAAAATTCTCTGCATTTTTAAATAATACCGAGAAAAAAGTGCCGTAAAAAATTAGTTTTCTTGTAGTGTACTTAAGTCTATACTATTTAAGCGTTTCAACTAATTTGGATATTTTGTCAAAGCATATTTTTTAGTACGAGCCTTCTCCTTAGTACATCAAGTGACGTTACTCGACGACTCAATATGCCTCGACTCTACTCAATGACATATCCGAATAAAGGTATTCATGTGTGATGGACATTTGCACATGACACATTAGGCAGACATGCATATATTAATTGTGTTAATGTGATTGGTTGTCTAAAACATTTTCTAAAAATAAAATTAGATTATTTTTGCTGAAAATAATTTTTTAATAAAAATGGTTTAAGTTTTGTTTAAAATGAGTTTTAAATTTTAAAAGTAATTTTTCGAAATTAAAGTACCTGCTAAATCATTTTTGTTTAACTAAACTTTTTATGAAAATTTATACACTTGCGTGTACTTAAGTTGAAGCGTTAGGTCTCATGCCTTTATACCTGCTAGCTAATTTGTTTGTGCCTACTTTGATTTATTAGACACGTGAGGAATACTCATATAGCCTTAGCTGACCGATTTTACTAGATTAGGTTCATAACCCCATGTCTTAATTAGACATGCTATATAGTTTCGGCCATAGGTGATTTAGGTTTATGTTTTAAACCTTGTGTTATCCGAGTGTATCTTTTTTCCTGGAGCCTTAGGACGATTTGACCCCATAAGAACTTTTATTTTCTTAGATCTGCTACCGATTTGACCTAGATAATGTCACTTTTTAGTGAGTTGAATTGTCATTAGTAGCTTTGTTACATTTATACGCTAATGACCGAACAATACCAACTTGTACCCTTTAGACTTATGTACGTATACTGTTAGGAGCCTTAGCTGTCCACGTAGTCCATAGCTATTAGGCCTGAGCCGTATTGATCATTGGTACGAGATTTCGTCCGCTAGTAATTGGGACTTAATTGTTAGTTAATAAGACCATTGAAGCTTTTGTTCAGTTAGCTTAGGTGATTTCATTGGTGGAGGGATTGAGTGTATGCCAGCTGTCACAATATGAACATTGGAGAGTTTGTTACACCCAAACCCTATACCAGAATGGCTTTCAAGATAATGGTTTTAGGTTATTCAGTTTGTTTATAACCGACTTAAGTTGTGTGGGTTGTTAAATCTGTTTTAACCCGATTTAATCTCAGCCTTAGGGTTAATAAACTTTTATCTGAAACCTTGATTTAAGTCTGTTTAGAATTATCTTTTTTCACCTATATAAACACCATTAGAGAGTTTAATTGGAGTTAAAGATTTTAGAGATATTCAGAACATATTTTCTAGAATGAGAAACACAAAAGTGTTTAATATTTATGGAGAGAAAAATATAGAGAATTAGAGAGTATATCTAAGAGAGAGGTTGAATGTTATTTTACACATTGTGTTTATTTCTACTTCAACTCTATTCTATTTTAGTTATTAATTCTCAATGATCTTACACATTATCTCCTAACTTTAAAGGTTGAAATATTGTGTTTTATTATGTGCTTTCATAATGAAATTATTTTTTACAAAAACTAGAATTCCTTAGATTTTCAGATCCAAATTTCATTAAATATTTTTATGATCTAAATATTCTGATTTTTGTGATTGGTGCTATATGGTGTTAAAATCAGAATTTCTCCGGATTTTATATATTTATTGAAAATATTTTTAAAGATCTGTTTTCTCATATATTTTGAAATAATTTGTAAAACACTTTTCTCATAATATCTGATTTTATATTTTTGAGAAATTAAGAACACATATTAGAGTGATTATTTTATGTCTACATGATTGTGTTATTACATATTGATAAGAAAGAATGCTTTAAGAATTGATGATGATAATTTTGAAATGTTTTTAAAAATTGATTGTGTGATGATTTATGATTGAAAATTTATTTTGTAAGTTTTTATAGAAAATTTAATTGATTATTAATTGAAAATGTATTTTTCTTAAGTTTTTATAAAAAACTTATATGCTTGTGTTAAGAGTTAAGTTCTTGCATGGTTTGCATTTAGAACATATTCACTTACACGTTTTGTACAACTCAAAACATATAAAGTATGTTATTGTGAGAGAGATTAGTTTTGACTGAGCTGGAATTCGCTAAAACAAGAGGCAAGGAGTTAAAGCAAGGAAACTGCCAGGGAGATTAAAGTGTCAGTATCAGAAATACCGTGGAGAAAAGACCGAAGAATTTAATGCTCGGGAGAAGAGATAGCCCGTGTAGGTATATTTTTCTGGCTGTTTTACTTAGGACCTTGCGTTGTATGTTTGGGTGCTTGTAACTCTTATAAATTTTTTTAGTGGAATTTTTGTTTTGTGGCATAGAGGTCACCGTGGAAGTTTTCCCTAGTTTGGGTTTTTACCATGTAAAAAAATCATACTCGTTATTCTTCTTTTCCTCATCTTTTTCTATGTATGATTTAGAATTAAAATTGTTACATGATTTAATAACTTGAGTTAGAATAATTAATCATATTTGATATATAGTGTTGTAACGTAATAAATCAGATTATTGTTAATTGGGCTTTAGAATAAATCAGATTTAATTGAATTTAATTTTCACATGTATTAAAAACTGATTAGTTGATTAATAAAGTTTTTCTTAATTTGATCATACATATGTTATTAGAAAAACTTCCATGAAATCGGATTATGTTCATTTGCGCATATGGAGATTGTTTCAAGTGCGCTCAATTTTTTAAGATACTTATCTTGTTTGAACAGGATCCAATCAAATTTGAATGAGGCCAAAAAAACTTTTTATTTTTTAAATCCATTCTATAAAAACACTTAAAAATTGCATCCCAAGATATAATTGATAAAAATCCATGAACAAATAAGTTTTATACCTGTATAATGTGCGGTGTGTCTTCGATCTTGGAGATGTCAGTGTTCAGTTTGAGGTGTCGGTACGTTACGAGATACACAAAAACTAATAAAATCCTAAGCTATGAGCAATCACAAATTTTTTCTCTTACAGATATCCCCCTTTGGCTATTCTGGTACAAAAAAAATCGAAAACTAAACTACAATAAAAATCCTATAAGACAATAAATCCTAATGTCTTCCCAACCCTAGAAACAGAATGACATTTGAACTTTGTCTTCAGTTGAACTTGTTTTTCCCTTTGGTTAGCTTTGTCTTAATCTTGTATAGTCCGTGAGATCATCATCAAAGCGCAATAGACCTACACACATGAAACAAAGAAATACCACGTGACACATACGAGTTTTAAATGAAAAAAATAAAACTCCCTCTCAATTTGTTCTTCCGATTTTTATCCGTAATAGACAAAGGAGTAGAAACTAGTCTTGAATATTAAGCATCACAATAAGAATCAGATATCATCACAAAGATAGTCAAGTAAAGCACATGTAACGATAATCTCAAAAGGAATACTTACTATTTATGAAATTTTTCAAAATTTTCAAGTATAAAGAATAAAAAGTACATATAGGTACAAAACAAATAGTCACCATGGGATAACACTAAAATATTCGAATCGTGAAAAAGGAATGTAATTGTGTGAACATTTTACATAGGTAAATCAACATAAACATTCATAACATAGGTGCACGAAGTCATGAGACACTTTTAAATAAAGAATTCAAAGTCTACCTTAGGTGTAAAAATAGTGAACTCATATGAAATTGACTCAACTTATGCAATATGTCATGAATTGAAATGATTCTCACACTAATAATGCCAAACTGTTTAATATTTTTATGAAAGTCAGTTGTGTAAACCCATTGATCTTCTACTTTAACTACCTCAAAACTCTCATATATAAGAATTCACTCCCAAATATTTTGAAGAAATCATAATGCTCATGTGTAGTGAAGCATCAATGAATCTAAACAAAATTGTCCCAACACTTATGTTTTTATGTGCCTCTAATATTTTTAGGCTCTTTTATGAAAATGGTGTCTTTTAACGCAAAGAGTATTTTGATCTTTCATAGCCATTTTCCATTGCTTAACATATAAGAATATTTTCCAAAAAAAGGAAATTCAGGAAATGGTTCTTACATGAACAACTTATCTATTTTTACATTTGGTTCGTTATTATGCAGAATTGAGACGAGAACATCGTATTCGATAAAAGACAAGTAAGCACAATGTTCATAAAGCTCATGCACCTGTGCATTAAAGATAACAAGGAGTCTAACATGTATAAAGTAGTCATCAAAGATCAACGTAATGATATCCACACATTGTTAAGCACACTATTGAAATAAAGTCATGTCTCAAAACAGTATTAAAAAGCCACATGAATGGACGGAATGTAGGGGTGATCCGAAAATCTCAAAATGTTCATCCATATACAGTGAAAAATCAAAAATAAAAAAATAGTTGTCTTTTTCAAAAGTTTTATAAAAACAAAATATTTTTCACTTTTTCAACTTTTTCTTAAAAATAAAAAATCTTTTCGTATTTTTCAAAAAAACAAAACTCTTTTTGGATTTTTCTAAAAATATTAAAAGAAAAACATATCAATACAATGATAATACAATCTAGCAATATGGATATAAGATATGAACATGATAAATACCCTATTCTAAAAACAAGTCTCAACCTCATTCATTAGGCCTAGAGGAGTTCTCAAAAAGAGAAGCCATTATATGAAATTCCTCCATCGAACATTGTGAAGTCTTAACTAAATACTCTACTTTCTCTTGAAAACTCTCAAAATATCTAAGATGATTGCGAGAGCATTTGGAGAAACACATGTGGGAGTACGTATGGTAACATGTGTAGGAACTCATGTGGGAGCATACCGGTGAGTACGCGTGTGAGAAACTCTCCCTAGCTTAAAACATAACTCTCTAAGGTGACCTCTTCATTTGCAATGGGAACAAACGAAAACGAGCTTGGGTCCACCTCGCTCAAAACGTTTAGGATGAGCTTCCTAAGTGGGTTAGTTCTTCTAGGTGTGTTAGACAAGGGCTATAAGGATCTATCATAAACTCGGGAACCAGATCGGGTGCAGCATGGGAAGTGGATGCACCTCATAGCCAATTCCTCACCTATTAACGTTACCTTAGTCGAGACCGAGGACCATCTTTCCAACCTTCTTAGATGCATCCTCTAAAGTGATCTTGGCCTCCCGAAAACATTCGAGATCAATATAGAGTTTGGATACACAGGCTTCAAGTTTCTCACGAGTCTCCAATGAAGCTTGAAGATCTCTCGTAAGACTAGTCATGGTGTTGGTTCAATCGATCTTCTCACTGCCGGCAACAATCAAATTCTCACACAAAAAAACCCGTACCTTCTTTAGTTGAATCACCGATGCCTCACACTCTCTCAAAACTTTCACCTCCTTATCTAAATACAACACCCTAAGCGAAAAATCTTTATTAATCCTTTCTATTTTTAAAGTCTCAGTGTAAAGATCACTAAAGCCATTTAGGAGGCCACCTTCTCCCTCACTCAAATTCTTTTCCTCACTCTCACCCTCTCTAGAATGATTCGAAACATCGTCGAGACTTTCGCCTTTAGAAATGTCCTCGTCGATATGGGTAAACTAAAAGTACTCACGTGACTAGCCATGAACGAAGTGAAGTTAGGTTCATGTGGTGATTTATCCCCGGAATCCACCGACTCGACATCACTATCGCTAAGAGTGGCTTTATGTTCAAAATTCTTGCCCTATCTCTTTATCCTAGTGGAACACTCATGTGCCTTGTATCATTTTGCCTCACATTCATAGTATCTTATCTCATCTTTCTCACAAACATTATTTCCCTCAATCTCCTTTTTATTTTTCTCAAACATATTTTCTTTGAAAGAATTTTCTTTTTAAATTTGAGATTTTTTTTGAAATTCTCCTCAAAAAGGGATAAATTATCAAGCTCAAAATCAAACTCGAACTTAGGATCACAAATTTTTTATTTCTTCTTTTTAGCTTGAACTTTTAAAGCAATCCCTATTTCCTTGTTCTTAACAGTTTAGGAAACATATCGATTTCATAAGTTAGAAGGTCTCCTACGAGTTCTTCCAACCTAAGAGTATCTAATATACCCAACAAATTCACGACAGTGACTTTAGGGATAAAACGAGCTGGAATTGATCTTAAAATATTTTTAACTACCGCCTCTCAGGAATTTTATCACCTAAATTAAAACTAGAGTTTACAATGTCCGACAACATGCGTAAAACTCATCAATTGACTCGGACTCTAGCATGGTAATCATTTTAAATTGTATAGTAAGATTCTGTAACTTATAAGCTTTCACATTGTTGCCTCGTGAGTGAGCTTGAGGGTATCCCAAGCTTCTTTAGATGTGGTGCATGTCATAATGCGGAAAAACTCATCATGGGCGATGGCTCGAGAAATGGCACTTACGCTGCCAGAGTTGTAAGTACTCTGTTTAAATTCATCATCCGTCCAAGCAGTGACGAGTTTAATCTTTTGAAATTATCGTTGGTCACAGTGGGTGGTGTCCACCCTCTTTCACATATAAGCCAAACACGTTCATCTATTGATTTTAATGCAAACCTCATCCTGGCTTTCCAATAAGCATAGTTTGACCCATCAAACAAAGGCATCATATTATACAAATTATCCACGAAATCCAAAATTTTAACGGATCACATAAAAACTTAGTGTAATCGATTTTGATACCAATATAAAAATGCGAGGATTCTATGGAATTATTTTTATTTTAGTTTGCCTAACATGAATCCAATTTTACCAAATTTTATCTTTGATTAAATTAGGTATGCATATAAAGAAGTAGTCCAAATTTCAATTCACAAACCAAGCATGCAAATAACACAAAGATGTAAGGAACAATTCCCCAAAAGGGCAAAACCTATATTTATCACTATAGAGTAATTGACAGACAATCGACTTACAATACTTAGACCAACTAAGTATGATGCGGAGAGTCTTCAGTTTCTTCTACATACAATGACCAATCTAGAGTCATCCATAGGAAATGGTCTTCCCTTGACCCCCATCGATCAACCATCATTTTCTTCAGTAGTAAAACCTTAATTGCACAATCTAGCAATGGAGTAAAACTCTACAAGGGTTTATACAAGAGTATTTTGGAAGTTAGGGTTCATAAATCACACATATCACATATGGGGATGAAATATTTGTAAAAGTAAAAGTGGTTTTGAAAAACCAAAAATGAAAAACTTTGGAACATATACATAAGCCGTTTTCGCCAAAGTCCTCTGAAATTTCTAAACAAAGTAGATTTTTATACTAAAAATAAAAATTTCGAGGTGGCAGGATCGTTCGAACGAAAACAACCGTTTCGTTCGAACGACATCAAGGTTCATTTTAATGAAAGCCCAATATCGTTCGCATGGCCTTCTCACTTACTTCCAATGAGAAATCTCTGTCAAGGTAGGGATGTCTTGTTTGATGGAGATCAAAAGATGGTTCAATCGAGATCCTCATCTCATTCAAACGAGATCCAGTCTTGTTTGAACGAGACAAAACAAAATTTGCTTTTAAATCCATTCTGTAAAAAGCCTTAAAAATAACATCTCAACATTTGATTTAGAAAAATCTATGAACACACAAATTTTATACTTCCATAGTGTGTCAGTATGTCTCGATCTTGGAGATATCGATGTTTAGTTTAAGGTGTCAGTATATAATGGGATACACCAAAACTAACAAAAGCCTAAGCTATGAGAAATCATAAATATTTGCTCTTATAAATATGTTTTAAAAGATTTACAAAAAAATGTGATGTGAGTGCTGGGAATATCCAATATACCGTGCATCTAAAGTGTGATCTATGAGTTATGAGGATGATAAAACTGGCTTCAAGAGCTAGAACAATTGATAAATATTTCTAGACATGTAAATTAATATCCTAAAGTGTTTTGGAAAAGTAGAATAAGACAACTACCTATGAGGGCACAAATGAGTATACGAATACTCTTACAATCCCCCCCCCCCCCCCCCCTTTGTTTATTACATTAAAAAACACAACAACTAGAGATTACAAGCAACAAAGTGAAATTCTTATCAACTATGACACAAATCTTGACCAAAGGCAAAGCAAGATAGAAATTACAAATGCTTATAACCTAAAACTAAAAGATACTTCTTCAAAGTACTCGAAGCATAATTTCCTAAAACACACTAGAAAACTTCATCAAAATACCAATGTGTGAAGAAATCCACAATATGCAATAGTTAAAAAATAAGAGATATAGATATGAATTTTACATGAACTAGAATATGAATAAAATATTGAGTCTTCCACTAAATATTAAAACTCCCCTTTCTACAAGAACTTCACCCCATAACTTCTCCCCATTTTTTTCATGGAAGTATAGAAAGCAAAGAGAAGGTATACTACTTTATAAGAAGATTTTGTTATTCATAAATATATATGCAATACATAGTGAACAAAAATCGAAAACCTTTTTATGGATAAGGAAAAATATAGATCAAAGTTTCCTACTTACCAATTGTTGTGAGATGTATGATAAGTTTGTAAGGAAAAATTTACAAGTGTGTCAATTTGTATGTAATTGAATTAATTCTGAAAAAAAACAAGTTTAAGTCATAGGATTGGATTTCAAGTCACGATTCCTATAGCGGCCACGCTTCAAAGATAGACCATGTTGTGTTTATTGGTGCATGTTGCACATCTTCATATCATGTTTTGATATCTCAAGTATGAACACATTATGTTTACGGGATTTGAAAATATTTTTCTAAAGATGTAAATTTATTAAAATGTTTTTAAAAAGTTTATTCTGAGTTTATCTGATATTTTGAGTCGTATGAATCTTCTTCTTTAGTTTAGAGACTTCAAAAGACATAAGCAGTCGTTCAAACAACATGTGAATATCATTCAAATAACATAGAGATATCGTCTGGATCATGCACCGCCTCAAGTTTTTTGTAAAAGGCGTGTTTCATTTAGAATTTCGAGAATGCAGAAAATAAAATACATAACAGAACTATACATTTTTCTGCAGTTTATTTATAAATATTTTCAAAGCTAAAAACATCCTTATTGTTTACAAGATCCAATCTTCCATAAACATATGCAATAGAGATCTTGTGTTTGAACCATTTGGTGTTTGCTCATCTATATTGAAAAAAATTGTTTCATTGGAGTTTTGCGGTGAAGAAACGGTGAGGGTCGTGTTCTTAATCATAGGCGGTTGCCAAAGCTGTATCAGTGGACACCAAGATATGCGTGGACACGTGTGCTATGGATGAGGATCGTGGAAGGATTTCTACGTGGGCACTGTGGAGGAGTGGTTGAAGAATAGAAGAGCATCAAATCTTGCGGGGATCGATTCGTTGAGTAAGTCTATTGTCTGTCTTTGTAAAACCATATCATAATGATTGTCTAGCTTGGGTCGTCTTAGGTTTTTTCCCTTTGTGGCTTTCCTCCACATCCGGCGTTATGTGGACTTGATTTATTTTACTTACTTAATCACACTAGATGCATGTTTAGGATTAAACAAGATAAAATTAGATTAAAGTAAAATTGGTTCACATACTTGGTGCATAATTAAAATTGGAGAACTTTATGAAAATTTGAAATTGAGCTTAAAACACACTTGGTTTAAAAAGGGGCATTCTCAAAGTGTTCATAATCAAGAAAAGATTATCTCAAAGGAAAATAACATGATAAGTTTTATCAACCAAGAACATAAGATCATATTGCATACGCGAAAAAAAACAAAGAACAACATTGAAAGAGTAAAATCGAGCTTGAGTTTTATTAATAATAACAACTAAAATCGAGCTTGAGGTTAAGGGACCTACGAATTTTGGGACTTTTATCAAATGATAAAAGGTGGGAGTTAGGGTGAAAGGCTCCAAAAACATACGTTAGAGAGTTACAGAACAAAAGAGAGAACTTTTGTTAGGGTTAAAGAGAGTTTTGAAGAAATTTCTCCTTTGGGCTTGCAAAACATAAATCTTGGAGTGGGGAATTGGAGAGGAGGCAATCAACCCACCTTCATCAATATGAAATCAGATCACCTATTTGATGCAAGTTGTTTATTGCATTTAATATGAAGTTATAATGCCCATGCGTAGGATTTTGATGATAATTTTGATTTATTGCATGTTCTTAGGAGAAAAAGAATAAATTTGATGCATGATGGTTAGGAATTTTCATGTACTATGATATATATCTGTAGAGGAATTGAAATCCTAGGAGGCATGATGATTAAAATGAATTAAATCTGGGATTTGGAATGATTGTGTGGGAAGAATACAAACACTATGGTTCTTGAAGAATTAGTTGTTTTAATTCGTTTTTGAGTGTTTTTGGTATGGACTTAATGTGGTTAAACGTTTAAAATCATCCTAATACAGATACTTAATGTGTGATAATATGGGTTAAGAGTTTAGTGAAGAAACATGGAGGTTGGGATGAATATTAATGGTGGAAATCGTAGAAAAATGCATGAAGAAGACGAAGTAGAAATCTGTACCATTTCGAATCGATTCGGACCGTACCGAATCGATTCGGCTAAAGAGAATCGATTCGGCCTAGTGCAAATCGATTCGGTTACTTAGAAAATATAAAATTTCCCCTTTTTTCCATAATTCCCTAAATCGTTTTTTGTGAGATTTTTTAGGACTTTGATCGAGTAATATTTAGAGATTAAAATATTATAGTAGGCTTATGATGGGGGACTGGCTTATTCTTATTGAGAGGATTAAGACGAGATTGAATTGGGCGTAACTAATCTGAGAGACGGATAAAGAATTACGAAAATTTAATGAATTGATATGTAGACCAGTAGGATGAGTTAGGCTTAACTACTGAAATTTATAAATGGGTAACTAGAACGCTTAGAGTTGTGTGAATATTCATGAATACAATAAGTGGGATAATTCGTCAAGAAATTGGTACGACGAGTATACGAGAGAAATATACTACGTACAAGTGGGGATAATTAGGTTGTGTGAATACTTATTATGTAAATACTTAGGAAGTGTGAATACCTTAAGTATATTAGCTGTATTGATGTCTAGGGAATATCCGAACCAATATATGAAAGTTCAATTTGGGTTCGAGGGCTATCTGGACCAATATTGAACATAAATAATATTGGGGTCGATGGAACATCCGGACCAATATATATAACATATACAATGGGGTCGAGGGCTATCCGGACCAATGTGAATGACATGATAAATTGGGGTCGAAGGAACATCCGATCCAATAAATCCTTAATGTGTGATATGAGGATATTATCGTGAGATATATTTATTTGTATATATTGTGTGTGAAATATATACTGTGCGATTTATTTACTTATGTGTGATAGTAGATAGTATAATTCATCTAATAACATATGTGAATGTTATTTATAATTGTGGATATCATAAACATAAATTTAAGTTGAGAACTTGATCTGTAAATTTAAAAGATAACATATGAGGAATGTTACTTATGTTGATCATTAAAATGTGAGAGTTGTTAATAAATTAATGTACTGTATGGGAGATACGAGAACTTAGACATGTCGATAAGTTCGATTGAATAATTTAGTCTAGATAGCTTCGGTAGCATAGCTAGGTGGGCTAATTATAGAACGTTAGGTGTGCACTATATATGAGAGGTGAGGAAAACTCAAGAGAGAGTGTACGTGAACATGTGTAATTAATAACTGAATTTTTATGTAATAAACACTAGCTAAATATTTTCAAAACATTTTGTGTACTAATAATTGCTATAAAAAAATGTTTTCAAAAACTTTTAGGTGTCCAACTAAATGGATGCCATAGGTCACTTCATTCCAGGGACTCGGAGTTGTAGCACTGTGGATGTTGACAAGATTTGATTAGATGATTCCTTCATTCAGATATAGTGTAGGATCTCATTTTATATTCCATGTATGGACATGTTGTCCGATGACATTTTCCAGTTATTTTGTTCTTTTATTATTATTGAGTATTTGGTTTTGGATTTTGGAGGATGGTTTATTCGGAAAACCTTTATTCAGTTATATATTGTGATGATTGGACTCCAGTAAATTGTGAATGGTTAATTTAGTTTTCACATTGTTCCTTTATCTATTTTTAAAGAAAGATGAAAATTTGGCACCGGTCTAATTTCACTTAGGTGGTTAGTAAAAAAAATGTTTTCGATAGTGATGCTAAGATTGAACCATATGAGAAACCTGTTTTAATTTAATAAAGGCCTAATAAACCGATGTTTAATTAGACGGGGTGTCACAGATGGTATCAGAGCATCAGGTTCTAGTGTCCATAAGATCAGTACAATTTACTACGATTTTAGCGTATCGTTATTTTGATATAGAGCCCTATTATTTGGACTGTTGTTTTATCTTTACATGCTTAAGATATCGCTCTTCTTTTATTAGAATTTTGTATAAACTGTGTACTTATACAATTTAAATTCTATTTGAGTATGCTGCCGAGGAGAGAGCGAGTCAAGAGGGCAGCATCCAGAGACGAGGTTAGGGAGGACCCTCAGGAGCAGCAGGTACCACCACCACCATAGATGATTTCTACTACTTAGGTGGTAGTGATAGTGGCACAGGATGTTGAGATAGCTATGAGGGCCATGGAAGCCCACTTCCCTCAGCGTCAGGCATAGCAGCTCGCAACCCCAGCCATTATGACCTAGGAAGGGAAACCCACTTGGCATAGCATCAAGGAGACCTTCCAGAAGGGGCACCCGCCCGAGTTTCAGGGCGGTACAAATATAGCGGTGGCATGCCAATGGAATAAGAACATTCAGCTCTATCTGTGCATGTTAGATTACGGTGAGTTATAGAGACTTATGTTGGCCACCTTCAGATTAGCACGGGCAGCCCTTTAGTGGTTGGAGTCAGTGATCACAGCTGAAAAGAATGACTCGATGACCATTTTAGAGTTCTGGATGTGGTTTGACCGCAAGTACTTTTCGCCTACAATTGAGTCAGAGGTGAGGAGGAAGTTCGGGAAGGTATGTCAAGGTGACCGCTCATTAACTAACTATAAGGAGGAGTTCACCCGCCTGGCTAACTTTGTGTCAGAAGAGGTGAGAAATGAGGAGAGGAAGAAGGTTAAGTTCATGGATGGGTTAGCCTGGAGGATTAGGCAAAATTTGATTGGTAATCTTGCGTTGATGACTTACACTGACATTGTCAATGTCGCATTTGTATAGTGCCAGGATTGTTACTTCCATGCGAAGGGAAGCAAGAGAGGAGTAGAGACTAGCCATTATGGTAATATAAGGGTGAGTAGTGGTAGTAGGGCACCACCCTAGCAACAGCAGGCAGCGAGTCAGCAGGGGAAGAACTCCTGACAGGGGAAATCTGCAAAGAAATTTAGATATGGCGGGTACAGATCAGACAGGCAGGGCCAGTAGGGTCCCCACCAACAGTAGTTTCCCTAGGGCCGATAGGGTCAAAGGAACCAAGAGGAGGCCAATAAGGCCAATTTCAGGGCCAGCAGGGTTAAAAGAACTAAGGAGAGGCCAGTAGGGCCAATGTTAGGGCCAACAGGGTCAAAGGAGGGCTAAGGGAAGAGACAGTTCCATGGTCAATGCTTTACATGTGACCAACAGGGTCACAAGAGTAGGTCTTGTACACAGTGAGATAGGCCTGAGTGGAAGGGTTCCCAATAAAGGTAGTAGGCTCTTTTAGCTCCATCTCCAGCACTAGCCCTGACCCCACAGCAGCAGCAGGGCCAGATGCATCATGGACGTGTGTACAACGTCTGAAATATAACCATGCCTCTAACACCTCTAGTACCACCGATAGTAGAGAGATCATTTCCTATTTATGGGCCCGAGGGTAGGATTATGTTTGATACTGGGGCATCTTATTCATTTATTAAGACTAGATTTGCACAAGTCATTGGACTATTAGAGACAGTCGGCAGTCTCCTTATGTGTGTTGAGTCATCGATGGGTAGTGGTTCGTTAATACATTCTATTTGTAGAGGAGTTAATATTACGATTGGGAGACCGAGCCTAGCGTCATACCTTCTAGTGTTAGACATGGAGGGATATGAAGTGATTCTAGGTATGGATTGGTAAGCAGGCTACAGAGCGATGGTAGATTGTTATGAGATGACTATTGTATTTTCTATCCCGGGACAGGAGATGTTCCTTGTGGTGATGCCTCTTCCTGAGGGAGGATTTCACACTCATTTATATTATATCGAGGAGGAGACTTAATAAGAGGTGGTAGTTCCCTTGGATTCGATTCAAGTAGTAAGGGATTTTGAGGATGTGTTCTAGGAGATACTCGGGTTACCACCGAGACGGGAAATAGAGTTGTCATCGATATAGCACCGAGGATGACATCGATTTCTAGATCATTGTATCGTATGGCTCCTGAAGAGATGCGGGAGATAAGAGAGTAGATTCACCAACTCTTGGGCCAGGGTTTCATTCGGTGGAGTACATCACCTTGGGGTGTTTCGGTGCTGTTTGTGAAGAAAATTGATGGTTCACTTCACAGGTGCATGGATTACAGGGAGCTGAACAAGGTGACGATACGGAACAAGTATCTGTTACCTAGGATTGATGACTTATTTGATCAGTTGAGAGGTGCTTCATACTTCTCCAAGATCGATTTGAGATCAGGTTATCACCAACTGCCTATTCGGGAGGATGATGTTCCTAAGACCTCTTTCCTGTCACGATATGGATCCTACGAGATGGGGTGATGACATTTGGGATCACCAATGCGCCTGAAGTGTTCATGGACCTCATGAATAGGTTATTCCGAGTGTTTTTGGATCAGTTTGTGATAGTATTCATCGAAGATATTCTGGTTTACTCATAGACAAAGGAGAAGCACGGCGAGCATTTACGTATGGTTCTGCAGACGTTACGGGACCATCAATTGTACGCCAAATTTAGTAAGTGGGGATTTTGGCTTTGGGAGGTACAGTTTCTTGGCCACATTGTGTCTGACAGGGGCATAGCTATCAATCCGAGTAAGGTGTCGACAGTAAGGGAGTGGGGGTAACCCACGACACCGATCGAGATTCGTAGCTTCTTGGGGTTGGCTGGATATTACCATTGCTTCATCAAGGGGTTCTTAAAGATTATTGGGCCTTTGATAAACTTGACTCGTAAAGGAGTACCATTTGTGTGGAGCAACCAATGTCAGTTGGCTTTCGACGAGCTGAAGGATAGATTGACTTCAGCACCCGTACTTACATTGCCTAGGAGTGGGGTGGAGTATCAGTTCTACACGGATGCATCTTTATAAGGACTTGAGGTGTATTATAGCAGATGGAGAGGATTATAGCTTATGCATCTTGGAAGCTAAAGTCCTAAGAGAAGAATTACCCCATTCGCAACCTCGAGTTGGTAATGGTCATTTTTTGAGTTGAGGATATGGAGACATTATCTATTGGGGGAGCAGGTTATGTTATTCACGGATCATAAGTCACTTAAGTATCTCTTCCCACATAAAGATTTGAACATGAGGCAGAGGCAGAGGCAGAGGCAGAGGCAGAGGCGGTGGCTAGAATTCGTGAAGAACTACCAGTTTAATATATGGTATCATCCTAGTAAGGCTAACGTCGTTGCATACGTGTTGAGCCGACGACCTATTGGGGACCTAGAAGAGGTGTAGAAAGTGAAGTGGAGTGAACTTTGGCAGGAAGATGAGTTTGCCAGGGCGTATATGGAAGTTATAAATATCACTCCTGAGATCGTTATGCGAGTAATGAAGGCACAAACAGAGGATCAGTTCTCTCAGGACAGGGTATAACAGTTATTAGCTGAGGGTGCAGAGTCTTACTCAGTCAACTCAGAGGGAGGCCAACACTTTAATGGGAGATTTATAATGCCTGAGGATGAGGATTTGAGACAGGCAGTTATGACTGAGTCTCACAGTTCCAGGTTTACGATACATCCTGGTGGGGATAAGATGTACTAGGATATGAGGAGACAGTACTGGTGGGCCAATATAAAGAGATACATAGAAGAGTTTGTCTCAAATTGTGTTACTTATTATCTTGTGAAAGTTGACCATTAGAGGCCTTCGGGGATGTTACAACCACTCGAGATTCCCATGTGTAAGTGGGATAGTATCTCGATGGACTTTATTACTGGGCTACCTACGTCGTAGTGGAGTCATGATTCCATATGGTTGATAGTGGATCGGTTGACCAAAGTGGCTCATTTCTTGCCAGTCCGCATAGACTACGATATGATGAAGTATGCCCAACTATTCATTTCGAAGATTGTTAAGCTTCACCGGGTCCTAATTAATATTATGTCTGATAAAGATAAAAAAATGTATGTCACACTTCTGGCAGAGCTTTCAGGAGGCCACGAGCACAGATTTACGGTTGAGTACGGCATACCACCTGCAGACAGACGGGTAGACTGAGAGGGTGAATCTTATGCTCGAGGATATGCTGGGGATTCGCATCCTAGATTTTGAGGGGGATGGGAGAGATACCTCTCATTGGTAGGGTTTGCGTATAACAACTCTTACCAATTTACTATCGGTATGTCACCGATCGAGGCATTATATGGTAGGCCTTGTCGTTCGCCCGCATGCTAGTTAGAGGTGGGGGACAGCAAGTTACTGGGGCCCGAGATGATTCAGGAGACTACTGTGAAGATTAAGTTGATTCGAGGATGTATTCGGATAGCTCAGGACAAGAAGAAGAGTTATGCTGACGTCGACATGAGACATGTAGAGGTTGGTGACCAGGTGTTGGTCTGAGTGTCTCCTATGAAGGGAATTATGATATTTGTAAAGAGAGGGAAGTTAGCACCGAGATATGTGGGACTGTTTCCTATTATAGAGAGGGTGGGACCGGTAGCTTAAAAATTGGGACTTCCAGAGCATCTTTAGTGGATACACGATGTGTTCTATGTGTATTCACTATAGAAGTACAGGAGGAGCTAGAGAGTTTCCTGGCACGTTCGACTTGAGGAGATTGACTTATAGCCAGACGTCTCATATAAGGAGCGGCTCGTTGATATTCTACTGTGCGGACGTCGGTATCTCTCGCGGGAGGTTTGCACGTCGTGGAGGGTCTTATCCTAATGAGCCCATTGGGGGGATTTTAGACTTGTACCCAGAGCATAGGACCTTGGATACGTGCTATCTGAGAGTATGATAGTTTCAACGGTTGAATGAGAGCGTAGGTATGTGCATGACCCATTTGGCTAGGGACTGTGTTCGCCTCCAAAGTTTATGTGATTTGTATGTATGGTTCGAGAGAGATACCAAGCCAATTGTTCTTCTTTAGTACGAGAGGTACCGGGACTTGATAGCAGAGTATGAATGCATCGCAGATGGACCTAAGGTTGCATTATTAGTATATAGATGATAATGTGATGAATATATATACACTTACGATACTATTCTACTGTGCGGACTTAGTAGATAATAAAGGTAGAGAAATCTGAATTAATTTAAGTTGTGAATACTTAACTATTAAACGAGAAATTATTACTTGAGTTGAAAAGATATAGAAATACATAACAATGTATTATGTGGGAGATATGGGTGGATACATTATGGGATAGTTTTGAAGGCTTATGATTACAAACTAGTTAGGTGTGACAACAGGGACTAGAATGAGTTAAAGGTACGTGAGGCGTGCACAATAGTCGAGAGGTAAGAATCTCAAGTGAGAGCAAAAAAGATAACATGTATATAGTATTTGCTTTTCAGCATTCTAAATACTTGATAAACATTTTCAAACCATTTTACACTCGAGTTCAGACCCGTTTCTTGCAAATCTATTTTTCCTATGTATAGTATTAAAGGTGACCATTCACATGGACATCCATCTTAAGAGCTCACTTAAGCTTGCTGTGTTGCAGCTATTATGGAAGTTACAGGTCCTCATTATTAGACGCCTCCACTATCTATTCATTCTGATTTTGATGCCAATATCTTTTAGTCAGGGCATGTTGCCCATTTTTAGTTATTTATTGATCTAAGAGATTTTACTCATCTATTTCAGTGATTGGATTCAGTTTTATTTAGACATTATTACATTGGATTTTAGGCTGGTGTGTTTTATCGAGTCTCAGATTACTATTCATTTATTCATTATTCTTCGTATGGATTGAATGTGGTTTATTATTTAATTTGAATTGTTTCATGTTAATTTAAAAAGGTTGAAAGTTTTTTACACTAGCTTAATTATTATTAGGTGATTAATAAACACTACACCAAAATGGGAAAATTGGCACCCTTTCAGTAGCTAGCCTTGTCACGGTCATTGACCGTGATAAAGAACAAGCATTTTGTGTCACGGTCAATGACCGTGACAAGTCCCTGACAAAGGCTTGTCACGGTCAATGACTGTGTTGATGTAAAAAATTAGATTATCTCTAATTATTTAATCACATATAAAAATAATAAAGACAAAGAATTTTAAAGTGGTTCAGCCTTATAAGAATGGCCTACGTCCATTATTTTTGTTATTGATGACTGTTTGGGAATTCTCGATTACTTGTCCAAAAATTTCGGTCCCCTTCAATGAGGACGATACAAGGTATTTATAGCCATCAGGCTGTAAATATGAATGAGTAATAGCTTCTCAAGTAATGTATACATCCGTATGATGATAATCAGCATTTAATGCGCATTTAATCCTCTTAATCATCTGATAATAAATGTTCTGATCGAGGTGCAGCTCGGACCTCCAAAGCTGCTCGGACCGCCTAAGTAACTCGTCATCCATGAGTTACTCGGAGTAATAATCTTCCTTGGAGAGCTTTTGTTAGTCGGAGAGTCTGAGTTGGTCGGGGAAGTAGAGTTCCTCGTTGTAGTATGGTTCCATGGAGAGCTCTTGTTATTGCCACGCAGATTGCCACGTGTCTTCATTTAGTTGATCCATGTCAGCAGGTTAAATTTGGTATCAACAGAAGCCCCCAATGTTTCACAGTTCGAAATTTGAGGAGTGTGGAACATTCTTTCTCGAAATATGGCGGTTTTAAATGGTCTTCCTGATTTTTAGGAGTATTTTCTTTTGTATTTATTTCTACTTCCAAATTCGTAGAATCGGAATTTTTGAATTTTTATAACCGCTTCGGTTCCCGTGCCCTTTTTATCTTTTTAGCCGCCGGTAGCGTAACCGCCTCTTTTTGTAATCATTATCTTTACCAATTCCCAAGGTAAGGTATTTAAGCGTTGCAGACAATCCCATCGTCTTCTACTTTTTCAAATTCGTATCTTTGAGTTTTCTATTGTCTTTCTCTCTTGTGCATTCATCCTTTTCATCGTTCGTTGTCAACAGATTCATATTTTTTCTGTAAGATTTTCTTCCCTCTTCTTTATTTCCTTTATTCATCATGGTTTACCCTGTTGAATCTCTGGATAAATTTCGTTTTGATTTCTCTATCCCTTCATGGGTTATCTCAGAGGAACTTTTCGAACCTTTGGATTATTTCCGTTTGGCTGAGGGACATTGGTTCCCCAGTCTATTTGTTACTGAATGTGGTTTTTCCTTTCCCCCAAACCCTTTATGTCTATAATTCTGTCAATATTTTGACGTTGTTCCTGTAAGAATAGCCCCCAATACCTGGAGAATAGTTAATGGGGTTCATAGATTAAATTAAATTCATGGGACTTGTATAGGAATTCCAGAAATTATGTTTTGTTATAGATGGGATGTTGGTGATAACACTTTTTATTTAAAAACCAGGTTTTTAAATAGAGCTTTAGTGGTCAATCTCCCAGATGCCAATAGGGACTATTTCGAGCACGGGGTTGCTATAAAAAATTGGCAACATGCTCCTTTAACTGGGGATGAAGTGTATCAGGGTCCCAGATGCCCTCCCTATGACAATGGGATAGGTTATTTTTGTTTTATTTTATTTTTGAAATTATGCTTTCTTTGTATTTGATAAAATGTGTCGCTGATATTTTCATGTTCATTTATTTGCAGCTGGAAGCAAAAGAAAGTCTCCAAAAGAGACATAAGTTAACATAAAGCATTTAAAACTTATCTAGAGTTTGCATCAGACTGTTGCCGACGAGCATATTAGGTCAGCTTCGTATTTGTTGCAGTATAAGAGTTACACCTCATCTTTTACTGCTCGTCCGGTAGTAAGTGAGGTTGAACCCGTACCTGCTTCTGCAAGTTCTTCATCTGAATCCCATATAACTCTGAGTGAAAGAATGAAGAAAAGAAGACCTCCTACTCTCTTTGAGAAATCTTCCTCTGGTGCTGGAGAGGCAAAGAGAAGTAAACATGATGTCCCAGAAGGGACAAAGAAAATTGGAGCACCCCCTCCGGCTGCTCCTGTGAAGGTTGCCAAGAAGCCCAAAGTGGCCCCGAGAAAGGCTGATGCTCCAAGTAAGGTGATTGTCATATCACCGACCAAGACTACCTCCTTGGTTGAAACTATTCCTGTTCCTCCGAGGAAGCTGAAGAAGAGCTCCTCAGTCAATTTGGCTGAAACCATCTCTCAGCCCCCAACTACTGGAACTGGTGTTCCTACTTTTATTTCTCCGAGCTCTGCTATGAGCTCGATGAAGACTTGGATCATTATCGAGATCCAAGGTATCGAAGAAAATCTTTCTCGGGATATGGTTACCACATTAGCTGCTCGTCACATTGCTTCTGTAAGTATTGTTGTCCTCATTTTCATTTTTCCCTTGTTACATCTGTGCACTAACTTGATATCATTTTCTTTTCCCAGTTGGTAACCTGTTTTAACACAATTTTGAAGAAAGATGAAGCTATTAAAGCTTCAAGCTCCTCGTCTGGTGTGGAGGAAGCTTTGGTGGGCCTGACGCAGTCTCTGAAAGATTCTCGTCAGAAATATGATGATGAAAGGCTGTCTGGGAGAAGAAACTTGATTCCACCGAGCAGGAGAGTAACCAAGCTGTTGAAGCCTCCAAAAGATTGGAGAAGAGAATAAAAGTTTTAGAATAGAAAAATAAAGAGCTTGACGAGAAGCTCAAAAATGCTGGGGAGCTTGAGTATAAGCTCAAGGTTGCTGAGGAAGAATTAATCCAACTTCGTGAAGTAAGCCGTCAGAAGGAGGAAACTGAGAATAAGTTGAAAGATGTCGAGGAACTTCTATCCAAGAAGCTCTCCTCGGAGAAAGAGAAAAGGAAGTTGGCTGTGAAGAAGTCTTTCAGCGCCGGTTGGGATAAGGGGTGGAACTAAGGTTTGGCTGCCATGATGTCGCAGGTGGAATATGGTAGCCATAAATACTTTAGGGATGGCTGGGTCACTACGCTGCAAGAAATGAAGGTCGCTGAAAATTCTGACTTGTTCCAGCGACACATCCCGGACCCCCCTCCAACTATCGAAGAAGAAGAAGAGGACGAAGCTGCCTCTGAGGAATCTTCCATGGCGATGGGAGATCAAACTTCTCACCCCCCAGCTATCCAATCCACCAGCGAACAACTTCAACTACCTATTACTTCCGCCGGGCAACCTCCAGTGCTCTCCGAGAAATCATCTGTTCCCCCCGAGCAACCTACCTCCTCGTCCCAGCCTCCCGAGAAAGTTTTGGGAGATAAGAAAAAGGTGTAGAGTTGTTCGGATTTTTCTCTGTGTTTGCTTTTCTTTATCAAATGTAACTCTAACTTTGTACTTCTCTTTTATGATATAATAAAATTTGAACTTTTGATTATGCATACTGTTGATTCTCTTCTTCATGTTCTGTTTGCATTCTTATAGATTCTTTCTTTCTCTTCCTTTATTAGTTTATGTACAGAATGGAGTTATTGCCTGCTCATGATACAAGGCTATTGAGGCAATGTAATGAGTACTTCATAGCTGGTCACACAGATCTAAGTGCAGCACAAATCGTCGACATCCTCAGCCAAGATGCTTCAGAGCAGGCAATTGAAGCCTACCAATATTTGAAGTACCTGCTCGATCATGCAGTGGCCAACAATGTAGCCTATTATGAGATGATTGAAGATCTACAATGCACTATTGATGAGCTTCAACAACAATATAAGGAATCTACAGCTCTTTTTCATGAGGGATATGAGAACAAGTATCAACAACTTAGTGCAGATAAGGGGTATGATAAACTGCTGGCTGCTTACGATGTGAGGGAAAGAACTTTAAAAGCCGAGGTCGAGGAGCGCAGGAAAATAGCTGAGTTGTTGGAGCATGAAAATAATAACTTGCAAAGATAAGTATCTCAATTAAAATCTGCCGCCTCCACATCAAATGCTTTGGTCCCTGTGAACGATGAGAGATTCTGTTTCTTGGAGGTTGAAAATGACAAACTGCGAGATGAGTTGGCGACCTTGAGGAGAGCTGGTCTTTCTACCCCTGCTCGGGGATGAGCAAGAGCTTCTCGGGGATGAGCAAGAGATCTTCGGCCTACTATTGAAGAAGCTAGAACTCAGGCAACCTTGGAAAACCAAGCATTCTAATTAATGGCAAAAAATCAAGCATTGGCAGAGATGTCCAAGAAAATCCAGAATTTAGATGAGCAGCTATCTACACAAAAGTCTGCCTTGGAGAATAAGGAACTCTTTGTAAAAAGTCTTCAAGAGCAGTTGGAAAGGATAACTTATCAATTCCACAAGCAACCAAGAGAATTCTGGATGGCTGGCTACAATGAGGCTCTTTACCATTTGGATGATCGAATTCAGAATGCGAATAATGAAGGTTACAAACAAGGATGGTTGAATGCCTTGGGTGTACTGCAACTGGAACAAGGTCACTACCTGTGGGATTACTATAATCCTGGGTTGCTCGACCTGCCAGTGCCACCATTCAAGCTTGACATGAGCTGGATCCCTGCTCGGTCCATCCCTCAATGTTTGATTTCCAAATACCTTAGCGATTACAGTCTCCATTCCAATGCTGAGATATCTCACCCTGAGCATCTACTCGATCGACCATCTGTGATGAACATTAAGATGCTCAAAGACCTCAACTTCATAAACTCCCCTTATGCTTTAGATGATCCCCCTGCTGGTGAGGAACCTGTTTCAAAAGCAGAGGGGAAGAAACCAATAGAGTAGGAATCTTGATGTAATAGTTAGTACATATTTCATTCTTAATGTATTTTGTTTTTGGATTGAAAGACTTTTATTTTTGTTCGCAATCTTAATTGCCATTGTCTGATAGTTGTAAAACACTTTATATATGTATATGTATATCTGTTAAAAAGATAACAACATTATGTAATTTGTCGACCAACTATAGTTGATTAAAACTTATTGTCGACTAGCTTGAATTTGTGGTAATCACTTGACGACTATCCAAAATTAATGATATATTGTTTCTCGACCAACTTAGTGGTAATTTAAAATATTACGAGTATAAAAAATTTTGCTCGATCACCTTCACATATTCATAAAATGTCCCCGACCAACCAAGGTCGGGAGATTTTTTTCTTCCCGACCAACTTACAGTTAATGGGTTTTTCCTCCCGACCAACTTTGTTAATGGGTTTTCTTCCCGACCAACTTTGGTACTTTTGGAAAATATTTTTACTTCCCAACCAACCCTAGTTGGCATTTTTATGAATAGATTTACTTCCTAACCAACCTTAGTTGGCATTTTTAGGAATATTTTTACTTCCTAACCAACCTTAGTTGGCATTTTTAGGAATATTTTTGCTTCCTAACCAACCTGAGTTGGCATTTTTAGGAATATATTTACTTCCTAACCAACCTGAGTTGGCATTTTTAGGAATAGATTTGCTTCCTAACCAACCTGAGTTGGCATTTTTAGGAATATTTTTGCTTCCTAACCAACCTTAGTTGGCATTTCTAGGAATATTTTTTCTTCCTAACCAACCTTAGTTGGCATTTTTAGGAATAGATTTGCTTCCTAACCAACCTGAGTTGGCATTTTTAGGAATATTTTTTGTCTGAGTTTTGCTGAGTAGAGTAGTGTGTAGCACTATTATTCCTCAAAAAATTTTCAATAAAAGGAGAGAATTTGGTAGAATATCGTCATTTTATTCATACTGATGGAACTGCATTACATGAGAGTTTACATCACTGATAATACTTGCGCAGGTGTTCTGCATTCCATGCATTCTTACACTCCTCCCCCTCTAAAGTTGCTATTCGGTAGGTTCCTGGTCGAACAACTTCTGTAACTCGGTATGGTCCATGTTATTTTGCCTCCAGTTTGTTGTGCTTTTGAATCACTTTCTTTAGCACATAGTCTCCTTCTTTCAGGTCGCACTTCTTCACCCTCTTATTGTAGAACAAAGCTGTTCGTTGTTAGTAAGCAGCATTCCTGATGGCTACTTCTTCTCTAACTTCCTCGAGCATGTCCAAATCCAATCTTCTCATAAAGTCACTGACAGGGGAATTGAAATTCAGTACCCTGTGTGTTGGGAGGTCCAACTCGGCAGGTATAACAGCTTCACTTCCAAATGTCAGCATATATGGGGAATCTCCAGTTACTACTCGGGGAGTAGTACGATAAGCCCACAGTACTGAATGTAACTCGTTGATCCAGTTTGCTTTTACGTCACTTAGTATTTTCTTCAAGCCATGTAGCAGTGTTCTGTTTGTCACTTCAGTTTGTCCGTTGCCTTGGGGATGACCTGGTGCCGAGTGGATCTTCAAGATATTGGACTAATGGCAATAGGCAGCGAACTCCTCATTGTCAAATTGTGTTCCATGGTCAGTAATGAATGCATGGGGAAGACCATATCTACAGATGATATTTTTCCAAATAAATTGATATACCTTCTCGTACGTCATGTCGACAAAAGGCTCGGCTTCTACCCACTTAGTAAAATAATCCACTGCGATGACGAGATATTTAATCCTTCCTCTGGTCGTCGGAAGTGGTCCGACCAAGTCAATTCCCCACCTGGAAAATGGCCAAGGGGAAGTAATGGGTGTTAACAATGCTTGGGGAGTTCTTCGGATGGAGGAAAAGCGCTGACACTTGTCACATTTCTTGGCATAGGCTATACAATCAGCCCTCATCGTTGGCCAGTAGTATCCTTGCATCATCACCCTTTGCAAAAGTGTCCGGCCTGCTACATGGGCTCCACAGGACCCTTCATGGATCTCTTCAATCAACTCTTTCACCTCGAAGGGATGTACACATCTTTACAAACCTGCCATAATTCCACGTCTATATAAAATACCGTTAGTCAATACATAACGAGCAGCTTTATACTTCAATTTCTTGGCTGCGATCTTGTTAATTGGTAATTCTCCCTCCTCAATATATGACCTGATGGGATCCATCCAAGATGGCCCTAAATCAAGGGAAATAAAATTTATCATCAGATCTTCATTTATGCTTCGACTAGCTAATACTTCAATTGGGATTATTCTTCGTAGCTCAGTATGAGTAGCTGATGTTAATCGGGCTAGTGCATCTGCTCTCGCATTCTCTATTCTTGGTATTCTGACCAGCTGAACAACAACAA
Organism: Sambucus nigra; assembly: GCA_949130495.1. NCBI lineage: Eukaryota > Viridiplantae > Streptophyta > Magnoliopsida > Dipsacales > Adoxaceae > Sambucus > Sambucus nigra. Next base: position 115,991,461 of record OX422224.1, on the reverse strand, counting down.
ATTTTGATACCAACTCCATCACCTTTGCATGATACTTGATCATTAATTCTCCTTTGGCTGCATATGTTCCCAACATTTGATTTACGATCAATTGATAATCACTGAAGACAATAACCTGCTGTGCCTCCATAGTTTTTGCTAAACTAAGACCTGCAATCATGGCCTCATACTCAGCCTCATTATTGGAAGATTTGAATTGGAAGCGTAGGGCGTATTCCATGTCGACCTCGTTCGGACTGTTCAAAACGATCCCTGCCCCACAGCCTGTAGTGCAATATGAGCCATCAATATATAGGCTCCATATTGGTAACTCATTTTCAAATTTCTGATCTGACAGAGTTCCTCGGTGGAATATTTATTGCTTCATTTCACCTTCTCCTGATATTTTTTGTTGTTCGTCGATCATCTTTTCTTGCCCTTTTACCAACCTGAGTTGGTCTGGGCTTGAATTTGATGATTCTGTAACATCTACTTTCCCTTTTACTAACCTGAGTTGGTCTGGGATTGGGTTTGATGATCCTGTAACATCCACAGGTTTGTTGGTGAGCAGCTTTTGTTCCTCGGGGGTATCAGGATAGGTGAACTCTGCTATAAAATCTGCTACTGCTTGGCCTTTTAAGGACGATCTAGGCTCATAAATTATATCATATCCATCGAGTTCTATTGCCCAGTACATCAATCTTCCTGATTTTTCTGGTTTATGAAGGGCTTGCCTCAATGGCATATCAGTATATACGACTACGGTGTGAGCCTGGAAGTATGGCCTCATTCTTCTACTCGCCTCAATCAGCGCCAATGCTAACTTTTCCAATTTTGGATATCTGATCTCAGCTCCTCGGAAGGACTTACTCGTGTAATAAATTAGTTTTTGCACTCCATTCTCCACTCTGATCAATGCCGAACTAACTGCATTCTCTGATACTGCCAGATACAAGTATAATTTTTCTCCCATCACCGGCTTGGACAACAGTGGAGGTGCTCCCAGATATTTCTTCAAGTCTTCAAAAGCCTTCTCACATTCATCATTCTACTCAAAAGTCTTTCGGAGCATTTTGAAGAATGAGAGACATCTATCAGTTGCTCGCGATACAAATCTGTTGAGTGCTGCTACTCGTCCTGTAAGACTCTGCACTTTTTTCTTCGTCATTAGAGATTGCAGCCCTAATAGAGCTTTGATCTTTTTAGGATTTTCTTCAATGCCTCGTTGATTGACAATGTACCCGAGAAACATGCCTTCTCGTACTCCAAATATGCACTTCATCGGGTTCATCTTTATTTAATATTTATCCAATTGATCAAAGGTCTGACCTAAGTCAACTAGATGATCGGTAGCTTTCTTGCTCTTTGTCAGCATATCGTCAACATAGACTTCCATATTGAGACTGATTTGTTCAGCAAACACCTTATTCATCATTCGCTGATAGTTTTCACCTGCATTTTTCAAACCAAAAGGCATAACATTATAACAATAAGTTACCCTAGGGGTAATGAAAGAAGTACTCTCCCTGCCTTCAAGTTTCATTTTAATCTGGTTGTAACAAGAATAAGCATCCATGAAGCTCAGCAGCTCGTGTCCCGAGGAAGCATCAACTAGTTGATCAATACGAGGCAACGAAAAGTGATCCTTTGGTCATGCTTTATTGAGGTCGGTGAAGTCCACACACATTCTCCATTTGTTGTTCTTCTTCTTCACCATCACCACATTTGCTAACCAGTCTGGATATTTAACATCTTCAATAAAGCAAGATTTCTGGAGCTTCTCGACCTCCTCCTGTATGGCTTGATTCTTCTCGGGACTGAATACTCTTCTTCTCTACATCACAGGCTTGATCTCCTTATTCACGTTGAGCTCGTGACATAAGAAATTTGGGTCTATTCCGGGCATATCCTCATGACTCCATGCAAAAGTTTGCTTTCTGCTTCTTAGGAAAGTTATCAATTCTTGTTTTAGTGAGGCCTCCAACGACGAACCTATTTGAGTTGTTCGTTCAGGGTGCTCGTCGTCCAGAATGATATTTTCAGTATCTTCAACCACTTTACCCTTCACAAGTTGCGACTCATCCCTAGGATCCAATGTTTCAATTTTTGCACCCTCATCCACTTGATAGGTGGTAGTCTTTTTCCTTGATTCGTCCAGTTCCTCCTGCTCGATAAATGAATAGTAACATTCTCGAGCTACTTTTTGATCACCCTTCATAACTCCTACTTCAAAATTTATTGAACATTTTAGGAATTGATGTACCGTGGATGGTACTGCCTCGAACTTTTTCAATCCTACCCTTCCCATGATGATATTGTAGGCTGATTAAACATTCTTATCCATCACGAAGAAGCGTATTATTTTCGTTCGATAAGAAGGCCATGTACCAATGAATATATCCAACTTAATCGTCCCAAGTGGAAAGACTTTCTCGCTAGCAAAACCGAGGAGGGGTCTGTGATAAGGTTCCAGTTGAGATAACCTTAGATTTAAACTGTCAAAGCACGAGTAAAACATTATGTCTTCCGAGCTACCATTATCCACCAGTACTCTTGAAATCATTACTTCTTCATCCTCATTTTGATCACCAATGGGTCATCATGAGGATATAAAACACCTGCGAGGTCGTTCTTTGAGAAACCAATGACCAATTTCTCTTTGTTTGCCTTTCTCGAGCGATCCTCCTCAGCTAAATTTATTCGCTGAATGTATGAGCAAGCTTGAGCCTCGCAGAGGTAAGCTTTTCTCTCTGCAGTAAGATCTCCTCCTGTAATTACATTGCAATCAAATGATCCAAAACGTATTGAAAACACTTTATTTTTTGGTTGCCTTGGTCTTTTGGGAAGATCAGGGTCGTCTTCTGGATCGTCTTCATGGTCTCTTTTCTTATTCTCCTCGGCTCGGCGAGGAGATCTAGACTTCTCTCTTGTTCGGTCGTTGTTTCTTCTTTTATTTTTACGATCAACATATTTTGCTAGTTTTCCTCGTCTAATGAGTGTTTCGATCTCATTCTGAAGTGCTATGTAATTTTTAGTCATATGGCCATGATCTTTATGAAACTCATAATATTTTGCCTTATTCCTCCTGTCAGGGTCTGCCTTCATTCTCCCTGGCCAATTTAACTCCTCGTTGTTCTTGATTTCTTCTTGAACATGATTGATGTCTATCTTTAAAGGAGTGTAATTATCAAAAAATTTCAATACCTCCCATAACGACCTATTTTTGGATTGTTTGTCACCACCAGTGTTCTTATGCTCTATCTTCTTGGCTTTGTCAACCTCCACCTTGGTTTCTTTATCCATATTCTTCTTCGCAGCCATAGCCTCCTTGGCATTCATGATTTTGGCCGCTTTTGCCATCAGTTCTGACATAATTCTAGGTGGATCTTTGGCCAAAGTGTAATACAACTTGTTGGGCAACAACCCACTCATCAAGGCAGTAATCGCTGTCTTCTCCTCATAATCAATGACTTCGAGTTTCTCGTTATTAAAATGAGTTATATAATCTCTGGTACTCTCACCAGCTTTTTGTCTAACACTTAACAAATATGTTACTCGTTTGACTGGCTTTGCCCCAAAACAGAAATTTCCAATGAACAACTCGTCCAGTTGAAAGAAAGTTGAGATCTTACCCCGAGGAAGATTATTGTACCATATTTGAGCAGATCCGGTAACGGTTCCCGAGAATGCTCTGCATCTCATCTCATCTGGAACAACATAGATGTCGGCTGCCGCTTGGTATTGTTCTATATGAAGGACATGGTCAGTCTTTCCATCATATTTGGGAGTTACAATAGGTGCTTTGAACTTTGACGGTGTAGGAAAATCTACAATGGTCTGGACAAAAGGTGTCCCTTGAACAAAAGTTCGTTGTAGAGGGTTATTGGCCTTAGCCATTTCCCCTAATCTATCCTCCAACCTCTGAATAGAGCCTTTCCACGCATCGTTTCCTTCCTCGGGCTTGTTGGTTCAAGCAATTGATCGAGTTGATGTGGATTCCTGGGATCTATCTTGACGAGCAGTTGGTCGCGACTGGGCAGATCCTTCCTTTAAGTCTGATAGTTGTCTAAAGCTCCTCGATGAAACCTTGGGAGGACTTTTGTTCCTCTTAGGGCCCAATCGATCAAAAGGAGAGACCCTACTCAATCTTTCAAGAGCACTGGTCCTTTCTGGAGAGAGAGTGATATTTTGCTGCATATCTGTAGCTCGTACCGAGGAAGTCCTTCCAGGCTGATAAGAGAAATCATCAGATCTCTCTGTGCGATATGAATCGCTCTGCCTAAGACAAGAAGAAGCTAAATGGGTATGTTTTTGAATACTTCGTTGTCCGGAATGAGTCTGCGCTCCACCTTGTATAGTTTGCATGAGTTCTCGCATAGTCTCTTGTATGGTCGTCTAGGCTTGAGCCAAATTGGCCATAATTCCAGCCAGATCTTGAACATTTGGAGGAGCGGATGGATTCGGGGGGTTTCCAGTGTTTCGATGACTGGATTCAGGATTATCAGCCATTGGTAATGAATTGTTTTGGTGAAAAACGATAGTTACAGTCGTTTCCCACAGACGACGCCAATATGTTGATGTAAAAAATTAAACTATCTCTAATTATTTAATCACAGATAAAAATAATAAAGACAAAGAATTTTAAAGTGGTTCAGCCTTATAAGAATGGCCTACGTCCACTGTTTCTATTATTGATGACTGTTTGGAAATTCTCGATTACAAGTTTTTGTCCAGAAATTCCGGTCCCCCTCAATGAGGACGATACAAGGTATTTATAGCCGTCACGTTGTACATGTGAATGAGTAATACATAGCTTCTCAAGTAACGTATACATACGTATGATGATAATCAGCATTTAATGCGCATTTAATCCTCTTAATCGTCTGATAATAAATGTTCTGATCGAGGTGCAGCTCGGACCGCCAAAGCTACTCGGACCGCCTAAGTAACTCGCCATCCATGAGTTGCTCGGAGTAATAATCTTCCTCGGAGTGCTCTTGTTAGTCAGAGAGTCTGAGTTGGTCAGGGAAGTAGAGTTCCTCGTTGCAGTATGGTTCCACAGAGAGCTCTTGTTATTGCCACGCAGATTGCCACGTGTCTTCATTTAGTTGAGCCATTTCAGCAGGTTAAATTTAGTATCAACAGACTGTGACATGACCGTGACAATTCTGCCAGCAAAAAACCCTTTCCCCTCATTTTTTCCTCACCGATTTCTTTCCCTCCAATTTCTCTCTCTCTCTACCGCACTGCTCTCCCTCTCTCTCCACTTTCAGGTTAGTTTCTCTCTCTCTCTCCCATTTATATATATATATATATATATATATATATATATATATATATATATATATATATATATATATATATATATATATGTGTGTGTGTGTGTGTGTGTATATGTGCGTGTGTGTGTATGTGTGTGTGTGCATGTGTGTGTGGGGGGGAAGGGGGGGCTGTGTGTGTGTGTGGTTGGGGTGGGCTGTTTGTGTGTGTGAGTGGTGGGGGAAAGGGGTGGGGCAGGGTGGGGGGTAGGGATGGGGGGTGAGGGTGGGGTAGGGGTGGGGCTACATGTGTGTGTGTGTGTGTGTGTGTGTATGTGAGCGTGTGTGTGTTTGTGCGTATGTGCAAGAGAGGGAAATAATGCGGGGGTGTGACGGGGGTGGGGCTACGCGCGTGTGTGTGTGGAGTGCGGGGGATGGGGGTGGGGGTGGGACAAGCAAAAATGGGGCGGGGTGGGGCTTGTTAATTTTTTTAATTAAATTTTGGTTTGTTTATTAGATATTTTCCCTCATATGCAAGTAGTGTCCCTTGTAAACGAATTGATTGATTATTAATTTTTTTAGTAAATTAGTATATGAAAGTAGGATTACCCCTCATTGTAAATTAGTAAATTAATAATTGTATACTTTAATTGTTAGTTTAATTGATGAAAATAATTAATTGAGTAGATGAATTATAAGGAGTACAGGATACACATTTGTTGTTGACATTACGGTTGGATTATATTGGATTGATGTTGGGTTGGTTAATTTTAAAAGTGGCATGACCACTGGATTATTGTCCATATGGGGGTGGGATTTTTCAACTTTTTTTTAAAAATTACTTTGTATAACGAACAATATATATAGTATGATAATTAAATGAAACATACTTAAAATTACATATAGTGCGCATAGATACTAGCCTTCTAGTTCTTATGTGTACGCATTCAATAGCACTTAGACCCGTTCGAGAGTCATTACCCCTGTAATGAGATCTCTCGAATTGTCCCGTTTGGATAGTTTGGGACTTCATAATTTGTGTATAATAATATTCTTAGTGGCTTAAAGTTGTTACTTTTGGAGGAAGTTATGCAGTCGTATCCTAATGTTCTCTGGGTACATACTAGATTGACAAGTGTGACTGTTATTTCAATTGATCAATTGAAATAACACTCACACTTTTCAATCTATGTCGTGTACTTGAAGAACTGCGGGGATATGATGCCGAATTTTTCTCAAATCGTAACCATGTGCATGAGCTGTTAAGTATATTACAGAAAAATGCGGTCTTGAATAGGCTAGGACCACTCACCCTTTAGAGGGGATGGAGGAAATATAAATTTCTATTATAAATTGAATTTGAAATTTAAAAATGGAATATAAATAAGACATAATTAAATGAAACATACTATTAATCTAAGTTTTGTTTATACTAATCCATGAATATACGCTTCTTACCTTTAATAGGTGATTAGTTGTGATAGCTGTGATGGGATATCCGAAATACAAAGAGTGGATGGGTGAGACAAATAGAATGGGGGGATGTGTTTCGCAAAGGTGCTAATGAATTTGTGAAATACACAAATAGATGTTATAATGATGAAGAGTTTTCGTGTCCGTGTGCTAGGTGTAAGAATGGTAAGGTGTTTGAGTGGAAAACAGTTTAACTACATTTGTTAAGATCTGGAATGTAAGATAGTTATCGATTTTGGAGTTTTCACGGTGAATTGAAAGTTCATTTTGTCCCCGACCAACCTTCACAATAACCTTCAACAAGTAGGATAGATGTAGAAGGTGACGACGTAGATCATAATATGTTAGAGAATTTAGTCTATGATGCGTACGGAGTTTATGAAGCAGAGGATAATGAGGTTACTGATGATGTACAAGGTTCAAGTGCTCGTGAAGATATCACGATAAACCTTGACGATGACTACCAAAGTTTAAAATTTAAGGCGACCCAACCGTTATACTATGTCTATGAGAAAGATCAAATAACTTTACATGCCATGGTTGGTTTGCACAATTTGAAGACGTAGTACTGTTTGTCTGGCAATAGCGTGACAGGAATTCTGAAATGGGTGAAGGGCTTACTACCCAAGGAGAATCATGTTATGAATAACAGTTTGAAAGATTTGGGAATGAAGTATAAATCGATTCATGCTTGTGTGTATGACTGCATATTATATCGAAAGGAGTATGAAAATCTCGATCGTTGTCCGGTATGCGATGAACCTAGATATGTCCAATCTACTAGTAAGGAAGGCACAAGCTCAAAAGTGCCTCAAAAAGTGCCTCAAAAAGTGTTGAATTATTTTCCCATTGGTCCTAGATTAAAGCGATTTTTCACAGTACCATGGATATAAGAGGCAATGACTTGGCATGCTAGGGCAGAAGTAGGGGGTAATATCATGCGTCATCTTATTGATTCTACAGCCTGGAGGAGGATGAATTATGAGTATCCCGATTTTGCTCGAGAACAGCGTAAAATTCGTTTGGCTATATCAATATATGGTTTCAATCCATTTGAAAATCTAAGCACCAATCAGAATGTATAGCCAGTGATCCTAGCCCCACTCAACCTCCCTCCTTCACATTGTATGAGACCTGAATTTTCGATGATGGCTTAGTTGATACCTGGGCCAAAGGCACCAAGTGATGACATCGACGTCTACCTGGCTCCTTTGGTAGAAGAATTAAATGAGTTGTGGGAAGAGGGTGTGCAATCATTTGACTCTTTTAGAAAAGAAGAGTTTATGATGAAAGCTATGTTGATGTGGGAAATTCATGATTTTTCAGCTAATGGGACATTATCCGGTTGTGTAGTACATGGTTATTTGGGGTGTCCTATTTGTGGAGAGGAGACTAAATCTCTTCGTCTATCCTTTAGCTCAAAAAATGTATACCATTGCCATATGAGATTTTTACCCCCTTCTCATAGTTTTAGATTTGACAAAGGTTCTAATTTTTTATTGGGCAGGGTTAAACATAGGCTACTGTCGAGACAACTTTCAGGTTCAGAAATTAAAAGTAAATCTTTTGAATGTGGCCCTAATATGCCAGGTAAGAATCCCAAATTTAAGAATGTCAAGAATAAGAAGACCCCAACTGGGAATGAAACTGAGACAAGAAAGGCATGGTCTAGGAGGTCAATTTTATTTGACTTACCTTATTGGAAGAATAACTCGGTACGCCATGTATTGGATGTGATGCATACAGAGAAGAACTTCGCTGAACATATTATGGGCACTTGCCTTGGGGGGAGTCATTCGAAGGATGGAGAAAATGCACGGAAAGACCTTAAATCATTGAAACTTAAGCCACAACTATGGTGTAAAGAAGATAGTAGGGGGAGGACAATAATTCCCCCTAGTTCATTTACTTTGACGAGTGGGGAAAGGAAGGTGCTTTTAGACACAATATATAATTTGAAGGGCCCATCTAATTTTTCGTCCATCTTGCAAAGGATTGTGAATTATGCTACTCATGACTTATATAAGTGTAAGTCCCACGATTGGCATGTGATCATGAAATTGGCTCCTCTATTGTTTAAGCATTGTTTCTCCAAGCACAAGGATTTGCGGAGGGCTATTATGCAAATTAGTATTACCTTTTCACTCTTGTGTGAGAAGGTAGTCAATTGAGAAGACATAGTGGCCGAAAAATTGGCGATGACCGAAGGTAATATTAATTTGCATAATTTAATAAATGACTAATCACCCGATATTTAATTAGGCGGGGTGCCATAGACACGAGAAGAAGAACTTAAGTATTCATAATTTGTGTTGATTGAAATTGATGAAGTTATTTTTAAGATTTGGAAATTGAAAGTTCTAATTTGGAATCAAAATGAAAATTGTGAAGTGGGATTTATGATTTGGATTTGGAAATTTTTATTTTAAATCACGATGATAAAGTTTTAATTCTAGTTGTAATTATATCGATGAATGATATTTGATGACATTGGACGTAGAATTAGAAATTATAATTATTAAATTGGAATTATGATGAAAATGGTTAGAACTTGCTTGATATTCTTCAACAAAATTTCGATATGAAATTACCATTAATATGATGTAAATTCCCCTTAAACATGAGTATTGATGGAATTAAATTAGGTTGGGAGGAAGTATACATTTTATTCAAATATATAAGAAACTTTAGAAATTATACAACCTTATTGGGGAATTTTGATAAGTAGTATTGTTAGGAATAAACCAATTATTTTCTCAAGTTAGGTAGTTAGGAGACTCATAGACATGACAAAAAGATAGTGGTAATATTATTGATACCTTTTTAGTTCCATTCGAGTTTATGATTTCTGTGTCGATATCATTATAGTAATATACTATTCAATTTGGTGAGGTGTTCTCATGTGTAAAATATATGCTAAAGTAAGATGCGATTGATAAATGGATTATGAACTAAACATAGGATACTAACATATGACCAATAAAAGGGAAAATAGTGTTTTATCAAACATAGAAGCATAAATCTCCTTAAGCACATGCGAAAAGACATAAAGTATAGAATTGACATATATATATATATATATATACAGTCCTGCTCTTGTGCGGACTAGTCTGCATTCTAAGAGTACGGACCGGACATGTGTCACCTGGCGGTGAGCCTAAAAAAGAGAGAATGTACTTATAATACAAGCGATAATTTCTAGACGCACCTTTAGGTGACACATGTCGGGTCCGCATTCTTAATATGCGAACTGGTCCGCACAAGAGCATTATTATATATATATATATATATATATATATATATATATATACAAATTCCAGATATACGAAACTAAGTGTTTATATAAACATAAATGTTTTTAGATATCGGTGTACGTGATAGAGAAGTAGTATGAAATTTAAATATGAAAAATTAATGATTATTGTATCATTAAGAACTATGGGAAGTTAATACTATATCATTAAATTAGATAAATGTGGATTGTGACACATGAATGTATATATCTATATATATATAGTGCATGAGAAAACTTTAAGGTAACGACAAATTAAGTGAATTGAATATTGTGACGATACAATGATTTATATAATAAATGGATAATATTATATGTATTATAATACATTAGTTGCGGAGTTTAATATGTAAATATTATTTAAATAAAAATGATAAAATGATAGTGATATAAGAATTTGATATCTAATAGTCATACTGGATTGTTTGAGTTAGTGCTTCTTGGAACACCTGACTTGTGTCACTCATTAGATCCATACAACTAACTAGGATATACATAAATGTATTGGGGGGGTTATTTGTTTAGATTTTTTTATGAGATTTCCTAGCATGAAGTCTAGTTTGTTTAGGAGATGGAAATAATGGGAGCAATATAATAAAAACTAGGTATAAACTCGCATGATGCGTGGGTTAAGTGGTTGTGATAGTTATTTCGCACGTGAAGTTGTTACATAATGTCAATTGTTATTGCAAAGGGTTTATTTCTCTGTTATATCGATTGTTCATGTAGTTTCCTCCAACATCATACACATAGTATGGCATATATAATCAAATAAATATGATGGTGAATATAAATGATGAATATAGACATGGAAATGAGGAAATTATATTTTTTTATGCATGGTTTCTACAAACTAAGTCTTACATGAGAAAAAAATTATGAATAATTGAGTGAGATCTAAAAAAATCTAAAGAGACATAAAATTTAATGCCCTGTTCTTTGATTTCCATGCCACCTTGTTCTTGCCAAAACAAATAAGCATGACATCATTGTAAACAACTAAGATGAGAAAGTTAGATAACAAAAGTAGAAAGAATAAAGTACCAACAGTAAGATTGTATGCACAAAAAAAACATACATGAGCACCAGTACATACACATTCAATATATAAAAGCATATTCAATTACCTAAATTATATATATATATATATACACACACACACACACACACACACACTAAGTGGATCTAATAAATTTGAAAATGATGGCCAAATAATTTTAGAATAAATTTTTTGAAATGATGATATGAGTTATGATTGAAAGCATGCCGCTTTCGTAAGAAAAATATCCCGGTTTGGTCTTTATGGCATTTAACCTTGACTTGGATGAAATTGTAATTTGGATAGAAAAGGTAGAAGAAAAGTCGAGTGATTTTATAGAGTCGTTGGGATTTAGATGAAATTGTGGTGATGGTGAAAACTTCAAAAGCACATTCTTAGAAGAAAGAGAAATGTTCCAATATGATTTGCTTATCAATTGAATTAATGCAATGACACTTGATAGGTTTGACACGCGGAGTATTTGGTGTTTCACAATTTGACATTACCCATCAGTCTTATAGCTAATATTTGATTCCAATGATCAAATTGATATTGAGATTAGTAATAATATATATATAGAGTTAGGCTATAGTACATCATACTATATACATCACCCATGCATCACGCCTAATTCTAGGCCCTAAATTTTTTTTTTCAAATTTTATATTTTTCCCATTAAATTAACCTTCCAATCATCCATATGCCAAAAATTAGGTCAAAATACATTTTGTAGCTATTTTTAAAAAATCCACAAAAAACTGATAAAAATACCTTATTTTTAAGGATCTGTGCCAGCATTTTTTTGTGAATTTTTTAAAAATAGCTACAAAATGATTTTTGATCTAATTTTTTGCATATAGGCTAATTGGAATGTTAATTTCAAGGAAAAAATATAAAATTTAAAAAAAAGTTTTCTAGGGCCTAGAATTAAGTGTGATGTACGGTGTGATGTATAGTGCATGATGTAGGTCAGCCTCCCTCCCTCCCTCTCTCTCTCTCTCTCTCTCTCTCTCTCTATATATATATATATATATATATATATATATATATATATATATATATATATATATATATATATATATATATATATAATAGGGTATGTCCGTGCCCGAAGGCACAGTGAAAATTTTCAAAAAGTACGTAATTGCGAAACGAAAGCAATTTCATTACCCCAACAAAACAAAGTGTGAAGTAGTATATAATTTAAGTTATAAAGTTTTATATATAACACATATAATGTTGCTCAATTTAAAATTTTGAGAGAGTTTCCTTTGTTTATGAAACTACCCACCTTATTTAAGAAAGAAAAAATACTCCAACAATAATACTAATAATCAGTCCTAAACATCGTATAATCAAAATCATCAGTTCAACACAAGTCATGAGAATAACACCTAGTAAAAAATATTTATTATATAACATAAATAATTGTAAACAATTAAAAAAAGTTGGGCAAATTTTCCTTTATTTATAGGACTAACCACCATATTTAAGAAATTAAAAAATAACCCAACAACAATATTCAAAGAGATAATATATCAATCAAAATCAAATATTCATAGCCTATTATGTATCGCCTTTATGGGTCCATCGATAAATCAAAATGCGATATGTCGATACTCCCGATACCACTAAATCATCAGTACTCCATCACATCATCCTGACAACCAAGTCCTACAAAACCAAAAGATTGGACAACAATAAATTTAATTACAGTCTACACAAACACATAATGACAAACATTGATGAATTTTAAGCAAATAAGTACACGAATATGTCAATTAATCTTACAAACTTCTTGAGTCATGATGAAGTGAGGATAAAGACCGAACAAACACATGATGTCTCTATTTGTTTAGTTGTCAAAAGAAGTTAATAGCAACATGAATGGGGACTAAAGGTCAAATAAGAAAAAATAAAACACACCATATCAAAACACATTGATGATCAGTATTAAACACAATAGCCATAAATAACTAAAATGATGATCAGTAGTCACCTAAAGATGATATTGGAGAAAATATTAACATTAATCTGAAATAGGAGCTATACATGCGAGCCCAATGAAATAGTAAGATAATATTTATATGGTTGACAACACAACATCAATAAAATGTATTAGAGAGAATAACCACACCTATGAGGTATCACATGGATTTTTATAAAAATAAGACATACAATAAATTTTTGGCATAAATTAATAAACCATACAAATCATTCCAAGTTAAATGGTAAATCATTTGAAGTTTGAAAAATATGTCCAAATAGCATGTGTATATAAGAAAAAACATAAAACTCATAAATAACCTATGTATTACGCCAAATTCAAGTCAATTTTCTCGTTCAGCTGCAAAAAGAAACAAAATTGAAAATTATATACAACATACAAAAATTGTGAACTGTAATACACCAAATAGTGAGTAACAACTGACAATTAATAGAGGGGTAGGGGGATGGGGTGGGGTGGCAATAAGCTTATTTCAGACTGCTGCTGGAGGATACGAAGCTTGATTTCCTTTCTCTTTAGTAGCACATATGAATGGGTAATGTATCTTAACATGATGGTCCAGTGATAGCCCAAGATCTCCCTCAGATATGTCTAAAGCAGTTTGAACAACATATAGGAGTGGTTGAATCCTCACATATGGTATCCTCACTTGTGTCCTCCTTATGTTGTACTTCTCCAAGGTATCCAACACATATGGGTTCCTGGTGGAGTTTAATTTCAAGTTCTCCAAGGTATATCAAACTTTTGGTAAACCACCACAAAGTAATTCAAACAAATTAAATTAACAAAAAATAGTTTTAAAATGTCGACCCACACTGCTTGACTGTAATACCTATACAACAGTGGTGAGGGACTTTAATATTGTATATAAAAAATTGACAACGTTAAAAGTAGTCTCGAGAGCAATAAAAGTGTGCAGGGTAGTTTGTTCTTAATAAAAATGCGTAGGTTTGTTCTTAATAAAAGTGTGCATGTTTACCTTAATTAATGCAAAACATGAATGATTAGGAACATATGATTATTTTTGTAATGAAAGTAAAATTTTAAATTGACACCATAATATTATACAAGTAACCCAAAAAACAATGGAATATGTGCAATTTAAAACTATTATACATGTTTATTTTAAGTCTCCAAACAATTATGAAACTTTTACACATGATTATAATGTGTAAGACAAATTTAAAAATATAAAGCCATTAAACTTACAAAAAGGAGAACATCATGTCACTACTCCAGGAGCTATTGCAGAAGTAGTTATGTACTAATACATGCCAAACAACTCATTCCCAGTCTCCAAAGGCAGGTTATCTCTCTTACTGACCAACTTCATGTAACACCCCGACTAATTAAATACCGGGTAGCTACTCCTTTATTAAATTAATTCAAAATGTCAAGTTGGCTCAGTTAATAGCATCACTGTCGAAAACATTTAATGATTACTAACCACCTAGTATTTAAAAGTAAGATGTCAAATTTTAAATTAAATCTGATTAACATGCGATAAATGAAATGTAAAATAACATCACCATACACCATAAAGAAGTAATGAAATAACCAACAAATAGTAATAAGTCCGGAGGAAAACTCCTCACAACAATCCCACAACTGAAAATAATATGACAAGTCTGAATCCTGAATTAATTACATGCCAGAAGTCTGAATAACTGAAATAAATGAAATGTCTCTAAAAGAAATGGGCGACATGCCCTACAACTGATAAATGCTGAATATAGAGTCGAGATAGATGAAGCGTCTATAAGCAAAGTCCTGTAACTTCCACAAACAGCTACAACTCGTCACCTGAATGAGGATCCTAAGCATGGTGTCCTTGTGGCTGGGCACCTAAAATGGTTTTTACAAAAAGATAGATTTGAAAGCAAACGGGTCAGAGCCCGAAAGTGGAGAGTATTTTAAAAACAACAAGTGCTTTAATAACATTTAAAACAATGAATGCAAAATACATGTTAGGACGTGCTCTCATATGAAATACTCACCTCTCGTCTAACTGTGCACTCCTAACGTTCCTGTACCCATTCATGTGTTTTCTCATAACTATCTAGTTCAAAAGAGTTTCTAACACTTCTACTCGGATCACGTTTTAATTCCAACCTTAACAATTAAATAGAGAGTTCTACTATAATTCTCGGATTCCCAATTATTAACAAACCCATTTATTGATATATGTCCCCTTTTATCTTTTCATAACGTTACAATAACAATACTCACAATTTAACATAGCAAATTCCTTTTCATTTAACCGTATATTATTCACATCATAAATATACAATACAAGCACCCCGAGGCTAAGCTGTGGTTCACACATACCCTGCTATCCATCCCGGTACATTAGGTATATAAGGATCATGCATTTCGAATCTCTCAGGAATCGTTCTCAGATAACAACATCACAAACAATGGAGGCGAACACAGTCACATCACCTGGGTCACGCACATACCTACGCTCCCACGATCAGCAGACTTATTAACATCCCAATAAGTCCTTCTCTGACCAATGTTCATCGAGGTACCAATCTAAATCCGGGAAACACAAGGATAAGAAGGCCCTAAGCGAACGTAAACCTCCCGTGATAGCAAGTATGGTAGGTATGTCATACACATAAAATTATATGCTAAGCATTCACACATCTTAGATATCTTAATATTAATAAAGGTATACTCTACATCCGTATACCATTATTCCAATTATATATATTTTAAGTCTCCCGATAATATAGAATTTAAACTGTCGACACGTCCCACGTCGTAGTTTCTTATACTTAAAACCTATCTCAAATAGATTATTAAGTTTCCTATTATTCCCACACATACATCATTATTCCTAAGGTCCTTACTTCTACCCCAAATCTCATTTCATCAAATTATTCAAATTTACTCTTTTAACCCAAATATTATCTCACACATCGAATTCCATTAGATTTAGAAAAATTCCTCAAATTGAATTCTAATTAAGGTCCAAGTTTCATAACCATGCCTACTGGTCTTCCTTAAGTTTAAGGGTATTTATAAGGTCTCCAATAATATTTTCCAAGGGTTAACATCATTAAAATTTAAATAGGGAAAACTTTACTCATTCTGGGAAGGTCGATCGATCGACCTTTACCTTCGATCGATCGACTGATGAATGTCGATCGATCGAACGCACCAGGTATGGCTACGGACTGCTTCGTTTTGCAGTTTTCAAATCATCACAAAACATCCTTTTAATGCATGAAACTCTAATATAACGTTATAGTATCATCATACAACCATCCTACAACATTGTTAACGTTCTAAAACCAATAATTCATCAACCAAGGACTTTGTTTGGATCAAAACTTCATCAAGAACCCTAGTTCCCTATTTCTTTCAAGAACATTAATAAATCTCTTCTTAAATCCGTTTTTAGATCATTAAGGGTCAAAATTTTGAATTCATAATTCGTCCAGAATGTTTCTACATGCAGTCCCTAGCATAGTTCATAGTTTTAACCTTCCAATTCATGGGTCTATATCAATCTTCCAAGATAAATTCGATAATTTTCCTAAACATGGAAAAGCATAGCATTGAATCAATTGTAATTAAACCACTTGCCTTAATCGTTCTTCAGATTTGTTGTTGATTGAAGGTGGTTGAATTCCTCTCTCTCTCTCTCTCTTTCTGCAGAATTCTTCTCTTTCTCTCTCTCTCTACAAGTTCTTCTTAAGATGACAATGGAGGTGGGGTTGATTTTTGCCAAGTTTTAAGGTTTCTAAACTTCTCCCGTAGCCAACTACTTAAATTGGGGTTGGAAATGGCTTAGTGGGTTAAGACTAAGTCATATTTTTAACTCTAATTTTCGTGGGTTTTAATTACCCAATTTCCGAAATTACCAAAATGCCCTTATAAGTTACCGGTATGGCCCAATAATGCCCCGGGACCCAAACTTAACCCCCGGCTAGTGTTTTCTGACTATTTCGACCCTTCCGAACACGTTGGCGCACTCAAAATGACCATATGGTTAATAAAAATAAAATTCACTTTTTAATTCAAATAATTATATTCCTGATGCGACTGTCACGCGCATCCCAACAAAATTTCCCAAATTGTCGTATTTCAATCTCGCGACAATTTCAATATTTCCAATATTCATATATTGCCATATATACACATTATAATGAAATACTAACTCACATCTCGTTAATATTTTATCCGGATTAATTCTCAATTAGTTCACATTTAATTCAATTAATCCCATAAATAGATATCCATAAAAATACGGTTAATTCAATAAATCCCATAAATAGATATCCACAAAAATACGGGGTATTACATACTTCCCCCCTAATAACAGAATATCATCCCGAAATTCGGAAAAGTAAGGCACACCTGGAAAAATTAGGTATCCTCCAGTATTCAAAACAATTATTAAGAAAAGCCCAAATCAGTAAAACCCTCGCTTCACAATAAGCTTGTTTAACATACTTGATACCTTATCAGAATAATCTTCGATAAATGCACCTCGCGTTGTGCTCTTATTAAACAACATTCGAATAAAAATACCTTATACTTCATTGGTTATTTTATCTCAATATCATTATGAGTCCGCACCTCACTACGCATTAACTCCCGCGTTTATCAAAACATGAAACACCCATTCTGGAAGGAATCAATAACACATCTGACTACTCTTGCCCACTCTTTGAATTTCTATTCCCGACGTTGTGACCTTTACATAAGGAAAAACTACTACAGCGGGTTGGTGTTGCACAAAATAATTGTAAGCACCTTGTTCACTATAAAATAGATATGGGTGCTTTTCCCCCCAACCCTACCATTAGGTAATATCTGCTCCTCATGACTACAATATACCTCACTAGTTATACTCGATTTGGAATTGAAAATATCGCAATGAATCCAAAATTTCTTTCATATAATCCATCAGTCGTTAGTCACCTTGCGCATGTACCTCGGGTTATAGGTGATACAACCCTCAGTTTGAATCGTTATTTACCACTACTTATTGTCACCCCACCGGAATTTGGATTTCGGGGATTTCATCCCAGTTCTAAATAATACTACGTCGAACCACGTACCGGTGTGTTCACTATCTAATAGTGTAAATCACCTCAAGTATATAACAATTTCTCTCCTTCTGGACAACATGTCCCACATAATCGAAGGAACTCATTACTTATCAATAAGTTGGCTACCTCTCAAGAAATTTTTTCCAACTTGACCCTCCCATTCGTGGAATCGTCGTCTTGATACAAAATTATCTGGTTGATCATCTAACCCCAACTGTTCTACTACTTACTATACCTCTTTCAATGCCGATATTCACATAAAATTTTCCCCGTTAAATGATACTTAATGATCTTATTCTCCCGACGAATACCAAAAGTTGGACCTTTACCCTTTTCACTACTTTGTGCATATCTGGACTTTATACCCGATTGACATCCTCATTCTATTTACTCTTGAGTTACCCTCAACATTCGATTGATCGGAACTCTACTCCAAATTTCTCATAATAATTTATTTGCCTTCTCAAGAGATATCCCTTTATTAAATGGCTTTCTACTGCCTTTTCTCCAAATTTGAACGTGTTACACTGACATATGATATCCACTTACACCTTTTCTTAAGACGTTTAATCTCATAAGTAATAATCTCCCTCGTCCATGTTCCCTCTTCCTTTGATTTACACTTTAGTAAATCAAGATGTCTATGCCCCTTATAACCCAACCATACGGTTTTTAAACATTATATACGCTTCATACAAATCCCAAACTCTTTATTGTCACTGTAAATACAACGGTGCTATACCACTTGGGCGTTCTCAATCGCTTCTGAATTAGAAATCCTAAATCCTCCTCATCCTCAATGCGTCCTTCAACATGCCGTGACAAAACCAACATTATTAGTACTTATATCGTAATTTACTAACAACTGGCTCTAATGGTCTTACAACATGATTTCCTCCTTGTAACTTCCCGTTATAACTACGTACTCCCATATCGATAGAGGTATCCAATTCATGAACGAAGGGCCACACTTCTCCTTACTACCAATCTTACGCTAAGTTTCATGCGTGGGGTGTCTCGCAAAGCGAAATCCAAATAAGGAACCCCCCCGATACACTACTACCTAACATTTTTGGTCATCGGAATCCGTTAAGCCCTGTCCGTAATATGTACCCCTACACTCTCGTTTCTCAACAAAGTTACATTCTGTCGTAATGACACTTAAACAAGGAACTCCTTTCGAATGACACTTTCTCGTGACACTGATGGTAATCACATTCCATATACACCATGTAACTAAAATCGGGGTTCTCAAAATCCCATCCCCAGACACACAACTATGAGTATAGACTCCCAAATCTCTAACGGGGAATAAAATAATGCACTCTTTTTGTTACTACCTCTCTATCGTTAATTATAAAAACCAACTAACTCTTTGTTGACTAGTAAATCGATTACATACGACTCATAATAATGAAATCCCTACGCATAATGGGATTAAATATCCGAGACCACTATACCATTTTGAAATAACAACATATTCATAAATATGTATATATACCTATATACAAAAGTACAATTGTGAGTCCAGCCCTCTCACACATGGGGCCTCGCCAGAACAAAACATGCTACCCCAAGGTGGCAATCCCAATAAACTTATAATACCAGCACACTATCGGTATAATCATATATATAAAATCATAAATAATATCATATCCTACTCGTATAATACAGAACTTAAAACGAGAAATTTCATTAAAGTATAAACCGCTATCAATATACCCATTCATCCTCCGCGGATGACAATAAAAGTAACCCCCACACTAGCAGGGGAAAATGTTCTTATATATAATAAAATTACTGATATACTCACCAAACTCGACTCTCAAGTGAAAATAACAATTATGACAAACGTATCAACTCATTCATGCCACAATTGACATGCATCATCATCTGAGGATGTAACTCATACTTCTATCTTATCAATCGTCCCGGCTGCTCAAATGGTTTCTGGACTTACCACACATGTTGTCCCAAACCGAATATTTCAATAACTGTTGCCCTCGCCAACCATAATACCTTGATCCCTACTCTCGCATCGGGAAAAATTCTATAACGCACGAGTTTCACTCCCCACAGAAATACCTCTACACATACTCCACTTATCTTTTGTTTCACAAATAATGTTAAGGTGGTCCATCTCTCAGATGTTGGTAGTCTCGACTCAGACGACTATCTCTGTTGTTTCCTTAGTTTTGGCGGCCCTAAGGAACATGCTACTAATTTTCCACCTCTCTTACTGAAATTACCATCGCTCGGTAGTAATTTTGCTATCGAATTATTTTAACGGTTTCTCCATTGGGTCTTCCAATTGTGGTGCTTCTCCAACACCAGTTTTCCCCAGTCTTACTTTATATAAAGTTCTCGATTCTGGTATATCCCCACCCGGGGTTGTTTACCTCCAAATTAACACTGTGACATTACCATTTGCTTTAACCATCCAAGCAGAATTTTGCCAGAAGGTCTAGCAATTCTTCTATGCAAATTCTCCCTTTAATATCCCCTTCTCCGTTTCACCTACTTCACCCGGTGTAGGGTTCACTAAAATAATTTTATTTCTTCTCACAGGGTGACCTCTGTCTGGACCTCTCGTGTGAGTTCAGAACGACATTCGGTTTTCATCCTAAACATTTGATCAAGGAACTTATGGTCAAACCATTCGTGTACGCCTTCTCTCGACGTCACATTCCACTTATAAGTGTGGGGATTGTTTCTCTCCATTGGAACTCCGTTCTCACGAGACAAGAAAAAAAATTTCCTCAAATTTTCACTCTCGATTGGCCATACTCCGACACAAGTCCAAGCCTTTGGATACATTACGTTCGGTTGGCTAGCACCTGCCGTCTTCGCCTTTCGAGTATTGCTACTACTGGTTCTCTTCAATATTTAATTCTTTCTCTCCCATTCCAACCTTGTTGGATGTGTCTAATTTGACCCCATTCCTACTATAGCCGTACCCGGAAGTCTCAAGTCGCGCCTTAGCCTTCTATATCTTCCAGAACTTCCGTGCCATAATATCGGTGACTTCAACTACGGTCGTCCTTCTTTAAATAAATCAATTAACCTCAATATATGTTTGCCTCCTGCTGTTCACCCAATTGTCTTTGCCTGACGTACTGCATTGTTCGGCACACGAATACACCCGATTGCAAATAAGATTCACTACCATATGTATTAAAGCAGGAGAACGAAATCTTACCAAAGATATCAACAATCCTAAACATAGGGCTCTACATCAAAGAAAGCTCAGCGGAAACATAATAAGCCATACAGATCCTAAAGGACACTAGAACCTGATGCTATGATACCACCTGTAACACCCCAACTAATTAAATACCGGGTAGCTACTCCTTTATTAAATTAATTCAAAATGTCAAGTTGGCTCAGTTAATAGCATCACTGTCGAAAACATTTAATGATTACTAACCACCTAGTATTTAAAAGTAAGATGTCAAATTTTAAATTAAATCTGATTAACATACGATAAATGAAATGTAAAATAACATCACCATACACCATAAAGAAGTAATGAAATAACCAACAAATAGTAATAAGTCCGGAGGAAAACTCCTCACAACAATCCCACAACTGAAAATAATATGACAAGTCTGAATCCTAAATTAATTACATGCCAGAAGTCTGAATAACTGAAATAAATGAAATGTCTCTAAAAGAAATGGGCGACATGCCCTACAACTGATAAATGCTGAATATAGAGTCGAGATAGATGAAGCGTCTATAAGCAAAGTCCTGTAACTTCCACAAACAGCTACAGCTCGTCACCTGAATGAGGATCCTAAGCATGGTGTCCTTGTGGCTGGGCACCTAAAATGGTTTTTACAAAAAGATAGATTTGAAAGCAAACGGGTCAGAGCCCGAAAGTGGAGAGTATTTTAAAAACAGCAAGTGCTTTAATAATATTTAAAACAATGAATGCAAAATACATGTTAGGACGTGCTCTCACATGAAATACTCACCTCTCGTCTAACTGTGCACTCCTAACGTTCCTGTACCCATTCATGTGTTTTCTCATAACTATCTAGTTCAAAAGAGTTTCTAACACTTCTACTCGGATCACGTTTTAATTCCAACCTTAACAATTAAATAGAGAGTTCTACTATAATTCTCGGATTCCCAATTATTAACAAAACCATTTATTGATATATGTCCCCTTTTATCTTTTCATAACGTTACAATAACAATACTCATAATTTAACATAGCAAATTCCTTTTCATTTAACCGTATATTATTCACATCATAAATATACAATACAAGCACCCCGAGGCTAAGCTGCGGTGCACACATACCCTGCTATCCATCCCGGTACATCACGTACATAAGGATTACGCATTCCGAATCTCTCAGGAATCGTTCTCAGATAACAACATCACAAACAATGGAGGCAAACACAGTCACATCACCTGGGTCACGCACATACCTACACTCCCACGATCAGCAGACTTATTAACATCCCAATAAGTCCTTCTCTGACCTATGTTCATCGAGGTACCAATATAAATTCGGGCAACACAAGGATAAGAAGGCCCTAAGCGAACGTAAACCTCCCGTGATAGCAAGTATGGTAGGTATGTCATACACATAAAATTATATGCTAAGCATTCACACATCTTAGATATCTTAATATTAATAAAGGTATACTCTACATCCGTATACCATTATTCCAATTATATATATTTTAAGTCTCCCGATAATATAGAATTTAAACTGTCGACACGTCCCACGTCGTAGTTTCTTATACTTAAAACCTATCTCAAATAGATTATTAAGTTTCCTATTATTCCCACACATACATCATTATTCCTAAGGTCCTTAATTCTGCCCCAAATCTAATTTCATCAAATTACTCAAATTTACTCTTTTAACCTAAATATTATCTCACACATCGAATTCCATTAGATTTAGAAAAATTCCTCAAATTGAATTCTAATTAAGGTCCAAGTTTCATAACCATGCCTACTGGTCTTCCTTAAGTTTAAGGGTATTTATAAGGTCTCCAATAATATTTTCCAAGGGTTAACATCATTAAAATTTAAATAGGGAAAACTTTACTCATACTGGGAAGGTCGATCGATCGACCTTTACCTTCGATCGATCGACTGATGAATGTCGATCGATCGAACGCACCAGGTATGGCTACGAACTGCTTCGTTTTGCAATTTTCAAATCATCACAAAACATTCTTTTAATGCATGAAACTCTAATATAACGTTATAGTATCATCATACAACCATCCTACAACATTGTTAACGTTCTAAAACCAATAATTCATCAACCAAGGACTTTGTTTGGATCAAAACTTCATCAAGAACCCTAGTTCCCTATTTCTTTCAAGAACATTAATAAATCTCTTCTTAAATCCGTTTTTAGATCATCAAGGGTCAAAATTTTGAATTCATAATTCGTCCAGATTATTGATTTAATGAAATATGTTTGATATATATAATGAAACATTATTGATTTAATCCGTATGACACATTATTGATTTAATCCGTATGACACATTATTAATGAAATTTTGACCCTTGAAGTAGGCATTATTGATTTAATCCGTATGACACATTATTAATGAAATTTTGACCCCGTATGACACATTATTGATTTAATGAAATATGTTTGATATATATATATATATATATAATAAGGAGTAGAATTTTGGTTACTATTCCTTAAGTTGATAAGCTAATTAGGGGTCCAGATTAATCCAACAAGGCAGCAATCCAATGGTCGAGATTAAAATACTCTTCTTACCCCTTAAAAATTTGGTTTCCCCCTATTTTAACACACTCCACTTTATTTCTCCCTTTCTTCAAAATTCAAAAACAAGGGTAGAATAGTCTTCGCACAATTCTCTCCCTTGCACTCATTTCTCTAAACTCGATTTGACTTCTCATTTCACTCCCTCTCATCTTCTGATCCACACATCTTCTCATTATTCTCACACTCCCCTCTCTCCATGAGAATCCTAGGGTTTAAAAGCTCACATATCGATGATCGAAGAGTAAGATGACGAATAGCTTGAGGGTGTTGCTAGGATTTCAGAGATCACACATCGATGGTGGTTTCGATATATTTGTGTTGTAGATTTTTACTCTTTTAAGGCATTTGCTTCTCTCTCAAGCCAATATCTGTGTATTTATTTTATTTCAGGGTCGATTCAATGGTTTTGGATGATAGTTTTGTGAGATTCATAAGCTAATCTGAGTTTGAACTTCAGATTTTATGTTTATTTCATACGTAACCCTAAGGTAAGATATTTTAATTCTTTCTTCCAAATAATTGTTTTTTGTGCTAATTTTAATATCTCATTGGGTTTGTAATTTTTGTGCTAGATTAGGTCATTTTTGGTTGGATTTATATATCCCTCATGCATTTCATAGTATTGAAGTCAGAAATAATGCTTTTGGGTTTTAAATAGATATACCTGGATGGGTTTTAAAATTGATATATTTAAAGCAAGTTAATTGTAGTGTCAGATTCTAGATTGTTAGTACTTATCTATGTTAAATGTTTTCACATAGAAAGTACCATGTGTTTGGTGAAATATCATAGCACCTATTGCTGTATTTTTTGTTCACTCATTTTTCATTGTTTACTCAAATCATTTTACGGTACTTTTCTGTTATGTAGTTACCTTTTAATGGAGTTTTCTCAAAATGATTATCATTTTGTGCATAAGTTTTCTCAAAATGATTATTAAAATATACTAATGGAAGTATCATTTTGTGTCATCACTAGAATTTATTTGTATACCATTTGTAAGTTTATCCCACATTTAGGTGTTTAGTTTAAGCTTATCTCTCTAGGAATAATGTCCACCTGCTTTTAGTTCACATCTTCGCAGTTGTGTCTTAAATTTCACGTAGTAATATTACTTTTTTGGCTATGAGTCGAACGAATGTCATATGATTATCAGTTGTTCGAGAAAAATGTTGCTTGGATTTTTTATTTGAACTAACTAACTTTATAGTATCCGCAGGTTATATAGTACAATGCCACATACCATGATTCATGTTTGATAAAATGCCAACGTGAACCATTTTCTCCTTTTTTTGCAGCAAAGCTAATGTAATTTGGGTTTATTGTGTTTGTAGTTTAATATTTTAGGGGTTTGGAAGTATAACTATAAAAAGTGTTATTTCAAAAATTCCCCTTTGATTTTGTGTTGGTTGGGTCTGTGCGATTAAATAATAGGCTTCTATATGTGGGTGAATAAGGTTTCGTGTGGAATTAATTTATTATTTTATTGTGTTCTTATTATTTTGTAGGATTGCGTTCCTTGATTTGTAGGGTGGAACAATAGGCATTTCATGTCCACACTTTTCTACAATTTTGCCTTCATGTTGAGATCATTTGGTGATGAGAGGGGTAAATGTGTCGGATACAGTGATTTCAAGGTTGAAAGCAGAATATGGGCAAAAGCGTTGTGCGACGAATGAGCGTGTGGTGCATTATAGACACGAGGCAAACCATTTTTCAGAGGTATATTTATATAAAAACTTTTTAGAGTAGAAAACATTTGTTTATATTGTCCTTATCAGTTAATGTTTTCACAAGAGTTACTCTTTTTTGTTCATTTCGTGATTGCAAATGCGTGACAGTTCCCAAGATTTTGTCCGGAGGAAGTATTTGTAGAGATTCAAAGCAAGGTGCCAATATATGATCTTCCCCATCATTTTCTTTTTTCATCAACAATGGCGAATTATTATGGCTTGAAGTCAACTAGGTATATGTAAGGCTGTATCAGAGGTTAGGTATAGATTTTATGGGAGATATGTTTCAGTCAATGTCTATCAAAGAAGCATTTGATATGAAATATCGTTCATATGAATGTCACTGTGCATTACTTTATGGCATGTACACTACTTTCATATTCAGTTCAGTTAGCATTATGAGAACGTGTTCGGGTAACAAAATAACATTCATTTCAATTAACATTCATTGGTTCCACTTTTACATTCATTTCAGTTAACATTCATTAGTCAATGGAAACTGGAAAAGATTTTGAAACTTAGTAGAATGGGTGTTGGTTAAGGTAAATAGTTTTTAGTAAGATTCAAAACGAAAACTATTTTCCTTAACCAACTCCCATCATACTATGATTCAAAATCTTTTTGAGTTTACCTTAACTAAAGACAGGAGGCTTCTATAGTGAATATCATACTTCCTTCTTAAATAGTGGATGTTACAGGGCACAAGTTTTAAATCATCCATATCCTAAATGAATAATTTTTTAGTATAAATATTTGATATGTAGAATTTTTCTTCTATATTTGATTTTTAGATTTGACATCTACAGTTATAAGTCTTTCTGTTTCATTATATCCCACTTTTTTTCTCTAAAATAATGATTTTTAGTAATAAAAGTATGATGTGTTTTCTCTATATTTTAATGTTTGGAATGATGAAGCACTTCCTTTATTTTACCATTATGAACAAAGGCACAACCTTTTGGGATGGATGTTGAGTCTGCTAATTGAACTGGTCAGTTTATTATTAGAAGATCAGTTTCTTTCACCTGACATGCTATGTTTATATATGGTTGAAAGTGATGAGATGCCTTATTTTTTGAATGTATAGAAGTTCAAGTGCCAGTGATATGCAGCTCGCCATGTCCAGCAGCTCCAGTGATTCCTAAGCAATAAGTCCTTCAACCTCAGTTAACTTCAAGCAATCACGTAGGTATAAAACCTCAGGTATAACCTCTGTTCTGTCATCAATCTCTCTTATTTTCAGCTATAACCTCTTTCATTTTGTTATTTAGTTTTTACAATTCTATTCAGAAATGCTTTGAATAGAAATGATTTTTTATTCTATTCATTTTGGCAGCCTTAAAAGAAATTCTGCGAACTCATTTATTTGTTTGGATTCCCAAATGGCTTATGACAGGGGGACCTAGATCCAAGAACGTAATTGAAGTCACCAATAATATCCCGAGAAGAAGGGTGTTGAATACGAATTTGATTAATTGATCTCCTTGTGGTTTCAACCAAAGAGGAGTTCAATGTTAAGATTGGATGGATACTGCTTCAATCTTTTCAGTTTAGTTTTTAATCATTTTAAGGTATAATTTAATTTATTTTCTATTCGGATAATTACAATGCACCACTTTGAATTTCATCTGTCTTGCAATGAATATAGCTTCATGACTTGCTTATAAAGGCTGGTGCCATTACAAGACTAATTCTTCAGTTCTATCATGTTACTAATTTTTGCAGGTTCATGCCAACAAAGAGGAAAAATAGGTTGAAGAGGATCGACAAAGAAATACGGTTTTTTATAACAGAAATCATTAGTAAGAAGATGAGGTCAATTAATACTAGAGATAACAAGAGTAGTATTCACTTTTTAGGGATTTTATTAGAAAACAGTATGAATGAGAATGAACAACAAAAAATGAAGAATGATGGATTGAGCATTAAAGAGATCATTATTGGGCAAGACATTGGCTCAAGTTTACTTTGTTGGACAATGATTTTGTTGAGTAGGTATTCATAATGGCTCATGTCTTTTAGTTTAATATTTCTTAAGGTAAAGATGTCTAGCTACTTTCTTCAAGGTAAAGATATGCACTAGGGATTGTTTACTCAAAAGTTCATAAACCTGGTGCAGAAACATTGCTCATAAAGTCAAATTCCGGAGTTGTTTGTGATTAATCATAAAAAAGCGTTGATGATCAACTTCTCCTGTCCATTGATCCTCTCATCTGTTTCTTCTATAGGTGCCACTTTGATCATGAACAAGATGGCGAGTGCATTCATTTCCGCATACAGAAGGAATGTGCCCCAAACCAAATAACTTTACTCATTCAGTTGAGGTTCTTTACATTGTTCGTTTGGTGTGCTAAGTTGGAAATAACTTTATTTTAGGTATTTATGCATTTTTAACATCATTAAAAAATTATTTGATTAAAGTCTCACGTTTTCTATGTTGGTTTTATATTTAGGACGAGAATCAGCATTCGGAATAAATAAGGCCTATATAAAGAATTATGGTTTTGTCATGATCTATATTTACCTATAGTATGTTGTTATGTCTGACTGATTTTAGATGTATAAGAAAGGCATGAGTTGTGTCGTAAGAATGATTAAAAGTTGACGGCACATACCAACGTACAATTGTTCTTTGTGTTAAACGTAGATTTATATTCTTTACTTAACTCAATCTATTCTTTTTACATAATATTTTTTCTAATCTTATTGGTTTTATATTCTTTGACACTTGCTTATTGTCTAGGAAATTCTACGACATGTATGTGTTTTATACATTCCACAACTGATTCTAAACCCAATTTCAGTTTGAAATGGATCATACCCCTTCTAATACATAATATCCTTCAGTAAAATAATTGGATCCTTGCCTGTAATGCCTAATGTTGTGTTATTTTCATTGTTCATCGAGTGAGGAATTCCTCAGGAATGAGGCTCGATTTTGGAAAAGCTGGATTTTGTTGTTAAACTATTTTTGTAACTGTTGATTTTTGAAGTTTCTAATACTCCTCCACAACAAATTTGAATTTCATTTAAGAAGGTATTGAGATAGACCAAGAATTAGGGGTGGGCACGGTCCGGTCCGGTCCGGTTTTTTATCATTTTAGGTGTTGGACCGAATTATTCGGTCCTATATTTGAGAAGACCGAATTCGGACCTATTTAATCGGTTTAGCCTATTTAATCGGTCTAGGCTATTTTTGGTCCGGTTCGGTTAATATTCGGTCCATTTTTTATATTTATTTACTTTTTTTTTCAATAAAAATCTGTTAAATTTTTGTTGTATTTATCATATAATTGAATTTATTTTTTATTTTTGAAAATCATGTTGGTGCAGGTTATTCTCTTTACACATCTAGTGGATGAATACCTGATGCAATACCTTGTCAAAATCAAAAACCAAACCAAAATCAAAAACCAAACATGTTCATAGTTACCACTGACCAAAATAATTGATCATAAAAACAGGGCATATAGTTACCACGAATCGTATAACAAAAAAAATAGGGCATATAGTTACCCCAATCTCTTTTCTCGCCGTCGCCGGTATAGGACCAGTGGAGTTGTTCGTCACAGCCGCCGGAGCAACCGTGGCTATCTCTTTAATCGCCGGAACAGACGCTCCTGCTGTGGAGTAATGCATCGACATCGGAGGAACAACTGGTGTGGATCTGGTGTTCAGAGCACCAGATCGTGTGTTCATGGTGGTGTGGTGATCGGCCGACCAGAGAGTTGGAGAGACAGAGGAAGAAAAGTGTGGAGAGGAGAGGAGAGCGGTCGAGTTGGAGAGAGAGAGAGAGAGAGGAAGAGAAGATGAAGACTAAAATGAAATGAGGAGAGGCGAGAGCGGCCGTGGCTTTTTTTTCTCTCTTGTGTCTTTAGTCTTTAGGGTTTAGTATATGAGATATTTATATAAAATAAAATTAATATATATTATATAATATTTAATTAAACGGTCCGGTCCGGTCCCAAGACCGAATTTACAATTGATATTTTAGACCGAACCGAATATTTCGGGTCTCTCAATCGGGTCGGTCTTTTTTTTGTCCACCCCTACCAAGAATGCTTATTCATTTAATTGGTTACTATTTCTTACAGTGTTAGCTTTTATGTGTTATTTTTTCCCATTCTTCTGCCAAGTATCATTTTTGAAGAATAAGAAATAAGTTGGATATTTGTACAAAATGATATTTCTTATTCCTTTATGGGTGGTATATGATATTTCTTATTCTTCAAAAATGATATTTCTTATTCCTATTTTTTGAAGAATAAATCTCATCAGGTTGGGTGGACACCAATCTGATCCTACCAAAAAAATAGCTTTCAGTCGAAAAAGACTAAGTTGGATATTGGTCCGGTGTGTTGGTCTTATTCAGCAGAGTAACATATAATATGCCACAAAGCTTAATTGTATAATATATTTGAGAAATTGTATAAAATAGTTAACTGATCTGCTGAATATGTTGAATTGTATAAGATAGTTATACAATTTCCTCTGCTCTTATAAGATAGTTAACTGCTCTGCAAATAATAACAGGCCATCGCACAATTAAGTTAAATATGTTGATCTGCTGAATATGTTGCAGCAATTAACTATCTTATACAAATAATAACAGTTACTAACCTGATTCAGCAGAGACAATATCTATGAGCAAATATTATCAGTATATGGGGTTCGGGACTAGAGGAAGTTAAAACTCAAGACTTCTACCTATTTGTATGTGACTCGGCTGAAAAATTTTCAAGCCCGTCGCGAGACTCAGTTGAATTTTATTTCTACATTATGATTTGGATCGAATAGTATGTGAAAATTTGTTCAAGCACTTCAGCTACCTTATTTCACTAACCCTCGGCTTTAATGTGTCTTCATCATTCTTCTCCCAAGTCGATGAAACAAAAACCTAAACATGATGTCGAAAGCAGTGTTGATTTTTGGACATATAAAGTGTCATGTACTCCGATTAGAGGGTTGCATATGTGGACGGGGGCCATAGTGGAGTGTCGTGGAAAATGTAATGGAAAGTGTAGAAAGCAGTGTTGAGAGCAGTGTTGATTTTTGTATGACCATCTGTCCAAGTTGTAGGCCCCAACCCCTTTTTAGAAAGTTGAGTTCAAAGAATCACTAAAGTGATTCTTTGAAGCTGTATGATCATCCGTTTTACTCAACTCTAGCAAAATTTTTAGTATTAGAGTTCAAAGAACTTGAATGTTTGTGTTTTCAAAATTAAGTTTGTTTGTATTCTATTCACAGGTACATGTCTTACCTGTTAACAGGTACACATATACAAAAGGAACTTGATCAATCAAGAATTTAAAAACACAAATTATAAGAATTACATCAAAATGTTTGTGCTCTGTTTATAGGTACACGTCTCTAAACATAACTGAGGTATGTCTTGATATGTGTTAAGTTTTTTTAACTATTGTTTGTGTTCAATTTAACCTTGATTGGTTCAGGTATTATTGGTTTAACTATTGTTTGTGTTTTGTTTAGATATATGGACACCACATTATGATGTAAATACGCAAATCTTCTCAAATGTGCCAATGCTTTTTAATAATGATTGGAATATGCATCCCCTCTTTAATACCTTTTGAATTCTCAAGTTGCAAATTGTTTCTCTTGCAGTTTTTAAAGAATCTTTACGTATTTATCTTTAATTTTTTTTTCTTTCTCATTTATAATTTTCGATTTGCAAGTGTGTTTAATTTTTTTCTAAGATGTATGCATTTTTTGTTAAATTTATGCACAATATAGAGTACATGAAATGTCTATTGCTTTTAATTGTGGTGTATTTTTCTTTAGATATTATAAGTAGTCGGTTGCTCATGTTTATTCGAATGGCATCATTAAAATGGGGGAATAAGGGAATACTTATGTATTAGTTTTGATTGTTGATGTTAGGTTGCTCCTTTATTGGTTGTTGATGTTCATTAATAAGTTATGATTATTAACCTGTGACAAGAATGAGGGATAATTGTAATGTTTTCTTCATGTGTTTGGTTTCTTATAATTAGGAAGGAGACCAAGATTACTTACTTATGCTTTTGTATTTCTCTCCGTGTAGATCTGAGGAACCAAGATGTACAGAAGAGTTCTATAAGAAAGATGATGCCAAACATCCTACATGTCCTTTTCTTAATAATCCAATTCATGAAGATGATTCAAGTTCCATTATTATAGCGGTCAATAGACAAGGTGATTCTTCCCCATGCCATCAAGCTCAATAATTTGGAAGAAGGCACTCCCGTCAAACAGCTACAAAGGTTCAGTTCTACAAGGAAATTCCACTTAACGTGAAAATGCACAGAGCCGAGTGAGTGAAATTTTTTCCATACAAAATCTATCTAAATATCTTTGATGATTATTCTGTTCTCCTTTGCTTCGTTTTACTTTTTTGTTCAGATAGTGTTTTGATGCGAGTATGTTAGGCTATAATAATTTTATGGCACGTCTTTTTTTTGAATTTTTTCTTCTTCTGCATTTTTAGTTTTAATCATGGGTTAGGCTTATAAATACCAATCATTATGGTTATATCGTGTGATATTTCAAATGAAAGAAAAAATTGTCTAGGAATGAGCATATATCCATTTGTGTATTCATATGGTTATAATCTGAAAATTCTAATTTTTTCTGTTTAAGATGTAGGTTAGTTTATTATTTTGTTGAACTGCTTTAACTTATTTAGAGCAAAAATCAATGTTGAATTAGGTGGTTTTAGCACATGATTTGATTTTTTAGGGACATGGCTCTATGAATAAACCTCTACAGTCGGGTAAGTCCTGTGAAAACTTTACACTCAGGCAACTGTATGTTTTTTCCCATTTTTCTATTAGAAGTAAAAGTTGCAAAAAGCCCCTGTGATAAGTCTATTACCCAAGAAGACAATTTTGAGATTTAATAAAAGTGAAGACATGCAAAGTCCTGGTTTAATTAATTTTGCTTAAAAGACACTTTTTGCATCACACGTCATTCATAAGATCCTATGTAGTGTCGGAAGGTTTCCTGATAGTGTTACTCCCTTTTTCGTACAGTTTCGGCTGCTTAAACAATAACAAATGATGAAACAACAACAGTACCAACAGAAATAAGTGCAAAAATGGTCCGGAACTTGGCTAGGAACAATAATGAACGTCCTTCGAGTTTATCTCCTTCTACCTGGCATACTCTTCAACAACCTCAGTCAAATATTCTCCCTTTAGAATTATTATGGGTCTCTCACTATGTATTGTATGAGTTTGAAACACAAAATTTTCCTTAGTTACTTTACATTGATGATTTTTTATGGTTGGCTAACATATATTCATGACTATATTCTACTTTATTTATTTTTCGACTTAAAAGAAACTGAAACAGTTTCTTTGGTGATTACACTGTCATTTTGTTATTGGTATTTAGGAAGTGAGAAAGATAGTAGCAACATTGCATAAGAATATTGATGCTGATATTGGTATTTAAACCTTTATGAAGTGATCTTTGTGATTCATGCAGAAGTTTTTTGTTGATCCCATTGATGAGATTGGTGGTACAGTTGAAGAGGATACTACAGCCCTTATAAAGGAAAGTGGAACTGAAAAGCCTACTGTTGCTTTTATTGCTGGACTCACTGCCCCACCTAACTGGAGAATGGGATATGATGGAGCCATAATATTGGGTGGAAATGGTACAACACAAGACAAAATCAAGATGCTCAGGGTGTTGGCGTGACAATGGTCGAGTCTCCAGGAAAAATTGGACATGCAATACATGAGGTCTTCAAAAAGAGGTCTTCTCATTTACTATTGATTTGGCAATTATAATCATTACGAGTCTTCTCTAGAACAAGTCTTTATGGATTTGATCACATATATTTATGTGTGTATTCATTGTTACTGAGAAAGTGAATTAAATATAACGTATTGGTTTCATTATATAATGGGCTTTTAATATGATGTTATTCCTACTTATAAGAGAAACTCAAGTAATCTCTGTTAGACATGTCAACGGGTCGATTTGGGTCGTGTACGGGTCGGTTTAACGGGTGAAAACACCCTTAACCCGTACACGACCCGTTAAGCCTAACGGGTCTAATAACAATACCCAAACACGACCCGTTAATATTAACGGGTACACGACCCAAACCGTTAACACCCATTAATATTAACAAATCATTTTGGGTCGAAATGGGTAACGGGTTGGGTGACCCTATAATACCCGTTAGTCTTCAATACTTTAAAAATAATGGATTTTAATTGTAATTTTTATTGGGTATAGATTGGGTGACCCTATAGCACCCGTTAGTCTTTAAAGATTTAGAAATAATGAGTTTTAATGGTTATTGTTATTGGGTCGGGTTGGGTGACCCTATAGTACCCGTTAGTGTTAACGGGTGTTAACGGGTAGAAACGGGTTAAAACGGGTACAGGTAAATTTCCAAACCCGAACCGTTAGTGTTAACGGGTCTACCGTGTCAACCCGTTAATGACCCAAACCCAATAAGGGTAAACCCATTAACTTATAATTTCGTGTCGGGTCGTGTCGTGTTAACGGGTTATCGTGTATTTTGACAGGTCTAATCTCTGTACATATATCCGTTTACTTGGTGCTCGATTGAAAAGATATGAATTTTCATTGTTTGAGATTTTTGTTAATAACTCTTTAGGCTCAGTTATTCATACTTTGGGAACTAAATTTTTGCCGTTTTGAAATTTCAAACTTTGAAAATTTTTGTTGTTTAGCGATTATGTATTTTGGAATTTTTCGCCGTGGCTAAATAGTTATTACGAACGTTCCATATCTCCCTCTCTATAACACTGTGTGAATATGTATATTTACTGGCAGATGACTCATAAGGCCAAGATCTGGAACGACATATGTTCAAGGTCTCGATAGACAAACTCAGGTGCCTGAAATGTATTATTTTTTCTATTCTTTAGCTATGATATTTGTTGTTTTATATTTCCCACGTTATTTAGAATTTTGACATAATTTTTCTATATTGCTTGCTTATACAGTTATTCTCGATCAAAATTCTCCACAAGTTGTCACCTCGACAAACTCTAAAGCTTTGAAGGACTGGCATACTGATTCAACGAGGATGACGAAGAAGAAAAAGAGTGGTCTAAACCCCTAAAACCTAAGTTTATATATATGTGAATTGTTTTATGAAGTTTGTTTCGTTGAAGTATTTGTTGGATTGGTTGTTATCCCTTGAGAGGGTGGATAGTCCAATAAACAAAGGAGACTATGTCCAATTTTTTTCAAATGGACACTTTGTTTAT
Source organism: Sambucus nigra (assembly GCA_949130495.1). Taxonomy (NCBI): domain Eukaryota; kingdom Viridiplantae; phylum Streptophyta; class Magnoliopsida; order Dipsacales; family Adoxaceae; genus Sambucus; species Sambucus nigra. The sequence continues at coordinate 115,956,578 of OX422224.1, read as the reverse complement.
TTGAGTCATAATGTGAATTAAGTTGATGAATATTATATATTTCATGTTATATGTGAATTTATTTCATGAATTTAGACTGTTTGAATGTTGTTGGACAAATTGTTGTTTGTTAAGTAGGGTGGATAGTCTTATAAACAAAGGAGATTATGATCAATTTTTTAAAAAATATACTTTGTTTTGACGGGGAACGATATTTTTGTTATTTAGAATTACGTACTTTGAAAATTTTTTGTTGTTTCAAGATCATATATCATGATGAATTGTAGTTAACTCAAGTCATGATTGTGATGTTAGGCGATATAAGCCCTAAAGTTTATTTCATATTAATGATGTGGATATGTTAGTCGGATTCAGTTATAGCATTTAGGCCAACATGAGCTTATGGTGAAAATTACAACTTATATCATAATAAGTATAATTATATTTCTATTTCGACTAGGTTTTGTGTGAATTCCAAGGACGTAATTATTTTTTTAAGGGGAAGATTGCAATACCCCATAATGTTTATGAATAATTAAAAATACTTTTTCGCATAAATTATCATATTTAATTGTGGACTATAAATTAATTATAGGGGATTTTATGAAGATTAGTGGAACTATTTAAATAATATATGGATTTAATAAATAAAGTATGAAATTTACTTATATCTCCATATTTTAATTAATAAAAATTTATGTGGAGTTTATTGAATTTTTATTTGACTAATTTTAAAATTAGCTAGCAAGTGACATGTTAGAAATGTTGCACATTTTATTTTATTTTTTTATATTTTTTGGCATGGTAATGATACACTATATATGTTGGAAATATTAAGAGTTATTTTTAAATATTAGATTAGAAAAATGAATTTAGATGAATATTAGTTGTTTTAGTAATGGCAAGTGTGCTTAATTTGATCTAAATTGTCAAATTAATGGATATCAAGTGGGGGGGGGGGGGGGGGGGGGGGGAGGGAGGTTGATGTGTGAACGACTTTATAATTTATTTTATGTATTTATTCTGATTATAAATAATAAATATGGAATTAGAAAGAATATTAGTTGTTATATAATCAATATGGGAGTTATGACTCTTTTAATAGGGGATTTGAAGGGTTAAATGGTAAAATAAAGGGAGAAAGAATAGGGCAAAGGACTAAAGTGTTTTAATAGGTTTTAGAATTATTTTAAACCTAGGTAAAGATATATAAAAGTTTGTTAGGATTTATCGCATTTAGACACCTTTTAAAAGGAGAATTATAGAAAATTGAGAGAGAAATTATGAGAAATTTTTATTAATTTGAGAACTTTATAAAGCAAAGGATGAATGAGGCTATAAGACATTAAACAAGAAAATAAAACACATGGTAAAATAAGGATAAGGTAACCTCCAAAATTTCATGGTCTTGAGAAGAAGAAGATTAAGGAAAGAAGAGGAAGGAAGAAGAAATGATATTTCCAAGATAGTTTCAAAAAGGACATGATCAGCATCATCATCATTTATACACATTAAGGCAATATAATTCTACTCTTCCCCTTAATTATTACATGTGTTAGTGACAATGATGTTGATACCTCTTTAGTTCCATTCAAGTTTACGATTTATGTGTTAATAATATTGTAGTGACATACTATTAAGTTTGATGAGGTGCTCTCATAGGTAAAATATATGCTAAAGTAAGATGCAATTGATAAATGGATTACGAAATATGACCGGTAAAAGAGAAGATGGTGTTTGGTCGTACGTAGAAGCATAAATCTCCTTAATCACTTGCTAGAAGACATAAAGTATGGAATTGACAATGACTCTCATTAAATGAGATAATTATATATATATATATATATATATAGGATTCGAAATAGCTTGAATAACTTTTAGGATTTTAATATACAAATCCCACACATATGAAACTAAGTGCTTATGTAAATGAAAAGGTTTCTACATAGCGGTGTACGCGATAGAGAAGTAATATGAATTTAAATAGGACAAATTAGTGATTATTGGTTCATTAAGCTACTGAGTATGTCTATAACTATAGGAAGTTGATAAGGTATGGTTGAATTAGACAAATGTGGATTGGGACAGATGCATGTAATGAGTAAACATACATCTACACTACATGATAACACTTGAAGGTAGCGACAAATGAAATGAATAAAATATTGTGACAATACAAGGAAGTATATAACAAATGGATGATATTAGATGTATAATAAGACATTAGTTGTGAAGTTTAATATGTAGTTATTGTTTTAAGGAAAATGATAAAAAGATAGTAGTACAATAATGAAATATCTAATAGTCATACTTATAATAGATTATTTGAGTTAGTGCTTACGGGGGCACGTGACTTTTGGCACTAATTAGATCCATATGACCAATTAGGCTATATAAAAGTGTATCGGGGGTGGGGGGGTGTCCTTTTTTTGATTTTATTTATGAGATGTCCCAGCATGAAGCCTAGTTGGGTTAGGAACTGTAAATAATTGAAGCAGTACAATAAATTTTTTATATAATGAATAATGATATTTTATAATAGTTAATTTAATAATCTCATGAGAAGATGGGCTTGGGAATGAAATATAGTTAATTCATGAATTTGATGTTAAATTGTAATTACAGTAAGGGAAACTCAGTTGAGTAATCATCCTAATTATGGGACTCGTCGTTATCTATCTATGTGATATGATTCTAAAGATATGTATGTGTGGCAATACAAGGATCCTTACAAAAGGATATGCCGGTGTGATATAAAGTAAATATGAAACTTGGTAAGGATGCCTAAGGGAAATAATAGTCTAAAAGTGAATAACATGAAAGTATAATTTAAAAGTACATATTTTCATTAAAATTGGTGAACTCGATACCAATGATAATTTCTGAATAAATGAATTAGGAATGGATATTAATGAGTAATATTAGACAAATTCGAGTTTGTGTGATGATAGGGAACAATCTATTAAATCATGCTTGGGATTTTTATTTATATTGTATGGGTTCATGTCATGGGGCTAGTTACCTTGAAGGGGAGTGGCGGGACTAGACAGGATCACGATTTTGGGGTGTATACATAGGAGGTTAGATTTTTATGTGATGATGTTATAAGGTGTATATGTTGGAGGTTGAAATTTGTTATGATGGGTTTCAGGTCGTGGATCTAGTTACCTCTAAGGGGAGTGGGGGACTAGGTACAATCACGGTCTTGGGGTGTATATGGTGGAGGGTAGTTCGGTATCGTGGATCTTGGTGATCCCAGTCTTAGGATGTATAAGATGGAGGATGGTTCCATATCATCGGGCTTGATGATCCCAAAGGGGACTATGGACGAAACACGATTACGATGTTTTATGGCGATATTTTGGGGTGTATACCATGGAGGTTGGACTTTTTTATACATGGCATGGTACTAGTAATCTCGAGGGGGAGTGGGGAACTAGAAAGGCTCACGATCTTTAATAGTGATATATAAATTAATATAAATTATAATTGTTAATTAATGAACAAAGAGGAACATTTTTTCCTACGAGTATGTCAGATTATTGCATTTCTCTCATCATTGAAATTATTTTCCGCCTTAAAGTTATAAACTTTTTGTATAATTAAAAGTTACTAGTGTGGTACGTACTGCATCTAGTAGTTATGTTTGAGTTTTAGCCCTCTTAATTGACTAGCATTTAAAGGTTTAGTTAGAGTTTGATCACACCTATGGAGCAATATTGAATTGAAGACACATGATCATTAGTTAGGAGTTTTGGCATAGTTGGGACATTTGGGAATTATTAATTGTATTCTTAAATTTTCCTTTACGTTCGTTGTATTTGAGACATAGTTTTATGGTTTAGTTACTTTGCACTATTTGGAGGTTTTACTGAATATAATTTGATTATTTCAATAAATGGAATTTTTTTATTCATGGTTATTCGATGTTGTCTAACATATATTAACCTTGTTAAGAAATTTCTAAATTGTCTCATAATTCTGTCACATGCTAAGAATGATATTATAACTTGTTTCACTTTCGAATATTTACTAATTAAGCTTATCCACCTTGATTAATATTATTCGGGGTATTATAACCTCTTATGCCAATGACCTGCCACATCTTCCTTACCATTATTTCAAACCATACTCAGAGAAATATTGATTATGTAACAATTCTTCATGGTTCTAGTACCCTTCAAAATGATTTTACCAAGAGATTAAAGGACTTGACATTCCTTATTGAGAAAAAGCACATTGTGATGATCATCGCGCATTTGACTTATTATAAGTAATTTATCCTTCAAGACATTAACCAAAAGAACTTTATATAGTCTAGTAAAACCATTAATATCTATGGTACCCTTTTCTACGATGTTATATTTGTTCTCTTCTCCAAAAGTGACTGAATCAGATTCGTTCCTAACATTTTAAAAAAATAAGGTTGTGTTTTCGGTCATATTCCTAGCACACCCATTATCAAAGTAACATTGTGAATCATTTTGGACAACAAATTTAGTGTGAATAACAAGATATTTTTCTTTCTTAGTCCAAACCATTTTAGTCTTGATATTCTTCCCCAAGTCTTTTGAACTATTATCAAAATGTTTAGATTGTGAGATTTTCTCAATTTTTGACAAAATAGTTTTAAATTTTTCAAAAAGGGAATTAAAATAATGTTTCAAGGTAGAAACTTCATCCAAGTGAGGTTTCATATATACCTTGGAGTTTTTCTTAAGCCAATAGAAAAAGGTTTTCACATGACCATCGCAATTGAAAAAAGTGTAATGATATACAAAGTGATGATTGGGTTTCTACAAAGGCTTCAAAATAATTTTCGTCTCAACTGATGATGAAGACTCTTCAGGCATGTGAGTCTTTTGAGAAGATTTCACAAATATGGTTATGTCCTAAGATTTAGATTGAACATGATATTTTTCAAAACCAATTCCACGGTTATCAAAAGAAGATGTAGTCTTGGCCACAAGTAAATTCCCATTTTCTTGGATCTATCTTACATAGTGACTTTCACATTCTTAGACGAGATCAACTCATTTTCAAGAGAGGTTATTTTCTCATTCAAAGAGTTATTAGAACTTTTACATTCTTCCAACTCACGTTGTAAAACTTTTAACCTTTCTTGGAAATCTTTATTTTCATTCTCCATCCAAAGGAGACTCCCATTAAGAGATGATCATTGGGCTTCAACATTGCTCAAAAGGGACTTTTCCACTTTTAAAGAGGTGTTTTGTTTTTCATATTATTTTAGTTTAATGGAAATTTTCAACAAGCTTTTCTTAAGTTTAGCATTTTAAAAAAGAGTTTATCATAAACACATTGAAGGTCACTATCTTCTTCATCAATGGAATCATCACTAGAATATTCGAAAGAAGATAAAGTATCAATCTTATAAGAACATTTATCATCAATAGACGAAGATTGACACAACTCTTTGCCACTTGATGAAACACCATCTAAAGAACCAAAAATATAGGTAGGTTGAACAATGTCCTAAAAAATTTCCACTTCTCTAAACATGACATTATTCTCCATATTAACAGAAAAATGCACGATCTGCCTCTAGGTATTTCAAACTTAACAAAAGAGGACCAAGCTCTGATACTAGTTGAGAATGTGTATTGCGTAGCGAAATGGAGAACCACTAAATTATTTTAGCACACCTATAAGTCTATATTCAAATATTCACAATTATTTTATCAACCAAATCAATAATTAATCACAATACCAGATGTACGAGGACAAAAACCTAATAGCGGGAATAATCTCTGGATAATGTAACATTCTTACTAAAAACTTGGTAAAGACTTACAAAAGGGACTAAGAATTAACATTTTTTTCGCGTAACTCACACCTCACACTTTTCCCCCAATTTGTAGCAAGTCAGAGATCCCTACACGCTGATAGAATTTCTCAGCATCTCTTACGTCAACTATGTAGCACGAGCCTTCCTATTCAAACTTAGGAGTTCACAAATGATTTGAACTCTAAAAAAGAACCTCAAATATCACAATACCCTTGTTGAGAGAAATACCTAAAATGTATAGAAAAGATGATTTTCGAAAATGAGTTCTTGGTAAAATCTTCGTATTTTTTTATATTGATCAACATCAAGAAATAGAGGTGATTAAATGTAACGAAGAGAAGAAGAGAAAAACTATAACTAGACTTAGAAAATGGGTTCCCTTTTTTCATAAGTGTGTTCTTATCTCCTTAAAAAAGAAAAAGATAAACAACAAATAAAGCTCTCTTCGTATTTTGCTCTTGAAATGTTTGAGAGATGTTTTTTTAAAATGAAGATCATTGATGGCTTGAGTAGAGAAGTCCATTCAAATGGGTTTACCCAATACCAGTTGAAGTTATACGATCACATCGCTTCCATAAAGCATGTGTGATCGAGTTATTGGGGGATAACATGTCCAATCATCAGTCAAAAGGTGAATTTTTGCACATTAATCTAAAAGAACCTCAGAAATATTTAAAACAGATTTGCGGATATGTACGTGTCAATGGAGTGGTCACTGTAGCAAGGAAAATCCTCACTGAAGGGAGCTTGAAGTGATAATTCAAGTCTATAAAATGCCTAGAGATTTTTTATGGAGCCCTTAAAGTACTCGATGACCAGCAAAGAAGGATCACTGCAGTGAGAGCCTTCGCTGTGGTGATGCTTCTGTAAAAAAACGGCACGCGCCTTTGTCTAAAGTTTTGCCAAAGGAACACTTCTATTTTTGCTTTAGCGAAGTGAGACAATCGGTTCAGCAAATCCGATAACATTCACTCAATTTTTCTTATCTTTTTATTTTTCAAATATTTTTACATAAACAAGAGCAAGAAAGCAAAACCACAAGTTTTTGCGCTAAAATTATTTTCTACCAAGATGAGATTTGTAAAGACATGTGACATTAGTTTAGGGAATATAATATGTACATTGCATCAAAAATGTGATCTATAAGTTATGAGGATGATAAAAATGGCTTTAAGATCTTGAACGTTTAATGAAGCAATCCGAAGAGCTAAATCCAAAACCCAAAGTGTTTTGAAAAATTGGAATAAGACAACTACCTATAAGGGAACAAATGAGTATATGAATACTCTTACAAAGAATTTTATTGAGCATGTGAGAAAAATGATATATTCAACGTCTATTTCTTGTGAGGTAAATCATACCATATTAACTATATATTACTAATGACTTTCAACAATTTCTAAGCATTGGCTCCATAGAGTGTAAGCATTTTAATTCATGATATATGTAATAATAACTGACGTGTCAATTGAATGCATATGTGAACAACATGACCTACCCGTGTAGTATGTATCATGGGTATGACAATTTAGAGTATGTGTGAAAACAAGATGTATGTATCATAATAATGCATATTCATATTGAAGTAGGTGTGAAGGCTTTTATTAATAGAATAAATAAGGGATCATCTAGGAATTAGGTGTGTAAAACTTATTTTTCATAAAAGTTTTAAGTGTGTCCAATCCAAAGATTCATTACATATTTTTCAAAAACCACTAAATATGAACTAGTGCCCTAGAGTTTATACGAATTAACAGACAAAAACCAATGTTTCAATTTTTTCAATTTTATCGTTACACCAATTAAACCATAATATTTTCGAAATAGTTTACCTATTTTAATCTTGACCTAAGCATGCAACTAGGTGATATAAGCAAGAATAAAATATCAAACCACGATACGAGGATGTAAGAGGAAAACCCATAAAGGGAAAAATCTCGGACGACCTAGCCATAGAAGTCCACTATGATATAGGTCTATATACAAGGACAACTTATACTTACATAATGACTTGACGCCTTCAAGCCTTGATGTGCTTCCTCATACCTTGTTACCTTCTTCACATCCACTATTGGACGCCTTCTAATACCCACACAATGTAGACACTTTCCACGTCTCAGTATCCCACTGATCTTATTTATCTCGTGACTTGTCCAGTTATATCAACCCAAATCTAGATAAGGCCACAACCATATAGGTAGCCACGTACACAAGTGAATTTCAATTATAAAGGTGAGTTTTAGTAGGGGCACGACCTTGGAGACAAATACCATGGAGATCGAAAGAAAGTACACGACCTTAGGATATGGTCGCATAGTTTAGTGATGTCATCCTTGAGGGCTCAACTTGTGAGGTAATGTGTAATGAATAGATCAATCCTGTGAGACGTCTCAGTTAGGGGTGGGATGTCCGCATGCTTATTAAACCTTACGATTACGATCGAGTATGAAAATACCATAAATATGTAAAGAAGGACACGGCCTTAGTTAGGTAGTGGCCGCAGAGCTTAGTGATGTGTATCCATAGGAAGCAATACGAGAGGTGATACCATGGCCTTTTTATGTCATGACTTGGTGAGCAAGTTTAGAGGATTTTAGAATCCTTTTTAAAAGTATAATTGTGGAAAGGTTATGTCATAAGTGAAAACCCTAGGTTCCCTTGTAATACCTGTAAATTTAACACGCTTACCAAGATTATTATAAACATTAGAATCTATTATATAGAGAGAGTATAGTTTGTGTGTGAAGTAGGTTCTTCTTATGGAGTGAGGTCGTGGAAGGCTACTCTTTACAGGATAAGGAGTTGTTGCTACCGGAGTGAGACCCTGGAAGGCTATTATTCATCAGATCATTCCACTAAGGTAAGGGATATGTCCTTACCCTCTTATTCCTTGTTAAAATCCTATTTTTTTATGTCTTTATTGAATGAGATGAGCCATTTCTTGAAATCTGGATATGTCCATGGAGTTCTATTGTTCATATGAGTTTTTGGGTTTTTAGGCCATGGACCATTACTGTTCATCGAGGTTTTAAAGGTTGTGGAGATACACTGTTTATAAGGTAAAATCTATGATCTTAGAGATTTTCCATTTATGTTCTTGAGGTGAGATTTTGGAGTAAGAGAGTGAGAGTTTTGAACACATTTTTAATTATCTCAGGGGACTTATTTTAGGGTTTTGCCTTTGATATTTGAAGATTTGAGTTGGGAGTAAATTCGGGTTTTAAAACCTCATTTTTACTATAATACCCTTGTTGTTGTATATCAAGAGTTTTAACTCTTTCTTTGAGGTTACGACCTATTAATGGAGGCCATGGAGTTAAAAGGCAATATTATATTGTGATTAGGAGTTATTGAGATGAGAATTCAACGCTGAGGTCGCAGAATTAATCAGGCAGGCCGAGGCATCATCTCTATATGAGGACCCCATACTCAATTCTTGTGGTCAAAATGGTTAGTCTAAGTAGATTGAGCCTAGATTCACTATGGGACTTAACACCACGACAGAGCTCAACCACGGTGTAGAGTTAACAACAGACCATGGATTGTTTATCCCAGATTTAGGAAGGAGAAGAGGCTACGACCTGTGGCATGACAAGGTCAAAGGCACCTAGAATAAGGCCACGAAGATTGAAAAGTCTAAGTTTAAAAAATATAGGCCGTGGATTGAGAGGGAGAACCATGGGAGATTAATCCATGGGGGAAACCAAGGTGAAGAAATGGAGATAGAGCCTTAGGGATAGCCAAAGAGTTTATGAACCTTGGGAGATTGAGACATAGGTCATTGGGGATATATGAGGGGTTGGGAAACATTATTCTTTCCTTTCCTATTTTCTTATAGTGCATAACATTATTGATTTCACTGTTATTACATTTCTTCACTTGTGTATACTCTGTCTTTGTGAATACTAACATTGACAAATGGTTCAAGTTAAAGGCCGCGGAGTGGTAGAGGAGAAGGAGAAGAGCGGTACAAGCCGCGACCTATTGTTAAAAGGTCATGGACAAATTATATCTTAGAGTTTGAGGACTTTACATATTTTCCATTTTTAAGTTGTAATATTCTTTAGTTCATATTAAAAAGACACTTATGAGGAGAGAGATGTTTTATTATGTTTCAAATCTTGTATTTAGAGAATCTTAAAATTATTAGTGGAAGTAGTGTTCACTTACTAAATCTTCTTATGGAATCTATTCAAGTATAATGATGAATTAAGAATGCTACGTGTGATACTTGATTTAAACTAATGCGCAAATTTCCAATTTAGAGTTATTTAATGGTGTCAATTTTTAAACAAATTTTAATTAAGCCCTAAAACAAACATCTAGGTGTCCAAATCATGCCAACTCAAATAAATTGCTAATGCGCAGATTTCAGGAAAAAATCCCTTTTGGGCAAAACCTTTATTTCACTATGAATATTAAATCGTAACTTACATAGACAATGAAATATGCAATGATCACTCCTCGGAACAATCATATAGTCACGCGGTCTGGGATCATCAAGAATCGCAGTACCAATCAATAAGGAACACCCACGAGTACTCCCAGTGACACGTAGTCGTAGTCAACCCAGTACCTCCCTCAAGTGGCACCTAGATCAGCAGTAGATATCTTCTCTACAAGAGAAACTTCATAAATTTGTGTTCTTGGGTTGCAAAACAATTCACATAAAGCAATTGGGATGTTTGTGAACTCAAAACAAAGTAAAAAACCTTCAAAATTGAGAAGACAATAATTCTACCAAAGCAGTTTTCATATTTTAAATTCTCAGGTCTTCTACTCAAAAACGAAGTTGGACAAAACTATTTATAAAAAGGTTAAGTCAGCAGCTCGCTCAAACGAGATCATGGTATCGCATGGATGAAGTCATACGTCGCTCGAACGAGATGCGTATGTCGCTTGAACGACATCGCGTGACATGCTTATGTCGCTTGAACGACTGTAGCTATCGCTTGAACGAATAGAACGTCAAAAAAAAACTTTGCCCTATCACTTAGAAAAAATATTTTGACGAAAAAGAATGCCCCAACACTAAGAACTTTTTTTATAAAAAATATCCCAATACTTATAATGAACCATTAAGGGATTAAAAACACAGCCTTACCAAAGTTAATCCTGTCAAGGCTTGTTGTTAAAGGATACTTGATATTCGGATCCGTCCTGTTGAATATGATATCTTGAACATTTTTTGACGTTGTAAGGGTATACGACATTCTCAATATATAGTACGGACTATGTAAAATATGTCCTCACAAATCTTCCCCTATGTTTATGCCGGTACAACATAAAGAATATTCCAAATTATCAGAACAAATATCCTATACAAATTTAATACCCTCCCATGAACCCAAACCTGAAAAGATACTACTTTGTAAGTCTTCAAAACACTTTTTTCAAAATCTTCAACAATCGATAAATCTCCAAAATTTCTTTGTCATCATAAGGGTGTGCAATATGATCTTCAATTTGACGTACACACATGAGAAAAGAAACAAATACCAACGTGATGTATCGAGTTTGAAATGAGATAAACATAAATCAAAACAAATATCAAATCTCAAATCTCCCCATAATTCAAACTCCCCCATAAAATCATAATTCTTTCTCCCCCTTTTACTTGTCCGAAACAGATAAGGAAAAGAATACACAAAATAAAAATGAAGTGTCATGACATGCATAGCAAATGTGAATCAAACTACGCACATGCAAAGGAATAATTCAAAGGCTTCCACAAACTATTTTTTGATTTTTCAAATTTTTTTCCCAAAATATACAACAAAAATCACACACCATGAATTTACACTAAGATAACCAAATCATGGAAACAGAATGAATGGGTGTGAACAAATTCAATAGGTAATAAAAGTCAATCAAGAATGTGTGCATGATGCATATGTGTACTCCTATCGAATGAACATAAAAAACATCCTTAGGTGTAAAATTGTTGAATTTAGATGACATCGACTAAATCACATCAGAAAATCAAAGCTTAAGTGATTTTCACACCAATAATGTCCAAAACTATTTCAATTTTTTTCAAGACTTTCAAGGACGTGCAAACCCGTTTTATATTCCATCCAAACTCCCTCATAAATAATAAAGCTTTTTATTTTTCTATTGAGGTGATAAAACAAAATCCTATTGGCCCACCTTTTTGGCATATTTTTCTTTTCACTGCCTTTAAATTTTTTCGAGATCTTTTTCAACCTTTTTGGACCTTTTCTACTTTTTACAATGCCACATTTTTTTAGGTCTGATTTAAATAGTGGCTTAATCGCAAAGGATAAATGAGTATTTTTTGTAGCCATTCCCCGTTTGACAGTTATATCACACAAACTCACGATAATGCTTCTCATATACACTATTTTCTTGTCAAGTTTTATATCACTTGGCTTGTTTTTAAAGACAGATTAAAATGAAAACACTCGACCAAAATGTGATTGATAAGAACAATAGTAAAATAAATTTGTGCACGTGTGAGATAAAGGAAATAATGAGTCAAACATGTAGGAAGTAATAACTAATTACATCTCAATGACTCCAAACATTGTAAAGCACATGGATGACTTCATGTATCGTCTCAAAACACTATCAAATAGTCACATGAATATGGAATGATATTTTGACTTGGTCATCCTAAATTTCTATCCATAAAAGGTGTAAAATAAAATACAAAATCTTTTTGGATTTTTTAAGAATTTTATCAAAATAAATTTTTTTGGCTTTTTCAAATTTTTTTAAAAAGAAAGTCTTTTTGTATTTTTCAAAATTTATCAAAAACAAAATCTTTTTGGTTTTTTAAAAAATTTATCAAAAATAAAAAAAAATAACTACAAAGGTGGTACACACTAGCAATAGGCATAAATATCATCATGAACATCATCCCATGCTAGCAAATAGGTTTAAACCACAACCGTTGGGTGCGGAGGAGTTTTCCAAAGGTGGTGAGATCCTATGAAAAACATTCATCAAATCATGTGAAGTTTTGACCAAAAGCTTAAGTTGCTCCTGAATATGTGCAAACTCTCTCAAGTAATCGTCGGGAGCATCATGTTTCGGTGCATGTGTTGTAGTATGACGTGATAAAAATTTGTGCTACACATTACCCAACTTAAAACAAAATTCCTTGAGGTGTCCTCTATTTTTGCAATGGGAGAAAACATAAACGGGCCTAGGAACACCTCTTTAAAAAATCTAGGATGCACTCTCCTATCAGGAACGGGATGCCTAGGTAGGTTAGGACGAGGACCATAAGGATTTATAGCAAATTCGGGAACCAGCTCGGGTGAAACAAGGGAAGTAGACGCACCGTCATGACCTATTCCTACTATCTCCTCCTTACCCAAAATGGGATTGAGAACCATCTTTCCAACCTTCTTAAATGCATTCTCTAAAGGGACTTTGACCTCCTGGGCATGTTCGAGATCACTTTCGAGTTGGGATACACACTTTGTTAGACTAGACACCGTGTTGGTCAAATCATTCTTTTCTCGACCTAAATCAATCAATTTCTCACTCAGAGAAACCTTCACTTTATCGGGTTGACTTGCTTTAGCCTCAAACTCTTTATCTCTCTCTCCAAATCTAACACCTTAAGACCTAACTCCTTATTCAACTTCTTAGTCTTTAAGGTCTCTGCGTATAAATCTCTAAGCGCCTTTTGGAGCTCACTTTCATGTCCACTTTCACACTCACTTTCCCCCTCACTCGAAGCGCTCAAATCATCCTCGGGACTCTCACTAATACAAGTGTCCTCATTGATGTGGGACAAACTAGGTGTGCTCTCATGACTAGCCATAAACGCAACACACATCCCATGGGCTTTTCATCACCTGTATCATCTACCTCTTCCTTACTATCACTAAGAATGGCTGGCATATAAACTTTCTTTCCTTTTTTCTTTTTCCTAGTGGGACACTCAAACACCCTATTCCCTCTGCCATCACTCTCAAAACATATCTCCACTTCTTCTCTCTCCTTTTCACTCTATTTCTCACCGTTCTCTTTGGCCTCATACTTCTTTTTATTTTTCTCAAAAATTCTTTTATTGGAAGACTTTTCTTTTGAAAACTTGAGAAACTTTTTAAAAAAATTTGCAAGCATGGACACATCATCAATGTCAAATTCTCCCTTAGAATCAAACTCATAAAAACTCACTTTCTTTTTCTTCTCTCTATTGGACACGTCCTCTCCCTTCCTAGACTGGTCTCTAGGTGCTATCCCTTTATTACTAGGCTTGACACTACCAAGAAACATGTAAATTTCATAAGTTTGAGGCCTCCTACAAATTCTTCTAACTTCAATTTGCTCAAATTACCTAAGGAATTCAACACAGTCACTTTAGGGATAATATGTTTAGGCAACGATCTCAAAATCTTTTTAACTACTTGTGCATCAGGTGTGTTCTCCCCAAGATTAAAACTAGTGTTGACAATGCCTGATAAACGTGAATAAAAGTTGTCAAAACAGTCAGAGTCAAGCATGGTAATCGTTTCAAATTGAGTAGTTAAAATTTGAAGTCTAGACTCTTTGACCTTGTTAGTTCCTTCGTGGGTGAGTTTTAAAACATCCCATGCTTCTTTTGATGTGGTGCATGTCATAATATGTCTGAACTCCTCAGGAGTGACAGCACTAGAAATTCCACTTAGCCCATGAGAATTAAAAGTTCTCCATTAAATTCATCCTCAGTCCAGTCCGACACATGCTTAAGATTGTGACATTATTAGTCCTGACAGTTCAACAAATCCATCATCTTTCACTAACAACCCAAACTCTCTCATCAATAACTTTTAATTACGATTTCATACGGGCTTTTCAATAGGCATAATTAGACCCGTAGAAAATGGGCATCCAATTATATAAGTGCTCCATTAGAAAAATTGCGATTTTTCACAAAACAAATTTAACAAAAAAAATCAATATCACACAAATTTTGCGAAAACAGGAATACTTGATAAATTAGAGTAACCTGCTCCGATACCAATTTGAGAATGTTATGCATGATACTTGATTTAAACTAATTCGCAAATTTCTAATTTAGACTTATTTAATTGGTGTCAATTTTTAAACAAATTTTAATTAAGCCCTAAAGCAAACATCAAAGTGTCCAAATCATTCCAACTCAAATAAATTGCTGATACGCAGATTTCAGGAAAAAATCCCTTTCAGGAAAAACCTTTATTTCACTGTGAATAATAAATTGCAACTTATATACACAATGAAATCTACAATGATCACTCCACAGAACAATCACATAGACACGCAGCAAGTACCGCAGTACCAATCAGCAAGTAACACCCACGAGTACTCCCAATGACACGCAGTCGTAGTCAACCCAGTACCTCCCTCAAGTGGCACATAGATCAATAGTAGAGATATTCTTTACAAGAGAAACTACACAAAATTGTGTTCTTGGGTTCCAAAACAATTCACATAAAGAAATTGGGATGTTTATGAATTGAAAACAAACTAAAAAACCTTCAAAAGTGAAAAGATAATAATTCTGCCAAAGCAGTTTTCGTACTGTGAAATTCTCAGGCCTTCTGCTAAAAAACAAAGTTGGGCAAAACTATTTATAAAAAAGTTAAGTCAATAACTCACTCAAACGAGATCATGGTGTCGCTTGAACGAAGTCAAACGTCACTCAAACGAGATCTCTCTATCTCACAAACGAGATGCGTATGTCGCTTGAACGACATAGCGCGACATTCTTATGTCGCTTGAACGACTGTAGCTGTTGCTCGAATGACCAGAACGTCAAAAAAAAATTCGCCCTAACACTTAAAAAAATATTTTGACGAAAAAGAACACCCAAACACTTAGAATTTTTTTTATAAAAAATATCCCAATACTTTTAATGAACCATTAAGGGATTAAAAACACAACCTTACCAAAGTTAATCATGTCTAAGCTTATTATTAGAGAATTCTTGATATTCGGACCCATCTTGTTACATATGAGATCTTGAACATTCTTCGACCATGTAATGGTATACGACATCCTCAATATATAGTACGGACTATGAAAAATATGTCCTTACATGAATCAAATCTGCCAACTCTGATGATGAGTCCGAGGCCTTATTAGAAGGCCGCAATATTAAGAGGAATTTCCCTATTAACTAAATTTTAATTTCCTATGAGAAAAAGTGACCCAATGTTTGTGAACAAATCGAGCAATCGCAAGACGTTACAAACATCGAACAACACAAACACGATATTCATTGCTCGAAGCACTCTCAACAAGAAGAGAACAAATTATGGTGCATCACATAAGAGATATCAAATAGGCATATGTATTTTGAACTTGGATCTCAAATCCTTAGGTGTGAACTAGGGTTTGGGAGGCTTTAGATTTGACTCTGAAATTCATTTTTACAAAAAACCTAAATGAAAACTGATGCTAGCCCTAAGTATTTATAGATAACACAAATTTTGAGGTGACATAATTTTTTGAAAAGACTCATTCGAACGAAATAAATAAAGTCATTCGAATGAAGTCTAAATTCTCATTTAAACGAAATTACTTCTCATTCGAATGAACCAATAGAACTCGTTTGAAGTGACTTTGAATGACCTTCGAACGAAAATCTTCTATAAGCAGAGAAAACTCGTTCAGTCCTCATTTGAACCTCGTTCGACCAAAAACACAAACTCGTTTGAACGAACTTAATGACCTCCTTCGAACGACTTTAAACATAAATAATATGTTTCTTTTAAAATCCCTTCTCAAAATATTTTATAAAACAAAATTCCCAAAACTCGAATCTTGGGAGTAAACATAAATCCGCATTCATACCTCAATGCGACCCCCCAGATGTTTGAGATGAAACTTGATGTATACTAGATGCCGCCTTAAATTGGCCAATACGATCTTCAATCACACATCATAGGCTTGAAGGACAACCAACTCAAATCCTAACCTATGACATAAAGAAGTTTTGTCCAAATGGAATTAAGTCAATATACATACAAATTGACTTGAATGCAAATTTATCCTTACAAATCTCCCTCTTTTTCTATTCAAAAAAAAACTTAAAAACAAAAACCTTGCGGTTGTCCATCTTACTAAGACTCAATCCTAACCCCAAAAGAAAAAAGTACACGCATAAGAGACATAAACTTGAGTAGATTTGCTCATGTGAAAACTTTGCCTCGTCGTTGGTAAACCTGCACACTTAATTAATATAACTTTCAAATGCGACGATAATATAATAATATAATAATATATAAACCACATATGAAAAACCCTCCCCCATTGTCTAGAAATCTCTACCTAAGGAAATATGTCTCCCCCTAAGGTAAAAATTTATCCCCCTGACTAAAAGAGTTGGATAACATTTCTCCCCCTTTTTATTCAGGAATTTACAAAGATAAATATGCACAATATAAACAACGTCTCCCCCTAAAAGCAACACATGTAAACATAAAGAAAATCTAGTATATCATGAGATGATGTGAAGTGAAATGCAACGATAAACTAAATCGACAACACAAGCTCGTATAATCCAACAATGACCAAATGATACTAACTTTGAAGCATAAATTAAAGCATATGATACCAATGTAAAGATGCAACAAAAGATACAAATATTATCCTAAAATATGCCAAATCGAAGATGAAGCATATGGCAAATATGGATTAAATTCAATACAAAGACAAAAAAAAACATACCATATTTATAACCACTCATATACCAATGAAACACATAACTATATATAGGTATAAATAACATAAAACGACACAAAATAAATTGGTTTTCCACACTCGTATGATATTAATATATCTTAACAAAAAATGGTATGGAGTGAAGGGGCGTGAACTAGAAACAAAAGAGATATGACCTAATCACTCAAAATATGTCCAAGGAGTTCTATTTGACTGCATTAATTTATTAAAACTTTGGTTTATCCTCAAGTGACAATTAAGTAATTGATAATAAACAAACATAAACAATGTGCACTAGCATGAAAATCTTACTAATTTTAAATCAATAGCGTTAAACGATTAGATTAACTAGGACTCATTGTGCAAACCCATTGATATTCAACTTGAACACCCTAAAAAATAAACATATATAATTTTTCTCTCCTTTTAAAGATATCAATTTTTGAAGCATCAATTGCAAAAACATGGCCTTGGAAATGTTTTTTTTTTCTTTTGCCTATCTTTTCTTTTAGGCAATAACCAATGGTGGACTTTAAGATAGAGGGGATTTACTCCATTCGTAGCCCTTTTCCATTGCACCCTCATATTTTTCAAACAAAATGAACTCTCGGGTAATGGTTCTTACATGCACAAATCCCCCATTGTCAAATAGATATGTATATGACAAGATTATTAGGAGAACACCTCACTTATCTAATGCAACATAGGTAGTTATAATCCAAAGGGCTCGTGCAAGTGTGTACAGAGGCATATGAAAAGTGAATTCATTAAGAAAGTTAAAGTTGAACAACTCAATAAAAGCATGATTAATAACAATCCTCAGAATTGTAAACCATAATCAAATAATCCATCCTCATGGAATCATAGAAATAATGGCATTCAAACACACCGATATGCCACGGAGAATGTGTAAAACCAAACTACACAAAACAAAACAAAAAAGTTTTAAAAAATGACTAAAAAGATAAATAAAATATTTTTGTACTTTTCTTAATAAGACCCAATAAAAGAAAAATCAAAATATAAAAGACAAACTTCATACAACTAGCAATAAAATAATACATTAAGCACAAAAGCTAGAGTATGAAAAACATGCAAACACAATCAACCATTAGATATATCATGAGGATCATCATGTGAAAGCATGAAAGAATTAACAAGTCTAACATTAAGCGTCTCTAAATTGGATTTCCTTACTGACATAGATGTAGCATGCCGATCTAGTGTTTTAGGAACCTTAGGGACACTAGAATTAAACTTCTAGGACCTATTCGAATGTCGTAACAAAAGATTCTAAGGTGAACTTTCCTACCACAATGTGTGCAAGTGTAGACACGACGAGGAATGTTACCAACGAGTTAACCTTTTCTAACATCCTTGACTATGGTTGATTATTTTAAAGTTTTTGTATGGGATTTTGTAATGGAAGCATTATTATCATTGAAACCAATTCCAAATTTTTTATTTTTGATTTGGACGGTGCCTTAAATCTTATTTAGTTTCTTCGACCTAGATTCCAAATCAAATATGATGAACTCGAGTTTAATAATATCTCTTCTAACTCTTCAATCCCAAACTCAATTAAACTCTTAGACTCTACAAACTTAAGGTAATACTTCTTCAAAACTTTAATCGAATCACGAAGGTTATCTCTCTTGACCGCAACACACTTGATCTTCTCCCTAAAAGTCTTTTCACGTACGCTTTAATCCTCAATCAACTTACTATAATCCTTACCTATGTCATGTTCCTTCAACTTCACTTCTAACTTCAAGTTGGACTTTTTTAAATTCAATGAATCAATGTAAAACTTACAAAATTCCACTTCAAGTTCACTCTCCTACTCTTCTTCTTCTTCTTCTTCTTCTTCTTCTTCTTCTTCTTCTTCTTCTTCTTCTTCTTCTTCTTCTTCTTCTTCTTCTTCTTCTCACTATCTTGGTATCACAAGATCGAACCTAGTAACCATCATGGAAATAATTATCTTCAATGTCGAAAGACTTTTCATCTAAGCCCACATAACTAGTCATGAATGCAGCATAGTTACACTCAATGGGGGAGTCACATTCCTCATCCAACTCACTATCACTAAGGGTGGGATTGCATACCTTTGGTTTCTTTACCTACCTCCTTAGCTTAGTGGGATACTCAAGAGAATAATACCCACGCCTATGGCATTCAGAGCACTTGTCCCAATCATCCACCTTCTTAGGACCATCCATTTTCTTCGTATCATGGTCATGAAAGTTCTTAGGTTTCTTCTCAAAACTCTTATCTTCTCAAATCTTAAAGCTTCTTAAACTTCCTATCAAACCTAACTATCTCTTCAACACCAAACTCACCGTCACTATCAAAATCTTAAACATCCTCCTTTCGAGCTTTTAAGGCATCATTCTTCTCTCTCTTTAATCCTTTTTTAGGAGGACATATGTTCATATCATAGGTTTGGAGGTCACCTACATGTTCTTGGACTCTCATAGTGTCGACACCACCTAATAAATATAGTACCTTAACTTTGGTGTTAGTTTTTCAGGTAATGACCTTAAAATTTTATGCACCATTTTAGGATCGGGGATAGGCTCTCGTAAGTTAAATGGGGAATTGAAAATATCTCCCAACTTGGAATAGAACTTATCAAAAGAGACATTCTCTAACATCTTAATCATCTCAAACTTAGTTGTCGGATTTTAAAATTTAAAAACCCTAACAGTATCGGTGCCCGCATGTGTGGATCTTAAAATATCCCAAGCATTTTTCACACTCTCACAGGTTATGTTATGTCTAAATTTTTCTGTGGTGCTTGTATAAAAAATAGCATTTATACCCTTGGAATTAAAAGTTGAGGCATTCTTTTCAGCTGTTGTCTAAGAGTTGAATGCTTTCAGAGCACGACCTTCAGTGGGAGGAGTCCACCCTTGCTCAACCAAATTCTAAACGTTCTCATCTATTGATTTCAAGGAAAATTGCACCCGTGCCTTCCAGTAAGGATAGATTGTCTCGTCAAACAAAGGACGTTGGGAAACTAAATTCCCTTCTCAGTTAAAATCCACCTAAACCCAAAATGTGCACAAAAATAGGGATCAAACACAACAAACTACTGCAGCTCGCTTTTATTCCAATTTGAAAACACACTAGTACCCTAGGGTTTATACGGATTAATAAACAAACACCAATGTTTTAATTTTTTGATTTTCTCTTTGAACCAATTAACCCACAATGTTGTCTAAACAGTTTACCCATTTTAATCTTGACCTAAGAATGCAACTAGGTGATATAAATAAGAATAAAATAACAAACCAAAACACTTCGATGTACAAGAAAAAACCACAATAGGAAAACTTTCGAACGGTCCATCCATACAAGTCCACTACAATATAGGTCTATATACTATGCAAAATCTTACTTACACAACTAATTTATTCCTTCAAGCCTTGGTGTTCTTCCTTGTCCCTTGTCACCTTCTTCACAAGAACTATTGGATGCCTTCCAATTGCCACACAACGCAGGCACTTCCCATGTTTTGGTATTCCACACATCTTACTTTTCTCATGATAGGTCCAGCCGTCACACAACACAAACACAGTATTCATCGCTCGAAACACTCTTAATAATAAGAGAAAATAACTATGTTTCATGACTCAAGAGATCTTAAACAAACATATGTATGTGAAACTTGGATATCAAAACCTCGGTTGTAAACTAGGATTTGGGAGGCTTTAGATTTGAATCTAAATTTCACTTTCGTAAAAACCCTTAAGAAAATTGATGCCTACCCTGAGTATTTATAGAAAACATGAATTTCGAGGCAACACATTTTTTAGAAGACTCGTTCGAACGAAATACTAGGGTCATTCGAGTGAAGTCTACATTCTCATTTGAATGAAAATACATCTCGTTCAAAGGAACCTGTAGAACTCGTTTGAGCTGACATTAAATGACCTTTGACTGAAAATATTTTATAAGCAGAGAAAAATCGTTCGAATGGAAACCTAAACTCATTTGAATGAATTTAATGACCTCATTTGAACGACTTTAAAAAAATATTTTTCTTTTAAAATCCATTTTACATAAAATGTCTCAAAACATTTTATAAAATAAAACACTAAAAACTCGAATCCAGGGATCAAACATAAATATGCATTAATACCTAAATGAGATCCCTTGGATGCTGAAGATGAAACTCAACACGAAACTCGATGTGTACACGATATTGCTTTAACGTGGTTGCTACGGTATTTAATCACACATCATAGGCTTAAAGTACAAACAACTAAAATATTAACCTATGACACAAATAATTTTTGTTCAAACTAAACTAAGACAATATACATACAAATTGACTCGGTCAAAATTTTTTCCTTACAACCATAATTCCAAGTATAGTTTAAGGAGTATCAAACATCTTTAGAAAAAATTTCCCAAAATTCTTTTATAAATTTCTCCTTCTTCTATAAAAGAAATTTCATAATTAGTATAAGGAAAATGGACTTTGAAATTTTTTCATGGGTTTCCAAGGTTGAAATATGATAATCATTTCACAATTATTTTCCTTTTCTTAATCTCTCATGAATAAATATTTTTAGGACAATTGATCTTATTTTTAGTTATCAATGTTTCTATGCCCTGATGTTCTTGGTGAGATACTTAGACAACTTTTCTTTTTCAAGCAAGGTGTAGTTCCATGAGTCATCGTGTTGTCTTTCTTTTACTGACGAAATTATTAGTCAACCTTCTAGGATGAAGTACAAATTTTTTGTACTAAATTATTGGAAATTTATCTTACTAAAGCTATGTGGATGCTTATCTTCATGTCACAATGACTTCCAGGTGTGGTGACATTCGGGGTGCAAACTCATTGATTAAGAAGTCCTAGTGTATATTCTTTTACTATATGCAAGAGCATAAGTGTGAGTGTTCGACAATCAATTTCAAGTGTAGTCCTCATGTAAATTATATGAGCAAAATCAACAATAATCACATTAAATCAAGTAAATCATGATGATGAGTGTGTATGGACTTATGACGTAAATATTTTTTTAAGTCAAATTTTAAAATCTATTTTTACTTTCAAAGACTTTTCCCATTTTCACAAATACTTTTTCGAAGGCTAGAACCTGCACATTCTTCCTAAGCACATTATCCTTTAAAAAATAATTTTTCAAAGACTCCTCTTTTATATTTCATCTTTAAACTAAAAATATACTTTTTCAAAATAAATATCCATGAGCTAGGCTCTGGTACCAACTGTTGGTCCATAAATTACCCCCCCCCCCTCGCGCGGGGGGGGGGGGGGGGGGGAGGGGGTATATGGGATATAGACATTAATTGACTTCTCACAAATTCAATTATCTTTATTTCTCTTCACAACTCATTTTAAAGACTTACCAACATGGTTAAAACATTTTCTTAGTTGGTTGATAAAATGATTTTTATTTTGTTGTCTTGCATCCACACTTTAACATTCACATTTAAGCAATATAGGTATTAATCATATTAAAGTAAATCATGAATGCAAAGTGAGTAAGGGAGGCAGAATGGACTGAAGACTTTTTACGT
Organism: Sambucus nigra; assembly: GCA_949130495.1. NCBI lineage: Eukaryota > Viridiplantae > Streptophyta > Magnoliopsida > Dipsacales > Adoxaceae > Sambucus > Sambucus nigra. Next base: position 115,933,573 of record OX422224.1, on the reverse strand, counting down.
GATTCGGCATTGCCTACATCCACGTCGATATGGTATTCAGAAATGTCCAATATCTCTGGTTCACTAATGTAAAAACAACAACCACACAAGGATTTATTGCACCCACAAGATTTTTCGCGTATGTTAGGAATTACTACACATCACCAGGCTTTACCTCACCCAACAAGATTTATAATACCGCGACTACCGATCATGAAGAGAAAATGGACTTCCTCATAGCTTTCTTGGGTTTCCATAGACTGAAACTCTCACGGTCTTGTCATATACCAACTACAATGTTTTACTTAAGTGTTCTTATACCATGAACACTTTTACAACAATTTTCTCCGTGAAGAGTAAATGTAAAACCTTGAAGTACAATACAATCTTCTCTATATTTGGATTCACCAATATGAGCTTTCTCAAAAGATTATTGAGATTGAAACCTTTGTTGTTGCAGTTTTGGGGATTTGTTCTTGTGAAGAAACATAAGCTTACTCTATTTTCTTTTGGGTTTAAAATAGTTCTTTTGGTTTGAAAGGATTTGTTTCTTAAGAACAATCTTTTGAAATGGGTGCAACTTTCTCTGTCTAGAAATGCATCCTTTCTAGTAATCACACAAACTTAGCTCAAGTGGGTTTGCGATTTTAGATTTTTTCTGAAGGAGATTGGGGTTTTAAAATCTAAGCACAAATGATATTTTGGTTATCTTTGTTCAATAGAGATTTTGGGATTAAATCACTTTAAATCTCAAATGGGTTTTAGAGTTTGCAAGTTTTGCTCTTTTTAAATGGGTCTTGATTTCTCTCTAGAAATCTCAATGGTTTGACGTTTATTTTTTTTCTTGGCATAAGTGATAATGGGTTTTAATCTTCATCTCAAATGGGTTTTAGGTTTAGAATTTACCTAATAAGAGTTTGAATCTTAAAGATTTGGTTTAAATGTGTTTTGGGTTTTAAGCTTTTCTTCAATGGACATTTGGGTTTTAATCTCACACATACGGAAACGGGTTTAGCACCTTGGTTTCTCTTTCTGGAAAGATCAAGTAGAATCACACAATCTTGGGATTAACTTGGTGATTTGAAATGGAAGGCAAATGGGCCATTTTATAGGCATTTAAAAAATTATCCATTAGAGGTTAGTTTAGTGTAAGAACCCGCGTTTTTTGTGGTATTTTAAAATAATTTAAAAAATATGGAGGAAAATAAAGTTTTTGATTTAAATATTTTTCTTGATTAAAAATGTTGCGAATTATTTTTGAAGACGAGATTTTCAATTAAAGTTAAAATTAATTTTAAAGTTTATCCCTTGAAATTATTTTAGTCGGAAGAATCAAAATTTCTGAGTGATCGATCGATCGACTCCTTCAGTTTTCGTGCACTGCAAGTATTTTTGAGGATTTTGGTTTGGTTGAAACTCCAACTTTTTGCCTTATAAAAATGGGTCGTGGGTGACCATTTGAGAACAAACCTTTATCACAAAAATATCCAGTAAACATATTTTTATTCCTCTCCTTTTTTATACACTTAGCCCCTTTATAATTTCATAGTCAACCTTAGATTTGGAGGTGTTCTTGGGGATGTTTTGGTGTTGGATGTTGGAGGAGTTTTGATGATCTTTGTGGGATGATCTTGTTGGAGTAATATGATTTTCTTAGCAGATTTATGCTGGTTTCTTATGGTGCTTTAAGGTATGGGGTTTTACACAATATGTTATTAAATCTCTCGAGATTTATTCCCTTTGATTTCATGTGATCATTGAACTCATATTTGAATTGCTAAATTCATTTGGAATCTGAAAATTATTGTTGGAATCTGATATTTGATTCATGTGGTATTATAATTGTGTTGATCATGTTGTCATGAGATTTTAATATGGCACGGAGGTTGGGAAACCGCCAAGATTCTAAGTTCCGGCTACTTGATAAAGTATGGCGCGGTATGATGAGGCCTGTGACCCGGTTAATGTGTTATTGAGAAATTATATTGATAAAAATGCTTGTGAAATTTGCATTTGATTTGAATATTCGTACTCATATTGTTATGCTTTATTCACCGCTAATATTTTTGGAGTATCTTTCTTATCGTATTGTGTACTTCCCCATATTTTTTCTTAGTGGCAGGTTAGCTCGGATTTGGGCTCTATGGAATTATTGGAGATTGATTTTTTAGCTTGGCTATATTGGGAAGAATATTCGAGAATACAAGAGGAGAAGATTTGTATTTATTTTTTTGTATAGAGCATTGGCGATTTATTTTATTTCGAGATAGATAGTTGTATTATTTTGAGAGATAATTGTTGTATTTAATTTGAAGATTGAGAGTAGTGATTTTTTTATATTGTGGGTTTTATTTAGATTCTCTATACCTTATTGATTGTGGTTTTGGTTAGTTTTATCGAGTACCACTCCGCGTTCTCTTTTCGGGGGCGCAGAGTGTTACTGAATGATATCAGAGCCAGGTTAGACGGCAACCCTCGGGACTTGGGTTTTGGGTTCATTGGGTGATTATCAATTGTTGGAGATAGAGTATTTTCGATGATATTCGTGTTAGGTTCCGAGATTAGATGTGAGGAAATTATTTTTGGGAGACGAGATTATTTTTGGAGATTTGTGTAGTGGCCTTATTTTAAGAGTTAGGCTTTCAGTGAATTTTGAGGGCGAAATTCCATTGATAGTGGGGAAGTGTAACAACCCGCGTATTTTTGGGGTATTTTAAATTAATTTCAAAAATATGGAAGAAAATAAAGTTTTGGATTTAAATATTTTTCTTGATTAAAAATGTTGAGAATTATTTTTGAAGATGAGATTTTCAATCGGTTTCAAAATCAGAGTTAAAACGAATTTTAAAATTATTTTTAAAGTTTATCCCTTGAAATTATCGAGATTCCGGAGTGATCGATCGATCTACTCCTTCAGTTTTCGTGCACTGTAAGTATTTTTGAGGATTTTGGTTTGGTTGAAACTCCAACTTTTTTCCTTATAAAAAGGGGTCGTGGGTAACCATTTGAGAACAAACTGTTATCACAAAAATATGCAGTAAACATATTTCTATTCCTCTCCTTTTTATACACTTAGCACCTTTATATTTTCATAGTCAACCATAGATTTGGAGGTGTTCTGGGGGTTGTTTTTGTGTTGGATCTTGGAGGAGTTTTGATGATCTTTGTGGGATGATCTTGTTGGAGTAATCTGATTTTCTTGACCGATTTATATTGGTTCCTTATGGTGGTTTAAGGTATGGGGTTTTACACAATATGCACTTAAATCTCTCGAGAGTTATTCCCTTTGATTTCATGTGATCATTGAACTAATATTTGAATTGCTAAATTCATTTGGAATCCGAAAATTATTATTGGAATCTAATTTTTGATTCATGTGGTATTATAATTATGTTGAGCATGTTGTCATGAGATTTTAATATGGCACGAAGATTGGGCACCCGCCAAGATTCCAATTTTTGAGTACTTGATAAAGTATGGCGTGGTATGGTGAGCCCCGATAACTCGGTTAATGTGTTGTTGAGATATTATATAGATAAAAATTATTGCGAGATTTGCATTTGATTTGAATATTCGTACTCATATTGCCACGCTTTATTCACCGCTAATATTTGTTGAGCATCTTTCCTGTCGTATTGTGTACTTCTTCTTAGTGGCAGGTTAGCGCGGATTTGGGCGCTATGGACTTATTGGTGATTGATTTTTTAGTTTGGTTATATTGGGAAGAATATTCGAGAATACAAGATAAGAAGATTTGTATTTATTTTGTTGTATAGAGTATTAGCGATTTATTTTATTTCGAGATAGATAGTTGTGTTATTTCGAGAGACAATTGTTGTATTTAATTTGAAGAATGAGATTAGTGGTTTCTTTTTATTTATATTGTGGGTTTTATACCTTGTTGATTGTGGTTTTGGTTAGTTTTATCGAGTACCGCGCCATGTTCTCTTTTCGGGGGCGTGGAGTGTGACATTTAGTAATATGAAGGAACTTAGTATTTTGAAATTAAAAACAAAGCTGTTGAAAATCTTTTTCCAAACTATCCTTGAGGTCATTTTCACACATATAGATTCGACTCTATATGTAGGGTATCTTTTTGAAAACTTGTTTTTTAATTTTGGGTTCAAATGAAGAAAGTCGGAATCAAATGGCCTAAAACACCTTAGGTTGGAGTAGACTCCATCTCCATTTGGAGTCAACTCTATACCACTCTGTAGTTAACTCTAAAATTTGGGTATCATGTTTTTTGTGTTTCTGGTATAGGGAAGTTTTGGTAAGATTTAGGAAAGTGGTATGGGGTTTGTACTTGCTTTTTTGAGATTGTTTACTTCTTTACAATCACTTATAAAACTTTAAAACCCGAGATGATTTTTGTACTTCTCTTGATCTGTTATAACTTAAAACTATAATTAACCTTTCTTTAGTTAGATCATACTCTTTGTTTATTGGTTGAGTTGCTTATTTGAAACATTGGTTTATTGACATTTTTCTTTGGAACATGAAATGGCGTGCTTGTTCTTAAATGGATTGGGAAGATTGCATGTTTCTTGATCACTTCATATTTTTTTTGTTTTGTTTATACTCTGATTTTATCGATGAACATTTTGATTATATGTTTCAAATCTTGGATTAGATGTTAAATAATGATTGGGAAAATGTTGTGAAACATTGTTCTTACAGAAATACTTCTTCAATGCATGTATTATCTTGAAGAAATACTTCTTCTTTGTGAATATGTTGTGCATGACTTGGGGGCTTGCTTAAACATGTATGGTTTGATATGGGATGAGATTTCTTGCATAATTTCATTCTTGAGTGACTTGGTGTTGGATAACATTTTTTCTTTTGCTTGTATTCATGGCTAGTATCTTGATTCACAATGCTTTGATCTTGAGGTATTTTGGTTTCTTATATGATATAATCCTTGTATTGTATCCCATAATGTATTGAGTGATTATTTTTATCTCAAGTACATTAGAGAGAAGATAGTGTAGTATGATCACATATCAATTGAGTTGTTATCGTGTAAAGTTCTTTTCTTGAAATGATTTATGTTTCACAATGGGTATTCTCAGTTGGTCATAAGAAAACTAACTCATGAATATAGATGCATCAATGATGGTTTTACCTTTTATAACCAAGTGTATTTGAATTTACTATCCAAATTTAATGAAGTCACATTGAATTATGTTTCTAGATTTTTAAAAGTAAAATGATATACATAAGTCTTGTCTCGTCCGTATGGAACCCACCGTGGCTGAAAGCCCCCTCATATATACTCTCAGACTCACCATCCCACAGAGTTCTCATACCAATATCGTATTAGATGGTCTCAACATTTGAGACCACCTTGGAATAGAATAACCTTCCTTACTGAATAGGTACAATATCGGCATTGCAGTGCGGTGTCGGCCTCTCTGACTAATGGTAGTATCGGTCTCAGACACTCTCTTTAGTTCGAGACCTTATCATTAACTATAGAGGCTAAACATGGATCCTACCTCGTCTTAAGCCCATTCTCAAGATCAGGACTCTTTTAGTATCGACTATTCGAGACCCACAGCTCCAGACACAATAGGAATGCTTAGAAATCATGTCAAGGGTTGGTATATCCAATTGACACCATTATAATAAGTCAACTAGTACGTGCAAAGAATATTCCATCATCATGAACTAAACAACTCTCTCTATAGGTGTCATGTTCCAGTTGACTACTGAGCTCATTACATGTAGACTGTGTGCTTGTGGGTGGTATTACGCACCCCTAGGACTATAAAAAAGATTCACCGTCTCCTTCTGAAATGATTAAATTCTAGCAAACCCTACAATTACTCTGTATAGAGAGAGGAAGAGAGAAAAAACTTGTAGTGATCTTTAATGGCTCTTAGTTATCTATTATAGTGAAATAACTCCATACTTTGCACAGTGAACGTAGACTAAGGCCAAACCACTTAAATCTCTGTGTCTATTCTTTGTTTCTCATCTCTTCTATTACTTTACTATATTATATTATTTCCACCATTGTTATGTAAGCTTGGAAACAAGGTTGGATCCCTTGGATGATATTTAGCATCATCATTTTAGCTCCATCTATGGGAAGAACCTAAGTTTTCTTATCCACCTTAGCTCGAATGCTCCTCTCCTTGTCTCTGGTGCTGATCCAATCCCACCACTGTTGGGGCAAAATCACCATTTAAAGAGCTTAAGTTGGGTGTTTCTTGAGCTTTATTGGTTCATCTTGTTTTTGGGTTTTCTATCTTCTTTATATTCACTCTATTTATTGGTTAGTTAAGTCTCACCTAAGATGGACACTGATTTGGCTTGCAACATTAGGGCTAACCAACCCCCTTAGTAATCTAAAATGGCAAAAATGGAAGTAGCGCTAAAGTCCTTTTGTGTGTAGTCAACATCAAATGCAACAGCAACTCTTGGCCTTTAGCCAGGACATCATTAGCAGGATCCCAGATGATCCCACTATTAACTTGATAACTTCGGCCGCCCAAGAGGTCGTGCGTCTAGTATTCGGGAGACCCCCCCAGTTCCAATAAATGAAGTTAAACATCCCCTCAGGAAGAGGGACGTCATCGATCCACGTCGTCTCTGCCTTGGAAAATAAGTCTAAGAGTATTCGGATGATTTGGCTTATGACGAAGAGGATTTTTATTAGAGGTATGATACCTCTGACAAATCATATCATATAGGAGCTATGCCAAATCCAACTTACCAGGGAAAAAGTGTCCAACACACTCCTTAGAGTCGTCAGAAAGGCTCTGCATTTGATAGGTTAAGTAGGGGATCAAATTTTAATCGTCTCGACCCAATGGGTGATGGTATTGGATACTGATGTTCTCGGAGAATGGATGGCACACGTGCCACCGATCACCATGGAAATAAAAGGTCGAGACGAGACCAGGAAAGAAGGGAACATTGAGAAGTCAATAATGGAAAGAGAACTATAGGCAGAGATTTGGTTCTCGAGATAACTGCAGCAGTCAAAGGAGATGGAGATAATGTGGTACAGGAGGAAAAGCCTTGGAATATCTCAAGCCAGATATTGTAAGATAAGATCGAATATCTCATTAAAAGTCGAGATCCCGGTCATAGGGGGTGTATGGAGGGATCTCCACTTGTTACCTGAATAGTCAGCTACCCAACTCCTGCCAAGTTTAAGAAGCCGAATGTGACACCCAAGTATGATGGGAGTAATAAACCTATTCATCACATATAAATGTATCAGTCGGTCACCGAAATATACTCAACACCTGATGAGATGAGGATCATTGTATTCTCTAGTACTCTCACATGCACGACTTATGTATGGTATACCGGCATGCCGAGAGGATCCATAGAGAATTTTAAGTAATTGGATGAAAAGTTCATTCGTAATTTCTTTTTTGGTATGAAGCTGGCCAAATGCGTAACTCATCTAATGAATCTTAAGCAAAGAAATAATGAGCCTCTATGAGGCTATATCTCTCGGTTTAACAAATAAAAGTTGGAGGTTGAAGATTACGAGGAAATTATCGCCACAATAACCTTAATCAACGGTTTACAACTTGGAAACTTTTATGGAACCTCTCTGAGGATCCTCCAAAGTCCATGATAGAACTCCATGTCCACACATTCATTCGGGACCCTCATGTCCACCTTGAAAGATTTGGCTTTGGATCCCTCTCGTCCCTTACGGGGATCCACAAGATGATAAGGGCTATAGACCTTGGAAGACAATACAGACAAGGAGTAATTAGAGGATGAATCAGACATTAAATCACTGCTAATTGAAATGATAACTTTGGGTTCGGCTAAACGGGGTAAGTGAGAAGTAAATTATGGGGTTATATAGCTAGAGGGACTAGTATAAGAGGAATCTAAGACTCGACCTCAGCCTTACGTCTAGACTCAGACGCAGACCTATGGATCTCTCGTATAATATGTTCACAGAGGTGAGAGAATTCTTCTCCTAACTCGTAAAGTCTATGGTACATAAAAAACATAAGTAAGGATTTTTGTGTTACTGGCTATAAATCAAACAAACCAGTTTAAAAGGTTTTTTAAAGAACCCAATTAGAACAACAAGAACTTCTTCGATGAGATCCAACCGAAAAAGTCATTGGAGAAGTCTAATTTAGCCTAGAAAACCCTAAAGTCAGGTGCATTCAACCCTAAAGTACTCACCAAACTTCTACTCTTCCTAAAGCACCACAACCTAAACTACAACCCACCAGAAATGGATATCGAAAAAACTAGGGATGCCAAAAAATGAAAAATATAAAGGAAATCAAGAATAAAAGAAAGAAAATAAGCAAGAAGGGAATAAGAAGGTACCTAAAAGGGATGAGAGGGATGAGAGAAGAAGAAAATGCCAGAAAAAGGAAGAATAACTCGCCAAAAAGGGAGGGATTTTAGAGAGAGAAAGGCTGAATTTTTGTTATGGAGAAAATGAAGAAGAAGTGAGGTTGGAGAGAGAAAGAGGAAACTTGAAGTATTTTTTTCACCCCAAAACACACACACAACTCCTAAGGCACTCATCGTTAGGGTGCGTCATTCAAAATGATCTTTGGCTGCACATCTCTTTGGTCCACATGCCAGGATACTAGGCAACTGATAGGTGTTCATTTTAGGGGGATGAAACGATGCCTCTATACACACCCTCTGTCCACTACCATCATATGACTTACATATCTACACTAACATTGAGGTGACACCCAACCAAAAAGCATCAAGACGAGACATGATAGACGAGTTTACACCTCAACATCCCATTAACATTGAATACTAAGGTCTAGGGGTGATTGATATACATAAGTCTGGTCTCGTTCGGACGACAACCACTCTGGCTGCAAGCCCCCTCATATATACTCTCAGACTCACCATCCCACCAGAGCTCTCATACTAATCTAGTATTAGTTGGTCTCGGCCTCTGAGACCACCTTGCCATAGGAAATGTTATTTACTGAATAAGTACAAGATCGTACTTACAGTAACCTATATGCGATGTCAACCTCTCTAACTAATGGGAGTATCAGCATCAGACACTCTCATGAGGTTGAGACCTTCTCATCAACCATATAGGCTAAACATGGATCCAACCTTGTCTCGACCCTATTCTCAAGATCAAATCTCTTCCATTCTTGGTTAAATGAAACCCACAACTCTAGACATAATAAGCACTTGTGGAAAGCATGACAAGGGTATTACTGGCATATCTAATGAATACCTTTATAACAAATCAACGAGCACGTGGAAGTAATATTTCCTCATCATAGCCTACATAGCTCTCTCTACAGGTGTCATGCTCCCACTAGCTACTGATGTCATTACACACGAACTACAAGATTGGGGGTGGTATTACGCACCCCTAGGACTAAAAAAATACTTATTGTCTCCTTCTATCAGGATTAAATTCGGGCAAACCCTACTATTACTCTATGGAGAGAGAGAGAGAGAGAGAGAGAGAGAGAGAGAGAGCTTATATTCATCTTTAATGGCTCTTATCCATCCACTATAGTGAAATGATTCCATACTTCGAATAGTGGATGTAGGCCAAGGTCGAACCACTTAAATCTCTGTGTATGTTCTTTGTCTCTAATCTATTCTATTACTTTATTGCATTATATTGTTTCCACCATGTTGTGTAATCTAACAAATGGCCTTTCGTTGGCATGGAAACATAGATGTTCATAAGGATTGAAGAAAACCAGTAATTGAGTATCTAACCGATCCAAATATCAAAATTAGTAGGGTTGCAAAATTAAGAGAAACTAATTGTGTCTTGTATGCTGGAAAATTAGTCAAAAGAGGTGCTGATGGAATGATCCTAGAGTGCCTAAATAAAGGGGATGATTTAACAACCATTGATCAAGTTTATGAAGGCATATATGGGGCTCATCAAGATGGTCCTAAAATGAGATGGTTGTTAAGGAGGCATGGATTTTATTATCCCTCTATCTTAAAGGATTGTATGGACTTTTGCCAAAGGGCGCTAAAAGTGACAATAACATGGTCCTTTAAAGCATGTTCCTACTATTTATTTGCAACATGTAGAGAAACTTTGGACATTTAGAGGATGGAAAATTGATGTCATTGGTATAATATATCCAATATCTTCAAGGCTTCATAATGTTTTACTAATAGCTACTGATTATTTTACCAAATGGGTAGAGGCTAAAGCTTTAAAGTCAGTAACTCAAAATTAATTAGTTGACTTCTTGCAAGATATTATAAATAGGTTTCAAATTCCAGGAACTATAACCTCAGAAAAGTCAAGCATTTTTAAATAAGAAATAATGTGGGAGGTACTTCAAGGTTGGAAATAACTTTGACTAAGGCAACATCCTATGCTAAATTAAATGGCAAGTCAGAGTTTACACGTATAGTGATTAAAAACACTTTAAACAAAATGATTGAAAAAAATCCAATAGATTGGCACAACTTGCTGCTAGACATATTATGGGCTTATAGGACCTCCAAAAGGTTAAGTACTGGAGTGACTCGATATACTTTGACTTATGAACATGATGCTATCCTACCAGTTGAAATCACTTTAAATTAATTAAGAGTGGTATCCCAAAATCAACTAACTATAGAAATTTATGACTAAGCTATGGACATGGAGTTAGAAAATATAGATGAAGGTAGGGTCAGAGCCTTAAATATCATATTGGTCCAAAAGAAGAAAATAGATGACAATTATAACAAAAAAGTGAAAAATATGACCTTTAATGAATGAGATTTGGTTTGGAAGGTAATATTACCTTCAGGATAAAAAGATCCAACCAATGGAAAGTGGTCCCCAAAATGGGAAGGGCCATTCCAAATGTACAACATTCAAACATGGATCCTGTCATTTAAAGGATATGAATGGTCAAATACACATGAGTAAACCAAATTCTAAACTCTTGGAGGCATACAACCCAACCATATGAAAAGTAATGAAATAAAGCCACACAACTTTCTAAACTATATTTGCATTGATGCACTGCTAAAGTGTTTGGTTACAAAGGACCTTAATAGCCGTGATACATTGTCTTCTTGATATTTATTTGAATAATCCTCTCTCCAAACTTGGTTTCATTTTTAATAGACACTTGTATATCCCCAACTAACTTATTCAACTTCGATTGTGAGTTAATCTCCGATAGATAACTCATCTCCAACTCCCCATTAAATTGATCCAACCTCTTCTCCATCTATTTTTTCTGCAAAAAGAACATATCTTTTAGTTTGAATTGTCTTCAACTCGTTTAGACCACTACCTGCCTCTACTTTTTGCTGAGAATATTGGGTTTGATCAGCCGAAAGACTATGCTTGTCTTCTTCCACTTCAGTCATCATCTCAAGATAAATTGAGAGAGAAGGGGCCCAAGTTTTCAACTTCTTAGAAAGAATTTATAATTGCTCAAAGATTAGTTATTTTGGCGTATCCTATTATAAACTAAATAAAACATTTGTATATGATTCCATGATCTTTGAAGACATGTTAGTGATTGAGCAATGTTTTGAAGTTCAAACCATTCAAACTATCACGACACAATATAGAGGTATATGGGTTTTAGGTTTTTGATTTTACTCAGTCAAATTTATTCTAGGATGTTCTTTTCACTCGAGCCATTTTTTATAAAAAAATATTTTTCAAAATAATTGTTTTTCTAGTACGTTGGAACGAGATAAGTATCTCATTATAATGGGACTCTATTCTTATTCGAACGGGGTTTACAACTTGTTGGACAGATAGTTTGAGTTTGTTAGAACAAACTTCAAACGGGTCTTTCTATTTGACACAGGTCCAACCGTGGGAAGTTTGTTAAAAGATCATTGGAACGAACTAGACTATTCGTTCGAATGCGATTGGAACTCGTTAGAATGAAACATGTGTTCTCGTTCGAATGAGAATCCATTTTCGTTCAAACAAACTTCGTCTCCTCAAAAATCACGTTTTCTATAAATTGAACTCTTTTAGACTTATTTACACAACTCTTTTAGCAAAAATTAATTCATATACATGTTCCAAAAGTTCTCCTTTTCTTGTTTCTTTAAAATAACTTTTTTTTTCCAAATCATAAGTCTCTAGAATGATCTTTTGAGTTTGTCAAACCCTAGTTCCATACCAAACATAAAACTCTTATAGATTTTTCTCTACGACTGATTTTGTGGAGTTGAGACTCTAATACTGAAGAAGGAAGGATTTTTCAATCCTGAGGCTGATCGGTGGATACCAAGGGAAAAGCCACATCATGTGGGTGATGTTGTACAATATCACATTTTTTTCAAGACTTGAAGACCCTATGCATTATAATTAGTGGATCTATAAGTAGTCTGTAAGTCATCGAGTCTGTTAAACTCTTTAATAGTGCTGAATATAGGTTTTTCCCAAGGGATTTTTCCTCATTTCTTCTTCTATTTGGTTTATTTGGTTGGTTTATTATATTTAGCTTGAAATTTATCTTGCATGTTCACTTAAATCTAATCAGGATAAAACTTAGCTAAAAATTAAATCTTTGTGTGTGTGACCTAAGAAACAAGTGAATCCATATAACCCTAAGCTTTTACAAATTGGTATCAGAGCTGGTTACACTAATTTATTATGTGATCTTTATTCTGGGAATATGTGAATAATTTGTATAATAAGCTACCTATTTTTTATGGAACAAATTATGCATATTGGAAACCTCGAATGAGGTCGGCTTTAAAACTGATTAATGAGCGTGTCTGGATTGTCTGTGAAAAAGGATGTTCTCCACCCATTGTGATTAATGACGATGTCATTGGTCTTAAACCCATCAATGCCTGGACTGAAGATGATTTTAAGTGGAGTAATTTTAACAACCGTGGCTTAAGTGCAATTTCTGGAGCCGCCACTCGTGACGTGCACCATGTCTAAGAAAGTGTGGGATACCATCCTCTCACTCACGAAGGTACCAACGCTATGAAAGCTTCTAAGCTACCAAACCTCACCACATAGTTTGAAACTATCACTATGCTAAAATATGGGACTTTTGGTAAATTTTATGCTATATTATCAGATATAGTCAATTCTAGTTTTAATTTGGGTGAGAGAAATCCTAAAATGCACATTGTGAAAAAGATTTTGAGATATCTTCCATCCTACTTTATCCCTAAAGTCACTCTCCTTAATTTGTTGAGAATTTTAGATACGCTTAGGTTAGAAGAATTCATAGGAGACCTTTAAACTTATGAAATCGATATATTCTTCAAAACTCACAATTCAAAATAAAAAAGTGATTGCTTTGAAAGCCCAATCTATAAAGATAAAAGAGGAGTTTTCTTCTGACTCCGAATTTGATTTTGATCTTGATGATCTTTCCTTTTTTTCAAAAAAGTTCAAAAAACTTCTCAAGATAAGAAAAGAAAATTCTTCCAAAGAAAATAAAAGTTTTGAGAAAAATAATATTTTTAATCGGGCAAGAAAAAAATTAAAAAAGAGAGAGTATATTACCCTAAAAATGAGGAGAGATGCTATGTGTGCGAGTGTAAGGGTGACAAAGTCCATGAGTGCGCTACGAGGCTAAAAAAATAGGGCAAATGTACCTATAATGCCACTCTTAGTAGTAGTAAAGTCGAGTAGGTGGATTTTGGGGACGAATCTAGTACACCTAATGCCGATGAGGAAGTTGCCAAACATGATGACCTCAAAAGTGAGTCTAGTCATTCCATAGAGAGTGAGGGTGTTGACAGTTTGATTGAGGGAGAAAGTGGCCTTCGACGAGCGTATGACGATCTTTACACCGAGTCCTTTAAGATGAAAAATCAAAATTTTCTTAACCTGTTATCGCTAAATAAGGAGTGGAGAGAGTGGAGAGAGAGAGAGAGAGAGAGAGAGAGTCCTTGGCGAGGATTTTTTTTGGGAGAGAGAGTCATCTTAGTGAAATAGAAAACGGTGACTTGACCAAATGTAATACCACACCCTAGAAAAATAAGTATTTAATAATAATCGTAATATTTTATTCAGAGAAAAATTTGAGGAATAAATATATAAGGGAATTACACCAAATAGCACGAAAAGTGACGCATTACGAAAAGTAATTAAGGAGAAAAATTCCAACATCACATGGTTCGTATGGGTGCATAGTTAAGTTATAATAGTCCTAGTGAGTATGTTTGATAAGTTTGACACGAAAATACTAAGGAATGATGGTGACACAGTCATGGTTAATAGTGAAGTAATTTGGATAGTACACGATGCGCGGGATATGTAACTTTGCGCGATTTTTGTAGGATGCATCACGATACCAAATATCAAAATGATCACTTTTATAGGGTTCCAAAAATACACATAAGAATACCGTGGGGTCAAAAGTCAATAAATAAATAAAAAAATATTTTCGTCAAAATATGAAAGTGCTGTAAAAATATGAAAATCAACCAAAAAAATGTAAAATTTCATTCCGAGCAATTTTCCCTTCTTTGACATCTTCGAGAAAAATCATTTAAATTCATTTTAGGCAGATTTTAATCAGCACGCGTCGCATAGGACACAAACTTGCACAATTTTGTTGGACAATTGGAGAGGGGTGAAAATAGTGTGACTACATATCTGGAAACATAAGAATATATGGAAAAATACCATGCAGAGGGGAAAAAAGAAAAAAAACTTAATTTAGCACCTTTTAATGGTAAGCGACATTGTAAAAACCCAACTTTGCGCAAATTGTTTAGGACTATTTATAGAAAAATGTCATTTAAAGAAAAAAATGAAAAAAAATAAATGTCAAGGGCTTGGAAGGTGTGAGTATAGGAGGGAGAGAAATGGGGCTCTAGGGTTCCAAACATTTTTGCATCAGATCGTAGCCTTTCTCTCTCACTCTAGAATGCTCCCCACCCTAAGTGCAATCAACCCTAGACCAATTCACCGCCTTAAACCACCATAAAATACCATTAAAAGGCCTAGAACCACCTCCTAACACCATAGAAACCAAAGTGGGTATCGTTGAGTTAAAGAAAATGAAGTTCATGGAGTTTATAGGAGGTTTTAAGGAAGGTTTCTTAGAAGAAATATAATCATTTTGTGAGTCTTTGATAGACCTTCTTGGACCTTTCTTGGTGGAGCTTGTCTGACTTCCTTTAAGTCCACCTTTGAAGGAGGGGAGTCACCCATCTTCTTCCTCTCTTCCACCATTTTTCGAGATCTTTGAGGTGGAAAGCTCTAACTTTAAAGTGGCTTTGAAGTTGATTAAATTTTAGCATGTTTAACTACTTCTATTAGGCTTAACATGAGTAGGATTAGTCATATTTTGCATCTATGGGTTAATTAGTTGCACTTTTATCATTTGGTATGAATTGTGTTTCAAAGAAATGATTTAAAATGGGATTTGAAAATGTAGAAATTCCAGAATGTATGTTTTGAATATTTTATACAATAAAGTGTGTTATAATGATGCTTTAAAGGTAAATAATGTAATTTTGTGCAAAGAAATGCATTAGGCTTGTTTAAACCATTTTATGAGATTAAAGTGTGATTTTATACTTAAATAATGATGATAACTTTAAAAAGGGAGGTTATTTAAAGGGGGTAAACTCATGAAGAAATAAAATTGGGTTTAAGGTGTAAATAGGTGAAATGTTAGGTTTTCCATATATATATGGTGTAAAAGTTGATAATGAAAGTAAAGAAGTTTAAACTTGAAATAAATGGCTAAGTAGGTGTTGAAATGAAAAAAAGTCATAAATAAAGTGTGTAAATCAATGTGTGTAAAGTAAGAATGTCAAATGCTTGAATATTGTCAAAATGCTTAATAAGATAAAAAAAACCAAGAAAAAGTGTACATATCAACTATGTGTCAAATGGGACTTTAATATGAAAAATGTGTGAAATTATATATAAAATGTGTTGGAGTGTTAAATGTGAAAGTTTAGTAAAATAAGGTATTGAACAAGTGTTAAAAATGGCTAAATGAGTTTAAGTGTTGAGTCGAAAACTTAAATTACCATTTTTGGAAAATGACACTTGTAAAGGACTAAATTTCAAGTTTTGGCAAAAAAAAAACGGTGAATTTACTTAAAGTGGAACATTTTTATGAATTAAAAATATTGATGAATGTTTTTATACTATCGTGGGTGAGAGTCAATTAAGTCCTAAAGCGTGAATAATTTTTGGTATAAAATCAACGCGTGTGCAAATAAAGGACTTAAAGGAGAAATAAATAAATTTCCAAGTGTTAATAGAAAAACGGACGGTTAAGTCCGGGACTTTGGCTTTGGCCCATAAATGAGGATTAATGTGAACATTGGAATAATGTTGAACACATTGAAAAGATAATGGAATATTCCAATGATGCCTGGAAAATAATTATGAAGGGCATGACGTCCCTAGTGGTAAAAGATCCCAAAGTAACTGCAGTAGCATATAACGGCGGAGACTGGTGCTGAGAAGCCACGAAGTCCGTGTATGTTGAAAAAATACTAAAGGTAATGATGTAATCAGGAACATGATAAGAAACTGGTTATAAGATGGACATAACCTAACTTGTATAAATTTTTAAGGTTCCAATTAATGTAATGTGGACAAGTAATTTGAGAATAATGATTAATGTCCATAAGAAAAGGAAAATGGTTAAGCAAGGTGACTTAATGGGAAATTAAGCTACCTAATGTGGCCTAAAACCATAATAACACAAGTGTGAGTGTTATATAAGGCTTTCAATGTTAGCGAATATTTTCTAACACGATGTGCACGTGTGTTGAAAGAAAATCTTAAGTAATGATTACGCAACTCTTGTGTGAGTTAATGAACATTGAGTAATAAATATTTTGAAAGTGAATGAAAGATTTTTCTAATAATTTTAAATTGTTTAACTGAGTGAGTTAATGGGAAGAATAGGCTAGTTTTAAGCATAAAGATACAAATTATTATTTTGTGAAGACAAGGAGAATAAACGGTATCAAATAGCATTTTGGGGATAAAATGGTTTAATACATTGGGACATTTATTTTCGAATGTATGTAACTAGATATATACATATTTTCACATGCATGTGGTTGTCGCGTGTGACTATTCTTTCTTTCGTTCTCTTCTATACTTCATTTGTATAAATTCCCACTGAGCATTCGACTTAGTCCCTCCTCTTTGTTACGGCAGGTCGTATAATGTCCCGTACTTTGAGAGCATTATACAGGTAAGTACTTAAATTTCATTTACATTAATAGCTCTGTTTACTTGGCCTTGGGGGCACTCCACTTGGGTCACATCATATATTTTGATGAAAATTGGAATCACATGCTAATAAGTATAACGTTAAATAATGATAAAACTGGATTAGAAATATTATTTAGGTTGTTCCATTTCACTTCATAATTAACGTGCAAGTCGGATAAAATTGATCCTTTATTAACCTTTAAATCCGAGTTGGAGCGTTACACTAACAAAGTGACTAGTCTTACGAGAGATCTTCAAGGTTCTTTGGAGACTCGTGAAAAACTTGAATCCATTGTATCCCAACTCAAGAAAGATCTCGAACATGCTCAGGAGGTCAAGGTTATTATAGAGGATACATCGAAGAAGATGGGGAAGATGTTCATAGGTCCCGCTTTAGGTTTTAGGAAGAGGCAAGGAATATGTTATGACGGTTCATCCACTTATAATGCCAATGTCAAACCAGTTCCTAAGTTTATGGTGGATCCATATGGGTCTCGATCTAAACGAGCTAACCAAGGTAAACCTAAATAAGTCTATGTTTGCACCCATTGCAAAAGGAAAGGTCACCTTAGAGAATTTTACTACAAGTTAGGAAGAACTACACATTAAGATACTCCTGCGCATCACTATAGTGACTTTTCTAGTCTGAGAGAGCAAGTTGAGTTCTTAGTCGCGACTTCTCAAAGATTAATGAAAAAATTTCAAAGGATGTCTACACCTCTAGAGAACGCATCCAACGCTACAACTAGAGCCAACAACGATAAGGGTAATCATAAGGTTACATCACTTGGGTAACTAAGAATGACGATAAATCCCTTATTGTTCACATTGCTCTCAAGGTTAAAGATAGCTCCCAATGGTATTTTGATAATGTGTTCTCTAGGCACATGATCGGTAACAAGTCATTTTTTACCAATATTGTGGATCATAAGGAAGGCAAAGTCACCTTTGGAGATGGGAGTAGGTCTATCATTTTAGGACATAGTTCTGTTGAGATACCTAAATTTCCTAAGATAGATAATTTGTTGTACGTAGAAGGGTTGAAAGAGAACTTAATTAACATAAGACAATTATGCGACGTAAACTATACGGTAAAGTTTGACGGGTCTGAGTGTAAGGTATATAATCAATTGAGTGAACTATTACTACAAGGAGTAAGGATCGAAGATAATTGTTATGTGATCATTACCAAGTCTTCCTTTATGTGCAACAATACCATAGTCTCTTCTATGTACCTTTGGCATCAACGACTAGGGCATGTGAACTTTAGAGATCTTGAGAGATTAATGAAGAAAGACCTAGTTCGTGTCTTACCATCTCTTAGGAAACCAAATTCTTGGGTTTGTGGTCCTTGCCAATAAGGAACACAAATTTGAAGTCCCCATCAGAAGTTGAATTCAATTATCACCTATCGTGCGTTGAAGTTGATACATATGGATCTTATGGGTCCTACTCTTACGAAGACCATAGGTGGTAAGAGATACATTTTAATGATGGTCAATGAATTTTCGAGTCGTAGAGAAAAGTTCGATATAGTTGAGTTCTTAACAACCAAGTGACACATTATACAAAACCAATACGGTTTCACTATTGATAGGATGCTTAGTAACAACGAAACTAAATTTAAAGAAGCCAAAATGGATTGTTACTGTGATGGAGTGGATATCAAACATGAATTTTCAGTCATTCATGCTCCTCAATAAAATAGGATTGTTGAAAAAAAGAACCAGACAATTCAAGAGATGGCTAGATCCGTGCTTCTTGGGAGAAATGTGCCTAGATGATTTTTGCCAAAGGAAGTTAATATTGCATGTCATATGGTGAATAGGTTATATCTTCATTCACACATGTTACACACGCCATATGATTTGTGGATAGAAAAAAACCCAACATATCGTATTTTCATATCTTTGGGAGTCCTTGATACATTCTGAGAGATAAAGAGAACTTAGGAAAGTTCGACTCTTAAAGCGATTAGGGGATATTTTTGGATATTCATCGCCGAGTAGGGCTTATAGGTCGTTTAAACTTATAATCTATAAGGTTATGAAATCAATAAATATCACGATTAGAGATAACGAGCCACACATATCTATTGATCCTAACCTCGTGTGTGTGAATGAAGCACCCCCCGATGATGACCTCATCATTCCTCACACTACCCCGATGGACCCCACTCTTGATTTAGAGGATCCATCCTCTTTAGTTCAAAATATTCATGATCCTTCCACACTCACGCTCAACTTGAGAATATGGTTAGATACTTTTGTTATACCTCCTTAGTAAATCCCTAAAATGTGTAAGAAGCACTCAAGGATGACCATTGGATATGCATTATGCATAATGAGTTGCTTCAATTTTGTAATAATAATGTCTGGGAGTTAGTCCCCTAACCTAATGAGACTAATATGATTGGTACCAAGTGTATTTACAAGATTAAGATGGATGAGAATGGTACCATAGTTCGTAATAAGGTTAAGTTGGTCATTCAAGGCTACACATAAATTGAGGGTGTAGACTTTGATGAGACATTTGCTCTTGTTGATAGGATAGAATGTACCTCTTACTACTCACAATAACATGTCATATACAGTTCAAGTTATACGAAATAGATGTCAAAAGTGCATTTCTTAATGGCATTCTATAGGAGAAGGTGTACTTGGAACAACCGAAGGGGTTCAAGGACCCAGAGCACCCGGAACACATCTTTTATCTTAAGAAGGCCTTATATAGTTTGAAGTGAACACCCCATGCTTGGTGTGATAGCATAACTTCCATCTCTTAGCTTGTGTCTTAAAGAGATGGGTAGTGGAAAAGACGTTATTTGTGAAGGTAAAGAGTGGTGTTATATTGGTTGCCCAAGTCTATGTGGACAACATAGCATTTAGATTATCGTGTTCCCAATATACTCACACATTTGAGGAGAAAATGAAGAGTGAGTTTTAGATGAACATGATTGGTAAGGTTACATTCTTCTTAGGTCTCCAAGTGTCTCAACTTGAGGAAGGGATATTCATACCTCAATCCAAATATGCTAGGGACCTAGTGAAGAAGTTTGATTTAGATTTCGCTAAGCACTCACGCACCCCTATGAGTACATCGACTAAGGTTAGCATATACACTTTAGTTAAACACGTAGAGTAAACCATTTATAAGAATATGATAGGTAGTACTCTCTACTTGACGTCTAGTTATCCTGATATTGCCTTTAGCGTTAGAGTTTGTGTGCGTTACCAAGTATATCCTAAAGAGTCTCACTTTCTCGCACTTAAACGTATCATCAAATATGTTAGTGGCCCTCTTTCCTATGATATTTGTCATTCCTTTGATACTGATGACTGTTTGTCTGCCTATTCGGATGCCGATTGGGTCGGGGATGCTGATGGTTGTAGGAGAACCTCAGGTGGATGCTTTTACTTTGGGAGTGCTCTTGTCTCTTGATTGAGAATGAAGAAAAATTCAATTTCATTATCCACGATGGAGGTCGAGTACATCGCCATCGGGAGTTGTTGTAAGAAACTCTTATGATTGAAGAAAATGTCGGAAGATTAGGAGATTTCCCAATACACAATAACTATTTCATGTGATAATATGAATGCAATTAATATATCTCGTAATATAATCCAACATTCTTGCACGAAGCACATTAGGATACGTGAGTGTTTCATGCATGATCTCGTTGAGGATAAGGTCATTTTATTGAGCTTTGTGATCCCCGAATGCTAATTAGCCGATATATTTATGAAACCTTTAGATGCACTTAGATTTGAGAATATTAGGAAGTATTTTGGTATTTGTTTCGTTAATTAAGTTCGGGTACTTTATTTAGTGTATGGTGATTATCATGTTCATATCCTTTGTCCCTATTGCTAGATTGTATTTCTATAGTAGTTCTATGTTTATATATGCTTTCTTTTTATCTTTTTTATGAAAAATCTAAAAATACATTCGGTTTTTTATAAAAATCTCAAAAATATTTTATATTTGATAAATTCTTTTGAAAAAGAAAAAAAAGTTTTTTGAACTTTTTTCACCATTTATTAATGTGCATTTAAGATGTTCGAATCACCCCTACATTCCATCCATTCATGTGATTTTTTCGTGGTGTTTTGAGACATGGCTTTGTTTATTCAGTGTGCTTAATAATGCATGGCTAGAATTTCATTATTCACTGATGATTACTTTCTTCATGCTAGACTTTTTGTCACTTTTATTGCACACATTCACGGACCTTTTTAACATTGTACTTGCTTATCATGTGTCGAGTACAGTGTTCTCATCTTAATAGTATTAATAACGAACTAAATGCCCTAGAGATATGTTGTGCTTTTAAGTACCATTGTCCGAATTTCATTTCCCCAAAAAAATTATTTTATGTTATGCAATGGAAAGGGTCTACGAAAAAGTAATTCTATTTGCATTAAAAGACACCATTTGCAAAAGAGCCTAAGAGTTTAACGACACATAAAAACAGAAAAGCCAAGGTTATTTTTTTTATTTATGCTTCACAACACATGAGTATTATGATATCTTCCAAAAATTGAGAGTGACTTCTTAAATATGTAAGATTTTGAGCATGTTATAAACTAGAAGATCAATGGGTTTGCACAACAGACTCTCTTGAAAAATAATAAATAGTTTGGTGTTATTGTTTTGAGAATCACTTAAATTCATGGAATGCTGTATAAGTCAAGTCAATTCCATTAATGCTCAACATTCTTACACCTAAGGTGGAAATTGAATTCTTTCTTTATAAGTATCTCATTACTTCGTACAACTTTGTTATGTATGCCTATGTTGATTTACCCATGGAACTTGTTCACACAATTTTATTCCTCTTTCATAATTCGAATATTTTAGTATTATATCACGGTGTGATGTATTTGTACTTATATGTTCTTTATACATATACCTTTTACACTTGAGAATATTGAAAAAAATAAAAAATAGTTGGTATACTTCTTCAAAATTTCATCGCATGTGCTTATATCTTATCTTTGTGATGTTATTTCAGTTAGATTTGGGGGATGCTATTATATCATGATTAGTTTCTATCCCCTTGCCTATTTTAGACAAAAAAAAAAGGGGAGAACAAATTGAGGGGTAGTTTTTCTTTGTTTTAAACTCTTGTACGCTTCATGGTATTTGTTTTGTTTCATGTGCGTAGGTCTCTTCCACTTTGATGATGATCTCATGGACCACACAAGATGAATCATTCCAATTGAAAACAAAGTCTCGAATGTCATTCCATTTTTGGGTTTGGGAGGGCATTAGTAGTACATTATCTTTAAGGTTTTAATTTGGTTTGGTTTTTATTTTTGTATTAGAATAGCCAACGGAGGAGATTTTTAAGAGAGATGATCTATAATTGCTCATAGCTTAGTTATTTTTGCATGTCCCATTACAAATTGAGCAAAACATTAGCATATGCTTCCACGGTCTTTGAAGACATGTTAGTGACCGAGCAACGTTCCGAAGTTCAAACCGTTGAAACCGTCACGACACAATATGGAGGTATATGGGTTTTAGGTTTTTGATTATACTCAATCAAATTTATTCTGGGATGTTGTTTTTATTCAAGGGATTTTTAAAAAAAATATTTTTCAAAATAAATTTTTTATGTTTTCTGGTTCGTTGGAGCGAGATTTATATATCGTTAGAACGTGATTATGTTCTCATTCAAATGAGGTTTACAACTTGTTGGAATGACCGTTTAAGTTTGCTAGAATGATCTTCAGATGAGCTTCAAACGGGGTCTCCCCATTTGACAAGGGTCAACTCATTGGAATCTTATTGGAACGAACTACCCTATTTGTTCGAATGAGAATGAATCTCGTTAGAAAGAAACATACATTCTCATTCGAATGAGAATCCATTTTTGTACGCACGAACTCTTCCACCTCTAAAATCACGTTTTCTATAAATTGAACTCTTTTGGACTGGTTTACACAAGTCTTTTGTCGAAAATCAATTCATATACTAGTTCCAAAAGTTTTTCTTTTTCTTGTTTCTTTAAAATAACTTTTTATTTTCCAAATCATACATCCCTAGAATTATTTGTTGAGTTTGTCAAACCCTAGTTCACTACCAAACATCAAACCATTGTAGAGTGTTCTCTACGTCTCACTTTTGTGGAGTTGTGACTTTAATGCTAAAGAAGAAAGGATTTCATAGTCTCGAGGTTAGTCAGTGGATACCAAGGGAAGAGATACTTCTTATGGGTGGTACTGGACTACGTCATATTATCCTGAAGACTTGAAGAACATGTGCATTATACTTAGTAGATCTCTAAGTAGTCTATAAGTCATCAATTCTATTAAACTCTCTAACGGTGTTATATACAGGTTTTGCTCGCAAGGTATTTTTCCTCATTTTTTCTTCGGTTTGGTTTGTCTGGTTGATTTAGTATATTTATAGTGGAATTTATCTTATATGTTCGCTTAAATCTAATCAAGATAAAACTTGGCTAAAAATTGAATATTTTTGTGTGACCTAAGATACAACTGAATCTATATAACCCTAAGTTTTCTGAAGATGTTTGCTCCAATATTCCCAATTTGAGAAAGGCTAGAGTATGATATCTTCAGTCGAGTAAGAGAAGTAAAATCGGTTAGAGTCTCAAATAGCACCCTAGCATAGCTGTGAAGTATCTTCAAATCTTTAGAGGTTTTTAAGTGTCAGTTGGTGCGTGGAGGTTAACAATCCACTAATTATTTTTTCTCAAAAATCAATTAGTGCGGGTGTGTGTTCACACCATATAATTACCAGCTAATGGGGAAGAAAGACGTGGAAATGTAAATCGGTTATTATAATTGAGAACGCAAAAGTCTAGATGAATACAAATGGCTAAACAAGCGATTGACACTTGTTAAAACCTTATGCATAGGACCACATGTATAATTGCTTTAAGGGCGTAATTGCACCTAGGTAGAAACATTTAAATGGGTAACCACCTAAGAGTTGCATGGAAAAGGGTTTTATAAAGGGTGATAATAAAGGCACCCCAAAAATTTCTTCCTAGCACCACATTATGCATAAAAAAAATACTATACTATGTTTTAGGAAGAAATTTTTGGGGTGCATTTATGAGTACTCTTTTATAAATAAGCAACTCAAAGACGATCAAAGAGGACTCTCCATCAAAGAGTACTCTTTTATAAATAAGCAACTCATTTAAACCTTTTCTTTTCTTTATTTTCTTTATAGTTTTTCTACCATAGGTTAGCATTTCTTCTTCGAAGTAGTTCTATAAGGTAGAATTATTGCAGTTCTCTTTTAGATTTATATAAAATTCCCTTGCTTTAATTCCAAACTATCTTTATGTTTCTTAGTTTAGAATATTGTACATTCCTTTGTGTGAACTTCTTTACTTAGTTTAATTTTGAATTAGTTTTGTGTTATATCATTTTACTTCACTGTTTTAATTACCTCAAATATTATTTTTATCTGTATTTATCCATTTTCCAAGCTTTTACTTAGTCCTAATTTATTATTTTTAGAAACTTATTTGGCACTAGCTGAAAAGACTTCTTAGTTAAAGCATCAAACTCTACACAATCGTCTGATTATGATAGGCTAAGATAATCAACTGGTTAGAAAGACCATTACCTTCCCTGAAACGACACGACACTTAAACACACAGACACCCCCCAACCAAGCCATCGAAACAAAACCATTGAAGAAAAAAAGGAGAATCTTCCGGCGTAAGAGATATGAAAATATCCAGGTGGAGGTTGACAAACTCAGATGAGCCAAATTTATCATAAATGTCAATTACCGATCTTGTCTCTCTAATGTGTTATGGTGATGGCTCGAAAGTCAAATGGGAAATAGAGAATGTTTGTTGACTTTATCGACCTGAATAAGTTATGACCAAAATATCATTATCTTCTTTCTCTAATTGATCAACTCGTTGATGTTATTATAGACGACCATCAAATCTTAATATTTATGGATGCATACTCTTATTATAAAAAAAAAATTCCATAAAGAAAAGTGATATAAAATAGCTCATCCATTACCGATAATGGAACAACATTATGGCATTCAACCTAAAAAATGTTGGGGAAACATATCAAAGGTTGGTAAATTAGATCTTCCATACCCAAATCAAAAAGAACATGGAAGTTTGTGTGGATGGCATGTTGATGAAGAGAAAGAAAGCCGAAAACCACATAAAAGACTTCGCCCGGGATTTTGATGTTATTGACGAGGACAAAATGAAGTTAAACCTAAAAATGTTCATCTTTGGAGTAGGATATGGAAAGTTTATGATTTTTATAGAAAATCAAAGGGGTATACAGGTCAAACCAAACAAGATCAAATCCCCCAACAACATGTAATTGCCAAATAAAAAAATAGCTGCAAAGTCTAACTGGTCGAGCACTATCTTAAATCGTTTCATTTTCAAGGAGATGAGAAGATGTTTGTCGTTCTTCAAGGTCTTCTGAAGAATATTTGAGTGTAATAAAGATGGCAAAGTTGCCTTTCACAACCTGAAGAGAATCCTTGGCTCACCACTATTTCTCTCTAGGATAACCTTAGGTGAATGTCCATACTTATATGTAGAAGTATCAAAGTCAACAGTTATATCCGGTCTTGTAAGAAATAAGAAGGTAGTGCAAAATTTGGTGTATTACATGAGAAAAGAAAACAAAGGGGTCAAGATTAGATACCCTAGGTTGGGGAAATTAGTGTTATTTTTAATCGAAGCGTCAATGTGTAGGAGGATGTGCATCCTTGCCAAACTTTGAATATATTTTATGTAATTAGATGATTCAAATTATATATAATATATTCATTTTATTACATTCTGATCATGTGTCACATTTATATAGATTAGTACCGTGTTCCTCTTTGTTAATGTATGTTAGGTTAATAGGAATAATTGCTCACTTTTGGATTGATAGTTTTTTTTTTGTTAAATTATAGTTATTAGGGCAATATTTCTCTTATGGCTAGGACATGTTTTATAAGTAAATTTGATTGTTTTTCTTGTAATTTGTTTTGTCTTGAATATATTGTCACAAAACTAACAAAGGGGATATTTTAAAAGTATATGTATACTAATGTGCCTCGCTTGATATTTATTTTCTTATTACGATTTCCAGATTATACTTTGAGTCTGTAATCCTTGAGGTCATTCTGACAAAGCTTCACATTAAGAAATAATCATCGTACTTCATCAAACTTTATCCCAACATCTTTCATGTTCAAACCTTTGAGAACGACACTCCGGGTTAAGGTAAAAAGATCTAAATGACTCAATCTCACTTTTATAATATTGAAATTCATTTTTCATAATTAAAAAGACTGGTTTGTGTGTGTATGTTATGATTCTTTTTGGTATTTGTGATTTAAGTATGAAAATATAGTTTTACATATAGAAATTTATTTTTGAAAATATTGCATAAATATATTATATGAACTATTGGTTTGAGGTCCGAAATTCATAGCCATTTTAGCCTAACTACCAGACCTGCTGCAATTTCCCTTCAGCGAAGGAATGTTTTTCTTCAGCAATTGCTTCCTTCCTTGGTACCATCACTTTAGCAAAGATGTTATTTTCTTCAATGAAGTTTCTTCATTAATCACACTTTTTGAGAAAATAAAATATTTTGTAAGATCTCTTTTTAATGGGAATTCTTGCAAATTTAAGTTATAAGCCATATCTTTTAGAATTGAGTGCCTAGATATTTTCTCAAGGGGTTATTATTACCTAATTTTCCCCTCAAGGTTACCTTGCCAAGATTGAGTGTGAATTTAAATGAAATTTGCCTCATTATCAAATTAGAGAGTCTAAGGGACAAGAGGATTTTCAGGAGATAAATTTTTTAGCAAAAAATATATATAGGTAAAAACCTTTCTAATTTTTTTTCTATATTCCCCTCTTTGTATTTTTGAGATGTTTGTTTTTAAAACTTTGATCTTAGCTCTTATTGGATTTTAATCACTTCAATTTTATCCTTAAACATATATTCTCATATCTTTGTTCTTGAGAGACTTTAATTTTTGACCTCTCAATAATATACCAAGAGTTTTATTTTGAGCAAGAAAAACATTTTACACAATTCCAAAACCTATAGGAAAATCTCATACTATAAAGTGGTACCTAGTTCATTAGTGTCTTCTCTCTTGTTCTATTGGAACAATAATTTTGTCCTCACCTTCAAAAGAATATTTTTGATTTTATGGTGGTAACGAAGTTCATTGGTTGATACTAAAACTGGTTGAAGTTTTGAAGCATTCTTTAGCTATTGGTGCCTTATCGTAAAATCATGTCTAGTCATTATTTTTATTTCTAATTCTATACCATAGTTCATTTGTATTTTATTTCGACTTGAGGTTTTTCCCATTATGGGATTTTGCCTCGTACGACTAGGTGTTGTGTGATTGCTTTACCTTTTTTTGCATTTAGATTCATCACCTAAATATTGAAGATTAAATTTTGTGTGATCTACTTGGTTTTGTCACATACAAATGGGTTGCTAAAATTGTGCCCTATAGAAATTAAAAGAAAAATGTCCCCTATGTATTGATAATAAATTTTAATCTGGATGGGTAGCCTCGCTCCATTTCAGTTTCGAGGACACGCAGCCCAATAGTATGTAATGAATACTTCATAGCTTTAAAAGAGAAGGTGAAGAGGAATTAGTGTTGACTAAGAAAAAAAAAACTCATCATTAGTAACCTGTTAGCTATTTTATTTCCGAGTTGAATAAAGTGTAACATTAATTAAGAGAAACATATAAATTTATTCACAGAGGAGAAGAGATAAGACACGAGAAAAGAAAGAAATTATCTCGCCAAGTCATGAAAATGGGATTGAATATTCTTTCTTATCTCTATAAAGTATGATATAATTGAGGTCCCTAATGGGGAAGGTGCTATGAAATAATGAAAAGTTATTGGAATTGAAAGAAACCAAAAAATGGGTTGTGGTTGCTACCATAATGAGTCTAAAGATAAATATTATTCATATCTTTGAGTTGTTAGGGAGTGAGACGACTTCAAATAGTTCAGATGGTAAAGGAGATTGTTAGATCTTATCGTCCATCCAACTTGTTTTTGATGAAGACAAAGCATCAAAGGAAAAAGGTAGATATATTAAGAAGAAGTTTGCATTTTGCTAATAGGATTTATGTTAATCCGCACAGGAAGGTCGGTGGTCTTTCCCTTTGGTGTATTAGTAATGTTGTTGTGGAAGTCTTTTCCACTAGCAAGAACATTATCAATATTAGATGTCGAGATAGAGATGGTGATATAAAATGGATATCCTCTTGTGTGTATGTAGACCATGATGAGGAGAAAATAAAATGTGTCAGATATTTTAGGTACTTGGATGATTTTATTAACCATTTGTGGTTTGGAGCGGGATACCTTAACATTATAGAGAAAATTAGGATAAAAATGATGTAATGATCATATTGAGAAGAAGATAGAGAAATTATACAAAATTTTAACATAATAGAATTTGATGGATTTGGAATTTAAAGCCCCAAGTTATACTTGGTGGAATGGTAGAGGTGGAATGGTAGATGGGGTACTTGCGCAACGCAACGTAGGGATAAAGGATCTTATTTTTGGGTCCGCTGGTATCTAATGAGACTATTAGGTGCTTTGGTCATTGTCTAGTGATTTTTATTTTAAATCCTAACCATAGAAGGGCCAAAGGAAGTTTTAAATTTGAACTATGTCTAAGAGAACATATGCGATTAAAAACGACCCTTATACTGTCCAAAACAGGGCTCCAACAATTGGGTCACCCTCAATGGGAGTGATTCTACATTGCCCGCCTGGGAACCGCATTCAGCACCTCTTTGTTTTTTTAACAATTGATATAAAACTGATCCTGTCATCCATATAGAACAATACCAAGCTGCTGCCGATATCTATGCGGTTCCAGAAGAGATGAATTGCAAGGCATTTTTAGGAACTCTCTCTGGGTTAGCTCAGATATAATACAATAACCTTCCTCGCGGGAAGATTGCAACTTTCCTTCAACTAGCAGAGCTCTTCATAGGGAATTTCTATTTTGGAGCGAAACCGGTTAAACGAGTAGCACATTTACTAAGTGTTAGACAGAAAACAAGTGAAAGTATCAGAGACTGTATTACCCATTTCAATAACGAGAAACTCGAAGTAATTGATTACAAGGAGAAGACAACAATTACTTCTCTAATGAGCGGATTGTTAACAGGTAAATTGTATTATACTTTGACCAAAGATTCGCTTAGAACTATGGCAGAACTGATGGCAAAAGCAGCCAAAATCATGAATACTGAGGAAGCCATGGTTGCGAAGAAGAATTTAGACACTAAGGAGACTAAGGTTGAGGCTGGTAAAAATGAGAAGAAGGAACAGAGGAACAATGGTGGTGACAGGCAATCGAAGGGTAAGCAGGCACTGGAGCAGATGAGGAAATATGGAAATTATACTCCCTTGAAGGTAAATATAAATCACATTCTAGAAGAGATAAAGAACAGCGAGGACTTAGCCTGGCCAGGGAAAATGAAGGCATATCCTAACAAGAGGGACAAATCCAAATATTGCGAATTCCACAAAGATCATGGTCACACGACCAAACGTTGCATAGCTCTCCAAAATGAAATTGATGCACTCATCAGGCGAGGAAAATTGACTAAGTATGTTGATCGCCAAAATAGTGAAAAAAACAGCAATCGAGGAAGGCATAGATCTAAATCTCCTCACCGAGCAAAAGAAGATAAGAAGAGATATCACGAAGATGATCCAGAAGATAACCCCGATCTCTCCAAAAGACCAAGACAGCTAGAGCGTGAGGTATTTTCAATCCATTTTGGGTCATTTGAATGTAATGTCATTACAGGTAGAGATGCACTCTGACCGCAGAGAGAAAAGCTTACCTAAATGAGGTTCAAGCTTGTTCTTACATACAATGAATAAACTTGGCTGAAGATGATTGCCCGAGGAAGGTGAATAAAGACAAACTGGTCATCAGTTTTTCTAAAAATAACCTGGAAGGTGTACTATATCCTCATGATGAACCATTGGTGATCAAGATGAGAATGAAAGAAGTGGTGATTTCACGAGTACTAGTGGATAATGGTAGCTCTGCAGATATCATGTTCTACCCATGCTTTGACAGTTTGAATTTGAAGTTAGCCCAGTTGGAACCCTATCATAGGCCCCTCCTCGATTTTATTAGGGGAAAAGGTTTTTCCACTTGGGATGATCAAGTTGGATATGCTTATTGGTACATGGCCAGCTTGTCGAACAGAAAGAGTACGCTTTTTTATCATGGACAAAAATGTCCAATTAGCTTACAAAATCATCATGGGAAGGGTAGGTCTGAAGAAGTTCGAAGCAGTACCATCTACTGTACATCAATGTTTAATTTCAGCGTGGGAATTGTGAAAGGTGATCAGAAAGTAGCTCAGGAGTGCTACTATTCATTCGCCGAACAGGAAGAACTGGAAGAATCCAGGAAGAAGACAACTATGTATCAAGTGGATGAAACAGAAGATACAGAGATAGAAATATTAGACCCTAGAGACGAGTCTCAGCTTGTGAAGGGCCAGGTCATTGAAGTTATCGAAAATATCATTCTGAACGACGAACACCCATAACGAACAAACCAAATTGGGGCGTCATTGGATGTATCACTAAAACAGGAATTGGTAGCATTTTTAAGGCAGAGAAAACAAACTTTTTCATGGAATCGCGAAGATATGCCAGGGATAGACCAGAGTTTCCTCTGTCACGAGTTCAACGTGAACAAGGAAATCAAGCCAATGAAGCAGCGAAGAAGAGTGTTTAGTCCTAAAAAGAACCAATCTATACAGGAAGAGGTCGAGAAGCTTCAGAAAGCCTTTTTTATTGAGGACGTTAAATATCCAGACTGGTTAGTAAATGTGTTGATGGTAAAGAAGAAGAACAATAAGTGGAGGATGTGTGTAGACTTCACTGACCTTAATAAAGCCGGCCCAAAGGATCATTTTACTTTACCTCGAATCGATCAGCTTGTGGATGCTACCTCAGGGAATGAATTATTGAGTTTCATGGATGCTTACTCTGGTTACAACCAGAACAAAATGAAGTCGAAAGATAGGGAAAGTACTTCTTTTATCACCCCAAGAGGAACTTATTATTATAATGTTATGCCTTTCGGACTTTAAAATGTAGGTGCAACATATCAGCGGCTGATGAATAAGGTGTTTGCAAAGCAAATTGGTCACAATATGGAGGTTTATATTGATGATATGCTGATGAAAAGCAAGAAAGCTACGGATCATTTATTTGACCTGGGTCAAACTTTTGATCAACTAGAAAAATATCAAATGAAGTTGAATCCCACTAAATGCATATTCGGAGTACGAGAAGGTATGTTCCTTGGATATATTGTCAATTAACGAGGTATCGAGGCAAATCCTGAAAAGATCAAGGCCTTATTAGAGCTAAGATCTCTAACTACAAAGAAGGAGGTGCAAAGTCTCACAGGGCAAGTTGCAGCACTTAACAAATTTGTGTCACGAGAAATAGATAGATGCCTCCCTTTCTTCAAAACACTTCGAAAAACTTTTAAGTGGAATGATGAATGCGAGAAGGCCTTTTAAGAATTAAAGAAATATCTGGGGACACCTCCATTGTTATCTAGACCAGTGATGGGAGAAAGATTATACTTGTATCTGGCAGTTTTAGAGAACGCAGTTAGCTCGGCACTGATAAGAATGGAGAATGGAGTGCATAAATCAGTTTATTACACCAAAAAGGCCTTTCGAGGAGCAGAGATCAAATATCCAAGACTAGAGAAGTTAGCACCGGCACTAATAGAAGTGAGCAGAAGGATGAGGCCATACTTCCAAGCCCATACTATAGTGGTGTATACTGATATGCCATTAAGACAAGCTCTGCACAAATCGGAGAAATCAGGAAGATTGATGTACTGGGCAATAGAACTTAGTGAATATGACATAGTTTATGAGCCTATATCGTCACTGAAGGGGCAGGCAATAGCGGATTTTATAGCAAAGTTTACTCACTCTAAAACATTCGAAGAGCAAGAGTTTAATACAGACCAACCCGTGGATGTTACGGGATCACCAAGATAATGTCCGACCAACTTCCACCAGTGGACGATCAAGAAATGATAATCAACGAGCAACGAGATGTGTTGGAGGAAGATAAAAGGAAGCATCAGATATTCCATCGAGGAACTCTGTCAGACCAAGCATTTTATAATGAGGTACCTGTGTGGAACCTATGTGTGGATGGTTCTTCGTGCGCAACGGGCAGTGGAGCAAGAATAGTTTTAAACAGTCCTGATAAAATTGATATGGAGTATGCTCTATGCTTTCAATTTAAAGCTTCCAATAATGAGGCTAAATATGAAGCAATGATAGTGGGTCTAAATTTGGCTAAAACCATGAAAGCTGAACAACTCGTTGTATTTAGTGATTCATAATTAATAGTAAATCAGATTCTCAGATTATATGCAGTGAAGGGAGAGCTAATGGTCAAGTATCATGCAAAGCTATGGAGGTGGTCTCGACTTTTACAGCAGTAAGGATGATCAAAATACCAAGACTGGAGAATGCAAGAGCCGACGCCCTAGCTCGGCTGGCATTAGCAATTCGCACCGAGATACGAAGAACAATCCCAATAGAAATCCTTATAGATCGGAGTGTGGACAAAGACTTGATGATAAACTTTATCGCCCTCGACTTGGGACCATCTTGGATGTATCCCATCAGGGTTTATATCGAAGAAGGGATTGTACCACCTAACAAGCTCGCTGCCACAAAACTGAAGTTTAAAGCCGCTCGTTACGTATTGACCAGTGGCGTTTTTTATAGAAAAAGCATTATAACAGCACTACAAAGATGTGTCCATCCCTCTGAAGTTAAAGATTTGATTGAAGAGGTTCATAAAGAGTCTTGTGGATCTCATGTAGCATGTCGGACGCTTTTGCAGAGAATAACAACACGAGGGTATTACTGGCCAATGATGAGGGCTGACTGTGCATCTTATGCTAAGAAGTGCGATAAATGCCAACGTTTCCCTTCCATTTGAAGAACTCCCCAACCACTGCTAACACCCATTACATCCCCTTGGCCATTCGCCATGTGGGGGATAGACTTGGTAGGACCACTACCAACGACCAAAGGAAGATTCAAATATCTCGTGGTTGCTGTGGATTATTTTACTAAATGGGTGGAAGCTGAACCTCTCATTGATATGACATATGACAAAGTCTATCAGTTTATCTGGAAGAGTATTATTTACAGATATGGTCTCCCACACGCATTCATTACTAATCATGGAACCCAATTTGACAACGAAGAATTTGTTGCTTATTGTCACAAATCAAATGTACAGAAGATCCATTCTGCACCAGGACATACCCAGAGCAACGGGCAAACTGAAGTGACAAACAGAACCTTACTGAACAGTTTAAAAAAGTGCCTAGATGAGGCAAAGGGAAACTGGATTAACGAGATACACTCAGTGTTGTGGGCTTATCGCACTACACCGCGAACAGCAACTGGAGAGTCCCCATACATGTTGACATTCGGGACTGAAGCCGTCATACATGCTGAATTGGGTCTACCTACACATAGGGTACTTAATTTTAATTCCCCTATAAGCGACTTGATGAGGCGTTTAGACCTGAATATGCTCGAAGAAGTTAGGGAAGAAGGAGCAATCAGGAATGCTGCATACCAGCAACGAACAGCTTTGTTTTACAACAAAATGGTGAAGAAGAGAGATTTAAAAGAAGGGGATTATGTGCTAAAGAAAGTGATTCAAAAGCATAACAAACTGGAGGTCAACTGGCACGGACCTTACAGAGTAACTGAAGTTGTTCGTCCTGGGACATACAAAATTGAAACTTTAGAAGGAGAAGAATTCAAGAACGCATGGAATGCATAACATCTGCGCAAGTACTATCAATGATTAAAATCTATATGTAACACAGTTCTTTTGGTATGAATAAAATAATGTTTTGCCCATTTTCTTTGGTTAAATTTTTTGAAATATTAGTGCTACACACTACACAAACACAAATTCAGAACAACAACCACCAACTCCGGTTGGTCAAAAATTCAATTACCACCAACTCCGGTTGGTCATTAATTCAGCAACCACCAACTCCAGTTGGTCGATAATTCAACAACCGCCAACTCTGGTTGGTCGGTAATTCAGCAACCACGAACTCGGGTTGGTCGGTAATTCAATAGCCACCAACCCCGGTTGGTCGGCAAGTCAATTACCAGACAGGACATTTCGTCCTTCTATATATATATATATATATATATATATATATATATATATATATATATATATATATATATATATATATATATATATATACATACATATACATATTCACCAGTGAATAACAAAGATATTTTACAAAGCATTTCCAAGAAAATGAAATTGTAAAAGAAACTAAATCATCTTTCTTCTTTAAAACTAAACAGATTACGTACAATTGGATTCATTACATATAAATGTCCTATTCTATGGGTTCTTCCCCTTTACTTTTGACACAAGTTCTACCCCAGCTGGAGGATCATCTAATGCATAAGGAGTATTGATGAAATTTAGATCTCGCAGTATTCTGACATTAGTTATAGATGGTCGATCAAGTAGGTACTCTGGGCGAGATATCTCAAAGTTTGAATGAAGACTATAGTCACCAAGATACTTGGAGATCAAAATACGAGGAATAGCACGAGATGGAATTCAACTAAGGTCAAGTTTGAAAGGAGGCGCAGATAAATTAAGAACTCCAGGTTCATAATAATCCCATAAGAAATGACCTTGCTCCAGTTTTAGAACACATAAAGCATTTAACAACCCCTGCTTATATCCTTCGTTGTTCAACTGTTCCAAATGAGCATCAAGATGATACAGTGCTTCGTTATACCCAGCCATCCAAAATTCCCTGGGCTGCTTATGGAATTGATAAGTCAATCTTTCAAGTTGCTCGTGGAGCCTTTTCACTAGAATTTCTCTACTTTCCAGTGCGGAGCTCTGATTGGAGAGTTGGTCGGTGAGACCCCGAATTTTTTTAAACATTTCTGCCAAAGCCTGATTCTTCGCCGTCAACTGAACTGCTTGATTTTCTAAGGCCAATTGGGTTCTTATCTCATCAATAGTAACTCGACCAGCCCTTGCTCATCCACGGGAAGAAGATCTTGCTCTGCCACGAGCAGGTATGGAAATCCCAATTCATTTCAAAGTTTCTAACTCATCTCGTAAGTTAGCATTTTCTACTTCTATAAAGGAAAAACCATCATCATTAATTGGGACCAAGGCTCCTGAAAACGATGAGGCAGCAGATTTAAGCTATTTTATTTCCTCCTGCAAACTGATGTTCTCTTACTCTAACAGCTTTGTAATATGTCTGTGCTCTTCGACCTCAAGCTTTAACACACTTTCCTTTTTCTCGTAAGCTGAAATGTACTTGTCATATCCCTTGTCATAACCTTGATGCAAGACTGTGGTGGATTTTTTATATTACTGTTGAAGCTCTTCGATCGTTCCTTGAAGCTCTTCAATCATTTCATAATATGCTACATTATTAGCTACAGCATGATCAAGTAAGCACTTCAAGTATTGATAAGCATCAGTTGCTCGTTTAAAAGCATCTGATTTGAGGATGTCAATTATTTGGGCCTCAGTCAGGTTGGCATGACCAACTTTAAAATAGTCATTACACTTCTTCATCAACTCTGTATCATTGGTTGATAAGAGGTCCATCCTGGCTATAAACTAGTAAAGAGAAGATGAAAAGCAAAATCAACAATCATGCGAACAGAGTAAGTAAGAGAGAAATTCCAGACAAACCACAAAAGTTTATTTCTTATTCATCACGATAAAGTAAAACACTTACATTCAAGAAAATAACAAAATAAAAGACCCAAATAACTTTAAACCTTCTCCTTATTTCCTACGACTTCTTCGGACGGTTTGGATGAGGAGGATGGTTACTCAGACAGTGATGGCAGTTGCTCGGCAGGTGCACTTGATCGTTCCACTTGCTTGGCTGGTTGAATGACAGTAATAACAGGGACTTTCTCTCCTATCATAGAAGACTCATCTGATGCAGCCTCGTCTTCTTCTTCTTCTCCAGGAGAGGGAGGAGGGCCATGAGTATGATCCTGGAACAACTCAGAATCTTCAGCAACCTTCAATTTCTTTAAGGCTGCTACCCATCCATCCCTAAAATATTCAACACTGGTATACTCCATTTGAGAAGTCATCATAGTCAGGCCTTTGTTCCAACCCTTGTCCCAACTAGCACTAAAAGACTTTTTAACTGCAGCTTTCCTTTTAGCTCTCTCTGAGGAGGTCTTTTCCTTAAGGAGCTCTTCGGCAGACTTAAGTTTTTCTTCTATCTTTGTCTTCTGTTGCTCCACATCTTGAAGCTTGGCAACATTCTCTTCAGCAGATTTAAGCTTGACCTCAAGCTCCTTATTATTCTGTTCAGCTTCCTTTAATTTTTTCTCCAACTCTTTGGAGGCAGTCACAGCTTGATATATGTATAGTTCAACAGACTTAAATTATTTCTCCCCAGCACTTTTGTCCTCCTCGTACTTCTGACGAGATTCCTTCAAGGATTGAGTTAACCCAACAAAATCTTCTTATACCCCATCCGAGGAAGTGGAAGCCTGAATGGTTTAATATTTTTTCAAAATACTATTGAAACATGTCACGAGCTGAAAAAAGAGGGAAGTTTAATTCAAACATATGAACATAATACTAGAACAAAGGACTCAGGCTAACGATACTTACTGACGTAATATGTGGAGCAACCAGTGTAGTGATTCTCTCACGAGAAAGAGTATCTTCAATACTTGGAAATTTTGGGACAGTCCAAGATCTAATCAATCTCACAGCAGAGCTCGGAGGCATAAGAGCTGGAACACTACACTCAGCATTTAAAGGTTGAGGAATAGGGTCAACAGGTCTCTCAGGAGGACATCTTTTCAATCTCCTCAGAAAAGCGTTTTCAATTAAGGATGTTGTTTCTCCTGATGAGATAACAACAGTTTCACTCGAAGGAGATACCTCTTTGGTTGGCACAGGGGGCTTCAGTAGTAGATGGGGGTACATCTACATTCTTTGTCCCCTTATCTGAGGCATCCTGCTTACTTTTCTTTACCTCCTCAACAGCAAGGGAAGGCTTATCAAAAAATGCAGGAGCTTTCCTCTTCTTCATTAGATCGGTAATAGGAGCACTTAAGTCAGAAGAAGATCCTTCCACACCAGTTTCAGAAATTTGAACCCGATCAAGATCAACCACCAGAGGACGAGCAATGAAAGACGAAGTGGAAGTTCTGTATCGCAGCAAGTAAGAAGAAGATCTAATGTGCTCCCCAACAACTGATTGATGCAAACCCTAGATAAGTTTTAAATCTTTTATGTTAACGTCAATCTCTTTTGGGGGTTTCCTTTTACTGTCAACTATAACAAACAAATTTAATGTCAGTGATACATTTAATCGAACACAAAGAAAACAAGATTTCAAAAAATAAATATAACTTATCCCATTGCCATAAGGTGGACGCTTGGGACCTCGGTACACATCGTTTCCCTCTAATGGGGGGTGTTTCCAATTTTTCATCACTACCCCATGATCAAAATAGTCTTTATTGGCATCGGGAAGATTGACAACTAAAGCTCTATTCAAAAATCTAGTTTTTAAATAGAAAGTAGTGTCACTAGTAACCCATCTATAGCAATACATAATTTTTGGAATTCCCAAATGAGTTCCATGAAGTTGATTCAATCTATGTACGCCATTAACTACCCTCCATGTATTTGGAGCTACTCTTGCAGGTACAATATTGAAATATTAGCAAAAATCCAAACACAGGGGATTTGGCGGGAATGAAAAGCCACACTCAGCTACAAAAAGACTTGGGAACCATGAAAAACGTTGCTAATGCCGTTTAATACAAGATTAAACTGTATAAGCAACTCCGAGAGGTTTGTAGAAGAAACCCTTTTCTTTTGAAAATAAAACTTATAAACAACAAGATGTGTTTACAAAAACTTATGTACGAGAATAACCAAGACTTTGTAATCAGTTTTAAA
Organism: Sambucus nigra; assembly: GCA_949130495.1. Classification (NCBI taxonomy): domain Eukaryota; kingdom Viridiplantae; phylum Streptophyta; class Magnoliopsida; order Dipsacales; family Adoxaceae; genus Sambucus; species Sambucus nigra. Next base: position 115,895,355 of record OX422224.1, on the reverse strand, counting down.
ACTAAGACAGTTTCAAAAATTTAGCACACTATAGAATGAGATGAGGAGATGAAGATAATCAGAACACACAGTTTTTAACGTGGTAAAACCTCTCCCAATAGAGGAAACATCCACGGTGACTTCTAAGTCACAAAAGTAAAAATCCACTAAAAACAAATAACAGTTACAAACAATACAACATACATGCACACAACTCAGCCTATTCTAAGTTTAGGAATATACCCCACTTGGTGTCCTTCTAACTTCTCATAGATCTGATTGTTGATGATGTTCTTCCAGTTTGATAACTTCCTTTTGCTTTAGCTTCCTTGCGTCGACTCAATAGTCTTTGATCTTATTCACAACACTTCCAGTGTGGTAGTGTGTTAAGTGTTTGTGATGTGATTCCTATCAACATGCATGAACTCACACACACTTAGTTTTTACAGACAGTCCTAAAAAATTACATATAAAGACTATGTGCTCTGATTTTCTTTTCTTTCTTTCTTACAGAACCTAAAACCTTTTTGACCTTTAATATATCCCAGATTCCACGGATATCTTGCTTCTAAATCGGTCAAGATCTTAATCAATCTCTATTTTAAAAATATTTTTGAGATTGAAAATCTCCAAGTGTGAATCCAACTAGGTCAAGGTTAAGTTTCATAAGAATAAAAACCATAAAATATTTACAAAACTAAATCAGTAAAGATTTTCTTAAAACGAGAAAGAAATATGCAGATCTAGTGAAATATAACATGCAAAGTGCAGATCTACAATTTCTATGAAGAAGAAATACAGATCTTCACAAAAATGTTTAAGTTGGTAATAAGATCACAGATCAAGAGGTTACAGCTTCAATATGAACAAACCAGTAACACCACTCTCTCTCTCAAACACTCAAGATTGTGTTTGGGGTTTTGTATATACGAAGGTTTGAATCAGATTTGAAGTATTTAGGGTTAGGATTAGGGTTTAACTAACACAGTTTCCCTTTCTCTCTCTTCTCTCTTTTCTTTTCTCTCTTCTCTCTCACTTCTCTCTTCTCTCTATTTTTTTCTCTAAAAAATGACGACTGCCAAAAGTCTTGAAAGGTTGAGAATTAGAGGGCTTATATAGGAGTGGAGGAAGGTTCTGGATTGACGAAGGCAATCAAGGGCTGAGATTAGGTCTTCCTAATATTGACTTGATCTAAGGGTGATAATAAAGCGGTGGTTAAGTCGAAGTTGATTGGTCCACAGTGATAGCACATGGATAGGTTTAAAACACAAGCAGGCCATAGATAAGGTTTGATCTAACGATCAGCAAACCACCAGGCAACCCTCTCACATAACAAACACAAATGAGTTAACAGGAGCATGACATGTGTTGGCACTTAATTGGCTTGCAAACGCGCGTCAAAAGAAATTACAGGGTGTACCCTAGAGTCTCTAGCGCATTTACATTCTACCCAATCAAACTTTCCAATGAAAAATGAATTTTTCAAAATACCATATTAACCCCACAAAGTTTATAATCAAACTTTTATTAATGAAAACATTATTTTAAAAATGTTTAAAAATTCCCAAAAATTATTAAAACACCATTTTAAGGGGAATATAGCACACAATCAATTTTAAGCAATATATACACATGTATGCACTTCTAATGTGTGTAGTGTGATTCAATTTATACCTTCTTGGATCATTGAAGATGATTAGAGAGAATAATTCTGAGGTTCTTTGGATTCTAGGTTAGACAACCAATTTTGTCACTATTTCCAAATTAGTTGAGCACTTATACAATATAAACTTAAGTAAGTCAAAGGTATAAGGTGCTTCAATCTCCCCCTTTGGAAATATGAGACAAAATCTCCTTTGAGTTAGCTGAAACTCTTAGGGAACCAAAAAAATAAAACCTAGTCCTATACAAAAGATACTATCTACCCATTTCCTAGAAAGTCAAAAATTACATAACTCAACTATTTACAAATTTGTACACTAGAAATGGTAGACAATCAGTAGAAGAGATTCCTGCAAATATGCACACTAAGATCAAGAAGTTTAGATGAAATGTGAACAAAACATTGAACCCATAGGACTCAAATTTCTGCCCCATTTTGTCTCAAATGGACAAAGGGTAAAAATTAAGGTCTTCAGAGTTTAATCATCACATACCATACCTATAGAATTTCGCAAATACAGAAATCTGTTATAGTCTAGAGGTTTAGTGAACATGTCTGCAAATTGCAGATCAGTAGGCAGGTAATGGATTTCTAACTCCTTAGTTTCAACAAGTTCGCGTATAAAATAATGTCTTATTTTAATATGCTTAGTTCGCGAGTGTTGAACCGGGTTTTTAGATATTTTAATAGCGCTTTTATTGTCACAATACAATTGTAACTGATTTTCTTTAATCCCATAGTCGCTTAACATTTGTTTTATCCATAACAATTGAGCACAGCAACTTCCTGCTGCTATATATTCGGACTCAGCTGTAGATAAAGATGTGCAATTCTGTTTTTTGCTACTCCAACCTACTAAATTATTGCCGACATAATAACAGGCACCTGATGTACTTTTACTGTCATCAGTACAACCGGCCCAATCAGCATTAGTATACCCTATGATGGTGCTACAAATATCATTAGTATACCTAAGTCCAAGATTAAGAGTGCCCTTTATGTACTTTATTATACGTTTTACACAAGATAAATGGCTCTCTTTAGGGTTATTCTGGTAACGAGCACACAAACATACAGCATACATTATATCTGGTCGAGAGGCAGTTAGATAGAGTAGGCTACCAATCATACTACGATAAAGTGTGGAATCAACTGACTTTCCATTTTCATCTTTACATAATTTAACAGTAGTACTCATAGGCGTTTTGGCAACTTTAACATTATCTAAACCAAATTTCTTAACAAGATCTAAGGCATACTTAGTTTGAGAGACAAATAATCCATCATAATTCTGTTTCACTTGAAATCCTAAGAAAAGTTGTAGCTCCCCCATAAGGGACATGTGAAACTCCTTATGCATAATAGCAGAAAAAGATTTAACTTCAGAAGTTGAAGTAGACCCAAAGATGATGTCGTCTACATAGACTTGGGCTATAATAATGTTTTTGTCAAAATGTTTGACAAAGAGGGTCTGGTCATTTCCTCCTCTCTTAAAACCCTTATCCAACAAAAAGTTGGAAAGGCGTTCATACCAAGCTCGAAGAGCTTGTTTTAATCCATACAAAGCCTTTTTTAGACGAAAGACATGGTCAGGGTATTTAGGGTCAATGAACCCTTTGGGTTGTTCTACATACGTTTCTTCGGACAGAATTCCATTGAGGAAGGCAGACTTGACATCCATTTGATAAAGTGTAAATTTTAAGTGACACGCTATGGCGAAAAGAAGTCGAACAGATTCAAGACGAGTGACAGGGGCAAATGTCTCGCAAAAATCTATCCCTTCTATTTGTGAGTAACCTTGAGCAACTAGTCTAGCTTTGTTTCTAAGGATTACCCCATTTTCATCAGATTTGTTCTTAAAGATCCAACGTGTCCCAATAACATTTTTGTTTTGAGGCCGCGGTACAAGATACCAGACATCGTGAATGATAAATTGTAAAAGTTCTTCCTGCATTGCAGAAATCCAGTGTGTGTCATTCAATGCTTCATTAACATTTTTCGGTTCCACAAGGGAGACGAAACATGCATAATTAGCATAATTTCTTAACTGGGATCTAGTACGAACTGGCTCATTAGGATTACCGACCACGTTGTCAATGGGATGATCTTTAGAGACCCAGCCAGGTACTTCAGGACTCTCAATAGGTAATGAGTCATCTATTTCTGGTGAATCAGTTTTGAAATCATTTTCAGATTCAACCATAATAGGTGATTCAGATATCTTATTTTCGATAATAGTGTCGCTTACAATTACATTTATCGACTCCATAAGGGTCTTAGTACGCAGATTGTATATACGATAAGCACGACTGTTCGGTGAGTAACCTAAGAATATGGCTTTATCACCACGCATCTCGAATTTAGACAAATGTTCTCTGTCTTTACAGACATAACACTGACTTCCGAAAGTTCTTAGATATTTCAGATTAGGCTTCTTACCGTACCACAACTCATAAGGGGTTTGTTTAGTGTTTTTCCTAAGGTAAACACAATTAATGATATGACATGCAGTTCTAATAGATTCTACCCAGAAGTATTTAGGTAGAGATTTGGCATGCAATATGACACGTGCCATCTCTTGAAGAGATTGGTTTTTCCTTTTGGCAACACCGTTCTGCTGAGGAGTCTTAGGGGCACTGAATTCGTGTTTGTACCCGTTGTAGTCACAATATTCAACTATTCATGTGTCAATAAACTCTCCCCCTCTATCGCTACGAATGCGATTGACTTGTGTGTCCTTCTCATTTTCAATTCTTAGTAAAATTTTCAAAAAATTCTGAAACGTGTCAGATTTATGTTTCAAGAAGGCAACCCAAGTGAATCTTGTAAAATCATCAACCATGACAAGGATATAACTGTGTCCACAAAGACTAACAGTTCTAGAGGGACCAATAAGGTCCATATGGATGAGATCTAAAGGTCTAGAGGTGAGAATGTCTTTAACTTTTTTATGCGAAGTCTTAACTATTTTTCCTTCCTGGCAATGACCACACACAACACTGGAAATAGGTTTAATTTTAGGAATTCCTCTAACAATCTCTTGACTAGACAATCTACCAAGGATATCATAACTTAAGTGACCCATACGATTATGCCAGATTTCATTGTCATCCATTCTGACAATGTTACAGGTTTCAGAACTAGTCTTGACAGTATAACAGTTGTCAGGTGTTCTAAATCCGATAATAATGCATTCACCTTTATCATTTAGAATTTTGCAATTATTCTTTGAAAAGGTAACAGTATGGTCAGAGTCACAAAATTGTGATATACTTAGGAGGTTGGCTTTAAGGCCTTTAACTAAAAGTACATTTTCCAAAATAGGAATTCCCTCTTCTTTTAGGGTTCCTTTACCTATGATCTGGGATGAAACTCCGTCACAAAAAACTACTTTACCTCCAGAAAATCTGGTTTTGTTTAAGAGTTTGGTTTCATCTCCTGTCATATGTTTGGAGCATCCTGAATCTAAATACCAACCAGATGAAGTGTGTTCAGCCTTTAAGGCAGTGATAACAATGTTACACTTCATTTGGGGTAAAAGATCATCTTTTCTAACCCAAATATCTCTAGTTTTAATTTTGCGAAAGTTTGCTCTCATTTGATAAAATTTTCGAGAAGCAACTTTTTGTCGAAAAATATTTGGAGCAACAAACTGATTTTTGTGGAAAAATTGAGCTTTTGGTTTAGGAAAGCTTCTGGGAGCCTTTCTCTTAAATGAACTCTTAGTTTTGGTCTTTCTATTCCTGTAGTTAGAGTTCTTGTCAGGTTATCTTGGAAGGACATAATGGTTACGATTTTGCCTAGAATAGTTAAAGTTCTTGTAACCAGGAGTGTTGTACACAGGGGTGTTTAGACGCCTAGCATAACAACCATCAAAGGAATGACCATAAACGTCACAGTAAGAGCAATATTGATTGCTTGAGGGATGTACTTCCTTAGGAAAATTCTAAAGATAGGTTTAACAGGATTCTGTTCAGAATTCTTATTCCTAGGAGGTATGGTCTTAAAGGTAGATTCAGCCTTTCTAATCAAAGGACAGGCGTATTTAGTCTCAAGTGTACTGTCAGCCTTAGAATTACTAGACTCTCCAATGTCTGTCTGTTGTTCCTTTTGATCAAATTCCTTTTTAATAAAATAAAAGTCTGGACTTGTTTCGATTGGTCTTTTTCCCCCAGAAACAAACTTAATAGGTTAAAAATTTTTAGTTTGTGGTTTATTCTTAGGGCAAAATCCAATACCGGTTCTATCATCAGAATTTGTCTTGGAGTCAACAACAAAGTCAGTGAAACAATTTGAATTGTTTTCAAACTTAGAATTTTTTTTGAAAACAGTAGCTGTCTTTGTTTTTGCTTCCTCCAGTTCTAATAATGTTCCCTTATATTTCATTTCCAGGGTTTCATTAGTTTTGGTCAACTCTTTTATTTTTTGATCAAAAGTTTCAATTTCAGATTGATGTGACAGACACTGGTTAGTGTACTCTTCGGCATTCAGCTTCACAATAAGACTTAGATCATCTAATTTCTTAGTCAGGTCTCTAACAGTCTTCTCCAGTCTAGTGCCTTTTTTAAGAGTTTTAGCATACAAAGTATGAATATCTGGGAGGTCATCCGTGATCGAGTCGCTAAGTGAAGTGTGTGTAGTGGCCCCTAACGATTCAGTTTTAGTACTCACGCACCCATTTACATCGTCGTTATCGAGATCACTTTGACTCACACACACGTAACTGGATCTACCAACATTTTCAGATAACAAGGCATCTAGGCCAGTCAAAGCAGTATTCACACAAGCAGGAGTAGGAGCATCATTATCACACACAGGCATATCATCATTGTAAATGATCTTAGCATAAAAGGACATGCAAGGGTCAAGTACATTTGATGACTCAAGTTCCTCTTCATCAGAGTCACTTGAATCATCCCAAGTTTTACAGACATTGGCTCTATTGTGTGTGTTGGCTTTATTCAGATTAACTCTGCAATCGTGAGCAATGTGACCTAGTTTCCCACGTCTAAAACATTCAATCTTTTTAAGGTCTCTGTTAGATCTGAAGTTGTTGTCCTTAGGATATTTGTCAAGACCTCTCTCATGAGGTTTGGTATTAGACACAGTTGGATAATTAGGCTTGCCTTGTTTAGATGCCTGTTTGTTTCTAAATTTAACAATTTTCTTAAATTGTTTAGATATTAAGGCAATCTGATTATCTAGTTTTTCTATATCACACTCCTCATCAGAGTCACAGTTGGTCAGATTAGTCTCATGTTTAGATATCTTAGAGGAAAAACTCAAGTTAGAGTTGGGCTGTTTTCTTTGAGACTGATTTAATTGTTTCTTAAAGTGTAATTCCATTTCCACAGTCCTAAGTTTGCTACTGAGTAACTCAGGGGTAAGGTTTTGATCACTCATTTCCTCAATAGCATACCTTTTGCTGTCAAACTTCTGAGGTAATGATCTTAGAATTTTAGAAACAATCTCATTCCTATCATATGTAATACCATTAGCATGCAACTTAGTAACTATATCAGTTAAGTTCATGTAAAAGTCATCAAAAGACTCAGAGTCAGACATAATCAAAGAGTTGTACTGCTGGGTAAGCATTTGAGTTTTAGCAGCTTTAACTCTTGAGTCTCCTTCATGGGCAGTGATTAATGTGTCCCAAGCTTCCTTGGAAGTGGCACAAGATGAGATTTTCTTGAACTCATACTCATTAATAGACATAAAAATGGCATTCTTACCTTTATTGTTATTACGAGAAATAGTTTTCTCTTCCTGGGTAAACTCACTTAAGATTTTCTTTACCCTCTCATCACTTCCTTCAGTGTCTGATTTAGTAGGACAAGTATATCCGTTTTCAATAATGTCCCAGACATCATCTCCTAAAGTCCCTTGGATGAAGGCAACCATTCCTACTTTCCAGTAAGAAAAGTTGTTTCCATCAAAGAGTGGAGGTCTCGACAGATTACCAAACCTTTCATTCTTCTCGTCCATAGTTAGGTTTTTCAGAAAATAATTTCAGAAACACAAGATCTTTTTGAAATAAAAATTTACAGGGCTCTGATACCAATTGAAAAACGTTGCTAATGCCGTTTAATACAAGATTAAACTGTATAAGCAACTCCGAGATGTTTGTTGAAGAAACCCTTTTCTTTTGAAAATAAAACTTATAAACAACAAGATGTGTTTACAAAAACTGATGTACGAGAATAACCAAGACTTTGTAAACAGTTTTAAAACTAAGACAGTTTCAAAAATTCAGCACACTATAGAATGAGATGAGGAGATGAAGATAATCAGAACACACAGTTTTTAACGTGGTAAAACCTCTCCCAATAGAGGAAACATCCACGGTGACTTCTAAGCCACAAAAGTAAAAATCCACTAAAAACAAATAACAGTTACAAACAATACAACATACATGCACACAACTCAGCCTATTCTAAGTTTAGGAATATACCCCACTTGGTGTCCTTCTAACTTCTCATAGATCTGATTGTTGATGATGTTCTTCCAGTTTGATAACTTCCTTTTGCTTTAGTTTCCTTGCGTCGACTCAATAATCTTTGATCTTATTCACAACACTTCCAGTGTGGTAGTGTGTTAAGTGTTTGTGATGTGATTCCTATCAACATGCATGAACTCACACACACTTAGTTTTTACAGACAGTCCTAGAAAATTACATATAAAGACTATATGCGCTGATTTTCTTTTCTTTCTTTCTTACAGAACCTAAAACCTTTTTGACCTTTAATATATCCCAGATTCCACGGATATCTTGCTTCTAAATTGGTCAAGATCTTAATCAATCTCTGTTTTAAAAATATTTTTGAGATTGAAAATCTCCAAGTGCGAATCCAACTAGGTCAAGGTTAAGTTTCATAAGAATAGAAACCATAAAATTTTTACAAAACTAAATCAGTAAAGATTTTCTTAAAACGAGAAAGAAATATGCAGATCTAGTGAAATATAACATGCAAAGTGTATATCTACAATTTCTATTTAGAAGAAATACAGATCGTCATAAAAATGTTTAAGTTGTAATAAGATCACAGATCAAGAGGTTACAGCTTCAATATGAACAAACCAGTAACACCATTCTCTCTCTCAAACACTCAAGATTGTGTTTGGGGTTTTGTATATACGAAGGTTTGAATCAGATTTGAAGTATTTAGGGTTAGGGTTAGGGTTTGACTAACACAGTTTCCCTCTCTCTCTCTTCTCTCTTTTCTTTTCTCTCTTCTCTCTCACTTCTCTCTTCTCTCTATTTTTTTCTCTCAAAAATGACGACTGCCAAAAGTCTTGAAAGGTTGAGAATTAGAGGGCTTATGTAGGAGTGGAGGAAGGTTCTGGATTGACGAAGGCAATCAAGGGCTGAGATTAGGTCTTCCTAATATTGACTTGATCCAAGGGTGATAATAAAGCAGTGGTTAAGTCGAAGTTGATTAGTCCACAGTGATAGAACATGGATAGGTTTAAAACACAAGCAGACCATCGATAAGGTTTGATCTAACGATCAGCAAACCATCAGGCAACCCTCTCACATAACAAACACAAATGAGTTAACAGGAGCATGACATGTGTTGGCACTTAATTGGCTTGCAAACGCGCGTCAAAAGAAATTACAGGGTGTACCCTAGAGTCTGTAGCGCATTTACATTCTACGCAATCAAACTTTCCAATGAAAAATGAATTTTTCAAAATACCATATTAACCCCACAAAGTTTATAATCAAACTTTTATTAATGAAAACATTATTTTAAAAATGTTTAAAAATTCCCAAAAATTATTAAAACACCATTTTAAGGGGAATATAGCACACAATCAATTTTAAGCAATATATACACATGTATGCCCTTCTAATGTGTGTAGTGTGATTCAATTTATACCTTCTTGGATCATTGAAGATGATTAGAGAGAATAATTCCGAGGTTCTTTGGATTCTAGGTTAGACAACCAACTTTGTCACTATTTCCAAATTAGTTGAGCACTTATACAATATAGACTTAAGTAAGTCAAAGGTATAAGGTGCTTCAAACCAGTGTCTCCCCGCTAAAGAGAGTAAATCAGAAGGACCAGAAAGTTCTTCCAAAATAACCCATGAGGGGATTGAAAACTCAGACCGAAATTTGTCCAATGATTCAATAAGATAAACCATGATGAATAAAATAAATAGGGGAGAGGGAAGAAAATATTACAAAAGAAAGATAAATCAGTTGATAATGAAGGATGAGAGGAACGAAGGCACAAGAGAGAGAGAAAACACAAGAGTTCAAAAATACAGATTTGAAAAGTAGAAGACGACTGGATTTCTTTCGCCTTTAAATACTTTACCTCAAGAATGGAGAAAAACAATGATTACTAGGAAAGACGTTTGCGTTTCTGGCGACTGAAAGAGAAAAAAGGCACAAATATCGAAGTGATCATGGAAATTCAAAATATTTATGAAAGTAGGTGATCCGAGAAGTTTTCTAGCAAAATGTTCCACACTCCTCCTCATCATCGAACTGTGAAATATTGGGGGCTTCTGTTGATAGAAAATTTAATCTGCTGACGTATACCAATCGCACAAAGACACGTGTCAACTTACATGGAAAATATGAAGACTTCCAACGAGCAGTATACTTGAAGAGCTCCGAGCTGCCGAGCAACTTAAGCAGCGCGAGCAATTAAAGAGTGTCGAGCTACTTAAGCGGTGTGAGCAACTAAAGCGTGTCGAGTAACTTAAGCGGTCCGAGAAACTTAAGCCCGCTTAGCGTACACATCAAGAAAACCAAAAGGAAACTATGTATTGAATGTGCATTATTACCGTACAGATGTATATGCCTACTAGATAACAGCGCATAATCCTTTAATACGTACAGCCTCAAGGCTATAAATACATTGTAACATCCTCATAATAAGGGGATAGGGAATTTGTTGATAAACCATATTATCAAGATTCATGGCAAACAGACAGCAATACAAAACAGTGGACGTAGGCCATTTTCACAAGGCTGAACCACTTTAAAAATTCTTTTGTCTTACTTATTTCATTTTTATCTGCGATTGATTAATTAGATATAATCTAGTTTTTTACATCAACATCCAGGATACTTTGGCCCGATATTATGTCATGTCGTCTTCGTGCCATAATTTTGACACAAAATTGGTCTGAAATTGGTCCGTTTTGGCCCAATTATAGGTCGATTAAGCAACTCGATATGGACTGATTACCATCTCTATATAATTAGAATATTTCATCTAATATAAATTTGAAAAAATGATATTTATATATAAAAATAAATCGGTTATCATGCTGGATCGTGTTGATTCGTGCCAATTGGAATAAAATTGAGTTATCGTGTATTCGAGTCTTGTCGTATTTTTAACGGGTCATGTTCGTGTTAGGAAAAAATACGATGTCGTATCATGTCGTGTTTATGTCGGGTAAACTAAAGTCGTATCGTGTCGGGCCAAACCCAAACATGCCTCGTTGACCCGAATTTCCATTAAGTGTGGTAAAAGAGATGGTCTCCCCCAGATGAATTATAAGATGTGAAATTCTTCTTCAAGGGAAGAGATTTACAAGGCGGTGAAGCAGCTCGGTGGTATCAAAGGCCTCGTTTGGTATGTGATAAATTTGGGTGGAATTTGGTTCCTTCCTAACATTCTTGGAAAAGTGTAAGATTATTGCATTTAGTGAGATATTAAATTGCATGGGAATAGGCCCAATGGAATCAGATTACCTCCTTTGTAAGAAAGTGAGTGGAATCAAAATCCATCCAATATATGTGAGATTCTTACTTTTCTATTGTAATCCTTACACATAATTTTTGTGAAGACAAAATACCAATAAAATATTAAATTATAAAACTACTCATAAAATTTAAATTCTTATTTTGTGAATACAATTTTGTTATGTTAGTGTGTATTAAATTTAAAGTCGAATAAATTTTATTTAGGCATTTTTTTTCTACTCATGTAATAATTAGTTTGATTAACTTATAATATAATACACACATATTTACAATAAATTATTATATTTGTTAACCATTGAAAAATAGATATATTTAAAAAAATATATTTGAGTTCATAAATTTATAAATAGTGAATCGTAATGTTGCGTATATGTGTGTGTGTGTGTGTGTGTGTGTGTGTGTATGCGCTAAAGGGTATTATTCCATGTCACTTTCTATGTATGAACCAAATACAAAACTTTTATTCCCAATAGAAATCTATTGGTTAAACAAAAAGAACGAAAGAATTTAGAATCCTGGTAAAATGTTTCCTGATAATTACTTTCCTGGTAATCACAATCCACCGAAAATATTATCACAAACCAAACTGGGTCAAAATTCCAAGGCCGGATTATTTCCCAGTTTATTTTTTCAAGAATATTGGTATATAATGGGAGAGCATATATTTAAGCATGTCAATGGATTATTTTAAGTGAACTTTATTTTGAAGAATATGAATAGAACAAATTTAGAGCTGATACAAAAATCCCTGCCCCAAAATAAATACAAAATTGTAACTTTTTGTAATTTTACATATAAATTCATTGCAAAAACTTTGACAAATAGACTTAAACGTTTCCTTAATCACTTGATTTCCCCCAATCAAGCACCATTGTTCATGAGAAGGTTGATTTAAAATAGTATCATCCAAGCTCAAGAAACCTCCCACTACTTACAGATAAAGAAGAAAAGGAAAAAATTAAGAGTTAGCCTTGAATCTTGACCTTAAGAAGGCATATGATAGAGTATAGTGGGATTTTTTTTAGGGGAGTTGTGGATATAATGGGCTTTTGCGAATAACTGATTCAATTTTTATCCAAGTATATTAGCATAGTGTCCTATTCCGTTAAAATAAAAAGGGAATCTTTATGTAGAATTTCACTTGGGAGAGGCCTCCATCAAGTAATACTTTGCCCCAGGGCCGGTCCTAAGATTTGGAGTACTCCGTGCAAAAATCAATTTAAGACCCTTCTAAAAAATATTGTACAAAGATAGTAAATACCTAAAATCAACCCCTAAAAATTAAACTTATTTTTTAGGAGCCCATTTTAGTTGTGTGAGATTTTTGGATAGTTGAATCATACCTTGTACAAATATGGGCCCCTAAAAAATTAAACTTATTTAAAAAATTGACATTTTTAATATACATAAAATATTTTTGGACCCCTATAATATACATATATAGGTGCATACTTTAAAATGGGCCCTGTGCCATTGCCCATTTGGCACATGGCCAGGACCGACCATGCTTTGCCCACATGTTTATTTTTGTTTGTTCAAATTGTGTTCTCCCTCATGATAAAAAAAATTGTTGTTGATAATAAGGCTATTTAGGGTGTGAAGATTAATATGCATTGCCCCATTTCTCCCATTTGTTCATGGTTGATGACTCAATATTAGTGTTTGAAATGAGAAGGCCAAAATGTGAGAAAGTTATGGATATTTTGAAAGACTGTGAGGAGGCCTCCCGTCAACTCATAAATTTCCACAAGTTGGGACCTTTTTTTATCATTAAACACAAAGGTTATAAAGAAAAACTAAGGGTCCGTTATGTTTTAAAAGTGAGCAAAATTTTTTATAGCGTGACAAAAGCTTTTATGGAAAATCTTATAAAAAAATTTATAGGGTTGTTTGATAACATTAATTTTCCACGTGATAAAAGTGAGGTGTTTGATCGAATTAATGACAAAAGTGACAAATGTAAACAACTTGATATATGAACACAGTTTTTCTTTAAAAAAAATAGCTTAACACAAAAAATAGTTTTTAGCCAAAAAAGAAGTTTTAATGAAAAATAAAAAACATTTAAAAAAAATATTTTTAACCAAAATAAAATAGTTTTAATTAGAAAAAAAAATCGAATGGATGGGTTATTTGTGGGAAAACTTTGCTTACCTATATAGATAATCAAATGTTGTCAACAACTTTATTCAAATGATGGCAAAACATGTATGTATAAATGGGTATCATACAAAAAATTTCATGAAAAATAAGGCATTAAACATACAAAATGATGGACAAAACATTTATTTATCATGATTTGCCACATTTTTCATGACAAATATGATCTATTAAATGGATTCTATGTACAATAATTAATGTGAATCAAGTCCCTTGACCCACCCCAAAGTCAAATATATTAGGTTTCCTTCCATGTGGGGAAAGTCCATAATATATCAGGTTTTTCAGGTTGTCCCTAGCTTTGTAATGTCATGTTTTTTGCTACCTAACAAGGTTTAGAATATACTAAACTCTATGGTACGTAAGTTTTGGTGGGGATACCCCGAAGAAAGAATAAAAATATATTGGGAAAAAGTGGAATATTATGTACTACTCTAAACTTAAGGGAGTATGGGTTTACAAAATTTCTGAAAATTAAACATTTGCTGAAGAAGGTCTATAAGAATGCATGACATGGAATCAAATGCAAAGCTAATTATTAGAATATACATGCCATCTAATGTATGATAAGTATGAGCGCAAGAGTCTATATATAAGAGGTTGCTTTGTTGTAAAGGAGGCGACAAAATATTGAACGAGTGTGGACTCTACAATTTTTGGTTTAAAGCCAATGATCATTTATTTTAATCTAGATTAATGACTTGGTTGTGAACTTAAATTCTTAGAGAGAGGCTAGTGATAAGCTCGCAAATATTGTTGGAGTTTTGTTATGGAAATAATGAAATATACTAATTAATTTCTGCAAGGCACGTTCTTAGAACGCTTTCTTTTAGGCAAAATTTCTCCCAATCCGGTTGAGACAGAACCGCGAGTACACTATGGGTTTTATAGAATCTGCCTTCAGGATACAATGCAGTGTATAAACAATTGTTTGATTCAAACTATGTACTGTTTGATCAAACTGAGAACACTCTGAATTTGTAACTTGATAATGCCAAAATATAGAGGACGGAGAGAGGAGAAACTAGTATTTTTCGGTGTCCAAAACAGAGGCCTGGAACTCTTTTTATAGCCATTTCTGTGACTGTTCTTCAACAGTCACAGCTCTTCATGGAGTGACTCAGCAATCGTTGGATCGTGCTTGTTTGGAACAGCTGCGATCTAACGGTTCAGGTTAGGCGTCCCATCATAAGCGAATGGACATCTCCTACACGAAATGCTACAAGTTCATCTAACGGTTTAGATCAAGTCGTTTAGGATTTTAAACCCTTTGATCGGATCATTTAATCACAACCGTTGACCTATTTTACCTCGTCAAAACTTTAGGCTCCCACGCTCCAAACGACGATGCGCACGTGCGAAGTGCCAAGTGCGCGTCAAAGCGCGCAATGTGCCCTAAGTCGCCCAATCGCCCTTTCGCGCGCCGTGTGTCGCGCTTACGCGTGTCGCGATTGGTGGTGCTTAAGCACCACCGCGATGCGTAGGATCATAGCCTCTTATTTGACTTGTCAACTAAGAATCTTAGTTGTCCTTTAGTTGATATACCACTGCTTTTTTTAGTATTCTTCCAATGTGGGACAATATGGGATTTTGAGCACTCCCATATCTTTCACACCATTTGCTCATGTTTCTACCTTCTAAAATAAAACCCAAACTATGTTTAAAATACAACACCAATAATATAATAAAATATTAACAACTAAAAATTAAAATATCAATAAATATTGGAATTTATCCAACATTCCCCCACCAATTTCAATATACATAAGAGAGCAAAGCAAAAAGACAATAAATAACTTTTGGCATTATTGCTAAAATCTAGTACATAAATGAGAAGTGTCTTTCGGACTTGAACTTCCATATAGTGAAAATAATTCAAAGCTTCATCAAGGTGCTGTGGTGAACGTATCTGAACCAAGGACCTTTTGAGACTAGCCGGAACTATTACACATACCGATTTCTGAGTTTATCAGTGTTCTTCTAGGATGAACTTTTATGGCCTTGTGCTAATCCTGATTTCACGAGCGCTTTAGGATCGATCTTGATTCCATAGAAAGCAGCCACACTTTTGACACTCGTATAGGTAAATCAACTTTAGTGATTCTGCGAGTCACACTTATATGATTTATTAAGAAGTAGCCTTCATCCTCTAACATCCAGTAAACCAACACTAGGCACATAGGAATGGAACTTTTTATATAAAATTCCTAGTGTTCCATAACTATAATTTAACTTGTTTGTACCACATTAAACTCTATCTATATTTTCAAGATATGAGTTGGGTTCCCATTAAATATAGTTGTGTTATTTAATAGACCTTAGTCCCATTCCTTTTGAGGTGATATATATCATCTCCCTAACAAGACCTTTAGTTAGAGGATCTGCTAAATTATTGTTCATTTTAATATAGTCGACTGTAATTACTTTCCTTGAGTAATTTTCTTATAATTTGATGCCTTAGACTAATGTGTCTAAATTTTCTGTTGTAAGTTTTGTTCGAAACTTTATAAATTGTGGCTTGGTTATCACAACTTATCATAATAGAAGGTGATGGATTTTTCCATGAAGGAATATCATACAACACATTTCTAAGCCATCCTGCTTCTTTACATGCATCCGCTAGGGCTATAAATTCAGATTGCATTGTTGAATATGATACACATGTTTGTTTCTTGGATCCCCATGAGATAGCTGCTCCCCCTAGCGTAAAAATCCAACCAGTAGTTGACTTGGACTTTGATTCAAGATTATTTCAACTTGAATCACTATATCCTTCTAAAACAGATGGATATCCTACATAATGTAAGCCATAATCCAAAGTCCTCTTCAGGTATCTAAGCAACCTACAAATTGCATTCCAGCGCTCTTGTCCTGGATTACTTGTAAATCTACACAATACACTCACTGTATAAGCAATGTCTGGTCTAGTGCAATGCATGGCATACATTAGACTCCCAATAATACTAGCATATTTAAGTTGGTCAATAGCACGCCCAGTATTTTTTGTTAATTTGATGCTAGGATCCACTGGTGTAGCAGCTGGCTTAAGTTCAAAATGATTATATCTTTTAAGAACGTTTTCTATATAATGAGATTAAGATAACGCTAAAGAATTATCCTTTCTCACAATTTTGATTCCTAAAATCACATCAGCTTCTCCAAGATCTTTCAAATCAAATTTTGATGAACGAAACCTTTTGGTTTCTTCAACATATTTGAGATTAGACCCAAATATTAACATGTCATCCACATATAAGCAAATAATAACACCAACACCATTTTCAAATTTACTATATATACATTTGTCGGCACCATTAACTTTATATCCGTGGGATATAACAATATTATTAAACTTCTCATGCCATTGCATAGGAGCTTATTTAAGGCCATAAATAGATTTAACCAATTTACATACTTTCTTTTCTTGGCCAGGAAAAACAAACCCTTCAGGTTGTTCCATGTAAATCTCTTCTTCTAAATCACCATTTAAAAAAGCAGTTTTAACATCCATTTTATGAATAACTAAATTGTGAATAGAAGCAAGAGATATCAATATCCTAATGGAAGTGATTCGAGCAACATGAGCATATGTATCAAAGTAATCAATTCCATGTTTTTGTTTATAGCCTTTAGCAACTAGTCTTGCCTTAAATTTATTTATAGAACCATCCGGATTTAATTTTCTTTTAAATATCCATTTGCACCCAATAGATTTAGCCCGGGGGGAAGATCGGAAATAAGCCAAGTTTGATTTGACAAAATTGAGTTCATTTCATCATTTATTGCTTCTTTCCAAAAAAAAGCATCCCTAGATGTTACCGCTTCATGAAATGTGGTCGGTTCATCTTCTACATTAAGAACAAATTTAGTTTTGTTCTTAGTCTCATTTAAATCCCCTTCAACTAAATAAATAACAAAGTCAGGCCCAAATGTTTTTTCAGTTCTTTGTCTTTTATTCCTTTGTGGTTCAACGTCATTCGTTGTTTTCGAAGAAGACATAGGTTGTGAATTTTCTTCTAAATTTGAGGAGTCAACAGTCGGATTATAATTTTCTAAACCTTGATTCGAAGTACTAAACTTTGTTAGATGTTCAAAGAATTGCACATCTACCGACTCAATGATGTCTTGAGTTTCAAGGTTTAAAAATCTATAAGTCGTATTGTTACTAGAGTATCCAATAAAAACACATTTGTAAGTCCTATTTCCTAGTTTAGGTCTTTTAGGTTCGGGTTTTCTTACATAAGTATGACATCCCCAAACTTTAAGACGTCTAAGATTAGGCTTACGATTAAACCATAATTCATATGGTGTAATATCCTTGTTTTTCAATGAAACTCTATTTAAAATATAACATGCGGATAAAACCGCTTCTCCCCACATCGACAAAGGTAAACCAGAACTGATTAACATTGAATTTATCATTTCAACTAAAGTCCTATTTTTCCTTTCCATCGTTCCATTTTGTTGTGGCGTATATGGCGTCGTAACTTGATGGATTATCCCATGAGTATTACAAAATTGTATAAACTCACTCGGGTAATATTCACCACCCCTATCGGATCGTAGGACTTTAATTTTCTGATTTTGTTGAGTTTCAACTTCTGCTTTAAAAATTAGGAATTTCTCAAAAACTTCATCTTTACTTTTAAGTAAATGTGTATATGCATACTTAGAGTAATCATCAATGAAAGTTAAGAAATATTTATTTCCACCACGAGTCATATTACTCATCATATCACATACATCACTATGAATAAGATCAAGCATTTCGGATTTCCTCTCAACAGATTTGAACGACTTTCTAATTATCTTCGATTGAGCACAAATTTCACATTTAGAAAGGTTATCAAATTTATAATCCGAGATTAAGCCGAGATTAGTCATATTTTTTATACTTCTATAATTCACATGACCTAATCTACTATGCCATAAAGAAATAGACTCAACCATATAAGCAGAACTAATATCATTGATTACATTAATTTTGATCATGCCGGTACAAGAGTACCCTTTGCCAATAAATTGGTCATTCTTAGACAAAACAAACTTATCAGACTCATACACTAGTTTGAAACCTCTCTTATTGAGAAGGTCCCCAGTTACAAGATTTTTACACATATCAGGTACATGAAGTACATCAATTAGAGTAAGTGTCTTTCCAGAAGTTAGCTTCAATTCCACTGTGCCTTTTCGAACTACATTGGTGCGAAGATTATTTTCCATCTTCACTTCTTTTCCATCAATTTCTTAATATGTTTTGAATGAAGAGCGGTCTTTGCATATGTGGACCGTTGCGCCGGTATCCAGCCACCATCCATTTTCATTATCAATTGAATTTGCTTCGCATACAGTAGCAATAAGATCTTCAACATTGTTGGTTTCCTTAGACCCTTGTTTTTCCTTAAATGCCTTCTTTTTAAGACGATATTCTCGAGAATAATGGCCCAGTTTGTCACAGAAGAAACATTTTCCCTTCTTTTTCTTTTTTTCACCTTGGTTCTTGAATTTTGAATCATTCTTTGCTTTAAATTTTGAGTCTTTGGTAATCTTGGATTTTTTATCATTAACCATATTATCTTTTGAATGACCCTCACCTTGTTCATCCTTATTTTCTCGAATACGAGTATCATCTTCAATACGAAGGTGACAAAGAAGGGATTCCACAGTATAAGTCTTTTCATCATGATTAATTTTCTTCTTAAAGCCATTCCAAGAGAATGGAAGTTTTGAAACAATCACCCCTACTTGAAATTCATCTTGAAGATTAATACCAGCGGCTTTAAGGTCACCAATAATTTGTTGGAGTTCATGGGCTTGTGCAACGACAGATTTATCATTACTCATTCTAAAATTCATATAGTTTGAAATTAGAAACTTACGGTTGCTCGCTTCCTCATTTTGATGCTTTGTCTCCAAAGCCTTCCATAATTCCTTTGCCATCGGAATCATTCGATGAGTGCTATAAACAGCTTGAGACAAAGCATTGAGGATGTGTCCTCGACACATAAATTCCTCTTCTTTCCTATTCACACGTTTTTGCTTTATTTCTTCGGTGTCTTCGGGTGTGGGCTCAGGAATTTGTTCAAGGTTATCATCTAGAATGTATGCAAGTTTTGGTGATGTTAGGAAGAACATAACTTTCTCTTTCCAACGGGCAAAATTTGTTTCATCAAAACGGTCGAGTCGGATTAAGTCTTGAGTCATGACTTGGATAGATTTTGCCACAGTTCCTTCCATTTAAGTGGAGTAATAAGAATAAATATTTTGCCTAAAACTCTTGGAGTTTTGTTATGGAAAGAACGAAATATATTAATTAATTTCTGCAAGGCACATTCTTGGAATGCTTTCTTTTAGGCAAAATTTCTCCCAATCCGGTTGAGACAGAACCGCGATTACACTATGGGTTTTATAGAATCTTCCTTCAGGATACAATGCAGTGTATGAACAGTTGTTTGATTCAAACTATGTACTATTTGATTAAACTGAGAACACTCTAAATTTGTAACTTGATAATGCCAAAATATAGAGGACAGAGAGAGGAGAAACTAGCAATTTTCGGTGTCCAAAATAGAGGTCTGGAACTCTTTTTATAGCCATTTTTGTGACTGTTCTTCGACAGTCGCAACTCTTCATAGAGTGAAAGTGCCAAGTGCGCGTCAAAGCGCGCAATGCGCCCTAAGTCACCCAATCGCCCTTTCGCGCACCGCGTGTCGCACTTACGCGCCTACGCATGTCGCGATTGGTGGTGCTTAAGCACCACCGCGATGTGTAGGATCATATCCTCTTATTTGACTTGTCAACTAAGAATCTTAGTTGTCCTTTAGTTGATATACCACTACTTTTTGTAGTATTCTTCCAATGTGGGACAATATGGGATTTTGAGCACTCCCATATCTTTCACACCCATTTGCTCATGTTTCTACTTTCTAAAATAAAACCCAAACTATGTTTAAAATAAACACCAATAATATAATAAAATATTAACAACTAAAAATTAAAATATCAATAAATATTGGAATTTATCCAACAGATATTGCTTTTGTCTTGTGATACATTTGGAAGAGAAATAATAATTCAGTCTTTAAAGACTATTTTCAAGGGTGTGAAGCTTTTAACATACCCACAATCGCGATTTGGCAAACAAAATCACAAAATGGGTATTACTCTTACCAAAGTAACTTTTTCATACAATACCCACCCTCTCTTTCATCTGATATCTAATAAACTTCAACAAAACCCATCTTCTCTCTCTCATCAGAAGGAATCTATGGCCGAAAGCTTTGAATTTGAAGGTTTTTGAAGTTGGAGGGTTAACAAACTGAAGAAGGATTTCCAAAAATTAAAATCCAAATAAGTTTTCTTTCTTAACTCGCAGCTGAAATACAATTAAGAGGCCCATCTAATGGTGTGTATTGAATAAAAAATATGAAGTTGTATTTACAAAACCTTCGAGTAACTGACCATCACTAACATCATTGCTGACCATTACAAACTATCTTCAACATCATGGTCCTCCATACTCATCCATTGCCGACCATCAAAAACACCATAAGTCGAACACACCATGTGTTGAAAGAGATACATCTTTTACATATTGTACATACCTAGAGATTTGTTGGTTGACTCCTATTTGGAACTCAACCAAATCCATACAGTTGGTTCAGTTGTTCATGTATATTTGCAGTTTTAATTGTTGAATTTGTGTTTGAGGTTATTACTCTTAATAGATTTGTTGAGTATGTCATCGAATTGTTCCTGTGTGAATGACGAGCTGTTGTAGGAGGTTTTAAAAGGGTTACAAATGTCTTTTCGAAGCTGGTATACTATTGAACAGTTTATACATTCGTCAAATGGAAGAATCAAATTAAATGTTGTTGGATCTTTCTATTCACCCTCAGTCAAATAATAAATTGTGGGAACTACACGAAATTCAAAAGGACAGTTTATCCAATGTTTTCCCAAAAATAAAATTGGGATGATTACGAGAAACACTATCATGTGTGGGGTGTATCACGTATTTGTTCTTAACATAAATCACGATATGACTCGTATGCACATTAAAAAAAATTATTTGGATAGTGAGAAAGATATGGGGCACGTATGGCTTATGTGTCGCGTTCTAATTTATATTGAGCATGAACATGTGGTACCCTCCATACATAATCATATTTCTCGTTAATTCCCCTATTGGATTATCTATCAAGGATGAGTGATGGATGATTAATTATTTTTAAGAGATGAGTAAATATTGAAAATGATGAATGATAAATGATTTATTAGTGATTTGAACATTAACTTTCAAGCCTCATGCTAACTCCTCCATAATTGGATGTAGATTAAAGATTAATTAAATTGAAAGTCGGTGTCCAAGTTTCACGCTAACTCCTCTATAAGAGCATCTCCAATTCAAATGTGAATTGGTTCCTATGTGGCTATGGGAATTAGATAATGTGTATCTTATGTGGTATAAGAAAATCTATGTAGTCATTATATATAAAAATCATCTCCAATGCAAATGTTTAAAAGTAGACTTGAGTGACACATGTACATAACTGATTTGTTTTGTTAAAAAATGGAAAGAGAATGAAAATAATAAGGCGGAGAGAGAAATACTTTGGTTGGTTAGTTTTGTTATTCACAATGTGAAAGAGAGCTTCTACATCTAGAGGGTCTACTTCACACTATGAATACTAAATAATGCCATATCAACTCCACATTCATTCTAGAGGGCTGCATTTGAGAGCTATTTTTTAACTCGTAGTCTATTAATACTACGTGGCACCTCATATTCTCTCACTCCACATTAACATTGGAGATGCTATAATTAGTTATAATACCTTACCAACATCTTAATTAGTCAACTTATCTTTATCAGATTAGTCTAAAACCAAAACCCTAATGTACCTAACCAAACCAATTTCGTTACTTTACGCGTCGAACAATATACAACCCCAAAATAAACAACATATTACCTAACCAATCCATTTTATCTACAATACATGAAAACACCCAACCTTTCATCTTTCTAAATATTTAACTCTCTCATTCTACTACCTCACAAAATACCATGTTGGAACCTAACAAGAATCTAAATCCCAAAACCCCCAGACCTAAGTGGATCCAAAAGAACAGCCTTAACACAAGTGTGCCTTAAGAAGGACAAAGTGAAATTGTTAATGGAGGTTAAAGGCGAATCCACAACCAAGGTGACAGTATAATGGAACATTTGTCAAATAATTCATTCAACCAACAAAGATAAGGAAATAAGGAAAATTTTTGCATGTCGTGAGAGTCAAAAGGCATCTCACATGGAATGATAATGTTCACTTCCACTTGATGATTTCTTTTCAAATATGATTTTTCCTATTCGGAACAGTCAGGGTGTTGACAAGCCCTTATTCAAGCTCAAAATAAGGGAACAGTCTCTCTCCTTTGAATTTAATGTTCTTATTTTTATGACACCCCATAATATCTAATAATATATTGATTAGGTCTAAATTAAACAATACATGAACAATTAAGTAAAATTCAAAACATAAAAACTAAAGTATACTAAATGAAATACTAAAAAACTATAAGCATAAAAGCAAACAAATTTAATACCATAATACATGCAAAAGAGTATATATAACCAATATACAAATCTTTGATACCATCCAAATAAGAGTACTATAAGAATCCAACTAATCTGAAGTCGCATGAATATAAATGGAAATAGGCACACAGACCATGACATCTACATCCTAAGATCAAATGAACATATGAGGTATCAATAACAGGATCATGGTCGAGTCAGCAATGGAGGCCTAGGTCCTGAAATGTTAAGTCCAGGAATATATTAACAACAAGTCTATAAACAATAAGAGTATAACTCGAATTTGCAAAAGTCATATCCACGCATCTTCCTCTAGCATTGTAGTGTATTTTTAAGTTATATCACAAACCAAACAATCCTAGATGTCATACACATCTAAAAGCCCAATACCAAGTGAACCCGTAATTAAGTTTTATTCTACACAATTGAATAAAGAAGATGAATTCACAATAAAATTACACTAACCAATCTCAATGTATAAAATAGATAAGACAATCTCAAGGTCTATAATCCACATAATACGGTATATTAATGGGCTCTCATTCAAGACTGTAAATAATGAAGGCATGTCCCTATCACCTTCGGGATTTACTCGTGCATATTAGGTGTAGTCTTAGGTCGTCTTAAACCTAAGTCCTTATCATGACCGAGGTATAAATCATTACACCTACTCATCATTCTTATAGCCTACCTTACCCAAGACCATATAAATGAAATCTCCCCGTGAAACACCTCTCAGTACATGGGTACCTAGGTGTGAACCTAGGGTAAAATGACCATGTCATACTCGCCTCTATGACTAAGTGTAATACCCCGTACTTTTATTATTAATTAATTTCTATCTGCTTAATATTTATTAAATTAATTGGGAAAATTAAATTGAATTCAGTAAATATTAATTAGCACAATAAAAGATTAATACTTAGTGTTATTATAATTTACTTGTGTGTGGTAAGTAAATAGATATGTGATTTATTATATATCACGTAGAATAAAAGTGAAGATTTATTATTATATGTCGACAGAGTGTTACATCGACGGATCAGTATAATTTATGGGTGACGCATATGGTACACGCTCGATTAATGAGATGTTAGAATATTTGTAGTTGGGTGACTCGGCTGACCATTTTGAGAGTACTGGTGATCCGAAAAGGGTTGAAATAGTCCATAATAGGTACCCGAGTGTTATGATTAGATTTTAGAGACTTTTTAAATACAACATGACCCGTATAAGGGTAGGAGGGTCTTTTTTCACTTATGGTTAAGTGAAAAAATAGGATTAGGATAATTAGAGGAGTGTTTAAAAGTTTGGAAAGGTTGATGGCAACCCACCTTTGATATTCCGCACAAGAAAGATTAAGAGAGAGTTCAAGAGAAGAGATAAGAGGAAGAATGAAGAGAAGGGGTTTAGAGAAGAAAAAAAGAATCTATCTTTGGATTCAACCTGTGAGTTCAAAATTATCACAATGAATATTTTCCAGAAAGCAAGCAAATAGAGAATGGATATAAAACAATCACATGCACAACAAAGAATATACATGGTTTGGCAACTTGCCTACATCCACGGAGAGGCCACTATTTTTATTAAGATTCTCTCAAGTGTTCAGAGTTACATCCCCGTGACTCGGGGTGAGGGGTTTTACATTTATAATAATGTTCAAGAGGTTGAGTTGTATATGTAATTCTCCCTACTTGAGTGTATCTTGTAAGGTGTCACTGAATATGTCTTAGAGATTGTTGGTAACCTGATTTAAGCTTATCATAATATATTTAAGCACATGTCAAATACACTAATGTAATTAGCTATTGGAGCTAGGCCAGACAACCTTGTACTATAGTGTACTGGTCGTCCATGTCCAAAAATGGACCTAATGAATAATTTCGTCCCCGCAATTGCCCCTAAAATATTTAGGCTAAGACTTGTTTTCGGCCAGCAGATTTTGATCTTAATGTAAGTTTAGGATCCATTGTTATGGAGGTCGGCATGGCACATCTATAATATCCTTGAACTACTAAGGGTACGTTGGTCCGAGTCAATTTGGCGATGATCAACATGGAAAACTTGTAATAGCTCTAAAGTTATGGCGGTACGCTGGTCTTAGGTACAATGTGAAGCGCTAAAAATATTCTTCGGAAAAATTTCCTCATCATTTTGCACAAGGTTTCAAATGAGGTCCTGCTACTACAAACCGTCACTTCACAATTTTGAGCTTTCTTCTTCATGAGTTTATTGAGAGCCTCCCTTCTTGTTATTCATCTCTTTAGATCTCTTTCGCACCATTTTCTTCTTGTAAGTCCCTTTCTCTCGCTTCTTTTGTTGTTTGAATTTCTTATTCAGAAATGGCCACTCTTCACGGTAAAACTGTTGAAGACTTAAGAAAAACGTACTCCATTCTAGATTTAGAGGATATTGACTATGCCCCATGCCCAGATATGTTAATAACATTGATTAGGGGTAGTGGATACACACGCTGACTGTAGTCCAAGAGGGTCTAACCTTTCCCCTAAACCACTTATTTTTGGATTTTTTTAATTATTTCGAAGTTTCCCTGCCCAGTGTGCTCCCAATACTTAGAGTCTAGTAAATAGATTACATAGGATTAACGAGATCTACTGGACCAACTTAGGGATCCTTGAAATTAAATTCTTCTAAGTCTCATTACACACTTCCGATGGTATTTTGTACTTTAAAGTGAGGAAGGCTAACAGAATTCTAGTTGTGAGCCTATTTGATTCCAATAAAGGGTATTGGGACTAGGTTTTTTTGCCAAGAACTAAAAGCTTCCTCCACTTTCTGAGGCTAAGAGGCACAGAGGTCCCTTGAGCCCTGACTGGGGGGAGGATCACATATGTTGTTATTTGCTTTTCCTTTTTCTTGAATTGCTGACTCTTTATTTTTACCATTTTCCTTTCTTGCTAATGTATATATGCTTCATTCTTCTGTTGCCCGTGCCAAAAATAAGGAGCCATATCTCTAACATATAAAGGTTGCTGACCTTTTGAAGGTTTGGAAAATCAAAGATAGGTTGCCCGATAGTGAACATCCTCGATCGGCTTCCTATCTTCTTCAGTATACTAATACCATTTTTAGCTTCATTGCTCGCCCAATAGATGAGATCCTAGAGATCACTCTTTCGGATGAGGAAACTCCAGTTTGGTTGGGCAGATAGATGTTGAATCTTACTTCAAAAATAAAAAAGAATAAAAAGAAAAAATGACTCCACCTAGGAGGAGGTTTATTCTTACTGAAAGTGATGAGGACGATGAAATCCTCCTTTTTACCCGGGTCAAGTCCATGAAGAGATCAGAGAGGGATTCCCTCAATTCTGGTGGTACTAGCATAAGGGTCGATGGGAAAGAAGATGAAAAAAAAAGAGAGGAAGAGAAGGAAAGGGAGAGAGATAGAGAGAGAGAGAACGGAAGGACATTAAGGCGTGATAAAAAATTTATCCTCCCTCTTTGATGTTCCCCAAACCAAAAGTGTGACTGTCAATCCATCCCTTTACCTAAGTCTGCTGAGGGGGAAGTGCTCGCTACTGACTGTGAGCTCTTAATGAAGTTGGGTCCCGACCAGCTAGCCTTGCGATTTACCCAAGTGCTTACCTTAGTAAGTGTTCTTCTTGTCATCTTGAATTGTGGTTTTTCCAGTACTTATGTATTTCCTATTTTGCAATTTTTGGCAGCTTTTCCACTCTTCTGGATGATCATGACAACTAGTACAAGAAAAATAAGGAGTTGGATGAAGCTCTGAAGAAGTCCTAATAGGACTTGATTGATGCCAGAGCATCCTTTGAGAAGGAGAGGAAGACCACCATCGAGGTGACGACCTCGGTAAAGATGACTAATAGTCTTTTATCCATAGATAAAGAGTAGTTTATTAGATACGTCACAAAGTTGACTCATGAGGTCCCATGCATTAAAAAGGCTAGCTACGGGCGAGACTGGAATGAGGCATACGACGATGCCGAAATCCAAATTACATATGCTCGGAAGGCAAGATTTAATAAAGGACGGGGACAAGCATTGACTATAGTGGGAGTTCCTCCTGATTATGAAATTTTTAGGAGGTATCATCCA
Organism: Sambucus nigra; assembly: GCA_949130495.1. Taxonomy (NCBI): domain Eukaryota; kingdom Viridiplantae; phylum Streptophyta; class Magnoliopsida; order Dipsacales; family Adoxaceae; genus Sambucus; species Sambucus nigra. Next base: position 115,868,147 of record OX422224.1, on the reverse strand, counting down.
GGTCCTCCTCCGGTCATTGAGGAGGTGCCTTCTGCCAGCCATCCTGTCGACCAGATAAAAAAATATCAGAACAGGCTAGGATAGCTTCCAGTCAAATTAAGGAGGTTACGACCAAAGCAAAAGCACCAGAGTCATCCAAGAAGGTGAAAGAGTAAAGCTTGTAGATTTAGGATTTTTTTTATTCTTATTCAGATTTTTTACCTTTTCTTTTCCTAGGTTTTAATGGCTTTGCTTACCTCTTCAGTTATTAATTAAAAGTAACGCTTTCCCTTTACTAATTTCCCTTTTATTTTTATTCTCTTTACTGCTTGTAGCTTATTACCGATGATATTTCCTCCTTTAAGAATCTCGATAAATTATTGGTTCTACTACAAGCTAGTAAGATCATATCGTGTTTTTAAAGTCCTACAATGCATTAAAGATGAGGACTGAAGCATACAAGGACCGTATTTATTAGTCGCTAAATTAAAGGATGATCTCCAAGACTTAAAGGATATTAACTCCTTGATACAGAAGGGGATAGTTAACCTAAAGGCCCAGCTTGTAGAGAGAAAGAATGTAGGCGAGGTTGGCAAGCTAGTTCAGCTGGAGAATGATGCCCTAAAGAAGAGACTTTATGAATTAGAGGAATATTACCTGAGGAAGAGCATCATCATATCCGGGTTGCATAGAGTCATAAAGAGGCTCAAGTTTTTATTCAGGATGGTGCCCGAGCTGCATGGTTGGAAGGTTATGATGAAGGCTGGCAGGATGCACTTGTGAGGTTGCAGGAGGCACATGACGTTGCATGCAAGCATGGGTGGTTGATCGTCCTAAAGTGATAAAAGAACCTAAAGAGTCTCAGTTGTGGTATATTTACCAGGTAGATTTCCCAACATACCGTCGACCTCCCTTTGATAAGGTCAAGCAGTGGGTTCCTCTCGACGCTATTCGTCATCAACATCCCCATGACTTCAAGCTGGATCCTGGTAGCGAGGATGGGTTTTCCCCCAATCCGAACGATGCCCGGAGAAGGGAAATAAAGCAATTTTTATCTCGACGACCATTTTGTGTTGTATATTTGTTTATAAATTTAATTGTGCAACTAATATGTTTTGTACTTTTTGCTCTTGCCAACTAAGTAAAGTTAATATACTCATTATCGCATTTTTCCATTTCATTATCCCTTTGCATATATAATTCTATCTCCCTTACCTTTTAGGTTACGTCGTCACACTCCCTTAGGCCTAGTAAAGATGATGGGCAAAACGCACCTGGTTAATGGGCCATCCACCCATTCTGGATTTTTTAGACCATAGAAGTTGGCTTTGGTGCCTAGGGATCCATCGCATGGCTTTTTTGAGGTCATTTTTGTTTAAACATAAAAAATACCTATGGACCCTATCACTTCACTGGAATAAACTGAACAACTTATTGTAATTGAGTTGTGAGGGCCTGAGGATTTAGCTTAATTGAAATAAACTAAATAGCTTACAGTAATTAACATGAATCTTGTTTGGTGCATGGAATAAGCTGAATAACTTACTGTAATTAAGTGAACTGCTTCTCGGTACCCAAAAATGAGGAGTAATTACTTGGAAATGATGCATAAAATTGTGATAATCAAGACATTAAAATAGAAGGGCCCTTATTTATTCATAACGTGAAATGATAATTGCGAGCAACATAAGTTTGAAATAAAAATTTGTATAAACTAAATGTTCTTAGATATAAGAAGTTTGGACATAGAACTTATTAAGGTTGGCTGCATTCCATGCCCTTGGTATCTCTCTTCCCTCTATTGTTTCCAAGTGATAAGTGCCTTGAAGGTCATCTCTGACCACCTTGAAAGGTCCTTCCCAGTTTAGCCCCACTTTACCATTCGACGGTCTTACCGAGAACTTTCCTTAGTACATTATCTCCTACTTAGAAATTCCTCGGATTGACCTTTTGGTGGTATTACCTTACGAGTTGTTGCTGATATGAGTCCATCTTAATCATAGCTTGCTCTCTTCATTCATCCCCAAGTCAAGTTTAGCACGAAGATCATCATTATTAAGTCCTTAGTCGACCAATCTAGTTCTCATAGTCAAGAGGCTAGGTTCCAACGGTATAATGGACTCTATTTCGGAGGTGAGTGTGAAGGGTGATTCCCCAGTTGGTCTCCTAGGCACAATATGATATTCCTACAGAACATGGGGAAGCTCATCCTCCCAATCACATTTTTCTCTTTCTAGCCTCTTCTTAAGGACGTCGAGCATTGTCTTGTTAGAAGATTCTCCCTGACCATTGCTTTGGGGATACGCTATCGAGATATAGTGATGTTTGATTCCATCCTCGTGTGTAACTCCCACAAATCCCAATGTGAAGCTCATAGAGAACTTACTCGACATCTTTCGAGTGGGCGCATTGGAGATAAGGACGTGCGAAAGACCTTCTGTAGAGTTTCCCTCTAAAATAAAGATAAAAATAAGAAACCTTCACTCTCACTTGGTGATCCAATTTCTTATCAGCCTACAGTATCTCGTTCTGTAGGTACGCAACGATTAGGTCCATCCAGCTGGTACCCTTTTCAATGGTGAGAACCGACTCGGTGATGATCGTCTTGTCAATATTGGGCTTAGCAAGGAATTCCATTTCGATGGTTAGTTTGAGGTCAGAGTCCACTGCTAAGCTTAGGGTTTCTAAGGCATCAACATGATTTTTTTGCCCATGTGGAACTATAGAATGCGAACTTCTTTGAACTTCACTATAAGCTCACGAAACCACCGCGAGGTAGGCTATCATTATATCATCTTTTGCATTGAAATTTTTGCTGACCTGGTTGGACACCAGTTTCAAATTTCTGAACACGTTGAGCCATTTTTCTCCCAGTAGTAGGGCCTTGCATAGGCCATCTATCAGTGCTTCGCACTCGGCCTCGTTGTTGGGGCATTTTAAAGCAACATGATTCCTTACTCAATAATAGTGTCATTTGGGGTTATCAGAACAACTCGCACTAACAATCCTCATAAATAATGATTACTACAATAAATTCTCAATTTAACTCTTAATGCTAATACAACTAACCTCAAACACCATCTCCCTCATTTCAAACTTTAAATGTATATAACCCAAGTACAATAACCCAAAATCTCAACAAATATTCTCAAAAATTTCTTTTCCCTCTCATTAACATCATATATTCATCGACATAAACCACATCAATTAACAATCCTTATCTAATAACTAAAATCTCACCAATGAAAATTATTACTCAATCACCCAAATATCAATAACAAATAAGAATAACGAACAAATCCACAAATCATGTCTACAACATGTAGCCCAACAACACCATTCTTCTCTAATGGCACAACCAGTAACCCATCAACACTAAAGGACACAAAATAAACAATAATTAATACACCTTTAATAAACAACAATAACTCACAACAAATATCTTTAATAACAATGACTATCCAACTTCCAAAATATAATACCAACATCATAGCTCTAAACAATAATCTCCTTAAGAAACACATATCATTTATTGTCTCAAATAATATCTTCTTTAATTCAAAACTTTTATTATTATCGACTCTCATGCGGATTATCTCAATTTTTAAGGGAACAATTACACTTTCATACATCAATGATTTATACATATTTTAAATAAGGCTCACAATATTTTTCAAGAACTAAAATATTATGGGAAAAGTATACTCATAACTCATATTTTAATTTTCAAAGTTCATGAGACATATAACTCAAATCTTTATCATTTAACATATTAATTTTCTCGACTTTACAATGATTATATCATTTAACTCACATAAGAATTTTTCTGGGCATTCTCATATATAAGGGATTTGCCAGTTTTAATAGAAAATGACAATAATAGGAGATTATTTAGGTTTAGCTTGTCCTAATTAAACCTCTAATCACTTTTATTTAACAATAATCAATCTTTAGGCAATATTATAGTCAATGAGGACTAAAGGGGAAAATAAGAGTATTATTAACTTCTAATATTTCTTAATAGTTACTTGAGCTCCTTAGTCCCCTCTAAAATCTGAACAACTATGCCTCTTGAAACACTCTCAAGTTCCAAGTTTAAGGTCCTCAAATTGGGGTTTGAAGGTTGTGTTTTATAGGGTTTAGGTTTTTAAAGGTTAGGGATGAAGATAAAATAGGTGTTAACGAAAATGTATTTTATCCCTAATTAATTAAATCAGTTTAATTAATGTACATTTTAGTTTAACTTAATATATTGATTTTGATGATTCCAAACATATCTTTACTAGGTTATTCTATAGATATTTATTATTATAATATTTATTATATGATCTTGTTTATATACCTTGATATACATATATTTATTCTGTATGGTATTATCTTGTTTATTCACGACTGAACATACCTCGACTTTACACAACGTCATATCCGAGTAAAGGTATTCATGTATATTGCACATTTGCACTTGACGCATTAGACACACATGAATATTTCTTGATCTATGATTTTTTATTATGTGACTAATTAATTGTGAGCATAATAGTTTTCTAAAAATGAAATTATATTATTTTTACTGAAAATAATTTTTTAGTAAAATTGGTGCAACTTTGTTTAAAATGAATTTCTTAGTTTTAAAATCATTTTTGGAATTTGTTGATGAAAATATTTTTTTTCAGTTTGAAAAATATTTTTCGTAAATCATTGACATGTTAAAATATTTTTTTTAAACAATTCGTATGGATATATGTTTACATGTATGATTTTGCTTTTAAAGCTTTTGCATAGCCTTTGCTGCCTATAGCTTTAGGCTGTTACACATTTCCAGTTGGCCTTACGGCTTATGGCTTTATGTCCTCAGTGAGTTGACGTTTTTTTTAAAAGCTTTATGTCCTCGGTGGATTCATTTTCATTAGAAATATCTGTCCGGATATGACTTGACATTTTTTTATATATATACCTGTACTGTCAGTTTTATAACAATCGGTACTGTATCCAGTCAGTTTTTTTTTATCTGTTCGAGATCTTTTTCAGTCCGATTTTTTTTATATAAAAATCTGCTCCGAATGTTTTATATTCACATTTTTCTGTCCGAGATTTTTTTTATAAAAATCTGTTTCGAATTTGTTTTGTCCGAAAATAAATTATATCTGTTGGAATTTTCTGTCCGAAATATTTTTTTTTGTAAAATATCTGTTCGAAATTTTTTTTTGTCCGAAAATTATCTTTATATCTGTCACTGATTATTTCTGAAACCTACTACAGCTTTCGGCCATAGTTTTGACCCTTGTACTTCGGCTAGTACTACACCAGCTACATATATACATAGCCTTTGTCCTTTTGTCATAAAAAATTAACCATGCATGATCAGATTTTTTTTAAGCAACTCTTTTGCCCACTAGATTATAAGATAGTTTATTTTCTTTTATATCCTAAGATCTCATAACTGTTGGACGAATGGGAAGTGTCCTTGAAACAGTATCTGACTTATCAAATCTTCGGCTACAGAGATTTGGACTGAGATCTTCGGCCACAGATATTTGCTTCATCCATCCTCTGACAGTTTTGGACAACACGATTTTTATATTTTTTTTGTATTATCTCTTGGACTAACAACTTCTTGCAGAACCTTGTTAGATATTTGAAATGCTTCTTTCAGTCACACATTTTTTTCAGTATACCATTCTTATGCTACAACAGTCATATTTTTATTGAGAAGCAAAATGAAGATTTGCAGATCAGTCTTGGAGATCATTTTGAAGCAACACCATCCCAGAAAATCAGGAGCATTAAATGCTCAAAATGCATGAGTCTAACAGCTAGTTTTTGGAAGACACATTTAAAGCTTTGAAGAGCTGCATTGAACATAGCAGACTTGAAAGAGAGCATGAGCATGACTTGAAAAATTATTGAGAGCATTTGTTTTACTACTCAGCTACACATTCAAGAGAGCAATTAATTTTTATCATCTGCTCAATCATTGAAGAAGAAGACTTGTGCCTACTTCAACATCATGTATTGAAGTCTGATTAAAGAAGGAGAAACTCAGATTACAAATTGTATTTTAAGGAGTTTCAGTATTTTATTCTGTACTACAAAAATTCAGATTTGTTGTGAAGCTTTGTTGAAGCCTCGGTTTGTACCGGTAATTAGTTCCTACCCGTAAGTGGGCCACGGGGTTTGAAGCTCGGAGTTAGCTTGCAAACAGTTGTACGCGATGGTTTGATCCTACCCGCAAGTGGATCAGGTTTAGTGAAGCGCAAAGGAGACGGGGGCTCTAGGCGCGTGGACGTAGGTCGGGATTTGGCCGAACCACGTTAAATTTCGGTGTCATCTATTTTCCGCACTCTTATTTATTTATTTGCACATGCTTGCTTGAGTTAATATTTTCAGCACACTATCTTGCAAATAAATTAATTCCGAAATTTGACTAAATTAATTTTAAGGGTAAAATAATTATTTTTTGAGTTAAATAATTAATTTCAGAATATCACTTTAAATTAAATACGAAAATTAATTTAATATTTCTAGAGTGTTAAAATCTGCATCTCTAGTTGTTTAAATTAGTTAGTTGCATTTAATTGATATTATTGGATTTATTCTTTATAGATTTATTAATCTGAAATTTGTTTAAGTGATTGTAATTTACTATTTTTCTAAAATATTAATTTGACTTTAAAGTTTGTAAAAACTCAATTCACCCCCCCCCCCCCCCCTCTTGAGTATAATCTGGGCAACAGTTGGTATCAGAGCTAGTGCTCTTCTTATTTATTTTGATTTAACAATCATTGAGTTAAAGATCATGACAAACTTTTCTGTATTTATTTTAAATGCAGCACTCTACATTTTTATTATTTGTATGCTGAAATGTTTGATGTCTTGTAGTTATTCATTGTTTCATTATGTGAGAAGAAAATGGACACATACTCAACCTTGCATTTCAAGCTTTATTTTAAAGGAAGAATTCAATCCTTGCTTATATGCTTATATTGATGAATCAAGCAGTGTGGAGACAAATGCTACTTGTCTCATGGAAAATGATAATGAGGAGGTACTCTCTAATCCTAACTCTAGTGATAGTGATAATGATGATGTTGATGATTATGAGGTATTACAAAATGTTTTTGATGAATTATGTGAAAGTTTTGAAGAACTTAAAAAGAAATATATTAATCTTAAGAAGTCTCATTCATTACTTTCAACTAACTATGATTCTATGTCAAATGATTTTGATGATTTGAAATTAGAAAATGAATCATTGAAAAATGAGATTAAAACTTTTAAAAAGGATAAATCTGTAAATGTTACTCATCCTCTTGAAATTGAAAATAATGAATTAAAAAGAGAGATTGATTATTTAAAGAAATCTTTAGATACCTTTACTAAAGGAAATGAATATTTTTATAAAATTATAGAAAATCAAAGAATTCGTTTTAATAATAATGGTATAGGATATGACGAACAAAATGAGAAAAAGAGTTATTCTGGTGTATTTAATAATGTAGCCTCATCTAGTCATCCTAACTCCTTATGCACATATTGTGGTAGACATACACATTATTCCAAATTTTGTCATTTTAGAAAAAGAAAGTACAAGAATACAAAATTAGCTTGGATTCCAAAGGAAACAACTATGTATGTTAACCCTTATCAGCCCCACACATATTGGGTTCCAAAAGATAAAGTTTTTAGGTGCAAAATCGGTATTGGCACATGAACTCAATTTTTTTTTGAAAATAAAATTAGTATTATTTTTTTTATTGAATATTATGATCTATTGTCATGTCTATATGCTTATTAGTGATTAATAATCTAATTATTTTTTTGTGACTATTGTCATGTCTATATGCTTATTAGAAATAGACACCATTCATTACTTGAAAAATATTTTTGTTGTGATTAATGACTTATAATTTTATTTATTTCATATTAATCTCAAATGGTTGAAAATGTGAATATTTTTATTAAGTCAAAAATTACTACGGATGATAAACTTCTTTGTATATGGATTAATGAAAATTTTATTTTAGTACTTGATAAAATTGTCATTGATAATTATTATTTGTTATGAACATTCTAGTATATCATAAGTTGCGTATTGTTATTACTCTTGATGATTATCTCTTATTATGACTACGCTTAAATTTTTGATAAGAAAATGAATTCTGAAATTTTCTATTTAATATTGCTTTATGGACCTAACACATTCTTGGATGGAAAAGAGAAAATCTTTAAAGTTGTGTAGGTTGCATTTTGAGATGGAATGTGGATTTGCAAGGCATATGATTTGATCATATTACGCATTTCAATTATCATTGCCTAATGTTGGAAATGCCACACTTGGAGAAAGTTTCTTGAATATATCCTTGGTATTGGTAAGGTGGTAAGGAACACCTTTCTTGAATTTAATATCATATGTTTATTGATGATTTATTTTATGATATATTTCCATGCATTGAATATTTGTTATATCATATGAGCTTGTTGATAATTTAGTATTCACATGTAAATTTGTATATTTATTATTCTTGATAATTTTATGTTATATGACACATACACTTGATTTTGATGATAATTTTTTTTTTTTTGAAAGTTCATAATCTTTAGGTGTTATATATATCTAGACATATTTTTGTGAATAATAAGATTGGATCAATTCATGCTTTTATTGAATATTAATTTGAAACGAAAATGTCATTTGAGTACTATCTAATTTATTAGTCATATGATCTACATGTTAATATTACGACATTCTCTCATTGTTTTTAATGATATGGTCATATTAATCTCTATAAGTTAGTTTTATTGCATAATACATAATTAATGTCGTTATTCGAATATTTGTAATATTCACGATGAATATTTTTTTTAAGTTAGTAACACTTGTGTTATGTATGTATGAATTGAGAAATCACATGATCAACTATTGATGTCATTTGTGAGACTTTTCAAAAACGATTTTATCAAGTCAATTTTTTTAATAATATTTTATCTCATGAAATAGATGCAACATAATTGTTATATGCATATTTGCCTTAATTGGTATCCTTAGGGGGAGATAAAAGTTTATTGAAATTTGTTTGACTATTTGTTCGAAAATTGCTTGATCATAACTTTGATATATTATTATGGATTTTGCAATTTAGTTGATTATTCAGAGAATCTTATGCTCGTATCTTGAAAATGGCGAAAGCTTGAACAAAACGCTATTTTTTTTTGCTATAGGCCGCTATCTTCTAACTCATGTTATGTGCTCTATTCCAAATTATTTGGAAACATCGAGTTATGAAATGTTTCATGTTGTGCGCTTAAAAGTTTATTCTATCATGAGGATTTACACATCAATTGATATGCGCCTATTGAAAATTTATGTTGCAATTTTTTAGAGAATTAATTATGCACATTGTTATATCTCTCGTATTTGTTTAATTTGAGAACATTGAGATGTGTTTCCTATTTATGCGTAAAATGTTGTTCCGAGAAATTATTGTGTGCAACGCATGATTTGTGTGTGACTACAACAATTGGTATCATTTATCATTTTTGTGACTTATGCATTATTTGATGACATTATTGTCTATCTACAATTTCAAATACATGTTATGAATATTTATGATGAATCTATGCTGACACATGTGCGTATTGAAAATTTCATGCCCTTTGCGATTTATGGTTATAACCCATGCATGAATTATTTTTGATAGGGGGAGCTTCGCATTTTACCCGTGACACTGAATTTATAAGAAATATCTTTTTGATAATGTCAAAGGGGGAGAAATATTTTTGATTCACTATTTGTGCTTAATATTTCATTTTATGAATATTTGTGAATCATTGTTTGTCATCATCAAAAAGGGGGAGATTGTTAACGAAAATGTATTTTATCCCTAATTAATTAAATCAGTTTAATTAATGTACATTTTAGTTTAACTTAATATATTGATTTTGATGATTCCAAACATATCTTTACTAGGTTATTCTATAGATATTTATTATTATAATATTTATTATATGATCTTGTTTATATACCTTGATATACATATATTTATTCTGTATGGTATTATCTTGTTTATTCACAACTGAACATACCTCGACTTTACACAACGTCATATCCAAGTAAAGGTATTCATGTATACTGCACATTTGCACTTGACACATTAGACACACATGAATATTTCTTGATCTATGATTTTTATTGTGTGACTAATTAATTGTGAGCATAATAGTTTTCTAAAAATGAAATTATATTATTTTTACTGAAAATAATTTTTTAGTAAAATTGGTGCAACTTTGTTTAAAATGAATTTCTTAGTTTTAAAATCATTTTTGGAATTTGTTGATGAAAATATTTTTTTTCAGTTTGAAAAATATTTTTCGTAAATCATTGACATGTTAAAATATTTTTTTTAAACAATTCGTATGGATATATGTTTACATGTATGATTTTGCTTTTAAAGCTTTTGCATAGCCTTTGCTGCCTATAGCTTTAGGCTGTTACACATTTCCAGTTGGCCTTACGGCTTATGGCTTTATGTCCTCAGTGAGTTGACGTTTTTTTTAAAAGCTTTATGTCCTCGGTGGATTCATTTTCATTAGAAATATCTGTCCGGATATGACTTGACATTTTTTTTTATATATATACCTGTACTGTCAGTTTTATAACAATCGGTACTGTATCCAGTCAGTTTTTTTTTATCTGTTCGAGATCTTTTTCAGTCCAATTTTTTTTATATAAAAATTTGCTCCGAATGTTTTATATTCACATTTTTCTGTCCGAGATTTTTTTTATAAAAATCTGTTTCGAATTTGTTTTGTCCGAAAATAAATTATATTTGTTGGAATTTTCTGTCCGAAATATTTTTTTTCTGTAAAATATCTGTTCGAAATTTTTTTTTGTCCGAAAATTATCTTTATATCTGTCACTGATTATTTCTGAAACCTACTACAGCTTTCGGCCATAGTTTTGACCCTTGTACTTCGGCTAGTGCTACACCAACTACATATATACATAGCCTTTGTCCTTTTGTCATAAAAAATTAACCATGCATGATCAGATTTTTTTTAAGCAACTCTTTTGTCCACTAGATTATAAGATAGTTTATTTTCTTTTATATCCTAAGATCTCATAACTGTTGGACAAATGGGAAGTGTCTTTGAAACAGTATCTGACTTATCAAATCTTTGGCTACAGAGATTTGGACTGAGATCTTCGGCCACAGATATTTGCTTCATCCATCCTCTGACAGTTTTGGACAACACGATTTTTATATTTTTTTTGTATTATCTCTTGGACTAACAACTTCTTGCAGAACCATGTTAGATATTTGAAATGCTTCTTTCAGTCACACATTTTTTTCAGTATACCATTCTTATGCTACAACAGTCATATTTTTATTGAGAAGCAAAATGAAGATTTGCAGATCAGTCTTGGAGATCATTTTGAAGCAACACCATCCCAGAAAATCAGGAGCATTAAATGCTCAAAATGCATGAGTCTAACAGCTAGTTTTTGGAAGACACATTTAAATCTTTGAAGAGTTGCATTGAACATAGCAGACTTGAAAGAGAGCATGAGCAAGACTTGAAAAATTATTGAGAGCATTTATTTTACTACTCAGCTACACATTCAAGAGAGCAATTAATTTTTATCATCTGCTCAATCATTGAAGAAGAAGACTTGTGCCTACTTCAACATCATTTATTGAAGTCTGATTAAAGAAGGAGAAACTCAGATTACAAATTGTATTTTAAGGAGTTTCGGTATTTTATTCTGTACTACAAAAATTCAGATTTGTTGTGAAGCTTTGTTGAAGCCTCGGTTTGTACCGGTAATTGGTTCCTACCCGTAAGTGGGCCACGAGGTTTGAAGCTCGGAGTTAGCTTGCAAACAGTTGTACGCGGTGGTTTGATCCTACCCGCAAGTGGATCAGGTTTAGTGAAGCGCAAAGGAGACGGGGGCTCTAGGCGCGTGAACGTAGGCCGGGATTTGGCCGAACCACGTTAAATTTCGGTGTCATCTATTTTCCGCACTCTTATTTATTTATTTGCACATGCTTGCTTGAGTTAATATTTTCAGCACACTATCTTGCAAATAAATTAATTCCGAAATTTGACTAAATTAATTTTAAGGATAAAATAATTATTTTTTCAGTTAAATAATTAATTTCAGAATATCACTTTAAATTAAATACGAAAATTAATTTAATATTTCTAGAGTGTTAAAATCTGCATCTCTAGTTGTTTAAATTAGTTAGTTGCATTTATTTGATATTATTGGATTTATTCTTTATAGATTTATTAATCTGAAATTTGTTTAAGTGATTTTAATTTACTATTTTTCTAAAATATTAATTTGACTTTAAAGTTTGTAAAAACTCAATTCACCCCCCCCCCCCCCCCCCCCCCCCTCTTGAGTATAATCTGGGCAACAATAGGGTTGGGGGTTTTGGTTTGAGAGGAAAATGAAATACACAAATGAAAATTTGGGGATTTGAACAATTAAAAGGGGTATTGTAAGCACATGTTTCCCAAGTCTGATATGTTACATTTATGTATATCGTACGCTGCTACATTTAGGACGTGACTTCACAATATCACATGATGGCCTCTATTCGAATTCTAGGAATCAAGCATTCAACATCTGCATCAAGTGTCCCATATCTACCTCAACGACTTCACGTTCCACGATTTTAGGGATTTTATGCAAGTGGTACGCAAGAGAAGTCAAAATAATAAATGAAAGGCAAGATAGGAAAGCTTAAGGGCATTTTTGTTATTTTATAGTCATATTCCAGAGGCCTGGTCAACTGGAAACTTGAAGATCTCGACACCACAAAGATACTGGAAGAAACGACACCTCAATCCGAGCTACGGTGAAGGAGTTATGACCTTTTGAAGATGTAGAAAATTCCTTAGAAGAATGATGTTTGTTTTAACCCCAAACCAGCGAAGTACCATGAACCGGTTCGGGGTACATAGGCGAACCGGTTCAGGGTACACGCACAGCAACAGTCCCATCGACTCAAAACTCTTTTGGTTTTCCTATAAAGCCAACTTCGGGGGAGTTATTTTTTAAGACTTGGAGAGACGTTTTGAGAGTTCTATTAGCTCAAGTCTTTATATTTTTTAGTCCCAAAAACCCATGTTTTGATTCACACGTCATTCCCATACTTTTGTGAATCCTTTTGGAACCCAAGCACACTACTTTGCTTTTGTTCATCTTTGTGGGGAGATCTCTGCAACCGAGGGCTGCATGTCATTACTGAGGGAGTCTCTATGAAGTTTTATGGCTGCATGCCATTGAGGAGTGTTACGGTTCTTCCTTTGCTGATTGGATTGTGGTCCATGTGGGTTCGCTGCGTGTGGATTCATTACTGACGACACCGACCAACACCTGCGGGTATTCATGTGTCACTGTATTTCATTGTAATCCGTGTAAGTTGCGATTTACTTATTATAATGAAATAAAAGGTTTCAACTGAAAGGTTTTTTTTCCTAAAATCTATGTCTCACCATATTTATTATGTCACATGCTTTATATTTGATGGGTTGATCTGATTTATATTTGTTTGGGTTGTTCAAATATAGACTCTAATTAAATAAGGTTTAATTGGAACTTGTGAATTTAATTTGAATCGATATCACATATCGCAGTTATACGATTTTATAGGTAAGGCAGAAAAAATACGCTTATGACATGAGGGGTCCACGGACTGGCAAGGTAGCAGTCGCACCCCTTGCTTCCGTGAATACGATAGGTTTTACCCACAATCGCGGGTGCCACCCTTGATCAGTCACCATCCCTCTATATCTCCCTCTATTTCACACCCAAACATATCTACACTATATTACACACAAGTGATCTCTTCCAAACCCTAACTTGGCCACTAAGATAATCCAAAAGACTCACTTGTCCCTAAGGTTCAAACTTAATTCTCATGACGTAATTCAACAAGCTCATCATCATCACCATCATCCTTGCCTTAATCGCATCACATGGGGTCGGCCACGTGGATTCTTATCATCCATTCTGATATATTATAAGAAATATTATCATTCAAATCTAATTCCTTATGATCTCACCAAATAATTTCTTTACAAGATAGCTTAGGACGACCCATTTGTCTTTTACTCTCTATTTCCAATAGTTTTCCTATTGCTATATGTGCATCAAATGGTCTACGCAACACATGTCCGTACCATCTTAGTATACTTTCTCTTAATTTATCACTAATGGGAGCTACTCCTAACTTATCTCTCACATAATAATTTTCAATCTTATCCCTTTTAGTAATTTCTATCATCCATCGGAGCATCCTCATCTCACTAACATGGATATTTTGCTCATTTTTTTCTTTAAAGCCCAACATTCCGCTCCATAGAGGGTCATTGTCCTAACAATCGTTTTATAAAATTTTCCTTTTAATTTGATACTTATCCTCTTATCGCATCCAATTACTGTTCTACTTGTAACATCCTCGTCAATATCCCCATTACTTTGTATTACTCAACCTAAAAAATGAAAATTACTAGTTTGGTTTATCACTTTTTTCTTCAATTTTTAACATTATGTTATCAGATGACTCATTATTCAATTTACATTCCATATATTTTGTTTTATTTCTATTGATTTTCAGTCCCTTAGATTCTAAGGCATTTCTCCAAGTATTTACTCTCATAGCTAAGGCCTCCAATGAACTGTCTACTAAAATTATATCATCCGCAAACAACATACACCATCGGACCTTTATTAGTATGTCCTTGGTAATCTCATCAAATACTACAAAAATAAGTAAGGACTTAAAGCCGATCCTTGACGTAGTCCCACTTTAATCCTAAAAGCATTAGTTTCTCCACAAATAGTTCTTACCCTAGTCTCTGTGTTATCATATATATCTTCAATAACTTTAATATAACCAATAGGGATTATTTTCCTTCTTAAATCCCACCATATTATATCCCTAGGTACTCTATCATATGCCTTCTCTAAGTCTATAAAGACCATGTGCAAATTTTTATTCTTACTTCTACATCTTTCCATTAGTTATCTTAATGAGTAAATAGCTTATGTGGTGTATCTTCTTGGCATAAATCCAAATTGGTTATCCGAAATAGTTGATTCATTTCTTAACCTTTGCTCTATAACATTTTCCCATAATTTTATAGTGTGATCCATCATTTTGGTTCCTCTATAATTAATACAGTTTTGTATATCTCCTTTATTTTTATAGAAAGGTATTATGGTGTTTTTCCTCCACTCATCAGGCATACTTCCTTATTTTAAAATTCTATTGAATAAACATGATAACCACTCTACCCCTGGGCTTCCAAGGATTCTCCACACCTCTATGGGTATTCTATTCGGGCTAACTGCTTTATTCATCCTCATTTTTTATTAATATATCTACTCCCTTTTTAGTAACCAGACGCACCATCTCTATATTTGGTTATATTCTCTTAACATCTTTTTAGGATATTCTTCATTCAACAATCCTTGGAAATTCTCTTCCCATCTATCTAGAATTTCTATATCATTAATTAATACTTACCTTCCTTGATAGATAATTTATTATACAGATTATCAAGTGCATTTTGTTACGCATTTCTAATAATATTTTTTGCTTCACTTTTTAATTTCTTATACCTTTCTAAGTCTTCTTGGTTTTTACTCCTTTTTCATTCTTTAAAACTTATTCGTTTCTTTTGTATTATATGTTGGACTTCCTCACTTTGTTCTTGACCAAATGTTATTAACATTATCGTCCCAATTCCACTTCTTGTTTAACAATAACTTCTGCGTAAATTCTATCTCTTTGCATCCTATTAAATCCTTTCGTTTTATATTTCGATAACCTATTTTCTCTTTTCGATACTTAAATCTCGTATAAGTAAGCATGTCTCGCCTAAATCTCTTACTAGTAGGCGATGTTGATTTGTTAAGTTGTCATCTGGTATAATCTTATAGTCTTTACATGTCTTCAAGTCTCTTCGTATAAGTAAGCAATAATCTATTTGAGTATTATTCTCATCTCTTTTAAATGTTATTAAATGTTCTTCCCTTTTTTAAAATATGTATTTTCTATCTCTAGCTCGTAAGCATTAACAAATTCTAAAATAGTATCCCCTCCTAAATTTCTCTCAGCAAAACTATGATCTCCGTGTATCCTTGCATAACCCTCCCATTCTACTCCTGCATGTCCATTCAAGTCACCTTCTAAAAATATGTTTTCATGCATTGGAATTTGTTGTAATATACCATCTAAAAATTCCCAAGATAATCTTTTTACATTCATCTAAATCTCCTTGGGGAGCGTAACCACTTATAACATTCGATATTATTTTATCTAAGACAATCTTAATGTTCAGTAACCTATCTTCCCACCTTTTAACATCCACCACTTTATCTTTCATATAGTGATCAATCACGATACCTACCCCATTTCCATGACTATTCCTCCCTCCCGAATAAAATAATTTATAACCTTATCCAATCTCTCTAGTCTTTTCTCCATTTTATTTAGTTTCGCGTAGACATGTTATGTTGATTTTTCTTCATTTTAAGGTATCCATAAGTTTACACTTTCCAGTCAGTGTTCCTAAATTTCACGTACCAAATCTTATTTATGTATGTTATTATTATTTACGTTTCTTTTTTTAACTAGAGAATCCATCATCAAAATTTGATATAAAGTTTACAATCGGTTGTCAGCCTAACACTAACCCACCTCGTTTTACATTCGAACTTGGGTAACGACAAGGGTAGAGTCAAAAAGATTAATTAGTTACTTAATTAATTATATTCTCTATTTTTGTGCTTCCAGTTTGTAAGGGTGGGCCATTGGAGTGACCACTATCCTAACGGGAAAAAAATCCGTCAATGCAGCCTCCAACCACAAGGAGTATGACCATTGGTGTCTCCAACGATAACTTGCAGTCTAGTAATCCAAATTATAGAGTTCAACAAAACTAAAATAACCCAAATAGTAACTTGCAGTCTAATAACCCAAATGCTATATATCTTGTTAAGTTCAGTTTTATCTATAATTAGGACAAGAACATTGAAGTAAAAAATAGTTGAGGTAAAACGAAAATTACTCAATTTATGATATTGGACATAGATCACATCACAGAGCCAATATATGTATCAACTCAATACAAAAGTAACGCTCACATATGCTAATAACAGTGTACCATAATTGGGCGCCTATACACCCAAAATCCATCATACACATTTATGTAAGTAATAATAAATGAACACATAAATACAAAACATAACGAGAAAAAAGAATGTATTGCACGAACCTGACTAATCACACCTAGGATCTAAAAGAAAGAGTTTCGCCTCAAATGTAAGTGGTGTAACAACCTTTGGTACTTCCTTAACTAAAATTGTTCAGTACTGATGACCCTGAGCCATAGGACATCTCATATCCATGTGTCCTCTCTCTCTCTCTCTCCCTCCATAAGTATAACAAGAACCCATGAAATGTCCTAACTGCCTACCCAGTACTCGTTCTCCTTGTTGTGGTTCTTGACCTCTACCCAAAGAAAACTATGAGTCCCTATTAGCCTACCATTAATTATGCTCCACTTGGGGATTTTTTCCTTGATGATGCCCCTACGTGTTCTTCTGACCCTCTAGCTCAACCCTGGCATCACTTGTCCCCATTTTGGACACATCTAAAGAACTCAACTCTCCATTATTTCCAAATCTCTTTTGATAGTCCACATAATCCTGCTAAAGCAGCAAAGCGGCATTCACCACCTAAGCATAAGTGATGAAAGTTGGGTTACCCAATAAACCTTATTAATAGACCAATTCAAACCATGAACGAAACAATTATTCTTCTTCTTCTAGGTGTCCACCTCCTAGGGTGAAAACATAGATAGATTAATAAACTCTTTCTCATACTCACCCACATAATGTTAACCCTAATTTGAAGTGAGAAACACCCTATTCTTCTCAAACGTAATACCATGCAAAAGATATTTATCATTAAACTTGGACATAAAATCCCCATAATTGAAACGGTCCCTGTGCTCGGGTCTTGTCACACTCTCGTACGATTGTAAAATATCATCAGTTAGGATTAAAGGTAGACAATATCTTCTTTCACACCACCGAGAAATCTACCATCCTAAGGTATCTCTCCATGTCTCTCCTCCATTAATGAGGTACCATAGGGTCAAATACCCCTAAAAACATGGGCGGATGACCCTTGTGAAAATTTTCCCTCACCTTGTCCCAATATGAAGTGGCCACTTCCTATTGTTAATCCATCTAGGATCTATCCCTCTTAATCTCGAACATAACCTGGCCATTGTGGAGTCCCAAATGATCATTGCAACTCCTTGATTATAACTACACTAAAAATATAAAATGGTCATGACATGGTGGTCACGATCCAAATCCGTGACCGCAGTGGTCATGATCCAATCCATGACCATGACTTCTAAATCGTGACCCAATTTGTGATCCCATCTAGGGGTCACCTATACCATTAGTTGGTTACGGTCCAAGCACTAACCTAACCATGACCCTAATGGTGAAACAATTGTTACCAAAATGGTCATGTAAGGGGTCATGGTTTTTTGTTATGGGCAACAACAAATGACCATGACCATTTAATGTGAAACATGTTAATGATTTTCAATCGTGACCAACTACCGTGACAAGTTTAGAGTGAAAAATGGTCACAGAAGGTGGATCATGGTTCGCAACGGTGACCAAGTTGACGAAATCATAACTATTCAAATTAATTCAAATTGATTATGGTCCAGGTCATGGGCGTGAATCATGACCCAATTTTAAGTATAAATAGAACTCATTAGGATTTTATTTTTATTTCACCTAATCCATCCTCTCTCTTTCTTTATCTTTCTCTCTCTCTTGTTTACGAACCATCTCTTTCTTCTCTACCAACCGAACCACTTTATCACTCTCTCTCAGACCACCATCGAAAGGCACCACCACGGACCTACTAACCAACACTAAATCTCTTTCTCTCTCTCACTTGACTAAATCTCTCTCTCTCTCTCTCTCTCTCTCTCTATATATATATATATATATATATATGCAATGTTTATGTTTTTGTATGCATATGTTTTTATGTATGTGTATGTGTATGTGTATGTGTATGTGTATGTGTATGTGTATGTGTATGTGTATGTGTATGTGTATGTGTATGTGTATGTGTATGTGTATGTGTATGTGTTTGGGCAAATGTTATGATTAGGGAAAATGAGGCAAAACTAATTTTACAAAACTTCAAAATGAATAAGTTTTTAATTTGTATGTATTTGTGTGATTTCAAATATGATATGTATTTGATTTGGTATGTATTTGTCAGAACTCGCTCTCTATATTTTATTATTTATATGTATTTGATTTTAGATTTGTTATATCATGCCGCTATTTTTTAGTGTATTTGTATGTGTTAGGGAAAATAAAATGATGAGAATATATGTAAAATTTCATATTGATATTTTACTTATTGGAAAATGATTTTCCTATAAAATAAAAAAATATATATTATTTTTTATTGATAACATATATGTATAATATAATGATAAAATATTTGACCACCTTCTTATTTTAATTGGATTCTACACATTTGTTATTCCACATATATAATTCAACCAACTATATTTCTAAACTCTTTTGCGTTCTTGATTTATTCTAATGATAATCTTGTATGAAATTGTTTAAGATATCGAAATTTAATTAGATGGGCATGTTTCAATAATAGTTACTTTATTAAAATGAATTGGGATTTTAATCCTCGTATGTTATTAGGTGCAAGTTGTTCATGTTGTTTTCATATGTTGTTCATCCCTTTACATGAACTATTAAGTGCTCGAAATGCTAAATTTAAATGATGAATGTTTGGATTTAGTTTTTCAAACATAACGATATGTAATTGACGCCCCTTGGAAATATTGAAATGAAATAAGATAAAAGTTAAAAATTTAAATATATGTAACTATATTGGAGTGAAAAAGAGTAATTTCATGAACGTCTTAACTATATCATTAGGCTAATACCTTAATTATCCCATTTGAATAATAAACGAGGCAATTAAATTGGTTGCTTATTTGTATATCAAAATCAAAATTGGGAAAATTATATATGTTTTTACTATGTAAATCAAACCCTAATTAGGGATAAAAAAGTTAGTAAGTCCTACACTTGATGGGATTATTGGTAATTAGGTTGGAAATGGATTGTTGGGATTATAATTAATTAATGGATTGGTTGTTGCTTATCAAATTGGTAAATGTTACTTAACCCTAATTTTACATCATGCGATTGAATAATATGTTAAAATATATGCATTAATTTTACATATTT
Source organism: Sambucus nigra (assembly GCA_949130495.1). Taxonomy (NCBI): domain Eukaryota; kingdom Viridiplantae; phylum Streptophyta; class Magnoliopsida; order Dipsacales; family Adoxaceae; genus Sambucus; species Sambucus nigra. The sequence goes on along the minus strand of OX422224.1, from coordinate 115,847,824 downwards.
TCTTCTCGTTCCATGTGGGCTTGCAATTGGAGAAAAATATTGAATCTCAAATTATTCGTGTTGCTTTGTTTATTGAGGTAATCTTACTTATTTTTCCTTTTATGTAACATAGTCTTATATATCGTTATACCTTCTTGGTTGACTATTGGGGTCGTGTTCACCCCTTCCTTTTATGGTTGCTATTTGGGTGAACACAAGTTAGTGGAAGGGCTTTCACATTGGTGGACAAATAGTAATTTTAGGGTTAATGTAAACAAAATGAACTATAATTGGACTTGTTGTTTATGGTTGATTAATTGAAAAACATTTATTAGTTGATACTGATATTGTGCAGAAGAACACTAGTGAATATATCTTTTTGATTAACTGTTGTGGTCATGTTCACCCCTTCCTTAAGTGATTAGTGTTTAGGTGAATACAAATTGGTGGAAGGGATTGCACACTAATGGACACATAGTAAATTTAAGATTAATTTAATTAAAATAAAGTAAAATTAGACTGTTGTGTATGATTTATTAGTTGGAAAATATTGATTAGTTGATATTGATATTGTACGGATGAATATTAATGCATATATTTTTTTTATTTAACTATTGTGTTTGTGTTCAGAACTTCCTTAAAGGGTTATTGTTTGGGTGAACACAAATTGATAGAAGGTCTTAGACATTGGTGGACACATAGTAATTTTAGGATTAATTAAAATGAATTAAATTTGGACTTGTTGTGTTTGATTGATTAACTCGAAAACATTAATTATTTGAGGGACTTATAGTAATTTTAGGATTAATTAAAGACTTTAACCCAAGTATTTTTATATTGTCCCACATGCAAAAAAAAATTATACATTTTTATGTTCTCGTTCACATTAGAAAACATTGGTCATATTCACACTCTCTTTTATATATTCTCTTAAGAAAAAATGAGTCACGATAATAATTACTTTCAACAGATGATCGAGTGATTATAATTGGACCGCACTAAAACATATTTTCTTAATGTGTGCAATGTAGATGGAACTCATATTTGCCAGTATGGGAATAGAAAAATTGAACAGTTTAATTCCTTATAAATCGTGGAGTTGATCACTCGTAACCGTTCTCGTTCAATAGTATTCTATTTTCCTTCTCAGAATGTTGGGATGAGACAATAGAGAATATATTTGGCATTCATAACCCCGAATGTGCACTGATGTTGGTGACACAATTATAAAAGGCATAAATATGCATCCATTATGGATATAATATCGTAAACAGGGCATTTACCCAGATTGTGACGTCTCACAACATATGCACATTAAATGCGAGCTTGCAAAAAAATTGAAGAATAAAATATTTTGAGTTCTTGTCATGGACATTTATACAACAATCATAGATATGCTTCCACTCGGTTGGCCATGTGCATCTTTTCACAAATTTATAAAAAATAGTACCAATTGGATGGAAATCATACACACTGAGCATGTTATAAAACCTCTTGAAAAGGTATATACATATTTATATATACATAGTCTTAAATATGATCATCATACATTCTTCGCTAAATTTATTTTTTATTTATTTATAAACAAATTCGACCCAGAACAGTCTTCTCCCAATACACCTTCTGAATTCTTGACCCTTGCGAATTAGAAATACTCTACTCTGTCGCAAGTTCATTCTACAACTCCATAAATGTTATCTCTGAGTCATCAAATTCCAAAAAACGTTATTAATCCAATACTAGTTACTAATGAATCCCAAGCACAAGATAAGAAGAAAATTGGGTTGTCCGTTACTAGGAATCCTACCAATAAAAAAATGAGATCCAAATTTTTTAATCCCAATGTTTAGCTCTTGGAAATATGAGTTTGGGTGTCGGGGGGGAAGACAATTGGAAGAATGCCAATCGTGCTATAAAGGATGACTTTTGGGATTAACTTTATAAAGTAATTTAATTAAAAAAAACTTTGTAAACATTTTACATTCCCACCTGATTCGAGGTAAAATGTTCTTTCCTGAGTAAGTGAACAATTAAAAACCTATCAGAAGAAACTCTAGAATGTTCACTTCCTGGCGGGGACATCAAGTTGACATTTTGGGGTTTAAAGAAAAAGTTTCGTAAAATGTTGAAATGTCTGTCCACCAATAAAACGACATCTTGGAGAAAGACACCAAGGAGGTAAAAATTTCTTACGGGGAGAAAAATAGACAAAATAGGGCAACGAAAGTTAATTTTCACAAGCTTGGTCCCCAATTATATGATTATTTGAAGGGTGAATGGGTGGAAATAACAAAGAGGACTCCGGAAGAAGGGAAATACCCTAATTGGGTCAACTTATATTTGCATGCCCACTAAGATAATAGGACCAAAATATTCTTAGATAAATTAGCTTCGACTCTAGTGAGTTTGAATTTAATTATCATTTATATACACGTTACAATAAAATAATATTGAAACTATAGTCCTAAATATAATATTATACTATATGAAATGAAATGATAGAAGGCGTGACGACAGTCAGTCCAAGTATAGCCCCTATGACATTGACCCAGATGCCATATATCAGGTACTTGGCAAGGGAAAGGGGGAGGACACGAGATGTGGGATCCAAGATGCCAAGGACGAAATTACAACATACGACATGTGTATTGGACAAAATCTTTTTATTGAGGGGTTACATGTTGAGATAGGTAGGAGAACGGACCAATAAAAAAGAGGAAGTGTTACGCCTTAAGAAGGACATGAGATCTGTTACCAATACCTTGGGAAAACTAACGAATGGGATCAAAGTATTATTTCAATGTCATAGTTAATAACAAAGTAGACCTCAATTTTCACCTCGGGGGATCCCCTCTTTGGCACCTCAAGGTTTTCCCTCCAAAATATCTCCTTAAACATTCCTTGCTCAGCTACCTGTTGCACCCTCTTTCCAATCATCATAGTTGTCTATGCACGGTGACTAGGACGAGGAATATTATTTGAGGTACTTGTACAATAATAAGGTCATTGACACATGCGCGTTGTTTTTATTACTCCAGAAACACTTGCGCACGATTATTCTTTTCAACTAGGTGAACCTTAGATATTGCATGATATCATATATCCGTGTTCTGGAGAGGAGACTTTGCATTTTGACCATGATAAGGGGGATACTTTATATCAAAGTATAATAATTATAATACTACCTAGTCAGTTTATTTGTTGGTGAATATCACACAATGATGAATGTTTTATTTTGGGACAAGTTTGTAATATTCTTTCATATTTTTTCACAAGTTTGTAATTATTTTAATTTCGTGTGACATGTGATCATATCTTAATTTATTTTTATTTTTATTTTGGGGGGTTTAATGACATCTTAATTTGTTCAATTTTATTTCATATCGATTGAATGCTTGGGTTGAATGAAAATTGAGAGTTTTTATATGCAATATTACCTTTGTTTCAACTTATTTATATAGGTGAATTGAATTGTAAATAATCTTAAATAGATTTACCACAATACAAAGACTAGATGAGAGAGATTGATAGAGTCTATAATAATCATAATGATTAGATATAAATTCTTCCAAATTTATCCCTTTAATTGAGTTACTATTAGCACCTCGAACAATGTAATCGATTGGATTTTATCTCATAGTCTTGCTACTGACTTATCCTAACGAGTACACTAAGTTTTTGGTATTTCGTACTAATTTTTAAGTTATTAATGTCAATAACGAAAGAAAGAAATTGGAAGAATCAAGAAAGAAAAGAAGGAAAAGTCAAAAGGGCAAAAGTGTAATTTTTACTCAGAATTCAGATGGGGCATCTAAAGAAAATTTGAAGAGCCTTCAATTACGAATACAAAAAAAGAAACGGCACCTTAATCGGAGTTCCGGTGTGAAAGTTATGAGCAGTCAAAGTTGGAGAAAAAAGTCAAAGGCAGACCGATCCGCAGGAGGACCAAACCGGTCCGCAGTGCCACATTCTAGAGAAACCGAACTGAAGACGGATCGAAGCTAAAGAAAAATAAAAGAACCGATCTACCCCGAACTGATTCACCAAAGAAATAAAAGAACCGATCCGGATTCCAGGCAGACCGATCCGCAGGAGGACCGGACCGGTCCGACTGTTGAGTTTTGGATTTTTATCTTTCTCTAATGGAGAGTCCTAGTGCAGATAAAACTCTTGGAATTTTTTAGGGTATTTAAACCCGAGTTATTGTCGTTTTTAGAATGGAGAATTAATATAATTTTCCATTCTTTCTGTAAAACCCTAGTTTTGAAGGTAGATTACAATTTTAATTCCAAGAGTGAAGATTATTCAGATTTCTGTGATTACAAGTGTTCTTATTTGTTGCTTTTAGTGCTTTGGTAAGATTAGTATTTAATTTCTTCATTCCAATTTCCTTTCCACATCATTCTACAAATTTTCCTTAGTTTAATCATGGTTTTCTGCAATTTAAAGATTATTTTCACTAGCTTCAGCATGTTAGGCTAGATTTTCAAAGGTTGGGATACATGAACCCAGACTGATGTGGTAGTTTCATGTGTATAAAACTAATCCTCTAAATTTAATGATTTGATTACGACCGTATTGCGTAGGAACACGAAAATTGTAGATCTTTGGATCTCATTTGCTTCTGGGTAACCAGGATGCTTTAGAATTCAATTCGTGTGTAACTATCGCAATACCGATTTACTCGTCCTCTAATTAAGTATGGTGCGGGCTTGAACCTTATATACGTAATGCTTGGGAGTACTAAATTCTGGGTCCAATTAATCATTTAAATTTACGATTGGTATTATACCTGCAATACACTAGGGTTGGGGGATTGTATTCCCGTCCTGTTTTTCTCATCACATATTTTAAAATTTTAAATCAATATTCATCAGTATTATAGGTAATCTAGAATAGTTGCACTTTTCATAATTTCATAATTGCATCCAGTGTAGTTATTCCACAAACCAAATCATTTTTCTTTCCCTTTAGAGTCAGAGTTAAGATTTCCTTGTCTATCCAACGTCGTTACAATTTCATTGTTCTATTTCCCTGAGGATACGATCCCGACTTACCGGGTTTATTACTAATGCGACAGGCTTGCACTTGAACCTAGAAGAGAATGCACATTAGAGACACTTTTTGAGTCGCGTCACATATAAAGGGACTTTATGATTTTTTTAAATATGAAAATATAAATCTTAACAATGACAAGATCCCACGTCCATGAACCCAGTGTATAAACGATAAATTTAAGTCTTTGAAAGACGGTGAATTATATTTTTTAAGGTGGGATATGTCACATGACTATAAGATATGGACATTATAAGGGGGAAATAATGTACCATAAGTCCCAAAAGAATTACCAATACCTAACCAGGTAACTGAACCCAAGTAGGTGAAAATGGTGAATGATACGCAAGCATAGTTTCCTTTAACTGACCTAATCAATGATTCTTACAGATTACACCACCATCAAAGCTACCAGCCTGTGGATTTGGATAATGTGCATTATGACCAAGTCAATGAACATGTCAATGACGAGTTACCCAAAGATCGGGAATACATACATCTGAAAGTTGATGTGGCTAAATATTTTATAAAAATCGTGACAAATATCACTCGGTATTATACGCAACGATTGGTTTGCATAATTTAAAGAGTCAGTTCGATTTGTTGGTCAACAACATAACCGAAATTCTCATGTGGGATAAAGCCATTCTCCCTAAAGAGAACACGTTACCAAATAGTTATCCAACCATGAAGAAGATCTTAAAGGTTTTGGGTTTAAAGTACAAATCAATTTATGCATGCAATTATGATTGCGTATTGTAATGCAATCAACACGAACTAAAGGATTAGTGTCTTGTATGTAATAAGACAAGATATACGATTTTTTAGAGTGAAAAATACAACCCCATAAAATTTCATAAGTTCTCGCAAGTTCCATATAAGGTATTAAAGTATTTTTCCCTCGGGCCATGTTTACAAAGATTTTCACTGTACCGTGGATAGCACATGTCGTGATATGGCATGCTTAAGCCTAGTTGGGTTGGAATCTCTTGTATCATCCCATTTATTCAATCATATGGAAACTTTCAAATGCACGAAACTTGAATTTGCAAAGGAACTGTACAATATTTGTCTTGAATGATCAATTAACGGGTTTAACCTTTTTGATAATTTAAGCATTAATTAGAGTTATTGGCCAGTTCTTTTAGTGCCATTCACTACACGATATACCAAAAATTATGACAGTTTGGACCCTAACCCCGGGTGATGGTCATGAATTTAGGCCGTGGGCACTTTAAAGGTGACCATATTGAGGGTCATGATCCAAAATCATAACCCTAAAAGGGGTCACGGTACATTGGTTGACATCAAAATTAATGGTTTATTCAGATTTTATGACTGTGACATTACTTGTGACCAAATTGATGCGATGTTTTTAGTGGTAACAGCCCCAAACTGTGATCACAAACGATTCTTAGTCGTGGCTAAAACGGTTACCAAAATAAAATATGGTTACGGTTCTAAACCATGACCAAATACTAATTTTTTATTTTGGTCACGGCTCAAAACCATGAACATGCTTGAAATTTTTTTAAAGAAAAAATAATTTCTCGCATCATGAAAAAACCCTGTATATGTTTCTAAACTTGTATATATTTTTGTAAAGGATATTGTGGGGACAAACAATATGCCTACATAATAGCAAGACACATGGCGAGCACCCCGATCAAGATGGCGAGCAACAGATGCTTTAACAAGATAGGGATGACTAGAGTCCTTGATAAACTAGAAGATCAAGGAGCAGTATCTGATTTAAATAGAAATCCACGAAAGGAGGAATCATCCATTTATTCTTCTATTATCCATCCTTGTTCAAATTCAATCGATACCTCCTTCAATGAGGTTCTTAATGCTATTTTTCCTATCAATGAAATAAACGAAGATTTTGAGTATCTTGTTGTGCCTTACATTAATTGTTTAGATTCCAATCAAACTTTTGATGATGATGATTTTGAAAATGAAAAATTCTTAACTGATCTAAATAAGGTTAATAACAAACAACATAACCACGTTTAAGTTAATGAAGAAGAGACTGTTGTTATTAACCTCGGTTCTAGTAGCCAACTGCACGAGATTAGGATAGGGGTTACCCTTGACGAGCATGAGCGTGCACAACTCGAAGAATTGCTAAATGAATTCGTAGATGTCTTCGCATGGTCCTATGACGATATGCCCGACATTGATCCGGAAATAGCTTGGCACGAGATCCCCACTCATTCAGATTACAAGCCGGTTAAATAAAAGTTGAGAAAGCTCCGCACTGAATGGTCGCTCAAGGTCAAAGAAGAGGTGGTCAAACAGTTGAATATGGGCTTCATTAGTGTGATCGAGTATCCCACATGGCTAGCCAACATAGTGCTTGTTTTAAAATCAAGAGGGAAGGTTCGGATGTGTGTAGACTGCCGGGACTTGAACAAAGCCTCTCTAAAGGATTATTATCCATTACCCAGCATTGACATGATCATGGACAACACATCCAATCATGCTCTCAAGTCATTCGTCGACGGGTTTGCTAGATACAACCAAATCAAGATGCACCCAGATCACCAAGAAAAAAACACATTCATCACCCCATGGGGAACCTTTTTCTACACCGTTATGTCATTTGGTCTCAAGAATACTAGGGCTACCTACCAGATGGTTGCCACAACCATTCTGCATGATCTGATTCACAAAGAAGTCCGAGGTTTCCTTGGGAAATTACAATACATCAGCCTGTTCATCAGCCAGTTAACCTCCATTCGCGAACCTATCTTTAAACTCCTCCGAAAGGATTCAACCAAGGTTTGGAATGAGGCATGCCAAGAAGCTTTTGACCGAATCAAATAATATCTAACCCAACCCTCGGTACTCATGCCACCACAGCCTGGTCTCCCCTTACTCCTATACCTAACCATATCCGACACTACAGCTGGGGCTTTGCTAGCCCAATACCTTGAGGATTCCCGCAAAGAAACAGCCATCTATTACGCCAGTCACAAACTGACTGGGTACGAGGTCAACTACACTCTTTGGAAAAGGCGTGTGTCACACATGTCTGGGTCACCCAAAAGTTATGGCACTATATGATCGCCTTCCACATCAAATGCGTATCCCGAATAGACCCCATCAAATACCTACTTGAGAAACCTGCCTATCCAGCAGAATGGCCCAATAGTTGATGCTCCTAGCCGAGTTTGATATCGTGTACGTTATGTAAAAATCCATAAAAGGAAGAGCCATCTCCGACTACCTCGCTGATTACCCCATGGATGAAGAGGATGCTTGGACCTCCGAATTTCCAGATGAAAACATCCTCTGCACTGCCCAAGACAATCTTCGATGGAAAATGTTCTTTGACGGTGCTGCTAATAAAAAGGAATATGGCATTGGGATACTTCTGGTCGCCCCAGATGAATCCCATACTCCCATCGCCATCAAGTTCGATTTCCCTTGCACCAACAACATGACTGAATACAAGACATGCACGGTAGGCCTCAAAGTTGCTCTCAAGAAAGGTATTCAATTCTTAGATGTCTACGGTGATTTCACCTTCATCATCGATCAAGTGCTTAGAAAATGGAAAGTCAAAGACGAAAATCTCCAACCCTTCCATGCCCACTTAGAAGAGCTAGCCTCCCAATTCCAAGATATCACCTTCCATTACCTACTTCAAGAAAAGAATAACCTAGTCGATGCTCTCTCTACCGTGCATTCCATGGTCGACATGTCCGAAGGAATAACAATAACCCCCTTCCTAGTTCAAAAGCAAGACAAACCAGCCCATTGCTACCACATTGAGCTCATCACCACATAAGATCCCAAGCTAGCCAATTGCTAGTACTATGATATCTGCTGCCTCCTCAAGCATGGTAGGTATCCCAAAGGTTCCAACAAGAAAGATCGAGCAACCCTTCAAATATTGGTCGCCCAGTACATCATCTGTCACAAAGCACTACTCAAGAGGAACTTCGATGGAACCCATCTGCACTGTATCACAGGGGCTCACATTGAAAGGATAATTCAAAAAATCTACAGCGGGGAATGCGGGCCCCACATGAACGGTCACATGCTTACCAAGAAGATCATCCGACAAGGCTACTACTCGACCACCATGACCCAGGATTGCACCGCCCATATCCGGAGATGCCCCAAATGTCAACAGTTATCCAATCTTCAGCATTTGCCTCCGCGTGAATTATACAACATGACCTATCCCTGACCATTCTCCACCTGGGGCATTGACATCAAAGAGAAGGTTACACCGAAGGCTTCTAACGAGCTTGAATTCATCCTAGTTGCCATTGATTACTTCACCAAATGTGTAGAAGCCGAGCCATATGCAGTACTGAACGCTAAAAAAGTGGCCAAATTTATCAAGAACATCATCTGCCGATATGGGGTCCCGTATAAGCTAGTGTCAGATAATGGGTTGCACTTCAAGGCAGAAGTCACAGAAGTGGTCAATGATTATGGGATTCAGAGACACAAATCTTCTCCCTGCCGACCTCAGACCAATGGTGCAGTTGAAGCCGCCAACAAGAACCTCAAAGCTATCATTAGCAAGATGACCGAAAGCTGTCATAATTGGGCTGATCGGATCCCATACGCCCTATGGGGCTACCGGACCTCAATTCGAACCTCTACTGGGGCTACCCCTTACTATTTAGTCTACGGCAAGGAAGTAGTCCTACCTGTGGAGCTTGAAATACCCTCACTGCGGGTCAAGCTTGAAAGCAAGGTCAGTAAAGAAGACTGGTGCCAAAGCCATCTTGACAAGCTGACCCTCCTAGATGAAAGGATATTGAAAGCTCTTTACCACATATAAGAATACCATCACCGTATAGCGCGATCATTCAATAAGAGAGTCAAGGACCACGATGTCTGAGAAGGGGATCTAGCCCTCAAGGAGATAATAGAACCCATCTGGGACCCCAGAGGGAAATTCAAGCTCAATTGAAGCGGACCCTACATTGTAAAGAAGATCTTATCCGGCGGTGCCGCTATGGTCACCGAACTAGATGGGGAAGAGATGGCTCGTCCATTCAACCTAGACCGTCTCAAGAAGTTCTACCCCTAGTCTGAAATCTCAGCACGCTATGACTCTTCTCATCTCCTTTCTATTCTTAGAAAAAACTCTTCATTTCCCCTACCCAGAACTACGTGGGCCTGATCCTCTGCAAAAACCATTTTCAAGCAAAATTAAAAAATTTCAAAAATCCCCAGAGGTACGTAGGCATCTCATACATCTTACGTGAGCACGGACCTTTCCTTTTTCACAAAATACTATTCTTTTCTTATCTCAGAGAACGACAGTCCATTCTAACATATACTTGAATAAAAGGATTACGTATGCCTTAGCGATCGGTATAGATAATTCAAAAATACAAAAATCATCAAAAGGCACAGTTGGATGATCAAAAACTTATTTATTTCACTAATAAGAAATTATGCTACAGATTACATAAGAAAAGGGACAGATAACTCCCTTACCCATACATTCCCAAAAAAGCCAAATAAAATCCCCACATTTATTCCCTATTACCAATAAACTCTCCAAGAGTTCTACCCACAGCTACCAGAGGAGCCTGCTCCATCATCATCATCTACATCCTGGGGTCTCCAAGTTTCCCCTGCTTGAACAGAGTGCCGCAGACACTCCATGGACCGATAAGCTCGAACCATCTTCGAAAAAACCACAACACCTCCTTCCATGGAGTTAAAAGAGACAAACCACTTTTGTCTAGTATCCGCGACCAACATCTTACTGACTACTCTCTTCCACAACCACTTTATATAATCCCCAGAGATATGCCAAACTCTCCCAACAGACTGAGAGGGACGGGTCGACGGACGCTAACTCTCCCACAGAGAGCCAAGCCGCATGCGCAAATGCTCAGTCAAATCTTCTACCGGAAAGAAATTTAGTGTCCGAGGTGGCACGACCTGCGTCCAGCCAAATTGATGCAGAGGATGCCAAGGGAAATAAAAAGAGGTCTATCTAATACCAACGAGCCGCACATATGTGTATCCTCCTAGCTCCAGAATAGGCTGTAACTGTCCCCACCAAGTCACTAACCAGTGTGATGAAAACACTCCACCCTCACCCCGTTTTTATACTTGAGAACCCTCACAAGATACATAATCCCTGCAGAAATCGGAGGGAATACTACCCCACAAAGTAAAAAAGGCTGAAGAGGGCACCAATGTAAGATTTGAATTGATGGGACTGGACTTGACTGCCGATAGACAGGGCAAGGTGCTTACCGATCAGCAACCCCCCATTTTTGGAAACTTCCCTTTTTCCTCTTTTGTCAAAATCAAAAACTCAAAAAAAATTGATATTCTCAACAGAATTTCAATAGTCGCCCTTCCACCCTTATATAATTTCTCATTTCTTCAAAAAATCCCAAAAAAATCTCTTTTTACGGTCTCAGCAGCAATGTAAAAAGGGTATGTGCATGCATTAATCAAAGATAATAAAAAACTCCATTGCATTGCATATATTTGTCTTCTGTGTTACATCAATTTTGCAATAAATAGAAACAAAGAAAAGCAAAAATAATGGGACCCAGCTCGAACCCACATTCTCTCTCTGTCACCTACCCTTAACCTCTCTCTCTAAGAGCTTCCACCCCTGCGGTGAGAAAATGCACCACCACTACCCGAGCCAGAGTCCTCCCCGAACGAAGCAGACAACACTAAACAAGAAGCAATTGGGACCGCATCCCGAATATGGGCAGTCACCGAAGATATCTAGTCTCTGATGTCTCTCAGCCAAGTGGTCGACACTCGGACTTGCTGCAAAGAAAAAGCAAAATTAGTATCAAAGAAGAAAGGATCAAAATAGAAAAGAAAGAAAGAGGAAAACAGAAAGGTATACCGCAGGATAAAGGACCTCCTCTGTCAAACCCAACTCCTCTGGATCCATTGCATGAGGACGGTGCAGCATAGGCACCATCCCTCCATCAGCCGGCCGAATGTTGTATGAAGGAGTATGCAACCGCACGAAAGGAACCTCCGAAGTCACCGCTACCATAGACGTCGATGGACCACCGCCACTGTGGGAGGACCCCAATAGTCGACTTAAACTAGCAGGAGGGAAAGGCAAGGCATCATATATGATGGGCGCCATTAGTTAGCTCGTCACAAAATCCATATAGTCATATGGCACAGTCGTGTTAGTGTACAACAAACAGGACTCTCCAATCATCGCCGCGATCCTCGCATCCACCTGCAGTAGCCGCTCCCGCCTCATAGACGTAGGAGGTTGTGCAGGTGGCACCACCACCTCCTCCTCGACAATCTGTCGAACCACTCACTCCCCGAGATACCAAGAATGGCCAAACTCATGCGCCAGTAAATGACTCATCTGCGCATTCGCCCCAATCGCCCCCGTATCCTGAACGGTTGTCCCCCAAGGGTAAAAAGTCACTTGAAAATCCCCAAGCAGGCATAAGTCAATACAGAATCAGATCATGCAAAAATCAAGACTGAAAAGGAAAGAGACGTATCCTGTCACTGGTCAGGCCATTCAAGACCTGACGCACCGCCTCCAGAGAGAGAGATCCCTTCGACTGCCGATTGGCCTTCCGCCACCGATATAACTGGCAGAAGTCCCCAACAGTCTAGTCCTTCAGAGCAATCAGCTGGGTATTGCGCCCAATCACCTCATAGAACCACGTCTGCCAAAGAAAAGAATTTACAATAAAAAAGAGATGCATAATGAAAATTCGAATACATGGAAGGAAAATGAGAATGTATGAAAGGAAAATGCGCAAAATAAAGAATACCTCAAGAAGATACGTGGCTTCGGTAAAAGTCTATCAGCATCACCGGCTGAATGCATCCAAAAAGGAATAGAGGGTCGCCAAAGTCAGGCTCCCCCAATCATAGAAAGGGATGTTTAAAAACACCCTCAAGTACGACAAGAACCACAAATGGATGACATCGCCACTCGACGCCACCATGAAACCTCCCAGCACCAACAAGATGAACAACCGGGCTATCTGCCTCACCTGCAGCCCATCCTCCACATCAATCACCCTGTTTAACAGAACATCCTTCAGCAAGGACAGCCGGATATAATCCACACACACTATCCTCCCTACGTCACCAAGTTCCACATGCACCGCCTCCGAACTCACCCACAAAGAGCGATCCACCTCTATCTGCTCCCCATCAATCAACTTCCCAACTCAAATCAAAATCACAAGGAACTTTTTCCCTAACGGAATCAAATCTTTATCCTCTCTTAGGTCAAAAATTGACCTCGATCTTGGATTGTCACCTCAGTTAGGTCAGAATTGACCTCGGTCCTCGATCATCACCTCTCTTAGGTCAAAATTGAACTCCGTCTTGGATCATCACCTCAGTTAGGTCAGAATTGACCTCGGTCCTCGGTCATCACCTCCCTTAGGTAAGAATTGACCTCGATCTTGGATCGTCACCTCAGTTAGGTCGGAATTAACCTCAGTCCTCGATCGTCACCTCTCTTAGGTCAAAATTGACCTCGGTCTTGGATCATCACCTCAGTTAGGTCAGAATTGACCTTAGTCCTCGTTCGTCCCCTCTCTTAGGTCAGAATTGAGCTTAGTCTTGGATCTTCACCTTAATTAGGTCAAAATTGACCTCGGTCCTCGATCGTCACCTCTTTTAGGTCAAAATTAACCTCGATCTTGGATCGTCACAACAATTAGGTCAAAATTGACCTCGGTCCTCGGTCATCACCTCTTTTAGGTCAGAATTGACCTCGGTCTCGGATCGTCACTTCAGTTAGGTCATAATTGACCTCGGTCATCGGTTGTCTCCTCTCTTAGGTCAAAATTGACCTTAGTCTTAGATCGTCTCCTCAATTAGGTCAGAATGGACCTCGGTCGTCACCTCTCTTAGGTCAGAATTAACCTCGGTCTTGGATTGTCACCTCAGTTAGGTTAGAATTGACCTCGATCCTTGGTTGTCACCTCTCTTAGGTTAGAATTGACCTCGGTCTTGGATCGTTAGGTCAGAATTGACCTCGGTCCTCGGTTGTCACCTTTCTTAGGTCAGAATTAACCTTGGTCTTAGATCTTCACCTCAGTAAGGTCATAATTGACCTCGTTCCTCAGTCGTCACCTCTTTTTGGTCAGAATTGACTTTGGTCCTCATTATCACCTCTTTTAGGTTAGAATTGATCTCGGTCTTAGATAGTCACCTCAGTTAGGTCATAATTGACCTCGATCCTCAGTCGTCACTTCTCTTATGTCAGAATTGACCTCAATCATTGGATCGTCACTTAAGCCCTCAGAATTGGATTCAACCCACAGAATTGGTCGTCTCCATTTAAGCCCCAGAATTGGCTTCGACCAATAGAATTGGTCATCTCCATTTAAGCCCGCAGAATTGGTCATCTCAGCTTAAGCCCTCAGAATTGGCTTCGACCCGTAGAATTGGTCATCTCCATTTAAGCCCATAAAATTGGCTTCGACCCGCAAAATTGGTCATCTCATCTTTAGCCCACAAAATTGGTCATCCCCATAATCGCTTTAGGTCCTCAGAATTGACCTACACCTTTAATCATCATTCAATCCATCCCCATCACGCTCCTTAGATCCTCAAAATTGACCTCGACCCTCTGAATTGGTCATCCTCACTCCCTTAGGTCCTCAGAATCGGCCTCGACTCTCTGAATTGGTCATACTCTCTCAAAAGCATCATGCGGTGTCTATTCGATGGCTATCATTTGTTCCAAACTCACTCGTCGAGGGGCTCTGTAGACACCCCATTCTATTACCCCTTAAACTCTCCTTAGGTCCCTAGTACCTCCCTTCATCGCTACAGACCTAAGTCATACCCCGAGTACTGACCTGGAAGCCATCAGGCACTCTCAGGCTCCATTTGACCAAAAGTCAAACTCTTCATCTCGACCAAGACTGAATGAATCTTTGAAGGGAACTAAAACCCCTTTCCAACGGTCCATCCTGTGTTCGATTCTGACTTACCATGCGGACGAATGACCCATTTTCCCTTAAAAATTGATCTAGAGGCCACCGGACGCTCCCGGGCTCTATTTGATCAAATTCCACTCTTTAGCTTGACCAAGGCAGAATGAATCTTTGAAGGGCACTAAAACCCATTTCCAACGGTCCGCCCCATGCGCGATTCTGACTTACCATGCGGACGAACGATTCGTTTGACTCCGAGAGGTCACCAAATGCTTCCAGGGCCCAGTTGACCAAAGTCAACTGCCCGAACTAGATCAAACTCTTTGGAATGTCGAAGTACATCTCCTAACCTTTCCAACGGTCCACCACATACGCGATTCGAACTTACCATGTGGACTAACGATCTGTTTGTGTTCAAACGATTCCTCGTCCAATGGACCGATGAGCGTTTCTGAGATACATTTGACCCAAAGTCAACTCCTTAACTTAGGAGAAATCCAAAGTAATTTTAATTTTCTATGAATTACCTTTCCAACGGTCCACCCCATGCACGATTCTGATCAATAGTTTGCGCTCAGCGACCGATTTTCTGAAAAGGCCTGAAACACTGCCAAACGACAGGTTCCAGACCCTGCCTATCGGCGGGTGCCGATAGGCAGGACCAGGTCTATGCCGATCGGTAGTGACCTGGGCCCTTGACCTCATTCGCAAAGAGGAACCCATATCTGATAGATACTACTCTCAGCAAATCCAGAAAACCTCTCTCGAAGTCAGCGTGTTTTCCATACCTAAAACCCTTTCGAACCTACACTTTTCAACCTCCTTTTCATCAAACTTGGTGAATTAACTACCCTCCATCATCTTCCAAGTGCAAGGTATGCTCTCCAACATTCAAGATCAAGCTCAAGATCTTCAAGAAGGTCCAGTTTTCTCAATTCTCTTATTAAATTCTCATAAATTCGCAATAACTTATTTTATTACTTAGCACTTTTATTATCTCATCTTACACATCCTAATATACTTTTTATCTATTATTATTGCACATATCTTATTTTCATATAAATAAAAACCCAAAAAACAATAAAAAGTGGGTTTGCTCATAAACTCCAAACGAGAATTCACACATTTTTCTTACACTTCTCTCACAACTAAAATACGTTTTCTACACGCACACACCCCCACAAATAAGAGAAGTCCACGGTTGGAATTATAGGATAAACCTCACCCCTCATTTTACATGCAAACTACGTGGACTTTGATGCCTCTATAGGCTACGTAGGCGTCTCGGGGTAAAACCCGAGACTCAAGTCCTATTTTTATATTTTCTTTCTCATTTTCTCTAAATTCAATTCTCTTAGATTACACACACACACACACAGATATATATATATATATACTTGTTCTTAGTAGCATATTATTCCACATACGTTATCGTTTCATCATAACGGTCAACGTAAGGATAATCGCGTAAATCCTACTTTCTAATATTATTTTTATACCTTCCTACGGATGACTCGCTTTATCTCTTCCATGATACAAGTCGAGGATTCCTATCTCCACTATATATACACATGCACACATATCATGGGGAAAATAAAAGAAAAATAGCAAAAACCAATGAGAGACCGTAAGGGCGAAATGGGTGCCTAACACCTTCCCATTTCGTAACTTAGCCTCCGGACCCTTCTCGAATCATTTTGATTTCGTATGCATCAGTTTGTCTTTGGATGCTATCCTTCGGGATGGCTTCCCCTTGTTCTTTTGTTTGTTTTGAGTAAAATAGACTGGCGACTCTAATCTCTCTACATTTTTACACCTCACCAAATGACGCCGGCCGAAGTGCTCCCGAGAGGGACGCGCAGAACCTAGGATCCTCCCTCACGCACCCGCCCGCGATGAGGATCTGGGATGGCCACACAACCCTAATAAATGTTTTGGAAATTTATTTTTCACTAACACTACAGGATCGTTCGTAATATCTGCTCGGTCCTTTTGCCTCGACGGATGCTCGAGCATGGATCACTCATAATATCTACCAGATCCTTTACAATTTTTTCCTTGATAAACATTCAAATGCTCGAGCATGGATCGTTCGCAACATTTACTAGATCTTTTCCAATTTTACTTTGACAGACCCTCAACTTTGATGAATAGTCAACATTATGAGATCATGTCACGAGCTCCAATGTACAGTTGGGCAATGCAATTCTTATTTAATTCAACCTTGATGAATGGGAAGTTGGGCAATCTGTATAATAAAGATCCAATAACACATAAAGTAGTATGGAGTGCAATAATCAACTATATTTATCAACAAGAACAAATCCAACATGTGGGAAGTCACATATGCAGTAAGATCATATTCAACCGTGGTTGTTAAGGATTAAAGCCGAGCATCACCAAGCTCCTCTTTGTCCACTCCGACCAATGATCTCATGGTTTAAGGACAACTTGCATCTCATCCACACCAACCCTCTTCGTGGTTTGCTGACATTAGAATTTTTAGCCCACCAACCTGTGAACTGGGGCTGTCACAACCAAGCGCCCACACATTCCTTCTAATCCTATGTCCAGTTATCCTCAGCCTGCTTCCGGGTCTGACCTACTGGTCGACACATGGGACGAACAGAACGTGTTGGCAGCAATACTAGACCACCCTAAATGTATCAGCAACATCGTCGAATAACCCATGGTGATCGGCGATCACTAGACGATGAATTTTTTCTTATCGACGTTAAAAGGGCGTCATCAGCACTAAGATATCCACTCCAGAGGAACAGCGTCTCTTGAACGCCATATCAAATTAACACATTTCTGCACGAAGATGCTTTGAACTCATATCAATTTCTTCAGATGTATGAGCTATATGGATTTTTCCATAGCATCCAGGAACCACCATGCATGGTCGGAAAACAAGTGTGCCCCGAGGAACGATACATTACATAGAGCTATAGGGGCAAGATAATCCTCAATTATATCTAGCTCGATAAACGATCATCTCGATATTATTTAACACAATAAATCCTTAAGGAACGATCGGGAAAACTTATCATCTCAGTTATATAGATCAAATAACTCGATGGACGGATGGTCAGTCTTCTTTTCACAGCCCGATTGGGGGCTCCATGGCAACCATGACATGTGAACAGATTCACCACAATATTTAAAGCAAAATAGAAGAGGCCAACTCAAGATGGATGCCAACATAGTTAACACTGGCATTAGTCTTTCAAATGACGATCATGACTAAGCTTGATTTAATTACAACAACTATCTTTCTTGTTTCAATTAAGTTAAGGAAGTCATCGGGTCTTTGTCATCTCCAAACATAAATGCCCTCACGAGTTTCCCCGATAATAATAAAATCCCTACGGGGGATCCCTAAGAAAAAAGCCAATTCAGGTTGGTCACCAACTCTGTTGGTTGGTTAAAATCCTAAATGGGTGGATGGACCTAGGGAAGTGTGACGGCACAACCTAAAAGGTAAAATAGATGGATATTTACATACGAGGCAATAGAAAGTGGGAAAATGCGAACAAAATTTGTATTACATTGACTTGCGGGAGAATACTAAGTACAATAAGCGTACTGATTACATATCAAATATGAAAAACCTAATGCAGGGTCTTACCCCGACTAGGTACATGCCCGAGTAAGCCTCGGGACATAGGCTTGTGGTCGGCCTCACCAATTGGACCATATGAAAAGCCTAATGCAAGGTCTTACCCCGACTTGGTACATGCCCAAGCAAGCCTCGGCACATAGGCCTGTGTCAGCCTCCCCAATTGGACCATATAAAAAACCTAATACAGGGTCTTACCCCAACTAGGTACATGCCCGAGAAATTCTCGGCGCTTAGTCATGTGGTCAGCCTCCCCAATTGGACCATATGAAAAACCTAATGCATGGTCTTACCCCAACTAGGTACATGCTCGAGCAAGACTCGACACATAGGCATGTGGTCAGCCTCACCAAATAGACCATATAAGATCAAAATACATGGAGATGCCCTAAACTTGATGCACGCTCAAAAAAGCCCCAGTAAACGAATTCTGAACAGGCCTGTGGTTGGCCTCATGAATTAGGACATGCAATAAAATAGAACAATGAACTACGTTCGACCTGATCCCATGAGGGTACATAGGCAGAGACTCTCAAGTCTGGTTCCCATATCAACTGAACATCTCTCAACTCAAGCCAAGTATTCATCTAAAAAATTTATAAAGGCAAGAAGAACAACCAAAGAAGGCTAAAAGTTGAACAAAAAGTCAAAGAACGTCAGTCCAGTTCACATTAGCAACTATGCACGTTTAAAGAGATTATGGACCAGCTCCCAGCTCATCTCGGAATCAACTCAGATGAATTGCAACATGTGGGGCTATTATGGTGACAAAAAATGCCTACATAATAGCACGACACGTGGCGAGCACCCCGGTCAAGATGGTGAGCAACATACGCTCCAACAAGATAGGAACGACTAGATTCCTTAATAAACTAGAAGACCAAGGAGCAGTATTTGATTCAAATCGAACTCCGCGAAGGGAGGACTCGCCCATTTTTTTTAACCTTAATGTAATCCCTAACTCTATATATAGGGGACACCCCCCCCCCCCCCAATTGTGAAAGGGGACTCAGAAGCTAGAGAAACACTCTCATGTAAAACTCTCTCATGATTCTGATGGAACACAACAGCACCCCCATGGACGTACGCCATTGATGGTCGAACCATGTAAATCTTTGTCTCTCTCATATTTATTTTTATACATACATCGTGGTAAATGGGAACCCCCCGACGAGTAGATTTTTTGACACCACGGATATTAACCCATAATAAAAGAAATAATTAAATATTTTCCCTTCAATAATTATGAATGAAATAAAAGAACAAAGAAGAATCGATGTACATGGTTCGACAGAGAGATATTCCTATGTCCACGGGGAAAAGAGGGAGACGAGTTTATTGTTTAGGATGAATAATAGAGATTGAAGTGGTAGGATTGCTAGTTGAGAGTCCAAATCACCATGTGCATGTTAGAATTAAAAAATCCCTTTATAATGGTTGAGGTTGCCCTTATTTATAAGCTTAAGGATCCTCTTCGTCTAAGTCTATTCATTATTATCTTAATTCATGAATCTGAATCCTATAAGGACTGGTCTTTTAACCCGCTAATATGATCTTTGAATATTTGGACCTCTTTTCCTATATATTTGTGGTCGTCTAAGATTTTTCATATGATATCCACGTAACACAGATTTGACTGTTCTCCCTTCAATTGCCCCCTAGGTAGGGGTGATTGACCAACATGTTATTTGACCCGCCCTTGTTTTTAATTCATTGTCCACGTGTTATTAAAATAATTATTTGTACATAACCCTATGATTATATGTGACTGTTCCTTAGACCATACGATGGGATTTTAATCATTGCTTTGGGAATTATTTTTCACGTACTCCAACCCTTGGGCCACGCGACCCAACATCACTTCCTTAGGTAATGATGATGCATGAGCATGCGGTTGTTTGAACCAAATGATGGATGATGATTGATTTAACTGGAGGCAGAAGGTATAAGTCCTTTTAAGATTTATACCATGTCATTCCAACATCTACAAAGGTATTCTTTCCCTAACTCTCTCTCTAGATTTTTTAGTTGCCAGAAGGTTTTTCCCATTTTTCTTCTTCTTCTTCTTATCAATATCACAATGTCTAGACTTAGTAGAAACTATAAGGCATTTACAACTGATAACTTTCCTGAATTTAGTGAAAAATATGGAATTCATGGTAGTGTCAACATAAGGTTGTCCCCATATGAAGAAGATATCATGGATCTTCCATTTGGTGAGATAGCTTTTATGATGGTTTCCATACTAATGAGATTACTTCGCTTTTATGGAATACTTCCAGCTCAAGAAAAGGATAGCTTATACCAGATTGTGATGGGCACCATAGCCATTAAGCATACTTGTGGGACAAACCTAGGTCTTGAGGATATCAGGTAATACTCTAACATGAGATCTTCTCTAAGCTCATATCTATACCATTTCTAGGACAAGGAAAATCTCCATAATATGGTCACATATTGCCTCTATTACAAAAGGATACCAACAAGAATATCCTTCATGGATCTTCCATTTGGTGAGATAGCTTTTATTATGGTTTCCATACTAATGAGATTACTTCGCTTTTATGGAATACTTCTATCTCAAGAAAAAAATATCTTCTACCAGATTGTGATGGGTACCATAGCCATTAACCAAATTTGTGGGACAAACCTAGGTCTTGAGGATATCAGGTAATACTCTGACATGAGATATTCTCCAAGCTCATATCTATACCATTTCCAGGACAAGGAAAATCTCTATAATATGGTTAAATATTGCCACTATTACAAAAGGATACCGACAAGAATATCCTTGTGGTAAGAAGAAGAAGAAGAAGAAGAAGAAGAAGAAGAAGAGAGAGAGAGATCAACAAAAGAGGAAATGAATGAATGAATACATTCATTCTCCCCATCACTTTCTATTTATATTACTAACCTTCAGACATTACATAAGTACCTTACATAGTTTAAATTTAATATAACATAACACATTATATAACTATTATAAACAAGACCCGCCAACACTCCCCCTTAAGGTGGTACGAAGATAGATATCATGCCGAGCTTGACCAACAAATGTTGCAAACAAGTTTTACTCACACATTTAGTCAATACATCATCCACTTGATCAGTTGTGCTGACATAGGAAGTACAAATTAATCTAAGACAAAGATTATCCTTAATAAAATTTCGATTAACTTCAATGTGCTTTGTCTTGTCATGTTGAATTGGATTATGAGCAATACTAATAGTTGCTTATAGTCAGTATACAAATTATTTGGCTCACGAACAAGGTAACCCAAAGCATCTAACATGGTCTATGGCCACATCAACTCGCACACTCCATGTGTCGTGGATTTGAACTCAGCTTTGCACTAGATCTAACAACTACAGACTCTTTCTTGCTTAGTCATGGAACAATATTACCTCCAATAAAAGTGGAATATCCCAACGTGGATCGTCAATCGATGACGGACCCCCGCAATCAACATGAATGCAAGTTTCAACATTTAAGTGACCATGATGCCAAAAACAAAACATATTCCCTTTCCAGGGGAACTCTTGAGGTACTGGAGGACATGATATGAAGCTTCAATATGTGGTGTTCTTGGAGCATGCATAAACTGGCTTATCACACTAGCAGCATAAAAAATATTCGGACACGTAAGAAAAAGTTAAATAAATCTCCCAACCAAATGATGAAATCTTCCCACATTAGTTAATGGCTCTACATCCGTATCATTGTGACTATAGTTATTCTCATTGGGGTATCAACAGGCTTATCTACAAGTTTACTCATTTTAGCCAACATATCTAAAACATACTTACATTGAGAAATGAACACTCCTTTCTTGGATCTACAAACTTCGATGCTAAGGAAGTATCTCAATAATTTGAGGTCTTTGACCTCAAACTCTATTCCCAAGAATGTCTTAATAGCTTGTATCTCTTTCGGATCATCTACGGTGATAATAATATCATCGACATATACAATAAGGGTAGTGGTGCAATTTTGGTGCCTCTTAATGAAGAGTGTATGATATGCCTAACTCTGTTTGTGCCCTACTCTCTTTACAACAGTACTGAACCTCTTAAACCAAGCCCGTGGAGACTGCTTCAGCCCATAAAAGGCGTTATTTAGTTTGCATATTAAATTATGTCCATCAGAAAGCTTGAAACTAGGAGGGATTATCATATACACTTCTTCTACCAAATCGCTATGAAGAAATGTATTCTTTACATCCAATTGATGCAAATTCCATGGAAAATTAACTTTCGAGGATAGAATAACTCGTATGGAATTCATTTTGTCAATCGGAGAAAACATCTCTTGATAATCAATCTCACATATCTGACTGAAGCCCTTTGTAACTAACCGTGCTTTATATCTCTCAATATTTCCATCATCCTAAAACTTAACTGTATATACTCATTTATAGCCTATTGGTTTCTTTCCTTTGGGCAATGGAACAATATCCCATGTATTATTCTTCTCAAAGGCCTTCATTTCCTCAAACATAGCTTTCTTCCACTGGTTTTGATTAAGGGCATCTAAAGCATTAGAAGGAATAGAAACAGACGATACAGAAAAAGTTAAAGCATAATATGTAGGAGATAAGGCATCATAGGATACAAATTGAGATATAGAATGTTTTGTACAATCACGAACACCCTTATGAAGAGCAATAGGAACATCAAGATCGAGTGAGGGATTACCTGGATCGAGGGAGAAATCTTGATCTTGGGATGAGACAATGACTTGTGTTTCTCTCCTAGTATATACAAGTATCCCCTTCACCTATTAAAAATCATTAGTGTCAATAGTAATCTACATAGGCTCCCCCTGATTAGGAAATTCTCCCTGTGTAGGAATGGTTAATGGAATGGGACATGGGTTCTCTATACTTATAATCTTCCCCTGTAGAGATTTTAGAGTAGTAGGCAAAAAAGGGAACTGACCCAAAGAATGTGACATGCATGGAGACAAACTGACAATGAGTATTAGGATTATAACACCGAGACCACTTTTAAGTGGCAAAAAAACCTAAGAAATATACATCGGACTGATTTTGGATGCATTTTATCCTTACGATGATGTATGTGAACATAACAAACATAACCAAACACTTACGAATGATTAGTGAACAGAGGGGAGCGGGGGTGTAAAATAGATATCGGTGATTGATTGTCAAGAATCCGATAGGGCATGCTATTGATTAAATATGTCGTAGTTAACGTTGCATCATCCCAATATGATTTAGGTACCCCCATACCTATGAGAAAGGAACGACACAGCTCTGTAATATGACAATGTTTTCTTTCAGCTACACTATTTTGTTGTGGGTTATCAACACATGATATTTTATGGATAATCCCATTATCAGCAAAAAAGGAGGCAAAAAGCCACCATACATAAATTCCCTTCCATTATCGGATCGAAGGATCTAAAGGGGACACCTAAACTGAGTACACACCATCTTACGAAATGTTTGAAAAATATAATGAACTTCACTTTTATTTTTCATGAGTTAAAGCCAAGTATAATGACTAAAGTCATCAAGAAACACAACAAAGTTTCTAAAATATTGAAGTAGTTGGTTTAGGACCCCACACATCATAATTAACAAGCTATAACAGAGTTATAGTTTCATTAATATTAATAGGATAGGAAACACACCATTGTTTTATGAGAACACAAGCTTCATAATTTAGCTCAAAAGTTGTAATAAATGAAAAATTAAGGAGTACACGTTTCAAAACATGAATAGGTAAATGTCTACTCTATTATACCATTGCATTAACATATCTTTATTATTATTACTATCCCTAACACTGGTTTGATTTTCAACATAAGAAGGTGGCCTTATTTCTAGCAAATACAAGCCGTTATCTTCACGTCCACTCCCGATCGTCTTTCCCATGTCCAAGTCATGAAAGAGACAATGATATGAAAAAAAGGTTACACTACAATTTAATCTTTTAGTAATGTAACTGATAGAGAGAAGATTATTGGTAAGCTTTGGAACATGAAGAATAAATGATAGGGTAATATTAAAAGAGATATAAATTGTTCCCTTTCCCGTAATAGAGGATAAGGATCAATCATCCACTCTAATGTTATCCCTATTAAAAAATACATTGTAGGAGGAGAAATCGAATGCCATACTAGCCATGTGTTAATAGCCCCTGAATTAATCATCCAAGAAAGTGTAAGAAATGAAGCAAATCATGATTTTCTAAATGAGAAGTACTTGTTTGAGAAAAATTAGAGGCAGAACTATGATGAGAATTAAGTTGAGCTAACATCTGTCGGAGATACGAAACATCTTTCTTAATGAATTATTATGGCCCATGAAGGACATGACTAGTAGGTGTCGAAGGCTCATTAACTATTGTATGCGCTGTGGATGGATCATGAAATGGGGCAGACGGAGGCTTGGCATTTGACTGAGCTGCAGGATGTCGGCCATAGAGATTGCAGTAGGTTTCCCAAGTATGACGAGTACACCCATAATGATCACACTTCAACCTTCTCTTATCATCTTACTTATTATCTCGTTGGGGGATAGGTTTGTTACATTATTGGGTGGTGAGAGAATACCTCTTAGATAAAGGCACTTTTGGCTCAGGCTTTGGATTCATGACTTTCTTCCTATTTTTATCAGTTTGGATATAGGAAAAAACTTCCCTAACAAAAGTAGGTGCAAGACATATACCCAACACTTGCACCCTGGCATGCGTATACTATGGATGTAGACCCCCAAGAACTTATAAATGCGCTTACATTCTACCATAGCCTGAAATTATTTAACATTAGCTGCACAAACTGGTATATAATCATGGTAGTGGTCAACCTCTTCCCACTTTCCACACAGAGCATGGTAATAGATGGCAAGAGAAATATCATCTTGCTTGAATCTTACAATTTGTTGTTAAATCTAATATAGCTTACCAAAAGTACCAACGGATGAATATGTCTCTTCAATAGCATCCCATAACTCTTTCGGCTATTTTTACAAATAAGAACCCTTTGCTAATTTTTGGTTGCATTGACTGTAATAACCACGTCATAATTAATATATTTTCAGCATTCCATTCTTTGAATATAGAATCATTCTTCGCTGAATACGTGACAGTCCCATCAATATGGTCAATAATTCTTCTACCTATGATATGCATATGCACTAATTGAGCTCACTATATATAATTTTTCTCATCCAGTCTAACAGGGTGATGCACAGGCCTGGATGATGATACTTGTTACGACCCATTATTGGAGTAAGACTTAATGAAGACCCAGCTCCTCCTGATCTCACCTCTGAACCAGACGTGTTCTTAAAGTGGTTTGGGTTATACACCCTTCAAAAATAGAATGGTTGTGTAGAGAACTACCTCTCTAGAACAAAACACCGATAACTTATATGGTAGAGTCTGAAACTACAAAGACCAAAAAAGTGCTCCACCTTCTCTCTACATTCTTCTTCCTTTCACTGACCTAATAGTCACCTTCTTCTCCATTCTTCATACTCTATGATACCATGGACTCCATCTCCCATGCTAAATGCAAATTTCTCTTTGAGAAAATTTCAAAAGAAGATATTTTTGTATCATTCTCCTCCTTTTCCAAATGCACATTTGACCTTTTGAGCAACAATGACATATTTGAGCACTTCCTTGCTCTCATTGAATCATCACCTAAATATATTGTCATCCTTCTTTTCAAACATTGTAGCAAAGAGGATCTATTTAAAATATTTATTATTTTTGTGCGCTTTACTAAAGTGGTGGCTCGCATTGCCTTTGATCATCTCAATAAAGATGTCATATATGAACATTTTATAGGCAAGTTTTTCCCCTCCTTAGGGTTCAATGCTTCCACACCTCTATCCCCTTCTAAACTAAAACCTCCCTTATTTCATATTGTTCTACTATTTTAGATGTTTGATTAATGTATCCCTTTAAAAAGACTTGCTCTAACCCAGTGCATCAAATTAAGGTGCCTATCCCTATCTCCTATAGTGGATTTTTAAATCCTAGTACTGGAACCACACAAGTGTGTTTGTCCACCTTCTCCTCCAGCTCTGCATAATACCTGTTTGTGGATATACCCCATTTTCCTCTGATTGTCTTTGCTAATCTTTCTAGTGGTTCTTCAACACTAAGTGTCTCTTCCCCTCCTAGTTCCCCCCTCCTTCCTCCTCTGCCTCAATTCATCCTCATATAGCTCCCCTCTCCTTTTATTCTCCTCCATGTCATCAACCTCCCACCCCTCTCCCTCCTCCTCCTCTAAACACCCCTTCCCCCACTATGAATGTCATTCCCCCCATATCATTTACTACATCTAACCCCCCCCCCCCCCAACACACATGCCTTTGTCTATATAGTTGTTAAGCCTTACACCTCCCACACCCTCCCTTCCAAGAACATTCTGAATGATTATATTGAAGGGGATAGGTTATCGTTACCCTTGAATATGAAGTGTATCAAGACCAGCTATCCACCTTTGAAAATTTCCTTATTGGTGGAATCTTCCTCCCTAAAGGTACTGACCCTATTAAGACTGACATTCTCCATGCCAAACTCTCAAAAAAATGTACCACTTAACATCTTACCCCTATATGTAGAGGCTTTTACACTATCATATTTCACAGAAAAGACGACCTTTCAAAATTTTTTTCCCTTGGAGCAGTTCAACTCTCCCCTGGGCACTTTCAACTTTTCCTTTGGTTCCCTTACATCATCCATGCTAACCAAAGAAGCATCCATGCCCAAATTTGGGCGATAATATATGGTCTTAGCCTTTACCATTGGCATTTGATGACCATTGATAATGCTATAGGTTCTCCTATCAGTATTGACCCTTGCACAATTAGAAAATAGTTTGGTCGTGTTGCTAAAGTATGGGTTGATGTGGATCTTTATCAAAGCTTTGCTTATAAACTTTGGGTAAAAAGTCCTAATCATGAGTTTGAGGTTAACTTCTCTTTTAAAAGTCTCATTTCTTCTGCACTCATTTCTCAATTATTGGACATACAATTGGTGTTTGCGACACTCAAAAGAGAATGCACCAAGATGCTGAAAAACTAGACCCTAAAACCAAAGTCCCTAAACCCAATCTTAAAAAACAACCCTTGCCTTCCAAGACTACTGCTACTTCTGAGTCCTTGATTAATCCTCATAATGCCACCTATGGTCTTGTTTCTAGTTTCGATCACAATATTGGAGATCCCATTTCTCCCACCACCTTAGCAAACTCGATCCACTCTGACCCCCACCCCCAACTCCTCTCCATTTAATTCTCAAAGTCAACCTCCTATTAATATCCCTCATACCACTGTTTTTGACTCTTACACTTATGTCACTAAATCTTTTGGTGCCCTTTACTGGGCAAACCTTGTTAAAGCTAAAGGTAATGCAGGTGAGGGAAATGATTCCGATGATAATACCATCTGCAATGACATTTATTTCTCTTATACCAACTTGGTTGCCAATGATACATCTGCCTCACTTGAATGCTCAAACCACTCAGATCTCCCCAACCAACACATACCTAATGATGAATGCATTCACCTCATGAAAGATGGTGTAACATATTCTCTCTTAAATCAATCCCTCTAACACCCCGTGTTTTTAAAATATAAAATCTGTTAGGAATTTAGAATTTCAAGTAAGGACTAATTTTTTAGCAATTTATTATTTTCATATTATGAAAAATGTTGATCTTGGTTTATATAAAAAGATATTTTATTCGGAATTGAAATTGGGATTAAATAGGAGATTTTTTCACTTTATATAAGGGGGAATTCGGATCTCAATGCATCTAAACCGATTCGCATGGAGGGGCGAACCGGGTCGCTTGTAAAGTTTTGGAAAATTAAAACTCTTTTATTTTAGAGTTGTGGAGGACTCAAATTCTTTCCAATATAAAAACACAAAGTGATGGGTTTAAGATTTTTAAAACATATTTTAGCCTTTTTCAAAAGCAAGAACCTCCCATAATTTTCATTATCACTTTTTTTCAGAACCTAAACGCTTTAAACCTAAATTTCGACTCAAGATTTGAGGAACTTAATAAAGATTTCTCAAGATCGCCCAATAATGTGTTTTCGTTGGCTTCTCGAGAGGAAAACAACCATCAAATCAGATTCTCCAAACGATTTTCATTGGCATGAATACTTATATTGTTTCCCTTTGGTATTATGTGTTTTAAATGTTGCTTGAACATTAATAATTATCGTTTTCTTAAAATCAATTAGAAATACTAATTAGGAAAATTGAAACTAAAGTTTGGTACTTATTTTATTTAAATCATTAATACGAATTAAGACTCAAAACCCTTGCATGCCTAGATTAGAGGTTGGAATTTCATTAGAATTTATGACGTTTGATAAGAGGCTTTTTGCGTATGTATCGTTGTTGTGCAAAAGCCACTCTCAAAATTCCCTTGAGTACCTACAAAACTTGTCTAAAAATAACTCGTATTGCGGTAAGTGCGGGTATCAATCCAACTTTCAAGGTGAAACAATTAAAGCGAAAACGTGCAATTTCAAAAAAAAATTATGAAAATATTTTTTTATTTTTTATTTTTTTATTTTAAAAACAATTTCAAGGGAAAGATTTACTAACAAATGCTAAAAATTATAAAAGGACTAAAGAATGAATAAAAATGTGCAACCGAGTGTGAAATATTGTGAGAAGGTCAAGAGATGGGATTACACTGCATTTTCAATTATTTTAATTTCTCAATTTATTAATTTTGAAATATTTCGAGATAATATTAAATCGATAATCAAACTCTCGTTAAAATTATAAATTTAATAATATATTTTTCAGAAAATTAATTTAAAATTGTCACACGATGAAAAATTAGGACTACATTATTTTCAGAAAATTACCCGCTAGGATCAATTTAACGAAAATAATTTCAACCCTTAAATTTCAACACCGAATTAATGTTCAAATATAGGAAAAACCTATCTCTAGTTCGATTCCTAAATTCAAATATTAATTTGTTCAATTAATTTACTAACTCTCGTTACATAAATTAATTGGTGACAGTTAAAGATTAATTTACCTAGAAATATAAAATTAATGAATCAACTAATTAAAGTAACATCATTCGCAGTGCACCCCACCCCTTGAACGGGGTGTTTAACCAAACATTCTCATGTGTGCATAAACAACATTCAATAACATATCAAAAGATGACATAAATGAATAGAGAAATAGAATACAATACGCAAGTCTCCTTATCGAATCGCGTTCATAAAATGCGTCTCAATCTTCTCACTAATCCATCACTTGATTACACCAAAAACAATAAAAAAAAAAAACCTAAAAATTATTCTAACACTAAACTAAATTTTTTTTGGAATTTTTTGGAATTTTTTTTAAGACCCTAAGCTGTACATAATATACAGTCTATTTTTCTCTCTCTACGTAACTCTCTTTTGCTGTTGATGACAGTCTTCTATATGAGATACCCCTCCTCTTTTAAAGTCATACCCTTCTTGTAAAGCCACGAAGTTGTTCTTGGAGAGATTTTCATGGGATTTGGATTCTACCAAAGTCAAGATTTGTTGTGGATTTGAATTCATCCGATTTTTGTGGAATTTTAGAGTTGAAATGGTTTGTGGATAGCTACGGTTTAGACAAATCGCAGGTCACGGGTCGGGGCGTTTTCGGTTTTGGGTTTAGCTCAGGCTGGGCCGGGTTCGGTTTGTGGCAGGTATGGGCACCGGCCGTTCGCGGGTCGTATGGTAGCTGGGCCTGGCGCGGTTTACAATCGGGTTGTACCCGGGTTGGGGGCTGCTATGGTGGAGATGGGTATTGGTTTTTTTGGTTGTAGATGATGGGGTTTTGTTGTTAATGGTGGTAATGGAGGTGAGGAGATTGGTTGGGGAAGATGATGATGAACAGGAAAAAGGGTACGGGTTTATTTGGTGTGGGTGTGGTGTAGGTAATAATGGTGAGGGTGAATGAGTGTTTGTACCAAAAAAAATTAAAAATTAAAATAACTAAAATCTATAAAAACTAAAAATAAAAATTCTAATCTATAAAATAAAACAAAAGAAATAAGAAATAAAATAACAACTAAAAAATTAAAATAAAACTAAAGACCTAAAAAAATATAATAAAACTAAAAAACTAAATCTCAACTAAAATAAAATAAAACTCTGTTAAACCTAAAAAATATAATCCTAATAAAATAAATAAGTAAATAAATAAATTTCTAAAAAATAATAAAATAAAATAAAGATAAAACATTAAAAACTAAAAATCAAAATCAAAATAAAGAACTAGAAAATTTGAAAACAAATCCTAAAAATTTCTAAATAAATCCTAAAATTAAAATGAATAAAAATCTTGAAAAATAATAAAGGTACAAACTCAACACACACGGGGCTCGGGGAATGGTCTGGGCTCGATGTAGGATTAGGTTAGGCTTATGGGACTGTTTTGGGACATCATATCACATCGGGACAAGCTCAGATTGGACTCCAGACTTCGCGATCTCTTTAGATTTCTTCAATGTACGCTTTTGACCGCTTCTGCATCGCATTTGACTTGATTTAGCATTATTTGTACCGCCACTGCGTATTGACCTGAAAAATGATAAAATATGAACATAAGGTCATTTTTATTAAAAACGAGGGACTAAAATGCACATATTCGGGGTATAAAATATATACTTTTGGGTGCTTATCACACCACCCCCAAACAGAACATTGCTAGTCCTCGAGCAAAAATTAGAGAGAAAACAGAGATAAGTAACCAAAAGTGTGCCACTTTCGCAGACACTGGCGATTGCAATTAGCATGTGCAACAAGCCGTTAAACCTATAGGTTGCCCTACAGGACGAGTGGTGTCTCGTGAGGGTTTGCAGTGAATATACCCACAAAATTCAAAAACTTATTTAATTGCAGTTTCTTAGTAGATGATGAAACGCTATACAACCCAACTTTAAAAGAACATCAAGGAACACCGTATTCAACTATCAAAATAAGATATGAAATTACTTAATGCCAAAAGCGTAATCCTTCCTAAAACTCAGCGTGTGTAGTGTGAAATAATCTTAAGTATCATTAGAGTAATTCTAAGATCGCCTTTTAGGGATCGACGCTTTGACTTCAATTCTCACTGGATATATCTCTCTGAATAGAACTCTCTGAGAATTGGGTAAGTGTATCTCTCTAGTGTGTGAGGATGTGAGTAAATGTAAACAAGTTCAAACGTCTCACACACTTTATAAGAAAGGACGGATACATGAAAGAAATATGATCTCATGAAGGAATGCTAACCACTATGTCGAGAATGTCGAGTTATTCACCATATAATCTTCTCGCTCGCCCGAACACTTTACCAAGGGTGAAAAATGGGGTCTATGAAAGGTATGTAGGGATAATGAAATGAAGAAGATGAATGATGGGGTGTTTTGAGAAGAGTGTGACACACTTTGACTGACTATTGTCTTCATCATTTGAACTTATGATCGCATCTTCCTTTTTCCTCTTCTTTATTTTTTTTCTTTCTTCGCTTTTTTCGCTTTTTTTCTTTTCTTTTCTTTTTTTCTTTTTTTTTTGCGATGCGTTTTTTCTTTTCATAGCACAAATGAAGACAATTTACATGAAAAATTTCAAACACTCTTTTCTCAAAATTATGGTAGTGATGGGAAATGACATATGGATAAGGTTAATATGGAAAATGATAATGGGTAAATGATGATGTGATAGGAAAAATGGTAAGTGTATGAAAAAATTGGTTTAGTGCTCGGGACAAACTACAAGACACATGTTTCTTACAACTCGAAAGTAATGTCATTCTCAGTGATTAAACCAAAATTGAAAAAAATAATGAGATCATGCAACGACTAAATGTGGTACCCAAAGAAACTTGAGTCAACTTGTGACTCTGAGATACGTAAAAACCCTCAAAAAGGTGAAAAGCTCAAATCTCAGGGGTTTAAGTCGCCACTAGTGATCTTTTAAGGCTCTCTTGAGAATATATTTACTCTTCAACTTTTGATTGTAAACGTGATAGTGTAAAATTGCCGAGTTTAGAAATTCATGGTGCAAGTACGCTTTTAAGAGGTATTAATTAATTTATTGTAAAAAACGCAATTTTTGGGTCAAACACAGATATTCCGAGATTTCTAAAAGAGGGATGATAGACAAATCATATCATAAAAATTTATTTTTAACTGCACAAAAAGTTTAAAATCACTTGTTTCTGAAAATTTTCAAAAGAGGTACGATTTTGATAAATTTTCCACCCCCAAACAAAAGAGAACATCATCCTCGATGTTTAAAACCATATATAAAAATGAAAAGAACAAGGGAGGAAAGATAGTACCATAATGAACCACTAATGAAATGTACCGCATTCTGGGGCATAGATGAAACCTGAAGAACAGATGTGATACAAAAATATGTACAAGTCTATAAAGCATGTGAAAATCATTGGGTGGTGTGAAACACCACCCCCAAACAGGGTAAGACTCATACTCAGAAACAATGAACGACGGGCTGCCTCCCAGTAGCGCTAATTTTAACGTCTTTAGCCAGACCGAACCAATCTCACCCTAAGGATAGAAACTGTGAAAGTGCGGGGCGGCAGAAAAATTGGGTGATGAGAATCACCCCCAAACAAGACTGAAGCGTCAGTCTTGTTAGATATGGGAGAAAATAGGTCAATGCACTTGTATAGCAAAGTGCATCACTCGATGCAAAGCATCGGTGGACCATGGGTGGGTGGGTAGGAGGGTAAGGGTGAAGAGGCACTAATCACGGGCCTTATTGAGCGTAAATGTGAGGGCAACAAGGGCCCTATAAGAATGGTGCTCAAGTTGGTGGGGGAGGCAAAATGGTTTGGAAAAAATAATGGGGTGGGCCTCAGAGAAAGTGTAGGACTGTTCTATAAATGGACAGTGATAATGGTCGCGCCGTGACACACCAGGGAGCGATAGATGGAAAATTTCAACACCATACGGAAATGGTGTGCACAGAGGAACACGCTCGGTGTCACGAAAGTGGAGAGTATCAAGAATACTCATAGGGATGGTGGGGTCAAGGAAAAGTGCAATAATGGGATCGTGGAGCACTAGGGTGGAGGATGGATGTAGGTGAGGACCTAAATATGTAGATGGGAACAGGTGAGGTGCAATAACAAGGTCCAAACCAAGTGGTGGGGTAGGAGGGACAATGGGTGGATCGGGTGGGACAAGAGGTGGGGGAAGATGATCTAACTCATGAGTAGGGGACACACACTCCTCATGAGTCACGGAGTGATCCTCAAGGGCACTCGCGGGAGGAAGTGTGGAAATAAATGAGGGAATGATCAACTTAGCCACCATTTTGTCACCATCTGAGGTGGTGAAAGGGTCTAACGAAGCTTTAAGATCCGATATAGATGAATCTACGTCATTATTTGGCTCAAGAGGAGCCAAGCATGGGGGGACAGGATCCATATCCAAAGAGGTAGAAACCATCTTGGATGCAAGCTCAAGACAGTGGGTAGCACTCGTAGCCAGAGCTAACCTAGGATGAAGTGGTTCCTTGGGAACACACATAAAAGGGTCAAAAGGTGTAGACTCGAGCATAAGTATGGATTCGGTGGAAGGGGAAAGGTGAAACTCGATGGTGGGGTTGAAAGGATAAGGCCGTGTGGGATCAGTCTCACAATCTATGGATACGTCAACACAAATGTCAACTTGGGGCCCGGACCACGGAGTGGTCTCAACGTCGAGATTCTCGGGAAGATAGGGTTGGTCACACTCAAAATCAGTTGCACAAGACGACACATCATCTTCCCACGTGGGGTCAATAATGGGTTGACTTGGGGTGGAATCCATCTCGTTCGCACACTCAAATGCAGTAAACCTGTGTTCAAGCCGTTGAAGGGCTTCATTTTGAGATTGAAGAGTGTGAGCGAACTTGTGTAAGAGGCTCTCGAGAGCGGATGTGCAAGGTGGTGGGTGAGGCGGACACAACTCGCTAGAAACACTAGGATATGGAGAATACTCATATAAAGTGTGTGGAGCAGGGTCAAGTGTAGCATTCACGGGAAAAGCATCTCCATGAGGGACAAAAGTGTGATCAGCATGAGGAGCATAGTAAGTGGACTGATAGATATGAGGTGCATAAGGTGGCGATGACGACTGTTGGAAACCGTAAGGATCCACAATATGGCGTT
This sequence comes from Sambucus nigra, assembly GCA_949130495.1. Taxonomy (NCBI): domain Eukaryota; kingdom Viridiplantae; phylum Streptophyta; class Magnoliopsida; order Dipsacales; family Adoxaceae; genus Sambucus; species Sambucus nigra. The sequence goes on along the minus strand of OX422224.1, from coordinate 115,813,096 downwards.
GTGATTCATATTGCATGGAAGGATGATCAGGCCTCCATGAATAGCTCGGGTACTCATACCCCTCGACATTATATATGTCGTGACAATACGTCGAGGGTGGATCCAAAACAGTGTCATAAGGATACACATGTTCCAAGGTGGATTCAGATGGAGAGAATATAAATGGACACTCATGGGACAAGTGATCGTTAAGAAAGCAGTATGTGCACGGCGAAGTATGTGATAGGTTGATACTCGTCACCGAAGGCGGTGGAGTAGGACATGTGTGCGTGGACGACACACGAGTATCAACAATGGGTGTTTGAGAGTTAAAGCCATCAATTAATGAATGAAGGTTAGATTCGGGCTTATCATCAAACAAACTTCGAGAGAATGGCAAATGGCCAAAGTATTCCCGTAAAGGACGTTCTTCGGCCATGACAAGAGGAATATTGTTTTGTTTTTAAATATTTTTCAAAAGAAAAGAAAATATTTTTGTGATTTTTGAAAATAAGAAAAGGAAAATCTTTTTGGTATTTTAAATAAGAAAAAAAAAATCTTTTTGGGATTTTTGAAAATATTTTTAAAAAGAAAGGAAAATATTTTGGGGATTATTTTCGAAAAAGGGAGAAAATGAACTCTTGATATGGGCGAACTAACTAAAACTGACTACCGAAAGAATCGAATTGGACACACACGAGTCAAGAAAAATCCTAACGAGCACGTAGCCAATTATTATCTTCAAAATTAGTGAAATGGGTAGTCAAATTTTAATTAAGTCCGCGGGCGACAAAATGCACGGAATTTATCTTTGTGATCGCCTGTTGCAAAAATGTGTTCCTACGGGGCTAGCTAGTTGATTGATTTTAAATTTAATGACAGCTAGGGTAGCACACAATGGATAAGCGAGTGAGTCGGGTGATGAAATCCCTTCTCGTTTCAATGACCGGGTCTAGGTCTTAGGTAAATTAATTCATCAAACCAACCAATTTAAGTGCGAGACAAAAATAAAAAGCATATAGGAGCAAGTAGCACACAAAAATTGACTCGCTGACAGGAGATTCGCGAGGGATAAAGAAATGTACCTCCCACGGTTTTTACACACGTGAGGTGAAGACCGAGTTGAGTCGACCGGGGGGAGATCTCGCCTATCTCAGTCGTACCCGGGAGTCCTACCGACCCAAAGTAGAGAGGCTTAAAAAATCCTCGCCTTGGACGCCCTCTCTCTACCTTGTCCGGTTTTCCTTTTCGCTTCTTTTATATGAATAATTATTACAAACAAAATCGGTGTCAAAATGCACCAAAATAAATACCAAGCTTTAAAAATCCTATACAACCAGTCTAAGGAGGAGGGAGGAGGAATAACTACAATAAAAAAATGATAAATAAAATTACAAGTCTTCAATCATGTCTCCAGGCCAACAAAGCGGCAACGGCGACATTTGATAAGAGGCTTTTTGCGTATGTATCGTTGTTGTGCAAAAGCCACTCTCAAAATTCCCTTGAGTACCTACAAAACTTGTCTAAAAATAACTCGTATTGCGGTAAGTACGGGTATCAATCCAACTTTCAAGGTGAAACAATTAAAGTGAAAACGTGCAATTTCAAAAAAAAAATTATGAAAATATTTTTTTATTTTAAAAACAATTTCAAGGGAAAGATTTACTAACAAATGCTAAAAATTATAAAAGGACTAAAGAATGAATAAAAATGTGCAACCGAGTGTGAAATATTGTGAGAAGGTCAAGAGATGGGATTACACTGCATTTTCAATTATTTTAATTTCTCAATTTATTAATTTTGAAATATTTCGAGATAATATTAAATCGATAATCAAACTCTCGTTAAAATTATAAATTTAATAATATATTTTTCAGAAAATTAATTTAAAATTGTCACACGATGAAAAATTAGGACTACATTATTTTCAGAAAATTACCCGCTAGGATCAATTTAACGAAAATAATTTCAACCCTTAAATTTCAACACCGAATTAATGTTCAAATATAGGAAAAACGTATCTCTAGTTCGATTCCTAAATTCAAATATTAATTTGTTCAATTAATTTACTAACTCTCGTTACATAAATTAATTGGTGACAGTTAAAGATTAATTTACCTAGAAATATAAAATTAATGAATCAACTAATTAAAGTAACATCATTCGCAGTGCACCCCACCCCTTGAACGGGGTGTTTAACCAAACATTCTCATGTGTGCATAAACAACATTCAATAACATATCAAAAGATGACATAAATGAATAGAGAAATAGAATACAATACGCAAGTCTCCTTGTCGAATCGCGTTCATAAAATGCGTCTCAATCTTCTCACTAATCCATCACTTGATTACACCAAAAACAATAAAAAAAACAAACCTAAAAATTATTCTAACACTAAACTAAATTTTTTTTGGAATTTTTTGGAATTTTTTTTAAGACCCTAAGCTGTACATAATATACAGTCTATTTTTCTCTCTCTACGTAACTCTCTTTTGCTGTTGATGACAGTCTTCTATATGAGATACCCCTCCTCTTTTAAAGTCATACCCTTCTTGTAAAGCCACGAAGTTGTTCTTGGAGAGATTTTCATTGGATTTGGATTCTACCAAAGTCAAGATTTGTTGTGGATTTGAATTCATCCGATTTTTGTGGAATTTTAGAGTTGAAATGGTTTGTGGATAGCTACGGTTTAGACAAATCGCAGGTCACGGGTCGGGGCGTTTTCGGTTTTGGGTTTAGCTCAGGCTGGGCCGGGTTCGGTTTGTGGAAGGTATGGGCACCGGCCGTTCGCGGGTTGTATGGTAGCTGGGCCTGGCGCGGTTTACAATCGGGTTGTACCCGGGTTGGGGGCTGCTATGGTGGAGATGGGTATTGGTTTTTTTGGTTGTAGATGATGGGGTTTTGTTGTTAATGGTGGTAATGGAGGTGAGGAGATTGGTTGGGGAAGATGATGATGAACAGGAAAAAGGGTATGGGTTTATTTGGTGTGGGTGTGGTGTAGGTAATAATGGTGAGGGTGAATGAGTGTTTGTACCAAAAAAATTTAAAAATTAAAATAACTAAAATCTATAAAAACTAAAAATAAAAATTCTAATCTATAAAATAAAACAAAAGAAATAAGAAATAAAATAACAACTAAAAAATTAAAATAAAACTAAAGACCTAAAAAAATATAATAAAACTAAAAAACTAAATCTCAACTAAAATAAAATAAAACTCTGTTAAACCTAAAAAATATAATCCTAATAAAATAAATAAGTAAATAAATAAATTTCTAAAAAATAATAAAATAAAATAAAGATAAAACATTAAAAACTAAAAATCAAAATCAAAATAAAGAACTAGAAAATTTGAAAACAAATCCTAAAAATTTCTAAATAAATCCTAAAATTAAAATGAATAAAAATCTTGAAAAATAATAAAGGTACAAACTCAACACACACGGGGCTCGGGGAATGGTCTGGGCTCGATGTAGGATTAGGTTAGGCTTATGGGACTGTTTTGGGACATCAGATCACATCGGGACAAGCTCAGATTGGACTCCAGACTTCGCGATCTCTTTAGATTTCTTCAATGTACGCTTTTGACCGCTTCTGCATCGCATTTGACTTGATTTAGCATTATTTGTTCCGCAACTGCGTATTGACCTGAAAAATGATAAAATACGAACATAAGGTCATTTTTATTAAAAACGAGGGACTAAAATGCACATATTCGGGGTATAAAATATATACGTTTGGGTGCTTATCAACGTTCGCTTGTAGAATAAATCGTAGGGATGTTATAAATTGATTTCGACATGTATGACCACATTATTTATTTAAATCTAGTAGAGTAGAGATTTATTGTTGTATGTTCCAAAAAATATGCATGTAAATAGAAATTCTATAAATTAATGAGAAAACATTTTTTTTAATTGAACGTACATAAGTTTAATAAATAGTAATCTTGTGGTTAATTTGAAGAATTGTTGTGATAAGTTGAAAATATGCCTTATGCGATTCTTTAATGTTTTTAATAATTGATACCATAGGGACGATGGGATTGTTGGGGTAGTTATTGCTCTCACTTATATTTTAGGTTGCTTGCTAGATATAGGACTAGTAAGCATGCCTTAGTTGTTAGTAACGCTTTCTAGGTATGGGACAAGATAGTGTGAGTTTGTGAGAATGGATGATTCCGGGGTGGGGCTGAATTGTACATCATTTTTGTTGGATAGTGAAACTAGGTGTGAGGCTAGGTAGTAGCTATTGGTAAGTATTCTTCCTAAAGGATAGGCTAGGATACATTTATGTTTTGGAGACCCCTAGGTATGGAACTAGGAGTAGTTTAAGTAATTTATGCTCGATAAAAGAGTGTGGCTAATAGAAAAATAATGAGAAATTAATAATTATTTCCTAAGATAATAAAAGGGTATTAAAATGAATTTGCATCGTGAGTATGTATAGGGATGAGAGATATCGGGTTGACTGGCTATAGCGATGTGGATATGTGTTGGCCTCACGAATATGTGTAGGGATGACTAGCTATAGTGACGTCGCGCATGGAACCTCACGAGTATGTACAGAGTTGAAAGAAATCGGGTTGACTGTCTATAGTGAGAGGAATTGGTGTGATGTGTTGGAACTTAAGCGCGCCAAGAGTGTGTGTAGGACCGATAAGGGGTCGACTGGCCATAGTGGTGTCGGATGAAAAAAATAACTGGATAATTAAATTAAGTAAGAATATGAGCTGGTGTTCAAATTATAGTTGAAATGGAATAATTGGACTTAAATATTTGGGGTGGCTTAATTATATGGGTAGATGGTAGTAGTTTATTTTTACTCACATGTTAATATATATCTCGTTTAATTTAACTCTATTGTGATGTTTATAATGTATAATGCTATTGTCTGGGTTCACAGACCCAAATTGGGAGTATCTAGTATTCATGCAGTGGACTCTGACCCATTGAGTTGACTAACATTTCAGGTATAGTTACTCGAGTAGTTGCATAGCATTGATTGGAGATTTATTTTATCTGCTATAGTAGTTTAGATTTATTTTCCATTCCGTCGTTTTATTATGAGACTTTCATTTATGATTTGGTGGGACAATCGATTCCATAGTTTATTAGGGTTGCAGTTATATATTTTTTGTTGGATTACTTCATTTGGGTTTTATATTTAATTTATAGTTGGACTTATTTTGGATATTATCATGGTGATAGATATTATTGGTTGATTTTTTTTATATATTCGTTGGATTCAATTGCATTATATCTTGTGAGTTAAAGTTTTAAGTGTCTCTTATTGTTGTCACATGCTAATAATGGTATTCAATTTAGTAATACCCGGTGTAGTTTGGCGACTAACGCCAAAATGCATGGGGTGTTACAGATGGTGTCGGAGCATGGTTTTAGGTCTCGTAAGTTATGAGTTCATTTAGCTTCCGCGCTACCGATCTTTGATTCCCTTTGTTTATTCATACTCCTTAAGGTATTGGGTCTATGGTACGTGTTAGCGGTGTTTCTTTGAGATAGGGAATTTAGTGATAGGACGTTGTAGGTATTGAGGTTAGAAGTAATAATCTTGGTGAGAGGATCCTTAGAATTGATTTTGGCGATGAGATTTATTTTGGTGATTAGTAGTGCAGATGTTAAGTATAGTAAGTATCAATTTGGTGATGTGATTTGATTTGAGGACTTAAGTGTTGTGATGAATTTTGGAGAGAGAATCGAGTGGTGATTCATGGGAGAGCATGGTACATCGTTATTTTCATAGATATGTTCATATACATAGTTAGGATATATGTTGTATTTTGTTCGTGGGGTAGGTACGTATAGGATTGGATGTATGGGCGCCCAATCGAGTCATACTAAGGGTAGGCATATATGAGCCTTATTTTATTTTACGCATTTACACTTCGTCGAATTTCGAGGATGAAAATCCTGTGCTAGTGGGGAAGTATGTAACACGCCATGTTTTTAAAACATAAGATCTATTGGGAATTTAAAATTGCGGGTAAAGATAATAAAATTGGAAATTTATTATTTTCATATTTAAAAAAATGTTCATCTTGATTTACACAAAAAGGTATTTTATTCGGAATTGAAATTGGGTTAAAAATAGGAGAGTTTTGCATTTTTTATAAGGGAGGGGAAATTCGGATCTGAGGGCTTTCGAACCGGTTCACATGGAGGAGCGAACCGGTTCACTTGTATAGTTTTGGAAAATTAAAACTCTTTTATTTTAGAGTTGTATAGGACTCAAACTTTTTTTGATATAAAAACTCAATGTGACGGGTTTAAGATTTTTAAGACATATTTTAGCCTTATTTAAAACCAAAAACCTCACATAATTTTCATTATATCTTTTCTTCCAAACCTAAACCATTTAAAACTAACTTCCAACTCAATATTTGAAGAACTTAATCAAGATTTCTCAGGATCGTCCAAGAATGTGTTTTCGTTGTTTTCTCGAGAGGAATGCAACCATCAAATAAGATTTTCCAAATAATTTTTATAGGCATAAATACTTCCATTGTTCCCTTTTGGTATTATGCATTTTAAATGTTGCCTACAGACTAATAATTATTGTTTTCTTAAAATCAATTAGAAAGAATAATTAGGGAAATTGAAACTAAAGTTTGGTACTGCTTTTATTCAAATATTTAATATGAATTAATAATCAAAACCATTGCATGATTAGATTAGGGGTTGTGATTCCGTTAGAATTGATGATGTTCTCATGTAGAATAAATTGTAGGGATGTTATAAATTGATTTCAACATGTAAAACCACGTTAATTATGCGCATCTAGTAGAGTAGAGATATATTGTTATATGTTTCCAAAAATATGCATGTGAATAGAAATTGAATAAATTGATAAGAAAACAAATTGTTTTAATTGAATGGACATAGTTTGAATAAATAGTAATCTTGAGATTAATTTAATGAATTGTTGCGATAAGTTAAAAATATGCCTTTTGTGATTCATTAAAGTTATTAATAATTGACACCGCTGAGACGACCTGATTGTTGGGCTAGTTAATTATATCCCTTATATTTTTGGTTGCTTGTTAGGTATGGGACTAGTACGTAGGCCTTAGTTGTCGATAACGCTTTTTTGGTATGGGTTTAGATAGTATGAGTTTGTACGAATGGATGATTTCAAGGTGGGGCTAAATAGTACGTCGTTTCCATTAGATCGTGAGCCTAATTGCGAGGATCAGTAGTAGCTATTGGTAGGTATTCTTACTAAATGATGGGGTAGGATAAATTTGTGTTTTGGAGACAACTAGGTAGGGGACTAGGGGTAGTTTGAGAAATTTATATAGGAAAATAATGAGAAATTGACAATTAATGTCTAAGATAATAAACGTGTATTAAAATGAATTTGCATCACGAGTATGTTTAGGGTTGACAGATATCGGATCGATTGTCTATAGCGACGTTGGTCTGTGTTGTCATCACAAGCATGTGTAGGGCTTATAGAATATGGGTTGACTCGCTTTAGTGACGTGTCATGTGTGGAACCTCACGAGTATGTGGAGAGCTGGCAGAAATTGGGTTGACTAGTTTTAGTGAGGGGAATGGGTGTCTTATGTTGAAACTTTAGTGCGCCAAGAGTATGTGTAGGACCGATAAGGGGTTGACTTGCCATAGTGGTGTCGCATGAAAAAAATTGGATAGTCAAATTAATTAAAAATAAGAGATAGTGTTTAAATTATATTTGAAATGCAATAATTTGACCTAAACATTTGGGGTGGCTAGTTTTGTGCATAGATGGTAGTAGTTATTTATACTCGCATGTTAATATATATCTCATTTAATTTAAAATACTCTATTGTGATGTTTATAATGTATAATGCTATTGTCTAGGTTCACGAACCCTAATTGGGAGGAGTTGCTAGTATTCATGCGTCGGGACTCTAACCCATTACATTGACTAACATTTCAGGTAAAGTTGATGGAGTAGCTGCATAACATGGATTTGAGATTTTTCGGAGTGCAGATGGAGATTTATTTATAAGATTTAGTAGTTTAAATTTACTTTCTATTCTGTCATTTTATTATGAGACTTTCATTTATGAATTTGGTTGGCCAATCGGTTGCAAAGTTGTTTAGGGTTGCAGTCAGATATTTTTTGTTGGATTACTTCTTTGGGTTTTATATTTAATTTGGAGTTCGACTTATTTTGGATATTAGCATGGTGATGGATATTATTGGTTGATTTTTTTATATATTCGTGGGATTTCATTGCATTATATCTTGTGAATTGAAGTTTCAATGTCTCTTATTGCTATCACATGATAAGAATGGTATTTAATTTAGTAATACCCGACGTAGTTTGGTAGTGAACGATGCCAAAATGAGCGGGGTGTTACAATCCCTCTCCCCACTACCTCTCAAGCCTCAGCCTCTCATAATGCTCCAATTCTTCATAGCAATGCTCCCTCAGCTCACTCTTAATCCACTCAAAATTCTAGCTCTTATAGCACTTACACCCCTGTGGGATCAAAGAAAAGGAAAAAAAATTCAACTAGATCAGTCATAAAAGCCAAAAAATGATGATTAAGAATTCACTTGGACTCATGCCACTATGAAAGAAAGGGGACTTAAAAAATATGTTGGTGTCAAAAGTGTTGCCTTATCTAGTCTCCAGACCTCCGGCTCTCCCTCTTTATGAAGTTTCTCTATTGGAACATTAGGGTCATTGTTAAGAGGGATGCCGAAAAGGTTTTGTTTGATATTTTCACCTCCAATAATCCTGACATTTTGTGCTTAGTTGAGCCCAAGTGTCAATTCTCTTCAGTTTACCCATCTTTTTGGAGAAACCTTAGTCTCAATATCCTCTGTTATAACGACACCAATTCCTCTCCCTTGACCATTTGGATACTCATCTCAACTAAAATTACATGCCTTATTGTTCTCATTCAATCAGTCTAGCAGGTCATTATCTTTTTTAATGAATGTTTAATCACCGTTGTCTATGGAAAAAATGAGTACAACAAAAGGAAATTTCTTTGGTCAGAACATTCTCAAATCCATGAGCACCCTTCCCTATCCTAATTGATTCATGGTGACTTTAATTCTATTCCTGGTGTCTATGAAAGAAAGGGATGCCATGCTCCCTAAAGGGCTGTCTGCCTAGACTTTCAACACTTCATTGATGATTGTTCCCTTCTGCAACTGGTTACTAAAGACCACTACTATACCTGGAATGAGGGCACTAGATTCTCTAAAATTGATAATCCCTCTTCAATAAAAAATGGTTCAATTTGTGGCATACCACCGCATGTATTAGACTTGGTAAATGAACCTCTCACCACCACCCCTTCTTGTCTCAAACACTTTGACCTCTTCTATTGGACCTAACCCTTTTAAGTTCCTTTCAGCTTGAATCAAGTATCACACTTTTATATAGGTTGTGTATGATTCTTGGAAATAAGAGTTTTACGGTCACCTTATGTTGATTCTTCAAAGCAAGCTTAAGCACTTAAAATCTTCTCTCAAGGATTGGAATCACAACATTTTTGGCAATATTCATGCCTAAGTGGAAGATGCCAGAAACAAAATCAATACTATACAAGTTCGACTAACTTCTCAATTATCTTATGATGTTGTGCATGCTGAAATTCAAGTAAAGCTACATACCTCTCATGCCTTGATAATGAGGTTTCATTTTAAAAAGACAAAGTTAGGGTTCACTGTCTTAAGGATGTGGATATAAACACAACCTTTTTTCATAGAGTGTCTATGCACAGAGCCAGAATTAATAAAATCACATATCTTCATAAGGACAATGTAATCCATACCAATCCTTCAAACATACAAAATCGTGTGACTTAACATTTTACTGACCTTTACAATTTACCTCCTCTCCCTACTAATCATATCATCATCTCTGATCATATCCCCTGCCTCTTAAATGCCCAGTACTGGCTCTTTGTAGATGTCACTCCTTCTTTTGAGGAAAATAAAAATGCAGTGTTCTCCATTAGTGCCATTTATTCCCCAAGCCCTGATGGTTTCCCTGACTCCTTCTATCAAACTTATTGGGATATTGTAGTGCCTGATGTCTTCAAAGACATTCAAGCCATTTTATCCATTCATGGATCCTCCCAACCTTTAACTCCATCTTTATTTCCCTTATCCTTAAAACCCCTCAAGCTTTCTCTATTAATCACTATAGATCCATTGCTCTAGCCAGTTTTTCCTTCAAAATTATCCCTAAAATTCCTACTAAGAGAATAAACCACTTTGTCCATAAAAGGTAAGAAAATTCAAAGTGTTACTGGTATAGCCTCAGAATGATACAATATGCTCAATTATAAAAGTCTTAGAGGCAACATTGGCATTAAGTTCGACATAGACAAATATTTTGATACTACTGATTCGATGTTCATGCTCTCCACCTTTAAAGCCTTTGGATTTAGCAATGTCTTCATTGGTTGGTTCAGGACCTTACTTCAATCTATTAAACTCTTAGTCCATCTCAATGGCTCTCCTCATGGGTATTTTTCCTGCTCCAATGGAGTTAGGCAAGGTGACCCCCTATATCCTATTCTATTTTTCTTGGCTAAATAAGTTATAAATAGGGGTCTTTGTCATCTCAACCATGTTGGCCTCCTTAAATCCATCTCACCCCCTGAAGGATTTAATGCCCCCACCCATATTCTTTATTTTGATGATTTGATGGTGTTCTGCGGAGGGCATTCCATTACTCCCATGCACCTCTTTAATTTCCTTACAAATACACTTTCACAGCTGGTCAAAATTTTAATAAATCTAAGTCCCACATCTATCTTGGTAAAGGCGTTGTTCCTAATAAGGATGCTATTTTGCAAATTATGGGAGTTCAAGAAGGTTTTGCCCCCTTCACTTATCTAATTTTTCCTATATTTAGGGTTAAGCCCAAATATACTCATCTTTAACATTTTCCTGATAAGGTTCTCTCTAAATTGCAAAGCCGATAAGGCATGGTTATCTCCATTGGTGGTATGGGAGAACTCATCAAAACAGTCATCCAACCTACCCTTGCCTACTATTTTATGATATATAAGTGGCCTATGGGCTTCTTAAAAAATTTCAAGCCTGCATCATCAATTTTTTATGGACTAGTTGCATCATTAAACAACAAGGGTGCTTGTCATCACAAATATCATTTCCCTCAATAGAGTTGCTTGTTTAAAGCATGCCTGACATATTCTTAATCAAAATACCCATTGGAGTTCCATCTTTATAGACATATTTAAGCCTAACTCTGTTCACTCATATAAAATATCTTCTATATGGCCTAGCCTTAAGGAGTATTTTAGCATCATTGATTTGCATAGAAAGTGGATTATTGGTAATGATCTCCCTATTAGCCTTTGGCATTCTAACTGGTTGGGCTTCCTTTTGCAATGTCTTACTGGTACTGTGAGTCTTTTCATTCAGAATAAGTGGAATTTCCCCTATTTCTCCTCTAATCATTTTCCTTGCACATTAGATGATATTTTCTCTATTCAATTGCCCTCCAACCCCACTAAAGATAGAAGAATTTGGCCTCACTCCTCTGATGGCAACCTTACTTTAAGGAGTCCTATGACTTTTTTAACCTCAACATCCTATCACTCCTTGGACTAATCATATTTGTAGAAGTTTTATCCCTCCTCAGATCTCTGTATTAGCTTGGAGGTTCTTTTTTGGTAAACTTCTCATTATGGAATGGCTTCATAAGATCCAGTTTAGCAATTTTCCTTTTGTCCTATTTGTTATGCTAGCATAGAAACTATTGATCGCATTTTTATTAATTGTCAACCTGCTCCTAATCTCTGGAAATGGCATCATGGAAATTTTAAACTTCTCATGCCTCAGGTTCACACTGTGGAACCATATTAGACATGTCAAATTTAGTCCCCAAATCCACAACCTTTGGATAGCTTTTTCTCTTCTTCTTTTTTATGTCATATGGAGAAATAGGAATCTTCTAATTTTTTAAAATAATCCCATCAACATAATAAGTGATAAGGGTTTCATTATTTATTGGATTAAATTAACCCCTTCTTTTTTCCCTGGCCATATGCATAACTCTATTTCAGATCATAAAATTATCTCAAATCTTACCATCCATTACTACTGTTCAGTGGCTCCCCCATCATGGATCAAATTGAATTTAGATGGTATGGCTAAAGGTGATCCTGGCCCTCATGCAGTTGGTGTATTATTTAAAAATCACAATGGTCAAGTTATAAGAGACTTTTGTAAAAGTATTGGTGTTCAGGTGGCCTTTTATACAGAGCTTGAAATTGTGATCACTGGTATTGAAATTTCTTGGGATAAAGGTTGGCACAAGCTTTGGATTGAGATGGATTCTTTCTCTGTGGTTTGTTATGTTCTTAGAAGTTGATATCATCCTCCTTAGCCCCTAGAAAAGATGCAATTATTTTGTACACACGGTTATAGGGAGGGGAATAGACCTACTGATAGGCTCTCAAATATTGGCATATCACACAATACCATTAAATGGTGGAATACCTCCTTTGACTCCATACATAAACTTGTATACAATGATATGTGTGGTTTACCCCAGCACAAATTTATAAATTCTTAATACGTATTTTCCCCAGTTGCATATGATGTGGAACACCTTCAGTGTTTTATTGATGCTTCAACACATGATAGAGAGGTTATTCTCATTTCCTCTTATGATGCTTCATCCTTATTGGAATAATGAGCATGTCATTTGGCAAGTTATTGTTAGTTCTCTTAATACCAAAATGATACCTATAGCTTATATTGCCTTGTCCTCTTGCTTGGCACACATCACTTATATCTTTACTTTTGGGTTTAAGAATTTCATATATAAGTGTTTATACCTTGTCTATGATTTTATTCTCTCTGCACAGGTTTATTCTCTCCTTATACCTTACTTTGGAGCTTCTATTGGTGTTTCTTATGTTGCATGGTTGATGTGGACCTCCTTGCCCTGACTATCCTGAGCTGATGCCTACTGCATTACACTTGCTTCCATGGAAGTTTCACTTTTATTTATTGTTGTACTTACTGTATCTATGTCTATAGCACCTCAAAAAAAACATGTCTTGTCTATCTTATTTATATTTATGGTGGTTGTATGATCAACCTAGTTGGAACCACTTCTCCCCATAAGATCTTAGTTTCTTAAATCCATCCTTATAAGGCTTTAGGTTTTATCAACTTTTTACCTTGTTTGTTTTTATTTGCTTATATTTTCTTTTTTGATTTTATATATATGGCTCTTTGAGTCTTATATAAAATAATAAAAAAAGAGTCTGAAACTACATACAAACCCTAAAAAGTAGTGGAGCAATTCATATTTAATTCATGAACCACAAAAAACAACAGAGTAATGCATATTACTCAATAGCGAAGAACAAGGATGAAAAAACTGATCGAAACAAAGAGATTTGAATGGATCGTAAAAAAATAGACCGAAAGTTGTGGATATGATTAACCCTACAAACTTTCAAATAACTCATATCATTGAATCTCTCCAAAACCTACACACAAACTAAGGTTTGTACAACTTGCCCTTAGAAATTTACACACCATGCTCTGATACCATGTTAGATTTATGAGATAATCAATTTACATAATAAAGGATAAAGAAAAGAATATATGAGAAGAAGAAGAAGAAGAAGAAGAAGAAGAAGAAGAAGAAGAAGAAGAAGAAGAAGAAGAAGAAGAGAGAGAGAGAGAGAGAGAGAGAGAAATCAGCAAAAAAGCAAATGAATGAATACATTCATTCTCTCCATAATTTTTATATATATTAATAACATTTAGATATTACATAAGTACCCTACCTATTTTAAATATATCATAACACACCGTATAACTATTACAAATAAGACTTGACAATATTATATAGTGAAAACTACAGCTATCTCTGGCTTCCTTCCGCAAAGGTGGCACCTAGTAATTCATCGAGTTATTTTTTGTTCTCTCTAAGTACTTAAAGATTTTAACTCACCAACCTGATTTTTGTGCAGATCATTTTTAAATACAAAAATGTCTAACTATCAGGTTAATCTTGAGGATTTAAAGAAGGTTTAGAGGTGTCAAAACCTAAAGGGTGTTCGTCCGCATTGGGGGAGGACCATATTTTTCTTGGTTACATCTTAACCATTCAGTCGACCAAAAAATTTACCATCATTTTTGATGTTTTAGTCTTTAATTATTTCATGGTCGACGCGAATCCATTCCAACTTCTTCCCCTATTCCTATCGAGACTGCAATGGCAATTTATTTGAGGGAAACTTCCCAATACGTCATTTCAACCGACTTTAATTCCTATTTAAAAGGGAAGAAGACCTTGACTCATTCTTGGACTATCTCAACATTCCCTTTGCCTACGATGCTAGCCTCTCTGATCATCCTTGGGAGGAAGTTGTAAGAATAAAACCTATACGTAGAAGATTTCTCATTCCCTTTAGTCCGATGTGACCTAGAAAACATGTCTAGTAGACATAGGGGGTCGATTGATCTGGGAGATGCCAAAGATAATCTTTGAAAATAGATGGACAAAAGTAACAAGGCCAAATAAAATACTACTGTTAGGAAGAAGAAATTATTCATTCTCAGGGAAAAGGAGGCCCAAGAGATGGGATGTCAGCGTCAAAAGTCCGAACGACCTAAGAAAAAGAGAACGGATAAGAACCTGACAGGTGCTCCACCTTCCCTAACTAGTATTCCCTGGGAACCTGTGATTACTAATGAACCTCAACAGTTTCAAGGGGAATAGTCAAGGACCCCTCCCGCTTATGGGAATGGGATCTCCCTTTTGAAATCTCCATTTATAAAGGAAAAGAGCTAGTGATTGAGTCTGATTCGGCCCACAAGTATTTCGAGGTTGCGTAGTCGGTTGCTCAAGTGATGATGATGTGCTCTGATATGATTGATCTGAGGGGATTCACCTTGGAGAGGCTATATAAGGAAGTCTTGCATCGTAATGTCCTATTATTTTTTTGTGTGTCAAATATCCATTTTTAACTTTTTTTTCCTCTTTTCTGTGTAGAGCATACAGGTCGCTCAGGAACTCGCTAGTCGAGTTGATCTCTATTGAAAGAATAAAAATCAACTGACGAATTCCAATAATATTTTAAATGGATGGCTCATCACCCAATGCAAGTATTTTGATGACCTCACCAAGAAGTTAAAGGTTGAGGAGGATTCTAAGGCGAAGCCGGTGAAGTAAGTCGAGCGAATTGAAAAAGAGTTTAGCATGGTGGACACCAAATTGTCTAATTTGAAGTACTTACCAAGTCCTTTAAAAGATCATCCTTCAGGGGGAAAATGAGCAACAGAGTGGGCCTTGGAGGATGATTTCAAGAAGCCCTTCGACGAAGGATATGAGGCAATGGTCAAGGAGGTCACCTTGTAGCTAGACAATTATGATTACGTTGCATTCAACAGAGGTTGGGTAGCCGATCTACAGAGAGGAAATGTTCGCAAGGTAGATCCATCCTATACCGAACTCCTACCATTGGAGAATAATCTAGAGAGTGGACCTGTGGCATACCCACCATTTATTGATCCTCCCATAACCTAGGTCATTGACAATCAGTCTACCCTACTGGTTGTTTCTATTCTTGGGGGACCACCTCTGATCCATCAACTTAGGATACCAAGGTCGTCGCTGACGAGTATAGCCTACTTATTGTCGTAGATCAGTCTACCCCCAATCCTTAGGTTTTTCATTTTATGTTATTTTTATTTTAACCCTCGGTGGTCGAATTTTTATAGGCCTATGGCTATTTTGTTTATTAATGAAAAATCATGTTCTCATTTCATTGGCTATTTTGTCATGTAATTCCTTGATTTTTGAAACACATCCAAGGTGTGTTTTCCTAACTATGGCATTATAATTTGTGCTTGGAGATCATGTTTGACATTTTCCCAGTGTTAATTGTCTTCTTAGGATTTCTTTTCCCCTAACAAAAAAATAAATAGTTTGTTTACAATAGTTCATCCCGGTCAACCTATATCACTTGAATTTGATTCTTTATTTTTTAGGCCTAGTTTTGAGCTCGACTTATATTAAATGGAATATTACTGGGAGGTCTCGTGTTATACCTCGACGGCATATTCAATTTTATTCTCATTTGAGGTCGACCATAAGAAGTCAACGATATCATTAATCCCAGGCCGACCATAAGTAAATGATGCCAAATTTCATTCCATAAGTAAATGATGTGACTAACTTAGGCTGATTTACTTTATATCAATTGGGTTTTTACCTCTTCTAGGTTGATCTATTTTAGATCGTACTACTTTTTATGTGTGCTTTTTCCTTTTCTAGGCCAATCTATTTAGATTATACCATATTTCAAGTGGGTATTTGCCTCTTCTAGGCCAATTTATTTTGGATCATATCACTTTTCAAGTGGGTTTTGGCACCAACCATAGGTGACCAACTCATGTCTAATTTGTACCACGCAGTTCTTAAATAGGCTTTTGCCTCTTGTAGACCGACATACTTTTAGGTCATTCAACTTCTCAAGTAGGTGTCTGCCTCTTCTATAGGTCATTCTATTTTTTATCATACCACTTCTTAAGTGGGGTTAGGTGCCAAATGTAGGCGACCAACTCATATTTGAGTTGTACCACGCATTTATTAAGTGGGTTTTTGCTAAATCTCGAGGCGGTTGACCTTTCTTATCAGTCGTACCACGACTTGAGTGGGTTTAAATAAAAAGAATATTTGAGACAAAGATTTTTAATAATTTTAATGGCTAATTACCAATCGTTTTATTGTGCATAAAGAAAAGAAACAATATTTTTTACTTATTATCAAATGATGAAACTTCCTGAGTTTATGTCATTCCATGACCTTTTACTACTCTTCTATCTACTTCTCTTAAATGAGATGATTGTTTGCCTCCTTTGAGACTACTCAATAGGGTTCCTTCTAGTTTAGAGTTAACTTCCCATCCAATAGCTTCTTGGCTGCGGGAAATATCTTTTCGAGCACTAAGTCGCCAACCTGGAATTCTTTAACCTTGATATTCTTAGCATGTTGTCTTGTCGATTATTTCTAGTAGGTGACCAAATGTATCATAGCTTGATCCCTTCTTTCCTTGACTAGATCTAACCTGTAAGCTATTCGGTCATCATTATCGTCATCTTTAAATATCTCCGATCCAAGCATTGGAAGACCGATCTCCAAACGAATGATGACTTCCACATCATAGATAAGGGAGTACGAAGTGTCTTTTACAGGCTTTAATGGCGTCATTCTGTATGCATAAAGAACATAGGTAAGTTCATCCACCCATTATCCTTTGGCATTCATTAATTGTCACTTGATTCCTAATAGAAAAGTTTTATTAGTTATCTCTGCCCGTCTTTTACACTAGGAAGACTACCGACGCGTAGTGGATTATAACTCCTTGTTCTGCACAAAAATCACGAAAGGTTTCATTGTTGAACTACATTATGTTATCTGTAACCAGTGATCTTGGAATTCCAAATTGTGTGATGAGGTTCCTCTAAATAAATTTCTTGGAGTCTGTCTCTCTGATGTGGGTGAATAATTCAGCCTTAACCCACTTTTTGAAGTAGTCGATCATTATTAAATATCTTTAATTCCTTGGTGCAATAGGTTATGGTCCCACTATGTCCTTGCCCCACTAAGAAAAAGGCCATGGACTAGTGAGAGGATTCAGATCTACTGTAAGCTTCTTAATAAATGGAAAAAACTACTAACACTTGGCGCACTTTTGAATGAAACTCATAATATCTTTTTGCGTGAAGGGCCACCAATATTCTTAAGAGATCGCCTAGTAATAGAGCGATCTCCCACCTGTGTGTGCTCCATAGCTACATTCATAGATTTCTCTTAACAGTTCTTCCACTCGATAAATGTGAACACGCTTTAGTAAAGTGTCGGTGAATGATCGTTAGTAAAGTTTACCCTTGGAATTAAGGCAACAACTAACCGACCCTATCCTAAAATTTTATGCTTCTGTACCATCTAAGAGGAGCTCGTCGGTCCTTAAGTGAGATGACATGGGGTCCATCCAAGATGGAGCTAAATCCACTTAGAGAATGCAAAGGTTTTAAACTAGTTCTTTAATGCTCGGTTGATCTATGTATTCCACTCCAATCATCATTTTAATGTCGGTATTGATGGTTGAAGCTAGAGTGGCAAGGGCATCCACATGGTTGTTTTCATTCCTTGGAAGCTGCTCCACTGAGGAAGACTCAAACTGTTGAATAATACATATTTCCTTATTCCTTTAAGCAATCATTCTGGATTCCCTGGCCTCGTATTCTCTTTAAGCTGGTTTGTAATCAATCTTGAGTCACAATACACCACAATGCGGTGAGAACCTAGATTGATCTCCCAACAGAGACCATGCACCATGGCCTCATATTCAGCCTCATTATTTGAGCCTTTGAATCCCAATCTAGTGCCTTAATCAATAAGACTAACTTGTGGTTTCAAAAAGACTATCCCAACTCTTATGCCCCTCTCATTTGATGTGCCATCCATGAAGAGATATCAAGTTTGTCCTTTCTCGCCGAATACCAGTGATTTCATTATAGGATTTAACTTCTCCTCCTCGACTCTTGGGTATATTAAAAATTCTACTACAAAGTCTGCTAAGATATGACCTTTCATCTTTGTCCTCGATTCGTACCTAATGTCAAATTATGTTGGATCCAGGGACCACTTGGTCATTCTATTTGTGATATCATCCTTTTAAGTGAATCTTTCAAAGGGTAGGTTATGGGGACAATAATGTTATGCGTATCAAAGTAGTGCCTCAATTTTTTTTAATTGTGATTACCATTACCAGAACCCATTTCTCAATAGGCGTGTATTTGATTTTTTTTCCTCAAGGAGAGTATGGCTAACGTAGTAAGCTAGCCTTTGCTTTCCATCATGTAAGAAACCAGTGCAGTGCTAGTCGCATGCTTTTACACGGGCAAGTACATGTATAGATATTCCCCATCTTTAGGGAATGAAAACAAGGGAGGAGATCCCAAGTACCATCGAATTCCTTCCAAAGATTAATCACACTCCTCTATCCAGATAGTGGGGCTAGACTTCTTTAATTCCTAGAATAAGTACTAAAACTTATCCAAGGATATTCAAATAAAAATATTCATAGTGGTTAGCATTCTAGTGATGAATTGGATGGCCCTGAGAATAATCAGCATTCTGATATCTTACAAAGCTTTGATATGATCCAAATTCACCTTTATACCTCTCTGGGTTACAAAAAAATTAAGAAATTTATCAGAGCTAACTCTAAAGACACATTTTGAGGCATTAAGATCCATCATGTATTCTTTGAGAATCTTGATGGTCTTTTTGAGGTTCCTGATGTGATCAAACACATACTTGATTTTTAAGATCATATGGTCTATATATACCTCCATGATAGAGCCGATCGATTTCTTGAACATTTTGGTCACGAGCCACTGGTAGTGATCGAGCGGTAAAAGTGTGTTCGTGTGAGGACACAGTCGTCGTGTGTTTCGCCGCCACGATACAAAAGAACCTAAGCTACTACTACACTTGACAAGCAAGCACAGCGGTAAGTCGGGTATCGTAAGAAATCCACAGGGAGTGATTAAATTTTAGATTTTAATTGTTTAATTACTTCTGGAATAAAAGTGTAAAATAAATAAATAAAAAGGTGATGGTTGGGAATGGTGACAAAAGAGAAAAAGGAAGAAGTTAACACTATACTACAATTAATAAAACGAGAGTCGGGATCGCATCCCCACCATGGGCTAAACAACTAATAATTAGAATTTCGGTTCGAAAACATTTAATCGAGCATTTTCAATTAAGCATAAACATCACACAATAAGGAATTTAACCAAAAGTTGCGAGATTAAACATTTAGTCAAAAATGGTCACACGCGGATTAAATTCGAATTATCGCTATAAACACTAACGTTGCGTGACAAAGAAAGTTAAACGCATAATTATCCGACTTTAATACACGCGGTTTCAATTAAATGCAATTTTACCCAAAACCTAACTTTCGGAGCTCGACTCCCATTAATGGCGGAAACGCAATCCCAACCCGTTATCTACGGGCAATACATGAATTAAACTACTTTAAACAACTAATTAGCTAATTAAAGCAAGAAATAAATAACTACAACTAATTATCTAAGCATGAAATTAAACTACAACAATGGAAATAAACTAGAACAACAATTATATTAATGGTAGGGGTAATGAATAGTCAACTTACAAACCCAAAAGGGTGTCAATCCAAGAAGAAATGAAGAAGAACTCTCCAAAAACCCTCAAAACCCTAACTTTTCTAACCTAAAATCGTTCCCCCAACTTACTACAAAGTTTACCCTTATATACCCAACCAAAAACCAACTTAAAAATAAAGAATTTCGGAATTTTACTGTAGCCGAATCGATTCGGAAATGGTCCGAATCGATTCGGAAACAGGGGAATTTCGAACTGCGATTCGGTTTTGGGGCGAATCGATTCGCCCCTACAGGTCTGCAATTCTGCAGCTTTGTCCTGTTTTACGGAAAATGCCGCCATTTCTTCGTTATAGCTCGGAATGAGGCACGGTCGGAGGCTACGCGAAGATAACTCAAAGGAATACAACATCCAAGAAGACATTAGGCTAAAAAACCAAAATATGAAATGACTAAAATGCCCTTGAATGTGACCTTGAGTGTGAATTTGAAGTAAAAACCATCCTAAAAATGCCATAACTCTTTCGATACAACTCAGAATCATGCACCGTCGGCGGCCACGCGAAGAGAAATCAGAGGGCTTCAACTTCCGTGAAGAGCTCGGGATTCAAACCCGAATGCTGAAATTACTAAAATGCCCCCGAAGCTGCAAAAGTCGACGAAACATTTCCGGAAAGCTTCCGAACTTCATACTAAGCATCCAAATACCTACAAAAGCTCAATTAACCCCTGCAAAACATGTTAACATAGAAATCCAAGGTTGTCTGGTTAACGAGCATAAGTATAGGGATTAAGATACCCAAGGGGGCTAATAAGGCGTAGGTTAACGGGTGAAATACACAATATTTGCGTCGTATCACACCCCCTAACTTACACATTGCTAGTCCCTACCAATGAAATAGGAAACAACAAGAACTACAAGCAAACCAAAAGCAGGATACAAGTACAAAAATATGGTATAAATGCATAAGGCCACTTTCGCGGGCGATTCGATTGCATTTAGCGTATGCAATAAGCCGTTAAACCCCTAGGTCAGCCTAGTGGACGAGTGTCGTCTCGTGAGGGTTTTCAGAGATGGTACCCACAAACATCACATGGTTTCCTCAAAATATGCCCAACCCAACATGCAACAAGCCCAACAATGGCAAAAAGGATTTCATACGCATTATTAGCAAGATGAATAATTCACACAAAAGTCCAAATCATTAACATTATAGAATGCACCTCATAGAATTGAAACCTTAAAATGTGGGAGGGGAGTGAGCACATGCAAAGTGTGATTTGGCAAAAACTTAAATAAACCGGATATACATTAAAGCAAGCATATATTCAATCCTCACGGGCATTACGCTCATCAAGCGAATTCACTCAAAACAGGGAGGTAACACACGGAACATGTGGGCTTAAGAGTAAATGTAAATGGAAACTAGGCCGCACACATGTCACAGAAAAAGAACGCTATATATAAACTGAAAAATTGTAATCTCAATGAAAGGATACCGCACACTAAAAGAGGCGAGATGCATTTTCACAGATTATCACAACTATTATGACTTTTGAATTACATCAACCTAAGATCACATAGGACTTTATAGGGTTGTAATGTAGGTTTGGGGTTAAGGTACGAAATGAAAGGTATATGTACGGATTCAAAGAGTTCGGGATGAAAACTCGGGATAATGGAAAAATGCGGGCAATATCAAAAATTGGAAAACAAGTTCCAAAACAAGCATTAAATGTATCATTTGGAGAGTAATCAAAGCTTATTGAACCACAAAGAAACACTATAAACAACTTTCTCTTTCTTTTTCTTTTCTTCCTTTTTCTCACTTTTTTCTCTTTTGTTTTCTTTTGCTTTTTGCTTTCTCTTTTTCTTCACTTTTTTTTTACATCTCTATTCTTTTCATCACTCTTATCAAACTCTCATATGCCTAAATTGCAACCGACATCATAACAACATCATTCAATCCCAAGTAACATTCCAAACAAAGGTATGTAAGGTGTATGTATGGCTTAAAACTCCAATTTGGAGTTGGTTATGGGATTTTGGGTAATGAAACGAAAGGCTAATATTTAGGCTCAAAGGGGTTGACGATGGTAAACATATAGGGTGAGGTCAAGGTTAATATGGGTGATATAACAAAGATGGCCTATGATCATTTCATAAAGTTTACGCAATTCTCGAGTCAAAACAATATATGAAAATCATGCTCAAGTAATACATTTCAAGTATGAACTCAATTAATGAACGGTCAAATGAAAGAATAGAGAGATTACCAACGAATTCAACGTTTTCAAAGAGGAAAGAATAGTGTATAACACTCACAAACGACGAAAGGTACAAAGCTTACTCGGTGTAAGTATATACAATGCAACAAAAGATTACCGAGTTATAAAAATCTTAAACCAAATCAACATAACAAGGAAAGTGCATATGCTCATGGGATAAAGTTTAATTCACGAAGTTATTCACAATATCAATGATTTGAGGACTAAAGTCTAATAGCTTCTAAAATCGAGAACATGCATCATTGAGTTGTCTATTGGATCGGGCAATTATTAAAATTTATCATCGGAAACAAGGCAAAATGCCCAACAAAGGAGAAAAAAGAAAGAAAATATTTTTTAAAATTTTTCAAATTTTTCACAAAAAGGCATACTTAGTAACTAACAAGTAAGCAAATAAATGGACTACACATGAAATGGATAGAATATCCTACACCCCCTAACTTAAATGTTGCATTGTCCTCAATGCGCATTAAGAACACAACACAAAGAGAGGAAAAGAACGATATTACCCAAAATTGGAGCGATCTCCATAAGCGCGAGTCCAAAAGAATCTACAAAACAAGTTAGTACCGAGCATAGCAAAAACAAATAACAAAAAGTTAACTAATTACACTAGACTAAATTAAAAAGGAAAGAAAAATCTAAAGAAAGAAAAATAAAAATTAAAAAGCTAATTATTTACAACCTACTATTTAGACTTCACACTAACTATACACTAGAAGTCTAAATAGTTGTGGGTCCACCCAAAAAGGGATTTGACTTTGAAAGATCAACGGTGGACCCTCCAAAGAGAACATGCCTCCCGAAAGATATGAATTCCGTTTGAAAAACGGAAGGCATGTGGGTGGTGAAAAAAGTGAACCATCGCCAATTTGAAATTTTGGGCGGACGATGGGGGATTTGGATAATAAGGGGGAAAGGTACACTTGAGGTCCAAGAAAAGTTGACTCATCTCCCAAAGATTTTTCAAATGGAATGGGAGATGGTGCACACGTGGGGATAACATCCATCGAAAACAAGTCCGGCAAGGAGTCCTCATCGGCAAAAAGTGTAAAAATTTTAAAAGTTTCTACCGACTCATAGGAATCAACCGGTAATTCTAATGGTTCAATGACGGAAAACGTATATGGTAATGAAATAAATTCAATCTCAATCGACTCATCATCGGAAGGAGATTGAATTTCGGGGGAGAGAGATTCACATTCGATGAGAAATTCTTTGAAAAATTGAGGTGAAACACAAGTTTCCACCTCCTCGTTGTTTTGTGCATAAGAATTCATCTCATCGCAAAGTGCACCAAGTCTCATTCCAGCATCATTTAGGCTTTCCGAACCTTGGGAGTAAAGAAGCAAAGTTTCTTCCAAAGTAGGCTTCCTCGGCTCAAGAGCCTCGGACTCCTCATTTGGTTGAAAATCGTCTTCGAAAGTAATGAAATGAAAATCGTCATTGGATTCGAATAATGAATCCAACTGAAGCTCCCAATAATGATTTTCATTGCGATAAATGTTTTCAAGTCTTTCATTTTCAAGAAAATCTTGAAAATGGAAAACTTGAAAACTATCCCCAAAGTAAGAATCATTAGAATAACCGCTATAACTATAATAGTAGGACATGATTACCTCGTTGTTTGCAGATGGAGAATCCAAGAAATAAAGTGAGCAACCGCGAATCAAAGTTTCTTAGCGCTCAAAGTATGCAAATCCTGCAAAAAAAGTCAAAACAAAGAATACAAATACAAAAGGAAAAATACTACGAAATAATAAAACAATTACTATCTAAAACACACTCCCCGGCAACGGCGCCATTTTGATCGAGCGGTAAAAGTGTGTTCGTGTGAGGACACAGTCGTCGTGTGTTTCGCCGCCGCGATACAAAAGAACCTAAGCTACTACTACACTTGACAAGCAAGCACAGCGGTAAGTCGGGTATCGTAAGAAATCCACAGGGAGTGATTAAATTTTAGATTTTAATTGTTTAATTACTTCTGGAATAAAAGTGTAAAATAAATAAATAAAAAGGTGATGGTTGGGAATGGTGACAAAAGAGAAAAAGGAAGAAGTTAACACTATACTACAATTAATAAAACGAGAGTCGGGATCGCATCCCCACCATGGGCTAAACAACTAATAATTAGAATTTCGGTTCGAAAACATTTAATCGAGCATTTTCAATTAAGCATAAACATCACACAATAAGGAATTTAACCAAAAGTTGCGAGATTAAACATTTAGTCAAAAATGGTCACACGCGGATTAAATTCGAATTATCGCTATAAACACTAACGTTGCGTGACAAAGAAAGTTAAACGCATAATTATCCGACTTTAATACACGCGGTTTCAATTAAATGCAATTTTACCCAAAACCTAACTTTCGGAGCTCGACTCCCATTAATGGCGGAAACGCAATCCCAACCCGTTATCTACGGGCAATACATGAATTAAACTACTTTAAACAACTAATTAGCTAATTAAAGCAAGAAATAAATAACTACAACTAATTATCTAAGCATGAAATTAAACTACAACAATGGAAATAAACTAGAACAACAATTATATTAATGGTAGGGGTAATGAATAGTCAACTTACAAACCCAAAAGGGTGTCAATCCAAGAAGAAATGAAGAAGAACTCTCCAAAAACCCTCAAAACCCTAACTTTTCTAACCTAAAATCGTTCCCCCAACTTACTACAAAGTTTACCCTTATATACCCAACCAAAAACCAACTTAAAAATAAAGAATTTCGGAATTTTACTGTAGCCGAATCGATTCGGAAATGGTCCGAATCGATTCGGAAACAGGGGAATTTCGAACTGCAATTCTGCAGCAGGGGCGAATCGATTCGCCCCTACAGATCTGCAATTCTGCAGCTTTGTCCTGTTTTACGGAAAATGCCGCCATTTCTTCGTTATAGCTCGGAATGAGGCACGGTCGGAGGCTACGCGAAGATAACTCAAAGGAATACAACATCCAAGAAGACATTAGGCTAAAAAACCAAAATATGAAATGACTAAAATGCCATTGAATGTGACCTTGAGTGTGAATTTGAAGTAAAAACCATCCTAAAAATGCCATAACTCTTTCGATACAACTCAGAATCATGCACCGTCGGCGGCCACGCGAAGAGAAATCAGAGGGCTTCAACTTCCGTGAAGAGCTCGGGATTCAAACCCGAATGCTGAAATTACTAAAATGCCCCCGAAGCTGCAAAAGTCGACGAAACATTTCCGGAAAGCTTCCGAACTTCATACTAAGCATCCAAATACCTACAAAAGCTCAATTAACCCCTGCAAAACATGTTAACATAGAAATCCAAGGTTGTCTGGTTAACGAGCATAAGTATAGGGATTAAGATACCCAAGGGGGCTAATAAGGTGTAGGTTAACGGGTGAAATACGCAATATTTGCGTCGTATCACACCCCCTAACTTACACATTGCTAGTCCCTACCAATGAAATAGGAAACAACAAGAACTACAAGCAAACCAAAAGCAGGATACAAGTACAAAAATATGGTATAAATGCATAAGGCCACTTTCGCGGGCGATTCGATTGCATTTAGCGTATGCAATAAGCCGTTAAACCCCTAGGTCAGCCTAGTGGACGAGTGTCGTCTCGTGAGGGTTTTCAGAGATGGTACCCACAAACATCACATGGTTTCCTCAAAATATGCCCAACCCAACATGCAACAAGCCCAACAATGGCAAAAAGGATTTCATACGCATTATTAGCAAGATGAATAATTCACACAAAAGTCCAAATCATTAACATTATAGAATGCACCTCATAGAATTGAAACCTTAAAATGTGGGAGGGGAGTGAGCACATGCAAAGTGTGATTTGGCAAAAACTTAAATAAACCGGATATACATTAAAGCAAGCATATATTCAATCCTCACGGGCATTACGCTCATCAAGCGAATTCACTCAAAACAGGGAGGTAACACACGGAACATGTGGGCTTAAGAGTAAATGTAAATGGAAACTAGGCCGCACACATGTCACAGAAAAAGAACGCTATATATAAACTGAAAAATTGTAATCTCAATGAAAGGATACCGCACACTAAAAGAGGCGAGATGCATTTTCACAGATTATCACAACTATTATGACTTTTGAATTACATCAACCTAAGATCACATAGGACTTTATAGGGTTGTAATGTAGGTTTGGGGTTAAGGTACGAAATGAAAGGTATATGTACGGATTCAAAGAGTTCGGGATGAAAACTCGGGATAATGGAAAAATGCGGGCAATATCAAAAATTGGAAAACAAGTTCCAAAACAAGCATTAAATGTATCATTTGGAGAGTAATCAAAGCTTATTGAACCACAAAGAAACACTATAAACAACTTTCTCTTTCTTTTTCTTTTCTTCCTTTTTCTCACTTTTTTCTCTTTTGTTTTCTTTTGCTTTTTGCTTTCTCTTTTTCTTCACTTTTTTTTTACATCTCTATTCTTTTCATCACTCTTATCAAACTCTCATATGCCTAAATTGCAACCGACATCATAACAACATCATTCAATCCCAAGTAACATTCCAAACAAAGGTATGTAAGGTGTATGTATGGCTTAAAACTCCAATTTGGAGTTGGTTATGGGATTTTGGGTAATGAAACGAAAGGCTAATATTTAGGCTCAAAGGGGTTGACGATGGTAAACATATAGGGTGAGGTCAAGGTTAATATGGGTGATATAACAAAGATGGCCTATGATCATTTCATAAAGTTTACGCAATTCTCGAGTCAAAACAATATATGAAAATCATGCTCAAGTAATACATTTCAAGTATGAACTCAATTAATGAACGGTCAAATGAAAGAATAGAGAGATTACCAACGAATTCAACGTTTTCAAAGAGGAAAGAATAGTGTATAACACTCACAAACGACGAAAGGTACAAAGCTTACTCGGTGTAAGTATATACAATGCAACAAAAGATTACCGAGTTATAAAAATCTTAAACCAAATCAACATAACAAGGAAAGTGCATATGCTCATGGGATAAAGTTTAATTCACGAAGTTATTCACAATATCAATGATTTGAGGACTAAAGTCTAATAGCTTCTAAAATCGAGAACATGCATCATTGAGTTGTCTATTGGATCGGGCAATTATTAAAATTTATCATCGGAAACAAGGCAAAATGCCCAACAAAGGAGAAAAAAGAAAGAAAATATTTTTTAAAATTTTTCAAATTTTTCACAAAAAGGCATACTTAGTAACTAACAAGTAAGCAAATAAATGGACTACACATGAAATGGATAGAATATCCTACACCCCCTAACTTAAATGTTGCATTGTCCTCAATGCGCATTAAGAACACAACACAAAGAGAGGAAAAGAACGATATTACCCAAAATTGGAGCGATCTCCATAAGCGCGAGTCCAAAAGAATCTACAAAACAAGTTAGTACCGAGCATAGCAAAAACAAATAACAAAAAGTTAACTAATTACACTAGACTAAATTAAAAAGGAAAGAAAAATCTAAAGAAAGAAAAATAAAAATTAAAAAGCTAATTATTTACAACCTACTATTTAGACTTCACACTAACTATACACTAGAAGTCTAAATAGTTGTGGGTCCACCCAAAAAGGGATTTGACTTTGAAAGATCAACGGTGGACCCTCCAAAGAGAACATGCCTCCCGAAAGATATGAATTCCGTTTGAAAAACGGAAGGCATGTGGGTGGTGAAAAAAGTGAACCATCGCCAATTTGAAATTTTGGGCGGACGATGGGGGATTTGGATAATAAGGGGGAAAGGTACACTTGAGGTCCAAGAAAAGTTGACTCATCTCCCAAAGATTTTTCAAATGGAATGGGAGATGGTGCACACGTGGGGATAACATCCATCGAAAACAAGTCCGGCAAGGAGTCCTCATCGGCAAAAAGTGTAAAAATTTTAAAAGTTTCTACCGACTCATAGGAATCAACCGGTAATTCTAATGGTTCAATGACGGAAAACGTATATGGTAATGAAATAAATTCAATCTCAATCGACTCATCATCGGAAGGAGATTGAATTTCGGGGGAGAGAGATTCACATTCGATGAGAAATTCTTTGAAAAATTGAGGTGAAACACAAGTTTCCACCTCCTCGTTGTTTTGTGCATAAGAATTCATCTCATCGCAAAGTGCACCAAGTCTCATTCCAGCATCATTTAGGCTTTCCGAACCTTGGGAGTAAAGAAGCAAAGTTTCTTCCAAAGTAGGCTTCCTCGGCTCAAGAGCCTCGGACTCCTCATTTGGTTGAAAATCGTCTTCGAAAGTAATGAAATGAAAATCGTCATTGGATTCGAATAATGAATCCAACTGAAGCTCCCAATAATGATTTTCATTGCGATAAATGTTTTCAAGTCTTTCATTTTCAAGAAAATCTTGAAAATGGAAAACTTGAAAACTATCCCCAAAGTAAGAATCATTAGAATAACCGCTATAACTATAATAGTAGGACATGATTACCTCGTTGTTTGCAGATGGAGAATCCAAGAAATAAAGTGAGCAACCGCGAATCAAAGTTTCTTAGCGCTCAAAGTATGCAAATCCTGCAAAAAAAGTCAAAACAAAGAATACAAATACAAAAGGAAAAATACTACGAAATAATAAAACAATTACTATCTAAAACACACTCCCCGGCAACGGCGCCATTTTGATCGAGCGGTAAAAGTGTGTTCGTGTGAGGACACAGTCGTCGTGTGTTTCGCCGCCGCGATACAAAAGAACCTAAGCTACTACTACACTTGACAAGCAAGCACAGCGGTAAGTCGGGTATCGTAAGAAATCCACAGGGAGTGATTAAATTTTAGATTTTAATTGTTTAATTACTTCTGGAATAAAAGTGTAAAATAAATAAATAAAAAGGTGATGGTTGGGAATGGTGACAAAAGAGAAAAAGGAAGAAGTTAACACTATACTACAATTAATAAAACGAGAGTCGGGATCGCATCCCCACCATGGGCTAAACAACTAATAATTAGAATTTCGGTTCGAAAACATTTAATCGAGCATTTTCAATTAAGCATAAACATCACACAATAAGGAATTTAACCAAAAGTTGCGAGATTAAACATTTAGTCAAAAATGGTCACACGCGGATTAAATTCGAATTATCGCTATAAACACTAACGTTGCGTGACAAAGAAAGTTAAACGCATAATTATCCGACTTTAATACACGCGGTTTCAATTAAATGCAATTTTACCCAAAACCTAACTTTCGGAGCTCGACTCCCATTAATGGCGGAAACGCAATCCCAACCCGTTATCTACGGGCAATACATGAATTAAACTACTTTAAACAACTAATTAGCTAATTAAAGCAAGAAATAAATAACTACAACTAATTATCTAAGCATGAAATTAAACTACAACAATGGAAATAAACTAGAACAACAATTATATTAATGGTAGGGGTAATGAATAGTCAACTTACAAACCCAAAAGGGTGTCAATCCAAGAAGAAATGAAGAAGAACTCTCCAAAAACCCTCAAAACCCTAACTTTTCTAACCTAAAATCGTTCCCCCAACTTACTACAAAGTTTACCCTTATATACCCAACCAAAAACCAACTTAAAAATAAAGAATTTCGGAATTTTACTGTAGCCGAATCGATTCGGAAATGGTCCGAATCGATTCGGAAACAGGGGAATTTCGAACTGCAATTCTGCAGCAGGGGCGAATCGATTCGCCCCTACAGGTCTGCAATTCTGCAGCTTTGTCCTGTTTTACGGAAAATGCCGCCATTTCTTCGTTATAGCTCGGAATGAGGCACGGTCGGAGGCTACGCGAAGATAACTCAAAGGAATACAACATCCAAGAAGACATTAGGCTAAAAAACCAAAATATGAAATGACTAAAATGCCCTTGAATGTGACCTTGAGTGTGAATTTGAAGTAAAAACCATCCTAAAAATGCCATAACTCTTTCGATACAACTCAGAATCATGCACCGTCGGCGGCCACGCGAAGAGAAATCAGAGGGCTTCAACTTCCGTGAAGAGCTCGGGATTCAAACCCGAATGCTGAAATTACTAAAATGCCCCCGAAGCTGCAAAAGTCGACGAAACATTTCCGGAAAGCTTCCGAACTTCATACTAAGCATCCAAATACCTACAAAAGCTCAATTAACCCCTGCAAAACATGTTAACATAGAAATCCAAGGTTGTCTGGTTAACGAGCATAAGTATAGGGATTAAGATACCCAAGGGGGCTAATAAGGCGTAGGTTAACGGGTGAAATACACAATATTTGCGTCGTATCACACCCCCTAACTTACACATTGCTAGTCCCTACCAATGAAATAGGAAACAACAAGAACTACAAGCAAACCAAAAGCAGGATACAAGTACAAAAATATGGTATAAATGCATAAGGCCACTTTCGCGGGCGATTCGATTGCATTTAGCGTATGCAATAAGCCGTTAAACCCCTAGGTCAGCCTAGTGGACGAGTGTCGTCTCGTGAGGGTTTTCAGAGATGGTACCCACAAACATCACATGGTTTCCTCAAAATATGCCCAACCCAACATGCAACAAGCCCAACAATGGCAAAAAGGATTTCATACGCATTATTAGCAAGATGAATAATTCACACAAAAGTCCAAATCATTAACATTATAGAATGCACCTCATAGAATTGAAACCTTAAAATGTGGGAGGGGAGTGAGCACATGCAAAGTGTGATTTGGCAAAAACTTAAATAAACCGGATATACATTAAAGCAAGCATATATTCAATCCTCACGGGCATTACGCTCATCAAGCGAATTCACTCAAAACAGGGAGGTAACACACGGAACATGTGGGCTTAAGAGTAAATGTAAATGGAAACTAGGCCGCACACATGTCACAGAAAAAGAACGCTATATATAAACTGAAAAATTGTAATCTCAATGAAAGGATACCGCACACTAAAAGAGGCGAGATGCATTTTCACAGATTATCACAACTATTATGACTTTTGAATTACATCAACCTAAGATCACATAGGACTTTATAGGGTTGTAATGTAGGTTTGGGGTTAAGGTACGAAATGAAAGGTATATGTACGGATTCAAAGAGTTCGGGATGAAAACTCGGGATAATGGAAAAATGCGGGCAATATCAAAAATTGGAAAACAAGTTCCAAAACAAGCATTAAATGTATCATTTGGAGAGTAATCAAAGCTTATTGAACCACAAAGAAACACTATAAACAACTTTCTCTTTCTTTTTCTTTTCTTCCTTTTTCTCACTTTTTTCTCTTTTGTTTTCTTTTGCTTTTTGCTTTCTCTTTTTCTTCACTTTTTTTTTACATCTCTATTCTTTTCATCACTCTTATCAAACTCTCATATGCCTAAATTGCAACCGACATCATAACAACATCATTCAATCCCAAGTAACATTCCAAACAAAGGTATGTAAGGTGTATGTATGGCTTAAAACTCCAATTTGGAGTTGGTTATGGGATTTTGGGTAATGAAACGAAAGGCTAATATTTAGGCTCAAAGGGGTTGACGATGGTAAACATATAGGGTGAGGTCAAGGTTAATATGGGTGATATAACAAAGATGGCCTATGATCATTTCATAAAGTTTACGCAATTCTCGAGTCAAAACAATATATGAAAATCATGCTCAAGTAATACATTTCAAGTATGAACTCAATTAATGAACGGTCAAATGAAAGAATAGAGAGATTACCAACGAATTCAACGTTTTCAAAGAGGAAAGAATAGTGTATAACACTCACAAACGACGAAAGGTACAAAGCTTACTCGGTGTAAGTATATACAATGCAACAAAAGATTACCGAGTTATAAAAATCTTAAACCAAATCAACATAACAAGGAAAGTGCATATGCTCATGGGATAAAGTTTAATTCACGAAGTTATTCACAATATCAATGATTTGAGGACTAAAGTCTAATAGCTTCTAAAATCGAGAACATGCATCATTGAGTTGTCTATTGGATCGGGCAATTATTAAAATTTATCATCGGAAACAAGGCAAAATGCCCAACAAAGGAGAAAAAAGAAAGAAAATATTTTTTAAAATTTTTCAAATTTTTCACAAAAAGGCATACTTAGTAACTAACAAGTAAGCAAATAAATGGACTACACATGAAATGGATAGAATATCCTACACCCCCTAACTTAAATGTTGCATTGTCCTCAATGCGCATTAAGAACACAACACAAAGAGAGGAAAAGAACGATATTACCCAAAATTGGAGCGATCTCCATAAGCGCGAGTCCAAAAGAATCTACAAAACAAGTTAGTACCGAGCATAGCAAAAACAAATAACAAAAAGTTAACTAATTACACTAGACTAAATTAAAAAGGAAAGAAAAATCTAAAGAAAGAAAAATAAAAATTAAAAAGCTAATTATTTACAACCTACTATTTAGACTTCACACTAACTATACACTAGAAGTCTAAATAGTTGTGGGTCCACCCAAAAAGGGATTTGACTTTGAAAGATCAACGGTGGACCCTCCAAAGAGAACATGCCTCCCGAAAGATATGAATTCCGTTTGAAAAACGGAAGGCATGTGGGTGGTGAAAAAAGTGAACCATCGCCAATTTGAAATTTTGGGCGGACGATGGGGGATTTGGATAATAAGGGGGAAAGGTACACTTGAGGTCCAAGAAAAGTTGACTCATCTCCCAAAGATTTTTCAAATGGAATGGGAGATGGTGCACACGTGGGGATAACATCCATCGAAAACAAGTCCGGCAAGGAGTCCTCATCGGCAAAAAGTGTAAAAATTTTAAAAGTTTCTACCGACTCATAGGAATCAACCGGTAATTCTAATGGTTCAATGACGGAAAACGTATATGGTAATGAAATAAATTCAATCTCAATCGACTCATCATCGGAAGGAGATTGAATTTCGGGGGAGAGAGATTCACATTCGATGAGAAATTCTTTGAAAAATTGAGGTGAAACACAAGTTTCCACCTCCTCGTTGTTTTGTGCATAAGAATTCATCTCATCGCAAAGTGCACCAAGTCTCATTCCAGCATCATTTAGGCTTTCCGAACCTTGGGAGTAAAGAAGCAAAGTTTCTTCCAAAGTAGGCTTCCTCGGCTCAAGAGCCTCGGACTCCTCATTTGGTTGAAAATCGTCTTCGAAAGTAATGAAATGAAAATCGTCATTGGATTCGAATAATGAATCCAACTGAAGCTCCCAATAATGATTTTCATTGCGATAAATGTTTTCAAGTCTTTCATTTTCAAGAAAATCTTGAAAATGGAAAACTTGAAAACTATCCCCAAAGTAAGAATCATTAGAATAACCGCTATAACTATAATAGTAGGACATGATTACCTCGTTGTTTGCAGATGGAGAATCCAAGAAATAAAGTGAGCAACCGCGAATCAAAGTTTCTTAGCGCTCAAAGTATGCAAATCCTGCAAAAAAAGTCAAAACAAAGAATACAAATACAAAAGGAAAAATACTACGAAATAATAAAACAATTACTATCTAAAACACACTCCCCGGCAACGGCGCCATTTTGATCGAGCGGTAAAAGTGTGTTCGTGTGAGGACACAGTCGTCGTGTGTTTCGCCGCCGCGATACAAAAGAACCTAAGCTACTACTACACTTGACAAGCAAGCACAGCGGTAAGTCGGGTATCGTAAGAAATCCACAGGGAGTGATTAAATTTTAGATTTTAATTGTTTAATTACTTCTGGAATAAAAGTGTAAAATAAATAAATAAAAAGGTGATGGTTGGGAATGGTGACAAAAGAGAAAAAGGAAGAAGTTAACACTATACTACAATTAATAAAACGAGAGTCGGGATCGCATCCCCACCATGGGCTAAACAACTAATAATTAGAATTTCGGTTCGAAAACATTTAATCGAGCATTTTCAATTAAGCATAAACATCACACAATAAGGAATTTAACCAAAAGTTGCGAGATTAAACATTTAGTCAAAAATGGTCACACGCGGATTAAATTCGAATTATCGCTATAAACACTAACGTTGCGTGACAAAGAAAGTTAAACGCATAATTATCCGACTTTAATACACGCGGTTTCAATTAAATGCAATTTTACCCAAAACCTAACTTTCGGAGCTCGACTCCCATTAATGGCGGAAACGCAATCCCAACCCGTTATCTACGGGCAATACATGAATTAAACTACTTTAAACAACTAATTAGCTAATTAAAGCAAGAAATAAATAACTACAACTAATTATCTAAGCATGAAATTAAACTACAACAATGGAAATAAACTAGAACAACAATTATATTAATGGTAGGGGTAATGAATAGTCAACTTACAAACCCAAAAGGGTGTCAATCCAAGAAGAAATGAAGAAGAACTCTCCAAAAACCCTCAAAACCCTAACTTTTCTAACCTAAAATCGTTCCCCCAACTTACTACAAAGTTTACCCTTATATACCCAACCAAAAACCAACTTAAAAATAAAGAATTTCGGAATTTTACTGTAGCCGAATCGATTCGGAAATGGTCCGAATCGATTCGGAAACAGGGGAATTTCGAACTGCAATTCTGCAGCAGGGGCGAATCGATTCGGTTTTGGGGCGAATCGATTCGCCCCTACAGGTCTGCAATTCTGCAGCTTTGTCCTGTTTTACGGAAAATGCCGCCATTTCTTCGTTATAGCTCGGAATGAGGTACGGTCGGAGGCTACGCGAAGATAACTCAAAGGAATACAACATCCAAGAAGACATTAGGCTAAAAAACCAAAATATGAAATGACTAAAATGCCCTTGAATGTGACCTTGAGTGTGAATTTGAAGTAAAAACCATCCTAAAAATGCCATAACTCTTTCGATACAACTCAGAATCATGCACCGTCGGCGGCCACGCGAAGAGAAATCAGAGGGCTTCAACTTCCGTGAAGAGCTCGGGATTCAAACCCGAATGCTGAAATTACTAAAATGCCCCCGAAGCTGCAAAAGTCGACGAAACATTTCCGGAAAGCTTCCGAACTTCATACTAAGCATCCAAATACCTACAAAAGCTCAATTAACCCCTGCAAAACATGTTAACATAGAAATCCAAGGTTGTCTGGTTAACGAGCATAAGTATAGGGATTAAGATACCCAAGGGGGCTAATAAGGCGTAGGTTAACGGGTGAAATACGCAATATTTGCGTCGTATCAGGTAGGTTTTTCATGTTTCTTCAAGCATAAAAGTATTAACTTATAGTAATAAAGTCCTAAGATTGTGATGAATGAGGTATTTTACTAATCTAGGTCGAACGGAGGTATTTGGTGGCAGTCGGAGTATTCACATATAAAGTTCATAAATTGATGACTGGCCATGGAACCCTTAATTTAATCTATCCTTGGTAATAAAAAACTATCTTTCAAGCACTGTCTATTGAGTTTGGTGACGTATACACATACTCTCCATTTGTCGCTTTTTTATCTGACAACAATAATATTAGAAATCTAATTTAGGAATTGGACTACTCTGATGGAGTCGTCCTAGAGTGAATATCAAATTCTGTCTCTACATCTTTCACCTTCTCTCGGATGACTTCCTAGCCTTTATCTTGATTATCTTGATAGTTGGATCTGTGTGCAATCGATGAAACGTGATCTCTAGGTTTATTCTGGAAAGTTTAGATGGTTTCTAAGAAAATACATATGCATTAGTTCTAAGGAAGTGAACGTGCTGATATACTTCATCCTTGGGTAACTCTTATTCGATGAAGAATGTCATCTTCAGCTATGATGAATGCAAAGGAACGGAAATGACTTCTTCCATCACATGTTTGGTAGGATCCAATCAAGTTTCTTTTACCCTCGATCGAGTGACCTTTGGTTGCTACTTAGGCTGGTAATCCTTTGAATCGTCATCGTCCTAAATTTTCTTGGACTGACTCCATTTTAATTTGTTGGATAAGATAAAATAACTACAAGTTACTGCTTAGTTTCCCCTAATCTCCACCACTCCCTGGTCACTCTTGAACTTGAGTTTTTGGTGTAGGGAAATGGGTAAAGCTTTTATCTCGTAAATCCGCCCCCTACCTATTATAGCGTTCTAAGTCGACTCCGATTGGATGGAATGGAACTGAACGTCCTTATTAGTTGAGACGAATTTGACTAGTAGTTTGATCTTCCCCAAGGTATTTTATATCTTCACTAAAACCAATCAATGGACTTATATTAGTATCAAGGTCCTTGATGATGAAGTCGATCTTATAAAAAACAATTAGATTCAAGATCTACGATGATCTCACTTAATCTACCAGTATTTTTCTCAAATGAAAATTTTCAATTCACATAGTGAGGACTAGGGCATCCTTATATGGAAGATTCATGCTAACCAGATCGTCATTAGTGAAAATAATGGCCTAAAGTCTCCTATATCCCTTATAGAAAGGACAGGTTTGGACAAGTCTACCTGGAAAGCATATTGAACGTTGGAAAAAATTCTCACTTTATCCTGAGCTTCTTGTCAATGTGTTGAGATGGATTGACATATTTGTGAGTAGCTGCGAACAAACCTACTAGGGGAATATCCTCGTTTCCTTTTCGGACTTCATTAACCATTGTTTAAATTTTCGGCTTCACTGCGTTAATGTACTCGTTGAGGTTCCCAGCTAATACGAGATCCTCCAAATGTTTTTAAAAATTTCGCAATTTTTGGTAAGGTGCCCATAATACCAATGATAAGTGAACCTGAGGTTGGCTTCCCTATCATTAGGATCGCTGGACAACTTATGAGTCCTATTGAAGTAGGCTTTTGTCTTTGATCTGCGGGGTAGGTTTGTAGATGGGCTCTTTGAATACCATTTTCAATGTCTTATAGCTATTCCCATTAACCTAAGACCTGGGGTGACATTTGGGGGCTTCAATGTTGAATACTTTCTCGGATTAAGAGGGTTTCTTTCCCCACCTGGGGACTTCTTGGGTTTATTCTTCTTTTGGGTGGTCGGGGCCTCTGTTCTTGATATGCTCAAAGAGTACCTGACACCTCAAAGGCACCAACCTCGAAATCATGACGACCGAGGTAACAGGGGCTCAAGGCTGGCGATCAATGATCTTGTCCAATATAAGGTCGGCTACGGCTGACGTTACTAGTTACCCCTCCATTAATCAACAGTCAGGGTCTTCATAACTCATGGGGGTAGTTATCCATCAGGTCATCCACAGTCGACATCACATCTATCACATATATCAACCTCGGCCGAGAATGAGCCGAGGTCAACAAGTACACATGGGTTCAACTAGCCTTCATCGGCATCCTGGGCCAGGCTGACGTTTTTAGTATACCTACCTAACCCCGGCCCAGGCTGACATTATAACTCCACCTGTCTTACCTCGGCTAGCCAACCTGGCTGAAATTATCATGAATAACCTCGAGTAAAGCAACAGTCAGAC
Source organism: Sambucus nigra (assembly GCA_949130495.1). NCBI lineage: Eukaryota > Viridiplantae > Streptophyta > Magnoliopsida > Dipsacales > Adoxaceae > Sambucus > Sambucus nigra. The sequence goes on along the minus strand of OX422224.1, from coordinate 115,775,277 downwards.
TTCACCAACCTCGTACTCACCCAGGCTGAGGTTGGTACCAATCAAAGACATCCGAGCATTTACACATGTGAATGCCTTGGAACACGTGGACAAGTATGTTATAACTGAATCATTCCCTTCACGTGAGGGAATATTAAGGTTATCATTACTTAGTTGAGATCAGCCACGTGTCACCCTTACACTGGCTAGATCTTCATGCACATGCACATTGAATGCTTGGGGGGTACATTACACCCCCCAAGAACTATATATAGAGGTTATCCTCTACCTTGTAGAAGGATCCGAAATTACAACCCTAGCTGAAACTCTGTCATTTTTCACAGTGGAGAGAGAAAGCTTGAGAGATTATATCCACGGCCCTTAGTACCTTATTTTAGTGACGTTACTCACACTCATAGTGGGCGTAGGCCAATTTAGGCTGAACCACTTATATACTGGTGTTCATCCTCTTCTCCTCACCTCGCTCTCTTATATTTGATTTACACTTGTGCTGCCATTGTTATATACCAGTTTGAGCTTGCAAACACCTTACCTGGTGGTGTTATTTCCAGCATCATCATTTTGGCACCATTTGTGGTAACGAGAAGATATAACTTCCTCTTTTATTGCTTAACCTCATTGGAGACTCTGGTTGTGAACCAAGAGCTACCCCTTGTGTGGAGTTGTTTCACCATTGAAAGAGGTCCTTTAAGGTATTAAGCACATCATCTTCACAAGCTCATAATTTTAACGTATGGCACCGGAGTTACCACCACCTCCTCCACCATCTAGTGCTGGAGGGCCTAGTTCCATCCAGGCACCACCTCAGTCCAAAATGGTTGAGGTGGAACCAGCCATGAGGTCCTTGGTTGCAACATAGCATGCAATGAAGGACCAATTCGCACAACTCAGTCAAAATATGATGAGGCCACCTGGAGTCTCACCGGAGATGATTACTCCGGTGGCTATTCAACCTCATCCTCAAGCCAGGGGACCACCCCAAGCACCACAAAAAGGCAAACCTACTCCTCAGCGACAGAGGGATGTTGCGAACCCTGGACGTCTACGTTTGGGGAGGCAAGGAAACCCTTGTCCAGAGGATAAGTATGATGATTTTGTGGCAGAAGATGCTCTAAGAGACTGTTGGGAATCATATGAGGTTTTGAACAACACTATACATCCTATCCAGCAGAGCCGAGGTTGTGTGGGCAGAAGAGATGGTGGTGCCCAACAAAGAGGATCAACTTTTGATCGATTGAGCAGAGGGTCGACCTTTGAAAGGCTTGGCCCAGTTAATGACCTAAGGCAGAGGTTGTTCAGGTCGAGAAGTACAACCATCTCATAAAGGGAAGAGGGGGAATACAGGCCTCATCAAGGCCGACCCCAACCAAGATGAGGTAGGGACTAAGAAGAGGTCAATAGCCGACGTTGTGATGCAGCTGGGGAACCCTAAGTTCATCCCTTGGAGGTGGCTAAGGACAACCTCGGCCAAGACGATGTTGCAAAGCCTTGGAACGACTCCATTCAATTTCTTGAAGAGAAGATAGGTAACCTCATTAAAAGCCGACACCCACTGCAGAGAGGGTTCTTAGAGGGTTCCCCATTCATGGCACGAATTGTAAACTTCCCAACTCCTTCTAAATTCAAACCACATATGGTGTCTCCTAAATATGATGGTAGTACCAACCTTGTGCATCATATTGAGATATACCAGTCTGCAGCTAACATCTACTCGATCCCAGATGAGATGAGGTGTCGGGCCTTCTCAAGCACTTTGACAGGAGCTGCACATATTTAGTTTACTTGTCTTCCAAAGAACTCAGTGGAGAGCTTTAAGGGCTTGGCTGAACGATTCATTCACAATTTCTATTTTGGGGTAAGACCTCAAAAGAAGACCACTCATATGCTATACGTCAAGCAGGGAAGGAATGAGAGCCTAAGAGACTACATAGCAACGTTTAATAAGGAGAAACTAAAAGTGGAAGATTACGAGGAAAGTATAGCTATGACAGCCCTCATCGGAGGACTCCAGAAATGGAAGTTGCTATGGAAGCTAGCCAAAGACCCTCCAAAATCTATGGTCGAGCTGTTAGAAACAGTTGGTAGGGTTATGAATGCCGAAGAGGCAATGGCTGCAAAATATGAGGACGAAAATGGAAGCAACAGTGGGAGATTCGGGAATAAGAAAGATGGAAAGAAGAGGTCTGCAGATGACAAGTTTGGACATTATACTCCTCTGACTGTGAGCTGTGAACACATCCTCAATGAGATAAAGAATGACAAGTCACTAAGGTGACCGGAGAAGCTGAAAAATCCTCCACATAAGAGAAATAAGAACCTATGATGTGAGTTCCACCAAGATCACGACCATGTGACTAAGAAGTGCTTTATTCTGAAGATTGAGATCGAGAAGATATTAAAATGTGGGAATCTCCGAAGATATGTGGATGTAAGAGCTTCCAAAGGGGAGATGACCCTAAGAAAAAGATAAATGACGGGTGTTGGGAAGATGCCCTGGTAAGAAGAGATAAGGACTCAGATAATTATGATGACGATGATCCAGAACTCCCTCCAAAGCATGACAATTCCCCAGTAAAGAGGGTTGGCATGATCTATTTTGGTGTTAGCACCATCTGTGGGGGTTTAGCAGGAGGAGGTTCAGAGGTGGCGGACCGAAAAGCCTACGTGGCAGAGGCCAAGTCAGTAACCAAAAATGAGGTGTGAACCTGGCATCTTCAGAGGTTAAACGAGAGAAGAGAAAGAAAGTAGACATGGATACCCTCATCGTGGGTTTCTCAAGGCTCGATTTCAAAGGTATCTTAGCTCCACACGATGGCCCTCTGGTAATCACCACAAGGGTGCATGGGTGTGAGGTTCAGAGAATCCTTGTCAATGGCGAAAGCTCTGCGGATGTCATGTTCTGGCCCTGCTTTAAGATCCTAGGCCTCAGCAGAGCTAGGCTTATACCATATCATCATCCGTTGATGGGCTTCAGTGGAGGAAAGGTCCACTCATTAGGCATGTATGAGATGGATGTACGAATGGGAGATAAGTAGCCTAAGAGGATGACTAGAAAAATAATTTTTTTCATGATGGATGAAAACGTCTTCTCTGCCTACAACCTCATCATCGGACGAGTGGCCCTCAAGGAATTTGAGGTCGTGCCTTTGACGGTCCACCAAATGCTAAAATTCCTGACCCCCTATGGGGTAGGGGAAGTGAAAGGTGACCAGACCATGGCACACGAATGCTATTTAAATTCGTGGAAGATAGAGAAGACTATAAGAGGGAAATGACAACGTATAACATTGATACACTCGATCCTAGGGATGAGACGAAGTTGAAGAAGGGAGAGGCCACAGAAGAGGTAGAATCCATTGTCCTCAATGAGGATGAGCCGGAAAAAACCGTCCAGATTGGCAAAGTCCTAAGACCAAAGATCAAGGAAGAGCTGGTAGAACTTTTGAAGAAGAGGCAGAGTGTCTTCGCTTGGAGCCATGCAGACATGACTGGCATCGATACGAAGGTTATGTGCCATAAAATCAATGTGGCAGAAGATGCTAAGCCGATCAAGCAAAGACGAAGGGTTTAATCCCAGGAGAAGTATGATGTCATCAGGGAAGAGGTAAGAAAGTTGGAAGAGTCTAACTTCATCAGAGAGGTCATATACCCCGAGTGGTTATCCAATGTTGTTATTATGCCAAAAGTTAACGGTAAATGGAGAATGTGTATAGACTTCACTTATTTGAACAAGTCTTATCCGAAAGACAGCTTCCACTTGCCTTGAATTGATCAGATGATGGATGCCACAGTAGTACATGAACTGATGAGCTTCATAGATACGTATTCAGGGTACAATCAAATCTTCATGGATGATGAGGATTCAGAAAAGACAACATTCATAACCGATAAGGGGACCTATTGTTACAAGGTCATGCCCTCTGACTTAAATAATACAGGGGCCACTTATCAATGTCTTGTAAATAAGATGTTTGAAGATCAGATTGGTAAAACCATGGAGGTGTACGTGGATGACATGCTGATGAAGAGCTTGAAGGCCAACACATACGTGGCCGACCTGGAAAGGAATTTTGACACTATGGATTTGTACAAAATGAAACTCAACCCTGCTAAATGTGTCTTCGGAGTAGGAGTGAGAAAATTCCTTGGTTTTATCGTCAATCAAAGGGGAATCTAGGCCAACCCTGAGAAAATCAAAGCTTTACTTGAAATGAAGACACCTAGGATGATAAAATAAGTTCAAATACTAACAGGAAGAGTTGCTGCGCTCAAAAGATTTGTCTCCCGAGCCACCGACAAGTGTCTTCCATTTTTCAAGGTGCTTAGAAAGTCCTTCGAATGGGACGATGAGTGTGACAAGGCTTTCAAGGAACTGAAGTCCTACCTTGGGTCTCCCCTACTCCTATCCCGACCCATCCTGGGAGAGAAATTGTATGTTTATCTAGCAGTCTCAGAGTCGGATATTAGTGCTTCCATAGTAAGAGAAGATGATGGGGTACAGAGGCCCGTATATTTTAATAGTAAAGCTCTTTAAGGGTCTGAACAGAACTACTCCCGAATGGAAAAGTTAGCATATGAACTGATACACGCTTCCAGGAAGATGAATCCATATTTTCAGGCCCATTCCATGGTCATCCTCACTGATTCCCCTCTCAGACATATCCTCCACAAACCTGAGAAGTCAGGTAGGCTGATGACCTGGGCCATTGAGTTGGGAGAGTATGACATAGTATATTAACCCAGGGTTGCCATCAAAGGGCAGGCCCTTGCAGACTTTGTAGCAGAATTCACCTGGGAAGAGGCTGAGATTGAGATAAGCCGAGAGGTTGCAGATGAGCTAGATAGTAACGTCTTCTAAAATCCGAAAGAGGTTGTACCAAACAGAGCCAGAAAGGTTATAGATGAGAATGAGGAGGACAAGTACCTCTTCAAGTAAGGGACCTTATCAGAGGGAAACTTCTCTTCAATTGAAGATGTTTGGAAACTCTTCATTAATGGCTCACTTTGTGAAAGTGGAAGCGGAGCAGGGCTGATAATATCAGCACCGGATAATACCAACATTGAATATGCTCTGAGGTTCAACTTCAAGGCATCAAATAATGAGTCAGAGTATGAGGCTTTGATAGCAGACCTCTCCTTAGCAAAAGCCCTTAGTGTGGGCCAACTCTTAGTCCACAGTGACTCCAGGCTAGTCGTCAACCAAATCTTGGGAGTGTACGAGGCCAAAGACGAAAGGATGTACAAATACCTGCAGAGGGTAAGAAGGATGCTAGAAATCTTCAGGGAAGTGAAGATGAAGAGGATACCTCAATTAGATAAAAGCCATGCAGAAGCACTAGCAAGGTTGGCTTCAGCAACAAGGACACCCATCAGAAGGACAGTGTCGATCGAGATCCTTCTCACCAACCATTAAGGAAGAAGAGATGGCCAGACCTTGCTTTAATTTGAACCTAGGAGACTCATGGATGGACCTCTTATCATGTATATCAGATTGGGAGAACTGATAGAATCGAAGTTAGAAAGGAGGAAGTTGAGGTACATAGATGCCAAGTCCTCAATAATAGGAGATGTCCTGTATAAAAAAGGATTCCTATTACCTCTCCTCAGATGTGTCCATCCCTCAGAGATCCCCCACATCCTACAAGACATACATGAGGGTTCTTGCTCCAGTCACATAGGAGGAAGACCTTTAGCTAAGAGGATAATAACGCAGGGATACTGGTGTCCGACCTTGGCCAAAGATGTTACGGACTACGTAAAGACCTGTGATAAATGCCAGAGATTTTCTATTATCCCTCACCAACCTCATCAACCTATGAAGTCGATTAGTTCTCCCTGGCACTTCGTTGTATGGGGAATATACTTGGTAGGACCTTTGCCAAGAGATGTTAACAATTATCGATTTCTAATAGTAGCAATCAACTACTTCTCTAGATGGGTAGAGGCTGAGTTGATGATCATGATTACGAAACAGAAGACCTTCCATTTCATCTAGAAGAACATCATATGCAGATATGGCCTTCCAAACACCCTCATCTCAGACAATGGAACCCAGTTCAAGAATTCTTCTTTAGAGAAATACTGCGAGAGGGTCGTGATCAGACAATTCTTCTCTTTTCCTGGCCAACCACAGGCAAACGATCAGACCGAAGTCACAAATCAAACAATCCTCGATAGGATTAAGAAGAGGCTGGATAAAGCTAAGGGGAGATGGGTAGAAGAGGTTTATGAAGTATTATGGGCCTACAGAATAACGGTAAGGACAGCAACAGGGGAGACCCCATTTATGTTAGCCCATGGCTCGAAAGTCATCATCCCTACAGAAGTAGGACTCCCCACTCACAGAGTTCAGACCTACGACCCTGAGAAGAATGGGGAAGATAAAAGACTTGATCTAGATTTGATCGAAGAAAGAAGAGAAGATGTTGAAGTCAGATAGGCAGCTTACTAGAAGAGAATAATAAAGTTCTATAATCAGAGGGTAAGGTCAAGACCTATAGCTGTAGGAGACTTGGTGCTGAAGAAGATGTGGCAGAAGATAAATAAGCTCCACCCAAACTGGCATGGTCCCTACGAGGTGGTCGATAAGGTTGTGCCCGGCACTTACCGACTAGAAAATCTTGAAAGGGAACCTTTTTCCAACCCTTGGAACGCGGACCACTTGAAGAGATATTATATTTGATGTTGTAGTTTTCTTTATAGTACATGTATCATCTAATGAAGAGGATATTAATGAAAAGAGCAATTCCTGTGTCAACACTATGTTTTATTATGAGTCAATGACAAATGAGGTGAAGCATCATATTATGGTGACCTCGGACCTTAAACATCTTTAATTTGGTGAAATTTATGAGGATAACATCTTAGTTTGATGACCTCATACCTTAAAATATCATAATTTGGTGGCAAGGTCTGAGGTGAGACATCATATTTGGATGACCTCGGACCTTGAACATCATTAATTTGGTGAAATTAATGAGGGTAACATATTAGTTTGATGACCTCAGACCTTAAAACATCATAATTTGGTGGCAAGGTCTGAGGTGAAACATCATATTTGGATGACCTCAGACCTTGAACATTATTAATTTGGTGAAATTGATGAGGGTAGCATCTTAGTTTGATGACCTCAGACCATAAAACATCATTAATTTGGTGACAAGGTCTGAGGTGAAACATTATATTTGGATGACCTCGGACCATGAACATCATTAATTTGGTGAAATTTATAAGGGTAGCATCTTAGTTTGATGACCTCAGACATTAAAACATCATTAATTTGGTGACAAGGTCTGAAGTGAGACATCATATTTGGATGACCTCAGACCTTGAACGTCATTAATTTGGTGAAATTTATGAGGATAACATCTTAGTTTGATGACCTCAGACCTTAAACCATCATTAATTTAGTGACAATGACTGAGGTGAAACATCATATTTGGATGACCTCAGACCTTGAACATCATTAATTTGGTGACAAGGTCTGAGGTCAAACATCATATTTGGATGACCTCGGACCTTGAACATCATTAATTTGGTGAAATTTATGAGGATAACATCTTAGTTTAGATGACCTCAGACCTTGCACATCATTAATTTGGTGAAATTTATGAGCATATCATCTTAGTTTGGATGACCTCAGACCTTGAACATCATTAATTTGGTGAAATTTATGAGGATAACATCTTAGTTTGACGACCTCATACCTTGAACATCATTAATTTGGTGACAAGGTCTGAGGTGAAACATCATATTTGGATGACCTCAGACCTTGAACATTATTGATTTGGTGAAATTTATTAGGATAACATCTTAGTTTGGATGACCTTAGACCTTGAACATCATTAATTTGGTGAAATTTATGAGGATAACATCTTAGTTTGATGACCTCAGACCTTGAACATCATTAATTTGGTGAACTTTATGAGGATAACATCTTAGTTTGATGACCTCAGACCTTATAACAATTAATTTGGTGATAAATTATAAGGGTAACATCTTAGTTAAGTGGTGAAGACACCATTATGTTGAGACTTAAGACCTTAATACAAACACCATCATGCGATAAAATTATTCAAAGGAGCATTCATCAAAAGAAGCAAAATCCTCTGAAGAGGACGATATAACATGAAGAAGTTAGAATTATAAGTCAAATTATGAAAAAGAATGTTATCAGAGGATACAAAGTTACAGATGAAAAACAAAAACTACAAAGCATCACAAATTATGGTCTAATTTTCTGCAGCCATAGGGTTGGTAACCTCGGCCCCATCATTTTAGACGAAATTGGTAAACTCGGACCCATCATCTTAGCCGAAACTGGTAACCTCGGCCCCATCATCTTGAGGGTTGACATCCTTAGTCTTTGTAGCTTCTGGTTGGCCAGTCTCTACAGGTGCAGCACCTCCTTCCTCCTCGACCTCTTGTAAGGCCTGAGCAAACTGGGGGTTGGCAAAACCAAGACCAATGAAGTCAGAGGCTGTCAAACTCCCTGACTCCTTTTATTTAATGGCCGCCCATTTACTAGTAGCTTTGAATCCTCTTTTAAGGTATTCAAAGCCGAAGCTTATAAATTGGTCAGAGATATCCTCAAGAGCAGCTTTTACTGCAGTATTAACTTTTTGTTGGAGGACGTCATCCTTAGCCTTCACGACAGAGGTGTGGTCCTTCTTAAGCTTGGAAATTTCCTTCTCGATCAGTTTAACCTTATTCTCAGACCCATCAAAAGCAATTTTTAAATGTTCCACCTCAGTTTTCAGAGAGGCTTGCACCTTTTGGGCCTCTTTCCCCTTCTCAACAAGAGGCAGCTTCTTCAGAGTCCAGTCAACAAACTGGTGCATGGTAAGGATACCCTACAAAATAGAATCAAATATATGAGTTCAGGAGTTAATTAAATTCAAGACCGAGGTTACACTTGGAATATAAAAGTAAAAAAGTTTTACCTGAATAGACCTGTGAAGGCAAAACTCGACCAACAGAGGAGTATCTAAGGAACGACATAAGCATTTCCCAGCATCGGTTATAGCAGAGCCGATGGTATCTGGTGCCTTCATACTCTGACCTATCAAGTTATCACTGATTTTCAGCTGCTCCAGACGATCATCCAATGCATCATCAGAGAATATTGTGATGGCCTTTTGGGCTTTGCTTTACCTCTGATCCTCGGGGGCAGCAGTGGTGGATTTCCTCTTTTTGTAACGTCGGCCTTAGAAGTGCCAACGTTCTGCTTTGGTGGGGGAAGAGGAGGTGCATTGATCCCAACTTTATTCACCAACTTGATGAAACTTGGTGTAGACATCTCCCACAGGTCGTCTGAGATGCCTTCGGGGTAATCTGTAAAAAATATATCTGAGTTAGTAAATCAGAGACATTAAAAATCAGAGGTAAAACTTTGCAAAATAAACAATTACGAAGTTCAACTAAAGGACTCCCCCCAGGCCAGTCTCAAAGAGGTAGTTGGGGGTCATCAGATGCTCGTACTTGACTAGACAACCAAGCTCCCCCTAATCTTGAAGGTCTTTGACCTTTTGTAGATTATCCTGTCTTTCGTCTTTGGCAGCCAATGACAATTTTCCCCACCTCAGAGGGGTCCTCGACTCTAGTAATGAATAGGGAGAACAAGTACTAAACTCCCAGGCCCCTAAGATGAAGAAGTATCATGGTTTCCAGTTACGATTTGAGGTCTGGGTAACAACAACATCTTCTTATCAGACTTCCTAGCTAGGAATTGGTAGTAGCTCGAATTGTTTATGGCAGAGGATGGCACGTAGCACCTTGTGAAGACCCTTACAGGAAGGTCTAAGTGATGGATTGCCCTCTATATGACGATGGTTCCAATCATCACCCTCCAAGCATTAGGGGATAATTGGGAAGGGGCCAGGTTAATATGGCCCTAATTGTTGGATGGATGGGGAGACAAAATCCTAACTTAAATATTTGCTCATGTACACAGATTTTCCCATCTTGTCCACCAAAGGCCCTCTCATCCCTCAGAGTCCTCTTAAGTTTGATAGAAGGGCCTATGGAATAAAGGTGCCAAAAGGCTAAGAGGTCAAACTCATTGACAGTGCTCTCTATTTCGACTGCCTCCAAGGTGTCAACGTCACTCTCATGACCATCACCCTCATCCCTGGCAACATCTGCCTAGGCAGGCATAGGAACACCATCAGGGAATATCTGAGCGAACTCAGCCCCTATGGAGACCGACATAGGAATGGAATCAATAGGTGGTGGGATTGCCACACTCAACCCCACAACTTCAACATCGTAAGAAGTCTGTGAAGTGCTAGAATCATTGTGGGACGAGGCGCGACTTTGGACCTCGGCCTGATCAGGGACCTGATCTTGCCTAATGGAGAAATCCATTGCCTCTTGGAATGAATCTACAGACATAGGGTCTGAGGTGGATGACTCAGACTCAAACATTGGAGAAGGGTCAATTGGATCCTCGGATGGCTCAGCAGTCTCGGCTGGCTCAAGGTAAATCACTTTCAGGGGTGGGGGAAAAATAAGTCTGAGGGGAAAGGCCTCAGCCCTATGAGCTTTCTCTTAGGCTAGCTCTATCTGCCAAATTTTACCGAAAGTCGTATCTCTAAGAGAAGAGAAATCCTCAATAAGCTTATAAGAAGGTCTAATCATAGAAAGACGAGGCTATACCTAGGACTCTAAACCACAAACAGCTTGGCACAACCTAAGCTAAAGATCAAACGTGGTTATTTAAAAGATTTTTAATCAAGAACAGTCAAGAATAGTCCATCGAAAAACTCATAAATTCACCTGAAAACCTAAATTACCATCAAAAAATGCATAAAATGGAAAAACAAGGCTGAAAACGATGAAGTAGGGTGAAGTCGATACATGTCTGAAGGTGGAATGAAGGAGAGAAAGAGAATAAACCAAGAAAATACCCAAAAACCCAACAGTGACGGAGTTCTTGAAGAGAGAGAGAGAACACAGAAAAACTCAGGCTGGAAAATAAGAGGAATGAGGAGGAAAGAGAAGGAAAAGGGTTTAAACCCTCAAAATTTTCTTACACTCATCCCAAGGCCCATCATTGCCTTGGAAGCCCAAAAGATCATAATCATTGCACATGGCAAGCACGCAACCTACTTCAAGAGTTGACACTTGTCAATGAAATGGTGGTACACAAGGAAAATATAGCCTCGAACATGTATACTCCTTAGTCACCTACTCACATAGGTAACTAAGGGCTAGGGGTGATTGATATGCCCAAAGAGTACCTGACAGCTTGGAGGCACTAACCTTGGCAGCATGACGGCCGAGGTAACAGGGGCTCAAAGCTGGCGATCAGTGATCTCGTCCAACATAAGGTCGGCTACGGTCGATGTTACTAGTTACCCCTCCATCAATTAACAGTCGGGGTCTTCATAACTCATGGGGGCAGTTATCCATTAGGTCGTCCACAGCCGACATCACATCTACCACATACATCAACCTCGGTTGAGAATGAGCCGAGGTCAGCAAGGACACATGGGTTCGACTAGCCTTCATCGGCATCCTGGCCCAGGCCGACGTTCTAACTATACCTACCTAACCCCATCCCAGGCCGACATTACAACTCCACCTGTCTTACCTCGTCTAGCCTACCTGGTTGAAATCATCATGAATAACCTCGGGTAAAGAAACAGTCAGACTTCACCAACCTCGTACTCACCCAGGCCGAGGTTGCTACCAATCAAAGACAGTCGAGCATTTACACATGTGAATGCCTTGGAACATGTGGGCAAGTCTGTTATAACTGAATCATTCCCTTCATGTGTGGGAATATTGAGGTCATCATTACTTAGTTGAGATCATCCAGGTGTCACCCTTACACTGGCTAGATCTTCATGCACATGCACATTGCATGCTTGGGGGGTACATTACACCCCCCAAGCACTATATATAGAGGTCATCCTCTACCTTATTGAAGGATCCTAAATTACAACCCTAGTTAAAACTCTGTTATTATTCACAGTAGAGAGAGAAATCTTAAGAGATTGTATCCATTGCCATTAGTGCCTTATTTTAGTGACATTACTCACACTCACAGTGGGCGTAGGCCAATTTAGGCTGAACCACTTATATACTGGTGTTCATCCTCTTCTCCTCACCTCGCTCTCTTATATTTGATATACACTTGTGCTGCCATTGTTATATACCAGTTTGAGCTTGCAAACACCTTACCTGGTGGTGCTGTTCCCAGCATCATCAGTGCTGATGAGCTTATCCTTCACATTGGCATACTTCTCAATATGGGACAGAAAATTATCCATCATACAGGCTGATTTATTCATCAGGGACTACTAGAGATCATTCGATTGTTCTAAGTTAATTTTAACAATGAACAGTCCTAAAAAGATTTTCTGAAAATAAAAACTCGATTAGACAAAAATAACACCCATAGAAATATTCCAGGTCTCCCTATATATATTGAATGCATTCATACCTTTTGAGACATTGGAATCCTCATGTTGATGACATGAAATGAGGCATGAAAATTCGGCAATAATGAGATTTAATATCTAAGCCCCTACATCTTCAACATACACTCGTCATAGGCTTGGAAGGATATACAAGAACATCTATCCTATGACTCAAAGGGTTTTGTCCGGAATTAAGGCAATACTACAAATGGACTCAATTGGAAATTTGTATCCTTACAAATCTCCCCGTTTGGCTATTTCGGGATAAAACCCAACCAAAAATCTTAAAGGACCGTCAAGCTCATCTAGACACAACATCCCACCCAAAACAAAATAAAATGTAGACGCTATGCCTCGACCTACGGAATTTCTTTGCCGCTTATGATAAATTTTCCGCTAAGAGATAATTCCTGCCGCTAAGAGATAATTCCTGCACACTTAAGCAAACCATTGAACCCATAGGGAATATCAAAATATTAAATGAAATGTAAATAAATACTCCCCCTTAATAAATTCTCTCCCTTTTATCTAACATGACCAACCTAAGAAGATAGCGCTCTCCCCCTAAGTTAAATCTCCTAAACTAAAGGTTTAGATACAATTTCTCCCCATTTTTGTTCAACAATAGACAAAAGTTAAATTTTTATAAACCAACTTACTTCTCCCTCTTATTTAAGGCAAATACTATTTCTCCCCCTAAAGTCTAAACAAGGGATATGAATTAGGAAGAAACAAGATAAACATGCAATGGTGTATAAATAGGAACAATAAAGCATATGGCAATAATAAAATGCAACAAATCAACATAATAACAAAGGATACCAATCATGATGCGATGGAAAAAAATTATACCAATTAAAATGTATTAACATAAGCATGGTATATCAACCAAAATTCACAACAATATAGTTACTAATTAGGACTTCAAAGCATATATGGACTAGCAGGCAAGGCAAAAACTCGAAAGCAAAAAAAATACCATATATATACACACACAATGAATATCACAAACGTACACACACATATACATAGGTATAAACACCACACACCACACAAAATACATTAAGCTTTTCACACTCGTATGGCAAAAATGTGTCCACATACATATGGTAAATGAAAGTGTGGGGGTGTGAACTAGAAACAATTAAATTATGACCCAATCACTTAAAACATGTTCATGGAGTTCTCATTTGATTACAAAACTTTATCACATTTAGATATAGTCTCATGTGACAATATAAATTGAACTCAATGAACAAACATACACAATGCACACAATCCTAGAATTTTGATGATTCTGCAAACCAATAGAGTCATGACAATAAAAGCATAACTAGAATACAAAGTCATTGTGTAAACCCGTTGATACATCCAACCAAACTCCTCATAATTTTCTTTTTCTTTTTCTTTTTCTTTTGAACATATCAACTAAACTAAACAGACCTTAGCGAATTTTTCTTTTATAATGCCATAATTTTTTTAAGGACAAATATTCAATGGTGGCTTTTCAAGCAAAGTAATTTTGTCTTTCACATACCGATTCCATTGATAAACAACTACAACACCAGATAAATATTTTTCTATTTTTTCAAATTCGGGAAACTGCTATTACATGCAAAAATCCTCCATAGTCATAGCAAAATGTTTATGACTAAATTGATGGGAGAATGTCTCACTTAACTAAAATATACATGTGGCGTTTAAATTTCAAATGAGCTCGTGTATGTGTGAATCGAGGCATTTAAAAATAGAATCCATTAAGAAACACAAAATCCAACTACTCCATGCTAACATGACAAAGAACATTTTAAGGATTGACAATCTTAACCAAAAGTTCTAATTACGTGGAAGCAGAAATGGAAGGGATTTAAACACAAGTATATGCCACATAAAGTGTGTCAAACTAAAATACACACAAAAACAAAAAAAAAATCTTTTTGATTTTTTGTAAAAAAAAATTAACCAAGCAACAAAATACAACTCAAAAGAAAATAAAGAAAATCTTTTTTTTATTTTTCTCAATAAGACATAAAAAAATAAAAATAAATACAAAAAAATATACACAAATCATAATTCTATTAAGTGATTGAACATAGAGTATATACTAGAAAATGACAAACAAAACATATAACTCACAAAAGAATATATCATGATGCACATAAGCTAGAGTATGTAAACAAAGCTAACACATTTAACCATTAAATTTAGCATGGGAGGTATCACGTGATAGCTAATGAGAATAAAAAATCATATCTTGTAATGCCGTCAAATCGAATTTCCTAACCCAAACTAGTGAAACTTGATGCTCTCGAGATTCGGGAACCGTGGTGACTCTACCCTTGGATTTCCTAGGATCCTTTTTGAGATCAAAACAAAATTTCCTTAGATGACCTTTTCGACCACAATGCGAGCAAGTAAAGACCCGAAGAAAAGAAGTACCTAAGGATTGACCTTTGAAAATGTTCCTAGGGGATTCTCTCAAAATAGTGGTTTTATCTTTATTAGCGGAAGCATTATAAGAATCGAAGCCTATACCACAACTGTATTTTTTTATTTGGACCGTGCCTAAGATTTTATCGAATTTTTCGAACCTACACTCCAAATCAAATTTGACATTACTAAAGTCTCTCAATTTTTCTTCTAATTCTAAAATCCTAGACACTAGCAAAACCTTACTCTCTTCAAACACGAGCAGCTCTTTCTTCATTATTTCCATCAAACCTGTAAGGCTATCTCTCTCGCCTTCAACATATTCAAGCTTCTCACGAAGAGCTCTCTCATGTGTACTAAGGTCTTCTACCAAAGCACTCTCATCAATGACTTTGGCACTCTCTCTTAAACTAGCTTCTAACTTCAAATTAGCCCTTTCTAATTTAATTGATTCTTCATATAACTCTCTACAGGCAATTTGAAGTTCACTCTCATCAACCTCTTCTCCACTTTCACTCTCTCTCTCTCTCTCTCTCTTCTCTCCACTCTCTAAATCATCAAAAACATGGGATTCACAAACTTTGGCCTCGAAAATGTCATGTATTATAATGTCATCATTGGACGAGTTCTCACTATTACTTACATGACTTGCCATAAATGAGTTAGAGTTTCGCTCGATGGGGGATTTGAGTCCCTCTTCCTTATCACTATCACTAAGGGTAGCATTATATGAAATTGGTTTCTTTCCCTCGGTCCTTTGTTTAGTAGGACATTCAAAAGCCCAATGGCCATACCCTTCACAACTAAAAAACCGATTTGACTCGTCCCTATTAAGATATTTATTATGATTTTTAGGGATCTTCTCGAGCTTGTTATACTTGGATTTGAGAAATTTCTTATATTCATTTTTTAGACTCTTGTTATTAGTCTTAAGAAAGTTTCTAAATTTCCTAGCAAACATTTCCATGTCTTTCGAGTCAAAATCACTCTCATCATCCGAAACTTATTTTTCCTCCTTTCAAGCTTTCAAAGTGATGCCCTTATCTTTCGTCTTTTAGATCTTATAGGAAAACATGTCAAGTTCATAGGTTTTTAAATCACCTAAGAGATCTTCTCGTTTCGTAGAGGCTAAAATGGGTAAAGAATTCAACACGGTCACTTTAGAAATGAATCTATCGGGCAGGGACCTTAAGATTTTCTTTACAACCCGGTCGTCGGGTATCTTTTCTTCCAAATTAAAAGATGAATTTACAATATCGAAAATTCCAACATAAAATTCATCAACAGTTCCATTTTCAATCATTTTTATGGTCTCGAATTGAGTGGTGAGGTTTTGGAGTTTCGAATCTTTTACAACACAAGTTCCCTCGTGGGTGAGTTGAAAAATATCCCAAGCTTCTTTAGCGATTTCACACGTCATGATGCATTTGACTTCATCCGGTGTGACCGCACTAAACAAAGCATTCAAACCTCGGGAATTAAAATTTTCTAATTTCAGTTCATTCTCAATCCATCTCTCTACGGGATTGGGGACACGTTCATTTTCTACTAAACATGTAGGTGGGAACCACCCGGTAACGTCGGATAGCCAAACCCTCTCATCTATGGACTTTAGTATCAATTTCATACGCACTTTCCGTACGCATATTAGAACCATCAAAAATCGAAAATTTTAAAAATGAGGAAAATTCCATTTTTAGATAAGAACACAAAAAAGGACCTAAACGAAATAACTTAGCGCTTCTAACTCTTATACCACTTGTTGGAACACATGCCTCAATTTTAAAATGATTTAAAATTAAGGTTATGGCTCAAACAAATTTCCAACTAAAAATTCAATTAAAATTTTAATTAAAAAAACATCAAATTTTAATTTCTTTCAAATTAAAATTAAACTAAACTATAAGTGAACTAAAACTACTCAAACATTAATATTCACTTAAACACAATTAATTCAACCCAAGTCCTAAAATTTGCCTAACAATAATTAATTCATTTTTCAATATAGGCCAAACTAAATTAACACAAATTTTATCTAATTAAATTGTGCCGACTTGAATTAATTAACTTAAATTCACCCAGACATATTTTAGCACCAAATTAAGCAAGATTGCAAACTAAACGAAATTTTATCTTTTTTAACCTAAGCATGCGTTCTAAGTGAGTATGAACAAGATAAAGTATGCAATCTCACTACACGGCGATGTATGAGGAAAACCCAAATGGAAAAAACCTCAGACGAACCTGGCCTAACAAATCTACTAGATACGGTTTTATAATTACAAGAAAAAAGACTTACAACACTCGACTTGACTCCCTTCAAGCCCCGACGCTTCTTCTTGAAAATACCTCAGTCAAGAAAATAACCACGACATCCATCGCAGTCTTGGAGCCCACTAATGGAGGCACAACCCATCATCAACCACACATGGTGCCTTTCACCATGTGAGAAAACCGCAACACAAACTTCTTTTCCTTTATGGGTAGAGAATGAACCCAAACTTCTCTTCTTGTTGGTATAGAGAAAATCCGGTGCGAAAACTTTCAAAGCAAATATATATATATATATATATATATATATAGGAACTTGGAATTAAACTAACATATGGGTTTATGCATTTTGGTAGAATTTAATCCATGAAATCCAAAGTACAAAACTTGAACTTTTGATGGACAAACCTTTTTCCTCTCAAGGTGTAGAAGATAGTAGGTCAAAAGTTACTTAGAAAAATGTGTTTCCCGCACATATTAAGTCTGTCAAAAAGATAGTGGGAAAATGGGTAAAAGCTATCAGAAAAACTGTTTCCGCTGAAATCTCATTCGAACAACTTTTTGAGGTCGTTCGAACGAGCTCGTTCGAATGAGATTTTAGAAGACAAATTGACCAAAAACTCGTTGGAAATATCTCGTTCGAACGAAAATGTTTGAACGACATTTCGAACGAAAAAAAGATAATATTTTTTTAAAGTCGTTTGAAGCTCATTCGATTTCTCGTTCGAACGATAATCCTGTTCGAACGACAATTCGAACAAAAATGTTGAAAATCCAATATTGTCATTTAAGGCCCAAAAAGTTTAATAAACAGGCCTACAAAGATTTTCTTAAAATAAAAAGTCGATTAGACAAAAATAACACCAATAGAAATATTCTAAGTCTCCCTATATATATATATATTAAAATGCATTCATACCGTTTGGAGAATTGGAATCCTCATGTTGATGTCATAGGCTTGGAAAGATATACAAGAACATTTATACTATGACTCAACTGGTTTTGTCCAAAATTAAACCAATAGTACATATGGACTCAATTGTAAATTTGTTTCCTTACATAATGATTCAAAAGAGACATGGTTTTTTTATAATGCTTGATATGATAGGGGGGTTATGCCTTCCCATCATATATTGCAAACTTTTGAATGGATAACTTCTTGGGGGTTTGAAGGACTCTATTTTTTTCAATAAATGGGAGATGGGGAACCATACCCCAGTGCCTTTCTAACTAGGTCCTTGGGAGTTCGAGCTAGATTTGGGTACGATATTCCTTCCAACTCTTTTTGGATGAGCCCCCTAAGTTATCCATTCCTCACTCTGTATGGAAATACCTCTGGATGAGTAGGTTTTCTACTTTGCATTGACCCGGTGATCTGGAACTGATGGTGAATGTGGTTAATGGAGTTTCTCCTATGAGAACGGTTGTCACACCATTGGCTGCAATGCGTTGTGTGAGGGATCCTTGAACGAGAGGCCCTCCCAATTTTATATGAACCATGATTTCTTGGAGAAATAGGTCGTCTTTTGTGTCACTTCTGGGTACGCGAATTAGATATATGATCCTTTGATTCCTGAGTTAATTGTCTCCTCAAACGAGTAATTTCTTGATCACGATCATTTAGTCTTTCCTCATAAATGTTGGCTAAATGGGAAGCAACTCTTCCTTCTAATTGTTGAATATACGGTGTTCGATATTAACGACTAGACTTGATCTTCTAGGAAATAGACCTCAGACCAAGAATATCGTGGCAGATACGGGATCTTAACAAGAGTGTGTCCCTTCTCAATGACATGCATCTCATACTAGACGCGGTTCCTCGCGTGTGTGTGATGAGACTAATTTTCACTCATGATAATTGTTGGGGTATGTGACTCTGATAATGAGGATAATTTCGAATTTCTAACAGAAGGAACCAAATTTTTGGGGATATTGACCCACAATAAAAGAAATAATTACATATTTTCCCCCTAAACAATTATGAATGCAAGAAAACAACAAAGAAAACTAGATGTGTGTGGTTCAATAGAGATATTTTCCTACGTTTGTGAGGAAACGGAGGAGATTGGTTTATTATTTATGAAGAACAATGTTGATTGGAATGCTACGGCTTCTATCTGAGAGTTCAAGTCCCCTCATGAAGGTTACAATTAAAACATCCCATCATAATAGGTGAGGTCGCCCTTATTTAAAATCTTAAGGATCTTGTTCTTCAAGGTCTCTTCGTGTCAAGCTTAATTCGTCAATCCGAGTCCTATAAGGACTGGTCTTCTAACCTGCCAGTGTGATCTTCTGAGATTTAGACCTATCTCCCTATATATTATTGGTCTTCTAAAATTTGTCACATGATATCCATGTGACATGAATTTGACTATTATCCCTTCAATTTCCAAAAATAAATATTAATCCATCCAATTATTCAACACAAATTAACTAATTATTATGACACTAACTAATCCATAAATAAAAAAAATTATAATACAACATAAATTAACTAATTATAAAGTTATAAAAAATATGCAACTAAATCCAAAATATTTGCATTGAAGTAAATCCATTATCGTCTCTTTTTACCGAGCCTAGTACTTCGGATATGACCTTTTTAGTGGGCATCTCTGGATGTGATGAGGAGGAGTTTACTTTAAGGGGTTTTTACTAATTAGTCCCGTTTACTAAGTATGTAGTTCAATAGGTCCTAACATTTTATTTTTGGTCCTTCAGGTCCCATGAAAAAAGATTTTTGTTCCAATAGGTCCTAATTGTAAACATACAGTGAATATTCACTATATGTACAAATATGACCTATTAAGGAAAAAATGTTGTGATGGGACCTATTAGGAAATATTTCATATAAATGGGACTTAATATGAAGATCCCCTTACTTTAATTAGAGTCGTGGGTTTGGGAGGTCAAAAAAGAACGGTCGTCCTATTATTTACAATATCTACATCAAACACGAATAAATAATTTAACTCATTTTTGAATTAGTTTAAATCAGTTTATATAGCAGTCCAGTTAAATTCAGCTCAATTTATACATTAGTACCAAACTACATATCAGTTTACATTTAAACCAAACTTCATTTTCATGGATTCAAACATGAGTGCATCTCAATTTTACATAAACGACCCCAGAACAAGATAAAAACATGACCCAATAATAACAAATTTGAGTCTCTTCACCATTAGTACATTCTTTTCATAATTTACATAAAAAACGACACTACTTTGATTCAAACTTCTATCATTTGTGTGGATAACAATGTTGGAAGACTCGGTTTTTCCACACACTGAATTCATTCACAACGTGAAAATTATTCCACGGGGAAGTCCGTTTTACTCAGCTGTTACCCAACCAAGCCATTTACCACATCTGGGATAGTGGTGGTACACCCATCCCAAGTTATTATTCTTATTGTAACATGTCATTTTAACATCCGACGACCCACCACATTCACAATTCATTGGTTTAACCTTATTAGTTGATGGTTTCACTCGATCGATACATTGATGACATTTCCAGTACCTATTAAATTAGGAATTGTGGTATACGCTTCCTTTTTTGGTTTTTCAATTTATGAAAATAAATTTGAATGTACATATGAAAATAAATAACTAAATATATGATTAGAAGATGCAGAAATGTAAATAAATGTAGGGTTTGTTCCAATATATACGATATAAATAGGGTTGTCATACAAGGGTTAACTAAATAGCAATAAAATAATATTTCAAAACTCATTTTTCATCTAAATTAATTAAAATATCTTTCAAATTAGGTTGTCATCAAGAGCCTACAGGAAATATATAGGGCCTTTAATGCATCTCCTTGAGTAGTCAAAACCTTTGGTGAATGCATAATAACAGACTAATTGTCATTGTTAATTCAGTTTGAGTAGAATGCCTTATTCACATTTTGAAAAGAATAAATAAAAGTCTCATCGACCATGTGATCTTTACTCTTCATCTTAGATAAATTAACTATAACAAGTTTTAAGGCAGGATCAACTTTACAACCATTCATAGTGTCCTCCACATGCAACCCGTCATAATAGAAGATGACGTCATTGAAATCTATGAAGTTTAGTTCCAGTATTTACTAGACAATCCCATAATAAATCAACAATATATCCTTTGCATTTTTATTCTTTTGTTATCCACACAAGAAGTCAAGGAAAAATTGATATTACGGTGTTTTGCATCAACATTTTTTCCTCACTTGGGTATGATACGAAATCAAAATCGTTGACGCAAAAATTTTCAAACTCCTTTGAATAAAAACTGAGACCTTTGGCCAGGTGCAAAAGCATTGAAGAGACATAATCACTTTTTCAAATATGCAATTATTAATGGATTTGTATTAGGGAGTGTTTTATAACACATATATGTATAACTATGACAAAAGAGGTGGAAATTATCTCTTTTGATACTCATGCCCTAAAATCATTCATCAAAATATTTCTCTTCTGATTTATGGAAATTTCGCGCTCATACTTCCTAAAAGTGTTCATGAAATTATAAAGTTTAGATTATAATATATAGAATACAAGTAATCAAATGAAAATAAATTATTTATGTATCTATTTATTCTCTCCAATCTTCAACTTCATCTTGAGATTCAAAGACATAACGAGCTACCTGGTCGTATTTAAGATTGGTGAGTTTCATCTCTTTAGGGTTCGTGAAAGGAAATTCATCCTCAAACTCGTTAGGTTACTCGATTATAAATTCTTCAGGAGGATTGAACCTCCTTAGCCCTTGTTACGGTATACGTTCCCAAGCATATAACGATGATTATGCAGTTATCCATCCGCAATTGACCCTCCAATATACTTACCCGTGTATTCTTAATGTAATCTTTGAAGGTTTTCATCAAGCGCTCAAGAGTATGCATCAAGCAACACCTTACGGTTCCGCACAAGAAAGCCTCATCTCATAAATGCACAAGTAGATGAATGTTAATGTCAAAGAATGATGGAGGAAAATATTTCTCCAAGACAAAAGTCCACCCAGCTAAAGAGGCTTTTGTAACTTTAATGTTCTTCCTATTTTCCAATTTTTTATACAGTAAGGTGAAGCATAAACTAATCCGCATAATTTCCTTGTGGAGATCTTTGTGCTCATAAAAGTAATGCCTAAACAACTGAGTGATTAATTTGATGATGACATGCCAATCGTGACACTTGCACTATTTCAGGGGGGTTTTCGGTAGCTTACAACCATGTGCATATTACCTGAATAACCAGTCGGTGTCTTAAAGTTTAATAACGTTCCTAGGAGAATTGTTTTCTCACTAGTAATCAAAATGAAAGAATCTTCATGAATCGAATTCCTCCCTGTTATATGATCAGTTATTAACCATAATTTATTTTATTTTCATCTCCTTTAGATCGCGGCGCACCCTCTCTTTATCTTTAGAATGAGAACCACCCAGACATGCTCCTATCAGATGTTCTGCAAAATTCATATTCGTGTGCATCATATCAATTACATGCCTTATATAGTTATCTTTATAATACATTTAATCAAATAAGACTGACCGTTTGGAACATGTCTTTATTTTACTAGAATATTTTGAATCTTCCCTAACTTTATGCTTCTGGCCTACAAACTGAGGGTGTTTGCCTACAAACTTATTCCCCATAATCTCACCTTCACTTTTTCCTCAATTTGATAACCAAAAAGACAAGCAGGTTCCGTCATACGCTCATGACCGATGGGTAAAAAATTTGAATTATCGTTTCTAAAAGTATGGTTGTTTGGTAAAATCTATGATAATCAACATAACTCATGTTACCACTATGAGGTAGCTAAGTGGATCCGGTTTCCTCCCCACAGATGATACTTCCATAATAGCCATTAATAATGCAACCTAATAAGGTCCCAAAGGCAGCAAAGTCATGGATCACCCATGACACTATTGTTTTAAATGTGAACTCTTCACCCTTATGAGCATCAAAATCCCTCACACCTTCATCCCACAACTCTTTAAGTTCTGCGATTAACGGGATAAGAAAATATTAATATCGTCTCCGAGATCCTTTGGCCCGAGTAGCAACAATGACAATAATGGGAAATACTTTATCATGCATAGTGTTGGAGGGAGACTTAAAGTCACTATGAGAATTGATCGATAACTCAAATTAGTGCTTAAATTATCTAAATGGTTAAACTCGTCGGTTGATAATGTAAGATGGACATTATGAGGTTCCTTTCCAAATTTAGGTTGTCATGAATTTAAAAGCTTCTAGATGAGTGAATCACCAGATGACGCATGATATTCCCACCCATCTCAGCTCGAGTGTTCCATGTTATGGATTCTGCTATCCACGATAAAGTGATAATCTTTTTAACTGTGGCCCGAGGGAAATACTTTAATACCTTCTGTGGAACTAGAGAGATTTTTTAGTTTTGCCTTTTCCACTATCACAACCCATATTTCTTAGCTCTTTTCATACAGGACAGTCATCCTTCCATTTTTATTTGTTGCGATACAGTATGCAATCATACTTGCATGCATGAATAGATTTGTACTTCAAACCCAATCCCTTCAATCTCTTCTTGATGATTAAACAACTATCTCGTAACGTGTTCTAGTTTGGGGGAATGTCTTTATCCCAATTAATAATTATAGTTATATTGTTGCCTGACATATCAAATTAACTCTTCAAATTAAGTAAAACGATCATTGTGTACAATATCGAGTGATCTTATTCTCAATTTTTATACAAAGTTCTATCCTTGTGGTCTTTCAACCTTACGTATTCCCTATTTTTCGATAATTTAACATCAATTTATTCATTGACTTGGTCATAATGCACATTATCTGTATCTATGGACTGGTGGTTTTGATTGTAGTGGACTTCATAATCATTATCAAGTAGGTCAATCAAAGGACGATGTGTTGGCGAATCATCCACCACTTCCACCCGGTGGGGTTCCGTCATGTGGTCAAGTACAGATAATTCTTGTGGAACGTATGGTACATTCTTTTCCCCATGGACTGTCCATATCTTATAGTCTTGGTAAATACCCCACATTAATAAATGCAATTAAAAGTCTTCCAAAGACTTAAATCTTAACACTGTTAAGAGATATTTCCGTATATTTAATAAATTCACGAATGCCCTTTACATTATTATGTTTATTTGTTTATTTGTTTGTCGTTATTTGAAAGCTCCTCTAATCAAAACCTTTCATACCTACAAAAATATATCAATACTAGAGTGTAGCGGTAAGTAAGGGACTCAATCCAAATCTGAGGGTGAAACATGCAATAGAGGAAAGATGTAATCCATTTGTTTTTATTTTATTATTAGACTTTTCACTTTTCTATTTTTTTTTGAACTTTTATCAATATTAAAACAATTTTGAGATTAAGGTGAAATAAGAATACAAAATCAAAGATGTAAATAAAAGTAAGTGAAGATACTATGTAAATCTAACTAAATAAAAATCTAAAATATGAGATGGGTGAGGAAATAAAAGTGAGGGCTAACAAGGGATAGGATGACACCTTATATTTAGTTAATTAAAATTATTTATCCCAAGTTAGTATCAAAATGACAAATCAACTCTCGTTGCAAATGTAATTTTGATAATAACATTTTAGAAAATTAAATTTAACACTCCTACAACTCTTGAAATGTAGATCCAAACTTCATCTAAAAAATCACCTGCTATGATCGATCGATTAAACTAGTGTAAATCGTAAAAGTAAGCTTAGAGTTGAAATTAAAGGAATGATACCACACTTGAGAAACCCCTATCTCTAGTTAGAATCTAAAATGGGTATTATAACTAGAATTTTGATTTTCTCTCGAAAATCATTTACCCTCTCTCGAAGCGTAAATCAAAATATAAGAGTACAAAATTAATCATCAAATGGACATTTAATTTGAATTAACTAATTAAATTAGGATTAAAATCAAATAATGGGTCAACCCACCCCTTGAAAGGGTTTTAGCTTAACATGATATCAAACATGACAAACAAACATTCAATAGGCATTTAATATAACACAGTAGAGAGAAGAACAATCAAACTGTAAGAGGGTACTTTAGATGATATGGAGGCGTAACCCCTATTTGAGTATGGTAATGATAGGCTAGTCCTGGCCAAAGCTCTGGATTAATGATAGGACATACGAACACAGATCTAATGAAGATAAACTTGGTTTAAACTCACAAAAAAACTCTCGTGTATAACTCAAGAATAGTAATGAACCTTAGACGTGACTTAGCCAAGGGGAGAGAGAAGTAAGCACCCTAGATACACCTTGGTAGGCAGGTAAAAACACACCAAATACCCTCAGGAATTTCTGTTAAGTATTAAAAGCTTTACAATAAATGACAATGGTGAGGGTATAAACCCTCTAGTTTGAAATAAATCTCTCTTTTCTGATGTTTCTCTAACAATAACTTCAGGGTTCTCAAAAGGATCATGCCTCTCCTCAGGGGTGGTTGGGGTCCTTAAATAGCCCCCCACACCATCCCCGAGGCAACTCAGTCCTTAAAACTATGAAAGACATCCCTCATACCTTATGTCACAACATTAAATGCCTGATGCACTAGCTGTCTCCACGTCATAAACATTAAATGCCAAAACATGCCTTTTGCCTAACCACTATGTGTCAGGGGGCTGTTATCACAGAGGTGGCTCACCAACTGCCTGACAGCCCCAAATACCACGGTGGTTTACTCAAGTGTATGTCTGACATTGTTTGGATGGCTAGTGACATTACCTACAGTAGATGTGACATTAAGTAGAGGGTTCTTTGGTTCATAACTCAATGCCTTATGGAACTCGAAGTTGCTCCGTGCGAGGTTCCACGGTCAGGGTCCTTCGGTGTTTTACCAGGTGTATCTAAGATGGTCAGGACAAGCCCCAATGGTGCCTCACTTCTCAATCCTCCAAACCAAGTCCCTCTAAAGTTCCCATGGTGAGGTCATTCTATAGAGCATGAAAGCTCTCCCAGGCCCTGCCAAGCCTAGTCTCTCGCAAGTACCGTTTGACCTCATACAAACTCTTTTGTTATTATCGTTACATCATTATAACCGTTAAAGCTTACAGTCATCAATAATGAAAATACAATATGACAAATACAACAGGCTAGAATATGAGCTGCCGCGCCAAGCTGCTTCGCTGAGTTGCCACGCTTGAGTTGCCTCGGTTGCTTAATCTCAAACACTGTTGCTAATTAGGGATTTTTCCCTAATCTCATGATTACCTTCAATCCCCCTCTACATTTTCCCCCTCGTGGAGAGATTTGTTGGAACAAGAAATGTCTGCACGAAATGTCTCAAATCGATGGACCTTTCTTTGTGTGAAAAGATTTAGGCTTTTCTCCTTTATTCAGAACAAGAGCGTTAGAGTCTTCGGGAAAAAGTAAAATTCGGCCCGATGCACCTTAGTCATGGCTAGTCAATCATCTAGACTTATGATGAGAGAACATCGTAGCTTTTGGAATCGTGGGGACATCTTCTTCGTTGGGGGTCTTATTAGATATATCTAATGAAAAATTCTTTGGCGCCAAAACTCAATCTTGTACAGGAAGGCAACGGTTTGTGTTCCCCAGGTGTCACTTCGTAGACGTGGCGCAGTCTTCTCAACTATCAAAGCACTTCCCGAGGTGCCACGTGTTCATTGGAAATGATTGCAGGCGGCCTTGCACGTGTGATGGTGGGAGACTAAAACGACAACCCCCAAATTTTCAAACGGCTATATCCAAAACACTTTAACCCTTTCTTTTTTCCTTACCTTGTTACTATCTTCTTCAGACTTTCGTTTCTTTTTTAGAGAGAGAAAAAAAACTTGCAAAGGCTCCATTGTTGCAAAAAAAACTCCATTATTGTAAAGCTTCTTTTCCGCCTTCTTCCCTTCTCATCCTCTAAACCGCCACCTGTGGTAGTGGTCTTCTATTCCCATTCTTTAAATCGCCCTTGTGTGAAGCTTTTCTACTATCTTCATCATCGTTTTCCATGGCGACCTCAAGCAACCCCGCCATCTCTGTTACTGGTGCTCCGTCTGCCACCACCACTGCTGCCTCTGCCCTGGATGCTGCCCGCCAGGAACATCTGAGATTTTATCGTCGCTCTCCTATCTTTGGGGAGGGTGATGACTTTGCTGTTGCCTACAAGGTTGTGCATTTTTCTTCCAAGTTCGATGCCTTACTGTTGGGTGATGAAGACTAGTATTCTTCTGAGTGGGGCTTTCTTCCCCCATAGGGGACTCTGCGATTTCTGGAGTAAGGGGACTTCCCATGGTCCCATGTTGACTTCGAAGCGCCAGGGGGTTCTCCTGCCCACTTTGCTGCCTGGAACTCTCACATGCAAAGTGCTTATGATGATATTCTCACCAGGCTTGGGTTGCAACGGGCTAAGTGGTTTGGTGAGTTCACTCTTTCGAAGAACAATGCTGCTCTTCCTATCATAGTCTCTCAATGGAACGTTACTACCAATACGTTCATCATTGCGTGGGGCGAGTTCACCATAACTCTAGAGGACGTGTGCGAGCTTTTGGGCCTCGATGCAACAGGTCATGAGCCCTACGATGATGAGGCTCTTGATACCCAAGAGACTGTCGATCATTTGGAGTTGGATCGTATATGCCGAAGCTGCATTGGTTCATCCAACAAAGCTACTTTCTCTCCCTTGATTAATTATTTCTTCAAGGGTTCTGGTGAAGGCAGTTCTTCAACAGATGCTCCTGGTCAAAGTACACCGTTGGAACTTCCTGCCTATATTCTTGTGATTCTCGCCCGTTTCTTTTTTACAGGCAAACCCAATGACCAACCCCGAAGGGACCTTATCAACCTGTCCCTTCGTTTGGCCCGAGGCATAAAACTTCCACTGGCTGCAATTGCCTTAGGATCCCTCTACACCTGGCTAGATAGAGCTTTGTTCGATATGGAACGTTCTCTTGGACGTTATAACTTGGACAATTTTGCCAACAGCGTTCTTCTGACCAACTTCCTTTACTTTTGCTTTCCAGCCGTAGCGGCCAAAGCCAACAGTCCTCCCTCGGTGGAAACAATTCTGCCTCCACGGTCCTTTATTTATCACAGGAGACAAAGCCGAAAGGAGTTAATATCTGTGATTGACCGTTTTGAGAACTTTGTAATGAGGCCTTATCAGGAGGAAATCTTCTTTCATACTTGTGAATTTTTTTAACATGAAGCCAGAATGGTACAGGCGCCTTCCCCAGATATCGAGGATCCCTCGTTGGCCGTAGTTCTTCTATTCTCCCCCGGATATATGCCTTCTTACACCGAGTGGGGATATACCAGTGAGCACTATAATCCCAACCGATGCAGCCGCCAGTTTGGGTTTGATCAGGGGGCTCCACGTCCAGTGTTTCAATCGTCAAACCCTAAGGTCTCCTTTAGCGAGGTGTGCTCTCTTTTTTCTTCCACCGTTGCATGGGGGATAAGCTCCACTATGGCTGGGCGAGTGACCATTCCCAGTATTGCTAGGCAGGGGGACGTGACCCCTTTGTTTTCCACAAAGTACTGGACGAAGCAAGTAGCTAAAATTACTGAGTTCGTTGAGGGAGATCCGGTGTATCCTCTCGTTTCTTCATTTTCTGCCCTAGAGTTGGGGCTAAAAGGCAACTCTGTACTTGGTATAGAATTCCCTCTAAGTTCAACCCCCAAAGCACCTCCCACCGAGCTTCCCCCACTTTATCCCATGGTCCTAGTTGCAACGCCAAAACCCAAAACTCCTGCAGCTCCGAAGAAGGATAACCCCTCAACCGAAGCTACTATCGACGAGGGGCCTTCTCAACCACCTGCCAAGAAGGAAAAAATGGCCAAGAGTGGGACATCAAAGTCAAATTCTAAGTCCCAGAAGTCCTAAACTCCCGTGGCATCCCTTCCCATAGCCTCTGTTCCACCTCCCATGTCTGCTGAAACGGCTGAGCGTTTAAGGAGGGAGGCCCAAGCAGAAATAGATCGAATAAATGCTGAGTATCAACGACACGCTGTCGTTATTCCTCCGTCCGTTGCTTTTCCCACAGTGGTGGTTGATCCTACAGAGCCAATGGCTAGAAGGAGAAAGATCTCAAGGGTTCCTCGAGAGGTCGGTACTGGTGCAGCGGGATCGAGGAAGAAAACTCTTGGTACCAAGTCCCAGAAGACGCGAACTCTTGAGGTGCATCAAACTCCTGAGGTGCATCCCACTCCTGCCCCTTCTGTCGCTGTTACTCCTCCTTCTTCGCCTGTGGTCCTGTCTTCTCGTTCCCCTTCTGAATCCGCGGTATGTATGCTTTATTTATTCATTATCTTTTTTTCTTAAGGTAGGCTACATTTGCTTATTATATATTTTTTTGACAATTGTGGTGCAGGGGATTGAAATGGAAAGACCAGACCCCCCCAGTCCTCCCTTGAGCCCTTTCGTGGGGGGACATTTTGCTGTTTCTCGTACCGATGTGACTCCTCCCCGTTCTCCCATGACGGGGCTCACTTATTCTCGTCGGTCAGGCTCCCAACGTGCTAGGGAAGTTTTTATGGGAGGTGATGACACTGAGCCTGCGAGTGATTCCTTGCCCCCGGAGGTAACGCAACCCAAGGTAACACATTCAGTCCCCTCTCACTTACATACTTCACCTGAGGCTCTTCTGCCCATCATTATTGTGGAGGAAAGTGAGTCCGAGGTATGCTTTCCTTTATAATTTATTTGTTATAGCGTCTTTTCGGTTCCATCCTTTTTACTTACGTGTGTTGCTGAAACTATAGATGTTTTTGTGTGCCCCAGGTTGAAATATCCTCATTGTTAGCAAACGTTCTTCTTCCAATGATGCTGGTGAGGCCTCTGACCACCATTACCCATTTCAGCACTATAACCGAGGTGAGCAGTATGTGGAGATACTTCTTTATGTTTTCTGTGCTTATTCCTCTTTTCTAACGCGTGTCCTCATGTCACAGTTTTCTCCCGATCTTGTACCACCTAGTTATCTTGGTGGTTTTACTGCAGTCAAGGCCCATGTTGGTGCTTCTATCCAGCATAGTGGTGCTTCTACACCCCTTCGTGTTGGGTCTTTGTTTGGGAGCCCATCATCTTTTTTCGACGAACCCGCTATGCTGGCCCTAGTGCCTTATGTAGGTGAGGGAGATTTGCCAAGTGTTAGGGCTTTTGTGAGAAGGGACCCCGTTGTGGCTTCTGAGGCAATGATCTCGCCCCCAACAGTTCCTGTCCCTATGGATGCCATACTGACTCCCGTTCTTGCCCCTGCAGTGACTGAGGTATTTTTCGTTAAGTCTTGTTAAGATCTTTCATGAACTCCACCTTTCAATGGTGACTTAACAACGAAAACTCTTATTAAAATTTTTTCATAAACTCCACCTTATAATGGTGACTTAACAACGAAAACGCTTGTTAAGGTTGTTTAACAAACTCCACCTTATAACGGTGACTTAACAACGAAAACGCTTGTTAAGGTTTTTTAACAAACTCCACCTTATAACGGTGACTTAACAACGAAAATGCTTGTTAAGGTTTTTTTAAAAAACTCCACCTTATAACGGTGACTTAACAAGGAAAACGCTTGTTTAAGATTTTTAATAAACTCCATCTTATAACGGTGACTTAACAACAAAGACGCTTGTTAAGATTTTTCATAAACTCCACCTTATAATGGTGACTTAACAACGAAAACGCTTGTTAAGATTTTTTAATAAACTTATTATGACTCCTGTCTCTTCTCAGGTTGCTCGGGAAGCTTCTCCCCCAGTTGTTTCACCTGCAGGCTCACCACCTCAGGAACCTGCTATTTCAGAAAATTCTGGTTATGATGTTCAAGGTTCCATGACTGGTGTTGCAGCGGAGAGAGAATCTGGGTGTGAACTCCCTCTTCCTGACCTGGCTCCCCACGCTTTCTGCCTGATAGTGCTTCGACAGTCTCCTCAAATGCCTGTCAACCACCGTTTGGTGATCGAACAACTGGTAAATCGTCACCCTTAGACCTTCACATTGGATTGTCTACGTTCCAACATTCACGTGATGAGTCACAGACTTCAAGGCATGGCGATAGTTGTTGCTGAAATTACCAGTACTCCTACTGCAAGCGTTACCAGATCCCTCCTTAACTAATTTCTGGGATTTTTGAGGGAGCTGGGGCGTGATGGTTTTCATTTTGACTGGCTCATAACACATTTGAAGACTTTGAAGAACCAGCAACTGATCGGCCAGAGGGAAGTGTTACGAAAGCACCAGGAGGACCAGCAAGCTGAGGAAGCTAGGTTGGTCGCATTGTCACCACTTTTGGAAGCAGTGGATCAAGAGGTAAAGGATGCCGAAGAAGCTTTGTGTCTGGTCAAACTGAAACGTGAGAGATTCCTCATCGAACGTACACAAGTGCAAACAAGGCTGGAGGTTTCTATTAACGCCCAATGGTCTTTCACAGCAGCTTCTTCTGGCCTTCCTGGAGATTTTTTCTTTTCCTCAGATTTATCGTTTCTTTTAGACTAGTTGCTTCTTGTATACAGATCCCCCATCTACTCTTATCTATGTAATTATTGGGCGGTAGCTCCCAAAACAAATTTTGTAATGCTATATTGTTTATGAATGAAGAATATATACTTTTCAATTCATTCGTGGTGTGTTGTGACTGTTGTTGTATGCTATAGAGTTCTATATTTCTGTAATTCTTTCATTATGTTCAAATTGCAACCCAAAACTTGTATATTTATAGCAATAGCCAGCCATAACATTGGTTCAAACTTGATTATTTACACATGATAAACATTCAGTCATGTATTGTTAATCTTAAATGGCTTGTCTTCCTCTAACTTCAAAATTAAACAATAACCTGAATCATGAGCTTCCTTCACAACGAAAGGTCCCTCCCAGTTGGCTGCGAACTTTGGTAGAGGAAATCCCCTGATGTGCTTTACTGCCGCTTTCAATACGAGGTCTCCCTCCACGAACTTCCATGGTCTCACCAAGTTATCATATGCCCTGGAGAGTTATTTCGTATATATTTGAAAGTGTTGCATCGAATTATCTCTGTGTTCATCCAACGCTTCTAGCTGTATGTCTACCTTGAGGGAGCATGCTACTTAGCAAGGCATAACGAGCAGAGGTAACTTCCAAATCTACTGGAAGGATTGCCTCAGCCCCATAAACAAGAGAGAACGGCGTGTATCCTGTGGGTTTCCGCTTGGTTATTCGATAGGCCCATAAAATAGCTGGTATCTTGTCATCCCATGCCCCTGGAAAGTCCTCCATCATCTTAGCCAAAATATTAACCAAGGTTTTGTTAATTACTTTGGCCTGACCATTTCCCTTTGGTTATGCCACTGTTGAGGTGTGATGAACAATGGAGTACTTGTCTGTGAGCATTGTTACTTCGGAATTGACGAAGGGAGTCCCGTTATCTGAAAGAATAACCTTTGGGATCCCGAAACGGCAAATGATGTATTCTCTTATGAAGTTGCTCACCAAGCCAGCCGTTGCTCTTCTGAGTTGTATTGCTTCGGCCCATTTTGTAAAACACTCTGTTGCTACCAGTATCCATATCTTGCCTCTCGAAGAAGGGTGTATTGCCCCCACTAGGTCAAATGCCCAAGTATGACATGGATAGGGTGTTGACAGAGAGTGCAAGTCCACCGATGGGGCATGGATCATATTTCCATAAAGTTGGCAAGCTTTGCATTTTCGAACGAACTCAGTAGAGTCTTTCTCCATCATTGGCCAATAATACCCCAACGTCATCAACTGATCATACAACTTGGCCCCTCCTATGTGTGCTGGATTGTACGCTTGTTTGAGGACCTCCGCTTCTTCTTCTTTCGTGACGCAACGCAATGGCCTTTTAAAGTACCCCATTCGATAAAGTTGCCCCTCCTGAACATAGAACCTTGGAGCCCTTCGCCTTAGACCCATTGCATCCATTTTCTTTGTTGGGATAACCCCATCCTGAATGAAGTCGATGTAGGGCTACTTCCAGTCCGTTTGAGCTTCAATGAAATGGCACTCAGCTGCCTCGAAGAATAGCTGACACTTATCGCACTTCCATTGTAGCTCTACCGCATCTTGCTTCATTCTAGGCCAGAAATACCTCTCTTTGAACTCTCCTATATAGAGGTATCTCAGTCATTTCGCAGTGTTCCTCATGCGTTTTCCTCAATTTTTGCTCGTCTTCCTCTAGGCTGACGCATCTTGATAACCATCCCCCAGTATTTCTATAGTAAATATTTCCCTAGTTCGTAAAGTATTATGTCAACTCTCTCAATCCCATAGCTCCTTCGCCAGACTCCAGTTGCTTCCTAATCTCTCCCCTCCAGTCCGTGTCCCCCTCCATCGGTAGTATTGACTGTACCACCGAAGGAGTTGTTCTTCGCTGGATCACCACGATAGTCTCATCGGTCTTCATGACCATTTTCTGGGGGATAGTGGCATAGGCATTTAGATGGCGGTTCATCGTTTTTGGGATGTATCAGATCTTTTTCTGATGGAACTGGTTGAGAAGCCTTTGAATGATTGTTCTATAGGGCGCCAGGTTCATGTGTTTCAATGCATATTCTCCATTTACTTGCTGAATTACTAAGTTCGAGTCACCCTTGATGCAGAGCAAATGAATCCCCCTTCGAAGAGCCTCTAGCATCCCCAGTACCAATGCCTCATATTCTGCTTCGTTATTGGAACAAGGGAAATCTAGCTTGTATGAAAGGCAAATCTCTTCCATCCCTTTTGAGAGAATAACCCCTGCTCCCCCCTTCTTTTCCACCGAAGATCCATCGAACTGCATCGCCCATTCCTCATCAGTTGTATCCAGGTAATTATCCTGCAAATTATCTCCGGGAATGTCTTCCTTGGGAGGCTCGAAGGTTCCTGAAGGGAAGATGGCCAAAAGATCGGCGTACGCCTGGATTTTAATTGTGCGAGGAACCACACACTTCAAGTCATACTCAGAGAGAATAAGGAACCATCTAGCTGCCCTGCCAATTAATATAGTTCTTGCAAGCAAATACTTAATTGGGTCGCATCTAGTTACAATATGAATTGTGAAAGACAGCATATAATGCCTAAGTTTTTGTGCTACAAAGACTAAGTCTAAATAATGTCTTTCTAAGTTACTATATCTAATCTCTGGCCCGTGTATAATTCTACTGAGGTAGTAAACTGGTCATTCTTGCCCATCTACTTCTTGTGCCAGTAGTGCTCCAACGGACCTCGTGGTAGATGTGAGGTATAGCTGCAACGGTATTCCTGCCTGGGGAGGAACCATGATTTGCGGTGAAATGAGCAGTTTCTTCAGCCTGACAAGAGACTCCTGGTGAACCTCCTCCCACCTGAATTTTGTGTTTTTTCGCAATAGCTGCATCATTGGGTGTGTTATTTCGGTCAATCCGAGCACAAATCTCCTAAGGTAGGAGACTTTGCCAAGAAAACTCTTCAGCTCCTTCATCGTCCTAGGACATGGCATCTCTAATATCGCTCACTATTTATCCTGGTCCATCTGCACCCCTTGTCAATCAACCACGAAGCCTAGAAACTTCCCGCTTGCTACTCCGAAGACACACTTTAACGGGTTCATTCTCAATTTACACCTCCTGCACCGAGAAAACACCTTTCTTAAATCATTCAGATGGGACTCCTCCTTATTCGATTTGATGACCAGGTCGTCCACGTAGAATTCTATAAATTTGTGGAAGAAGTCATGAAAAATGTACATCGTTTTCCTCTGGTACGTAGCTCTAGCGTTCTTAAGTCCAAATGGCATCACCTTGTACATAAAGTTTCCCAACGGAGTTCTGAATGCCGTTTTCTCTGCATCAGAGGGGTCCATCTTGATCTGGTTGTATCCCACATACCCATCCATGAAGCTATACATCTCATAACCAGCCGTGGCATCTATCAAACTGTCGATGGAGGGTAGGGTAAACTTATCCTTGGGGCAAGCCCTATTCAAGTCTCTAAAGTCCACACAGATCCTTATTTGGTTTTTGTCTTTCTTCCCCACTGGCACAATGCTGGATAGCCAGAGGGGATGTTGTATTGGCTTGATAAATCCTGCTGCCAACAAGCGTTAGACCTCTTCTTTAATCTTCAAGTCTAGTTCAGGCTTGTAAGTCCTCATTGCCTGCTTCACCGGAATGGCTGAAGGCATCACGTTTAGTTTGTGGCAACTCACCTCTTCATTCAGCCCCTCCATTTCAGTGTACTTCCATGTAAAAACGTCTATGAATTCCCAAATCAGTTTGACCAAGGCATCTCGTTTCCCCTCACCGAGATCTTTTGAGATAAAGATAGGCCTTGGATCTTCCCCTTCTCTTGCCAAGTTCAGCTGGTCTAACTCTTGTGCCTGGGGCTTTGGTCGATCTCCCATGTAGTCTGGTTCTTCGGTGACATCTTCTATGAACTCCTGTATACTGGAGTTATCTATCACCATACACTGCCCCCGTCGATCCACCAGAAAACACTCATACACCGGGTTAACCTCATCCTCAGTTTCTTCGGCCGCCCGTTCACACCGTTATAAGCAGTACACTACTTTTACCTCTTCAGTGGCAATTTTCTTGCATTGTCGGTTGGTAGTTGTTGCTACGGCCTTCCTCTTCTTCTCTCTAGAAGCCTCAGTAATTCTTTTCCTCGAAAAATGACTTAACACGCTTTGTCGTTGGACCTCGTGCTCCATCGGGTCTGTTCTAGTCCTCATCCTATCTTTGGGTTGCCTCGAGACCTTTTGGAGTCGAGGGATCACCTGATGGGATTCTTCGGTCCTCACCCCTTTGCTATTTCCGCCCTCTTTATCCTGCTCATTCAAGGGCCCCATTCTCTCTCTAATTGAGGGAAGCCATGCCCCCTCTATTCTCTTCATCAGGACCTGTACATCCTCCTCCAGTTCTGTATAGAACGCCACATCCACCAAGTCCGCTTCTTTAATAGCGAAAGGCCTCTTCGTAGCCCTAATGGTTACCTTTCTTCCCTTTATATTTGCCTTAGCACATTGATGATAAGTCGAAGGAACTAGGCCTTGGTTATGCATCCAGACTCTCCTTATTAGTAAGTGATAGGAGGTTGCACTTTCTATCACATGGAACTTGATGTCGGAACTCAGATTTCCCATCGCAATCCCAACATTCACATACCCGATGGATTTGGAGGATTGGTTGTCATATCCCGAAATTACCAAAGGCATGGGGACCAGCCTTTATTTTGGAATACCAGCCACGTGGAAGAGTTGATTGGCATAATATTGATGGAAGCACCCCCATCCATAAGGTTCCTCACAAAGCTAACCTCGTTGACGCTAGCGGTTACATATAGGGGCCTGTTATGAGGGAACCTCACAGCTCTATCCGAATCGCTGAAGGTTACCTTTGACAGGAATTTCTTCACCAGCCTGGCCATGGGTACCCTCCATCTTAGCGAGGGGACCGCGTTCCTTTTTGTAATGTCCATAATCGCGTGAGTTATCTCCATCCTGCTCTCCTTCGGGATCCCCACTTGATCGAAGAACCGAGTGAATTTTGGGGATTTTGAAACTGCACTATATTCTATGACTGGGTCTGTTTCCCCATCTTCAACGCTATATACGTCTTCTACGTCCTTAGCACTTGCTTCATCATAGGCTAAAACTACATTATCCATTCCCGTGGTATAATATTCCAGAGCTTCTTCGAGCTCTTTTTGCTTCGTCGTCAGCCCTCCTCCTCTTTCTTCTTCCTCATCATAGGCCATCACCAAATTGGCCCCATGTGCCGGAAGCGGGTTGTTATTAATGTTCTGTGGGGGAATTTGTAATGTCTCCGCCTTCATGTATTTGCCAATGATTCTTTATAGCGGGAAGCATTTTTCTGTCGGATGCTGGATCTTTCGATGAACCTGGCAGTACTTAGGATCCGCCTTCGTTGCAGCATCAGGTTCTTCCATCGGGATCCCTTTTGGTTCATAAATCGTTCCCCCTTGGACCATCGCGTTATAACAACTCACCGCCTCTTCCACCATGCAGGGCAACGATGGGGATTCTTCTCTATCTTTCCCAAATTTTCTCTTGTTGTCCCTCCTTGGTTTCTTGCCCCTATCTTCTCCTTCGAAACCGGCAGTACCTCTGCTCGAGGAGCCCCATCTCTCAGGGTCTCCTGTTCCCTCGCGGTATGTTCTTAATTACTCTGGATATCATCAAAGTTGAGTCTTCGAGTAGCATTATCTTTCTCCATACTCCCTAGATAAGAGAATTCCTCCCCAACAGAGTCGCCAAATATAAGAGGGTACTTTAGATGAGATGGAGGTGTAACCCCTATTTGAGTATGGTAATGATAGGCTAGTCCTGGCCAAAGCTTTGGATTAATGATAGGACATATGAACACAGACCTAATGAAGATAAACTTGGTTTAAACTCACAAAAAAACTCTCGTGTATAACTCAAGGATAGTAATGAACCTTAGAAGTGACTTAGCCAGGGGGAGAGAGAAGTAAGCACCCTAGATACACCTTGGTAGGCAGTAAAAACACACTAAATACCCTCAGGAATTTCTGTTAAGTATTAAAAGCTTTACAATAAATGACAATGGTGAGGGGATAAACCCTCTGGTTTGCAATAAATCTCTCTTTTCTTATGTTTCTCTAACAATAACTTCAGGGTTCTCAAAAGGATCATGCCTCTCCTCAGGGGTGGTTGGGGTCCTTAAATAGCCCCCCACGCCATCCCCGAGGCAACTCAGTCCTTAAAAATATGAAAGACATCCCTCATACCTTATGTCACAACATTAAATGCCTGATGCACTAGCTGTCTCCACATCATAAACATTAAATGCCAAGATATGTCTTTTGCCTAACCACTGTGTGTCAGGGGGCTGTTGTCGCAGAGGTGGCTCACCAACTGCCTGACAGCCCCAAATACCACGATGGTTTACTCAAGTGTATGTCTGACATTGTTTGGCTGGCTAGTGACATCACCTACAGTAGATGTGACATTAAGTAGAGGGTTGTTTGGTTCATAACTCAATGCCCGATGGAACTCGAAGTTGCTCCGTGCGAGATTCCACGGTCAGGGTCCTTCAGTGTTTTACCAGGTTTATCTAAGATGGTCAGGACAAGCCCCAACGGTGCCTCACTTCTCAATCCTCCAAACCAAGTCCCTCTAAAGTTCCCATGGTGAGGTCATTCGATAGAGCATGAAAGCTCTCCCAGGCCCTGCCAAGCCTGGTCTCTCGCAAGTACCGTTTGACCTCATACAAACTCATATGTTATTATGGTTACGTCATTATAACCGTTAAAGCTTACAGTCATCAATAATGAAAATACAATATGACAAATACAACAGGCTAGAATATGAGCTGCCGCGCCAAGCTGCTTCGCTAAGTTGCCACGCTTGAGTTACCTCAGTTGCTTAATCTCAAACACTGTTGCTAATTAGGGATTTGTACCTAATCTCATGATTACCTTCAAGCCCCCTCTACACAAATCAATCTCTTAAATTCAATTGACTTCAATTCTTGAATGAGAAGCATACAACCCTCCAAGTGAGTGATCAACAAAAATATAAATAAAAATTTCTCTCAACTTGAATCTCACAAATTTATTTTCTCATTAATCTCTTAAAAAATAAAAATAAAAATCTAACCTTAAAAAAACTACACTAAAATAATGTTTCTCTCTCTAAAACCCTAGATTATATATTGATAGCTCCAAAATGGGTATTCAATTCTTTAAATAGTGTGGCCATGGAGCTAGGGGTAAAATTGAGAGGACAAAGGTGTGCATGTGGGTAGTGGGGGTGTAAGGGTATTTTTGGAATAATGGGATAAAAGGTTTAAAACATGTGGGTTTTGTGTTTTGGTCTTGGCTTTTCTTATTTTGAATGGGACACTAGCAGGTAGAAAAATCGCGTTGGACTTGGGTCTCAAAAGGGTCATGGGTAAAATGGGTTAGAAGTTTGGGAGATGAGGATAGAAGCTTGGGTTGAACTCGGGGTGAAGGTAGCTATCGGGTCACGATCGGAGCAGTGCAGGCCGGTGTTGGGTCACCGGAGTTCGTCGGTCGGAGTTCCTCAGCCGGAGTTGGGTACTGACCTGGGTATGACACGTCGGTATGGATAAGGGTAGAGGTAGGGTTAGGCAGAAACCGACCAGCATGGGGTAATGGAGTGGAGTTGGTTTCGAGTTGGCCTGTGTCTCCGATCGAAAGTCTCGATTTTCAGGTGGGTATGGCTCCGGGTTTACTGGAATCGCGTAGAGCTCGGGTCACGAGTTAAGGATTATGGTGAGGGTTGGAAGATGGGTTTGGGGCATAAGGTGGGAGGAGAGAAAGTAGGTGGTTAAGGTATGGTGGTTTGTCTGCTGTTAATGGGGGAGATAGGAGGTGTAGGTGGAGAAGAAGGTGAATAGTAGTTAGGTGGGATTGTTATTTTGGTGTAGTGAGTAAGAGAAAAGGTTGTGGGTGAGTGAGGTGTTTGTGTATGTTAGGTGTGTGGTAATTGGGTGTATGTGTGTTGTAGGATTTATGTGTGTCTGTGTATTAGTTTGTACCCAACAAAAAAAATAAAACTAATAAAATTAAAAATTAACATCTATTAAAAAAATAAAAATAAAATTCTACTCTAAAAAAAAGACTAAAAATAAAATAAAATAATATTAATAAACCTAACTTAATAAAATAAGAAATAACAAAACTAAACTAATACTAAAAACTAAAAATCAAATAAAAATAGATTTTAATTTTATTTTTATAGGTGTGTAATAATATTAATACACCTATATATTTACATAAAAAAATATAAAAGATAGACGACACACAAAATGAAATCAAGTATATACAACTACGACCAAATAAATTCTAAACAAGACTTAAATTAAAAATATAAAATCAATTCTAAAATTATTTACGACACAAATAAAAATCTAAAAAAAAATAGAATAAAAGGTACAAACCAAAGACACATGGCTCAGGATAGGTTTAGGCCATGTCTGGGCTAGGTTAGGATTACGGGACTGGAGAATTAGATCCATAAATCGCACATTTGCCTTGAAATAAATATTTGAATTCCGCAAACGGCGATCAAGCCTGCACTTTAAACAATTAAGCATATAAGACCCAAATTTCTGAGAATTAGCAACTACAACATGTCTATTCGGGGTATAAAATGTACACTTTTGGGTGCTAATCAGGTCCAGACATCATAATGTATTAGATAAAAAAAACACAAGGGGTACGATGCATGCGAGGTATGTAATTAGTTCTAGCATGCTTAGATAAAGAGCAGACAACACATTAGAATTTTGAAGAACTGCAAGCTTTAATTATGTCGAGAAATAATATACAGAGTGTAGGGGGCTTGAAGGTAATCTTTGAATTAGAGAAATCTTCCCTAGTTAATAAAAGAGACGCAGGGAAAGGAATCAACATGAAGAAAGTGAGACATCTCAATGAAGCAGCTCAACAAGGCATCTCAATGAGGAAGCCCAATGGCGCTACCCAGCGAGGAAACTGGTTGAGAGACTTCTTCTTCATCTTCCTTTCTTACTTAGTCAAATTGTATCTTTTATATACATTGATTATAATGCTGTAACGATTGTAGTTTTAAGTGTGAGGTCAAATGGTGCTTGCAAAAGACCAGGTCTGGCAAGGCCTGGGAGAGCTTACATGCTCTATCTAATGACCTCGCCTTGGGAACTTCAGAGGGACTTGGTTTGGAGGATTGAGAAGTGAGGCAGCGTTAAGGCATGTCTTGACCATCTTAGATACACCTGGTATAACACTGAGAGATCATTATCGTGGAAGCTTGTGCAGAGTAACCTTGAGTTCCATCGTATGTTAAGTTTCGAACCTGAACGGCCCTGTACCAAATTTCAAATCCATTTTAGGTGATGTCATTAGTCAGCTAAACACTGTTCAATTCGTACTTGAGTAAACCACTGTGGTATTTGGTTTGTTAGACAGTTTGGTGAGCCACCTCTATTGTGACAGTCCTCTAACGCACAGTTTTGGGGCAAAAGGTATGTCTTGGCATTTAATGTTTATGATGTAGAACTGTCTAGCCCATCATGCCTTTAATATTTATGATGTAAAGTATGAGGGGATGTGTTTCATAGCTGTGAAGGGCTGAGGCATCTCGAGAAAGGTGGAAGGCTATTTATTGGCCTCAACCACTTCTGAGAAGAGAGAGTTCTTTCTAGAGATTTATGGCTAAAGAGAAAATATGTCAGAGAGAAGTTATTTCAAATCAGAGAGTTTACTCACCCACCATTATCATTTATTGTGAAGCTTTTAATATATAACCAGAGATCTTTTAGAGGTTGTTGGTGTGTTGGCTTCCTACCAAGGTGTATCTAGGGTGCTTACTTATCTCTCCCTTTGAATGAGTTGCTTCTGAGTTTCCTTTATTGTTATTTGAGTTATACATGAGAGACTTGTGAGTTCAATATGAGTGTTGATTATATACAATATTTTGTGTTTATTTGTATTTATTAAAGAGTTCTTAGATTATTGTTTATCACCATATCCATTGGGTTACACCTTAACTGGTATTACTATACTCCCAGGCTTTAAGGGGACTACCCTCTTACATTTGGTGACTCCGCTGGGGAGGTAATATTCTAAAAGTATGATGCAAGATAATGTTAATCGTATCATTGATTTTGATGCTATAACATAGCGAGGAACGAGTAGCAAGGGAGCTTGAGGCTGCCGGAGATAGAGTTCCTCGGGTAGAGGTTCTCAAAGTTCAAACGGTAACAAGAATTCCAACGGTGACACGAGATTTTACTAGTATCGTGCTGGTACAGGCACAGATAGACCTTCTCATGGGAATGTTCCTTGAGTTCTTGCAAACCCCCATAGCTGCAACAACTTTGGGAGAGGGATTTGACCACAGCTCCTTCATAACACGAATGGCGGCTCCGATAGCCCCATCGAGAGCAGCTCCAACGAGATCTGTCCTAACGAACATCGTGACTACCCCTGTCCCAATGGTGGTTACCCCAGGTGTGGCAACTATTCCACCTGTGGTCCTTCAGCCCATTGCTCTAGTTATTGAGAAAACTCATGCATTCGCCTTGGAAGAAATGAGGAAGGAGTGCACAAGGAGAATCTAAAGATGATAGCAGCTTCCTCGCAATCAACCAGCGAGGTAGCATCCATGTATGATGATTTTCGTACCCCCTATCTTGAGGCGTACAACGAGGAACCTTACCCAAAGGACTACATTCCTCCTATATTTGAGAAATACACAAGAAACGGGGAAACCCAAAGGATCACATCAAGCACTTTATTGAGCATCTGGGGGCTTATTGTAATAATAAAAAGCTAAGGTTGAGGGAGTTTTTCGAATCCCTCACCGATAAGGCTTACACCTAATACTCTCACTTGGCAACGAAGAGTGTCTCAATGTGGGAGGAAATACACGTTTTGTTTTTCTAGAAGTTTTTTTTGGAATAAGAGGGAATGTTCAGATAAATATCCCTCGACGTGATGGGGAGGCCAAGAAGTCCAAACTACTTCAGATTTACACTGAAGGTTTACTCCCGGAGTACATATGTCGCCTCATCAATGAAACGCGCGAAGGAACTTTTACGACATTTTTAAAGGTAGCAAGGAACATATTATTGGTCATACGGCCAAACCAGTTCGTGGTGCATATAATGTTCAGGCAGCCAATACAGCCCATTATGAGACGTGGCCAACCCCCATGAGTGGGATATGCTGATGGAGGAGAGGGGGCCAAACAATTAAAGAAAGACAAGATCCAGCACCACTCCCTTATACTATGGAGGAGGCTGTCAGTTGTTACAATGCCATAGTCCTAGGTAGACAGTTTATGAGCCCAAGGATACTCTAACTATAGAGCCAGATACAGAGACAAGAGGTAATCCTAAATATTGCTAGATCCATCGAAAGATTGGTCATCCAACGGCAACCTTCTTTACACTTAGGAAGACTATAAGCAAACACATGAAAGCATGGACTCTACAAATCCCTCAAGAGAACATCAACAACAACTCACTACCAGCACATGCAGCTAATCTGGTAGTTGCTTGTGAAGAAGGGGTTGAATGGGAGGCGAGGGAGTTGAAGATTGAAAAGGAAAAATTTGAGGAGGCATTGGATAACTGCACTAGTGGAATGGATAACGTGGTGATAGCCTATGATGAAGCTAGTGCTCGAGATATGGAAGATGTGTATAATCTTTACAACGAAGAAGTAGACCAAGGTCTGAAATACCATGATGTATCGCAGTCACCTAAATTCACATGGTTCTTCGATCAGGTGGGGATGCCAAAGGAAAGCAGACTAGAGATAATGTAAGCGATTATGGACATTGCACGAAAGAATGCAGTTCCATCGCTGAGATGGAGGGGGACCATGGCCAGATTCGTAAGGAAGTTCTTGTCCGAAGTGACTTTTAGTGATGCTGATAGGGCTGTATCAACGGTGTAAGCTTTACGAGGGCTCTGATGGATGGGGGAGCATCGATAAATATTATGCCCATTAGCTCATTCCATAAATCTAATATTTCTAAGGCAAGGTTGATACTAATGCCTTTAGTGTTTATTTTATGATAACCAGTCCTCCAAGTCGATTGGTTATGTGGACGTTAGGATTGTAATGGGGAATCTCCATTCACACATTAAATTCCATGTGATTGAGAGTGCTACTTCTTACCACCATCTGATAGGAAGGGTGTGGATGCACAGTCATGATTTAAACCCTTCAACATATCACCAATGTGCTAAGGCAAACGTGAAAGGGACTAAGATTATTATACATGGGACGAAGGAGCCTTTTATAATCGAAGAGGCTCACCTAGTGGATGCAGCGTTCTATACAGAACTGGAGGAGGATGCCAGAGTCCTAACGAAAAAAATAGAGGGAGCTAGAGTTCCTTCTATCAGAGAAAGGATGGGGCTTGTGAATAGTCAGAGAAGCGAGAGAGCAGGAAGAAGAGAAGTAGCCAAGGAGGTCAATCATGTTAATCCCAAACTCCAAAAAATCTCTAAACAACTGAGAGATAGAATGAGGCCTAGGATGGACCTGATACAGCATGAGGCCCAACGACAGAGTGTGTTGAGTAGGTTTTCGAGAAATATATTGGCTGAAGCTTTAAGAGAGAGGAAAAGTAAGGTAGCTATAATGGCGAACTGGCAGTGCAAGAATACGATAATAAAAGATGGAAAGGTCATCCATCACCTATGAAGGTGTGAGCGGGCGATTGAAGGAGATATTTTAAAGGCTGGCAAAAAAGTTGACCCGGTGTATGAGTGTTTTTTGGTAGACTAAAAAGGGCAGTGCATGGTCAGACATAACTCCAATATACATGAATTAGTGGAAGAAGAACTAGAGTTAATGATAGATAGCCCGAAGCTACAAGTGAAGAAGCTGGAACAGCTGGACCTAGTCGAATAAGGAGAAGATCCAAGTCCCATCTTCATTTCAAAGGACCTGAGCGAAGTGAAAAGAAGGGCCTTGGTTGAGCTGATTCAGAAGTACAGAGACATCCTTGCTTGGAGGTACACATAAATAGAGGGGATA
The DNA here is from genome assembly GCA_949130495.1 of Sambucus nigra. Lineage (NCBI taxonomy): Eukaryota > Viridiplantae > Streptophyta > Magnoliopsida > Dipsacales > Adoxaceae > Sambucus > Sambucus nigra. Next base: position 115,730,682 of record OX422224.1, on the reverse strand, counting down.
AATGAGCAAGTAAGTTACCACAAGCTGAACATTATGCCTTCGGCCATATCGGTGAAGCAAGCCACAAGAAACTACAAGCCGGAGTTGGACCTGAAGATTAAGAAGGAGGTTCAACGACTGCTAGCATTAGGGTTCATCAAATTGATACAGCACCCGCTTTAGTTGTCAATCATTGCCCCAGTGGGAATAAAGGCCAAGAATCAGATAAGGATTTGGTAGACTTCAGGGATTTAAATAGAGATTGCCCAAGGGATGAGTTCCCTCTGCTCTCCATTGATATCTTGATTGATGCAACTATTGGGCATAAAATGTACTACTTTATGGATGGGTATGTGGGATATAAACAGATCAAGATGGATCAAACAGATGTAGAGAAAATGGCATTCAGAACCCCGTTAGGCAATTTCATATACAAACTAATGCCTTTTGGGTTAAAGAATGTTGGGGTAACATATCCGAGAATGATGATGGCCATTTTCCATGACTTCTTTCATAAGTTCTTGGAATTTTATAGGGATGATATGGTCATCAAGTCAAAAAAGGAGGAGTCTCATTTGGATTATTTGAGAAAGGTGTTCATTCGGTACAGGAAGTATAAGATGAAGATGAATCCGCTAAAGTGCTCCTTCGGAGTTACAAGTGGGAAGTTCTTAGGCTTTGTGGCAAATTGAAAGGGAGTGCAGATAGATCAGGACAAACAATGAGCGATCTTGGAGATACCATGTCCAAGAACAACGAAAGAGCTAAAGAGTTTCCTCTGTAAAGTCTCTTACCTCAATAGATTTATGGCAAGGATGGCTGAGATAACTCATCCACTGATGGAGAAAAGGCACGAAGTTCAAATGAGAGGAGAAGCTCACTAAGAATCTCTCACAAAGTTAAAGAAGTTATTCACTTCTCCACAAACGATAATTCTTCCAAGGGCATGGATACCGTTACATCTCTACCTCACATCTACCACAATGTCCGTTGGAGCTCTCTTGGTGTAGGAAATTGATGGGCGGGAAAGGTCAGTCTACTACCTAAGCAGGATCATACATGGACCAGAGCCAAGGTATAGTATTTTAGAAAGCATTGTTTAGCCTTAGTGTTTGTAGCACAAAAACTTAGATATTATATGCTATCTTTCACAATTCACATTGTGACAAAATGTGATCTCACTAAGTTTTTATTGGTAAGAACTATCTTGATTGGAGGAGTAAATAGGTGGTTCCTCATCCTCGTAGAATATGATTTGAAGTGTGTGGTCCCTCGCCCAATCAAGAGCCATGCATACACATATTTATTGGCAATCTTCCCGTCTGGGATATTTGAGCCACCCCCTAAGAGCATTCCTGGAAATAACATACAGACCAACTTTTTAGACTCAAATTTTAAAGAGTAGATCATGCAGTTTGATGGTTCTTCGATAGAAAAGAAAGGAGGAGCAGTGTTTATCCTTTCTTACAAGTTAGATTTACCTTGCTCTAATAATAAAGCAGAGTATTAGGCGTTAGTACTGGGGTTTCTAGAGGACACCCTTCGAAAGGGTATCCGTTCACTATGCATCAAAGGTGATTCGAACTTACGATGCATCACAAAGGAGGAGGCAACGAAAATCTTGAACAAAGTTCATAAACCAACTCATATTGGAGGGGTAAAGTTATATGACCAATTGATGACTTAGGGTTATTATTTTCCAAACATGGAGAAAGATTTTACCGAGTTTGTTCAAAAGCTCAAGGCGTGCTAGCTGCATGGAAGCATAATCCATGCTCCTTCGGTGGACCTACACTCTTTGGCCACTCCTTACCCATTCCGCACTTGTGCGTTTGACCGGGCAGGGTCAATACATCCATATTCGAGAGGAAATATCTAGATATTAGTGTGCAACGGAGTTCTTTATAGAGTGGGCTGAGGCAATACCACTAAAGAGAGCAATAACAGATGTGGTGGCCAACTTCATTACAAAGTACATAATTTTTTTATTTGGGATCCCCAAGGTTATTTTCTTTAATAATGGGACCCCATTTGTTAACAAAGAAGTAACAATGCTCACAGACAAGTACTCCGTCATTCATCATACCTCAACGGTGGCATATCCTGAAGGTAGTAGTCAAGTCGAAGCAACTAACAAGACCCTGGTCAATATCTTGGCTAAGATGATGGAAGCCTTCCCAGGATCATGGGATGATAAGATTCCAGCAGTTCTGTGGGCTTATCGAATGAAAAATAGGAAACCCATAGGGTATACACCATTCTCTCTTGTGTTTGGAGCCGAATCAATTCTACCGGTGGAGCTGGAAGTTCCTTTGGCCCGATATGCCTTGCGCAGCAGCATGCTCCCTCAGAGCAAATATGTACAGTTAAAAGCACTGGATGAACACAAGTACAATGCGATGCAACACTTTCAAATGTACACAAAGCAGCTCTTCGGAGAATATGATAACTTGGTGAGGCCAAGAAAGTTTTTAGAAGGGGATTTGGTTTTTAAGGAAGTGGTAAAGCACATTCGAGGCTCCCATTACCTAAATTTGTTATGAATTATGAGGGACCTTTCATTATAAAGGAGGCTCACAATTTAGGTTACTGCTTAATCTCTAATATGGAAGAGGATAAACCTTTCAAGATTAATAACAAGTAGTTGAAGGTCTATTATGTTTAAGCAAGTAACCTCAGTTAGAAATTTATATTGTGTTAAAGTTATGTTGCAATTCATTATATGAGATATTTCTTTTGTGATGAGATACGAAGAAAGAGTTTACTTGTAAATTGTAAGAGTTTTATCTTTGCAATAAATAAAAGAGTTATAAAAAAGTAGTGCATGATAACAAAACCTTGTTTCTTTCATTCATATACTCAAAAGGATTATAAAATTGGGAACTGTTGCCCAAGATTTACATTTGAGAAAATGGAAAAAATTACAACGCAAAAGAAGGGACTTTAACCCAAAAGAAACCACAAGTTAGGTGAGGAGAAGAAGTCTCCAATCAAGTCCGAAGTAGCCTCCAATCATGTTCTCTGAGCAGTGATACAGCCTTCAAGTTTGGTCTAGACTTGGTCCCGTTCAATCAGCAAGGCTTCACGTTCTTGTTTGGCCTTTAATAGAGCTTCTTTGGCATCCTTAAATTTGTCATCAATTGCTCCCAATAGAGGGTCCAACTCTGACAGCCTAGTCTCCTCAGCACATTGGGCCTCTATATGCTTTCGATAGAGTTCCCTCTGGCTCTCCAACTGTTATCTCTTTAAAAATTTCAAGTGGCCAATCAACTAGTTCAGTTGGAAACCAACCTTGCCCATCTTCCTCAAGCTACCTAGGAACCGATTGATGAGGGGCCAGGTAAGGTTAGACGTTTGAGTAGTGACCACCTCAGTAATAACGATTGTCAAACCCTGGATCTTATATCTCATCACTAAGGTGTGCAAACGAGAACAATTTACAGTGAAGGTTTGAGGATGGTGAGTGGTAATGTGCTCAATGATAGAACGATTAATTGCACATACTTGGGGAGATTAACAGAGGATCATAAGGCAGAACTCATGAGGATCCATGTTGGATAGAGGAACCTCACAACCTAACTCACTATCAGCTGGAAGATCTATTGTGGAACCACGATCGTTGGGACTGGTGTCCTCCGACAAGACTGGATCTCGATCAGCAGAGGCAACAGGCGAGGGAGCATGCTGAATTGGCTCTTCGACAGCAGCAGGCTTCCTCACACCCTGCAATGTGATAAAGAGGAATGGGTTAGGGAAAAATTCTTAAAAATTATGGTTTCATTGTTCAGTCACCATTATAGGTGGAGTTTGTGAAAAAACTTAACAAGTGTGTTTTCGTTGTTAAGTCACCATTATAGGTGGAGTTTGCAAAAAATCTTAACAAGTGTGTTTTCATTGTTAAGTTACCATTATAGGTGGAGTTTACGAAAAATCTTAACAAGTGTGTTTTCATTATTAAGTCACCATTTTAGGTTGAGTTTGCAAAAAAATATTAACAAGTGTGTTTTCATTGTTAAGTCAGCGTTATAGGTGGAGTTGGCAAAAAATCTTAACAAGTGTGTTTTCATTGTTAAGTCACCATTATAGGTGGAGTTTGTGAAAAATCCTAACGAGTGTGTTTTCATTGTTAAGTCACCATTAGAGGTGGAGTTTGTAAAAAATCTTAACGAGTGTGTTTTCATTGTTAAGTCACCGTTATAGGTGGAGTTTGAGAAAAAAACTTAATAAGTGGTTTTCATTGTTACGTTACCGTTATAGGTGGAATTTGAGAAAAACCTTAACAAGTGTGTTTTCATTGTTAAGTCACCTCGAAGGCATAACGATAACACTGATGTAAATAAGAGGGAAGAAAGTAAATACCTCAGTCACAATTGCAGGAGTAACGACTTCAGGGGTAGTAACTGCATGAATAACTCCAACATCCTTCTGACGCTCAGCTAAACCCTCAAAAAGAGGAATCTCATCCCTTAGCGATGCACCTTCCTCACGAAAAGGCATAAGTGCCAAGGTTGGGGAAGGTTCCACCAACATCATTTTAGGTATAGATGATACATTAACCTCTACAGGGACTGAAGGAACCCCTGGGCAAGAAGATGAACCAACAGTAGCCTGAGGAACCTGGGGAGTCCCAGAACAAGAGGTAGGAATCAGATCTGGAGAAAGATGCAACCAATATTTGAGTGTTAGACATAAGAAACACAACCTAGAATGGAGGCAAAGGCACAAGGAGTGATCTTACCTCAGTGATGTTAGTGAAAGGGGTAAACCCAATGGCAGGCCTCACCAAAGGGAACTGAATAAGTGACCCAACAAGAGATGTGGCTAGGTCAGAAGCAGTTACAACCTGAAAGCTAAGAAAATGCTAAGTATAAAATACAGTCAAGAGGAAAAGATGACCAAAAGAGAAAAAATTATTACCTCTGGAGGACTAGAAGATACCGGAACAATATCTAAAGTTACCATAGGGAAAGGAGATGACTCAGAGGAAGCCACAGGAGTCTCCTCTAAATGAGGGGAAGATCCAACGGATTCCACAAAGGCAGCAGCTCTCCTGGCAGCCTCGTTGGCGCGTCAGGAGCTAGATCAACGAGAATAAGCCAGCCTATACATAGAAGAACAGGAAGGAGATGCATCAGCCTCTGAATTACCGAAATGTCCTCCCACGAAAGGTCTTATAGGGGGAGAAGGCCTATCTCTTTCAATTTACTACACTGACAAAAGAGATTTGCACAAGTGTTAGAGAATATACCTTATTAAGTTTGAAATGGCTAAGTGTGGTAAAACATACCACTTGCTCTGGAGAGGAGTGGGACGAAATGACCATGAGCGAAGCCAGAGGTGAAGGAACTAGAGAATCCCTCTCAGTGGGACCCTGCTCAACTTCAGGAATATCATTAAGGGTAATGGCCTCAATGGCAGATGGAGGAGGAGAAGCCCTGGGAATGGAGGCATCAGGTTGTGGTAGCACTTCGTATGCATTCTAGGCCTTTGTACCTAGACTCTTCTTCCTAGAAGGAGAACCTCCAACAAAATAGGGGACTCTATAACTTTTTCTCCTTGACGTATCCCCCTCAGTGGGATCTACCATGATGGTAGGAAATATAGTAAAAGGAGGAACGGGGGGAATGTGTCGTTGAAACTCGTATTATACCCGCTCTAACTCATCTTGGCATTTCACTCTTATTTTCCCACTCATATTTGCAGACATTGGAGGGGGGACAAAGGAAATAGGATATGCATCCACAAGAACTTGGGACTTAGGCTGGGATTTGGACTTTGAAGAAGTCCCACTCTTGGAGGCCCTTGATTTCTTGGAGGGAGGTTTTAAAGGCCCCTCTCTAAGAGCTATATCAGTAGAAGAACCTTCGAAGAGAGCACCTTCGGCAGGTTGTTTGGGCATGGGATTATTAGCCCTTAGTGCGGTAGTGGGTACCATGGGGTAGTACGTGGGAAGCTCTCTAGGAGGACCTTTAGTAGTACGACTTAGAGGGAACTCAATCCCAATAATGGAATTCCCCTTTAGTCCCAGCTCTAAGGGTGGAAAAGTCTGAACCACCGGGTAACCAGAGGGACTTTGGATGAAATCCTCAATCTTATCCAGTTGTGATGGCCAATACTTTAACGCAAAATATGACGTAACATTGCCCTTTCGAGCGAGGGCAGGGATAGTAACTCGATCGCTGATTACTAAATAAATAGTGGAAACCGCTGAGACAATATAGAAGGCACAGGCCTCAAAAAAAGTAGCTCTAGCGTGAGACTATTGAAATACTGGCCGAGGAACCCCCTGGTCGTAACAAAACTGACGACTGCAGTGGTTGGGGTTGTAATGTCTTGAGTTGTATCCCCATTCAATATAAGAGAGCGGGTAGTTTGGAGTCAAAGCTAAAATGATAAAAAATGAAAGTCCTCCATGATGAGATCTTCAGAAGTGGGTTGCACCACCCTGGATGTGGGACCAAAGAAATTCCAAGTGTGGTCAAAGAAATCTTCACCATAAGACCTCATAGCGAAGCAACTCGTTTTGTCAAAGATGCCCAGGATGTCCTTGCGGCTTTATTTTTTATGGAAACGGAAAAGGCGATGGGTTTGATGGTTTGTCGATTTGGGAGAGGATTGGCAAAATTGGCCAAGCTATATCGGCCTAAAGATCGTTCCATGTCCAGGAGGGTTCTATCTATCCAAGAGTAAAGTGATCCTAAAGCCATGGCTGTCAGAGGGAGCTTGTACCCCCTGGACAAACGGATGGAGAGATTCATAAGATCCCTACAAGGTTAATTGTTGGGCTTACCTGACAAGATAAAATAGGATAGAATCAAAATTATATAGGCTGGTAGCTCAAGGGGTGTACCTTTCCCTGGTTCAAACTCAACAGAGGCAGAAGCATGGTAAAAGTAACTAATGAGAGGGGTGAAGGTAGCTTTGTTGGAACTACATATGCATCTCCTACAAATCTGATCCAAGTCTGCTCAGGCCTTCATTTCTTCAGCATCCAAGGCCTCATCGTGGTATGGTGAAGTACCTATGGGCTCAAGCCTAAGTAGCTCATAAACATCCTCAAGGGTAACAGTGAAATCTGCCCATGAGATAACGAATGTGTGGGTTGTATAGTTCTAACGAGAAATTAGGACTTATAGGGCAGCGTTGTGTTTGGAGAGAGTGAACTCCCAAACCAGGTGGCACGGTGAAGACTAACTTTGGTGAGGGCATCAGCATATGTGGACTACATGCACGAGTTCCAATCAACAAAAAGGGATAGGGAACCACCAGGTCCTTCAAAATCAATGTGGTAATAAGGGAAGTCACCTCGGTGGGTGTAGAACCTCATAGTTCCCTCTAGGGGGAAAGAAACCCCAAACAGCAGAGTTTTCATCTTTATCACCTAAGAGCAATGGGTCACAATTGGCACTGAAAGTGCAAGTCTTGCAGGCACCCAAAAAATCATCACCCTTGCCAAAGATAGGAGAGAGCCGATAAAAATGTTGTTGCTTTTGATGATATGCCATCGGGGTAATGGCATCTAAAGCAGGGGCAGGAGTAGTGGTGGTGGCAGGCGGAGCAGTGGTGATGAGGATAACTGGTACGCCTGGTGCATTGGAACAAGATGCCATGGGAGAGGTGTAGGATGAAAAGCTTTATAGAAAAGAGAGTGGGTTGGAAACAATGGAGTAACAAAGTTTGAAGATGGCAAAGGAAGAAAGAAACAGAAGAAAATCTTGAGCAACAATGGGGAATAGCATTTTTGTCTCTAAAAGCTCTGTAAGTATGGAGGCAAACAAAGAGACGAAAGAGAAAAATGGTAAGTGTTGAGTATTGGACATTTGAAAATCAAGTGGATGTTTGAATTTCCCACAGAGGCATGTGCCAAGCTGCCAAAATGATTACAAAAGGGACACATGGCATATCGGGGAATGCTCTGACAGTTAAAATGACAACCCCATATCATTAACGAGGTCACTCTTGGGAGATAGACGATTGCTTTCAAGGAAGGTAATTATTTTTAGTGCCAAAATTTCTTAAATGAGTATTTAGAGCCAAAACGGTCAATTAAAGAAAGTACTCATGCTATAAGACCGAACGATGATACAGCAGGTTAAAGATGCATCGGGGAGAATTTTTTACCTCCCAAGAAATGGAGGTTGCTCGCAGTAGAGTTCCAAAAGAAATAATGTCCCCTCTCCATATTTCCAAACGGATATAACTTTCACTCAGGTACATCGAGGAGAATGTTTCTTTTTGAACAAGTGGAAAACAGGGACGGACGCAATGCAAACAAAACATGGACAATTTTACAAGTCCAAACGCTAGGAATTTTTCATAACGGATAACGGAGAGAACTCATGATACTAGGGGCAGTCCTAAAAAAAATGTCCATTCATTACAAGTTCACTATATGGTGGAACGAAACAATGCAGACTGGGGAGAATTTAATTTTGGACAGTCACAACGATGATGGACAGTGCCCACAAGTACTTTGGGAGAATTCACACAATCAATTAAGAAGATGGAATGGCTAGGACCTAACGATAGAAAAAAGTTCCGATGTCCCCTCACCGTAGGCCCAGATATTACAGAGCTTTTGTTCAGTAGTTGCAACGAAGACAGAGATGGAAGAATTTTCGCTCGTAACAGAAGAAGATGATTCAACGGATTGAGAAGTTTTTCGTGTAGACATTTCTTGTTATCACAAAAAATCTCTACACAAAGGGGAAAATGTAAGGGGATTGAAGGTAATCTCTGAATTAGATAAAGCTTCCTCAGTTAATAGAAAAGACTCAAGAGAAGGAAGTAGCATGAGGACAGCAAGGCAGCTCAGTGAAGTAGCTCGGTGAGGAAGCCGAGGGACGTAGTCCAATGAGGAAACTGGCCGAGAGAGCTCTTCTTGATCTTCATTTCTTACTTAGTTAAATTGTATCCTTTAAATACATTGATTATAATGCTATAATGACTGTAGTTTTGAGCATGAGGTCAAGTGGTACTCGCGAGAGACCATGCCTGGCGGGGCCTGGGAGAGCTTACATGATCTATCGAATGACCTTATCGTGGGAACTTTTGAGGTACTTGGTTTGGATAATTGAGAAGTGAGGTAGCGTTAAGGCTTGTCTTGCCCATCTTAGATACACCTAGTAAAATAACGAGAGGTCTTTACCATGGAAGCGTGTGTAGAGTAACCTTGACTTCCATCGTATGTTGAGTTTCAAACCAAAAAACCCTCCACCAAATGTCACATCCACTTAGGTGATGTCATTAGCTAGCTAAATATTCTCCAATACGTACTCGAGTAAACCATTGTGTATTGGGGTTGTTAGACATTTTGGTGAGCCATCTCTGTTGTGACAGTCCTCTAACGCACAGTGGTTGGGCAAAAAGCATGTCTTAGCATTTAATGTTTATGATGTAGGGCTGACTATCCCATCATGCATTTAATATTTGTGACATAAAGTATGAGGGGATGTCTTTCACAGTTGTAAAAGACTGAGGCATCTTGGGAATGGTAGGAGGTTATTTATTGGCCTCAACCACTTCTAAGAAGAGAGAGTTCTTTCTAGAGATTTATGGCTAGAGAGAGAATATATCAGAGAGAAGATATTACAAACCAGAGAGTTTACTCACCCACCATTGTCATTTATTGTGAAGCTTTTAATAGATAACCAGAGATCCTTCACAGATTATTGGTATGTTGGCTGCCTGGCAAGGTGTATCTAGTTTGCTTACTTCTCTCTCCCTTTTAATTAGTTGCTTTTGAGTTTCCTTCATTATTATTTGAGTTATACATGAGAGACTTGTGAGTTTAATCTGAGTGTTGATTATATACAAAATTGTGTGTTCATTTGTATTTTTTAAAGAGTTCTTCGACCATAGTTTATCACTATATCTACACCTCAACTGGTATTATTATACTCCCAGACTTTAAGGGGACTACCCTCTTACACAGAGATATTGAAAATTGACATGTCCTAAACGATCATGTCATAACTGTAATGTTTGAAAAGAAAAAACATAACGAACTAAATCAGTCAACACACTAGCATGAAACGGAAGTAGAAGGTGGAACTAGTGAAATTGGTGGAGGATCCCCAAAGTAGTAGAGCCCGTCGCACTCATATCCCCTGCCAAAAATCTTCCCCGTACGCAGGTCCTGAAGATAACACCAATGTGACAAGAAAATAATAACATAGTTAAAAATTTATGCTAAACTTTTAACAGATATCAAGTTCATAGCAAGATTAGGTACAAGTAATACTGAGTGCAAAGTAATGTCCGTAAAAAGACATATATCGCATTTGTTGAGAATGGGAGTTGAAGTCCCATCAACAATGTGAACCTGTTTATGGAAGGGTTGGGTAGATAAAGTAAAAAGATCCTTCTCACCCGCCATATGATCACTAGTACCAAAATCCATAACTCGAGTAGAAGGAGGGTCAACTATGTGAGCACGGTATGCATGAGGAGTACCTGAGGAGGATGCAGTCATAACAGTAGGCTTACTAGTAAGAGCTTGACAATTTTCTAATAAATGAAGAATTTGATCCATCTTGGAACTATAGAATTGCTTCAATACTGGCATTCAGATCATCAAAAGTAGAGAAATGAGAACCAGTTGGACCTTCAACACCGACAACTACACGAGTTCTACCCTTCTTATTTCTCAACTTGGGATATAATTTGAAGCAAGTGAGATTTTCATTCCCCTCTTTACTAATTTCTTCTTTTCAGGACATATACCCCAATACGGAGCGAAAGAAGAACCCAAATATCAACTCCCTGTATTGACTACAAAAGCCATTTGATCAGCTGCAGAAGGAGACCCAGATATCACTGCAGATGACGATATAAGCTTGAGGTGTCGCTCATGCTTCTCACACATTGCATACACTTCACCTTGTGGAGGATAGGGTGAAGTGTTCAAAATCTAGATCTGAGGAAGCTCAAAATTATCCCCAAGACCCATCAAGAACTAGTAAACCTTTTGCTTCTCTTCCCGAGCTATAAGTGATTCTCCAGCCTCTGCAGTAAGACCCACTATTTTAGTTAAAGGGTGATACGAAGCATAATCCTCCCATCTTGAGTGAGATAGCAATAAAATATCAAAATCGAATCATTGCCTTGACAAACATGCGATATCTCTTTACACGGTTCAAATACCCGAACCTCATTGTGTGAATAAGAGTAACATCTCAATCATACCCTTCTATAGGAGCGGAACAGACTCATAAAATTAAAAAATCTCATAAATACTTGGATCTATAGAGTTGAACATCCATCCCTAAATAGTGCAATTGGTAACAAACCACTGACTAAAGGTTATATCAGATTCTTTTGGTGTTGAAATCTTCATAAGAAGTCAATCAATTTTTCCTTTTGTACCACAGAATAAACGGAACGATCGAGCCTACGACAAAAAATTCGGGTCATTAAGTAATTAAGTAGTGACTTTCTGTGAGGGTGCATGGTGAGTGATGATGGGTTCTTAACTTCAACAATTCTCCCATCAGACATTGTGCACCAAATTAGCAATAACACCAAAAATTATGAACGCATAAGTAATAATAATTACTCAAAGCAATCCACAAAAATAGCCCACAAAAAAATAACCCACAAAAAACAGTCTTGTGGCCACCAAAAAGATTACGGAGCAGTAATAAAGAAGTCTCTAGATCACAAGAGATGAAAAATGAGTTAAGTATACCTTCAATTGTATACAATTAATGCAGAAAGAACTTCAAATACCCATAAAAGTGTGTTGTTCCAAATGATGAAAAATCGTACCAATAATCTACCACATCATAGGTAGATAATAAAACTCTCTTTAGACAAGAGAAATTAGCCCCAACAATGCAAAAATCTGCTCGAAAAATCCAAACCCTAGGCAGCTTGAAGTTTTAATCCAAAACTAGGATTTGGCAGCCAAAAGGGAGGACCTGGCCCACAGAGGGGCTGGGCACCTTAGGGTTTGGTCGCTTAGAGTTGCACTGCTGGTGGGGGTGGCCAGAATTGGTTGGAGGTCCCCGGATTTGACCGAATGTGGCCGGGTTAGGGTTTAGGATTTTGTTGAAGAAGAAGGAATGGGAGGGCAACAGATTTCTCCCTCTTCTTTTTTTGTTTGGCTCTAACACCAACTAGAATGCTAGAATTTTATTATGTCCCCTACAATTTTAAGGGCTTATATTTATACTAAGGAAGAAATACAGTGAGGGACCAAATTACCCTTATGGTTAGTTACATAAATAACACACATTCCAACAGTGAATACTTATCTAAGGAAGAGATGAAAATAATCAAATTTGGCCATTCGTCTTTATAAAAAAATCCTCGACAGAAACAATTTATGTGGATGATAGTAATTTGATCGGAGCTCGAGAAAAATGCTAACTATTTGAAGAGGGAATTTGAGATTAAAGACCTCAGGAAAATGAAATTTTGTCTTGACCTGCAGATCGAGTGGAATTTTTATCCATCGGTCTAATTATATTAAAAACGTCTTGAAAAGATTTGGTATAGACACAATACATCCACTAAGTACACATATGGTCGTCCGGTCTCTCTATATAAAGAAAGATCTATATTATCCTAAAGAAGATGATGAGGAAATATTGGATCCAGAAGTACCATATTTAAGTGCAATTGGTATATTATTATACTTGGCACAATGTACTAGATCGAATATTTCATTCTCAGTCATCTTGCTTGCTAGATATAGTTCTGAACCAACAAAAAGGCAGTGGATTGGTATCAAGCATATCTTAAGATATCTACACGGAACTACTGACACGGGTTTATATTATTCTAATCATTCTAATGGTTATGAGTTAATAGGTTATGAAGATTCTGGATACCTTTTTTATCCTCATCAGGGTCGATCTCAGACAGATTATGTATTTTTTAGTGGTAATACTGCTATTTCTCGATATTCTACTAAACAAACTTTATTAGCTACTTCTTCTAACCACTTTGAAATTTTAGCATTTCATGAAGCTAGTCATGAATGTATATGGTTAAGATCTTTAATTCAGCATGTTCGTAGTTCTTGTCAATTATCTCCCATTACAGATGTTCTCAGTATCAGATATGAAGATAATGCAACGTGCATTCCTAAATTCAGGGAGGCTTCATTAAAGGTGGCCGAACAAAGCACATTTCACCAAAGTTTTTCTTCACTCGCGAGCTTCAAAATAAAAATGAAATTGAAGTTAAGGGACTGTGTTCAACTAACAATCTAGTTGATTTGTTTACCATGTCACTTCCGAAAGTAACATTCCAAAAACTTGTACATGAGATTGGAATGTGCAAACTTCACAAACAATCAACTTGATATTGCAAATCAGGGGGAGTTCTTTCTCGGGGGAGGATCATAAATCACACTCTTTTGGAGTATATGTGCATTGTACTTTTTTTCCCTTTAATTAGACTTTTCTCATTTGATTTTTCTAGTAAATGTTTTAACGAGACAGCATTAAGCACGACCAACACCAATCCAATGGTAACAAAAGTTGTACTATTTTTTCTTCATTTTGCTTTTTCCCACTGAGTTTTTCCCTAGTAAGATTTTAATGAGACAATAATCGTTGAATGGTAAATATAGTATACATTTAAGGAGTAGTGTTAAATAATATAATTTTTTATATGAATGTCCACACATCTTCCCTATCTATTGAGTTCTATGTTTATTGGGATATCTCATCATGTACTACAAATAAAGTGATCCTCTTGTGAATATAGATACACACTTGAGAAATAAAATATTATTTCTCTCTAAATTCTCTATATGCCCTTTATTTTATAACAATATATATTATCTTATTACCGTGTGGGCGGCTCATGTGTTATGAAACTTGGTTTGACCTCACGGAAACAAAAAAATCTCTAAGTGAACACTTAAAAATTCACTGTAAAAAGATCGAAACCAAAGCGATGAAATGTACCCATTTAATTCACTTAAAAATCGATCTAAATTGAAATGGATTTTGTTTTGAAAAAGAAAAACGACATTGGATCGGTATCCATCCAAACCAACTCAGCATATAATGTATCTAAAAGTAACACATTTATAATTTTATTAGTTGCAATATACAAATTGTTTGTCGTCTTAGGCATTTTATCATATATAGGCTAAATAACCAATGTTGGATTTTATTGAATTAAATTTAATGTATTGGAGTGGATACCAAACCAATCCAATGGTATCTTATTTGGAATTTTTGTTCGGTTAAGATTTGATATTGAAATTGAAAAATCTGACTTAAGGGCCCGTTTGGCAATCCAATTCCAAGGCTTGGAATTGGAATTGAAAGGCCAATTTCAATTCCGTGGAATTCAAATTGGCCTTCCAATTCCAATTCCACGCATTGGAATTGGATTGCCAAACGGGCCCTAAATTGAATTGGAAGCGGTTCTATTTATGGTCAGTTTAAAAAAACATATAGAATTATTTTACAAACAACAACAGATAAAGTAGCAAACTCAGTAAAAACACACAAGGAAGAACACTCTTGTAAATTCCAACAACAATTCTACACAAACATATAGTTTCTTACAACAATTCTACAAATGTGGCGGGGAGGCGGCAAAAAATAAATCAATTAATATTATTTAGAATAATACAATTACAAGCTTTTAATATTGTACCACCATTTTTACTTATAGCTATCCATTGCGAGTGTCACTATCAGTATCTCCTTGCAAGCTTCATAGTTTCAGCAGCAATTTACAAGATTCTGAAGGCTAAAACTGCAAAGTAAAATAATAAATAATGTTCTATACATGTTTTGGAGGGGTGGGAATGTTTTCAGTTAAATACCATAGAAACTCAGGGTTCTTTTCACTTTAGAGTGTAATTGTTGCGCCGAATATAATGTTCGGGTCCAACGTTTTTCATAATATGAGGTTGGGATCGAAAGTGTCAAATACTTTTGTATGACGCTTTTTGAGGAAATTTTACGACATTGTACCTCACAGTGGCAAGAGCCTCATGCACCGGGTTTGCCTTTTTTTTAATACTTATGACAAATTGGACCGCAAACTCCGACCCTAAAGTGGATATAGCCCTTAATTCATTAGATTTGCTGTAAACCCCCACGGGCGCGAAAAAAACTCTACTTGTTAGACAAATAAGCCGCAACTCGTCAATATGATGTAAATTTAACGGGTTAAGTATTAGACAAAACGGGCTGATCCTTTAAACATATGGGTGACACAAATCCGACTATACACTGCAGGTATCTGTTGATGATCCCACAGCCTCTTTTACCATTTCCAACACCTCAGTCATTTTCGGGCGTGACTTTGGCTGTCGAACCAAGCACTTGTTGGCTATAACCGATAGTTTTTGGGCAGTTTTGAGAGAATATTTTCCTTCGAGCCTCGGGTCCAATATAAGCCTAAACCTCTTAGTGTCCAAGTATGGTTTTACCCATTCCAAGAGCTTTTGCTCGCTTTTCGGGCGATTCCGATCGAACGGGCGCCTACCCGTGATAAGCTCGTAGAGAAAGATTCCGTAGCTCCATACATCATTCTTGGAGGTGAGACGACCGCTTTGGATGTATTCCGGTGCTGCATATCCCATGGTTCCTACAACCTAATAACATTATCACAAAATATGAAGATGAGGTTAAGGAGAAATTATGTAATATTTAGGGTCATTTGTGTGAAAAAAGGGACGCAAAAAGATTAAAAGAGTGTCGCAAAAAGTGAAAATGGGATCCAAAGTGATCATACGTTAAACTTGGACACCCAAAGTGATATACAGTGGTAACAAACGGGGGCTGAAGATCAAATTATCATAAAATTTAATTGATTGATTATGAAAAAGTCAATGCATAAGGCATTTGGACAGTAATTGAGAGTTGGGGGGAATCGGACCATTTCATCTGTTCTGCATACTTAAAAAATGGGCTAAGAGATAGCATCGATGAGGAATCAAATCTTTTGTTTACTCAACCATTTGAAAGCAATAAAATCCATGCCTTAGAATAGAAAGTTCTGCTTTTTAACCAGGTGCTATGAATTGTATTTTTTTTCAAAACATAAAAAATTATTAGGAATCAGTATCACAATAGGCATGATACGGCGTACTACAATCAGATTACTCTATTTTGTTGGGGATCCCAAATACTCATATTCTTGATTAGCTTGCAATGAAAATTAGGGTGATTTAGCCTTTGACCCCATCTTAGTTGCCAGAGTTTTTAACAATAAACCTTTGCCTAGAAAAGTGTCAAAAAAACTCAAAAACATTATAAGGATACTGAAAAGGCGTTATAAGAAAATATTTATGATACTTTTGGGGGTCAAAGATATAGTTCTGTAAACATTGGCACCCAAATTTAGTTATAGCAATATTAATGGGGTCCAAATGCCAAATTAGTGAGTTTTTAACTATGCATAGGCTATGCTTGTTAGGGAGACCTAATCTAAACAATGAAGAACAAGTCTTGGGACCTAAGACTAAATCTATCAAAGAAATGAGCCCAAATTCATATAACGGACAATATTGATGTTTGATTGCGCATCCCATATGCTCATTGAAGGCCGAATATCTAAAATGCTGCACTTCATGTACATGTGGCAAGGGCAGTAATTGTTAAATGGGGAACCCCGTACAAAATTAGATTGGAGGGATTATTACAAAATCTTGAACCATTGACTTTACAAAGAAATCTTTTCACGATGATTAGATTTTCAGTAGTGTGTATGGGAACTCTATTTCCAATTATTCGAATTGAAATTGAAGCAAAATTAGTTAAATTTTAACTGGTTTTTCTCCAATTCCAAGCACAAAACTAGAGCACCCAATTGGAAATTTTAATTAGCCAGTACAAACTTGAATTGCTAATGTAATTCAGAAATGGAAATGGAAGTGGAAATAAAGGAATTTGGAATCACTATAAATAAGGCCCTACGTGAAAGATCTTAATCACTAGATAAAAACATGACCATGAAATTTTGGCTTTACATTATAACACATTTATTTTGATATTATTAGAAGAACCCAAAAACATTGCAAGAAAATCTATTCTAATAAGTTGGATTGTTCATAATGCAAGTTTTCCCTCTAATTAGGGTATCCCCTAGGGAAAACTAAGATGAAACATATAGTTTGCAGTTGCAGGTTCTATTTTCATATGAATATCATCCTTGGTTAACAAAATTTAGGATGTGTAGGAATTAAAAGTAGATAATATTAACAAAAACACTTGATATGAGCATACCGCAGTTGAGACATGGGTTCGTCCATCTACAGGGCCTAATCTAGCCAATCCAAAGTCTGACAACTTAGCATTCCATTGCTCATCTAGGAGAATATTTGAAGATTTGAAATCTCTAAAGATGATCTACAACAATATATATGCAGGAAAAAATATCAGTCCAATGCAACATAACACACTCCCTTCCCACACTTTGAATTCCACACACACAGAAGATGCCTTCAGCATGCTCAAAATTGAATAATAACTAGATTGAGAAAGTAGTCAAGTATGCTCATTATAGTAGCATCAAAATGGAGAAAAAGAGAATTAATGACACTAAGTGCACGTAAAATGATGAAAAATATTTTCACTCATTGGGAGTAAAAAAAAATTTCTAGTGTAAGATTAAAAATAAGACGCTACAAACAGAGCCTAAAGTAGAAAAACAAAGTACCTGAAAGTCCATTTGCTCGTGTAGATACGCTAAACCACGAGCAGCATCTTGAGCTACTTTCATCCTCATGGCCCACGGGAGAGTTGACCCTGACCGACTAAATAAATGATCCTCAACACTTCCGTTAGGCATGTATTCGTAAATTAAAAGCCGTTGCATTCCTCTTTCATCATCTTCAGCACAGTATCCCACTAGTTTTACTAGGTTTGGATGTTCAACCACCCCAAGAACATTAACTTCTGTCACCCATTCCTTGTGCCCCTGTTGGAAAAAAAAACGGGGTACATTCGTAAATATATAAACATTATTGACCGAATCCCAATCTAGGTCTGACTCTTTTTAAATGGGAATGGAGTAAAAATCTATTTTTATCCAATTCCCGTTAATACAGAACAGAATCCATATTCTTGTATATTTGTATATTGTTCCTTTCATCAAGTGGATTGCTTGAGTTCATTATGTAAACTTTTCTAGTATGTTGTGGAACCTAAAATTTGATTACTTGATCATATCCACCCCCAAAAACATTCCAGCAAAAAATCTGCACACTTGACTACAATTAAAATAAAACTGTCTAATGAGATAACTCATACTGTATATCATTTTTGTTTTAGTAACTTCTAAAATTAAAAACAATAATTCTAAAGGAACGCCAAAAATTGACATCGCGGCGTGGCATGTGGAGTCCGAGAATATGGATCCCCACACAAGAAACCATTTCAAATGTGTCAATTTTTGGTGTCCCTCTATATGTACCAACCCCATTTAATTAAAATTCTAATTGAACTCTAATTTTAGGCATCCAATCATACCCAAAGAATAAACACAACACAACTAAGAATCATACTCTATTATAATTAAACAAACAAAAAGAATCACAAGGAAGAAAACTTGCCTGCAATCCTGTTCTACTTAATTGTTTCACAGCCACATCAACTTTTTTAGCTGGATCTTCAACACTCTTGATCACACCCTTATACACACACCCAAACCCACCCTCACCAAGCTTGGTAGATCGACTGAAATTATGTGTCGCTAACTTCAGCTCGGAAAATGTGAAGGGTTTTAGATTGCTGGGCCTCTGAGTCAAACTCGGAATATTGGACTTCGAATTGGACTCGTAGCTAGTATCGGATACATTCCGAGAACTGGGATCAGACCCGAATCCCCTCCCTTCACTATCCGTAAACGTCGAATTAGAGGATACAACCGGATTTGAATTTGGTGTTTTCGGTTCATTCCTCTTTCGGTAAATGAAGAACTTGAAACAATTCATAGCCTCCCCTCAGAAGAAAAAACGACAATGTCTTCACTAAAATTCAGCTGTATAAATAGAAACTAACAGTCAATGGGTATGTTTAAACAACCACTATATATCTGAAAATTGAATACTGTTGAAATTTGACTAAGATTCAAGTATAACAACAGAAGAGGCAGGCTCTTGTGCGGGATCCCAAATGCGGAACTCCCGTGCGGAATGATTTTTAAAAATAAAAAAAACTGTCAAATATTGACTCATTTTTTAAAATACCAAAAAGTGTTATTTTGAGTTGATGTTTTTTTACAGGTACCTGAAATGTTTATAATCCACACAAAAAAAATCAAAAAAAAAATTGTTTTAAAAAATATCCCGCACAGGAGCCGTTCTGAACAACAGAAATAATAGTAATAATAAATTAAAGGTAAAATACTAATAAAGCTTTTAAATTAAAGATACTCTTTTGCGTTTCAATTGCCAACCATCAAGAAAAAGCTTATGCCTAATTTGTCCAATAATAACCTTTACCCAAACAAGGCCATAGTAGATCATCATGGATGTGTCGAAAGAACAACTATATAACTTAAAATTGAATACTGTTGAAATTTGACTTAAGCTTCAAGTATAACAACATAAATAATACTAATAATTACACAAAAAGAAAGTAATAAAGAAGATTTTAAAACTAAGTTATAAAAAAAATAGTGTTATATAATGGTTAAAATCTAAACAAATGCCCAAAATCTTTACTCAAAACAAGATCATTCCAAAAAAGCCCATCTATTATGTTCAAGCAAATATGGAAAATTACTTTAAAACAAGTTTCCAAATAATGGGTTGTTGTTGTTGTATCCAAATATGTAAGAAACAAAGCAAACTTTTTCCTGAAACAATGAAACCTACAAGGCTACAACCCACCTTCTTTACAATTCTAAATTATTCAGTAAGGAGCAGAATACAGTTTTCTCTTTGTAACATGCATACATACAAATATACAGATAATATATATTAAGACTCACCTATAAGCTGCTAAATGTGAATGAGGAATCCAGGAGGAAAAAATACAAATCTTTAAAGGGTTTTAGAAAAATCAAACCCCGTACCAGAGGTAGGAGGGAAGTACATGATGTAATAAGTGGAGAGTCTTACACGACAGCTGCAAGTCAGCAACCGAATGAAAAGGGTCAAGTACTGTACAAATATTCAATACAAAAAGATTGAAAAAAAGGTTCAAATCTAATTTTAAATTCATTTTTATTTTTGTAACTAACATGTAGACTAAGATTATACGGCTGTTAGGTTCATAATGATAATTTTGATTAGTCGATATCCTTTTTTATCCATTTTTAAATTAATGAGATAAGAATTGATGTGGATCCCACGTATTAGTATTATAAATTTTAGTCAGGTTCATTTGCCAACCACCCGTGTGTGTATATTATTTTTCTAAGGATCCGTTTTCGTACACCATGACAAATATTGTCATGTAAATATTTGTTACGATAAACTTTGAGATAAATATTATTTTTTTCATATTACATTATCAAATAATTAAATGAGGTAAAATAAGTTTTTTAGATAAAATATTTTAATAAAACACTTTTAAAACATATTTTTTATAACATTTTCTTAAAAAAGTTTTTAAAACATTAAAATAGTTTTTAAAGTAGTTTTTAAAAAGAGATTTTAAAAACATTAAAACAGTTTTTATAATATATTCAAAACAGTTTTTACAATATTTTATAATGCAGTTTTTTAGAAGAAAAATTTGCAATATTCGAAACAGTTTTTTAATTATTCAAAACAGTTTTTAAACCTTTTAAAACAATGTTTTTAACAATTTTAAAACTGTTTTTTATAAAACATATTTTTTATCTAAAGTGTTTTTAAATTGTCTTTAAAACAGTTTTTTTAACGGTTTTTAAAACATTTTAAAAATAGTTTTAGAACAATTTTTTTTAAAACTGTTTTTTTATAAAATATTTTTTTTTCTAAATGTTTTTTAAATTATTTTTAAAACAGTTTTAGAACATTTTTTTAAAACAGTTTTTTTAATTAAAACTGTTTGTTTATTTGAAACTGTTTTATAAAACAGTTTTTTCAACAGTTTATAAAACATTTTTAAAAATATTTTAGTATTAAAAAAAACACTTGTAAGAAGTGGCAAATTTGTGTGGCAAATATTTTGCACTCATATAGCAAAGCAAAGTTTGCCAACGTTTGTGGTAATTTTATGCGTAGGAGGTGTTATACATTGGTAAATAAGTTGTAGGCAAATTTTTATACTAAATACACTAAATGGTAGGGAAATATCTCATTTACTAACTTATTTGTCATTTGTCATGGCAAATAAGTTGAATCAAGTTCATCCATAAGAAAATATTAAAAAAAAAATCAATTCAAAAATGAGTTAGGCAAATATCTCATTTACCAATTTATTTATCATTTGTCATGGCAAATAAGTTGAATCAAGTTCATCCATAAGAAAATATTTTAAAAAAACTCAATTCAAAAATGAGTGTAATGCAAACTTAATAATAAAGGGTGCGACTAAGGATACACTTTTTTACTCCATAATATCACAAGATATAAATAGTTATATAATGTACATACTTTTCGGGTAGAGCTATTATTAGCTCTCCACCCATTTCTTCACACACTCCAAAATATTTTATAATTACAAACCTATCCTCATTTCCCAAATAGAATACAAACCTCTGTCTCCTTCCTAATTCAATCATTTTTTTTCTACAAACATTACTAAAAATCTGCATAAATATCAACATTTGAACAAAAATATTCCAGCAAAAATTTATGAAATTAAATATTTTCAGGAAGCTTAAAAAAGCAAGAAAAGTAAAAAAAAAATCTCAACAAATAATTCCATTTATCAATCTCAACAAAAAATCTCAAGCGTGTGAGTTTCCAAGTAAAATAAAAAAAACTTATAAAATCCATAGAAAAAATATGGTAAAAATATTCTTCAAAGAAAGAGAGATTTGAATCAATCTTCGAGTGGAACCAACTTTTTTTTGTGGGGCTTCTTTGTCTTGTTATTTAAAAAATCGTTAAAAAAATTTGACTTACAGGAAAAAAAAAAATCTTTTGTCTTCAAGTGGAGCCAACTTTTGTTGAAACAAAATATTTTTTTTTACTTGACACGAATACGATCTAAGTAAAAGCGACACGATATAATTTTTTTTATCAAATGCAAACACGTCCCAATGAATATTGGATACAACACGAAATATTTTTTTAACTTAACACGAACACAGTCCAAATAAAAAAGACACGACATTACACGAAATATTATTTTAATTTATTTACAAAAATAGCACACGACTGAATAAAACAAATGACTTCGTATTGTGTGAGTTTTTAATTTGGTCGTGTTTCTGTTTTTTTTTTAAGATTTTACAACACGACCAAATTAAAATTTTGTTTTACTTCGATCATGTTTGTGTTTGTGCTTGGTAAAAAAAATCGTGTTTGTATTCGGTGAAAAAAATTATTATTTGTGTTTGGAAAAAAAAAATTGTAATGGCGGTTTGGGATGAATTTATCAAACAAAAAATCACTTTTCATAACTGTCCGGTATAATTTAATTCTTCGGTATAATATTGACGATTTGTGGTGAATTTTCGGGAAAAAATAAAATTAAAAAAAATGTTAAAAAATTTAATTTACAGAAAAAGAAAATAAACTATTTTTCCAAAATAAAATGGGCGGAAAACAATTTTTTTGTTGAAAATTATTTTATTTTTTGAAAAACAGTTTTTGTTTGGAAATTAAATCTTTTTAATAAATTCCCCAAAATAAAATGATTTTCAACAAAAAAAAAAATTGTGTCGTGTTGTGTCAAGTAAAAAAATTCGCCTTTACTTGGATCGTATTCGTGTCAAGTAAAAAAAATTCATGTCATTTCAACAAAAAAATTGTTTTCCACCCAAGACAAAGAAGTCCCACAAAAAAGAGTTGGTTCCACTCGAAGATTGATTGAAATCTCTCTCTCTTTGACGAATATTTTTACCATTTTTTCCCATGGATTTTAAAAGTTTTTTTTTCATTTTATTTGGAAACTCGTACGCTTGAGATTTTTTGTTGAGATTGATAAATGGGATTATTTGTTGAGAATTTTTTTTTAGTTTTGCTTCTTTTTTTTATATTTTGATATTCTTTTTTATTTTTGCTCCTTTTTTTTATTTGTTGGGATTATTTGTTCAGAATTTTCTTTTTACTTTTGCTGTTTTTTTATGCTTCGTGAAAATATTTTACTTCATAAATTTTTGCTGGAATATTTTTGTTCAAATGTTGATATTTATGCAGATTTTAGTAATGTTTGTAGAAAAAAAAAATAATTGAACTAGGAAGGAGATGGAGGTTTGTATTCTATTTGGGGAATAAGGGTAGGTTTGTAATTATTTAATATTTTGGAGTGAGAGAAGAAAATGATGGAACGCTAATAGCTCTACCCTACTTTCACCTCTTACCTCATAACACCGTGAAAGTGCAACCAATTATTTAAAGTTAAAAATTTTCTTTCGTAAATTTTTCCCCCGTCTGTCTAGACCTCTTAACTTTTAAATTTTCATTATTACAACTTTCAAAGCTTCAAATATCTTCATCAAATCATCATCCAACACCATTCAAGCTCGATGATAGTCATCAAAACATATATAATAGACATTGTTTAATATATGATTCACTACAAAACAAATATATATAACATATATGGTTAAATTTATTAAAAAATATGTTAAACCCATGAAAAACATGTTAAACCTATTAAAAACATGTTAAATAATGATAATGTGTTAGTTTTTGCTGCGAGAAACGTTTAATACCCCTCATAGGTTGAGAAAATACCTTGTAATCGATAAACCCTTACGTACAAAACCCTAGTTGATAACCCAGTAGTTCGATAACCCGACTCCGAGTAAAGACCCAACATTCGTCATATTTACCCCGAACCGAATTAAGTATGAAAAATTGACAATGGGTTCAATTCATTAACTTTATCTTGAGTAAACATAGTTAATTTTGGGATTTTACAACAAATAAATGACACTAAGAGGGTAAGTATCTTGAATGGAGTTTGATTGA
Organism: Sambucus nigra; assembly: GCA_949130495.1. Classification (NCBI taxonomy): domain Eukaryota; kingdom Viridiplantae; phylum Streptophyta; class Magnoliopsida; order Dipsacales; family Adoxaceae; genus Sambucus; species Sambucus nigra. Next base: position 115,706,702 of record OX422224.1, on the reverse strand, counting down.
ATAAAAAAATTAGCATTCGTTAGGTCGAGGTCATTACAACGGAATGAGGACACTAACTCGGGGTCATTAGGACGAATCAAGGACACTAACCCATGGTAAATACCCTGAAATGGAGTTTTTTCGTAAAAAAAATATTATTTTGGTGATTCAGTAGGATCACCCCGAAAAATATCATCTTCCTCGGAGGCTCGATACTGAATCACTATAAATTTTTATTTTTCGTTTTTCATTTTAACTTTTTCTAGAGTATAAAAACATTAAAAAAAATATATTTGTACAACAAAAATTGCCTCAAACATATTACTTGGGCTATTTTCATTAGTTTTAAGGTTGTCACACCAATTGTTAACACCTTCATTAGTTGTTGTAACTTTAATAAAGTAATTTCAATAGCTGAAATCCCTAGCTATTATGTTGTTTCAATAACTAATATGGTAATTTATTGGTGAAGTTTGTATAGGGTTTGAATGGAAAGTTTATGTAGGGTTTTGAATGAGAGAATGGTTGAGAAAAAGTTGGTTTGAGAGAGAAAATGTTTAGGAGGGAAAATGATGGTGGTCTATTTCGAGTGTTAAAAAAAATATATACCATGTGGTGGCCTTTAGTCAAAAAATATAAAAAACCTCTTGTGGTATTATGGAGTAATAAATTGGGTGCCCTTAATGCCACACTTAATAAATAGGTGTGCTTCAATTGTTATAATTTTTATGACCATCTCATTTGCTTATAGATTGATTTTTTTTTTGTAAATGATTTTCTTATTGGGCATATATATTATATCAAAAAACTCTATTATCCAATATGCTTTTTTAATTATTTTACAGAATATATAAATATTAATTAAGAAGTGAACAATAATCTGAAATTAATATATACAAACTTATATTGACAATCAATGTAGAATTTTTTATTGAGGCAAGTGTTTAATACTCTCTCCTTAAGACGAGATTGGCCCTGCACTGGTGCTTCACAGACTTAGCAACAATCATCTCCCAGGATACAACAATCTCACTTACAATAGCAGCACTTCAAATTGCAAGTCAATGGTGAACCAACAATGCAGAACTCTTTATTTTGTGGACTGAAAGGGGCTGACAGAAGACATTTTTCTGTGTGAATTTCGTGTTTAAAAAAGACTGGCTAAACCAGTTATTTATACTAAATAAGTAGCGATTAAAAACGGTTGAAAAAATATCCTAACAATCACAACTGTTGAGATAAAAATAATAAAAAGAAAAAATGAAATATCTGAAGAGTCAGATAACAAAAAACGGAATAAGAATTGGACCAAAAATTGGACTCAAAAAATAAATAAAAGACCCAATAAAATTGGCACCAAAATTTTATACTTTGGCCAAGTTAAAGCCGAATGCCAAGGCCCACGGTCCACGACCCACGAGCATGCGCGTGTGGGTTTCAAAGTCAACCTTAGCCCATGTAAGTTCTCCCTCCTTCAAAGAATTGGGATACCCCAAGTGCACCAAGCCTTTAAGCCAAAATGGGTTATTATATATTACACCCATTTTTCACATTCTTCTTATGTGGGATAAGGGCTTTAACATCACACTTCAACTAAAATTCAATGTTCCAAGGGGGTATTTTGAGATACAATTTCTCATTCATTAATTTATAGTTTTACACATGTGAGTATACCATGTTATACTCCTTGCGGAGGAGAATGCATTACCATTTCAAATTATCTCGAAAGACGTGTGGTTCCATATTAAATTTACCCTAAAGTTGTCAAAAATATGATTTTGTCAACTTAATTGAATACCATAAATTTCAAAAAACTCGACACAAATAAAACTACAACACATATGCACATATAAAAATATTATCTTTATAGTGGCAGACATGTGAGACACGTATTGCTTACGTATCATTCTGTTTCTTTTCTGGTTTTAGCTAAAGCTATAAATTCAGACTCCATAGTGTACCTAGCATTACAAGTCTGCTTTGAGGATTTTCAAGACACATCACCACTACCAAGTGTAAATTTATATCCACTTGCGAATTTATAATCCTTTGAATAAGATATCCAATTAGCATCACGGTATCCTTCAAGTACAACTTGAAATATAATGTAGTTCAATCCATTATTAAGAGTATATCTTACTTATCTAATAACCCTTATTATAGTTTTTCAATGGTCTTCACTTGGATTACTTGTATACCTACTCAATTTGCTAACCAAGTAAGAAATATATGTCCTATTGCAGTTCATGACATACATTAAATTGCCTATGATACGAGAGTATTCCAATTAAGATATACTATTTCCAGTATTTTATATAAATGGAGATTTGGGGTGGGTTCAATGGGTGTTTTAGCAATGCTATCACTACATTTATCAAACTTATCAAGTATCTTCTCAATATAATGAGGTTGAGACAAGATAAGTTCATTCGATGTTTTAAAAAATTTAGTTTACTAATATAACACCAGCAATACCTATATATTTCGTATCAAATTTACTGGACAAGTTTCTCTTAGCAGATTTAATGATATCTTTATTATTTCCAATAATAAGCATGTGATGTACATAAAGACAAACGATGACATAACCACTTTTAGTATTTTTAATGTAAAGACATTTATCACACTCATTTATTTTAAATCCATTTGACATCATTACATTATCAAATTTCTCACGCCATTATATAGGTTCTTGTTTTAATCCATAAAGGTATTTAACAAGTCTACACACTTTCTTTTACTTTCCTGGAACTTTCAACCCTTTTCATTGTTCCATGTATATTTCTTCATTTAACTAGCCATTTAATAAAGCGATTTTTACATTCATTTGATTTATCTCAAGATTATATAACGCTACAATAGCTATTAACATTCGAATAGACAATATGTAATGCCTCAGCCCGAATTTATGGGTTACTCGTGGTCAACCCAGTCCAATCCGAGTGTTAGGTGTGAAGTGCAATAAAATAACCTACATAATATTACTAGTCCATTTTTATTTAATTAACATTCACTTCTTTAGCATGTGATTTCAATTTAAATCAAACTACGTGAGGGACCTGTGGGAAGCGTCCCCGAAATTCAAGCATACAGAGATACTAACATAAAATAAAAGAAGATACTTACATGTACAACGCTCTCAAAATTTGGAACCGCACACAACCTGTCGTAACAAAGAAGGGGGATGAGCCGAATGCCTAGTGAATAAATACAATGATTCAATATATAATCGAATGGTAGAAAATAGACTCTAACGCATTATATCTATGTGTGCATGCAGTTACTTTATGTATATATGTACGTACATATACTTTAATTCATGAAACTATTTTTATTTTAAAAAGGTTACTTATTCCGATTAATTCGCCTTAGTCTTATAAAGAACCTCTTCTTACTTGACTTGACATTTATTACTTGATTTAAGACAACCCATTAGACACTTTAAATAACCACCCTTTGTTTAAGAAAAAGCATTTTTGTCACCGAAATTACTCATTTGCTCATACCAAATTTACCTTAGTATTTCATTTAAAATCACCTTTCAACACACGCAAGCACCGTGTTAGAAAATACTTATTTTTCTTTGAAAGTAATTCATAAACACACTCTTGTGTTAGTTATGGGTTAAACCTTATTAGATTTCTTAATTACCCATTCAATCACTTCACTTTACCATTCCTTTTATTTCATAAACATTAGTCAATTTCTCACATTGCTTGCCCACATTATCTTTCAACCGGAACATTTATCAATTTCATTCAAGTTTGGTTGTATTTTTTCTTATATTCACCACACAACCCATTTCTTGATATGCTTCGCTTCTCTTATTATCTTTTTCTCGAAATCCTCTAAATATTCACATACTTTAATGGGCTCCACACCATCGGCTATACTACCATATGCTTTGGCCAGTAATTTTGGCCCTTTAACCCTAGGGCTTTGAACCCTACTTAATAATTTTTTACGTTATCCGAGTCCATATTAATGTGTTTTAACGTTTTTCAAATGTCCACATTATCACACTTTCCATTACCGGCCGAAGACAAAATCCAGTATTTCACCCCAACTTGTGTTACACTTTAAAATCATCATTTCTTGTCCTTTATACACTTGCATTGATTTTATCCCAAAAATCACTACCAGTTAGGTCCATTTTGTGTAACACCTTTTACAACATTTTATTTCATAAAAATGTTGCTCTTTATGTAAAATTACCATTCTAACCATTTATTTCCAAACTTGTCTTTTTCTCCATCTTCACAACTATTATTTTTCAAAACATTATTAAGTTACACACACTAACTTTTTAAATATTTTTAATTCATGAACACTTATTTAACACTTTGAAGTAGCATACATATCAAGTTGGAAATCTCTTTATTTCATTACTTTCTTTACTAAGAAAACCCCTTTTTGCCCTTTGAAGACTACTTCACAAGAAAATACCATTTTTTCTTTATTTCCACATGCAGTCTTAAATGTTTAAATGTCCATTTATCACATTTTTCATACCTTTTAACACACCTTAAAGGCTGAAAATTTCTATTTTCTTTATTTCATGCTTAACCACTAAAACCCTCATTAAACTTGTTTATATGTTCATCATCAAAATAGTACAAGTTTATGTACATGAGTAGATAGATTTTGAAGTCCAAAAATCTTATTAAATGGATATAACATATGGTTTATTGTAGAAATTTCACAATATTGGAATAAACATGCTTTTCAAGTTAAAAGATATTTTTATTTCTTCAAAACTTGAGTAAGTGTCTTTTTATTAAAAAAAAAATCCCAATTTTCACAAGAAAATTTTAAGATTTTTATTCTTAAAATATTTTCAACAAGAGATATATCATTTCAAACATTTTATTCCATAAATAGATTAAATATCAAGATTTCTTAAAATATATCATTTTTTTCTCAAAATTCTTGGGATCTTTCATAATTCATCTTTTTCTTTTACAAAACTTTAAGAAATTACCTTCTTACTCATATATTTTTTCTATTCTAACAAGCTCTAGCTACAAAACCGATAATATAAAAAATAGAGTTATTAAGCTAAGACTAGAGTTTTTCCACATCAAAGAAGCTCCAAAATAATAGGATGAATGTAGAAGATGGAAACCCCTCACCTCCTAAGGTGGCCTTAAAGAATTTGCTTAGGTCCACCTAGCTTGACTCCATGAAATCTTCAAGAAAGACCCCCTTTAAACTCCATAAATTTCTACTAGTTCTTCTTCAAAAAATCCCAATAATAACTTCAAAAATCTTTATCTTGTTTACACAACCCACTTCCACACTTGATAAAGCTTATAAAGGAAGAATAAGGTTTGAAAATATTGTAGTGTGGTGGTGGCAAGGTGTAACAATGGTGGGAAAGGCTTAGGGAAGATGAAACACCCTTGAAACTAGAGAGTGAGAGAGAGAGAAATGTTGATATAAAATGTTGGGGAAGAACGCACCATCTCTCCCTCCTATATAACCCTGAATAAACCCAAAGATAATTTAAAAGACCAAGGGAAAAAAACTTAACACATTTTTTTTGTTATCTGAAGCCTTTAGAGGTTAACGCATTCTCAATCCAAGGGTCCAAAACTCAATAGCACACAAGGGCATCTTTAAATGATCAAATTCAGGCGCGGTTGTTCGAATGACTTTTAAGTATCATTCTAACGATATTGTTCATTCGTTCGAATGACACTTCCAACGAGAGGTTCTAAGAAGATTTTAATGCGCTCGAGGAATGGATCAAACTCAAGTCGTTAGATGCCTCATGCGAACCTCGTTCGAACAACCCATTCGAACGAGAATGACCCCTCATTAGAATGACTTATGTTTTTCTAAGTTCATACTTTGCGTTATTAAAACCGCGATTCGAGAAGGATGGAGGCTGAAACGACGATCAAATCTCATTATTCATACATAATTACAATTGTACAAGGAAAGAGATAAATACTGGGGCGCGAGTATTACATTATTCCCTCCTTAGGGAATTTCATCCTTAAAGTTATTAACCCATCAATCCCTTAAATTCCTGGGATTATCAACTCTTATTTTAAGTCACATGAATCTTTCATGGCCAGGTCATCGAAATTCAATCACCAAAAAGTCACCATACACCCTTTCCTAAGGGGTTGTCACCAAAGAACTCGATATGCGACATGTTTTAACACCCACCATCAGGCTAGCCATCAAAATTACATAATAGTCCTCGAGTCTCCACTTGCTCGATTATCACACTCAATCAAGTCCTAAGGCTTCTTTGCTAACAGCCAAGCATATTAACGCCTCTACCAGGGCAACGCTCTTAAATGATCGACACTCACTAAGAGCAAAATGACATACAACTAACACCTAATCCATCATCATAAATTGTTTCAATATTAGGATTACATATTAGGTTCCCTCGAATGCTCGGGTCTTCTTGATCCCATAATTTCACTTAAACTTAATACTAACCTCGCATGGCTAGTCTCTCACCTCGAGGGGCGAAAAGTCAATTAAGATCCAAATTATGCATCCGATTGACATCTTCTTTGAGATCCTTCTATGAACCTAGGATCATTATAGGCATCTAAATATGGAACACTCCCCCGAGTATTACACCAATCCACTCACCGTGGCAAAACAACATTATGTGTTGTGTTTTCTTAAGTTCTAATGCTATACGATATCCTCAAATCACTACCCTGCTCTTTATAACCAGATATACCAATTGACATGTCATTCGATCCATAAGGTCATTAGTTTAAAGGAAAATGGATATTACGAGCAAACCGTGCGATAGAAAGCACAACTACACATAAACATAACTTGTCCAAACAAAGGAATATTTCAAATAAGAGCGTGCCCAGTTATCGATCTGTAATGACCACACCAGGTTCATCTACACTCATACTGAGCCAAGCCGCACTATAACTAAATCGTCAATATGGAACAAAACCAGATTGCTGAAATTGAAAGGGCGCCATCCTCAAGCATCATAACCGTAGGAATATAATCCTCAACTACTAAAAATTAAAAGAACACAACGAATAAGAAGGAACAAAAAACTGTTTTCATAAAATCTCATTCGCATGCAACGGACTATGGTTTACAAAGGACAAACCTACGTCACATGATTTGAAGTCTACGACTCATCTCAGATGTTCTCCCTGGATACTACACTAACTACACACCCTGGATCGAGCCACCAACTGTGACTAATCAGATCACAAGCCATTCATCCCCATAAGACGACAGCAACACATAAACCTATCGTCCTTTAGAAAGACAAACGTTGGACTTCCCTCCTTAGGGGTAAGGCTTATTCCTTACATCCTTAACAGACGTGAACCACTTCGATTGACGAATTCCCAATGCCCTTATCAATGCCGACCTTGTTCATATCTTTAGTTAGTGTGACGTTGTGACCAACCTAACACATCTAGGTCATTGTCTACAGTATCTTACTATGATCGTGTCCCAAAAGTCTCCTTAGGCCATTCCTAATCAAGCAAAATATTGTCCATATTATAACCTTTAATGATACAAGTTCATCACTGCCCCTATCTCCAAGTTCTACCCAAACTGGATTTACGTGACGACCACACCAGTAGCCATTAGCACTCTAAGAGTAGTAAGTATCATACAGGGCTACATCTCCTAATTCGTACTAATTTTTCAAGACGTGCCATGAACTAGTCTCTTCCCTACTAGGGTTATTTTAACTTATACTGTCGACATATGTTGATATCCTAATCATACTTCAATATCCCTTTCGGGGAGTTATTTTCAAGTCTCGAACATGACATAATCAATCTAAATCCCAAATGCATTTCCTAGTACTCCTTAAAATCAAGTACCACACTTCCCACACTAGTCATCCTATGGCAACCGAACATCTTGCCCAATCATGACACAACCTTCCAATTTCTCTTAGGAGGTCACATCACTCACATGTGCCAATTCGAATGATAATACCAGGCACGTACACTATTCTGATCTTTAAAATTTGACCAATAACCTATGATCATCACATGAATCTCAACACGAACATCATTAGAACTCTAGCACTCCATGACACCGAACTTAACTGGTTTCCCAAGGACACCAAGCATACCCAATGTAATTGTCACCAAGGACTTGATAAGATTTCATCTCCCATGATTTCCTCACCGTATATACGCTCTACTATTTTCCCAATATTCTCATCATGGCCATTAAGTATTCACAAAGATACTAGCCTATAAGCCTCCACATATAGTGTGCCTTAACCAATGAAAACCCCAAGGCGTCACAACAAGTTAGTTTCTACCCCTCCATGATGCCACAAGCAATCAGTCTTAAGGATACCCCAAGGACTTCCTTAAATCATTTTCATACTAAAATAGTCTCGCATTTTGTCATCACCTAGGCTGTTAGGAAGGGATACAACACCTAGACAAGAATCTTATTTCCCTTTTCAATGGTACTCCGACATAAGTCTAACTTACAACTCTCTTCTTGAGATACAATAAAGGTTCGAAAACCTTTTTCTAAACGACTAATGCCCTAAGACATGCATCAAACCACAGAGTGACACTACTAAGGATTTTGTAAGGGCATCTGACATCGTTAACAACCTATAAGCCTCTAGGTCTACATCACCGACATCACTAGGTATCCTATTCCTCAACGTTGCATCATATTCTCTAAAACCTTGTCATGGAAGTCTATCTACGATTCACTCCCACATCATTTCAACAATCATTACTACATACATAACTTACTTGATATCGGTGGCCTACAATTTTCATCATAGTTTATGAGATACGACTTTAAATCAAAAATTACCAAGGAACTATCTTACAAAGATGGCATCCTATCAACTAAGGCCTGAGCACACATCCTCAAGAAATTACCGACACAGTTCTACATGCCTACCAAATTGTCAAATGCTTATGATATGATATTACCACAGGGATCGAGTTCTCCTAATCACATCATCTGCATTGACTACCCGTAAGTATTGTACCCAAGAACTTAATGCATTCTTATCACTATCAACACCACTTAGGCATGACACTTAAGTCACCTAATCTTCATGGTTGACATCACACAATTCGTGCCCCTAACTCAATGGATGTCATTTACCCTTATTAACATCTTAATAGACCTCTCACGTCATCAAGGGTTGACATACAAGCACCTCACACTAAAAATCACGGTGTCGCCACTATTAGCTCACATAGGCACTTACAAATTACTAACATCTTTAAATGAGAAGCTCGAAAGAGATTAATAAAACATACTTTAACGCATGCCACTTCGCAATAAATCAACGTCATTCTAATCCTTGACTCCACCATCAAGAACATGAATAAAAACAGTCACCAATCTAGCGTGACCGACCCAAAATTAACATTAACGTCAAAGATCAGTTGTCGACCTCAAAACATCACTCCCGAAAGGAACCTTGAACTTGGAGTTCTTATACCATTTGTAATGCCCTGACCCGAATTTATGGTTTACCCGTGGTTAACCCAGTTGTGACACCCCGCCCAATAAAATACCGGGTGATCAGTCATATATCAAATTAAAATAGGAATCTCATCTGGTTCATTCTTAGCATCACTGTCGAAAACTTTTTAATACTTACTAACCACCTAGTATTCAAAAGCTGATGTCAAAATTTTAATCTTTTTAATTAACAACAACAACCATATAAATATCAATATGAACCATTCACACACACCATGAATCTAAAGCAATACTGAATAAATCAATAAATGACTGGCAGAATAAACTATCGACAGAAAACCAACAATCACTAATATAATCCAACAAAGAATAGTAACCAATACAAAGCCCGACTGAAATAAAAATAGCTGGGGCAACATGCCCGAAAGAAATACCAAGTTAAATCCTACTCTAGGAATGAAATGACTGAAGCGTCTATGTCTACATCCTCAACATCCATACCTGTTGTAGATGCGCATCTCTGGAACAGATCTTCAAGTTTGGCATCCCTGTGGCTGGATACCTAAAAGGTTTTGAAAATATTTTTGCAAGTACGGGAGCCCAAAGTCCTTTTGAAAATATTTTTCAAGTGAATTAAAATGCAACAATTAAAATGTATGAATGCTCTTCATATTTAAGTTAGTGTTGCACTCTCTTGAGATACATCTCACCCCTCCTCTAAAGTGCACACCTAACGCTTTCTTCCTGACCCTCCTAGTTACACTACCCCGTCTAACTAGCCTTGTCATGAAACTCCTTGAACTCTACTCTAACTCAAGTAATTTGTATCTTTACTTCTTAAGTTATTTATCGCATTAACTTAATCAATCATTTTCTTAAAAGCCATATAACATTCACTACTTACATAAGTAATACAAATTATCTTCATGTATTTAATTACACGTATATAATTATCTACTCCATTATATACGTAGAATTATATTCCATAATTATACATATGTTGAATATAAATAAAACCGCTCTTAAAAGCCATATAACATTTACTAGTTATATAAGTACTACAAATTATCTTCATGTATTTTATTACCCATATATAATTATCTACTCCACTATATACGTAGAACTAGATTCCACAATCACACATATGTTGAATATAATTAAAACCATCCTTCTAAGTAATACCTCACTAGATACATTCTCTAAAGTGCTATCATCCCAGGTCTACTCAGTCCCACCTGGATTTCTGAGACAGCTAGCCACCGCCTAATCAGAACATAGAAATATAAACGTATTGGAGGCGGTCATATTCCCCCGAGTGTGAAGAAAATCATATCAATGCCCACCTCTATTTGGAAGCTATGGCCTAGGATTATACTCGCCCTACTCCTCAAACTAGGGGATTCACCCACATCGCGCAACCTCCCCTATAACACTAGAGCATATAATTCTAAATAAATACTTAGCCACCAGTATTTATGAGCACACAATATATATATATTATCACACTACCGTATATATATATATATATATATTTACCGTGTACAAAGTCTGTAACACTAGCCAACATATTCCTGAGTCTATGGTTCGACTCTAATTTAATTAATTTATCCATTAATTAATTTAATATCTCCCCGAGTCTATGGTCTGACTCTAGTTTAATTAATATGCCCATTAATTAACTTAATATCTCCCCGAGTCTATGGTGCGACTCTAATTTAATTAATATGCCCATTAATTAACTTATTATCTCCCCGAGTCTATGGTCCAACTCTATTTTAATTAATATACTCATTAATTAATTTAATATCTCCCTGGTGTCACACAACCAATGTACCCGGACTCGCTCAACTGACCCGAATTTCCATCTCTTAGAACGTACTCCTAAAAATTTCATTATAAAGAGAACGCTCCTAATTAAATCATATTTAATAATTTATTATATCATCCTATAATAAATTATTCCTTTTATTAGCTTTAATTAATTAATCCCCTATTAATTAATCTATTATCACGGCGTCACTCAACCAAAATATCTGTACACCCCCTTGGTCCATAATACAATATCTCCAATTAATTATTCAAAATTCTCCTCAATAAATTTTGCACAATAATTAATCTCAGGTTTTCTATTTACTCAATCTGCCCAGATTTTTAAAATGCAGTTTGGGGGCATTTTGGGTCCGTTTTGGGAAAAACGTATTAGAGAACAAAAGTTAGAAAACGCCATTTTTAACAGGTATGCGTGGACAAAATCGTTATTAACAGCTTCGGTGAAGCTTCTTACCCATAATTTACACAGTAATTCTTACGAATCAAAACAAGTCCCAATATCTTAATTCCCAATTTTTATCTCCAATTGATAATAAAGATATGAATACATACGATTGTTCATCAACTTGTAATAAAAAAATTTCTCTAATTAACTTATAATTTCTTCACAGCATATAATTCATAAGCCCTTTTCATTACAGTCTCAAAAACTTGATTCGTAACTTCCCCAAATCAAAATTCAATTTGTATTAACTCAATCCAAAAATTATTTGTATAACACCTATTATGATATGAATTGAATATCACCAAATTACATTGAAGCAATTTAACCACTTGCCTTATAAATTCGTAGAGTCTGAATCCTTTGATGAAGATGATAGGTTTAACACAAGCACTAAAATCTTCCTCTAAATTGGCTCCCTAAAAACTCCTCAAATTATCCCTTTTCTCCCATCTACAGACTTATGTATTCTGAAATGAGTTACGGCTGCCCTGAACTCTCACTTTTAGGTTATAAAGTGCTAATCTCGTTTTTCCTCTTATGAGCATAATTAAAATAGTCCAAATACTCCTGTGTGAGTCCGGTCGTGCATAAAAATACCCCGTGACCCATTTACCACCCCCGGGCACACTTTTTCGACTATCTTGACCTATCCGGACTCAACCGTGCACTCATAATTGACATCTGAAATACTTTATAACTTTCTCTAATTTAATGATCAATATGCAATACATGCAAAATCTAAAAATGCTCCGAATTAATTAAATGTCAATTCACCAATTTAAATAATTCCTCCAACTTAAATAAATTCTCCAATTCATAAATTTGAATTCTCCAAATAAATTAAGTTCTATTTCTCCCAAAAATAATTAAATTATAAGTCCTCAGAATTACGGGGTGTTACATACTTCCCCCTTTACAAAAGAATTTCGTCCTCGAAATTAAGATACGCTTAGTGCTCGAAGGTATGAATATCTTTCAAATCCCATCCCTCTAAGATGGCTACACCTATATCTCCCACGTCTGATCATGAACTATGATAAAACAATTTTAGTTAACCACGGTTCCCATACACCCTGTACCCGTGCTTAACCGCACAATTGTTACCCGGCTATACTAGCCTTAGTCCGTAATATAACTTCCAAATTGCAGTTATAATTACATACATGTAAAATAATCGAGGTAACCAACCCATGTACAAATGACCAAACATCTCCCCACGTCCAACGTTGCACTAAGCTTCATGCGTGGGACGTCTCGCAATGCGAAATCCAATCAAAAAACCCCTCCTATACACTACTACCTAACATTTTCGGTCGATGAGATCCGTTCAGCCCCCAATCCATAGCACGTACCCTCAAATACCCGCCTCTTGGCATAAAAGTATACACTCCCACTCTTATGCTACAAAATACAACATAAAAATACCGCGCCCTTACTATCACTAGCTTCCATGCGTAATATTAATCCCGAGCTATAACTCCCCGCTCGCAAATAAGTCTATCCACCCTGAATCACATTAGTAACCGTCCCTACTCCCCGGGATCGAATTAACAACATAATCATATCATCATAAGCCTATCATGTCACATTTAACATATATACTCGTATATATAAGCTAGACCCTATCTTAGGTGATACCTAGCAAAAATAATCCATAACTGGTATAACGAACACAAATTCTTACTATAACTATCCACTATCGCTCCAAACCATCGCTAACCAACCGAAACTTGGAAAATGTCCCATTCTACCCTCATAACTCTCGAAAGTATAAGTTTCTCCAGTAATGCAAACATCACAGGATAATATTGCTAACGTCTAGTACATAACAATACTTATCTCAAACTCAGCTCCGCACTCTCGACGTGACTATATAATAATGGTATTATCGATTACCCCACAATTTGCAATTTAATTCTTCTCAATACTACCCCACCTATTAACTTGTGGTACATAAGTTCTCTCTGTGCTTCTGTCACAGCACACCCCGACTCCACTGGCCCTATATCGAAATATCACTCATTTTAAAGTGTTTTCTCTACACGTCCAATAATTTAACATTTAAAACCAACGCACTCGTATCCCACAATGTCTTACTACTTTTAAATTTTATCAAGGTCCATGGGTATAACATTCCGCAACTAAGCTCAAAAGAACATTTCCCAATGCACTATTCCCTAGCATTGTCGATCATCGAAATTCGTGTGTCCATAACACACACTAAGATATCACAAATTTTATCTCCCAACGCATAAATCAAATCACCTATGCCGATGTCTCTTAAGGCATTACATGATACGACGCTATCACTATCACTAAGTTCTCAGCGTATAAACAACAATGAGCTAAATCTCACCTCTCTACGGTAAACTCGACATTTCTGGAATAACATCCGTAAAGGTTCCAATGCACCGGGATCCAATATCCCTAGACCACTGTACCTTCTCAATTCTATTTAATGAATAATATTTACGCGAGCTCGACCCTCGTTCAGGTGAGTCATCGCAAAAGAATATGCATCCTGCCCTAGAACCGCGATTACGATAGTCTTGCTGTAACCGCCCACCATCGCTTACCCATCGCTAACCATTCCGTATCCAGGAAAAATCATACTCTCATAACACCTCTCAAAATGTGTTACCCTTGTAAAATACACCCTCTCAGTGTTCACACCTATTCCCCTGCAGATAAAACTAAAGAGATCCCCGTTACCCCGCAGTAAATATATATACCATAGTAACACTACGATACATCCACTAAACTCGTCTCTCACGTGAATATAGTGTTAGCAAGAATACTGTGACCACTCATGTAACACAAATTCTCCCATCTATCCTAGGAAAAAAACTCATACTTCTACTTGCCTACACACTGGCGGCCCAAATGGTTCCTGGATAAAATATTCTCGTCCAAACCGAACCAAAAACTTTCTAACTATTATCCCTGCTGGGCATCCCGCTCCTATCCCCTGGCTCACTGTGGACATAATCAATTATTGTGTTCCTACTTTCCACACATAAGACACTTCCATGTGCCAATCCCCTGTATCTGGCCCCACTGGCCATGTCGGGGTTGTCTTTCTCGCGTACTTAGTAGACTTTACCCTGATTGCTACCCCCATTATTCCTTTGGCTTCGCTAGCCCCGTGGGACTTGTTGCTGGCCTCGACGACCCTGATTGAATCCACCGTCACTCGGTAGGAATTTCACTGATCTAAATCATATAAATGGGTTCCTTAACAGGGGAGCCCCACTTTTGGTGCCTCACTTGCACTGCTAAATACGATCTTATCTTTTACTCAAATTCTCCACCTCTCTTGGCTTCCTTCTCACAGAAGTATTGATCTCAAATCGTAACTATAAGACCTTGATGACTATAACACTAGTCACCCGAGCCGGATTTCTCACCCATGCTTGTATATTACTCGTGAGTCCATCATTATCTTACAGACCTTCTTGATTATTTGTACCCCTTTGTCGGGTACCAAGTCCGCTAAACACGTCAGCTCTCCCTCATGACCGACCACTTTACGGCCCCTTGATTTTCGAAAAAAGTATTGAAATATCCTTTGCCCCTCCGGTTAAACAGCTGATGAGAATATTAGCGGTCAAACCGCACCCCAAATTCCTTATTATTCATAGTATCTTTTCATGGTTGTGGTGACTAACTCCTACCACTACAAGACTGCCCCGTTGAGCCAAAAATTTTGCCTAAAATTTAGTCTTGGGTGCCGCTCCACGCGACCCTACACAATTTCCTTTGGGTTATCTCCTTCCATTGGCTTATCACATCCTTTGTCACTCGAATCCTTGTAGATGTCACTTCTAAAAGGGTTCTTTCGAATTTCCCCACCCCTTGCTGACTACGCTGGGTGAGTTTGAAATTGCACCACCGTTATCTACAACAGTGCTTTGGAAGACTATTGCTCCCGAGTAATTATTCTATCATCACTTGTCTGAACAACAATCATGGTTCTCTTAAAACGATCACCATTTCAAGAATACTCCATATCTTCTGCAGAGACTCCCCTCAGGTAATCCTCTTACGGCCCTCGTTGGTCGTCCCAAAGAATGTTCGGTGTACAAAGCCCAACCAAACTCGTATATGAATCACATCAACTATACTTAATCGCAGGATAACGTAAATGCACGTACGTAAAGGAATACAACAATCCTACAATAAGGCTCTACATCAAAGAGTGCTACGCTGAAACGTAAAAAGCCGCACAGATCCTAAGGACACTAGAACTTGATGCTCTGATACCATCTGCGACACCCCGCCCAATAAAATACCGGGTGATCATTCCTATATCAAATTAAAATAGGAATCTCATCTGGTTCATTCTTAGCATCACTGTCGAAAACTTTTTAATACTTACTGTTGATGTAAAAAATTAGATCACTCTAATAATTCAATCACAGATAAATAAATGAGACAAAAGATTTTTAAGTGGTTCAGCCTTATAAGAATGGCCTACGTCCACTGTTGTGTTATTGCTGATTGTTTAAGAATTCTCGATTACAAATTCTCTCAAGAAATTCCTCTCTCGATTCCAGGGTTTGGATTTGGGTCCCCTTATAATGAGGATTGTACAATGTATTTATAGCCCTGAGGCTGTAATGTGAAAGGGTAATACATTAAATGGTATACATATGAAAGGGTAATACATTTAATGCCTTTTTTGCGTGTGCGTCTGAATAATAAGCATTTAATGAGCAGTTAAACTGTTGGTATCCTGCTTCGAGGTGCAGCTCGAACCGCCTGAGTTGCTCGGATCGCTTGAGCTTCTCGGTGCTAAAGAGTTCCTCGGAGAGGTCTGTTCCTCGGAGCGTATGAGTTCCTCGGAATAGCATGGTTCCTCGGAGCGTGTGATCATCTCGAAAGTGTTTGTTGTTGCCATGTAGATAGCCACGTGTCTTCATATGATTGGTCCATGTCAGCAGATTAAATTTGGTATCAACAGAAGCCCCCAATGTTTCAGAGTTCGAAATTTTAGGAGTATGGAACATTCTTTCTCGGAATATGGTAGCTTTAAATAGTCTTCCTGATTTTTAGGGGCATTTCCCTTGTATTTATTTCTCCTTCCCAATTCGTAGAATCATGCGTTTTTGGACTTTTCTACGTGCTTCGATTCCCGCGTCACTTTTCATCTTTTTAGCCGTTGTTGCCCGCTCTGATTCCCGCGCCACTTTTCATCTTTTTAGCCGTCGGTAACGTAATCATCCTTTTTTGTAATCATTACTTCACCATTTCCCAAGGCAAGGTATTTAAACTTCACAGATACTCCCATCGTCTTCTACTTTTCAAATTTGTATCTTCGAGTTTTTCATTGTCTTCTACTCTCTTGTGCGTTCATCTCTTCCATCGTTCGTTGTCAACAGCTCTACTCTTTTTCTGTAAGATCTTCTTCTTTCTTCTTCATTTCTTTTATTCATCATCATGGTTTACCCTGTTGAGTCTCTTGAAAAGGTTCGCTCTGATTTTTCCATTCCCTCCTGGGTTATTTTGGAAGAGCTTTCTGAGCCTTCTGATTACTTCCGTTTGGCTGAGGGACATTGGTTCCCCAGTCTCTTTATGGCTGAGTGTGGATTTTATTTCCCACCCAATCCCTTGTGTTTGGAATTATGCCAATACTTTAACATTGTTCCTGCAAGAATAGACCCCAACACATGGAGAATAGTTAATGGGGTGCATAGGTTAAATCAAATCCATGGAACTCGAATAGGAATTCCAGAAATCATGTTATGCTATAGATGGGAAGTTAATGATAATATTTTTATTTAAAAACTAGATTTTTAAATAGAGCCTTAGTTGTCAATCTCCCTGATGCCAATAGGGATTATTTTGAACACGGGGTTGTCATAAAAAATTGGCAACACCCTCCATTAACTGGAGATGAGGTTTACCAGGGTCCCAGATGCCCTCCTTATGGCAATGGGATAGGTTATTTTTATTTCATTTTATTTATTTTGAAATCATGTTTCTTTTATGTTTGATAAAATGTGCCACTGATATCTCAATTTTGTTTATTTGCAGTTGATAACAAAAGAAAGTGCCCAAAAGAAGCAGATGTCAATATAAGGCATTTGAAACTTATCTGGAGTTTGCATCAGAGTGTTGCCGACGAGCACATTAGGTCGGCTTCGTATCTGCTCCAGTACAAGAGCTACACCACTTCTTTCACTGCTCGTCCAGTGATAAGTGAGTCAGAGCTAGTACCATCTTCCACCAGCTCATCGCCTGAATCCCATATTCCTTTAAGTGAAAGGATGAAGAAGAGAAGACCTCCTACCCTGTTTGAGAAAACTGCCTCCGATTCTGGGGAGGCAAAGAGGAGTAGGATTGATGTCCCAAGGGAGGGGACGAAGAAGAATGATGCGCCTTCCTCAGCTGCTGCAGTTGTGAAGGTTGCCGAGAAGCCCGCAGTGGCTCCGAGCAGGTCTGCTGCTCCTGGAGAGGTGATTGTGATATCACCGACCAAGGGTTCTTCCTTGGTTGAATCTGTACCTGTTCCCCCTAGGAGGCTGAAGAAGAGCTCCTCGGTCAATTTGGTTGACACCATTACTCAGCCCCCAGCTGCTGGGACTGGAGTTCCCACTTTTGTTCCCCCGAGCTCTGCCATGAGCTCGATAAAGTCCTGGATCATTCCCGAGGTCCAAGGTACTGAAGAAAATCTTACTCGGGATATGGTCACCTCGTTAGTTGCTCGTCACCTTGCTTCTGTAAGTATTCTTACTTTTAACTTTTCATATTTCCTTTGCCATTTCTGTTTCTAACTTGCTTTCTTTTTCTGTTCACAGTTGACGAGCTGCTTCAACATAATCCTGAAAAAGGATGAAGCAATTAAAGCTTCATGCACCTCGTCCAGCGTGGAGGGAGCTCTAGAGGAAGCTACAAAATCTCTGGCAGATTCTCGCCAGACATATGCCACTGATAAGGCTGTCTGGGAGAAGAAGCTTGCCTCCACCGAGCAGGAGAAAGCTCGAGCTATTGAAGCCTCCAAGGAGTTGGAGAAGAGAATAAATGCCTTGGAGAAGACAAATAAGGAGATTGAAGAGAAGCTCAAAACTGCAGGAGAGTTTGAAGATAAACTCAAGGCTGCCGAGGAGGAGTTGGCTTAACTTCAGGAGGTAGGTCGGCAGAAGGAGGAAGCAGAAACTAAATTGAAGGCTGCTGAGAATCTGCTGTCCGAGAAGCTCTCCTCGGAGAAATTGAAGAGGAAGATGGCTGTGAAGAAGTCCTTCATCTCTGGCTGGGACAAGGGGTGGAACAAGGGGTTAGCTGCCATGGTATCGCAAGTGGACTATGGCAGTCTCAAATACTTTAGGGATGGATGGGTTGCTTCCCTTCAGGAAATAAAGGTTGACGAGTCTTCCGAGCTCTTCCAGAGACATATCCTTGGTCCCCCTCCAACTCTAGAAGACTTAGAAGAGGATGAAGCTACCTCCGAAGAGTCTTCGATGGTGATGGGAGATCATGCCCTAACCATTCAGCCTGCTGCTGAGGAAGATCAGCAAATCGTTTGTTCCTCCGAGCAACTGCCTACTCTCCCCGAGAAACTATCCCTTCCCTCCGAGCAACCTACCTCTTCATCCCAGCCTCCCGAGAAGGTTTTGGGAGATAAGGAATAGGTGCAGTGCTGTTCGGGTTTCTCTTTATTTTGTTCCTTTTTATCAAATGTAACTCATAATATGTAACTCTGAATTATGATCTAATAAAACTTGAGTTCTTTTTGCATACTGTTGTCTATTTTCTATTCATACTCTACTTATTCTTCTTATTGATGATTGCTCTTCTTTCTATGCTAGTTTCTGGCCAAGATGGAACTGCTATCTGCCCATGATACAAAGTTGCTGCAATAATATAATGAGTACTTTAAGGCTGGTCACACAGACCTGAGTGCTGCACAAGTTATCGACATCCTCGGCCAGGATGCTTCAGAACAGGCAGTGGAAGCATATCAATATCTGAAGTGTCTGCTTGATCGGGCTGTAGCTAATAACGTTGCCTATTATGAAATGATCGAGGATCTTCAAAGCACCCTCGAAGACCTTCAGCTTCAATACAAAGAATCCACTGCTTTGTTGCATGAGGGGTACGAGAAGAAGTACCAGCAAATCATTGCCGACAAGGGATACGAGAAGCTTTTTGTTGGGTACGATGTACG
Source organism: Sambucus nigra (assembly GCA_949130495.1). Classification (NCBI taxonomy): domain Eukaryota; kingdom Viridiplantae; phylum Streptophyta; class Magnoliopsida; order Dipsacales; family Adoxaceae; genus Sambucus; species Sambucus nigra. The sequence goes on along the minus strand of OX422224.1, from coordinate 115,686,840 downwards.
AGAGAGAACCTTGAGAGGTGAGGTCGAAGAATGTCGACAGATTGCTGAGTTTCTGGAAAAGGAAAACAACAACCTGCAAAAGGAGCTGTCACAATTGAAGTCTGCAGCTTCCACTTCTAGTGCCTTGATCCCAGTGACCGACGAGGGATTTTCGTTCTTAGAGGTTGAGAACGCCAAGTTAAGGGAAGAGTTGGACACCTTGAAGAGGTCGGGCCCTTCCACATCTTTTTGAGGACGAGAAAGAGCTCCTCGGGGACGAGCAAGAGCAGCTCGGGTTCTTGTCGAGGAACAGAGGACTCAGTCTACCTTAGAGAACCAGGCCTTCCAACTAATGGTGAAGAACCAGGCGTTGTCTGATATGTCAAAGAAGATTAGGGACCTGGAAAAACAGCTCTCCGCGCAGAAGTCAGTCTTGGAGAATAAGGAGCTTTTCATCAAGAATCTCCACGAGCGGCTAGAAAGGCTAACATATCAATTCCACAAACAGCCCGGGGAGTTCTGGATGGCTGGATACAACGAAGCACTATTCCACTTGGACGATCGTATCCAGAATGCCAACAATTAGGGCTATAAGCAAGGCTGGCTGAATGCCTTAGGTGTGCTGAAGCTCGAATAAGGTCATTATCTGTGGGACTACCATGATCCCGGGTTGCTCGACTTGCCTGTGCCACCATACAATTTGGACATGGATTGGATCCCTGCTCGGGCCATTCCTCGGAGCTTAATTTCAAAGTATCTCGGTGACTACAATTTACATTCTCAAATCGAGGTATCTCGTCCCGAGCATCTCTTAGATCGACCGTCCGTGATGAATGTCAGGATGTTGAAGGATCTCAACTTCATCAATTCTCCTCTGTCTCTAAATGATCCACCTGCTGGCGAGGAACCTGTGTCAAAAGAAGAGGGGAAGAGACCAGTAGAATAGGAATTTTTGATGTAATAGTTAGTATACATGTCAATGTAACTGTAATTTCATTATCAATGTAATTTATTTTGAATTCAATGAAAGACTTTCACTTTTGTTTGCAAATCTTGATTGCTATTGTCTTGTAGTTATCAAACACTTTATATTTATGCATATCTGTTAAAAAGATAACAATATTGTGTTGTTTGTCGACCAACTCAGTAATAATTAAAAAGTTTCAAGTTTCAATAATATTGCTCGATCACTTAATAATAAAGTCACGAGTATAAAAAATGTTTAAAATTTTTCCAACCAACCAACGTCGTTAAATTATGCTTGTCGACCAACTACAGTTAGTGAGTTTTTATCCCCGACCAGTCATACTTGGTAGATTTTTCCCTTAAATGTTTCCGACCAACCAAGGTCGGTAAATTTTCTTTGTCGACCAACTACAGTTGGTGGGTTTTTATCTCCGACCAGCCATAGTTAGCAACTTTTGCACTTTCTGGAATAATCTTACCTCCCGACCAACATAAGTTGGTATTTTCGAGAATATATGTACCTCCTGACCAACGTAAGTTGGCATTTGCGAGAATATTTTGTTTCCTAGCCAAACAGGTTGGCATTTTTAAGAATATTTTGTTTCCTAGCCAAACAGGTTGGCATTTTTAGGAATATTTTGTTTCCTAGCCAAACAGGTTGGCATTTTTAGGAATATTTTGTTTCCTAACCAACCGAAGTTGGCATTTTTAGGAATATTTTGTTTCCTAACCAACCGAGGTTGGCATTTTTAGGAATATTTTGTTTCCTAACCAACCGAGGTTGGAATTTTTAGGAATATTTTGTGTAGTAAATTGGCTTTTGTACTCCATTCTCCACTCTGATCAACGCCGATCTAACTGCATTCTTGAACACTACAAGGTACAAATACAATTTTTCTCCCATCACCGGCCTGGACAACAGTGGAGGTGCTCCCAAGTATTTCTTCGATGTAAAAAATTAGATCACTCTAATAATTAAATCACAGATAAATAAATGAGACACGGAATTTTAAAGTGGTTCAGCCTTATAAGAATGGCCTACGTCCACTGTTGTTTTATTGCTGAGTGTTTGAGAATTCTCGATTTGTGTTCTATCAAGAAATTTCGGTCTCGATTCTAGGGTTTGGATTCGGATCCTTACAATGAGGATTGTACAATGTATTTATAGCCCTGAGGCTGTAATGTGAAAAGGTAATACATTAAATGGTATACATATGAAAGGGTAATACATTTAATGCCCTTTTTGCGTGTGCGTCTGAATGATAAACATTTAATGAGAAGTTAAACTGTTGGTATCCTTCTTCGAGGTGCAGCTCGGACCGCCTGAGTTGCTCGGACCGCTTGAGCTTCTCGGTGCTAAAGAGTTCTTCGGAGAGGTCTGTTCCTCGGAGCGTATGAGTTCCTCGGAGTAACATGGTTCCTCGGAGCGTGTGATCATCTCGGAAGTGCTTGTTATTGCCATGTAGATAGCCACGTGTCTTCATATGATTGGTCCATGTCAGCAGATTAAATTTGGTATCAACAGAAGCCCCAAATGTTTCATAGTTCGAAATTTGAGGAGTATGGAACATTCTTTCTCGGAATATGGTAGCTTTAAATAGTCTTCCTGATTTTTCCAACCAACCAAGGTCGTTAAATTATGCTTGTCGACCAACTACAGTTAGTGAGTTTTTATCCCCGACCAGCCATACTTGGTAGATATTTCTCTTAAATGTTTCCGACCAACCAAGGTCGGTAAATTTTCTTTGTCGACCAACTACAGTTGGTGGGTTTTTATCCCCGACCAGCCATAGTTAGCAACTTTTGCACTTTCTGGAATAATCTTACCTCCCGACCAACATAAGTTGGTATTTTCGAGAATATATGTACCTCCTGACCAACGTAAGTTGGCATTTGCGAGAATATTTTGTTTCCTAGCCAAACAGGTTGGCATTTTTAGGAATATTTTGTTTCCTAGCCAAACAGGTTGGCATTTTTAGGAATATTTTGTTTCCTAGCCAAACAGGTTGGCATTTTTAGGAATATTTTGTTTCCTAACCAACCGAAGTTAGCATTTTTAGGAATATTTTGTTTCCTAACCAACAGAAGTTAGCATTTTTAGGAATATTTTGTTTCCTAACCAACCGAGGTTGGCATTTTTAGGAATATTTTGTTTCCTAACCAACCGAGGTTGGCATTTTTAGGAATATTTTGTGTAGTAAATTGGCTTTTGTACTCCATTCTCCACTCTGATCAACGCCGATCTAACTGCATTCTTGGACACTGCAAGGTACAAATACAATTTTTCTCCCATCACCGGCCTGGACAACAGTGGAGGTGCTCCCAAGTATTTCTTAGATGTAAAAAATTAGATCACTCTAATAATTCAATCACAGATAAATAAATGAGACAAAGAATTTTAAAGTGGTTCAGCCTTATAAGAATGGCCTACGTCCACTGTTGTTTTATTGCTGAGTGTTTGGGAATTCTCGATTTGTGTTCTATCAAGAAATTCCGGTCTTGATTCTAGGGTTTGGATTCGGATCCTTACAATGAGGATTGCACAATGTATTTATAGCCCTGAGGCTGTAATGTGAAAAGGTAATACATTAAATGGTATACATATGAAAGGGTAATACATTTAATGCCCTTTTTGCGTGTGCGTCTGAATGATAAACATTTAATGAGCAGTTAAACTGTTGGTATCCTTCCTCGAGGTGCAGCTCGGACCGCCTGAGTTGCTCGGACCGCCTGAGTTGCTCGGACCGCTTGAGCTTCTCGGTGCTAAAGAGTTCCTCGGAGAGGTCTGTTCCTCGGAGCGTATGAGTTCCTCGGAGTAACATGGTTCCTCGGAGCATGTGATCATCTCGAAAGTGCTTTTTGTTGCCATGTAGATAGCCACGTGTCTTCATATGATTGGTCCATGTCAGCAGATTAAATTTGGTATCAACAGAAGCCCCCAATGTTTCATAGTTCGAAATTTGAGGAGTATGGAACATTCTTTCTCGGAATATGGTAGCTTTAAATAGTCTTCCTGATTTTTCCAACCAACCAAGGTCGTTAAATTATGCTTGTCGACCAACTACAGTTAGTGGGGTTTTATCCCCGACCAGCCATACTTGGTAGATTTTTCTCTTAAATGTTTCCGACCAACCAAGGTCGGTAAATTTCTTTGTCAACCAACTACAGTTGGTGGGTTTTTATCCCCGACCAGCCATAGTTAGCAACTTTTGCACTTTCTGGAATAATCTTACCTCCCGACCAACATAATTTGGTATTTTTGAGAATATATGTACCTCCTGACCAACGTAAGTTGGCATTTGCGAGAATATTTTGTTTCCTAGCCAAACAGGTTGGCATTTTTAGGAATATTTTGTTTCCTAACCAAATAGGTTGGCATTTTTAGGAATATTTTGTTTCCTAACCAACCGAAGTTAGCACTTTTAGGAATATTTTGTTTCCTAACCAACCGAGGTTGGCATTTTTAGGAATATTTTGTTTCCTAACCAACCGAGGTTGGAATTTTTAGGAATATTTTGTTTCCTAACCAACCGGGGTTGGCATTTTTAGGAATATTTTACTGAGCAGTCTGAGCTTTGCCGAGTTTTATCGAGTAGTGTGTAGCACTAGTATTACCCGAAAAATTCTCAATAAAAAAGAGAGACTTTGGCAGAATATCTTCGTTTTATTCATACTGATGGAACTGCGTTACATATACATCACTGATAATACTTGCGCAGATGCTCTGCGTTCCATGCATTTTTAAACTCCTCCCCCTCTAGAGTTGCTATTCGGTAAGTTCCTGGTCGAAGAACTTCTGTAACTCGGTATGGTCCATGCCAATTTGCCTCCAGTTTGTTGTGCTTTTGGATTACTTTCTTCAGCACATAGTCTTCTTCTTTCAGGTCGCACTTCTTCACCCTCTTATTGTAGAATAGAGTTGTTCGTTGTCGGTATGCAGCATTTCTGATGGCTGCTTCTTCTCTGACTTCCTCGAGCATGTTTAAATCCAGTCTTCTCATTAAGTCGCTGACAGGGGAATTGAAATTCAGTACCCTGTGTGTTGGGAGGCCCAACTCGGCAGGTATGACAGCTTCACTTCCAAACACCAGCATGTATGGTGATTCTCCAGTTGCTACTCGGGGAGTAGTTCGATAAGCCTAGAGTATTATTTGCAGCTCGTTGATCCAATTCGATTTTGCATCATCCAGTCTTTTCTTCAAGCTATTTAGCAGCGTTTTGTTTGTCACTTCAGTTTGTCCATTGCTTTGAGGATGACCTGGTGTTGAGTGGACCTTCAAAATATTTGACTGATGATAATAGGCTGCGAACTCCTCGTTATCAAATTGTGTTCCATGGTCTGTGATGAAAGCATGAGGAAGACCATATCGACAAATGATATTCTTCCAAACAAATTGGTACACCTTCTCGTACGTCATGTCAATGAGTGGCTCAGCTTCTACCCACTTAATAAAATAATTCCCTGCGACAACGAGATACTTGAACCTTCCTCGGGTCATTAGCAGTGGGCCAACCAAATCAATTCCCCATATGGAAAATGGCCAAGGGGACGTTATGGGTGTCAATAATGCTTGTGGAGTTCTTCGGATGGAGGAAAAGCGCTGGCACTTGTCACACTTATTGGCATAGGCTATACAATCAGCCCTCATCGTTGGCCAGTAGTATCCCTGCGTCATCACCCTTTGTAAAAGCGTCCGACCTGCTACATGTGCTCCACAGGACCCTTCGTGGATCTCTTAAATTAATTCTTTCACCTCGGAGGGGTGTACACATCTCTGCAAACCTGCCATAATTCCTCGTCTATATAAAACACCATTAGTTAATACGTACCGAGCAGTTTTAAACTTCAATTTTTTGGCCGCGAGCTTGTCAATTGGCAATTCTCCCCCCTCGATATATGCCCTGATGGGATCCATCCAAGATGGTCCTAAATCAAGGGTGATAAAGTTTATCGTCAGATCTTCATCTATGCTCTGACCAGCTAACACTTCAATTGGGATTGTTTGTCGTAGCTCGGTGCGAGTAGCTGATGCTAGTCGAGCTAGGGCGTCTGCTCTCGCATTCTCCATTCTTGGTATTCTGACCAACTGAATAGCGGTAAATTCTGACACCAGATCCTTTGCCTTTGCATGATATCTGATCATTAATTCTCCTCTAACTGCATATACTCCCATCATTTCGTTTACGATCAATTGAGAGTCACTGAAAATCACAACCTGCTGCGCCTCCATAATTTTTGCCAAATTAAACCCTGCAATCATGGCCTCATATTCAGCCTCATTGTTGGAAGCTTTGAATTGGAAACGCAAGGCGTATTCCATGTCGACCTCGTCCGGAGTGCTCAAAACTATCCCCGCGCCACATCCTGCAGTGCAAGATAAGCCATCTACATATAGCCTCCATATGGGTAACTCGTTTTCAAATTTCTGATCAGTCAGAGTTCCTCGGTGAAATATTTGTTGCTTCCTTTCCTCCTCGAATTTTTCTTGCTCTTCGTCGATCATTTCTTCTTGCCCTTTTACCAACCGGAGTTGGTCTAAGCTCGAATTCAATGATCCTGCAACATCCACTTGCCCTTTTACCAACCGGAGTTGGTCTGAGCTAGTGCTTGTTGATCCTGTAACATCCACAGGTTGATCAGCGAGCAACTTTTGTTCCTCGTCCGGAGTGCTCACATCTTTCCCTGCATCACATCCTGTAACATCCACACGCCTTTTTACCAATCGGAATTGGTCTGAGCCTATGTTTGTTGATCCTGTAACATCCACAGGTTGATCAGCGAGCAACTTTTGCTCCTCGGCGGTATCAAGATAAGTGAACTCCACTATAAAATCTGCTACAACCTGCCCTTTTAATGATGATCTGGGTTCATAAATTATATCATATTCACCGAGCTCTATTGCCCAGTACATCAATCTCCCTGATTTTTCTGGCTTATGAAGGGCTTGTCTCAATGGCACATCGGTATATACTACTATAGTATGAGCCTTGAAGTATGGCCTCATTCTCCTACTCGCCTCAATTAGCGCCAGTGCCAATTTCTCCAGCCTTGGATATCTGATTTCTACTCCTCGGAAGGCCTTACTTGTGTAGTAAATTGGCTTTTGTACTCTATTCTCCACTCTGATCAACGTCGAGCTAACTGCATTCTTGGATACTGCAAGGTACAAATACAATTTTTCTCCCATCACCGGTCTAGATAACAGTGGAGGTGCTCCCAAGTATTTCTTCAAGTCTTGAAAAGCCTTCTCACATTCATCATTCCACTCAAAAGTCTTTCTGAGTGTCTTAAAGAATGGGAGACATCTATCAGTTGCTCGTAACACAAATCTGTTGAGTGCTGCTACTCATCCAGTAAGACTTTGTACTTCTTTCTTCGTTGTTGGAGATCGCAGCCCTAATAGAGCTTTGATATTTTCAGGATTTACTTCAATGCCTCATTGATTGACAATTTACCCGAGAAACATACCTTCTCGTACTCCGAATATGCACTTCGTCGGATTCAACTTCATTTGATATTTATCCAGTTGATCAAAAGTCTGATTTAAATCAACTAGATGATCGGCAGCTTTCTTACTTTTTGTCAGCGTATCGTCAACATAGACTTCCATATTGTCACTGATTTGTTCAGAAAGACCTTGTTCATCAGCCTCTGATATGTCGCACCTGCATTTTTCAAACCAAAAGGCATAACATTATAACAATAAGTTCCCCTAGGGGTAATAAAAGAAGTACTCTCCCTATCTTCAGGTTTCATTTTGATCTGATTGTAACCAGAATAAGCATCCATGAAGCTCAGCAACTCGTGTCCCGAGGTAGCATCCACCAGTTGATCAATTCGGGGCAATGGAAAGTGATCCTTTGGGCATGCTTTGTTGAGGTCGGTGAAGTCTACACACATCCTACACTTGTTGTTTTTCTTCTTTACCATCACCACATTAGCTAACCAATCTGGATATTTAACATCTTCAATGAAACAAGCTTTCTGGAGCTTCTCAACTTCGTCCTGTATAGCTTGATTCTTCTCGGGACTGAATACTCTTCTTCTCTGCTTCACAGAATTGATCTCCTTATTCACATTGAGCTCGTGACATAAAAAGTTTGGGTCTATCCCAGGCATATCTTCATGACTCCACGCAAAAGTTTGTCTTCTGCTTCTAAGGAAAGTTATCAATTCCTATTTTAATGAGGCTTCCAACGATGAATCTATTTGAGTAGTTCGCTCAGGGTGCTCGTCATCCAGAATGATATTTTTAGTAGCTTCCACCACTTGACCCTTCACGAGTTGCGACTCATCTCGAGGATCCAATGTTTCAATTTATGCAACTTCATCCACTTGATAGGTAGTAGTCTTTTTCTTTGATTCTTCCAGTTCTTCTTGCTCGGCGGATGAATAATAGCATTCCCGAGCTACTTTCTGATCACCTTTCACAACTCCTACTCCAAAGTTTATTGGAAATTTTAGGCACTGATGCACTGTAGATGGTGCATCTTCGAACTTCTTTAATCCTACTCTTCCCATAATGATATTGTATGATGATTGAACATTCTTATCCATCACAAAGAAGCGTATTCTTTCTGTCCGACAAGCAGGCCACGTACCAATGAATATATCCAACTTGATCGTCCCAAGTGTAAATACTTTCTCGCCAGCAAAACCGATGAGGGGTCTGTGGTAAGGCTCCTGTTGAGATAGTTTTAGATTTAAACTATCGAAACACGAGTAGAGCATAATGTCTGCCGAGCTACCATTATCGACCAGCACTCTTGAAATCATTACCTCCTTCATTCTCATCTTGATCACCAGTGGATCATCGTGAGGATATAAAACACCTGCAAGGTCATTTTTTGAAAAACCGATGACCAATTTCTCCTTGTTCACCTTTCTCGGGCGATCTTCCTCAGCTAGATTTATTCGAGCAAGCTTGAGCCTCACCGAGGTAAACTTTTCTTTCTGCAGTAAGGTCTCCTCCTCCTGCATCCCCTCCTTACAATTAAATGACCCAAAGCGTATTGAAAATACATCTCGTTCTGGCTGCCTTGGTTTCTTAGGAAGATCGGGGTCATCCTCTGGATCAACTTCATGGTTTCTCTTCTTGTTCTCTTCTGCTCGACGAGGAGATCTGGACCTCTCTCTAGTTCGGTCGTTGTTTCTTATTTTGCCTCCCCGATCAACATACTTTGCTAGCTTTCCTCATCGGATGAGTGTTTCAATCTCATTCTGAAGAGCTATTCAATTTTTGGTCATATGGCCATGATCCTTGTGGAACTCGCAATATTTTTCCCTATTCCTCGTGTCTGGGTCTGCCTTCATTTTCTTTGGCCAGTTTAACTCCTCGCTGTTCTTAATTTCTTCTAGGACGTGGTTGATATTTACCTTCAAAGGTGTGTAATTATCAAATTTCCTCAAGATCTCCCATGACGACCTATTTTTGGATTGTTTGTCACCACCATTGTTATTATGTTCTTTCTTCTTAGCTTTATCACCTTCCACCTTGGTTTCTTTGGCGTCCATATTCTTCTTCGACGACATAGCCTCCTCGGCATTTATAATCTTGGACGCTTTTCCCATCAGGTCCGACATGGTTCGAGGTGGATCTTTGGCCAAAGTGTAGTACAACTTGTTTGGCAGTAGTCCACTCATCAAAGCAGTAATCGCTGTCTTCTCCTCATAATCAATGACTTCGAGTTTCTCGTTATTAAAACGAGTTATATAATCTCTGATACTCTCACCAGCTTTTTGTCTAACACTTAACAAATGTGCTACACGTTTAACTGGATTTGATCCAGAGCAGAAATTTCCAATGAATAACTCGGCCAGTTGAAGAAAAGTCAAAATCTTACCTCGAGGAAGATTATTATACCATATTTCAGCAGATCCGGTAAGTGTTCCCGAGAATGCTCTACATCTCATCTCATCTGGGACAGCATAGATGTCGGTTGCAGCTTGGTATTGTTCTATATGATGGACAGGGTCAGTCTTCCCATCATACTTGGGAGTCCCAACAGGTGCTTTGAACTTTGATGGTGTTGGAAAATCATCAATGACCTGGACAAAAGGTGTTTCTCGAACAAAGGTTCGTTGTAGAGGGTTCTTGGCCTTAGCTATTTCCCCTAATCTATCCCCCAGCCTCTGAATAGATCATTTCCATGCATCATTTCCTTCCTCGGGCCTATTGATTCGAGCAACTGATCGTGTTGAAGTGGCTTCTTGGGATTTATCTTGACAAAAAGTTGGTCGGTCATAGGATCGAGAAGCTAGTCGCGACTGGGCAGATCCTTCCCTTAAATCTGATGGTCGTCGAAAGCTCCTTGACGCTGCATTAAGAGGACTTTTGTTCCTCCTAGGGCCTAATTGATCGAAAGGAGAAACCCTAATTAATCTTTCCAATGCGCTGGTCCTTTCTGAGGAGAGGGTGACACGTTGTTCAGTATCTGTGGCTCGCACTGACGAAGTTCGTCCAGGTTGATAAGAAAAATCTTCAGATTCCTCATTGCGATATGAATTAGTACGCCTAGTACGCGAAGAAGGCGCACGGGTATTTCTTTGAATGCTCCGTGGTCCGGAATGGGCTGATGCACCGCCATGGAGGGTTTGGATGAGTTGTCGCATTGTTTCTTGCATGACGGTATGGCCCTGAGCCAGATTTGCCATTATTCCAGTCAGATCTGGAATAATTGGTGGAGCAGATAGATTTGGAGGGGTTCCAGCGTTTCGATTGCTGGATTCAGGAATATCAGCCATTGGTAATGGATTGTTTTTTATGAAAAATGATATTATCAGTCGTTTCCCACAGACGGCGCCAATCTGTTGATGTAAAAAATTAGATCACTCTAATAATTCAATCACAGATAAATAAATGAGACAAAAGATATTTAAGTGGTTCAGCCTTATAAGAATGGCCTACGTCCACTGTTGTGTTATTGCTGATTGTTTAGGAATTCTCGATTACAAATTCTCTCAAGAAATTCCTCTCTCGATTCCAAGGTTTGGATTCGAGTCCCCTTACAATGAGGATTGTACAATGTATTTATAGCCCTAAGGCTGTAATGTGAAAGGTTAATACATTAAATGGTATACTTATGAAAGCGTAATACATTTAATGCCTTTTTTGCGTGTGCGTCTGAATGATAAGCATTTAATGAGCAGTTAAACTGTTGGTATCCTGCTTCGAGGTGCAGCTCGGACAGCTTGAGCTTCTCGGTGCTAAAGAGTTCCTCGGAGAGGTCTATTCCTCGGAGCGTATGAGTTCCTCGGAATAACATGGTTCCTCGGAGCGTGTGATCATCTCGGAAGTGTTTGTTGTTGCCATGTAAATAGCCACGTGTCTTCATATGATTGGTCCATGTCAGCAGATTAAATTTGGTATCAACACTTACTAACCACCTAGTATTAAAAAGCTGATGTCAAAATTTTAATCTTTTTATTTAACAACAACAACCATATAAATATCAATACGAACCATTCACACAAACCATGAATCTAAAGTAATACTGAATAAATCAGTAAATGACCGGTCGAATAAACTATCGGCTGATAACCAACATCCACTAATATAATCCAATAAAGAATAGTAACCAGTACAAAGTTCGACTGAAATGAAAATAACTAGGGAAGCATGCCCGAAAGAAATACCAAGTTGCATCCTAATCTAGGAATGAAATGACTGAAAGCGTCTATGACCAAATCCTGCAACATCTACACCTGTTGCAGCTACACATCCCTGGAACAGCTCTTCAAGTTCGGCATCCTTGTGGCTGGAAACCTAAAAGGTTTTGAAAATATTTTTTGAAGTACGGGTTAGAGCCTAAAGTCCTTTTGAAATATTTTGCAAGTGAATTAAAATGCAACAATTAAAATATATGAATGCTCTTCATATTTAAGTTAGTGTCGCACTCCCTTGAGATACATCTCACCCCTCCTCTAAAGTGCACACCTAACGCTTTCTTCCTGACCCTCCTAGTTACTCTACCCCATCTAACTAGCCTTGTCATGAAACTCCTTGAACTCTACTCTAACCCGAGTAATTTGAATCTTTACTTCCTAAGCTCTTTATCGTATTAACTTAATTAATCATTTTCTTAAAATTCATATAGCATTCACTAGTTATATAAGTAATATAAATTCTCTTCTTGTATTTAATTACCCGTATATAATTATCTACTCCATTATATATGTAGAACTATATTCCACAATTATACATATGTTGAATATAAATAAAACCGCTCATAAAAGCCATATAACATTTACTAGTTATATAAGTAATACAAATTATCTTCATGTATTTATTTACCCGTATATAATTTTCTAATCCATTATATACGAAGAACTATATTTCACAATCACACATATGTTGAATATAATCAAAACCATCCTTCCAAGTAATACCTCACCGGATGCATTCTCTAAAGTGCTATCATCCCAGGTCTACTCAGTCCCACCTGGATTTCTGAGACAGCTAGCCACCGCCGAATCAGAACATAGAAATATAAATGTATTGGAGGCGGTCATATTCTCCCGAGTGTGAAGAAAATCATCTAAATTCCCACCTCTATTTGGACGCTATGACCTCGGGATATACTCTCCCTACTCCTCAAGCTAGGGGATTCACCCACATTGCGCAACCTCCTCGATAGTACTAGAGCATATAATTCTAAATAAATACCTAGCCACCAGTATTTATGAGCACACAATATATATATATATATATATATATTGTAAGCCCGACTTTACCGTGTACAAAGTCCGTAACACTAGCCAACATATTCCCGAGTCTATGGTCCGACTCTAATTTAATTAATTTACCCATTAATTAATTTAATATCTCCCCGGGTCTATGGTCCGACTCTAATTTAATTAATATGCCCACTAATTAACTTAATATCACCCTAAGTCTATGGTCGGACTCTAATTTAATTAATATGCCCATTAATTAACTTATTATCTCCCCGAGTCTATGGTCCGACTCTATTTTAATTAATGTACTCATTAATTAAGTTAATATCTCCCTGGTGTCACACAACCAATGTACCCGAACTCGCTCACCTGGCCAAAATATCCATCTCTTAGAACGTATTCCTCAAAATTTCATTATAAAGAGAACGCTCCTAATTAAATAATATTTAACTATTTATTATATCATCTTATAATAAATTATTCCAGCTATAAGCTTTAATTAATTAATCCCCCATTAATTAATCTATTATCATGGCGTCACTCAACCAAAATATCCGGACACCCTTGGGTCCATAATACAATATCCCCAATTAATTATTCAAAATTCTCCTCAATAAATTTTGCACAATAATTATTCTGAGGTTTTCAATTTACTCAATCTGCTCAGATTTTTAAAATGCCATTTTGGAAAATTTTGGGTCTGTTTTGGAAAAAACGTATTAGAGAACAAAAGTTAGAAAATGCCATTTTATACAGAAGTTCGCAAACAGAATCGCTATTAACAGCTTCGGTGAAGCTTCTTACCCAAAATTTACACAATAATTCTTACTAATCAAAACAAGTCCCAATATCTTAATTCTCAATTTCTATCTCCAATTGATAATAAAGATATGAATACATTCGATTGTTCCTCAACTTGAAATTAATGAATTTCTCTAATTAACTTATAATTTCTTCACAACATAGAATTCATAAGCCCTTATCATAACAGCCCCCAAAACTTGATTCGTAACTTCCCCAAATCGAAACCCAATTTGTATTAACCCAATCCAAAAATCATTTGTATAACACCTACTATGATATGAATTGAATATCACCAAATTACATTGAAGAAATTTAACCATTTTTCTTATAAATTTATAGAGTCGGAATCCTTTGATGAAGATGATAGGTCTAACACAAGCACCCAAATCTTCCTCCAAATCTAAAAGCTACTCAAATTATCCGTTTTCTCCCCTCTACAGATTCAGGTATTCTAAAATGAGTTATGGTTGCCTCCAACTCTCACTTTTAGGTTATAAAGTACTAATCCCGTTTTTCCTCTTATGGGCCTAATTAAAATAGCCCAAACACTCCTGCGTGAGCCCGATAATGCATAAAAATACCCCGTGACCCATTTACCATCCCCGGATATACTTTTCCGACTATCTCGATCTATCCGAACTCAAGCGTGCACTCAGAATTGACATCTGAAATATAACATTCTCTAATTTAAACCTCAAAATGCGACACATGCAAAATCCAAAGATGCTTCGAATGAATTAAATGTCAATTCAACAGTTTAAATAATTCCTCCGGCTTAAATAAATTCTCCAATTCATAAATTTGAATTCTCCAAATTAATTAAGTTTTATTTCTCCCAAAAATAATTTAATTATAAGTCCTCAGAATTACGGGGTGTTACACCAGTCCGACCCACAATGAAACAACCTACATAATATTGTTAGTCCAATTTTATTTAATTAACATTTCACTTCTTTAGCATGCGATTTCCATTTAAATCAAACTACGTGAGAAACTCGTGGAAAGCGTCCTCGGAATCCAAGCATACAGAGATATTAACGTAAAATAAAAGAAGATACTTACTTGTACAATGCTCTCAAAATACGAAACCGCACCCAACCTGTCATAACATGGATGAGGGGTGAGCTGAATGCCCAATGGAAAAATATAATGATGCAATATAGAATCGAACAGTTGAAAAGAGACTATAATACGTTATATCTACGTTCACATGCAACTACTTTATATACATATGTATATACATATACTTTATTGCATGAAACTGTTTTTATTCCAAAAAAATTACTTATTCTGATTAATTCGCCTTAATCTTATTAAGAACCTCTTATTCCTTAACTTGACATGTATTTGTTGATTTATCACACCTGGTTAAGTACTTTAAATCAATACCCTTTGTTACCTTATTATTTTAATTGAAAATAACATTTCAACACGCGTAAGCATCATGTTAGAAAATACTTATTTTTCTTTGAAAGCCTTTCATAAACATACTCTTGTTTTAATTATGGCTTAAACCTCATTAAGTTACTTAATTAACCATTTAATCACTTCACTTTACCATTCCTTTTATTTCATGGACATTAGCCAATTTCTCACATTATTTGACCCCATTATCTTTCAATGGAACATTGATCAAATTCAATGAAGTTAGGTTTTCTTTTCTTATATTCACCACACAACTCATTTCTTGATATGTTCCACTTTTCTTATATTCTTTTCTTGGAATCCTCCATTTATCCGCATACTTTAACGGGCTTCACACCGCCGACTATGCTACCACATGCTCTGGCCAATGATTTTGGGTCTTTCATTTACCGGCCGAAGTCAAAACCCTAGGATTCACCCCAACTTGTGTTACACTTTAAGATCGTCATTTTTTGTCCTTTATACATTTGCATTGATTTATCCCAAAAATAACTTTAGGACCATTTTGTGTAACACCTTTTTTAACATTTTATTTCATAAAAATTTTCCTCTTTACGTAAAATAACCATTTTACCCATTTGTTTCCAAACTTATCTTTTTCTCCATTTTCACAAGTGTTATTTCCCAAAACGAGAGATGTAGTCGTCTAAAGAGAGAGAGAGAGTGTGTGGCGATTTTAGGGCGATCTTAGAATTTTCTTGGGTTTGCTGCTAGCGTCCTCTTTATTTAATAAATCCCATCTTATTTTTGGGATTTTTCTTTAGATTCAAATCTTTTTGAAATGATTTTATTCGGCAGTCTTGAAGATTTGATTCATTTTGGATCGATTTTTAGTTACTGAGGTTTTTGCAAAAACTATAACTTTCATATTGGTTCCAGGTTGTGGAGAAAGAAGTTTCATCATCATACATGTATGTTACATGGATGTTTTCATTTTTTTAAAGATATAGATTAGGCCGAGTTCTTATCACTTGAGATTTGATTGTTCGACCATCTAATGACTTATAGAGAATCAAGATTTGTGGTAGAAGATTCAACTATACGTACATAACTTCATCAAAATCCATGTGTATAGCACATGAATATTTCACTTTATTAACTACGAGGTCCATTCGGTCAAGTTTTGTGGCTATTGCAGATATTAGATCTGCCTAGGTTCGTTCTGCATTAGGGATAATGTCAACAATCTTCCAATCTTTTGATTGGATTGTCATAAATTAATCCATGCTTTTAGGTATGATCCAGCAGTTTGGGAATTCCCAGTTATATATGGGTCTTTTAGATTTAATGGTGTTACCATCAAGAGATTTTGATCGTATGGTTATAGTTGGGTTTGGCTATTCAATGTCTAATCTTCTTACTGACATCCATGGCTGGAAACTCAATAGTGGATCATTTCGGTCCCATTTGTTTTGATTTGGATCAACTTCGGAGCCATAATTTTCAGTCAAGAATTTATCTTAAAGTTAGGTCCATGATTTAGGGGTTTCAATTTTAAATATGTAGGGTCTTATACCAGTCTTTGTCATTGGATTATACCTAATGGTTTAGATGTTAATGTTGGGTTCAGGTAACACGAATGAAGATTCATCATTCTGATACTTGGTTCCATTTCAATGATTTGCATAAATTGCACAGGATAACTGCATCATTGTTTTGTCAAGTTAAATTCGACGAATATGATGCTTATATCGTTCTTTGCATTTTTTCATCATAGATTGCAATGTAAAATGAGTCTTTTATTAGATTCATTATTTGGATTTCTTTCTTATTTCCAAAAAAACATTGCTCCTAGTAAGCTTTATATATTCCAAATATTATTAAGTTACACACACTAACTTCTTAAATATTTTTAGCTCATTAACACTTATTTGACACTTTGGAGTACCATATATCTCAAGTTGGAAATCTCTTTATTTCATTACTTTTTTTATTAAGAAAACCCTTTTTTCCCTTTGGTACTACTTCGCAAGAAAATACCATTTTCTCTTTATTTCCACATCTACTCTTAAATGTCCATTTATCATATTTTTCACACCTTTTAACACACCTCAAAGGCTAAAATTTATATTTTCTTTATTTCATGTTTAAGCCCACTAAAATCCTCATTAAATTTATTTTTATGTTCATCATCAAAATACTACAATTTATGTATATGAGAAAATAGATTTTAAGTCCAAAAATCATATTAAATGGGTCTGCCATATTGTTCATTCTAAAAATTCCATAATATTAGCGTAAACATGCTTTTTAAGCTAAATGACAATTATATTTCTTCAAAACTTGAGTAAGTGTCTATTTATACAGAAATTTAAATTTTCACAAGAAAACCTTAAGACATTTGTTCTTAATATATTTTAACAAGAGAAATATCATTTCAAACATTTTATTCCATAAAATGTTTAGACATTAAGATTTCTTAACATATATCATTTTTTCTCAAAACTCTTGGGATCTTTAATAAATCATTTGTTTCTTTTACAAAACTTTAAGAAATGGCCTTCTTAATCATATATGCATTCTACTCTAACAAGCTCTAGATACAAGAGCAATAATATACAAAATAGAGTTCTTAAGCTAAGAGTAGAGTTTTCCCACCTCAAGGAAGCTCCAAAATAATAGGATGAATGTAGAAGAAGATGGCAACCTCCCACCATGTAAGGTGGCCTTAAAGAGGTTTCCTAGATCTACTAAGCTTGACTCTATGAAAGTTACAATCAAGACCCCCTATAAATTGCATGAATTTCTACTTCTTCTTATTCTTCATCAAATCCCCCCAATAATAACTCCAAAAATCTTTATCTTGTTGATATAACCCACTTCCACCCTTGATAAAGCTTGTGTGAAGGAAGACTATGGCTTGAAAATGATGTAGTGTGGTGGTGGCAAGGTGTAAAAATAGTGGGAAAGGCTTTGGAAGGATAAAACACCCTTGAAACTAGAGAGAGAGAGAGAGAGAGAGAGGTAAATGATGATATAAAATGCTAAGGAAGAATCCACCATCTCTCTCTTTTATATAACCCCAAATAAACCCAAAAATGATTTAAAAGACCAAGGGAAACACACTTAACACATTTTTATGATATGAAGCCTTTGAAGGTCAACACCTCATCAATCCAAGGGTCCAAAACTCAACAGCACACAAGGGAAACTCGAAATGATCAAATTTAAGTGCAGTCGTTCCAACGACTTTTAAGTCTCGTTCGAACGAGACTGCTCATTCGTTCGAACGACACTTCCAACGAGAGGTTCTAACAAGATTCAGTGCGCTCGAGGAATGGATCAAACTCAAGTCATCATAAGTCTTATTTGAACCTCGTTCGAACGACTTCTATTTTTTTAGGTTCCAACTTTGCGTTATTAAAACTGTGCTCAATAAGTATGAATGCTACAATGCGATCAAATATCATTATTTATACATAATTACAACTTTACAAGGAAATAGATAAAATCGGGGGCACGAGTATTACATGTTATTCTCATAACAGGTGAGTAAGTATAAAAATAATCGAATCCTTCATTTTGCTTGTAGCCTTTAGCTACAAGTCTAGCTTTGTATTTTTTAATTGATCCATAGAATTTCAATTTTGTATTGAATATCCACCTATATCCAAGAGGTTTACTTCCAGGTGGAAAGTCAACCAATTCCCACATATGGTTTTGCATAATGGATTCAATGTCACTATTGACAACCTCTTTCTAGAAAGGGGCTTCTGGAGTTGACATCGCTTCTGCGAAGTTACTAGGCTCACTTTCTAAAATATAAGTTAGAAAATATGGAGCAAATGACTTTGAAGTCTTTGTCATTTTGCTGCGTCTAGGTTTGAGGTCATCATATTTCTCAATATATTCATTTTCTATATTATCTTGATGACGACTAGATACAGTGTCGTAAGTTCTTTTATAAGAACTTTAATCAACTAGTTTTTTATTATAAAATATATCTTCAAAGAATTATGCATTTCCAAATTCAATAATAGTATTTTCGTGTATATCAGGAATCTTATATTTATGTATAAGAAATCGATATGCACTATTATTGATTGCATAACCAATGAAAGTGTAATCAATAGTTTTTGGTCCTATTTTAATCCTTTTAGGATTAGGAACCACAACTTTTTGCAAGACACCCCCACACTTTGAGATATTTATAAGAAGGTGTTCGACATTTTCACAATTCATACGGTGTCTTTTGTATTTTCTTACGAATCATTTTATTAAAAAGGTAATTTGAAAAAAGTAAAGCTTCCCTCCACAAGTTCTAAGGTAAATCCAAACTTGTCAACGTAGCCTTCATCATCTCCTTTAGAGTTCAATTTTTGCATTTCGCAATACCGTTAGATTGAGGCGAGTAAGGAGTGGTAGTCTGATGAATAATTTTGTGTATTGAACAAAAATTTTCAAAAGGAAAATCATATTCACCTCCTCTATCACTTCTAACTACTTTAATCTTTTTGCTAAGTTAACTTTCAACTTTTGTTTTATATTGTTCAAATTATTAACCGTCTCATCCATCCTTCTAAGCAAGTATATATAACAATATCTTATGTAATCATTAATAAAAATAATAAAATACTTTTTCTCACCTCTTTTTTGTACAAATTTCAAATCACATATATCACTGTGAATTAACTCAATAGTGTTTGTACTTCTTTCAATAGTTTTAAAAGGATTTTTAGTTAACTTCGATTCCACACATGTTTCACACTTATGATTTGAGTCAATACTAAATTTTGATATTAAGTCTAAATTAATTCATCTACGAATAGTATCACAATTAACATGACCTAATATGCCATGTCATACATTACAAGACTCAAGCAAATAAGTAGAAGTTACGCTCTTATTATTATTAATAGGTATTATCGTCACTGCATTGAGTTTGAAGAGCCCATCGCTCAAATATCCTTCCCCACATACATACCACTCTTTGCGAGTACAAGTTTGACAAGTTCAAATACAAGTTTAAATCCCTTCTTACTGATCAAGGATCCCAAAATCAAGTTCTTTCAAATGTCTGGGACATGACGCACGTCATTGAGCGTAAGTTCTTTTCCCGAAGTCATCTTGAGTATACTTTTTCCTTTCCCTTCAACCTTCGAAATAGAAGAATTTTCCATGAAAAGTTATTCCTCGTGATCAGAGTGGTGATAGGAATTAAACATATTTCTGTTAGAACATATGTGACCAGTGGCCCCATTTTCCACCCACCATTTCCTAGTTATTCCCACCATGTTGACTTCGAAAACCACGACCAAAAGGCTCAAATTATTAATATCGTCAGAATGGTTCTCAACTTCAGTGACATTAACTTGTGTGGGAAAATGTTTCTTATTCCCTTAATTTTTTCAGTTGCGACAATCTTTGGTACGATGTCCCGATTTGTCACACACAAAGCATTTTCCATCAAACTTTTTAAAGTTTTCACTTTTAGGCCTTTTGAATGGACCATCTTGGTTCACACGCTTCCTTTTCTTGTTCTTGCTACTTTGCCCTTATTCCAAAATATGTGCTTTGGATTATATAGGATTTCTAGTTTTCTTCTCAAATACACGATTATCCTCTTCAATCCTTAATCTCACAATCAAGTCCTCAAGCCCCATTTCTTTATGTTTATGTTTCAAATAATTTTTGAATTCTTTCCAAGATGGTGATAATTTTTTAATCATTAAAGCCACTTGGAATGACTCACTGAATTCCATTTTTCTAGAAAAAATTTCATGATAAATCAATTGAAGCTCTTACACTTGATTAATGACAGTCTTTGAATCAACCATTTTAAAATCCAAGAATCTACCAACAACGAATTTTTTCATTTCGGTATCTTCTATTTTGTATTTTTTGTTCAAAGACTCCTACACCTCTTTAGCAATTTTAAAAGGGCTATACACATTGTAAAATGTATATTCTATATTGTTGAGGAGATAATTTTTCGTAGAAAATCAGCATGTGTTCCATGCATCCACTGTAGTTATTACTTGCTTGTCAGTCTCACCTTCTTTCAAAGTTGGTGCCTCTTCATTAAGGAATTTATCCAAGTTCAAGGCTGCTAAATAAAACAACATTTGATGTTGCCAATGTTTGAAATGAGTCCCTTTGAACTTTTTGAGTTTTTTACCACGTCCAACATAGTTGGTATAATCACAACGGGCAATTCAAAAGTAGATGTCATTTATGTTTTAAATAAAATAAATATATATTTATGACAGGATATATGAGTGGACATTTATATTAATATAATCACACATTTTACTAAATAACATCTTGTTGATAATTCACATGAAATAATACTAAACTATTTTTCTGAATAACTAAAAATAACATGCAATGAATATAAATAAATTTTTATAAGTATGCAACTATTATATTATATTATATTTTTTTATTATATAGAAATACTTTTCTTTCATAAAAATAGGCACGGAGTATTAAAATAATTTTTGAAACACAAAAAATTAATTTCACAGCACAGAGATTATTATGTAAATATTTTTGTAATTAATTAACATAGAAAACCATTTTGGAATTTAATAACATTAGAGAAAAAATCTCGTCTTAAGATTGTTATACAAAATGATTTTTAATTATTTTACAGAATATATCAATTTTAATTAATACATGAACAATAATCTAAAATTAACATATACAAACTTACAGTAACAATAAATGCAGAATTTTTTATTAAGCCAGTTGTTCAACACTATATCCGTAAGAATAGATTTACTCCGCTTTGGTGCTTCATGAACTATGCGATAATCGTCTTTCAGGATACAACAATCTCACTTTCAATAACATCACTTCAAATTGCAACTCATTGGTGAACCAATAATGCAAAACTCTCTATTTTATGTGGACTGAAATGGGTTGACATAAGACATTATTCTGTTTGAATTTCGTATTTAGAAAACATTGACCACACTACTCATCTATACTAAAGAAGTGTGAGAGTGCGCAAGGGTTCAATGGTCCAAACTTACTTAATTAAATGTCAACTTAACCTAGATTTTAATTCTTATTAACCCCTACTTCATGCAAATATGTGATTGAAAGCATTAAATCAAGAAGCATACAAACAACCAAACAAGAAAGACGAATTTCAGGAAAAATCCCCTCATGGCAAAATCATTTCTTATTTCACTATTATATGAAAATTTCAATTTACATGTACATAGAGAAATACAAACAGCGTTAAGATGAAATTCTCGCAGGCGACGCTTCATCTTCCTCAGCAATAGTTCCCACAAGAACGACATGATCAGTATTGGAGACACCTTCTCCACAAGAGAAACTCCAAGAATGGAATTATGTGTTTTAGGGTTTCAAAGTGATTCACAAAATATTAAATGGGAGGATGTGTGAATCAAAAGGTGTTTTCGCCTTTTAAAAGAAGGCTTTTTGTTCAGCAGCTTTACAGAAAATTAGGTTTTAAAAGTTCTGCGAAATACCTACAGGAAGCGGGTTTTTATAGGCAAGCACGAACATCAGTGGGTCGTCAAGTCATTTGAAGGAGTCCGATTGGCCATCCGAACGAGATGTGTGTCTTGCTAGAAGCGACCATTTAACGAATTTAAAAAAATAAAACAGTACGCCCTCGTTTGAACCATATTCAATGTAGGCTAACAAACGATACTTCAAACAACATATGCAGGTCGTTCGAAAGACAAGTGTGTGACGTTCTAACAACTAAAGGCAAAAAATATTTTTATTTAAAATCTAGCCTCATTTTGATAAAATAAAACTAAGTAAAATAAAATAGAAAATCTCCAAGAAATATTTGTGAAAAACTAAGAACTCCAAGCAAACAATATACTTAGGAATATGGAGTTGTGGAGAACTATTGAAGTTAAACATAATGCACGTTAAAGATGAGTGGTGCATATTGATGTCGCATGTTGTCAAAGATTCGGATTGTGAATGTCGTGGATGATCATGAAGACGTGACCAATGTAGCGGGATATGTCGTATTTAATGTAATCTAGAATGTTACAGACAAGTCTTGGATTCTAAAGGCTATGTCAGAAATAATGCCCTTACTAATCTTCCCCTATGGTTATGCCGGTACATACATAAAACCATCCGAATTATGCAATAAAAAAATCTAAGATACAATATTCTAATACCCTCCCCAAACCCACAAATGGAATGATATCAAAATACATAGGTCTTGAAAATCTTCAAAATCTTTAAATCTCCAAATTTTTTTGTCCTCATCAAATGTGTTGTGAATATGATCTTCGTATTATTTGATAAATGATCGTGAGTATAAAAGGAATACCAAATGCCGTATGAGAGAGTCCCACTCAATTATTTGATAATACGTTTAAGATCATGTAAGTGTCACTCTTTCGAGGATGCCTGATAACGCACACAGACTCCAATACTAAAGGCTATGTCTGGACGACTGGTAGTCAAGTAGAGAAGACTACCTATCATACTCGAATACAAGGTTTGCTCTATGTCCTTAACTGAAGTGTCCTTGCTAACCTTTATCGAGGTACTCATAGGAGTGCATGAGTGCTTATCAGAGTCTAACCCAAACTTCTTCATGAGGTATCTTACATACTTTGATTGGGAGGTGAATATCTCATCCTCTAGCTGACGAACCTGGAGACCAAGGAAGAACGTAAGCTCACCAACTATGCTCATTTCGAAATCACTCTTCATCTCCTCCTCAAAATCGTGAGCATGGTAGGAGCACGTGGATCCAAAGACGATTTTGTCCACATAGACTTGGGTAACCAATATTACACCTTTTCCTCTACTAACAAACTACGTCTTATCTACTCCCCCTCTCTTGAAGCCACAGTATAAAAGATAGGTAGTAAGCCTCTCGTACCAAGCACGGGGTGCTTGCTTCAAACCATACAAGGCTTTCCTCAGATAATAGACGTGTCTAGGGTGCTTATGGTCTTCAAACACTTTCAGTTGTTCCACGTAAATCTCCTCCTATAGAATGCCATTCATAAAGGCACTCTTGACATCCATTGGATATAACTTGAAGCGTAGATGACATGCGATGGAGAGTAATAAGCGGACGGACTAAAGCCTCGCAATAGGAGAAAATATCTCCTCAAAGTCTACACCCTCAATCTGTGTATAGCCTTGAGCAACCAACCTAGCCTTATTATAGATAATGGTACCATTATCATCCATATTATTCTTAAAGATAAACTTAGTACCAATTATATTTGTCTCACTAGGTCGGGGGACAAGTTCTCAAACATCATTCTTTCTAAATTGAAGCAACTCATCCTGTATAGTGGATATCCATTGTACATTTTGACTGCTTATTTTATATTATTGGGATCGACTTTGGATGTATAGCACAAAAAGCTACAACGTTCTCATGCTTAGCGCGAGTCTTGACACCTAAAGTAGGATCTCCTAAAATGGAGGAAGGATCATGACTATTGGGAACCCAAGCAGGTGTGTCCCCTAAATCTGGAGTGGGTTCCACCCTAAGTGTGTGAGGAACAATGGGATCATCAAAAAGGGGTGCATCATCCTCACACAAGGATTAGGATCAACAAACGTCGACGGCTCGTCATCTTTAACAGTGACATTTATTGATTCCATAACCTTAGAGTTATTCAGGTTAAAAACCCGGTAAGCTTTGCTCGTCGATGAATATCCTAATAGAGTTCCCTCGTCGCTTCGGGAATCAAACTTTCCTAATTTTTCTCTACTCATTAAGATGTAGAATTTACTCCCAAAGACACAGAAATACGAAAGGTTGGGTTTCTTCCCTGTCCACAACTCATATGGCGTCTGAAGTGTGTGGGGACAAAGATATACCCTATTCACCGTGTGGCATGCAGTAGACACCACCTCTAACCAAAACCGTCTAGGCACTCTTCGAGAAGCATGGATCTATCCATATCTTGAATTGTTCGATTCCTCCTCTTAAAAATCCCATTTTATTGAGGAGTTTTCATGGCCGAAAATTCATGTTTAATTCCAAAACTATCGCAATAACTATCCACTTTCGCTTCATTAAATTATGTGTCATTGTCACTTCGCATCCTATTGATGGTGACATCATGTTGACTTTATAGGACATGACAGTTAGTTATAAGAAACTTTACAACATCAGATTTCTCGTAAGAAACCAACCATCGTATAACGAGAGAAATCATCTACCATCATGAGGATATACCTTTTACCACCCAAACTTTTAAAGTGAGTAGGACCCATAAGATCCATGTGTATCAAATCAAGCACACGTGAAGTGGTAATGGAATTCAACTTTCGATGGGGACTCCAGATTTATTTTCCTTGCTGGAAAGGACTATAAACCGTGGTAATTGGCTTTCCAAGCGATGATAAGCCACGTACTAGTTCTTTCTTCGCTAAACGCTCTAAATCTCTAAAATTAACGTGACCTAGACGTTGAAGTCATAAATCCATAGAAGATATCGTGGTGTTATTTCACATAAATGAGTGTTTGGGCACAATTCCATAACAGTTATCTTATATCCTCGCCCCTCGCAATAAAAGTTTACCGATTTGATAAAAAATGTTATTCTCATTTCGGTCAAACTTTATAGAAAAGTTTGCATTGCACAGCTGGCTAATGATGATAAGGTTTGGTTCTAAACCTTTAATATACAAAACATTACCTATCTTAGGAAATTCGAGTATCTATATTGTACCTCGTCCTATAATGTTATATTTACTCCCATCTCCAAATGTGACTTTACCGTCCTTACGATCCTTAAGGTTGGTAAAAAATGAGACGTCGTGAGATCATATGCCAGGAGCATCCACTGTCAAAATACTAATGGGAGGTATTATGAGCCTTAAGAGCGATATGAACAACAATGGCTTTCTCTTCACGCTTAGTTATCCAAGTAGTGGTGAGTTTCGATTTACCCTTATCGTTGTTAGTTCTAGTCGGGATGTTAAAAGTATCCACTAATGGTAAAGATGTTTGTTGGAACTCTTCCATCAAATTATGAGAAGTGGCAACTAGACACTCAACCTTCTCCCTAAGGCTAGCAATATCACTAAAGTGGTGCGACAGAGTATGTATACGTCGAATTCGACCCAAACTATAGCGAAACTCCCTGAGATGGACTTTTCTCTTGTAGTAAGTGCAGAAATAAACAGTCTTAGGCCTACCTTGGTTTTACTTTCTTGGCCGAACTTTTTTTTTTGGGGGGGCGGGGGGGGGGGGGGGGGTAGTTGAAGGCCATAAGGATTCACATTGAATTCAGGAACTGGTACGACATGTGACGTGGAAGAATCGTCGAAACTTATTCCTTCCCTCTCACCAAACCCTAAAGCGGGGCCGAGGAACATCTTTCCCATCTTCCCAGATGTATCATCAATCTTTACCTTGTCCTCTCGGGCTCTCTCGAGATATTTTTCTAGTTGTGCTATAAGGGCTTTAAGTTTCTTTTGAGTCTCCACAGATGCAAGGAGATCACTCGTAAGACTAGCCACTTATTTGGTCAATTCGCCTCTCTCTTTCTTAAAAACTCTCTCTCTCTCCAAAAACTTTCTCTCTCTCTCTCTCTCCAAAATCTCTCTCTCTTTCTCTCAAAGACTCTATAATGGAGGACTCATTCTCTCATCTTTCCTAACTCCTTCTCTAGCGCAATGATCATAGTTATTACCCTTTGTTTTGCTTTCTCGTTTTAAAGGACTCATCATATAACTCGGCGTACGCGCGTTGTAGGTCACTCTCGTTCTCAATTGTTGCATCCTCACCCTCGCTCACATCATTCTCACTTTCGAGGTGTTCCTGTGAAGTAGCTTCCTCATCGTCGTGAGGTGCACTAGACGTAATCACATGACTAGCCATGAATGCGGTGAAGTTGCATTCATGCGGTGATTATCCTCCTGAATCCACTTAATCGGCCTCGCTATCATCACTAAAGGTGGCATTTAAGACAACCTTGCCCTTTCTTTGATGCTTTAACCTAGTTGGGCATGCATATACTTTGTGACCTCTCCCATCACACTCGTAACACCTATCTTCCTCTCTCTTTGGGGCGTCATTTTTATCCTTTTCGAATTTCTTCCTGGTTTTATTTTTCTCAAAACTATTTTTATCTTTAGATGTGCTATTATTTTTAAGTTTGAGAAATTTCTTAAATTTTTTAGCAAAAAGGGCTAAATAATTTAAATCAAAATCTTACTCATAATCAGAAGACACCTCCTCTCTCTTTCGGGATACCTCCTCACTCTTTCTAGACTGGGACTTAAGTGCAATCCCTTTTTTTTTGGTTTTACAGTTTTAGTAAACAAGTCGACTTCGTAAGTTTGAAGGTCTCCTACGTGTTCTTCTAACCTAAGGGAATCTAACATTCCTAAAGAGTTAAGGACGGTGACTTTCGAGATAAAAAGGGAAGGGAGTGATCTTAAAATCTCTTTTACTACTCTACTTTCATGAATTCTTTCACCAAGATTAAAATTCGAACTAACAATATCTGATAGGCGAGCATACAATTCATCAAAGATCTTAAATTCAAGCATAGTTATACTCTCAAACTGTGTAGTCAAATTTTACAATTTAGATGCCTTAATAGCATTTGTTCCCTCATGTGTAAACTGCATGATATCCCATGCCTCTTTTGACGTGGTGCACGTCATTATACATCAGAACTAGTCAGGTTTGATGGCTCCGATAATAGAACTACGACCACATGAATTAAAGTTACTCCATTTACTTCTTCAGTCCATGGAGTCACATGTTTAGGTTTAATTTCATTACCTTCTACCATAGTGGGTGGTGTCCACTCCTTTTCACATGTAATCCAGACTCTTTCATCAATTGCTTTTAATGTGGATCTCATTCTCGCTTTCCAATAGGCATAATTGGATCCATCAAAAGTTGGAATTCTATTCTATAAGTTATCCATTTAAACTCAGTCTTTACAAAATCATTTTTTTAGAAAATTGATATTAAGAAATTTTTTACGAAAAATCAATTACACAGTAAAGTTGTGTAAATGGCTCTAATACCAATTTGAGAGTACGCTACGGTTCAATGGTCCAAACTTATTTAATTAAATGTTAACTTAACCCAGATTTTAATTCTTGTTAAACCTAGTTCATGTAACTATGTGATTGAAAGCAGTAGATCAAGAAGTATGCAACCAACCAAACAAGAAAGACGAATTTCAGGAAAAATACCAGTTGGGCAAAACCTTTTCTTATTTCACTATTAAATATGATAAGCACCCAAAACTGTACATTTTATACCCCGAATAGATGTACTTTAGTTGTTAATTCTAGATAATTTGGGTCTTATGTGCTTTATTGTGTACTTTGTAGGTTAAATGCACGTTGCGGTGCTCAAATGCGTATTTCAAAGCAATTGTGCGGATTATGGAGCTAATTACCACTCCCGTAACCCTAGCCTCCCCTAAACCTACCTAACCCTGTCCCGAACTGTGTGTGTTTAGTTTGTCCCATTTTATTTTATTTTATTTGTGTCATTTTATTTTTAGGGTTTATTTTATTATTTTATTATTGAGTCATATTTATATTTTTAGGATTTTTATTTTTTTAGCGCGTCGTGTATTAGTTTTTATATTTTCTTATTTTTAGTTAGTTTATTATTATTTAATTTTCTATTTTTTATTTTTTATTTTTTATTTTTATTTTATTAATTTTTATTTTTTTAGTTTTTATTTTCGTTGTGTTTAGTTTTTTTTAGAGTTTGTGTAGTGTGCCACTATATTTTTATTTCTAGTTGATTTTTATTTTTAGTTTAGTTAGTTGTTATTTTTATTTTATTCGTTTTCATTTTATTAGAATAATTTTTGTTTTGTATTATTTTGAGTCTTAGTTTTTTTTTATTATTTAGGGTCACAAAATAAACACACACACAACACCTAACTCACTCACACCTAATTACCCTACAACCCACTCACACATAAAACACTCCCTCACACAACACCCAACTCATCCTACACCTCACTACACCATATCCCATCCCCTTCTTCTTCAACCTCAAACCCCCCACATTCTCTCTCCTCTCATCAACCTTCATAACCAAAGCACCCCTCTGGCGACGCTAACCCGCAGGCCGGTGACCCCCCTCCTTCATCTCCTACCAGCGATCTCACCCCATCCGACTGCCACCTAACTCAGCCCGATCGGAACCACCTTATAACTTGAACTTCCATCAACCCTAGCACCTTACTCCACAACATGGGCGCCTGAAATCAAACCCGTCGAAATCCCACCTTGGCAACCCGTGTTCAAACCCACAAAAACCCAGAACCAACCGTCGTCGACCCATTCCTGTTCGACCTGAAACAAAACCCGCGATCCCCCCTTCCCCAAAAGCCCCTAACCCATTTGTCAACAAGCCACGACTTTACCTATTAAACAAAACCAAGCCAAACATATCTCCCACATGTGCCTAATAAACCCACTTATCCCCATTTACCCAAAATTCCCCCCAACTACCAACGTTAAACCATTTCCAAAAATAACCCTTAACTAAATCTGATTTGTTTTATTCCAATCCCCTCACCCACATGACATCACACTCCTCTCACCATTTCCATGCACACTCAAGCCCATTCCCAAAAATACCCCTTTAGCTCCATAAACCACTATAAAAATAAGACCCCGCTCCATAAAAATAAAGATTTGGAAGACTAGAGATTTGGAAGACAAAAGATTGGGAAGACTAGAGAATAGAGAATTCTAGAGAGAGAAAGACTACGTTAGAAAAATAGGGAATTATATAGAGAAAAAAATATTGTAAAGAGGAGAATTAAATTGTACTTCAATTTTGTTAGTGTTTGTACACAATTGAGAGAATCTTGGATTTAATTCAAGTGCAATTTCTTTTCTCCTACATTTTGGTTTGAATTTCTTCTCTCTATATTTTTAATTTCATTTAGTAACTTTTATTAGATTGTTATTAAGTGAATTATGACTATGGTTGTCTAATCACTCCATTCAAGGAGTGAAATAAAGCCCCATATATTCAATTGAAAGTATTAATTAATCTAGTTTACTTTGTTTCATTTAGTTAATTTTCTTTTCATTCCTACATGAGTTAATGCATTGAGAAATGGTAAACTATCCTTGAGAAAGGATTAAAATCTAATAGACTCTTAATTTTTGGATTCAAACTAGAGATAGAATGACCCACTAATTAGAATATATTATACTCATACATTAATTTTTTGTTGGATTTATGATTTATTATATGAATCTACTCTAGCGAGTGATTTATATAATTTTTTTAAATCAATTATTCATTTGAGTTGTGGGTATGAAATTGAATTAACTAATTTTATATTAGTTTGTTTTGTCAAATGATGAGAATCAAATGATAAAATAAATTAATATTTGAAAAATTAGTAAACTAGAATAATTAACACATTTAATTGATAAAGTGGAGGTTAAGTTTCATTCCTTGAATATTTCTCAAATTTAATTTCATCTCATTTTTATTACTTAGCTCTTATTTAGCACACTTTTTAGTTTGTTAACTTCATCTCTCATTCTAGTTTAATGTTACTTCACATTTTCACCTAAAAAGTGTTTTAATATTTGAAAAACATTAAAAAAAATTAGAAAAGCCCAAAAGTCTAAAAAAATAATCAAGTGAATTATATTCATTATTCTCTCATTTTTATCATGTTCACACCTTAGATTTGGATTGATACCTCACTTACCATTATGCTCTAGTTTTGCCTACTTTTATAGGTTTGTGAAGATTTTTGATTGAAGATCTTTTGCAACAACGACAAAAAAGCCAAAAAGCTATTCGCAACTTACATGTACATACAAAAATACATACAACGTTAAGACGAAATTCCCACAAGCGACTCTTTATCTTCTTCAGCAATAGTTCCCACGAGAACTATAGGATCAATAGTGGAGACACTTTCTCCACAAGAGAAACTCCAAGAATGGAATTATGTGTTTGGGGTTCGCAAAGTGATTCAAAAAATATTAGATGGGAGGTTGTTTGAATCAAAAGGTGTTTTTGGCCCTTTAAAATAAAACTTTTTGTGCAGCAGCTCTATAGAAAATTAGGTTTTAAAAGTCTTGCAAAATACCTACAGGAATCAAGTTTTTATAGGCAAACATAAAAATTGAGGCGACGTCAAGTCATTCAAACGAGTTCGTAGGTCATTCAAACGAGATGTGTATCTTACTAGAAGCGACCATCTAACGACTTTGAAAAACTAAAAATAGTACGCCCTCATTTGAACCATATTCGTTATAGGCCATCAAACGATACTTCAAACGTCATATATAGGTCGTTCGAAAGACAAGTGCATGACGTTCTAATGAATGAAGGCAAAAAATATTTTTATTTAAAATCCAGCCTCATTTTGATAAAATAAAACCAAGTAAAATCAAATAAACAAAGTCCCAAAAATATTTATAAAAAACTAAGAACTCCAAACAAAGAATATACCATAAGGAACGTGGAGTTGTGAAGAACGGTTGAAGTTGAATGTGATGCACGTTGAAGATGAGTGGTGCATGTTGATGTCACACATTGCCAAAGATTCAAATTGTGGACATCGTGGATGATCATGAAAATGTGACCAGTGTAGCGGGATATGAATATAGAATGCTACGGACAAGTCCTAGATTCAAGAGGCTATGTCAGAAATAATGCCCTTACAAATCTCCCCATATGTCTATGCCGATACATACATAAAAACATTCGAATTATGCAACAAAAAAAATTTAAGACATACAATATTCTAATACCCTCCTAAAGCCCACAAATGGAATGATATCAAAACACATAAGTCTTGAAAATCTTCAAATTTTTAAAATCTTCAAATCTCCAGATTTCTTTGTATTCGTCAAGTGTGTTATGAATATGATCATCAAATGAACCTACGCACATGAGACAAGAAATAAATACTCGTGGCATGCAAAAGTTTGAAATAAAAATATAAGCATAAGCAAAGCATCAATCATCAAACTTTCTCACTCCCCCATAATCCGTCCCCCCCTTTTTATGATGTCCAAAATAAACAAGGAAAAGAAACATGAACAATAAATACGGAGTGTGTCACAAATCAAGAAATAATTATTTTTGATTTTTTTTTCAAAATTTTCTAAATAAAAATAAAGGCAATACCCACAATGAACTAACACTAAGATAACCAAGTCGTGAAAGCATAAATGAATGGGTGTGAACAAAGCTGATTGAAAAATCAACTCAAACAATCATAACATATGTGCACGATGAATTTTGGATACTCCTAACGAATGAACTCAAAATCGTCCTTAGGTGTAAAAAAGTTGAATTCATATGATATCGACTCAATTTAATCAACAGATCAAAGTCTAAAATAATTTTTACGCCAATAATACCCAAAACTATGTAATGCTGAACGTGCAAACCCATTGATCTTCGACTTAACTCCCTCAAAACTCACATATTGAATATATCTCTTAACTCTTTTTTGTTTTGAAGAAATCAATGCTCATATGTAGCGAAGCATCAATGTTATTTGAATTTGGCGAAGAACTTTATATTTTATTTTCTTTTGAGTGCTTTTAATATTTTATGCACTTTTCTTTTGCAAATGGAGCTATTCACGCAAAGTTCTTTTTACTTTCGCAGCTCGAGTCATTGCTTTTAAATTAACACATTTACCGTAGATATAAAGTTTAATTTTTCCAATTCGTACAATGGTTCTTACAAGCATTACTTTCATTGTCTCGTTTTATTGCATTTGGTTCATTTTAAAGGCGAAATTGAGAAGAAAACATTTTGACCAACTTGGGATAGACAAGTGTAATGCTCAAATAAATACGTGCATGTGTGCATTAAAGGAGTTAATGAGTCAAACATGTATAAAGTAATCGCTAATCACATCTCAATGACTCCAACACATTATAAAGCACATGGATGAAATGATGTTGTATTTCAAAACACTATAAAAAATCACGTGGATAATGAAATGATATTGTGACTTGGAAGTCCTAAATGTCCATCCGTATAAGGTGTAAACAAACTACAAAAATCTTTTTGTGTTTTTAAAAAATATATATAAAAAGAAAACCCTTTTGACTTTTTTCATTTTTCTTAAAACCGAAAATATTTTTGAATATTTCTCTTTTCTTAAAACCAAAAATCTTTTTGCATTTTACTAAAATATGAAAAAGAAAAAAATATATAATACAAATACAAAAAATACAATCTAGCACTAGGAATCAAGAATATGAACGTGAAAAATCATCCTATACTAGACAAAGTAACCAACCCTCAGTCAATTTTATAGATATCTAAAGACTTCCTAAGACTCTCGAATCCAAGGGCATCTAAAGATTTCGTGAAAATATCAGTTAACTGGTGGTCGGTGGCCACAAAGTTCAAGGACACGACCTTCTCCTCTACTAGGTCTCGGATAAAATGCTCTTATATCCTAATGTGCTTCATGCGCGAATACTGGATTGGATTTTGGGATATATGAATCACGCTCGTGTTATCATAGGAAATAATGATGGTAGCCTGTGAAATACCATAATCCTCCAACATTAGCTTCATCCACAAGAGTTGCGTGCAACAACTCCCGGCGACGATGTACTCAGCCTTCGCAGTGGGTAAAGAGATGGAGTTCTGCTTCTTGCTCAACCAAGAGACACGAGCACTTCTAAAATAGAAATGCCCACCCGAAGTTCTCCTACATACATCTATATTTTTGACCCAATCGGCAACCGAATAGGAGAATAAACGGTCATCGATATCAAAGGAATACCAAATGTCATACAAGAGAGTCTCACTCAATTATTTGATAATAAGTTTAAGAGCATGTAAGTGTAACGCTTTAGGGGATACTTGATACCGCGCACAAACTCCAACACTAAAGGTTATGTCGGGATGACTGGTAGTCAAGTCAAGAAGACTACCTATCATACTCCGATATAAGGTTTGCTCTACCCCCTTGCCTGAAGTGTCTTTGCTAAGCTTTGTCGAGGTACTCATTGGGGTGTGTGAGTGCTTAGCGGAGTCTAAACCAAACTTATTCATAAGGTCTCTTGCATATTTGGATTGGGAGATGAACATCCCATCCTCTAGCTGACCAACCCGGAGACCAAAGAAGAATATAAGCTCACTAACCATGCTCATCTCGAACTCACTCTTCATCTCTTCTTAAAAATTATGAGCATGGAGGGAGCATGTGGATCCAAAGACTATGTCGTCCACATAGACTTGGGCAACCAAAATATCACTTTTTCCTCTCCTAACAAACTACGTCTTATTTACTCCCCCTCTCTTGAAGCCACGGGCTTATAGATAGAAAGTAAGCCTCTCATACCAAGCACAGGGTGCTTGCTTCAAACCCTATAAGGCTTTTCTCTGATAATAGACGTGTCCAGGGTGCTTAGGGTCTTCAAACCCTTTTTATTGTTCCACGTAAACCTCCTCCTGTAGAATGCCATTCAGAAAGGTTCTCTTAACATCCATCTGATATAACTTGAAGCGCAGATGACATGCGATAGCGAGTAGTAAACGGACGGACTTAAGCCTTGTAATATAATTCTCGATCAAGAAGTTCACCTTTAGTGTGCAATTTCACCTTTAAGACTTTGTGTCAAACACAATTCTCGATCGATAAGTCCTTCTAATTTTATTTGCTTATGAATTTTGGGTTTTTCACATATTCTGCCTACATATTTTCCAACACTCCTTATAATGGATATCATATTCAACAAATGTGATTGACCAATTCAATTTCTTACTATTTAAAGAAAATATTTTGTGAGTGATCCTCATACGAATATAAATATAATCGAATCAAAATTTTAAATTATAAATTGATTCAAATTCAGTATAATAGATCAATAATCTGATTCAATTTTTATTTGATCCGTTTAAACCACTTAACTCACGGGACACTATCATGTCATTTTTACTGGTGACACGGCATTGTCAATTACACGATACTTTTTGATGATTTTTTTTACACTTCCACGAGAAAATGTGAAGTCACATTATCACCGGTATAATATGATCGTTGATATTGGTCATAAGTGTCATAGTGAGTTTGATTTTTCAAATTACTATTCTAAATTATTGTCATTATTTTGCATAATATTTTACAATTGGGTGAAGAATTATTTTGACAATTATGTTAATAATAATTTATTTTTGCGCAACTATGGGCTAGATGTCCAGCGCCCCTATAAAATATAATCATATGATATTTAATATTTTAGGATTTAATAATATTTTTTGAACAATATATAGTGGAAAAATAAATAAATTATTAATAATACACTATTAAAACTTGTTAATTGGTTCTCATGAAAACCTCCTTATAGCATCCCCAACGGTGGGAGAAGAAGACAGCAGATTTTACAACTTTGCAGAATTGCATGCTTTCACTCGTGGGTAAAAATGAACATATTTTGTATAAGAATTTGTAAGCATTCTCGAAATATAGAGAATGATTACAAATTTCGTAACGATTCCTACGAACTTCATTTGTTCATAGCAATTGTGGTGACAATTATATTCATCACAAATAAATAAGAAAAGAGCAATCACTCAAGTAAGTAATAAAGATAATGAATGCCAATCACACAACACAGTATGTACGTGGTTCAACAAGAATGCCTACGTCCACGGTGGTGCAGTCAGTATTATTTCTATGTACTCCGGGGAGTGTCTTTCAGAGAATACAATTCGTATCTTTTTACCCAGGCTTAGGGTTTGTTATATACATGTTTGTTTTCGGGCAGTGGGGGTATTGGACTCCCCCATGTCCATCTTCTACACCTAAAATATCTCCCTACGAGATTTTAGGAGTGGACAAAGTCGGAACTGAATTTAGTTGAGATACGAGGGACCCAGACTTTGGGCCATTTCTATTGGGCTACTCGTCTGGGCCTGTGATGGCAAATTCGGGTACCCACAATTGTCCATAAAGTTGTTGGGCCATAATTTGGGCTCAATAAATTTAAATGATTTGTCATAATGGCTCTCTTGTAATTTGTGTAACTCTTCCCAAGATTAAAAATTGATTTAGGCGGTAGCTTGCTTCGTGTCCTGTGCACGATGATTGGAAG
Organism: Sambucus nigra; assembly: GCA_949130495.1. NCBI lineage: Eukaryota > Viridiplantae > Streptophyta > Magnoliopsida > Dipsacales > Adoxaceae > Sambucus > Sambucus nigra. The sequence continues at coordinate 115,650,965 of OX422224.1, read as the reverse complement.
CATTTAAAGGTCATTTGTAACAGCAGTCCGTAGTTGTCGTTTCAAACTTCTTCAAGTTTTCTCATCTTTTTCAAGATTTTGCTGTTGCGCATTCCTCTCTAGGTCTTTGTATACTTTTCTTTCAATCTTCTTCGTCATCTGGGCTTGTGATCTTGTGTCGTCCTAGCCAAACCTTCATCTCGTAAGTCCCCTTTGCTCTCTCTGTGTTTTCTTTTTCTGTTAAGATTTCTTCGAATTCATACTTAGGGTTTACAAATGGCGAAGATAGGTAATAGGACTGTGTCTGAGTTTAGGAAGTTCTATAATATCCCAGACTGGGTAGACATTGATTGCGTCCCTCTCCCTAAAAATGTCTGGGAGATAGAGGGCGCTCATTGGATTCATGTCCTCTTGTTGTCCTAAGGGGGCCTGACTTTCCCTCCGAGCAATTTGTTTTTACATTTCTTTGGTTATTTCAATATTATCCCTACGCAGTGCTCGCCAAAGTTTGGAAGATAGTTAATGGTGTCCATAGGATAAACCAACTTTATGGCACCAATCTAGGGTTTGCTGAAATATGCTTATGCTACTCTTTCTCTCGAACGAGCTCTGGTCTTCTTTACCTCAAGGCCAGGAGTCCTGACAGGGTATTGGTAGTAAATCTATCAGATTCCCACAAGGACTACTGTCAAGAGGGTTTTCTTGCTAGAAATTGGAAATTTTCACCCCATACCGAGGGATCGAGGTCTGATAGGTTCATGGTCCCCTTTTATGGGGAGGAGTTTATAGGTAGGATTAATTTCTGTTCAGCTCTTTCGATCTTCTTGTTAATGAATGATTTCTCTGATATTCTTCTCTCTTCTTTTCAATGAGGATAAAGAATTTGGAACCTGCTCTTAGTGAGGTTCGTGCAGTCGAGCTGATCAAAGCTTGGAACATCAGAAAACCTTTGGCTCACGGTGAACATCCTCGGTCAGCTGCTTTTCTTCTAGAGTACAAGAATATTGGATCTAGTTTCATCGCACGACCTGTAGATAGTATCCCCGAGCTTGATATTACTGAAGAAGCTTCTGCAGATCCTATTTATTTGGATAGGGAAGAGAGCAGCTCTGGTGAGGGTAGCGAGGGTGACAATAGGGGTGCTGTTGAAGGTGATTCCAGTGGGGCAAGATCCAGTGGTGAAAGGTCCTCCAGTTCAGAAGAGGTTTCTGAGGCTCAAGAGTCTTCGAGTACATCCAGTAGTTCCAGTGAGGAAATGGATCCCCCTAAGATAAATCTGATCCATGATGATGATGATGATGATGATGATGATGTGCTTCTTGCTCAGCGGTCGAAGAATCAAAAGTCTGTCGGTGAGGAAGTCGCCACTGGTTCTCAGTCTGCTGCTCATGAGCAGGAGAAGAAGAGAAAAGAGGAAGAACAGTTGAGAGAGAAAGAGAGAAAAAGAAAGAAGAGGAGAGGAAGAAGGCTGAAGAGAAAAAGAAGATGGAGAAGAGGAAGAGAGCTGAGAGGGAGAAGAAGAGAGAGGAGGAGAGGAGAATGGAAGCGGGGATGAAGGTCGGGCAAGCTTTAGTGCCTGTGTCTGCATTTCCTGAGGGGGCCTCGATCGCCACATCTCCCCAACTGGCTCCTGCGCTGCTCGAGAGAGCAGTTTTACCTGCTGATCGACAAAAGGCAATGGGGACTGACCATTTAGCCCTGCAAACGAGTCAGAGGCTAGCCTTGGTAAGTCTGTTTCTGCTCTTTAACACTTGTAATTCTCTGTTCACTGCTTTCTTCTAATGCTTTCTTTTTTCTTACAGTTCGCGACTGAATTCGCTGTTCTCTATCGTACTCGCGACGAGCTAGTGGGTAGGAATGCAGATTTAGAGAAATAGAACGCTGAGTTGAGGGGAAAAGGCATTGAGTTGGAGGCCAGTCTGAAGACTGCCAGTGAGGCCAAAAAGTCCTCTGATATTTCCCTTACTGAAGCCAGTAGAGCAAGGGAGGCGGCTATTAAGGAACTAAATGAGTTAAGGCAGTCCTACGACCTGGTCTGCACAAGCAAGTTGGCCGTGGTCAAGGAAAATAAGGTGCTGGGGGAGAAGCTAAAAAAGATGGAGACCGAGGCAGCCACCATTAAGGAAGGTTCATATAATTCAGGGTGGGCTGCTGCATATGAGGATGCTGAGGTTAAGATAGGCTACATCAGCTGTTTGAACTTCAAGAAGGGCAGGAACAAGGCTCTTCTGGCTGTCGGGGTGGATGTTGATTCTCCCTTATTCGATGAGCATGATCCAGGACCAAAGACTATTGTAGATGAAACTCCTTCCCCAGTCATTGATGGTGTTGCTCCTGCCTCCCAGACTATTCCTGTTGGTGCTCCTCCTGCTCAGGGAACAATCGTTGTTCCGTCCAAGGGAGCTGCCTCTGCTTCTACTGATAAGGGAAAGTAACCGGCAACCTCTGAACAAACTGAGGTTGCTAGCTAGTCTGCTCCTAGGATTTCCACTTCATTTTGTATGTTCATCGATGTAATTTGGACTTCCATTAATGAAATGAAAGCGATTTCCCTTCAGCATACTGATTCTTTTGTTCTTTACTGCTTTTTATGGCTTGTAGTCGATTGATGTAGATGAGTATATACCCACCACTTCCCAAATGGGAAGAATTCTTGGTCCAAATGTGAGCGCTCAAGTTAGCCAGACCTTCGTAAGGATTTGTAAATTTTTGCGATCGAGGAATAAGAGTTTCATGGATTAGTCTGAGCTCGTCATTAAACTGAAAGATAGGCCTCAGGAGATGGAAGAAGTTGGTTCCTCTGTTCAAGAGGAAGTGAACACTTTAAGAGTTAAGCTCCTAGATGCCTCTAAAATCAATCAAGTCGGATAAATTCTTCAGCAGGAGAACAAGACTCTGAGGAGGGAGGTGTCGCGGCTTAGGGAGCATGCATCGAGCGTCGCACCTCGTGTTTTATGAGGTTCCTCTTCATCGGTTGTTTCGCGAGCTGGAGCAGGGCCGAGCGGTGCTCCTCCAGTCTTATAAGGTTTTACCTCATCGGCTACTTCGCGGGCTGGTCCAAATGCAGGGGTACAGCTAGGGAAATGGACGAGCTTCGAGAAGATATTTTTCGAGCATACGTAATTACTGCTAGGCTTCAAAGGGATGTCACACGGCTGAGGAATCTATTCAAAAAAGGACCTCGGCGCGTGTGGGCTGATGGTTACGACCAACTTTGGGCAGATGCTCCGACGAGGCTAGCAGAGTTTGAAGAGCTCGCATTTATTAGGGGATGGTTGAGTGCCCTCAGGGAGCTACAAGTCTTAAGGAATTATGTACTGTGGTACCGTCATGAGATCTCTCCTTCAACTTTGAGGCTTAATCCTTTCATGAGGGACGACCAGTGGATCCCTATCGATGCCATCCCCAGGCATTTATTAGAGTCAGATGCGAATGAGGTCGAGGAGGAATTGACTCCTCACCCGAACGACGGACGAAGAGCACAAGTGACTGACTATCTTGTTCAGAGGCCTCAGCCTCATTAAGATTTTACCAGATGTAACTCTTTGTATATATGTAATGAAGTAATGTAATATTGATGCTTTGGGCGATCTCGTCGACTAAACACGGGTTGTACATTCTTATTGTAAATGTGATGAAGTAATATAATATCATATTTTGGGAGATCTCGCCGACTAAACACGCGTTCTATATTTTTTACATCATTTATTTCTCAACTAATTATCTTGGGGCCCTTGTGGCCGACTAGATTGGTAGGGTTGCATTATTGAGTAAGTGTCCTCCCAGTTCAGTATGCTTATAAGATACCATTCTGCCTCACTTTACCTTTTAGGTCGTGTCATCACACTCCCTTAGGCCTAAGTGTGGAAATGGCAAGGACACACCTGGCGTTGGATGTTCTATCCGAGCAGGTTTTTTGAACCAAACATAGTTTGGCAACCAATTCGTTTTTGGCCTGATTGCCTAAGGGTCCCCTGTAGGGCTTCATATATTTCCAGGGGCAATGCTAAGAGGATGTTTGTGTTTCGTAACGAAGACCTGAGGAGGGTGATTCCTTGCTCCTGCATACTTAGTAATATGCCTGTCACTTGGAAAAGGTGTGCATGCTATAAAGTTCATAATACGAAATTAACACTTCAAGATGTCACACTTCAGAATGTCACTGCCAAACCATCTTTTATTAATCTTAAGCAATAAAAAATGAATTGCCAATTCCAAAAATGCAATAAAAGATGAATGAAAAAACTAGAAGTAGAATTTTTTTTAAATTGGCTGCGTTCCAAGCTTGGGGTATCTCTCTGCCCTCCAGCGTTTCTAAGTGATAGGCTCCTTGTAGGTCATCCCTTGTTACCTTGAATGGACCCTCCCAATTTGGACCCATCTTACCATCTGATGGTTTTACCGCGCTGCCAAGGACTTTCCTTAGGACGTAGTCTCCAACCTAGAATGCCCTCAGATTGACCTTCTTGTTATATTGTTTGACGAGCTATTGTTGATAGCTCGCCAGCCTTACTAGGGCTAGTTCTCTGCGTTTGTCAGCTAGATTAAGTTTAGCGAGCAATGCTGCATCATTTTAGCCTTGGTCGACAATGGTGGTTCTCATGGTTGATAGTCCATCTTTCAAGGGGATGATTGCTTCCATTCCATACGTTAATGAGAATGGGGTTTCCCCAGTTGCTCACCGTGGGGTGGTGCGGTAAGCCCAAAAAATATGTGGTAGCTCAATTACCTATGCGCCTTTAGCTCGCTTTAGTCATTTTTTGAGCCCATCAATCACTACTTTGTTAGAGGCCTCGGCTTGACCATTGCTCTGGGGGTAGGCCACCGAGCTAAAATAGTGCCTGATCCCGTGTTTTTTGCAATAGTTTTGGAAAGGGCCACTCTCGAACTGTGTTCCGTTATCAGCGATGATTGCTCTGGGGATTCCAAAACGGGTGATTATATTCTTCCATATGAACCTCATCATATCTGCACCTCGGATATTTGCCAGTGGTTCTATCTCGATCCATTTGGTGAAGTAATCCGTTGCGACCAATAGATACTTGCGGTTGCCGATGGTGGTAGGAAGAGGGCCTACGATATCCATCCCCTATTGAGTGAAAGGCCATGGGCTGGTAAGCGATCTTAGGTCGGTGGCAGGTTGGTGGACCATTGGAGCATTTAGTTGACATTTCTCGCATTTGCGAGCATAGACTGCCGAATCTTTTTGCATATATGGCCACCCGTATCCTTCCTTCATTGCTCAAAAAGCTAGTGGCCTCCCTCCAATGTGGCTTCCACAGATTCCTTCATGGAGCTCGCATAGAATTGCTCGACGTCCCTCGGGTGAACACATTAAAGGTAAGGGTCAGTAAATGATCTCTTGTATAATTTGCCCTCAAAGGATAAGTCAAAGTGAGCAGCTTTGACTCTTATCTGATGAGCGGCCTTCTTGTCGTTCGGGAGTGCACTATCTTTCAAATAGTCCCTCAAAGGTTCCATCCAACTGGGCGCTGACTCAACCTGGAGTATATGTTCTATACTTGGTCACTCGTCACTCTGGTTGATGCTCGAATTGGCGAGGAAGTCGATGGGGATCGTCCTTTTTAAGTTAGAATCGATTACAGAACTTAGGGCTTCCAGGGAGTCGGCGTGGCTGTTCTGTCCTCTGGAAAACTGTTGGACATTAGCTTTTTTGCCAAGGCGAGGTAAGCTGCCATCCTTTCATCTCTTGCGTTGAAGTCTCCGTTTATCTGGTTGGAGACCAATTGTGAGTCACCGAAAACCTACAGCTGCTTTGCCCCCAGCGCCTGTGCTTTTTGCAAGCTAGCTATCAAAGGTTCGTATTCTGCCTCGTTGTTGGAGGCTTTAAATCTAAGCTTGATTACCTGCTAAAGGATTGTGTCTTCTGGAGTAACGAGCATAATGCCTACTCCTGCCCCCTTTGAGTTGGAGGTCCCATCGATAAATAATTGTCATATTCTTGTTGATGGGTGAAGCTGGTCGCAAGGTTGTTCGCTAGTGAATTCTGCGATGAAACCGATGAGGACCTGCCCTTTGATTGTATTCCTGGGCTGAAATTGGATATCAAATCGTCCGAGCTTGACTGACCACTTGGACAATCTGCCAGACATATTCGCTTTTCTCAGGACTGGTTTAAGGGGGTATGATGTAAGGACGATGATGGTGTGAGCTTCGAAGTAGTGCTTCAGCTTCCTCGAAGCTATTACTAGTGCAAAGGCAAGATTTTCCAATGGTAGGTACCGCTGCTCGGCGTCCAATAAGGTTTTTCTCGCATAGTAAACTGGATGTTGGGTTCCTGCTATTTCGCACACCAGTGCGGAGCTAACGGTGTGGTTGGAGACGGCGAGGTATAAGTAAAGGGGATCATCTTCTTTAGGGATAATGAGCAAGGGCGGTGAGCTAACGTAAGCCTTGAGCTCTTCCAATACTTACGAGCAATCTTGATTCCATTCTACTGTCTTGCTTCCTCTTAAGAGCTAGAATAAGGGTTTGCACTTCTCAGAGGACATCGAGATGAAACGATTCAGAGCAGCGAGCATACCCGTGAGTTTCTGTACGTCCCGTATTGTGCGAGGGAGCTGTACCCTGTTGATCGCATCGATCTGGTCTGGGTTGGCCTCAATGCCTATCTTACTAACCAAATACCCGAGGAATTTTCCTGACTGGACACCGAAAGAATATTTGCTCGCATTGAGTTTCATTGGGTATTTTATGAGGATCTCAAAGGTATTTGATAGATCTGAGAGATGGTCCTCTTTGCGCTTACTTTTGACGAGTATATCATCGATGTAGACCTCCATGGTATCTCCCATTTGATCTTTGAACATCTTGGTGACTAGCCTCTGGTAAGTTGCTCCTGCATTCTTGAGCCCAAAGGGCATAACTTTGTAGCAGTATAATCTGATAGTAGTGATGAACATTGTCTTATCTTGGTCTGGTGCATGCAGGGGGGTCTGATGATACCCCGAATATGCGTCTAGAAAACTCATTCTCTCGTGAGCTGTTGTGGCGTCCACCAACTGGTCAATTTTTGGGAGAGGGAAACTATCCTTAGGGCATGCCCTGTTAAGGTCAGTGAAGTCAATGCAGACTCTCTATTTCCCATTGCTCTTTGGAACTACTACTGGGTTGGACTATTTAGGGAATTGAACTTCCCGTATGGATCCTGCATCCAACAGTTTTTTAACTTCGTTCTCTACGGCTTTAGCCTTCTCTGGTGCGGTTCGCCATGCTTTCTATGTGATAGGTCGGAAGGTGGGGTCGATTTGTAACCGATGGCAAACCACACTGGGATTAATGTCAGGCAGCTCGAATGGTTCCCATGTAAAAATATCGAGATTACTTCTCAATAATACTGTCAGTTCCTTTTTTTCTCGATCTGTGAGAGAAGCTCCAATTAAGAACATTTTGTCCTTCTTGTCCCCACCAGCTGCGATCTCTTCCAGGTTTTTAATGACCCGTTCAGAGGGGGGAGCCTGGTCTCCTCCACTCCGGGCCTTCCATATCTTAATTACTATTTTGAAGGTACCAAACCTTCTTGCTCCTCGACCTTCTCCTTGGCCTTCTCGACCTTTTTCTCTAGTTTCGGGGGGACGAATGCTATGAAGAACCTTCTTACCATCGTCTGATCCCCGTGAATCTTCATTACTCCTCACTCGGTTACGTATTTGAGTTTCTGATGGTAGGTCGAAGGGACTGCTTTCATTGCATGTAGCCACCCCCTGCTTAGGATAGCTTGATATGGCGAGTTAATGTCGACCACCAGAAACTCGATCATATTGGAAACACTTCCTGTCCTTACCGGCAGCACGATCTTTCTCAATGGAATAGTTACTTTCCCAGCGAATCCGACTAGAGGGACAGTGGCTTCCTGTAGGTCGGCAACACTTAGCTTTAACTTTTTGAAGAGGTCGAGATACATTACCTCGGATGAGCTTCCCTGGTCGACGAGAAACTTATCGACGCTATAATTGGCTATCTTGAGCGTAGTGATCAAGGCGTTATGATGTGAGGTTCTTACTCCCACCAGATCTTCATCTGTGAACACGATATATTTACTATAGTCGACGTCATCTGCTCGCCGATGCTTTCCTGATTGTGTCTTTGCTGGATCGATCTAAAAAGCTTACATTACTGTTGTAAGCTTTTTTACCTCCATTCGAGATGAATTCCCTTAAATCTGCTTCATATCAGATGCCCCATAAATTACTGCGAATTCATGGCCAGCATCGTCCTCGAGTATGTTGTCGAGCCTCATGTCTCCATTAGCAGCGATTTTCTGTGACTTCTTCTCCACAAACTCGTTCAGGTGCCCAGTCTGGGTCAGTTCTTCGAGGTGGGACTTAAGAGCCTTGCAATGCTCAGTCTTATGTCCTCCCTCCTTATGAAAAGCGCATCTCAACGCATTATTTCTCTTTGAGGGATCTCCTACCATTTTTTTGGTCCACTTAACAAATGGCGCGTCTTTGATCTTCGCCAGGATCTTATAGATTGGTTCTTTGAAGACAGTGTTCGCTGCCTGAAATGCTTTTGAAGCATCGTTCTTTCCTCCGTTCTTGGAGCCATTTTTCCCCCTTTCTTCTGATTTTTAACCTTGTCGTTGCCATTGGCAGCGAGCTTAGTTCGATTATTCTACCCTGCACTGAGGCGGGTCACATCTTCCACCTTGGCATACTTCTCGATGCGAGCCATTAGGTCATCGATGGTTGTGGCCTCCTTCTTCGCAGGGATTGGTGCAGGAGGCAAGATATGGGTAGGTCGATTTTGAACGAGGCCACCGCTACCTATTCTGAGCAGTCCTCAACCTCATTGAATAACTCCCAGTATCTTTTTGCATAGTCCTAGAGGCTTTCCTATGGCATCTTCTTCATTGTTAGCAAAACATCTATCCTCTTAGGATGGGAGCTGCTGGTAATGAAGCGAGCCATAAAATGCTCGGTGAGGGACTCAAAGCTCCTGATGGACCTATGAGGGAGCTTTTTAAACCACTTCTGGTCTACATCGTGCAAGCTCGAGGGGAAAATCTAATACATTAGTGCATCCCGGTGATTCCAGAGAGTTATGGCTTGCCTGTACTGCCTAACGTGATCGATAGGGTCAATTTTTCCATCATAGATCTTAAATCTCGAAATTGTGAACTTCTTGGGGGCTTCTTCTTCTATCTCCCTTCAGAAAGGGGACTTCATCTGGGTTCTGAGAGCTCGGCGAGCAAGCTCTCTGGTCGATCTGGCACCCCGATGTGCTAGGTGCTGGTACATCTCCCTTCGGACCAAATTTTGTATGTCCTCATTGCTGTGAGTTGGGCTCCTGTAATGACGAGTCGGTCGCTGTTGTTCGAGCGAGTCATCGTTTGACTCATTCTTCTCACTCTTCTGGGATCCACATCTAGGGCTCCTTCCTCGGCTGTGAGACTTGCTCGCCTGAGGGATAGGAGTGCGGTATGGACGTTGACTAGTGCTGCGATGGAGTTCTTTCTCCAAGCTTTCTAATTTCCTTTTGAGGCGAGCATTTTCAGCCTCTTGCTTGCGAGCGGACTCCCTTTGCTCTTGGAGCCTTGCCTCATAGGCATCAATCAATCTGGAGATTTGTGTGGAACGTGTTGGTTCCTGGCTCTCCTCTGAGGCTGGTCGCTCAAGAAGAGCCTTTTGATCCGAATGTTGAACTTCAGATCTGATCCTGCGGGGGGTAGGCTACTCTTGGATATCCCCTGCCTGAGGGGCGTTACTACTGTGACCAGACATTTCGAATTCTTTATTAGTGAGGACTTTCTTAAAGAAGACAAACGCTTCCCACAGACGGCACCAATTGTGGTGACAATTATATTCAACACAAACAAATAAGAAAATCGCAATCACTCAAGTAAGCAAAAAAGATAATGAATGCCAATCACACAACACAATATGTACGTGGTTTAGTAAGAATGCATACGTCCACGGTGGTGCAGTCAGTATTATTTTTATGTACTCCGGGGAGTGTCTTTCAGAGAATACAATTCGTGCCTTTTTACCCAAGCTTAGGGTTTGTTATACACATGTTTGTTCTCGGGGAGTGGGGGTGTTGGACTCCCCCACGTCCATCTTCTACTCCGAGAATATCTCCTTACGAGACTTTAGGAGTGGACTAAGTCGGAACTGAATTCAGTTGAGATACGAGGGGCCCAGACTTTGGGCCTCGTCTAGGCCAGTGATGACAAATTCGGGTACCCACCACAATTGATACGAACCAATGAATATTGTATCAACAATAAATAATAAACTTTTACTATATATTTGAGTTCCTACAAACTACATTAGTTTGTAATAATTTCATACAAACTAATGTAGTTAGTATAAACTATTAAGACACAAAAGCTTTAACCTCTTTAGTACCAATCACCACGGTAGAAAGTTTCTCTCACAAAAGGTAAATCCGCCTTTTGGATTTTTAAAACTACCTATTCGGAGGATCCACCATTATAGATGCTCTTACGAAATAATTATAAAAGTGTAAACTGCTATATTTCTTGAGTTATTTGTAAATACCTTTAAAATAATTCTTAACTTAGGAGACTATTTAATGGAAACTTATGAGTGCTTAACATTAAATTATCAAAATGTGATTTATTAATGTATAAATTAACATTTTAAATGTGTAATACCCCGTATTTTTGACGATTTAAATAATTATGTGATTAATTATTACTATGGGAATAAATATGCAATTAATTATTGTTGTTGGATTAATTAAATTAAAATGTGAGAAATTAATTTAATATTAATCCGGATTTAAATAATTATTAACTAGCGTGCCAAGGGTTAATACTTATTGTTGTAAACTATTGAATATTACTGTGTGATATGTAATATGGAATTATGATATTTGATAAATTGTCGAAAGTGAGAAATACGGCAGTTTGGTAATTTAAGTCTGTCACGCGTGTGAGTCGTGTTGGGACAGATTGAATGGAATAAAAAGAGAATTTATTTTTGGTAACTCGTATGGTCATTTCGAGTGCGCCGTTGAGTTCGGAAGGGTCGAGATAGTCAAAATAGTATACCCGGGTGTTTAGTTTGGGTCCCGGGGCGATTTTAGGCCTAACCGGCACCCCATAGGGGTAGTTTTGTAATTTGGATTTTTGGGCTAAATTAATGGACGAAAATTGGGATTAATTATATCAGCCTAGGAAGTTCATTAGGGTTAACAGGTTACACAAATCAAGAACGTCCATGGAAGATGTGAGGAAGAGCCAAATTCCAAGAGAGAAGGCTCGTTTGGCGTCACCTTGCACAACCGTGACCACCAACGCGTAGATCGAGAAGAGAGGAACGCGCACATACCAACATCACCAACGGATCAGACCATCATATTCGAGGCAAGTGTTTATTACTTGCGTTCTTTTAGCAATAATCATGCTCATGTTAGTCTAGGTGGAATTAATCATGATTTATATGTTAATTGGGTGAAAATTGGAGAATTAAATTATTATTAAGGATTGGTTTAATTAGTGGTTGAATTTTCTTCATGTATGTAGAGGATTAATCACGGAATTTGATTATATATTGATGAACGAATCTGGGTTGAATAGGTTCTTTAATTGTAATTTTGGAAATTAGGGTCCATGTGAATTAATTTGGGGGTTTTATGAAATTATGATGATTAATGACAAATTAAGGATCCTAAGATGATAGAAATGATCTATAACCTGTTAGGGGTTGATGGGTATTGATGATGAGTTGTTGGAAATCGAACCATAGAGGTTTATAGGTTCAAAAATTATGAAAAACATTGAAGTTTGGTGAAGAAGACGAACATTGCAACCTCGCGCGATCTCGCGCGAAGTGGTTCAAACTAGATGGGGATTTCGCGCGAAGTGGTTCAAACGAGATAGAGATCTCGCGCGAAGTCGTTCGAGCGAGATGGCATCTCGGGTGAAGTCGCTTGAGCGACACGTGGAAGTCGTTCAAACGACAACCCTTCTGGTTCGAGCGACAAAGGGAATTTTGGGGATTTTTCTCAAAGTCTAGTTTTGAGTTTGCCGGTTTATTGGGGTGAGAGAAACTACCAAATAGTAAATTAAAATAATAAGGAATTTTGGGAATAGTATGTGAGAATTAATACTTTAATTATTTCGGTATAGAGAGAATGTACCTTGGAGATTACGAGAGAGATGGTAATCTAATTATTTATACTATACGTAGTAACGAGGTTAAAACACGTATGGGGAGTGTATATGTAGGTTGGAGAAATACCTATAAATTATAATAGGATGTTTGTATGCCTATTATGTGAATAAAAGATTATCGTTTATTAAGTGTACTAATTGGTGATAACCCGGGGGTACAAAGATGATTATCGTTTGGCGCACTAATGGGTGATAACCCGGAGGTGCTGGATTTATATTGATAGGTGCATTAATGGGTGCTAACCCAGGAATGTAATATTATATTGTTAGGTGCACTAATGGGTGATAACCCGGGGGTGCTGAATTATTATTGATAGGTGCATTAATGGGTGCTAACCCGGGGATGCATGATTTCCAGAATATGTGCACTAATGGGCCTTAGCCGGGGGTGCAGGATTAGTATATATATATGTATAGAGATGATGTGACTATATATATATATATATAAAAAAAAATTTATATGAATTTGTGAATATGGCTACTGTGTGAAATTAGTAGACTTGGTAATAATAATAATTATTACATTACAACAAGTGGTCTTAACCTCTATGTGCAGGATTAGTGTATATATATAGGGATGATGAGACTATATATATATATATATATATATATATATATATATATATATATATATATATATATATATATATATATATGAGTGTACTTGGGTAATTTTCTACTTTGTGAGACTAGTAGATAAAAATGAAAATGATAAGCATAATAATCTAGTGAATAAAAGATTAACTATTCAAACGGTGAATAATGAGATTTAGTATGTGATATAAACTATCTGAATAGCGTATTGTATGGGCGATACGGGAATACTACTAGTGAGCATAGTTAGCATTAGTATGATTTTTGACTAGTTAGACTGGGAGGTATAACTAGGGGAGATTAGATGTACGTTAGGCGTGCACAATAGACGAGATGTGAGAAACTCATGTGAGAGTTCGATAACTAACATGCGTATAAGACTTGTTTAAGAACCAGTTTTAAATACTTGCTAAATCATTTTTACACATCGGGCTCTGACCCGTTTCTTGTATCTCTTATCTCTTTTGCTATATATATGTATTATATCTAGTGCTCAGCCACAGGAGTATCAGATTTAGAGATTTGGATTGCTTGACGTGCTGCAGCTGTTGTGGAAGCTGTAGGTAGGGGTGTTCACGGGTCGGTTCGGGTCGGTTTTGGACCCAAATTTAAACCGAACCGATCGGTTCGGTTTTGGAAAAGGTCAGACCGAAACCGAACCGACTATGAAAAAACCCGTCGGTTTCGGTTCGAGGCGGTTTCGGTTCGGTTCGGTTTCGGGTCGGTTTTCAACGGTTTCATGATTGGGCCGGGTTTTTTAAGGGCGGTTTTCGGTTTGGGTCGGTTTTTAAGGGTGGGTAATGGTTTTTGGATATAAAATATAAGTTATTTAGTTTTTTTTAATACATATATTGGTTTCGGGTCGGTTCGGTTTGAGTCGGTTTTTCACACGGATAAACCGACAACCGAACCGACATGGTCGGTTTTTTATATCCGTAACCCGTAGGCCGAACCGGGCTAAAAAAAACCGGCGGTTTCGGTTCGGTTCGGGCCGGTTCGGTTCGGTTTTCGGGTCGGACGGTTTTTTTGAACACCCCTAGCTGTAGGTCCTTGCAGTAGACGCATCTACCCTTTCCATTCAGTTTCATCTAGACTTCTTGTTTAGGGCATATGTCGCCCACTTCTAGTCTTTCATCAGAGTTATTGTATTCAGTTTATTATATGGTTTGGAGTTTTGAACTGGGAGGTTTTATCCAGTCTTATTTATTTCAGTACTTGATTCATGTTCAGTATTTATTTACATTCCTATGTGTGGTGAATGGTTTATATTTTAAGACTCAATGAAAATGGATTTACTTGGTTTTAATAAAATTGAAAATGTTTTGACACCTAGCTTAATTTTATATTAGGTGATTAATATGTTAAAAAGTTTTTCGGCAGTGACGCTGAGAATGAACCAACTGAATATCCTGTTTTAAATTGGTAGAGGACTGATCACCCTATATTTAATTGGGCGGGGTATCACAGGTGGTATCAGAGCATCAGGTTCTAGTGTCCTTAGGATGTGTGCGGCTTATTACGTTTCAGCGTATCGTTCTTTGATGTAGAGCCTTATGATAGGATTGTTGTGTCCCCTTACGTATGCGACTTACATTCTCCTGCTACGAATCATAATGGAGGTGACTCATTATACGAAATTCGGTGTGATTCGAACCCCGAACATTTTAGAACGACCAGCGAGGTCCGTAAGAAGAACTGCGGGAGGAGAAGCTCAACTTAGAGCAATCGGGTAAGAGTGATTGGGATAAAAATCACAATGAGAATTACTTAAGTAAGAGATAGGAAAATTGTCACTCGGGAACTGTGGGTTCCCAGGACACAGTCATAGATAACGGTGGAGTGATTTCAGGGCCACCTAGCATAGTCAATAAAGGGGAAATCAAAGGGAATCCTTTGAAAACCCATCGGTGAAGATGCGGAAAAGAAAATGAGAAAGTGTAACAGACCAGCAAAGGTATAAAAATTCGAAGGCAATTGTGTAGAGTGGGGCGTGAAGGCACTCATAATTAAATTTGGTGTTAAAAGCTATAGCTCTTAGGAGCATCCTGTAGTGATTAGAGGCAATCACCACATATGAAGATGTGTGCTTGAAATTTAGAGAGAAATTTGAGTACGATTTGACTGTGAAGTCTTCCATTCGGTGTGGTAACAAAATGTGAGTGAAATTTTGATGTTTAGCACAATAGGTAAGATAGAAAACGATCGTGAGAGAAATGTTGAATTGCATAATGAACTTCGTGCTAGTAGAGGAGCATAAATTATCTAAAGGGTTTATAGTTGATAAAGGAGCCGTGAGTAGAATACCAGTATGGATGAGAAATCTAACTAGGATGACTAATGTTGATGTCATCAAAATTATACGGTTGCTAGTGATTGCAGTCCTTCCAAGAGAAGGGAGTAAAGAGGGTTAACGAACCTGCTGAAGAGCAGAAACTGAACATAACGGTGTTAGTGAAACACCATATGGGAGTATACCCAATAGGGAACTCGGTTAGATGATTTTAAGTGATTAAATTCAAGAGGACGATGGAGTCAATCAGGCTATAGAGGCCAACCATAGTCCCGAATAGCTAGCGTAACCAAAGGGAACAATGGAAGAATAATTGTGAGTTGAGACTGTCGGTTCGAGAGAAGGACATTCCCAAAATGGTCAATGGGACCAATAACGGAGAAATGGTTCGTGAAGTTTTCCTTATGTGAAGGAAGTAGGACTACAAGTGTTGAATGTGTCCACAATTAATAAGTGAGACCGAAGAGATTAGAAATGGTAAACCGTGACAGTTAGGCATAACGACTGGAGGAGCAAGACTTCCAGCGAAGGAATTCAGGGTAAAGAGAATTAGGCCCAGGAAATTTATGACCCGAGAATGATGGGTTCAGGCTGGACCAGTAGAGTCCTCGTTAATAGTAGCATACAGTATGTCAGGGTCTACGGGACCTGGGATGTAAACGGGAGTTCAATAAAGCTATAATTGAGGCCTAGAGAGTTTGGGCCAACGTTTCAATAATGGGCGCGAAATCCATATGATGGAATGAATTGTCCGTGATGAGAGAGGATAACCATAGGATGAAATCCTAGGATGTATGACGATTGCAGATGTTCATGGGTCGTGATGGCAGCCACGTGCTGAGACCCTGTGATTTGGCGAGACTGGTGAGGTTTTGCTTCTTCCTTGTGAGCAAAGGATAGATTCTAGTGACATGGGTGTGCCACAACTTTTATGTAAATTGGAAACCCTAAACTTCGCGTGCGGGTCGAGTTTAGTGGGAACGTTAGTTTTAACAGTCTTGCTACAAACGTATTTCTCGTTGTTAGAAGGGCATTTTGATGATTGCTCGTGAGGGAACCGGGCGGGACCTAAGAATGTATTTTGTTATTATAATTTACTACTGTATAGAGTCAGCTTTAGTAGAGTTTATTATGGTAATGTGTAGTGATTAATTACCGTATGGTTAAACGATAGTAAATATATAGTGTTATGACTGTCGTGCCGGATACTCCGGGAGGAGTGATCTTAGTTTTGTACGACGCCACCTGAAATAGGGTTGGGCCCAGACGCGAGTATATATTAAACTTTCATGGTATTATAGACCTCAGTGAGTGTAGTGTCTAATTATATGTGATTCCCGAGCATAGGGATTTATTTGTCTGTTAAGACTTAGAATACATTGTGTTCCTATCGAGCGGCGAAATATAGTTCGTTATATATTTGTAGCGCCAAGTACTTGGGATAGTTAGGGCGCTATGCTTCATGTTACCTTTTAAGGACATGAGAGTGGACGAGTAAACTTTTGTGTCACAATACGTAGATTGTGTGAAAGTACATAGTAGGTACTGAAGGCCTTACGGACCTTAACAACCGGCTAGGTTAGATAGTAGTGTATCGGGGGGTTCCTTGTTTGGATTTCGCTTTGCGAGACATCCCACTCATGAAACTAGCGAACGTTGGGATTTGGAGAGAAGTTTGGTCGATAGTAGTTTTGTATGTTGGTTATTGTACCTATAGGAGGATAGAATTGAGAGTTAATAATTTATTTATAACTTAAGGCCAATAGAGTAGCCTAGCCTTAGTATTTTTCGGAATAGATGAATGATGCCATTGAAGGATTGATTAAGTTTTGATTAGTGGGGTGGTTGAGTGTACCCCTACCACGTCAGCATAACGAGTGTGCAAGAATTGAGGTAAGAAAATTTTATGTCTTTTGTATAAAGATGCGTGAGGCATAGGGTGTATGGGCGCCCTGGGTGATTGAATCAGGTAGTGGATTATGATTAGCATGTGAATTTGATAACATGTAGTCGGGTAAGCCGAAGCTTATTCACGAAGTTTTGTCAGAGAATTACGTTTCAAAATGAAATCAAAATTTATTCAAGAAAGATAAGATGTGTCAAAATACAAACAACAGTGGTGATGGGTTTAATGTAGAGTAACCTTCAAAGTTAGTCTGTAGTGGGTCAGCTAACTGTTAGAAAAATAGTAGACAATTCGAAACCAATAGGGGCTTCTTCCACTAGAGAATGGAAGAGTATCCCCAAGGATCTCCTCATGTAGCTGAGATGGTGAGATTATAGGTACTAAGATGCGATTAAGTACAGCCTAATACCCACAGAGGGATGGGTAAGGACAAGTGGTCTAAACGGATGCGAGAGAGAAAATTTATGTGAACCCTAAGATCTTAGGGGAGGAAGAGAGTAGTACCTTACACTAGTGGAGTTTGTGTCCGAATAACACCTATAAGTTCACGTTCGGGTAGAGTGCCAGTAGAAGTATGGCACGGTAAACTTGGTTGTTGTCCTACTTGATAGTTAAAGGTGAAGGACCAGTTATGATTACAAATGTCGGAGAAGAATCGATATTATCCTATATATTGTGTGTGAAATATATATTGCACAGCGAATTTACTTGTAAGCACGACACGAGACGGAGTCGTATATATATGAAAAGAGGATAGATCTACTAAGGTGCAAATAGTATAAGGCTAGATAGAGAATATCTAAAATAATGTTAAAGTAATGAAACTTAAGCAGAAAGGCTTGGGCAAGAGCCTATATGACAGGGTAACCTGGAGTTTAAAGCAAACACATGTGTAGTGTTCATTATTAAGGGTATTCGATAGCGTACTATATGGGTGGCACGGAGTATCTTACTTGTGAGCATCGGGATGCGATGCGCAATATTTTTACAGCGTTGTCTGTACCTGGTATACTTTTTCCGAATTTCGGGACAAAATTCCAATGTAAGGGGGGAAGTATGTAATACCCCGTATTTTTTACGATTTAAATAATTATGTGATTAATTATTATTATGGGAATAAATATGCAATTAATTATTGTTGTTGTATTAATTAAATTAAAATGTGAGAAATTAATTTGTTATTAATCCGAATTTAAATAATTATTAACTAGCGTGCCAAGGGTTAATACTTATTGTTGTAAACTATTGAATATTACTGTGTGATATGTAATATGGAATTATGATATTTGATAAATTGTCGGAAGTGAGAAATACGGCAGTTTGGTAATTTAAGTCTGTCACGCGTGTGAGTCGTGTCGGGACAGATTGAATGGAATAAAAAGAGAATTTATTTTTGGTAACTCGTATGGTCATTTCGAGTGCGCCGTTGAGTCCGAAAGGGTCGAGATAGTCAAAATAGTATACCCGGGTGTTTAGTTTGGGTCCCGGGGAGATTTTAGGCCTAATCGGCACCCCGTAGGGGTAGTTTTGTAAATTGTATTTTTGGGCTAAATTAATGGACGAAAATTGGGATTAATTATATCAGACTAGGAAGTTCATTAGGGTTAACAGGTTACACAAATCAAGAACATCCATGGAGGATGTGAGGGAGAGCCGAATTCCAAGAGAGAAGGCTCATTTAGGGTCACCTTGCACAACCGTGACCACCAACGCATAGATCGAGAAGAGACGAACGCGCACATACCAACATCACCAACTAATCAGACTGTCATATTCGAGGCAAGTGTTTATTACTTGCATTCTTTTAGCAATAATCATGCTCATGTTAGTCTAGGTGGAATTAATCATGATTTATATGTTAATTGGGTGAAAATTGGAGAATTAAATTATGATTAAGGATTGGTTTAATTAGTGGCTGAATTTCCTTCATGTATGTAGAGGATTAATCACGGAATTTGATTATATATTGATGAACGAATCTGGGTTGAATAGGTTCTTTAATTGGAATTTTGGAAATTAGGGTTCATGTGAATTAATTTGGGGGTTTTATGAAATTATGATGATTAATGACGAATTAAGGATCCTAGGATGATAGAAATGATCTATAACCTGTTAGGGGTTGATGGGTATTGATGATGAGTTGTTGGAAATCGAACCATAGAGGTTTATAGGTTCAAAAATGGTGAAAAACGTTGAAGTTTGGTGAAGAAGACGAACAGTGCAACCTCGCGCGATCTCGCGCGAAGTGGTTCAAACGAGATGGAGATTTCGCACGAAGTGGTTCAAACGAGATAGAGATCTCGCGCGAAGACGTTCGAGCGAGATGGCATCTCGCGTGAAGTCGCTTGAGCGACACGTGGAAGTCGTTCAAACGACAACCCTTCTGGTTCGAGCGACAAAGGGAATTTTGGGGATTTTTCTCAAAGTCTAGTTTTGAGTTTGCCGATTTATTGGGGTGAGAGAAACTACCAAATAGTAAATTAAAATAAAAAGGAATTTTGGGAAAAGTATGTGAGAATTAATACTTTAATTATTTCGGTATAGAGAGAATGTACCTTGGAGATTACGAGAGAGATAGTAATCTAATTATTTATACCATACGTAGTAACGAGGTTAAAACACGTATGGGGAGTGTATATGTAGGTTGGAGAAATACCTATAAATTATAATAGGATGTGTGTATGCCTATTATGTGATATTATAGTTAAGAGCACTAATGACTGATAACTCGGGGGTGCAGAAACTCTATTATTAAGTGTACTAATGGATGATAACCCGTGGGTACAAAGATGATTATCGTTTGGCGCACTAATGGGTGATAACCCGGAGGTGCTGGATTTATATTGATAGGTACATTAATGGGTGCTAACCCGGGAATGTAATATTATATTGTTAGGTGCACTAATGGGTGATAACCCGGGGGTGCTGAATTATTATTGATAGGTGCATTAATGGGTGCTAACCCGGGGATGCATGATTTCCAGAATATGTGCACTAATGGGCCTTAGCCGGGGGTGCAGGATTAGTATATATATATGTATAGAGATGATGTGACTATATATATATATATATATATATATATATGTGTGTGTGTGTGAATTTGTGAATATGGCTACTGTGTGAAATTAGTAGACTTGGTAATAATAATAATTATTACATTACAACAAGTGGTCTTAACTTATGTGTGCAGGATTAGTGTATACATATAAGGATGATGAGACTATATATATATATATATATGTATATGTATGAGTGTACTTAGGTAATTTTCTACTTTGTGAGACTAGTAGATAAAAATGAAAATGATACGCATAATAATCTAGTGAATAAAAGATTAACTATTCAAACGGTGAATAATGAGATTTAGTTTGTGATATAAACTATCTGAATAGCGTATTGTATGGGCGATACGGGAATACTACTAGTGAGCATAGTTAGCATTAGTATGGTTTTTGACTAGTTAGACTGGGAGGTATAACTAGGAGAGATTAGATGTATGTTAGGCGTGCACAATAGACAAGAGGTGAGAAACTCATGTGAGAGTTCGATAACTAACATGCGTATAAGACTTGTTTTAAGAACCGGTTTTAAATACTTGCTAAATCATTTTTACACATCGGGCTCTGACCCGTTTCTTGTATCTCTTCTCTCTTTTGCTATATATATGTATTATATCAGGTGCTCAGCCACAGGAGTATCAGATTTAGAGATTTGGATTGCTTGACGTGCTGCAGCTGTTGTGGAAGCTGTAGGTCCTTGCAGGAGACGCATCTACCCTTTCCATTCAGTTTCATCTAGACTTCTTGTTTAGGGCATATGTCGCCCACTTCTAGTCTTTCATCAGAGTTATTGTATTCAGTTTATTATATGATTTGGAGTTTTGAACTGGGAGGTTTTATCCAGTCTTATTTATTTCAGTACTTGATTCATGTTCAGTATTTATTTACATTCCTATGTGTGGTGAATGGTTTATATTTTAAGACTGAATGAAAATGGATTTACTTGGTTTTAATAAAATTGAAAATGTTTTGACACCTAGCTTAATTTTATATTAGGTGATTAATATGTTAAAAAGTTTTTCGACAGTGACGCTGAGAATGAACCAACTGAATATCCTGTTTTAAATTGGTAGAGGACTGATCACACTATATTTAATTGGGCGGGGCGTCACAAAATGATAGGTGGTTCAACAAACAAACCTCTTAACTATATATCAACGACTCCCACGGTTTAGATGTTAAAATCATAAAGGTGGTCAAAGAATCTCATTTGTGAAATAGCTATTATATTAGGAACTGGACTGGAACCAATGAAAAACCATAGAGGGTTACTATGTAATAAAATTTTATTATAATTTGGATATTATTAAATCGTAATTAGTATAAAAGGGTCATTTCAATAACAATACTTCAACATTTTTTTAATTATTGTTTAGATCAAATTTTATTTTTATTTTTATTATTATTTTTATTTTTATTTTTATTTTTATTTCAAAAAATTCTTAATCATTTGTAAATACCTTTAAAATAATTAACATCAAAATAATTCTTAACTTAGGAGATTATTTAATGGAAACTTATGAGTGCTTAACATTAAATTATCAAAATGTGATTTATTAATGTATAAATTAACATTTTAAATGATAGGTGGTTCAACAAACAAGCCTTTTAACAATATATCAACGAGTCCCATAGTTTAGATGTTAAAATCATAAAGGTGGTCAAAGAATCTCATTTGTGAAATAGCTATTATATTAGGAACTGGACTGGAATCAGTGAAAAATCACAGTGAGTTACTATGTAATAAAATTTTATTATAATGAGGATATTATTAAATCGTAATTAGTATAAAAAGGGTCATTTCAATAACAATACTTCAACATTTTTTTTAATTAATGTTTAGATTAAATTTTATTTTTATTTTTATTTTTATTTTTTTTTAATCATATAAAGTACTCACAAACACTCTCTTTCATCAAAATCGTAACCCATATACCCTAAAACCCTTAACCTACGTCCTAAAATTCTAAACTTTAAATAAAAATAACTAAATAACTCTTAAATCGAAAATAACATAAATCATAAACAAAAAAAAGAAGCTAAACCTAAAACAAAAGAGTAGAGTTAAATCTGTACTCTAAATAACAAAAAAATCCTTATAAAACCTTAAAAGCTAAAATTATTATTAGGGTACAGCTCTTGGCACTCCTACAAATTCCTACGGCACTCCAAAAATTTAGTCCAATGACTCTAATACCCTTAAACCCCAAGATCAAATGGCACAACATTAGAGTTACAAACACAAAATCAGAGTTATATATTGGCACAAAAACTACCCTGTTAACATCAAATGGTGTTGACATAAATTATTTTTAATTATTTTTTGATATAATAATTAAATTAAATTTAAGCAAAGAAAAAAATTTAAACTTTGAATAACAATTATTGACAACTTAATCATTAATTGATTTATATTTTAGTACTTTCTTATTTATTTCATCAAATATGAACACGATCCAATTAAAATGCGACACGACACAACATTATACGAAATCTTATTTTTTATCTAACAAGAGCACAACTCAAATAAATGTGACACGACATGAAATCTTATTTTTTTATCTAACACGGACACGATCTGATTAAAATGTAACACGACAAGACATGAAATCTTATTTGTTTACCTAGTACGGCTCAAATACACGCGACACGACACAAAATCTTATTTTTTTTATCTAACATGAACACGATCTAATTAAAATACAATTTTGCATTTTTTTTGTTTTAAAATTCAAGAACCATATATTTATTTTTTAAAACAAAAAAATGCTTTGGTGATTTTTATTTTATTTTTTTGTCTTTTTTATCTAAAACTAACATGGTTTAATTACAATGTAGCACCGCACGACAAGACTTGAAGTCTATTTTTTTTTATCTAACACGAACATGTTCTAATTAGTTTACACTTTTAATACTCACTTGTTTATCACTTTTATATTTGACCGAATACGAACACAATTTAAGTCATGTTGTGGCGCTTTTATACGAGTTGTGTTTGTGTTGGTTAAAAATAAAATTTCGTGTTGTGTTTTGTCTTGTTGCATTTTAATTAGATCGTGTTCATGTTAGATAAAAAAATAAGTTTTCGTGTTTGGTCGGGTTTATTTGCGCTGTGTTAGGTAAACAAATGAAATTTCATGTCTTGTCGTGTTGCATTTTAATTAGATCGTGTTCATGTTAGATAAAAAAAAATAAGATTTTTTGTCGTGTCACTTTTATTTGAGTTGTGTTCTTGTTAAATAAAAAAAAACTTTCGTATAATGTTGTGTTGTGTCGCATTTCAATTGGATCGTGTTCATATTTGATAAAAAAATAAATAAATACCAAAGTATAAATTAATTAATGATTAATTTGTTAATAATTATTATTCAAAGTTAAAAAGAATTGCTCAAATTGTATTTAATTATTAAATTTAAAAAATAATTAATAATAATTTCTGTCAATATTTTATGATTTTTTTAAGTGATTAGTTCACATAAAAAAAAAATAAATGGTAAAGAATAATTTTATCATTTATTAAATTTTTGGAGTGGCACTATAAAATAAAGAAGATAACTTTAAATTTGATTTGACGTGTTGCAGTGTGAAAACAACTTTGTTTGACAAAGAGACCGTGTGGGACAGCCCCGATAAACAAAAATTCTATTTTGCCCGAATTTTTGACCGAATTTTTGCCGACAAACTGACGTGTCGGCTTGCTATTGGTTGATTTGTGGGGTCCGCGCCAGCGGGACCTCAAAACCAACCAATAGCAGGCCGACACGTCAGTGTGTCGGCCAAAATTCGGTCAAAAATTCAGGCTCTATAGAACTACTCCCCCGATAAAACAGTGTATACGTTGGTTCCTTGAAGCACGTACCATTAATAGATATTAATTGATTGGTCAAGTTTTGTTGGTCAGTGTTTTTGTTTTTGCCACACTTAATATTTTCTAGTCAACACCGAGAATGGCAGCACAATTATAAAAGCTTTATCCTTCTTCTTGTGTTTACGTACTGCATGCGATAATTTACGGTGTCTTGATTGAATGATGTGCAAAAGTCATGGAATTTACGGCTTGTAATAGTGTTTTCTTGTGTCTAAGTTCTTTAAATTTGTTCCTCAATAATGAGAATAATCAGATTGACTGGCGTTACTAGTCTGTTTAACAAAATAGGAAATTAAAGTTAAAGTCATATATTTTTTTTATTTGAATTTTTAGGATAGTGATTTTTAAGTTTATGAATTTAATCATTATGGTATAATAATATTTATTTATGTGATTCCATTAAAGTTAGGAGTACACAAAATAGGTAATTTCATTTATTTTAGTTAAAGATGCATTTATATTTATATATTTAGTCATAGTGGCGGAGTCAACAATTTTCACTAGACGGGGTACAATAAGAAAATTTGATGGGGGTACGGGGATTCGGGGGCGGTAGCCTTCGATTTTTTTTTTTTTTAGAGTTATTCAAATATCTAAACAAAAATAAATATTCACATAATATTGCAAGATTGTTACAAATAAAATAAGCACACTTCATTACCCAAAAAGAAAATAATTACATATTTTCAATCAAAAGTAGAGTTGAAATAGACCATGAAAAAAATTATAATTAGAAATCAATTCAATATTCACAAAGTAAAAATTAATTTAACATCAAAAAGGGGAACAACCAAACAACAATAAAACACAAAGTCTACATAAATGGGTATATTAGAAGTTCTACATAACCAACCAAAAAACAGGGGAAGTCTATAAAAGAATACAGGTGATGTTGTCAGAATTGTATTTTAAAAATACATGTGGGATTGTTGTCAAAAAGAAAAAGAAATAATGCACTCACTACCCAACTTGTTTATCCACTATTTCTCCACTTTCGACAAAAAGAGAAAAAAAAGCACCCACTTGTTTACCTACTATCCCCACTAGCCATAATTATCTCTCAATTTTTGGCTAAAAGAGAGGAAAGATAATGACACACACTCTCCCACTTGAGTACCACTTTGTTGCCTTCATTTTATAAGAAGAGTGGCTCATCCGGCCAAAGAGATACATGTAGAGAGAACAAGAACAAAACAAGCTCTCAAGTCTGGTTTTGAAATGAAAAAAAAAAAACTTGAGTTTAGTTTTGGAAGAAAGAAAAAAAAAATCGAGTGTATTGAAAATCACTATTCTCTCTTTCTAAGACTGAAAATATTTTCTTCATGAAAATATTTATTCCCCTAAAATATTTTAGAACAGTTTGTTCTCTTCAAACTGAAATTTCAGTATAAAGCAATTAATTTGGAATAGGTGTTAGAAGACATATAACTACGGTGCATTGTTATATGATACAGAGGTGATTCTAGGCTTGTTTTATCCTGGGGACGGCGTGACTGTAGACTACATGCACAAAGAGGGTAGAGCCGCGAAACATCTTAAAGAGAGCGACCTAGTCCGCGACTCAACCCAAGAATCGTCTACGACGAATTTATAAACAATTGAGGTAATATTGTTTATTTTTATTGTGCAGTATTTATTTGGAATTCACGCATGCGGTTCATATTTGCGATAATCATATGAGGTAATAATTTAATTTTGAGCGGTAGACTTAAAATTAATTTATGATTTTATTTTTCGATTTCTCCATAAAACTCTTTGATGTGATTTTTAATCGCAATATATAAAGTGTACCAACAATTTTAAGACGTTTTATGTCTACCATGGAGACCGAAAAATAAATCTTATGGGCATATATGATTTTTTTTTTTATGTCGAAATGAAAAAAAGGCCAACTAAGTTTCTATGTTTAGAAATTATAATTTTGACATTTACTTCTAGAAATGACCGTTTAGCCCCCGAACTTCCTGAATGTTATATTTTGTGAAGTAGATATATAAATTTCAGTATTTTTGGTCAATTCGAAATCGATCAATAATTTCGTGAGAAATTATAATTTTAACAAAAATGAACCCCTTCATGGAAAACTTTTAAATAGGTCAATCCTATTTTCTAGTTATGAATGTGAAATATTATTTCACATAAGATGTTATTGTTGAAAATGGAATTGTATATTGTTTTTTGAACAATATATTTTGAGCCACTTGTGGTTAAGAAAACAAATTAAAAATTTGTTATATGGAATCAAATTATAAATTTGATATTTGGAAACAAATAAAAATTTGTTATATGAAAACAAATGAAGATTTGTTATATGGATTCGAAGGGTAAGTTATAAACATTTGTACCTTGCGCTATGTTTAGTACAAAAGAAATTTGTTCAAATATATTTGAAGTGTTTATGTGAAAGTGTAGTTGATATTTTTCAACCACACTAAAGTGATCGATGATGAAAAAAAAAAAAACTGAAATTTTTGTTATGAATTCTGTTGGAATATCATCTCAATTATTTTATGATATATAGACTGAAATTTCGTGAATTTTGGCATGCATGTAGTATGTTGAGATTATAAATTTTGGACTTTGGAATTTCTGAAAAAAGAGTTGTATATCTTTTATTATGATTTTTACAAATGAGATGTGCAATGCTGAATTTTTTGGACAGCTTGTAGTAAAATAAGTTTATCTTCACTTGTACTTAATATTTTTGAGTGATTCCAATTTTGGATAAGACTAGACTCATAAAGGATGAATTCTGAAAAATTTCATAAATTTTCAATAAGCGGTTTAGTTGTGGTGAAATTTCAAACTTGAAGTTTTTCCGTTTGAACAAATATTTTGGACAACATTTTAAAAAAAAATGTATCATGTCGTCTTCCCAACGGATTCAAAATATTTTGATGCCTTTATAAATTTCTTATTCAAGAATTTATGAAGTACTTAGAAAAATTTGGATTCAAATTTATGGAAGATGAATTTCAAAGAAATTGTATAATGACTTATACAATATTTGAGTTTTGAGTGCAACCGCTAGAATTTTATATGAATAATTCTTTGTATTATTCATTTATACGAGTTGAAAAAGGTATACAATAAAATTGTATTCTGCTATGTTGGAATCAATTTGGTGTGCTTCATACGCGTGTAGAAATAATTTAGTTGGGTAAAATTATTTTGACCGTATGCTTTGATTTGGAATAGAGGTTTAAACTCTAATACGCAGTATTATTTTATACATTGTGAAAAATTGTATATTATAATTTTTTATGAAATAGATTGTATAATCTATATGTGATTTTCATACACATGAAAATCTATTTTTTGATTCGGCTATACATGATGACATTAAGCACGTATTTATTTAAGAAATAAGATTAATTCTTATTTAATGTTGAAACTCACAAGTTTAAATTTTATTTTATGAATTGAAGATATAGTGGGGGCACATTATATGTTGCTTCTCAACTCTATACCTAGAGAATAGTGGGGGCACTCAAACGAGTACTTCTCAACTATAATTAAAGAACATTTAATAGAATCTGAAACTTTGGTGTTCAAGAGAACTCTTATTTTTTGAGTTATGAGTTAAAAATAAAAGCTTGCTTATGTTATTGAAAAGGATTCGAAAAATCCTTAGAGAAGTCATGTCATAAATGACTGATTGAATTCCTTGGAATAAACTAGAAATTAGTTTATAATTGACTTATCTTATAACTTTAAGATAATGAGGTGTATACACATCATTTGAAGGAATATTGAGACAATATCATTTATGAATATAAGCTTTGTTTAATAGTCGAAATTCATCGATATAACTTAGTTATACATGATGCATGTTAAATTATTCTCATGAAAATGAAGAAGCTTCATTTAATTTGAATACCATTGATATTATGTATGATGTTGAGTTAAAAACTAAATATACATAATAGTGTTTTTCGAATGGTGACCTATGTAAGGCAACTTACATGGACCAACTTGAAGTTGAAAAATTAATATGGAAGGCACCAATAAAATGGCATGATATTTTGATAAATCATCAAATGAGAATGAATTGAGAATATTATGAATTGTGTTTATCACTAAGCATGTTGAAATATGAATGCACTCTTATTTATAATGCAAGAATGATTAGCTAATATTTGGTTATAATATTTTGTTGCCTAGAAAACCAAATTCATGCTAAGTCAAAGTGTTGGCATAAAGAGTTTCAATGAAACAAGAATAGTACTTGTTAATATTACAAGGCAATATGGATCAATTAATTGATCGAGTACATTGAAACACGGGAATATCTATTTATTAGATATATGCTTATTATGAACCATCTTGTACTCCACATGATCCAAGTATAAGAATACTATATATAGTGATAAGAAAAGATGAATATGCGAACATCTTACGTAGTCTCAATTGAGCTACTAAATACAATTGACTTGGAATAATTTTTTGTGGGAGTACTATGAAGGTTTATAATTAAAAAGTGTTTTGATAAAGGTTATGTGTTTATAATTAAAAAGTGCATTTTTATGCTATTGAGAAAGGTTATGTGTTTTGATAAAATCACGAACCTAGAATTGATTCTGAATCAATAATGGATATGTGTTGAACACATATTATGTTGCTATTATTTGGAACTCCTAGAAATATTAATTATTGGCATAATTGATGATGGAGTATATGGTGATACCATTAGCTATGGCTAGTGAGTAAATGAAAGGTTAAAAGACCTATTATAAGATACCATTTATGGTAGAGATTGACACAGTCATTTTATCCACAACAATAGAACCATGGCTATTGTAAAATTTTAGAACCGTTATCATAACGAAAAGAACGACAAATATGTCGTAAGCACAACGTTGTTTGAGAATTTAAAAAACCAATGAGTTGTGAGTGTGGATTATGATCGGACTGATGAGAATAGAACCTGACTTATCTTTTGATGAAAAGGACTAGTTTAGGAGAAGGTGTTTAACACCTAGAAAGGGATCGGACTAAAGCCCGTTGATATTGAATCATTTGTGGTGGTAACCCAACATATAGACTGGAGATCCCAAGAAATAGGTTCAAAGGGTAATAACAAGTCACAGTGATATGGGTTGAATCATGCTATTAATAAATAATATAGAACGGAGTTTTACTCCGAGTCCATCCCTATGGAGCATGATATCCTGAAGCGAGTTAAGGTTGAGTTAATTATAACTCTTAATAAAGATCTATAGCTCTATTTTGAGTGGGGTACCTAGCTACGGGAGTATCCTTGATAGACTCACCTATGTGGATGTGGAAGTATGGCCGCTTCCTATGGTAATTTTGGGCAAATTCCCTAGAGCATTCACATATTGGGATATAAGCACATGGTCGTAACGTGCTGGCTTGAGGACTACACCCAAGTAGGGTTGTGTGTGGGATGTTGTCAGAGATAGAGTTCAAAACTACGAGTTACTCTAATATAATCTGAATCATCTTTACTACATAAAGGTTCAAGTCGAAAGACACCTTTGCTTATGCACAATTCTATTAATTATTATTGCTCAATAATTTTTCAAAATTTACAAGTAGGGAATTGTTACCGATGATTGTGTTTTTAAAATCCAAAGTGGGGGATTGTTGTCAGAATTGTATTTTAAAAATACATATGGGATTGTTGTCAAAAAGAAAAAGAAATAATGCACTCACTACCCAACTTGTTTACCCACTCTTTCTCCACTTTCGGCAAAAAGAAAAAAAAAGGCATCCACTTGTTTACCTACTATCCCCACTAGCCATAATTATCTCTCAATTTTTGGCTAAAAGAGAGGAAAGATAATGACACACACTCTCCCACTTGAGTACCACTTTGTTGCCTTCATTTTATAAGAAGAGTGGCTCATCCGTGTAATTCCCCGTAATTTTAAATGACTTTTAAAATGGGTTATATTTTAAATTAATGGATTAATTAGATTTTATTATTAATTAATTCATTCGGATTTTATCCAGACGGTGGATATTAATATGGATGATTCTGAATATTACTTAAAGATATTTAGGTAATATATTAATGTGATGTCATTGAGATGACCGTATGATATAAATTCGGTAATTTATATTTTTAGTCAGACACGGTATGGGACGTGTCGGGACTAGTTTATTAAATTAAAAAGGGAAATTTATTTTCTATCGACTTAATAGTCATTTCGACTGCGTCGTTGCGTCCGAAAGGTTCAAAATAGTCAGAAAAGTCTATTTGGATGTTAATTTTGAGTCTCGGGTCATTTGGGAATGAATAGACAACCCGAAAGGGCATTTTGGTCATTTTTCTAGGGGGGATGAATAGTGATTTCGGATTTGGAACTATTATAAGTATTGGTAGATTAAGTGAATGGGAGTTATTCATCTCCTCTTCACAAATAAGAGTATCCATCTTCTTAGAGTGAGAGTAAGAGTGCTTGGGAAGGGAAAAATCACTTGGGAAGGTGAAGAACAAGAACCAAGGTTCACCACCACCAACCACCACTAGCCACCACTGGAGTTTGACCGGAGAAGGGACAACCAACTGAGATAAACTACACCAAAGGATCAGACCTACACTAAAGGCAAGTGTTTGATAATGACAATTTAAGTTTGTATATTGTCCATGTTAGAATAGTATGAAAAGAGAAGATTATTCATGTTTGGAAGAAATAATGGAATGATTAAATGGATTTATGGAAACTGAAATGATATAGGAATTGAACTTATGTTTTAGGTTGATATTAATCCAAGAAATAGCCATGAATCTGTTGAAGAAAGTATGGAAACCATTGATGTGTTCTTGAAGATGTTATAATAATAATTTTCTGGAAATAAGGAGATAAACATGCTTTTTAATCCAATCCTTTGATGATTCTAGGATGTTTAGAGTATTGGAAATCGTTCATACATGTTGATATATCATGTAGTAAAGTTTATAAGTCATTTGGGATGTTTAGATGAAGGTTTAAATGATCAAAAGTTGTTAAACCCGTAGTTGCAGAAAATGCAGGAAATCAGGCCTGGACCTGAGGGATCGATCGATCGACCCCTACCTTCGATCGATCGACCTCCCCAGTTTAAGTAAAGTTGTTTCTTTTTAAATGTTGATTCTTATCCCAAACCTTTTTTGGATCTTTGGTGATTATTATTTGGAGATTATGGGACTTAGAAAATATCAGTAAACCCTTGATAAGATTTGAATTAATTGTGAATTGGATTCAAGTGATTAAAATGATGAAAATTATATCGAACGGAATTTCGGTTGCTTAATTCATTTGTTAAATTCTAAATGGAGATGTATGAGGATTAAAGATAGGACCAGTAGGGGTGATTGAATATAACACCTGGGTATCCTTAGGTTTACAAGAGGGTTTAATCCTAAGTGAAAGAATATGTGTTTATAAGAGATTTGAAACTATCGGTTTTAACCTTAATAAAAAGGAGAAATAAACTCGTAGTAGTTCGGGAGAAATAATGCTATGGACCAGTAGGATATTAGTGACTTCTTACTGAATATATGTTGAGGAAAATCCTATTTGAATATTGTGCATTGAGAGAGGGTAGCCTTAGGGTATGAGGTTATCCCAATCACGTATTTAAAGTTGACGAACCTCCTCGCTCGACAAAGTTAAGTAGTAGTGTAATGGAGGGGTTCCTTGTTTGGATTTCGCTTTGCGAGACGCTCCGCGCATGAATCTTAACGACGTTGGGAGTGGAGTGGTGTTAGGATAAATGAATAATTAAATTATAAGAGCGTAGTGGTATGGCTCCTAGATAGAAATGGGAGTTTGGAACACATTTGGTTGAAAGAAGATATGAGGTTATCCCGATCGCATAGTTGAAGTTGTCGGACCTCCTCGCTCGACAAAGTTAAGTAGTAGTGTAATGGAGGGGTTCCTCGTTTGGATTTCTCTTTGCGAGACGCTCCGCGCATGAACCTTAACGAAGTCGGGAGTGGAGAGATGTTATAGGATGCGAGGATAATTAAATTATGAAGTAAAGATATGATATAATATTACATGGAATATAATGCTACGTATGGGAAATATCTTAGGGTAGTAATAATTACCTTACTGATATTATATTATAGGTATGATAATACCTATTTGATTGATTGATAATTTATGTGTATGACATACCTAGCTTACTTGCTATCGGTGGGAGGTTTGCGCGTGAGGGCAGTCATATCCTGATGAATCCATGGGATCGTTGATTTGTCGCTCGAGAACACAGGTCTATGAAAGACTTATAGAGGAGTTGATAAGTCCGCTGACTGTGGGTACGTAGGTATGTGCGTGACCCATGGATACGAGAACTATGTTCGCCTCCAATTTGTTTGTTGATGTTTGTGGTTCGTGGAATCTTACCGAACCTGTAGTCCTCTATTCGGCGACCTGCGATGATGGGACATGATAGCAGAGTAATGCATTGCACCGCAGCTGTGACTTGGGGTGCCATATTATATATGAATATATATATAATGGATTAAATGATTGAATGGATATACATATTATGGTTAAATCTATCTACAGTGATAATTGTAGATAACGGTGAATAGAGAAAGATAATGGAATTAAGTTAATGAATGTTTATGCTTATAAAATTGAAAAGCTTAACTCATGTTAATGGGAAACGATTCAGATTAATGAGTAATGATTCATGTTAATGAGAAACTAATCATAAACGAGAAATGTAGATGAATAATAATGTGACGTATGGTAAGGGACATACGGGGATTATGATATGGGAATGGAATTATAATATGGAGACTAGAAAAGAGGAACCATTAACTAGGAGGTTAATAGAAAATGTTAAGTGTGCACTCTAGTTGAGAGGTGAGAATAGCAAGTGAGAGTTGGATCTAAATTGTACATAATAAATGCTTTATTGCATTTGTTAAATACTTGTTGTTTTAAAAATAATCTACACATTCGGGCTCCCTTGCATATTTTCTCTTCTATTGTATCTCTATATCAGGTGTCCAGCAACAGGGACGCCAACCATAGTTGATTGTGACGAGCTATGGAGCTATGGAAGTTTTGCTTAGACGCTTATCATCTTTTTGATTCACAGTATTCTTAGTTCGGGCATGTCGCCCAAAGGATTCAGTTATCTTTTCTATTGAGGTCAAATTCTATTGTATTCGGGACTTTTTAATACATTTAACATTGTTGGGATTATTTTAAAGGATTTATATTATTTGGGAATGTTTATTCCAGTTGCATTTAAATTCTTTTGTGTTACCAGTTTTGTAGAATAAAATGTGTAGTGTTATTCTTAAAAAAAAATGGTTTTGTTGAAATTTAAATTTGGAGAGTTTTTAACACCAGTTTAATTGAGTATTGGGTGAGTTGTAAATGTTTTCGACAGTGATGCTAAGAATGAGCCAACTGTATATTCTGTTTTAATTTTGGTATGGGACTGGCCACCCGGTATTTAATTAGGCGGGGTGTTACAGGTGGTATCAGAGCATCAGGTTCTAGTGTCCTTTAGGATCTGTACGGCTTACTGTGTTTTCAGCTTAGCGTTCTTTGATATAGAGCCCTATGTTTAGGATTGTTGATCTCTTTGGTAAGATTCCGTATATATCCGTGAATCTTATTTACGTTCGGGAGTGGTCGAACATAGAAGTATGGCAGATGAGGGCCATTGGACGGATAGCGGAGATCGTGCTTAAGAGGTTATGAATTATGTTCGAGTATGATGGCCGTAGGCGAGGTCACCCCTATTATGGAAAAATTGAGGAGAGTCATCAGTAGAAGTTCTGGAAATGCGTGAATTGAGTATGTTCCTTAACAAAGGCAATATACTGAAAGGCTTGGGCATATAGTGGAGTGTGGTTAACTAGAACTGAAAATTTGGGGTAAAATTTTTCTTGACTTATTGGAGCAAAGTTATAATATTGGGATTCAACAACCATCACCCGCAAATGAGGGTATGTTTCCTATCTAAGGAAGTATGAGGCGTTTTGATTTTTGTAGTGATTGATATTGTGAGGGCAAAAAGGGTTGTTAAACTTATCCTATGGCATCGTTATTCACGGAGGGGTGTGGGACACCTATATATATTACATGTTATCACGTGGGTTTGATTTGTATCATGGGATTACTTACCTAGAGCATGTCCGAGTGTGATTTGACTATCGGCGAGCATTGACTTGTGGTATATGAGGGCATATGTCTGCATCTTGTCTTCTATAAGAGAGTAGATGCGTAGACCCTATTTGAAATCGATAAAACCTAAATTTTTATTCAAATCAATAAACCTGATATTTTTTTATATATAAACAAAATTTTTATACATTATTAACTAAGGACCTTAGGAGTTTCGATGACCGACTACTTTAGGAAGTAGTGTATCGGGGTGGTTCCTTGTTTGGATTTCGCTTGCGAGACACCCCACGCACGAAACTAATAACCGTTGGGAGTCGAAATAAGTTAGGTCTTTAGTATATGAGTTTATAACCTTTGCGACAAATATTATAATGAAAGTGGTACGACAGGGTGTATGGGCGCCCTGGATGATTGAATGGTAGTAATTTTCATAATGGTATAAGGTAAGTAATTTGAGACTTCAGGATTTATTTGTTCCCTTCGAGAGGATAATTTTTTTTTCCCAAAGTTTGTCACGTGGACGGTATAGGGAAGATTAGGTAAAGTCTAAATTTGATTCAGTTGAGACGATATGGTGAGGCTTGGCGTATAACATCGATAGGGATTTTGTTAATATACTGTATAGGCGGTACATCTTGGATTTCTTGCGATGTGAGATTTATACCCGGAGTTAACCTTACCTGTATGACTTATATTCCTGAATTTCGGGACGAAATTCTGTTATAAGGGGGGAAGTATGTAATACCCCGTAATTTTAAATGACTTTTAAAATGGGTTATATTTTAAATTAATGGATTAATTAGATTTTATTATTAATTAATTCATTTGGGTTTTATCCAGACGGTGGATATTAATATGGATGATTCTGAATATTACTTAAAGATATTTAGGTAATATATGAATGTGATGTCATTGAGATGACCGTATGATATAAATTCGGTAATTTATATTTTGAGTCAGACACGGTATGGGACGTGTCGGGACTAGTTTATTAAATTAAAAAGCGAAATTTATTTTCTATCGACTTAATAGTCATTTCGACTGCGTCGTTGCGTCCAGAAGGTTCAAAATAGTTAGAAAAGTCTATTTGGATGTTAATTTTGAGTCTCGGGTCATTTGGGAATGAATAGACAACCCGAAAGGGCATTTTGGTCATTTTTCTAGGGGGGATGAATAGTGATTTTGGATTTGGAACTATTATAAGTATTGGTAGATTAAGTGAATGGGATTTATTCATCTCCTCTTCACAAATAAGAGTAGCCATCTTCTTAGAGTGAGAGTAAGAGTGCTTGGGAAGGGAAAAGTCACTTGGGAAGGTGAAGAACAAGAACCAAGGTTCACCACCACCAACCACCACCAGCCACCACCGGAGTTTGACCGGAGAAGGGACAACCAACTGAGATAAACTACACCAAAGGATCAGACCTACACTAAAGGCAAGTGTTTGATAATGGCAATTTAAATTTGTATATTGTCCATGTTAGTATAGTATGAAAAGAGAAGATTATTCATGTTTGGAAGAAATAATGGAATGATTAAATGGATTTCTGGAAACTGAAATGATATAGGAATTGAATTTATGTTTTAGGTTGATATTAATCCACGAAATAGCCATGAATCTGTTGAAGAAAGTATGGAAACCATTGATGTGTTCTTGAAGATGTTATGATAATAATTTTCTGGAAATAAGGAGATAAACATGCTTTTTAATCCAATCCTTTGATGATTCTAGGATGTTTAGAGTATTGGAAATCGTTCATACATGTTGATATATCATGTACTAAAGTTTATAAGTCATTTGGGATGTTTAGATGAAGGTTTAAATGATCAAAAGTTGTTAAACCCGTAGTTGCAGAAAATGCAGGAAATCAGGCCTGGACCTGAGGGATCGATCGATCGACCCCTACCTTCGATCGATCGACCTCCCCAGTTTAAGTAAAGTTGTTTCTTTTTAAATGTTGATTCTTATCCCAAACCTTTTTTGGATCTTTGGTGATTATTATTTGGAGATTATGGGACTTAGAAAATATCAGTAAACCCTTGATAAGATTTGAATTAGTTGTGAATTGGATTCAAGTGATTAAAATGATGAAAATTATATCGAACGGAATTTCGGTTGCTTAATTCATTTGTTAAATTTTAAATGGAGATGTATGAGGATTAAAGATAGGACCAGTAGGGGTGATTGAATATAACACCTGGGTATCCTTAGGTTTACAAGAGGGTTTAATCCTAAGTGAAAGAATATGTGTTTATAAGAGATTTGAAACTATCGGTTTTAACCTTAATAAAAAGGAGAAATAAACTCGTAGTAGTTCGGGAGAAATAATGCTATGGACCAGTAGGATATTAGTGACTTCTTACTACATATATGTTGAGGAAAATCCTATTTGAATATTGTGCATTGAGAGAGGGTAGCCTTAGGGTATGAGGTTATCCCAATCACGTATTTAAAGTTGACGAACCTCCTCGCTCGACAAAGTTAACTAGTAGTGTAATGGAGGGGTTCCTTGTTTGGATTTCGCTTTGCGAGACGCTCCGCGCATGAACCTTAACGACGTCGGGAGTGGAGTGGTGTTAGGATAAATGAATAATTAAATTATAAGAGCGTAGTGGTATGGCTCCTAGATAGAAATGGGAGTTTGGAACACATTTGGTTGAAAGAAGATATGAGGTTATCCCGATCGCATAGTTGAAGTTGTCGGACCTCCTCGCTCGACAAAGTTAAGTAGTAGTGTAATGGAGGGGTTACTTGCTTGGATTTCTCTTTGCGAGACGCTCCGCGCATGAACCTTAACGAAGTCGGGAGTGGAGAGATGTTATAGGATGCGAGGATAATTAAATTATGAAGTAAAGATATGATATAATATTACATGGAATATAATGCTACGTATGGGAAATATCTTAGGGTAGTAATAATTACCTTACTGATATTATATTATAGGTATGATAATACCTATTTGATTGATTGATAATTTATGTGTATGACATACCTAGCTTACTTGCTATCGGTGGGAGGTTTGCGCGTGAGGGCAGTCATATCCTGATGAATCCATGGGATCTTTGATTTGTCGTTCGAGAACATAGGTCTATGAAAGACTTATCGGGGAGTTGATAAGTCCGCTGACTGTGGGTACGTAGGTATGTGCGTGACCCATGGATACGAGAACTATGTTCGCCTCCAATTTGTTTGTTGATGTTTGTGGTTCGTGGATTCTTACCGAACCTGTAGTCCTCTATTCGGCGACCTGCGATGATGGGACATGATAGCAGAGTAATGAATTGCACCGCAGCTGTGACTCGGGGTGCCATATTATATATGAATATATATATAATGGATTAAATGATTGAATGGATATACATATTGTGGTTAAATATATCTACAGTGATAATTGTAGATAACGGTGAATAGAGAAAGATAATGGAATTAAGTTAATGAATGTTTATGCTTATAAAATTGAAAAGCTTAACTCATGTTAATGGGAAACGATTCAGATTAATGAGTAATGATTCATGTTAATGAGAAACTAATCATAAACGAGAAATGTAGATGAATAATAATGTGACGTATGGTAAGGGACATACGGGGATTATGATATGGGAATGGAATTATAATATGGAGACTAGAAAAGAGGAACCATTAACTAGGAGGTTAATAGGAAACGTTAAGTGTGCACTCTAGTTGAGAGGTGAGAATAGCAAGTGAGAGTTGGATCTAACATGTACATAATAAATACTTTATTGCACTTGTTAAATACTTGCTATTTTAAAAATAATCTACACATTCGGGCTCCCTTGCATATTTTCTCTTCTATTGTATCTCTATATCCGGTGTCCAGCAACAGGGACGCCAACCATAGTTGATTGTGACGAGCTATGGAGCTATGGAAGTTTTGCTTAGACGCTTATCATCTTTTTGATTCACAGTATTCTTAGTTCGGGCATGTCGCCCAAAGGATTCAGTTATCTTTTCTATTGAGGTCAAATTCTATTGTATTCGGGACTTTTTAATACATTTAACATTGTTGGGATTATTGTAAAGGATTTATATTATTTGGGAATGTTTATTCCAGTTGCATTTAAATTCTTTTGTGTTATTTATTGTGTTACCAGTTTTGTAGAATAAAATGTGTAGTGTTATTCTTAAAAAAAAAATGGTTTTGTTGAAATTTAAATTTGGAGAGTTTTTAACACCAGTTTAATTGAGTATTGGGTGAGTTGTAAATGTTTTCGACAGTGATGCTAAGAATGAGCCAACTGTATATTCTGTTTTAATTTTGGTATGGGACTGGCCACCCGGTATTTAATTAGGCAGGGTGTTACAATCCGGCCAAAGAGATATATGTAGAGAGAACAAGAACAAAACAAGCTCTCAAGTGTGGTTTTGAAATGAAAAAGAAAAAACTTGAGTTTAGTTTTGGAAGAAAGAAAAAAAAATCGAGTGTTTTGGAAATCACTATTCTCTCTTTCTAAGACTGAAAATATTTTCTTCATGAAAATATTTATTCCCCTAAAATATTTTAGAACAGTTTGTTCTCTTCAAACTGAAATTTTGGTATTGAGCAATTAATTTGGAATGGGTGTTAGAAGACATATAACTACGGTGCATGGTTATATGATACAGAGGTGATTCTGGGCTTGTTTTATCCTGGGGACGGCGTGACTGTAGACTACCTGCACAAAGAG
This sequence comes from Sambucus nigra, assembly GCA_949130495.1. Classification (NCBI taxonomy): domain Eukaryota; kingdom Viridiplantae; phylum Streptophyta; class Magnoliopsida; order Dipsacales; family Adoxaceae; genus Sambucus; species Sambucus nigra. The sequence continues at coordinate 115,612,314 of OX422224.1, read as the reverse complement.
GGTAGATCCGCGAAACGTCTTAAAGAGAGCGACCTAGTCCGCGACTCAACCCAAGAATCGTCTACGACGAATTTATAAACAATTGAGGTAATATTGTTTATTTTTATTGTGCAGTATTTATTTGGAATTCACGCATGCGGTTCATATTTGCGATAATCATATGAGGTAATAATTTAATTTTGAGCCGTAGACTTAAAATTAATTTATGATTTTATTTTTCGATTTCTCCATAAACTCTTTGATGTGATTTTTAATCGCAATATATAAAGTGTACCAGCAGGTGAAGTCTACATTACTTCATTAGCTTCATTTCTACATAACCAACCAAAAATGAAGTTTGACATAACTTCATTTCTAGATAGCAAAAAATGGGTGAGGGGAAGTCTACATAAATGGGTTTGAGGTTTGAGCATTACCTTGAAATAGGAGAAGTCAGCGGTGGGTCGGAGAGATTGGAGCTTGCTTTAGGGCGTCAGGCAGACGAGAAAGGGTTTCGTCGACTCGGGGGGGGGGGGGGGGGGGGGTTCTTCAGAGAAATGGAAAGTGTATTTCGATTTGAGCGGCTGAAATGGGTATATTAGGTTTTAAGTTTGATTTTTTTTTACTTTCTACCCCTAAATTTTTTTAGTTTTACAAATTTATCCCTAATTTTTTTTCCTGATTGGGACACTTGCCCACCCCAGCCATTATTTGGCTCCGTCCCTGCTTAGTCATACTCATTTAAAACTCATTTTAAAAATACCTCCACCCCACCTCACCCACCGGAATCCTCGTCGGAATGACGAAATCCTCGCTGGAGATCGCCGAAATTCTCGCCTAATTGTTTCTCTCTCCTCGTTTCACTCTCCCTTCATCTATTTCTCTCATTTTTTTGGTCCGCGCCATCGACATCATTGCCAGCGTCGAAGAAGAATGTTTTTCTCCAGAAAAAGTAGAGGTTTTAGTGAAATAGTAAATCTATCGGTTTCAATTTTTTGTCAAAAAACATCAAATATGGGTGTCGTTGGATAGATCTCGACGAGTAGATTTCAAAAATATAAATTTTATGAATTTTGAATTTGTATATTTGAAATTATGGACTTTTAAAAATTTGATGAGTTGTTTTTTGTATGAGTTGTCAAATGACATATTGGTCATTTTTCAAGGTGTTTTAGTATATGGAGTAAATTTATAAAATTATGTGGAGTGTCCTATTTTTACACTTTAAGTTAGATTGAATTTTTCTCCAAAACCCCCTTAATACAAATAATGATACAATTTGTATATATATTTAAAAAAAATATTTATATAGTAAAAAAAACGTGAGGCATGTATTATATACGTATCGTATCATTATTTGTAGGGGATTTTGGAAAAAGGTCCTCATAAGGCTTAAAGTGTATAAAAACAGGACACTCCATATAATTTTATAAATTTAGTTCCTGTACTAGAAACACCATGAAAAATGGTGAAAAATCGTGTCGTTGGCGCGGACCAAAAAAATAAAGGGTATTGTACCACAGGGACTAGATTTATAAACTTGAAAAGCATTGTCCTAAAAATTCAAATATAAAAAGGAACATGACATTTACCTTAATTCTCTATTATTTATATTAAACACGAATATTATGTTCCCCTAAACATTACACATTATCACAAAAAATCATTATAAATATATCATATATTATCTTGTCATATTAAAGTACTAATGTATTTAATCACGCCCTCTGAAAAGCACTTTGAAAAATATCTTTAATGAGAAAAATAATATTTTCATAGAAATTTTTCCCTAACACTCTTATCAAACACATTTTAATACAAATGCAAGCCACAAGCTGTGGACTCACCTTCACCTGCGTGGAGTTTATGTAATCGCAATTGGCTTCTTTGCTTTGTAGGGTGTGTTTTTGGGGATTGAATATTCAAATCTAGATTTGACAATCAAACTTATGACAAATTAAAAACATATATAGAATCTTTCAAATTTCCTCTTGGTAAATTTTTTCCATCAAAACACTCCCTTAATTCTTGACTTCATTTCACATCTGGTCAAAGTACGTGTGTAGTTGTATTATTTTTTCAAATAGCATTAACATTTTATTTCCTGCCATTGACGAGGCACTTGTCACCCAATAATTGATTTTACTAGTCAAACTCGGTTAATTTTTAGCATAATGACTAAATTAGCCCAATAAATTTATAAATTTGTATCTTAATTTTTAAACAACATTGTAAATAAATATAATAATATAAATTTAAATGTAACAAGAGTAAATCCAAGAAATGGACATTTGTATAAATCTAAACAATGTCAAATAATATAAAATATAAATATAACAAAAAATCCAAACAATTCACATTATATAAATCCAAGAAATTATGTTGCACATACATATCTAAAGGACATTATCGTGACTACCATGAACAGTAGTGTGTCCCCTACAATATTTACCTTGTTCCGATCACTCAATGACATTCTGAGCCAAATATTAGCATAGGTTATCCACATACAATTGTAGGATGCCTCGTCATGCCAAGTACATCTCCGCCTGTCGCAATGCTCACGTGAAAAATTCCCTTTACCTGCACATTTATTGATATGGTGGATATATTGGTGTAATGTCCCTTACAATGCGTGTGTGAGGCGGACAAAGTGTACCAACCTTGTATGTAGCTCGTCATACATATGTATTAATTACATTAATGATAGACAATAATTTTTTGTATAATTGAAAATAACATAAAAATAATGATAAACATACTATATTATCTTTTCCAAATTTGGTATGCCTCGCAACATAAAAATTTGAGTTAACGAATCGTCCTCCAACGTAACCTGTTCAAAGGGAGCCCAATCATCATACATACCCGATACGTGCCTATTTAGAGGTAGGTGGAGGATACGTAGGTTAACCCTTATCCTTTAACTAATAAGAAGTCATAGTTGGTCTCTAAATACACATTTACCACCATATCATTCTCTACTTTGGACGTCATAGTGGTCCGGACATTCACATGTTTGTGAAACACCTAACTAACCATGATCATAGTAATGTACGATATGGGGCATGCAAAGATGTATAAGTTACATGAACCTGCACTGAGATAGCAACAAATATGTAAATTTAGTACCGTAACGGTATCCCAAATTCTATATGCTAATGTATGAAAAAGAGAAAATTATACAATATCATGTAACTATTGTTGCATGTTTCATAACCAGTAATTGTGTTACCCCACCTGCCAAGAGATGGAAAGCTCATTTTTCTAGTTTTCCTCGGGAAAAATACATATTGTGGTGGACATGTCCTATTATTTTATTCTTATTATCTATATCACATGTTAAAATATGAGGGTGCATACTCATCGGCGACTTCGTCGATCATCGCATGTTTAAGTGATCCTACATACTCAAACCACCAAAATTGTTTAGTAAGATAAATAGTTTAAATTAGCAAACTTTTATGAAATAACATAAATTCAAATATAGAAAGTTCAATACTAAATGTTATATGCCATTTGTTAGAGTCATGTTGATGTGAGGATCCATGTGAACACCTAGTCGGATGGTAAGTCCAAGCCTATATATATAAGAACTAGTATAACGCCACCCTAATAATATATCTATAGTTATTAAACATCCATAAATTTCGTAAGTCACGAGAGTCAAATCCTACTATTATTAGTCATGAAACTAAACATGTAGTGCCTCATATTTTTGTATTATTATATTAGTTATTAGTGTATGGGATTTAAATCTATAATAGATAGATTACAGAAACTACCTGAAGTGTTATGCAATAATGTAAAGAGACATACATGTACGTGGTACAACAAGTCATTATTGTCTATATTTGTGGGAGAAAATTAGGAGAGGTCATTTATTAGTGTGAAGACTTGGGTGCTAATATGCTAACGGATAGTCAAACCTTAAGGTAACGATGTATTCAATGGGTGCTAGCCTCGTAATTGGGGGCTTATACACAAAAATAAATCCCTTGATTGGAGTGAATTGAGAGGTATCCCCTCCTTTATTTGGTGTGATCCACCAACTAATTATTTAAACTTTTGTAGTAGTTTGGATACTTATAGACTAGAATCTTGGTTAAGGTTATATTTTAAGGATTGGGTTTTATTTGGCCAAGGTCACCCAATGAATTGGTCTTCGCTGACTAGTAGGCCAACAACCAACTCAAAGGGGGTACAATTAGGATTATTTTCCACATTTCCCATGTTATAAAATTGATCGATTTATTCTCATTCATTTGAACCGAGGATTAGGTTGAGATTATCTTTGGAAAGAATGGTCAATTTGATTTTACACTAGTGATGACATGACTTACCCAGATGCTCTAGGAAGTGATGTGTGTCTCATATGGTAATAGTGGGAACACAATGATATGATGTTCTCACATAATCCCTAGATCTCTAAGGTTACATGTATCATTGTTGCACTTCTATGGGTCATTATTACGACAAGGTTATGTGGCTTTGGTAAACATAAGAGTTTTCACTGAAAATAAGGTGACATAACTTCGTTCTTGTTGGATGTTATTCTTATAACCATGTATTAATAAAGGTGTGTGATGTTAATTTTAAAATGAGAATTATGTTTTAGGGAATGCCATATATTGTTCTTAAATGTATTGTATTAATGGCAATCAATCGAACTTTATAAGAATTCTGGTGAGTTGGCTTCAGCAAGATCACAAATGATAGGAATTCCAATTCTAATTCAGTTAAAAAAATTTCATAGTCAAGATAGAGATATGACACCATATCAATAAAACTATGAATGCGATTTTAGTAATTTATCTTGACTACGAAAACCTGTCTGATGGTTAAAAAACTTGTCTAATAGTTCAAAGAGGATCGTACACATCAAGAATGTATTGAACATGACCATGAGTGAGATTCAAGTCCAGGTGTTGACTAGACTTCACTTGTACAATCTTATAACATTTTCAAAGGGTGTATAAATTCTCAACTCAATGTGAAGGGAAATTTGGTCGATTATGCCACGTGGGCTGACACGTGACACCTAGAAGTCGAGGTTGTGTAGTCAATCGAGTATCATGGGAAAACAGAGTATCCAAGAAGATCATAACATATCACAAACAACTGAACCAACCACGACTCTAACACTTGGGAGATAAGCTCAAAGAGAAGAGACCTAAATTTGTAGGCACTTTGTACTTATAAATAAGGGAAACCCAAGCCAGTTTCGGAGTATTGAATTATATTCTAATCATGACGACTTAGACTCTCAAGCTATTAACCCTGGCACTGCAATCATCATTCCTTGTTCTCAACTAATATACAATCTCCCTCTTTCTTCTTGGATGTAGTCAGTATGGTTTGTCGAACCAAGTACATCATGTGTTACTTCTTATATTGCATTCATATTTTTTGGACGAATTAGTAATATTACATTTATTGTGGGTTCGATATCCTTTAAATCTTAGCACCATTAATGGAAAATATTTTGAATTCTCACCATCGTAAAGCATTATCCCTACAGTGATATGAGTCATCATCAATCTCATCATTCATATGCTAGAACTCGTATCTAATATGATGAGGTACGAATTTCAGGAGGGAACGAACTCCTTCGAGGTCTCCTCCTCCTTCTACTCGACAAAAGTCAATGAGATGCTTTCCCAAAAGATTTAGTCTTAATCAGAAATGTTATACTCCTTCCGTCAAATGACCTGTGGGGAGAGAAACATCTTGATTGGTCTGTATTTATGAAGAAAGATTGGACGATATTTATGAAATGATATCTCGTATAAGAAAGTAGTTGATCGAGTAGTCTAAGGAGAAAAACTTTGATTCTCATAAAGTGGAACGATGCAGAAACCAGAAGATCCTTTCCCCAAGGCATAACATGTCAAATCGAACTGATAAAGTTTCCAGATCAAGGACCCCTCGTACAATGCAATCTCATCTGAAGCGTATCAATCATGGTTGGCTTGTCACTCTTCTAGCCGCAACCATAACTATTTCGGCCAACTGATTCTACATAAAGTAGTATATTTGTCCATTCTAGGACACCTTTGAAGGGGGTTAGAAATGACGATCTCATAGACCTTATCAAAAACTCATTTGAGACAAGGCTAAACCCTAATTTGGTGTGAACTCCGAAGGATATTATTAGTTTAGCATTGGGGTATGGATCAGCCTCATACTTTACTTTGGAAATAGAAGATTTTGAACCACTTAAGAAATTTTTCGTCCCGAAGATTACTTTATATGATGAAATGGCAAACCCCTCTCACCATATCAGGCACTACAAACAGATGATTTCTCTATGGAGTTATATAGTACCCACATGTGCTAAATTTTATCCTCTAATTTGGGGGGAGATTAGCCTTAAGTGGTTTAAAAAATTCACCTTCAGGTCAATTTTCTTACTCAAAGAGCTGACAGAGCGGCTTACTGCTCGTTTCATTAGCAATAGAAAAAGTAGTTAAAGAGGTTAATTCATTAATATCCCTTAGAAGAAAGAAACTAAACTCCTTTAGGAAGTACATACAATGCTATTGGGATTTGTTCAATGATATTGATGATTGAAATAAGAAATTATCCATCTCATCCTTCAAGTTTGGACTCGCCAAATTGAATGATTTCTACCCATCCTTAACCAAAATCCATAATTAACTATGGACGATCTCATGGCATGTATTGAGAAATATGCCAAAGTGGAATATGAGATTCTCAGCATGGAGGCCCCAGGCGATCAAAGTTTTAATTAGCCTAAATATAACGATTCAAAGAAGTCGTACAAAGGGGGAACTAGTCGACTCCAACGAAGAAAAGAGTTTGGAATGACATTTCCAATTGACGTTCCAAGTCATAGAACAACAAAATAATTTATCATCTAGTGGATACCTTTTTCAAGAAACCCATCTATAAATTTATTCCTCATATGAAAGATAGTGTTCATATTCATACTTTTTTTGCTATTCGTCTAACTCACACACCTCATATTTAGGTGGAGCCCAAGTCTCTGCCAAATTTTGGCATTATTAATATGATTGAGGGAATTAAATGGTTAGAAGCTACCATTTCTTGAGATCTTGAAAGGATATTGGTGTGATGATAATATTAAGCATCATTTGTTATTTCTTATGACTTGGTAAACCTTTTTGGAGGAGTTAGGGTCTGGGAACTAATTGGTTCTATTTTGAGGTGGGCTTCGAGGTTGAGGGTTCATGGGGAGGGATGTCTTCTCCCCCTCCATTTTTGTAAAATCTTTGTACATTTCATGTATACGGATTTTCGTTCCCCTAGGCTACTTCATTTTATATACTTCACTTATAAATAAATAAATAATAATAATAACCTACTTATAACCTAAATCCCACGTGTCCACTATATGCCTACTTTTGGACCCCAAATAAGCCCAAAACACTAATCAGATTCTCCTAAAACTTGACCCAAAAGGGTACCTACCCTTGGAGACCAATTTGCAATATTAAAACATCACTCCGGGCCCGATCTAACTATACTAGCCTGTAACATATCATGTTATCAAATTAATGAGTTGTGCACGTTAATTTAAAATTCTCGTTTTAAATTCCAATTTATAATCCAAACCAACTAATCTCAATCAATTCCCCATTAAATTACCAAAGTAAATACTAATTAATAATTAAATAATTATTTATTTAATTCATAAAAAATGGGGTATTACAAATAAATACTTAAAAAAATCTTATTAGGTATATGAAAATAGGGGCTAATTCAATTTTTTTTTTAAGTTGGTAAGAGATTCTATCACAAAGGCTAAAATGAATTCTTTATTATTGTTATTATTTTTGCTAGTTAGTGAGGCTTTTGCATATAGGTCTTATTAGACATTGTTTTACTCATTCTAGTCCCACCATGTTTTTCTCCTACATATAGGTCATACTCCTAATTTTTTAGAATTTTTTTTCACAATTATACCCTTACCATAACTTCCTTAGAGAAGTTACATAAGTGGTAGAACTTTTTTTTTAATTTTCAAATGATCATAACTTTTGATTGACAAATCCGTTTGAAAACGTGAGTTATTCACAATCAATGCTTTGATACCAATTTGAAAATGCGGAGGCCCCAAATTTTTGAAAAAAATCTTTTTACTTCACAAAAAGATAATTTCCTTTCAGATATGCGGAAGCGAAAGATGATGGTTCAATTTCAACAAATTCACAAATTTTAATTTCTTTTTCAAAATTAAAATTAAACAACGTGAAATTAAATCAAACACACACTTATGTTGATTTCACTTAAACACAAACTAATTAACCCACGTCCTATAAATTTGCCTAAGTCATATTCTTTAATTTTATCAAATTAGGTCAAACCAATTTTAAATGACTTGAATTAACTACACATTACCCAACTTTAATTTAGCACCAATTAAACATGTAGTTATTTAAACCAAATTTATCTTTTTACCTAAGCATGCGTTCTAGGTGATTTTGCAAAAGATAAAATAAACAAAGAAACCACTATGCCGCGATGTACGAGGAAAAACCCACAACGGGAAAAAACCTCGGACGACCCTATCCTTAAGTCCACTAAGTATGGATTTACAAATTACAAGACAGATGACTTACTTCCTCGACTCGACCCCTTTCAAGCCTTGACGCGTCTTCTTATAAACACCTCCGCCTAGTAGATAACCCCGGAGCTCCACCGGAATCTTGGACTCACCAATGAGATATAACTACACCGTCAACCACACATGGTGCCTTTCACCACATGAGAATGCCGAAACAAAATAATTGACTTCTTCTTTGTGGGATTTAAAAGCAAACCCAAACTTCTCTTCAAATGGATGTACAGATAAACCGGTGCCAAACACTCCAAGAAAAGTATATATATGGAAGCTTGGTATAATAAACTTTGGGTGTAAAAACAGAAGTGTTTTATGAATTTTTCTTGGAAAAATATACACTTAAACAATGAACTTTTCTTTGACAAGATGAACACTCAAAAACTCTCTCTAGGAGTTGGAATAGTATGAAAAGTTAACTCAAAATAGTTGGTTCCCGCACATATTAATTCTGTCAAAAAGTTAGTGGGGAAAACAAGTGGGAAAAACTGCCAAAAAAAAAAATCCGCCAAAACTCGTTCGAACGACTTTTTTGTTCGAACGGATTTACTAACGAGGTTCCAGAATGAAAAACAGAAAATTCGTCAGAAATCTCGTTTGAACGACCTGACATCTCGTTCGAACGAGATGTCAGTTCGTTCGAACGACCTGGCTATCTCGTTCGATCGAGATTCCAGTGCGTATCGAACGACATTCCAGAAAATCAGAAAAATGAAATATTAATTTTAAGCCCAAAACTTTTATGGAAAGTTCTAAAAAATATTTTTCTGAGTAAAACAAAGTCGTTTAGAAAAATAATAAATTACACCCAATAAATTTTTAAGCTCCTATATACATATATATGAAATGCATTCATACCGTAGGAGCATTGGAACATTGTTGATGACGTAGAAACGAGGCACATTAAACTCATCATTTGATAAAGCTTTAATATCTTGGCCGCTACGTCTTCAACAAACGCGTCATAGGCTTGAATGGATAAACTTGAACTCTATCCTATGACTCAAATGTTTTTGTCCGGAATTGAGCCAAAACTACAAAGTACTCAATTGAAAATTTGTGTCCTTACAAATCTCCCCCTTTGGCTATTCCGGAACAAAAACCAACAAAAATCCTAAAGGGTCGTCAAGCTCTACTAGACTGACAAAAATGTCCCACCCAAAATAAAAATTCATAGCTTGACTCAAACAACATAAGGATCAATATCTTTACCCAATGATGAACGTTGCCATTTAGAAGAATTCCTGCACACTTAAGCAAACTATCAAACGCATAAAGAATATTAAAATATTAAATGCAATATAAATAAAGACTCCCCCGAAATTAATTCTCCCCTTTATCAACTATGATCTACCTAAGAAGGTCGCGACTCCCCCTAAGTTAAATCTCCCAAACTAAGATACGATTATAATACGTTTAGATACCATTTTTCCCCTATCAATCTCCCCCTTTTTGTTCAAGAATAGACAAAGGATAAAGAATCAAAACTTAACTTATCTCCCCCAATTAAAGCATATACACCCTCTAAACTAAGCAAGGGATAAATAAAATGGGATAACAAGCTAAAAACATGCAATTGTGCGTAAAGTGATGAGAACATTAAAGCACATGGGCAACGAAAATTATAACTAATCCAACAAATAACATCGGATACCAACTAGGATCCAATAAAATGATGCCAATATGATACATAAAGTATTAAGCATGTGATATCAACAAAGAATGCAATAAGATAGATACCAATCAATTATGAATTAAAGCATAGATGGACTAGAAAGCAAGGTAAAGACTAAATAAATTATCATATATATGTATACACAATAGATACAAACTAAGCATAAGTATACACATATAGATATAAACACCAAAATGACACAAAACTAAATAACATAAGATTTTCCACACTCTTATAGCATAAATGTGTCATATGGAAACGGAAGTGTTGGGGTGTGAATAAGATACCAATGAATTAAAACCCAATCACTTAAACGTGTTCACGTAGTTCGCATTTGATTGCAAAACTTTATCAACTAGAATTTAGCCTTTATGTGGCAGGATAAAGTGAACTAATGAATAAACAAACATAATGCATACAAGCCTAGCCTGTTGATGATTCTACAAACCAATAGAGTCATGACATTGAAAGCGCAACTAGGATAAACGGACATTGTGAAAACCATTGATATACCATCCAAAATCCCTCAATAAACATATATATTATTCTTTTGAATGAATAAATCAACTAAAAAAATTAGGCCTTGGCAAATTATTTTTCTTTTAATGCCATATTTTCTTTTAGGCCTTTGGACCACGTATTTCTTTTAGGTCCAAGAAAACGGTAGCTTACTAATCGTTAAGGATAATAAATCCTTTCGGAGCCCTTCCCTGTGCACATTTATATACAATATTTTATTTCTCACAAAGCTCACGTGCAACGGATTTTGACATGCACTAGTCCTTTTAGGTCACAAATATGTAGATGACAAGATTGGTAGGAGAACACCTCACAAAGCTCAAATATAACATGTGATGTTAAGGTTCAAAAAGCTCGTGCATGTGTGTAAAGGCATATAAAAGTGAATCCATTAAGCAAGTCAAACTTAAGCTACTGCATGTAAACATGATAAAGAACATTTTAAGGATTAAAATTCTAACCAAAGGTTCTAGTCACATGGAAGCGAAATGAGGATTCAAATACAAACATATGCCACAAAATGTGTGTAAAACCAAAATACACACAAAATAAAATATTTTTGAGTTTTTGAAAATTTTTAATCAAAAATAAAAATATACTCAAAAGACATACAAAAATCATTTGTATTTTTCGTTAATCCTAGATAACTAAAAGGTAAAACACAAATGATAAACAAAAATCTTTTTGAATTTTTCATTTAATGCAAATCAAAATGAAAGAATAAAATACAAAAGATAAACAAGAATCATTGTTCTAGCATGGGGTTAAGCATGAAGCATAGACTATAAAATGACTAAACAAGCATACATTTAGCATGATAATATAGCATGAAGTACAAAAGCTAAAGTATGTAAATAAAACTAACACATTCAACCTTTAGATTTTGCAAGGGAGGAAGCATGTGAAAGTAAGTGAGAATCAAAAACCCTATCTTGTAAAGCTACCAAGTCGGATCTCCTAACCCAAACTAATGATGAATGACTATCTTGGGGCGTAGGAATCTTGGCTACCTTGGTTGCCTTACGTTAGGTTTTTCTAGAACCTCGTTTAAGATCAAAACAAACTTTTCTAAGATGACCTTTTCGACCACAATGTGCACAAGTAAAAACACGTCGAAAATTGGTACCTAAGGATTGATCTCTAAAGGCTTTCCTAGGTGATTATCCTTAAACATGGGTTTTGGCTTTATGAGTAGACTAATTACAAGTATCGAAGCCTAAACCACAAGTGTCATTTTTAATTTGGATCGTTCCTAAAATTTTATCTAGTTTCTCCGAACGACACTCCAAATCAAATTTGACTTTCCTAGAGTCTTTTAATTTATTTTGTAATTCTAAAATGTTAGACTCAAATAAAATATTGCGCTCTTTAAATGCAAGAAGTTTCTTTTTCAAGGATTCCATTAAACCTCGCCTTCTAAATATTCAATCTTCTCACGAAGAGCTCTCTCACGTGTCCTAAGGTCTTCAACCAACACACTATCATCAACGACCTTGACACATTCTCTTAAACTCACTTCTAACTTCAAATTTTCTCTTTTAAATTTAATAGATTCATCATAAATTTCTTGAAACTCATTTTGAAGCTCACTCACATCAACCTCTTCTTCATTTTCACTCTTTTTTTCTTCTTCACTCTCACTACCATAAAAAATAAGGGAATTATAAACTTTGACCACGGAAGTGTCATGTGTTAAAATTTCATCAATAGATGAGTTCTCACTATCACTCACATGACTAGCCATAAAAGCCATAAAGTTCGGCTTAGTGGGGGAATTGGGTCCCTATTCATAATCACTATCACTAAGGGTTGCATTAAAAGAAATTGGTTGCTTACCCTCTCTCCTTAGTTTAGTGGGACACTCTTTTTCCCTATGGCCATACCCTTCACAACCAAAACACCTATTTGACTCGTCCCTATTTAAGTGTTCATTAATAGTTTTAGGGATCTTCTCGGCTTTGTCATGCTTAGAAGTTTCAAATTTCTTAAAGTCATTTTTAAATTTATCTTTGTTAATTTTAAAAAACTTTCAAAATCTCCTAGCAAACAAGGCCATATCTTCCGAGTCACTATCACTCTCGGTCTCTACTACTTGTTTTTCCTCTTTCCAAGCTTTTAAAATAATGCCCTTTTCAATTTTCTTTTCGATTTTAGAGGGAAACATGTCTAGTTCATAGGTTTGTAAATCACCTACGAGCTCTTCTAATTTCGTAGAGCCTAAGATTGGTAAAGAATTTAAAACGGTCACTTTTGGAATAAATCTATCGGGTAGGGACCTTAAAATTTTCTTTACTACTCGGTTATCTGGTATTTTTTTCTCCCAAATTAAAAGATGAATTAACTATATCAAAAAGTCTAGTATAAAATTCATCAAAAGTTTCTTTTTCGTTTATTTTGATGGTTTCAAATTGAGTGGTGAGGTTTTGGAGCTTTGAAGCTTTTACGACACTTGTACCTTCATGAGTGAGTTGTAAAATATCCCATGCTTCTTTAGCGATCTCACACTTCATAATGCGTCGGAATTCATCCGGTGTCACAACGCTAAACAAGGCGTTTAAACCTCGAGAATTAAAATTTGAAAGTTTAAACTCATTCTCACTCCATCTATTGGCCGGTTTGGGAACACGTTCACTATCTACTAAATGAGTTGGTGGAGACCACCCGTTAACTACAGATAACCAAATCCTCTCGTTGATAGATTTAAGTGCCAATTTCATACACGCTTTCCAGTACGCGTAATTAGAACCATCGAAAATAGAAAATTTTGAAAACGGGAAAAATTCCATTTTAGCCAAAAATAATTAAGGATCTTAACGAAGTAATTTATCGTTTTGGCTCTAATACCAATTTAAAAATGTGAGCTTTTCACAATCAATGCTCTGATACCAATTTGAAAATGCGGAGGCCCCAAATTTTTGAAAAAATTCTTTTTACTTCACAAAAAGATAATTTCCTTTTAGATATGCGGAAGCGAAAGATGATGGTTCAATTTCAACAAATTCACAAATTTTTATTTCTTTTTCAAAATTAAAATTAAACAACGTGAAATTAAATCAAACACACACTTATGTTAATTTCACTTAAACACAAATTAATTAGCCGAAGTCCTATAAATTTGCCTAAGTCATATTTTTCAATTTTATTAAATTAGGCCAAACCAATTTTAACAAATTAAATTAATGACTTCAATTAACTACACATTACCCAACTTTAATTTAGCACCAATTAAACATGTAGTGATTTAAATCAATTTTATCTTTTTACCTAAGCATGCGTTCTAGGTGATTTTGCAAAAGATAAAATACACAAAGAAACCACTACGTCGCGATGTATGAGGAAAAACCCACAACGGGAAAAAACCTCGGACGACCCTAGCCTTAAGTCCACTAAGTATGGATTTAAAAATTACAAGACAGATGACTTACTTCCTCGATTCGACCCCTTTCAAGACTTGACGCGTCTTCTTATAAACACCTCCGCCTAGTAGACGACCCCGGAGCTCCACCGGAATCTTGGACTCACCAATGAGATATAGGTACACCGTCAACCACACATGGTGCCTTTCACCACATGAGAATGCCGCAGCAAAATAATTGACTTCTTCTTTATGGGATTTAGAAGCAAATTCAAACTTCTCTTTAAACGGATGTACAGATAAATCGGTGTCAAACACTCCAAGCAAAGTATATATATGGAAGCTTGGTATAATAAACTTTAGGTGTAAAAACAGAAGTGTTTTATGAATTTTTCTTGGAAAAATATACTCTTAAACAATGAATTTTTCTTTGGAAAGATGAACACTCAAAAATTATTACTAGGAATTGCAATAGTATGAAAAGTTAACTCAAAATAGTTGGTTCCCGCACATATTAAGTATGTTAAAAAGTTAGTGGGAAAAACTGCCAAAAATTGTCCAAAAAAATTTCCCGCCAAAACTCGTTCAAACGGATTTACTAACGAGGTTCCAGAATGAAAAACAGGAAATTCGTCAGAAATATTGTTCGAACGACCTGGCATCTCGTTCGAATGAGATGTCAGTTCGTTCGAACGACCTCGCAATCTCGTTCGAATGAGATTCCAGTGCGTATCGAACGATGTTCCAGAAAATCAGAAAAATGAAATATTAATTTTAAGCCCAAAACTTTTATGAAAAGTTCTAAAAAATATTTTTCTGAGTAAAACAAAGTGTAATAACCCTCTCTTCCGATAGCCCATTTTATCCTTAATTACCAAGTGTAGTAATTAGTTATTATCCGATAAGATGCTGAGTAAATATTAATTTGTTATGACAAAGTCAATATTTACTAATATGTTGTGTAATTACCTCGTGTGTAGATTAAATGTTCATGGGGTAATTTATTATGTCATAAAGACTTAAAATGACATTTTGGTTTATTATGAAACCGGAAGTAAAATGAGTTATAAAATTCTCAAATGATAATTTAAATAGTGTAGTTAGTCCCGGTAGGTGTGAGACAGTCAAAATAAGTGCCATATTGTATTTTGGCATTTCGGGCACTTTTGACGGGTTTTGGCTTAAATAGTGTAGTCGCGTATTAGTATATCGCGTATTAGCATTTTAAGTTGGTCTTTTAGACTTAAGCCCCGTTTTAATTCCCCAACCCTATTCCCATTCTTCCATTTTACACAATTGAGCCCTAGAGAGAGAAGAGAGAGGAAGAGAACTTGGGAGAAAAGAGAGATTGGAGCTTGGATTGTTGCCTCCTTCTTCATCAAATCAGATTCTTACCTTGAGGCAAGTAATCTACTTGCAAATTTATGGTTTAAGTAGAATAAATTGCATTGATATTTATGATTTAGAAATGTTAGGGTTTTGTTGGATTTTTGGGTATTAACCCTTGGAAATGGATTTGGATGATAAATGATGTTGAGGGTGATATTAGAATGTGTTTAGGATGTAGAAATTGCAGTAAATGATTTCGGTTGGGGTTGGTTTTGGTGTTGGATCAATTTTGGAGTTCAAGACTCCATAGCCATTCTTGGCATTTTCGCAGGGGCGAATCGATTCGGCCCCTTGGGCGAATCGATTCGTATAGATGCAGAATCCCAGGTCTTGTTGTCTGAATCGATTCGGATTAAGACCGAATCGATTCGGCATTTGCAGAAACCAAACTTTAGTTGTCTGAACCGATTCGTTTTCAGAATGAATCGATTCGCTGGGGCGAATCGATTCGGCCCTTAGGGCGAATCGATTCGGTTCCAGCAGATTTTGGGGGTCTTTTTCTTTTAATTTTCCTCCTTATTCTTTAGGGTTAGGACTTAGGAACCTTCTCAATTGAAGTGAACTTAGAGTCCTAGAGTAGCTATGGAGTTTGGTCGTTACCCTGGACTAGAAATGGGTTCATCTGGGGTTTGTTTCGGGGAGGTTTAAAGTAATGCTAAGGCATTACTTCTTTTATTCAAGCTCTTAGAAGTTTGGAAGTTAGGTACCCTAACTTGGATACTAGAAGGGCTTGTCAAGTTACATAGGCCTTGGAGATTTGTAGGATCATAATGATCATTTGGAGAGTTAATCGGGGATTGTAATTTGAGGAATAAATGATAAAATTCGATGGGAATTAGGTTCGCAAAACGAACCCTTAGGTGTTTAAAGATAATAGGTTCAATTTAGAATGAACCCCGTTGTTTAATGATATTAGGTTTAATAAGAAGAACCAATCACATGATTAATGGAAAATGGATTTTTGGAAATAAAATGATGAGAAATGTAAATGTTAATTTACTGTTACACACCTCTCTAAATACCATCTTAAGGGAAGTCCGCACGATAGGTGAAGCCCCCTGGCTAATGAATGCAGGGTGGATATAGTCCTAGGCCATGGGAGCGCTTATGGTTGTATTTTTTCTGCGGGGGTAGGGAGATTCCAGGTGTGGTCTTGGCTACCACGCAGGCTCATGGCCGCTTCCCGACGTATTGCGATAGGTGCCCAGGTTGTCTTATATTAGGCCCTGGAAGATGATGGTCATTTAGGGGCGCGCTCAGTGGGGAAACCCGGACGGGCGGTCTTAGATATCGTTATATGTATATGATTATAACTATATTTTCATCAAGTTGGACTTGATGGTTGTTAAACGCCACAAAGAGCGTATGAATGCCATAAAGAGCATAAATATGTGCCAGGAAGAGCACGGGAATAATATATGTGCCATAAAGAGCACTTGATGTAAATAATATTCCTAATAAGGAATGGAAAGATAAAATGGGAAGTTTTAATTATGAATAGAAATTATAACTTCTTGACTTAACCAAATATATGGTTTTATTCCTAGTAAGGAATGTCTAAAGGAAATGGAAAATTGTATTAATAAGGAAGAGTTTTAAATGAAAATACTTTACCTTCTATCCTTGCTTGTAATTGTAGATAGCATGTCATGTGATCATCCTCATTATTCATGTATAACTGTTCATATCTATCATGCTTTTTATTCTTCTAGAAATCATATAGAACCCGGCCCTGACCGGTTTACTTTCTTGCTGTATATATTATTGTATCCGCTCAGGTGCTCCACCGCAAGGACGCCCGACTTGACTTTTCCAAGTTCCTTGCACTTTCGACGAGCTGTAAGATTTTGCGGGTTATTACAGGATGTTGTATTAGACGCTTTCATTCTTGTTATTCTAGATATGATCGGGTCTGGTCCCTCGGGCGTGTGGCCCAAACATTTGTAATTGATTAATGGCTGCACTATGTAAGATATTTATATTGTCGTACGTTGTCTTATGTAGCTGTGGACCGACAGCTTATTCGGTCCATTTGTGTACATTCGTTTTAGTTACTTTATATATTATCTTTTGGAATTCCACTTGCTTGTCAGATTGGGTTGTTAGTTTAAATTTTCATAACTGCATTTTAAAATTTTACACTTTTTGGCAACCCGTTTTCTGATTTATTGGGTGGTTTTCCCGCATACTCAGTTTATATTTGTGATGCTGAGAATGATATCCACCCATGATTCCTGTTACGTTTGAGTATCGGGATGGCCACCCCTTATCTCGGATTGCGGGTTGTCACAGATGGTATCAGAGCATCAGGTTCTAGAGTACTAGGATCTGTGTGGACTTGTCTCGTTCTACCGTTGCGTTATTTGATGTAGAGCCTAATGTTAGGATTTCTTTGATGCTTATGTATACGATCTTCTGCAAGATAGATTGTTTCAATTAGTATTCTAATACTATTGTTCTTCCATCTCAGATGCCGCCTAAGAGATGTCGCCCGGCGAGACGTGTTAAGGTCGTAGAGAAGGAAGTAGGTCCTCCACCGCCACTACAAGGGACGGTTAATGTTGCGGATGTAGCAAGCATAGTGGCTGGAGCGGTTAATGCCGCCATGACCGTAGTGATCCAACAATTGCCATGGGCTCCATGTGTTCAAGCTCCTACGGGACTTACTCCGTGGGAAAGGGTTAGGGAGTCCTTTCTAAAGGGAAATCCCCCGGAATTCGAGGGAGGTGCGGATGTTATTGAAGCCAATCAATGGAAGAAAGACATGCAATGCCACCTTCGAATGATAGAATGCAGTGAGGATAAGAAACAAGTCCTTACCACCTTTAAGCTTGTCGGATCTGCGTTACACTGGTGGGAGACGATGACCACCCCAGAGCAAAGAGACACCATGTCAATCACTGAGTTCTGGGCTTTGTTTGATCTTAAGTATTTTCCTCCCGCTGTTCAGAGGGAGATGAAGAGGAAGTTGCAAGATGTAGAGCAAGGGGAGAGGTCTGTAGCGGAGTATGAAGAGGAGTTCACCCGGTTAGCAAGTTTTGTACCAGATGAGGTGACTCCGGAAGAGAGGAAGATCTCGAAGTTTATGGGAGGTCTAAACTGGAGAATCCAAAAACACTTATTGGGTAACCCAGCTTTCCAGACTTTTGGTGAGGTTATGAATGCAGCCTTACTCCATTGCCAGGAGCATCGATTATATATGCAGGGTAGCAAGAAAGCTACTGAGATGAGGCAAGTAGGGAAGCTTGGGAAGTTTATTGCGAGGGGCAATAATAGGCACGGACAAGGTGCTTTACATCCGGCAGATCGGGGTGGCCCTGGAGGTAGAGGTCGTCCGGGCCGAGGTTTTTCCCAGTTTAGGAATATCGGAGGTCGAGGTCGGGAGGACATGAAGGGACGGTGCTTCCAATGTGGGGAGGCAGGTCATTACAAGAAGGAGTGTCCTCAGATGATTGGGGGTCAGTTTCCTCGGGCTCCGCAGCAGCCATGTGTTCAGTTTCCACCTCCGGTACCTATTATGGTTGTTCCTCCGCAGCAGGGGCAACTACAGTATGGGCGTGTCTGTCATAATCGTGAGGCTATGTTTCCTCCAGCCCTGCCGGCACCACCCGTTATGGAGGGTAAGTTTTCACTCAGAGATACGTGGGTTATATGTTATTCGATGCGGGTGTTATGCGCTCATTTGTTTTACGAGCTTTTCTCAGATTTCAGATTTTATAATATCTGCTGAGAGTATTTTCATTAGCATCGAGTTCTATGGGTAATGGTTCGCTCATTTCTTTTGTTTGTATGTATATAGGAAGTTCTCTTATTAAATTGTGCTTGAGGCCGATTTACTCGTCCTTAACATGGTCGAGTATGATGTGATATTGATATGTGATTGCTATGCCTTATCTCCACGACCAACAAGTTGAGTGGTAGCGTATATGAGGGGTTCCTTGTTTGGATTCCGCTTCTGCGGGACGCTCCACGCGCGAACCTTAACGACGTTGGGAGTGGGGATATACCACCTTTCCTTTCTCTTATTTATGTGTATTACACTCTATCTCCATGATCAACTAGTTAAGTAGGCATGTGACGGAGGGGTTCCTTGTTTGGATTTCGCTTTGCGAGACACTCCGCCGCATGAACACTTAACGATGTTGTGAGTGAAGATATGCTATTCTTCCCTTTTATTTTATTTTATTTTGTTTTATTAAATTATTGTCAGAGGTGGGATTGGAAAGTTTAGCCGAAAATCACGTACTAGGATGATTAATGGCTATTATAGTGAGATATAGGAGCACTGCACATAGTTCTCTCCTCTGATCGATATGAGGGAGACCGAGGTACGAAGTCGAATTGAGACTTCGGGTTATGCCTTTAAATAGAAGGCTATTTATTGAGATGCATATGTTATAGGGTATATAACCCTAGGGTTTCATGAAGGGTCAGCTTTGGATTGTAATATTCTTTTGTTAGTTATATATTTAGTGTGTAGCGGTAGAATCTTTTGGTCCCGAACATGTGTCTTAGACCTGTACCCCTCGATGACTGACAACGCGAGGTAGTAGTGTAACGGGAGGGTTCCTTGTTTGGATTTCGCTTCGGCGAGACGTCCCACGCACGAAACTGAGCAATGTCGAAAGTTGAGGAAGGTCTTGGACACTAGGGATATACTTAGCATTAGGTGTATACGACTTAGATAGGGTATAGGTAGATAGACTTTAGGATTGTTTAGACGTAGGGCCTTTTAGTATGGTACGTGAGATTAGGAGGGTTGTTGGGAGTTGACCATGACTAAGTCATGCGTAAACTCATATCAAAGGATTGGTTCCATGTTATGTAAAGTGGGAGGATTTCGAGAAGTTAGTGATTAAGGCCGAAGGAGATGAGGCCTCACGTAGTGGAGTGTTACGAAGGTAACGAAAGGGTGAATTAACTCGTACCCCTGAGCCACGTGGTTAAGCTCGAAGGTAGATTCCATTAGCAAGTCTCTGCCATGACGGGGAGTGATAATACTGGAGTCTCGATTTATTGTGGATGCGCCTCACAAGTTTAAACTTGTAAGGAGTATTATCCCTATTTAAGTTGAAGTCCATCTTGGGGGTGATCGCTGTATAGGAAGAGAGATGCTACTTCCTGGGCAGAATTTCGTCTTTCGTGCGAACAACATCTTACTTCAAGATAAGCTGTTGATTTAGGAAACAGAGCTCTGCTCTTTTAACAGTGAGGGTGGGGTGCGTTTCCCTTAAAAGAATTTTGTCCTGAACAAAAGGGACTTAAGTAAAGTAGATACGGAATAATCGCGCGGTTCTAACATTTCGGTTCATCAAGGTAATGACGCAATGTGCTAAGTTGTACGTCGCTAGTATTATTGGCTGGGCATAGGAAGGTTGTTGTACTGCATGGGGTGCCCTTGATTATAGTCCTGACTAGAATAAGACTTCCGTTTCTCATTCCTGGCGAGTTCCCAAGAAGTCATGGGAATCGAATTTTGGTTAATCACTTCTTGTCATTTTTCCAGATGGCCAGACCAATAGAATAAAACATGTGCTGAGGCATATACTCCTTATATGCGTGCCTAACTTTAAGAGTGATTGGGGAACAATGCTTTCCGCTCGTTGAATTCGCCTATATAGAATTGGTGTCGATTCATTATTAGGAACGACGCTTTAGAAGAAGCCTTGTATGTTAGGCCTTGTTGATTTTTTCCCCTTGTTGGTTGGAAGTACGAGACGATGAGTCTCTCGTATAACCAAGACCGACGAAAGAGCTCAGTCGATGCGAGAAGAAGGCATCGGGAGTTTGAGCTCAGCCGATACAACATTAGACCAAATGTTGTGGTGAGTATCGCCTGTGAAGGGCGTTATGCGTTTCGAGGAGAAAGGGGAAAACTTGCACCGCATGATGTTGTACCTTTCCTAGAAATGTCGCGGTGGGTCCGGTAGACTATTTGCTCGCTTTATTGAAACATTTTGCGGCAAGTTCATAATTTGTTCCTTGTCTCTCATGCAAGGGAGTACGAAGGATACGATGGTGCCTTTAGGCACATTCCTATCGAGGTAGAGGCAACTTGACGGTTCTTATTAGAAGTAGACGGTCGCTATCTTAGAGCGTAGAGTTACGTTGGTGTCGCTGGTAGTACCTTGGGGGATGAGTTCTATATATTCAGCAGAGTGTCGAGAAATCGACATAGGGGCGCGAGGATGACTTGCGGGAATAGTATCCGCACTTCTTCTTGCGACGTATATCCGAATTTTGGGGGCAAAATTCCCTCTTAAGGGGGGGAGTATGTAATAACCCTCTCTTCCGATAGCCCATTTTATCCTTAATTACCAAGTGTAGTAATTAGTTATTATCCGATAAGATGCTGAGTAAATATTAATTTGTTATGACAAAGTCAATATTTACTAATATGTTGTGTAATTACCTCGTGTGTAGATTAAATGTTCATGGGGTAATTTATTATGTCATAAAGACTTAAAATGACATTTTGGTTTATTATGAAACCGGAAGTAAAATGAGTTATAAAATTCTCAAATGATAATTTAAATAGTGTAGTTAGTCCCGGTAGGTGTGAGACAGTCAAAATAAGTGCCATATTGTATTTTGGCATTTCGGGCACTTTTGACTGGTTTTGGCTTAAATAGTGTAGTCGCGTATTAGTATATCGCGTATTAGCATTTTAAGTTGGGCTTTTAGACTTAAGCCCCGTTTTAATTCCCCACCCCTATTCCCATTCTTCCATTTTACACAATTGAGCCCTAGAGAGAGAAGAGAGAGGAAGAGAACTTGGGAGAAAAGAGAGATTGGAGCTTGGATTGTTGCCTCCTTCTTCATCAAATCAGATTCTTACCTTGAGGCAAGTAATCTACTTGCAAATTTATGGTTTAAGTAGAATAAATTGCATTGATATTTATGATTTAGAAATGTTAGGGTTTTGTTGGATTTTTGGGTATTAACCCTTGGAAATGGATTTGGATGATAAATGATGTTGAGGGTGATATTAGAATGTGTTTAGGATGTAGAAATTGCAGTAAATGATTTCGGTTGGGGTTGGTTTTGGTGTTGGATCAATTTTGGAGTTCAAGACTCCATAGCCATTCTTGGCATTTTCGCAGGGGCGAATCGATTCGGCCCCTTGGGCGAATCGATTCGTATAGATGCAGAATCCCAGGTCTTGTTGTCCGAATCGATTCGGATTAAGACCGAATCGATTCGGCATTTGCAGAAACCAAACTTTAGTTGTCCGAACCGATTCGTTTTCAGAATGAATCGATTCGCTGGGGCGAATCGATTCGGCCCTTAGGGCGAATCGATTCGGTTCCAACAGATTTTGGGGGTCTTTTTCTTTTAATTTTCCTCCTTATTCTTTAGGGTTAGGACTTAGGAACCTTCTCAATTGAAGTGAACTTAGAGTCCTAGAGTAGCTATGGAGTTTGGTCGTTACCCTGGACTAGAAATGGGTTCATCTGGGGTTTGTTTCGGGGAGGTTTAAAGTAATGCTAAGGCATTACTTCTTTTATTCAAGCTCTTAGAAGTTTGGAAGTTAGGTACCCTAACTTGGAGACTAGAAGGGCTTGTCAAGTTACATAGGCCTTGGAGATTTGTAGGATCATAATGATCATTTGGAGAGTTAATCGGGGATTGTAATTTGAGGAATAAATGATAAAATTCGATGGGAATTAGGTTCGCAAAACGAACCCTTAGGTGTTTAAAGATAATAGGTTCAATTTAGAATGAACCCCGTTGTTTAATGATATTAGGTTTAATAAGAAGAACCAATCACATGATTAATGGAAAATGGATTTTTGGAAATAAAATGATGAGAAATGTAAATGTTAATTTACTGTTGCACACCTCTCTAAATACCATCTTAAGGGAAGTCTGCACGATAGGTGAAGCCCCCTGGCTAATGAATGCAGGGTGGATATAGTCCTAGGCCATGGGAGCGCTTATGGTTGTATTTTTTCTGCGGGGGTAGGGAGATTCCAGGTGTGGTCTTGGCTACCACGCAGGCTCATGGCCGCTTCCCGACGTATTGCGATAGGTGCCCAGGTTGTCTTATATTAGGCCCTGGAAGATGATGGTCATTTAGGGGCGCGCTCAGTGGGGAAATCCAGACGGGCGGTCTTAGATATCGTTATATGTATATGATTATAACTATATTTTCATCAAGTTGGACTTGATGGTTGTTAAACGCCACAAAGAGCGTATGAATGCCATAAAGAGCATAAATATGTGCCAGGAAGAGCACGGGAATAATATATGTGCCATAAAGAGCACTTGATGTAAATAATATTCCTAATAAGGAATGGAAAGATAAAATGGGAAGTTTTAATTATGAATAGAAATTATAACTTCTTGACTTAACCAAATATATGGTTTTATTCCTAGTAAGGAATGTCTAAAGGAAATGGAAAATTGTATTAATAAGGAAGAGTTTTAAATGAAAATACTTTACCTTCTATCCTTGCTTGTAATTGTAGATAGCATGTCATGTGATCATCCTCATTATTCATGTATAACTGTTCATATCTATCATGCTTTTTATTCTTCTAGAAATCATATAGAACCCGGCCCTGACCGGTTTACTTTCTTGCTGTATATATTATTGTATCCGCTCAGGTGCTCCATCGCAAGGACGCCCGACTTGACTTTTCCAAGTTCCTTGCACTTTCGACGAGCTGTAAGATTTTGCGGGTTATTACAGGATGTTGTATTAGACGCTTTCATTCTTGTTATTCTAGATATGATCGGGTCTGGTCCCTCGGGAGTGTGGCCCAAACATTTGTAATTGATTAATGGCTGCACTATGTAAGATATTTATATGGTCGTACGTTGTCTTATGTAGCTGTGGATCGACAGCTTATTCGTTCCATTTGTGTACATTCGTTTTAGTTACTTTATATATTATCTTTTGGAATTCCACTTGCTTGTAAGATTGGGTTGTTAGTTTAAATTTTCATAACCGCATTTTAAAATTTTACACTTTTTGGCAACCCGTTTTCTGATTTATTGGGTGGTTTTCCCGCATACTCAGTTTATATTTGTGATGCTGAGAATGATATCCACCCATGATTCCTGTTACGTTTGAGTATCGGGCTGGCCACCCCTTATCTCGGATTGCGGGTTGTCACACAAAGTCGTTTAGAAAAATAATAAATTACAACCAATAAATTTCCAAGCTCATATATATAGCAAATGCATTCATACTTTAGGAGCATTGGAACATTGTTGATGACGTAGAAATGAGGCACATTAAACTCGGCATTTGATGAAGCTTTAATGTCTTGCCCGCTACGTCTTCAACAAACATGTCATGGGCTTGAATGGATAAACTTGAACTCTATCCTATGACTCAAGTATTTTTACCCGGAATTGAGCCAAAACTACAAAGGACTCAATTGGAAATTTGTGTCCTTACACCATTTTTTGAAAAATTACTATTTTTGAAATCTCCTCGTCGAGATCTATCAAACAAGACCCATGAAGCCTATAAAATTTCGAAGAAAAAGAATTACACATACAGTAAACTTTACTGTACGCACTAGAAAATGAAATAGTTTTATATCTATGACATTTTCACAAACAGTGTCATTTTTTGTGTTAATATTACACAGACAGTAAAATTTACTAGTTAAATAAATTGATCTAATAATCTATAAACTCACACACACACACATATATATATATATATATTGAAAAAAGACACTTATTTTTAGTTTAACCCATTTAGTCGCTCAAACACCCATTTATCCAATATTCTCTTGTTTTTAAAGGTTCGCGCCAGTGACACCCAATTCCACCCCTACTCACCCCAAACCGGAGATCCGGTGGATCCAAATCCTATTTATCCAATATTCTCTTATTTTTATAGGTCCACGCCAGCGGCAACATATGCGATCTCTACCCACCACAAATCAAAAATGAAATAGTTTTATATTTGTGACATTTCTCCAAATTCTTGTGAAAATGTCACATTTTCTTATGAACACAGTAAACTTAACTGTATGCACAAGAAAATAAAATATTCTCCTATTTTTATAGGTCCACTCCAGCGGCAACATATACGAGCTCTACCCACCACAAATCAAAAATAAAATAGTTTTATATTTGTGACATTTCTCCAAATTCTTGTGAAAATGTCACATTTTCTTATGAACACAGTAAACTTAACTGTATGCACAAGAAAATAAAATATTTTTATATCTGTGATATTTTCACAAACAGTAACATTTACTGTATTAAAATAATTTTATATTTGTGCCATTTTCAGAAGCAGTAACATTTATTGTGTTGATATTATACAGACAATAAAATTTATTGTGTTGGTCAATTAATAAATATATATATATATATATATATATATATATATATATATATATATATATATATATATATTGTAAAAAAGACACCTATTTCTAGTTTAACCTATTTAGTCGTTCAAAAATTTATTTGTCCAATATTCTCTTATTTTTTAAGGTCCGCGCCAGCGGCTCCCCATACCACCCCTACTCACCTTAAACAAGATTTCCGGTGGATCCAAACCACTTTTTTCCGATATTCTCTTATTTTTAAAGGTCCACGCTAGCAGCACCCAATCCCCATCACCACCCACCCCCATTGTCGGAGCACCAACGACCTTAATTAGATCTCCGGTTTGGTGTGGGTAGGGGTGGCATGGGTGTCGTTTTCGTGGATCTTTAAAAATGAGAGAATATTTGATAAATGGGGTTTGGATCCACCGAAGTTCCGATTTGGGGTGACTAAGGGTGGCATTGGGTGTCGCTGGTGCGGACCTTCAGAAATAAAAGAATATTGAATAAATGAGTGTTTCAACTAAATGGGTTAAACAAAAAATGAGTTTCTTTTTTACACAATATACATATATATATACACACACATTAATTGACCAGCATAGTAAATTTTATTGTCTATGTAATATCAACACAATAAATGTTACTGTTTGTGAAAATGACACATATATAAAACTATTTCAACACAGTAAATGTTATTATTTGTGAAAATGTCACAAATATAAGACTAATTCATTTTCTGGTGCATACAGTAAAGTTAACGGCGTTCATAAGAAAATGTGATATTTTCACAAAAATTTGTGAAAATGTCACAGATATAAAATTATTTCATTTTTCGATTTGTGGTGGGTAGAGCTGGCATGGATTGTCGCTAGCGCGGACCTTTAAAAATAAGAGAATATTGGATAAATGGGGTTTAGATCCACCGGATCTCCGGTTTGGGGTGAGTAGGGGTGACATTGGGTGTCGCTGGCGCGGACCTTTAAAAATAAAAGAATATTGGATAAATGGGTGTTTGAGCGACTAAATGAGTTAAACTAAAAATAGTTATCTTTTTTTCAATATATATATATATATATATATATATATATATCATTTTTCGATTTGTAGTGGGTAGAGCTGGCATGAGTTGGCGCTAGCGCGGACCTTTAAAAATAAGAGAATATTGGATAAATGTGGTTTGGATCCACCGGATCTCCGATTTGGTGTGAGTAGAGGTGGCATTGGGTGCCGCTGGCGCGGACCTTTAAAAATAATAGAATATTGGATAAATGGGTGTTTGAGCAACTAAATGGGTTAAACTAAAAATAGGTGTCTTTTTTTAATATATATATATATATATGTGACTTTATATATTATTTTATCCATTTATTTAACTAGTAAATTTTACTGTCTGTGTAATATTAACACAAAAAATGTCACTGTTTGTGAAAATGTCATAGATATAAAACTATTCATTTTCTATTGCATGCAGTTTAGTTTACTCTCTCTCTCTCTCTCTCTCTCTCTCTCTCTCTCTCTCTCTTTATATATATATATGAGATTATTGATTATTTGACCAATTTATTTAATCGATAAATTTTACTGTCTGTGTAATATTAACACAAAAATGTCACTCTTTGTGAAAATGTCATAGATATAAGAGTATTTAATTTTCTAGTGCATATAGTAAAGTTTACTGTATGTGTAATTTTTTTTTTAAAATTTTATAGGATTTGTTGATACCAAATTTAGTCTGCTGACATGGCTCAATTGAATGAAGACACGTGGCAATCTACATGGTAACAACAAACACTTCCGAGGAACTCACACGCTCCGAGGAACCATACTACAACGAGGAGCTCATACGCTCCGAGGAACAAGAACTCTCCGAGGAACTCTTGAGTACCGAGAAGCTTAGGCGGTCCGAGCAACTCAGGCGGTCCAAGCTGCACCTCGAACAAAGCATTAATAGCAGGATAACCAACAGTTTGACTGTTCATTAAATGCTTATCATTCAGACGCATAAGCTTAAAGGGCATTGAATGTATTACCCTTTTATATGTACATCATTTAATGTATTACCCTTTCACATTACAACCTCAGGGCTATAAATACATTGTACAATCCTCATTGTAAAGGGATCGGAATTTCTTGATAGAACATGTAATCGAGAATTCTCAAACACTCAGCAATAACATAACAGTGGACGTATGCCATTCTTATAAGGCTGAACCACTTTAAAAATTCTTTGTCTCATTTATTTATCTGTGATTGAATAATTATGATCTAATTTTTTACATCAACAGATAGGCGTTGCCTGTGGGAAACGACTGGTAATATCGTTTTTCATCAAAAATAATTCATCACAAGTGGCTGATATTCCAGAATCCAGCAATCGAAACACTGGAAGACCTCCAAATCCATCTGCTCAGCCAAATATTCCAGATCTGGCTGGAATAATGACAAATATGGCTCAGGGCCAGACCGTCATGCAAGAAACAATGCGACAACTCATACAAACCCTCCATGGCGGTGCACCAACTCATTCAGGACTGCGGAGTATTCAAAGAAACACCCGTGCACCATCCTCGCGTACTAGGCGTACTAATTCATATCGCAATAAGGAGTCTGAAGATTTTTCTTATCAACCTGGACGAACTTCGTCAGTGCGAGCCACAGATACTGAACAACGTATCACTCTCTCCCCAGAAAGGACCAGTGCGCTAGAAAGATTAAGCAGGGTATCACCTTTTAATCGATTAGGACCTAGAAGGAGTAAAAGTCATCCTAGAGCCCCATCGAGGAGTTTTCGACGACCATCAGATTTAAGGGAAGGATCGGCCCAGTCGCGACCAGCTACTCATCAAGATAGATCCCAGGAAGCCACTTCAACGCGATCAGTTGCTCGAACCAATAGGCCCGAGGAAGGGAATGATGCATGGAAAGGCTCTATTCAGAGGCTGGAGGATAGATTAGGGGAAATGGCTAAAGCTAAGAACCCTCTACAATGAACCTTTGTTCGAGGAACACCTTTTGTCCAGGCCATTGTAGATTTTCCAACACCATCAAAGTTCAAAGCACCTGTTGTGACTCCCAAATATGATGGAAAGACTGACCCTGTCCTTCATATAGAATAATACCAAGCTGCAGTAGACATCTATGTTGTTCCAGATGAGATGAGATGCAGAGCATTCTCGGGAACTCTTACCGGATCTGCTCAAATATGGTATAATAATCTTCCCCGGGGTAAGATCTCAACTTTTCTTCAACTGGCCGAGTTATTCATTGGGAATTTCTGTTTTGGGGAAAAGCCAGTTAAACGAGTAGCACATTTGTTAAGTGTTAGACAAAAAGCTGGTGAGAGCACCAGAGATTATATAACCCGTTTTAATAACGAGAAACTTGAAGTCATTGATTATGAGGAGAAGACAGCGATTACTGCTTTGATGAGTGGACTACTGCCCAACAAGTTGTACTACACTTTGGCCAAAGATCCACCTAGAACCATGTCAGATCTGATGGGAAAAGCGTCCAAGATTATGAATGTCGAGGAGGCTATGGCTGCGAAGAAGAATATGGATGCCAAAGAAACCAAGGTGGAAGGTGATAAAGTTAAGAAGAAAGAGCATAAGAACAATGGTAATGACAAACATTCAAAAACTAGGTCGGTATGGGACGTAATGAAGAAATTTGATAATTATACTCCTTTGAAGAAGGATATTAACCATGTTCTAGAGGAAATCAAGAACAACGAGGAATTAAACTGGCCAGAGAAAATGAAGGCAGACCCTGACAAGAGGAATAAGGCGAAGTATTGCGAGTTTCATAAAGATCATGGCCATATGACCAAAAATTGCATAGCTCTTCAAAATGAGATTGAAACACTCATCAGACGAGGAAAGCTGTCAAAGTATGTCGATCGTGGAAGCAAAAGAAGAAATAACGACCGAACAAGAGAGAGGTCTAGATCTCCTCATCGAGCAGAGGAGAACAAGAAAAGAAACCATGAAGTTGATCAAGAAGACGACCCCGATCTTCCTAAGAGACCAAGGCAACCATAACGTGAGGTATTTTCAATACGCTTTGGGTCATTTGACTGTAATGTTATAACAGGTGGAGATGCAGGAGGAGGAGACCTTACTGCAGAGAGAAAAGCTTACCTTTGTGAGGCTCAAGCTTGCTCGTACATTCAACGAATAAATTTAGCTGAGGAGGATCGCCCGAGAAAGGTTAACAAAGAGATATTAGTCATTGGTTTTTCAAAAAATGACCCCGTAGGAGTCTTGTATCCTCATGATGACCCATTGGTGATCAAAATGAGGATGAAGGAAGTAATAATTTCAAGAGTACTGGTCGACAATGGTAGCTCGGCAGACATCATGTGCTTCGATAGTTTAAATCTAAAGCTATCTCAATTGGAGCCTTATCATAAACCCCTCCTCGGTTTTACTGGCGAGAAAGTATTTCCACTTGGGACGATCAAGTTGGATACACTCATTGGTACGTGGCCTGCTTGTCGAACAGAAAGAATACGCTTTTTCGTGATGGATAAGAATGTTCAATCATCATACAATATCATCATGGGAAGAGTAGGATTGAAGAAATTCGAGGCTGTACCATCTACATTGCATCAATGCCTAAAATTTCTAACAAATTTTAGAGTAGGAGTTGTGAAAGGTGATCAGAAAGTAGCTCGGGAATGCTATTATTCATCCGTCGAGCAAGAGGAACTGGAAGAATCAAGGAGAAAGACTACTACCTATCAAGTGGATGAAGGTGCAGAAATTGAAACATTGGATCCTAGAGATGAGTCGCAACTCGTGAAGGGTCAAGTGGTGGAAGCTACTGAAAACATCATTCTGGACGACGAGCACCCTGAACGTACTACTCAAGTAAGTTCATCGTTGGAAGCATCACTAAAACAGGAATTGATAACTTTCCTTAGAAGCAGAAAACAAACTTTTGCGTGGAGTCATGAAGATATGCCTGGGATAGACCCAAATTTCTTATGTCACGAACTCAATGTGAATAAGGATATTAAGCCTGTGAAGCGGAAAAGAAGAGTATTCAGTCCCGAGAAGAATCAAGCCATACAGGAGGAAGTCGAGAAGCTCCAGAAAGCTTGTTTCATTAAAGATGTTAAATATCCAGATTGGTTAGCCAATGTGGTGATGGTAAAAAAGAAGAACAACAAATGGAGGATGTGTGTAGACTTCACCGACCTCAACAAAAGCATGCCCAAAGGATCACTTTCCACTGCCCCGAATTGATCAACTAGTGGATGCTACCTCGGGACATGAGTTTCTGAGCTTCATGGATGCTTATTCTGGTTACAATCAGATTAAAATGAAACCTGAAGACAGGGAGAGTACTTCTTTCATTACCCCTAGGGGAACTTATTGTTATAATATTATGCCTTTTGGTTTGAAAAATACAGGTGCGACATATCAGCGGCTGATGAACAAGGTCTTTGCTGAACAAATCAGTTGCAATATGGAAGTCTATGTTGACGATATGCTGACAAAGAGCAAGAAAGCTGTCGATCATCTAGTTGACTTAAGTCAGACTTTTGATCAACTAGATAAATATCAAATGAAGCTGAACCCGACGAAGTGCACATTTGGAGTACGAGAAGGCATGTTCCTCGGGTACATTGTCAATCAACGAGGCATTGAGGCGAATCCTGAAAAGATCAAACCTCTGCTAGGGCTGCGATCTCCAACGATGAAAAAAGAGGTGCAAAGTCTTATAGGACGAGTAGCAGCACTCAACAGATTTGTATCATGAGCAACTGATAGATGTCTCCCGTTCTTCAAGACACTCTGAAAGACTTTTGAGTGGAATGATGAATGTGAGAAGGCTTTTCAAGACTTGAAGAAATACTTGGGAGCACCTCCACTGTTGTCCCGGCCAGTGATGGGAGAAAAATTATACTTATATCTTGCGGTGTCCAAGAATGCAGTTAGCTCGGCGTTAATCAGAGTGGAGAATGGAGTGTAAAAACTAATTTATTATACGAGTAAGGCCTTCCGAGGAGCAGAGATCAGATATCCAAGGCTGGAAAAGTTAGCACTGGCGCTGATTGAGGCGAGTAGAAGAATGAGGCCATACTTCCAGGCTCATACCATAGTAGTATATACTGATATGCCATTGAGGCAAGCCCTTCATAAACGAGAAAAATCAGGGAGATTGATGTACTGGGCAATAGAGCTCAGTGAATATGATATAGTTTATAAACCCAGATCATCTCTAAAAGGGCAGGCTGTAGCAGATTTTATAGCAGAGTTCACCTATCCTGATACCCCCGAGGAGAAAAAGTTGCTCGCTGATCAACCTGTGGATGTTACAGGGTCATCAAACACAAGCTCAGACCAACTCTGGTTGGTAAAAGGGCAAGTGGATGCTACAGGATCATCAAATCCGAGCTCAGACCAACTCCGGTTGGTAAAAGGGCAAGAAAAGATGATCGACTAAGAGCAAGAAATATCAGGGGAGGATGAAAGGAAGCAACAAATATTTCACCGATGAACTCTGTCAGATTAGAAATTTGAAGACGAGTTACCTATGTGGAGGCTATATGTAGATGGCTCATCTTGCACTACAGGATGTGGCGCAGGGATAGTTTTGAGCACTCCGGGTGAGGTCGACATGGAATACGCCCTACGTTTCCAATTCAAAGCTTCCAATAATGAGGCTGAGTATGAGGCCATGATTGCAGGTCTTAGTTTGGCAAAAATTATGGAGGCACAACAGGTTATTGTCTTCAGTGATTCTCAATTGATTGTAAATCAAATGTTGGGAGTATATGCAGTTAGAGGAGAATTAATGATCAGATATCATGCAAAGGCAAAGGAGCTAGTGTCAGAATTTGTCGATATTCAGCAGGTCAGAATACCAAGAATGGAGAATGCGAGAGCAGACGCCTTAGCTCGATTAGCATCAGCTACTCGTACCGAGCTACGAAGAACAATCCCAATTAAAGTTTTAGCTGGTCGGAGTATAGATGAAGATCTGACGACGAACTTTATTACCCTCGATTTAGGATCATCATGGATGGATCCCATCAGGGTACATATTGAGAAAGGAGAATTACCAATTGATAAGCTCGCAGCCAAGAAATTGAAGCTTAAAGTTGCTAGATATGTATTAACTAACGGTATTCTGTATAGACGAGGAATTATGACAGGTTTGCAGAGATGTGTGCATACCACAGAGGTGAAAGAATTGATTGAAGAGATCCATGAAGGGTCCTGTGGAGCCCATGTACCAGGTCGAACGCTTTTGCAAAGGGTGATGATGCAGGGATACTACTGGCCGACGATGAGGGCTGATTGTATAGCCTATGCCAAGAAGTGTGACAAGTGCCAGCGTTTTTCCTCCATCCGAAGAACTCCACAAGCATTGTTGACACCCATCACTTCCCCTTGGCCATTTGCCATTTGCCATGTGGGGGATAGATTTGGTTGGGCCATTACCAACGACTAGAGGAAGGTTCAAATACCTCGTCGTCGCAGTGGATTATTTTACTAAATGGGTTGAAGCTGAGCCTCTCATTGATATGACGTACGACAAGGTGTACCAATTTATTTGGAAGAACATAATTTGTCGATATGGTCTTCCTCATGCCTTCATCACAGACCATGGAACACAATTTGATAACGAGGAGTTCGTTGCCTATTGTCATCAGTCGAACATTTTGAAGATCCACTCAGCACCAGGCCATCCTCAAAGCAATGGAAAAGCTGAAGTGACAAACAGAACGCTGCTAAATGGCTTGAAGAAAAGACTGGATGATGCAAAAGCGATTTGGATCAACGAGCTACAATCAGTACTCTGGGCTTACCGAACTACTCCCTGAGTAGCAACCGGAGAATCACCATATATGCTGGCGTTTGGAAGTGAAGCTGTTATACCTGCCGAGTTGGGCCTACCAACACACAGGGTACTGAATTTCAATTCCCTTGTCAGCGACTTAATGAGAAGATTGGATTTAAACATGCTCGAGGAAGTTAGAGAAGAAGCAGTCATTAGAAATGCTGCTTACCAGCAGCGAACAGCTTTGTTCTACAATAAGAGGGTGAAGAAGTGTGACCTGAAAGAAGGAGACTATGTGCTGAAGAAAGTAATTCAAAAGCACAATAAACTGGAGGCAAACTGGCATGGACCATACCGAGTTACGAAGTTTTTGACCAGGAACTTACCGAATAGCAAATTTAGAAGGGGAGGAGTTTAAGAATGCATGGAACGCAGAGCACCTGCGCAAGTATTATCAGTGATGAATAAAATGAAGATATTCTGTCGAATTCTTTATTTTTATTGAAAGTTTTTTGGGGAATACTAGTGCTACACACTACTCGACAAAACTCGACAAAGCTCGGACTACTCAAATTTATTCTCGAAAACGCCAACTAAGGTTGGTCGAGAAACCTATATTCCTCCGGGAAGTAAAGCTACCTATATTCCTCCGGGAAGTAAAGCTACCTATATTCCTCTGGGAAGTAAAGCTACCTATATTCCTCCGGGAAGTAAAGCTACTTGTATTCCTCCGGGAAGTAAAGCTACTTGTATTCCTCCAGGAAGTAAAGCTACCTATATTCCTCCGGGAAGTAAAGCTACCTGTATTCCTCCGGAAAGTAAAGCTACCTGTATTCCTCCGGGAAGTAAAGCTACCTGTATTCCTCCGGGAAGTAAAGCTACCTCTATTCCTCCGGGAAGTAAAGCTACTTGTATTCCTCCGGGAAGTAAAATTTGTATTCCTACGGGAAGTAAAACTATATGTTCCTCGGGAAATAAAAGTATTCCTAAAAATGCCAACTTATGTCGGTTAGGAAGTAAATATATTCTCGAAAATGCCAACTTGAGTTGGTCGGGAGGTAAAATTATTTCAAAAAGACTAACTATGGCTGGTCGGGGATAAAAACTAACCAACTGTAGTTGGTCGACAAGGAAAATTTACCGACCTTGGTTGGTCAAAAACATTTTATGAAAACGAGAAAGTAATCGATCAACATTTTTTATACTCGTAACTTTTTAATTATTACTAAGTTGGTCGAGAAACAAAACATCATTTTGACCAAGTGACTACTCGACAATAAGTTGGCCGACAAATAAAGCAATATTATTATCTTTTTAGCAGATACACATGCACAGAGGTAAAATGTTTTATAATTACAAGACAATAGCAATTAAGATTGCGAACAAAAATGAAAGTCTTTCATTAAATCCAAAAACAAATTACATTGAGAATGAAATGTATACAAATTTATTACATCAATATCCCTATTCTATTGGGTTTTTTTCCCTCTGCTTTTGAAACAGGTTCCTCGCCAGCAGGAGGATCATTTAAAGCAAGAGGAGAATTTATAAAGTTCAAATCTTTTAACATCCTGATATTCATCACGGATGGTCGATCTAGGAGGTGCTCGGGACGAGATATCTCGACATTTGAATGGAGATTGTAGTTCCCGAGATATTTGGAAATCAAGCATCGAGGAATGGCCCGAGAAGGGATCCAACTCATGTCCAGTTTGAATGGTGGCACGGGTAGGTCGAGCAGCCCAGGATCGTGGTAGTCCCACAGGTAATGACCCTGTTCGAGTTGCAGCACACCTAAGGCATTCAACCAGCCTTGCTTGTAGCCCTCATTATTGGCATTCTGGATATGATCGTCCAAGTGATAGAGAGCCTCGTTGTACCCAGCCATCCAGAACTCCTTGGGCGGTTTGTGGAATTGATATGTCAATCTTTCCAGCTGCTCGTGGAAATTTTTTATGAAGACTTCCTTATTCTCCAAGACTGACTTCTGCGTAGAAAGCTGCTCTTCCAAGTCCCTGATCTTCTTTAACTTTCAGCTAACGCCTGGTTCTTCGCCATTAATTGGAAGGCCTAGTTCTCTAAGGCAGATTGAGTCCTCTGTTCCTCGACAGGAATCCGAGCAGCTCTTGCTCGTCCATGAGAATATGTAGAGGGGCTAGCTCTCTTCAAGGTCTCCAATTCATCCCTCAAGTTGGCGTTCTCGACCTCTAAGAACGAGAATCCCTAATCAGTTACTGGGATCAAGGCGTTTGAAGTGGAAGCTGCAGACTTCAACTGAGATAACTCTTTTTGCAGGTTGTTATTTTCTTGCTCTAATAGTTCAGCGATTTGTCTGCACTCCTCGACCTCACCACTCAGAGTTCTCTCCCTCACATCGTAGCCAGCAAAACGCTTCTCGTACCCCTTGTCAGCATTGAGTTGCTGATACTTCTTCCCATACCCCTCGTGCAAAAGGGCAGTGGATACTTTGTATTATTGATGAAGGTCTTCAAGAATGCCTTGGAGATCCTCGATCATATCATAATAAGCCACATTATTGGCCACTGCACGATCAAGCAGGGTCTTCAAGTATTGGTAAGCCTCAACCGCCTGTTCCGAAGCATCTTGGCCGAGGATGTCGATAATTTGTGATGCACTCAGATCTATGTGACCAGCCTTAAACTAATCATTGCATTGCCTCAACAGCTTGGTATCATGAGCAGATAGTAATTCCATCCTGGCCAGAAACTAGTAGAGAAAGAAAAAGCAGTAATCAATAAAAGCACTAATAAAGCATGAAGAAGAGACAACAGTATGCAAAAATAAAAGTTCAAGTTTTATTATATCACAAGGTTCAGAGTTACATGTTCATGGTTACATTTGACAAAAGAAAAATATAAAGAGAAACTCGAACAACTCTACACCTTTTACTTGTCTCCCAAAACCTTCTCGGGAGGCTGGGACGAGGAAGTAGGTTGCTCGGAAGGAACATATAGTAGCTGGAGAAGTGCTGGAGGTTACTCGGAGGAAGTAGCGAGCTGTTGAAGTTCCTCGGTAGCAGGCTGGATGGCTGGGGGATGATCTCCCATCACCATAGAAGACTCTTCGGAGGCAGCTTCGTCCTCTTCTTCATCTTCAGGAGTTGGAGGGGGACCAGGGATGTGTCGGTGGAAGAGCTCAGAAGTTTCATCAATCTTCATCTCCTGAAGAGCTGCGACCCACCCATCTCTAAAATATTATGCTGCCATATTCGACTTGCGACATCATGGCAGCCAAGCCCTTGTTCCACCCCTTGTCCCAACCAACACTAAAAGACTTCTTCATAGCCAACTTCCTCTTTGTCTTCTTTGAGGAAAGATTCTCGGAGATAAGGTTTTCAGCAGCCTTCAGTTTATTATCAACTTCTTCCTTCTGGCGACTTACTTCGCGAAGTTGGATTAATTCTTCCTCAGCAACCTTGAGTTTATTCTCAAACTCTAAAGCATTTTTGAGCTTCTTGTCGAGCTCTTTATTTTTCTCCTCCAAGTCCTTTATTTTCTTCTCCAACCCCTTGGAGACTTCAACAGCTTGAGCCTTCTCCTGCTCGGTGGAGGTAAATTTCTTCTCCCAGATTGCCTTATCAGCATCCTACTTCAGACGAAAATCTTCCAAAGACTGCCTCAGGCCCACCAGAGCTTCCACCACACTAGATGAGGAGCTTGAAGCTTTAATAGCTTCTTATTTCTTCAAAATTGTGTTGAAGCAGCTCACCAACTGTGAAAAGAAAATGAAAGCAAGTCAGAGACAGATATAACAAAGGAAGGATAAAAATTTCAAAGCAACAACACTTACAGAAGCAATATGGCGAGCAGCCAATGATGTAACCATGTCCCGAGAAAGGTTCTCTTCAACACCTTGGATATCGGGAATGATCCAAGTCTTCACCAAGCTCATGGCAGAGCTCGGGGGAACAAAAGTTGGAACACCAGTTCCAGTAGCTGGGGGCTGAGTGATGGTGTCAGCCAAATTGACCGAGGAGCTCTTCTTCAGCTTCCTCGGGGGAGCAGGAATAGATTCAACCAAGGAAGAACTCTTGGTCGGTGATATTACAATCACTTCTCCTGGAGCAGCAGCCTTGCTCGGGGCCACTGGGGGTTTCTCTACAACCTTCACAGGAGCAGCCGAGGAAGGTGCATCAACTTTCTTTGTCCCTTCTGGGACGTCAATCTTACTTCTTTTGGCCTCTCCAGCACCAGAGGCAGGCTTCTCGAAGAGAGTGGGAGGTCTTCTCTTCTTCATCCTTTCACTCAAAGGAACGTGTGACTCAGGCGAAGAACTGGAAGAGGCTGGTATTGGCTATGCGTCTCTTATTACCGGATGAACAGTAAAAGAAGTTGGGTAGCTCTTGTACTACAGCATATATGAAGCTGACCTAATGTGCTCGTCGACAACAGACTGATGCAAACTCCAGATAAGTTTCAAATATCTTATGTTAACATCTGCTTCTTTTGGACACTTTCTTTTGCTATCAACCGCAAATAAATAAACATTAAAATATCAGTGGCACATTTTATCAAACATTGAGGAAGTATAATTTCAAAATAAATAAAATGAAATAAAAATAACCTATCCCATTGCCATAGGGAGGGCATCTGGGACCCTGATACACTTCATCTCCAGATAAAGGAGCATGTTGCCAATTTTTTATGACAACCCCGTGCTCAAAATAGTCCCTATTGGCATCCGGGAGATTGACCACTAAGGCCCTATTTAAAAATCTAGTTTTTAAATAAAAGGTGTTATCACCAACTGCCCATCTATAACAAAACACGATTTCTGGAATTCCTATGCAAGTTCCATGGATTTGATTTAATCTATGAACCCCATTAACTATTCTCCATGTGTTGGGGGCTATTCTTGTAGGAACAACGTCAAAATATTGACAAAATTCCAGACACAAGGGATTGGGTGGAAAAGAAAATCCACACTCAGCAACAAAGATACTGGGGAACCAATGCCCCTCAGCCAAACGGAAATAATCAGAAGGCTCAGAAAGCTCTTCCAGAACAACCCAAGAGGGAATAAAAAAATCAGAGCGAAACTTATCAAGAGATTCAACAGGGTAAACCATGATGAATAAAGGAAATGAAGAAGAAGGAAGAAGATCTTACAGAAAAAGAGTGGATCTGTTGACAACGAACGGTGAAAAGGATGAACGCACAAGAGAGTAAGACAATGGAAAACTCGAAGATACAAATTTGAAAAAGTAGAAGATGATGGGAGTGTCTGTGATGCTTAAATACTCTGCCTTGGGAAACGGTAAAGTTAATGATTACAAAAAGAAATGATTACGCTACCGGCGGCTAGAAGGACAAAAAGTACGCGGAGATCGAGGCGATTATAAAAAATTCAAAAAGCCTGATTCTACGAATTTGGAAAGAGAAATAAATATAAAAGACTCCTAAATTTCAGGATGACCATTTAAAACTGCCATATTCCGAGAAAGAATGTTCCACACTCCTCAAATTTCGAACTATGAAACATTGGGGGCTTCTGTTGATACCAAATTTAGTCTGCTGACATGGCTTAATTGAATGAAGACACGTGGCAATCTACATGGAAACAACAAACACTTTCGAGGAACTCACACGCTCCGAGGAACCATACTACAACGAGGAACACTGCTTCCCCGAGGAGCTCATACGCTCCGAGGAACAAGAACTCTCCGAGGAACTCTTGAGTACCGAGAAGCTCAGGCGGTCCGAGCTTCACCTCGAACAAAGCATTAATAGCAGGATAACCAACAGTTTGACTGTTCATTAAATGCTTATCATTCAGACGCATACGCTTAAAGGCAATTGAATGTATTACCCTTTCATATGTACATCATTTAATGTATTACCCTTTCACATTACAGCCTCAGGGCTATAAATACATTGTACAATCCTCATTGTAAAAGGACCGAAATTTCTTGATAGAACATGTAATCGAGAATTCCCAAACACTCAGCAATAACATAACAGTGGACATAGGCCATTCTTATAAGGCTAAACCACTTTAAAAATTATTTGTCTCATTTATTTATCTGTGATTGAATAATTAGATATGATCAAATTTTTTACATCAGCAGGGTTCATGGGTCTTGTTTGATAGATCTCGACGAGAAGATTTGAAAAAAAGTAATTTTGCGAAAAACGGATTTGTCAATCAAAAGTTATGATCATTTGAAAATTAAAAAAAAAATCAACCACTTATGTAACTTCCCCAAGGAAGTTACGGATAGTTGGTTTTAAAAGTGTATAATTGTGAGAAAAGGTTCCAAAAAATTAGGAGTGGGACCTATATGTAGGGGAAAAATATGATGGGACTGGAATGAGAAAAGAAATATTTAATAGGACCAATATATAATAACCTCTTAGTTTTTGTTAAAACACCATGGTCTCAAGTGCAAATTAAATTACCGTTAACAGTTATGTCCACTGGCTCGTTTAAATATCCAATGTCATATATTTATTCACCTTCTTTTTTAACACCCATTTCTCCCCGCCATTTCTTCCTCCCAAAACCACGCACCTCCTTCCAAACCCAAAAATGAAGCACCTTATACTTTTGACTCACTTGAGTCTGTATAGTATAAGTGTTCATCTAGTTTAGAAATTATGACAAAATTG
The DNA here is from genome assembly GCA_949130495.1 of Sambucus nigra. NCBI lineage: Eukaryota > Viridiplantae > Streptophyta > Magnoliopsida > Dipsacales > Adoxaceae > Sambucus > Sambucus nigra. The sequence goes on along the minus strand of OX422224.1, from coordinate 115,572,065 downwards.
TGTCTATCCTAGGAAACCAAAGAACCTCAGAGTTTGGATTGCTATTTTATTCCTCTTGCTTGATTGATCTAGATACCTTTACCAACACACACACACATTAGAATTGCATTCATACATTTCATATTGCATATAATTGTGTGTATATATGTTGAGTGTGTTAAAAATCCCTAAAATTGATTTTTAATATTTTTTGGGAATTTTATAATCTTTTAAAATAAGATTTTTATTAATTAAAATTTGGTTTTAAAAAGTTTTGGGTTCATTCTGCAATTATGGATTGTTGGTTATATTGACTGAAAGTTCCCTTGGGTAGATACCGAAAGCGGCAGAGACTTCAGGGTGCTTTTGTAATTATTTTTGGACGCGCGTTTGTTAACCTCATTTTGCCCAACATCTGTTGCATTTTGTTTGGGTGAATTTGTGTTTCTTCAAAGAGAGTAAACCAGTGAATGTTAACAACCCTTGGATCATTTTTATCAACGATCTGCATGTGCTCTTACATAATCCATGTGAACCTCATTTGAGCCAATCAGGGAAGTTATAATCACCGCGTATCTTTAACCCTTGGATCAAAGTCAATAGACCTTGACTCAATATGAGCCCTTGGTTTTAAACCAAATTCTAGAATCTTCTCAGCCATATTAGACTTTTGCCATTTCGTCCTTTTCAGAGAGAGAAAGAGAGTAAAGAGAGTAGAGAGAGGAGAGAAAAGAGAGAAACCATAGAAGAGAGAGAAAGAGTTAGAAACCCTAACCCTAACCCTAAATCGTCTTCAAACCCTAACCTCTTTTCAAAACCAGTATATACCAAACACAACCTTGAGTGTTTGAGAGTTTGAGAGTTGGTTTGATTAGTTGTTTGATGCTGTAACCTCTTCGTTCTTAGATCTTGTGTCCAACTTAAGAATTTCACTTAGATCTAAGAGTCTGCTTCATAGAAATATTAGATCTGAGCATTTTATGTTACATTTCACTTAGATCTGCACATTTTGTTTCTCGTCTTGAGAAATCTATTGTTGGTTATTTTCTGTAAATGTTTTTATCTACAAAATCAATAATCACATTTTCTGTTTCTAGTTCTTGTAAAACAAAACCTTTGACCTAGTTTGGAATCGCACTTGGTGATTTTCAATCTCAAAAATATTTTCAAAACTTGAGATTGATTAAGATCTTGATACGTCTTCCGAGCAAGATAGCCGTGGATTCTGGGATTATAATAAAGGTCAAATAAGGTTAAGCTTTCTGAGAAGAAAGAAATAGAAAATCACAGCATATAGATCTTATATGTAATTTGATAGGACTGTTTGAATAAAATAAGTGAGTGTGTGTGCATGCATGTGTTAGAAAGCACCTCCACAAACACTATCACCCTACCACACTAGAAGTGTTGGTAATAAGATCTCAAGAACAAGAGTCGACATAAAGAAATTGAACAAATTTAAAGTTAGCAAACTAGGAGAACAACATCAACAATCAGAACTGCAGAGAAGTTATAAGGACACCAGTGGGTACATTCCTAAACTTGTATAGGTCTGAGTTGTGTGCATATTTGTTATATAGTTTGTAACTATTATAATTTGTTTTAGTGGAATTTTTGGTTACTCCGTAGAGGGATTCGTGGATGTTTCCTTAGTTGGGTGAGGTTTTAGCACGTAAAAAATCCCTTGTTCTTAATCTTTCAACATCTCCTCATCTAATTCTTGGTTGTACTGAGTTTAAATTTTTTTTAAACTGATTTATCAAACCTGTTAACCAATCTTGAATAGATCTCGTACATATTTTTGTTAAACACATCTTGTGATTAATTTGTTTTGGTTTTAAGAAAAGAGTTTCTTCAAAAAACTGTTCGGAGTTACTTAAATAGTTTAATTTTATATTAAACGGCTTTAGTAACAGATTTTCAATTGGTATCAGAGCTTTGTAAACTTCGTTTAAAAAGATCATGTGTTTCTGAAATTGTTTTCTAAAAATCAAACATGGACGAGAAAAATGAATGATTTGGTAACTTAACCAGACCTCCTATCTTACTGGAAAGTAAGGATGATTGCTTTCATTTAAGGAACTTTGGGAGATGATGCCTGGGACATTGTTGAAAATGGATGCATTTATCCTACTAAACCAGCCACTGAAAGAAGTAATGAGAGGGTTAAGAAAGTATTAAGTGAGTTCACACAAGAAGAGAAATAAGTTTCTCGCAACAATAACAAAGGAAAGAATGCCATATTTATGTCCATAAATGAACATGAGTTCAAAAGAATCTCATCCTGTACCATTTATAAGGAAGCTTGGTACACTTTGGTTACTGCTCACGAAGGTGACACTAGAGTTAAGGCTGCTAAAACACAAATGCTCATTCAACAGTATAACTCTTTAATTATGTCTGAATCTGAGTCATTTGATGACTTCTATATGAACTTGACTGATATTGTGACCAAACTGCATGCTAATGGGATAACATATGACAGACATGAAATTGTATCTAAAATTCTGAGATCATTACCACAGAAATTTGACAACAAAAGATATGTTATTGAGGAAATATGTGACATAAATCTCACTCCTGAATTACTCAGTAGTAAATTAAGAACTGTGGAAATGGAATTAGAATTTAAGAAACAATTGACTCAGTCCCATAGGAAACAAACTAGTTCCAATCTGAGTTTTTCTTCTAAGTTGATTAAGCCTGAGTTTAACATTCCCAATGATGACTCTGATGAGGAATGTGACATAGAGAGTTTAGACAATCAGATTGCCTTAATGTCAAAGCAGTTTAAGAAAATTATCAAGTTTAGAAACAACATGGCAAACAAACAAGGCAAGTCCAATTATCCAACTCACTCTAATCACAAACCTCATGATAAATGTCAAGAAAAACATCATAAAGAAATTCACACTAGACCTAACAGAGACCTTAAGAAGACTGAATGCTTTAGATGTGAAAAACTAGGACACATTGCACAAGATTGTAGAGTTAACTTGAATATTCAAAATAAACACACTAGGGACAACATTTGCAAGACATGGGAGGATTCAAGTGACTCTGAAAATGAGGAACCTGAGTCATCTGATGTTTTTTATCCTTGCATGTCTTTCTTTGCCAAGATTATCTATAATGATGATATACCTGTACTTGTTAGTGAGGATGAATCTAGTAATTCTACTTCTATTGTGCTGAATCATGCTGTTACTGGTTTAGATGCTTTAATTACTGAGAACATTTCTATTTCTACCACAGGGTGTGTGAGTCAAAGGAAAAGTGATAATGACGATGTCAATGGGTGTGTGAGTCCAAGAATTGAAGCCGTAGGGGTCACTTCACACACTACACTTAGTTACTCGGACAATGAAGACCTCCCTGATATTCACACACTTTATGCGAAAACTCTCAAGAAAAGCACTAGACTGGAGAAGATTGTGAAAGATCTCACTAAGAAACTAGAAGATTTAAGTCTGATGGTTAAACTTAATGCTGAAGAGTATACTACCCAATATTTTACTCGTGAAAGTGAAATCAAAATGTTTGATCAAAAACTGAAGAATTTAACTGAAACAAATGAAACTCTGGAGAAAAAATATAAAGGGACATTGTTAGACTTGGAACAAACTAAAGAAAAGACAGCAACTGTTTTCAAAAAATTTACAAAATTTGAAAATAACTCAAACTGTTTTGATGGTTTTGTTCCTGAATCAAAAACCAATTCTGATGATCGAACTGGAATAGGGTTTTGCCCCAATTTAAAGACACATACAAAATCTTTTGAATCTGTCAAGTTTGTGTCAGGAGGTAAAAGACCTATTAAAACTTGTCCAGACTTTCATTCTCTAAAAACTGAGTTTGATTCAAAACTTCAAAATTTTGATATTGGGGAATCAAGTTACTCTAAACATGAAAGTTCATCTAAGGCCAAATATGTCTGCCCCTCTATTAGGAAAAGTGAATCTACATTCAAAACTGTTCTTTCTAGGAATAGGGTTCAACCTCAAAATTCCTTGAAACCTATGTTTAGAGACTTTCCTAAGGAGACCCCTACTTTGAGCAATCTTTATTGTTCCTACTGTGATATATACGGTCATTCTTTTGATGGTTTCTATGCTAGAAGACTAGTTAAACCTGTCTGTAATCCTCCTATCTATCAAAACTTTAACTATTCTAGGAGAAGCTGTAACAATTATGTTCTGCTTAGACAACCAGACAAAAACTCTAACTATAGGAAGAGAAAGACCAAATCTAAAAGAACATTCCCTAAAAGGATTCCTAAACCAAATGCTCATGTCTATCATAAAATTCAAAATCATGCGCAAAATATTTTTCAACAAAAATCTAATGCTCGCACATTTTATCAATTGAGAACTAATAAGCGCAAAATTAAAAATAGAGCAATTTGGGTTAGAAAAGATGATATATGACCCCAAATGAAGTGTAACATTATTATTACTGCTTTAAAAGTTGAACACACATCTTCTGGTTGGTATTTAGATTCTGGATGTTCAAAACACATGACTGGTGATGATACAAAACTCTTAAACAAAACCAGCTTTGCTGGAGGAAAAGTTATTTTTGGTGATGGAGTATCATCTCAGATCATAGATAAAGGAACTCTCCAAGAAGAAGAACTTCATGTTCTTGAAAATGTTCTTCTAGTCAAAGGTCTTAAGGCCAATCTACGTAGTATCTCGCAATTTTGTGACTCAGATCATACTGTTACCTTTTCAAAGAACAATTGTAAAATTTTAAACGAAAAGGGAGAATGCATAATTACAGGATTCAGGACTCCTGATAATTGTTATACTGTCATGAATAATTCTGAAATCTGTAATGTTTCCATAATGGATAACAATGAGATATGGCATAACAGTATGGGTCACATAAATTACGATAATCTTATTAGATTGACTTCTCAAGAAATAGTTAGGGGAGTTCCAAAAATCAAACCCATTTCTAATATTGTTTGTGGTTCCTGTCAGGAAGGAAAAATTATTAAGGCACCTCATAAGAAATTCAAAGATATCCTTACCTCTAACCCCTTAGAGCTCATCCATATAGACCTAATGGGTTCCTCCCAAACTGTTAGTCTCTGTGGACACAGTTACATTCTTGTTATGGTTGATGACTTCACTCGATTTATGTGGGTAGCCTTCTTAAAACAAAAATCTGACACTTATCAAACTTTCTTAAAAATACTTCTTCGGATTGAAAATGAGAAGGACACTCAAGTAAATAAGATTCATAGTGATAGAGGTGGAGAATTCAAAGACAGTGGTATAATAGAATACTGTGACTATAATGGTTACAAACATGAGTTTAGTGCTCCTAAGACTCCTCAACAAAATGGTATCGCTGAGAGAAAGAATCGTACTCTTCAAGAGATGGCACGTGTTATGTTACATGCCAAGAATCTGCCTAAATATTTTTGGGTAAAATCTATTCATATTGCGTGTCACATTATCAATAGGGTCTATCTTAGAAAGAATTCTAAAAAAAACCCTTACGAGCTTTGGTATAAGAAAAATCCCAATCTTAAGTACCTTAGAACCTTTGGTAGTACTTGTTATGTCTGCAAAGACAGAGAACACTTGTCCAAATTTGAGAGCTGGGGAGATAAAGCTATTTTTCTAGGATACTCGCCTAACAGTAGAGCCTACCGTGTTTATAATCTTCGCACTAAAACCATTATTGAATCAATAAATGTAATTGTAAGTGACACTACTGTAGAGAGTAAGACTGGTGAATCAACTAATGTGGAAGAGTCTACAAACGTTTTAGAAAATGACTCTTCAGCAATAAATGATTCATTACCAGTTAAGACACCTGAAGTACCTAACTGGGTTTCTAAAGACCATCCTATAGATAACGTTGTTGGTAATCCTAGTGAGCATGTGCGTATAAGATCTCAATTAAGAAATTGTGCTCATTTTGCATGTTTTGTTTCCCTTGTGGAACCAAAGAATGTAAATGAGGCATTGAATGACTCTCACTGAATTTCTGCTATGCAGGAAGAACTTTTTTAATTTGTCATTCATGATGTTTGGTATCTTGTACCTAGGCCTAATCACAAAAAGGTTATTGGCACACGTTGGATTTTTAAAAATAAATCTGATGAAAGTGGGATAATCATTAGAAACAAAGCTAAACTAGTTGCTCAAGGATATTCTCAAATTAAAGGAATAGATTTTAATGAGACTTTTGCTCCTGTTACTCGTTTAAAATCTGTTCGTCTTCTCTTTGCCATAGCCTGATACTTGCATTTTACACTTTACCAAATGGATGTCGAAACTGCATTCCTTAATGGAATATTTACTGAGGAGACCTATGTAGAACAACCAAAAGGGTTCATTGACCCTCAATATCCAAATCATGTTTTTCGTCTTAAAAATGCTTTGTATGGACTAAAATAAGCGCCTAGAGCCTGGTATGAGCACCTTTCCAATTTTCTCTTAGATAAAGGTTTTAAGAGAGGTGGAAATGATCAAACTCTATTTGTCAAAAATTTTGACAAACACATCATTATAGCTCAAGTTTATGTTGACGATATTATCTTTGGATCAACTTCTCCCTCATAAGTAAAATCCTTTTCTGAAATTATGCATAAAGAGTTTCGAATGTCTCTTATGGGGGAGTTGTAATTTTTCTTAGGTCTTCAAGTCAAACAAAATTCAGAAGGATTATTTGTCTCGCAATCTATATACGCTTTAGAGATAGTCAAAAAATTCAGCTTTGAGAGTGCTAAAGATGCTAAAACTCCTATGAGTACTACGGTCAAATTATCTAAAGATGAAACTATAAAATCTATAGATCCAACTCTATATCGTAGTATGATAGGAACCTTATTATACCTTACTGCCTCGCGTCCTGATATCATGTATGTTGTTTGTGTATGTGCTCGTTATCAAAACAACCCTAAAGAGAGCCATCTATCTTCTGTTAAAAGAATTATTAAATATGTAAAAGGCACTCTGAACCTAGGACCTTGGTACACTAGTGATACACCTAGCATTATAATTGGGTACACTGATGCTGATTGGACTGGGTGTACTAATGATAGTAAAACCACTTCAGGAGCATGTTATTATATAGGTAATAATTTGGTAGGATGGAGTAGTAAGAATAAAACTGCACATCGCTCTCAACAGCTGAATATGAATACATAGCCGCTGGAAGCTGATGTGCTCAATTACTGTGGCTTAAACAAATGCTAAGTGATTATGGTATTCAAGAAAACCAATTGCATCTCTATTGTGATAATCAAAGTTCGATCAATATATCTAAAAATCCTGTTCAACACTCGCGAATAAAACACATGAAAATAAGGCATCACTTTATACGCGAATTAGTTGAAACTAAGGAATTAAAAATCAATTATCTTCCTACTGATTTGCAGCTCGCAGATATGTTTACCAAACCTTTAGATTACAATAGATTTATATCTTTGCGTAAATCAATAGGTATGGTCTGTGCTGATTAATCTCTTTGTCTTACATAGTTTTTCCCTTTGTCTATTTGAGACAAAATGGGGGAGAAATTTGAGTCTCATATTTTTTACATATTCTAAAAAGCTTGATCTTAGTGATTCATTGCAGGAATTCTGTACAGATATTCTCAACAGTTGAAATTTGTAATAGGGTATTCAATTGTAAATAGTTGAGTTATGTACTTTTGTTTTCTAGGAAATGGGTAGATAGAATTTTTATAGGAATAGGTTTTCCTTATTTTTGTTCCATTACGAGTTCTAGATGACTCAAAGGAGATTTTGTCTCATATTTCCAAAGGGGGAGATTGAAGCACCTTATACTTTTGACTCACTTGAGTCTGTATTGTATAAGTGTTCATCTAGTTTGGAAATTATGACAAAATTATGTTTATCCTAGAAACCAAATAACCTCAGAGTTTGGATTGCTATTTTATTCCTCTTGCTTGATTGATCTAGATACCTTTACCAACACTCACACACATTAGAATTATATTCATACATTTCATATTGCATATAATTGTGTGTATATATGTTGAGTGTGTTTAAAATCCTTAAAATTAATTTTTAATATTTTTTGGGAATTTTATAATCTTTTAAAATAAGGTTTTTATTAATTAAAATTTGGTTTTAAAAAATTTTGGGTTCATTATGCAATAATGGATTGTTGGTTATATTGACTGAAAGTTCCCTTGGGTAGAATCCGAAAGCGGCAAAGACTTCAGGGTGCGTTTGTCATTATTTTTGGACGCGCATTTATTAACCTCTTTTTGCCCAACATCTGTTGCATTCTGATTGGGTGAATTTTTGTTTCTTCAAAGAGAGTAAACAAATGAATGTTAACAGCCCTTGGATCGTTTTTATCAACGATCTGCATGCGCTCTTACATAATCCATGTGAACCTCATTTGAGCCAATCAGCAAAGTTATAATCACCACGTATCTTTAACCCTTGGATCAAAGTCAATAAACCTTGACTCAATCTGAGCCATTGGTTTTGAACCAAATTCTCGAATCTTCTCAGCCTCCTATATAAGGAGCCCTACTCTCAGCCATATTAGACTTTTGCCCTTTCGTCCTTTTCAGAGAGAGAAAGAGAGTAGAGAGAGGAGAGAGAAAGAGTTAGAAACCCTAACCCTAACCCTAAATCGTCTTCAAACCCTAGCCTCTTTTCAAAACTAGTATATACCAAACACAACCTTGAATGTTTGAGAGTTGGTTTGATTAGTTGTTTGATGCTGTAACCTCTTCGTTCTTAGATCTTGTGTCCAACTTAAGCATTTCACTTAGATCTAAGTTTCTGCTTCATAGAAATATTAGATTTGAGCATTTTATGTTACATTTCACTTAGATCTGCACATTTTGTTTCTCGTCTTGAGAAATCTATTGTTGATTATTTTCTATAAATGTTTTTATCTACAAAATCAAGAATCACATTTTTTGTTTCTAGTTCTTGTAAAATAAAACCCTTGACCTAGTTTGGAATCGCACTTAGTGATTTTCAATCTCAAAAATATTTTCAAAACTTGAGATTGATTAAGATCTTGATACGTCTTTCGAGCAAGATAGTCGTGGATTCTGGGATTATAATAAAGGTCAAATAAGGTTAAGCTTTCTAAGAAGAGAGAGATAGAAAATCACAGCATATAGATCTTATATGTAATTTGATAGGACTGTTTGTATAAAATAAGTGAGTGTGTGTGCATGCATGTGTTAGAAAGCACCTCCACAAACACTATCACCCTACCACACTAGAAGTGTTGGTAATAAGATCTCAAGAACAAGAGTCGACATAAAGAAATTGAACAAATTGAAAGTTAGCAAACTAGGAGAACAACATCAACAATCAGAACTGCAGAGAAGTTATAAGGACACCAGTTGGTACATTCCTAAACTTGTATAGGTCTGAGTTGTGTGCATGTTTGTTATATAGTTTGTAACTGTTATAATTTGTTTTAGTGAAATTTTTGGTTACTCCGTAGAGGGAGTCATGGATGTTTCCTCAGTTGGGTGAGGTTTTACCACGTAAAAAATCCCTTGTTCTTAATATCTCTCATCTCCTCATCTCCTCATCTAATTCTTGGTTGTGCTGAGTTTAAATTTTTTTTAAACTGATTTATCAAACCTGTTAACCAATCTTGAACAGATCTCGTACATATTTTTGTTAAACACATCTTGTGATTAATTTGTTTTGGTTTTACAAAAAGAGTTTCTTCAAAAAACTGTTCGGAGTTACTTAAATAGTTTAATTTTATATTAAACGACTTTAGTAACAGATTTTCAAAAAATCCCACTACACCAAACCTTCCCTTTTGTCCTCTAGTAAAGAAATATTTAATATGACCAATATATAATAACCTCTTAGTTTTTTTTGTTAAAACACCATGGCCTCAAGTGCAAATTAAATTACCGTTAACGGTTATGCCCACTGGCTCATTTACATATCCAATATCATATATTTATTCACCTTCTTTTTCGCCACCTATTTCTCCCCACCATTTCTTCGTCCCAAAACCATGCACCTCCTTCCAAACCCAAAAATCCCACTACCCAAAACCTTCCCTTTTGTCCTCTAGTAAAGAAATATTTAATATGACCAATATATAATAACCTCTTAGGGTGAGTTTGATAACACTAATTTTTCATGGAAAATACAATATATGGAGTCATTTTTCATCTTTTGAATGTTTGGTAAACAAAATTTTTCATGGAATTGATTTTCTTAAAACAACTCACATAACCACTTTTTCCACAAAAAGGTGGAATTAAAAAACTCCTCCCACCTTGTTATTCATTTTCCAGGGAAAAGAATTGGCACGCCAAAAAACTTGATAAAAAATCCAGAAAATGAGTAAAAACCCAAAAATAATTTTAAAAAAATCAGAATGTGAATAAAAATTCAAAAATAATGAAAAAAAATCAGAAAGTGAATTAAAAACCCAAAAATAATGAAAATGTACATAAAGTGAATAAAATCGCAAAAATAATGGAAAAAAATGAGAAAGTGAATAACCTCCCCTAAAAATGAAAAAAAAATCCAAAAAGTGAATAAAAACCTTAAAAAATTGAAATAAATTAAGAAAATGAATAAAACCCCAAAAATATTTTTTTTAAATCCAGAAAGTGAATAAAACCACCGAAAACAATGAAAAAAATACATAAAGTGAATAAAATCTCAAAAAATGAAAAAAAAACATAAAATGAATAAAATCCAAAAATAATGAAAAAAATACAGAAAGTGAATAAAATCCCCAAAATAATGAAAAAAAATCCAAAAACTGAATAAAAACCCAAAAATAATGAAAATTTTTATAGAAAGTGAATAACCCCCCCCCCCCCCCCCCCCAAAAAAAAAATGAAAAAATTCGAGAAAGTGAATAAAAACCCAAAAATAATGAAAAAATTTCTGAAAATGAATAAAAACCCCAAAATAATGAAAAATATTCAGAAAGTGAATAAAACCCCCAAAATTCAAAAACGTGAATACCCCCCTCCCCCCCCAAAAAAAAATGAAAACAATTCTAGAAAGTGAATAAAAACCCAAAAATATTGCAAAAAAATTTCTAAAAAGTGAATAAATTCTCAAAAATAATTTAAAAAGTTCAGAATGTGAAATAAAACCAAAAAATAATGAAAAAAATCCAAAAAGTGAATAAAACCCCAAAAATAATGAAAAAAATCTAGAAAGTGAATAAAACCCCAAAAATAATAAAAACAAATACAGAAAGTGAATAAACCCCCAAAAATAATGAAAAGAAAATTCCAGAAAGTAAATAAAAACCCCCAAAAATAATGAAAAAATACAGAAAGTGAATAAAAAATTAAACATAATGAAAAAAAATCTAGAAAGTGAATAAAAATCCAAAATAATGAAAACAATATAGAAGGTGAATAAAAAACACCCAAAATTTATTAAAAAGTCTGAAATTTATTAATCAAGAAAACAAATAACAAAAAATGCAAAAAAATACATAAAATAAATATTACTCCCATAATTAATTTTAAAAAATACCATAAAATAAAATAAAATAAAAACGAGAAAAAAAAATAGAAATCAATAAAAACACAAAAAATAATGAAAACAAATACAGAAAATGAATAAAAAATAGAAAACAAATAGTAAGCCTTGAATTAATTTTAAAAAACACCTAGAATTTTATTAGAAAATCATAAATTTATTAATTCAAAAAAAATAAAAGAAAATAAAAAAGAGCTCAAAAAATTTTAAAAATGGAAATGAATAAATACCCTACAAAACTAATAAAAATGCAAATATTTGAAAAAAATTAAAAAAAAAAACAAGAGAATTAAAAATAAGAACAGACCTGGCGACACGGGGGGACGAAACAGTTGGGGGTTGGGATGGGGGTGGGGGGCGTGGTGGATTTGATACCGTTTTCTGTTTTTTATATTTAATATCGGGTTAATATTTATTTTCTGGTCTTTTATTCATTTTTTGTGTGTGTTTTAAATTTCTTATTTTTTTATTTTTTATTAATATTCCGGGATTTTTATTAATTTTCTATTTTTTATATATATTTTCTACTTTTTTTCATGAATAATATTGGAAATCAAACACACAAAAGATGGAAAATAAAACATTTTCAAACAACACCACGAAAAAATTTTCATGGAAAATATTTCCAAGTTTTCAATTCTATGGAAATTGACTCTTAAGAGATATTTTTCATCTTATTTATCAAACACACCCTTAATTTTTTTTCAGGGGATTTTGGGAAAAGGTCCTCATAATGCTTAAAGTGTATAAAAATAGGACACTCCATATAATTTTATAAATTTAGTCCCTGTACTAAAAACACCATGAAAAATGGTTAAAAATGATGCCGCTTGACGCGGACAAAAAAAATAAAGGCAATTGTACTACAGGGACTAGATTTATAAATGTTATTGTACCACATGGACTAGATTTATAAATTTGAAAAGTATTATCCTTAAAATTCAAATATAAAAAGAAACGTGACATTTATCCTAATTCTCAATTTTTTTTATTAAAACACCATGGGCTCAAGTGCAAATTAAATTACCGTTAACGGTTATGCTCACTGGTTCGTTTACATATCCAATATCATATATTTATTCACCTTCTTTTTCGCCACCCATTTCTCCCCGCCTCCCACAACCCAAAACCTTCCCTTTTGTCATCTGTCTACGTTCCCATGGAAGTTTTTTTAACTCAATCTTGAACAACCCCATATTTTATCACTACCCAAATAACAAATATCCTAAAGAACCAAACAAAAAAAGATTGTTTTTTCACGTTATTGTTGCATTAAATGATGGGTTTGATCTATATACGATAGTTATAAGAGATTTGATTGATTGAAATGAATGGGTCCATGGTAAAGGCCATTTGGGTTCCAAATGTATCATTGTTTATATTTCTAGTTTCGTGTTGGCCACCGTGTGTTTGGTGTGTCGATGGGGGTGGTTTTACCAACACCGGTGGCTCGAAATTGGAGCCGCTCGTTACGCAGATGATTTACGGACAAATATCGAACCTTACTCATACGTATCACAACGATATTAGCGAGTCATTGGGTTTTTGCACTAGGGATGTGTGAGTAATATGCAAAGCTAGTTGGTTTATGGGTCATTTGGCATTTGGTTTTGTTTTTATGTCATGAATTTCGTTTGCTTTTTCCAGGGATGCTGATTTGGATAGAGCCTTCAACTTCTCCAACAATGTGGACTTTGTGAAAAATTGCATTAAGGAGACAAAAGGTACAATGAAGAAATTATTTTTGCAGTTAAGTTTATTAAGATGTAACTAGAATGTTTGAACTACATGTTTTCAAATAGGTGATTTTCACTTTTGAGAGTCCAATAGGTATGTATGTGTGTGTTTTAGTCTGGGGTCCAAAGTTTTACAAATTTGGACTTTGGGGTAAGCTTTCAGTTTTTTGCAAATCATCGCAAAAAGAGAGAATGGACCTTGAAATTTAGGATTCTAGACTAAATATACACATAAGTACTAGACCTGGAAATGCATATAACCCTTTTCAAATTCACCCTGTTTTGGGTGGTTGATGGAGACACAAGTTTGTTCCTCATTTCGCATTGTCATTTGCACGAGTACAATTCAAGTACACACACACACACACACACACATATCTATATATTGCAAGAGTACACTTCAATATACATCAACAGCTAGTTAATTAAACAGATTTAGAATTGAAGGAAATAACTAGAAAGGATGAAATAAAGTGGAGAAAAAGTTACACTTATAATATATATTTTTGGGTTCTATTGACATGAGTGCTTCGCTAGTTGTTGAAATTGGACTTTGGTACTATTTCAGTCGCTAAATATAGTAGTTTCACCACTAAAGGTGACATTTCGGTGATGAAAAGGTACCAAATCCTTAAGGACAATTATGATGTTACTGAAATTTCGACTATTAGAAAGGTACCCAAGTCAAAATGACCCTTTTTTCCCCTTATAAAAGCAGCTCTGATTCAATTATGTTTTTCACCTAGTTCCTGACAGTAAATTAACTAAATCAACAGGAGATCTCCAACAGCGATTATGTACAGCAGCGGAGATGAAGTTTTACTTCCGCAGTTTTTTTGACATTGGTGCCACAGGCGCGTCTCAGTCTCATGTCTTAAAACCTAACAAGAATTGTAATTTGACCTCATGGGTTCCGGGATGTGAGCCTGGATGGGCTTCTAGGGTCGGTCCAAATCAGAAGGTTGACCTGAAAAATGCAAAGGATGTTCCTGACCGGACTCTCGAAAGTCAACCTTGTTGTGAAGGTTTTTTTTGTCCCGCGGGTCTCACTTGCATGATACGTAAGTGAATTTTAACATTTTGATTTCAGCCTTTATGCATCGATTCATGTTTGTATATAGAGGAAAAATATCAGGGCAATCATGTGTGTACATGCTCTTTACATCCATAGAATTGTCTCTCTACTTGTTTAGAAGTAAAAAAGGGCAAATCCAGTGCACGAGGTACCCGTCACTGTGGAAAACTGGGGGTTAGATGTATACAGACTTATCTTTGCATATGCAGAGAGGCTGTTTCCGCGACTCGCAGCCTCTCTGCATATTCAAGACAAGGCTACGTACATCTAACCCTCCAGTACCCTGCAGTGGTATGAGCCTCATGCACTGAATTTGCCCCTTTTTTACTTCTAAACAAGGAGAGAGACGATTCTGTGGATGTAAAGAGCATGCACACAGAAATTTGAAGAAATATCATAACCCCCAATTGAGATGTTAGTCACGCTATAAATTTGAGGAAAAGTCTGAGTTTATGTCCCAGTTTGTATCCCAATTGTATTGAAGTGTTGTATTATTGGTGTCGGTACAACATTTTAGCACGTATGACAGAAACTTGGTATGCATATCATTGCTCTAAATATGATGGTAGTATCCGAAGGTTCTTTTGATATTATATATCTATCACATGTGCATTTTAAATTTTGATGTAATTTTAAAATTTGGTAGCTCAATCCTTGTTAATGAATCTAATTTTTTCGCAAAAACTAATATTGTTTTCTGTCACATTGTCATTGAAGCTTGTCCATTGGGATCTTACTGCCCACGTGCAAAGCTCAATGAATCTACCGGCATATGTGATCCGTAAGTTCGTGTACAAACTTGACTTCACAATTGTTTTATGATTCCAGGATATCTATGGTATATATTAGGGTAATTAGTGAGAAACTTCTGAACTATTGAACTAGTTGCACATACCCGTTGAACTATTACAACTTTTCCCATCATTTGCAACTTCCCCCTATGTATCGCTAAAAACGCTTTTTCCTCTTTTTATTTATTTTCTTTTGTTCACATTTTTTTACTTTAGTAAATGTGGGATCTTGGCTGTTTTTCCTGAGCACAATGCCTGGAGTTGGTCTTTAGGGACTGATAATGGGGAATTTACAACTTTTCATGGTGCAGGTGGCTGTAACTTATTTGCAACAGTAGGTGGATATTTGCAAACAGAGGGATAGTTTAGGGGCGTTCTTACATATTTTTCCATTATATGATATATTATTGCATATATTGATAGCAAAATTTTGCAGATACCACTACCAACTACCTCCTGGAAAGCCAAATCATACTTGCGGTGGAGCTAACATGTGGGCAGATGTATTGAGTGCTAGTGAATTGTTCTGTCCAGCAGGGTATTATTGTCCAACCACTACCGTAAAGAAACCTTGCAATGCTGGGTATTTGACTCTTATCTTCAACTATTAATAAAATTCTAGCAGTGGCATGTTACATCATTGAAAATAGCTCAATTAATCTACCTTGGTACTATGTTAGATAATAATATATCACCATGTTTCACATGTGCTTTTACTAATATTATTGTAATCCAATTTCAGGCATTACTGCAGGATGGGATCTATCTTTCAAATGCGTAAGTTCTTCTAATCTTGTCGGTTTATGGAGCGGAAAACTCATTTCTTCATATTGCTAACTTAGGTCAGCAGAAAGAACCTTACGAAGTAATTTGACAATATATAGTATATATTTAGTTTCCCCACCATTTCTGCCTAATGGCATTGTGTAAAACTCTCTGCTCCATAACTCATTATTTCTCTTTTGCTTCAAGTTATTAGCTTGTAGAGTAGTGAATAGAGGCAATTTGACCTTTCGCTGACCATTTTGCAGCATGCTTTAAGCTGAGTACATGCGATGCACGTACGGAAAATCAAAACATGCATTATTTTGGGATCATGCTCATAGTAAGTGATTGCTTATATAATGTCAGATTAAATGGTTGATATGTGATGTTGCTCTTGATCTTATATCCGTAGGATGAAGATGGTTATTACCAAATTTCCCTCTATAAATTCTTGTTTTAAAAAAGAGGGACATTTCTCGACATCAGAATCTCAAGTTGCCTAAGACTCTTAATATGGTGACTGATTAACTAAGAAATAAAAGCTAAACTTGGAAGTATATTTGAACCTATTCTAATCATATCCCCTCAAAATTTAAAATCTTCATCATTCAGAGTTTTTCAAAAAAATAATAATAACGGATATCTTTACCTCTAAATGGTTAAGAATTAGATGTGTCTATGGACACTGAATCTGACTTAATACGTCCATTAAAGCATAAAACCAAATTATTTCTCAAATTCAGATTTATTACTTCATGTTCAGATAGAAATACAAATGCACCTTTATATTCCCCCCTGATTTTTCAGCACAAGTTCACATCTTGGGACCCACACATTATCTATTGGGAGGGATGATTAAAACACTAGCTATCGTGCTTTTGTAAATCTTCCGACTTGTTTACATAATAGACTCTTATTTACTAAGAAATTTTGCGGTTGCTAGCATTGCCAATAGAGTTTGATGATGTTCACTTGTGAATGTAGGCCGTGTTGAGTATCATACTGATCATCATTTATAATTTCTCGGATCAAGTCCTTGCAACTAGGCACGAAAGACAAGCAATGTCCAGGGAAGCTGCAGCCAAGTACGCGAGAGAAACTGCACAAGCGAGAGAAAGGTGGAAATCAGCAAAAGATGTTGCCAAAAAGGGAGCTATGGGTTTGCAACAGTTCTCGCGCACGTTCTCACGCAAAACAAGTGCAAAGCCTCCAACAGTGCCAAATAATTCAAATTTACCTCTCCAGTCAGCAGCCGCTCCAAAAGCAAAGAAGAAGGAAACAAGTAACCTCACAAAAATGATACATTCACTCGAGGATGACCCGGAAAGTCACAAGGGGTTTAATTTGGAGATTGGGGATAAAAATCTTAAGAAACAAGCGCCCAAGGCTAAACAACTTCATACGCGGAGCCAAATATTTAAGTATGCGTATGGTCAACTCGAGAAAGAGAAAGCTATGGAGCAGAACAATAAGAACTTGACATTTTCAGGAGTAATCTCGATGGCTACCGATACTGAAATCAGGAGTAGACCCACAATAGAGGTTGCTTTCAAGGATCTGACAATAACACTCAAAGGGAAAAAGAAGCATCTAATGAGGTCAGTGACAGGTAAAATTAGGCCGGGGCGGATTTCTGCTGTCATGGGCCCGTCGGGTGCTGGAAAGACGACTTTTCTTTCCGCTGTGACGGGAAAGATAACTGGATGCACTATGACGGGTCAAATTCTTATAAATGGAAAAGTCGAATCCATTCACTGGTACAAGAAAATTATTGGGTTTGTCCCACAGGATGATATCGTGCATGGAAACCTGACAGTAGAAGAAAACCTCCGATTCAGTGCACGTTGCAGGTATGCAAGCTATATTGTTCATTGTGCAAGCCACCCGTAAAGCCCCATTTGGTTCGGATTAAATATTTTTCACCTGGGTGAAAAATAGGATGGTGAAAAGTATTTTCACCTATTTTGAATGGAGGTTTTTGTTTGAATAATTATAGATAAGTTGGCATGCTATAATGTGTGATTTTGACAAAAATAGTCTACAAAATTCAACTTCAACTCGGCAAAAATACTTTTCACCTGCGTGAAAATATCGCAACCAGAACCATACGGAACCTAAAGCTCATGCTCTTCAGCTTTCAGTATCACTCTAATTTGAAACAGCCTAAGGAGTAGTATATCATGCTCTTGCACAATAATGTAATAGGGGAAGTGCCAAAAAAACTGAACTATAAAATTTTTATAGAAAACAACAAAATTCTATTTTCATTGCAACCCCCTAAACTATGCATCTTGTTGCAAAATTTCCTTTCTGATGACTTTTTAGCTTCTTTTTTTATCGAAACATGGTTTAGCGACTTCTGTGGTGGTTTTTGTGCACTTAAAATATTTCAGGGCGTTTCTTGCAAAATTAAATAGTTCGAGGCAAGTTTTTTCACTTTACCCTAATGTAATAGGCAGAAAATCCACATCTTCCTTGAATATATGATTTTCTTCGCTTCACCTTCCGCTTTTTTATCTTTTCTTGATTTGCTTTTTGGTTAGTGTTCCATGATTATGTTGTGACTATCATTTTTCTATCTTTGCTGTTTTTCCCCATTGTGGAGACTATCTTCCGACTTGCCAAAAGCTGATAAGGTTCTGGTGGTTGAGAGAGTTATCGAGGCGTTGGGACTGCAGGCAGTGAGGGATTCCTTGGTGGGGACAGTTGAGAAGAGAGGAATCTCTGGAGGGCAGAGAAAAAGAGTAAATGTTGGGCTGGAAATGGTAATGGAACCTTCACTCTTGATCTTAGATGAACCTACATCTGGCTTGGACAGTTCATCCTCCAATCTACTTCTTAGAGCTCTTCGACGTGAAGCTCTTGAAGGGGTCAACATCTGCATGGTTGTTCACCAACCAAGGTAGGTTCTTCTTATTTTCATATTGCATTAATCTTTAAATGAAACAAAAAGTATCCATAAAGATAGAGAGTTTTTCCCGCATTGGAAAAGGGGAATTTCTTTGCAACATTATATCATTTGGTTTTTGTTACAAATACTCGTTTAATTACTAGCTTTTGACATAGTACAAAATTGGGTGATTTTGACTTTACCCCTACTAATATGATATAAGAATTTCAACTGGTTTTCATAATTGTTAGACGTATTCCCTCAATTTAACAGTTTTCATAATTGTTGAACGGCATGCAGTTCCTATCAATCTGCATTAGAAAGTGATTCCACACTCTTATAAATTTGAAAAGGATAGAAAGGACAAAATTGTGAATAAATATTTTTTGTGGCTGAGACTCAATAAGTTGCTTCAATATAGGATTTTATTTGAGCTTGTTCTAATGAAATTGATAGATCACTGGATGAAGAATAAGAAGATGAAAATAATGAAAGAATAAGGGTGTTAAATAGAAACAATTGATGCACTAGTAGATGAGTAAGGGGATGAGCATGATCAAGATAAATGGTGTTGAACAATAACAATTGGATGCTGATATTCTTTCATTTCCAATCAAAATTCTAACTTTTTCATAATGTGATCATTTGTATACTTACAAATGTGTTTCACGTGTTACTCTTTTAGATGCTATAATTAGTTCTTTTCTTCCTCAGCTACACCTTGTACAAGATGTTTGACGACTTAATACTTCTAGCAAAAGGTGGTCTTATCGTGTACCAAGGACCCGTGAAGAAAGTTGAAGAATACTTCACTGGCCTAGGGATCACCGTACCGGATCGCGTAAACCCACCTGACCACTTCATCGACATCCTTGAGGGTATAGTGAAATCGGGACCTGGTGTGACTGTTCAACAGCTGCCTGTCCGTTGGATGCTTCACAATGGGTACCCGGTACCCCCAGATATGTTGCAATATTGTGATCAAATTGGAGCATCCTCAGCAGGAGGTGTACTTTCAAGTCTTGAAGGAGATGCTACGGAGCAATCTTTTGCTGGAGACTTGTGGCAGGATATGAAGCACAATGTTGAGGTTAAGAGAGATCTTTTAGAGAACAATTTCCTAAAATCCCGTGATTTATCTAATCGTGTCACTCCGGGTATACTCCGGCAATATAGATATTTTCTTGGAAGGTATATAAAATCATTATTTTGTTGTAAGTGATTAGTAGCGTATCCTTTGATTTTTGTTTGAAAGTGATTAATCATATTTGAACAACTATAATGTTACACATTCATATGCAACTCTCTATAGAAAGTTGTAGCTTTTTAATGGTCAGTTTTGATTGCTGGTTATAAGTAGCTCAGTTCCATAGAATGCTTTCTACCCCTAAAAACTTTATATTTTGAATTGTCATTAAACATGGTGTCGGCATCTCTTTGTTAGTTAAATTGGCATGTGATTATTGAACTCGAGTTTATATATTTAACGGTTAAAATGCGAAAAACACTGTAAACTATTGTTCTGGTTGCAAATACTCCCTTGGTGTTGTAAATAACCCCTAAAATATGAAAAATTTGCAAATACCCCTTTATTTTATCGATAAAAATTGGCGCTAAAAACACTTTTTAGTGGCACGGTGCAAGCATCTATTTGTTAGTTAAATTGGTATGTGATAAAGATTGAACTCAAGCTTATATACTTAAAACAGTTAATTATTTTATCTGCATGCTCAGTTCCATTAAGTGTATGTTCTGTTTAAGTGAGTCGTTGACTGAGTAGTGATATATGATTAAAACTTTCAGGGTTGGCAAACAGAGATTACGAGAAGCTAGAATACAAGCAGCAGACTATCTGATCCTTTTCCTTGCTGGAGTGTGCTTAGGAACTCTTGCTAAAGTGAGCGATGCGACATTTGGGGCTAATGGTTATACTTATACCATCATTGCTGTTTGTAAGTGGGAAAACACAAATTTTATTGCTCCATGTTCTTATTGCTTCCTTCCTTTCTTTCCTTTTTTGGTAAGAAACAGTTTTGTTAAAATAGGCTGAAGTTCACAAAAGCCCCCTGAACCTTCCCTTTTTCACAAATAACCCTCCGACTGCCCCCAATAATCCTTTGAACTATGCATTTTGTGAGAAATTACTCTCTTTGGGGGACTTTTTAGCAATGTATTTTAGCGACACATGGGGGATCCATGCAAAAAATGAATACTTCAAGGTGGTTTCTTGCAAATATTTTTTTTTAACACTTTAGCCTAAAATGAATGAAGTACAGGGAGGAGGGTAAGCTGTCCACCAGATATATAAAGCAACTGAGTAAAAGAAGAGGAATAATATAAAAGGAAATATTATATATGTCTCTGTTACAGACTGCACAAAAAACTGAATACCTCGTAGTCTCCAAAAAACTGCCCAGGCCTACATCAAACAATGATGTTGATGCTGGATCATGAGGACACGAACAATTAATTTTGGATTTATTCAAGCAACATTTAACTTTAGGTCCTGAAAGCTCAAGTCAAAGCATACCATAGCCCTCATAGTTATTATTAATTGAAATTTAGCTCCCATTCAGCTGACAGTTAACTGTTATTGATCGTGTTAGATGACCAAAATATCCCCAAACCCAAGTCCTTTAGGTCCAAATCTGAAATCGATCGATGATCCAGCCCGTGGCCCATCATGTTTAGGCTCACACAACTCAATTCCTAAATGATGGAAATGGAGCAGGATTCATGTCCCCAATTCCGCCGCGTTAAGTGAACCCCCACTCCACGAGGCTACACTTCGCCCATGTCAGCCTTTGCCTCCTATAAATGCATTCGGAAAGGTGGTGGGTCTCCCTTGGGGATTTACATGGAAAAGATGTTATGTATTCTTATTATTTTTATCAATTGCGATAGTTGCTATTATTTAGTAGAAGATTTAGGAGATATTTTAGGAAATGTATTAGATTAGGATATATGTCATGCTATTCTTGTTTATCTTTAATTCGCTTAGTAGTTAATTGCTACAATTAGATTTCGAGCTAGTATTAGCCTAAAAATCAATGCATTTGGGCCACATCAATGTAACCAGTTATCAACTTTATTATGAATTCATGAATGAGAGTGAAGTTTGAAATAGGTATGACTGTTGTGTGAGTTGCTTTAGCTGCATTTTTGTAAAGGTGGTATCAGAGACTAGTTGCTCTTGATTTGCGTTAGTGATTGTTGTGTAGTAGTCTGTTTATCGGTTTTAAGTTTTGGGTTGAAGGCCGTATACCTCAAGTTGAACGACGCCAACAGATACTAGGAAGCTACCGGCGGCTTCTAATGTGATCTCTAGTCACTCTAAGACATAAGCAAAGAATGGAAAAAAGAGGGTTCCTTTTGGTATAACAAGGCTGGTTGGGTTCATCAAAGCTTCATAGGAGTGACGTTGTGAGTGTGATGAATGCATGGCCAAAATAAGGGGGATCTGATGCTGTGCATGCCATGGAGCTGTTTGGTGCTCCCCAGTCCCTTTCTTGATGTGTTTCTGCTTCACTATTGGGCTGATCTATTAGACAAGTTCCTCCTAGCCCATGAGAGCATGTTCAATGATTTGAATTTATCTGAAGTGGCCCATGGAACCTAATCAATGCTAAGTGGACTCATTGTAATGAAGATTTGGTGAATTGTAGGTTTAATAGAAGTATGCCAAGTTTGAAATTTGGTTGAAAGTTTCTTTGTACGTCCTACCCATTCAGTTGGGAGCTCTTCTTGGTATCACTTCTAATGAATTCCTGGGTTTTAAGAGCTCCATTAAGTAAACCCATCATCCCTAATCGACCTCGCCTCATGAAACTACACCTCATATATTTATTGTTCATTAATTTTTCAATTTTTTTATGCATTTGGCATGGTGGTGGGTATCCGAAAAGGGGGAAATATCCGCAACATTAAAGATGCAATGGACCCTGAAGTCATTCCGTAAGATCAATCTCATAAGCATTGTTCCCGCAACACATGAGCACTGGAAAGGAGATATATTGACACATTTGCTACTTGTGTCAATGACCATGCAATTATAGCACAACCAAATCTCCCAGCTGAAAAATAAGGCAGTGTCATTGAGGATCCACATCGAATTACATGCTCTCTCAAACTCCAGAATGTATCACAACGAGGCGGAGGGCGAAATTAGAACCTAAAGGGCATTACGAGAGATGGAGGAGGAAGCTCGATGAAATCAATAGGCAAGGTTGGAGAACCACATAAGACAATCTCGAAGGATAAGGGGCTATTGGACTGATTCAACGCATCATTAAAATCAAACTCGGCAGTGGTATTGATGATGTCCTAACCCTTGGGTGGGAAACCATCCAAAATTAGAGGGCAAGGTTGGAGAACCCTTGGGTAGATCTATCGGCCTGCTGCTCTGTAAGTATCGTAGGGGGTCATTGGGTGGTTCCCAGAGCTTGTCGAGGGACAAGGGGATAGGGTTGGGGTGGGGTGGGTACGGATCAAGTATGTCGAAAGACTAGAGAACGTCAATTAAGGAGGAGTGGGGTTCGGCTCATGGTGCCATGGTGAGGTTTGGGTTTGATGGAAGTGGCCTAGTCGGGTTTGGAATTTAGGGTGGTGCGACAGATGGGTCTTGGTGAGGCCTTGATTTCTCAGCGGGGATAGGGACGAGTGTAGTACGCGGGCGGTGGTAGAGACTTAGTGAAGGACAGTGAAAGTTTTGGGCTGGATTTCTGAGGAGGACATATTGGCCTTCAAGTCACAATGTGACTCCCTCTGACCCCAATAGGCCACAACATGGAATAGTGGAGTCACCGGGTTGATGTTTAAAATACTCAAACTCACCGAGCCTTCATATGGAAACCTTGGCACACCCGTCTGCTTCCCTCTCTCTCGCGTCATCTCTACCACCACTCCAATATGATGTAAATGCAGCAATCACACACATGAGCAGCAACACCACATTGAAGAGGCTAGGGTATTATTCGATTTACTCTCAGATTCTCATATCTAGAAATGTAATATTAATACAAAGTATGGAGGCAAGCCCTTGTTGCGCTAAAATAGTCCTATGTTAAGTAACCAAGACCATAAAACTCACTTCGGAATTTTACCAAACACTTGGTGTGCGGAAAACACCCAAGACCTTGTTCCTAATGAAAACTAAGTGTGCAAACTCAAAACGAATCCAATCAATAATCAACAAGTAGGATAACAAGAACACACAAGCAATCAAAGCAAAGAATAAACAACAATATAACGTGGTTCACCCAAACAAGGGTTACATCCACAATGGTAGGATTTCTTCTTTCTTTGATAAATGGAGGAACCACAAGGTTACACACTCACACTCTTTATCTCTCCAAGAAAGTCACTCACAACCAACCACAAGAACTAATCTTAAACAAGAAGCTCTCACTCACTTTTCTCTTTGAAAAACTCACAAAATGTTCACTCTTGCTGGAAAAAACAGCACTGCACAAAAACAGAAAATAAGCTTCTATTTTTAGATTTTCCTCAAAGTGGCAATTTTGTAAATATCGAGAAAAAATCTGTTTTTCTCCCAAAACAGCCGTGAACCAACGAGAAGCCACCGGAGAGCCAAAATACACCACAAAATCCACCTTGGTGATCCAATGATCCAACCAAAAACCCGGAATGAAAACCGTTGAACCCGCTTGAAGATCACCCCGAAATCTACCAAGCTCAATGCGGCTCCACCTAACCGAGGAGCCTCTCCTCGAACTTCAACAAGAAGTGATATTTAGAAGCTTTAGGCAATGCCTAAACTTCTCCGTAGTCACAGGTTTGGTGAGGAAATCTGTTGCATTCTCATCCGTGTGCACCTTCTCAATCAAAACCTCGCCGGAATTAACCCAATCCCGAACTCTATGATACCGCACATCAATATGCTTTGTGCGGGCATGATACACTTGATTCTTAGCCAAATGCATAGCACTTTGACTATCACAATGAAGACGAACACTCTGTTGCTTCATCCCCAATTCACTCACCAAACTCTTTAACCAAACCGCCTCCTTTGATGCTTCCGTAAGTGCCATATACTCCGCTTCCGTGACAAAGCACTTGTCGCTTGTAACATGGATCTCCAAGATACCGGCCCGCTAGCAATAGTGAATACATACCCCGATGTAGATCTCCGCTTATCAAGATCCGCCGCATAATCCGAATCCACATACCCCGCAACAAACTCGACCCCTTTCTTCCGCTCAAACACAATGCCCATAGACTTGGTTCCCTTTAGATACCGAAGAATCCATTTCACCGCTTTCCAATGCTCTTTTCCCGGATTCGACATGTACTTACTAACCACACCCACGGCTTGGGCGATATCCGGCCTCGTGCAAACCATAGCATACATAAGGCACCCCACGGCACAAGCATACGGCGTTGAAGCCATCTCCTCTAACTCATCATCCGTAGAGGGACATTGCTTTGCACATAAAGCGAAATGTGAAGCTAACGGGGTAGAAGTGGCCTTGGCATCCAACATGCCAAATTTCGCGATGACATGCGAAATATAATTTTTCTGAGATAACCACAACTTGCCAACTTTTCTATCTCGTCTAATCTCCATACCAAGAATCTTTTGCGCCGCACCAAGATCCTTCATGTCAAACTCCCGGCTCAATTCCACCTTGAGCTCCGTTATCCGTGACATATCCCGACACACAATGAGCATGTCATCCACATAGAGTATTAATAAAACAAACGAACCATCATCAAGAACCCGAAAATATGCACAATGGTCATGATCACATCTCGTGTAACCAACCCGCAACATGAAGGTATCGAACCGTAGGTACCATTGTCGTGGCGACTGTTTAATCCCATATAATGACTTCTTAAGCCGGCACACATGATCTTCCTTTCCCACTTCCTTGAACCCCTCCGGTTGCACCATGTAAATAAGCTCCTTCAAATCACCGTGAAGAAAAGCCGTTTTCACATCCATTTGCTCCAATTCCATATCGAATTGAGCAACCATTGCCAACAACACCCGTATCGAAGTATGCCTCACCATCGGGGAGAAGATCTCATTATAGTCAATCCCTTCCTTTTGTGAAAACCCCTTTGCTACTAGCCTTGCCTTGTACTTCGGTTCTTCTATTTTGTTAATTGCCTCTTTCTTCCTATACACCCACTTAGAGCCAACAATGTGTCGCCCCGTGGGTTTAGGAACCAACTCCCACACAGAGTTCTTTCGTAGAGCTTCCATCTCTTCCGACATAGCACCCATCCAACTCGCCTTGACATCACAATTAATGGCATCTTTGTATGTCATTGGATCACCCTCACTAAAAATGAGAGCGTAATTGACCTCTTCCCAACCAAGCCTAGATGGTGGATTGATCTCCCTACGCTCTCTGTCATGTGCTATGCATGGCACTTGCTCCACCCGTTGAGTGTCCTCCACCTCAACCGACTCCTCTCCCAAATCATCCTCATTCTGCTCCACCTCAACCGTGTCATCACCCGATTGAGAATCACTAGAACCACTAGTAAATGCACTATCACTATCGGTGGTTGATGATCTCGGAAATACCAAAGGAATCTCGACGGTTCTAACACCACCGTTATCGGCAACTTTCAGGAACTCCTTGGCCTTCAACAAGGACGTCTCGTCAAACCTCACATCCCGGCTAACAACTAGCTTCCTCGTAGACGGATCCCAAAGCTTGAACCCCTTTACCCCTTTTCCATAGCCTAGGAAAATACACCGGCGAGTTCTCGGGTCATTTTTAGTCCTCTCGTCACTAGGAATGTGAGCGTACCCCGGACATCCGAACACCCTCAAAGTAGTGCCCCGACCATACTTCCTCCGGACACTTCAAACCAAGAGTCGAATTTGGTGACCGATTCACCAAATACACGGCGTGATCAAGAGCCGCTGCCCAAAATGATTTCGGTAACCCGGCATGAAACCTCATGCACCTTGCCCTTTCCATAATGGTGCGGTTCATCCTCTCCGCCACCGCATTTTGTTGTGGAGTCTTCTTAACGGTAAAGTGCCTTGTGATGCCCACATCTTTACAATACTTGAGAAACCCACCATCTCTATACTCACCCCCGTTGTCACTCCTCAAATACTTGATCTTCTTCCCCGTTTGATTTTCCACCGTGGCTTTCCAGTCCTTGAACTTCTCGAAAACCTCCGATTTTTCCTTCAAGTAGTAGACCCACACTTTTCGTGAATAATCATCTATGAAAGTCACAAAGTATCTAAAGCCGCCCATGGAAACAACATCCGAAGGCCCACACACGTCGGAATGAATATAGTCAAGAGTCCCTTTACTCTTGTTCGTAGATATAGTGAATTGCACCCGAGGTTGCTTCCCCATCACACAATACTTGCAAAAACCGAGCTTGCATCCGTGCACCCCTTTCAACAACTTTCGCCGATGAAGTTCTTCCATGCCCCGTTGGCTCATGTGACCAAGTCTCATGTGCCACAATTGTAGCTCGTCGATTTCAGGCTCCGTGGAGACTGCCGCTCCACCCACTACCGTATTTCCCTTCAATCTATAAAAATTGTTCGGTAACTTTGTGCCGCGCAAAATCACCATCCCCTTTTGTCCTTCAAAGCCCCACCCTCGGCTTGAATCACACACCCCTTTGAATCGAGTGCGCCTAAGGAAATCAAGTTCTTTTTAAGTGCCGGAACGTGCCTCACTTCACTTAAGGTTCGGACAACCCCATCCCACATCTTTATGTGCACCGATCCGATTCCCACTACTTTGCACGTAGCATTGTTTCCCATGAGAATCTCACCACCGGTATTGGGCGTGTAATCCTCAAACCATTCCCGGTTCGGACACATGTGGTATGAACATCCGGAATCTAGAATCCAACCATCAACGTGATCGGCGAAAAAACAAGTAAGAACCTCTTCGCCTTCCTCTAAAGTAGCAATACCGGCCACATCCTTAATAACGTCTCCTTTCTTATCATCTTTCTTCCACTCCGGACAATTCCATTTAAAGTGACCCTTTTTATGGCACTTGAAACACTCAACCGTGCTAATGTCTTGAGATTGAGACCTTTGGAAGCCCCGATTATTTGCACCCCGAGATTTCGACCTTCCTCTTCGTCCACCACCACCAACCTTGCCTACCAAGCCTTCACCTTGAGAAGATGAACTACCTCCACCGCTACCATTTTTCTTCTTCATGGCCACGTGAGAAATGATGTCCTGCATTACATCATTGAACTTGAGAGTAGTCTTCCCAAACATAAGTGTGGTGACAAAGTGCTCATATGAATCGGGCAACGAAGTAAGCAACAATAACGCTCGATCCTCCTCGCTAAATTGAACATCAATCCGGTTCAAATCGTTGATCAAAGCATTGAAGATATTTATATGCTTCATCATATCACCGCCCTCCTTCATTTCTAACTTGAAGAGCATCTTCTTTAGAAACAATTTATTTGACAAAGGCTTGCCCAAATAAATCTCCTCCAATTGATCCCACATGCCCTTAGCCGTAGTTTCCGATATCATGTGATTGAGCACATCATCCGTGATATACATTTCAACTGAAGAAATCGCCCTTTGATCAATATCGCTCCATTCGGCTTCAGTCATATCTACCGGACGCTTCTCTATACCCAATAATGCTATAACCAACCGTTGTTGAACAAGAACACCCCGCATCCTTCTTTGCCACAAGCCAAAATTAATTTTCTCATCAAAAGGTTTTATCTCAAACTTCATTGAGCCTCCGGATCCATAACTAGGATCCCACTTCTTAGAGCCTCCGCTTGTAGAAGTTGATTCGAGAGTACGCGACACCTCCTCCGCCATTTGGAACAAATTCTAGAACTTATGCCAATATCACTCAAATTGATTCAAGCCGAACCAAAATACCGAGCAAACCAAGCAACCAAAGCTCTGATACCACTTGTTGAGCTAAAACAGTCCTATGTTAAGCAACCAAGACCATAAAACTCACTTCGGAATTTTACCAAACACTTGGTGTGCGAAAAACACCCAAGACCTTGTTCCTAATGAAAACTAAGTGTGCAAACTCAAAACGAATCCAATCAACAATCAACAAGTAGGATAACAAGAACACACAAGCAATCAAAGTAAAGAAACAACAACAATATAACGTGGTTCACCCAAACAAAGGTTACATCCACAATATTAGGATTTCTTCTTTCTTTGATAAATGGAGGAACCACAAGGTTACACAGTCACACTCTTTATCTCTCCAAGAAAGTCACTCACAACCAACCACAAGAACTAATCTTAAACAAGAAGCTCTCACTCATTTTTCTCTTTGAAAAACTCACAAAATGTTCACTCTTGCTGGAAAAAATAGCACTGCACAAAAACAGAAAATAAGCTTCTATTTATAGATTTTCCTCAAAGTGGCAATTTTGTAAATATCGAGAAAAAATCTGTTTTTCTCCCAAAACAGCCGTGAACCAAGCCATCGGAGAGCCAAAATACACCACAGCCCTTTATAAGCTAGGTCTGGCCAGTGGATGACAATACCCTTACTAAAGAAAAGAAATAGCAAATAAGAATATAAGGAAATAAATCAACTATATCCCAGCGAGCTGTCCCTCCATAAAAATCCTCATTAATTTTCCCTGACTTAAGCCACTTTCCTTGAAACTTGAAAATTGATAAAAATGTTAATGGAAGTCTGCAGCATAGAGTGTTACAACAACTATGAGAATTATAATATGCCTGAAATCATAAAGTATATTATGAGCGTGTGAGTGTAAGTAATGATTTTCATGTTTACCGTGGTGGGATCCTTTTCTCTCCTCTCTTCAAAAACCTACTTCAAACATCCCGAATATCGTAAACAATAAAGGAGATAAAGAACCCTCCCCCAACAATAACAAAAAAAAAAGGATACCTCAATCGTAAGCGATAAACATTCATATCATAAAGTATTATGTATTAATATGCATGTGTACGCCATTTTAGACATATAATAGAAACAATTTTCCCCTGCTTTCCTCATTGTTCATATGGTTGACTTCTTTTATTTGCAGCACTTCTATGCAAGATTGCAGCTTTGAGATCATTTTCACTGGATAGATTGCACTACTTGAGAGAGAGTGCAAGTGGCATGAGCAGTCTAGCTTATTTTCTTTCTAAGGACACAGTAGACCTTTTCAATACAGTCGTCAAGCCTGTGGTTTATCTTTGCATGTTTTATTTCTTTAACAATCCAAGATCAAGCTTTGCAGCCAATTACTTGGTTCTTCTCTGTCTCATATACTGTGTGACTGGCATAGCCTATGCATTTGCCATCCTCTTCGACTTTAGTCAAGCCCAATTGGTACGTATCGAATATTGATATTGATGATTTATACTCCTTTATATTAACTACAAAAAACAAGTTGAAGAAATATTGACTTTGCACCTTAGTTTTTGAACTATATTTTCTGTTGTCAACATCATTGCGTTTGCCTCCTGCTGTTATAACAATGGGGCCCAAATCCATAGAACATATTTGAAACTTTTGACTTTGCAGCCTATGTTTTGCCATGGGCATGCCGGGATTTAATGGCATGTGAACGAACATTGAGTTTTTGACACAACATGCTAACACAACTAGTTACCGATACGAAGTTAGCAGGTTAGGATTGACCATTTCTTGACACTAACACTAAAATGACTCGACCCGCAAACACGGATAATATTTTGGCTGGGTCAGTGTCAAACATGAATAATTCAAAAATGACACGAATAGACCTGTATAACTAATATTGTATAGAGAATGCATCGCATATTTTTAATATTTTTATATGCTATCGTATTTGAGTCTTGTAGAATTAGATGATATTTTACTTAGTGTATCTAGTGTATAATTCATGAATTTTTAGTTTATGGCAAATTCATGAGTGATATGATTAGTAAGAGGATCCTAGACTTATGTTCCTAGAGTACATGGTATGCATGTCAACCAAAACACGACACGGTTAACAAACAAGTTTGGTTAGTGTGGTTAGTGTCAGGTCATTTGACATGATTAGTTAAACATGTCAGATTAGAGTTAACTAATACATAACACTAACCCGAAATAATATGAGTTGAACACGACACAACACACGAGTTGCCACCCCTAAGTGCAAAAGAAAATTACAGGTCAAAACTTTGGGGGCAAAATTCAATTGTTCCCTACTTTACAAGTGTTTTTTCTTTTGTGCTAACGAGATCCCCCTCCCCTGATCCTTCTCTATGCAGTGGTCTGTTCTTCTCCCTGTTGTCTTGACTCTAATAGCATATCAGGATAAAGATAGTACAGTTCAGAAGCTTATAGGAGATTACTGTTACCCAAAATGGGCTTTGGAAGCCTTTATTATTGCAAATGCTAAAAGGTTGGTGTACTTCACTTATGGAGTAATTTACTGCTACGCGGTTGCTTGAATACACACTTGTGCATACATATTCTCCCACTTGTAGGATAATTTTCGATTTTTCGATTGTCAATCTAAGGTTAACTAAAACTAAGTCTTAGTAAGTATTTTCACATGATTTGCGCTTATGGATTTTAATTAATATGCTTGAGTTTTATCAATTTTTTAACGTTTAATCTAGCTGACCACCCAAAGAAAAACTTAATATAACCGAACAATAGAGACTAATATATTAAATTTCTCTATATTATTGTTATAATGAATGCAACTTCTAATAGGTAATCAGCCCCAAATACTCAGATAAGTCAAACACAATTCTCAATTCAGTGTCAATGCTCAAACTCATCCCTAAATTAAAATCAACAAACCAAATAAATGTTCAATATTTCAGTAACATATTAAGTAACGTCCAAGTATTATATAATTAGGTACCAACATTATATCTGAAGTTCATATTGAAGATACATAACAATAAATGTCAATGCAAATGTGTGGCAACTCATGAAGTCAAAATAGTTGCAAGCATATGCAAGCCAGTGATTCTTCATCAAACTGTAAAATCAACCAAACTCCCTGAATAACTTGGACTTATGGAAAACTTTGATTTGGCTAAGTTCACAGCATATAAATTTATAGATTATGTACTTTTAGGACTTAAAATAATATTGATTATGGATATAGGACAACAAACATTTCGCTTCCATTTTTAGTCTCTATTTTCAAATTAAAGGGACACGTTGCATGCTGTGATTGGCTGACGTTTTATGAATATGGGTCCGCGCCAGCGGCTTTATTCAAAAATAGGGACTAAAACTATAAATAAAATGTTTGTTGTCCTATTTCCAAAATACATATTACAATAGGTCCTAAATTTATAAAGCCCCTCAAATTTATAAGGTATATTAATGCAATTCGATAATCAATATATATATCATTATAAACTTTGTGGGGTGTAAGCATAAAGTAAAAATCTATACTAAAATAGTGTTGCCCAAGAAGTTTCCCAACAAACATATAATGAAAGTCATGCCACTCCATCTTAATCAAAAGTGTTTAAATTAAATAAATTATGGATTGAGCTTCCTGGCTATAATTTGCAAAAGTCGTATTATTAACCTGACATGAATTTAACAGGTTTGGGTCCGTAATGAGTTGACCCATTAGAAACGATTTAAACGTGACACGAACACAATATGTAGAGTTGGCAACCGTGTCGGGTAGGGTCATATCTGGTTCGTGTCAGATTGCTCATCCCATACCCAATTGGTCAAGAGTCATGCACAATTCATTTTGTTTCATATCGAGTCCGTGTCATTTTCAAATTGTGTGTCATGTATTGTATAGCTGAGTTCATACCAGTCATGTCGCTGTATATAGTTGCCCCGTGTCATTTATAGTATAGCTGAGTTCATACCAGCCATTTGTGTTAGCATGACTAGCCATCAGTTTGTTAGTGATTCGGTTCCAGTGAAAATTTTTGACACGACACGATAATTAAACACGAATTCGACACGAAGTTAGCGGGTTAGGATTGACGATTTCTTGACACGAACACGAATATGACACGACCCGCCAACACGAATAATAAACGGGTTGGGTTAGTGTCAAACACGTATAACTCAAAAATGACACGAATAGCCCGCTTAACTCGTATTTTATGGAGAATATATTAGATAATTTATATATCTTGATAGGTATTCTATAAAATTCATGGAGAATCGGATGATAAATTATTTATGTGTGGAAAGAAGTTGAAATTAATTAAATTTAAGTTATTATAGGCTTATGATTGGTATGATTGGTTAAGAGAGAAGAAAAAAATTATTTTATATTTTACTTAATGGGTTATGCGGGTCAACCCGAACACGACACGATAATAAATAGGTCGGGTTAATGTTTGCTCATCTGACACGATTAGTTAAATGGGTCGGGTTAGGGTTGACTAATACTTGACACGAACCCGACATGGCACGACCCGAACACGACACGACGCACACGAATTGCCACCCCTAGGTTCCACTAAGGGTCAACCCATTAAATGATAATTTTATATCAGTTTGTGTCATGTTATTATGTCGCGTCTCAGTTTCTCATGTATTCTGTTATGGCATGAAATGAACTACGTACGGCTCACAAATGGTCAAGTATGATTTCGAGCAATTTGCGACAAAACACTGAAGCGTTACAACAAGATCTAGCGCGGAAGTATCCAATATATGCAGTTCACCACATGATATCTCCTATATCTACTATGGGGAGGAAAAAAATTGGAATTGCAGGGCACAGACATTATAACATCTAATACATTAACAAAAAAAATGTTTTTATTATTATAATTAATACATTCATATAACTAAAGTGATGTATTTGTCTGCTGATTATAAAATGGTATGGATAACTTTGTTCCATGTTGATTTATATATTTATTCTCTGATGATCTTCAGGTACTCCGGCGTGTGGCTAATAACTCGTTGTGGTTCGTTGATGCAAAGTGGTTACGATCTTCGCCATTGGGCTCATTGTCTAGTTAAGCTAGTACTCACTGGTTTAGTTACTCGTCTCATAGCTTTCATTTGTCTAGTGACCATTGGGAAGAAGTGAATTTCATTTGTTTCTTGCCATGTTTTTTCCCTGTAGAGCATTGTTTTTATATCTTTGTATCATAGTAGCTCAATTTTGGGATCCAAAACACTTTGAGAAATAGTACAAAGTTCCCTTTTAGTTCCTAGCTGTAGGAGTGGTAATTGATGTCTTACCATGAGAGAGAATTGTGTAAATCATGTGCTTTGTTGTCATACCTTATATCCTTTTATATGTGTTCTCTTGTTGGTAAACTATGCACCAACACATATTCACTTCACTCTGTGCACATACATACATGTGTGTGAGAGAGGGAGATGTTTAATATGCTAATGCACTATTGCTATATTTATATCCTCTCCTTATCTAGAAAATCAACAAGTATTTATAATCAATATACCCTCTAAAAAAACTTCCAGTCAATCCCATATATTTTGCTCTAAAAATCCATTCTTTTATAGCTTAAATCATCAAATTTATATTTAATACAACTATTTTTTTATTTCCCCATTGTCTTCTCCCACCACTCTATATATTTGGTCATCTGTCTATAAATATTTTCCTCTGGTGATTACTTGTAGTTGTGATGAGGACTGCAATTGTTGATGATGACTTTTTCTTTCTTATATCTAGCTTCAACTTGATGTGCACCTTGCATTAGTAACTCTATACTAAGAGGTGGTAGACAGTCATTCGTATTTGTTGATTCATAATCTATTTCGAAGTCAAGTAATATATATATATATATATATACACACACACACACAAAAGTCTCTTAAGTTTCAAAAAATGGATCTAAAATAGGGACCAATTTTTTAAAATACTACAAAGAATAATTTTCCAACCAAATTTGGTGTGTATAATGTAAACTTTTGTATACTAGAAAAATATGTGCATATTCGTGATAATGTAAACTTTTGTATAAATATATTAGTTGGCTTTATTACGTGCCAAAGCATTTGAGTCTTACATTATTCAAGCTAAAAATCTTAAATTCATATAGATCTTTAGCAGAGAGAGAGTCTTGTTCCTTAGATATCGTGAACATTGAACATCGAAGATCTACTTGGCTTATCCATAACATGAAGACTTTCGTTGTTGAACTCATTGAAGATATGTCCTTTTAACTTCGGATTATGATTTAACATCTATGGCTATGCACACACACTTTTTCATTGTGTTTTTTATTAAACGGTGTTTGAACTGAACGAGTGATTTTATACTTTGCTAAGTGTAGTGTATAACCTTGAGAAAGACCCATGTTTTTCAAAATGTTTGATTAAGGTGAAAACTTTTTGCTGCCATGATCCGTTCGCACGTCCATAATTTGGCCCTGGACCCTGCACATTTTAGGCTTAAAATATTCATGTCTAAAATTGTGCGCACGGTTGCACATTTTAGGCGTGTGACTATTCCCTGCCTAAAACTGTGCGCACGGTGCCAATTTAATCCTGTGCGCACGACGGACCCAGATTTTTTTCAAAATCTTCTATAAATAAGGTATGTTTCCCTCCATTTTAAAATATCTAAGTTCCTCTTTGCTTATCTATTACTGAGAGAGTATTTTGTAGGTTGAGAGTATATCAATTGCTTCTCTTTGTTCAAAATCACTTGTTCCTTCCAAATTGAGAGAAAACCTAGATCTACATTTGATTTATAATTTTTGAGGAATTGAGAGTGTTATGAAATCAGATCTAGTTAGTTTAGATTCAATATAATCATGCTACATCAGAATTGAGATCTAAAGAGAATGTGTTTGAGTTATTGGAGAGTTCAAGGGTGGTGCAAATCTAAGGAGGAGAATGCGACTTCCTTGTTTGTCCTATGGAGCTTAGGATGGATCGCTCATCATCATTGGGGGGAAGTTTAATGTTCATAGGTACCTTCTTGTGAGTGCATGAGAGAGAAGTATCTTCTTGCATTGTATAAAAAAATCGCGTTTAATAAGAGATCCGGGTCTATCAAGGTTTTTTACCACTGGGTGGGGGTATTTCCTCAAAATTTTGTCTTGTGGGTTATTTGTTTGTTGTTTAATTGTTTGATTCATCGCTATCGTAAACGTCACTTAGATCTAGTTTAATTCATCAATTTGACCTTAGGTTTTGCATCTAGTTTTAGTTTAACAGAGTTGACCTAAATTTCCTAATTGATGCTACAAATTGTTGATCCACATATCTCTTATCATCTCGCTGGTTAATCATTGTGCTAGGTGACGCGACTCAAAAAGTGTCTCTAATGCATGCTAATTTCGATTCAAGTGAAAACCGATCACGTAAGTAATAATGCGAGCAAGTCAGGTATCGAACTCAGGGACTAAGACGCAAGGCGTGACGACAACTAGGGAAAACGATTAACTTAGCACTTAACTCGACGAATGGAATGGAAAGATGATGATTTGTTTGAAAGCAACTTCCTAATGAACTAAAGGAAACTAATTAAATGGTGTAAACTAACTAGCATGCAAGGACTAAAGAAGCAAGGTTTTAACTATATGAGAAAGGTAAGATTGGGATACACTCCTCCCACCCTTAGTGATTTCACTGGATAAAAACGTATCAAGAGTTAAACGTTTAATTGAAAGAAACCTTCAATTCTTTTCAAGCATCACATATATGGGGGAATTAACCCACACGGTATATGATCAAGATTAGAATCTAGGCGTGTGATAAGATTGTCAATACGTGCGTCACACTCTTAAACACTATGGTTACCTTGGGAAAACGAAGTTAAAAGTCTTACGACGGTTATACGAACAAAATATCACGTTTCAATTATTCATTTGATTCCACAATATATTCTATATCCATGCAAAACACCTCGGGTGGGGTTCATGTACCCCAACCCTTAAAAACTTAGCCGGGCATGGTAAAAGTGATAATAATCAAGATTTCAATGTTTCATGTATTCATCTTCATCAAAGAATCATAGCTAAGCATGCAAAGATAGATCAATACCACTAACTTTATGAATAATTCTAGAAAATTAAATAATAAATGAAGAACAAAAGAGAAGAAGACAACGTATATTGAAGAATGGCTTTAAATCATCCAAAATCATGTAACTTGCATAAGAAAATAAAGCTCCTAGGGTTCTTGACTCCTTCTTGCTCTCCAATTAGGGTAAAAACTATCTAAACTCTTTCTAGAATAAAGGAGATATCAAAATACCACGTTTTTACAAGAGTTTAAACCATACACAACTCTTATTTTTACAGGATAAAAGTGTAAAATTCGTCGGATAGTCGAACCGGTTCGCACCGGCCTTAATAGAAAGGGAGAATCGGTTCGCACTGGCCTTAATGAGGCCTAATTTTCTAGCCAAACCGAACCAGTTACCCTTAGGAACAAATCGGTTCGAACCTTTATTTTTCTTCCTTTTCTTCCTTGAATTTTTCTCATCTTCATAACTTCAAAATCGGGACTCGAATTTGGATGTCGTTTCTTCCTAAGCGCTCGTGAGCTTATGAACTTTTTCTTCTCTTAGGTTCCGCTTTTGGATTCCATCTATGTAATTATGAATTTGCCCCTTAACTTTGCTTCCTGATTTTAGATCTTCATTCTGATTTCTCTTTTGCTTTCAAGTGTATCAAATCTGCACAAAGTAAGAAAAATATACGAAATACAATGCACTCGCAGGAAATCACTAGTAACAATAAAATCATCGAATTAACATCGTACTGGATGATATATGTAGCTAAATTACGGGGATAAATATGAAGAATTTATGCCGAATCAAACCCTCTTAACTTAGAACTTTGCTCGTCTCGAGCAATGTAGAAGAATTAAAGCATGGTCTAAACACTCAGAAAATATTTTATTGGGATAGAATATGTTTTTCGCGGGCGAGCGATTACATTTAGCATATGAAACAAGCCGTTAAACCCCTAGGTTACTCTAGTAGGAAGAGTGGTGTCTCATGAGGGTTTGCAGTGAATATACGCATAAAATTATTTTTCGACTCAAAGAAAATTCAAAATACTTAAAAATTGTACAAATTAAATCTCCCAAAAATAGTCACTGTAAATTCATATTCAAGAGTCTCAATTCATGGTGTATGTGCGAAGCCGAGAAATAAACCGCTAACTTCCACCGATTGATAATTACGTTACTCTTCGAAAATTCATTTTGATTCAATTCTCATGGGATACTCTCACAAACAAATCTCTCGGAATGTGGCTAGTTCTCTCGGTGTGCGTGATATTAAGAATAAATATAATGGAACACGAATTCATGCCCACAATTAAAAAAATGGAATATTTTAGGTGAATAGATATCATCATCGAAATACTGTCGTTGAAAAACGGGAAACATCGACTCTTATCCTCGCCAGTTAATCTCTCTTTTTATCTTTTCGTGTCTTAGCCCTCCATGCGATAATTAATTTCGTTATTTAGGACTTTTTTGAGTTATAAGGTGCATTGGGTAATATGGGAATGGTTGGAAAATTTTGGAGTTGGAAAATTTTGCTTATTATGTCCTTTGGCACTTTTTCGGCCATTTGCCCTTTTTCTAATTTTTTTCTTGTATTTTCTATTTTTTTTCTTACCCATTTTTATTGCAATATTTGGACTTAATTGATGAATTTTTCGATCTGCACAACTCCGGGATAATCGATTTTTTCGGGCTAATTAAACGAAAAGGAATATCATTTTGGCCTTAATTTGGTTTGCAAAAGGATATTTTCACAATTTTTTATGACTAATATTTTTGGGTAACAAACGATGGCCTAATGTCATTTATCCGAATTACTCATTATTTTATCATATGTGTCTCGAGATCAAATTTAGTTTAGAGATATTTTTAGCGTATCTTCAAGAAGACATCTCACTCGTTTTTCGTAACTAATCAAGGCAAAGAAATCGAAATCTTCAACGACTTATTTAAATGCTGAAACGAATGTTGAGTTAACCATTAACTGGGATTAATTTAGTTACTAGAAAAAAGTGATAGGCTCGAAATCTCACCGGGTTAGTTAATCTCTACACTTATTCGTAAAGTCGTCAATTTTCTTTCAATTTCCGTCTTTTGTCAATTTCGGCTTTGTGCTCTAAATTTTTAACAAATTGAGACTTCAAACAAATTTTTAGTGATATTTTCGAAATTTTAAATTCCAAAATTTATTTATTTTGAAGAAAAACATTTTTGGCTTTTTGGAAAATTTTGAAATTTTCTATTTTTTTTTTAACTTTTTGACATTTTTCAATTTTTTTTGGCATTTTGAAAATTTATGAAACTTTGAAACGCACGTATACCCCCCCCCCCCCCCCCCCCCAACTTAGACATTTGCATTGTCCTTAATGAAAATGGTTAAATTCTAAAGAAAAAAGACGAGTGCGTAAAAGGAGAACAAATGAACAAAATGCATGCTTTTGTATTAAGAACAACAGACCATTTACAATACGGGAAAGAAAGTTAGAATTATATAGTTCTTGCCAAAAGATAAAAAAAAAATGAAGCATACGAAGAACTACATAATGATAGAAACACCAAAGAACACCAAAAAAAATGAGAGCTACTGGGGGGCGCATCAGATGTCCTAGGCGCATTGGGATCATGGGCGTTCGGATCATAGAATTAGCTCAAAAGGGGAGCGTCCGGTCTCACTTGCAACTGGTACATATCCAGTTCGAGTCGAAGCATCATACCCATGTCTCGCTAATAATCTTGTATAGCAATGCACCTATCCTCCCTATACTCTGTAATATAATCACCAACCCAAATCTAATGCGTCAATGCGACAGGAGAGATCCTCCGAACTGGGCTCATAATCAGGATCATCTTCCTCGTAGTACTTTTCTTCCTCTCCCTCGCCCATTAGAATGTCTTCTTCCATGTGTGGCGCCGGTGTGTGAGGATGCGCGACCGCCATTTAGCGAGCACTCCTTATGAGGGAGGTACCCCTAATAGGCTTCGGGAGGCGAGGTTGCATTGGTGGTGCCTCAATTCTAGCATCTTTGAGGATTGAAGTGATGAACTGGGCGTAAGGAAGAGCAATCTTGTTGGTCCTATCATAGGGGGCATGGACAATTTCTTCATAAAATGTGCAGGCGAGATGGATGGTGGTTCCCTCATCAAGGAGGTAATAGAAGAAGTTGGCTTGGCGAATACGAAGTGTGGAGTTGTTGGAAGTTTGCAAAATAGATCCGCAAATGATTAAAAATGCGAATTGGGCACGCTCATCGATATTGGCCATGGGAAAAGAATAGCGAAACCAATTGTGATTGGGGTCGATTCGTGCAATGCATTGGGCCTTGGTGATTGGATTTCCCATGGTGGGGTAACCATATTCTTAGGGTTCGGGTACCCTCTTTTCCCGCATTTTACGAATTACGGGGTCAAGAGAGAATTGGACGCGAGTCTCGTCGACATAGGCCTCACAATTCGTGCTTGATAATTTGACGAGAGTGCCGTTGAAAGTGGGGACCTCATCAGGCCAAACCTTCGCACCGAGTTGTTCGAATAAATTACACCACCACCCTGTGGTGGAACAAGGCTTTTACCATCTTGTGTAGCTCCCCCCAAAGTATTTATCGCACCAAATGCTTTCTTGGTAGTTGTGGTTGCCTTTGTCGAGGGTTTTCGTATCGTCATATTTTTCGACGACATTTCTACGTTGGCCATAGGAAAAGAGAGATTGGAATTGTTGGGAAAAGAATAATTTTGGAAGTTATGGAAGTGGTGAGTGTAATGGTGGTGGTGGAGTGGTATTTATAATGGAGAAGGGGTTGATTTTAGTGGGAAAGGGGAATGGATGGGGGGAAAAAGGTTAGAGGGAGATGAAAAGGGGAAAAGGTTTAGGTGGAGGGATGTTTTAGAGGGTGAATTTCGGATGGAGTGGTGGGGATGAATGTGGGGAATTGGAAATGAGGGGAAAAGGGAGGGAAGAATTTGGACTTCCAGAATTTCGAACCGGTTCGACCCTGTAGTATACCCAGGGCGAATTGGTCGCATAGACCCTAACCTTATTAGAATTTTGAACCGGTTCTACCCTATAGTATACCCAGGGAGAACCGGTTCGCATTTCCAATGTTGAACCTCGAATTTTATACCTCTCTCAAAAACTAAGTGTTGAAAAATTTCCCCA
This sequence comes from Sambucus nigra, assembly GCA_949130495.1. NCBI lineage: Eukaryota > Viridiplantae > Streptophyta > Magnoliopsida > Dipsacales > Adoxaceae > Sambucus > Sambucus nigra. The sequence goes on along the minus strand of OX422224.1, from coordinate 115,531,270 downwards.
ACTTAAGTCTCCAAACTTTTCCAAAAATTTTCTACCTATGTTTCTACCTCGGGGAACTTCAAAATTTCACAGTGGCTCAACGTAAACTCTCTTCTGTTGTGCATCTGTGCTCCTAGCCTTTCTAAATTGTGACTTACGGAACCTTACTAATCTAACCTAACACGACTCACTATGATACAATAAGAATCACCCCATACGCATCAGGGGTGCATAGACCTCTCATTTAAGCTCACTATTCCTCGTAAACGAGGTTCAAAAACCAAATTATGTCATCTTCCTTAACAAATGCCTCTAGGTATGGCTTTAAGCATTGTCCGTTAACCTTAAATGTATCCCCACCCTTCGGATTCTCTAACTCTATCGCACCTTGGGGAAACACTTCCTTGATAACAAACCATTCCACCTAGAACGTAACTTGTCGGGAAATAAGTGTAAGCGCGAGTTGTAAAGGATAATTTTTTTACCAAGGTGAAACTATTTTCGATGGATAGTGCGCTCATGCACAAGTTCACCCATTCTTTGGAGATTCGACGCTCTTATACGCATCATTGCGTATTTATTCCAACTCATGAAATTAGAGTTTTCGCACTTCACCGACTTTATCTAAATTGTAGTTCAACATATTAATTTCCCAATATGATTTATTCTCAAGCTCCACGGGGAGATGATAAAGCTTGCCATAGACAAAGCTGAATGGGGACACACCGAGGGGGTTCTTATAGGCGGTCCGATAAGCCCATAGCGCATCATTCAATCGGAACGACCAATCCTTTCGGTTAGGATTGATGGTCTTCTCTAGAATGTTCTTTATCTCACGATTTGCTATCTCGGCTTGCCCATTTGTTTGTGGATGATATGTTGTTCCAACCTTGTGGACGACACCATATGCTTTTTCATAAGATTCTCATATGGCCTGTTATGAAAGTGCTTACCATTACAACTAATAATCGCCTTCGGATCACCGAATCTTGAAAGTTTGTGTTCTTGAATGAAATTAATCACCACCTTATCGTCATTTCTCCTAGTAGTTATGGCCTCAACCCATTTCAATACATAGTCTATAACGACGAGGGTGTATAAAAAACTAAAAGAGGGAGGGAAAGGACCCATAAAGTCGATGCCCTAACAATTAAATATCCCAATGACACGAATAGGGGTCAACAGCATCATGTCACGCCAAATGATAGCTCCCATCCTGTGGCATCTATCGCGTGATTTATAATAAGCATTCACATCTCAAAAGATTGCGGGACAGTAGATACCGCTTTGAATGATCTTAGAGGCCATCTTATTCATGGAAAAATGGTCTCTACATGCTTTTGTATGATAAAAGCGGATGACGCTAGAAATCTCGTCATCCGGCATGCATCTGTGGATGTTTTGGTCCACGCAGTATTTGAACAAATACGGGTCATCATAAAAGAATATGCGTGACCAAGTAAGAAACTTCAACTTCTCTTGCGGTGTCCAATCGGGGGGAATGGACCCCGTAACCATGTAATTACTATGTCCTCAAACCAGGGGAGAGAGGAAGTGGCAAATAATTTCTCATTCGGGAAGTATTCGTTTATGGGTATTGGATCACTAGGTACGTCGAAAAAAGCCTAGACAAATGGTTAGCTATGAAATTTTCTACCCCCTTCTTATCTTTTATGTAAAGGTTGAATTCTTGTAGGAGTAAGATCCACCTTATGAGGCGCGGCTTAGCATACTTTTTAGAAAGTAGATACTTAAGAGCCGCATGGTTGGTGAAGCATGTAATGGGCGAACCAATGATGTAAGAGCAGAACTTATCTAGGGCCAAGACTACGGCTAGTAATTCCTTCTCCGTAGTGGAGCAATTAAGTTGTGGTTCGGTTAAGTTTCGGATAGCATAATAGATGACGTAAGCCTTCTTATCTTTTCTTTGCCCCCAAATAACCCCAATCGCATAATCACTCGCATCACACATAAGCTTGAATGGAAAGGACCAATCCGAAGCTTGCATAATGGGAGCGAAAACGAGAATGCTTTTCGATTTTTTGAAAGCAATTTGGCACGTTTCATTCCACTCAAAGGGGGATTCTTTCATAAGTATGTTACTTAAGGGCTTAGAAATGGCACTAAAGTCCTTAATAAACCTCTGATAGAGACCTCCGTGGCCTAAGAAATAGAGAACGTCCTTTAGTGACTTAAGTGGGGGAAGATTGGCAATGGCGTCTATTTTCGCCCTGTCAACCTCAATTCCTTTGGACAAAATTATGTGGCTAAGAACTACGCCTTCGGTAACCATAAAATGCATTTATCATAATTCAGTACCAAGTACATATCAGGCTACTACCTTATCAAGATTACCGAGTCAATGGTCAAAAGAGGGGCCGAAAATGCTAAAATTGTCGATAAAAAACTCGAGTCCTCTCTCTACCATGTTGCTAAAAAGACTAAGCATACACCGTTAAAAAGTCTTGGGTGCATTAGATAAACAAAAATGGCATATGTTTATAGGCAAACGCACTAAAAGGACATGTGAACGTCGTCTTTTCTTGATCTAGTAAATCTACCTCAATTTGGTTGTACCGGGAAAAACCGTTGAGAAAGCAATAAAATGGGTGTCCCGTTACTCTCTCTAGCATTTAGTTAATAAACAGTAAAGGGAAATGATCGTTTCTAGTGCCGACATTGAGCTTTCATTAGTCAATGCAAACGTGCGACCCGGTGGTGGTACGCTGTGGAATAAGCTCACCCTTTGCGTTTTCAACCACAGTCATTCCCGACTTCTTCGGGACAACTTGAATAGGACTCACCCGCTTACTATTCAAAATAGGATGGATGATGCCTGCCCTCACGACATCTTTTATTGTGGGATTCAAACGCCTCTGCATCTCCCTTCAAGGTTTCACGTCCTCCTCAAGGTGGATTTTATGGCTATAAATTAGGGGACTTGTACCCTTCAAATCCGTGATGCTCCAACCAAAAGCACTACGGTGCTTCCTCAAAATATCTAATAGCTTAACCTCTTGCTCTTTACTCGCTATTGAGGAGACAACAATGATAAATGCCTCATCTTCTCCCAAATAAGCATATTTTATATTTTAGGGTAATTTCTTCAATTCGAGGGTAGGAAATTTCTCACCGGAGGGAACCGTACATGACTCTCTCAGTGGTAATTCCTAGAATCGATAAACCCAGCTAACGTCTCTCACATCCTCATCACTTGCACTCTCATCCAAAATCTCCCTTAACTCTCCCACCTCACGCTCGAAATCGGTATACGTCCCATCGCTCTCACTAGTCAAAAAAATGCATGCTCCTAGCGAATCCCCACTATAATTACCCTCGATATGCTCGTCTACTACCTCATTTATGAGATCCAACTCTAAGTAATCATCCTCATCACCCTTTTGCTTAGCGATGTTGAAGTTATCAGTCTCGAAAGTTAAATTCCTGAATGTGAGTTGCATTTGCCCATTTCGAGTATTAATCAATGCGTTCATCGTAGCTAAGAGGGGATGTCCAAGGATCACGGGAACATGATTACCCTAGGAAGAGGAGGGCTCCGTGTCCCAAATGAAAAAATATATCGGAAAGTAGAAAGTGTCAACTTGGACGATCACATCCTTAACAATCCCCTAGGGTATCTTTACGAAACAATCCGTGACTAGGAGAGTGATTTTCGTGGGCTTAAGATCCCCTAAATCAAGTTGTTGATAGATGGAATAAGGTAGAATATTAACACTCACTCCTAAATCTAAAATTTCTCTCTCAATCCGTCTTTTTACTATCATGCACGAATTAGTAGGTGCACCCGGATCTTTAAACTTTGGTGGGAGGTCACTTAATAGAATCTATTTAACGTTTTGTGCTAAAAATACTTCCTTCTTTATCTTTAGCCTACGCTTCATCGTTAGCAATTTCTTGAGAAAGTTGCATAAGTAATAATTTGCTCGATTGCCTAAAAAAAGGTAAATTGTGCTTCACTTGATTAAGCAATTCTAAAATATCATCAAGGGTGGCTCCTTTTGGAGGAAGAGCCAACCGTTGAGGGTAAGGAGCGACGTTAGGGGGTCTCACTACCACCTCGGGCCTACTAGTGTCATTGTTGTCACTCTCATTCAAGGAGGCATCTTCGGCCTCTTTCGCGCCGGGCGAAACCTCCTTGTCTTTAAGCTGGTCGTGTGGGGGAGGTGATAAATAAATGACTAATCGACTACGTAAATTGGTAACGGCTTGACATTGCTCTTTGTTATTTTCCAAAGTATAGATAACACTATTTTGATCTTGGGGAGGTCTTTAGCCTTAGGCAGGAAACTTGCCCATTCTCTTGGGCACTTAAAGAAGATTGCAACTTAGACAACGATGCCTTTAATTCGGTAAAATTTTGGGCATTTTGAGCGTTAATCGTTGACTAAGTTTCCATGAATTGGTTTAAAGTGTCCTTAAGATTCCTACGCGGTGGGGTAATTTAAGGCGGAGGAGGTGGCGCTTGAAAAGGTGGAGCTTATTGGGAATGCAGGAGCGGTGGCGGATTCGGGGCAACATGTGAATCAGGATTCATCATTGCGTGTGTTTGCCCATAATTAAATCCAGTATGGTTCCGTCATTAAGGGTTATAGTAATTCTCGTGAGGGGTATTAAAATCACCCTTAAAAGCTCCTACCGCTTCCACTGTCTCTTGAAGCATCATTTTGTAAACGGGTATCATTGGGCATTCCTTCATTGAATAGCTCTCCTTATAAATTACACACACCTCTTCTCTCAATGCTCAAGTGGAGTCGGGTGTGTCTCTTCCCCTAGTCTCGATTACGTCCTCTTTCCTCTTTGTTAGTTGATTAATTTGGAGCTTAAGCTCAACTTCTTTATCTAAGTGATAGATTCCGAATGTGGAAGGAGTCGTGGACGTTTATCTGGGCTTGGGTTGGCTACTTGGATCCGATGTGTCCCACGCTTGAGTAGTATCATTGACATACTTAAAGTGGGCCTCCTCATTGTCCGCATCTAACCCTAGAAACTCCCCGGGGCACATGGTTTCAACGAGTTGCTTAGAACTTAAGTTTATCCCATGATGGAAAATGGACATAAGTCTCCACTTCTCAAAATCATGTTGCGGGCACATATTAAGTAACTCGTTGTAATTCTCCCAATATCTATCAAAAGGCTCATTTCGTTTTGTCTAAATATTTGAATTTGAGCCCAAATGGAATTGTTTCAATGTGCGGGAAAGAATTTTTGGAAAAACTTTGCTTGCATATATCTCTACGTTCCAATCAAGTTAGGTGCTAGTGACCATAGCCATGTATTAGTTTTATCCTTCAGGGAGAAGGGCAAAAGAATGAGGCGAACAAAATCTTGAGTGCAAGCTTAGTCATTGAAAGTTTCGCATGCCTCCTCGAACGCGCGGATGTAGAGGTGTGGTTTTTTCAAGTTCATGCCATAAAATGTAAGGAGGATTTGGATCATCCCATTTCTAAAACGAAACTACCCCGCATTATACGGGAGTATAATGCATCCCGGAGTGACGTTCCTCTTAGGATATAAGAGGTCTCTTATGGGGCGGAATGATAACTCACCCACACATGTGTCGTAACTACCCTGATACGACATGACGTTATCTCCTAAAGATTTGACTTCTTCACTAGACATTCTAGATGTGCGACTAACTGTGTGACTCGTGATGGAGTTGGGCAGTGTGGGATGTGGAACCCAGAAAGCTGGTGCGTTAGGGGTACGTGAACTCTCGGAGGTAAGTTCGATTACAGGATTTCTTGTACTCTAGGGATGATGGGAATAGGAGGAGTGTTTTGCATTTAAGGATGGAGAGAATATTTTTGGAATTTTTATTTAATTTTTCTTATTTTTTTGGATTTTTGTGATTTTATGATTTTTTTGGATTTTTGGAGTTAAATTAATATATTAATTCAATTAACCTAGAATATCTACTTAATCTCCGACAACGGCGCCAAAAACTTGATGCGACTCAAAAAGTGTCTCTAGTGCGTGCTAATTTTGATTCAAGTGAAAACAGGTCGCGTAAGTAATAATCCGAGCAAATCAGGTATCGAACTCAAGGACTAAGACGCAAGGAGTGACGACAACTAGGGAAGATAATTAACCTGATACTCAAGTTGAGTATTAGGTTAATTGTCATCTTGTAGTTAAAGCCAGAAAATGCTACTATACCTCAGCCGACCAGGAAGAGAATAAGAAGATGACTATAACCTACTATATCGAGATAATGGATCCTCGAGATGAGGAAAAAATGGTTAAGGGGAAGGTTCACCGAATATAAAAATGTATCAAGAGTTAAACATTTAATTGAAAAGAAACCTTCAATTCTTTTCAAGCATCACATCTATAGGGGAATTAGCCCACCCGATATAGGATCAGGATTAGAATCTAAGCACGTGATAAGATTATCAATATACATGTCACACTCTTAAATACTCCGATTACCTAGGGAAAATGAAGTTAAAACTGGGGGGATAAGTTTAACTACATAATTTACCCAACTTAGAAGACACCGAGTCATCGATTGTATCATAGCAAGTTCTCTTCTAAGTTTTAACGTGTTAGAGTTGATCTTGCATATTTATGTGTTTCTATTGTTGTTCATTACTCATATATCTATTTGGTTTGCGTTTAGATATTATTTTTGTGATGGGTGTATTTTTCCCCAATTTTCATAATATAGATAGTCCCGTGCCTTTTATTCCTAGTGAGAGGACAAAACTTTTGAAATCCAAGTCAAAAAAGAAGAAAAAGAAATATTCACATTCTTTGGGAAAATCAATGTCTATTAATGTTGACTTTGACGAATATGATTATGTTAGAAGTGTCAAATCATTGAATCAAGATAATTAAGAGTTAATGTCTCAACTTCTCAAAATGAAAAGGTCGAATATTAAATTGGCAACAAAAATTAAACTCTTTCATAAGAAAAAGATTCTCTCGAAAGTGAGTTTGAAAAGATTAGTTAACTTAACAATTATAAGATTAAATTAATTGAAAATGAGAAAGGTGAGTTATTAGACTTGATTTGTATTTTAAAGGAAGACATAATTATCTTGAGTGAAGAAAATTCATATTTGAGAAAATTGAATAGCTAAAAAATTGATTTTGAAAAACTCAAAGTTAGAGAATAAGAGAATAGTGATTTGACTCTTGAACTCAAAAAGGTGAAGAAAGAAATTCTTGCTTGTGAATATTCAAAATGTGAACTTGAAAAGAGATTAAATCTTTGAAAATTGAATTTCACTTATCTAAATGTTTGAAAGACCAGTCATCTTCTTCTCAAGTTAACATGTTGAGTGGATGCTCATTTTCATCACAAGAATTGAAGGATACCGATCAATTAATCTCAAAGAAAAATGAGAAGAAATAAGAAGTGAAAGAGAATGTTCAGAAGAAAAAGAAAAATGATAAAAAAAAAAAGTAGTAAAAGATCATTGGAATTCATTCTCTTGCACCTTTTCTCACAAGAAATGTCATTTTGAGTAATTTTTATACATAATGAAAAAGGTTAAACAAATATAATGGCTCGATACCTTGATGTTGAAAAAATAAGATGGATTTATTCTCGAAGATTTATTCATTAAGAAGAAGTTGGTTAGACATCATGATGGTAAACCAATGCCTTTACCATATTTCCTCTTTAGTTGCATAATAAGAAGCTTTTTAAGAAAAAGTTTTATTTAGAAAAGGAGAAATCTCTTAAGTCCACATTCATGAAACAAGACATTAGTTGTTCATTTTATAGAAAAATGAATCATATTGCTCATTTTGTTTTAAAAATAAGAATCTTAAGAACGTTGAGGAGAGAGATCATGGGGCTAAGCTCTTATTTAGAAGGAATGTTCCATTTTGCACCTATTTTAGGTTACATAGACATTCAAATCAATCATGTAGGTTCTTGAAAGAAAGGAATGTGAAGTTCATAATAATATGAAGAAAGTGGTTCAAAGAGATCTTATTAATGAACTTAGAGGTGAAATAGGAAGGTTGATGAGGGTAGTTTTTTGGTAAAAGAGAGGAGTAAGGTTAGGAAAGAGTTTCCTATACCAATAACTTTTACTCAAATTCCACGGAATATGCATAAAAAATCCTATGAGGAATGAAATATAGATATTTAAAAATTTGAGAGGTTTACCTAGAAACGGTCCTAGAAGGAAAGATGAGGTGGATATCCCTTAAAAGAAGGTTTCTAATAAGGAATTTAAATTTGTTTGTCCTAAAGATCCGGGAGTTGCTTCTCCCATCTCTACACAGGCGGTAGTTTGCTTAGGATATCTAAGGCCATCTTATGATAGGTCCTCTTTATAGGTACTCCTTGATTTTTATGGGATCAAATCATTTGGATGGTTGGTTAAAATGTTTCATTTGGATCATTTTTCATATTTTGTGAGGAATTTTCATGCATTTTCTTATATTCTTTATTCTTTACATGATATGGTTGTACATAATGCATGATTCTTGTTCCAAAAATGCCAAAAGATTTTTATTTTATTTCTTTTTGTGATTATATGGTTAAGTTCTTTGATTCATTAATTTTGTGAGTGAACTTAAGTTGAATGATGATTAAAGAGTGGATTGTTAAATTTTTTATGCAGATGTTTGTTATATCAATGATAGGTTAGAATTCACTTGATAAATCATGAAAATCAAATTTATTGAAATCGTTGGTTGTGATTTCACTTTACACATTCACTTACATATCAAGTCATTCATGTGATTATATGTATATAAACATTTAGTGCTTGATGTAATCATGACTAAATCCCGATATCTCTTATCGGTGTTTGAAACATTTTTATGGTCCATTTGAGAGTATATGTGATATACACTTTGCTTGTTGGAGTTGATTAATGAGACGTTTTCATAAATGGAAAGGGCTACCACTGTTGAGATAATATTGACTTAAATTTAAGTATCATGAATAAGTGTCTACCAAAGTGTATGTGAAAGCCACCGTAGAAAAAGCCAAAATATGGTGGAAAGAGCCAAAGTCAAGTGCTAGAAAATTCAAGACAAGAAAGACAAGACGAGGCTTTTTAATTTTCTTGCCGTGCATACTTTTGAATCTAATTTAGGGCGTGAGCATCATTAAGGGAGATATATGGATAAAAACTACCATTCATGGGATCTTGAAAGGATATTAATTAAATGGCAAACTTAAGTATAACTTGTAATGTTTTGACTTAATTTTGTAACCCATAATTGTTCATGATCATGCCATGATTAAGATGCAAAACTGATTTATATTTTTTAAATGAATTTTGAATTTGTTGTTGAATTGATTAATGTTTTCCTCAAATGAGTTATCGAACTATGTCAATAATCAAGATTTAAAGGATATTTGTTTATCAAATCATGTTTATCATATGTTATCTAATTATTGTCATGCTTTTCATATTAGAGTTGCATTTGTATATATGTGTGTATGAGTTCTTTTATTTGTGTATTTTTATCTAAAAATTATGCTTAACATTTCATAAATGAATGTTTTCTCATACATCAGCATATATTCATTTCATACTTTGAGAGTTTGGGTTTTAGGATTCTATGCACTCTTTCTCTAGATTTTTCCCTAACCGAGAAATTTTGGCCAAAATCGGTGCCTAGGGTTGTGTTTCGACTGGATCGAATCAGAAAATGAACCTTCGAAAAAAAATTCAATTTCTTCAGAAATAAAATAATTATTCCGATTTTCGATCCAATTTTTTCAAAAATTTTAAAAAAATTCTGAATTCGGAAAATTGAAAAAAGTTGAAAATTAAAAAAATATACTAAAAACCTAGGAATTTTGGAAATTCCAAAATTTCAAAAAAAATAAATATAGGATTTTCGATTACTCGAAATTCTCATTTTAAAGAATTAAAAAAAAAGTTTAACCCAACATGTAAATACATAAGGATTTAACCATTTTTTTCATTTGTGTAGAGGATTGAGGGATAATCTCCTTTTATATATGACTTTTTTGGATCTATCTTCCTCTCCTAGCCGATGTGGGACACATGAGAATGTTTCAAAAAATAAAAAAAAATGGAAAATATTTTAGAAAATATCGAAAATATTTTTGAAAAATCGGATTGGCATAGTTTCGAAAAAATCGGATCAGAAAAATCAAAAAATTGGAAATTCAAAATATTTCCGATCCGATTTTTTCAAAAAAACCTATATACGTTCCAAAATCGGAAATTATCGGATCGGATATCGAAAAAATTGAAATGTTCGGAAAAAAAAAAAACACAGCCCTAACAGTGCCAAATGTTTATCGTTCGTATAAAAGAACTTTAATCGTATGCATGGGCTCCGCACCACTTCAGCCACTTAAAATAAATTTAGAGCTCATTTTATTCTCATTTTAATCTTAGACTTTTAGTGCAAATCCCTAGGCAATTTTGAGAGAAAGGTAGGATCTTTCCATTACATATGTGATCTTCGAGCTATTTTGGACATATTTAGAGGATTGTGAAGTGAAAACCCTACTTTTCTAATTTGTTGGATTTGTTCTAGTTCAATATCTAGTATTTCGTACTTTTCATCTTTTGTTAATTTGCTTTTGTTTAGATTTTATAAAGGTTGATTCCTTTATTCTAGGTGTTAGTTTGTGGATTTTGAGTTTTTTGGGGGGTATTTTTGGTTTCTATACCATTATAATCCTATTCACTCTTTGGGATTCATCCTTTTTCTATATGTGCATTTTTTTGCATCCTATTTATGATACTATGGGCCGTGAAAAATCTACCGCATGCAAGAAAGTGACTCTTAGACCCCAAGTGGTCACGGTGAGACATTTTGTTCTATAGCGTCACCACCATCACCTCCACATACTTCTCGTTTATGTACCCAGGCCCCAAGTGCCTCCATCCTGTCCTCAAGATGACATCGGATTCCTCTTCCATGTGGTTCACTAGGGATGGTATTCCTCTTCGTCCCAAATTTATGTCTAGATCCTTTAGAACTAATATATATGTTGATTTGGAGCATATCACATGTAGTGAGGAAGGTTTGCTCTTTCAAAACCTTATTAAGTGTCTCCCTACTTCTCGATTGCTTCGGCCACATCCATAAGCCAATGCTACCCTTGTTTATGAGTTCTATGCAAACATAATCGTGACTACCATTGAGCCTTGATTCTTACATCAATTGTACATGGTTATCAGGTTGTTCTCACAAAGGATGCTCTTGCAACCTATCTTAGTCTATCATTAATGGATTGTCCAGATTATACCCCTTTCATTGAGTGCCTTTATACACATAATCAGATAACTAAATTTTTATCCGGTCGGGAGATTTCATGGGTAGGTAATTTATTTTTATTTTTTTGTTTAAGAATTGTTCCATACTTCATTTTGTGTCTATATATAACTTCATACCTCGATAATGATCTCAGTATTTCCACTGTGTCATCGGTAGGTTGGTGCACATTATGGTTCATTGTCATTCCATTAACTATCATTCCCGTATTCTAGAGGTTATGTAACGGGCCTATTCTGATAATACTCAGGATGTTTTGCCTTATGATTGTACGATCACAAGATACCTTTATTCTTTAGGTATTCCTATGCTTTATACTAGACAGTTTTCTTCCCTTTTAAAATTGATTATGAGTTTCAACACTGCTCGTTCTACCTGATAGACTTCGAAGCAATCTCCTACACAGCCTATATATCCAGAGGGATAGGACCGAGCTAGAGGACCATAACGAGCATCATCAACCATCCTGAGATTACTTCGACACACAATTTGATTTATAAGATACGATTTATACATTATGGATACGTAGATTACGAATATATGATCATTTTAACGACGATCGTCTCAATCGGTTTGATCAGGATAAATCTCATTTATTGACAAGGGTAACTATTATTAAGCATTATTTGAGAGGTTCTACACTAACATTTATTCTTGCTCTTGTACTTACTAATGAGGAGGAGGAGGAGGAGGAGGAGGAGGAGGAGGAGGAGGAGGAGGAGGAGAACGATGAGATGATAGAGGAGTACACTAATGAGGATTAGAGATTTTCTGCTTATCTCTATGTTGTTTTATTAAGAGTTTTATGTACTTTTTAGTTTAGTACTTTGGATATTTTTGGATACTAGTTTGTATTACTCCTATCATGTTTTGGAGTACTTTATTATGTGGATGCTTGATAATACATTCGGTATTTTTATGGATTTCATGATTATCCATATATTTTAGATCTTTATGATTGTTCTATCTGTTACTCTTATGATTTCTTCTAATTAGATATATTTGTACCCATTATTGATGATGATGATGATGATGATGATGATGATGATGATGATGATGATGATCATTAGTAGATCCTTATACATATATATTAAACCTTTATCAATGTTTTTTCTATTACTCTTATGACCTCTTCTAGTTAAATATGTTTATTATGTGGATATTTAATAATACATTTGGTATTTTTAGGGATTTCTGGCTTATCCATATATTTTAGCTCTTTATCATTGTTTTATCTATTACTCTTGTGATCTCTTCTAGATAGAAATGTTTATACCTACTACTAATGATGATGATGACTATATTGAGGACAGTGAGACGACTGAGGAGTACACTAATGAGGACTAGAAATTTTCTATTTATTTCTATGTTATTCTATTGAGAGTTTTATGTACTTTTTAGTTGGGTACATTTGGATATTTTTAGATATTGGTTTGTATTACTCCTAACATGTTTCGGAGTGCTTTATTATATAGATGTTTAATGATACATTTGGTGTTTTTATGGATTTCCTGATTATATCTTTATCATTGTTTAGTTTATTACTCTTGTGATCTTTGCTAGTTATTTATGTTTATATCACTACTTCATATGCATTCATGCTTGATATATCTCGTTTACTAGTTCATGTTTTGAGATTCACATTATATACATCATATTCTATCATATTCGTATGTTTGTATGTGTAATACCCCGTAATTCTGCATAATTAGGAAAATACGTTTTTTTTAAATTACGTGAGTAGAGTAATTTAATATGATAAAATACGTTTTATATAAATTACATGAGTAGAGTAATTTAATGCGACACGTTTTAAATTAAATTACGTGAGTAGAGTAATTTAATGTGATATAATGTTAATAAAGATTAATATCACGTTTTAAATTAAATTACGTGAGTAGAGTAATTTAATGTGATATAATGTTAATAAAGATTAATATGACGATTAAAAATTTAATAAATGTGAGTAGTAAATTTTAAATGTTGATATGTACGGTCTAACGATTATATGGACGTACCTGAATGATCTCAACCGAGTGTCGCGCGTAGACAAAAATTGAAGAAGAGATGAGAAAAATATTTTAAGAGACTCAAAAGATAATTTAGAGTCCACAGATGATTCTGAAAGGGTCGAATTAGTGAAAATAGTGTACCCGGGGTACTAGTTGAGTGTCGGGTCATATTCGGGCTAAACCGGGACGATTCGAGGGCATTTTGGTCTCTTTACATTTATGGTTAAGGAGACCTACGAATTTTGAAACCCTAAATCAGATTATAAGAGTTATAAACTAGGGTTAGAATGAAAGGAAATACACCATAGCCATTAGAGAGAAGAGAGAAACAAATTCCTAAGGCAAGAGAAGGAAGGAGGAAAAATTCTAAGGGGATTTCACCACCAACTTGTTGGGAAGAAGGATTGTAGGATAGAAATCATCAATCATCAACAACAACCACGAAATCAGAACCTACAAATCATAAGGCAAGTGGTTATTTGCAAAATAAATTGAGTTATAATACCCATATTTAAGCTTTATGAAGAACATGGTTTTTATGATATTTTTTGGAGTAAAATAATTGATTATGATCCATGATGGATAGGGATTGCATGTAGGACGTTTTTGGATTTCCAAATATTCTGATATCATAGAAGACTAGATGATTAAATCGAACTAAAAATCTAGAATTATGATGAAAGATGAAAAGAATGTATTTTTAGGGTTCTTGAATAATAGTAAGATTTTTAGTTAATTTGGTCAAGATTTATAATGATTTTGTTGTTTTAAATCGTTAGTAATCATCCCATAACATGTAGGAATGATTAGAAATTGTTGGTTGCAAATATGGTGGATTATCATGGAAGATAGATAGATAGATAGACAAAAATGGTGAAACCCGCATGAAGAAGACGATCGAGTCTGTCACTGCTTGATCGATCGATCGACCCTTGAATGTCGATCGATCGACCATATCCCATCGATCGATCGACCCTGGCTGTACTCTAGAAAATTTTGTGGATAAATTCCCTTTTAATTACCGTCGCCTAATGGAAACCTTAGTGATGATATTTTACCTATGGGGAGACTTCATAAATACCAATAACGTTAGATTTCTTCATAAATGATTGAGTGGGAATTTTTGGAGAAATGGATCGACGGGAGAACGATTAATTGAGCCGTATGTTGGGATTGTGAGAATTCAGTTACGGAAAGAGTGAGAGTAAATTTTAAAAAAATACTAGTAGGTTAAAGTTAACTTAACTACTGAATTTAAGGGAGGGGTAACTAGGGCCCTTAGAGTTGCGTGAATACTCGAATAAATGCAATAGTGAAATAAATTGTAAATTAATGAGTACGGTGAATATAAGTAAAATATATGACGTACGGGCATGATTTGATAGGTCGGGTGTGTACCTACTAAATTATATAAAAGTTTGGGTTAAGAGAATTTTACCTAAATGAATTATGTTAGGGTCGATGAGACATTCCGAACTAACATAAAGTTATTATATGTTTGGGGTCGATGAAAAATGCCGAACCAAACCTTAAACTGGTGTCGCGGTGAAAGAGTCCCGAACCAGAATATGTGTATATATATATATTTTTAAACAGTTGGGGTCGATGGATCATTTCGAACCAACTCTCACTTGGGGTCGATGAATCATTTCGAACCAAGAGTCCTTTATGTGTGGTAAAAAAGGATATGCTAGTGATAACTGATATTCAATACATGGTTGTGTGATAAAATGTGTTCTATGTGCATAATCTACAGACTGAGAATATTAGATAATGAGATGAATTGTAAATATCTTAGTAAAAATTTATATCGTGATGTAATTATTACAAGAACAAGGATAAGGAGCAGTAAATAAGCTACCTATGCTTATAGTACATGAATTATGGATTTTTGAAATACTACGAGTAGGTTATGGAGACTTAGTGAAGGGGTACATTCAGTGGGTATTCTAATCTAGTTATCTGGGGTAGTATAACTAGGTGAACTAAGTATCCTCGTTGGACATGCACTATAGAAGAGAGGTGAGGAAGTTCAAAGGAGTGTGCGAAACCTTAATATGTGTAATCAATAACTTAATTGTGATAAATGCTTGCAAAATATTTTCAAATGTTTTGAGTACTAAATCTTGCTATGTAAAATTTTTAAAAACCTTTTAGGTGCCCAGCCACAGGGACACCCAGCATGATTTCATTCCAGGGATTTGGGAGCTGCAGCACGTGTGGATGTTGCAGGGATTGTTTAGACGCTTCTTTTTTTCAGTTCTAGTGCAGGATTTCAGTTTTAGTATTCTTATTTGGGACATGTTGTTCTATCTTTACTTTTACAGTTATTCTGATTCTGGATTTTGAGTTGTCTTTTATTGGCCATGGTTTTCGGCAAGACTTTACCTGCATTCAGCTATTTATGCAAACTGTTTTATTATTGCTAGAATTGTAATGTGTTTCTGTGGAAATTTAAATCTGCTTAAGGAAGATAAAATTTGGCACTCACTTAATTTCACTTAGGTGGTTAGTAAATTAAAAAGCTTTCGGCAGTGATGCTAAGAATGAACCATTTAAGAAACCTGTTTAAATTAAATTAAGGCTTGATCACCCAAGGTTTAATTAGGTGGGGTGTCACAGATGGTATCAGAGCATCAGGTTCTAGTGTCCATAGTATCTATACGGCTTATTGCGTTTCAGCGTAACGTTTGGTTGTATTAGAGCCCTACTATTAGGACTGTTGATTCAATATTCGCTTTGCGTTATCGTACATCTGCTTTTAAATTTTATATAGACTGTGTACTTATACAATTTGATCTTATTTCAGATGCCACCGAGGAGACAGCGAGCGGAGAGGGCTGAAGCCAGAGATGAGGTGAGGGAGGCTCATCAGGAGCCACAGGTGCCGTTACCACCACCCCCACCGGAGTTAATTTCCACTACTCAGGTTGCAGTGATAGCGGCTCAGGTAGTCGAGACAACTATGAGGGCCATGCCAGTCCATTTTCCTCAGCCCCAAGTACCTCTTCCCGTGGCACCGGTAGTTCAGGCCCCAGCAGGACCCTTTACTTGGCAGCAAGTTAGAGAGACATTTCAGATAGGGCACCCACCCGAGTTTCAGGGTAATACCGATGTTGTGGAGGCGTGCAACTAGAAGAAAAATATCCAGCGCCACTTGTGCATGCTAGAGTGCACCGAGGTACAAAAACAAATGCTAGCCACTTTTCGTTTGTCGGGAGCGGCCTTACTGTGGTGGGAGTCAGTTACCACCACCGAGGAAAGGGACACTTTGGCAATTTCTGAGTTTTGGGTGCGGTTTGACCGCAAGTATTTCCCTCCAGCAGTAGAGTCTGAGATGAGGAAGAAATTCAGCGAAGTGGTTCAAGGTGATCGCTCAGTTGCTGATTATGAGGAGGAGTTTACCCGCTTGGCTAACTTTGTGCCAAATGAGGTGAGCGATGAGGAGAGGAAGAAGTCAAAATTTATGGATGGCTTGACCTGGAGAATCAGACAGCATTTGATCGGTAATTCGGCGTTAGTAACCTACACAGATGTCGTCAATGCCGCTCTACTACACTGTCAGGATCACCGCTTCCATGCGAAGGGAAACAAGAGAGGTGAGCCTAGACAACCGGGCAAAGTAGGTGGACGTAGCGATAGAAGCACACCATAACAGCAAACAGTGGGCCAGTTAGGGCGGGATTCCCGACAGGGGAACTCTACCAAGAAGTTTAAGCACGGAAGGCATCACTTTGACAGACAAGGCCAGCAGGGTCCCCAGCAACTAGTCCCTCAAGGCCAAGGGAACCAAATTAGAGGACAGCAAGGTCAAGGTCGACAGGGCCAATAGGGCCAAGGGCAGAGACAGTTTCAGGGTCAGTGTTTCACTTGTGGCCAGCAAGGTCACAAGAGTAGAAATTGTCCACAGTCAGACAGGGCACAACAACAGGGTACCCAATAGGGGAAGCAGGCTCCGTTAGCCCCAGTAGTAGCACAGGCCCCACATCCAGGTCAGATACAGTACGAACGTGTGTTCAACGTCCGTAATATTCCTTTTCAGCCAGCACCGCCGATAGTCGCGGGTATGATTCCTATTCATGGACTTGAGGGTAGTGTTTTATTTGACAGGGGGGTGACACATTCGTTTATTGCCACTAGAGTTGCACGGGCAGCCGGCCTATTAGTGACAACTGACACTCATCTTATGTGCGTGGAGTCACCGATGGGTAGTGGGTACCTTATACACTCGATTTGTAAGGATGTGGAGATTATGGTCGGGAGATTGAGTCTAGCGGCGGACCTCCTAGAGCTGGATATGGAGGGATATGACATCATCCTAGACATGGATTGGTTGGCGCGTTATAGGGCAATGGTAGATTGTTATGAGAGGACTATCGTATTATCCATCCCGGGACAAGAGATGTTCCTTGTGGTAATGCCACTCCCCGATGGAGGATCGCGAACTCATTTATATTATATTGAGGAGGAGACCTCACACGGGGTTGTCGTTTCTCTGGACTCAATCCCAATTGTGAGGGATTTTGAGGATGTCTTTCAGGAGATACCAGGGTTACCACCCAGCATGGAGATAGAGTTCGTTATTGACCTAGCGCTGGGGACGAGACCGATTGCCAGAGCACCGTATCGCATGGCTCCTTCGGAGATGCAAGAACTGAGAGAAAAGATTCAACAACTTTTAGGACAGGGTTTCATTCGACGGAGTACATCGCTATAGGGTGCGCCGGTGTTATTCGTAAAGAAAAGGGATGGTTCACTTCGTCTGTGTGTAGATTACTGAGAGCTGAACAAAGTGACGATCCGTAATAAGTATCCATTGTCGAGGATTGACGACTTATTTGATCAGTTGAGAGGGGCTCCATACTTCTCAAAGATCGATTTGAGGTCGGGCTACCACCAATTGCGCATTCTTGAGGAGGATGTACCTAAGACCGCTTTCATGTCGCGGTACGGGTCATACGAGTTCAGAGTGATGTCGTTTGGGCTAACTAATGCGCCTGCAGAACAGGGTATTCAGGGAGTTTTTGGATCAGTTTGTGATTGTATTCATAGACGACATTCTGATTTACTCTCGCACGGATGAGGAACACACTGAACATTTACGAATGGTACTACAGACATTGCGGGACCATCAGTTGTACACCAAATTTGAGAAGTGTGGATTTTGGCTTCGGGAGGTTCAGTTCCTAGGCCACGTTGTATCTAGCAGAGGCATTGTTGTTGACACGAGTAAGGTATCGGCGGTGAGGGAGTGGGGGCAGCCCACGACACTGACCGAAATTTGCAGTTTCTTGGGGTTAGCCGGTTATTATCGTAGCTTCATCTAGGGGTTCTCAAAAATTACCGGACCTTTGACGAACTTGACTCGAAAGGGAGTGCCCTTCGTATGGAGTAACAGTTGTCAGTTAGCATTTTATGAATTAAAGGAAAAATTGACATCAGCACCCGTTCTTGCCTTGCCTAAGAGCGGAGTGGAGTACCGAGTCTATACTGATGCGTCCTTACAAGGGCTTGGGGTTGTGTTACAGCAGGAAGAGAAGGCTATAGCTTATGCATCCTGAAAGATTAAGCCACATGAGAAGAATTACCTCACCCGTGACCTCGAGTTGGCAGCGGCCGTTTTTGCATTGAGGATATGGAGACACTATCTTCTGGGCGAGCAGTTCACTCTATTCACGGATCATAAGTCACTGCAGTATTTGTTCACTCAGAAGGATCTGAATATGAGGCAAAGGAGGTGGCTTGAATTCGTGACGGACTACCAATTTGATATACAGAATCATCCTGGCAAGGCTAACGTGGTGGCAGGTGCGTTAAGCAGAAGACCTACTGGAGAGTTGGCAGAGATTTGGAAGGCAAAGTGGAGTGAACTTCGACACGAGGATGAGATAGCTAGAGCATACATGGCAGTTTTAGCTATCACTCCCGATAGTGTCATGCGGGTAGTGAGGGCACAGGCCGAAGAGCCGTTTTGTCAGGACAAAGTACGACAGTTACGGACCGAGGGGGCATATTCCTACTCCATCAGCTCAGAGGGCAGACTACTGTTCAATGGTAGGTTGATAGTACCCGAAGATGATGATTTGAGGCGTGCCGTTATGACGGAGTCGCACGGGTCAAAATTTTCGGTACATCCACGTGGGGACAAAATGTACCAGGATATGCGACGATCGTATTAGTGGTCAGGTATGAAACGAGATATTACAGAGTTTGTCTCAAGGAGTGTTACATGTCAGCTTGTAAAAGGTGACCACCAGAGATCTTCAGGGATGCTACAACCACTAGAGATTCACGTATGGAAGTGGGAGAGTATCTCGATGGATTTTATTACTGGGTTACCAACATCACAGAAGGGTCACGATTCCATATGGGTAATAGTGGATCCACTGACTAAGGTAGCTCATTTCTTATCGGTTCGTACGGATTATGAAATGATGCGGTACGCACAGCTATTCATTTCAGAGATCGTTAAGCTGCACGGAGTTCCTATTAATATTGTGTCTGATCGAGACAAGATATTTTTGTCACACTTCTGGAAGAGCTTTCAGGAGGCCATGGGCACCGACTTACGGTTGAATATGGCGTATCACCCACAGACGGACGGTCAGACCGAAAGGGTAAACCAGATGTTGGAGGATATACTGAGGATGTGTGTCCTAGATTTTGGGGGAGGTTGGGAGCCATACCTTCCTTTGGTGGAGTTTGCATATAATAACTCTTACCAATACACTATCGGCATGGCTCCATTCGAGGCACTTTACGGGAGGCCTTGTCATTCGCCCGCCTGTTGGTTAGAGGTGGGGGATAACAAGCTATTGGGGCCAGAGATGATACAGGAGACTTCCTCCAAAATAGAGTTAATTCGAGGACGTATTCGAATAGCTCAGGATAGGCAGAAGAGTTATACTGATGCCGATAGGAGACACGTGGAATTAGATGTGGGCGACCAGGTATTAATTCGAGTTTCTCCTATGAAAGGGATTATGAGGTTCGGCAAGAAAGGGAAATTAGCATTGAGATATGTGGGGCCGTTTCCTATCATTGAGAGGGTGGGACCGGTAGCATACAGATTGGGACTCCCTGAACATCTTCAGCGAATATACGATGTATTCTATGTGGCATCGCTGAATAAATACAAGAGAGGTGAGAGAGCCTTCTTGCACATTCCACTGGAGGAGATCGATTTGCAGCCAGATGTCTCGTATGAAGAAAGACCCGTGGCTATTCTGGATTATAGTGAGCGTAAACTACGATCCAAGGTGGTACCCTTAGTGCGAGTACAGTGGGGACATCATAATATGGATGAGTCTACTTGGGAATGGGAGGAGGATATGCGAGTACAATATCCCGAATTATTCACAGCAGGTATTTTCTCATTTCGAGGACGAAATTCCTTTTGTAAGAGGGGAAGTATGTAATACCCCGTAATTCTGCATAATTAGGAAAATACGTTTTATTTAAATTACGTGAGTAGAGTAATTTAATATGATAAAATACGTTTTATGTAAATTACGTGAGTAGAGTAATTTAATGCGACACGTTTTAAATTAAATTACGTGAGTAGAGTAATTTAATGTGATATAATGTTAATAAAGATTAATATCACATTTTAAATTAAATTACGTGAGTAGAGTAATTTAATGTGATATAATGTTAATAAAGATTAATATGACGATTAAAAATTTAATAAATCTGAGTAGTAAATTTTAAATGTTGATATGTACGGTCTAGCGATTATATGGACGTACCTGAATGATCTCAACCGAGTGTCGCGCGTAGACAAAAATTGAAGAAGATATGAGAAAAATATTTTAAGAGACTCAAAAGATAATTTAGAGTCCACGGATGATTCCAAAAGTGTCGAATTAGTCAAAATAGTGTACCCGGGGGTACTAGTTGAGTGTCGGGTCATTTTCGGGCTAAACCGGGACGATTCGGGGGCATTTTGGTCTCTTTACATTTATGGTTAAGGAGACCTACGAATTTTGAAACCCTAAATCAGATTATAAGAGTTAGAAACTAGGGTTAGAATGAAAGGAAATACACCATAGCCATTAGAGAGAAGAGAGAAACAAATTCCTAGGGCAATAGAAGGAAGGAGGAAAAAATCTAAGGGGATTTCACCACCAACTTGTTGGGAAGAAGGATTGTAGGATAGAAATCATCAATCATCAACAACAACCACGAAATCAGACCTTACAAATCATAAGGCAAGTGGTTATTTGCAAAATAAATTGAGTTATCATACCCATATTTAAGCTTTATGAAGAACATGGTTTTTATGATATTTTTGGGAGTAAAACAATTGATTATGATCCATTATTGATATGGATTTCATGTAGGACATTTTTGGATATCCAAATATTCTAATATCATAGAAGACTAGATGATTAAATCGAACTAACAATCTGTAATTATGATGAAAGATGAAAAGAATGTATTTTTAGGGTTCTTGAATAATAGTAAGATTTTTAGTTAATATGGTCAAGATTTATAATGATTTTGTTGTTTTAAATCGTTAGTAATCATCCCAGAACATGTAGGAATGATTAGAAATTGTTGGTTGCAAATATGGTTGATTATCATGGAAGATAGATAGATAGATAAAAATGGTGAAACCCGTATGAAGAAGACGATCTGGGTCTGTCACTGCTTGATCGATCGATCGACCCTTGAATGTCGATCGATCGAGCAGTCGATCGATCGACCATATCCCATCGATCGATCGACCCTGGCTGTACTCTAGAAATTTTTGTGGATAAATTCCCTTTTAATTACCGTCGCCTAATGGGAACCTTAGTGATGATATTTTACCTATGGGGAGACTTCATAAATACCAGTAGGTGTACCGTTAGATTTCTTCATAAATGATTGAGTGGGAATTTTTGGAGAAATGGATCGACGGGAGAACGATTAATTGAGCCGTATGTTGGGATTGTGAGAATTCAGTTACGGAAAGAGTGAGAGTAAATTTTGGAAAAATACCAGTAGGTTAAAGTTAACTTAACTACTGAATTTAAAGGAGGGGTAACTAGGGCCCTTAGAGTTGCGTGAATACTCGAATAAATGCAATAGTGAAATAAATTGTAAATTAATGAGTACGGTGAATATAAGTAAAATATATGACGTACGGGCATGATTTGATAGGTCGGGTGTGTACCTACTAAATTATATAAAAGTTTGGGTTAAGAGAATTTTACCTAAATAAATTATGTTAGGGTCGATGAGACATTCCGAACTAACATAAAGTGATTATATATTTGGGGTCGATGAAAAATGTCGAACCAAACCTTAAACTGGTGTCGCGATGAAAGAGTCCCAAACCAGAATATGTGTATATATATATATTTTTAAATAGTTGGGGTCGATGGATCATTCCGAACCAACTCTCACTTGGGGTCGATGAATCATTCCGAACCAAGAGTCCTTTATGTGTGGTAAAAAGGATATGCTAGTGATAACTGATATTCAATACATGATTGTGTGATAAAATGCGTTCTATGTGCATAATCTACAGAGTGAAAATAGTAGATAATGAGATGAATTGTAAATATCTTAGTAATAATTTATAGCGTGATGTAATTATTACAAGAACAAGGATAATGAGCAGTAAATAAGCTACCTACGCTTATAGTACATGAATTATGGATTTTTAAAATACTACGAGTAGGTTATGGAGACTTAGTGAAGGGGTACATTCAGTGGGTATTCTAATCTAGTTATCAGGGGTAGTATAACTAGGTGAACTAAGTATCCTCGTTGGACATGCACTATAAAAGAGAGGTGAGGAAGTTCAAAGGAGTGTGTGAAACCTTAATATGTGTAATCAATAACTTAATTGTGATAACTGCTTGCAAAATATTTTCAAATGTTTTGAGTACTAAATTTTGCTATGTAAAATTTTTAAAAACCTCTTAGGTGCCCAGCCACAGGGACACCCAGCATGATTTCATTCCAGGGATTTAGGAGCTGCAGCACGTGTGGATGTTGCAGGGATTGTTTAGACGCTTCTTCTTTTCAGTTCTAGTGCAGGATTTTAGTTTTAGTATTCTTAGTTGGGACATGTTGTCCTATATTTACTTTTACAGTTATTCTGATTCTGGATTTTGAGTTGTCTTTTATTGGCCGTGGTTTTCGGCAAGACTTTACCTGCATTCAGTTATTTATGCAAACTGTTTGATTATTGCTAGAATTGTAATGTGTTTGTGTGGAAATTTAAATCTGCTTAAGGAAGATAAAATTTGGCACTCACTTAATTTCACTTAGGTGGTTAGTAAATTAAAAAGCTTTCAGAAGTGATGCTAAGAATGAACCATTTAAGAAACCTGTTTAAATTAAATTAAGGCTTGATCACCCAAGGTTTAATTAGGCGGGGTGTCACAGTATGATGTTATAGATTCATTAATTTTGTATGTTGTTCACACTCATGATGATTTCCATTGAATACGTTCATTATAACATTAATTATATCACATGTTTTCTAGCTTTTGTTAGTTTTTCATATACATTATAATTTTAATAATCTTTACCATATTATAACTGTTATCTATGTCTTTATTCTTCTCTTTGACTTTGTCGTGTCAAAGAGGGGAGAAACCTCTAAAATAGGGGGAGTTATCCGTTTACTCCTTTATTAGGAGATTCACATGCTTACGAGGCGAAACATCATTAAGGAGTGGCAAATACATATTGTGTTTAATGGTATTATTAGATGGATTTATCTCATTTCATATACTTTCATGCTTTTTATCATCTTTATATCTCATATTGATTTATTAAAGGATTCCCAAAGCAAGGAAACTTATCTTTGTGCATGCTTTACCTGCATAATCTTGTGTCTTTGATTTATTTATCTCAAGTATAGTCATGATGATGTGGCTTAATCCAAGTTTTGTACTAGTGATTTGATTTGTCGTTGGTATAAGGAGTCCATGTGCATTACAACTTACTACTCTCATTATATGGCTAATGTGGAGTGAGTTTGGTAGTTATATTCAAGATATTTGGGGGTTTAAAGATTTTTGCCACGGAATAGCCAAAGGGGGTATGAATATACTAGTTGGATTATTCCATGTCAAAGCATTTGTTTCTTGCATTATTCAAGCCAAATAGACATTGGGTAGAGAAAAAGTCTTATTCCTTAGACATCGTGAACATTGAACTTTGAAGATCTACTTGCTTCTCCACAACATAAAGACTTTCGTTGCCGAACTCATTCAAGATACATCCTTTTAACTTTGAATTATGGTAGAACGTATATGTTTTTCCAAACACAAGCATTTTTCATTATGATTTTCTATAAAATGGTGTTTTGAACTAAGAGTGAATTTACACTTTGAGAAATATTGTGTATAACATTGGGAAAGACTTATTGATTAGTATCGAATATTGCATCAATTACCCCTTGTATTCATGCATTCTAGCATTACTCCTCACGTTTCCCCTTATAATTGTGCTCTTATATTATATAACCTCTCTCTCTCTCTCTCTCTCTCTCTCTCTCTCTCTCTCTCTCTCTCTCTCTATATATATATATATATATATATATATATATATATATATATATATATATATATATATATATATATATATGTCTTGTGTCTGGTTTATTTAAGATTTTATAGGTGTGTTGATGCTTGGAGGAGCAATTGGATGTGGTTCAAGAAAGTTTTATCGCAAGCGGTAACTTCAAAGGCATTTTTGTAATTTCATATATCTGAACTTGGACTTTCGTTTTCCATGGTAGTGTGTCTCTTTAAATTATTTTTGCATGGGAGCTAACTGCGCATCGTTCTGAGGCTGGACGGTCCAATTTTGAAGAAATTTGAGGGGGGACCTATATTCATGTAGTTTAGCATTCCTTCTACCGTTCCCCCTATATTTGTGCTCTTATATTGTATAAACTATGTATGTATATATATATATAATCTCAGGTGCGGACTTCCCGTGCGGACTTTTATTCCAAAAGTGGTCCCCTCATGGTCCCAAAGACTTTTGTTATTTACTTTAGATGGTCCCCCTCTTGTCTTATATTAAAACCTTAGTTTAAGAGTATATATTTAAAAGATTTATAGTTTATACCCAAATTGGTATCAAGACCTTAAAGATTTTAGAAACTCACCAAATTATGACCAAAACCCTAATTCTGGTATCAGAGCCATAAGGCGCTCCTTTTAGACTTATAGTAAAAAGACTATAATGCCCTTGGGATTTATCCCTCGCATATACCAATATATTTTTGGAACCAACCCAGACTACCAACCTATACCCATAACTGATTTAGACTGATAAGGTTATTTAACCTCACATATAGACGGTTGTTCACACGTTGAACACATCCCAGCCAAACACGCAGACAGTAGACAAGTTACTGCTAGTGTTATTAATAGCATAATAGACCAAAATAAGTGTATACTCCTTATATTAGGACAATTAATAAAAGACACTCAAACCTTAGAAATAGAGATAAAAAATATCTCTAAAAATTTACTAGAAATAGATAACCAAATCCTAATAGACCTTGTCCATGTTTTACAAGAAATAAATATTAAGACTAATCATATAGAAGTCCTTAACAAAGACCTCTTATAAATTAAAACCTTAACTAAAAATCAAGACAGTGAGTTAATTAAACTTACTAAAGAACAAGCTAAGATTATCCATAGATTAGATAGTTATCTTCCTAATGGAGATAATTAGATCAGACTGGAATGAGGTACCAGAGACCTCTCCATTCAGACTTTATCAGAATTTTATCAAAGAATTTTAGAAAAGATAAATGATGATAGATTTTATTATAAGATAACTGAAAATGATATTGCCAACAAGGCTAAAGCAACTAGACTTATATTAGAAAGATTAAATTTAATTTCCACATCTATAGCAGCTACCCAAGATTATAACAGTAACTTTGTTAAATACTTACATTTAGATTTAAAAGTTAAGACATAAGGATTAACCATCTTCTACACACACTTTGTTAAATTCCAACAAAATTTAGCAAATTATCTTAATAATATGGAAAGCCATAACCTATCCAAGATGGATAGTATTATTAATGAACTTAGACTAGACATGGCCCAAGTAGAGGAAAAATATGAAGAAATTATAAACGGAATTAAGGCCGTATATAATAAGCCTTCCCAAACAGAAATAGACTCTCCTTTTATTCTAACTCGGTTAGATAAAATTGAAAAGACTGTAGAAGCCATAGAAATTAGATCTATGCAACAACAAAAAAAAGATAATGAAGTAAAAAACTATATTACTAATATTGGTAAAACCATTGTTAATTCTCTAGCTGGACATAGTGAAGAAACTTGTGAGAAGACTAGAAAAGAGAATAAGAATTTTAAAGAAGAAATCCTTAATCAGATAAAAAGACAAAAGGATTATTCAGACTTCTTAGAAAGAATTGAAAAAAGACTTGAACAGAAAAGGTAACCACCAGTAAATTTAAAGAATCCCCTCCTATAGAAACTAGAGAAGAAAATACCATAGGTAGATGAGTCATAAATAACGGATTAGATAAGACTAGTAAGATAGTTAGCTCTATCCCAAATATTGGACAGAGTAATCATATGCTTCAAATACTTAAGGATTCATCCTCCAATGGAATTAATGGGGTGAAGTTGGCTGGAAGATTGTTGAAGATTCCATTCATAATGGACAACTTCCAGACGTTAGATACATAGACTTGTTTAAGGAAGGTGCCACTCCTAAGACTCCTAATTATAACATGACCTACCATTGTAGAAATCATGTGTTACACAAATCCTATACCGAGCTTCAAGTATCTGACTCAGAATGGCTTAGATCTAGAGGAACTGATAGGAAGTTCTAATTCCTAACCTTTAGACTCTTTCAAGTAAGAATCCAAGGATTACATAGACCTCAAAATAATATTAACATATTATGTTGTTTAGTAGACAAAAGATGGAAAGATTTTGAGAAAAGCCTTATTGGGATAACCCAATAAGAAATGTCAGACAATATAGGATACTTTAATGTCATTCCGGCATTTACATTAATCGTAGACATAGCCAAACATTTTAAATTAATCTTATATGCTAGTTTCTATGAAGACTATATTATCCCATACGCTAATATAAATATAGAATTCCAAAGCTATGTGAAGTTCTCCCAATTTCCTTATGAGGGAATGCAATCGGGAATTCCTAGCGGTAGACTTAATGAAGAAATCTTAGTTAGAACCAATGTTTCAAACTATAATCATACTTACAGTATTAGGAATACTGAACCTATGAAAGAAAAAGCTAAGACCCTCTGGCAATTGCCAGAATTTTAAGAAACTAAGACTATACAAAATAAACCTTTGTTTATTAATCAAGACGACGTCACTGGAAATGTTACCATCTATTTTGGTCCTCCTAAGATTGTCAATAAGAATATTCAGACCGAAGAAATTAGATTTAGGAATATGGGAGAAGCCATAATCAATGATCCTTCAGAAGGAGAATGTAGTAGTAAGACTAGTGCTAGTTTACTAAGACAAGCCCCAATAATTAAACCTAGAAGATCATTTGAACAAAAAGAATTAATTAAAGAAAAAGCTAGGATCCAAAACTTTGGACATGAACCCTCAGAATTGGATATGAAGACATTTAAAGATAACCATAAGAAAAGTCATTCTGTTAGATTTCAAGAAAGAGAAAGATTTAATATGCTAGCTCAAGAGTGTATATTAAAATTAAAAGAATCTAAGAATACAAAAGAACTTCTTAGAAACCTAAGACTAATAGAAGAAGGAGAACAAATATTAATGCCAGCTACACAAGTAGAGCCTAGTAAATAAGAGATAGAAAGTAGTGGTAGGCTAGAATATATTCCTAGACTTTTTAATAAGCCAATATGAATAAATATTCCTATATACTCAAGCAATGTAGTTAAGACTAAACCTGATTACATAAAAGACTTTCCTACTAGTGACAAGAGTTTCACTCCTGTTAAGACTATGGCAAGCCAAGCCATAAATCCAGTAGGTATATACCTTAACTTAGATAATGTTCAAGATAGGAAAAAAGCCCTAGATGAATGGCGAAATCAGATGAACATGTGTTTTGCATCTAATGAACAATGGGATGCAAGTTCATGTAAACAATACGTTGAGCAATCCCTTAGAGGTATTACAAAAGATTACTTAGATAGTTTAAGAAAGGCTACTGATGAAGACTCCCTAGCAAAGGTTGAGAAGATGAAAGAAAACTTAGAAGAAAGATCAATTGAAGAATATATTCAATTGTTCACATCAGAATTCATTGGAGCTGGACATCTAGCTCAGATCAATGAACAAGACCTAGCAAAAACTAAGTTAGTCCTCCTTAGCATTTGTAAATTAGATAAGATAAATGAATATATCAATAATTATGAGTAGTTATATTACCAAATTAAAGAATTTGGAGAAACCTTAAAAGATGAATACTTTAGAAAAATACCAGCCATAGGACAAATCCTAATTAATGAATATAGGAATTGGCTAGGTGTAGCTGGAGTTAAGAATAACTCCCTTGGTGAAAGAATAAATTTTGCCAAAGACTATATCATATCTAAGAGACGTGATATAACTCAAGGAAAGTTGATAGAAGAAACTTTCAAGAAGATCCCTCCAATCAAAGACGAAAGAGACATCGCTCCAATCCAATGGGGATGTGGAAGTGAATCTAAGAAATTCAAAAAGAAAGTAGAATGGAAACATAGGAAGTTTAAGACTAGACCTTTAGGATTTTCAGAGAAGTATAAATTTAGGCAATCTACTATCTCTAGAGAAAGGAATCCTAAGACTAAGAAAAATATATTTAATCAAAGACGATATTTTAATAAGAACACTAGTAAGTATAAGAAGGTTCCTAATTATAGGAAAGAAAAAGATATAGTACAATCTAAGACTGCCACCAAAGAATGTTGGACTTGCGGCAAAGAAGGACACTTTGCTAAAGACTGACCTAATAAGAAAGATAAAGAAAGTATTAAGATTATTAATACAATATTAGACTATGCAGATCAAGAAGAGTTAGATGTCCTATATGCTATAGAAATATCAGACATAGAAGATGATGATAATACTAGTATCCATAGTGCATATACAGATAGTGACTTAGAAGACTATAATAGTGATACTGATGAGTACGAAGACTCTCAAGATACTTTAGACTTGTACATGATGAAAACTAATCAAGACGATAATGAATATATAGACTTTGTAGAAGATTGGTATAAGTGCATATTAAGCCCATTTTTAAAGAAAAGATGGACAGTTAGTAATCCTGAGTTACTAACCTATATACCTAGATGCTACTTTAATGAAAGACATTATTGCACATTTGAAATGAAATGTTGCAAAAAAGACTTTATATGCGTAGAATGCTTTAAGACTATACAAACATAATTATTTATGGTTTGTATTATTTGTCAATTACACTACCATGAAGACTGTTGGAGAACTAGATTTAGAGAAATTTATACTAGCCAGTATGAAGCTCAAATAGACTTAGATATTAAAACATATTATCTAGACATTGATAGAAATATAGCCAAAAGATTGCAAGAAAATGAAGACTTCAAAGGAAAAGGGAATTCCCTATAATTTAGAAGAATACCATTCTGATGGTAGTTCAGAAGACCAAATACCCTTAGATTGTATAGATAAACCTCAGAAAGGAATATCTATTTTAGAAAAGAACAATTTAGGAATTTCTACTAAACCACATGCTTGTTTTGTAGAATTATATGTTCAACATAATGACTATCCTAAAAGACTTTCAGCTTTTATAGATACAAGATGCTCTCAGAGTATTTGCTAGGCCAATGCCTTCCCTGAAGACTATTTTTTCGAAAGTACTCAAGAAATTTATGATAAAGTGGCTAATGAAGATCCATTTACCTTATATTTCCAGACTATTCTTATTTATTTTAAATTAGGAAATCAGACCAACAAAATCGTTAATCATCAGTTTTGGATAATGGATCCTCGTCCTAGTTTCACAGGAAACGTTATTTTAGAACAAGACATTATTAGTAAATATCATTCAACGGAAGGCTCAAGAAAGAATCCAAAGAAATGGTAGAGATAGCTTTGCTAGCCAGCCTTAGAACTGTAGGCCTCATTGATGAATTTTTCAACAATGCCTTACCAAACCAAGACAAGGAAGAAGAAGACACATATATAACAAAGGGCCCCTCAGTAGTGGAAGAATTATTGAAGACAGAAGACTCATTTGCTTAGACTTTGCTTTCTATAAAGCAAAAGGATGCCTGCCCCACATGGGCCACTAGACTGATAAAAAAGACGAAGACATTGTTTGTTGCTCTTGCATTATTACAAAGCGATAAGACTCGTGATGAAGACTTGGCACGCCTCATCAGCTGGCCTTTCTTTTCAAAAAGAAAAAGGTTCCCCAGATTATCAAAAGACGTTAAAAGCTTGTAGACCCAACTGATAAGATTCTTAAGATAATGTTGCTTTAATAATTCATATCCTTCAAACCGGATCTCTTTTAGTAGTCGGTTGCCAATCGTTTGTAGTGCCCTTGTGCTATAAAAGGGAGCGTCCATTTAATTTTTAGATATCAGGAGTTAGAGAGTGATTAATTGTTAGACTTCCATAGAGAGTATGCTTGTAGTAAGTAATATGTATATGAGTGAGTAAACCTCTCATAGTTAGGGGAGAGGGGAGAGTTGTATTTACTTATGCTGTGCAATAAAAGTATTTTCTTTTCCAGAAATCTATTATGTTGAGTTGTTATTATTTTCCAAATTGTCTCCAACTTTCTATTTATAGAGGACTATTATGTGGAACCTCTGCTGTAGCACACAAGGTGTTATGCTGGTGAACCGCCGTCAGGTACCGATTAGCCGTAAGCCGTTAGCCAGTTGGGTGTTAGGCGTGAAGGCATACAGGTAGAAAACAGGTTCAACACCAAAGTAGTGGATTGAGGTACGACACATAAATATAGAGTTGCAGGAGGTCGAGACCGGAGAAGAATAGTAACAAGGCTGAAGAGGCGAAGGGAAGAAGATAAAGATACTGCAGACCAGAAGGAAGGAATAACTCGAACCAAACCCTTAACTATTTTACATATTAATGTTTTAAAAAAGAATCTTATATGAGCTTACAAATCACTAAAGACTTTTTAGAATTTGTTAATCAAACAAGTTTAGACCTAACTAGAGAAATTCAAGATTGGATTCTTACATACACTAAAGATAAAGAACTTACAAAATCTGCTTTAGTATACGCAGGTGGTACTTTCTAATATATAGATCATATCATTGAGTGGTTAGGAAGAGAAGTACCTAGAATAGAAATAATTAGAACAGGGATCCGAGATCTCTTTAGACAAAAATTTAAGAACTGAAGATTTTACAGAAGAACTGTCAAGACCTGAAAAATATCAAGAATACACTAGAATACTTGAAGATAGTATAGACGTATTAAAATTTATTAGACGAAAAAGGTTAGCTGAAACAAAGGCTATTTTAATTAGAGCCGGAGGAATCCGCCCTCTTCTTAAAAATGTAGAAACAGCTGCCCCTAGAACATACCGAAGATTTTTATCATCTTATGGTGATAATAATTTAGACGAATTTATAGATAACGATATAATTGATATTATTAATCAAATATATAAAGAAACTAGACAGATAAACCCACGATACCGTATAAGGTATTTAAGACTAGAATATTTTTCATCAAAACCTCTTTCAATTTCTAGACTCCCTGGAGAAACTATTTATATAGATAATCCTCGCTATTCAGAACTCCAGTACGATAGTGATGAAAGAAGCTTGAGAAGTATCAGTAGCCCTGAAACTTCTATAATTAGACTCCCAGATTAATTAAGCGTTAAAATAAGCTTAAAAGACCTTAGAAATCATTGGGGTAAAAATTTATATTCCCTAAAACTTAGAAGAAGTTAAAAGACATCGCGGTCCCAAAAGGTGGTCCTAAAAAGACAAAGCGGTCCCTAAATAATTCTTGGACTGTAGCGGTCCGTAAACTAGGTCCGTATGAGAGCCGGTTTCTCTCTCTCTCTCTCTCTCTCTCTCTCTCTATATATATATATATATATATATATATATATATATATATATCTTTTGCAGGATTTATTTGAGGTTTTTATAGATCTGGGAATGCTTAGCGGAACACCTGGATGCATTTCGGGAAACATTTATCGCAAAATGCAAATTCAAGGGCATTTTTATAAATTCATACTTCTAGATTTGGACTTTTATTTTCCATGGTTGTGTAGATCTTCAAATTATCTTCACGTGACCATTGTTTGCGCATCATTTCGAGTCCAAACAGTCAAGTTATGGCCATTTCTGTGAAGCATTCCAATTTTAAAGAGATTTAGGGAGGGGGGGGGGGGCTTACACCATGGATCGATCCACAAAATTAATGGATCGTTCCATACTTATGCAAAGAAAGCTTTCCTTTTTCACATTAATTTACTAAAGAGAGCTTTCCCTTTTCACATTAGTTGAGGTAATACTTATTTTAGAGTTAACTTTTTAAGGAAAATCGTGACCATTAAGGATCACGTTGAATTTATTTATAAAAGTCATTAATTACAATAATTGAAAGATTAAAATAATACAACAACCCTGTATTATAAAATACAAATTATTTAAATTGCCAAAGCTTAATAAAACATTTGTCACAACACGTGACTAAAACAGCATCAGAGCTCTAACAACGTCCAGAACTCTCTGGGGCCTTACCGTTATCCATCCTGCAAACCTTACCCGGGGTACCCAGGGAGTTAGGGTTTTACAAAAGTAGGGGTGAGCGATGCCCAGTAGGGTGGGAGAATACTAAGCAATACATTTTTGTAAGAATATACTATGCATATACAATATCTTTTAACATTTCAAAAAGAATATGCCTTTAATCAATATTTGTTCAACTATATACAAATGCTCCGGGCGATATGCCCATACTCACGCTTAATTATATAAATGTTCCGTGCCAGGGACTTTCTTAATTTAAACTTTAGTCTCACTAATTTCATTCGCATTAACAGAATTCCATCCCTTTTTAAATATCAGTCCATGACTATTCGCATTCATTATAAATTACTAGGATTATTTACTTATCACTTTTTATTTCAGAATCACCAATTACCACGGACTTCAACGAGGTCCACACCACCGCCTCCGCTAGCCATATGTTATTGATCAATGGGTTTAGGGTCTTTCACCACTAGGTACATCATGACCTTGTTAATTATTTTCCCGGCATCATCTGAGTATTCTTTAATTTTCTCATGTGTTTAACATTTTATCCCACGTCCACATTACTTCCGTTTTTACATCTTTTCCCTTTATCTTAACTTATTTTATTAATCCCTGGTGAGGAGGCCAAATATAGAGCATACCAACTCTAATTAAACACACATATTTAGTACTTTCCTTTACTTTTCTCGAAGTATTTTTACCACAATTTATACTCACTAGTTCTCACTTTCCACACTTAAAGTAAAGGATAATTTATTATCCACTAGTTTACACTCATCATTTTATGTGTTAAAACCCATTACTTCATGAATAACTTCTTTAATGGGTATTTTACCATAATAACTCATATATATGATTATAATGTTTTTACCAACATTATTACCCATTACTAATATTTAACCCACAACTTATGTAAAATCCTTACTTTTCATATATTTATTTACACATTAAACCCATTTTACGTCCTTCATGAGTTTAACACATCTTTTTATAAACAGAAATTGTATTTTCTCCATCCTTGTCCCACATACCTTATTTATGGTTATTTGAACTTTAACACTTTATTTGCCAATGTTTACAATTTCACCCATATTAACTTTAAACCTTAACTTATATATCATGATTTTAATAGAATTACCCTTTCTTCCAAATTTTCACATTTTTACCCACAACATAATTTCTTCAAACTTACTGACCACCGAATATTCAAAACACATGGTGTCAAATTTATCTTTTTTATTAAACCTTGCTAACAACATGCGAAAGAATATATAATAAACCATTCACAAAATCATTGAATTAAACAACACTGAAAATGAATAGTTACAAACTTTGCGATAAAACCACCGGCTACAAAACCCAAATAAAAAATAAACCAATGGAGCAATAAACTAAGTACATCAACTGACTGGAATAAAATAGAATAACTAGAGCGACATGCTCAAATGGAATACTGACTGCATCCTACTCTAGGAATGAAATGACTGAAGCGGCTAAGTCAAAATCGTGCAACATCCACATATGCTGCAGCTGCGTAATTCTGGAATAGAACAATTTTGGCATTCCTATGGCTGGACACCTAAAAGGTTTTGAAAATATTTTATAGCAAGGGTTCGAACCCAAAACATTTTGAAAATATTTAGCAAGTGAATTAAATTTCACTAAATTAAAATGCACGAGTGCTCTTCATATTTAAGCTAGTGTTGCACACCCTTAAGGACCGGCTCACCCATCAACTAATGTGCACACCTATCGCTTGTCTATATAACCCACCTAGTCACGTACCCCCTAGTTCTCGATGATATCTTTCATGTCACACTACTCTAGCTCGAGTATGTTTAATATACAATTTATAAGTTATTTATCACAGTAACTTAATTAATCATTTGGAACCATATAACATTCTCACAGTTTATATATCATAAATACAATTCAGCACATATATTTTACCCATATATATTTATTCGCACCATATATACGTATCGACTATTTACAACATTCACACATATGTAGTAAATATATATAACCATCCTCACAAGTAGACACTCACTGGATGTTCTTTAAAATGCTATCATCTCCAGGTATACTCATCCACCCCGACACCCTAACACGATTAGTTCCCCGAATTACTAAAAATGAATAAACGCAGTGGAGGCGGTAATAGTTTTCCACGGAATGATACCGAATCATACTCAAAGCGTCTCATTCTTGAATTCGAACGCTATGACCTGGGAACTATACTCACCCTACTCCTCAAGCCAGGGGATTCACCCACATCGTGGAACCTCTCATGATAGCACTAGAGGGGTATGCTTTCCTATAAATATTATTCACACAAATATTTATGAATCACACAAATATATATATATATATATATATATACTACACATCACCGCATATATCTATTTAATTAAATCCAGGCTACCCGTGCATAATTACCGTAACACTAGCCTAAGAGTCCCAAGTCTATGCATCGACTTGTAATTTTTAAATAAATCCACATTTATTTTTTTATCACTCGAGTTGTGTCACCCAATTAAATTACTCAGAACTGCTTCTATGGCCCGAAATCTTATCTTGTGGGACTTATTCTAAAAATCCCACATATTAAGGTTAACACCCTTTTTATTTTGAATATTAATAATTTATTACATAACCCTATAATAAATTAATTCGGCTAAATCCATGCATAAGCCCACATAGCACTAGCCCCAAAATTATACCCAAGTCAATAACCCAACTCAAATTTAATTAATCATATATTAATCAATTTATTATCTTGGCGTCACTCAACTAATGTACCCGAACTCGCTCGCTTGGCCCAAAAATCAACATCCCCAAATTATTATCCAATTTCGTTCAAATAAGTTTGCCCACATAAAGTGCGAGGTTCTCAATTACTCAATTTAAATCTTAGATCTCTTTTTAGTTTCATCCTAACCATGGGTAATTTCTACAAATCAAACCCTAAAGTATAACTCAAAATTCAGATTTACCCAAAACAGAAACCCCTTAATAGAAATTATCACTCGGGTCTGAAATAGGGAAGAGGAAGAATAGTCATAAAAGAAACTACGTCGTTCAAGCAACTGGGTCTGTCGTTTGAATGACTTTGCCCGTCATTTGAACGAGACACCAAGTCGTTTAAATGACCCTGGTTCTCTCTTTCCTCCATTGTTGCCCAGAAAACCCATCCGCCATATCTGTTATAAAACCTTACTTTCTGCATAGATTTTACATATAAAACCCTCCAAGACTTGTTCTAAATTCACCCATTCAAGATCATCAGACTAATTACATCATATACACAGATGGGGGGATTATAATTCACATTTTTATATTCTCCTCAGATTTTTTTAAAAATTAAAATCATAGAAACCTCAAATTCCATTATTGAACTAATCCTAACATATTATTCATTTCACACCCACTATGATATGAATAGGGAAAATGCAATTAATTTGAAATCAATTTTAACCACTTGCCTTTGGGTTCGTAGGGTCTGAATCCGTTGATGAAGATGATGATTTGATGATGAACCTACACACTTGTTCTTCATTTTGGCTCCCATGGCTTCTCCCACTTGCACCCACTTTCTCTCTCTAAAAGGGTTTTCTAAAAGGTGTTATGGCTGCCACACCCTCTTATTTTTAGGGTTTAAATCACTCAATGCCATTTTTAAGCTTTATAAAATGGGTCCAAACACTCTTATGTGGGCTCAAATATGCTTAAAAATACCCCGAGACCCATTTACTACCCCTGGGTACTCTTTTTTAACTATTTCAATCCCTCCGGACTCAACCGTGCACTCAGAATTTCCATACAAATTAATTTATAACATTCTCCAATTTATTTTACCTAAAAAATGCGACACAAAAATAATCCAAATAATTAAGCTTCAATTTGCCAATTTAAATAAATCCTCCGATTTAAATAATTACTCTAAATCAAATATTCACTCCAAATCATAAATTTAATTTCTCCCAAAAATATTATTTTTTCCAAAAATAATTAAATTAAAAGTCCTCAAATTTACGGGGTGTTATATACTTCCCCTCTAATAATGGAATTTCATTCTCGAAACTCAGGCAAGCCTAGTATCCCCAAGCCTCGACTAACTCCCTGATCACTTACCCTTAAGATTGCTACACATATTTCTTAAGATAATATAGTTGACCAGAGTGCCCATACACCCTGTACCCGTGCTTAACCGCATAAATAATGCATGACGTTACGAGCTTTAAACCGTATTATAACTTCGATCTCACAATTATAACACTCTAAATTCCATTCTCTCGGCATAAAAGTATACACCTTCATTCTTATGCTACAAAAAACAACATGTCATACCGCGCCCTTACCAACACTAGTTTCCTTGTACGAATATAAATCCTGAGTTATATCTCCCTGCTCGACAATAAGTCAACCCAAACTTGAATCACCTCAGTAACGTCCTTACTCCCCGTGATTCCAATTAACAATATTAACATTTTATTATGCAACACATTTTAACATATACTCATATATATACTCTAGATCCTATCTCAGGCGAAACCTTAGCAAAGATAATTCGTACCCTGGTACTGCGAACACCCAGTCTTACTATAACTAACCACTATAGCCCCAAACTATGACTAACCAGTTGAAACTTGGAAAAATCATACACCCTACTTCCATGATTCTTGAAAGTAGAAATCTATCGTATAATGCAACCATCCTATTAGTGTACCACCCACTCTCTCGTGGTTAACACCAAAGAATCCCGATACCCCACGGTACTTATATATAAAATATGGCTATCACGGCTTACGCACCCACTTGATTCGTCTCACTTGCGAATCCTAGTGATAACAATCTTAGGTTGTGACGCACCCAATGTCACTCCAAACACCCACGCTCAATATTTTCATCTCAAGGGGCATTTTCTTCCCCTCTGTCCGGAATATACCTAAAATCCTTGCCCTTGCGTTTTCTCCCAAATCTGCTAATTATCCACACTGAAGAGACTTTGGCTCCTCTTAGGGTACCCATACACCCTATATTCCGTGCATATTTGCACAAACCTCAGATCATCGCCTACGTAACATATTTATCTCAAATTTATCCCCCGCGCTCTCGACGTGGCTATAACGTTCGGGTATTTTTGATCACCCCGCCACTTACTATTTATTTTTTCCCTATATTTCCCTACCTATCAACTTATAGTGCAAATCTTCCTAGTGTTCCTTTCGCAACACCTCCCTGCTCCACTGGCCCTAATTCTTAGTGGCTCTCTGCTCAACGTATTTTCTCCACACGTTCACTAATTATCATTAAATCCGATGATCTATAATCCAATGACATCTTCCCACTTCAGACATTTTTATTAAGGCTTATGCGGATAACACCTCCCAGCAAAGCCCCAAAGAACTTTTCTCAATGCACTATTCCTCATCACTATCGATCCTCGATTTTCATATAACCCAACGATATACCCGGGACACTCAAACCTTGTCCCTATACTCATAAGTTTTATTATTTATTCCCGCATCTCTAAAGGAATCATATACTACTGTGCTCTCACTAACACTAAGTCCTCGACGCTAAATTAATAACGAGCTAAATCTCTCTACTCCACGGTAACCCGATATACCTTGAATATCATCAGTTAGAGTCCTTACGCACTGGAATCCAATATAATCAGACAATTGTACACTCTGAAATCTACTTCACAAAATAACACCGCGAACTTGACCCTCTTTCAGGCGAGACATCACAAAAAGAAAATACATCCCACAGTGGAATAACGAACACGATAGCCTTGCTATAACTGACCACCATTGCGAATCCGTCCGTAACCAGGATAAAACCATAAGCACATAATCACCTCTCATCATGGGATTACCTTAAAAGTATACCCTCTCAGTGTCCACACCCACTCCCTTGCCTGTGGAACTAAAGAGAGTCCCTCTACACAACAGTAAATATGCACATACGAGTGATATTAACGATACCTCTACTAAATTCGTATCTCATACGAACCTAGTACTAATACATTATTGTGACTCGCTCGCGTCACTCAAAAAAGACCCCAATCATCCCGGGATAAAACTCATACTTTCATTTGCTAATAACACACGCAGTTCAAATGGTTTCTAGACATAACATCCTCGTCCTAACCAAACCAAAAACTTCTCTAACTGTTTCCCTTGCTAGACATCCGCACATGTCCCCTGACTTGCTGTGGATAAGATCCACCTAGGTGTTTCCACTTTTTTACACATAAGGCACCTCTCTGTATCATTTTCCTTTCTTTGGCTCCACCGACCATATTGGAGTTGTCCTTCCCGCGGACCGGGTAGTCTTGACCCTGATTACTACCCCTATTATCCCTTTGGATCCACTGGTCCCATGGGACTTGTTGATGTCCATGACGGCCTTGACTGAACCCACCGTCACTTGGTAGAAATTCTATTGGTCTCGATCATTAATCCAGGTCCTCTACTGGGTGTCCCTTCCCTTGGTGCCTCACTAGCACCTGGA
Organism: Sambucus nigra; assembly: GCA_949130495.1. Taxonomy (NCBI): domain Eukaryota; kingdom Viridiplantae; phylum Streptophyta; class Magnoliopsida; order Dipsacales; family Adoxaceae; genus Sambucus; species Sambucus nigra. The sequence continues at coordinate 115,491,749 of OX422224.1, read as the reverse complement.
AATTCAGTCTACTCTTTTGATAGATTCTCTAACTCCCTTAGCCCCCTTCTGACGAGAGCATTGATATGAAATGTAAATGTACAACCTTGACGACAACAAACACCAGTCATCCTACCCGGATTTCCTATCCGCGCTTGTTAATTCTACCCATGGGTCTATTATTAACTTATAAACCCTATTTGATTCTTCATATTCCTCTCATCAGTTATGAGGTTTGCAAATTCTGTCAACTTCCTTCACATCTGGCCACTGCTCGACCCCTTTTTTTTATAAAAAATATTGAAATTTCTCTTGCCTCTCAATTTACCCTTTGGTGAGAGGATCCGTAATAATCCGCACCTCAAATTTCTTTGTTATTCATGGTATTTCCCCATGGCTGTGGTGACTGACTTCCATCACCCTACGCTGCTCCTGAGAGCAAACATCTTTGCTCGGAATTTTAACTTGAGTGTCACTACACTCCCCCATATGTGACGCCAATTGGATGTTCCCTCCATTGGTAAATCACCCTTATGCTCCTTCCTCTAATTCTAGCGGATCATTCTTTTGAAACAAAATATTCTTCGACTCTTACCCTTTGTCATCTACACTTGGGGTTTTAGCTTTGCACCATCACCCTTTATGACGATTCTTGGGGCAACTGCTGCACCCCAGCGGTTAATCCAACTTTAATTGTTCGGACAATGATTATGGTGACTCCTATCACATCACTGTTCCTAGAGTACTCTATGGTTCTGCTGAGTCCTCCCTCCTGCAATCCTTCCAACATCCCACGCTTGTCGTTCTATGCTGTTCGATATGCCCCGCTTGACCGAAACCGTATATGAATCACGTAAACTATACATAGTAGCAGGAGAACGTAAGTCACATAAGTAAAGGAATACAAAAATATTATAATAAGTCTCTATATCAAAGAACGCTACGCTAAAACGTGAAAAGACGCACATATCCTAAAAGATATTAGAACCTGATGCTCTGATACCATCTGTGACACCTCGCCTAATAAAATATCGGGTGATCAGTCCCATATCAAATTAAACAAGAATCTCGTCCGGTTCATTCTTAGCATCATTGTCGAAAATATTTTAAAACTTACTAACCACCTAATATTCAAAACACATGGTGTCAAATTTTATCTTTTTATTAAACCCCACTAAAAACATGTGAAATAATATATAATAAACCATTCACACAATCACTGAATCAAACAACACTGAAAATGAATAGTTACAAACTTTGACGATAAAACCACAGGCTACAAAACCCAAATACAAAAATAAACTACAAGAGCAATAAACTAAGTACATCAACTGACTGGAATAAAATAAAATAACTAGGGCGACATGTCCAAATGGAATACTGACTGCATCCTACTCTAGGAATGAAATGACTGAAGCGGCTAAGTCAAAATCCTTCAACATCCACATATGCTGCAGCCGCGTAACCCTGGAATAAAAAAAAATTGGCGTCCCTGTGACTGGACACCTAAAAGGTTTTGAAAATATTTTATAGCAAGGGTTAGAACCCAAAATATTTTGAAAATATTTAGCAAATGAATTAAATTGCAGTAAATTAAATTGCATGAGTGCTCTTCATATTTAAGCTAATGTCGCACTCCCTTGAGGATTGGCCCACCCCTCAACTAATGTGCACGCCTAGCGCTTCTCTATATAACCCACCGAGCCACCTACCCCGTAACTAGTTCTCAATGATATCCTTCATATCACGCAACTCTAGCCCGAGTATGTTTAATATACGATTTATAAGTTATTTATCACATTAACTTAATTAATCATTTCTCATTTGGAACCATATAACATTCTCACAGTTTATATATCATCAATACAATTCAACATATGTATTTTATCCGTATATATTTATTCGCACCATATATACGTATCAATTATTTACAACATTCACACACATGCAGTAAATATATACAACCATCCTCCCGAGTAGGCACTCATCGAATGTTCTCTAAAATGCTATCATCTCCAGGTATACTCATCCACCCTGACACCCTGACACGGTTAGCTCCCCGAATAAGTAAAAACAAATAAATGCAGTGAAGGCGGTCATAGTTACCCCCGGAATGAGACATAATCATACCCAAAGCGTCTCATTCTTGCATTCGAATACTATAACCTGGGGACTATACTCACCTTGCTCCTTAAGCCAGGGGATTCACCCACATCGCGCAACCTCCCATGATAGCAGTAGAGGGGTATGATTTCTTACAAATATTATTCACACAAATATTTGTAAATCACACAAATATATATATATATATATACTACACATCACCGCATATATATATATATATATATAATTAAATTCAGTCTACCCATGCATAATTACCGTAACACTAGCCTGAGAGTCCCAAGTCTATGCATCGACTTGTAATTTTTAACCAAATCCACACTTATTTATTTATCACTCGAGTTGTGTTCCAATTAAATTACCCGGAACCGCTCATATGGCCCGAAATCTCAGCTTGTAGGACGTATTCTTCAAATCCCACATATTAAGGTTAACACTCTTTTTATTTTGAATATTCATAATTTATTATATAACCCTATAATAAATTAATTCGGCCAAATCCGCGCCTAAGCCCTCATAGCACTAGCCCCAAAATTATACCCGAGTCAATAACCCAACTCAAATTTAATTAATCACGTATTAATCAATTTATTATCTAGGGGTCACTCAACCAATGTACACGGACTCACTCGCGTGGCCCGAAAATCAACATCCCCAAATTATTATCCAATTTCGTTTGAATAAGTTTGCCCACATAAAGTGCAAGTTCTCAAGTACTCAATTTAAACCTTAGATCTCTCTTTGGATTCATCCCCTAATAATCCATGGGTAATTTCTACAAATCAAACCCTAAAGTATAATCCAAAATTCAAATTTACCCAAAACAGAAACCCCTTAACCGAAATTATCACTCAGGTCAAAAACAGGGAAGGGGAAGAACTGTCAGAAAAGAAACTACGTCGTTCAAGCGACTAGGCCTGTCGTTTGAATGACGTTGCCCGTCGTTTGAACGAGATATCAGGTCATTCGAACGACCCTGATTCTCTCTATCCTCCATTGTTGCCTAGAAAACCCATCCGCCATATATGCTATAAAACCTTACTTTTTGCACAGATTTTACACATAAAACCCTCAAAAACTTGTTCTAAATTCACCCATTCAAGATCCTCAAACTAATTACATCATATACACAGATTGGGGAATTATAATTAACGTTTTTATATTCTCCTCAGATTTTTTTTTAAATAAAAATCATAGAAACCCTAAATTTCATTATTGAACTAACCCCGACATCTTATTCGTTTTACACCCACTATGATATGAATAGGAAAAATGCTATCAATTTGAAAGTAAGTTTAACCACTTGCCTTAGGGTCTGAATCAGTTGATGAAGATGATGATTTGATGATGAATCCACACGCTTGTTCTTCATTTTGGCTCCCATGGCGTCTCCCACTTGCACCCACTTTCTCTCTCTAAAAAGGGTTTTCTAAATGGTGTTATAGCTACCACACCCTCTCATTTTTAGGATTTAAATCACTCAATCCCGTTTTTAGGCTTATGGGCTTTATTAAAAGGGCCCAACACTCTTATGTGGGCTCAAAATGCCTAAAAATGCCCTGAGACCCATTTACTACCCCTGAGTACTCTTTTTTAACTGTTTTGACCCATTCGGACTCAACCGTGCACTCAAGATTGCCATTCGAATTAATTTATAACATTCTTCAATTTATTTGGCCTAAAAATTGCGATACAAAAATAGTTCGAATAATTAAGCTTCAATTTACCAATTTAAATAAATCCTCCAATTTAAATAATTCCTCAAAATCAAATAATTTACTCCAAATCATAAATTTAATTTCTCCAAAAAATATTATTTTTCCCCAAAATAATTAAATTAAAAATCCTCAAATTTACGGGTTGTTACACTTTTATCTCCTTCATTCAATTTCAAGCCTTGTTTATATTTCCATATTAATCACTTTAGGGGCTGAAATTATAAACTTTCATATTTCATATTGAAACTAGCTAAAATCTTTATTTGTCATGTTTTCAAATTCTCTACTAACATACTATAAGTTTATACACATGTGATGACGAATTTCAAGCCTAGAAATTCATTATGAGTTATAAACACGATATTAATATGAAATTGCATTTTATGCATAAATCCATCATATTTAAAGTTTGACTAAAATTTATCCTCCAATTGATATTTAAAGTCTAGATTACTTAAATATCCCATTTTAGCAAGAAAACTTGATTAATCATACTAGAAATATCCTTTCTTGAAATGACTATATTCTAGCATGCACCCTAGTATATAGTTTAGTTTTAATCTTAAAAACATTATAAGGAAAACCTTACCCCCAAAGATGCTTGAACAACTCCTAGAGAAGATGATAATCTACAAGAATTCCACACTAATATGAGTCTCTAATCCAAGTAAACTCATTCTTCCTTAACCCACCAAAGTTGACAAGGGTTTAATATGTATTTTTAAGGGTGTTTTGATGTCATAAAATGGTAGTAAGGTGGTGTTTTGAAGGCATGAACGCCTTAGTATGAATTTGGGACGGATATTTGGTGTCGTTGAAGCCTTAGAGAGTGGGATAAAGGTTTAAAAATCTGATGGTATATTCCTCTCTAACCCCAATGGCTATCACAACTTATAACCCCATAAACCCATTAAATAAATCCATTAATTTAACCCAAAATTTCATCCTCCGTTTAATGATGCAGAACATAATAATGAGGTCTGATGAGTAGTGTAGGATAGGTGGTAACACTTTGCTTAGTTGTGGCTTAAGGTGACAAAACAAAAACAGTTTTCAATCTGATCAGGTATCGATTGATTGATCGATACCCAAAGTTATTACTTTATTGATTGATCGATGGCCTGACAAAACTTCTTCCAAATTTTATTTTTGACCCCTAGGCCCTATTACCTTTATTTTGGAAGCCCAAATGTGTTTAGGATCATAACCAAGGAACCGTTAAACTAATTCACGTCGTATCTTGTAGATTTATTCTTATTCATTTAAGTAACAATAAAGCGTAGCCATGTATGCACATGCGACGTAAATTTTGTAAGAATGGTCCGATTTTATTCTATAAAATAAAAGTGACACTGATCTTTTCCTTTGTACTGACTTATATAAACACAATTCGTATATTTTAAAGTTGCGGGTATTGCAATCTTCCTCTCAAATATGTAACTGGTGGTACCCTGAGCACAAGTTAGTCTTGGAAAAAGAATGATGCGTCCTTCAACTGGTTGAATAAGTCATCAGTACGTGACAACGGATAGTTATTTCGTATCGTCACTTTATTCAATTCCCAATAATCTATACATAGTCAATGCAAACCATATCTTTTCTTCGCAAATAAGACTTGTGCTCCCCACAGAGATGTGCTCCTTCGTATAAACTCTTGGTTCAATAACTACTAAATCTGCTCTACATATCTAACTGAGCCATTCAGTATGGTGACCTCGCAATGGGCCTCGTGCCTGACATCAGATCTATGAAGATATCCACCTCTTTAGCACATGGTAACCCAGGTACCTCCTCAAACACGTTCGTAAGCTCCTAAACTGCCAGTATTGAATTTAAAGACACTTGACCTCCTCAGATGAAGTCGCATATAAATATAAATGGGTGCTAGAACCCCCTCGAGTCTAGGTATCGCTACCAAGAACATCTCATGCCTGGGGATAGCAAATGTAATTGCCTTCCCACTAAAATTTATCTGAGCATGATACTGACCCAACCAATCCATGCCCAATATGATGTCATAAGTCGACATATACAATAATAACTAGTTAGTAAAAAGGCGTAATCGACCGATCTCTACTGCCACGCCTCTATAAATATGGCATAAAGTAGCACCCTTACCTACTGGGGTATCCACATATGAATACACATCCCCAACTATATTTACTAATCCCGATGTAAATACAAACGTGTAACTAGAAAAAGAGTGTGATGCGCCCGTGTAAAAAAAGACCCGTGCATAGCTACCATAATCGTTAAACATACCCTCAATCGCCTGAGGCTACAATAGTTAGTATGTCTGATTGACGTTATAAATACGTCCATAGTAAAGCAGTGGGAGTCCCTTCGCATGATGTAAAGGTGGAAAAGCCTACTGCTGCTCTTGTGATTGATGGCCCTGAACCATTTGATTGCCCTTAAGGCATTTGCTAGACGGATGGCCTAATTATCTATAATTCAAACATTATCCCTTGAAGAGTTTCACCTGGCGAATGCCCTGATGTCGATTCCCCTGGGCCTGTCCCGATATCTCTGGCCTTGGTCCTATCCTCGGGTGGCCCAGGCCCTGATGAAAAAATTTGTCTCCTCCTCTATCGCTTTTGGGGTTGCTCTACCTGAATTGATCCTCTCTGAAACTAGGATCCCCATGCTCTCTGAATGACTCACTTGTTTGGTCATTACTTACCTTCTCTTTCTTTGGTTCGTTCTCTCTATGAAACTTGTTAAAGTCATGATAATGTATTAGTGTAGCACACAATATCCGTGTGTAATAATTATATGTTAAATTTCCCATCAATATGCTTATGATCCCCTATATCAGGCCTCTAACGAACTAGTCTATCTTACTCCCTTTTGAATATTTGATATACAGGACAAAGTGCACTAGTCGAGCACATTATTTCTCATACTCTGCTACTAAATAGTTATCATGCTTTAGTTTGTCAAACTTGATCTTATAGCTTTCGGTTGTTCTAAACCCCTCAAACTTCTCCCAAAACTGTGAAATAGTCAACTAAGACTAGTCCTCAGAAGTGATGACAGACTCCCACCATTGTAAGACGTCTCCAATAAGCCTAAAATTGGCTATCATTTATCTATATGTGTTAGTACATTTTAGTAGATAGATATGGCGCTCGATGTCCGCCTCTACTACAGTGCTACTATAGGGTTGATAGATTCATAAAACTCTGGTGGATGTATCTTCTTAAAAGCCCCAATAACTTTTACACATGATGTTGTAATTGGCTGAACAGGCATAGGTGCATCCACAGGGAGTGGCAGTGGCGGTGGCTACTGCTACTATTGCATGTCTTCCATAGTCACAACTACAGTCTGTGCGATGATAGCGGCCAAGTCATCATGTGCAATAACATGTGCTTGTCCCTCTGGTTATGGAGGAGGTGGTTGCAACTGCTATTGGGGTATGGTTGCCTCGGACTCGGTTCTAGCAGCCTATCATAGTCGGCTTGCTTATCTATATGTGTTGACTATCTGAAAGATAATAAACCAAACGTATAAGTACACGTACTGAAAATAGGGTACAAAATATAAACAAGAGCACTCAAGTATCAAAGAACGTAATGCAAAAGTGATAGACGTACTCAAGATCCCTAGGACACTTGAACCTGTAAACGCAATATCAATCGAGTTTGCAATTCTCCAATGGAATCAGACACACTTATTTAATTAGGTGTCTAAATTTGAACAAACCAAATTTAATTTTAATTTAGCCCCTATGCATGCATCTAAGTGTCATAAAGCATTAAATCATTCAAATCATGCATATAAAATAAATACGACAAATTGAGGAAAAAAAACCTTTCGGGTAAAACCTTTTTAACTATTTGAAAAGTGTACAAGACCATTGACTTACATATAACCTGATAATCGCCCACAAGTGTAACGTACGATATCTTCGTCAAACCTTCAAAGCTACGAGTGACGGCAAAAAACCCGCAGGTGTTGGTTCGTCATCTTCGGCTCGTCTACCCGTAAAGATCTACGCTCGGTGTCCACCGATCAGATATGGAGATGCCTTCTCCACAGAGGTTGAAAAATAGCACAGTTGTTATTTGGGTTCCAAAAAAATTCACATAAAGATATTGAGATTTTTTGAATTAAAAATTCAAAGGGTTTTAAGCCTTAAATAAAGAAGCCCAAGTATTCTGCCGATATGTAGTGTTTCCAGAATGAAAAACGTGAAAGACTTCTAGAGAAAAATGGAGTTGAAAAGTCCAATTTATAGAAACTTTAAGGCGATGGTGTCTTTCGAACGAGACACGATGTCGTTTGAAGTATCGCACGACATACGGTCTCATTAAAAACGACAAACGATGTCATTCGAACGACATCTGCTTCTCAATTAATTTCTTTTCTTTTTCTCGATAAATGCACCGCCTCAAAACTCCAAAAAATTATATTTTTGACGAAAAACAATTAAAGCTCCGCTCCAACACTTAGAAAATATTTTATGAAAAATAGTCCCAATACTCCGAGTGCATTATTCAGGTACGCTAAAACAAATCCTTACCAAAGTTAATTCTGCGGAGGCTGTTTGTTGAAGAAACTTGATTATTTGGATCCGTCTTGATGTGAATGTGTTCTTGAAATTCTTAGACGATGTAGAAGTATGTGACATACAAATTGATAACGGACATAAATGTCCTTACAAAACCTGAAATGCTCTGATACCAACAGTGACACTTCATAAAATTTAAACTAGAGTGACCAGTTTAAATAAATAAAACAAGAGTCTGAATCATTTAGTGTCATTCTAGGCATCACCGAGGATTATATAACAACATATATAAATAAATAACCCAACGTAAAGTGGTAAACCACTCAAACTCTGATACCAAAACTAACATAGAGTAATAGAATCCCCGCATACTATTATTGTTTGCTAGCACATGACAATACTAATATAAAGTAATCACTGACTCAAAATGTAAGACCTACATAAATAAAAACGAAATATAGAATATGAGCACACATGTTTGACACCTACATCTAATAAGGTCAGCAACTAAGAAGAAGATCACGGTTGGGTCAGGGGTGAGGCTTTACTTGTGGTCTATATCCTGAAAAGTGTTAATATGACAACTGCCACGACTTTAAATGTATCTCTAATTCGTGAAAATACGGATCAAGTGTAAGTCGATCACGTAAGTAATAATTCGAGCAAGTCAGGTATCGAATATAGGGAATAGGACGTAAGACGTGACGACAAATAGGAAAGATGAAAAATCTTACGTTTGACTCAAGAAAAGAAGGAAAAGATGATTGTTCAAAGATATTGTAATTAACTAAAGCAAACAAATTAAACTAATGAATTTAACTACGCATGCAATAAAAACTAAGTGGTTTTAAACTATATGAGAAAATGAAGTTAGGGTACACTCTCCCGCATCGTCGGTAAATTCGTTGGATATAAAAGGTTAAAAAATGTATTAATAATTTGAAGAAAACATTAAATCTTTCAAAGAATTAACTATATGAAGACTTAACTCCGCACAATAATTAATTAATAATAAAGTTAACGTGAATGATTAGATTATTGGTGCACACATTATACTCTCAAATACCTCGGTTACCTAGGGCAAACGAGGTTAATATATCTATAATATGTGTTTCGACAAAATATCAAACCTTCAAATTATCTCCATATTTTTATTCGATTTTATACATAACTCATTACCTAGGTTGGGTTCATATACTCCAACCCTCTAGAAATATAGCCGGACATGGTGTAATTACAAGAAGATGCAAATTATACGTTGCATGTAATCAAATCCATAAGAAAACTAGATCTAAACATACATGAAAAGCTTGGAATCTCATAAAATAAACAAAGCATGCATATAATATTACTTCAAGATCAAGGTAGAAGAAAAGCAAAATCTATTAAGGATAATCTTTAATATTAATCCATGAAAGTGTAAGCTTGATGAAGGAAATTGAAAACTATCTTCTTGCCTCTTCTCCTTTTTCCTAGGTCAAAAACTGGTTAAAAACAAGTCTAATATCAAACTACAACCTTACATGTCCGTTTTTTTCCAAGAGTCTAACTCTAATCCAACTTTAAAAGAAAATAAAAATTAAATAAATTTTTGCGTGTCAAGTATCTTGAATCGGTTTGGAGGTACATGCAAGCCGGTTTGGGGTACGAACCGATTTGGAGTGCGGTTTGGTTTTTCAACTGCCTTGGGTGCTTATTCTCTTTTTTTTTCTTAGATTTCTTTCTCAACTTCAAACCTGCATAAATTCATCACCGTAGCTCGGATTGAGGTGCCATTTTTTCCAGTATTCTTGTAACTTCAAGATATTCAACTTTTCAGTCGGCACCACCTCTGGACTAAGGGTGGAAAATTACGAAAATGCCCTTCAACTCCCCGTTTCTTGGTTTCTTTCACTGTTTTAAGTTCTCTTTCGCACTAACTTGCATGAAATACCTATAAAACACATAAGAGATACAAAAAATATGATATAGTTTCTAAGTAGAGTTAGTAGCATGAATATGAGATAAAAACAAGTGAGATACAATGCACGAGATCATAAAAAGATCGAAATTAAGGGGATAAATATGAAATATTTATGCCTAATCAAATCCTCCTAACTGAGAACATTGTGCGTCCCGAGCGATGTAAAGGAATAAGTATATGAGTTAAATACCCTTTAAAAACTTTATTAGGATAGGTCACCTCTTTTGCAGGCAAGCTATTGCATTTAGCGTATGCAATAAGCCGTTGAAGTCCTAGGCTACCTTAGTCGGACGAATGGTGTCTCGTGAGGGTTTGTAATGAATATACCCACAAATTTCATTTTTTAACTAAAAAAAATCAAAATACTTAAAAATTGTACAATTTAAACTCCCCCCCCCCCCCCCCACAAATAGTCACCATAAATTTATATTCAAAAGTCTCAATTGGTAGTGCGTGTGTGCAAAGCCGAAATTAAATCTCCAACTTCCACCGATGGATCATTACGTTACTTTTCAAAATTCCATTTTGATTCAAATGATCACGAGATACACTCACAAACGAATCACTCGAAATGTGACTATTTCTCTCGGTGTGCGTGATTTATAAGAGTAAATATAATGGAACACTAATTCACACGCACAAATTTGAAAGATAAATTTTTTATGGTGAAAAGATCTCATCATCGGAATTCGGTCATTAGAAAACGAAAAACATCGTCTCTTATTCACACCAATTAATCTTTTTTATTATCTTCTTCGCGTCTTAGGCTCTCCACGCGATAATTAATTTCGTTATTCGAACTCGATTAGGACTTTCTCGGGTTATAAGGTTTATTGGATAAAAGGAGAATGGTTAGGAATTACGAAATTGGAAAAAGTTCTTATAATGTCCGTTAGTGCTTTTTCGGGTTTTTGCTCATTTTCTTATTCTTTTTCTTTTTATATTTTTTTTACTTTTTTGAGCATTTTTTTATATTTTCTTGCCCCTATTTCTTTCACCATTTGGACTTGCTTGATGAATTTGTATTTTCATAGCTTTGGGATAATTGGTTTTTCGAGTAATCAAACGAAACTGGAAATTTTATTAGGCTCAAGATGGCTAGCAAAAGGATAAATTTTCACTACTTTTTTCTGGTTTATATTTTTGGACAATCAAACGAGGGCCTAACTTTCTTATCTGAATTACTCATTATTTTACCAAGTGCGTCTTGAGATTATATTTAATTTAGAGACATTTTAGCGCGTGTTCAAAACGACGTCTCACTCGTTTCCCACAACTGATCAAAATAAAGGAATAGAGATCATCAACGACTTATTTGGAGCTAAATTGAACTTTGAGTTGACCATTAACTCTGATTGATTTAATTACTCACAAAAATTAATAGACTCAAAATCTCACCGGGTTGATTAATCTTCACACTTATTCGTAAAGTCGTCAATTTTCGTTCAATTACCATCTTTAGTTAATTTCGGCTATGTGCATTTGATTTTTTACAATTTGAGACTTTAAACAAAATTTTGTGACATTTTCGAAGATTTTAAATTCCAATTTTTATTTATTTTGTACAATAATATTTTTGAATTTTTCAAAATTTTCGATTTCTTTTGAAATTTTTGAAATTTTCTATTTTTGTTGGCATTTTAAAAATTTGTGAAGTTTTTAAAAAATGCAATTGTCACCTCCCAAACTTAGACTTTTGCATTGTCATCAATCAAAATGACTAAAATCTAAGGAAGAAAAAGAATAAGTGCGAAAATAAAAACAAGCAAAGATTTAAAATGCAATAAGACGCTATATAACATCAACACACGACTCAAAAATACAACAAAAATCACCCCATACGCATTGGGGGTATGACGACTTCTCTCTCCCCCCTAAGACTTACCCCGCCCTATGAACGGGTTCCGATGCTCTCCTCGTCTCCCTCTTCCTCGCATTGTAAATAAATAATGAGAATAAATGGGGACCAGCCCCATAGACAAGGGGGATACATTGAGGTTCTTGATGACTGATGTGAGTGAGACCCTTGTGGTTCCCAATCGAATCGAAACATACTTGTCCTATCTGAGAGAGAACATCTTGGTGAAGATTGGAAGGACATTCTACACTTATATTTCCCTTAACTTCGGGAATGCATGAGTCGGGCTCTAAATCAAACGAGACTCGAGTCCTCTCCAAGATCATATATGAGGGCTTAAGTGGTATGGGTGAATGGTCACAAAAAAGGAATTCGTCTATCTTATCTTTCTATTCGCTCTCTTCTACGTAACTACATGAGTTCAATAGAGATTGGGCTTCAACAGTGAGACTCTCTTCCACCGGCTTGAATTCTTTCTCAAAGTCCTCTGGGCTCATATCTCCTAACACGCTCTCTTACTTGATCTTCGAATATTATCTCATACTTTCATCGAACCTCCCTTTCACACTCACGCCTACGCGCTCTTTCTCGCTCTCAATAGTGATCACTAAGCATGCCTTCCCCACCTCTCTCTCAATGTCAGAACTGTCGCTCGCACTTGATGTAATAAGACATACCCCTACCGGCTCTCTCATGTGATTCCTCTCGACGTGATTATTTACTGTCTCTTCCATAATATCCATCTCTCGTAATTCGCTCTCATCACCCTCATGTGTTGGTGATGTTGAAGATATTTATTTCGAGAGTTATGTTCCCAAACATGAGTTGTATTTGCCCATTGCGTGTATTAATCAATGCATTAGTCGTGGCTACGAATGAGCAACCAAGGATCACAGGAACATGATTACTAGGTAAAGTAGAGGGCTCCTTTTCCCAAATGACAAAATCCACTGAGAAGTAGAAAGTTTTAACTTGGACGATCATGTCCTCAACGACCCCCAAGGTATCTTCACAGAATGTTCCACTGATTGGAGAGTCATCGTTGTGGGATTAAGGTCCCCCAAGTCTAATTGCTTATAGATGTAACTGGGGAGAATGTTAACACTTGCCCATAAATCTATTAACGCTCTCTCAATTCGACTCTTCCCCATGATGCATAAAATGGTTAGTGCACTCGAATCTTTAAATTTTAGTGGAAGGTCATTCAACGGTACTGAATTGACGTTCTGTGATAAGACACATTTTTCTTTACCTTTAGCTTACATTTCACCACGAGTAAGTCCTTAAGAAACTTAGCGTACACGAGAATTTTCTTTATGGTCTCTAGATAGGTAAAATAATCTTCACTTGCTCGAGAACGTCTAGAAAATCGTCACAGTTAGTCTCTTTGAAATAGTATACTAACCGTTGAGGGTATGGAACAACAATGGGAGGTTTCACAACTCTTTCTCAAGGGGACATCTTCGGCCTCTTTCATGTCGGGTAAAATCTCCTTGCCATTCTGCTCATCGTGTGGGGAGGTAACAAGTCAACAACTCTTCCAATATGTAGAGTGGTAATTGCACTACATTTCTCTTGGTTTGCGTTGAACGTAGGTCTAACACTATTTTGACCTTGGGGAGGTCTTTGGACTTAGGCCGAAAACTTGCCCTTCTCTTGGACACTTATGGTGGATTGCATCTTAGAAATATTTGCATTTATTTCGATAAACATTTGGGCATTTTGAGCGTCGGTTGCCAAGTGAGCTTGCATAACTTGATTCAATGTGTCCTTGAGATTTCTACGCGGTGGTGTGATATAAGTCGCATTAGGTGGTGATTGCATATGTGGGGCTTGTTGCAAATGCGAAGGTGGTGGTCAAGGAGGGGCAACGTGTGAATTAGGACTCAACGCATCATGTTATTGCCCATAATTAAAACCAGGATGGTTCCTTCATGAAAGGTTGTAAGAATTCCCGTTAGGGGCATTACAACTATCCTTAAAATCTCCTATAGCTCCCACTTGCTCTTGGAGCATCACTTTGTAGGCGAGTATTGTCGGGAGTTCTTTCATTAAATGTCTCACCTCATAAATTGCACATACCTCCTCTGTCATTGCTCGAGTGGATCCGAGTGTTTCTTTTGCCCGTGATTCGATGACATCTTTCATTTTTTTCTTAAGTTGGCTTATTCGAAGTTTCATCCTAGTTTCTTTGTCCAATTAATAGAGTTCGGACATAGAAGGAGCTATGAACGTTAGTTGAGTCTGGGTTTGGGCATTAGGGTCGGATGTGTCCCATGCTTGAGTAGTCTCGACGATATACTTAAGGTGGGTCTTTGCATCGTTTGCGTCTAACCTAAAGAATTCTCCTTCACACATAGTCTCAACGAGTTGTTTATAAGCAGTACTTAGCCCGTGGTGGAAGAAACAGATAATTCGATACTTCTCAAAATCATTATGGGGGCATGTGTTAGCTAACTCATTGAAGCACTCCCAACATTATTCAAATGGCTCGTTTTCTTATTGTTTAAATATTTGAATTTGAGCTTTAATGGAATTTGTTAATGTTGGGGAAAGAGAAACCTGGCTTGCATATCCTTACACGATCCAAATGAATTTGGTGACAAAGACCATCGTCAGGTCTTGACTTTATCCTTCAAAGAGAAAGGAAAAAGTTTTAGGCAAATGACGTCTTGAGTACACATTTGATTGCTAAAAGTTTCGCACGTCTCTTCGAACTCACGGATGTGGAGGTATGGTTTTTTCGAATCCATACCATGGAAGGTGGGAAGAATTTAAATCATCCCATTACGAAAACAGAATTGCCCCTCATGATACAAAAATAGAATGCATCCCGGAGTGACGGTTCGCTCGGGGTATAAGAGGTCTCTCATGGGACGATACGGCATCTCACCTGCACTCGTACCAAAACTAGCGTTATTCAACATGGTTCTCTCTCCAATTGGCTCAAATTCCTCACTTGACGCCCTAGAAGTGTGACTCAAAGTGTGACTCATGATGGAGTTGGGCGGTGTAACGGGTGGAACCCAAAATTGAGGAGCGTTTAGAGTATGTGGGCTATCGGGATCGTACCTGACTATATGATTCTCCTAAATTCTAGTCGGGGTAAATTGAGGAGTTTGATGAGGATTTTGCATGTAAAGAGTTGAGAGATGCTATATTTTTTTTCTCTTATTTATTTTTTTAATTTTTTAAAATTTTTGGTTTTATGATTTTTTTGGGCTTTTTATGAATTAAAGTCAAATTTTTAGATAAAATTGACCTAACCTAAATGTCTACCTAATCCCCGACAACGATGCCAAAAACTTGAAACGATTTTAAATGTGTCTCTAATGCGTGTAAATACGGCTCGAGTGTAAGCCAATCGAGTAAGTAATAATTCGAGCAAGTCGGGTATCTAACGCAGGGAATAGGACATAAGACGTGACGATGAATATGATATATGAAAAAGCTTACATTTAACTCAAGAATATAAGGAAAAAATGATTGTTCTAAGATATTGTAATTAACTAAAGCAGGCTGATTAAAGTAGTGAATTTAATTACGCATGCAATAACAACTAAGTTGTTTTAAACTATATGAGAAAATGGAGTTAGGGTACACTACCTTGCACCGTCAATAAATTCGTTGGATATAAAAGGTTCAAAAAATTGTATTAATAATTTGAAGAAGACATTAAATCTTTCAAAGAATTAACTATACGAGGACTTAACTCTGCACAATAATTAATCAATAATAAATTTAACGTGAATGAATAGATTATCGGTGCGCACATTCAAATACCTCGGTTACCTAGGGCAAACGAGGTTAAGATATCTATAATATGTGTTTCGACAAAATACCAAACCTTCAAATTATCTCCATATTTTTATTCAATATTATACACAACTCATTACCTAGGTTGGGTTCATTTACCCTAACCCTCTAGAAATCTAGTCGGACATGGTGTAATTACTAAAAAATGCGAATTCTACGTTGCATGTAATCAAATCCAAAAGAAAAATAGATCTAAACATACATGAAAAGCTTGGAATCTCAAAAAATAAACAGAGCATACAGATAATATTACCTCGAGATCAAGGTAGAAGAAAAGCAAACTCTATTAATGGTAATCTTTAAGATTGATCCATGAAAGTTTAAGCTTGATGAAGGAAATTGAAAACTATCTTCTTGCCTCTTCTCCTTTTTCTTTCTGGGTCAAAAAGTGATTAAAAACAAGTATAATATCAAACTACAACCTTATATGGATGTTTTTTTTCCAATAATCCAATCCTAATCCAACTCTAAAAGAAATAACAATTAGATGAATTTTTGCGTGGCAGGTACCCCGAACCAGTTTGGAGGTACAAGCGAATCGGTTTGGGGTACGAACCGATTTGGAGTGCAGTTTGTTTTTTCGCACGGCCTTGGGTGCTTATTCTCTTTTCTTTCCTTGGATTTCTTTCTCAACTTCAAATGCGCATAACTTCTTCATTGCAGCTCGGATTGAGATGTCATTTTTTTTCAATATTCTTACAACTTCAAGATCTTCAACTTTGTAGCTGGGCCCACCTTCGGACTAAGGCTGTAAAATTACGAAAATGGCCTTCAACTCCCCATTTCTTGGTTTCTTTCACTATTTTGAGTTCTCTTTCGCACTAGCTTGCATGAAATACCTGTAAAACACTTAAAAGATACACAAAACATGATATACTTGCCAAGTAGAGTTATTAGCATGATAAAACCAAGTGAAATGCAATGCACGGGATCATAAAAAATCGAAATTAAGAGGATAAATATGGAATATATATGCCTAATCAACAACGTTAACGACAAGCCTATTTAATATAACCATATGAATTAGTTGGGCTATAATATAATTATACATTTTCCTCTCTTCTTTTAGTATCTTTTACAATCCTTGATATCACATGCGTCTAATCCCATACCCAATATATATATATATATAGGGTTAAAACAAAGTTTTAATTTAATTAATGGAGTACTGTAGCAGTCACTGACACACAACCCAGGGTAAAATCGTCGCTCTCTTAAGATACCTAAGCGGTGTCATCAACGAGCCCATGGTACTATATATATGTATGTATGTGTGTGTGCGCGCGTGTGTACTGAAGCGATCACCGTCGTACAACCCTGGGTAAACCTTTTTCTCTCTTTCCGGATACCGAAGCATCGTCATTGCCCGACCAAGGGTACAATACATCTTTGTCAACTATATACTATAATAATCTTCGTCACATAATTTATAAGTATATACCAACTAGTATGTAATTTTTGAGTATGCATATTCGTTAATTTGTACGTAAATTAATTTGTTCCATGCGTATAGCAATTTAAATCTTAATTCAGAAGTTTTAACTTAAATAACATCTATTACTTAAGGTATTTATTCAAATCAGAACTCCAACCACTGAGTTAAATTACCTAAGAAAGCTTCATCCAAAACTACGCTTGCTAACCCATCCAAACAAACCCTAAATCAAACCTAAGAAAAATAGGGCAGTCGATCGATCGACAATTCCGGTTATAGTCACTTTCTTCCTTACGGAATTTCTACCCTCAAACCTCCATTAACAAATCTCCAAGCTTCTGAATCACCCAATATATATATATATATATATATATATATATCACAACCCAGTATACACCTACCTATATCATTTTTACTACATAATTACATAATTCGTCAATTTCTTCATGGATTTAAAGTAAGATTTCACAATTTATAAAGGAAAACTTAATCTTCAATCTTTAAACAATTTTATTCCAACTCCGTGTTAATTCTTCTCATAACCAAAAGGCTTTCGTAAATTTCACATAGTAGAATCATATCATCAACAACTGAGTTAACTTCTAATTTAATTACATAAAGGTTTATCACCATTTCATCCAATTTCCATGACATGATTATTATTTCTAAATTAGTGGTTAATTTGTCTTAATTTTCAAATTTAATAAATTAGGTTTAGAATCTAATACGTAATCATATTATAAATTATATCAACTAGTCTTGCCTTTTATTTTGAAATAGGTTGAAATCCCAATTGAAATGCTCTGATTCTATTATTTTCCCACTAATGTCCTCTCTCTAGCTCTATGGTTTTCCTCCAAGGTGTGAAAAAATGAATTAGTTAAACCCTAAAATTCATTTTATAATGCCAATTACGAAATTAGAGTTAGGCACTCTATGGGCCTTCACACTAACCCAAAAATCATCTTTAATTAATCCAAAGTCTAGCCTAACCCACATACTAGTCTATGGGACTTAAAACCCAACTTTTAAAGTAAAAATAAACAATTTAATTGTCCCACGAGTCATTCGAATTAACCCATCAACATTATTAATATATCTAATTGTTAATAAATTATTAAACTTAATTATTTATTAATTTATTTATGTGCATTATGTTCCATTTTAATAATTATTTAAAATCATTATAAAAATAAATTGTACACACATACGCATACACATATATATATATACATACGCATACACATACATATACATATACACATATACATACACATACACATACACCATAAATAATTTAGTGAAGTCTCTAGTCACTACAATCATAAATTTTATTTTAGTATAAAATAAAATTGGATAAAAATTATGGGGTATACATGTTCACTTATGAAAGACTTCAAAATAGACAATGGTGAGGGTTTAAAAGGGCATTGACAAAAGGAGGAACACTTGCGCTTTTGGGGAACCTTGAATGCGTGAGTATGACTTATATAGGTATATTGGTCGATTTTTTTCTCCTTCGAAATTGTAGTTTATACTGTAAATTATTTCATTATTCTTTGCTTTTACTTGTGGTGGATGTTGTAGAATTGTCAGTTGCCTCAAAAACATTTTTTTGACATTTGAGGTCGTATGAATTCAAGGTATTTTTGTGGAACATGGAAGGTGTATATATAATATAAGTCATTTCGCTATATTGTTGATTGTATAAGTTTAACTATAAAAGAGTTGGGCTCAATCGGAGTTTTTTTAAAGTTTTTTGTCAACTCAATAGAATAAATGGTGGGTGATGGGGAATTGTCAATAGTTGAACTTAGTTTTGTGAATGCAGAGTAGTTTTTTGGAACATTTCTATGCAACTTACTACTTTTTTTCGAAGGTGTACATATAGTATAACTCATTTTGGCATATTATTGATTATTGAAAAACATAAATGTGAATGATTGCTGGCTCAATTTTAATTTTCTTTTGGATTTTTTCAACTATATGGATTGTGGAATATGTACTTAGATTGTTTCCGCGTATTTTTGGTTTGTAGGTTGAGTTTGCGATTGGTCCCCTGTCATGCGCTATATTTTATACAAAAAAAAAAATATTTTTTTACTTAAGCCCGTGTAATAATATCGTAATTTAACATAACCGTATTCTAAAATTAATAATAACCCTCTAGATTCTAACACCGTTATTTTTTCGTTAAAAAAAACTCTAATTCATTTTTTTACTTAATCACGACAAAATTACCCTTATTCTTCCCCACTTCATTTTCTTCCCCAAATCCAACAACTCTTAACCCTAATTTTAAAAATGTTAAACATTTTAAAAATTGAAACCAAATATAGGTTATAAATTAATGTTATAAAATATCCCCAAACCAAAATCCATTTACCCAAATAAGTGGTTTGGGTCTCACCTTAAACCGTTTGATTAACCCAAAATGGATTAATGGGTTTATACACTTTTGGGTTTTTCTTAATCTTCAACATATTGAATAATATAGGCAAGAGAGGGTTTCTCCTTGTGTTTGGCTTTGTTTATGTTTTATTTTAGGCGATTGAGGGATGATTGGTGGTGTGATGATACGAGATGTGGTGGGTCGGTGGTGGCTCCGGGGTTGTAATGATCATGGGTTGAATTGGGTATTGAGAAATAGTGGTTAGAGGGGGTTTTCCAGTGACTTACATATCATATATTCTCTGCAGCCCGATACCGTGGCTTCATCTTTGGATCTCACCCTAAATATAGTTCGATTCGTTTATTCCCCGGCAATCAACCCATGTCACCATTTTTTTACCGACGAGCGATGGTTTCCATAGGTTTCATTCTTTTTGTTCTTGTTTGTGTTTTGTCAGGGTTTGTGACAGTGGTTACTCTGTTCTTTTTGTTGTTGTACGTGTTCTTTTTAAGTAAACAATCCATTTTAATAGAATACACGAAATACGCATGCTTTTCTTTCTTCTTCGAAGCTTTAAATTTGACTTTAATAAAAGTTTTGAATTCAAAATAATCTTTTCATAGGAAGTACGTAAATCATCTTCTTCATCATCATTATCACTGCTAACACAAACATTTGTATTGTCAATAAAGTGATTTAAAATGGGACGATGTTACAAGTTCGTTGAATGCATGCGTATTACATGCATTAATTAGGTTACCAATACTCTCACATTAACTCAACTCCCTTAGAAGACACATGGGATCAACATCGAGGTGATTAAACATACTGAATTAGGAACCACTTTGAGACCAATTGACAGTGTCGTGTGCTCAAAACCTATAATGAAGTGAAAGTACCCAATTAAAATCATTGCTGAATATAAGCAATGCCTTTTAAATTATTTTTAGGCACAAAATAAGCAACCTAGTTTTACGTGATCAAACGTTTATCGATTAGATGAGACCAAATTTTATCTTCAATTTGGGTGAGTAAATCTAAATGTGGAAATGAGGCAAACAATCACACAACGCTAAGCCATATGAGAAAAAACCCACAACGAAAAAAAAACTTGAGCCAACGGAATGGTAAATGTACTATCGTAGAGTATTACAACTATAAGACAAAGATTTACAATCACACAGTGCTATGACCGACTAGAAATTATTTCCCACCTTATTCTCATAGGAGAACGCCAATAAATGGAGAATGCTACACAACCGTGACGGTTTTTGGACTCCTCCATGTCTTTGGAAGCTACACCAAGAATTAAAATCCTCTTTGAGTAGAAGACAAACTTTGTTGAGAAGCCACCAATGATTGATTTCCACTTTATAGGATGTGCATTTTTTTTATTCAAATATACGAGAACATGAAAAAGTTTTCTAGGGGTAAGGACATCCAATAACTACCACGAGCTGCATCTAAATCATATTAAGTAGTGGATTTTAAGCATATGGATAAACTTGGTTTGGTGGAACCTGTTGCCCGAGATTGGTCGATGGAAGAAGATCCTAAGTTGTGGTTTACAGCATATTTTGATAGTAAAAGTGTTGTTGAACACGTGTTAAATTATTTCAGTGAGTCGTTTAATACTTGGATTTCAGAGTTAGGGGATAAGCCTATATGCATTTTAGTTGAGAGGCTTCACCTCATGTTCATGACTTTGAATTATAACAAAATAGTTTATTATCGTGCATAAACTAATGATCACCTTCTTCCCAGAGTGAGAGATAAGATTGAAAAAGTGAAGAAACTTACAAACAACTAAATTGTATATGGGTAAAATGGAAGGGAATTTGCAGTCCAAAGAGACCTCGATATATGGTAGAGAGTTGACACAAACAAAAAGACACGTTCTTATGAAGTTTGGCAACTTAGGGGGATGCCTTGTGTCTATGCAGCATATGTTATACAACCCAGTGTGTGGAAATGGAAAGAGTAAGTGATGTTATATATGTTTTCTTTTGATACTTTTTTTGGTTCAGAAATATGGTTTAGCTTTTGTAAAAATTTCAGATTACTAATTTATACAGTTCGATTTATTTTTTACAACTTCATCCATCTATATGCCTCAGTCAACGCATATAAAGATACCTTTGCAAAGGGGATGAAAGGGATGGATTTCGAAAATGTTGGGGGTAATCCAAATGTACTCATGGCCCCTCCTTATGTAATAAAACCATCCGGAAGTACAAGGGACAACGGAGAAGAGATGAGGATGGGAACTACCCAAAAGAGAGAAGAAACCGAAAGGCGTGTGAGAAATGCCTTTGTTATTACCATAATAAAAAAACATGTTTGAACCTGCTACAAATACAACTGAGCGAGGGACTGGTTGATGTGGAAAGGCAAGGGGAAGAGGAGTAGGGATGGGTGGTGGTAGAAGAAGAAGATGAGGGAGGATGGTGGAGTTGGGCGGACATAAAGTGGAAAAGAAGGAGGGATGTGTTTTGGTAAATGAGGAAGAGGTGGGAAGAGTGGTGGAAGAGTTAAATGGAGGAGTTGTGTAGGAGCTCGAAGGAAAAATGACACCCCTAGAGGTATTTTAGACCACCCCCTTTATTTGGTTACACATCTCAAGCTTCTAGTTGAAGTGCCGCACCACAATCTTGTACTTCATCCCATACCAATGCTCCATCTCAAGGTTATAGTTTAAGTCGGGATTTATATTTGCCCATTTTTTTTTTCTGACGATGCAGTTGGCATTTTTATTGATAACATTTTTTTATGAATCGTTTTGATATATCGTGATCTTAGTAGCATCGTAGCGAATTTTATGTATTAATCAATGGACACCTCAACTGTGAATTGTGTATTGAAGCTACACTATGATATGTGAATGAAGAATAAGTTATTGCTTTATTATGTCTATTGTTAAATGGAAGGAATTGTCACTTTTTTTTTTTTGACTTTTAATTATAGTTTACGATTCTCCCCCATTTATACATTAAAAAACGTGTTACAACCATCTAAGTGAATGCTAATAATAAAATGTAAAAAAACCAAGTTAACCCAATTAAATAAGTTTGAGCGTCATTTTAACAAAAATGGTCATAAAAATAGAGAAATTCACCAAATAACCCTATTTTATTTTAATAAAAAGAAAAAAAGAAAGAAAAGAAAACCTAGCTTAGTGAGAGTGGTTCCTTGGATTAAAGACTTTTTTGAGATGAATTCATCTTTTCGAAAGGGATTGACCACACTCTCCCGCTCCTTAAACCCTAACCCTAGTTTCTCCCTCATCGCCATTCCTCTCAAAACCCTAACCCTCCTCCCCCCCAAACCACTCTCAACACCCCGCTCCTATTCATCATTTTCCACCTCAATTGGCACAATAATGGACAAACAATTTGAGGGTTTTCGTCACCAACTAGAAGATTCTGGTACCTTACGTGACCGAATTCGAACCGTTACCACTCAGATTGAATCCGTCACTAGGCTCATGCAGTCTAGTCTCCTTCTCGTTCACCACTCTCGCTCCATTCCTGGTATATATCAATTTTTCTATGTTCCTTTAAGATTACGCTTTTTGCTAAATATGAAACTAATCTACAAAAATGCTGCTGATTTTTAGTTTAACTCTGTTCAGTTTAAATAGTAAGGCTGCGTATGTCTGAAATGTGAATCTGAAAAATATGTTTTTATTTTTACTTTTTTATGTCTGAATGGACTTTCGAAGGAATGTGTTTAGGCTGATTCAGACTTCAGAGTCACCTCGTAATCATTAAGAAGCAAAAATAGTCATTAACCTCTTAATCATTAAAAAAAAATAAACACCATTGGACTTAAGAGGTACTAAATAATGTTTTTTTTTAAATGATTAAGAGGTACATGTACTTCCGAATCAATTTAAATACATTCATTCAACGGTGTATTCAGTCATAAAAACAAACATATTTTTCAGATTCAGATTTCAGATTTCAGATTTCAGATTTCAGATTTCAGATTTCAGATTTCAGATTCGGATAAAAAAACAACAAACACAACCCAAGTGTAGATAACATTTTCAAAGCCCCAAGGTGTTTAAGTATTTCCTAACATTTTATATTTACATTGTTATATAACAAGGTCATATTAGGGACACATGCACTATGTTATATTAAATTTTAGGTTTTGCCGTAATTAGACATAACTTCTGGCTTATAAGTTATCCTATCTTATACAAAAGGGGGTAAGTTTAATTCATTGAACATCGAAGGAGTTTCCATAAATGCAACAATATCTCAGGGGGTAAAGTGAAAAATCCTAACTTTTAAATTCTAGAATAAAGTCTAAAAATTGGTGGGTTTCTAGATACTTATGACAAAATGACTCTAGTAAGTATGAGAGAGAGAGTAAATTACACATTTAGTTCCTAAACTTTACTCCAAATTTCAAAATGGTTCCTAAACTTTATTTTATCTCAATTTAGTCCCTTAACTAATCAATTTGATTTAATTTAATCCATCTGTTAATTTAGTCTGTTACATCTAAAAGATTAAAGGGCAAATGACCAAACTATATTAAAATAAATTCGCTTTGTTAAAAAAAATTGAAAAAAATAAATAGAAAATGAACAAACAAGGCCTTTCGCTAGGAAAAAAACCACTGGAATTTGAGGAACTACATTTCTATTTGAAGACTTTAACTGATTTCCAAGTGGCAGTGGACTAAAATTAGAGATGGGACCAGTATATTCACCGGTAGCCTAACATGTTTTAAACGCTTCACTGCTCTGCACAACCACTTTAACAAAGGACAAAACGTTTCATATCATTTTCCTTGTTCTTTTGGCTCTTATCAATTGATGTTGGCTTAAATTCATCTGAAAGACATGAAATCCAAGTATGCATTTAAGGTGGTTTGCAGTTTGTTTGCTGAGAACCAATAGGTAAATATGAGGGAGCTTGGGAATGAAGCATTGGGTATTGTTGTCGGGGTTTGGTCATAAAGCATTGAATGGTTTCAACAGCGTGCATAAATATGAGGGAGAAAGTGCCGCTGGAATAAAGAGAACTCGTTGGAGGCACGGGAAGTGTGGTCGGAAGGAGGTTTGGGGTAGAGTGAGTTGTTGGAGGGAGGGAAGGCCCTGATTGCTCATTTTTTTTTCAATTTCTTTTTTACAAAGCCTTTTCTCAGTTATTTGAGATCGGCTATCTATTTAGCCAATATCCTTTGTTAAATAACATGATATTATTTCCATTTTTACCAAGTCTACGCGGACTTTTGTAAACTAAACTTCGTGTAGATGATTAAAAAATTCAATGTCAATTGAGATTATTAGCAGAAAATGAACATAAATATCAATTTTGCATTTCACCCACTTTTGGGTTGGAGTTTTTTAACATATTTTTTTTGGAGATGATCTCATCTCCACTATTATAGATCACTTGTTTACTAATTAAAAAAATTAGTCCGTTTTAAACCTCACTATTATAGATAATATTTGTACTAATTAAATAATTAGTTCGTTTTTATGGTCTGTATTAAGAGTCCCCGGTTTGGTGACTTCCTTCGCGCACGCACACAACACTCACACACATATATAATTTTTACCGACGCACAAAGATAACATTTGGTTGCGAATGAATAAGATTTTGTGGAATTGTCCATACGTAAAATCATAATTATTGATACGGGCCTTTTCCGCATAGAGCATGAATCTTTTGTTACAATAGAAGCAAAAGTGATGTGGATTAGTTAAGAATCGAAGTCGATTTGCTTAATAAGAAGAAGATATTAATGAACTTCTATGAAATGGTTTGAACCCAATTCGATTTCATCCTAATGTAGTAGTATATCAACGAAAGGAACTAGTCCGATTTCATTGAAGTTACAGATTAGATAAACTCGATAACTTTTGATTCAATTATGATCCAAAGAAAAAAAGGATGGAATAATCATTTTATGATGAAAATAAAATAACAAGTAGGTATACACTATATAATTGAATTGGGTGCATAGCAGGTATACACTATATAATCAAAACAATCAAATAGAAAAACAAGTAGAACTTTTTTTTATGAATTTGTAATAGATATAGGGGTAAGGGTTTGTTGTTGCGAACGCTAAAACTTGACTGAAAATGAGTTTGAGAGTTCTTCTGCAGTACCTTGACGTGACATGAGGGTGAAAGGGGTTCAAGAATAAGTTTTCTTTTTATAAGGGCTAAAATCACTTCTTTGGCTTTTTTACCCCATATTATAGGGTGGATCTCGAAAGATATGAAAGATCTTCTTACAAGCCATACATACGATTTTTATCGAATACGGCTTTCCGCAGAATTCTATACGTATTTATGAGATCAAGTATGGAATTCTGTTTATTCACTTTAAATTGAGTATCCGTTTCCCTCCTTTTCATGCTAGGATTGGAAATCCTATACTTTACATATCCATACGACTGAGCCCTTGGGTTTTTGAAATAGTGTAAAAAGAAGTGCTTCGAATTTGTTTTATGAAAGATCCTCACTTTCATGCTTTGAGATCGAGTATGGAATTTTGTTTACTCACTTTAAATTGAGTATCCGTTTCCCTCCTTTTCCTGCTAGGATTGGAAATCCTATATTTTATAGAACCATACGATTGAGTCCTTGGGTTTTCGAAATAGTGTAAAAAGAAGTGATTCAAATTTGTTTTATGAAAGATCCTCACTTTCATGCTTTGAGATCGAGTATGGAATTCTGTTTACTCACTTTAAATTGAGTATCCGTTTCCCTCCTTTTCCTACCAGGATTGGAAATCCTATATTTTGTATATCCATACGATTGAGTCCTTGGGTTTTCGAAATAGTGTAAAAAGAAGTGCTTCGAATTTGTTTTATGAAAGATCCTCACTTTCATGCTTCGATGGGTCTTCGAGATCCTTTCGATGACCTATATTATGTTGAAGAGATATTTATATAATCCGATCGATTACGTTAAGCCAACCGGGAAAAGTATACAGAAAAGACAGTTGTTTTATATATTTCTATTATAGTATTTTATTTATATTAGTATATTAGATTAGTCTTAATTTGTGATCCTGACTTAGTGAGTCATTTTTTCCATGATGAACTGTTGGTGCCAGTCCTATGTTTTATCTATGTGGATTGAGGAGAAAGGGGGCGCACGGGAAGAGGATTGTACCGTGAGAGAATCATGGAGGTCAACCTCTTTCAAATATACAATTGGGATTCCGACGATGCAATGTTGTGGGACGAAATGAATCATATCCCTTTACCCTTTGTCCCGACCATTGTAGCACGTGTGTCGCCCAGGGCATAAGCGACATGATGACATAACATCATCCTCACCTTCCTCCGGCTTATCGCCGACAATCTGTTCAGGATTCCAAACTCAACGATGACAACTAAACACGAGGGTTGCACTCGTTTTGATAGCTTATGGTATTTTGTTTACGCAAATGGAGGATGGGATAAGGTGTGATTAGTTCTTGGTAAATATGCCAAGAGAGTAGAGATATTCCTTAAGATTATTCAATGTGTTGATTTTGAGTTTATATGTATTACGGTTATTTTATTGAATATGCCTCATTAAACACCCCTATAAATGCCTCCATGACAAATTTAAGATGTAGAAAAAATTCAAAGCAATAATTAAACATTTTTTAGAAACACGTGGTGATCTCTCCACCAAATTTCATAAAAAAGTCAATTATGTAGTGGGTGTTATGAACTATTACAATTTTCAACGGTCGAAAGTACACATATATATCCAATTTGGATTTGACCCGCGCTAAATGGTTGAATTTTTGATGAAATTTGGGAGATCATCTCCGCCATGTTTCACTTTCATAACATTTTTGTATTTATTTACCCTCCCCAAAGTGGAGGTATCTTCTTCAGGAACTTGTTTGTTTGGGTGGAATTAGGGCTGTAAATCGGTCTGGGTGAGCAGGGCTTGGGTTGCTCAGCCTGCCTTACCCAAGCTCAAGCCCGAGCTCGGCCCAGATTAATTTTTTTCACCTAAGCCCAAATTCGAATAGTAAATACGGGCAGGCCCAATTTCAATTTTTTTTTGTTGAAAAAGTATGAATTAGTATTTTTTTCCTCCTATTTCCATCATGGAGAGAATGCACACACTAAAATCTAATTGATATGTCGTAAAATAAAATATATAATTATGAAATGTATTATATTAAAAAAGGGAAATAAGAGTGAAAACAAACAAAATTAAAATAGATATGTTATATTAAACAATGCTAAATATGTTATATTATATAAAATTATTTATTTATATATTCAAAGTTCGGGCTTCGGGCCCAATTCGGGCTTGGTAAGGTCTGGCTCAAGCTCGGCTCGAAATTCATTAGGGCTCGAAATTTCGGCTCGGCTCGGTTCAAACTCAAATAAAGTTCGGCCCGAAAATAACGGGCCGAACGGGCGGGCTTCGGGCCTGCCCGACTCAATTTATAGCCTAGGTGGAATAATGAAAATGCAAGAATTGATTAAAACCGTCAAGTTTTGAGGGTGTGACAAAATCTCAAGCGTTAATATGCTGCACGATTAATGAATCCCTGATTTATATTGTTGTACCATGAATATGATGCGCCCTATGAACCAATCAGAGTGCGACAACCAGGCTCAACTATTTTTAGAAGGAAGGTGAGCCAATTAATATTCTGTTTGGCTTGTGCAATTTGAGTCGTCCCCCAACGTTACAAGGGGTTAAGCTTAGCCTACTTACCTCACAACAGTGACGGTTACTTAACACCGTCAGAGCAGGCATCCACCACATGATAAGGATGACGTCAGTGGCACCCACATCACGGACACATTAGGGATCTGCAAATATTCTTCCGCCATGTGCACATAATAAATCCCTACTATCCTCCTCACTTGCATGTAAAGGTATAACTGCCTATCCTATAAAGGTACGACACCTGTCCCACGACACCTGTCCCACTACACTTTTTCTCTTTTAACAACCTGTAAAATAGCACGCAATCCTTCGTTGTGGGGGATCGAGATATACTTTTCCTATTGTTATGTTGCCGAATTCTAGAGTGAACCATCATTCATCCATGGCTTCTGTTCATTGAAATCAATATAATCAACACTATACCTGTGGACGTAGGCACCACTTTGGGCCGAACCACGTAAATCCGATTTTAATCTCTTCCCCTCATCTCTCTAATACTTGCTCTAGATCCGAATAATTATGATTTGTATTCCTCTAATTTTTATAGTTTAAGACTAGCATGAAGGCCACGCGATGCGTGGCCGAACATCTATATTTTTAATTATAAAAATTATACAAATTAATTGTTAGCAAACTAATACAGAATCGCCAATTGAAATAACATAACTATTTAGCACATTTAATTTTATTTCTTTAGATTAAATTTGAAGAACTAATAAGTAAAAAATAGTGATAACATAATGTGCTTAAGAAGTGCCCTTCATCAACCGAGGTAGTGAACCTGTTTTGTTCAAAAAATCAATACTATGAATTTTATCCAGTGCCAGGGTAATATTTTATACCCGTTACAAATTTTGTCACCATTCTTATCATTGATAAAAAAATAGTTCACCTCACTAAAATCAATATTAACATAATTTGAGAGAGAGAGAACAGACAATACGAGACTCACTAGGGGTGTTTTGTGGTCACCTCACGTAACTCTTTCATGATATTTGGTTTTGTTATTCTTAATTTGTGGAGTTGTTGGTAGGTATGGGGCGTCCTGTTCAAGAACACACACATGCACCTCCATGAAAGCTCAGAAACTCAACTCAAAAATGGAATCCACCTACCTCCATAACTGTTACGATTTAAAATTCAACCAAAAAAAATCCACCACCATATTTGTTAAAACTCAATTCCCACAAATCCATATATACATATATAAACACAACTCTACATCATATATATATATATATATATATATATATATATACATATATGGATATACTCTTATATATGTGAATATGTATGTATAAAAAAAATAGCAAAAACATCATACCCGGTTTTGAGAGTTTCATCTATGACTGTCCCAACTTTAAAAAAAAAACCCACAAAAAAAAACCTACACACACATGTATATACCTGAACTATATATATATATATAGTAAAATGTTTGTTAATATTACCCTCAACAGTAGTTCAATCCATGTGCTTTGTTTTATGAATATAGTAAAATGTTTTTCTCAAACACCTAGCGTGCGATCTTTTTTTAAAATATTTTCAATACTTTTTGACTTTCATAGAACCACCAGAATTCAAAACCAAGTATTTGAACATGTTAAGAAAGTACATAAATGAGAGGAGTCAAGAGGGATGTGTGTTGATTATAGACAAACAAATAATACACACCCCAAATTAAAACTTACCAAATGCAAGCTCATAAGAGGTTTCTAGTGACATTGAGGAGAGAAATTATACATAAGGAGATATGAGAAATTTAATATCAATTAGAACTTTAAAAATGATTACAAACAATTACCTATATGAAAAAAAAACTTATGCTTTCACATTCAAGAATTTCTACAATAAATCAAAACCTAAATATGTAGAGAAATAAGGCATAAATTTAATGAACTATAACTGAAAAAGTGAAAGACCCGTAAAAATAAGAACAAATAATTAATAAAAAACAATACGTTCATGGATAAAAATATAAAGGTAAATAATTTAATATGGTGGCTACCTAGATGGTGGTAGCGGCGGCCAGTTCTCGGTGGGGTTAACGCAAGAAAGTGCTGGTTGTGGATAAGAGAGAGAGAGAGAGCTGCAAAGATTAAGTTAAATATGGGGAGTGGAAGGGTGAGAGTCATGGGTATAAAGTCCATAGGCGGTGAAGGAATATGTAATACCCGTCTGTGCGAATGCATAATAAAAAATGAAATCAAACATTGCATTATAGAGTTTGTGACTGTGTTTCAATAATTCGAAAAATTTAGTAACATATATAATATGGTATAGAGTTGGTACTTAGAAGGCAACCTTGTGGAAGCTTAATTTTCTTTAAGAAATGAACATGGTTAAAGTAAACAGTATACAAATACAACAATTTTATGATATTGGCAAACATTTTCACAGTGTCCGATTCTAACAAACACCATTAGAATGTAATCTTGCAAGTAATCTCATTTGACAATAAATTATGAATATTTTCAGCATTTTCAAACTCATATATTTAAAATTTGTTCTTGATAAAAAATTATGCTAAGTTAACCGAATAGATCAAGGCTTAATTGTGAAAAAAAATTGGCATCTTCAGTGAAATTATAAATGACAGGAAGTCTTGCCAAAAAAATGTATAGAGTCCCATAGTTGGATTCCAATAACGATGAGTGTTTTTTTTCAAATATATAATGACAAATTTCAAAGACAAAAATTACTATGGTAAAAGTAGATGTGCCCAAAAGTTATCAAATACCACTGTTTCTTTGGTTTGTGTGTGTATGGGGGTGATAGGTGAGGGGATTTACTTTGTTGTTAATTTTTCATTATCTAATCGAGGATAATTTAACTTGGCAGCCATACCAAATCAAAATGTATGGTTCAATCAGGTCATATTTCATTGTATGAACAAAACAGTGAGTTCAAAAACCCAACTCGAAATTTGAACCCTCCGAAAAAGTTTAAAACCCATTATTGGAAAACAAAGACACCACAAATATACCAATAACAAAACACAAACATCAAATATATACCAGGACAAACGTCAATGAGTCGAATCGGCATAGAATTAGACTCAACAAACCTGCGTGGAATTAGAATGACTGCATTAGGGAGATGATTTTGGAGACTTTTTGAGTGCAATCTCGCAAGAAATAAATGCAAGGCAGGAGCAAGAGACGGTTTGTGATGGCCGCTATGGCTCTTCTTTTCTTTCGTTCCCAATTAGTCCCATCACCATTTTCGTCTCCATTGCCATCTCCGCTTGGTCGTTTGCCGGCACCTCCCCTGCTATCGACACCACCAGAAGAATAAGGTGGAGTTGAGCTAGTTTTTGCGATTACTCAGGAAGACTTTTGATTTTGTTAGGAGCTGGATAGGCACATTGGTGGGGTGTTGTTAGGATTCATTTTTTGTTCAACAAACTTGGAGAGACCATGAATCCAGAGAGAATGGTTGAGGTTAACATTATTATTATGAAAACGCCTCTTGGTGAAACTAATCGGCTTGGGATTGTGGATTGAGTTTGGAGAGAGAGAGAGTTGTAAGTCACATTTGAGTTTACAGGTTTTGGACCTTTGGTTACTTGCATGCCTTTATTACTGCCACGTGTCAGCCTCACATGATTTGAGGCAACAATTTTTATATAGTTATATAGATTGGTGTATTCAAGCTACGACCCATTTTAGACGATAACATATGTGTGTGTGTGTGTGTGTGTGTGTGTACATATACATATAGTGATACATTACACTCTATACATCACACCATACATCACAGCTAGTTCTAGGCACTAAGAAACCTTTTTTCCAATTTTTTTATTTTATTTTTCTATTTGAAGAGTGCAGCTACAGCGGAAATATTGCGACTTCTCAAATAAAAAAAAACCAATTTTAATTAAACCCAAATTTTAGTTAAACCCTAAGACATGCATCTAGATGATTTATCAAATAAAATATAGCATGTAGGATAAAACAAATTGAAGACGTGTGTGCTCGCGTTCAAATGATCAAATTATATATAAAACCCTTTTAACACAAACAAACCCTAAACATGCAGAGCAGTATGTGATTGAATAAATTGATAATCTACGCAAGAACATTCAAACACATGCAATTAAGGAAAAATCCCCCACAGGGGCAAATTTCACTATAATTTGTAAGAAAACGGCTTACAATCGGATTACAATGAAAATACAAGTTGACTAAGAATTACCCTCGGGTATCGGATTCTATAGTCGGCGGCTGGAAATATCCCTTTCCAGGAGGGCTGCAATGAAGAAGAGAACGGCTTCTCCACAAGGGTGTGACACAGAAATACCCGCAGGTGTCGGTTCCTATGTCGGCGGCTGGAATTTTCCCTCTCCAGGAGGGCAGCAATGAAGAAGAGAACGGCTTCTCCACAAGGGTTGAACAAACTCAAAGTTGTGTTCTTTGGTTGCAAAAGGATTCACAAATATTTGGCAAGGATGTGTGAATCAAAACATGAGTCTTGGGACTCAAAAATATGAAGACTAGATGTATTTGGACTCTCAAATTCGTCTCCCAAAGTCTTGCAAAACAACTCTCCCGAAGTTGGTATTTATAGGGAAATACATGAAGAGACCCACGATTTTAAACTGCTGAAATTCTATCCAGCGTACAGGTACCCCGAACCGGTTCGGGTACCCCTGCGAACCGGTTCGCCCCCCCGAACCGGTTCCAAGCTGGGTTCGGGAAAGTGTGCTGGGAACAGGTGCTTAAACACTTAGAAAAATTCCTAGAATTTTCAATGAACATATCTCCATTTTCAACGGGCCATAACTTGTTCACCGTAGCTCGGATTGATGTGCCGTTTCTTCCAGTATCTTTGTTGCGGCAAGCTCTTCAACTTTCTAGTTGACCGGTCCTCCGAACGGTGGCTGTAAAATTACCAATTTGCCCTTGAACATCCCTATCATGCCTTGTTTCACTGATTTGACTTCTCTTGCGTTCCACTTGCATTACGAGCCTGCAATCAAGGAACGTGAAGTCGTTGATGCAGATGAGGGACATATTAGTGGAGATAATGCATGCTTGATTCCCGGAATTCGGATAGAGGCCGTCATGTGAGATCGTGAGATCACGTGCCAAATGTAGCGGCGTACGACATAAATAAATGAAACATTTCGGACATGAGAAAAATGTCCTTACAAATCTCCCCCTATGTCTATGCCGGTACATACATAAAAATCCGAATTATCAAATATGAAATTGCCTATACAAATCTACCCTCCCATGAACCCAAAACTGGAAAAGGTACAAGTGAATAGTCTTCATCGTTTGTTCTTCAAATCGTCAGGAATCTCAAATCTTTTCTCATCAGGGTGTGCAATTTAGTGATCATCAATGTAGTACCTACACACATGAGAAAAAGCAAATACCAAGTGACGTATCGAGTTTGAAATGAGATAAACATGGATACCAATTTATGATGAACGCATAAGTCAAATCTCAAAAACTCCCCCAAAATTCAAACTATGAGATAATTCTTTCTCCCCCTTTTTATGATGTCCCCAAATAGACAAAAAGAAGAATGAATCAAACAAGCAAAATCGGGGTGTCACGGTATACAAGTCAAGGCATCAATCAATATGGTAAACGTGCTCTAGCAAGGAGATGCTCAAACAAATATTCTCAAACTATTTTTGAATTTTTCAAATTTTTCATACAAAAATAAGATACCAATATGAACAAATATGAAACAAAAATCACACCATGGATTTAGACTCAAACAACCAAGTCATGGAAACGGAATGAATGGGTGTGAACACATTCGATAGGTAAATCAACTCAATCAATCATATGTGCACGATGCATACGTGTACTCCTAACGAATGAACATCAAAGGTATCCTTAAGTGTAAACGTTTGTTGAATTTAGATGACATCGTTTTATGCAAATCAACAAATCAAAGTCAAATGATTTTCACACCAATAACGTCCAAAACTATATAGCGCATTTTCAAAAATTTCAAGGACGTGCAAACCCGTTTTAATTCTCCAACCAAACTCCCTCATATATATATTCTTTTAGAGGTAATCTAAATTCTCAAACATTGGAGAATTGGTGCAAAAACCTAAATGGCCCCTTTTTGGCATGAATATCTTTTTATTGCCTTTCAATTTTTTCGGGCTCTTTTAACCTCTTTGGACCTCGGATAATAAAATTCCTCAATTTTTTAGGTCCTTTTTAACGGTGGCTTTTGCGCAAAGGATAAATAATTACCTTTCGCAGCCCCTCCCCGTTATTCAAACAAAGCACACAAACTCACAACAC
The DNA here is from genome assembly GCA_949130495.1 of Sambucus nigra. Classification (NCBI taxonomy): domain Eukaryota; kingdom Viridiplantae; phylum Streptophyta; class Magnoliopsida; order Dipsacales; family Adoxaceae; genus Sambucus; species Sambucus nigra. The sequence goes on along the minus strand of OX422224.1, from coordinate 115,457,011 downwards.
GGTTTTTATATGCACAATTTCCTTATTAAAAATTATCGCGCTTGGTTTGTTTTAAAGACATGATTGAGATGAAAACACCCAACCAACATGTGATAAGACAAGCACAATAATCAAACAAATCCGTGCATGTGTGCAATAAAGGAAACATGAGTCAAACATGTAGGAAGTAACACTTAATTACATCTTAATGACTCCAAACATTATAAAGCACAAGGATGAATTGACCTATTATCTCAAAACACTATCAAATAGTCACATGAAAAAAAAATGGAATGATGTTGTGACTCGGTCATCCTAATTGTTCATCCATAAACGGTGTAAACCAAAAAAACAAAATCTTTTTGGATTTTTCAAAATTTTATCAAAATAAAATCTTTTTTATTTTTCAAAAAAATTCAAAAACAAGAATTTATACAAAAAGTACAAGTCATCACACTAGTAAAAATATATCATGAAACCACAACTAGTGTATGACAAACATGCAACCACAATCAACCAAAAGATTTCACATGGGGTGAATCACGTGCAAGCAAACGGGAATCGTGGACAAATAAACCATAAGCCTCTAAATCCGATTTTCTAACCCAAATTGATGTGTAACAAAGTGTGGGGGTTTTGGGAATCGAATTTATTCTTTCATTAACCTTCTTAGGTCCATTTAAAAGCTTATAACAAAAGTTCCTAAGATGACCTTTCCTACCACAATGTGTGCAAGAGTAAATCGGGCGATTTGTGTTCCCTAAAGGTGGCCCTCTCCTCAAATTTATCGGTTGCTCTCTCCGAATTTGCCTAGGTGGGTCTCTCCTAATGATCCTAGGAGGTTCTCTCACGATGTTCCTATGGGGCGCCTTTTTAACAAACTTAGGTGCCTCTTTCTTAACAATCCTAGGAGGCTCTCTCACACGTGTGGGAATGGGTGCAACATATTTTTCAAGACCAATCCCACCCCTATCCGTTTTGATCTCGACTGTGCCTAAAATCTAATCAAGTTTTTCAGACCTAAACTCCAAATCAAATTTCACTTTACTTGAATCTTTCAATTTCACCTCAAGTTCACCTATCCTAGATTCAAGTACTCGTTTAGAATCCTCAAACTCTAAAAGCTCCTTTTTCATAGTCTCCATCAACCCTCTAAGACTATCTCTCTCACCCTCGACGTACTCAAGCTTCTCTTTCAAAATTTTCACATGAGCCCTAAGTTCTTCAACTAAAAAATCATTATTTTTTATGGCACACTCTTTCAACTGAGCTTTCAATTTCAAATTTTCTTTCTTTGTTTTCAAAGTTTCAGCATAAAGTTCATTGAAAGCAGTTTGCAAGTCATGCTCATCTACACTTTCCTCCTCACGTTCATCCATACTCCCATCACCTTCACTATCATCACTAATCACATGGATGGGAAACTCTCACCTAGAAGCATAAAAAACTTCTTCTTCCGAATCACAATCACTAAGGGTAGAAACATGAGAAATCGGTTTATTCAATTTCTTCTTTAAATTTGCGGTACACTCATGTAACGTGTGACCAACACCCTCACAACAAGGACACTTCTCAGATTCGTTTTCAACAGAAGATTTAAAGCAAGAGTTCGTGTGAATTTTCCAATTAATTTTTTCAAAAATTTGACATCGAAGATCATCAAAACCATCAAAAGCCATTTTTGTGCAAAATCAGAATCAAATCACAATAACTTAGTGCAACAGGCTCTGATACCAATTTGAGAGAGGTCAAATTGTATAAAAAAAATCCTTTAAAAATCAGGATCACGCAATAAATTAGCGTAACCCGCTCTGATACCAATTTGAAGAGTGCAGCTACAGCGGAAATATTGCGACTTCTCAAATAAAAAAAAACCAATTTTAATTAAACCCAAATTTTAGTTAAACCCTAAGACATGCATCTAGATGATTTATCAAATAAAATATAGCATGCAGGATAAAACAAATTGAAGACGTGTGTGCTCGCGTTCAAATGATCAAATTATATATAAAACCCTTTTAACACAAACAAACCCTAAACATGCAGCATTATGTGATTGAATAAATTGATAATCTACGCAAGAACATTCAAACACATGCAATTAAGGAAAAATCCCCCACAGGGGCAAATTTCACTATAATTTGTAAGAAAACGGCTTACAATCGGATTACAATGAAAATACAAGTTGACTAAGAATTACCCTCGGGTATCGGATTCTGTAGTCGGCGGCTGGAAATATCCCTTTCCAGGAGGGCTGCAATGAAGAAGATAACGGCTTCTCCACAAGGGCGTGACACAGAAATACCCGCAGGTGTCGGTTCCTATGTCGGCGGCTGAAATTTTCCCTCTCCAGGAGGGCAGCAATGAAGAAGAGAACGGCTTCTCCACAAGGGTTGAAAAAACTCAAAGTTGTGTTCTTGGGTTGCAAAAGGATTCACAAATATTTGGCAAGGATGTGTGAATCAAAACATGAGTCTTGGGACTCAAAAATATGAAGACTAGATGTATTTTGACTCTCAAATTCGTCTCCCAAAGTCTTGCAAAACAACTATCCCGAAGTTGGTATTTATAGGGAAATACATGAAGAGACCCACGATTTTAAACTGCTGAAATTCTATCCAGCGTACAGGTACCCCGAACCGGTTCGGGTACCCCTGCGAACCGGTTCGCCCCCCCGAACCGGTTCCAAGCTGGGTTCGGGAAAGTGTGCTGGGAACAGGTGCTTAAACACTTAGAAAAATTCCTAGAATGTTCAATGAACATATCTCCATTTTCAACGGGCTATAACTTGTTCACCGTAGCTCGGATTGATGTGCCGTTTCTTCCAGTATCTTTGTTGCGGCAAGCTCTTCAACTTTCCAGTTGACCGGTCCTCCGGACGGTGGCTGTAAAATTACCAATTTGCCCTTGAACATCCCTATCATGCCTTGTTTCACTGATTTGACTTCTCTTGCGTTCCACTTGCATTACGAGCCTACAATCAAGGAACGTGAAGTCGTTGATGCAGATGAGGGACATATTAGTGGAGATAATGCATGCTTGATTCCCGGAATTCGAATAGAGGCCGTCATGTGAGATCGTGAGGTCACGTGCCAAATGTAGCGGCGTACGACATAAATAAATGAAACATTTCGGACATGAGAAAAATGTCCTTACACTGTTGAAATTAACATTTCAATCAATAAGAAGGTGTTTTCAGTAGTTTTTTGTTCGATTTTTAAAAAATAGCAAGAAATTGTATTTTGACCTAATTTTTGGAACATGTGTTGATTGGAAGGTTAACTCCATGGGTAAAATAAAAAAAATGAAAAAAAAGGTTTTCTAAGGCAGAGAACTAAGTGTGATGTGATATATGGATGATGTAGGAAGCATGATGTATAGGAGCATTGCTCTCTCTCTCTCTCTCTGTTTATACTGGCGGGTGCCCATGCCAATGGCACGGCGCTAAAGTTGCCCCCGGGCTAAAAAAAAAAATTAATAAAAAAAATATTTAAAATAATTATTAAAAAATTAAAATAAAAAATGTTTAAAATTATTATTAAAAAATTAAAATTAAAATTAAAATAAATATTAGAAATTAAAATTAAAATAAATATTAAAAAAATAAATATTAAAAAAATTAAATATTAAAAATTAAAATTAAAATAAATATTTAAAAAATTAATAAAAAATGTTTAAAATAATTATTAAAAAATTAAAATTAAAATTAAAATAAATATTGAAAAAAAAAGAAGAAAACACATTTGCTTTTAGCATGACATTTCATGCATGGGCATGAAATGAGAAAATGTCATGCATAAAAAAATGGAGATATTTTGGCCAAAACCATGCTCCTTTGTTATATATATATATATAGATAGATAGATAGATATACATCTATAGGGAAGCTCAGGATGGGACGCTGCAATTTTGATGGATCAGAAGCATAGTTATTTAAAAATAGCTTTCATAAAGCAAACGCTAATTGAAAATTGGTTTAGCAGAGCAATGCAATTATTTCCAAAATGCCGACCACCATTTGGTTTAGAAATGAAGCAATTTAAAGCCTTTTCCTGCATTGTATGTCCAAGAATCAGACTGGGGAAACTACAGAATTAATCGAAACAGTCTCCAGTTACTTTTTTTTCCCTTTTTGAAAGTGTAAAATTCATTTAACTAATTCTGAATAAACTTAGTTGATTATTTTTGTGTGTTTCATGTGGCCGCATATGCTCAATGTGTATGGCGTAGAGATATAGGTACCAAGTAGTAGGATGCTTTTTATTTTTATTATTCCTATATCTGTTCTTGACTTCCTGTTAACCACATTTTGTTTTTTCTACAATTACATTCTTGTTATACTGTGCAATACCTAACGGCAATCTTTCCATAGAAATATCATTTGCTATGTATTTTTAGAAAATTACAAACTGGGGATACAAAGTATCCAACTTTCCTTTGCTTTTTCCATTCAATTAGAGGTTTTAGAAAAGGCTAAGGCTCAGATTGGTGTGCTGAAGGAGCTGTTTAGTCAACTTGCAGACATTGTTGGTGAAAGCCCTGGGCAGTATTATAGGTGGGTGGATAATTTAAAATCTTGCAAGTTTCTTCTTTTTATTTTCTATTTCATATATAAATATATATATATATATAATACATACTTTTCTACTATATGCTAGAAATTGTAATTGCCTTGGTTGTACGTAGGTATCATGGTGATTGGAGGACTGAGACACAGACGGTAGTCTCTCAACTTGCTCTTATGCATTGGTTAGAAACAGGGAGTCTTCTTATGCACAATGAAGCCGAGGAAAAGCTTTTCTGTACGTTCCATTCTCTGTTTTTGTTGGTTGACAACAACAACTTATGGGTGGATATTGAATGTTTATTTTTTGCCTGGGGCATGATTTTACTTGGGAGCGTACTTTTTTTTCCCCTCCTAAAATTGATGAACACATTTAGGGATTGATTGGTGTACTGGTTAAATGGAATTTGGTGAAGGTATAAACATCCTAGAATAGAAATTTCAGAGTGATCAATAGGGTTCATTCACGTATGTTGTGGTACTTTCTAGAGTCTAGTGAAATGCCCAATTTTCTCCTCTCTTCGAAGAGCTTCTATTACTAAACATTGGATATGAAACGGGGATTAGGGTGTCTTTTTGCCTTAAATTTTCTACAAATTAGAAAATTGAGTGTTTCTTCTATTATCAATATTGAGATTGAAAATGAAGTTCTAGAAGAGCAAGCTCTCTAGTGCCCTCCTTATTTCTCCTTGGAATCCTTCCTTCATCGGAGGTCCTAAATTTTAGTTGAATTGGACATAAGTAAGTTTTTTCAATGAATTCTTGCTATTTAAGTGATAAAAAAAAGTGATTTAGTTTTACCACACACCGATATATGAATCTATGGGCCTCACATTAAATTCTAAATAGCTAAGGATAGTCTGTTTTGCTCTGTATTTGTTGTTTATGTAATATGTAACTCGCTTCAATTTCTCTATATTGTGTTGGCAAAAGACGGTTTTGTTGTAGCAATCTTGTTTCCTGCATATGATTTCCTGGCCAGAAAGAGTGTGCAACTTCAGGCTTCACTAATTAGCTTGCCTTCTTATGCTCTTTCGTCCTAGTTAACAATGAATAAGAATTCCTTAATAATCAACTTCTTCTTCCGTTTTCTTACCTTGTTTGTTTATCAATCCCATGCAGCAAATACTTCAAAGTTTGGTCTCGACATCGAAGACTATCTTATTGGTGAGTGATATAAATTTTTCCAAATTTTTTTTCTCCAGATATTGCAATTGTGAAGTTACGAACGTAATAATGATGGCAACGGGACAGATTACTTGGGTTGGATTTGATCTTAGGGGCAATAATGTTCAAAAGATCTGTTAAGCCTGAAGCTTTTGTTCACATAGAACTTTGAGATTTAATTAACTTTGTCTGGTTTTGATGGTTTTTGAATAATTCTTTTAGTAAGCCGGCTATCGTGCTAGTATTAGTTCGTTCTAAACCCTACCTATTGCCATCTTGTAATTTATTTGATGATATGGGTTTATAAATCGGGTTTCTAAATTAAAGGTAGAAGTTAGGGCGACTAGAAGCAATCTTCTTAATTAATACCGACTTGTTTAAAATGGTTTAGTTGACGGTTCACAAATACACTAATCACAAAGTAATTGAAGGTTGAATATTTCAATATATTGGTAAATTTTAAGTAGATGAGTTAATGGGGGTTCATGTGTACATCTTAGGGTAAAGATGTGAATGGGGTGCAAGGAAGTGGTACAGCCTGCGCGCTTGTGTAATATAGTGGAGGAAATAGTCTACCATTTTCCCATCCATGCAATTGTTGCTAGGGGATGTGAACATCTATGAGATTTCTTGGATTGTTGGTGTAGTGTTAGAATAACTTCGAGCGATAGGGGCAACTTTGATAGAGGTACACACTCGAAGATCCAACGCAAACACAGACATTATGAACTTCTGTAAACACTAAGGGGGATCGACTCTAATGCCTCATCTTTTCGTAATCAAGGCAGGGCGTATGGGGCAAATACGTTCGGTTCTCACCCCCCCTTTTGGGAACCTCTGGGTACTTGGATTTGAAGACAGATAGTATGGACTTCGTTGGGCTAACAAAGCTAACCACCCCGGAAAGAGAAGAAGGGCACTTCATGTCAACCCCCATTCAAGACAGCCATATACCCGCCACTCTATGATCAACGTTAAATCCCCCCATTCGAGATAGTAAATGCATAACACATAGCACATAAATTGGATTTGAATCTTTCCGAATTGCAGGAATAATGAATGAATTGTTTGTTCTTCAGGTTGTTGTTACGAGCAAAACAATTTTTTGATCTTCAAATAATCTCAACCAAAGATTTCATTCCATGTATGATTTAGATCATCGTGAGTATGTCGGATTGGCTACGAGAGTTACTTATTTGATCCACGAACACAAGTCCTAGGTTCAATGGTGGGAGAAGATATGGGGTGAGAGAGAAGAGACCCGAGAGATATGGAGAGAGAGTTGGCCCACGTGGTTGGTGAGATGAGTGTGTGTTGGTTATGATACATACAACTCAACTAAACTCAACAAAGCCTTTTCCCAATTATTTGGGATCGGCTGGTTATGATACATATAAACAAGAATTATTCTATACTAATTAGGTTTCCCAATCAATCTTGGACTTAATCTCTCAAACTTTATATATATATATATATATATATATATATATATATATATATATATATATATATATATATTAGAATAATAGATACAAATAATACTAATTCAACTATCAAATTAGGATCCACCACTCATATGGGCAGATGAGGGGTTCGAGTATCATAACATGATCCGAATATTAATATCTCTACAGCAATGCAAGAATGATTCCTCGATGGGTATAACGATGTGCCCAAAAATATTGTTGTCAATATGCTCGATAATACCCTCGCAATTCTTTCATCATTTACGGTCTTATCTTACAATGAATTTTGATTCCCCCGATTACCTAATTGAATTAATATTAATAAAAGTAAAATAACTTACCCCTAAAGTCAAATATTAAAAGAATTTTTTTTTATTAAATTACACAACGTATGTACCTCGTTTGCCAGAACCCTTGACTGCAAATGTGTGCTCCGATCGTGTTAAGGGGGGGGGGGGGGGGGGGGGAGGGGGGGGGGGGGGGCTGCATAACATCATTGCCGTCTGGAAATTCAAGTCGTCAATTGTATGATGAGCTGCGCGTGGGGACGACACACCGTGCAAATCAGTGCGTTATCTGCGTACAAACCTCATTACTTGTTCCATGGCAAAGTAGGGGTTGAATAGGGCGAATTCGAGTGAGAAAATGAAGGGATAATGCAATAGAGAAGTTTGGGTGGCTCTTAAAATGCTGCCTAACTTCGGATTTGGGTTTTTAAACTGCAATTCCCCGCAACGTTTCAAATGCCGCGGGGAGTTGCAATACGCCCAAAGCCTTGTAGCTTTGGTTTGCAAAAGTCAATCATGAGTATATGTTTATTCCATGTATGAGGTGCTGTAGGTAATAATTTTTTTAAGCTACAGAACAACATTTGTAATTGGGTAGCGGACAATGATAGATTGCTTTTTCATTGGATCAAGTTTTCTTTGGGCATGTGCGGAGTTCAGAGATGCTAATTATTTCCATATATAATTTGCTCCACCTTTTCATCCGTAACTGTCTCGCTGAAGCCTTTCATATGATTTTGGACCAATTATCACTTTCTGAGGCTATTTCAATTGTTAAGGAATGCTTACACTTTTATTTCATTGTCTTGTAGATGTCTATTGATTTGTGATTTTGGTAAGAAGTCCTCTTGATATATGTATTGATATTGAATATTTTTCTTGCATTGCAGGAATTTGTTTTATGTCCAACGAGTTGGTAAGAACCATTACCCAGACTTCAAAAGGCACATTATTGTCAACTCTCAGTTGACAGCCGTAATAGATTTTTTGAAGGGAGTAATGTCTGACATGTTATGTGAACAAATATTTTTTATAGTAGGTTCCCGTCAAGAGTAATAGAATAACTCCAATCAGCCCTTAATTTGTTTTGTACCTATTGAGCCCTTAATGTATGATTTTTGTTCCACCAATCTGCCCTTGTGCTTAAAAAATCTGTTATTAACAGAGTGTAAAATTCTCCTGGTTGCCTATATTTAAACTTGCGAATTGACTCGTTTGCCATTAATAAACGTTTCAGCCTAATTTTTACTATTTAGTATTTTAATTTTAACATATTTAAATTAAACAATAAATACATAATTAATTTAAATATTAATTAATTTAAATATTAGGTTTAATATTTAACATATTTTGAAACAGACTTTTAATATATAATAGTTAATTTAACAGTTTTTGAATATTTGTTAACATTTAGCAGATTTTAAATAAACATTAATGCCCGTTTATTTTATTTTTAAAAAGCTTTAATGGTCAAATAACTACTTACTTTTTTTTAATTATATCTGTTATTTTAGGGTGTATTGAAGATTCTAAAATACATAGGTGTTTTGGGGCATGAATGTCTCATCTATTATTTTGCATTAGCTAAATATCTTATATAAGATTTTTGCATGACTTGCTGAATAGCTTTGACAAGAAACTGTACGAGTTCAATAGTTATCTGAATATAATGATTGGGTTGTTATCACCAAGAAAGATAACTACTAATTAGTCATCGGGTTGCAGCCTAGGTACGTGGTAAACCAAGTGACAGGTGGGGATTACGATTGCCCTAGAAAGGTTTTGACGTTCTTAACTGATCTTCACGCAGCTTTCCGCATGCTTAATCTTCGGAATGATTTCTTGCGCAAAAAGTTTGATGGTAAGTAATATGTTCTGCTATTTCGTTAGTCTCATTATTGTGATAATACAGGATTTCCGCTTGAAAATGTATGCTCCTCCGTATTATATTCCCATTTTTTTCTTCCTTTTGGTATTCCTTTTTCGGTTTTTGTGTTGGTTTGTTTGTACATGTCTGGTGTTTCTGATAACCTTACTGCTTGGAAACTGTAGAAAATCCTATTAAACTAAGCAGTTTTTGATGGAACGAACTACATGCTTGCTTAAAAACACCCTTGTACGGGGAATTTTCAGCGACGTATAATAGCGACAGTTTGTGATTATCTACAACAAACTGCGTAGTGCAGGGCATTTTTTGGATTGAAAATAGTTCAATGGGTTTCTTGCAAGAACTGCGTAGTTCAGATATATATTTTTGGGATTACAAGTGTTTAGTCCTACTTTTTTGAATATATGTGTTTAATCCTATGTCATTATTTTTTTGTTGTTGGTCCTATATTTTTACACTCACCATTCTCTACAAAAAGAGACATGAGCGGTTAGAAGAAGTTACATGGAGGTTGAGGGAAGTTATAGTAGGTTATGGGACTTCAAACAATTTAAAAAACATACAACACATGGGATGGGAGACTTGCAAAAACTTTAGAAATGGGACTAAAACCAAAAAAACTATATATTTTTTCCTATCAAAATAAAAAGAGGAAGGCACGAAACCAAAAAAAAAAATAATATGTTGCAATTACTATGATAAATTGTAGCATTTTTCCTTTGCATATTCTGAAACCCTAACATATCGGGTAGGTAAATTGAGTTCCAGGTTGCAACTGGAATGTGTTTGTTTGGAATGTATGGAATTTTCTCTACCTTGGAATTGTAGCATCTACCTTGGAAAATTTCTCCACCCCACCCCCCTCCACACACCACCCCATCCAACCCAGGAAAAAAGGATTTTTCCATTGCAAATGTCCAAAATATATGCATCACCAAGATTATGCAGCCAAACACCAAAATTTGGAAAAAATGAAATATCTTCTATATTTTTCACAGCAATTATTGCCCATTATACATAGCCTTAAATCCATGTTTAAGACTTCTGTCATTACTGCAGGAATGAAGTATGACCTAAGAAGGGTTGAAGAAGTTTACTATGACGTGAAAATCCGCGGCTTGGCAGCCAGTGGAGACTCAACAGGCGACCAAGACATCCAAGACCAACCATAAATAGTTAAAAGTGCTTGTGTAATGCTGGCTGGTTGTGTTCATCGTCACTTGTGGCATATGTTAAAGAGAGTATACTGTTCTTTGCAAAAACTTGATTAGATGAAGTGGGTTTAGTAACCACCCTTGTTAATGGGGAGGGGGCTGGGTTGTTGCAATAGAATAGAACAAATATTTTGAAGGGTTTAAGTTTAACATTGAGTATTAGATCTCCCTATTGAAATTTTGTACTCCATTCCTCTCAAATTAAGTGTCGCTTTTGTTATTTAGGATGCTTCAAATATATTTGTTAGGACATTTCTAGGTAACTTTACATTTTGAAACGGTTCTCACTTTTTTTTAGAACTTTGAGGCAGTTATAACTGTTTTTTTGTCATTTTTAAACTGAAAAATGTTATTACTTTTGATTGAGAAATATGTTTTTGTCAAAGTTGAAATATTTGAAAAATGCGCAAAGAGATTTGTCGGACAATATGCATAAAGACTTAAAATTTGAAGGAAAAAAAACATTAACACAAAATAGTTTTACCGTGTTCACTAAAAATGAAATTGTTTTATATTTGTGATGTTTTACTAATAGTAAACATTAAATATTTACTATTTGCATAAAAAATGAAGTAAACATGTTATTGTTATTTTTAAATATTATATATTGAATATGAATCTTATTTTATAGGGAGTAATTTTAAAAATATTAATTTTGTAAATTTTGGATTTGTATATCAAAAGTTACAGTTCTTTAAAGTTTGAAAGGGAAAAAAATGACTACCACTTTATATTTGAAGGGGATATAGGGAGAACGATATATTAGTAAGAAAAAAATTCGAAAATTAAAAAATAAGAATTATTTAATGATTGACTTGTCAATATAATTTAAATAAGGTAATATTTTTCAAATAGGATTAACATGTAATAGTCTCTTGTTTTTTGGGACAATTAATGTTTAGTCCTCGGGAGCTAATTACATTTTGCACAAAGTTCACATTTTTTTTATTTTCTAAAAAGTTCATTGTCTATTTTTTATTATAAATTTAAGAGTCAAATACTAAAAAGTCCCTCAAACATTTTTTAATACACACTTAGTCAAAGTCTTTTATTTTATGCCAAAAAGTCCCTTATTCTCTTATCTTTAAAGGTCCGCGCCAGCGGCATAGTAAAACCTTTTTGGCATGGTGAAGAACTTTTTGATGCAAAATAAAAAGACTTGAACTAAATGTCTATTAAAAAAAGTTCAAGGGACTATTTGGTATATTCACCTAAATTTAGTAAGGTTTAGGATAAGATAAAAAGAGCGCTTTTGAGTGTGTATATGACGAGCGACTTTTGGAACAAAATAAAAAATGCTTAAACTAAACTTCAATTAAAAAATTGTTGAGGAACTTTTCGTCGAATAACCTTTGTTTCTTTTATATAAAGTCTTATTTTAATAGAGTTTTGTTGCGTAGGCTCCATTGACTATTTAATTATGGGTCATGATAACATGTGCCTAAGGGCACACATTAAGATCCAAAAAATAGTAGGGACAGAGCTCCGATATAAATTAAATAGGGAATAGATACTCATGTGAAGCTCTAATACTTACTACTTTGAGGCTCAAAACATGTGCCCTAAGAGCATAAGTTATCATTTTCCTTTAATTATTTAACAAGTACTACTGGTGTAATTGAAAAAAATAAGACTAAAATACCACTAAACACCTTAAAATCATCAATAAAAAACTAAAGATTGTCAAAACCTCTACTAACCGTCCACACATTAACCAACACAACTCAAGATCGCGATTCAATATCACCACCACAACTTATCTCACTAACCCCATTACGCCACTAATAATAACAACCGTCAACATCACTGTCGTGACCGACTTCCCATATTGAAAATTGTTTATAACTAGTGTGGAACCCATTATAGTGCCTTCAGGGTTCAAGTCATCAGAGCTACTAATGTAAGAGGGTTACTTGTAAAACGCTCTCAAATACAAAACCTCATTTATCCTGCCATAACAAATAAATGGTGTGAGTCAATGCCCAGTAGGGTTTCCGACAAAATACAATATAGAAACAAATGACAAAACGAACGAAGGCTATAAAATAACGATAACTAGTATGCACGCGCAATACATATAACCATATATCCAAACTTTGTTTTATATAAAAACATTTCCTTATTTCGGTTAAATTGGATCAACCTCTATATAGCCGTTTCACTAACACTTTCACAAAAAAACTTTTAACTCCATTAACCTAACCTGGTTAATTTAAGAAAAATGCATTATTTATTTTCCTTTTAGAAAACCAATCTATCTCTTTTATTTTTATATCATGAAAATAACCAAGTTACCTAATCACCATTTCAAAACACAATCTCTATGTTTAAAGATAATTATTTATACTTCTTAATCTTATCACCCATAAAGTACACCTTTAAGAACACATTACCGATTCAAACTTGGGTTTATGTCACTTTAAACTCCCTTTTAACCCGTACCTTACAGTTTACAATAATCTTCCAATTAACTCTTTCCATATACTTTTTTTTATTTATTTATTGAATTCCCCTTATTTCCATTTCAAACCTTTACCTAGAGTTACATTTGTATCCATCTAGTTTCATTTACCATTTTCTGATATTGTAACCAATTCCAATTATTCCTTTATTATCTTGGAGTGAACCGTAATCCTAGTCTGCCATAAATTTCGCGACCTATGATTTACTGCTAGTTATTTTGGGTCTTTCACCCTAGGGCTCCGGGAACTTCTTAATTATTTTCTCGCACTCCTTTGTGAAATTATCTTTCGATTTTTAAGTTCTTTAACTTATGTCCACTATTTTAGAAGTATTGGTGTAGTGAATAAGATTTTTACGTAACTTTATCAAGCTTAAGACCACTAGCATTGATTTAAACCTTAGTGAACAATTCTTCACATTTTTACCCAATAATTAATACTTTGAAGAAGACCTTCATTTTGCCCTCTTTAGTTTTCATTTTATTTTAATTCGACAATCCTTAACATATTTCTAACACTTAACCTTTCCATGTTCCAAGTTTGCGATTTAAACCCAAACTTTAGTATATTTCAACTCATTGAATTTTAACAACACCATTGCATTTTCAAACTTTCTTACAACTTTTAAAGACACCTTAATGTAAGGTTGATGGACAAACAAATATAAGAAAACTAATGATGCGAGGAACAAGATATGCGTTCTAAGAGTCAGGTGCATCACTATATCTAGTATAGGGTAAGATAACCATCTTAGGATTCATATGGCCTCTGCATCCATCCTATTCACACTATCCTTCCTCATTCATACTTGATTTACGCGAGGCAACTTGGGTTTAGGTAGAACGATATAGGAATTTTGAATTTCTTTTCCCTTCTTATTCTTATTGTGAGCATGAAGAGGATGTTTCCCTTGCGTACCTTACTGATCCAATAAAACTCCCATTATTCGTAGGAATATTTGAAACAAGATCAGATTGAATGAATAAAAAAAGTTTCTAATATTACCGACCTTATGATAATGAGTACACTTAAGTAGTTTAGGTCTAGAAACATGCGATTGAACGACGGAAACAATCTTCACAAATTTTGGACTAATAGATGTAACACCACATCTCGGATTCATGGGTCACTCGTGGGTCAGCCTGAACCAATCTGACTGAACTAATGTGAAATGATGTGAAACAACCCTAGATAATGTTTCTAGTCCTTTTTATTAGTTAAAGTTATAATATTTAGCATGTTAATTAAATGTTGTATTACATTTAAGGATTTTTAGACAACAAAACGACGATTTTATTCGTAAAATGTATCACGAAGTCACTTGTTGAAAAATTTGGACTAACTAGTAACATCTAAAGATAATGTTTAAAGTGAAATTATTATTTTAATAATTTCAAGATAATGTTAGTCTAATTTTTTAAGGCAGAAACTAATATAGATTATTTCAGGCCTAAGCCCGTATTACAAAAAGAAATTTTAAGGGGAGGGGGAGCTGAAGAAGGACGTCGCGCCAAGATTGAGCTCATATCCTCTAGCATAAAGGTCGGAATATACACACCATCGGAACCAACCGGGGGCCAAGGAGCAGCCAAAAACTCAAGATATTGGGCATATCTGACCTCGTCTAGGCAAGTAGAAGAAGGCATAGGTTCCTCCTAGGTTTCCACATCATCGGGATTAAAGAATAAAAGGTCATAGTCAGGATGAACTTCCTTCACCTGATTGATTGATCAACTCGTTATACCCGTTCAGCCCCGCAGTATTCCAACAGAATGAAAAAATTCAGGTATTTGAACTTGATCAGTAAGTCTAAGTCTCTCTTAGCCTTTATAACCTCTTCTTTTTCCCTAGTACGAAGATCAAGGAGCCTTCGCAGGTCAGAACCCTCAGACACCAACTGATTCTTGAGTACAACCACCTCCCAATTAGTGACCTTCCAGAAAGTCTTCTCAGCCTCACGCTCCTTACGAGCGGTCTCCAAAGCACCTTCAACTTCGTCCTTGGCCTTTTGGCGGGTCTCTATCTCAACCTTCAGACCAGGAACCATCATAGCTCCCTTGGCCCGTTTCTGCCACTTCTGCGACATATAAGCCCCCACATAGCTCACTTGTACATAAGCAATAAGGCTCAAGTTAATGACTAGCATAACTAAGCTATGAGTGAAGAGGATAAGGAAGTAGGAAGGTTTTCACTTTGGTGGCCAGCTGGATGAGCTCCTTGGTGTGACACCCCGCTTATTAAAATAAGAGGTGGCCAACCCGCTACTCCAATAAAAACAGGAATCTTAAATGGTATATTCTTAGCATCACTGTCGCATAATAATAGTACGAGACAACCACCAAATATTTTTGAAAACGGATGTCATATATAATTTTGCAAATTTGATAAAAGCAATTTTCCATAATCTATTTTGTAACAAAAGGTTGATATAAAGATACATAACAGTTTAACAATAATTCAAGAAAGCATAACCGAATAAGCTGTTGGTTAACATACTAAATACAAAAGATTACACCAAGTATAACAGTATATACGAATACTAATTTTGGGCAACACGCTCGAATATACAGGCAGATCATAGCTAGAGTATCAAAAGAGAATGATGCAATATAATAACCCAATTGGAATATAAACATAGCCGTCGCTTAAAGCCCAACGACACAACATAATTATAATATTTGATTCCATTTTCTTTATTTTATATATATAACCTACATGGCAATATAATATAAAAATAATTACTCAAAAGTAAGGGGTATTACACTTGGCAGCACCGATCAATCCCCACCTAGCCGATCGAGATCCTTCGAGAAGTAGGCGTTCTGAAAATCCAAGTAACTCTCTTTGGGGTCATCATATCTCAAGTATGAGGCCCTGGAGCCCTGCTCAGTATGGGGGACCCTCTCCCCCTCAGTCTCAGTGTCTTCATCATCGATGACCTGCCTTCGGCATATATAAGTGGGTGTGCTTCCCCCTTCCAAGGGCCTTTCCTCAAGCCTTCTTTGTAAGGCTTCCTCCTTCATAAGATGAAGGGATGAAGTTTCTTACTCGATAACATTATTGGGAATAATTGTGTGTGTGTGTGTGTGTGTGGGGGGGGGGGGGGGGGGGGGGGGGAGGATGACTTCGATCGCAGGAAGAACTGAAGAGACAGGGGCATGCAGGGGTTGGAGGGTTTTGATCCAGCC
Organism: Sambucus nigra; assembly: GCA_949130495.1. NCBI lineage: Eukaryota > Viridiplantae > Streptophyta > Magnoliopsida > Dipsacales > Adoxaceae > Sambucus > Sambucus nigra. Next base: position 115,440,796 of record OX422224.1, on the reverse strand, counting down.
TCTGGAGAGCCGCTCGTTATCCCCTATGTGCCATCACCTTAGAATCTCCAAATATAAAAATAAAAAAGATCCTTGTTAAATGAAAACCGGTGCAGTCAGATCAATAGATAATCCGATCATCACGACGAATGAATATCCGACGAATGAGGAAAGTATGCACATTATAAATGAAGGAGAAGAAAAAGAGCCTCCTCAGTGTTCGTTCGAAGCCTAAGTGCCTCTCGTCCAAGAATCTATTATCCCCTAGCTATGAATCCTAACTCCTTTAATCTCTTCAGATCAAAAAGTTATTTGAAGGTGTGAGCTTTGCTAAGGGCTTCTTCCACTCACAACTTTCTGTCTACTACGATGTTCTTCAACTCATTAAAGATCCCTGAAATATGACATACGACAATCAGAATAACACTAATTAAAATAATAGTAAGAAGACGAAGCAAAGAAATATAAAGTGCTCACTCAGATCAGGTTTATTCCAGGTCAGGGGAATGTTAAACAGATGACCTGTGAGGTTGTTCTGTTCATCATGTTTACACCCCTCCCACTCAATAAAAAAGAAGTGATGTCTTCAGTTGTGGTTGGATGAAGGGAGAGAGGTGACAAAAAAAATCACCTTTGCACTGACTAGAAAATGTATACCAACCTGCTTGAGAGGATGCATGCTCGTATACGGTTAGCAGTTACCCAACCAACCATCAGAGGATGATTAACCCAAAACAAGTAAAAAAAATGAACCATGGAGCCGATCAAAATTCTCTACGCTTTTGGAATAAGTTTAAAGAGGGCTAGATTGAGGAAGGATAAAACTTCCCAAATGGGCCTTGGAAGTGGGATACCAAGGCCATCTTTGAATTAATGATCATAGAAGCATACCTCCCCTTCATGAGCAATAGGGGCCCGATTGGTCTCATCTTAGGGCAATCTAACCTCTCGACCCACTCATTGGTTGTTTCCTCAGATAAGTAGCTGACAGCCTCACGGGGTCCTTGGGGGTTGTCCCTAATAGGAACAACAATTAAAGGTCCCAATGAACCAATAACATAAGGTTGGTGGGTTATGAACCCGAGGACGAAGGTCGAAAACTAGAGAACTAGATGAAGAGGTCCCTCGACCTGTAGCCCTTCATTCATTGTGCTCGGGGACAAAAGACTCTACAATCTCCACCATGTTAGCCGAATATCCATGGCACTAAATTCTAGCTTGATGTGATTGATATAAAGAATGACCGAACGACTGAAGCCACCCCAAGTACTGGAATAATGGTGAGCGAGGGAATACGAAGTTAGCAAGATGGGGATTGACTACTAAAAATGGGAAACAAAGTTGATAATCCTAGTAAAGTGGAAAACAAAACCTAAACTAAAGTGGGCCAGAGCGAGAAAAAAAAGGTAATGAAATAAGAAGGGAAAAATGGAGGAAATAACGTACCAATTAATAAGATGTCAAGAAGAGAAGCTTTTGAAAAAAGAAAAATGGTGGAAGGATAGAGAAAAAGCTTAGAGGTGGCAGAACTTTAGTTAATGATAATAGTAAAAAATGAATTAAGTCATAAAAATTTCTTTTTTTGTGTGTATAGTCTGTTCATCTTCCACCACTACAAATTTCATGTACATAAAAATATGTGATTATTATATTTAAGTCCTATTTTGAGAGTTTTTTTCTTAATTAAGTTCTATTGACTAGTCAACCATTAATTAAGTCATATTTTTTTATTTACGGATTTTTTCTTTACTAAAATACCCCTCTCCCTATATTCCCTCCAAATTTAAAAATGGTAGTTATTTTTTTCTCTTTCAAACTTTAAAGAACATAACTTTCGATATACAATTTCACAATTTCAAAATTTATATGTTTGAAAGCTACTAATCGAGCCCTATAAAATAAGATCTATGTTCGATGTAAAATATTAAAAAATAACATCATGTGTTATCTTCATTTTTTAGGCAGATAGTAAATATTTTCTATCTGTGTAGTATTAACACAATAAATGTTTACAGTCTGTGAAAATATCTCAAATATAAAATTATTTCATTTTCTAGTGAACACAATAAATTTTTCCATTCGTGTAATATTATCCCAGTAAATGTTTACTATCCGTGAAAATGTCTCAAATATAAAACTGTTTCATTTTTCAGTGAACACTGTAAATATTTACTGTCAGTGATTTTTTTTTTTATTTCTTTGAAATATTATGAGTTTCATGGATCTTGTTCGATAGATTTCGGTGAGGAGATTTCAAAGATAGTAATTTTGCAAAAAATGGATTTGTAAATCAAAAGTTATGTCCATTTGAAGATTATAAATATGAAGAGAAAAATTTTCAACCACTTGTGTAACTATCTCCTAAAAGTTATGGATGGTTGGTATTAAAAGGGTAAAGTTGTGAAAAAAAATCCTAAAAATTAGGAATATGACATATTTTATGGCCGATTAGTCAATAGGACTTATTTGTAGAAAATCTCTTCAAATGAGACCTATATATAAAAAGTGTATGCCAAAACTCGTCGTGGCATTTTATTTTGACAAGAGTGGTTTATTAAAATAACTATTAGTTTTTTTAGTTTGTTATTACTGAATCACCTTCTATCCCATGCAGCGTTATCTATAACCCATAATATCAACAACTTTGTCAAATAGTATATTGTCACAATGCAGAACTTGTTTTGACCTTTGCCAAGAGGCAGATAATCTAGTCCATTAAATAATAAAAGGGGATCTAGATTTAAAATATTCCTATAATCAAATTTACCACAAGATTGAATAATTTCTATGAGAAAGATATGTTAACGTTCAAATTCAACATTATGATAAAGGGTCTAAACTGTTTTCCTTTTAAGAGGTTTTATTAAAAATATAATTGTAAAAGCTATAACGAGAATACTATAAATAAGAAAAATGTATTATTATATAAACTTAAAGATCTTTTATTAAACTCAAAAGAAATATGGCACAATCAAGTTAAAAAAATATGTTTAAAGGTCATCGAGGGTTTTTTGAAGATCTAAAAAAAAGAACTAATCCCAAAAGGCATAAGAAAAGGAATCTTAGAATTTATGGTTTGTGTTATAAGGCATCCATCTATCGAATATCTTTCGTATCACTCTAGTTTTAAAAAAAATAAATGATTTTCACTCATTTGAACGACACATAATAATTCACAATATAACTTAATAACATATATGTAACATAATGGATACTTATATGAAAACGATAACTCATATTTTATTCTGTAACATTGTGAGATAGAGTGAGCGTGCAATAGTCATTTGCATCAACTTAATGCTTAATGCATTTAATCATTCTCCAAACTTTATAAGTAGTTTCACACACTAATTTTTATCATTAATTGTGGGTTCATCAATTAAAAGTGACTTATAACGACTTTTCACATTTAAGTGAAACTTAACTTCTACACTTCATTCTAAGAAGTCAGTCTCGAGAGCATTAAAATAGACAAAATATATAAATTTAGAGAAATAAAATGATAAACAATAATAGAACAATATGATGAGAGAAATAGCTCACTACATTAATGCTATGAATTAACAACTTGTACGTTAATAACAGTGTATAACTATGGGCTTCCTTTCGTAGTAACAATAAATCTATGATGTTTATTATTGAATATATATACATATTACTTAATTGGTTAATATGCTATTTAGTTAGATTGATGTGTTATCTATGGATAACCTTTCACCACATAATTAAGTAATTCCTTAATGTTTATTTATGTTCCTCAAAATCAATATCCTTTCGAAAATAATCTTGCTTGAAGAAATAAACAAAATATAACTCATTAATATATTTATAATTATAAGCATCATAAGTTATCACTACAATTTTTATCTTTAAATTTAATATTCACAACCATTATAGTTGGATCACTATGGTGACTACAAAACCATCCATTATATGAATATACATTAATGAAATGTTTTCATAAGTAATAAGCGAAAAATTCTCATATGTATCAATTAATCAAAGGAAAGGTTTATCCACGTTTCGGTGATCATTAAATATTTAATGAATAATAAACTAAATTATTCATGTTTATTGTGTTTATAAACACTCATAATACATAAATAATCTACATTAATGCCTATTACTTCATATTATATTCATGAAACATTGTAGTTTTTCGTAAACCAAATATCCAATTGAAAATGCGGTGTGATACTGATTAAATTATTTATTCACAAATTTAAATCAACCCCTAAACATGCATCTAAGCGTCATAAATCATTAAATCATTCAAACCATGCATGTGAAATAAAGATGACAAATTAAGGAAAAAACCCCTTTCGTGTAAAATCTTTTTTCAACACTTTGAAAAGTTTACAAGACCATTGACTTACATACAACTTGATAATCGCCCACAAGTGTAACACATGGTGTCTTCGTCAAACCTTCAAAGCTACACCTCAGTCCGCAGTCCAAGTCATCCACACGCAGTAGCTCTACACTCGGTATCCACCGATCAGCAGTGAGTTCCCTCCAGGAATCACAAGTTATGGAGATGCCTTCTTCACAGAGGTTGAACAATAGAAAAGGTGTTCTAGGGTTTCAAAAGATTAACAAAAGTATTTGGTAATTTTATGTGTGAATTAAAAAAGTGTTTAGGGCACCAAAAATTGAAGTCTTGTTGTGTTTTAACTCTCAAAAATATTTTCTCAAAGACTTAAGAAAATACACCATCGAAATAGGTATATATAGATTTTTAGAAAAACTGAGTCAGTGTAAAAATTTATCAGGTTCGAACCGGTCTGGGGAAAAAGCATCGGATCGGTCTGGGTCTAGATCGATTCATTTTTCTTTAAAATTGGATCGGTCCGGTTGTTAAACCTTGGCAGTGGAATTTTATTGCATCGGACCGATTCATTTTTCTATAGGACCGGATCAGTCCGGTTTCTAAATTTAAATATTGTACTTCAACTTCTGAATCCTTTAAAAAAAAGACTCACCTCGTTTTTATAAAGATATTTTAGAAAATATCCCAATACTAAAATGAAACTTTTAAGACCATAAACTCAACGTTACTAATGTTAATCTCGTCAAGGTTTTGTTGAAGATTTCTTGACATTCGGATCGTGTGTATGCTCTTGAACATTCCTTTGACGGTTGTAGCGGTATATGACATACTAACATGTATACGGACATGATAAAAATATCGTTTCAAATCTCCCCCTATGTCCATGTTGGTACAAACTAAAAAAAATACGAATTATCAAATTAAGTAACCTATACAAATCTACCCTCCCATGAGCCCAAAAGTGAAAAGGAAAAATGTGTAAGTCTTCATCGTTTCTTCAAACTCTTCAACTTTAAATCTCAAAGCATTTCTCATCAGGGTGTGCCATATGATTATCAATATTCGTACCTATACACATGAGACAAAGCAAAATACCTTCGTGATGTATTGAGTTTGAAACGACATATAAGCATAAAGATCAATTAAGACAAAACTCAAATCTCCCCCATAATGCAAAAACTCCCCCATAAAATCATAATTCGTTTCCCCCCTTTTAGTTGTCCGAAATAGACAAGGAAAAGAATAAACACAATAAGAACCGTGGTGTCACGGTAATCAAAACAAGGCATCATGAATATGACAAACGTTCTTAATGCAGGATAGCGCTCAAAGATATTCACTAACTATTTTTGATTTTTCAAAATTTTCATATAAAAACACAAAAATGATGTTACAAACAAATTACACACCATGAATTTACACTAAGATAACCAAATCATGGATATGGAATGAATGTGTGTGAACAAATTCGATATGAAAATCAACTCAATCATATCATATGCACGATGCATACATGTACTCCTAACGAATGAACATCAAAATAGTCCTTAGGTGTAAAATTGTTGAATTTAAATGATATCGTCTTAATCATATCAAAAAATCAAAGTCTAAATGATTCTGACACCAATAATTTTCAAAACTTTTAATGCCGTTTCGAGAAATTTTCAAAGGACATGCAAACCATTGATATATTGCCAACCAAAAACTCCCTCATTGTTAAAATGATCATTTTTCATAATATTTTTTTCTTTGGAATGATCATATAAAAAATAAGCTAAAATTGGCCCAATTTTGAGTCTCTTTTTCAAACGGTGGCTTTCCACGCAAAGATTTAATTCTTTCGTAGTCTGATTCTGTGATCACTCATCATTTTTTCATCCTAAACAAATTTGAAAATAAATTCCTCACGGGCAATGGATCTTACGTTCACTACTTTTATTATCCTCACATTATTGCACTTATATCATTTTAAGGACAAAATTGAGATGACAACATTCAACGAATATGCGATAGATAAGAACAATAATTAAACAAATTCGTGCATGTGTGCGATAAAGGAAATCATGTGTCAAACATGTAGGAAGCAACACTATATAACATCTTAATGACTCCAAACATTACAAAGCACAACATGAATGACATATTGTCTCAAAATACTATCTTACCGTCACATGGATATGAAATAAAATTGCGACTCAGCCATCCTAAATGTCCATTCATAAAAGGTGTAAACAAAATACAAAACTCTTTTTGGATTTTCTCAAAATAAAATCTTTTTGATTTTTTTTAAAATTTTCACAAAAAATAGAAAATCTTTTTGTATTTTTCAAAATTGTATCGAAAGCAAATACAAATGATACATACTATCAATAGGCATATAATATCATCATGAAAAACATCCTATGCTTGCAAAACATCTCAACCTCAACCAATTGGTGCGGTGGAATTTTTCAAAGGTGGTGACAACTTATGAAAAACTTCCATCAAGTCATGAGAAGTTTTAACCAAAAACTTTACTTGCTCTCGAATGTGTGCAAACTCTCTATCATTTTGTGCAAGCAAAGTATCATGAGTGGGTTCATGTGTGTGATAACTTGAAGAAGCAAAATGAGGAAACACTCGACATGACACACCACCCAACTTAAAGCAAAATTCTCAAAGGTGTCCTCTATTTTTGTAATGGGAGAAAACATAAACCGGTCTAAGGACACCTCTCTCAAAAACTCTAGGACGTGCTCTCCTAATGGGGATGGGACACCTAGGTGTGTTAGGGTGAGAGTCATGTGAATCTATCACCAAAGTGGGAATCGGATCTGGTGCAACGAAGGAAGTGGATACACCGTCATTACCTTTTCTTAAATTTTCTCCACCACCCAAAATGGGATTAAGAACCATCTTTTCAAATTTCTTAGATTCATTCTCTAAAGGGACTTTGAACTCCTAGGCATGTTCAAGATCACACTCAAGTTGGGATACACGTGTTGTCAGACTAGATACCGTGTCAGTCAAGTCACACTTTTTTCTTTTTGAAACTTCCTTCTCTCTCTCCAAATCTAAAACCCGACAACCTAAATCTCTATTATACTTCTTCGTTTTTAAAGTATCTATGTACAAATCCCTAAAAGATTTTTGAATCTCACTCTCATATCCACTCTCAAACTCGCTCTCACCCCCACTAGAAACATTCGATTCATCACCGTCGCTCTCGTGTGCACAACCATCGTGGGATAAAGTTGGTGTGCTCACATGACTCGAAAAAGCGACACACATCCCATGTGATAAGCCATCTTTAGACTCATCTCTCTCATCTTCCTCATCATCACTAAGTGTGGCGGGCATAGCAGTTTCTTTTTCCTCTCTCCTTATCCTAGTAGGACACTCTTTAGATAAGTGCCCTTTGCCCTCACACTCAAAACACCTAATCTCATCCTACTTTTTGACTTTCTCATCACTTTATTTGGCCTCCTCTTTCCTTTTATTTTTCTAAAAAAATCTATTTTTATTGGAAGAATTTTCTTTAGACATTTTGAGAAACTTTTTAATTTTTTTTGCAAAGAGGGCCATATCATCAAAATCAAAATCTCCCTTAGAATCGGAGTCACAAACACTCTCTTTCTTTTTCTTATCTCTCTTCCTCGAAACATCCTTACTCAATCTCGACTGTGACCTAAGTGAAATATCTTTATCTTTAGGTTTGACAGTTTGGGAAAACATATCTAACTCGTAAGTCTGAAGATCACCTACCAACTTTTCCAACTTAAGAGTGCTCAAATTTCCCATTGAGTTTAAAACAATGACTTTTGGAATAAAACGCTTCGGGAGTGATCTAAAAATCTTTTTAACGTCACGCGTGTTATCCATCACCTCACCCAAATTTAAATAGGTGTTAACAATGTACGACAAACGTGTATAAAAATCATCAAAGCATTCAGACTCAGACATCGTTATGGTCTCAAATTAGATAGCCAGATTTTGTAATTTTGACTCTTTAACCGCGTTCGTACCCTCATGTGTTAATTGTAAAACATCCCAAACCTCTTTAGACATGCTGCACGTCATAATACGATGGAATTCCTCGGGAGTGATGGGTCTAGAAATAGCACTCAAACCATGGGAATTAAAGCTAGACAATTTATAATCGTCCTCAGTCCAGTTCGACACAGGTTTTAAAGAGGTAACATTATTAGCAGTCACGGTGGGAGGACTCCAACCATTTTCAACTAACAACCAAACACGCTTATCAATTGTTTTAAATGCGGATTTCATACGGGTTTTCCAGTAGGCATAATTATTTCCATCAAATATGGCACCTTATTGAATGAGCGTTCCATTGGAAACATTGCGAATTATTCAAAAACTATATTTAAAAAAAAAAAATCAATATCATAAAATTTTGCAAAAAATAGGAGTACTCAATAAATTAGAGTAACCTGTTCTGATACCAAGTTGAAAATGCGGTGTGATACCGATTAAATTATTTATTCATAAATTTAAATCAGCCCCTAAACATGCATCTAAGTGTCATAAATTATTAAATCATTCAAACCATGTATGTGAAACAAAGACGACAGATTTAGGAAAAAACCCCTTTCGGATAAAACCTTTTTTCAACACTTTGAAAAGTTTACAAGACCATTGACTTACATACAACCTGATAATAGCCCACAAGTGTAACAGGCGGTGTCTTCATCAAACCTTTAAAGCTACGCCTCAACCCGCAGTCCAAGTCGTCCACACACATTAGCTCTACACTCGGTATCCATCGATCAACAGTGAGTTCCCTCCAAGAATCACAAGTTATGGTGATGTCTTCTCCACAGAGGTTGAATAATAGCAAAGTTGTTCTAGGGTTCCAAAAGACTCACAAAAGTAATTGAGAATTTTATGTGTGAATCAAAAAGGTGTTTAGGGAACAAAAAATATAAGTCTTGTTATGTTTTAACTCTCAAAAACATTTTCTCAGAGACTTAAGAAAATACACCACCGAAATAGGAATATATAGATTTTTAGAAAAACTGAGTTGGTGCAAAAATTTATCATGTCCGGTCCGATCTGGGAAAAAAAGCATCGGATAGGTATGGGTCCGGATCGGTTTGTTTTTCTTTGAAATCGGGTTGGTCCCATTGTCAAACCTTGGCAGTGGAATTTTATTGCATCGAACCAATTGATTTTCCTACAGGACCGGATCGATCCGGTTTCCAAATTTAAACACTGTACTTCAGCTTCTGAATCCTTTAAAAAAAAAAACTCGCCTCGGGTTTATAAAAACATTTTAGAAAATATCCCAATACTAAAATGAAACTTTTAAATCCGTAAACTCAACGTTACCAATGTTAATCTCGTCGAGGCTTTGTTGAAGATTTCTTGACATTAGGATCCGTCTTGATGTGTGTATGCTCTTGAACATTCCTTTGACGGTTGTAGCGGTATATGACATACTAACATGTATACGTACATGATAAAAATGTCCTTACACCAATAGACTAAAGAATTGCGTAAACCTTTAAATCCATCATCGTAATTGGACCTTTAGGTAGATAGACTGGAGAATTGCATAAGTCTTTAGGTCAATCAATGTAATCGGACCTTTGGGCTACTTAATAATAATAATTGAATAAACATCAACATTAATTATCATAAATGGGCCTTTAGGCAACCAAAACATACATGATATGAATGTGGATATATTAATCTAATATTTATAATTTTAGATTGTAGCAATATTTTGAGCACCTAATCCTTATTTTAACACGAATAAAGTTATTTAAGGTTAATTGATGCAAAAAAAACACCCCTTGATGTGTATATGATCACTGTAATTGTACCTTTAGGCAACCAACTTAAAATTGATAAATAAACAAGCAATATCATCAATAACCTAACATTCATAATTATATTTTGACATTCGAGCAACTGAGTTTATACACGATAATCTAATATTCGCAACTATAGATTAGGTCACTTTAGTGAACATTTAATCTAACATAATGCAAATATTCGACACCAAAATATTTCCATAGTAATTTAACATAATGTAAACATTAGTTTCGAAATCTTATGAATAACAATTTAATATTTATAACTATAGACTAGGGCACCTTGGCGAATACTTAATATAACATAATATAAATATTAATGTCAAAAAATTAACCATAAATATAATATTCATTATAATATTTGGTGTATACCAAAAAATACCACATCTAATGAATATTATAATAGTCAAATAAGGTATGACAACTTATGTAGTTATTATAACACAAAATATGAAAAAAAATCCAAAATTTTTAATGAGGAAAAACTTTGAGATATCATTACAAAAATATTATGATTTACTTTAGGATTAATCTACAATTTGTGAAGTTCAAAAATAGTTTTCTGGAGAGAGATATTGTTGTCAACTTTAAGATTTTGAGGGCTCGTGCTCGGGTAGCCGAAAAATAGCATGCATTGCCACCAAAAGTAGTGAGTTCTATTCATTAGGCCATTTTGGATCGACATAAAAAATATTATTTAATTTCGAGCAAGTCAAAAGGTTTGATTTGTATTATTGTTTGTTTAAGGAATACGGAATGAAAACGCCCCTAAAATTTTTAGATTCACAGTTTTAGACAATAAGAAAATTTAGCGACATACAAAAAGTTCAGAGAAGCCATTACACATTAAAACTGAGATATTCATATTTAATTATTGACCGTATTTAAGAAATAATTTAATAATCATAAAAAAATACAATACTAAAAAATGTTTTGTCATTTTGAAACCAACAGTCTCAGCTTATAATACATCCTTTTACGTGCATTCATAAATGTACATATTTATTCATTTTGTTTTATGCACGAAGAATCATAAGTTTGTTCATCCTTAGATGTGGCAAAATGTGGCCCAAATAATAAAACAACACATATTAGTCCACTCATCTAAATATGGGGCCCATATTTAAAATCTATGAGTTAAATATGGGCCCCATATTTCAAAGCTATGAGATAAATATGGGCGCATATTTCAAAGCTAAGAATCAAATATAGAGCCCAATTTTAAAAGATACAAATCAAATATATTACTCATTTTTAAAAGTTGTGAGTAAAATATGAGTTTTTTTATATATACCTCGAATTGTAATACTTACTTTAGTAAAAAAACAATGGATTGACCTAACCCATATTTGGTCCGTCCATATTTGGCCCGGCCCACATTTAACCCAACCCATATTTGGCCCAACCCACATTTAGCCCAACCCATATTTGACCCGTCCAAATTAGGTCCAACCCATAATTTTGCCGGTGCTATTCATCCTTAACAACTGCGCTTTAAATATTTGGTGCATAGGATGTGGAAAAAATGATTTCATGGAATATGCATATACACTCATATTACATGATGCATATAAAAATCAACGACCTTAACTACTTATAGGAAAAACTTATTGGATAATTATGTAATCCCAACAATGCTCTTATACCACATTTAAAGCATATTATTTCATATTTTAATCAAAGAACAAATAGTAAACTCTTAAGCATGATTCAATTAATTTAAAACATAAATTGATTAATTAATTTAAAACATAAATTGATTAATTAATTATGCAATCGTTATTTATATTGTGGGATCTAAAGTCACTATGAAAATCACAAGTTAGACTATCTAAAAAGATTAAAAATACTTACATTTATCCATCATAATAATGTTCTTAAATTTGTGTGAAGGAATGAATGCATCTTAGATATTAGAACCTTGAAATCATTCCTTCGGAGCTTGAAATTTTTCTTTGCTATTTTCTTATACGCCCTTAAACCCATATATGAGAATTTTGAATTTCTATCCATTTGCATATAATTTCATTATCTTATCTTATAGTGTGTTTAAATGAAGAAAATCAACCACTTATTTATATACAGGGAGAGGGACCAAGTATCCAACAATTACTTAATATAAACCTTCCATCACAGTAGATGTCCAACACTCCTTAAATCCTTAATTAATCAAAGGCTCCATTTGATCAAGCATCTAAACTGACATTAACTCTTACTATTAGGAGTACACTTTCATTAACCAACTTGACTCTTACTATGATTTAATTATGGACCACATTAAGAAATTATTATAACTAATTGTGACACTGCATAAAATTCCTAAATAGATTGATGAGTTCTGCACATATATAATGCAAGAGTTGAACAACTACTAACATTCCAAGCATGACTGAAACTAAAATGAAACGATAAAGATGCTAAAAATAAATTAATGAATAAATACACGACACGTCTCTGATACAATTCCAAACCTAATGAAATATAAATTCCACGAACAGGAATATAAATAACTCAAACAAACTGATATATAAACTCTTGATAAATAAAGTTATCTCCAACATAAATAATCTCCAATACAAAAATCTGACTCAACTGAATACATAAAAAAAGTCTGAATAACTTCAAGGAAATTCATAAATGAAGGTGAGATGCAAGATCAACACCTACATCCTAAGAGTGGAGACCTAAAACTAAAACTCAAAGTTGGATAAATCTCCAACTAAGAATCAAGTGTGAGTCTGCGGCTGCGGCCTAGTACTTGTACAAACAGTTCCATAAATAAGATTAAGCCTAACAAGTCTACAAAGCATAATAATATAACTATATTTGGGCCATAAAACAATAATAATACAGCTTCCTCCAGTATATGAGTTGATTTTAAGTTATCCCAAGCCAAACAACCTAAATAAGTATGAGGTTCTAATCGCAACCCAAATGAGGCCCATATGATATGGTTCCATCATTTAATTAAATACTCGATACTTTGAGGGTTTCCAAGTTATAATCATTGTAATACATTATAATATATAATTAAAGAATCACACATTCCAATAATCCAAGTGAGTATGTCCCACTTACAAGAAAATCATATAGGTTATGCTAAAGATCGAAAATAAAAGTGTGAAGGTCTATCTCTAATGCCTTCTGGGATCACTCGTATAACTGTAGAATGTCCCATCCCTATACACTCAAAACAACATCAAAGGGAAATCACTATTCTATCACATCAAACATACAACCCCATACCTAAGGTGATACGACATAATCAGGTCCCATTGTTCTAACTCTATAGATGGGTACCTAAGCATATAGGATTGATGTATATAGTACTTAGGTAAATCCCGTCTCAACCATTGGGGTAAAAATTTCACTCAAAATCTCATGTGCACTATCAAATAGCTCATAATAAGTTACCTACGAGAACACACACACCCTCGTTATGCTTACACATAAAATAAGCAATTCAGAAACTAACTATATGCTAAGGTCAACTAAACTGTATATTTCATTCACGATTATTAAGTATATTAAATGTGCATCAACTACATGTGTTTTGACATTATTGCGGGCACTGCATATTTACCATTAATATAAGTTTTAACATGAGAACCTGGGTTTTCTAAATATAAGAGTACACTCTCTAAATCTACTGGTTGCTATTATTTCTAATTAATAAAACAATCCCTAAATAACTAGCATTTAAACCCCAAACTTAACTTAACTAGGCCCGACCCTAAGGATCAGATCTCTTGAGACAAAGGTCGGTTCCATCCTGTTGGAGAGGCAGTCCAAGGGTCTATTAAAAAAGCGTATAGATTGAACTATAAAAAATTACACATACGTGAAATCCTATAAGGAAGATTTATGATTTACCTATGATATCTCATTGATTCGATCTCGTCTTATCGCGAACAAAATATGATAACAGTTGATCTAAAATGCAAGCCCAGATGCACTTCACGATCGTCTACTGTATTCATGATATAAATAGCCACGAGAAGAGTGTGGGCTCTTCCTTTGTGACAACCTTATCGTCTCTCTTTTTCTTTAGCTGCCTCTTATTTTCACAAGTCCAAAGATGGGTCTTTTGAGTATCAAAGATTTACGGCTAGGTTAAGAAAGAATGATCCTTAGGTGCAAATATATAAGCTATAGTAGGGACCCTAAGGAGAGATAAGGATGTGGATCCAAATGAGCCTGAGAAAACCTAATCCTTCCTGAATTCTAATCACAATCCCTTAATTATAATTAATACCACTAAATAATTATAATTGCAACTCCACTCCTTAACTCAAAATTATATTTCGAGCTCCTTATTACTAATTACTTAATTCTCCCCATGTTAAGGTTACAAATACCCATTAATAAAATAAATTACAGATAATTTATTTGATTAACTTCTTTAAGTCCTTGAGCGGTCCAACTCAACTTATTCGTAGTGTCAGATTAACATAATCCACCTGCAGGGTTTAGTACATACAAAACTTATGAGCAACTTAAGGGGGTATCACCACTATCTATACCGATACGTGGATTCAATCCATAAAATACTTTCACCATTGCCCAATTTATCAAGGTTATTGATCCAATAATGAATCTCACCCGTTAGTTCACAGTAATAAATAACTAGTGCATGTGTCCATCAATCATATCCGGATTAAGAGCCTTAAGTAAACCTAATAATCACGAGGTGTACATTATCTTATAAAATCTGTATAAAAATAATGACCTCAAATTGGTCCCGTTCAATACACACAAAGTGTACGAGCACAATAGGTTGAAATTATATCATTCCCGTAATAAGGATATACCTACTAACATATTGTGCTATAGTCCTACTGATGGCGTGTCCAGTTCCATCTAAGACTGTGAACGATAAAACTTATATTCCACAAGAACTAGTGATTTGATCTTCTGTGTGTAAGTCGTACTCTACACACCAGAATACCTACTGAGCAGAATAAAAGATATCAGCAATATATAAAATACTGCAAACAATATGTCCATACACTATTCTCATTAAAGTAGGAATAACTTATTTTATTATAACAATAAATCTATAACTAAAACTATTA
Source organism: Sambucus nigra (assembly GCA_949130495.1). Lineage (NCBI taxonomy): Eukaryota > Viridiplantae > Streptophyta > Magnoliopsida > Dipsacales > Adoxaceae > Sambucus > Sambucus nigra. The sequence goes on along the minus strand of OX422224.1, from coordinate 115,425,596 downwards.
CATAAAGCATGATTTTAGTTTACTTCTCTAAAAATCTCCCACTTAGACTCAAAGCCATGTTGCAATGCATCTCACTCCCATACCCTCTACATGACTATCAAAAGTCTTGGGTGGTAAGCTCTTCGTGAAAGGGTCTGCAAGGTTTTTTTTAATGCAATCTTCATAATTGTGACATCACCCCGCTGCACAAGTTCTCGAATGAGATGATACTTACGTTCGATGTGTTTACTTATCTTATGGCTCCTGGGTTCCTTTGAGTTAGTAATCGCACCGCTATTATCATAATAAAGGGTAATAGTCGATTGAACTAAATGTACCACTCCTAGATCCATTAGTAAGTTTCTAAGCTATACTGCTTCCTTGGCTGCCTCAGAGGCTTCCACATATTCAACTTCCATGGTGGAATCAACAATGCAGGATTGCTTGATACACCTCCAACTAATGGAACCTCATCCTAGGGTAAACACATATCCAGAGGTAGACTTTATGGAATCTCTATTAGACTGAAAATCTGAGTCGGTGTACCCAATGGGTACTAGACTCTATCTGGTAAATTAGCATATAATATCATGTTCTTTTCAGGTACTTTAGTATATGCTTTATCGCAGTCCAGTGTTCTTACCCAGGGGGGCTAAACTCATATCAACTAACCATGCTAACGGCAAAGCATATATGAGGTCTAGTGTATAGCATAACATACATAAGGCTGCCAACTGCGAAAGCATAAAGGATGCCTTTCATCTTCTCTATCTCATCAGGTGTCTTTGGACACTGATCCTTGGAAAGAGATATTCCATGTCTAAAAGGGAGGAACCCTTGGAATCTTTCATGCTAAATCTGTCAAGAATGGAATCAATATAAGTTACTTATGATAAACCTAACATCCTATTCTTACGATCACACGTAAGCTTGATCCCAAGGATGTGACTAGCTTCTCATAAGTCTTTTATATCGAATTGGATGGACAAACACACTCTAAATGAAGACAATACTCCAAGATCATTTCCAATGAGAAGAATGTCATCCACATATAATACTAAATCCGTTGTATTTTTTTTACACACAAGACTCATGTAGACATTGATCAAAACCAAAGGATTTGATTTTATGATGAAAATAAATGTTCCAAGTTCTAGATGTTTTCTTAAGTCCATAAATGGATTTTTTAAGCTTACATAATTTATGCTATTGGACTTGGGCACTAAAATCGTCTTGCTGCACCATATAGATACACTCGTCAAGATTCCCATTAAGAAATGCAGTCTTGACGTCCATTTGCTAAATTTCATAATCAAAATGAGTCGTAGTGGATAAAATAATTCGTATAGACTTCATCATAGCTATCGACGAGAAGGTTTCCTCATAATAAATTCCTTCTTTCTGAGTAAATCCTTTTGCAACAAGCCGTGCCTTAAAGGTCTCAACCTTCCCTTACACCCCTCATTTTCCTCTTATAGACTCACTTGAATCCTACGAGTTTTATCCCTTTAGGTGGATCTACAAGACTCTAGACTTGATTAGAATACATTGATTCCATATCAAAATTCATAGCTTTAAGCCAAATTTTTGCATCTTTATCTTGGATAGCCTTGTTGTAGTTATAGGGATCAACTTTGATTTCATCTGGGTACTTGTTATAAGACTCTCCCAAGAACATAATTCGTTAAGGTTGACGTAGAACCCTCCCACTACGATGGGGTAGTCCCTGGGCTGGTGTACTAGTGTCAACACGTTGTGCTATTTTATCTTGTACTAGTGGTGCTAAATAATTTTATTTGTTCCCTCGTAATTCTTTGAGAATAACTTTAATTCTGGGTTTATGATCCATTATATAATCCTCTTCCAAGAATCGGGCATTGGTGATAACAATGGCCTTCTGATCCTTAGGATCATAAAATAAGTAACCCTTAGTTTCCTTAGGATACCCTAGAAAGAAACAAAATTTTGATCTTGATTCTAACTTACTGGGATCTCTCTTCAGCACATATGCTGGACTACCCCAGATCTGAATATGTTTCATACTAGGATTGTGCCCAATCCATAATTCTTTAGGTGTAGTAGAGATCGCCTTTGAAGGTACCAGGTTCAGTAATTAAGTGGCCATTTCTAAAGCATGTCCCCAAAAGGAATCTGGGAGATCTGTATAACTCAATATGGACCTAGTCATATCTAAAAGAGTCATGTTCCTCCTTTCTACTACACCATTTTGTCTAGGCATAACAGGTGCAGATAATTGGGATGTTATCCTTTGATCTTTTAGATACTGCCTAAACTCCCCTAAGAGGTACTCTCCACCACAATCAGATCGTAGTGTCTTAATACTTTTACCTTGATGCTTATCCACTTCTACCCTATACACTTTGAATTTATCAAAGGCTTTGGACTTATGTTACATTAGGTAAACGTACCCATACCTTGAGTAATCATCTATGAAAGTCATAAAATACTCAAAGCACCCTCTTGCTCGGGTTGTCATCGGACAGCATAGATCAGAATGAAATAATTCTAACAGTTCTTTGGCTCTATAGCCCTTGGATGAGAAAGGCCTCTTGGTAATTTTACCTTCTAAACAGGTTTCATAAACTGGAAGTTCCTCCACTTCTAGTGAGCTCAATTGCCCACTTGCTACCAGTCTATGAATCCTTTTTAGATTAATATGACCTAGGCGTAAGTGCCAAAGATACGTTTGCTTCACTAACGAGGGTTCATTTCTCTTTAAATTTGGTCCAATTAAATATGAAAAATATTAATTTGTTGTGTGGAAGAGATATGATTATCAATATAAAGATTATCGATTAATGTACCAGAACAAATGAAAGATTTATTTTTCTTAATAATTATGAGTTTATTAAAAGAAACTGATTATCCATAAAAGGCTAAACAAGAAACTGAAATCAAATTCCTTCTAATGTAAGGTTCATAAAGACAATCTTTTAAAAGTAAATTCCTATCATTAATAAAGCTTAAATGAACGTCTCACACAACAACTACCGCTACTCTCATAGCATCTCCCATAGTTAGATAAATCTTTCCATCACTTAGTCGTCTGGTTTCCTGGAACCCCTGCAAGGAATTGCATACATGATTAGTGGCTCCCGTATTTACACACTAGGTTCCGGTAGTACAAACCAAAAAACATGATTTAATGACATATAAATGGAATTTACCCGTGTTGTTATATTTATTGCAAAAAACCAAAAAAATGTTCTTCTAGTGTCCTAACTACTTATAGTGGAAACACTTTCGCTTGGGATTTTTCACACCTCCTTGAGGCCCACGAGCTGCCTAAGGGACCATAACTTATTTTTGAGCCTTTTTCTTCTTTTTATTTTTCTCATAGGCTTAGAAGTAGAACCTTTCTCAGCAACAAAAGTATTAACTGACTTTTTTATGAGACCCTCAGCTGCTTGTAGTTCTTTAAGTAGTTTTACCAAAGAGTAAGAAAGTTTTTCATGTTATAAATTCAGCCGAAACTGTTTAAAGGACTTAGGCAATGATTGGAGAACAATATCGATCGGATTTCCCCATCAATTTCTGTTCCAAGGATTTCAATCTCATTAAGAAGAGATATCATCCTTAAAACATGTTCCCTCACCGGGGTACCTTCAACCATGTTTATGTTCACGAGTTCTTTCATGGAAACCTGCCTTGCAGGACGATTTTGACCCCCAAACATATCTTTGAGGTTCAAGAATCATGTCATAGGCATGGTTTATCAACATTTGACATAGATGCCAAAATGTAATACCGCACCATCTCAGTAGCCTTGATCCATTTCTGGTAATCCTGGGTTCCCTTTTCAGTTGCCTCATCACCAGGTTGCTGAGGACAAATCTCAGAGAGCACAAACTTGTACCCTTCAACAATCAGCATAATATCCAAATCCTTTTCGAGTCAATGTAAATTGGTCCAGTTAATTTATTTTCCTTGAGAATGAAAATAAGTGGATTGAAAGAGCTGCTCATCTTAATACTGAGAATCAAATAATAAAATGAATTATTATAGGGCATGGAACCTTTTGAATTCTAAATTAAAATTAATGTTCCCTTTATCAATTTTAAAAGAATTCTTCGGAATATCGATTACCATTTAAACAGTATTCCTCTTAGAGAACATACTTTCCAGGAAAATTAGACCAGCTTATTCCTTTTAATTTTATTATTTAGACAAAACCTATGTCAAATAAAATTAAATAGCTGAGACTTTAGTCCCACAAAATCACAACATTCCTCTTTGGAGAACCTACCATTATTTTATGTTTAAGTGTATACCACCAAGTAAGTTGAGATTATCTCACATCACATAGACTCCTCCTTTGGACTGTCCGTTTGAATAATGAATCCAAAATTACCCTTTAGAAAATTTATACCGACTACCACATTAATTAGCATTCCTTATTGGAGGACCTACTTATTATTGAAAGTCTACAAATCATTGGTGAAGACCGTGGGATTTTCTCTTGAAAAATTCCCTCTCCCACTTAGTAATTTAATTTTTTTTTGTGAGGGTCATAAAAACAAATGTGTCCAAATTTTAATTAATTTGAAAAATCTTGAACATTTGATATATTTCTAAAAATACCGGGATATCCTTATTTTAATATGTTAAAAAAATGTGTGATAAATAAAGTTTTCAAATACCCTTGATCTTTATTAAAAAAATACTCAAATTTTGTTTTATTCTCTAACCACACATATTAATGTCCACAATTCAAAGCAATTATGAATTATTCACATATATCATCTACATGATTTAAGTCCGATCGATATTCCATGTTGTCTAATTTTAAGGGAACCGTCAACACATATTAACTAACAACCCAATAATAAAAACATGAATAATAAAGACATAAATAAAAAATGAGATAAATAAGGGTTCCAGACTATTATGGTCAAAATACAACTCTGTCGTAGATTGGAGTTCTCAACAGTCATCCTTGAACCCAAACACTTCATGTTGCCATGACACCGGGATGACACAGGGTTCCTATAAGCACTGTTTAACACAGTCGAAACTGATTTCTATGCAAAAAAATTGCCTCCGATCACCGATCTGGTTTCACACTCCTCCATTGACAATCACGGTTAAAATAACAACAATTCACACATATCCTATGCCTCCATGAAGGAGTTAATATTATATATCAATATTACATTAATCCAGCATAAAAAAAATAACCACGAATAAACCATCGTGGGATCCAATCACATAATTCAAAACCATAAATACGTTAGATCGCTGCAAAACAGAAGTTAACACATATCTATATTCTACCAAACATCCATGCACATATATGATCGTTTTAATTGGACAACATGGTTGAATTCAACCTATACACGATATCAATAGGGCACTTATACCAATTATTGGAGTAAAATTCTAAGGGTCTATCGAAAATGCGTATAGATCGAACTACAAAAAAATTACACAAACGTGAAATCCTACAAGGAAAATTTAGGATTTACCTGGGATATCTCTTCGATTCTATTTCATCTTATCATGAACAGAATATGATGACAATTGATCTAGAATGCAAGCCCAGATGCACCTCATGATCTTCTACTGTATCCCTGATACGATTAGTCATGAGCAGAGTGTGGGCTCTTCCTTCGTGACCACCTTCTCGTATCTCTTTTCCACTCACCTGCCTTTATTTTTTACAAGTACAAAAATGAGTCTCTTAAGTATAAAATAGTGACGGATGGGGTAAGAAATAATGAGCCTTAGGTGCATATATAGAGGCTACAGTAGGGACCCTAACGAGAGATAAGGATGTGGCTCCTAATGGGCCTGAGAAAACCTAATCCTTCTCGGATTCTAACCACAGTCCCTTAATTATAATTAATACTAATAAATAATTATAATTTCAACTCCACTCCTTAACTCAAAATTATATTTCTATCTCCTTATTATTAATTACTTAATTCTCCCAACGTTAAGGTTATAAATACCTGTTAATAAAATAAATTATTGATAATTTATTTGATTAACTTCCTCAAGTCCCTGAGTGGTCCAACTTAAATTATTTGTAGTGTTGGATTAACATAATCCACATGCAGGGTTTGACACATACAAAACTTATAAGCATCTCAAGGGGGGTTATCATCAGTCTCTATACTGAGACGTGGATTCCATCCGTAAAAGACTTTCACCATACATTAATCCCCATTACCCAATTTATCACGATCATTGATCCAATAATGCATCTCACCCTATAAGTCAAAGCAATAAATACCTAGTGAATGTGTCCATCAATCATATTCAGATTAAGAGCCTTAAGTAAACCTAATAATCACAAGGTGTACATTGTCTTATAAAATTAGTACAAAAATAATGACCTCAAATTGGTCCATTTCAATACACAAAAAGTGTACTAGCACAATAAGTTTTAATTATATCATTTCCAGTTATCAAGATAAATCTACTAAAATATTGTGCTACAGTCCTACTGATGGTGTGTCCAGTTCCATCTAAGACTGTGAACGATAAAACTTATATTCCACAAGAGCTGGTGATCTAATCCTCTGTTTGTAAGTCATTCTCTACACACCAGAACACCTACTGAGCAGAATAAAAGATATAGAAAATATATAAAATACTTCAAAGATTATGTCCATACACGATTTATTACAATAAATTCATACCTAAAACTATTACATAAAGTATAGTTTTAATCTACTTCTCTAACACATCCGAAGGGTCCAGGTGTGTGCCTTCTTCCACTTTTACTCTTTAACGTCCATAGAAACAACTAAATCAATCCCTACGACCTCTTATACATCAAATCAACCCTTATCCTTATAAACTAATCCTCATACAAATAATACTAATATATTTTGATAATCCTTTCATAATTTAAAACACATTTAAATATCTAATTATAAATTTAAGAAATTAACCCTAAGTTCATGTTCTGCACAAGATTAATCAAATTAACCTATGAGTTCAATTCACTAATCATTATAATGTGAGGGCTTTTACAAAATACAACAAATAAGATTCAAATATAATGTTTTTAAAGTTTAGATTACATGAATTTAAGGTTTGTATAATATGATTTAGGTATAACTAATTATATTATTATAAACACTAATCTTGAAATTACTTATAGGTCCTAAAATGGCCTTCCCCCAACAAGCCCAAAATAAGCTCTAATTGGCCTAAAACATATCTCAACCCGTATACTAATTTAATGAACCAACCTTTAACTATTTTAAACCCAAAATGTACTTTCTAAAAATTACTTATATGTTATCCTCTCTCTCTCTCTCCTAAGTAGACTCAGTCTCCCTGTGATGTCCCCATTGGACAGATACTAACGGAATGATCTTCTATTGGAAAATGTGCTCTCTTTGATCTAAGATATGTTGCGGGCTCTTCCTTCGTAACTTATGTTTATCTACAACTCAATTTCGTATAGGTAAATGTGTTGATAAGATAATTCGTCCCTAAAAAACCTCCTCAATATAGACACATGAAAATTTTTGTACACACGCTAAAGATGATTAAAAAATGCTAAGTAATATGCTATTGGACCAAACCTTTCAAAGATCATGAATGGACATACATATCGAGGTGCCGACTTTTTCTTAGACCCAAATCTCATAACTCCCTTCATCGGGCATACCTCGATAGCACCTGGTCCCCCACCTAAAAATATAATTTACACTTCATCCTATATGTATAGCTATTATTCCTACTTTTGGTAGTCTTCATATGCGCTCTTGGATGAGATCCACCTTCTCCGAGGTGTCCCGAGCATAGTCTGGCCCGAAACGTCTGTTATCCCCCATCTCTAGCCAACAACTTGGAAAGTGACATATTCGTCCATACAAAACCTTGTAGTATGACATATCAATATTTTTTTGGTGACTATTATGATAAGCAAACTCCATAAGTTTATATATTGGTCCCAACTTCTCTTGAACTCCAAAATGTAAGCAAGTAACATATCCTTCAAAAACTTATTCACTCTCTCAATCTGACCATCCGTTTATATGCGGTACTTATATGCAATTGTATGCCATAAAATCTCACCTAGAACTGCGAAACAAAATTATGGTCCATGTTGGAAATGATATCGAGAGGTATCCCATTAGGACTCACTATCTGTTAAATGAAGAGTCGGGCATACCGCTCTACTGTGTAGTTGGGTCATATTGGAGGAAAGTGATCCACTTTGGTCAGTCTATCGATGATGACCTGAAAACATCATGACCCCATTGGGACCACGGTAATTCAATAATGAAATCCATCAAAATACTCTCCTACTTCCACATCAGGATTTCCAACGGTTGAAACTTTTCATCTGGTCTCTGGTGCTCCACCTTCACTGACTAGAATTTTCACACTTAAACACAAACTATGCTATATCTATCTTCATACCGTCCCACCAATACTGTCTTCTCATATGATGGTAAATTTTATCACCCCAATGATGCACTGTGAATCGTAAACCATGTGCCTCGGTCAATATTTCCTTTTGTAACTCGGGACCCTCTAGAAAAACAATCATCCCCGAGGTTTTAATACTCTATTCTCAAACCTTCTCATATCAAAAGGAGTCCAAAACTTGGCTCTGCTGCTCTGTCCATAAGTCGGTAGACTGCCTCGTGCTCTACCCAGAATGCCGTTAGAATCACAGTTGATTAATGATTCAAAGTGTATGCTACTGAGTTCACCTTCCTCGAATGATACTTGATTTGATGGAGAAGTGATAGTCCTTCACAAACTCCAACCAACTTATTTGTCGCATATTCAACTCCCTTTGAGTGAATAAATATTGAAGGCTCCTATGGTTCGAGAACAACATGAATCTCTTACCCAATAAGTAGTTTCTCCAAATACGAAGTGCAAAGATTATCGCAACTAACTCCAAGTCATGGATGGGGTACTTGGCCTAGTGAGTCTTAGGCTTACAGAATGAATTTCATAAACTATGGGTCTCTTCTCCTACATCGAGACTCCTACTAGTCCTCAAAGCAATGCATCTATGTAAATTATATGCTCCACTCCGCCCCAGGGCAATGCAAGTACATGTTCATCAATATGTTTTTCAGCTCTTCAAAATCTCTCAGATAATGAGCACCCCATGGTACTCCCTTCCGGGTGAGGTGAGTCATTGACTCGATAATCTTTGACAACCCCCGAATGAACCTCCTAGAGTACCATGTTAACCCTAAAAGCTCCTAACCTTAGTAGGTATCGTGGCTTATCCCCACTCCATCATGGCCAATATCTTTATAGGATCCATAAAAATCCTAACCTTCGATACAATATGTCCCCAAAATTAAACTTTTAGAAACCAAAAACCACACTTGGAGAACTTAACATACATCTTTTGTTCCTTAAGTGTCTGCAAAACTGTCCTCAGATGTTGTTCATGATCATACTCGGATTGAGAATAGACCAAAATGTTCTCAATGAACATGATAACGAAATGGTTCAAATACGATCGAAACATTATGTTCATTAAATTGTTTAACATGAATGGAGAATTATTTAACCCAAATAGCATGACCCAAAACTCATACGATCTATACTTTGTCAGAAAGGTCATATTAGGATGTTCTCCTCCTAAATCCACAGTTGATGATATCTTTAGCACAAATAAATCTTTGAAAAGAAAGACACTCCCCTTAACTGATCAAATAAATTGTTGATATATGGTCATGAATCATTGTTCCATATCGTGACCTTATTCATCTCCTAATAGCCCATACATATTCTTAGGGCATCACCCATTTTGTTAACAAATAAGAATAAAGTTCCCCATGGAGATATATTCCTCTGAATGAACCACTGACTCAAAAGTTCCTTAATCAGCTCTCGTAACTCCCACATCTCCAATGAAGACATCTTTTATGATACGTTCACTATGGTCCTGGTGCCAAATGTATCACAAAATCTATCTCATTGATAGGCATAACTCTAAGAAACATCTCATGCCAGGGAATAGAAGACGTGATATCCCTTTAGCTGTATTCGATCTGAATAGGATACTGCGCTAACCAATCCATACCCAATACAATATTATACTCCTTCATATCTAATATTAAAATGTCGATCAAATAACATAGTTTTGAAACCCTAAATCTCGGTGTGAATCATTTTATCCTACCCGATATAATACCATAAACCTAGCCTCACCAAAGTCCCGGAGATAGAACCACCAGAAAGGGAAACCAGAGAGGGACCAAAACTCCACAAAACAAACCTTTATGGGTTTAATTTACAAAATGAACAAATTACAGGAAATACCCAAAAACAAAACCTATGACTTTCTGCCGATCGACAAAGGGCACCAAGGTCGTTCTTCCGATCATTAATCTCCCTAAGTAATTATTACAAAATATTTCCAAATATTTTCCCCACTATACACGTGCCCCTATAAAAAATCTATATTCCACGACCTTCTGCCATTCGGTAGAAAGCCCGACCTAAGCGCCTATAAAAGGAGGTCCCCACCAATCTTGAAATGGGCACCAAAACTCCTCTTCGATCCGATTTTCTCACTTTGCTCTTCCCTGAGCGTTCGAGATACTCAAAATCATTCTAAAAAGTTTCGAAGAAGTTTGTACTTTGAAGAATTCTCTTTCCCCTAGAAAAAGTTTGTACTTTCGAAAGTTGCTTCGGTCCCAAAAGAGGTTTGTACTTTTGAAAAGTATTCTCTGAAAGAAAAATAGAGGAAAACCTCTACGCGCATTCGAGGAATGTCAGTACTTCTAAACGGAGATCTTCCCGACTAAATGGAGCTTTTCCCACGTCGGGCACCGCACATGAGGACACTCCCTTAGGAAAAATTTGGCTCACACTACAAGAGTAAGGAAACTCTACCTAAATTTTGAGTCAAACTGCTCAATATATTAGAGAACCTCTATCCACCCCATATATGTTCATTATGATAAATTGTCCATACCTGAAAGAGTTGGCGCTTGCGTTCAATTAAGAAATAATATAATAACTGCCATTTTTAACCCAAATTAACCCTAAGCATGCAACCAGGTGTGATTGAAACAATATGAAATCATGCACAAAATATTCAACACACAAAGTTAAGGAAAAATCCCCCACAGGGGCAAAACCATTTGTATATCACTATAATTTGTAAAAGACGGTTTACAATCGGATTACAATGAAATACAGTTTGACTAAGAATTACCCTCGGGTATCGGATTCTGTAGTCGCGGATGGAAGAAACCCTTTCCAGTGGGGCTGGCGGCTGGAACTATCCCTGTCCAGTAGGGCTGCAATGAAGAGGAAGAAGCGATCCACTTCACAAAGGGTTGAACATCAATGGTGTTCTTGGGTTACCAAAAGTGACTCACAAATGTATGGAATTTGTGTGAATCAAGGGTATGAATCAATGGACTCAAATACCATAAAGACTTATGAGTTATGGAACTCAGAAAATCGTGTGTAAGTCTTATCAAACCACTTCCCCGTAGTGGGATTAAATAGAACCTCTTTGGCCGAGAAAATCTGATACACGATCTGGGAAATTCTATCCAGGGCGGACCGGTCCGGGCCTTCGGCGGATCGGTCCGATGCGGATCAGTTCGTTTTATTTGAAGCAGATTCGGTTCTCATTCGATCCGGGGCTCTCTGGACTTATGCAAGGCGGATCGGTCCGGGTCTCAGCGGATCGGTCCGATGCGGATCAGTTCTTTTTAAATAGGGGCGGACCGGTCCGGTATTCTGGATTTCTGAATTCTTCTTTCTTGATTCGATACTCGGATTCCGTTGATGATGATATGAACTTGAATATCTTCAACGGTGTTACGGCTAATGACATATATAACTATGTTGGACAAAAATGTCCTTACAAATCTCCCCCTATGTCTATGCCGGAACAAACATAAAAAAATCCGAATTATCTATAATCACAATGCCTATACAAATCTACCCTTCCATGAACCCAAAACTGAAAGTGGTACAAATGACTAAGGCTGCATCGTTTGTTCTTCGAATCTTCAGAAATCTCACCGCTTTTCTCATCAGGGTGTGCATCATGGGATTATCAAGGATGTACCTACACACATGAGACAATGCAAATACCAAGTGACATATCGAGTTTGAAATGAGATAAACATAAGTATATATATACCAATTCTCAGAATTATCTCAGAATTTCCAAAACTCCCCCCATAATCAGATAATTCATTCTCCCCCTTTTTATGATGTCCCCAAATAGACAAATGAGAGAAATAAATCAAGCAATCAAGAACCGGGGTGACACAAGGCATAAAATCACATCATGAATGAACATAAAACAACCAAGCTGGTGATGGCGTAAATGAATGGGTGTGATCAAAATTCGATAGGAAAATCAAAGCATACAAACATGACATATGTGCACGATGAATATTGGATATTCCTAGCGAATGAACTCAAATACTTCCTTTGGTGTAAAAGATTGGAAATATAAGACATTGACTATATCAAATCTACAAATCAAAGCTCAAAGTGATTTCTACACCAATAACGTCCAAAATGATTTTCATGCTTTTTCAGGACTTTCAAGGAAGTGCAAACCCGTTTTTCAATCTCCAACCAAACTCCCTCAGATATATATTTGAATAGAGGTATACTAAATTCTCAAACTTTGGAGAATTGATGGTGAAACCTAAATGGCCCATATATGGCATGTATTGCTTTTTATTGCCTTTTCATTTTTTTTTCGGGCTCTTTTAACCTCTTAGGACCTCGGATATTACAATTCCTCCATTTTTTAGGTCCTTTTAACGGTGTCTTTTGCGCAAAGGATAAGAATCAACTTTCGCAGCCCCTCCCCGTTATGAAAACGTACACACAGTCTCACCAAAACGGTTTTAACATGCAATCCAATCTTGTCAAGTTTTATCGCATTTTTATACATTGTATAGACAGGATTGAGATGGAAACACTCAAGCCAACATGAGATTGACAAGTGCAATAATCAAATATAGCCGTGCATGTGTGCATTAAAGGATATAGGAGTCAAGCATGTGGGAAATATCACGAATTACATCTCAAGGACTCCAATCAATGTTAAGCATATGGATGAAATGATGTAGCCTCTCAAATCTCTATCAAACAGTCACATGGATAAATGGAATGAAGTTGTGACTTGGCTATCTTAAATGCTCATCCATAAAAGGCAAATCTCTTTTTGGTCTTTTTCAAAAATAAAATCTTTTTGTGCTTTTCTCAATTTTTTATTTTTTTTTAAAAAAAAAAAAAAAATGAAAAACTAACTAATGATACATGCTAGCAATAGGTTTAAAAAATAACATGATAAACAACCTATGCTAGCAATTAAGACTAGATCTCAACCGGGAGTAACGATGGAGTTTTCCAAAGATGGTGACATCTTTTGAACCAACTTCACTAGATTATGTGTAGTCTTGATCAAAAACTTCACTTGCTCGCGAATATGCGCAAACTCTCTATCAAAATGAGCAGGCAAAGAATCATGAGTGGGTGCATGTGCATGGATGTGTGAAGTGGCATGATGTGGCACAAAACCCAACTTAGAACAGAATTCCCTAAGATGACCTCGCTTCTTGCAGTATGAGCAAACATAAGCCGGTCTAGGAAGCAATTTGTCAACAATTTTGGGAAGAACATTCCTAGACGGACACCCATGGGACTCACTCACCACGGTGGATATAGGCACGGGAGCAGTCTCTAATGTGACTTGGACCTCCTGTGCTTGTTTGAGGTCATCCTCGAGATGGGATACACGTGTCGTCAGACTAGACACCGTGTTGGACATGTCACCTTTTTCTCTTTTTAGCTCATCACATTCTACCTTTAACTCATGAATTCGAAGACCTAGGATCCTATTTGACCTTTTTGTTTCCATGGTCTCGATGAACAACTTTCTAAAGGCATTTTGGATCAACCTATCATCACCATTCTCATCCTCACTATCGCTTGGAGAAGTGGGCATGGCAATCTTCTTGCGCTCTCTCCTACGAATAGTGGGACACTCAAATTTCTTGTGCCCTATCCCATCGCACTCAAAACACCTTATCTCTCCAATTTTTTTCTCTCTCTCCTCAAATTCTTTCTCTAAGGCGGTGATCCTAAGAACTAACGCTTTGTAACACCTCTTGGTTTCAAGAAACTCAGAATTTAACTCAGCGTATGTATGTTGAAGATCACTCTCACTCTCACTTCATTCGCTCTCACTGTTGAGGAATCCATGTGAAGGAGCATCCTCATAGTCGTGAGAAGCATTGGAGGTGCTCACATGACTTGCCATGAACGCGGTGAAGTTACGCTCATGCGGTGACTTATCTCCACAGTCCACCGACTCGACATCACTGTCATCACTAAGGGTAGCATTCAGGACAACTTTCCCTTTCTCTCTATTCAGACGATTGGCACACTCAAACGCTCTATGACCCCTACCATCACATTCAAAACATCTCTCACTGTCTTTCTTAGGAGGGTCTTTGGAATCTTTCTCATTTTCCTTTTCAGAAGAATTTTTCTCAACATTCTTTTTATCATTGAAATTTCCACTTTTCTTGAATTTGAGAATTCTTTTGAAATTTTTTGCAAACAGGGCCAAGTCATCTAAGTCAAAATCACATTCAGACTTGGATTCAAAAACTTTTTCTTTCTTTTTCTGAAAATGAGTCTTTAAAGCAATCCCATTATCCTTAGCCTTAATGGTTTTGGGAAACATGTCAATCTCATAGGTTTGAAGATCTCCTACAAGTTCTTCCAACTTAAGTGATTTCAAATTTCCCAAAGAGTTCAAAACAGTGACTTTAGGAATAAAGCGTTTTGGGAGAGATCTCAAAATCTTTTTAACGATACGCGTGTTATCAATTACCTCACCCAAATTAAAACTAGTGTTAACGATGTCCGACAAGCGTGCAAAAAACTCATCAAAACAATCGGACTCAGACATGGTGATAGTCTCAAATTGGGTGGCCAAATTTTGTAATTTAGACTCTTTAACAACGTTCGTACCCTCATGGGTAAGTTGCAAAACATCCCATGCCTCCTTTGACGTGGTGCACGTCATTATGCGTTTGAACTCATCAGGTGTGACAGACCCAGAAATAGCACTCAATCCCTTAGAATTAAAGGAAGACCATCTAAATTCATCATCGGTCCACGTCGTGACAGGTTTCAAATTTGTCACGTTATCAACAGTCACGGTGGGAGGAGTCCACCCTCGTTCAACCAAAATCCAGACACGTTCGTCAATGGCTTTTAAAGCCGACCTCATACGGGCTTTCCAATAGGCATAATTTGACCCGTCAAAAATAGGCATTTTATAATATGACTTCTCCATTTGAACACGCTCTTTTCAAAAATCAATTTATTTCAAAAATTGATATCTTTTAGAAAATTTTTTGCGGAAAATAGGAATACGCGATAGATTAGCGTAACCTGCTCTGATACCAATTTGAAAGAGTTGGCGCTTGCGTTCAATTAAGAAATAATATAATAACTGCCATTTTTAACCCAAATTAACCCTAAGCATGCAACTAGGTGTGATTGAAACAATATGAAATCATGCACAAAATATTCAACACACAAAGTTAAGGAAAAATCCCCCACAGGGGCAAAACCATTTGTATATCACTATAATTTGTAAAAGACGGTTTACAATCGGATTACAATGAAATACAGTTTGACTAAGAATTACCCTCGGGTATCGGATTCTGTAGTCGCGGCTGGAAGAAACCCTTTCCAGTAGGGCTGGCGGCTGGAACTATCCCTGTCTAGTAGGGCTGCAATGAAGAGGAAGAAGCGGTCCACTTCACAAAGGGTTGAACATCAATGGTGTTCTTGGGTTACCAAAAGTGACTCACAAATGTATGGAATTTGTGTGAATCAAGGGTATGAATCAATGGACTCAAATACCATGAAGACTTATGAGTTATGGAACTCAGAAAATCGTGTGTAAGTCTTATCAAACCACTTCCCCGTAGTGGGATTAAATAGAACCTCTTTGGCCGAGAAAATCTGATACACGATCTGGGATATTCTATCCAGGGCGGACCGGTCCGGGCCTTCGGCGGATCGGTCCGATGCGGATCGGTTCGTTTTATTTGAAGAAAATTCGGTTCTCATTCGATCCGGGGCTCTCTGGACTTATGCAAGGAGGATCGGTCCGGGTTTCAGCGGATCGGTCCGATGCGGATCGGTTCTTTTTAAATAGGGGCGGACCGGTCCGGTATTCTGGATTTCTGAATTCTTCTTTCTTGATTCGATACTCGGATTCCGTTGATGATGATATGAACTTGAATATCTTCAACGGTGTTACGGCTAATGACATATATAACTATGTTGGACAAAAATGTCCTTACAATACCTGTTTATCTCTTTTTACCCAACTCCATTTAAGGTACCGGATATGCACTTTATAGCATTTATATTTTAAATACTTATTTTTTAAACCATCAATTTTGTTATTTGATGTATGGCCTTCTTATTCAGATCATGCCTCAGCTTTTATGCCCGCTAAAAGAAGGAAAAATAAGTTAGTTAAACTTGGGGCTAGGAATCAACTATCGAGAATTAAAATTCAATTCAAAGCAAACGAAATGGAATAACAAATTGAATAGATATGGATGGAATTACCTATGTTGCCTCATCTTTTCTTTGATTTTTCCTTATTGAGTTAAAAAATTCTAATCAAAGGCCACAACGATCATTACAAAATATGAAAACATACTTTTGAAAATTATTCTTAGGAAATTATTCATGGGCCGAGTCAGTCTGAAACTTTACACCAAACCAAAGTAAAAAATTTGACTACTCCCACTGCTTCTCCAAATGAACAAAGCCCATCCCCGCAACGACACCTTAAATATGTGTTTTCATATCAAATACTCGCCAAACATCATCCTTTGATTAGACATACTTTTAACATATAAATATATCAATCCAATACAAAGGAAATTTTATATTAAGGACTAGGCTCCATAAATACCGTAATATTGGGTATTTTATACCCGATATTCCATCGCCTACACCTATTAATATTACCCATTAGTTAAAACTACGTTGACTTTGATCCTAAGTCTCCTTGGGTACGTAGGCATTATATCAAACTAAACTTGTGTAGCCCAAGAATCATATTATGTCTCTCAATGTATTATTTCTTAGGGATGCATCCGTCCTGAGTATAAACTCCCCCGACTCTATCTCCCTAGATGAGGATGTTTAAAACATGACATCCTTAACGCTACCCCCCAAACTGGTCTGGAGGACAATACCTTTCGGCTAGTGATCACCCGCCGATCATAATATTATATGCCATTACCAGCGATCTTGAGGCCCATTCCCACTCCTACTCAACCCTCCATCCTACAGATGATTCATCCCCATCTCCAAACGAAGTCCAACACTTGCACACACATCGTGATGGAACACGTGTATAAATGAACTACGTAGCCTTTGATCTCAAGTCCTTTTAGGTACGTAGGTACAATACTGAGTCCTTCTCGTGAGATCGAGCCTCGATAATATGTCTCGTGATGTGCTATCCCCATTGAGATACTCCCATCTCTTAGCTTTCATCCATCACATCTAAGTAACACCAAACGAGAATCAAACTATCTCAAGGAGGAATCTACCAAATATATCCCTACATATAAGCATACAAACAATTATATACATATACACGCTCGAACTACATAGGATTTTATCTCACGGCTACACGAGTGCATAGGTATGACACCGAGTACTTTTCAAGCGCTCGAGCCTCTATAATATGTCTCATCACATATTTCCCCCCATAGAGATGAAATCATATCTCACCTCTTTTACACCATCTCTCGTGCACCCCACATACATAAATAAAATGCTCAAAATCATATACAACACCCGAACTGCATAGGCTTTGATCTCGTGGCCACACGAGTACATAGGTGTAATACTAAGTCTTTCTCATGAGTTCGAGTCTAGAAAATAAATCTCCTAATATTTTGTCCCCCGCAGATATCCACTCATATTTTATCTCCCATCCCTCACTCCTTTATAACTCTAAGGATATATCTACCTATGTCAAAGCCGACATCTCTCTCGCACCCCCATAAATTCTCAAATGCACATACGAACCCAAACTACATAAGCTTTGATCTCATGGCCACAAGAGTACATAGGCACAATACCGATTCCTTCTCATTAGTTCGAGCCTCGATAATATGTCTCATGGTATAGTGCCCCCACAGATCTTTTACCTCTCTCTTACACCCTATTTCATACATACTATAAATGATATATCAAACTATATCAAATCCGAGATCTCTCACACATGCCATATAAATGCTCAAAAGCATACATGTTATGCACAATCGAACTATGTAGGCTTTGATCCCAAGTATTTTTGGGTCTTGTGGCCATCCCCGATCCTCGTGGCGGGCAGGAATGTGAGGATCCTAGGTCCTGCGCGTCCCTCTCAGGAGCGCTTCGACTGGCGTCATTGATGGGGTGAAAAATGTAGAGAGATTGTAAGGACATTTTTGTCCATTATCAATTTGTATGTCGTACACTGTTACACCATTGAAGAAATTCAAGATCGCATCTACATCAACGGATCCGAATATCAAAGCGTCTTCAATATCATAACCTCTGCGAGAATGAACTTGGTAAAGTTTTTTTTTAAGTCCCATAAAGTTTCATACTTAGTATTGGGAAATTTTTTATGAAATGTTTTTTTATAAAAATAAGACTTTTTTATTTTCTGGTAAACCGGACCGGTCCGCCTGTTTTAAAAAAGAACCGATCCGCCCCCGGACCGGTCCACCTCTAGTAAGACCGATCCGCTGTGTACCAGTAAACCTTGGACCGATTGCAAACTGAAGAAGCCCTATTAAAAAAGGAACCGATCCGACCTCGAACCGGTCCGGATCAGAAGTGGACCGATCCGCCTTGGATAATTTCGAACAGGTCCGTGAGTGTTTTACCCACCTACTCAAAATTCCTATATATATATACCTATTTCGGTGGTGTATTTTTCAAGTCTTTGAGAAAACATTTTTAAGAGTTCAAACACAACAAGACTTCGATTTTTGATGTGCCAAACATCTTTTTGATTCACACACAAAAATTCCAATTACTTTTGTGAATCTTTTGGAACCCTAGAACACAAGCTATGCTATTGTTCAACCTTTGTGGGGAGATCTTTGCAATCGAGGGATGCGTGTCATTGCTAAGGGAGTCTCTACAAAGTGTTATGGCTGCCTGTCATTGAGGAGAGCTGCGATTCCTCCTTTGTTGTTTGGGCTGCGAGTCCTTGGAGGGTGCTGCGTGTATTCTCTTACTGAGTTCAAGACTGCGTGTCTTTGTGGGTTAGCTGTGCGTTGATCCATTGCATATTTCTCTATATAATTGTAAGTTGCGATTTATATATTCATAGTGAAATAAAGATTTTACCCGAAAGGTTTTTTTTTCCTGAAATCTGTGTCTCAGCATATTTTTGTGTCACATGCTTTATTTATTTATGGGTTGACACACGCACCTTAGATGCATGTTTAGGGGATGAATTAAATAAAGGTTGATTTGAAACTTGCGAACTTAATTTAAATCGATATTACACGCTTTTTCAAATTGGTATCAGAGCAGGTTACACTAATTTATCGCGTATTCCTATTTTCCGCAAAATTGTGTGATATTGATTTTTTTAAAAATCAATTTTGTGAAAAATCACAATTTTTCCAATGGAACGCCCATTTAACGAGGAGCCTATTTTTGAAAAGATTCACGACCATGCTGGAAATTTAAGAAGTTTGAATTTGAAACTTTGCAAAAGAATTAAAATTTTGGAAAAAGAAAATTCTCGTTTTAAATCCGTGATGGATCTTTTGCAAACGGTTCAAATCAACTAGATTTTTATCGTGAAAAATTTATTTCCTTGGACCATGACTTTGTTTCTTTAAAATTGTCCAATAAGGAGAGTGATGATCGGGTCCTATTTTTAGAAAAAGAATTGGAGGACCTTAAAAATTCGATAGTTTGTGTTTGTGCCAAAGATGATAAAAACATTTTAGTCAATAAGTTTGTGGCACGTGAAGAGACTCTTAGAAATTTTTTGCCTTAATTGAGGGGGAGCGTGATAAACTGTTAAGTTTAATTGAAAATTTGAAAAAGAAGTCCCTTAAATTGGAAGAGTTTAATTCTTTGCTTGAGTAAAAAAATTTGAAGTTAAAAAATGATTTGACAGACTCAAGTAGGTTTAATAGTGATGGTAATGTCTCATAGTGTTCTCATGATTCTAATGCTAAAGCCAAAACCATTATTTATTTTAGAGGGTCAAATAATTCTAAGGATGTTAGAAAAGATCACACTTTAGGTAACATTCCTCCCGTTTACACATGTTCACATTGTGGTAGGAAAGGTCACCTTAGGCGTTTTTGTTTTGATCTTGGAAAATGTCCTAGGAAGTTTATGTCTAATGTTCCCGTGGTTCACAAAGCCCCCGCACGACGTTTCACATCTATTTGGATTAGGAAATCACTTTTAGAGGCACTAGATTTTAGACAAGTTGATTCTCGTTTGCTTGCACATGATTCTTCTCTTGCTATATCATATAGATGATTGTATTTGCATATTTGTCATACGCTAGTTATGTTTTTTTTTTTGTTATATTTTTGCTAGCGTTATGACATGTACTTTTTGTACAAATTTTTGTTTTTTGAAAAATAAAAAAAAAATACTAAAAGATTTTTGTATTTTGGTTGCACCTTTTATGGATGAACACTTAGAACGACCGAGTCACAACATCATTCCATTATTTTCATGTGACTATTTGATAGTGTTTTGAGACAATATGTCAATTCATCCTTGTGCTTTATAATGTTTGGAGTTATTAAGATGTAATTAAGTGTTTCTTCCTACATGTTTGACTCATAATATCCTTTAATGCACACATGCACGGATTTGTTTGATTATTGTGCTTGTCTTATCACATGTTGGTTGGGTGTTTTCACTTCAATCCTTTCCTTAAAACGAACCAAGCGTGATAAATTTTGATAAGAAAATTTTAAAAAGATATTCATGCCAATTATGGGCCATTTAGGTTTTTGCACCAATTCTCCAAAGTTTGAGAATTTAGATTACCTCTAAAAGAAAATATATATGAGGGAGTTTGGTTGTAGATTTTATAACGGGTTTGCACGTCCTTGAAAATCTTGCAAATACGCTATATAGTTTTGGACGTTATTGGGGTGGAAATCATTTTGACATTGATTTATTCATTTGCATAAGACGATGTCATTTAAATTCAACAAATTTTTACACCTAAGGATTCTTTTGATGCTCATTCGTTAGGGGTACACATATACATCATGCACATATGATTGATTGAGTTGATTTACCTATCGAATGTGTTCACACCCATTCATTCCATTCCCATGACTTGGTTGTTTGAGTCTAAATCCATGGTGTAATTTTTGTAGCATAGTTTTTTTTAAATGTATCTTATTTTTGTATGAAAAATAAAAAAATAAAAAATAGTTTGTGATTTGTTTTTGAGCATCTCCTTGCAAAAGCACATTTGCCATATTGTTTGATTCCTTATTTTGTGTACCGTGACACCTCGATTTTGCTTATTTGATTCATTCTTCTCATTTGTCTATTTGGGGACATCATAAAAAGGGGGAGAAAGAATTATCATATTATGGGGAGTTTGAATTTTGGGGGAATTTTTGAGATTTGGCTTATATTTTTATCATAAATTGGTATCTATGTTTATATCATTTCAAACTCAATATGTCACGTGGTATTTGCTTTGTCTCATGTGTGTAGGTACGAAGATTGAAGATCAATATGTTGCACACCTAGATGAGAAAAGCTTTGAGCCTTGATGATTGTTGAAGATTGAAGAACAAACGATGAAGATTTAAACATTTGTATCTTTCCATCTTTAGGGTTCATGGGAGGGTAGATTTGTATAGATCATTAGTTGATGATTCAGATATTTTTTTATGTATGTACTGGCATAGACATAGGGGGAGATTTGTAAGGACATTTTTGTCCATTATCAATTTGTATGTCATATGCCGTTACACTGTTGAAGAAATTCAAGATCGCATCTACATCAACGGATCCGAATATCAAAGTGTCTTCAACATCATAACCTCTGCGAGAATGAACTTGGTAAAGTTTTGTTTTTAAGTCCCTTAAAGTTTCATACTTAGTATTGGGAAATTTTTTATGAAATGTTTTTTTATAAAAATAAGAAGTAAGTTTTTTCAAGCAAAAAGAGGCTTTTAATTTATTTTTTATTTTTTGGTAAACCGGACCGGTCCGCCACCGGACCGGTCTGCCTCTAGTTAGACCGATCCGCTGTGTACAAGTAAACCCAAGAACTATTGCAAACCGAAGAAGCCCCATTCAAAAAGGAACCGATCCGACCTCGAACCGGTCCGGATCAAAAGCGGACCGATCCGCCTTGGATAATTTTGAACAGATCCGTGAGTGTTTTACCCACCTACTCAAAATTCCTGTATATATACCTATTTCGGTGGTGTATTTTTCAAGTCTTTGAGAAAACGTTTTTAAGAGTTCAAACACAATAAGACTTCGTTTTTTAATGTGCCAAACATCTTTTTGATTCACACACAAAAATCCCAATTACTTTTGTGAATCTTTTGGAACCCTAGAACACAAGCTTTGCTATTGTTCAACCTTTGTGGGGAGATCTTTGAAGCCGAGGGCTGCGTGTCATTGCTGAGGGAGTCTCTACAAAGTGTTATGGCTGCGT
Organism: Sambucus nigra; assembly: GCA_949130495.1. Taxonomy (NCBI): domain Eukaryota; kingdom Viridiplantae; phylum Streptophyta; class Magnoliopsida; order Dipsacales; family Adoxaceae; genus Sambucus; species Sambucus nigra. The sequence continues at coordinate 115,402,879 of OX422224.1, read as the reverse complement.
GTCATTGAGGAGAGCTGCGGTTCTTCCTTTGTTATTTGGGCTGCGAGTCCTTGGAGGGTGCTGCGTGTATTCTGTTGCTGAGTTCAAGACTGCGTGTCTTTGTGGGTTAGCTGCGCGTTGATCCATTGCATATTTCTCTATGTAATTATAAGTTGCGATTTATATATTCATAGTGAAATAAAAGTTTTACCCGAAAGGTTTTTTTTTCCTGAAATATGTGTCTCAACATGTTTTTGTGTCACATGCTTTATTTATTTATGGGTTGACACACGCACCTTAGATGCATGTTTAGGGGATAAATTAAATAAAGGTTGATTTGAAACTTGCGAACTTAATTTAAATCGATATTACACGCTTTTTCAGAGATGGAGTCGCCAGTCTATTTTACTCAAAATCCGAAGGACAACATCCAAGGAGATACTGATACATACGAAACCAAAATAATTCGAAAAGGGTCCGGAGGCTAAGTTACGAAATGGGAAGGTGTTAGGCACCCATTCCTCCCTTACGGTCTCTCATGGATTTTTGCTATTTTCCTTTATTTTCCCCTTGATATGTGTGCATGTGTATATGTAGTGGAGATAGGAATCATCGACTTATACCATGGAAGAGGTAAAGCAAGTATTTCGTAGGAAGGTTCATAAAAATAGTATTAGAAAATAGGATTTACGCGATTATCCTTGAGTTGATCGTTATAATGGAACGATAAAGTATGTGGAATAATACGCCACTAAGATCAAATATATATATATATATATATATATATATATATATATATATATATATATATATATATATATATGTAAATGTATAGAATCTAACAGAATTGAACTTAGTGAAAATAGAAAATGAGAGAAAAAGTGAGAATAGGACTCGAGTCTCGGGTTTTACGTTTTACCCCGAGATGCCTACGTAGCCTATAGAGGCATCAAAGTCCACGTAGTTCGCATGAAAAATGAGGTGTGGGGTTTATCCCATAAATCCAATCGGGGAGTTCTCTTATTTGCGTGTGTGTAAAAAAGTATTTTAGTTGTGAGAAAAGTGTAAGAAAAGTGTGAGAATTTCCGTTTGGAATTTATGAGCAAGTCCTTTTTTTCTTGTTTTTTGGTTTTTTATCTGTATGAAAATAAGAGATGTGCAATAATACTAAATAAAAAGTATATTAGGATATGTGATATGAGAGAATAAAAGTGCTAAGTTATAAAACAACTTAATGCAATTTGATGAGAATTTAAGGAGAGAATTGAGAAAATTGGAAGTTCTTAAAGATCTTGAGCTTGATCTTGAGTGTTGGAGAGCAGCCCTTGCACTTAGATGATGATGGAGGGTAGTTAATTCACCAATTTTGATGAAAAGGATGATGAAAAGTGAAGGTTGAGAAGGGATTTGGATGTGGAAATCACGCTGACTTCAAGAGAGGTTTTCTGGATTTGTTGGGAGTGATGTCTATCAGATCTGGCCACTTCTTGCAATGAGTCCATGCCCTCCTTTTTATTGGCCCAGGGAATTATCGATCATCATAGCCCTGGTCCTGCCAATCGACAGGTGTGTTTAGGCACACTACCGATAGGCAGGGTATGGGACCTGCCGTTTGGCAGTGTCTTTCAGGCCTTTTTGGAAAATCGGTCGTTGAGCGCAAATCGTTGATCAGAATCGTGCACGGGGTGGACCGTTGGAAAGGAAATTTAGAGACCTTAGAAAGTCCTTGGAATTTTACCGGGTTAGGGAGTTGACTTTGGGTCAAATATGGCTCCAAAGCGCTAGTCGGTCCTTTGGACGGGAAAACTTCGGACGCAAACAGATCGTTCGTCCGCATGGTGAGTCAGAATCGCGCACAGGGCAGACCGTTGGAAAGGTTAGGAGTTGTATTTATACATTACAAAGAGTTTGATCCGATTCAGGGAGTTGACCTTAGTCAACCGAGGCCTGAAAGTATTCAGTGACCTCTCAGAGTAAAACAGATCGTTTGTCCGTACCGTAAGTCAAAATCACGCACGGAGTGGACCATTGGAAAGGGATTTCGATGACATTCAAAGATTCATTTAGTATCGGTCGATATAAAGAGTTAAATTTGGTCAAACAGAGCTCGGGGGCGCCCAGTGGCCTCCTGATCGAGTTTTAGGGGAAAACGGGTCGTTCGTTCGCATGGTAAGTCGGAATCGCGCACGAAATGGACCATCGGAAAGGGGATTCAGCTCCCTTCAAAGGTTAATTCAATCTTGGTCGTGTTGAAGAGTTTGACTTTTTGGTCAAACAGAGCCTGGAAGCATTCGATGGCCTCTAGGTCGGTACTCGGGGTATGACCTGGGTTTGCAGTGATGAAGGAAGGTGTTAGGGACCTAAGGAGAGTTTAGGGGGTAATAGAATGGGGTGTCTATAGGTACGTAGGCACAATACCATGTCCTTCTCATGAGCATGAGCCTCAACAACATATCTCTCGATATGCTATCACGACAGAGATATACCCATTTCTTATATTACCCTTTTTTCTCTCCTCAAACTTCGAAAGAGATATTAAACTTTCTCAAAAGCCTATCTTTCTCGCACATTAACATACATACTAATGGTCATTCTTTATGCACAAGAACAGATCCATACATAAGCACCCTTATGTACCTGTACCAGTTGAAGTGACATTCCTACACCGCCCACTGATACCATTTCATACCTAAGCACCTATCTACATTAAAGGGATTCTTAGCTTAAGGTCTCTAAACCAGTTATAAAAATAAGTAAAAAGTAATTAATTAATGTTAAGAGCGATAATAGACATATAATTAAGGAATAATAAAGAATAAGTGGGGTTCCTTATACATTTCCCACTCGTAACCCGATTCCCGAACCAACATAATAAGAATATTTGGACCAATTACAGACTTAAATATGCCTTAGGATTAGTCCGAGAGGACTAGCCCACATCCTTTGTTTGTTTATTATATAAAATAAACTGGCGACTCTGAACAAAACATCTGAACCCCTTATCGTACAAAACACACTTAGGCATAGGCCTAAAACCATGGTTGTAGGACTTAAACTAGACATGGAATCAAATATCTTTGAGGAACAAGTCATCAAGTCCAACCTTGAATCGATAACTCAACCCCGAAAGAAAAAGGTGGACCGAAAGACTATCACTCTCCACGTCCCCATGCAAATTTCCTTTTGAGAGTGTCCGAAAATGTTTGAGGCCCATAATGCCACAATATATGACCAATCTTGTCTACTACGTCCCTATAAACTTGATGTAAAGTAACACCCCTACCCACTGGGTATCTACCTGCATTAAAACCTAAGTAGAAATATTTAGTAGTCTTAAAGTTGTGGAAAATGAACTACTAATGAAAGAGTGTGATGCTCTAGTGTTAAATAATTTTCATGTAAAATAACAATAAATGTATAATATACCCTCGATAGCCGTGGTAGGGGGAATGTTAGTCCTATTAGCAGACGTTGAAGACACGTCAATAGTGCAACTCAGGGAGACCATAAGTTGGGTCTTTAGGTGTCGGTGATAGTGATGGATACTATTATGGAGCTAGCAATGCCTGAAACTGTGATGGGGATTGTAATGCCTATTTTTTCCCCTATTAAAATTGGCCCTGATCGTCTGGGTTGCCACTAGGGTATCTCCTAAAAGAGTGTCCCGTCTCACCATAGGCATAGTAGTTCCCTCTAAAGAGACCATCATAATGGGGCCCTTACTAGCCCTGTCCTGGAGTTGATCCTACTGACCCTGTCCTGTTAGCCCTGTCCTATCTAGTCGTGGCCCGACTAGGACTGATGTCCCTATCCCTGCTCTCCATGGTGTCCTTAACCCTGATGGACATAACAACTCTATCCCTGGTGGCCTTGATGGTGTTGATAATCTAAACCTCTAAACCTTTTAGTGGTATGATCCACCTATGGCGGTCCCCTCTGCTACTGTGAGCCTCCCTGGTCTCGGGATGACTCACCACTCTCCCCAATCTTCTACACTTGATTAGTTCCCACCTTCTCCTTTAAAAGCCCTGCCTCACTGAAAGTCATAATGATCCTAGAAATGTAGAAGGATGTCTTCCACTACCTGGGAGTAAGTAGTGAAGGTCGAGTTTCCTAGCAACAATTGAAAGTGGGTTCGAAAAAAATAAATTCTAGATAGGATGGTTATGATCAACTGAAAGTGGGTTCGACAACGATTGTCACGTCGCCGCAAGCTAACAAAGTTATACAACCCAATGATAGTTATGCAAATAAATAACATATCCACATTTTATCATTTTTCATAGCTCACATCATAAAACGTGCATCGCAATTCATCATTTAAATTTCCACCTTTAAATTTTAGAATATTATTAAATACTGTGAATGAGCCTATACCCCCACTCCCCCTTGAGGTAATTAGTCCTGTCATGCAGGTACAAGAATAATAAGAATAAAGTAAATCCCCATCATAACAGAGTCCAGCCTCCACCATAGAGACCCAAAACCATCTCCATAAAACTTTAACATCCATCATAAACACCCCAAAACATCTCCATCACAATATAAAATAATCATCCATGGCCCCCACCTAAGTTTATGCATACTAGAATGATATATCTTCACTCTCGGCACACTCCAATTAATTAGTTTCTACCATCGTTGACCATTTCATCATCTTTTATTTAGTTTTAATTTTTTTTCAACTCCTTTACTTTTTTTAATTAATTAATTCATTTCAATTCATTCTTTTAAAATTTCATATGTCACTTTTATTTTCAAAATTCTCTTATCCTCCACATAGGTTAATATAATATATTGACATTTCAATAAAATAGGGTGAGGAATAAATCACACACACTAATGTCCAAAGGAAACTTCCTAATTCAAATTGGGGCTTAACATATTTCAATTAATCTCTTTATATAATATTTATCCACAAAAATTATGACTTTGAGGAATTATGATTAGATCATAAATCCCATTTTCATTAATATGATCTAATTCCCAAAGTGTAGGGATTCTATATACTAGCATGAGGATTGAGTTGGAGGATTTATATCAACATACATATATAGGGATTTTCATACTTGGGCAATAGGGAAGAGATTATGAACTAACATATAATTTATAATCATTCTTGAATTCTCAAAGTTCACTCGGGATTATAATATTTATTCAAAATTTATCCAAAATTTCACTAAATTTCTCTAAGTTGATGAATATAATTAATATCAACTTTTAGGGTTTTGTATAATTATAATTGGCATATGAATTATACAATTGAAATTTACAAATTAATTCTAAACTATTCTACTATTCATAAATTTCTAATCAGGTTCACATAATATTAACAAATTATAATCAAGGATTATTTTATTCTTAATTTATAAATTTCATATAAAAAATATGAAATCCTAATTATCTCTAATTTATTTTAATTACGAAAATGTGGTTGAGGTAAAAATTACTATTTAATTACATAAGAGGGGAGGAGTAGATTATTAACTTTCCTTAATGAAGAACTCGACAAAACTCTAAAAGAATTATAGAAGAAAACCTCTTTGAAAATTTTATTGCAAAAGACTCCCCAATAGATCCTTAGAACTGTACCAATGTGATTCCAAAATGTGCTCAAAAAATTCAAATTGTTACTTTCAATTGTAGAGTATATTTATAAGGTTGAAATGATATTATTTGGGTGCAATTTAGATTAGGAATTGAGGGTAATTGTGTGTTTGTGTAGGAGGGAAGTAGGGTGCTTATGCGGGTTTTATAGATAAGAGGGGGTTTGAGGAAAAGAGAAACAACGAGAAAAATGAAGGTTTAAGGCTTTTTATAAATCGCCCCTCAATGCTTAAAGGTTGCATACTGTAGTACCCTGTATTTTTGAGGAATTAGAATTTAATTAATTCGGTGATATAGGAATTAATTTATCTGGAGGACTTAATTAAATTGGTGAATTTAGATTTAAATTAATACGGGTTATTTTTAAATTACACGTGTTGTAATTTGAGCTCAAGATTTGGAAAATTTTAGTTAAGTGGCTCGAATGGCGATTCTGAGTGCACAGTTGATTCCGAATAGGTCGAGATAGTCGAAAAAGAGTACCCAGGGGTTAGGGGTGGGCACAGTCCGGTCCGGTCCGGGTTTTGCCTATTTTTTGGACAGGACCGAATATTCGGTCCTCAATTTTTTTGGACCGAGCCCGGACCGATTAATTCGGTTAACCTACTAATTCGGTCCAGGCTTTTTTCGGTCCGGTCCGGGGTAAAATTCAGTTCTGGCCCTATTTTATATATATGTACATTTTATGAATGTTTTTATCTATTTGTCTCACAAATATATATACAAAAAAATAATACTCGAAACTCCAAGTGATATTTATAAGGATTTTTTTAACCCAAATAAAAAAATGTCTATACATATATAAAATGTTCCAAATTAAATTCATAAGTTACATACATTAATTCAAAAACTATACATAAGAAACACAATAACATTATTTTTATTATATATATATGGTAATCGGTCCGATTCGGTCCAAATCGGTCTTTTAATATAGTGGACCGCGGATCGAAACGGTTTAATAGGTTTTTAGTTTTTGTGAACCGATTTTTGGACTGGTTTCAAAATAGCCTTAATTTTCGGTTCGGTCTGGTTCGGTCCAATCGGTCCATTCGGGTCACCAGGGGTAGTAATTGTGTCTCGGGGCATTTTTAGGCATAACCGGCTCATACGGGGTGTTCGGGTCATTTGGGCTTGGCCCATAGGCTAAATTTCGGGATTAGTGCGATAAAACCTAAGTTGGGGAGTTTGTGGCAGACACAACTCATTAAGAAAACCCTAGCTTTGCAGAGGAGAAATGAGGGAGAAATTGGGAGAGCTTTCGAGAGCCAAACCAAGAAGAAATCGATGTGTTCTTCATCAAATCTTCGCCTACATCAAAGGAAGTCAGACCCTACAATTTTTTCAGGCAATTAGTTAAACTTGCTTTCATTTAAATTACAGTATTACGATTCATACCATGGTGGGTATAAACCATATTCATTTTGGGATGGGTTATTATATCAAAATTTGTTTTGGGTGCGTTCTCATGCGAAAAGGGTCTTTGAATGATTTAATCATGTTGTATCGATTAAATGGAAAAATGATGAGGCTATATGATTCTAGGTTGTAGAAATCTGAATCCTATGATAAACCCGATAGAGATTGATGTATAATTTTGGATTATAAAATGAAATTTATAACAGATTGAATGGAACTCGGATAAAAACCCAATTTAGAAATTGATGGATTATGATTGAAATCAATAGTGTTTAAAGGTTTGGATGATGTTTAGAACCTGATTTGGAGGTGTATTTATGTTGAGAATGATCATATTAAGGTTAGGGTAGAACCAGAAAGTTTAGAAGTTTGTTAATGGAGGAAAAATGAGTTAAAGAAGAAGATGGTTCGCCGACCTGGTACGGCAAACCGGTTCAATTTTGAGGCCAAACTTGTTCGATTTACCTGCTTGTCAAAAATAAAATTTGTAAGTAATGATCGCGTGGGCGCTGACCTCGTATTTTTCTGATTTATTTAGAATTAGTTATGATTTTTCTGAAACAGAACTTGTTTGTGAGAAATCAAATCTGGATTATTTAGGGATGTTCGTAGATGAGTGTAGGACTCTGAAAAATATTAAGGAACATTATTTTTACCTTATAATTGGTTGGGAATGAATTCTGGGTATGGATTTAGAGTGTTTAGGATGAACAACACTTGAAAATATATGAACGAATTCGAATGGAAATTTCGGATGAAAGTAGGATACACGCCAAATTGAGATGTGCTTAGTATCTTGAAATAAAAATATGAATGTAAGTTAATACATATTAAATTAAGAGTCGGGTTGTAACTCGGATATTTTTAGGCTAGTGCGATGGGAGTTAGGCACGGAGTAGTCGGTTTAATTTATCATTGACATACATAATAAATTGTCGAATATTAAATTTAACGTGGGATGTTAAACTTAATTTTTGTGTAACAAATTCTAGGAGATAAATATACGGACCGACTGAGTGAGTTTGGGTATTATAGTTGGGTGACACAACTTGAATGAAAAATAATTTGTGTGTGATTAATTAAATTACAAGTCGGGATATAGACTTGGGTATTTTTGGGCTAGTGCTAAAGGAGTTAGGCACGGGTTAGCCGAACTTTATTAAATATATGTATACGGTTATGTGTGAGAGTATATATGTGTGTGTGTGTGTGCTCTACAAATATTAGTGTGAATAATATTTATTAGAATTCATACTCCTTTAGTGCTATCACATGAGGTTGCGCGATGTGGGTGAATCCCCTGGCTAGAGAATGCAGGGCTAGTATAATCCCTAGGTCATAGCATCCATTATTTTATATTGTGATTCTTTTCAGGGTGAGGTGCTTTGGGTATGATTCGGTCTCACAACCGGGGAACTATGACTGCCTCCACTACGGTTATTTTTATTTTTCTAGATTTGGTGAGCTAACCGTCTTGGGGTATCCGGGTGGATTGAGTATAGCTAGGGAGATAGCATTTTAGAGAAAACATCTCGTGAGTTCTCACTCATGAATGGATGGTTATTATACTTGACATGTGTGTGAATGTTGTACTATGCTTGTATGTATATAATATGAGTATATAATTATATACATGATTAATGCGTAAGTGTGAATGTATTTTTATATAGCTAGTGTTAAAGTTATATGATTTAAAATGGAGAATTCTTATATAACTAGGGTGAAAGTTATATGATTTAAAAGGGGAATTTCCTATATAACATGACTGACACCTTACTAGGATCCACGACTATGTGACACCCCGCCTAATTAAATACCGGGTGATCAGGCCTTTATTTAATTAAAACAAGATTTACAAAATGGTTCATTCTTAGCATCACTATCGAAACCAATTTAATTACTAATCACCTATTAGTTAATTAAGCTGGTGCCAAATTTTTTCTTTCATTAAACAGACAATTAATAATATGCGGAGAACTAAATTACAACATTCTTATAATACTAGAGTCCAAACCATCTTATGTAAATAAATAAATGAAGTCTTGCCGAATAAACCGTCGGCTAAAATCTCAAACCACAATAATGAATCCAATTAATAAGAATATCTTAATACAAGTCTGAAACTGAAATACTAAATGAATAAAGTCTCAAATGGGGCCAACATGCCCAAAATAATATACATGAAGAAACTCTTACGTCTATTAAAAACTCTACAAGCATCAACAACGCTGCAGCTATGCATCCCTAGAAAGAATCATCAAGTCTGGCGTCCCTATGGCTGGACACCTAAAAGGTTTTAAAAAGATTTCATAGCAAGGGTTAGTACCCAAAACATTTTGACAATATTTTGCAAGAATTTAAAACAATTTAAAATAATTTATTGATAACACAAGTTAGGTTCACGTACACTCACTTGAGTTTCCTCACCTCTCAACAATTGTGCACGCCTAACGTCTCTACTTATCCCATCTAGTTATTCTACCCAAGCTAACTAGACTTAAGTATTTCTTAATATTAACATGTCTCTATTCCCGTGCCACCCATACAGTACTTTATCCGTTAGTTAACGTTTCTCATACGTTATAAAAGTTGAAATTACCATTTCACTTATATTCCAATTATTCAATTAATTAAGTTTCACTACTTAATTCAATCTTTATATATACATACAAGTCAAATCTCAAAACATCACTCATTTTTTTAACACATAAAAAGGTACATTAGTTTCAGCATTTGCAGGCATTAAATTGCACTTAAAAATTGTGACAGGATATAAAAAGTTCTTTAAAACAATACACTCTAATGTGAGGTAACATATTATATCAACTAACAATTAGAGCAAGTATTAAAATAAAATATTAAAAAAAATGTAAAATCCCGACTAATTAAATATCGGGTAGCTACTCCTTTATGAAATTAATACAAAATATCAAGTTGGTTCAGTCTTAGAACCACTGTCGAAAACATTTAATTTATTACTAGCCACCTAATATTTAAAAAAGAGAGATGTCAAATTTTATTAATTAAATTAACAATAACCAAGTAATTAAATCAATAACCATCAATCGCATAAACAATCTCATGTGAATAACTACAAAATGAAATAAACTGAGTTTGGAGTAAACACTCCAATGATAATAATACCAGAGTAAATAAAATTCCGATACACGAGTCTGAATAAACCAACATCTGAAATAATGAAAGTCTGTATCTACAATCTCTAGATAAGAATGACCCTGAAGGGACCAAGGATAAATGTGGAGGAGTCTAATGTCAAGATCCTGTAGCTTCCAGAGTAGCTACAACACGCCATCAGAATGGAGCTCCTATGCTGGGCGTCCCAGTGGATGGGCACCTAAAATGTTTTTACAAAACAAAAATAGATTTGGAGGAAAACGGGTCAGAGCCCAAGGTGAAAACAGTTTAAAATTTTAGCAAGTGTTTAAATTACAATTAAACAACACGTATTATAAACATGTTAGTTGCGTACTCTCACATGAGTTTCTCACCTCTCAACTAATGTGCACGCCTAATCGTATGCCCTTAACCCATCCTAGTTATGTCGCTAACTAACTAGTCTGTACCACTCCTGGTTTCACATTCTAACATAGGATATCTACTCGTAACACCCAAACAAGTCATATTCATAACCCATATTCACATTCATTAAATTACTTACCTCAAGTGTTAATTAAATTATTATATTCTTATCCCATTCAAATATCTTAGCTATTCACATCTACTAAGCAACAGTGAACCAGTCACAAGTACATATATATAAATCACTTTCAGTACATATATACATATAAGGCACCCTTAGGCTAAGTTGTGATGCACGCATACTCTGCTTTCAAATCCATGTACATCACGTACGTAAGGATCACGTGTTCTGAATCACTCAGGAATTATCTCAATACAAATCACACATATTGGAGGCGAACATAGTTCACATACCCATGGGTCACGTACATACCTACGCTCCCATGGTCAGCTGACTTATCAACTCATAAATAAGTTATTCGAGTCCTACGTCATTAAGGTACCAATCTAAATCCCCCCGAAGTCACACAAAGATAAGATGGCCCTTTTTCGAAAACCAACCTCCCGTGATAGCAAGTATGGTAGATATGTCATACACATAAGAAATCCATACACTAGGCATTCACACAACCTAGGTAATCATATTTCAATATAGGTATTCACACATTCCATATAGTAAGTCTCGTACATAGAAAGTTTATCCCGAACATCATACGTAATATATATTTAGCTTGATAACTCTCTTGTCGTACCAATTTGAGTACTTTAACCTATCCCAACAGGTCACTAGGTCTCCTATTAGTTTCTAATGTCATCTCAGTAACTTAAAGTCTCTCCGTTACTATTCTTATCCTTACATCATCATCCATTCCTATTAAAATTTCAATTCGGATGATTTCTAACCGTACCTCACTCGGTAGACCCTCGTAAGTAATAGCATTAAATTCCATAAGGTAAACCATTTTTCCAGGCATCAACTAAGACCCTACCGACTTTAACTAAGTCCCATAATATCAAATTAATCACCCTAAGAATCATCATCGGCCTTGGGATTTTCATTAAACCTTACGGGAAAACAATTGCCAAAAATCAAGAGAGGTCGATTGATCGACGAAAAAGATCGATCGATCGACGTTCTTGGATCGATCGATCGATCAAGCAGGTATTTGCCCGGATTTCTCTTAAATAGTTACGGGTTCTTCCAATTTAACACCCCAAATCCTCCATTACAACATCCCAAACTCCCAAGAAAGTTCACTAATCATCCTATTATCATATTAGCATAATATTTAACACATTAGGATAATTAAATAATCATGGATCATAAGTTTCTTGGATCAAAACACCCAATTTTCATAAAAAAAACTATTTCTTCTATTTCTTTTAAGATCTTCATAAATTCACAATTCCCTACGCATGGATCATGGTTTCATAACTAGTATATGACCAGAAGTTTATCTACATTAAGCCTACCCATATTCAATGTTTAATTCTCCAGTTTCACAATTAACTCACTTATTTACGATAAATCATCAAATCTAAACTATCATGTAAAATATATGCTTTGAATCTTTACACGATAAATCACTTGCCTCTGATTAGAAGTTCTGATCCTTTAATGATGGTATTGGTTGGTTCTCCCTCTCTTTCCGGTCACTAATCTGGCGATGGTGGTGGTGTGTGGTTGTTTTGCCTTGGAAACCCTTGGGATTCTCCTGAAACCCTTTTCTTTCTTCTCACGTTACTCTCTCTTGTGTTTAACAAATAATGGACCAAATAACCTTAAGTGTTGGCTGATAAATATCACCTAATTTTCGTAGGTCACTATTCACCAAAAATAGGAATGACTAAAATACCATCCGTGTTGCCGGTTAGGTCTAAAAATGCCCCGGGACCCAACTAAACCCCCGGCTAATATTTTTTGACTATCTCGACCCTTACAGACACTTTGGCGCACTTAAAATGATCATACGGATGACATAAAAATAAAATACTTTTAAATCCATTAAATTTGGTCCTGACACGACTGGCACGCACGTCCCAACTTAATTATCGAAACTGCCGTATTTTTAACGCACGACAATTTTAATAAATTCAATAATCACATATTACCATAATCACTCAATAATATTCAGCGTTATCATCATATTTAAATACTAACGCTCATCTCGCTAGTTATCCAAATCTGAATTAATTTCGAGTTAATTATCCCAAATTAATTTAATTAATCCCACAATTAAAAGCAATTTTATTTAATTAATCTCATAATTAAAAGACATAATCTCATAATTAAAAGCCGTAAAATTATGGGGTATTACATTCTTTCCCCCTACTAACGAAATTTCGTCCCGAAATTCAGAAAAGTAGGCATACAGGGAAAAAATAGGTATCCTCCAGTACTAAAAAAAATACAAAGAAAGGCTCAATCACTACAACCCTCGCTTCATAACAAGCTTGTTGAACACTTTTGACACTTTATCAGTTATAGGGTCACACCTCAATAAATTCACCTCACATTGTTCTCTTACTAAATAGCATTCAAATAAGAATAGCCTATATATCATTGGCTGCATTATCTCAATATTATTGTGAGTTCGCACCTCACTTCATATCAACTCCCGCGTTTATCCAAACACAAAACTCCCATCCTGGGAAAAACCATAAAACATCTAACTACTCTTGTCCATTCTTTGAATCTATGTTCCCGACATTGTGACTTTTACACAAGGGAAAGCCACTTCAGACGGTTGGTGGTTATCCCATTATAGTCATCGGATTCTAACTTCTGACGGATCCCAAAACTCTGATAATCCGCTCACCTCTAAACATCCAGAGGAATAATGGTAAGGTTTATCCACTCGAAACCTCAGTAAGACCTTTGTCCACTATAAATAGGTACGGGTACTTTCACACAACTCTACAACTATACCCATTGTGGAAATTAAATGATCACAATGAGTCCAAAATTTACTTTCATATAGTTCCACCAGTAGTCAATCACCTTGCATCTATTCCTTGGGCTATAGGTGATACAACTTTCTCAAAATGAAATTATTCCCATTACTTCCTTATACCCTATATTGAAGGTGGATTTCTGGTATCTCATCCTAGTTTAGAATAATATTGGACAGGACCACGTACTGGCGCGATCACTATCTAATAGTGTAAATCACCCAAGGATATAACAATTTCTATCCTTCTTGACAACCCATTCCACACATTCGAAAGAAATCGTTAACTTTATGATTGCAACCCATCAAAGAAATTTACCAACTTGACTCTTTCGCTATTGGAATCGTCGGCTCGACACCAAGTTTCTGGTTGATACCCTTACTCCAACCGATTTCTATCTATAAGTGGTGCACGTGGGGGCTACTAATTATGTCCCGCTCAACACCGACTTCCACTTATAACGCCTCCCATTAAGTGGTACTTAACAACCCTCTTCTTCCCTCGGCGTATACCAAAAGTTCTAACCCGTGCACTCTTCACCACGTTGTGCATATCTGGACTCTTTATACCTTATTGACATCCTCACTCTATTTACGCGTAATCCACCCCCAATATTCGATAGGGTGGAACTCAGCTCTAAATTGTTTATAATAGTTAAATATTTGTCTTCTCAAGGGATACCCCCTTTTTAAATGGCTTCCCACTGTCTTTCCACCAAGTTCGGACGTGCTACTCTAATTGTACATGAGTATACTGATAATCACTTTCTCTTACGACGCTTAATCCATTTTACCACTACTATTGTGTAATATCAGTCTCACAAGTATAAATCTCACCCATCTCTATATCTCTTCTTTCGGCGGTTATCACATCAGCAAACCAAGGTGTCCATACACCCTATACATCGCGCAAACGGGTTTAAACATCATACATGCTCATACATACTCCAAACTCTTTATTGCCCCTCCATTCGCAACGTGGCTATACCATTTGGGCATTCTCAATCACCCCCGAATTTGAAATTCTAAATCCTCCTGAACAACATTCCATCCTTCACCTGCCAAAATAAAATAAAATTATCAGTACTTCCTCACCACACAACTGGCTCTACTGGCCTTATATCGTAATTTACCCTTTAACTTCTAGTTATAACTACATACTTCCATAACGATCAAAGTACCCAAATCATGGACGAATGGCCAAACATCTCCGTACTACCAACCTTACGCTAAGTTTCATGCGTGGGATGTCTCGCAAAGTGAAATGCAAACAAGGAGCCCCCCCGATACACTACTACCTAGCACTGTCGGTCATCAAAATCCATTAGGCCCTCAGTCCATAACATATACCCCTATATTCCCGTCTCTTGACAACAAAGTTACATCTCCTTCTGCAATTACACCTAAACAAGGAATTTCTTCCGAAAGACACTATCTCTTAACATTGATGGTAATCACATTCCATAAACATCGTGTACATATAATCGGGGCTCTCAAAATCCCGTCCCCAGACATACAACTATGATTATTAACTTCCACGTCTCTACAGGGTGATATAACAATGCACTCTTCTTATTACCACATCCTGAGTGTTGATTATAATAACAAGCTAAATCTTTCCGTTGAACAGTAAACCAAATACTCTTAATCATATCAATAAAATCCCTACACATACTGGGATTAAATATCAAGGACCATTATACCTTTCGAAGTCTCGATAATATATATATATATATATATATATATACACACACATATTTATAAACATATAAACGCGATCCCGACCCTATCGCAAATGGGGTCTCGCCAGAACAAAGCATTCTACACCAAGGTAGTAACCCCGATAGACTTGCAATAACCGCACACTATCGGTTTAATCATTATAAAACCATAATTAGGATAATATCATACTCTTATAACACAGCACTAAAACGAGTAATTTCAATAAAGTATATACCACTATCGATACACCCATTCATCCTCCGTGGATAACACTAAAGGTAACCCCACTATACCGGGGAAAATATTCACATAAATAATAACATTACCGATATACGCACTAAACTCGACTCTCATGCTAATGGAGCAATAAATAAAATGTAGTAACTCAATCCTGAAACATACAACACGCATCATCATCTGAGGATATAACTCATACTTCTACCTTGCCAATCACCCTGGCTTCTCAAATGGTCTTGGACTTAACACACTTGTCCGTACCAAATTGAAAATTTCAATAATTATTGCCCTTGCTAGGTACCATACCCTTATCCCTATACTTGCTTCGAAAAAAAATTTAACACACGGATTTCAGTCCCCACAAAATACCTCTGCACATTCTCCACTTATCTCTGGTCACACTGACCATGTTAGGGTTGTCCTTCTCTTGGACGTTGGTAGTATCGACTCTGATGACTACCTCTATTGTTCCCTTAGCTTTCATGTCCCTAAGGAACACGCTACTGACTTCGACAACTCTTACTAAAATCACCATCACTCGGTAATAATTCAGCTATCTGAATCATTTAAACGGGTCCCCTAATGGGTCTCCCCCTTGTGGTGCTTCTCCAACACCGTTTCCCCCAGTCTTACTCTCTCTAACTTCTTATATTCTTGTATCTCCCCACACAAGGAAGCGTTTACCTTCATATTAACAAAACGCGACATTATTACCATCTGCATTGACCGTCCCAGCAGAATTTCCCAGAAGTGTTAACAATTCTTTTTGTAAGTTAATTTTACCCTTTAATGTCCTCTTCTCCATTGCACCTACTTCATCCATTGTAAGGTTCGCTAATTAATTAAATTTCTTTTCATAAAGTGACCTCTGTCCAACCCTCTTGTGTGAGTTCAGAACAACGTTCGTATCTTATCCTGAACATCTGATGAAGGAACTTATGGCCAAACCATACGTATGGCCTTCTCTTAACAAAACATTCCACTTCTAAGTGTGGTGGTTTCCTCTCACCATTGTAACTCTTCTCTTATGAGCCAAGAAAATTTTTATCCCAAATTTTCACTCCCAATTAGCCATACACCGACATATGCCCCTGCCTTTGGATATTTTACCTTCGTTGTCTATCACACGCCATCTCCGCATTTCTACTATTTCCACTGTTAGTTCTCTTCAATATTTTATCTGACTCTCTCCCATTCCAACCTTGCTGGGTGAGTCTAATTTGACCCCACTTTGTGCCCAAGCCGCCTTTACTATCCAGGATTTTCGTACCATAATAGGGGTGACCTCGACTACGGTCATCATTTTTGAACATACCCAATAACCTCAATTGAGCCTTGCCTCCTGCTGTCCGCCCAACCGTCCTCGCCTGACATACTGCATCGTTCAACACACGAACACACCCGAATGCAATTAAGATTCACTATCATATACATTATAGCAGGAGAATGAAATCTCACCAAAGAAATCAACAATCCTAAACATAGGGCTCTATATCAAAGAAAGCGACGCTGGAAGCATAATACGCCGCACAGATCCTAAAGGACACTAGAACCTGATGCTCTGATACCACCTGTAACACCCTGACTAATTAAATACCAGGTAACTACTCCTTTTTGAAATTAATACATAATATCAAGTTGGTTCAGTCTTAGCATTACTGTCGAAAACATTTAATTTATTACTAGCCACCTAATATTTAAAAAAAAAGATGGCAAATTTTATTAATTAAATTAACAATAACCAAGTAATTAAATCAATAACCATCAATCGCATAAACAATCTCACATGAATAACCAACTAAATGAAACTGAGTCTGGAGTAAACACTCCAATGATAATAATACCAGAGTAAATAAAATTACAATACACGAGTCTGAATAAACTAACATCTGAAATAATGAAAGTCTGTATCTACAATCTCAAGATAAGAATGGGCACCATGCCCCAACTGATATGAATGCCCCTGAAGGAACCAAGGATAAATGTGGAGGCGTCTAATGTCAAGATCCTGTAGCTTCCACAACAGCTAGAGCACGTCATCAGATGGTATCATAACATCAGATTTTAGTGTCCTTAGGATCTGTGCGACTTTTCACGTTTTAGCTTAGCATTCTTTGATGTAGACCCTTATGATAGGATTGTTGTATTCCTCTACGTATGTGAGTTACGTTATCCTACTATCAATTATAGTGAGGTGATTCATACACGAGTTCGGTTGGGCTTTGTATACCGAACATTCTTTGGGACGACCAACGAGGGCCATAGGAGAATTACAGAAGGAGAGGCTCAACAAAAGACATAGGGTATTTAGGAAATGGTGATCGTGATAGGAATCTCCTTGATTGTTGTTCAGGCCAGTGGGGATAGAATAATCACCCGAGAGCAATAGTCTCCCAAAGCACTATTGTAAATAACGGTGGTAGAATTTCAGTCTCACCCAGCGTAGTCAGCAAAGGGTGGGGAAAGTGTGGAAGGACCCTTTTGGAAGGGCTATTTATAAGGATTCGAGTAGCAGAGTAGCACAATAGGTCAATGGGAGGAAATAACCCAAAGAAAATTGTGTAGGGTGGTGTGCGGTGGCACCCAGGACTAAATTTTGAATGAAATTTTTGGCCCAGTGGGGCGGTGTTGTAGTGGTAGGAGTCAGTCACCACAACCATGGAGAAAGACCATAAATAATAGGAAATTTAGGGCGCGGTTTCACCGCATATCTTCGCATCACCCGTTTGAACCGATAGGCAAGGGAGATTTCAGTACTTACTTCAGAAGGGTCGGACAGTGGCCGGACATAAGGGAAAATTGAATTATGCAACAAACTTCATACCCAACGAGGTGGATGTGGAGGTCAACGAGGGGTCCATGAGTTAATAATGGACTCGTGGGTAATACACAAGCGCGGATGGAAAACTCCGGCTAGGATGACTGGGGCTATAGTCATCAAGGTAGTATGTTTTCGATTTGATATCAATACTTCTGTGAGAAGGAAGCCAAGGGAGGTGGAGTATCTGACCAAAAGGCAAGATCGTATGTAGTAGTGCTAGTGAAGCACCACAAGGGGATACCCAGTAAACCCACACGGGGTGATTTAGGCCATTTTAATTAGGCCTAGGTGGCCAAAAATGGGATTAGGGGTTTTAAACCTAATTGAGGGAGTGTTGAACGACAGTTAACATAATTCTAAACCTAGGGTTTGAGAGAGAAGCAAAGTAAGCTAATCAAGAGCCAATTGGGGATCTTTTGGAGTCAAATTAAGGGACTAATTAAGTGTTCGTCATCAAACAATTAACTACACCAACGGATAAGACTCTACGAACAATTCGAGGCAAGTGGTTAACTGCTGTGATTTCTAAATTGTGATAATCAATTCATAACATAGTGTGTGTATCAAAAATCTATTTTTAATAATGGGTTAAATAGTTAAAAAAGGATTTTCTGAATTTGAGTAGTATATGTAGATTTGAGACTATATGAATGGTGAATTTGGATATGGGACTGCTGGAATTAATTGTAGAAATTTAAATAGTGAGTAGTGGTGACAAGTTTCGAATCTGTATGACGAATTAATATCTCATTAGAATAAACCCGGGGCAAACCCAATTCGGGAAAAGTTTGGGATTTTTATGAAATAATGAATGATTTAGGTCTTCTAAGGAGATTAGAACATATTTCCATGTAAATGAAATGTTATTTGTGATTGGGTAAGGGTTTGAGAAGAAAATAAAAGCTTGAGGGTTCATTAATGGCGAAATAGAGGGTCGGAGAAGAAGCAGACCCGTTCGATCGATCGATCGATCGATGGAAGGGATCGATCGATCGATGGTCCCAGATTTCAGGCAGATTGGCTAGTTTAATTTTTAAAGGGAAATTAATTTAAGATGAACCCTATCATAGGATTGTTGTATTCTTATACGTATGAGCATTTACGTTCTTCTGCCAATTGTTTTATATTTGATGGTGAACTCATACGATTCGATTCTTATTTCAGATGTCGCCCAGGAGAAAGAGAACAGCTAGGGCAGCATGGGAAATAAGACTAGAGAGTCTCATCAGGAGCCAGAGTTAGCACAGTAACTGCAAGAGATGATTTCGGTTGCACGGGTAACTGAATTAGTGGCACAGGAAGTTTAAGCGACGATGTCTTTCCATGAGATCAGCCACAGGCATTAGTGGTACCGGATGTTCAGGCCCACCCGGGGCAATGGAAGTGGCAGCAAGTACGAGAGGTATTTCAAAAAGGACACCCACCAGAGTTTCGAGGGGGTTCAGATGTGGTAATAGCGTGTCAGTGGAAGAGAGATATTCAGCGTCACCTACATATGGTAGATTGCAATGAGGTGCAGAAGCAAATGCTAGCCACTTTTAGGTTAGTGGGAGCATCGCTACAATGGTGGGAGTCGATCACCACAGTTGAGGAAAGGGATACATTAACTATTGCAGAATTTTGGGTTCGATTCGACCGCCAGTATTTCTCGCCAACAGTTGAGGCTAAAATGAGGAGAAAATCCAGTGAGGTGACTCAGTGGGACCGTTCAGTGGCCTATTATGAGGAAGAATTCACTCGTTTGGCAAATTTTGTACCGAATGAGGTAAGCAACAAAGAAAGAAAGAAGTCGAGGTTCATGGATGGGTTAGTCTGGAGGATCAGGCAACATTTGATTGGTAATCCCACATTAGTATCTTATACAAACGTCTTTAATGCAGCACTCTTGTACTGCCTGGAATATCGCTTCCTCATGAAAGGAAGCAATATGGGAGTGAAACCCAGTCAGTCGAATAAAACGGGAGAGGACAGCACCAGTGGGGTATCCCAGCAGCATACAGGGGGACACCAGGGGCAGGATTTTCGGCAGGGGAATCAGGCAAGCGATTTAGATCTGGGGGCTATCGACAGGATGGCCCGACTTCTGACAAGGTCAGCAAGGAAGGGACAGTGGCAGGGTGAATTTATTAGGAGGTGTTTTGTTTGTGGGGAAGCGGGACACGTGAAGAAAGATTGTCCTAAGCGAGGCAGGGGTCAACTACAGGATAAGGTCCTGGATGTACAACCACTACAACAAGTCATGGGTACGTTCGGGCAGGGGGAAGCGGCTCAGGAACCCGAGGATCAGCCATTACAGCTAGAGTATGGAGGTAATTATATTTTTACCCTATGAACATGGGATATGTTTTGAGTGACACTGAGGGTGTCACAATATAAGAATTATTTTCATTAGAGTTCGCGAGTAAGTCAAATTTAGTGCGTGCGCTGGCTATAGCAGCCATATTACATATATATATATATTTATGTGGGGTAGTGGATTTCTTTAGTGTTAACCACGATAGATTGGGGGTGTACACATAGAGGGGATTGGTATTATGCGAGGAGTTACTACTTTCGAGAATTATGGGAGTAGGGTAGATGATTTTTCCAAATATCGACTGGATAGCGATGGATTTGAACTATTGTGGATAGTGAGGGTAATTTTTGGTGTTCGCGACACCAGGGTATGAATGATTTGTACTAGGTATCAACTGAGAGGGCGTCTAGTCTATATATATGTGTGTATATATATGTTGTATTGTGTGGTGTGATAGACACATAGTGAGGTCTTGTGTTCTCATATTTTATTCCGGTAAGTAGGGATGTTTACTGAAGTGAATCACGGTGGTTAGATTTATTTTTGAGCGGGGAGAGATAGCTCAGGGTTCATTTTACACAAGACTAGTGATAGTAAGGGTGCGGTATTTTATGTTGTCTTTTGTAGCATAAGAGTAGGCGTGTATGCTTTTGTGTTAAGAGACAAGTATTTGGGGGTATGTGCTATGGACTGAGGGTCTAACAAATCTCCAGGACCGACAATGTTAGGTTGTAGTGTATCGAGGAGGTCCCTTGTTTGGATTTTTCTTGCGAGACGTCCCACGCATGAAACTTAGCGCAACGTTGAAAGTGGGGAGATGTTTGATCGTTAGTACATGGGTTGGGTACCCCGACTATTATTAACATATGTGATATGACTATGGTTTGGAAGTTATATTACGGGTTACGCTAGCATAGTCGGGTAACTTTCGTGCGGTTAAGCATGGGGACAAGGTGTATGTGCACCCTCGTTAATTAGGGTAACTTTTGTGCGGTTAAGCACGGGGACAGGGTGTATGGGCGCCCTGGTTAATTAAAATGCATATTTATGTCACTCATAGTTAGAAGCGGGAGAGATAAATGTAGCGAACTTAGAGGCACATGACTAGGGAGTGTTATTCGAGACTTGGAGCACTAGGCTTATCTTAATTTCGAGGACGAAATTCCTTTGTAAGGGGGGGAGTATGTAACACCTGAGTATGTAACACCCCGCAATTTTGAGGATTTAATATTTAATTATTTTTGGGAGATATAAAAATATTTAAATTGGAGAAACTTAAATTTATAATTTGGAGAATTTATTTAAGTGGGAAGAATTATTTATATTTGGCGACTTTAAGTTTAATTGTTCAAAATTTCGTGTGTCGCATTTTGAGGTCAAAATTTGAGAATGTTATAAAGTATTTCGGATGATAATTCTGAGTGCGCAGTTGAGTCCGAATGGGTAGAGATAGTCAGAAAAGAGTACCCGGGAGTAGTAATCGAGTCTCGGGGCATTTTTTAGCGTAGTCGGGCCCACACGGGGTGATTTGGGCCATTCTAATTAGGCCCATGTGGCCAAAAACGGGATTAGGGGTTCTAAACCTAATTGAGGAAGTGTTGAACGGCAGTTAACACAATTCTAAACCTAGGGTTTGAGAGAGAAACAGAGGAAGCAAATCAAGAACAAATTGAGGACTTTTTGGAGACATATCGAGGGACAGATTGGGTGTTCGTCATCAAACCAGTCTCTACACCAACGGATCAGACTCTACGAACAATAAGAGGCAAGTGGTTAACTGTTGTGATTCTTAAATTGATGATAATCAATTCATATCATGGTAAATGCAAACTGAAAATTCATTTTGGGTGTGTAACCATATTTAAAATTGGGTTTTTCTGAATTTAGAGGAATGGATAGATTTAATTACTCAATGGATGTTAAGTTATGAATTGGTACTTTTGAGATTGAATTTTAGGGGGGGTTATAGTATGTATTAGTGATTAATTTTGCTGATAACGATGAGGTCGAATTCGGTAAAAGAACGAGACCCGGGTGAAAAACCCAAATCGGATATACTTAGAGTTATATATAAATTTGATGATAAATTAAGGTCTCTAGGATGTTTAGACCCTTTTCTTATATGGAGGTATCGTTAGTTGTGCTTGGGTTAGATCAGGGGAGGAGATAAGACCTTGGAGAAAGTCGTTAATGGCTGAACAGAAGGTCGGAGAAGAAAGAGACCTATTCGATCGATCGATCGATCGATGGCTGGGATCGATGGTCCTAGATTTCTGGCAGTTTCGCCAGTTTTATATATAAAAGAGAAATTAATTTAAGATTTTTCCCCTACTTTCTATTTAGTGATAAATGAATATGTAGCACATATTCCTTAGCAATTATAAGGGGATATAATTGGGTTTAGGAGGGTGATAATTTCATGTCACGAGATGAATAAATTTCGGAAAATAATTCATAGGTATTGATTTTGGACCGAAGAAAAATGTTCGGGTATTGTAGTTGAGTGACACTACGTTATTAAAGGAATTTAGGTGTAATTAATAATTATGGGGTGAAATATAGAATCATGTATTAACGATGGTGCAGGCCAATGGAGTGTGTCCGGGTATATTGGTTGGGCAATACCAAATATTAAATTAATTAATGTGTAAATTAATTAAATTTGAGTCGGACCATAGACTCGAAAATATACAAGCTAGTGTTATGGGTTTTAATACACGGTAAATCCGGGATTTATATTATATATATACGATGTGGTGATAGTATATATATATATATATATATATATATATATATATATATATATATATATATATATATGTGTGTGTGTGTGTGTGTGTGTGTGTGTGTGTGTGTGTGTGTGTGTGTGTGTGTGTGTTTGTGTGTGCTATTAAATATCAGGGACTAGATATTTATTTAATTTATGTACTCTAGTGCTATCAAGGGAGGTTGCGGGATGTGAGTTAATCCCCTAGCTTGAGGAGTAGGGTGAGTATATCCCCAGGTCATAGCGTCCGGTATATGGGTGAGGGGTTTATCTTACTTTCAGGGAAGGAATATTAAAATTAATACAGAATATCAAGTTGGTTCAGTCTTAGCATCACTGTCGAAAATATTTAATTTATTACTAGCCACCTAATATTTAAAATAGAGAGATGCCAAATTTTATTAATTAAATTAACAATAACCAAGTAATTAAATCAACAGCCATCAATCGCATAAACAATCTCATACGAATAACCAACGAAATGGAATAAACTGAGTCTGGAGTAAACACTCCAATGATAATAATACCCGAGCAAATAAAATCCCGATACAAGAATCTGAATAAACCAACATCTGAAATAATGAAAGTTTGTATCTACAATCTCTAGAAAAGAATGGGCACCATGCCCTAACTGATATGAATGACCAAGAAGGAACCAAGGATGAATGTGGAGTCATCTAATACCAAGATCCTGTAGCTTCCACATCAGCTACAACACGCCATCAGAATGGAACTCCAACGTTTGGCGTCCCTGTGGCTGGGCACCTAAAATATTTTTACAAAACAAAAATAAATTTGGAGGAAAACGGGTTAGAGCCCGAGGTGAAAACAGTTTAAAAGTTTAGCAAGTGTTTAAATTACAATTAAACAACACATATTATAAACATGTTAGTTGCGTACTCTCACATGAGTTTCTCACCTCTCAACTAATGTGCACACCTAATCGTATGCCCTTAACCCATCCTAGTTATGCCGCTAACTAACTAATCTGTACCACTCCTTCTTTCCCATTATAACATAGGATATCTACTCGTAACACCCAAACAAGTCATATTCATAACCCATAGTCACATTCATTAAATTACTTATCTCAAGTGTGAATTAAATTCTCACATTCTTATCCCATTCAAATATCTTAGTTATTCATATTTACTAAGCATCAGTGAATCAGTCACAAGTACATATATAAATCACTCTCAGTACATATATACGTATAAGGCACCCCTAGGCGAAGCTGCGGTGCACGCATACTCTACTGTCAAATCCATGTACATCACGTACGTAAGGATCACGTGTTCCAAATCACTCAGGAACCATCTCAATACAAATCACACATATTGGAGGCGAACATAGCGAACATACCCATGGGTCACGGACATACCTATGCTCCCATGGTAAGCCGACTTATCAACTCATAAATAAGTCATTCACATACCTATATCCTTAAGGTACCAATCTAAATCCCCCCGAAGGCACACAAAGATAAGATGGCCCTTTTTCGAAATCCAACCTCCCATGATAGCAAGTATGGTAGGTATGTCATACACATAAGAAATCCATATACTAGGCATGCACACAACCTAAGTAATCATATTTCAATATAGGTATTCACACATTCCATCTAGTAAGTCTCGTGCGTAGCAAGTTTATCCCGAACATCATACGTAATATATATTTATCTTGATAACTCTCTCGTCGTACCAATTTGAGTACTTTAACCTATCCCAAAAGGTTACTAGGTCTCCTATTAGTTTCTAATGTCATCTCAGTAACTTAAAGTCTCTCCGTTACTGTTCTTATCCTTACATTCGGACGATTTCAAATCGTACCTCACTCGGTAGACCCTTGTAAGCAATAACATTCAATTCCATAAGGTAAACCATTTTTCAGGGCATCAACTAAGACCCTACTGACTTTAACTAAGTCCCACAATATCAAATTAATCACCCTAAGAATCATCATCGGCCTTGGGATTTCCATTAAACCTTAAGGGAAAATAATTGCCAAAAATCAGGAGACGTCGATCGATCGACGAAAAGGATCGATCGATCGATCAAGCAGGTATTTGCCCAGATTTCTCTTTAACAGTTAAGGGTTCTTCCAATTTTACACCCCAAATCCTCCATTACAACGTCCCAAACTCCCAAGAAAGTTCACTAATCATCCTATTAACATATTATCACAATCTTTAATGTATTAGAATCATTAAATCATCATGGATCATTAGTTTCTTGGATCAAAAAACTCGATTTTCATAAAAATCCTATTTCTTATATTTTCTTCAAGATCTTCATATAACTCAACATAAATTCACAATTCCCTACGCATGGATCATGGTTTCATAACTAGTATATGCCCAGAAGTTTATCTACATTATGCCTACCCATATTCAATGTTTAATTCTCTAGTTTCGTAATTAATTCACTTATTTATGATAAATCATCAAATCTAAACTATCATGTAAAATATATGCTTTGAATCTTTACAAGATAAATCACTTGCCTCTGATTAGAAGTTCAGATCCGTTGATGATGGCATTGGTTGGTACTCCCTCTCTTTCCGGTCACTAAGCCGGCGATGGTGGTGGTGTGTGGTTGTTTTGCCTTGGAAACCCTTGGGATTCTCCTAAAACCCTTTTCTTTCTTCTCACATTAGTCTCTCTTGTGTTTAAAAAATAATGGCCCTAATAGCCGTAAATATTGGCTGATAAATATCACCTAATTTTCTTAGGTCACTATTCACCAAAAATAGGAATGACTAAAATATCCTCCCGGTTAGGCCTAAAAATGCCCCGGGACCCAAACTAAACCCCCAGCTAGTGTTTTCTAACTATCTCGACCCTTCCAGAAACGTTGGTGCACTCAAAATGATCATACGGATGACATAAAAATAAAATACTTTTAAATCCATTAAATTTGATCCTGACACGACTGACACGCGCGTCCCAACTTAATTACCGAAACTGCCGTATTTTCAACTCACGACAATTTTAATAAGTTTAATAATCATATATTACCATAATCACTCAGTAATATTCAATATTATCATCATATTTAAATGCTAACTCTTATCTCTCTAGTTATTTAAATCCGAATTAATTTCTAATTAATTATCCCAAATTAATTTAATTAATCCCACAATTAAAAGCAATTTCATTTAATTAATCTCATAACTAAAAGCCATAATCTCATAATTAAAAGTCATAAAATTACAGGGTATTACAAAAAACTCTTTTGGTCAAATCAACACTAAGACAATATAGAAAAAGGCCATAGTCCCATGCATTTAGGTCGGCCAAATAAGTGTCAACCTTCGTAGAGGTGCACTTTATAAATAAATTTTTAAAATGATAAATATTAAATATTAGAGGTAGTATGCATATTACTATGTACAACCAAGAAACTCCGCTAAGAAGGAAATCATCCTAATGTTGGCTATTTGAACATTTAACGAAAATGAGGTTCATTCACAATATTAAAAAAACATACCATGTTGTCATATATGTTTAAACAAATGATTTTCTTCATCATGTAACGAATGAAAATATTCATTAAATACACAGTTTATATAGACACGAATTACACAACACAACCTGCCGTGAAACAATTATTATCTAAAGCATAGCTTCAAGTGAAAGTCTCTCCTAATGTTCACATATAAATATATCATATGATTCTTTAGGTAAACCATAAAATATCATAAATAGAGATTAGGCTTCTTGTGTACATCTCAATGAATATGACTTACAATACTTATAAATAGATATATGAATTAGTCAACATCACAAATAAAAGAATATAACTAATGATACTTATCTTTGTTGAAGAAAAATGCTCCACCACCACCGAATTCTCCATGTGAGCATAAGGCGTTACGCAATCGGAATCATGAATACCTCCCAATCAAAGTCGCCAAATATAAAAGAGTAGTCTAGATTTGGGGAAGCACCATATCTAGCATATTTTTTTACTTGAGTAACGTTGTCGTGCCTACGTGTACGTCTCTTCGCGGAATCGAAGTCTGTGCAGTTCGTGAGATGTAAATTTTAATGGGTTTATCAAACCCCAAACTATCAATTTCGAATCATTGTATTTTTCACATAAAATCATATAGATAATAGGCAAAAACGTACCTTGATCTATTGAAGTCTTATTAAATGCGTCCTAAACTTTCAATTCACAAGAATTGGTGTTTCTCTCTCTTAACCCTTTTGATACTTTCCTTACACTTTAATGTGTTCTCTATGCTATATAGAAATTATGATTGTCAACACCATTGATGGGAATGGTGTGTGCCTTTTATAGGTAGAGAGAGGAACCAACCTTTGATCCAAGACTCGTGTCTCTTCTCCATCAAAGAGACACACCCTTTTTATTATACCTCTTTAACCAAAAGACATGTCATTTAATATGTCTACACATTAAATAATTTGGGACACAAAAACTAAAATAATAATAAAAGTTTAAAATTATGTCTAACATCCGTATGAAATGGCAGAAAACTTAGTTTTGTAGCGCGAGGGGTGCCGAATCGAGTTAACCGTCTCTAAACTAAATATATTATATAAAATTCTTAATATAAATCGAGCATCTGTTTACCACTATGAAACTTGTGATAAAACTCTTGGTAATTTGTGGGGAAGAAGAGTAAGAATCGCTCTCCTAAAACTTTCCCCAAAATCATCATCCCCTCAAATGAGGAGGAACCCTCCTTATATCAAGTGGGATTCACACATGTCATCTTTTCTATGGAACCAAGTGTCAAAACTTTATGGTGCCACTTGTTACAATATATGTGGTGGTACCTTAAATAATTAATTTAAATTATTACTAGAGCATTGTCTATTTAATAATATTGTAGTCAATGTAGTGCTCGTATATTGGTAAAAACTTTGGTAAATCATTTATCATCATTTTATCAAAACATCGAGGTTCATTTATTTAAGACCCTCCTATATACAAGTATTATTAATACATTTTGATAAGCTTTAGATAATTTAAAAGACGTTTAAAGGTATAATTACAAATTTTAAGAAATTAACCGTAAGTTCATGTTATACAAAAGATTAATCAAATTAATTTATGCGTCCAATTTAATAATCAATATAGAGTGAGGGCTTTTACAAAATACAACTAATAAGATTCAAATCTATTGTTTTTAAGTTCAGATTACATGTAACTGAGGTTCATTTTGATGATTTATTAACAAAACTACATTTGATCTTCAATACATAAATTCAGATTTAAATATATGATTAATCTAATTATGAAAATTAGTTTAGATGGTTAATACAAATAAAATTATACTGTTCATTAGTATATTTTAACATATTACAATCCTAATTACATTCTTAATCAATATAGACCTGCTTGGATTGATTAGTAGAATCAAATTCCAAAATCTCCAATTCTTTAATCTTAAGTTCTCCATCTTTCTCCCTAACTGCTAGGGTTCCTATCCACTAGCGATATGTGAGTTAGGTTTAGCAAACTAGGTTATTACACACACCAATCCAGAAATTAGGCTTAGGTCCTAAAATGGCCTTAACTCAAAAAGGCAAAATAAGCACCAATTGGCATAAAACTTGGCCCAAATCCATATACTAACTTAGCGGACCAATATTCTACTATTATAAACCTAAAACAGACTTTCTAAACATCTCGAGAACCAAACCCAAAAGAAAAAATGTTTTACAAGTTAATTATATCATCAAATTAAATTATGGGTATTATGACTTTACCTACCATGTAATTATCATTACTAGGTTTTAGGCCTGCGCGATGCGCGAACAGTTTAAATCTAATATATATATATATATATATAACAATAAATTAACACACCATGTGAGGAATTGGACTTACAAATATAATGGGAGATGAAAAACGTATATAAGTCTTGTACTAAAACTAAAGTCATATATCTACAAATGTCACTTTGACAAAATATAATTCTATGTAACTTTATAGTAATTTTTTAGGTCATGTAGACTTTATCTACTTCAGTGTCTTCTTTATGGCTTTAGATCAAACAGTACACAAAAACGTGACATATTAAAAGAAAAAAGGTAAATAAAACATAGAAATCAAAATTTATCTTAAAATATTAGAAAAAATATATTAAAAGTTAAATTACATAAGAATTTACGACAAAAAATAATAAAGAAAGAAAAATCCCCACACCAACTTAATTCCACTTGCCCATGCTGTAAAAAAAATCTTACGGTCCACTAGTTTTTTAAAAAAAAAATTATTAATTTTGGAGGAATTTAGTATAGGCACTTTTGTAGAAGTTGGTGTAAGAGCTTTTCATGGACAGAAAGATTTACTACTCTAAAAATCTTTTTTACCTTTCTTTGAGAGTAAATATCATTTAGATGCTATGGATTCCCCTTCCCACTATTTATCTCTTCTCTTATAAGGCATCCAACTTCTCTTTTAATATATATAGTAAATGGGGCCATCTCAATGGTAGTTTTCTGTATAAATCTCCTACATCACCGCTACCCGGGAGAAGTAAATAAAGGGTTAGGCGAGTATAATAGTTAGAGACAAAGGGAGGAGAAGTGGTAGAGCGGGATGGGTTTTTCGAAGTGCTGGGAGGATCCAAAGAGCAAAAGAAAACCGTGAGGAAAGAGAAATGGGTTTTTCAAAGTGCTGGGAGAATTCATTTTGCAAGTCCAATTGAATAAGAGAAGAGAAATGGGGAGTTTTAAAGGAAGACATATAATACAATGAATAGAGAAAAATAATTATATGTCATTTGTTAAGCCACGTGTCTCATCAACGAATGGAGACTCCGATTTTTAATATAAACTAGGTGTAAACCCGCGCGATGCGCGAATTATGGGAACGTGTATACAAAGTTAAAAATAAAAATTCTCTTGAAAAAGTGTCATCATTATTGAGGCAAGATAGCATACTATTAAATTATAACAATTTTTGCATACATGTTTAGTTTCAATGTGAGTTTGTTTTTAAAAAATGTTAATGGACTTTTCATCGAATGATCCTAAAACTTATACTTGATAAGTTAAATTAGAAATTTCCCTAATCAAATTTTAAAAAAATAAATCTAAATTAAAGGAAAATAAGCACTGAGAATGGGGGGAGTTAAATATAAAAGCACATAAATAAATAGAAAAATGTTTCCAATTTGTTCATAACATTTACTGAAGTAGAGTGCCTATTAAAAATATGCACCAAAATAATAATAATAATAAGTATAAAAATTGTTTTACATGTAGTGGAGGGTAAAGTACTCCATCAAACAAAATCAATTATGACCGACAAAATATAATAATTCGGCTTGATAATTGGTCATATTGGGGTTTAATGGATTTAATTTATTTAACATAGTTTTATGTTTGTTAAAAATAAGTGTAAATACCAATAAACCCTCGAGATTATTTTAAATTTATAGGTTCTCTCATTTTAAAAACCCCACAACGATCCCCTTGAAATACTGACCCACCACAACTAACACAATACCTTTAAAAATATGATTAAAACATTAACTTACAGAAAAAAAAAAATTAAACTACCCTCAATTCAACATGTTCTTTTTTTTATTATTAAGAAAGCACTTTAGTGAATAATGTGAAAAGGCAGCAAAGAAATTAGAAAAATAATCCAAAGCACCATTTATAAATTGATTATAAATTATATTAAACATATGATATTAGGATGTTAAGATATTATGGTGAGTGAGAAAAAAAATCAGTACATTTGAAGCAATAAAAAAAATCATACACAGTGTAAAATGAAAAAAAAAATACCCACTTAATTTTTTTAGTTCTGTATCTTGCTTGGCTGTTTTTTTTTCAAGTGCCCTGGGCTTCTTCACTCGCTACCCAACAAACTCACTGCAAAAGATATAAAGACTCCACCCAAGTCTATACAAAAGCTTTTCATAGCTTTGTCTTCACATACCCAACAATGGGAAGGAGAATAGGAAGATATTCGCAAGAGAGAGAGAGAAGAAGCACCATTTTCTCCGTTGAAAATAGAAAATGACTTTCATACCTGTGAAAACAAAAAAGATGGATGTTATTAACAAAAAGATACGTAGTGTAAACAAACATGGAAAACAAATCAAGTGAAAACCATTTTCTCCCATTTTCTTTATAACCCACTTTCTCCCATTCCTGTGAAAAACAGAAATATCCATATTATAAACAAACATGGGATTGATGAAATATATGAAAGAAAAAAAATCATGCTTTATTATAATTGAAAATAAAAGGACTCTCTCACGAGAAACCCATTTAATTTTTTTTCCAAGTTTATAAGGCACTGCCAACAAAGATGTGAAATAGGTAGAATGAAGAGAGAGAGTGTGTAAAAAAGGATGGTCGTCCATCAATTTATAGGGGAGAGAGTGGGGTGTTGTGATTTTTAATTTAGAAAAAGAAAGGATCTATTGAAGAAAGAGAAAGGGCAGAATTAAAGAATGAGTTGGGTATTTGTTTGGTAATCTGTGTTACCTTTGATATTCCCCAAAAGAAAACTACAAGGAAGAGCAAGGTTTGAAGTACGTAGACATGTAAACATTCAGAAAAGCCTAACTAATATTTAAGTGACTTGGGGCTGAGCATTTAATTTATTACGTTTTTTTTGGGCGATACATTGAACACCCACATCCATGTTTTTTTATGTGGTACACTGAACACCCACATCTATTTTAACTGTCAATCTCCAACGTTTCTTAAGTAGCAATTAGGAGGAAATTGGGTAATATAGATTTGCATTTATGTCAATGCCACGTATCATCCTCAGAAGATTTGTAGTGAAATGATGTGCCACGTGGATAGGCTAATTGCAAAGCATAATAAATGTCTTGTTTTGCATTTTATAGTATTAAGAGACTAGGTGGAAACCCGCGCGATGCGCGGTACATGCGGTATTGAATGCTAAAAAACGAAGCAAATTGAAAAAGTGAGAGTAGAATAAATAAAAGTGTAATAAAGTAAGAATGTAGAGTATTAGCGATAGTTGAAACACGTGTAGAAATATTAACAAATCTTATAGAAGTGCTTACCAATATCAACATCTACAAAAAAAAATTAACAAAATCAAATAACTGTGAAAAGTGACCATAAATCCTTAATTACAAACAAATTTTTTTTATTATATGTGCATCAATATTCTTACAAATAAACTATTTATATTTTGTATGAATAAAAGTTAGGTTTGATTTATTTTTTAACAACAACTGTAAAATTCCTTCATATATGTTGTTAAATAGATTAATCAATTTGAAATCTATAAAATAAAGTTATCATTTGTAGATACTAATAAGAAACCATTATTTCAAAAACATCATATAATGGTACCGGAACGACATATAAGCAAGCAAAAAATAAATTAATCATCCAATCAAAGAGACTATAATTCATCAACCATCAGTACTTATTTAAATAAATTAGATATTTTTCACCACAATCTTTGAGATATTTGTTCAAATAATATATAAATAATATGAAGAGAAGAAAGAGATAAATCAATATTAAAAGCACATTTGGTGTTCAATTTCTATACCTGAAATACAAAGGAATGACACTACTACTACTACTAATAATAATAATAATAAAAAATTAAAATTAAAAACAAAATGGCAGAAGGAGAGCAAAGAAGTGCCACAAATCTTTCCCACTATATCTTACTATATGATAAATGGTAGAGCGGTGAGATCATCCATTTGAAAAAAGAATTAATATTTCACAAATGCCATAAAAAACTAATGTGAAGTTTATAAATGCCATTAACAAAAAAAAATACAAGTGCCATAAAATGCTACAAGCAAGTCCAAATTGATTTTGCATCTACTATCTCTTTATTTATAATCTAGCACTATTAATTATTATGCTCTAATATTTTGTGTACACATAAATTTTTTGTAACCAATAAATAGTTGAATTGTGTTATTTGAGAGTACTTGCATGCTTTGTACAATTAAAAACGTTTCTTTAAACTTCATATTTAAAAGAAGCATAGGTTTCAAAAATAGATTAGCATACAAAGAAACCATATTTCCAAACTTATAAAAAAAGTACAAATACCTTATTAGCATATATAAAAGTTTCAACTACCAAAATTGACGTCTATATCTCAGAGACTTTCACCATGGTATCTAAGAAATTTTTTTCTGACTCGTCATATATCTTGGACCAAAGAGTATCTAAGAAATTTTTTTCTGACTCGTCATGTATCTGGGACCAAAGATAACCCAAATCAATTAAACCCATAAAATGAATACTTATTTACAAATTATTTGGATTGATGGGTCAATTAACTTAATTCAATTCAACTCAACTCAATAAAACTTTTTCTTAATTATTTGGAATAATTTTATAATTATTTTAAATTAACTGTTGAAAATAAAAAACATCACAGTAAAACAAAATAAATATCTCACCATCCATACACGTGTGATCCACCACCTACTTAGCCTTCATCCCATATGCTTCAAAATATATAACTTTTTTTGCAATCATACCTTCATGTTAACAACCATACATGAACTGAAAAAAATATACCAACAGATATAGCCGCTGGTTTGATCCAACTAACATTAGCCAGAATAGTCGGCTAAACCATCCGCCGACCTCGCCTACTCAAATACACTCAAAAGTGGAAGAAATTGATTCAGACAATTCACAAATCGGGCATTCAATATTAACAGCCATACCTTGTTTGCCAACCAATCTTTTTAGCAATTTGTCTCATCCAAAGACTTTTTCATTAGTCTGGTGCCGATCACCATGGATTCAAAAACTACCATTCCAATCTTCGTTTGCTAGACAACCTTATCAACTCCAAACCGACTTCAAGTATACACGGATCATAGACACCAACCAGACCAACAAAAATCTCCAATCAATAGAACACAGATCAAAGGTTTTTCTGGGTGATCATTCACTTTTCCGACACAAACTGTTCATATTTATTGAAAGCGTTGGCGATGGGAGGAATTTGTTGAAGGGCATGGTTGGAGGTACCTGTTTTAAGAGAGGGAGAGGGACAACAACGAAGAGGCGGAGCGAAGATTAAACGTTTTGGAGGATTTATTGAAAGGTTAATTAACAGAGGAGAGAGAGTAAAATAATCCAACTGTTCGTGAAAAAAATGCGGATTAAGAGAGGTGTGACGTGGATGGGTTAAAATTGAGAGGCAATAACTCTCTTTGTAGAGCATTTTAGTAGAGCATTTTAGACACGTGGATAGGCTCTCTAGTGAGAGCAATAAATGCCTTGTTTTGCATTTTATAGTAGTAAATAGATACCAGCATGCAGGACACGCGATGCATGACTGAATTTATCAAAATTTATTTATTTTTATTTTTTCATGTTTCACGCAATAAATTCCAAGATTTAAATGAGATTTAATTTTGAAATAAAAATAAAAGTATTATTATTACAAAACTTTCATAAGAAATTACAATGACCTGTTTAATATAAATTCGGTTAAAAACTAAAAGTTGTTGGAATAAAAAAAAAATATATGAAGCATCTTTTGATCCTGGAGCTGTACATGTTCGTTCTATTTGGCATGTAAAAATTTCGTATTGGATTCGGTCCTCCTCCTTAATTGTGTCAACATAATTTCTCTTTCTTTGTACGTTTTTAAAGAAGAATTTGTTTTATTAGAGCTTTTCGTTAAATATGTTGTAGTGTTATGTATAATATATTATCTTTAATGATCTTTCGCAATACTTGGCGGAAGAATTATCTATAGCAGTCTTTTCGAATTTGGTGATTGTGTACCCCAATATCAATTTATATTTATTAAGCATTAATTTTTTTAATAAAAATGGAGATATAAAGAAAAAAATTTGTATATCATTTTTGTGTACCTTATTTTCACCAAGTAATGCCTCAACACATAAAATATGATACCAAATATTTAACAACAATTTAAAGAAGTGAATAAAATAAGATGTAATCAAAGAAAAAAATTCCAAATACATTAACAACATTTTGAAATAATTAATAAATAATATGAACATCAACATTATTTCATAGACTACAACATAACGGGTAAATTTTATTTTTAATAGTATGAGACATTATAACGGGGGTTAAAAATGTGAACGAAATTCTAAAAATCAGTAGCAAGTAGAAAATGTTTTAGCATAAATATATTTAAAACATAATAAAAATATTGAAGAAATCGATTTACATTAGGTATACACAAAAATGTAAAGGAATTGTAACAAATGATTAACATGGAAAAAAGATTAATACAACCTATATTTGGAAAAAATATATTTTACAGAGGATAGCGTGAATATTTTTAAAACATATATAAAAATTGAAGAAATCGATTTACATTAGGTATAGACCAAAATGTAAAGGAATGGCAACAAATGATTAACATTGGAAAAAATTTGAAACAACCTATTTCTACAACATAGGCAACAGTTGGAAAAAAATATATTTTACGGAGGATGTGCAAAATTTAAAAATATCAAATTACATTGAGTTAACTTGAAATATTTAAAGAAGTATGCCGAATCAATGATGGAGTATATGTTTCTATGAATAATGAAATTATTATAATTATAAATATATTAAGTTGTTCAAATGAACAAAGTATTGTGGGGGGGGGGGGAATGAAAACTGGCATACCTTTGGAACGATTGAATTATGAGTATACGTATGGACATGCTTGGTTGGGTACATATATAATTAAATATCATTCAATTAATAAAGTGTGTGTATATATATATATATATATTCAAATGAACAAAGTATCGGGGAAAAATTTAAAATGAAAACTGTCATACCTTTGTAACAATTGAACTGTGAGTATACATACGGACATGCTTGGTTGGTACATATATAATTCAATATCATTCAATTAATTAAGTGTATATATATATATAGGGAGAGTGTGACACCCCGCCCAAATAAATATCGGGTGATCAGTCATATATCAAATTTAAAAAAGGAATCTCAGGGATTCATCCTTAGCATCATTTCCGAAACTTTTTAAAACTTTACTAACCACCTAGTATTCAAAAGACTGATGTCAAATTTTATCTTTTTTTATTAAACGACTACATAAGCATGCTAAATAAAAAATAAACCATACATCCAAACCATAAGTCTAAAATAGTTCTAAATGAATAAATGACCTACCGAATAAACAATTGGCTCAAAATCCCAATATAATAATCCAATAGATGAATACATAAATCAAATACTGAGTCCAAAAGTAAAAGAGAAAACATGCCCTGATTGAATCTACAGCTGAGATAAGAATCCTACTCTAGGAATAAATAAATAATACGTCTAAATCAAGTCTTGCAACCATTCACAATGTTGCAACTGCGTATCCCTGGAATAGATAAGTCAACTATGGCATCCATGTGGCTGGATACCTGTTAATATACATATACATAGACAAGAGAAAAGAAGTACAAGAAACGGATCAGAGCGCGATTTATATGGGGGAGGCTCACCTACATCATGCTCTATACATCACCCATGCATCACACATAATTCTAAGCCCCAAAAAGCACTTTTTTTTTCAAATTTTATATTTTTTTCCATGAAATTAACCTTCCAATCAACCCATATGCAAAAAATTAGGTCAAAATATATTTTGTAGCTATTTTTAAAAAATCCACAAAAAACTGCTAAAAATACCTTATTTTTAAGGGTCTGCGCGAGCAGTTTTTTGTGGATTTTTTAAAAATAGCTACAGAATGTATTTTGACCTAATTTTTTGCATATAGGTTAATTGGAAGGTTAATTTCAAGGTAAGAATATAAAATTTGAAAAAAAAGTTTTCTAGGGCCTAGAATTAGGTGTGATGTACGGTGTGATGTATAGTGCATGATGTAGGTGAGCCTTCCTCATATATATATATATATATATATATATATATAAGATAGGTGATGTTGATGCCAAAATATATGTATGATATTTTTCATCTTTTTATGCATGATATTTCATGGGTGCATGAAATATCATGCTAAAAGGTAAAATATCATACATATTAAATCTATACTATTATATATACTATAATACTATTATACTATTATTCATATATATTAAATCTATACTATTATAGTACTAATATACTATTATACTATTATTTTTTAAATACATGCTATTAAATTATTTTTTTAATTAAAATATTTTTTGAAAATTTTAAAAATATATATATATTTTTTTAAAATAGTTTTTTTTTTTTTTTTTTCGTTTTTTTTAAAAGTCGGGTAATTATGGATTGAATTTTATTACGGGGGCAAATTTATCGCCGTGCCCTTGGCACAGGCATCTGCTAGTATATATATATATAAGCTAAACTTCACGTGGCTACAATATCTATATTCATGTATACTATAATTCATGCGTGCAACGAATTCTCTGTACATACATCGTTACTCAAATAAAATGTTTAATGTTAAGCAAACACTTTTTTTAATAGCAAATTATTATTATCAAAAAATATATTTTGTCAAAATCATTTTAAAGTGACAAAAAACATCAATTTTAATATTAATTTCCTTTTAACTTAAAAAAAAAAAAAAAACCTATGTCTTCCCCGACACACACCCTGCCCCTTTCTCTTCAAACCCCATCGGCAGCCACCCCCGCAGCTACCGTGAAACACCCCACCCCACTTCATTCCAGAAACTCTCTCTCCACACACACACACACACATCCATGTGTGTGTGCTTGTTTGTATGTATAACAAAGATAACCACATGGGACTTTCAGATTATGACAGAGCATATCATAGAGGAGTTGGATAAATAATATGATCGAAAGTTATTTGCTAACTGCTTATCAAATGGATTTTTTTAATCCTATTTGTTGACACCCCTTCTTCAATGAGCACAAAGGGATACAACACGTTTTCAGGGCTGAATAATGAGAGTGTGTCTATAAAGATCTGAGTTTGAGATGAGTGAAAGATAACCTTGTTATCTTGACTAATAAGATACAAAGCCAGTAATTTAAGGCTTGGAGAGGTGTAGCAGCTGATAATTGATCTTGGGTTTTTTCCGATTGAATGGAATGGGTTTCAGAAGTTTTTTTTTTTTAACATTTAGTTTATCTATTGAAACGGCTAAACCGTTTGTTTTCTACCATTTTTTTCGGAAACCCTTGAGACGTTCGACTATATGTATTTAAACGGATGAACTGTTTGAGTGAGTTTAAATAATTATTGCAATAATTAACCTATACACGTGTCAATTTAGGAGACTTTCAAATGACTAAATTTTATCTCCCCACGATGCGGGACTTTTTGTAGGATTTGGTTAGACTTTATTTGTGATAACAAAATTGGATATTTTGCTAGGGGAGAATAATAACAAATCAAACTTTATACTTAAAATAAATGTAGAATTTGAAAACTTCACTCTATTTTGAACTTTAGTAACAATGAGATAAAAGTCCATACATGTACATCCTTTTTTATTTAATTTAAGATGTTAACTTAGCTACAACATACTCAATATTATCATTATAATGATCATTGAATTAAATTTTAGAAAAAAAATCATCCAAAATACACATTACATATAGTGATAATAATGAACTTTAAAGGAATTTGCACGTTTGGTTTTTTGACAAATAAAACCTCGGTTTTGCATTGATAACATAGAATTCTTGATCATCCTTTCTAAACTAATGGCATATAAACAAATCTACTGAAATAGGATCCTAGTATAGGAAGACGTATAAGTTGTGGGTGGTAAATCACTTTGATAACACCATCGTTTTGTGTTTCTCTATCAATAACACCATCATTTTCTCTATCACTGCTATCATCAACACCATCATTTTCTCTATCACTGCTACCATCATTTTCCCCCATCCTGTACCACCCCATATTTCTGTGCATGTAATATTTAATTAATTCGAGAATTTTTAATTTCTTCTGTGTCATAATTTAATTGAATTAATTATGATAATATTAATTTAAAATATTAATCGGAGAGTGAATGGTTAATATTAAGGGAAATTAAATTACTAAGTGAATAATAATAATTTATTTACGTCATAACGTGTATTAGTGACGTGGCATTTATTTATTTCAGCCGGGAGTCGGTATAAACTAATTTGGGTGTGAGATAAGGATTTTTATAAATTAATTCGGATGTCGATTTTGAGTGCACGGTTGAATCCGGATTGACCGAGATAATCGGAAAAGTGTACCTAGAGGTAGTAAACGGGTCACGGGACGTTTTTTGGCATAACTGGGCCCACACGGGGCTATTTGGGTCACTCGGGCTTGGCCCATTAGGCTAAAAACGGGATTTATATTTAATACCTAATTGAGAGAAAAGAGAAACGGCAGAAAACAAAAGGGAGAACCTAGGGTTTGGATAAGAAGCCATAGGGAGTGATTTCGCTGCAAAAATTGGAGTCTTTTGGAGACAATGCAAGGAACCTATTGGAAGTTCATCATCAACCTTGCGAATCACACACTCGGATCAGACCCTACGAACCCATAAGGCAAGTGATTCTCTTGTTGTGATATTAATTGATGTTATTCAATTCATATTTTTGTGATGTGAAAATTAGAAATTCGTTTTGGGTACAAATGGGTACAAAACGGGGTTTTTATAAAAGGAACACTTAAATAAAATTCAATGTGGGAATTAATTACATGACAGGGTTCTGTGATGGTATCTGATTTACATGAGAAAAATCCAGTAGCAATTATGGACGAATTTGGGGTAATTAGATGAAATTGGAACCTAACGAGTAAAAACCCAGGAATTTTCTCAAATCAGAAAAGTAGAGATTTGTGAGATTAAATTTATGTTTGAGGTTCTATGAGAGGCCCAGATCATGTTTCTATATAGTTATGATGTTGATTGTGCTTGGGTTAGACCAAGGTAAATGTTAGGAATTGGAGAATTTTGTTAATGGAGGAAACAGCAAGGCGAAGAAGACGACCACCTGTTCGATCGATCGATCGACGGTTGGGGTCGATTGATCGACCGTTCAGGTTTTTCGACAGTTTGGTTTAGGGATTTATATGGGTAAAAAAATTTAGTTGCAAATTTTCCCTAGCATAATTAAGAGATAAAAATTAATTATGAGATTAAATTCTTAACAATTATAAATGGATATAATTGGGACTGGTAGGGGAATTAATGGTGACACATTTCGAATGAATTTTGAGAAATAAATTATGAACGAATAAAATAACGGACTGGGCGAATAAGTTCGGATATGGTAGTAGGGCGACACTACTTACTTAAATTAATTATGGGTGAAAACTAATTAATTCGGAGTCGGAGATTAAACTCTGCTAGTATATTAATTTCGGGCCACGAGAGCGAGCCCGAGTACATTGGTTGGGTGACACTAAAAATAATTTAATTAATTAATGTGTAAGTTAATTAATAATCAGAGTTGGCCATAAACTCAAGATATTATGTATAGATTTGTGTTACGGACTCAGTACACGGTAAAGCCGAGATATTTATATTTATATATATACGGTGTGTGATAGTATATATATGGTGTGTGCTTATAAATATCAGTGGTTAGATATCATTAGTACATACACTCTAGTGCTATTAAGGGAGGTTGCGCGTAGTGGGTGAATCCCTTAGCTTGAGGAGTGGGGCGAGTATATCTCTCAGGTCATAGCGTTCGTTATATGGGTGAGGGGCTTATCTCACTTTCAGGGAAGGAATATGACCGCCTCCATTATGTTTATATTTTTGGCCAAGTTAGTGAGCGAATATGACTTGGGATAACTAGGTTATGCGAGTACACCTAGTGTGATAGAACTTTAGAGAATACATCCGGTGAGTTATTACTCGGTAGGATGGGTTATATTTATATTCAACATATGTGTGAATGTTGTAATATGGTTCTACGTATATAATGGGATAAATAGTAATATACGGGTCATTAAATACATGAAGTGAATTGTATTAATTATATATGGGTTATATTCACGTTCAACCTGTGTGATTGTTGTAAGATAACTGTACGTATATAATGGGGTGAATAATTATATACGGTAAATTTAAATAGATGGAGAAAAGTGTATTATTTATATAACTAGTGAATGTTATATGGCTTTCAAGGAAGATGATTAACTAAGTTAAGGTGATAAATAACTTATAAATAATGCTTTTAAAATTCTCGGGATTGAGTAGGGCAGTTGATAAGAGTTATACTAAGTATCTAGTTCCGGAGAAGAGGACTAGGTGGAATATAAAGAAGGCGTTAGGTGTGGACATTAGTTGAGGGGTGAGTCTGTCCTCAAGGGAGTGCGACACTAATTAAAATATAAAGTGCATTCATGCATATTTTATTACTGCAAGTTAATCATTTGCTAAATGTTTTTAAAATGTTTTGGGTTCTAACCCTTGCTATAAAATATTTTCAAAACCTTTTAGGTGTCCAGCCACAGGGACGTCAGGCTTGATTCATTCCCAGGATTCACTGCTGCAGCATATGTGGATGTTGCAGGATTTGGATAGGCACCTCTATTCCTTTTATTCCTAGTCTAGGGATATTCTATCAGATATTTGAGCATGTTTCTCACGATTTTATTTAGTATTTATTTTAGATACTTGAGATCCATTATTATCTGTCTTTACATCGGTGTTGGATTTTAGCCGATGGTTTATTTGGCCAGTTTTTTATTTATATATGATGGTTGGATTCAGTTAGATTGTGATTGTTAATGACTTATTTCCGCATGAGTATTTCATTGAATTAATAAAAGATAAAACTTGGCACTAGTATAATTTCACTTGGGTGGTTAGTAATTAAAAAGTTTCGACAGTGATGCTAAGAATGAACCAATTGAGAAACATGTTCTAATTTAATTTATGACTAATCACCCGGGGTTTAATTAGGCGGGGTGTCACAGATGGTATCAGTGCATCAGTAACTAGTGTCCTTAGGATCTGTGCGGCTTTTCACGTTTCAGCTTAGCATTCTTTGATGTAGAGCCTTATGATAGGATTGTTGTATTCCTCTACGTATGCGAGTTACGTTCTCCTGCTATCAACTGTAGTGAGGTGATTCATACCCGAGTTCGATTGGGCTTTGTATACCGAACATTCTTTGGGGAAACCAACGAGGGCCATAGGAGATTTACAGGAGGAGAGGCTCAATAGAAGACATAGGGTATTCTGGAAATGGTGATCGTGATAGGAATCACCTTGATTGTTTCTCAGGCCAGTGGGGATAGAATAATCACCCAGGAGCCATAGTCTCCCAAGCAGTATTATTGATAACGGTGGTACAATTTCAGTCTCACCCAGCGTAGTTAGCAAAGGGTGGGGAAAGTGTGGAAGAACCCTTTTGGAAGGGTTGTCTATAAGGATTGAGTAGCAGAGTAGCGTAATAAGTCGATGGGAGGAAATAACCCAAAGACAATTGTGTAGGATGGTGTGCGGTGGTACCCAGGACTAAATTTTGAATGAAATTTTTGGACTAGTGGGACGGTGTTATAGTGGTATGAGAGTCAGTCACCACATATGAAGGAGAATATATGGAGTAAAATGAGAAATTTTGGGTACGGTGTGACCATAAGATCGACCATCCACTATTCAAATAAGGATGCGAGTGAAATTTCAGAGTTTATGAAATGGGTATGATTATAACTAATCATGAGAGAGACGATAAATTGTATAAGCGAATTTCGTAATCGACGAAGGGGATACAGAGAATGATAAAGGACCCGCAAATGGATAATGAATCGTGTGAGAATACATAATAATGGATGGGAAATCCAACTAGGATGACTAGTGTTGAGGTCGTCAATATCTTTTGTTTTCCAGCTTACATTAACGCTTCTAAGATGCATGAGATAATAAGGTTAGAGAGTTTAACCTAAGAACGAAATGAGATTTAA
The DNA here is from genome assembly GCA_949130495.1 of Sambucus nigra. NCBI lineage: Eukaryota > Viridiplantae > Streptophyta > Magnoliopsida > Dipsacales > Adoxaceae > Sambucus > Sambucus nigra. The sequence goes on along the minus strand of OX422224.1, from coordinate 115,359,687 downwards.
TGGTGCTACTGAAGCACGACGGAAGGGTATACCTAGTAAAGGACCCATCTTGACATTTTAAATTAAGTAAATTTCTACCTATTGACGGTGGATTTGATCCGGGTCATCGAGGCCAAAAACGAGTCCCATAGGGCTAGGGAAGCCAAAGGGACAACGGGGGTAGAACTTAGGGTCAAGACTACCAAGTACGCGATAAGGACAAACCCCAACATGACCATTTGGGCCAGAGGCAGGGGATTGACACAGATAGGTGACTTATGTGTGGAAGTGGAACCACAAAGTTGATTTTGTCCACAGTGAGGCAGGGGATAAAAGTGGAATGACCAGTAATGAAAAAAATTGTGAAATTTTGGTTCAGTCGGATGGGAATATTATGTCGAGGAACCATTTGGGTCGCCGATGGATAGGCGAGTGGAAGTATGAGTTTTATCCTCGGATAGATGGGGTGAATTTCGTGACACGAGTGATCACAATATTCTTGTTAGCACTATATTCGCGTGGGGGACGAGTTTAGCGGGTTTATAGTAGTGTTACTATTAAGTACAGTGGCGGATCCAGAATTTTTGGTTAGGAGGGGCGAAAGTCTCGAGTGGTGTCGGGGGTTCGGGGGCGGGAGCCCTCGAGGCAAAAAAATTTTGGGTTAATACAAGTTTTATACAAATTTTTGATTAAAAAACAGTGTATGGAAGATCTCAGGAGGGGCCTCCCTTAAAAATTGCACCCCTAAAAAAAAAATTACACATTTTGCATACCTAAAATATTTTTTTTTTTTAATCTCAGGGGGGGCCTCCGCCCCTCCTGGCACCCCCCTGCATCCGCCCCTGATTAAGTATATGGTTACCACGGGGTAACAGGGATCTCTTTGGTCTTATTTGCAAGGGAGCAGGTGTGAAAACTGAGAGGGTATATTTTATGAGATTTACTCATTTTGATGAGTGTTATGGAAGTATGATTTTTCCTTGGTATGGATTGGTTATCAATGGGTGTGAACTATTACGGATAGTGATAGTAAGTTTTGGTGTTCGTGACACCAGGTTATGAATGACTCCTACTAGGTGTCACCTGAGCGGGAGACTAGCCTATACACACACACACACACACACACACTGTGTGTGTGTGTGTGTATAGCTTGTATTGTGTGGTACGATAGACATCTAAGAATGTCTTGTATTATTATATTTTTCCTGGTAAGAAGGGATGTATACTGAAGCGATTCGGGGAGGTTAGAATTATTTTTCGAGTGGGGAGAGATAGATCGGGATTTATTTTGCGCAAGAACTAGTGATAATAAGGGAGCAGTATTTTATGTTGTCTTTTGTAGCATAATAGTATGCGTGTATGATTTCGTGTTAAGAGATAAGTATTGGGGATACGTGATATGGACTGAGGGTCTAACAGATCCCAACGACCGACATTGTTAGATAGTAGTGTATCGGGGGGTTCCTTATTTTGATTTCGCTTTGCGAGACGACTCACGCATGAAACTTAGCGCAACGTTGTAAGTGGGCAGATGGTTGGTCGTTAGTACATAATTGGGTACCCCGGTTATTATTCATGTATGTGATATGACTACGAGTTAGAAGTTGTACTACAGGTTACGGCTAGCATAGTCGGGTAACTTTCGTACGATCGAGCACGGGGACAGGGTGTATGGACACCCTGGTTAATTAAGGTAAATTTTGTGCAGTTAAGCACGGGACATAGGATGTATTGGCACCTTGGTTAGTGTGATTTCAGATTCATCTTAAATAAAAGGGGATGTGTAAATTAACATATTTAATGTACACCTGCGGGGCAGTCAGAGAATAAGTGAAAAAGTGTAGTGAACTGAAATCCATTTGAGAAAGGAAACGGTATGACTATATGTATATGAAGAAGAACTACCTCCACCGTAGGGAGTGGGATGGTGGGTGTTGATGTAAAAAATTATATTATCTCTAATTAGTCAATCACAGATAAAATAAATAAGGCAAAAGATTTTTAAAGTGGTTCAGCCTTGAAAGAATGGCCTACATCCACTGTTTTTATTATTGTTGACTGTTTATTTGGGATTCTCGATAATGTATTTTACCAAGAAATTCCCAGTCCCCTACAATGAGGAGGTTACAATGTATTTATAGCCTTGAGGCTGTAGAAATGAAAGGACAATGCGCTATTCTCTAGTAAACATGTACATCTATATGATAATAATGAGCATTTAATGCGCAGTCATCTCCTTGATTATCCTGATGTGAATGCTCTGTACGCTATGTAGCTCGGACCTACTAAGCTACTCGGACCGCCTAAGTAGCTCGTCATGCATGAGTTGCTCGGTACAACGAAGTTCCTCGGAGAACACTTGTTGCTCGGAACGCCTGGGTTGGTCGGGGAGATTAAGTTTCTCGGAGTCAGTGTGTTGTTCAAAAAGTGTTTGTGGGTGCCATGTAGATTGACACGTGTCTCCACATAATTAATCCACGTCAGCAGACTAAATTTGGTATCAACAAAAGCCCCCAATGTTTCGTAGTTTGATGTTGAAGAAGAGTATGGAACATTCTGCGTTGAGATTTTCAGTTTTTATTGATTTTAGGCAAACTCTCGTTGTACATAACTCCTTTTTTGAGTGCATAGTATCAGGCTTTTCAATTGTTTTTGAATTTCCATAACCGCTTCATTTTTTGTGCCCTTTTCTTCTTTTTAGCCGCCGAATACGCAATCGTCCGTCCTGGTAATCATTGTTTTTCTCTATTCCCAAGGTAAAGTATCTAAGCGCTACAGAAAATCCTATCGTCTTTTACTTTCTCAAATCTGTATCTTAGAACTCTTCACTTCTTCTCTATCTTGTGCGTTCGTTTCTTCCATTGTTCGTTGTCAACTGATTCACTCCTTTCCTGTAAGATTTTCTCCCTTCTCTTTTATTTACTTTGTTCATCATGGTTTACCTTGTTGAGTCGCTTGACAAATTTCGCTCCGAATTTTCAATTCCTTCATGGGTCATATTGGAAGAACTTTCTAAACCTTCTGACTATTTTTCTTTGGCTGAGAGACATTGGTTCCCCAGTCTCTTTGTGTCCGAATGTGGCTTTTCTTTTCCTCCAAACCCTTTATGTTTGGAGTTATGTTAGTATTTTGATGTCGTTCATGCAAAAATAGCGCCAAATACTTGGAGAATAGTTAATAGAGTTCATAGGTTGAACCAACTTCGTGGAACCCGTTTAGGGATTATAGAGATGGTGTACTGCTACATATGGGTCGTTAGCGATAGTACTTTTTATTTAAAAACTAGGTTTTTGAATAGGGCATTAGTTGTCAATCTTCCTGATGCCAACAGGAATTATTTTGAACATGGAGTGGTAATGAAAAATTGGCAGCATCCTTCATTAAATGGAGACGATGTATATCAAGGTCGTAGATGCCCTCCTTATAGCAATGGGATAGGTTGTTTTTATTTTTATTTTATTCTTGAAATCATGTTTTCTTTGTGTTTGATAAAATGTGTCATTGACATTTAATTTTTTATTATTTGCAGTTGACAGCAAAAGAAAGTTTCCCAAAGAAACCGATGTTAACTTAAGGCATCTGAAACTTATCTGGAGTTTACACCAAACCGTTGCTGACGAACATATTAGATCAACCTCTTATTTGTTTCACTACAAGAGCTATACTTCATCCTTTACTGCTCATCCAGTGGTGGTTGACATCGACCAAGTACCAGCTTCTGAAATTGGTGTGGAAGGTTCCTCCTCTGAATCGAATATTCCCCTTAGTAACATAATGAATAGAAGAAGAGCTCTGGCCTTCTTTGATAAATCAGACTCTGCCAGAGGAAGGAACGAGAAACATTGATGTACCCCCTCCAGTTTTTGCTAAGAAAGTTGCTGAGAAGCCCCCTGTGACTCTGAGAAAGGTTGTGACTATTTTTCCTCCTAGTGAGGTTATTGTCATATTACCAACCAAGACTTATTTGGTTGAAAATATTCCTGCTCCTTCGAAGAAGTCAAAGAAAAGTTCCTCGGATAGATTGGCTGATCCTATCTCTCAGCCTTTAAATGCTGAAAGTGGTATTCCCACTTTTGTTCCTCCGAGCTCTGCCATGGGCTCGGTGAAGTCTTGGATTATCCCAGAAATCCAAGGTATTGAAGACACTTTATCTCGTGACAGGGTCACAACATTGGTTGCTCAACATATTGCCTCAGTAAGTATTACTAGTCTAAATTTTCACTTTTCACTGTTATGTCCTTGTACTGACTCAAAATTATTTCTTTTTTTCAGTTGGTAACATGTTTTAACAGTATTCTGAAGAAATATGAGGCTATTAAAGCTTCAAGCTCCTCGGGAGGTGTGGAGGAAGCTTTTGTTGGTCTAACTCAGTCCTTAAAGGACTCTCGTCAAAAATATGAAGAAGATAAAGTGGCTTGGGAGAAGCAACTCAAGTCCATTGAGCAAGAGATAGACCGAACTGTGGAGGCCTCCAAGGGGTTGGAGATGAAGATGAAAGAGTTTGAGAAAAAAAATAAAGAGCTTGAGGAGAAGCTCAAGAATGCTGAGGATCTTGAGAAAAAGCTCAAACCTATTGAAGGGGAAGTTGGTAGACTTCGTGAGGTTGATCGCCAGAAGGAGGAGGTGGAAGGGAAGTTGAAAGCTGTCGAGGAGCTTCTGAGAGAAAGGACCTCCTCGGAGAAAGAAAAGATGAAAAAAGCTATCAAAAAATCGTTCAGTGTTGGTTAGGATAAAGGCTGGAATAAGGGCCTGGATGCCATGACTTAGCAAATGGAGTATGCTAGCCTTAAGTACTTCAGGGATGGATGGGTTGCTGCTTTGAAGGAGATGAAGATTGCTGAGAATTCAGGATTGTTCCAGCAACACATTCATGGCCCTCCTCCCTCTCCTGGGGAAGAAGAAGAGGACGAAGCTGCCTCAGAGGAATCTTCCATGATGATTGGAGATCAATTTCCTCCTGTTCCAATTGTTCAGACTTTTTACGAGCAACTTCATCCCACCACTACCTCAGTCAAGAAACTGCCACTATCTTCCGAGCAACTAACCTCCTCATCCCAGCTTTTTGAGGAAGTTGTAAAACACAAGGAGAAGGTGTAAAGTTGCTCGGGTTTTAATTTTGTTATTTCTTTATAATGTAACTTGGAGCTTTGTATTTACCTCTTGATGAATAAAAATTCAAAGATTTGGTTGTTCATATTGACTTTCTTCTTCTTTTCCTGTCTCTATCATTATTGATCCTGTTTATGGCTTTTCTTTGCTAGTTTATGGCCAGGATGGAGCTATTATCAGCTCATGACACCGAATTGATGAAAAAATGCAATGACTACTTCAAAGCTGATCATGCAGATCTGAATGAAGCTCAAATCATTGGCATCCTTGGTCCAGTTACTTCTAAACGAGTAGTCGAAACTTACCAATATCTGAAGTGCTTGCTCGATCGAGCTGTTGCTAACAATGTGGCATATTACAAGATGATTGAAGATCTCCACGGCACGATCGAGGAACTTTAACAACAATATAAGGAGTCTTGTACCCTTTTGCATCAGGGGTATGAGAAAAAATATCAGCAACTAAATGCTAACAAAGGATATGATAAGTTTATCGCTGCTTATGAGAAGAAAGAGAGCATTCTGAAACTTGAGGTTGAAAAGCACAGGAAGATCGCTAAACTGTTGGAGAAGGAAAATAATGTTTTGCAAGAAGATATATCCCAACTAAAATTTGCAGCATCTTCCTCGGGAGCCTTAGTCCCTGTCAATGACGAAGGTTTCTCTTTCTTGGAGGTAGAGAATGCCAACTTAAGAGATGAGTTGGAAACTTTAAAAAGGGCTAGACCCTCCTCATCTACTCGTGGACGAGCAAGATCTTCTTCCTGGGGTCGAGCAAGAGATGCTCGAATTTCAATTGAAGAGGCAAGAACCCAATCAGCCTTGGAGAATCAGGCATTCTAGTTGATGGCAAAAAACCAAGCCTTAACAAAGATGTCCAAGAAGATTCTGAACCTCAACGAGCAACTTTTCACACAAAGCTCAGCCTTAAAAAATAAAGAAATTCTGGTGAAGAATCTTTACGAGCAACTGGAGAGGTTAACTTACCAATTTCATAAGCAGCCCAGAGAGTTTTGGATGGCTGGTTATAATGAAACCCTCTACCATCTCGATGACCGAATCCAGCAATCAAATAACGAGGGGTACAAGCAAGGATGGTTGAATGCACTGGGTGTGCTGAAATTGGAATGGGGTCACTACTTATGGGATTATTATGATCCTAGATTGCTTGAGTTGTCTGTGCCCCCTTTTAAGCTCAACATGAGTTGGATTCCTGCTCAGACAATTCCTCAATGCTTGATCTCAAAGTACCTCGGCGATTACAACCTTCATTCAAATTTTGACATATCTCGCCCAGAGCATTTTGCTTGATCGGCCATCAGTGATGAATGTTCGAATGCTTCAAGATGTAAATTTTATAAACTCTCCTTATGCCTTAGACGATCCTCCTGCTGGAGTAGAACCTGTTTCAAAGGCAAAAGGGAAAAAACCAATAGAGTAGGGTCTTTGATGCAACAACTTGTAATTTTCACAGCATATGTAATTCTTCTTAATTTGAATAAAGAAATTTTTTCATCTTTTGCTATTTTATTTTCTTCTAAGTATTTTGCAGAATGTCTTTATTTGTGAATACATACATATTTTGATATGCCATTCTGTTTTATTTTTATTTTTTTATAGTGACTTTCTTTGATTCTAAGCAATGACTTATCACTCTTTGATTCTAAGCAATGAAACGACTTACATCCCATGATCCTACTTAGTTTAACCAATCGAAGTTGATTGCAATTGATTTACCGACCAACCGGAGTTGGAGAAGATTAATTTTCCGACCAACCGAAGTTGGTGGATATTTGTTCCCGACCAACCGGAGTTGGAGGAGATTAATTTACCGACCAATCGGAGTTGGTGGATATTTGTTTTCGACCAACCGGAGTTGGAGGAGATTAATTTGCCGACCAACCGGAGTTGGTGGATATTTGTTCCCGACCAACCGGGGTTGGAGGAGATTAATTTGCCGACCAACTAGAGTTGGTGGATATTTGTTCCCGGCCAACCGGAGTTGGAGGAGATTAATTTTCCGACCAACCTGAGTTGGTGGATATTTTTTTTCGACCAAACGGGGTTGGAGGAGATTAATTTTGCCGACCAACCGGAGTTGGTGGATATCTGTTCCCGACCAACCGGAGTTGGAGGAGATTAATTTTCCGACCAACCAGAGTTGGTGGATATTTGTTCACGACCAACCGGAGTTGGAGGAGATTTGATTCTGAACTTGATGCATAGTGTGTAGGACTAATACTCCAAAAAATTTCAATAAAAAGAGAGAACTGGGTAAAACATTCAACACTTTATTCATACTGAAGAAAACTTCATTTACATAGGAATCCCAACTACTGATAATACTTACGTAGATGCTATGCATTCCACGCATTCTTAAATTCTTCTCCCTCCAAGGTTTTAATCCTGTATGTTCCTGATCGAACAACTTCTGTTACTCTGTAGGGTCCATGCCAGTTAGCTTTCAATTTATTGTGCTTTTGAATTACTTTCTTTAGAACATAGTCTCCTTCCTTCAAATCACGCTTCTTTACCCTCTTGTTGTAAAACGGAGTTGTTCGTTGTTGGTATGCAGCATTCCTGATTACTGCTTCTTCTCTAACTTCTTCGAGCATATCTAGATCTAATCGCCTCATTAAGTCACTGATAGGAGAATTGAAATTCAGCACCCTGTGTGTGGGGAGGCCCAATTCGACAGGTATAATAGCCTCACTTCTAAATGCCAACATCTATGGAGATTCTCCTGTTGCTGCTCGCGGTGTAGTACGATAAGCCCATAGCACAGAATGTAGCTCATTAATCCAATTTGCCTTCGCATCATCCAGTCGTTTTTTTAAACTGTTCAGCAACGTTCTGTTTGGCACCTCAGTTTGTCCATTGCTCTGGGGATGGCCTGGTGCAGAATGGGTCTTCAATATGTTTGACTAATGATAATATGCAGTGAACTCCTCGTTGTCGAACTGAGTTCCATGATCTGTGATGAATTCATGGGGAAGACCATATCCACAAATGATATTCTTCCAAATAAATTGATACACCTTGTCATACATCATATCAATAAGAGGTTCATCTTTTACCCATTTAGTAAAGTAATCCACAACGACCACGAGGTATTTAAATCTTGCTCGGGTCGTTAGAAGCGGCCCGACCAAGTCTTTTCCCCATATGGCAAATGGCCAAGGAGACGTGATGGGTGTTAGCAATGCTTGGGGAGTTCTTCGGGTAGAGGAGAAACGTTGACATTTATCACACTTCTTAGCATAAGCTACACAATCAGCTCTCATCGTCGGCCAGTAATACCCTTGCATTGTCATTCTTTGCAAGAGTGTCCGACCTGTTACATGGGCTCCACAAGACCCTTTATGGACCTCCTCAATCAAATTTTTTACCTCGGAGGGGTGGACACATCTTTGCAAACCTGCTATAATTCCTCGCCTATATAAAATTCCATTAGTCAATACATAACGAGCAGCTTTAAACTTCAGTTTCTTGATTGTGAGTTTATCAGTTGGTAAGGCCCCCTCCTCAATATAGGCCCCGATGGGATCCATCCAAGATGGCCCTAAATCAAGGTATTTGAAACTAATCATCATATCTTTGTCAATGCTCCTGCTAGCTAAGATTTCTATTGGGATTGTTCTTCGCAGCTCGGTGCGTGTGGCTGAGGCTAACCGAGCTAAGGCATCTGCTCTTGCATTCTCCAATCTTGTTATTCTAATTAACTGCACTGCGTTAAAGCTTGATACAATCTCCATTGCTTTCGCATGATACTTGATCATTAATTCTCCTTTTGTTGCGTATACCCCCAGCATCTGATTTACGATCAACTGTGAGTCACTGAATACAAGGACCTGCTCTGCCTTCATGGTTTTTGCTAAACTAAGACCCACAATCATAGCTTTATATTCAGCTTCATTATTAGAAGCCTTAAATTGAAAGCGCAAAGCATACTCCACATCTATCTCATATGGGTTGTTAAAATAATCCCTGCTCCACAGCCTGTAGTGCAAGATGAGCCATCCACATATAGATTCCATATAGGTATCTCATCCTCAAATTTTTGATCGGACAAAGTTCCTCGGTGGAATATTTGTTGCTTCTTTATATCCTCCTCTAGCACTTCTTCGTCGACCATCTTCTCTTGCTCGTCAACCGACTGAAGTTGGTTGGGGTTTAAATTTAATAATCCTGTAATATCCACAGGCTGGTTGGTATTCAACTTCTGCTCTTCGGAGGTGTCAGGATAGGTGAACTCTGCAATAAAATCTGCCACTGCCTGCCCTTTAAGCGACAATCGAGGTTCATAAACTATGTCATATTCACCAAGTTCTACTGCCCAGTACATTAATCTCCTTGATTTTTCTGGTTTACGAAGAGCTTGCCTTAACGACATATTAGTATACACGACTATGGTATGAGCTTGAAAGTATAGCCTCATTCTTCTACTCGCTTCGATCAACGCTAGTGCCAACTTTTCCAGTCTTAGATATCTGATCTCTGCTCCTCGAAAGGCCTTGCTAGTGTAATAAATTAATTTTGACACTCCATCCTCCATTCTTATTAACGCCGAGCTCACTGCATTTTTTGAAACTGCTAGATACAAGTATAGTCTTTCTCCCATCACTGGTCTGGATAACAATGGAGGTGCTCCCAGGTATTTCTTTAACTCTTGAAAGGCTTTCTCGCATTCGTCATTCCATTCAAACATTTTTCAGAGTGTCTTGAAGAATGGGAGACATCTATCAGTTGCTCGTGACACAAATCTATTAAGTGCTGCAACTCGCCCTGTGAGACTTTGCACTTCCTTCTTCGTCATTGGAGGTCGTAGCCCCAGTAGAGCCTTGATCTTTTCAGGGTTCGCTTCAATACCTCATTGGTTGACAATATACTCGAGAAACATGCCTTCTCGTACTCTGAATATGCATTTGGTAGGGTTCAACTTCATTTGATATTTATCTAGTTGATCAAAGGTCTGGCCTAGGTCAATTAGATGATCAGCAACTTTCTTGCTCTTCGTCAGCATATCGTCAACATAAAGTTCCATGTTGTGACTGATTTGCTCTGCAAACACCTTGTTCATCAACCGCTGATATGTTGCACCTGCATTTTTCAATCCAAAAGGCATAACATTATAACAATAATTTCCCCTGGGGGTGATAAAAGAGGTACTCTCCCTGTCTTCAGGCTTCATTTTAATCTGGTTATAACCAGAAGAAGCATCCATGAAACTTAACAGTTCGTGCCCCGAGGTAGCATCCACTAGTTGATCAATTCGGGGCAAAGAAAAATGATCCTTTGGGCATGCCTTGTTGAGGTCGGTGAAGTCTACACACATCCTCCACTTGTTGTTCTTCTTCTTCACCATCACCACATTTGCTAACCAGTCTGGATATTTGACGTCTTTAATAAAATAGTCTTTTTGAAGCTTCTCGACCTCTTCTTGTATAGCTTGGTTCTTTTCAGGGCTGAACACTTTTCGTCATTGCTTCGCTGGCTTAATTTCCTTGTTCACATTGAGCTCGTGACACAAGAAATTTGGGTCTATCCCTGGCATATCTTCGTGACTCCATGCAAAAGTCTGCTTTCTGCTTCTTAGAAACGCTATCAGCTCTTGCTTTATTGACACATCTAGTGACGCACCGATTTGAGTTGTTCTTTCTGGATGTTCGTCGTCCAGAATGATATTTTCAGTAGCCTCCATGACTTGACCCTTAACGAGCTGAGACTCATCTCTTGGGTCTAAAGTCTCAATCTCCGCATCTTCTATCTTATCTACCTGATAAGTAGTAGACTTCTTCCTGGATTCTTCACGCTCTTCCTGCTCGGCAGATGAATAGTAGCATTCCCGAGCTACTTTTTGGTCGCCCTTCATCACTCCCACTCCAAAGTTAGTTGGGAATTTTAAACATTGATGCACCGTGGATGGTACTGCTTTGAACTTTTTCAAACCTACCCTTCCCATGATGATATTGTAAGATGATTTGACATTTTTATCCATCAAGAAAAAGCGCACTCTTTCTGTTCGATAAGCAGGCCATGTACCGATGAGCATATCCAACTTGATCGTCCCAAATGGAAAAACTTTCTCACCAGTAAAGCCGAGGAGGGGCCGATAATATGGATCCAACTGGGATAACTTTAGGTTCAAACTATCAAAACATGGGTAGAACATAATATATGACGAGCTGCCATTATCCACCAATACTCGCGAAATCACTACTTCCTTCATCCTCATTTTAATCACCAATGGGTCATCATGAGGATATAGTACACCTGCGAGGTCGTTCTTAGAGAAACCAATGACCAGTTTATCTTTGTTCACCTTCCTCGGGCGATCATCTTCAGCTAGATTTATTCGTTGGATGTATGAACAAGATTGAGCCTCATTGAGGTAAGCTTTCCTTTATGTAGTAAGGTCTCCACCTCCTGCATCTCCACCTGTAATAACATTGCAATCAAATGATCCAAAACGAATTGAAAATACCTCACGTTCTGGCTATCTTGGTCTTTTGGGGAGATCGGGGTCGTCTTCTGGATCATCTTCATGATCTCTTCTCTTGTCTTCTTTTGCTTGAAGAGGATATTTGGACCTCTGCTTTCCTCGTTCTCTGGTTCGACCACCGTTTTAACGATCAACATACTTGGTCAATTTTCCACGCCTAGTGAGTGCTTCAATTTCATTCTAGAGAGCTATGCAGTTTTTGGTCGTGTGACCATGGTCCTTATGGAACTCGCAATATTTGGACTTATTCACCTTATCAAGATCTGCCTTTATTTTTTCGGGCCAGTTTATCTCCTCGTTATTCTTGATCTCTTCCAAAATGTGAATTATATCTACCTTCAAAGGAGTATAATTTTTAAATTTCTTCAATTGTTCCAATGCTTGCTTTGCTTTTAATTGCTTGTTGCCACCATTATTCTTATGCTCCTTCTTCTCAACCTTATCGGTCTCAACTTTGGTTTCCTTAGTGTCCATGTTCTTCTTCGCAGCCATAGCGTCCTCGGCATTCATGATTTTGGTTGCTTTCGTCATCAGTTCTGCCATGGTTCTGGGCGGATCCTTGGCTAAAGTGTAGTATAATTTATTGGGCAACAGTCCACTCATCAAAGCAGTAATTGCAGTTTTCTCCTCATAATCAATTACTTCTAGTTTCTCGTTATTGAAACGAGTAATGTAATCCCTGGTGCTTTCACCTGCCTTTTGTCTAACACTCAACAAGTGTGCTACTCGTTTAACAGGTTTTTCTCCAAAATAGAAATTTCTAATAAAGAGCTCAGCCAGTTGAAAGAAAGTTGCAATCTTCCCCCGAGGAAGATTGTTATACCATATTTGAGAAGACCCGGTAAGAGTTCCTGAAAATGCCATGCATCTCATCTGGAACTGCATAGATATCAGCAGCAGCTTGGTATTGTTCTATATGAAGGACAGGGTCAGTTTTCCCATCATATTTAGGCATTACCACAGGAGCTTTAAATTTTGATAGTGTAGGAAAATCCACGATTGCTTGTACAAATGGTGTCCCTTGGACAAAAGTTCTTTGTAGAGGATTCTTGGCCTTAGCCATTTCCCCTAATCTGTCTTCCAACCTTTGAATAGAGCCCTTCCATGCGTCATTTCCTTCCTCGGGCCTATTGGTCCTAGAAATTAATCGCGTTGAATTTGCCTCTTGGGATCTTTCATGACGAGCAGCTGGTCGTGATTGGGCAGAGTCTTCCTTCATATCAAATGGTCGTTAAGAGTTCCTCGACACCATCCTAGGGGGACTTCTATTCCTCCTAGGACCCAGACGATCAAAAGGAGAGACTCTACTTAACCTTTCAAGAGCACATGTCCTCTCTGGAGATAGAGTGATATTTTGTTGAGTGTTTGTAGCTCGTACCGTGGAAGTCCGTCCGGGTTGATAAGAAGGATCATTAGATCTCTCAGTGCGATATGAATCGCTAGTTCGCGAAGAGAGCAAACGAATATTTCTTTGAACACTTCATTGTCCTGATTGGGCTGGCACTCCGCCTTGAATGGTTTGTATGAGTTGACGCATGGTTTCTTGCATGGCGGTTCGCCCTTGGGCCAAATTAGCCATTATTCCAGCCAGATCTGAAAAACTTGGAGGAGCAGAAGGATTCGGGGGAATTCCAGTGTTTCGATTACTGGATTCCGGATTATCGGCCATTGACGATGATTTATTTTGATGCAAAATGCTGATTACAGTCATTTCCCACAGACGGCGCCAATCTGTTGATGTAAAAAATTATATTATCTCTAATTAGTCAATCACAGATAAAATAAATAAGACAAAAGATTTTTAAAGTGGTTCAGCCTTGAAAGAATGCCCTACGTCCACTGTTTTTTGTTATTGTTGACTGTTTGTTTGGGATTCTCGATAATGGATTTTACCAAGAAATTCCCAGTCCCCTACAATGAGGAGGTTACAATGTATTTATAGTCTTGAGGCTGTACAAATGAAAGGACAATGCGTTGTTCTCTAGTAGACATGTACATCTGTATGTTAATAATGAGCATTTAATGCACAGTCATCTCCTTGATTATCCTGATGTGAATGCTCTGTACGCTATATATCTTGGACCGACTAAGGTGCTCGGACCGCCTAATTAGCTCGTCATACATGAGTTGCTCGGTACAACGAAGCTCCTCGGAGAACACTTGTTGCTCGGAACGCCTGAGTTGGTCGGGGAGATTAAGTTTCTCGGATTCAGTGTGTTGTTCAAAAAGTGTTTGTGGGTGCCATATAGATTGACATGTGTCTCCACATAATTGATCCACGTCAGCAGACTAAATTTGGTATCAACAGTGGGGGAGACCTATGTAATAAGATATCCCTAGGCAAGGGAGAAACCCACATTTTTGGGAAGATAGAAAAGAGTATCACTTAGTCATATACCTAGAGCGGTTTTACGCATAGGCAAGGTATAGATTCCTACCTGATGAAAACCTCATAAGGAATAGAGTTCTTGAGCAGGGAAATTGGTGTTGAATAGGACATAGTGAATTTGTCGCCGGGTATGCCATTTAAGGATGGAAAAAGGTTGATTGGAGGGTATCAACCAGGAAATTTTTTAAGTTCTATGGTTCCAGTGAAGGGATTAATGCTCAGGTTGGTAAACTATCAGGAAGTGATCGGGACAAAGTCACATATTGGGTTGAACGTGTCGCCCATAAGTCGATGGGTAGACGGGAAGTGAGGATTGTGCATTTTAGGCTTTTGGGTAATTCGGGAGTAGTATTTACCACAGGTAGAGTTACGTATGATGCCTCGTAACGGTTTGGTCTGCGTAACACCTTAGGAGACTTTATGGGAAAAGTTTCATTATCCACCTTTGGTAGATAAGAGGTGGGGAATAACAAGCTGCTAGGACCCAAGATGGGTTATGGTCCATCAGCGGGAATTAAGTAAGTTATATCCTTTTATATAGTTCAGGGACGTAAGGAGGGGTACGTCACCGTGAGTTAAAGGTTTAAGTCTGACATAATTAATTAGGGATGATGCGGGTAATTACCCAGAAGATAGTCACACGTTTTGGCAACAAGGAAATTGACACCCATATAGGAGGGAAATTTCCTAACTGAGAGGTAGTGGAGATGGCGAAGTATAGGCTCATCTTCTGGGGCACTATGTTGTCAGGGGCTATCGAGTTAAAAATTTGTGACAGGTATTGGTTTGGGTGTCTCCTATGAAAGGAGTGATGAAGTTCGGCAAGAAAGGGGAGCTAGCGTCGAGGTATGTGGGTCCTTTCCCTATCTTTGAGAGGGTGGAACTGGTATCTTATCGATTGGGCTTGCCAGAACATCTTCAGCGGATACGGGATGTGTTCCTCGTGGCATAGCTGGAGGGATACAGGAGGAGCAATTTAGCTTTTTGGGCACGTTCCACCTGAGGATAATGACTTGCAATAAGACACCTCATATGAGGGGAGACCGGTAGCTATGTGAGTGCAAGCTGCAGACCAAGATAGTACCACCAGTTAGAGTGTAGTGGAGTGGGGTCATCACAGTATTAATAAGTATACGTGGGACCAGGATATGTGAGAGCAATATCTAGAGTTATTCGCCGCAGTAATGACCAAATTTCGGGGAAGAAATTCATTTGTAAGGGGGGGAGTATGTAACACCCCATATTTCTGTGCATGTAATATTTAATTAATTCAAAAATTTTAAATTACTTGTGTGTCATAATTTAATTGAATTAATTATGATAATATTTATTTAAAATATTAATCGGAGAGTGAATGGTTAATATTTAGGGAAATTTAATTACTAAGTGAATGGTAATAATTTATTTACATCATAACGTGTATTAGTGAAGTGGCATTTATTTGTCTCAGCCAAGAGTCGGTATAAACTAATTTGGGTGTGAGATAAGGATTTTTATAAATTAATTCGGATGTCGATTTTGAGTGCTTGGTTGAGTTTGGATGGGTCGAGATAGTCGAAAAAGTATATCCGGGGGTAGTAAACGGGTCATGGGATGTTTTTAGGCATAAATGGGCACACACGAGGCTATTTGGGTCACTCGGGCTTAGCCCATTAGGCTAAAAACGGGATTTAGATTTAATACCAAATTGGGAGAAAAGAGAAACGACAAAAAACACAAGGGAGAACCTAGGGTTTGGAGAAGAAGCCATAGGGAGTGATTTCGCTGCAAAATTGTAGTCTTTTGGAGACAAGGCAAGGAACTTATTGGAAGTTCATCATCAATCTTGCGAATCACACACTCGGATCAGACCCTACGAACCCATAAGGCAAGTGATTCTCTTGTTGTGATATTAATTGATGTTATTCAATTCATATATTTGTGATGTGAAAATTAGAAATTCGTTTTGGGTACAAATGGGTACAAAACGGAATTTTTGTAAAAGGACACTTAAATAAGATTCAATGTGGGAATTAATTATGTGACAGGGTTCTGTGATGGTATTTTATTTACATGAGAAAAACCCAGTAGCAATTATGGACGAATTTGGGGTAATTAAATTGGAACCTAACGGGTAAAAATCCGGGAATTTCCCCAAATCAGAAAAGCAGAGATTTGTGAGATTAAATTTATGTTTGAGGTCCTATGAGAGGCCCTGATCATGTTTCTATATAGTTATGATGTTGATTGTGCTTGGGTTAGACCAAGGGAAAGGTTAGGAATTGGAGAATTTCGTTAATGGAGGAAACAACAAGGAGGAGAATACGATCACCTGTTCGATCGATCGATCGACAGTTGGGGTCGATCGATCGACCCTTCAGGTTTTTCGACAATTTGGCTTAGAGATTTATATGGGTAAAAAAATTTAGTTGCAAATTTCCCCTAGCATAATTAAGAGATAAAAATTAAATATGAGATTAAATTCTTAACAATTATAAAGGGATATAATTGGGAGTGGTGGGGGGATTAAAGGCGACACATTTCGAATGAATTTTGAGAAATAAATTCTGAAAGAATAAAATAACGGACTGGGTGAATAAGTTCGGATATGGTAGTAGGGCGACACTACTTACTTAAATCAATTATGGGTGAAAACTAATTAATTCGGAGTCGGGGATTAAACTCGGGTAGTATATTAATTTCGGGCCACGAGAGTGAGCCCGAGTACATTGGTTGGGTGACACCAAAAATAATTTAATTAATTAATGTGTAAGTTAATTAATAATCAGAGGTGGACCATAAACTCAAGATATTATGTATAGGCTTGTGTTACGGACTCAGTACACGGTAAAGCCGAGATATTTTATATTTTTATATATACGGTGTGTGATAGTATATATATGGTGTGTGCTTATAAATATCAGTGGTTAGATATCATTAATACACATACTCTAGTGCTATCAAGGGATGTTGCGCGTAGTGGGTGAATCCCTTAGCTTGAGGAGTAGGGAGAGTATATCCCTAGGTCATAGCGTCCGTTATATGGGTGAAGGGCTTATCTCACTTTCAGGGAAGGAATATGACCGCCTCCATTATGTTTATATTTTTGGCCAAGTTAGTGAGCGATTCTGACTTGAGGTAACTAGGTTATGCGAGTACACCTAGTGTGATAGCACTTTAGAGAATACATCCGGTGAGTTATTACTCGGGAGGATGGGTTATATTTATATTCAAAATATATGTGAATGTTATAATATGGTTCTACGTATATAATGGGATAAATAGTTATATACGGGTCATTAAATACATGAAGTGAATTGTATTAATTATATATGGGTTATATTCACATTCAATATGTGTGATTATTGTAAGATAACTCTACGTACATAATGGGGTGAATAATTATATACGATAAATTTAAATAGATAGAGAAAAGTGTATTATTTATATAACTAGTGAATGTTATATGGCTTTTGAGGAAGATGATTAACTAAGTTAAGGTGATAAATAACTTATAAATCATGCTTTTAAAATACTCGGGATTGTGTAGGGAAGTTGACAAGAGTTATATTAAGTATCTAGTTCCGGGGTAGAGGACTAGGTGGGATATAAAGAAGGCGTTAGGTGTGCACATTAGTTGAGGGGTGAGTCTGTCCTCAAGGGAGTGCGACACTGATTAAAATATTAAGCGCATTCATGCATATTTTACTACTGCAAGTTAATCATTTGCTAAATGTTTTTAAAATGTTTTGAGTTTTAACCCTTGCTATAAATTATTTTCAAAACCTTTTAGGTGTCCAGCCATAGGGACGCCAGGCTTGATTCATTCCAGGGATTCGCTGCTTCAGCATATGTGGATGTTGTAGGATTTGGATAGGCACCTCTATTCCTTCTATTCCTAGTGTAGGGATCTTCTATCAGATATTCGAGAATGTTGCTCACGGTTTTATTTAGTATTTATTTTAGATACTTGAGACCATTATTATCTGTCTTTACATTTGTGTTGAATTTTAGTCGGTGGTTTATTCGGCCAATTTCTTATTTATATGTGATGGTTGGATTCAGTTAGCTTGTGATTGTTAATGACTTATTTCCGCATGAGTATTTCATTGAATTAATGAAGGATAAAACTTGGCATCAGTCTAATTTCACTTAGGTGGTTAGTAATTAAAAAGTTTCGACAGTGATGCTAAGAATGAACCAACTGAGAAACCTGTTCTAATTTAATTTAGGACTGATCACCGGGCACTACACCAAAATGGGCAAATTGTCACCTTTCAGCCGGCCAGCCTTGTCAAGGTCATTGACCGTGACAAAAAAACACGCGTTTTATGTCACGGTCATTGACCTTGACACGATCGTGACAACTAATTGTCACGGTCAATGACCGTGACAATGCGTGTCACGGTCAAAGACCTTGACACGACCGTGACAATGTTCGCAGCAAAAACCCTATCCCCCTTATTTTTTCCCTCCCGCGTCGTTCCCTCCATTTCTCTCTCTCTCTCTCTCTCTCTCTCTCGACGCTGCTCTCTCTCTCTCTCTCTACTTTCAGGTCCATTTTCTCTCTCTCTCTCTCTCTTTCATTTATATATATATTTGTGTGTATATTTGTGTGTATGTGTATATATATATGTGTGTATGTGTGTGCGTGGAGGGGGGCAGGGGGTGGGGGGTGGGGCGGGGTGGGGCAGGGTGTGGGAGGGGGTGGTGGAGAGGGGCAGGGGGTGGGGCAGGGTGGGGCGGGGTGGGGCAGGGTGGGGGAGGGGGTGGTGGAGGGTGGGGTGGGGTGTGTGTGTGTGTGTGTGGTGGGGGAGGGGGTGGTGGAGGGGTGGGGCAGGGGGTGGGGTGTGTGTGTGTGTGTGGTGGTGTGTGGTGGGGGAGGGGGTGGGGTGGGGTGGGGTGTGCGTGTGTATGTGTGGTGGTGTGTGGTGGTGGAGGGGGGCAGGGGGTGGGGTGGGGTGGGGTGTGTGTGTGTGTGTGGTGGTGTGTGGTGGGGGAGGGGGTGGTGGAGGGGTGGGGTGGGGTGGGAAATCATATGAAATGAATTCAAATTATTGTTGTAGCACTAAGGGAATAAATGAAAATGAATTGGAACTATTGTCTTTTCAACCATCCAATAAAAGTTTTCCTTCATGGAATGTTAGAATTGTTTCTAGGATAATAATCCTACTATAAGATAATTGCTCAAAATAAATATTAAATAATAATTACTAAGATATCAATTCAAATAAAGTCTTAATAACCTAACCAAAAGAAATAAAATAAAATATCAAATAAATTATCATCCACCTCATAGACATTCCCTACCAATCATTTTAAGATAATTTTATCCTTATAAAGACAAATACCTTTGATTGCAAAGCATGCACTTGTATTATTATTATACAGCATGTATTATTTCGACGTGTAATTCTAAAATCTCACCTAGTTTTGTATACTATTTTTAAAATCATACTATCAATTCACGAGACACTAAACAAGAAAGAGGACATATTAATTTGAAAATGCTTGTTTTTCTTTCTAGAGACCCGTGTCGTCAAAACTTGGTAGTGTTCGAGTGTGTTTTTATCACTAAATTATTATTTCACTAACAAATACTCCTTATATCCTAGATTAAGAGTCCATATTTAATTTTTGTACTTACTAATAATACACTTAATCAATGGCTAGGATTAACCCTTATTCACTATTATGAAATTTGGTTAATTGATTATTTAAAAAAAAAAAGCAAAAGTAGACTAACATATATACACAACACTAAAAGTAGACATCAATTTTATAAATAATTGATATTTTCATTCAAAATAAATATTTCATTCAAAATAAATATTTCATTCAAAAATATTGGATAATAATTGATATTTTCATTTAAATTGATAATAATTTTATTCATGAAATTAATTCAATTAGGTAAAACCCATGATAATGAAATTTATGCTACAATTATCTCATGTCATAATTTTATGTAGTTGTCACGGTCGTGGGGGGGGGAGGGGGTGGGGGTGGGGTGGGTAGGGGTGGTGTGTGTGTGTGTGTGTGTGTGTGTGTGCGTGTGGCGGGGGTGGTATTGACGGAACTTACACATACGTTATAATATAGACGAAACATTTTTTTATCTGTACTAATAACATTTTTTTTATCTGTACTAAAAAAATCTAGGATCATCGGATTGGAGACGAGCGACACTGGGTTGGCTCGAACGGTGGATTCACACGACGCGAAGCTGTCCCGTTTGGAGGCGACGGTCCAAGATATGTACGCATTCATGAAGCGTACGTTGGGTGGAGACCGTAAAGAGAAAGGTAAAGGGAAAGGGAAGGAGAAGGCGGTGGAGGAGGAGGTGCGGGAGGACGAGGCGCAGGATGCCGAGGATGTGGACCTCGCTGCTTCATCACCGACACGTTCGTACTTCGACGATCCACTTCCCTATTTGACGCCCTCCAACAGACCATTATCGACAATTGGTTGGCCGAGTGTGTTCATATTGGACATATTTGATGGCCAGCGGATAGGGCGGGGGTTGAGGGACCCGAATATCGTCGAGGGTGGAATCGTCCATGGACGTGTGCTTCAACAGATGGAGTCCAGGGTGCTCGTCACGCATGTCATACCCGGGAAGGAGAACTCCCTATTGTGGTTGCGCGAACAATGCGGCACGACGTATATTAGTGGGTGCGTCAATTCGTATGTCGTGTGGCCTACTCACCTCCTCAGTTTTATCTAAGACATGTAGTAACATTATTTTTAAGTTTGTCCATTTTAATTATATTTGGATTATATCGTCATGTATATTATTTTTACTTTGAAGATTTGGATTATACTGTCATGAATATATATTTGCATTATCTTTAGTTTGTGTTGGATATATGATGTTTGGAACAGGTACAACGTTGCTATAACAGGTACAAATATACTGCTGGGCAGTGGCGGTGGCCATACTGCCCAGCAGATTTTTTTTAAATTCTGCCCAGAATTGTCACGGTCAATGCCCGTGACAATTTTTTTTAAAAAGGGTCACGGCTTTGTCACGGTTTATAACCGTGATAAACGTGTCACGGTCATTGACCTTGACACGACCGTGACACAAAACGCGAGTTTTGTGTCAAGGTCAATGACCGTGACACGACCGTGACAAAAAAAGTTGTCTCGCCTCGAAATGTCACGGTCATTGACCTTGACAAGGTGAATTTGTCAAGGTCAATGACCTTGACAAATGGGCAGATTTGGTGTAGTGGGGGGTTTAATTAGGCGGGGTGTCACACACTTTTCTATCACTCTTTCCCCCCAAACTACAATACTATCTACCTAGGCAACGTCTACATCATGACAACAATTCTCGCAAATTCAATTCCTCTCCGTATTAGCAGTATAATTGAGAAGGTAGGTATCAAATGTAACGGCAAAGCCTCTAAGAACAAACAGTGAAAAATAAATAAATAAATAAAAATATCATTTTTCATTCCGTGGGAAGAAGACTATTGTGAAAAAACTATGATTAGTGCATGAACTACAAAACACATTTACATCAAAGTGCTTTGTTTCTGGGTATTCTTTAAAATGCTTGCTCTTATAAAGCAACAAAAATTGATACAAAAAATTCAAAAAAATAAAACTCTTTTAAGCACAACATTTTTAATAGTTCAACACATGCATTGATTCCTATATGATCTCAACCTCCAAAGTGGACCAATTTGCTAGTCACAAAATGACATTTGGAAAACACCAAACATAGCCTTCACTAGAACCAATAATTGATATGAGAAGAAAAATGAAAACCCAATTATATAACTGAACTATAGTCTGCAATAAAAACATTGAAAAGGATAACAGAAATTGAAATGAAATTCAAACCCTGAAGTGTTTGTAGCAGGTGATGTCCCTCCCTGTGGGTGGCCGAGAGAACCGACAACTCCAAGCTTACACTCACAAATCAATAAAAAATCAAACACATCAATGATAAGAGAAAGGAAAATCATATTTCTCAACATGAAAGAGATCACATAATTACCTTGATTTTCTAAGGAGTTGTGTTGATTTTGCACAGGTATGCAGTTTGATTCTATGTATGTATAAATAGATGATTTTGAATCCTCTTGATATTATATATATATCTCTGTTGTAAAAGGCCCGCCTAGACTTGAGGCTTGAGAGAAACGCATCACCTACGCCTTGTTCTTGGTAAAAGGCTTAAGGCACACTTTTTTTAAAAAAACAAAGGATTAGTTGACAAATAATGGTTATGGAGCATGAATATGAGAAAGATGGCCACCAAACATACGAATATATTTTCAAAATTCAAGCTATGTACTATTTTATTATATTACTAGTCTTGGAATAATTAAAATAATAAAAAAAGGAAAAACGCCTTTTTACGCTTAGGCTTCGCCTAGGCACGCCTACGCTCCTAAGGCTTGAGGCTTGACCTCTACGCCTCGACCACGCCTCACGCCTTTTAGAACCTTGATATATATATATATATATATATATATATATATATATATATATATATATATATATATATATATATATTAGATAAGAATAAAACGCAATGCAAGAAGAGAAAAAAAAGAGCTATTAAGATGTGAGAGATAGATGTTTTAAAGGAACTAAAAAGTCTCTTTGAAGGGATGTCGTTTAAGTTTACACCATTGCATTTAGTATTCCCATTTTAAAAGGATAAGAATTATTAATGTTGACACGTGTCAATTCTCAGATAGGAAACACCAAAATTATATTTATTTAGATTAGATTTCACGCTACAATTTTATATTTATATATATATATATATATATATATATATATATATATATATATATATTAGATTTGACTTTACCCACCATTTTATTTTTCTTAAGACATTACCACTCATTTGGACATTCAACGATGGAAAAAGTGTCTACATAACTACTACTAGATGACATATCGCGTGTCATCGTAAATATCTAATTAACACGCAAATAACAATTAAATAAATAATTAATTATATGCAAGAAAATATGGGGTATTACACTTTAAATAATTCTAACAAGGGTCCATATCATAGTACAATACCTTTGAAGCATTTTCGATAAGTACGGTATATACTTTTTTCGGCAAGAGAATCATTTTTCTACAAAAATGAAAATTTATAAGGAGAAAATACTCTTAGGTCCCTCACAAACAAATTTTAAACGCAAAAGGAATTTTGACAAATTTTAAACACTTAGGTCCACTAATTTTCTTCTTGTACAAGTCCACGCTAACGGCATAACAAGTGGACCTAATTGTAAATTATTCATAAATGTTTAAAAATTGTTACCAAGTGACCTAATTCTAAATTGGCCACTTTATAAAGTTAACTTGATGTCATATGGCATAATTCAGAATGGATAAACACTCTCTCTCGACTATTGTAATAATTGTTCAATCTGTAAAAGAAATTGCATGAAAAAACCCACTCATTCGTATCCTTTTTTTGTGGTGGGCACTCCATTATTGAACGTTTAATCCTAGTTTACAAATCAAATAAGTAGAACATATATATCCCAGCGGACACAAACTACCCTTCCAAATTCCTCAGTTGTATAGTGCTTTTTCTGGGTAAGTGCATACTCGTAAATATATAAATTGTCTTTCAAACATATTGATAATTATTTCATGAATTCTACATTTACACATAAATCAAAATGTGAAAAGAAACAATAAATTTGGCAGCAATTTACAAATGGATAACTTAATAATCTTACCTAGTTTTGTATACTAGTTTTAGAAACATGACTATTAAAACTAAAAAAGAAAGCGAGACTTTTAATTTGGAAGGGAGTATAAAGTTTAACTCATGTAACGTATAATAACTCGAAATGATTCAAACATAACACGATTAGCTTGTATAGATTCAGGACCGGCCCTGGCCATGTGCCAGGTGGACAGTGGCACAGGGCCCATTTTACAATAAGTACCAATGTATGTGTATTTTAGGGGTCCAAAAATATTTTATGTATATTAAAAAATATTTTTTTAAATGAGTTTAGTTTTTTAGGGGTCCATTTTTTCAACTATTCAAAAAAAAGAATAATACAACTTTTCAAAAAAATCTCACCCAACTCATTTAAGATTACCATGTTTTTAAGAGCCATTTTTTCAACTACTTACAAAATCTTTTTGGTTCTTCTCTTTCTTTTGCAGGACGGCCCACTCTCTCCCTCTCTCCTCTCTCCTCTCTCCTTACCTCCCTCTCTCTCTCTCTGTGCAACAACAGTGAAAGCTTTCTTTACAGCAAAAGGTGTTTATGTTGCATTTGCAACTTGTCTTCTTTTGCAGCAAAAGGCAAAGGTAAAGATGGTCATGTGATACTTATTTAATTTATTATTTTTTTATACATGCTATTCTTGTTTATTATTATATTTTTTTAATAATCTATTTTTTTTAAATTCATCAATGTCTTACTAATCTGGTTTTTATGTAATTAATTTTTTTTATCAACTAGTTTCTTTCTACATTAATCAAGTCGATGAAATTGGAGAGGGAATAAAAGGCTAAAATCGGGTGTCATTTTTTCATATTTTTTATATCCAATCAATTGAGATATTTCTAGACTAAAATTATATATTAGATTCGTTGTTAATTGCGGGATTTATTTTTATTTATAAATTTATAATTTTTAGAAATGTTACCAAAAAAACAAGCATGCGGATATCAATAGCGGAAAAAACAATTTTTTGCAAGTCGAAATGCTAGAAGTAACAATTTTTCAATGAGTTTTTAGGTATTTAATACTTTTGTGCAATATTTTTTTTGGAAGGGCCCTAAATTGAATATCGCATAGGGTACTATAAATCTCAAGACCGGCCCTGTATAGATTTAAGAGTGTCCAAAACTTATACTCAAATCAAAATCAACGTGACTCGAAAATGACACGACTGTTGATGTAAAAAACTAGATGCAAATCTAATTAATTAATCACAGATAAAAAAGGAATAAATAGATAAGACAACGGATTTTTAAAGTGGTTCAACCTTATGAAAATGACATATGTCCACTGTTGTTGTATCGCTGAGTGTTTGCTTTAATCTCGATGATATGTTTACAAGAGATCCAAAAATTCTCTCCTTTATGATAGGGTTACAATGTATTTATAGCGTTGAGGCTATTCATATGAAAAGGCAATGTGTTATCATTTAATAGACATATACATCTGTATAATAAGAACGTTCATCAAGCCCGATGTTCATTGAATGTATATTTGCCTTTCGATCTTCCTGGCCAGAGTTCGGACCGCCTGAGTTGCTCGAAACGTTTGAGTTGCTCTGCACGCTTGTATTGCTTGGAACGCTTGAGTAGCTATGCACGCTTGTGTTGTTCGGAACACTTGAGTAGCTCGGTGATCATATGCATTTGCCACGTAAGTTGACATGTGTCTTCATATAATTGCTCCATGTGAGCTGATTAATTTTTGTATCAACGACTAACCCGAATTGTCACACCTATGTACAAATAGTTATACTGGTAGCCTTAAAATGTTTGTTCCAACTTTATGTTATTATATATTATATAACCTGTAACCAGTTCTTGTTAAATTTGTTCTCTTTATTTTTTCCCTAATGAACTATTAGATTGAGAAACATAGTTCAAATACTCGGCTAAAAGTGAGTCGAGTCGTTCAAATCGACCTTAATTCAGTATTCAACGTTCAAAAACCTGTTACTCGTACCTATATTATTGAAATCAATCTTGCTCGGTGTGACACATTTCCTAATGGCCAAGCAACCATCGACTCGCCGGCTGAAACAGAAGTTGAAATTGATGTCGTATTATTATTTGGAAATCATGCCCTTTAATTAAAGTTTCATGCAAAATATACCAAGTTGACTGATTCCATAATTGCTAATATGTCCAAAGAGAAGTAAAACTAGTTTTTTTCAACTGAACTATAATGGCAAAACCATGATCTTCGCCCCTTTATCTCAACAGGGTGAAAATTCCTTCATAATAGCTTCAGGATTTAATATAATACGAGGAAAAAAAGTTTTGGACTCAAAATTCAGCACCAAAAATCGAAGTGGGCATTATATAATGTGTAAATTTGAGAGCTGTCTTCGAGTTGAAAGATGTTTCAGAGAACACGTATATACAAAAGTTTAAGTAGAGTCTAAAGATGTTTCAGAGAACACATTTACACAAATAAGTAGATTTCCTGTATAATATTCGATTAAAATGACAAAAAAGGGTCATATAGAGATGGGGTTTTATGTACAACTATTCCTATGCACAATTCCCCCACTGAATTTTCTGCCTCTTTGGATATGGATAAATGTCGGCAAGTTCATTGACACGCCGTAACAAAGACTTGGGTAACGGACGCCAAGGCTTGTTCCGTTTTTTCTCATCCTGCATCAGATTACACCAAGACTTGGGTAACGTACTTCAATATCACATTATCATAATAATATAATATCATGACAAAACACAACATTTTGTTTAGCAAGTTGCACATGCAACACATAATTAATAGTAAAACTTTCTATATACCGAACAACATTTCATATTAGGTGTTGGCCTCACTCAAGAGTGATAGACCCCATTATCGAACAACCGGCACTACTTGGTCAAACAAATTGGATCCGATAGGTTGGCCCTTATATCATTGCTCTTCTAACCTATTCGAATAAATCAGTCTTTCTATATGGAAGATGGATTAACATTTATATGCACAAAAAGAATTTGATAAGGATTAGGCTGTTCCCACTCCATACATACCCGCCCCCGCTCCAAAACACTTTTGCTGACATTTTTTACGAGTTTTTGTGAGACTTTAATTGACATAAAGTGTCACTAAAAATGTATGCAGGAGGATTTGTGTGGAGTGGGAATAACCATTTCATTTAATAATCCCCATTGATGCATGCTAATGTTCAAGCCTATATAAGATTAGCCTCGAAATAATATGATGGGTAGCAGGGTAGAACTAATTTCTCATTGTCAAAAAGATTAATATCCCATGCAGGTTGTAGTCTAGAAATTACAAAAACAATCTCCTCATATCCGAGCTATCTGAAGTTTAAATGCATAAAATTCCTATAGAGTAGCATGAAATCATGTACCCCAATTAACTTCTAAACAAGTGCGGAACTAATTTAGAGAATTGTCAATGAAATCAAAGTCATTCGCCAGAGTTATTGAAGCAAATTATAATGGAGCATTTGAGTACAAAGTTAGAAAAGATTAAGAACTGTTCATTTGGATGAGAAGTTTTTTTTTTTTTTGGGGGGGGGGGGGGGGGGGGAGAGAGAGTAAAAAAAATAGATGAGCAGATTGATGAAACATTCTAACTTTTGTGTTTTTCCATGAAATCCAATTCTTTGGGGTGGGTAAAAGATATTTTCATTGTAAGGAAAAGATCGTGCCAATGTCATTTTTAAGGCTATTGTTTGCAGAATATAGAGTTAATTATTTCAATTTTGACGCATTGAACAATGTTTGCTCCGGTTTGCAATATCATCCAAAATTGGATGGCTGTTAAAAAAGTTAAAATTAAGGTTCTTTTAGTACCTTAGCTTATTTTAACAGAAACCTTAAAATTGAGGATGAAATAAACCTTAAAAATCAAGAACCACAATGAGAATCTTGTCAAAACTTTTTTAAAATTTAATCCAACAGCTGATATTAAATATGATGCAACCATCACCCAATTAGAACCAAAGAAGAGAGAAAAGTACACCAAACAAAAAATTGAAATTTTATTAGTAAACCAAAGAATGAGTAAACTCTTTACATCATCTCCTATTTATATTAGAAGTAATCATACTCTAACTAGGTAAGTATTAAAAGACCGAAAGGCCCTTCTCTTACACTAATATTTCCTAAAGAGGACTAATATTGTCAATCACCAAAATTAAGCAATAAACCCATATTATAAACCATTCTCCTCTCATTTGAAAGAGGTCGTCCTCCACTCAAAGGGGTTCTACTTTGGTGTGGGGCTCAACTTGGATGACAAGCGCCGAATGGATTTCTCGTGACTCTTCGGTATTCTTGTCATCTCCAATTTCCTTTATGGTAACTACAACCGTCTTCTTCTTCCGATTAGGACAATCCGTAATTTAGTGATCGAATTGGCAGCATCCGTAACACTTGATTAGGGGAAAGGGACTTAATTCTCACTAGCTTTGGGTGGGGCAGCGGTTAGAAGCAATTTTTTCTCCTCTCAGGTGGGCCTCCACTCGCATAATAGCATATACACTACGACTTTTTGAAAAGTTGGAATTTCTCTCAAGGCTAGTTCATGCTTGATCGATACTTGCAAACAGTGGATATATCGGCCACTTTTCTGTTCTTCAGTCTCCCTTTAGCCGGCCCAAGTACACAATAAGTGAAATGCCTCCATGTAGTCACTTATGCTATAGTAGGATTGTCGCAAGGCTTGCATGTGGGCAAAAAGATCGCGCTCATATGAAGATTGTAAAAATTCCGCCATCATAGCTTATTTCATCTCGACTCATACATGGATTGGAGGTTGGTCACAAAGGGCTCTTTCACAGACAAGATCATCCACCATACTTTGGCAAGACATTGTAACTTGTCTCTATGAGATTGACAAATTTGTGGCCCAAATACTTGAGATCAAGCACGTTTTCATAGTATCTATCCAATCAACAAAGGCAACAAAAATCCATTTTTTCATCACAAGTAGAAGCATCAACCCGTAAATCTCCTTGCAGTCTTCTTTAAAATTTCCAATACAAGCCCTAAATGAATCAAGTCACCCCCTCCATGTGAGGCACTTTCATCCTCATCATCCTCATACTCCCAAGGTCATTATAAGGGACTGATGTTCATGTGTTTCTATTTTTAAGATGAACACAAGGCGGCTGAATATTCGCTGGAGTTTCGATCATGTTTGGATTCATTAGGAGTCAGGTGGGGCAATCAACTTTGAGATGCCCTCTCTTGCCACAAACAAAACCACTTCGATTATCAAAAGAAACAACTTATGGGTTTGCCTTAGGGTTGTGGTTATTAGAATTGGGAGAGAACGCTGAAAACGCTGATCATTGATGTCAGGATGTCAAAGGGACATGTAATCGGAACAACAGGCACCTTATCAAAAATTTGGGGATGCAAGGTAAGGGGTGTACATTGAACCCATTCGCGAATGTGATTCCTTTGTCATGAACCCGTTTATTTGAGTTTGAAGGCACATAGAGAGTTGAACAACTGTTAATTGTTACTCAGAAATTTTAACGGTGACCGACCCTCCATTAAATACACATCAGCCTTAACAATGGATGTGGTGAGGCAAACATTTTGATCTTGGTAGTGGGCCCTTTTGATAAGATGGTTCAACGAAAGCTACTTTTATTTATTTGGGGGATGGTCAGGAGCTTGAAAATTGTTCGTAACCAACAGAGGGTTGAAGCTGGTGATCAGTGGCAAATGATGGGGTCTCTTGGAGTTACACATCTTGGAGTATGGTTTTGGACGTGATCACAAGCTGATGGGGTGAGAATGGCGGTTGTTTGTGATTGCAACCCTAGAGCTTGGGTCATATAGGGTTTACAAAGGGTTTTGAATGATAAGTTGGTTTGGTCTAGAAGCAAAAGATTTATAGTAGTGTTCTTAGTTGGTTTTGACCCCAATCGAAGGATGGTTAGGGTTTGGGGGTTAGTGGGGAGACGTGGCCCTCAAATAGGTCTGATTGGGGTGCTATATTTGATCAATTAGGGTTTGTGAAATTTCAAAGGGTCAGGGTAATCGGATATTAGGGGTGGGTTATATTGAGAAATTTCTTATTGAAAATCATCTTAGGGTTCAAGAGGGGGGTGTAAGATTTGAATTGGAGGAGCAATTCCTTGTTATTTTGCAAAAATGAGAGCCATTGACTATTATAGCGCTGCCAATCACCTGATACTTTGATTCCTCTTCTTGAAAGATGTTAATGGAGTTACAATGGGAGGACACGCACACAACAAGAGCTCACCTCGCTTAATACCAATTTGATGCAAACACCACAAATTAGATCCAAAGAATAGAAAATTAATTACACTAAACGCAGTCTAATATTTTATTAGCAAACCAAATAATGAGTAATCTTTTTACATCATCTCCTGTTCTAGTAATCCTACTCCAACTAAGAACATATAAAAAGACCAAAAGGCCCTTCATTTACTCTAATATTTCCTTAAGTGGACTAATATTATCAATTAACAAAACTACGCAATAAACCCTTTTCTACATCAAAATATGTCTCTTTTTATAATTGTAATTGATCTCAAGTTATGTACTCTCTTCATCCAAATTTAATAGTCATTTATTTCAAGATCGAACATGAAAATTTTTACTTTCCAAAAAGTTGTAATAACGTAAGAATATAAGGCTACTATAGTCATTTGAGCCATAAATTACTTAATAACTTAGTCTTGTTGGGTTATTTTTGTCCTTTTATTATTAGATTACTCAGTGACTAAGTCTTGTAAAGCCTATATAAAGGTTTCTCTTGTAACATAAAATCACACCTTTCTAATACAAGAAATATTCTTTCTTTATTTCTAGTTGGTATAAGAGCTACCAAAGAAAAGAAAAATCCCAGAGGGCTCATAAATTGTTTACCCCATCCTTGATGTGTATTCTTGTCGTCCACGCTCACATATCTCTCTTGCCATTATTTTGACCTCCCAAGTAACATTGATAACACTTCTTACTCAATTTAATATGTTGTTGAGCGTGTTGTTAAGACTTGCAGATAATGATCTTGTTGCTACATTATCTTGTTGCTATTGACCCTGAACCTCGATACCCTCTCAGGAACGTAAAGGCCTATCTGATATAGTCATGTTTAATCTACACAACATTCTTAATCTAAGTATGTGTCTTATAAGGGTGTATCAGGTTCTTATCAAGCTTTTGTTATGGCCATTTTATTTACGTGTATCCCAAGGACTCTTTCTGAAGCTTTACACAGTCCTCACACTGGGGTGACGCTGCAATGTGAGATGAATACCTTACAATGTAGGTGGGTATATACTTTCAAGTCCTTAGCTAATGTGGATAGCTATAAAGCTCAAATTGTTGCAAAGGCCTTACTCAGATTCCGAGGAAGGATTTTAGTGCTACTTTTGCTCCCGTTGTTAAACTCGACATTGTTCACTTATTGATCTCCTTAGCTTCTTCGTTCTCTTGGCCGCTTCACTAACATGATGTAATACATGCTTTTCTTCATGAAGACCTCATTGAGTTCATCCACATGGATCCTTCACCCGGATTTCGTGGTGAAGGGTAGTATGCAGGGAAAGTCTATCGTCTCCGGAAATCTCTGAATGTACTGAAGTAGTCACAACGAGCCTAGTTCTCTAGATTCAGTGAGGTTGTCATTGAATTTGGATTTACTAGGTGCCATTCGAATCATACTTGCTTCATCAGGCGAGATTTACATGGAAAAGTGTGATTTTGCTTGTATATGTTGATGATATTATTATTACTATAGATGATTTTACTAGAATTACACACGTTAAGCCTGATTTAGGAAAGGTATTTGATGTGAAATATCTAGGTCAACTTCAATACTTTTGGGGATTTGAACTAAACAGGTCTCATCATGGGATTTCTCTCGCACAGCAAACGTATGTTATGACCTTCTTGCGAATACTGCATTATTGGGTGCAAAACAATTTCATTTCCAATGATTCCTGATCTGAAGCTTGTTGCTGACATTGGTGAGTTTCTGAAAAATTCATCTATGTATCAACGTTTGAGGTTGGGAGAGTTAGTCAATTTATGCATAAACCCTATCAGCCAAATTTGGATGTTGTGCATCATCTGAGTCTTCCCCTGAACTTAGGTAATTTTACACAGCAACACCACGTACTAGAGAAACGCAAAGCTATACTGATTCAGGAGCTTGTGATGGTCACTGTCCTTTTTGTGGGAGTCATCTCATCTCTTTAAAGAGTAAAAAGCAAGTTGTCGCTTCGCGTTCTTCTGCCAAGGAAGTATATAGAGCCATGTCATTGGGCACTTGTGCGATTATATGGCTCTGTTCTCTTCTTGGGGAGTTGGGATTTCTTGAAGAAGCTTCTTTTGTTCTACATTGTGACAATAAATCAGCTATTTAACTTGTTTCTGATTCAGCTCTTCATGAGAGGGCAATGAACAGGTTGCGCATATACTTACCAAGCCTGGTAGTCCTTCTCTTATTCGCACTTATTCGCACTTCTAGTGGCAAGCTTGGCTTGATTGATATCTACACACAAGCTTTTTTTTTGGTGGTGGTGGTATTGTAATGACTTAGGAATATGAGGTTACTTTAATCATAGTTATCAAAATCGTACGATTCGCTAGTCGAATCGTACGATTCGATTCGATTCAGGGCAAAAACGATTCGTATCGGGGTTAGAATCGGACGATTCGAATGAGAACCGTACGATTCGGTTTGAATCGTGAATCGTTTCATTAAGCGATTCACTTTATAACCAACGCATACCAATTTTTTTTAACCCAACTTATTAGAAAAACCCATTTCGACCAACAAACCAACCAAACGAAAAACCCTTTTTCTAGGAACACCTCCGAAACCCCTTTTCCCAAACCAACAGCCATTACGACCAACAATCGAAGGTCGAAATCTTTTTTCTTTTCGGAAATCGAAGGCCGACAACAATCGAAAACCCATTTCGACCAACAATCGTATGTTTTCTTTTGCTGTTTATTTATTTTTTTGGTTAAAAAAACTTTCTTTTGTTGTTTATTCTGTACATGTTATACGGCTGTTTTTTTTTATTTGTTATTTTTGTTTGTTTCTAATCTGTTTAAAGGCTGTTACTAATTTGTTTAAAGACCTGCTACTAATTTTGCTATTTTTTTAGTTATTTTGTTGTTATAATTAATTTGCTGTTACTAATTAATTTTTTTTAGTTAATTTGCTGTTATTAGTTAATTTAGTTATAATTCATAAGTTAGTTTACTGTTATAGTTAATTTGCTGCTACTAATTTTTTTAGTTTGCTGTTATAATTAATTTGCTGTTACTAATTACTTTGTTGTTATAATGAATTTGTAATTTGGGTGTTGTTACTAATTAATTTTTTTGTTATTTTTTTAGTTATAAAACCATTACTAATTAATTGGTTTTTTAGTTATTTTTCTGTTTTTTTTACTAGTTATTATTTTGCTGTTATAAACCATATGTAATTGATTAAATTTTTTAGTTATTATTTGAGTTGTTTATTAAATAAATTGATATTGATTTGTAGGTTGCTTGATCTTTGAAAATCAAGATGGTAAAGTCAAAGGGCAAGAAAGAAACTGATCCAACTTGGACTCATTGCACCAAGGTGAATGAGAACAATAGAATGCAATTGAAATGTAACTATTGTGGAGCAATAAAATGGGGAGGAGTTTTCCGAATGAAACAACATTTTGTCGAGACTCATAGCGATACTAGTATGTGTGAACAATGTCCCGAGTCCGTT
Source organism: Sambucus nigra (assembly GCA_949130495.1). Lineage (NCBI taxonomy): Eukaryota > Viridiplantae > Streptophyta > Magnoliopsida > Dipsacales > Adoxaceae > Sambucus > Sambucus nigra. Next base: position 115,326,286 of record OX422224.1, on the reverse strand, counting down.
TGAATATTTTTTCAAGAGTATTTGTGTCAAAATTCTACTTCCGAGGTTGGTAGCAATCAAAGTCAAGCAAATGTTGAAGATGAATGCTTTCAAGGGGGCAACGATGATGAGGGAGGTTCGACGGGGAAGGGGAAAGGGGGAATGGATAGGTTTGTTATTAGGGGGGTGGGGGAAAGGGTAAACAAGAAACCCTGAATCAAATACTAAAGGATAGGGAGCCGGTGTGCAAGGATATATTGAGGTTTTTCTATAAGAATGCTCTATCATTCAATCTTGTGAAGTGTCCTCTTTTTAAAAAAATGTTGGTGTCGGTTGGAGAGTATGGCAAGGGATTGAAGCCCCCTAGCTATCATGAAGCTAGGGTCACGTATTTGAAAAAGGAAGTGTGCATAGCTTGTTGGAAAAGTATAAAAGGGAATGGAAAAAAACGGGGTGCACTTTAATGTCGGATGGGTGGAGCGATGGAAAATCAAGTTCGCTCACTAACTTTTTAGTGAATAGCCCGAGCGGGACGGTTTTTCTTAAATCCGTGGACACCTCCTCGATCATCAAGGATGCGGTGAGATTGTTTGAGTTACTTGATAGTATGGTGGAAGGGATTGGGGAAGAAAATGTTGTGCAAGTGGTGACGGAAAGTGCATCGGTGTATGTAGCCACGGGGAGGTTATTGGAAGAGAAAAGAAAGAATTTATTTTGGAACTCGTGTACCACCCATTTGATTGATTTGATGCTTACCGACATTGGTAACTTGCCTATATTTCAAAGAGAAGTTACCGTGTATATTTGTAGGCATACATGGGTGCTGATTTGTTTAGAAGATTTTCAAATAAGAGGGAACTTACTAGAGTGGGAGCAACTAGATTTGCCACTTCCTTTCTCACATTGAAGAGTTTTGGAGAAAATAAAGGGGCATTGAGGTGTATGTTTACGTCGGCCGATTATATGAGTGGAACTTTTGCTAACAAGGTGGATGCGAAGAAAGTGGAGGGTATCATTTTGGGTGACACAAATTTTAGTAAAGCGATTAAATATTGTTTGAAAAGTGTACATCCACTTTACAAAGTTTTGAAGCTTGTTGATGGAGATGCAAAACCGGCAATGGGTTACATATATGAAACTATTGATCAGGCGAAGGAGCAAATTGCGATTAATTTTAATCATGTAGTGAGGAGATATATGAAGATTTGGAAAATAATTTATACGAGGTGGAATCTTCAACTTCATAGGCCACTTCATGCCGCGGGATACTATTTGAACCCAAGGTAACATGATTTATATTCTAATTTATATTTGAAGATTCCACTATATTCTAATTTATATTATATAAAGGACTAAAATATATTTTTGGTTTATATTTGAAGATTCCACTTCAGTGATGACTTTAAGGCCGGTAGAGAGGTGAAGCGTGGTTTGTATGACACTATAGAGAGGATGTGTTTGGACACCGATACAATTATCACCGTACAAGAGCAAATGGATAAGTTTAAAATGTGTGCGGGATTGTTCAGTAGAAGTTCGGCAACGCTAACGAGAGGAAAAAAACAACCCGGTGAGTTTATATGTTGCTATTTTTTTATGTTAATTTATATGTTGCTGATTTTTTTTTTTTAATGAATTTATATGTTTTTGAATTTTTTATATTCTTTTGTTTATGTAGCCAATTGGTGGGAAAATTTTGGTGAAGATGTACCAGAGCTTCAAAAGATTGCTATACGAGTTCTTAGTCTCACATGTAGTGCGACAAGTTGTGAGAGAAATTGGAGCACATTTGATCATGTGCATTCCAAGAAAAGAAATCGTTTGGAGCAACAAAGGTTGAATGCTCTTGTTTTCGTGAAGTATAATCTTCAACTTGAAATGAGACGAGAGCAAAGCAGAGAATGTGGTGACTTCGATCCGATTTTTCTATCCGATATGGAGGATGATGATGAGTGGATCACTAAGAGAGATATAGAGGAACCATGTCTTCTCACCGACCATTCATGGATGGATGTTCACGAATGCTTCCAAGATGAAGGGCCTAGCAAAAAGAGGAAGTGAGGTGAAAATATGTGGAATTATTATAATTATTGTTTATTTGTTACTAATATATATATATGTGTGTGTGTGCTAATCTTATTGTTAATATATGTCAAAATTATTTTGTGTTATATAGGGCCAAGGAATTTAAATGCCAAGGGAAAAGGCAAACAAGTGGCAGATGATGATATTGAAATTCTTGATGATGAGGAGGAGGACGATGATGAAGATGAAGAGGAATTTGAAGAGGGGGGAGATAAAATTGTCATAGAGGAGGATGATGATGGTGAATGAAGAAGAATGATCATTGATGATGACTTTTTATGATTTACTTTTGTTTTTTACATTTTCAAGCTTAAAACGATTCACAACATGTGCTACGGTTCATTTTTGTGCTATATTTTGGAATAATATCATGTGTTATGATTAGTTTTTTGTCATATTATACTTAATTACCAATTCTATAGTGTCAAATCCCATTTACGTATGTTTTATTTCATTTTTATCATTTGATTCCGATTCGACAGGTTCGATTCATGATTCGCGATTTGGGGGGTAAACGATTCACGATACGATTCGCGATTTGACAACTATGGCTTTAATCATTTGAGTCATTAAGTTACTTAATGACTAAGTCTTGTAATAACTTAGTCTTGTAGGGTTATTTTTGTCCTTTTGTTAGTTGCTAAGTATTGTAAAGATGATATAAAGGCCTCTCTTGTAACATAAGAATCACACGTTTCTAATACAAGCAATCTTCTTTCCTGATTTCAAGTCAAACTTATTCTACTAAAAATGATATATACCTTCGAATGCAAGCCACGCAGAAACAAGACTATTAATTTGGGATAGGGAGATATAAGATAATTTTTATGAATGTTATGGGTATTTTTAATAAAATAACATGCATCATATGACGTATTCCGATCATTAAGCAATCCTTAATGTTTAATATACTTTCATTAATCACATTCCAATTTACAATATTTTAAATTAATCCACACATTATTTTCTAAAAAAAACAAATAGCATTATCTTAGTGTTAAAATTAGTTTGGGTTGGAAGATCAAAGGAGATGATCACACCATAAATATCTACATTAATGACAATTATATATGTGTGTGTGCGTGTGTGTGTGTGTGAAAGTTTTAATTTTTTTATTGACAAAATCATATCAAATTAATTGCGGGTCTCTAAAATAATACCTATCAAAGAATTTTTGAATATAAATCTTTTTTAATTATGCAACACTCATAAAAAACACCCTAAATAGAAAAGGAAGGAAAGAACAAATAAGAGAAAGAAACAACAGATAACTAACCTCTCTCTTGCTCATTTTCTGTGCAGTGCTTGCTTTAAGAAGATTCCGCCATTTGTCCTGGAAAGTAGGAAAATATACGTCAGGTTCATCAATGAAGGGAATCTTTTGATTAGATAAGTATTGTAGGCTAGCTTGAGATCAAATTGTATGATCACGGTTCAAAATAGCAATTTAGTCCCAGGATTAGGCCATTCTATTTTTGACTCGGTATCAATTTCGGAGAAGATTTAACCGTACATTATTAAGAGGATATAAAGACTTGGGAGAAAATAACAGGACTAGGTTCGAAGACTCGCGAGTATCCGATATTCAGGCCTTGCAGTAATAGTAATGCGACTCTAGTTGATTTCATTAAACTATGGATACGAGTAATGCTTTCAAAACATAAGGGTGGTCTTGAAGTTTGGGGGCCGAGGAGAAATTCTAAAACTATCCTTCATATTAAATGAAAAATGAAAAAATTTGAATGAAAACGGTGATTCTAACTTAGATTTCGGTACTTCCATAATTGTTTCTTAAATTTTATATTTTTTTCGTTGTTGACTGTAATATGTCACCACTAACTGCACCGAAGTCAGAAAAAATTTACAAATAGTAAGGAAATATTTACATTCAGCCAAATAAAAGCGCCAAAATCTATATACATACATGCAAGTCCCAGAATCTAGATATTAGCAAGGTACCAGAGTAAAAAAACTCCAATAGATAATAGTTTTTACGACACTTTTTCAAAAAATAGCTACATAAATAATATTTTATGCCATGTTTTATACTTCTTGTGTTGGGAAAAGGTTTCAAAATTCGCAAGGGGCCAAGGGCCGGCCTTGTTGGAAAGCTGGGAACAAAAACTAATTTGATTCGGCCTATCAGCACAATATGGTCGAATCTTTGAAACATAGGTACGATGAGCAGCTGGTGTTAAAAGAGGCCTTACCTTGAGATCTACAGGCGTGCGATGAGCAGATGATGAGAACAAAAGCCTTTTTATTTGAGTCCACTGTCCAACTCCATAATGAGAAACACCATCAATCAACTTGTACACCTCTGAATGAGTCCACACCTTATGATGCTTCCTCAGACCACCACTCTCTTCAGTGACCAAGTCATCTTCGGACTCGGCTACAGAGGGCCCCTCATCAGACTTTTGTATCTGCGCAAACATTGTGGTATTATTGCAAACTGTTGAAGAGAATTATCAAGAACTACAAACCAAACAACTACTGGTTCTGTACAAGGATCGAGGAGAAAAGTAAATTAGCAAATTTCTCCTTTCCATCCCTTTCATCTACAGTATAAAAAATGAGAAACAAAAATGGTTCTCAGAAACTGCAGGGTTTTTTATACGTGTAAATCAGCTAAAATGGAGAATGAAATAAATTATGCATGCTTTGAGATTTGATAAAACTAAAGAGTTTGGATCTTCTTGAATGCACATGTGGGTTGGGTTGAATTGGGTTTTTTTATTCATGGGCTGATTCTGGTTCCAAAAAGATTTGAAACCATAGTGTTCTGTTCTATTATCGGTTCAACACCTTAACCAAACCGAACCGAGTTCAGTAAACCGAACCATGCAAACACCTCGACCATACGTGAGGGAATAAATTTGGGATATTATATTTCAGATGCTTAGAATATTATTGAAGTGATATTATGAGATCTCTTTGATTAGGAGTATCTTTATTAGTTGTTTCCTTTAGTAGTTTTCTTCTAAAGCAACTACATTTCTAGTCATCTATCTACTTTATATAAAAGAAAAAACATGGAGTTCCATTACAAATAAGTGTATACACTATAATTATGTGATTTGGAGAAAAACAGTGAACATGATATAATTCTAAATAAGTGACTTTACTTTTCACCTCAAACCAGACCAAGCCTAGTGGCAAAGTAAGAAGTTAATAAATGTGCTGAGTTTTTCCCTTACCGCAGAAGATACATGCTTTTTCAGACATTCTTTCCGTCCTTGGTGACTAATAAACGGCACTTGAATAGCTTCGCCAAAAGGCTCATCAGGAGTAGATCCGCGATGGCGATGCTTGTGATGTCTAACTCCTAAAAACCTATCTCTTGATTTTGACGTAGAAATCTCGTGCTTTTTCCTACAATATCTCGAATAAAAATCTGTGGATTCGTCCATATACCTCCGATTAGGCTTACGCAATCTCTTCTGTGTAGGAAGAGCACTCAAATTGCTATTTTGGGCAGACCACTTTGGTGAGAGATCCTGCCCGTTGAGGCCTTCTGTCTCTAACCCCTGGCCTATTGGTTTAACTTCATTGATTTCCACCATTCTAGAAGAGAAGTGCATTTCACTGGAGGTAAATTCACAAGGGGTAATCAAGCATTTTTCCTTTTTATCACAAGAAACTGAGTTTTCAGGCCCACATTTGCAGCTCAAAGTGCCATGTAATTCACAAGTTGTCTTGTCGAAAAGACTATTATGGAATTCAGGTACTGGAATGATTTCTGTTGACAAATTTGATTTCCCAAGAATGCCATTATGACCGCTGACAAGCACTGGAGAGTGTACTCCTTCAGTGGCATCATAATCCAAATTCGTAACACTTTCCGCAAATCCAATATCTGCAGCCAAAACATGGTGGGAAAAATCATTAAAAAGTATATATATACACACGCACATTAAAAAAATGAACTTCGTAGATTTTACAAGAAATCCGTTAAACTACTTTTAATGTAAGGAACCCCCTAAATTGAGCATTTTGCGGCAAAAACCCCCATGTGTGGCTAAAAAATGTTCTTCTAGAGAATCCTTGCAACAAAATACATAGTTCAGGGGGGTATCTGCAAAAGGTCGAAAGTTCACGGGTTTTTTATTATTTTGTTTTGCACTTTTCCCTATTGAGTATCATTAATAAAATAACATAAGATTGATCTAAGAAGGTGCACCTAGTAGATAATCTTCACATGTATTGGAAACGCCATTTTCTGCTTGACGATTTTTCAGTTCAACTTCGTGTGGCATTACATCAAGTACCTAACGATATTATATCTCATTGTGATAACCAAAAATGTATACGAGTAAACAACATTGCACAAGTTATAGGATTATTAACACTAAAGTGAAACATGGGCCGATCCTAGTTTATACAAAATCAATGTTGTCATATTTCTTGGTCTACTGGTACGAGTAAAAACTGTGAAGTATGAGAACGTGGGTTCAATTATAAGAAAATCCACTCTATGCAATGACCGCCAAATATTTGGGTCCATCCTAATCCACCCCTGCATTTACCCATGAATAAGAGAGATTAACATTGGGTAGAAATAAGTATGGCTTAAATGAGTAGAACTTTTAACAAAAAGGATTCAAAATTTCAACTCAAGCATTGAACAAGAAAATATAAATTAAAACTTTCAATGACTTACAGATTCACATTTATACAAAAATAAATAAATTTGGAAGAATCCTTGGCTGATGTATGTCATATTAGGCTGTACAAAACACATCCCTAGTGTAATAACTTTTAAGCCTCCACATAATTAACATCTAAACAACACACACACACATTATATTATAAACACCGACGATGTACCGTTCAGCTAAGTGCTGATGTGGCTTTTTTCAAAAACTATTTTTCTTATGTCTCACTATATATTATTTTACACTATTTTTTATCAAAAATAACATTGAAGATGCAGGAACATATTTTAGCTTGGGCCAAAGATTACTGGGCTCGAATTCCATAAAATGTATATGGCCACCCCTCTTGTGCTCGAATTCCATAAAAGGTATATGGCCACCCCTCACTGGACACGATATGGTTTTTGGACGAGATGGCATACTCGATCCTGTTTACACCAAGAAGTATCAGAGCGAGTTCATGAATTCCAGTTGCAAGAGTGGCAACCTATTCAGGTGGGAGAACAATGCAGGAGCATATTCTAGCTTATATCAGACAAGGCTTGCGGGCTCAAATACCATAAAAAGTGTGGCCTCCTCTCCTCACTGAAAACCATTCGGTTTTCTAATGAGATAGCAAACCCAATCTCGTTCTCATCAGAAGATCAAAAGGAGAGTACAAACTAAAGGGGGTAAGATGCCCACCTAAAAGTAGATAACCTCTATACAAGGGATCAAAGAAAACAAAAAATACCCTCAATGGACAGCCATTACATAAAACTATTATAACAACTTACAGACAAAAACGATAATTAAATATGACCAAATAATAAAACACTGGTGATTGAGACGCACAAGATGTAGACGAATACTTGATTTTCTCCCAAATGGCCTCCTTCGCACTTTTCTCTACTAGATTTTTTTTTGTTCCTTTCATTCCATAAAATCTAAAAGGCTGTCAACACTATACAACGCCGTAGCTGCCGATGTCTTTTTGCTTCCTACCATGGCCAAGCATTTCCACCATAAAGAGGTCCTTGGCTTGTAGTTAAGGAAACACAATTGGGGGAGGTCTGAACTAGGGTATCTCATCCGAATTATAGCATTAGTATTCACCCTTCTATGCACTAGTCCAAGTAAATTTATCCATCAAAAGAAAATGAATGAAGGTGATCAAAGTAAGACGTAGAATGGAATCCCTCTCCATTCAATTGTCATCTCCTATCATCCCTTGAACCGACCGTTAGCCTAAAACCTTCTCAAAAATTGTGCAAGGGAACATACTGTTCCACTTCCCTATCATAAGATTTTGAAGGTGAGGTTCCAAACTAAGGAATGATTAGTCAAAGAAGAGGAGATGCTTTGTTTTTTATTTCAAGAAAATATGTACATCTGTGGGAAACGATATTTAAATGATGAACCCCTCTCCAAACGTGCTCCCAATATCTACTGGCCTCCATATCCCTCGCCACAAATACTAGGCCCTTTGAAATGTAGTTCAAAGGGCTTCTACAGGTTCTATGTTCCACTCTTCACCTGGGTTTAACCTATTCTTGTTAAACCCATGAATACTCTTGATAATAGAGTAGCACAAAGAATCTCCCTTTGAAATGTAGTTCAAAGGACTTCTATAGGTTCCCTCTTTACCACATTGGGCCCCACCTTTTACAGCTCAACCCATGAATGCTCTTGATAAGTGATAACAAAGCATCACAAAAAATCTTTTTCTTTGAGAAACTCCACAACCACGTACCCAAAAGGGCTTTATTTTTAATTATTAAATTCCCAATCCACAACCTCCCAAGTTTTATCCGTTGTAACCACGGACCACTCTATGAGATGGTTAGTTTTATCTTCCTCCAACCCGTCCAAACGAAACCACTCCTCTTTTAAATTAATTTAATATTTTAATTGGAAGCTTGATAATGGAACGGTAATAAATGGGGAGACTACTCAAAAACGTTTGAATAAAAGTAAATCTGCCACCCTTTGGAAGTCAGCTATTTTTGGACCAATCAAGAATTTTTCCAAGTTCTTCGAAGACAGAGTTCCAAAATACTAAGGATAACAGGTTCCCTCCCACCAAGATAGTTTAACAGTAGAGGTAGCAATTCCAGCCCACATTAATGGCCAGCCCATTTATACACATTACGGACTGCTTTATGGTCCATGAGTCTTGAAATTCGGGCTGAATATGGGTTAAGAGAAGGGCTGAAAATAAGTTTTATATAGATGGTAATAAAACCCTAAAATGTCTAGCACTCTAAATCTGTAAATCTAACTTAAGAATTCTCCACTCACATCTATTCTGTGCTCTTACAACCCTCTCTCTCTCTCTCTCTCTCTCTCTCTCTCTCTCTCATTTCTCACGAATCCTTGATGAATATATAAGAAGAGAAAAATCCAATCTCAAATCTGAATTGAAATCGCAATTGTAAAAACTTCTTCACCGTAATTTTATAATATATTCTGGATCTTAGACTTCATAAAGGAGATTATGATGTGTTTTAACGGAGTGGAATCCTGTACCTAAGCATTTTTGCGGGGTATTTGAAATTTTCGGTGCTAAGAAGTTTTCATGACTTCGTGTGGGTCTGTGATTCATTCCATTGAGATAGCATGACAGTTTAGTTCGAAAATGTTTTTTTCCTAAAAAGAAACATGTTGGCTCGAACCGAGCCCGGACCATTTTATACTCAACCCATATTTGGCCCGCCTATATTTGACACAGCCCACCAATTTGCGAGTTCTAGTTAACAGAAATTGACCCATATCACACCCACCAAACATGCTTTCTTCATCATCCATGTTAATACACAACAACATACTTTCACTCTTAAGTATATCCCGCGTTGTTTTTTATATTGGTCTTTACTTCCTATTTATTCTATAAAAAGCTTTCTACCTTCTCAAATCAAAACCATCGGGCCTCCTTTAGAGCAAGCTTGAGTAGCCATTGTCCCCCTTCTGAAGAAGTCTACGTTTCTTCTGAATGGTTTTGTTTTCAAAATATTTATGACGGTCGTTGGCAGCCGGGAACCGTAGATATGCGTTGTTGGCGGCGTGGCGATGGGAAACCGATGGCGTCTATATCTCCTCTTCTTCGTACGGAGGCTGGAGAGTTATTAGGGTTTTTGGAATAATCTTGTTTAATTTTTATTTATTTTTATTGTGCAGGAACAAATAGGTGGCATTAATTCAATGAATTATTACAGAACTTTACAAAAATTTCCACACAAGTGCCACGCAGGATGTATAATAAGCATTTTTGTTGACTCTTTTTCCGGAAGTGATATAGGGGTTAACATCGTCTAAACTAGAAACGCTGAGGTTAACATTGCAAATATTGAAAAGGCGAGTTTAATATTGAAAATCGAGCCATACAATGGGTTTAAAATTGCAACTAACCCTTAAAACAAAGAGAGAATATTTCGCAAGGCATGAACTCATTAAGCAAATGAAATATATGAAGATTAAAATCAACCAATATAATTAAATAGAAGTCGGTTACAAATACCAAGTTTACTAATGAGTACATAATCAAGTGATAAATCAGAACATTAAACATTTTGCATGATGTATATATCGACCCAAAAAGGGGGAATACGTACTTTCACGTCTAATATATCTTCCCATTCCCCTGCAGCTTTCGAAACAGGCCCACCTTGGTAAGAAGTAGAAGGAAAAAATGAATATTAAAATGGCCAATCAATTAAGTAGACGAGACAAAAGCAAACAAGAAGCCCAAATGCAATAATTCTCTGGAACTTAATGACAGAAGAAAAGTTAACGGAATGAACTATTTTCTGGGTTTGAGTGTCGGGTTGTAACCAAATATAAGGGGAAAAAAACATCCTGAAAATCATAAAGGAACTCATCTACGATATGTGTCTGAAAGTTGAGTACATTCTCTAGCTTTTTGTTTCTTTTTGTTCTTATATGTAGTGGACAAGGTGGCAAATGCTAAAAGATCGAATGGCATATGTGCAAATTAATATGTTGATGAATCAATATGATGTGAATTAAAAGTTATGGGAAGTTATGGGCTATTTTTAGTATTTTTAGGACCTTCTGGCATTTTTGTTATTTTCTTTATTTGGTTGTATTTTTTTTAATAATTGTTTACCTGGTATTTAGAGGAAGTAAACGCTATTAAGGAGGGAAGGAAGTAAACGCTATTAAGGGTTTCCTGATAATTAGAATCATAGCTTAGAGCCTAAGCTACTTCCCCCCTATAAATACTCCTACTGTAGCCTCATTTGAGGCATTCTATCATTTTGCGATTTAAAAAAGAGAGTTGAGACGAGAGTTATCTTTCATCTTATTTCCCACTTGACGTTATTTATGTCAATTGGTGTCAGAGCCTCGTTGGCTCCACCCGCTATTGTTGTTATTGTAAAAAATAAAAAAAAATCGTAGACAGCGATAAAAGGATTTCAAGAGGAGATATGCTCCCATGGATGCTCACATGGATGGATCTTGAATCACCTCTTAGCGCGACTTGACGATGTTGAGGCTCGCCTCCTTTCCACCTTTAACCAAAACTCTACTCATAAACCTAACCGCCACAATGCTTCAATCCACGCTTCCCCAAAAAAAAAGTTACCCTACCACTTTCTAACCCCATCTCCACCAATCTAGCGGTGGCCAGAGGAGGAACTAAAGGTGGCCATTGGCCACCCACCAGAAACCTACCCGAACCTCAAGTCAACCCCAACTGGCTGCCAAGACCACCTCGGGGAGGTCAGAACTCAAACTCACCCATCTCTAGACGAGCTCACCGAAAACTCCTCGGGTATCACGGATCTAGGCCGAAACCATCTCGTGGAGGCCAAAAACTTCCAGAATACCCAAGAGTCCATCAGATCCACCACAAACAGGCCGCAGGGACCACCATGCAGTGGTTGGCCCTCACCTAAGATCAGCCGGAGCCATCGGACACACCTCCCCTCCCCCGAGTGTGGCCGAACGAGTCCTCATCCCATCAAGATCCACTGAAAAAATGGTTTTAAACCTAGGAGGAAGCCTTTTACGGTTGGTCCGAGAGAACGAAGAGAGATGAAGAAGATTGAAGAGAAAAACATGGGGATGGGCACTTCCTTAATTTTCAGAAAATTCATTTTGGCCCCCCAATATTTTTGTCTCTCTCCAGTACATTGTGGGAACTTTTCACACGAATCTCCAAATTTTAAAAACTCGAGGACAAGCTTGGTTTAAGAGGAGGAGAATGATGTGAATTAGAAGTTATGGGCTATTTTTAGTATTTTTAGGACTTTGCGACATTTTTGTTATTTTCTTTTAGTTTATTTATTTGATTATATTTTTCTTTTAATAATTGTTTGCTTGGTATTTAGGGAAAGAAGTAGTAAAGGTTGTTAAGGGTATATTGTTAAATAATATAACAGCTTAGAGCCTAATCTACTCCCGCCTATAAATACTACTATTGTAGCCCCATTTGAAGCATTCTACCATTTTGAGATTTAATAAAATGAGTTGAAACGAGAGATGTCTTCATTTTATTTCCCATTTGACGTTATTTACGTCACAATACAAAAGATAATAATAATAATTATTATAATCATTAACCCGATAATTTCTTGATAGCTTCTCTTTTTTCTTAAGATAACTTCTTTAAACACATTCCAACAAATAAAGATATAAAGACTTTTTAAAGAAAAGAAAAACGATAAACCATTAATCAAGTAACTATATTAATGCATAGGCCATACCAATCCCATCAAGAACATTTTCGAAGTCCATGCATTTCTCTAGGTTCTCCTTACGAAAACTTAAGATACCATCCACTGAAACATGATTATCTTGAGGCTCCACAAGTAGACACTCAACTTCAAATGCTTCTTCTTCTAAAGGACTGAAATATTCTTCTTCCTCAATCTACGAAAAAAATTTAAAAAGACAAGCTTGAGGAAATCAATGAAGGGGTAGAATTATCAGGTAAAGCATATTAATTTCTTACGTTTTGCCATTGTAATATGGGAATAAAGTATATTTTGTAAGCAATAAGGTGCTCTGTTATTTTTTACAACACCTTTGTACATGAAAAAAGTAACAGGTGTAACCATCGCGCAGACCAAGTAACGAGTGCAAGAATGATAAGAATAAACAGCCCACGCAGAGAACTAAAGAATGTATGTGGTTTCGGCAATGTGACTTCGCCACAAAAGTCTTTCTTATTAATTGCTTAATTGCAGAGAGAATACAATTGTTACATTCATCGTTTTCCCCCTAGTAGGAGAGGCACTACTCTTTTTATACGTATCAACGAACATACATGGTTGTGTGGACTCCGTTCGTTGTGTCTATCCATGCTGATAAACTTATCAGTTGTTGCATTTGAATTATGCATGCGTCGTGGGCGTCAGGCCCTTAAGTTAGGCTGCTCCTTTTCTTGGTGGATCTCATTCAATTAGCTGTAATCCAATACCACCACGACCAAAAAACCTCCTCTCTCTCTCTCTCTTGTCCACAAACCCACCAAGTTTATTACGAGGTTGGTCGACCGTCGCCTGTCAACCTGAGTTGCCGGGAGACAAATCGCAGGAGGTTTGGGGGTGGGTTTGTGTCGGGAGTGAAAGCTTCACACGCTTGGGGGTGGGGGCGGGGGTTGGCATTGGATATGAAGACTGAAGTTGGGGTTTGGGCAGTGGGGTTGGGGTTTGGGCCGAGGTTTGGCAGTGGGGATGGGGTTTCCAGGCTGCTGGGGTTTGGGTAGTGTCATGCATGTCAGCAATTTCCAATGACCTCACCTGAAAACCCACAAAAAATGCTGAAGCGGCATCACCAGCATTGATAATAATCAACACCAGTTGTCCCAATGTTCACAACTAATATCACTTTTCTTTTTATGATGTAGTTATCTAGGGCGTGCAAAAAATCAAACCACCAGTTTGGACTGAAAAATAAGGTTAACTGACTTAAACAATCCAATCTCGGTCCGGACCAAAAACACACTAAACCGACACTACAAGAAAATGTCTTTTCCACGACACCTCATATGTGTCATGAAATTGTTTCCACGACACATTTTATGTAGTCGTTGAAGGGGGGTGTCGTATAAATTTACCTTCTACATCGACACCTTTGTGGTATCGTAAAACTATTTCACGACACCACAAAGGCCAAACCTCCACCTGGACCATGCACACTCCCAAGTTACATCAAGTTCTTTGTTAGTTTTGAAAATAAGGTGGGTTAAACTTAAAAATTAAATAGAATATTATTTGGGATCTTTACCAACTATTCTCGGTTACTAAGTATGTACTCAAATAAATCTTTTTATTTTTTTAACATCAAAAAACAATTTTGCTCCGATGGGTCGTATTACACCCAAATAATTAGGAAAAAGATTTGTTGAGTTGGGTTGCATTAGAAAATATTTAATACACGTACGAATAGGACCTATTGAGTAAAATTTATTTTGATACTAACATATTATTTTTAGGGACTAATATCAAACAATGAACAATTCAGAATTACTCTCTACTCATACTCAATCAAATACACACACACATTATAATTACCAACATCAACATAAACACTTTATAACACACACACACACACACACACACACACATGAAAAGTATTAATATCGAACACATTACAAAAATTCATGTCCGAATTACAAATTCGTAATGATCAAAAACTAAAACTCCACATACACAACAGATACATGTTTGCATGCATATATATATATATATATATATATATATATATATATATATATATATATATAATGTAGGTGAAAAAAAGCTGACCTGGTTCATCGTTGAGATAGTAGGAGCGTGGGAGAGAGAAAAAAGAGAGGGAAGCTTCGTGTATTAATATAGGACGGAATCGAAACGTTTTTGTGAAAATCGTGTAATTTATGTTTGGAATCCGGTTTTGTGCCACGTGGTTTCGGACAGTGACTAATGTTTTGTAACTCTTGTACTTCAAATATTGGTCGTGACAGTTGTTTAGAATGCTGTCGTTTTAATACAACTAACTTAGTTTAATATTTTTTCCAATTAAAAAATAAAAAGGTAATTATGTATTTACACAAGTAACTTTATCAATTTGTTTTAATACTAATATCAAACTAGCTTTGAAAGAATTAAATTAAAATTATTAGTTTTATCACTCAACACTCCAACTCATAAACAAAAATCAAATCAAGCATTACATCGATAAAATTGATTTTTCAGAAAATACGGTAATTTCGATAAAAAAAATTATTATAATTTTGGTAGTACTCGATATATAATGGTATCTTTTGTATCACTTGCATAAACTTACAAACTTGTTAATAACACCTACAAAAACATAAAATAATTCAAATTTTTTAAATTTATGAAGCAATAGATGACAATATATATAAAAGAAACTAAAAGGAAGTTCACAAAGAATAATTATTTGTGTAAGCACATTGCGATACAATCACAGTTGCATCATTAATATTGTTTTCATCCATCCTTGACATCTATGAATTAGAATTACCAAAATAATGAACATTAGTCACCAGTCAAATGTATTACACTAGTATGCATTGCCAAAATAGCGAATATCAAATGCATTACATCGTGTGCTAATCAACCAAAATATAAAGAAAATTTTTTGCATTTGTATAATTTGTAAGGTTAAATTTTTTAAGGTTTAAATAAGCAAAAGCACAAATATACCATATTCTAACCACCCCTATCATTTTTTATCGGTACTCTATATCAATCAAAATTGTGACTTTCTGAATTGTAATCTCTTTATTTTAGGTATTTCATCAAACATTTTGTCCACTGTCATTCCAAATGAAAAGTTTTAGAATGTTGAGAGAATAACACCAACTGGCACTAATCAATAATTTTTCTTATAAAAAAAATGTAAAAATGAATCAAAAATGTTGAAGACAATGTCTTCACTTAAAATTCATTAATTAAAAAACAAATGTACATGAAGATAGCCAACAAAGTAATATCACAAAGACATAAACATTATACCATGTGTTCTCGATAAATGAAATAATATGATTCATTTGATTTAGATCGAAGAACACATATATGAATGTGAGATTAAGATGGGAGAGGGGAAGAGGGAGAAAACTCTAACCCCATATATATATATATATAGAGAGAGAGAGAGAGAGAAAGATGTTGACAGTAAGATCGTAAACATTATAGTTGATAAAGGAGTTTGTTGCATTTTATATGACTTAAAATGTATGGCTCATATTAAGTCTAATAAATCAAAGGCTCTCATTTAATATAATAAAAATAACTCGTGTAAAGTTCAGAGCTTAAGAGTGTGATTGTGTTTGGCTTTAACCATGGCATTCTTGTTTTATTTAATATGGTAAGTTCGGTAATATCATTTTAGTAATTTCGGTTTTTCATTTTGGTACGGTACAGTCGGTAAATCGGTTATTAAAACGTAAACCAAAATCAACCACAAAATATTCAATAATTTCGACTTTGGTAGTTTACATCACCACTTTTTTACGGTACAAAACGGGGTAGCTCCCTTTTTTCTTATGTGTGTTTTAGGTGAAAACAAATTTTTAAAAATAAACTTTTTTCCAATTTTAATATGCACCAATTTTACTTAACCAAATTTATCTTGTTAATTCTAAACATGCATCTAGTGTGATTAAGCAAGTAAAATAAACCAAGTTCATAAAACACACAAGACCGATGTATGAGGAAACCACTAAGTGAAAACACCATGAACGGCTCAAACCAGACAATCGCTATGATACGATATTACAATGTACAGATAGTAGACTTACTCAACGACTCGATACCCCATAATCCTTGACGATCTTCTATGCTTCAACCTCTCCTCCACAGTACAACGCGGGAGTCTACTTAAGCTAGGTCCACAAGGCACGAGTTCACGGGTGCCTCGGTATCCACCGATGCAGCTTTGACAACCGTCTACAATTCGAAACACAAAGTTCACTGCTTCTTCACAACAAAACTCTACAAAACAAATGTTCAATGTGATGAACAAACTCCAAATTGTGCTCAACCAAGATCTCTGTTGCGTATGTACATGAAAGATCAGATATTGAAACGCAAAGGATGTTTTTGACTTGAAAAAACTTTGTAAACAAGTGCAGAAAAACGAAACTATTATGTTCTGAAATTTTGGTTTTCCACCCCTCGAAATTCTGAGAAGAATTGCCTTAAATAAAAAAATCTTAAGTCGGCAAGTCGTTAAAAGGATATCAGCATGTTGTTATAACGAACCTGCACATCTAGTTCGAACGAGATATGCATGTCGTTCGAATGACTAGCTAATGTCGTTTGAACGACACTGAATATCGTTTGATTTTCCAAAACTAAATGGAAAGATCTACACGACTCTAAAATATGTTTATCTCAGAATAAGCGAAGTTAAAACCTTTTTAAATCATTTATAAACAAAATAACATCCTTAAAATATTTTTGAGTCCCGTACACATTATTTGTTCATACCTCAGAGTATCTCGGAATGTAATATGATACGAAGATGTGAAATGTGCACCAACAAACACGGAATTATCTATATTTGAAATTTGGTCGCTACGTCTTCAAAACAACACGTCATAAACTATGTGGAAATCGTGATAAGTAAAAAATTGCCTATGATTTGTTTTAGTTTTATCCGAAATTAAGTCTATTACATACAAATTGAAACACTTGGAAATTTATCATTACAAATCTCCCCCTTTGACTATTTCGGGACAAAACTAAAACAGTGAAATGACTAAGCTAAGTCGTCAAGCCGAATGACTTAAATCCCATACCATAAACTCAAAAAAAATACACAAGACACGATCTAGAAAACAATGTCGGACCGACAGCATAAACTTATCTTTATGTGATGTAGTCTTAAAATCTTCAATCTCTGAATAATCACTGCACACACAAAACAGCAAATACCATGTGAAGTATAGATGTAAAAATGATATAAAACTTTATGAAATATCAATTTGTAAAATAAGCCATTTGTTAAACACGTGAGCAAAACATATGATATCAATTTATATATAACATATTATCTCTCCCCCTTTTTATCTCGAATAACAGCCAGTGAGAAAGATAAACAAATGTATATATAGAATGAGAATAATCATATGAAGCGTGATAAGCACCCAAAACTGTACAATTTATACCCCAAATAGACGTACTTTAGTTGCTAATTCTCGGCAATATGGGTCTTATGCGCTTAATTGTTCAATGTGCAGGCTTAATTGCAGTTGCGGTGTAAAAAATAATATTTCAAGGCAATTTGCAGCAATATGGAGCAAAATACCCAATTCCCTGACCCTAACCTAGCTCATCTTAGCCTTAGCCTTCCCTGACCCGTGTGTGTGTTGATTTTGTACTTTTTTATTATTATTTTTTAGATTTTTAGCTTAAGTCATTTTTATTTTTAGGATTTATTTTAGATTTATTTAGTATTTTCTAAGTTTTATTTTCTATTTTTCTATTTTATTTTTATTAGTATAATTTTATTTTATTTTATTTTGATTTTTATTAGCTTTTAGTTTAGTCTTATTTTATTAGCTTTTAGTTTTTAGGAGTTTATTATTAGTTTATTATATTTAGGACTTTAGTTTTAATTTAGATTTTAAGTTTTTAGGTCTTTTGTTTATTTTAGTTTTATATAGGGTTAGGATTTTTTTTTTTTGTTTTAATATTTTTTATTTATTTTTAATTTGTTTTATTTTTAGTTAGATTTTATTTTTTATTTTTTATTTTTAGTGTTATTAATTTTAATTGAGTCTTTACTATTTTAAGAGTCCAAATTAAACACACACACCCTAAACACTCACTCACCCACACCCCACTCCCCTACACCCTCACCACACACTATAACCTCCACTTCATCTTCTCCAACAACCTTTCTCTCTCCTCTCTCTTCCACCATTTTCAAACCCACCAACCATATCAACCCTTCTCAAAAAGCCATCACCCAACAAACCAAAATTGCAAGACCCACCTACCTGTCAAAAACGTTGTCGGAGCTATTTGATCCCCGACAACGGTGTCATTTGATAACTTTATTTTTTATATCCCCGGCAACAGCGCCATTTGATAACTTCGCTTTTTGTGTGTCGTTGTTGAAAGCCAAGTTAGGCAAACTCCTCAAATACCTACAAAATATAATAAACTCTAGTGTAGATGTAAGTAAGGGTATCAATCCACTTTCAAGGGGGTAAGCTAGAGACAAATTTAATTGTAATTCACTTTTTATTTTATTTTTGGGTTTTTGACTTTTTCTATTTTTTTTAGATTTTTCAATATTAAAACAATTTTCAAGGGTGAAAATGTGAAATAAGAATAAACTAAATGAGAGATAAAAACAACTAACTAGAAAGTTACTAAAATGAAAAATAAAGTCTAAACTAAAAATAAGAGATAAAGTGAGGTAATTAAATGGTGAGAACAATCAAGGAATGGGATTACACCACAAATTTTAGTTATTTTAATTAATTAATTTAATTATTTGAATTCTCCCAAATTAATATCAAAATTACAAACCAACTCTCGTTGCAAGTGTAATTATAATAGTAATCTTTTAGAAAATTAAGTTTAACAGCCCACAACTCTAGAAAAATAGATCTACACTCCTTTTAATTAATCACCCGCTAGGATCGATCAATTAAAATTTATGTAAATCTTAGAAAATAAATTTAGAGTTGAAATTCAAGTTATAATACCCCACTTAAGAAACCTCTATCTCTAGTTCGAATCTAAAATTGGTATTATAACTAGAATTTCGATTTTCTCTCGAAAATCATTTACCCTCTCTCGAGGCGTAAATTTAAGGGTTATGGATCAAAATTAATATTCCAAGGGAATTTTCAAGTAATCAAACTAATTAAACTAAAATAACATCAAATAAGGGTTTTATCCCACCCCTTGAAAGGGGATTTAGCCTAACATGGTATCAAACATAATAAACAAATATTCAATAGGCATAAAATAATAAAAGAAGAGAAGAGAACAATCAAACCAAATCTCTTTGATTAAGTTGAACTCCAATCATTGAAATTGAAGCATACACCTCTTAATTGAGCATCCAAATGATTTTAAATTAAATATCCACTCAATTAAATCTCAATCAATATTTCTCCTCACAAATCTCTAAAAGAAAATAAAAACTATTTACAAAATAAAATTTATCCTAATTTATTTTCTAAACTAAACTCTCTCTCTAGAATTTCCAATCTAAAAACTCTATTTTTTCATGGGGTCTTCATCTTCAATTTATAATAGGCATGGAGCTAGGGGTATTGTGGGTAATGGATTTTAGAGTGCATGGAAATGGGGTGTGTGCACATGAGGTGTGAGGTCAAGTGGTAGAGGGAATAATAAAAAATCTGATTTGTTTATGGGTATTTTGGGGTTTTGGGGTTAAAGTTGGTAGTTGGGGTTATAAGGGGTAAAAGGAATTAAATGGGTTAAGATTTGGCACATGGGTTTTTATTTTGGTTTTGGTCTTTGGTTTAGTCTTGGCAGGTCACGTTTTTTACTTTGGAGAAGTGATGAAATGGGTTTGGCATGGAGGTGTTGCAAGTGGGTGTAAATGGGTGTGGGCGGAAGGGTATTTGGATGGCTGAAATCGGCTTGGCCGGATATGGAAGTTGAACGGGTCAGGGGGTTCTGGGTTGGGCGGTTCTGGACGCCGGAGTTGAGGGCGGCTGGGTCGCGGGGCAGGTGGTCGCGATCGACGCTCGGTTGGAGCCATGTCTGGAAGCTACGGTCTGGCCTCGGGTTGGAGGGGGGACGTCATCGGAACTGGGTTTCGATCGCTGCTGGGATTCCGGGTTTGAGGTCGCAGGTGGAGGCGGTTGAGGATGGGGGCGGGAGCTTGCCTGGCGCGGTGGGTTTTCCGGCTTAGGCAGGACACTGGCGACGATTTTGACAGGTAGGTGGGTCTTGCGATTTTGGTTTGTTGGGTGATGGGTTTTTTAGAATGGTTGGTATGGTTGGTGGGTTTGAAAATGGTGGAAAATAGAGGAGAGAGAAAGGTTGTTGGAGAAGATGAAGTGGAGGTTATAGTGTGTGGTGAGGGTGTAGGGGAGTGAGGTGTGGGTGTTTAATTTGGACTC
Organism: Sambucus nigra; assembly: GCA_949130495.1. Taxonomy (NCBI): domain Eukaryota; kingdom Viridiplantae; phylum Streptophyta; class Magnoliopsida; order Dipsacales; family Adoxaceae; genus Sambucus; species Sambucus nigra. Next base: position 115,305,493 of record OX422224.1, on the reverse strand, counting down.
TTAAAATAGTAAAGACTCAATTAAAATTAATAACACTAAAAATAAAAAATAAAATATAACTAAAAATAAAACAAATTAAGAAATATATATATATTAAAAAAAAAATCCTAACCCTATGTAAAACTAAAATAAAACAAAAGACATAAAAACTTAAAATCTAAATTAAAACTAAAGTCCTAAATATAATAAACTAATAATAAACTCCTGAAAACTAATCCTAATAAAATAAGACTAAACTAAAAGCTAATAAAAATCAAAATAAAATAAAATTACACTAATAAAAATAAAATAGAAAATGAAACTTAGAAAATACTAAATAAATCTAAAATAAATCCTAAAAATAAAAATGACTCAAACTAAAAATCTAAAAAATAATAATAAAAAAGTACAAAATCAATACACACGCGGGTCGGGGAAGGCTAAGGCTAGGATGAGCTGGGCTAGGGTCAGGGAATTGGGTATTTAGCTCCATATTGCTGCAAATTGCCTTGAAATATTGCTTTTTACACCACAACAGCAATTAAGCCTGCATATTGAACAATTAAGCGCATAAGACCCATATTGCCGAGAATTAGCAACTAAAGTACGTCTATTTGGGGTATAATTGTACAGTTTTTGGTGCTTATCACACCACCCCCAAACAGAGCGTTGCTAGTCCTCGAGCAATAAGATAGAGAGAAATGGAAAGATAAGAAACCAAAAGTCTACCACTTTCGTGGGCACTTGCGATTGCACTTAGCATGTGCAACAAGCCTTTAAACCTATAGGTTTCCCTACAGGACGAGTTGTGTCTCGTGAGGGTTTGCAGGGAACATACTCACAAAATTCTTATTTGCAAACGACAGTCTATCTCTTATTCGACGTAGAATAATCGCACAATTTATCATGAGATAAATGATTTGAGAAATACAAGCTAGAATGTGTAAAAAGATTAAGCTAAGTAAATACTCAAGGCACATCCTTCCTATAATTCAACGTGTGTAGTGTGAATCCGTCAAAACGGGTCGAGAATCATTAGAGTAATTCCTAGATTGCCTTTTCGGAATCAACGCTTCAACTTCAAATCTCACCGATATCTCTCTCTCAAATAAATTCTCAAGATTAGGGTAAGTGTATCGCTCTTGTGTGTGAGGGGGTGAGTAATTGTAAGCAAGTTCAAACGTCTCACACACACATAAGAAAGAACGAACAATTGAAAGAAAAATGATCTCATGAAAGAATGTTAATCACTATAGTGAGAACGTCGAGTTATTCACCACGTTGACTATCATTTGCCCGAACACCAAGGAAAAATATGGATGATTATGGGTGAGGGGGAAATGAAATGAGGTAGGATAGGATGAGATGAGATGAGGTAGGATGGTGAGGGATGGATGAATGATGAATGATGGATATGCTATGGGTAAAAGATGGATGTGAAATGGATGCGAAAGAAGAGTGTATACACTTTAGGCACAAATGTCTTTATTACTAACTACAAACTCTCTTTCTTTTCTTCTCTCTTTTTTCTTTTTTTCTTTCTTTTTTCTAATTTTCTATCTTTTATCTTATATTTTTGCTATATTTTTTTTTCTATTTTTTTCTATTTTTCTATTTTTTTAATTTTCTCTCTCTTTTCAAACCAACAATGAAGACATTTACATTTGAAATTTACACTCTTTTATTTGAAAATGAAAGATGATATGGAGATGATAGGTGATGGTGTGTGATATGTATATGGATGGGGGAAATATGGAAAGGTAATGGGTGAGTGAATGGAAATGTGATATGGAAAAGCATGGGAGTGTGATGAGTGAAGTGTATGGGAGAAAATCTAGTGATCAAGACAAACTTTAAGACACGCGTTTCTTACAACTCGAAAATAATGTCGTTCTCAGTGATTAAGCCAAAAATTTAGTGAAGAATAATGAGATCATACAACAATTAAATGCGGATCCAAAGAAGTTGAATCAATTTGTGACTCGAAGATTGCGTAAAACACTCTGAAATGGTGGAAGGCACAAATCTCACAATCTAAAAGTCTCTACTAGTGATCCTTAAGGTTTTCTTTAGAATTGTAGTACTCCTCAACTCTAAACCGTAGTGACATGATAAGTGCGCAAATTTTGTTGAGTCTAGAAATTCATGGTGCAACATACCCTTTTATGTATTACATAAGCTATTTAGAAAAAATATTCTCTAGCTTGATTCCTAGACTTTGAAAGATGGATGGTTGAAAATTCACATCAATGAGTGAGATGAAAGAAACTGCATGAAATTTTAAAAATCAATTTTAAAATTCAAATTTTCCAAAAGAGGTACGATTTTGATAAAATTCCCCACCCCCAAACAAAAAGGAACATCGTCATCGATGTTAAGTAAAATGATTTTTAAAATTGAGAGCAAAAGGTAGGAAAGAGATTACCAGAATCAACCGCTAATGAAGTGGACATATATCGCCAAGAATAAACCTGAATAAGTGATAAGAGAAAAAAATGTGTACAAGTCCATAACATGGTAAAGCATTGGGTGATGTGAAAACACCACCCCCAAACAGGATGAGACTAGTACAAGAAACGCGGGCTGCCTCCCGGTAGCGCTAAGTTTAATGTCTTCATCCAGACCGATAAAATCTCACCCTAAAGATAAGATCTGTAAAAATGCAGGGTGGCAGAAGAATGGGTGATGAGAATCAACCACAAACAAGACTGAATCGTCAGTCTTGTTGGAACAAGGCTAAAGTGGTTAATGCACTTGTATGGCGAAGTGCATCACACTATGCAAAACATCGGTGGACCAAGGGTGGGTGGGGATTAGGGTAAAGGTGAGGGTGGAAAGGGTGAAAAGGTATCGGTCACGGGCCGTATTGAGCCGGAAGGTAAGGGCAACTAGGGCCCTATAAGAATGATGCTCTAGTTGGTGAGGAAGAAAATATGGTGGGGAAAGTGGAATGGGGTAGGACTCATAGAAAGCACACGACCATTCTATAAATGAGCGATGATAATGATCGCGTCATGACACGTCAGGGAGCTGTCGAGAAGAAAAATCAACACCACAAGGAAGTAGTATGCATGGAGTAACAAGCTCGATGTCACGGAAGTAGAGAGTATCACCACAAATACTCTCGCAAATGGTGGATGGTTTCAGGTTAGGATCTAAAAATGTAGATGGAAACATAAAATGTGTAAAATCAAGATCCAAACCAGGCGGTGGGGTAGAAAGGATAATGGGTGGGTCGGGTGGGAAAAAAGGTGTATCGGGTGAGATAAATGGTGGAGGAAGATGATCCAACTCAAGCGTGGGAGACACACACTCACTGGGAGGAGTAAAGGAATACTCACATGGGAGTGTGGCTTCTAAAGATGGAGTGATCAACTTCTTCATAAGAGTATCGGTGAATGTGGTGGACGGGTAAGACGAGGCACCAAGGTCGGAGATAGAGGAATCACTAGAAATATCAGGCTCAAAGGGAGCCATGCATGGTGGGACATCATTAATTTCCGGATAGTTAGGAACTATCACGGATTCTATCTCGAGAAAATGGTGAATACTCGTAGCCGGAGCTAACCTAGGGTAAATTGGTTTATCGAGAACACAAGGGTGAAGCTCGATAGGTGTAGACTCGGGCATATTTTTGGATTCTATGGGAAAGTGAGTGGGAATCGCAATGATGGGTTCATTTGGATATGGTGGAATTGGATCAGGCTCACTATCGAGAGGTAAGTCAACACAATTGTTGACTTGGGACCCGAACCATGGAATGGTCTCAACTTCGAGATTCTCGGCGTGGTAGGGTTGGTCACACTCAAAATCTGTGTCACACGAGGACACATCATCGTCACACTCGGTTGCAACGATGGGTGGATCCATGGGAATGTCCGACTCTCTCGCACACTCCAATTTATTTAATCGTTGTTCAAGCCTTTGGAAAGCTTAAGTTTGAATTTGAGTGGCTTGCTCTTGCTCGAGTATGAACTTTTGCAAGAGGCTTTCGAGAGAGGAGGTGGATGATGGTGGAGTGATGGGTGGTGCCGGTGGGCGAGGTGGACACAACGTGCTACTATCGTGACTGTACGAAGAATACTCATATGAAGTATGTGGGGTGGGGTCAAGCTCATCATACTCGAAAGGATCGCTTTCGTGATGGACAAATGGTTGATACTCATGGGGTGTGCAGTGAGGTAACTGATCGTGACTGAGTGCACAAGGTTGCTATGATGACTGTGGAAACGTGTGAGGATCCGCAACATTGGGTTGGGACTCGTATTGCGTGGAAGGGAGATCAGGCCTCCACGAATAACTTGGGGACTCACACAACTCGGGTTCATCGGGATAGTGGGCCAAGGTGGGTTCCGAAACAGTGTCATATGGAGACACATGTTCCATGGTGGGTTCGGATGGATATGACAAGTACGGACACTCATGGGACATGTGATCGGTATAATAACAGTGGGTTCACAACAAAGTAGGAGACACGTCGACACTTGACACCGAGGGTGATGGAATAGGTGGTGCGTGCATGGATGGGTTAAGAGTACCAACGGTACTCGTCAGAGAGGTGAAATCATGAAACATATCATAAAGAGACGGATCGAGATCACTCTCACACGTGTCATGTGTCAATGAAAAATGACCAAAGTAGTCCCGTAAGGGACGTTCGTCGGCTATGAGGAAAGAAATATTATTTTGATTAATTTTTTTTTTTAAAAAGGAAAGAAAATATTTTTGGATTTTTTTTTAAATAATGGAAGAAAATATTTTTAAATTTTTTATAAAAATGAAAGTAAATATTTTTGGATTTTTTCTAAAAAGGAAAGAAAGAAAATATTTTTGGATTTTTTTTATAAAAATAATAGAAGAAAATATTTTTGGATTTTTTATAAAAATAATAGAAGAAAATATTTTTGAATTTTTAGAAGAAAAGGTGGGGAAAAATATGGACACTTGAATTGACGAACTAACTAAAATCGACCACCGAAAAATGAAACTGGACACACACACAAGTCAGGAAAATTCCTAACTAGCACATAGCCAATTTTTATCTTTAGATTTAGTGAAAGGGTAGTCAAATTTTAATTAAGACCGCGGGTGATAAAAAATCACGAAAATCTTTGTGATCGCCTTTGCAAAAATATTCTCCTATTGGGCTACCTAGTTGATTGCTTTTAAATTTAGTGATGGCTAGGGTAGCACACAATTGGTAAACGAGTGAGTCGGGTGATAAAATCCCTTCTCGTGAGTGACCGGGTGTAGGTCTTAGTGATTTAATTCAACACACCATTTGAAAATAAATACGAGAATAAAATCAAATAAGAGCACACAAGTACACACAATAATTGACTCGCTAACAGGAGAGGCGCGAGTGTTTAAAAATGTACCTCCCACGATTTTTACGCCGTGGGGTGTCGAAAAATTTGAGTCAACTGGGGGGAGATTAAGCCTATCTCATTCGTCCCCGGGAGTCCTACCGACCCTAGATAGAGAGGCTTCTTTTCCTCGCCAATGGATGCCCTCTCTCTACCTTGTCCGGTTTCCCTATCACGCTTGGCTTCGATTATTACAATTTTTAAAATGAAAAATAAAATGGTGTCTCTATGCACCGCAATACAAGCAATGATACAATAATACTAATACAAGCCTTCTAAAAATAAAGAAAAATGGTACTAAAATGCAACACAATATAGGAAATAAATGAACTACAATATTGAATCCGCTCTGAGCTTCACAATCGCATGAATGGCAACGACGCCATTTGTCCATCACGAAAGCGATCCTTTCGTGTATGATGAGCTTGACCCTACCCCACATACTTCATATGAGTATTCTTTGTGTAGTCACGATAGTAGCGCGTTGTGTCCACCTCACCCACCACCACCACCCGTCACTCCACCACCACCCACATCCGCTCTCGAAAGCCTCTTGAAAAAGTTCATACTCGAGCAAGAGAAATCCACTCAAATTCAAAATAAAGCCTTCCAACGGCTTGAACAAAGGTTAAATGAATTGGAGTGTGCAAGAGAGTCGGATATTCCCATGGATCCACCCATTGTTGCACACGAGTGTGATGATGATGTGTCCTATTATGACAAAGATTTTGAGTGTGACCAACCCTATCCTATCGAGAATCTCGAAGTTGAGACCATCCCATGGTCCGGGCCCTAAGTCGACAATTGTGTTGACTTACCTTTTGATAGTGAGCCTGATTCAATCCCACCATGTCCACATGAACCCCACCTTGAGGTTCCCACTCCCGTAATATCCAAAAATATGCCCGAGTTTTTATCTTATGCCCCAATTGCATATGTCTGTGACATGACCATATCTTTTAGGTTCGCTTCGGCTACGAGTGCTCACCATTTTTTTGGGATAAAATCCATGATAGTTTCTAACTATCTGGATATGAATGTTGTCCCACCATGCATGGCTCCCTTTGAGCCTGATATTTCTAGTGATTCCTCTATCTCTAATCTTGGTGCCTCGTCTTACCCATCCACCACATTCACCGATACTCTTATGGAGAAGTTGATCACTCCATCTTTAGAAACCACACTCCCTTGTGAGTATTCCTTTACTCCTCCCAATGAGTGTGTGTCTCCCACGCTTGAGTTGGATCATCTTCCTCCACCATTTATCCCACCCGATACAACTTTTTTCCCACCCGACCCACCCATTATTGTTTCTACCCCACCGCCTGGTTTGGATCTTGATTTTACACATTTTATGTTTCCATCTACATTTTTAGATCCTAACCTGAAACCATCCACCATTTGAGAGAGTATTTGTGGTGATACTCTCTACTTCCGTGACATCGAGCTTGTTACTCCATGCACACTACTTCCTTGTGGTGTTGATTTTTCTTCTTGACAGCTCCCTGGCGTGTCACGACGCGACCATTATCATCGCCCATTTATAGAACGGTCGTGTGATTTCTATGAGCCTCACCCCATTCCACTTTCTACACCATATTTCCCTCCTCACCAACTAGAACACCATGCTTATAGGGCCCTTGTTGCCCTCACCTTTAAGCTCAACAAAGCCCGAGACTGATACCTCTTCACCTTCACCTTTGCTCTTTTTCCCACCCGCCCTTGGTCCACCGATGCTTTGCATCGCGTGATGCACTTTGCCATACAAGTGCATTGACCTCTTTATCCTTGATCCAACAAGACTGACACTTCAGTCTTGTTTGGGGGTGATTTTCATCACCCAATTTTTCTGTCGACCCGCACTTTCATAGATCTTATATTTAGGGTGAGAATGGCTCGATCTGGCTGAAGACATTAAACTTAGCGCTACCGGGAGGCAGCCCGCGTTTCTTGTACTAGCCTCATCCTGTTTGGAGGTGGTATTTCACATCACCTTATGTTATGCCATGTTTATAGACTTGTACACATTTTTCTTATCACTCATTCAGGTTTCATCTTGGCTACATGTGTCCATTTCATTAGCGGTTATTTCTGGTAATCTCTTTCCACCTTATGCTCTGAATTTTAAAAATCATTTTACTTAACATCGAGGACGATGTTCCTTTTTGTTTGGGGGTGGAGAATTTTATCAAAACCTTACCTCTTTTGAAAACTTTTGATTTTTAAACTTGATTTTTAAAATTTTGTGCAGTTTCTTTCATCTCACTCATTGATGTGAATTTTCAATCATTCATCTTTTCAAAGTCTAGGAATCAAGCTAGAGAATATTTTTTCTAAATAGCTTATGTAATACGTAACAAAGCATGTTGCACATGAATTTTTAGACTCAAAAAAAAAATTGCGCACTTATCAAGTCACTACGATTAGAGTTGAGGAGTACTACAATTCTAAAGAAAACTTTAAGGATCACTAGTAGAGACTTTAGCCCGTGAGATTTGTGCCTTTCACCCTTTTAGAGTGTCTTACGCAATCTCCGAGTCACAAGTTGATTCAACTTCGTTTGGGTCCGCACTTTAAATTGTTGCATGATCTCATTATCCTTTACTAAATTTTGGCTTGACCACTGAGAATGACATCACTTTCGAGTTGTAAGAAACACGTGTCTTGAAATTTGTCCCGAATACTAGATTCTCATCCATACACATACCATTTACCATTCACCTCACCCATTACATTCCCATATTACTCCATATTCACATCATTCCCCACTCATTTAATATATCTTTCATCATTTCAAATAAAAGAGTGTTGATTCAAAATGTTAAATGTCTTCATTGTTGGTTTAAAAAACGAGAAAAAAAAGAAAAAAAAAGAAAAAGAGAAAAACATAAAAATAGCAAAAATAGAAGAGAAAAAAATAGAGAAAAAGAAAAGAAAAATCGAAAAAAAAAGAAGAGAAAAGAAAGAGAGTTTGTAGTTAGTAGTTTAGTCCTTGTTAAATAAAGACATTTGTTCTTCATAGTACACTCTTCTATCGCATCCATATTTTATCCATCACACATCCATCACTCATCATTCATCCATACATCACCATCCTTACCTCACCTCATCCCACATATCCCATTTCATTTTCCCCTCACCCATATGCATCCATATGTTCCCCTAGGTGTTCGGGTAAATGATAGTCAATGTGATGAATAACTCGACGTTCTCACTATAGTGATTAGCATTCTTTCATGAGATCATTTTTCTTTCAATTGTTCGTTATTTCTTATGTGTGTGTGAGACGTTTAAACTTGCTTACAATTACTCACCCCCTCATACACAAGAGCGATACACTAACCCAAATCTCGAGAGAGGGTAAATGATTTTCGAGAGAAAATCAAAATTCTAGTTATACTACCCATTTTAGATTCGAACTAGAGATAGAGGTTTCTTAAGTGGGGTATTATAACTTGAATTTCAACTCTAAATTTATTTTCTAAGATTTACATAAATTTTAATTGATCGATCCTAGCGGGTGATTAATTAAAATGAGTGTAGATCTATTTTTCTAGAGTTGTGGGGTGTTAAACTTAATTTTCTAAAAGATTACTATTATAATTACACTTGCAACGAGAGTTGGTTTGTAATTTTGATATTAATTTGGGAGAATTCAAATAATTAAATTAATTAATTAGAATAACTAAAATTTGTGGTGTAATCTCATTCCTTGATTGTTCTCACCATTTATTTACCTCACTTTATCTCTTATTTTTAGTTTAGACTTTATTTTTCATTTTAGTAACTTTCTAGTTAGTTGTTTTTATCTCTCAGTTAGTTTATTCTTATTTCACATTTTCACCCTTGAAAATTGTTTTAATATTGAAAAAGCTAAAAAAAATAGAAAAAGTAAAAAGCCCAGAAGTAAAATAAAAAGTTAATTACAATTAAATTTGTCTCTAACTTACCCCCTTGGAAGTGGATTGATACCCTTACTTACCTCTACACTTGAGTTTATTTTATTTTGTAGGCATTTGAGGATTTTGACTAACTTGACTTTCAACAACGACACACAAAAAGCGAAGTTATCAAATGGCGCCGTTGTCGGGAATATAAAAAAGCGAAGTTATCAAATGGCGCTGTTGCCGGGGATATAAAAAAGCACAGTTATCAAATGGTGTCATTGCCGGGGAATACCTACCTTTTTATCTCGAATAAACATCCAGTGAGAAAGATATATGAAGCGTATCTAGATATTTATGGATAGCCAGCTAAAAATAATCACAATATCCCAACTCGTAGCTAGCAAATATCCACATAAATGAATCATCAATATTAAGAATGATCTTGTAAATGCGGTTGTGATACCAATCAAATTAATTCGCAAATATTCAATGAAATCTAAACACACTTATTTAATTAGTTGTCTAAATTTGAACAAACCAAATTCAATTTTAGTTCAGTCCCTAAACATGCCTTTAAGTGTCATAAACATTCAAATCATGCATATAAAATAAAGCCGATAGATTAAGGAAAAAAGCCATTCGGGTAAAACCTTTTATGACACTTTGGAAAAATTAACAAGACCATTGACTTACATACAACTTGATATTCGCCCACAAGTGTAATGCACGATGCCTTCGTCAAATCCTTCAAAGATAAGAGAGATAGGGAAATACCCTCCAGGTATCGGTTCATCATCTTCGGCTCGTCCCCACGCAGAATATCTACGCTCGGTGTCCATCGATCAGATATGGAAATGCCTTCTCAACATAGGTTGAACAAAAGCAAAATTGTTCTTCGGGTTCTAAAAGATTCACAAAAGTAATTGGAAATTTTATGTGTGAATAAAAAAGATGTTGGGGACATCAAAAATTGAAGTCTTGTTGTGTTTGAACTCTCAATTTTTTTTCCAAAGACTTAAGAAAATACACCACTTAAATAGGTATATATAGATTTTTAGAAAAACTAAGTCGGTGCAAAAATCTATCAGGTCCGGATCGGTCTGGAAAAAAACATCGAATCGGTCTGGGTCCGGATCGATTCGTTTTTCTTTGAAAACGAATCGATACGATTGATAAAATTTGGGAGTTGACTTTAATACATCGGACCGGTTCGTTTTCCTTCAAGACCGAATTGGTGTGGTTAAAATAAACTTTCAGCTCCAGCTACTTTAAAAAAAATCGCCTCGAGTTTATAAAAATATTTTAGAAAATATCCCAATACTTAAAATGAAATATTAAGGCACTTAAAACCCAATCTTACCAAAGTTAATCTCGTCGAGGCTTTGAATGTTGAAGAACCTTGATTATTTGGATCCGTCTTGACGTGAATGTGAGCTTGAACTTCAATGATGATGTAGCGGCGTACAACATACACTATTGTAACAAATGGACATGAGAAAAATGTCCTTACAAATCTCCCCCTATGTCTATGACGGTAAAAACTAAAAAAATCCGAAGTATCAGATTAAATTACCTATACAAATCTACCCTCCCATGAACCCAAAAGTGAAAAGGTAAAAAGTGTAAGTTTTTAACTTTTCGCTTCAAATCTTCAACAACACATCTCAAAGATTTTCTCATTAGGGTGTGCAAAATGATCATCAATTTTGTTCCTACACACATGAGACAGAGCAAAATTGTCACCCCTTAACCCCATTAGTATATAATTAACTAAATAGTTCTCAAACCACATTTATTATTTATTTATTTATTTATTTATTTAGTAATACATATTGAAACAACTTCAAGGTAAAAAGGCGAAATACTAAAAATCCAATCGTTTTAAGGAGACATAATTTAAACAGAACTCAAATACCCTTTAACTTAATTACAACTAGTACAATATATAAAACAAAACTAACAAGACCCCACTATTATTACTCAACCTCCTAGACCTGGCAGTGGCAGCTTCAGAACCTAAAATTGTAAACATATAAAATCATGAGTTTAAAAACTCAGTGAATGTACTACATCTCTATATAGTAAAAGTACTATTTTAACATCTCAACATATCAATATATATCCATCTCTGTGCCAAATTAGGCCATATACATATCCGGAGTTAATAAACCCCACATCTCATGCTCGTAGGCGATAATCATATCCATAGGTTTTAATAACCTAACATCTCCTGAATTGCATAGCAACTCAACATATCTTGACTTTTATAAAGCCATAACATCTCAACATCTCTTGACTTTAACAAGCCATAACATCTCAACATCTCATGACTTTTAATAAGCCATATCATCTCAATATATAATACATACACATCATATCCATAATAAACTCAGTAAGTACACTCACATTGGGTTGTCAACTAGGTATTCACGTTTCCCTCGGTCGAAGCTGAACTGGGTTGATTTGATCTTACACCTGTTAATCCAACTAAATTAGTACTGAATTTCAATCATAAATATTATCTTAATATATCTATGTAACGTTCAATGACTATACAACAACAATATAATTATACTCAAGTCATATTCCATGAAATATGTGTAAAGACGAAACAATGGTATGCATGTTGATAAGGTCATGAACATTCAACCCTAGAAACTACCTCGTAAGGAATTTATAACTAAAATCAAGTAAACATAAAATTATACTTCTCATTATATATACACGTGAAACATGTACTCAGAATACCCTTGGGAAGGAGCAAATAAAAACATTCCCTCATGGGGTATCCAATATGGCCTCAAATTATTGTCCTCCACACTTAACCATCCCATATTCATAAATTATATATATATAGGTGTCCAAGCTTATAAATATGAAAACATATCTGAATATACTTTCCATTACAAGTGATGGTGTAATTTTTCAAGCTTCCTAGGGCAAGTTATGACCATTTCTTTACAACACAAGAAATCTTCCCTACAAGCTCCTCTATTGTTCCTTCAACTTCCAAGACTTTTCATAATTTTTCTCTAGCATAACTTTCCATGATTTTAAACCCATGTTCATTACACATACTTAATAGTACAGAATTAAAGTTTCATAATTTTTTGACTTCATTTGCTATCTAAAAAGCTTGACAAACTCAGGGCATACCGAAATGAAATATACAAACAACAACTATATACCAACTTGCAACCATCACTAAGGCCTAACCACAAGGATTTAAATTCTAATTCTCGGATATGATATTAATATATGAGTCTATTTTCATATCCAATTGTAATTATTGAATTCCATTAAGCACACAAAGATATATGCAAGTTTGAATACAAGGGGTTTCAATACAAAGCAATATGACCTATAAACACCACTTATCTCACATAGGAACCAATACATATTATCACAAAGGATGATGGAATTTTTATCAATAATTCACGATTTATATACTTTGAAATAAGTATAATACAAGATCAAAACAATATTAATCACAAACTTATACCTTGGAAACACTTTAAGGATTTTCTTGGAATTTTCCTAGCTTTTCTTATGATCTTTCTTCCTTAAACTTCTATTTTCTCTTTCCTTAAGCTTAAATCTCTCAAAAATGAACCTAGGGTTATATTTGCTGAAGAAATAAGTTAAAGGGAGAGGTTTAAGTCGGCCAAGGCTGCCTCCCATGCCAACCAATCAAATTAAAACATTTGGTTTACTAAAAGATAATTTACCACTTAAAGGAAATGGATAGATTTTCCCCTTGTTCGTAAATTCGTCCTAACTTCTTCTTCGGACATCCGTTTGATGCACAGTTTGTTGTGTTAGAACCCTAACTCACATGTCTAAAACTATCTAGTTTTCACCTCAAGTCATTTGTAATGTTATAAGGGTCAAAACTAGTCTTAAACAGGAACATTTCTATCGAAAATAATAAAATTTTATGTTTGTACATAACTCGGCATTTCACGATTTATGAAAGTTGGATTAGACTAAACATAATAACTTAAAATTAGATATAATAATAACACATTATTCATATCACTTAAGATAAGCATGATTTAAATATAATTTATCATAATTATATCCGGGTTGTCACAAAAATACCTTCGTGATGTATCAAGATTGAAATGAGATATAAGCATAAATATCTATTAAGACAAAACTCAAATCTCCCCCATAATGCAAAAACTCCTCCATAAAATCATAATTCGTTCTCTCCCTTTTTAGTTGTCTGAAGTAGGAAAGGAAAAGAATAAACACAATAAAGAACTGGGGTGTCATGGTAATCAAAACAAGGCATCATGAATATGACGAACATGCTCAATGCAAGGAATACTCAAAGGCGATCCAACAAACTATTTTTTTTTTCATTTTTTCATACACAAACATTCAAAAAACAAATCACACACCATGAATTTACAATAAGATAACCAAATCATGGATACGGAATGAATGTGTGTGAACAAATTCGATAGGTAAATCAACTCAATCATATCATATGTGCACGATGCATAAGTGTACCCCTAAAGAGTGAACATTAAAATCATCCTTGGGTATAAATTTGTTGAATTCAAATGATATTGTCTTAATCATATCAACAAATCAAAGTCTAAATGATTCTCACACCAATAACGTCCAAAAAATTTAATTGCGTTTCGAGAATTTTTCAGAGGACGTGCAAACCTATTGATATATTGCCAACCAAAAACTCCCCCATTGTTAAAATGATCATTTTTCATAATATATTTTTCTTTGGAATGATCATATCAAACATAAAATAAATTTTCCCCAATTTTGCGACTCTTTTTAAAATGGTGGCTTTCCACACAAAGATATAATTCTTTCGCAGCCTTGTTCCTTGATCACTCATCATTTTTTACCCTAAATTTTTAAACAAAATTTCTCACGGGAATTGGTTTTTACATGCACTACTTTTATTATCCCCGTATTATTTCCCTTATATCGTTTTAAGGACATGATTGAGATGACAACATTCAACTAATATGCGATAGATAAGAACAATTATCAAATAAATCCGTGCACGTGTGCGATAAAGAAAATTATGAGTCAAACATGTAGGAAGTAACAACTAATTACATCTTAATGACTCCAAACATTACAAAGCACAAAATGAATGACATATTATCTCAAAACACTATCAAATCGTCACATGAATATGGAATGAAATTGTGACTTGGTCATCCTAAATGTCCATTCATAAAAGGTGTATACAAAATACAAAACTATTTTTAGATTTTCTCAAAAATTTTATCAAAATAAAATCTTTTTTATTTTTTTCAAAATTTTCAAAAATAAAAATCCAATACAAAAGTACATGACAACACACTAGCAAATACATATCATAAAACCACAACCAGTGTATGACAAAAACCATGCAATCAATCAATGATATGAAATATCAAGTGACGAATCATGTGCAAGCATGTGAGAATCAACACGTCTAAAGTCTAGCGTATCCAAAAGTGATTTTCTAACCCAAACGGATGTGACACGTCGACACTAGGTTTTAGGAACCAACAAAACACTAAATTTAGACTTCCTAAGACCTCTTCTAAGATCAAGACAAAATATCCTAAGGTGACCTTTCCTACCACAATGTGAACATGTGTAAACGGGTGGAATAACACCTATGGGTTGATATTTTCTAACATCCTTGAGGATGGTTGACCCACTAAAACAAATAATGGTCTTGGCTTTAGCACTCGAAGCATGAGAAGAAGATGAGACATTGCCATCACTACACAAACTACTTGAGTATTTCAAATTATTTTTCAACTCCAACATTTTTTACTCAAGCAAAGAATTATACTCTTCCAATTTAAGGAACTCCTTATTCAAACTATCAATCAAATATAAAAGGTTATCTCGCCCATCCTCAATTAAAATAAACTTATCCCTAAGAGTCTCTACACGTGCCATAAAATCATCGATTAAAATATTTTTATCCTCAACGGCACAAATGGGAACCCTATAATTTTTTAAGTCCTCCAATTCTTTTTATAAAAGTAGGACTCTATTATCACTTTCCTTTTTTGACAATTCTAATTTTCTAAAATCACGGTCCAAGTCCACAAGTTTCTCACGAAGGAAATCTCTGTGATTTTGAGTAGTTTGCAAAAGTTCCAAAACATTTTTCAAACAATTTTCAAGTAAATCAATTTTTTCGGCAAACTTCAAATTCAAAGGAGAATCCATCGAGAGGCAAAAATAAGCACAGGAGTGATGAACAAAATAACCACCATAAAATTGCACTACAGGATCTACACAGTAAATTAGTGCAACAAACTCTGATACCAATTTGTAAATGTAGTTGTGATACCAATCAAATTAATTAGCAAATATTCAATGAAATCCAAACACGCTTATTTAATTAGGTGTCTAAATTTGAACAAACCAAATTCAATTTTAGTCCAGGCCCTAAAAATGCATCTAAGTGTCATAAACATTCAAATCATGCATATAAAATAAAGCCGACACATTCAGGAAAAAAACGTCTTTCGGGTAAAACCTTTTATAACATTTTGAAAAAATTTACAAGACCATTGACTTACATACAACTTGATAATCGCCCACAAGTGTAACGTACGGTGCCTTCGCCAAATCATTCAAAGCTACGAGAGACGGTGAAATACCCTCCAGGTGACGGTTCGTCATCTTCGGTTCGTCCACACACAAAATATCTACTCTCGGTGTCCACTGATCAAATATGGAGATGCCTTATCCACAGAGGTTGAACAAAAGCAAAGTTGTTCTTCGGGTTCCAAAAGATTCACAAAAGTAATTGGGAATTTTATGTGTGAATAAAAAATATGTTTGATACATCAAAAATTGATGTCTTGTTTTGTTTGAACTCTCAAAAACGTTTCTCAAAAACTTAAGAAAATACACCACTGAAATAGGTATATATAGATTTTTAGAAAAATTGAGTCGGTGAAAAAATCTATCAGGTCTAGACCAGTCTGGGAAAAGGCATCGGATCGGTCTGGGTCCGGATCGGTTCGTTTTTCTTTGAAAATGAATTGGTTCGGTTCGTTTTCCTTCAGGACCGGATCGGTCATGTTAAAATAAGCTTTCAACTCCATAACCTTTTTAAAAAAAACTCACCTTGGGTTCATAAAATATCTCAATACTTAAATATGAAATATTAATGAACTTAAAACCCAACCTTACCAAAGTTAATCTCGCTGAGGCTTTGAATGTTGAAGAACCTTGATTATTCGGATTCGTCTTGACGTGAATGTGAGCTTGAACTTCAATGACGATGTAGCGGCGTACGACATACACTATTGCACCAAATGGACATGAGAAAAACGTTCTTACAGATCTGACTAAACGAATCAATGCAGTGTAAGAATCAAGCTTGAATAAACACTATCATGTACAGAAAAAGTGTATGTTGATACAAAAATTAGTCAGCTGATGTGGACCAACATTATGAAGACACGTGTCATCCTACATGGCATAAATACCGAGCTACTTAGTGTACCGAGCTACTAAGAATACCGAACAACTTACTGGGAATATTAAATAACCAGACAGATTCAATGCTTACTGTATTACAGTCATTCCTTACTATGTACAGATGTAAGTGCCTATTCAATAAAGGCATTCCATCTATTCACATTGACAGTCTAGAGGCTATAAATACATTATAATATCCTCAACAGGGGGATAATTGAAATCAAGGCAAGGCATCAAGCGATACATAACAGTGGACGTAGGCCAATTCCTTAAGGCTGAATCACTTTAAAAATCTCTTGTCTTATTTCTTTACTAATTATTATCTGTGATTAATTAATTAAATATAGTCTAATTTTTTATATCAATAGATTGGCGCCGTCTGTGGGAAATGTCTATACGTAGCGTTTTTCATAAAAAAATCATCATAAACAACGCCTGACATTCCAGAATCTAACAATAAGAATAATGATGGGAATCCACCCAATCCTTCTGCACTTAAAAATACAAACGATTTGACAGGAATCTTAGTTAGCCTGGCCAAGGGGCAAGAGGCTATACAAGGGACGATTCGGTAATTGGCTCTAACGTTTCAAAATAAAACACTTACCCAGTCGAGATAGAGAAGCGTAGCCCACTCAGAACGAAGAAGTATGCCTCTACCACCTTCGCGTCATGTTGATTCTCGATCCAAACATACTGAAGTCAATTATTTTATGAATTCAGGAGATCCATCCTATCGTCCAGGGGCAACTTCCCCTATTAAACTTTTAGATTCTCAAGAAGGCCCTACTCTAACTCTAGAAAAACCTAGAGCTCTAGGAAGGTTGAGCTGGGTCACTCCTTTCAATCGTTTGGACCACAGGAGGAACATAAATCCCCCTCAGATTGCGTCAAGATATTCTTAACGACCAAATGATTTAAGGGAAGGCACAACCCAATCACACCAAAATCTCAAATTTGTTGCTCGTAGAGAAAGATCTCAAGAGGAAACTTTTGCAAGATCTATTGCTCGGGTTGATACTAATAAGTCAAGACCTCGAAATGAGGCATGGAAGGGATCTATTTAGAGGTTGGAAAACAAGTTAAGAGAGATGGATAAGTCCAAGAACCCTCTTCAAAGAACCTTTATTAAAAGGTATCCATTCGTACAGATGATTGTGGACTTTTCTACACCAGCCAAGTTCAAGGACCATGTAGTTTCACCGAAGTACGATGGAAAAATAGATCATGTCCTTCACATAGAATAGTATCAACCAACAACATATATTTATTCGGTTTCAGATGAAATGAGGTACAGGGCATTTTCAGGAACTATTATTAGATCTGCTCAAATATTTCATAACAACCTTCCTCGAGGGTAAATTGTAACCTTCCAATAGCTGGAAGAGCTTTTTATAGGTAATTTTTGCTTTGGTGCAAAGCCAGTTAAGAGGGTGGCATATTTGTTGAATGTTAGGCAAAAAGTAAGTGAAAGTACCAGAGACTACATAACTCGTTTCAATAACGAGAAACTGAAAGTCATAGACTATGAAGAAAAGACAACCATCACAGCTCTCATGAGTGGTCTTTTACCGGACAAATTGTACTACACCTTAACCAAAGATCCACCAAAATCTATGGCAGAAGCAATGGCCAATGAAGCAAAAATCATGAATGCCGAGGAGGCCATGGCTGTGAAGAAATTACTGAGGCAAAGGTGCAAAATAAAGAGGGTAAGTTGAAGAAGAAAGATCAAAAGAATAATGGTGGGAGCAAGCAGTCAAAGGGAAAGGAAACATTGGAACATTTGAGGAAGTATACAAACTATACTCCCTTGAAAGTCGACATAAATCATGTTCTGGAGGAAATCAAGAACAACTAAGAGTTGAATTGGCCAGAAAAGCTAAAAACAACCCCTGAGAGAAGGGATAAATCCAAATATTGCGACTTCTATAAAGATCTTAGCCACACGACCAAGCAGTGTATAACTCTCAAAAACGAGATAAAGGCACTCATTAGACGAGGAACATTGAACAAGTTTATTGATCATCAGAATGGAGGAAAGGCCAACAACAGAGGTCGACAGAGATCAAAATCTCCTTGCCTACTAAGGGAAGAGAGGAAAAGGGATTACGAGGATAACCCCGAGGATGGTCCTATCTCCCAAAAAGACCAAGATAACCTGAGCGTGAGGTATTTTCAATTCGTTTTGGTTAATTTGATTATAATATGATTACAGGAGGAGATGCAGGTGGATGAGATCATATCGCTGAAAAGAAAGCTTACCTCAATGAGGCCCAAGCTTGTTCTTACATCGAGCAGATAAATTTGGCAGAAGAAGATCGTCCGAGGAAGGTAAACCAAGATAAGTTGGTCATTGATTTTTCTAAAAACGATTTGGAAGGAGTCTTATTTCCTCATAATGATCATCTGGTGATTAAAATGAGAATGAAGGACATAGTTATTTTAAGAGTGCTGGTAGATAATGGTAGCTCGGCTGATATCATATTTTACCCTTGTTTTGATAGTTTGAACTTGAAACTCAGTCAATTGGAACCTTATCACAGGCCCCTTATTAGGTTTTTAGGAGAGAAAGTTTTTCCACTTGGGACGATCAAGATAAACATGTTGATTGGTACCTGGCCAGCCAACATAATAGGGAAAGTGTGTTTCTTTGTGATGGATAAAAATGTCCAATCATCCTACAATATAATTATGGGAAGAGTAGGTTTGAAAAAGTTTGAAGCAGTGCCTTCAAAAGTGCACTAGTGTCTGAAGTTCCCTACCAAATTTGGAGTTGGGGTGGTTAAAGGAAATCAAAAAGTAGCTCGAGAATGCTACTACTCCTCCGCCGAGCAAGGAGAAGCAGGGGATGCTAAGAAAAAAACTACCACTTACCAGGTGGACATATCAGAAGAGTCCAAAATTAAAACATTGAACCTAAGGGATGAAAAGGAGATCGTTAGAGGTCATGTCATGGAGGTAACAAAAAGTATTATTCTGGATGATGAGAAACCAGAAAAAATAACTCAGATCGGCGCTTCACTTGATCCAACATTAAAGCAGGAGCTGGTAGCATTTTTGAAGCAAAGAAAACATGTATTTGCATGGAGTCACGAAGATATGTCAGGTATGTACCCATCTTTCTTACACCATGAGCTCAATGTCAATAAGGAGATCAAGATGGTGAAGCAAAGTAGAAGAGTCTTTAGCCCGAAAAATAACCAGGTTATTCAAGAAGAGGTGGAAAAGCTGCAAAAAGCTTCTTTCATCGAAGACGTAAAATACCCAGATTGGCTGGCCAATGTTGTGATGGTCAAGAAGAAGAATAATAAGTGGAGGATCTGCGTGGACTTCACCTACCTGAATAAAGCTTGCCCATAAGATCATTTCCCTCTGCCTAAATTAGACCAATTGGTGGATGCAACCTCAGGACACGAGCTACTGAGCTTCATGGATGCCTATTCTGGATACAATCAGATTAAAATGAAGCCGGAAGAGAGGGAAAGTACCTCTTTCATTACTCCCTGAGGGATATATTGTTACAGTGTTATGCCTTTTGGTCTTAAAAATGCAGGTGCTACTTATCAGCGATTGGTAAAAAAGGTGTTTGTGGAGAAGATTAACAAGAATATGGAAGTATATGTCGACGAAATGTTGACTAAAAGTAAGAAAGCGGCCGACCATATAGCTGATTTAAGTCAAACATTTGATCAACTGGAAAAGTACCAGATGAAGCTGAACCCGACCAAGTGCATTTTTACCGTACAAGAAGGCATGTTCCTTTGGTACATTATGAATTAAAGAGGAATTAAAGCTAACCCTGACAAGATAAAAGTTTTACTGGAGTTACGGTCCCCCAACCACTAAGAAGTAAGTGCAAAGCCTTACTGGGCGTGTAGCAGATCTCAACGGATTCGTCTCCCGAGCAACTGACAGATGTCTTCCATTCTTCAAGGTGCTCAAAACGACCTTTGAGTGGAATGATGAATGCGAGAAGGCGTTCTTAGAGTTGAAGAAATACTTAGGGAGACCTCCTTTATTGTCTAGGCCAGTGAGGGGATAAAAGTTATACTTGTACTTAGCTGTCTCAAAAAGTGTAGTTAGTTCAGCCTTGATAAGAATAGAAGGTGGAGTGCAAAAATCAGTTTATTATACTAGCAAGGCATTCAGGGGAGCAAAAATCAGGTACCCCAAACTGGAGAAATTGGCATTAGAATTGATTGAAGCGAGCATTAGAATGAAACCATATTTTCAATCCCACACAATAGTGGTGTATACTGACTTACCACTCAGACATGCTTTACATAAGCCAGAAAAGTCTGGAAGGTTCATGTATTGGGCAGTGGAGTTAGGGGAGTATGACATTATCTATGGGCCAAGGTCTTCTCTTAAAGGCTAAGCAGTAGATTATTTCATCACTGAGTTTACTTACCCAGATGTCTTTGACCAATAAGGGGACAATACAGAGCAACTCAAGGAGGCCAAGAGGTTTACTAAAAATACCCCTGAGCAACTCCCAGCAGCAAAATTTCCAGAAGGGATGGTAACTGATCAACTAAAATCTTTTAGCAAGGCACAAGAAATGAAAAAGAAGTACGAAGAGGTAAAAGGCCAGTTATTCCACCACGGGATCTTGTTAGCCCAAGGGTTTGATAATGATATCCCCATATGGAATTTGTATGTTGATGGTTCTTCCTGTGCAATGGGCTGTAAAGTTGGAATTATTCTCAACAGTCCAGATGGGATAAACATTGAATATGCTCTGCGATTCTAATTCCAAGCCTCTAATAACGAAACTGAGTATGAAGTCGTGATTGTGGGCCTCAATTTATCCAAATCATTAAATACAAAATAAGTTGTGGTATTCAGTGATTCTCAATTATTGGTGAATCAGATGTTAAGTCTTGATGCAACAAAATAGGTGTTCATGTCAAGATACTTGTCCAAGGCTTTAGAGATTGTAGCTAATTTGGCAGCTATTCAAGTGCTAGAATTCCTAAATTGGAGAATGCAAGAGCAGATGCACTTGCTCGGTTAGCTTTAGCCACTCACACCGAGCTACGAAGAACAATCCCCATTGAGGTACTTGATAGCAGAAGTATTGATAAAGATCTAATGGTGAATGTCATAGCATTGGAGATAGGACAATCATGGATGGATCCCATAAGAGCTTATATTGAAGAAGGAATCCTACCAGCCAACCCACTTGCAGCCAAGAGGCTGAAGTACAAGGCTGCTATATATGTTTTAAACAATGGAATTCTGTAGAGGAGAGGTTTGATAGCTGGTCTATAAAGGTGTGTTTATGCATCAGAAGTTAAAGAATTGATAAAGTAAATTCATGAAGGGTCTTGTGGAGCCCATGTAGCAGGAAGAACTCTATTAAAGAGAATAAATACGCAGGGGTATTACAGGCCAATAATGCATGCAAAGTTTACGGCTTATGCTAAAAAATGTGACAAATGCCAAAGATTTTCAACTATACCTAGAACTCCGCAGGCGTTGCTAACGCCGATCACTTCACCTTGGCCTTTTTCTATACGGGGTGTAGACTTGGTCGGGCCTATACCAACTACACTAGGAAGATTCAAATATTTGGTTGTAGCTGTTGATTACTTCACAAAGTGTTTGGAAGCCGAACCTCTCATTAATATGGCCTATGAAACGGTTTATCAATTTATTTGAAAGAATATCATTTGTAGATATGGTCTGCCTCATGCCTTTATCACAGATCATGGTACCCAATTCGATAATGATGAGTTTGCAGCATACTGTCTTCAGTCCAACATTTAAAAAGTCCATTCGGCTCCAGGTTATCCCCAAAGTAATGGGCAGATAGAGGTGAAGAAAATAACTCTACTGCATGGGTTGAAGAAGAGATTAGATGCTAAAAAGTGGAATTGGATCAATGAGCTATAATCAGTGTTATGGGTCTATCGAACAACTCCCCGAACAACAACTAGAGAAAACCCATACATATTGGCTTTTGGGAGTGAAGTAGTGATACCTACAGAACTGGGATTACCTAATCATAGGGTGCTTAACTTTAATTCACCAGTGAGTGATTTGATGAGAAGGTTAGACTTGGATATGTTAGAAGAAGTCAGAGAAGATGCAATAATAAGAAACGCAGCCTACCAGCACATGACTGCCATGTTCTATTACAAAAGGGTAAAGAAATGTGATCTAAAAGAAGGTGATTATGTGATCAAGAAGGTAATTCAAAAGCATAATAAGTTGGAGGCTAATTGGCATGGGCCCTATTGCATCACATCAGTTGTCTGACCTGGCACTTACAAAATAGAAACTCTAGACGAGGAGGAATTCAAAAATGCATGGAATGCAGAGCACCTGAGGAAGTATTACCAGTGATGTAATAGTCAATGTACTCAAAGTTTTCTATATGAACGAAAAAGATAGTTTCCTAATATCGTTTTTTGGAGTATTAGTGTTACACACTACACTTAACATCATTTGAAAAGTAAAAAACCAACTAAATGTTGGTCGGCATCAGCAACCGCCAACTAAAAGTTGGTCGGCATCAGCAACCACCAACTAAAAGTTGGTCGCAACCAATAACCGCCAACTAAAAGTTGGTCTGCACCAATAACCACCATCAACAATATTGATGCTTGGTTAAAACATGGGTGACGGGGGCACCTAAACTGGGCTAGAAGTTGGGTAAACATCCACTGCCTAAGAACCAAGGTAACTAATTATATAAACATCTAGATAAATTAGTAAGAGCCATGTTAACAATGGGTGATCAAAAGAATGCTACAACTAAGCAAGAACATGGGATAAATATTCCATTGTTTAGGCACTTATTGATGATCAAAAGATCATTACAACTAGGTAGGAGCATGGAATAAACATTCCATTGCCTAGGCATTCACGGGTGATTGAATATCACTAAAAATAAAGTGACAGACTGTCCAAACAAATTCAAAGATTGATCAGATAAGTAATTCATCATTCTTATGAGCAAATTACTAATATAAAATCATATTATGGATCTAAGGCTATGGAAAAAGATTGACAGAATACAAATCATGCAATTATTTTATTTCCAAGGAAATAGATATTTTTTCTTCATTTACAACAACAATTACTAGCAAAATACAAATAGTCTATTCTATCGGCCTTTTTCCTTCCGATTTTAAAACATGATCCATTCTAGCTGGAGGATCATCTAAAGCATAAGGAGAATTGATAAAATTCAAATATTGAAATATTCTACTATTACTAGCGCTTGGTCAGTCCAGCAAATGAGGAGGTCGTGATATCTCAAATTCCTCATGCAATTCATAATCACCCAGGTATTTTATGATTAAACATCGAGGAATGGACTGAACTGAAATCCAATCAACGTGTTGTTTGAAAGGAGGCTCTGAAATATCAAGAAGTCCAGGTTCATACCAGAACCATAGGCTACTTTTCTTGTCCACCTTCATTACAGTAAGAGCATTTTACCAACCCCATTTATATCCTTCATTATTCGACTGTTTCAATCTGGCATTAAGATGGGTTAAGGCCTCATTGTATCCCTCTATCCAAAATTCTCTGGGATGCTTATGTAACGAATAAGTTAGTCGTTCAATATGGTGATAAAGTCTTGTTATCACGCTTTCTTTATTCTGTAGAGAATAACTTTGGACGGATAGTTGTTCTGTAAGATTTTGAATTTTTCGAGATATCTCTGCCAAAGCTTGATTTTTTGCCTTCAGTTGAGCAACCTGATTTTCTAAGACCTGACGTGTTCTAGTCTCTTCAACAGTTCTCCAATTTTCTCTTCTTCTACCTCGAGAAGTTGATGCAGATATACTACTTTTTAGAGTCTCTAATTCCTCTCTCAGTGAAGCATTTTCAGTCTCCAAGAATGAAATACCTTCATCACTAACTGGAATTATAGCTCTAGACGTAAAAGCAATTTTTAACAGTCTCAACTCTTCTCTCAAGGCATTGTTCTCTTCCTCTAACAGTTTGGTAATAGTTTTTTTCTCTTCAATTTCAAACTTCAAAACGCTCTCTCTTTAATTGTGAGAATCAGTAAATGTATCGTAACCCCGAGCAGCACTTAGTTGCTGGTACTTCTCTTCATGACCTTCACGAAGGAGAACAGTGGCTTCATTATATTGATGTTGAAGTTCTTCGATCATTTCGTCAGAAGCTACGTTATTTTCCACTGCTCAGTCAACTAAACATTTCAAATACTAGTAAGCCTTTATAGCTTGCTCGGAGGCATTTTGACCAAGGATCTCAATTATTTACTCTTGAGATAAGTTAGCACGACCAGCCTTGAAATAATCAGTGCATTTCTTCATTAATTCAGTGTCATGAGTAGATAATAATTCCATCCTAGCAACAAACTAGCAAAGAAAAGTAAATACAGATCAATAACAGAAATAATGAATAGCGGACGAGGGCATCCAGATAAGCAAGGAGTCAATTTTATTGATCAAAATAAAGGGGAGTACTATCAAAGATATAAAATAGAGGAAAGCAAAATAAAACTTCCGAAAAACTCTACACCTTCTCCTTATCCTTTACCATTTCTTCAGCTGATTTTGTAGTAGAATCTGGGGGGCTGAAGCTGTTTAGAAGTCGTTGCAGTTACTCGGAGGGAAACTGGGGTTGTTTAGAGGAAGGTATTGTCTGTTGGGCTTACTCGAAAGACTGAGGGAAAATAACAACAGGCGTTTGCTCCACCACCATTAAAGAAGATTCATCAGATCCAACTTCATCTTCATCTTCTTCTCCAACGGTAGGAGGAAGGCCATGAACATGTCTTAGAAATAATCCAGAGTCTTCAGTAATGTTTAACTCTTTTAGAGCTAGCACCCATCCATCTCTAAATAATTTTACACTCGCATACTCAATTTAAGCAGAGGTATAAGCTAAGGCCATGTTCTAGCCTTTGTCCCAGCCAAGGCTAAAGTAACTCTTCACAACAGATTTTCTCTTCGTCCTCTCTGAGGAAAGCTTCTCATTAATTTGGGCAGAATGACTTTCAGCAGATTGTACTCTCTGCTCAAGATCTTTCTTACACCGTTCAGCCTCTTAAGGCTTGCTCTCAATTTCCTCCTTGCTGGAAATAGCATCTCTCAACTTCTCTCTTTTTTTTCTCTTATATCTCCTTTACTGCATCAACAGCTGCTTGCTTAGCCTTCTCAGCATCCTTGATTTTATTCTCCCATAAGGTCTTATTAACCTCATACTGTCACTGGGAGTCCTCCAAAGATTTTGATAACCCAGTAAGGGCCTCTTCTACTTCATTAGAAGAGGAAGAAATTTTGATAGCTTCATTATTTTCCAACATATTATTGAAATACACCAAAAACTGCAAGACAAAGAGAAACTCAAGTTAGTATATAAAAATTACAAGAAGAACCGACATGTGAAGGAAAGGTAGACACTTACTGATGTAAGGTGTTGGGCAGCTAAATCTGAGACTTTTTCCTGAGGAGTAGAGGATTCAATAGCCCTGTGGTCTGGAAGTGTTCCAAAAAAGATTAACTTCCTGGCTAAACCAGGAGTAATGAATATTGGAGGACCAACATTCAAGGAAGGTAATTCAACCCCAGCAAGTTGAGCAGCAGCCTCAATGGGCCTTTTAGTGGAACCCCTCTTAACCTTCTAAAAGGGACAACTCCTTTAATTAAAGGTGTTTTCTCTTCAATCAAAGGTGCTACATCTTCTCTAGTAGTAGGGGGCTTCTTGGTAACCTTCTGAACATATATAGTTTCTCCCTAGATGGAATAACATCCTTTTTCTTAATCCCTTCAACTGGGATATTTTCTTTACTCTTCTTTGCCATCAGATCAGGAATAACAGTACTCAAATCAGAAGAAGATTCATTAACAATTGAAGAAGATGATGGACCTTGCTCAAGATCAATGACACAAACATGTGGAGCAACAGGAAGATCAATGAAGGTGGAAGTGGTGTTTCTGTACTTAAGAAAATAGGAAGAAGATCTCACGTGCTCCCCAGTAATTGACTTTTAAAGACCCCAAATAAATTTCAACTCTTTTATATTTATGTCACTTTCTTTTGGGGGTTGTCTTTTACTATCAACTGCAAATTATAAAGAACAGAGATCAGTAAAGCATTTTATCAAACAAATAAAGAAAGTTTAAAAATAAGGAATAACCTATCCCATTGACATAAGGTGGACATTTGAGACCTTGGTAGACATCATTTCCATTTAGTGGGAGGTGTTGCCAATTTTTTACCACAATCCCACGATCAAAATAATATCTATTAGAATCGGGGAGGTTAACCACTAAAGATTTGTTAACAGACCTAGTTTTAAAATAAAACGTAGTGTCACTGGTGACCCATTTATAACAAAACATAATTTCAGGATCCCCAGATGGGTTTCATATATCTGATTGAGTTTATGTACGCCATTAACTACCCTCCATGTATTTTGAACTACTTTTGCAGGCACAATATCAAAATTTTGGCAAAATTCCAAACACGGAGGATTAGGCGGGAAAGAAAAACCACATTCAGCTATGAAAATAGAGGGAAACCAGTGTCCCTTAGCTAAAGAAAACAAGTCACAAGGATAAGTGGGTTCCTCCAAAACAACCCAGGAAGGAATTGCGAACTTGGTTCTAAACTTATCCAATGATTCAATAGGGTAAACCATGATGACTAAAGCAAAGAAAGAAGAAGAAATAAAGAGATTCTTACAGAGGGTTAAGGAATCAACTAAGATAGGTGACTGTTGATACCAAATTTAGTCTGCTGACATGGCCCAATTAAATGAAGACACGTGGTGATCTACATGGCAACAAAAACACTTCCGAGGAACCCATAAGCTCCGAGGTACAAGATTACAACGAGGAAGACTATTTCCCCGAGGAACACTGCTTCCCCGAGGAACTCATACACTCCGAGGAACGAGAACTCTCCGAGGAACTCTTGTGCACCGAGAAGCCTAGGCGGTTCGAGCTACACCTCGAACAAAGCATTAATAGAGGGATAACCAACAGTTTGACTGTTCATTAAATTCTTATCATTCAGATGCATACGCTTAAAGGGCATTGAATGTATTACCCTTTCATATGTATATCATTTAATGTAGTACCCTTTCACTTTACAGCCTCAGGGCTATAAATACATTGAACAATCCTCATTGTAAGGGAACCCAGACCGGAATTTCTTGAGATAACTTGTAATCGAGAATTCCCATACAAACGACAATACCAAAACAGTGGACGTAGGCCATTCTTATAAGGCTGAACCACTTTAAAAACTCTTTGTCTTATTTATTTATCTGTGATTGAATAATTAGAGTGATTTAATTTTTTACATCAACAGTGATAGAAAGAACGTTCGTAAGAAGAAAAATGAGAAGACAAATACTCTGGGAACAAAGATGGAAAAAAGGTAAAAGACAATAAGATGTTATCGCCTTTATATATGCCACCTTGGAAGACGAGAAAAGTAATGATTAAAAGGTGACGACGACGGAAAAGATGCAAATAACCAAGCGTTCACCAAAATTCAAAATATTTACAAATTTGTCATTTCGTGCTCATAATTGTTACACCAAGTAGAAATTTTTTACAAGTGTTAGAGGTCTGTAATTAACCAAGACACGGGAAATACGCCCGAGCAACTTTTCGATTAAAATATTCCACACTCTCACATCAAGATTCAACCGTGAAACATTGGGTGCTTCTATTGATACAAAAATTAGTCAGTTGACGTGGACCAACATTATGAAGACATGTGTCATCCTACATGGCATAAGTACCGAGCTACTAAGAATACAAAACAACTTACTGGGAATACTAAACGACGAGACAGATTCAATGCTTACTGTATTACAGTCATTCCTTATTATGTACATATGTAAATGCCTATTCGATAAAGGCATTCCATTTATTCAGACTGACAACCTAGAGGTTATAAATACATTGTAATTTCCTCAACAGGGGGATAATTAAAATCAAGGCAAGGCATCAAGCAATACATAACAATAGGCGTAGGCCAATTCCTTAAGGCTGAATCACTTTAACAATCTCTTGTCTTATTTCCTTACTAATTATTATCTGTGATTAATTAACTAGATCTAGTCTAATTTTTTACATCAATAATGTAAAATCAGCATACATATGAAGTAGGTACACAAACTGAACGAAAAAGTAAAAAAGTTAACTCTTGTTAACTCGGGTCATTCGAATGACAATGCAGTGTCATTTGAGCGAGATAAGATCTCGTTCCATCTAGACAAGAAATGACCCAAAACAATAAGGTTTCACGCGATGCAAATCAAGAAACGACTATTCTAATAACTATACATAACACTTTTAACACTTCACAAGATAGGTCTCTTCAGTCTTCGAATAACATGGATCTGTAGTTTGAACGACATCCAGAATTCATTTGAATGACTTTAAAAACTTTTGTTTTCTTGGTAAAAAATATGCAAAATTTGCTATGTGAATTTTTTTCCTCAAAATAGCAACTGGAAATACGAAACAATAGCAAAACAAACTCAAAACAGAAAATATAAAACAAGTATGAGTTTCATGCTAACATAGTATCGATGTGCTCAAACATGGATATGTAATGAATGGGCATGAACTACAATAAATGAATCAAAACTTGAACATATCGAAATGATCAAGAAGCTCTAATTGATAGCTAAATGTCATCAAACTAAGTTTTAGCCATATGTGACAATTAATATTTTAAGCTTATTGAACTAAATAAACAACATGCACACAGATCCAAATTTTGATGATTCTTCAAACAATAGCGCCATGACACGATTTTTCAACTTTAGGATCCGTGGTGTAAACCCGTTGTTATATTTCTATCCAAACACCTTTATGTATTCATATTTTCTTTTTCAATGTCTTTTGAGGTTTCTATTTTTCTCAACTTAAAGAAATCCTATTGGCCCTATTTTTGGCATATGTTTATTTTTATGGCCTTAATTTTTTCTCTAGCTCTTTTAAACAATGGTTTTCACAATGAGTTCATTATACTCTCACAGCCCTTTCTTGTGAACACTCATCATTTTTTCAATATAAGCAATATGTATTCTCATGGTAAACGGTTCTTACATGCACACCTCCTCCTAGGTCTAATTACACATAGATGATGAAATTGAGAGGATAACGTCTCACCAAACTAAAATATGTATGAGATGTCAAACATCCATATAAACTCGTGCATATGTGTGCGATGATGGCTTATATACAAAGTCAAATTCAAATGCAAATCAACTTTGAAACAACCCCATTAGTCAATGGTTAAGATCATTCTATGCATCTATAATTAAGATCAAATGTACTAGCCATGTGGTTAATCAAATAATGGGGGTCCAAGCACACCAATATGCCATATCATACATGTAAACCCATAACACAAAAATAAATCGAGAATCTTTAATGTTTAAAAAAAAATATTTTTGACTCAAAAATAAAATGTTTTTGTATTTTTCTCAAATAAGACTCAAATACATGATAAATATAATACAGAGAGATAAACATGTCATAACACTAGAAAGATATATATCATGAAACAAAGACTAGCGTATGAAAGACATGGCTAACACAATCATCCTTTAGATTTAGCATAAGAATAATCAAGTGCAACCAAACGAGAGTTATGAAGTTTAATTCGTAAATTCTCTAAGTTTGATTTCCTAACCCAAGTAGGTGTGTAACGACACATGGGGATTTTGGGAATCGAAAAGACTTTATTTCTAAACGTTCGAGGAGCATTTTTAAGGTCATAGCAGTAATGTCTAAGGTGACCATTTCTATCACAATGAGTGCAAGTGTAAGCAGGACGAAAAATGTGACCTAAATGTGGACCTCTCCTAACGTTCCAAGTTGGCTCTCTCACACGAATGGTATTGGCTTTGGAAATAGGAGCAATACGATCATCGATGGCAATACCACACCTATCTTCCTCGATTTATACGGTGACTAAAATCCTATTCAACTTTTCTGACCTAGCTTCCAAATCAAACTTCACATTATTCGAGTTTCTCAAACTCCTCAAGGTCACTAATCCTAGACTCAAGAAAATGCTTGGACTCCTCAAACTCTAAAATGTCATTCTTCATAGCCTCCATCAAATCACAAAGACTATCTGTCTCACCCTTAACGTATTTTAATTTCTCCCGAAGAGTCTTCTCACGTGCCCTAAGATCCTTAACTAATGTATCGTTATTTTCTACGGCATGCTCTTTCAACTTAGCTTGCAACTTCAAGTTTGCCTTTTTTTACCTTTATTGTTTCCTCATACAAATAATTAAAGGAAACTTATAACTTGCTCACATATATCTCCTCCTTATCACTAGTTCCACCATCACTCACTTCGGATTCACACTCAACGGCCTCGAAAGTGTCATACACATGAGTATCTTCATGAGAAATTTATCATCGTGGCTTAAATAACATGCCGTGAACGCTATAAAGTTGTGTTAAAAGGGGGAACTCTATTTGTCTTCAGATTCGTTATCACTTAAGGTGTCATGATATGATATCGGTTTCTTTTCCTCCTTCCTAAGTCTAGTGGGGTACTCTGCTACCTTATGGCTATAACCCTCACAACCAAAACACCTATCCAGCTCATCCTTCTTATCATTCTTACTTCGATTATTAAGGACGTGATCGGCTTTATTATTCTTGAATTTCTCAAGTCTTTTGGCATCTTTCGATTACTTTTGGTACTTAAGAAACTTTTTGAAATTCTTTGCCAACAAAGCTACATCTTTGAAATCGATGTTGGAATCATCATCCGAAACTTTTGTCTCCTCCTTCCAAGGTTTCAAAGCAATGCCATTTTCTTTCTTTGGCACTTGCTTGGAGGTAAGCATGTCAAGTTCATAGGTTTGTGAGTCACTTGTGATCTCTTATAGTTTCGTTGATTCAAGCATACCAGTTTAAAATAATCATTTTTTGATCAAATATACTAGGCAACGACCTTAAGATTTTTTTATGAATCATTTGTCGGGATTTTCTCTCCCAAGTTAAATGACGAGTTGACAATATGGGATAATCTAGTGTAAAACTCATCAAATGTCTCACTCTCTAACATTTTACTCGTCTCAAATTGGATGGTTAGGTTGTGAATGTTAGAATTCTTAACCGTGCTAGTTCCCTCGTGAGTGAGTTCAAGAACATCCCAAGCCTCTTTCGACATCTCACACACCATAATATGATTATACTCTTTCAGGGTGACAGGCGAGGAAATAACATTTAAACCTTTAGAGTTGCAAGTCTATGTTCGGCTTCGATTCATGACTCAACAAGTGTTAAACTAGTGGCCTCTCGACTTTTGTGACCGGTGATGACCACCTTTTTTCTACTGCTAACCAAATACGCTCATCAATAGTCTTAAGTGCACTTTTCATTCGCATTTTCCAATAACCATAATTAGTGCCATAAAAAATAGGTGTTAAAAAAGCATCAATTTTTTTTAAATTCATACCTTCAAGTACACGGGATCACTCACACAAAAAAATTAATTCTAGCTTTGATACCAATTTATAGGCCCTTTTTTCTTTTGTGTGCTTTAGGTGAAAACAAAGTTTTTTCAATTTTAATATGCACCAATTTTGTGAACCAATTTTACTTAACCAATTTTTATCTTGTTAATCATAAACATCCATCTAGTGCGATTAAGAAAGTAAAATAAACCAAGTCCACAAAACACACAAAGCCAATGTACGAGGAAACCACTAAGGCAAAAAATCTCGGACGACCCAAGCCAGACAATCACTATGATACGGTATTACAAAGTGCAGACAGTAAACTTACTCAATGACTCGATACCCACACAAGCCTTGATGATATATTATGCTTCAACCTCTCTTCCATAGTGCAATGCAGGAGTCCACTTATGCTATGTCCACAAGACACGAGTCCACGTGAGCCTCGGTATTCATTGATACATCTTTGGCCATCGTCTACGATTTAAAACATGAAATCCACCGCTTCTTCACCACAAAACTTGACTAAATAAATGTTCAATATGATGAATAAACTCCAGATTGTGCTAAACCAAGATCTCTATTGCATATGTATATGAAAAATCGAATCTTGAAACACAAAAGACATTTTTGACTTGAAAAATCTTTGTAAACAAGTGTAGAAAAATGAAACTATTATGTTCTAAAATTTTGGTTCCGCACCCCTCGAAATACTGAGAAGAATTTCCTTATATAAAAAATTTTAAGTCGGCAAATCGTTAGAACAATATCAACTTGTCATTAAAACAAACCTGCACATCTCATTTGAATGAGATATGCATGTCTTTAGAATGACTGGCTAATATCGTTTGAGCGACAGTGAATGTCATTTGATCTTCCAAAACTAAAGGGAAAGATCTGCACAACTCTAAAACATGTTTATGTCGAAATAAACGAAGTAAAAACCTTTTTAAATCATTTATAAACAAAATAACATCCTTAAAACAGTTTTTGAGTCCCACAAACATTATGCGTTTATACACGAGAGCATCTCGAAATGGAATATGATATGAAGACGTGAAATGTGCACCAATAAACATGGCACGGACTATCTCTGAAGCTTGTCCACTACGTCTTCAAAAAAACACATCATAGACTATGTGGGAATCGTGATAAGTAAAAAACTATCTATGACTCAAACTAGTTTTGTCCAGAATTAAGTCAATTGCATACAAATTGACACAATTAGAAATTTTTCCTTAGAAACGGTACATCATAGGTTTTTACCGTACCATGAACACCCTTAATTTATCGACTTTGGGGTAATTTTAACGGTTATTTTCATTTTATTATCTTAATATCATTAATTAATCACTAATGCATTGTTGAAAAAACACTTCAAGCCACCCATCATCAATTAAGGAATTTTTAAAAAGGGTCAAGATTAAATATCTACTTTGATTTAGAATTAATTCAGATATAATTTTGGAAATAATTATTCGTGATTCGGAATTCAATTTATCTTTTTATTTTTTTCAATGAATTTTGGTTTTAAAGCATATTTAGGTAGCAATTCATTTTGAGATCGATTTGAAGTCCGGGTAAGTTCTATTAAGATTTGGATTTGATTTTATCTTGACAAAATATTGATGTTCAATTTTAATTTTGTTTTGCACTTTGGATCATGCTTAATTTCGATTTTGTTGGAAGTTCACGGTGATGTTCACTTTGAGGGTTAAATTTAAGATGGCGACGTCGAGATGTCATAATTCAATTTGAGTTCAATTTTTGTTTTCTAGTTTTAATTAAAATTATTTTTCTTAACAAATTCATGGTGTTGTTTGATTTGATTGACTATGGTATATGCAATTCAGGGTGGTATTTTGTTTGATTCATGTGTTTTATTACTCATACAGTTTGATTACTTTTATATGGTGGTGGTAGAGGATGAGGAGATGGTGATGGAAGTGGTATTAAAGGAAAAGATGGTGATAGTGGTGGTGGTTATATTGATATCAGTGATTCAATATGCTCCTTTTTTGTTTTTATCATTCATTTGTGGTATATAAAAAATAAAAGTCCAAGTCATTTCAAAATTATTTATATACTTCTTATCTAAATAACAAAGGAGAAGCGCATTGTGAGACCATTATATTTGTTTTTGTTTATTTGAATTTTAGTTCAATTAGATGTTACACCAGTGCTCTTTTAGTAAATATTTTGCACATCCTTAAAAAGTCTTGAAAAAGCATTGAAAAAGTTTTAAGACGTTATTGGTTTGAAAATCATGTTGACTTTGATTTGTTGATTTTGAATTAGACGATGTCATGTAAATTCGACATTTTTTTTACACTTAAGGACGATTTTGATGTTCATTCGTTAGGAGTACATTTATGCATCTTGCACATATGATACGATTGAGTTTTATTTCCTATCGAATTTGTCACACACTTTCATTCTGTATCCACGTTTTAGTTATCCTATTGTAAATTCATGGTGTGTGATTTTGTAACATCATTTTTTTGTATGAGAAATTTGAAAAATTCAAAAATAGCTTGTTTACTTTGTTTCACGTGACACCCCGATTTGCAGTGACTTAATTTATTCTTTTCCTTATCTATTTCGGACAAATAAAAGGGGGAGAACGAATTATGATATTATGGGGAGTTTAAGTATGTAGGAGATTTGATTATGCTTACATGTTTTATGCTTTATATCATTTCAAACTCGATATGTCACGTGATTTTTACTTTATCTCTTGTGTGTAGGTACAATTGAAGATTTTTGAATGCACACCCTGATGAGAAAAGCCTGGAGATTTGAAAAGTTGATTGTTGAAGACAAGTTTAAAGAACGATGAAGACTTGTTCATTTTTATCTTTCCATTTTATTTTTCGGGAGGGTAGATTTGTATTGGTAATTTTTTTATTGATAATTCAGATAGTTTTTATTGTGTACCGGCATAGACATAGGGGAAGATTTGTAAGGAAATAGTCTGTCACACTTAGTATGTCATATACCGCCACAAGTTTGTCGAAGAATTGGAAAGCATACATCTACAATCGATGATCTGAATTTCAAGATAACTTCAAGAATCATGCCCAACAAGGACGAATTTGGTAAATGTGGTTAAGTTCCATTTACATTTTGCATAAAAAGTGTTGGGATTTTTTATGAAAAATAAAATATTTTTCCTTTCATGAAAAATGATTTTTGAATAATTTTAAATGTTTTTTTTTTATTTTTCAAAAACATTTTTATCATAAAAGTTTTTGGATAAATGTTTTCATATTCGTAAGAGTTTTGGTTTTTAGGTTTCCAAAGTTTTTAAAACTTTGTAAATCGAATCTCGAGATTTGTGCCTGATCGTTCAAACCAGAGCTTATCTCGTTCGAACAAGACCAGAGATGGTTCGAACGACATGTCTTTTTTTGTTTGACACTTCACCGCCTTAAAAGTTTTATAAATAGGGTGACAGACGTTTTGTTTTTCGTGTGGAGAGAATATTGTTTTGCACTGAATAAACTTTGAGAGTTTTCTTTTCTCCAACACACTTTTGAGGGTTCGAGTTTGTTTTCACAAATCCCATAAATTTTTGTGTGAGTTGATTGTTGTGGAACCTAAACCATACTTTGCCTAAATTCAACCTTTGTGAGAGTAACTCTACAATTGGAGAGCTGAGAGGTATTGTGGAGGGAGATCCTACAAAGATTCAAGACTACGTGTCTGGGTTGCGTGTCTAATTGGTATGGCTGCGAGTGAGCCATTGCTGAGTTCTAGTTGAAGATTTGAGGGTTTGACACAGACATCGTGCATTACACTTGAGGGAAGTATTATGTAAGTCAATGGCTGTGTAACCTTGTCAAAGTACTAGAAAAATAAAAGGTTTTGCCCTCAGGGGATTTTTTCCTGAATTATTCTGTCACTTGCCTACCTGTTTTTATTTGACACTTGGACGCACATGGGCTGATTTGAATTTGAGTTTGGTTTGTTAAATTTGAGACACCTAATTAAATAAGTGAGTTTGGAAAGTAAATTGATTGGTATCACAAACCGAGCGCATCCCATTTACAAATCTTTTCACTCTATCATTCCTTTACCTTATGGACATTAATCAATTTTCTCATTACCTGTCCAATTTATCCTTTACTAGAATATTTATTTATTCATTAAAGTTAGATTATATTTTCACATATTCACCACATAACCCATTTCTTGACATGTTCCATTTTTACTATCATTTTCTTGAAATCTTTCAATATCCACATACTTTAATGGGCTCCACATTGCCGTCTATACTACCATATGCTCTAACCAGTGATTTTGGATCATTCACCACTGGGCTTCAGGCCCTCCTTAATTGTATCGGTGTCATCTGAGTCCATATCGATGCGTTTTAACATTTTACAAATATCCACTTTTTCTTTTCGGCGAAGCCAAAACTCGGGGTTTCACCCCAACTTGTGTTACACTTAAAAATCATCATTTCTTGTCCACTTTTCTCTAGAATTTATTTTATTCAAAAATCATGTTCATTCAGGGCCATTTGTGTAACACCTTTTCCAAAAAAATTATTCCATAAAAATGTTCCACTTTATTCAAAATGGTCATTTTACTCATTTATTTTCAAACTTATTTTTTCCTCCATTTTCTCAAGTGTTATTCCCAAAAATATCATTATGTTACCCACAGTAACTTCTTAAGTATTTTTAACTCATTTACACTTATTTAACACTTTGGATTATCATACTTCTGAAGTTGAAAACCTTTTATCACCTTTCTTTCTTTTTCAAGAGATCATTTAGCATCTAAGATTACTTTATAAGAAAATTACCATTTTCTTTATCAATACATGTAGCCTTGAAACCTTACACTTATCATATTTTCAACACCACTTTTCATACACCTTAAGAGCTGAAAATTTTACTGTCTTTATTCCAAGATACACTTATTAAGAACTCCATTAAACTTGTTTATGTGCTTATCATCAAAATATTACAAGTTCACATGCATGGGAAGAATTATTTTAAGTTTAAAAATCCAAGAACATAAGCTTAACACATGATTTATTTAAGAAATCCCATTATACTTACAACAATACACTTTTCAAGATTAAAGGACATTTTTATTCTTCAAAACTTAAACAAATTTCCATCTTTATAAAATCTTCATTTTTGCAAGAAACTTTAAAACATAGTTCACCCAAAATATCTTTAGTAGGATAAATATTATTTTTAAAACATTTTATTTTATAAAATATTTAATACCCAACTTCTTAAAATACATCATTTATTCAACATTATTGATACATAGTATTTTTCAAAAAACCTTTGAAATCATTTACAAACTATTTACAAAAACTTCGAGAAATCATCTCCATAACTCATGTATGCATTCCGCTCAAACTATTCAAGCTACAAGACTACTAATGTGTAAAATAGAGTTTTAAACTAAGAAAAGAGTTTTTCCACCTCAAATGGAGCTCCAAAAATGGTTGGATGAAATAAAAGGTTATGCCCCCCCCCCCCACCTAAGGTGGCCTCAAGAAATTCGCATAGCTCCACAAAGTCTATCTCTACCCTTCAAATCCTTTAAATTTCCATTTTTTCATCCTCAAAAACCTCCCATCGTAACCCCAAATTTCATAGCTTTATTCAACCATGGAGGAAATTGGTGTATTGGGCTTAAATATTGTGGAGTACATATAAAATATGGTGGCATAAGGTGGAGACATAGTGGTGTAGGGTGGTTTGTGGTAGTGGGAGAGGGGAATCTCCCAAGAGCTAGAGAAAGAGGAAGAACAAATTGAAAATGGTGGGGGTAAGACCTCCACACATATCTCATCTTTACACTCAAATAAACCCATATAACCCCCCAAAAAACAATATAAAAACTCACCCCAACACTAAAATCCCGATTGCAGGTCATCTGGACTCAATAGGAGTTAACACTTCATCGATGTAACGGTCAAAACTGTGATAGCACACAAGGGCATCTTGATTTAAAATTTTATGAATAGGTCGTTCAAATATGAATGGAACCTAGTTTGAAAGAGATTGAGATCTCGTTCGAACGAAATTGTGATCTCGTTCGATGTCCCACTGAATGACCTTCTAACGAGGTTAGAACCTTATGTAGATGAGGGTTGTTGGATCGTCGTTAGATGTACATTTCGAACAAGCTAGGCGTTTTGTTCGAACCACTAGTAGCCTCATTCAAATGAAATTTTCGTATGACTTTTAAGTTTATTCGATCTTTCCAGATTCCTTAAATCTCCAATTTCACCCACAGACTTTCAATAATTACCATCACGACCACAAGAGTAAATAAAATATATAGGGAAAACCAATACTAATCATAGACTTCTCAAGGTTTCATATTATTATAATTTTTATGAGAAAATTAATAAAATATTGGGCATGGGTATTACATTCTTCCCTCCTTAGGAAATTTCGACCTCGAAATTATCAATCCACGAATTCCTCAAGTTCATGGGATTTACCAACACTTATTCTAGGTCATAGAAATCCTCTAAGATTAAATCATGTAGTTAACTCAATAGCTAGATAATATCATACGCTCTTTGTTGGGGTTGTCACCAAAATTTAACATGTGCCATGCTCTAACGCTTACCGTTATGTTAACCATCATTGTCACCTAACAACACTCGAGTCTACACTTACTCAGTTACCATGCTCAATCAAGTATTAATACTAAACATACTGACGCCGCTATATGGTAATGCTCTCTAGTAATTAACACTAATTCAAGTATTAACTGTATACAACCAACACCAGATTCATCATCAAGAACCATTTCGAATGTAAGAACTACACATTATGAGTTTACTCAAATTCTCGAGTCATCATTACCACATAACCTCATTTGAGACTGATACTAACCTCATATCTCTAGTCACTCACTCCGTGGAGCGACACACCAACCAATTCGCAATTCGTGTGCCTGACTATATACCAATCCACTTACCATGGAAAATAATATTGCTTGATAAGTTTTCTCGAGTTTTAAGACTATATGATATCCTTGAATCATCATCATGTTCTTTATAACCAAATCCCCTGACTGCCATATCAGTCAATCCCAAGGTCGTTAATTCTTAGGTGAATAGATACTATGAGCAAACTTTGATGCTGAAAACACAACCACCCATACATAAATTTTATGTAATAGTGAGGATATCTTAGACAAGGGTAGTTACCGAGTTTCATTGACCAAGCCAGGTCCAACCACACTCTAGTGGGCTAAACCATGTCGTATCATAACCTGATACAAATTTGGGCTATCGCAATAGTAAAAACACAATCCTTGATTAATAAAACTGAAAGGAACACAAGAATAAAAAAGAATGAATAAACGTTTCAAAAAAATATCATTCGCACATAAGAGATTATGATTCATAAAAGGTGAGCCTATGCCACCTGCTTTGACGTTTATGATTCCTCTCAGACATTCCCACTGGGTGCCGACCTAGGCCTGGCTCGAGTCACTTACCGTGGAAAATCAAATCACAAACCATTCATCCTCACAAGATAAAAGTCACAACGAACCTATTGTCCTCCAGGAAGTCAAACGCTGGACTTTCATCCTTAAGAATAAGGTTTCCTCCTTACATATGTGATTAACACCACCCACCCCAGTTGACGACTGTCAATGCCCTTGTCGACACCGACCTTGTCCATCTTACCAGTGATGACGTCACCAACCTACTATTAAGGTTACTGTCTACCTTATCATATCATGATCGTAACCCCAAGTCTCCTTAGGCAATACCCCATTTAAGCAAAAAATTCACCTTATTATAACCTCTAACTACGCAAGGTTGTCACCAAGCTTATCTCTGGGTTGAACCTAAATCGAATTTACGTGACGGCCACATCAGACGCCATTAGCACTCTAAGGGTAGTAAATGCCACACAGGTCTACATATCCTAGTCTATACCAGTTTGGCAAAACATGCCGAGAACTAGTTCTTTCCTTTCTAGGGCTATTCTAATTTATTCCATCGACACATGCCGACAACCTAATCATGCTTTGATATCCCCCTTGAATACCATTTTCAAGTGTCTAATATGACATCATCAATCTAAGTCCCGAATGCATTTCCATGTACTCCTCAAAATCAAGTGTTACACTGCCTACACTAATTATTACATAACACCCGAGCATCACGCCCACTCACGACACAAGCTCATAATTTTACTTAGAAGGTTACTTCACCCATATGTGCTAATTCAGATGACAACACTCGACACATACACTATTCAACTCTTGTAAATATGTACCAATGACTTGAGATCATTACCTAACCTTCAATACAATCATCAATAGGACACTAACACTTATTAAAATCGAAATTAAATGGTTCCCTAAGGAGACCAAGCATATTCCACGTAAAAGTCCTCAAAACCCAGCAATGGTTCATCATCCATGACTTTCTCATTGTAGGTACGCTCTACAAACTTCTCAATACCCATATCATGATTACCAGGTGCTCGTAAAGACACTAGTCTACAAGCCTCTACATACGGTGCACTTTAACTATTTAACACCTTAAGATGTCACAATGAGTCGATTTTGTTCCCAATGATGCCACGCATAATTTGTCGTATGCACACTCTAAGACGCCCTTAAACCATACTCACACCGGAAATACCTGGCATCTGGCCATTACTTAGGCGCTTAAACGAAACCTAACACTTAGATATCAATTTTGTCTCCCTTCCAAATGGTTGTGGCTATAATCCACATACCAAATCATAGACTGCTACTAATAACAATTCCAGAAGGATATGGGACGTCGCATACAACCTATAAGCCTATAGGTTTATATTACTGACGTCACTAGGGATCTTATTCCTCAAAATTACATCATATCTCCTAAAACTCTGACATGGTAGACTATTTAGAGTTTACTCCTTCACCCTCATTGTTGCATA
This sequence comes from Sambucus nigra, assembly GCA_949130495.1. Taxonomy (NCBI): domain Eukaryota; kingdom Viridiplantae; phylum Streptophyta; class Magnoliopsida; order Dipsacales; family Adoxaceae; genus Sambucus; species Sambucus nigra. Next base: position 115,264,395 of record OX422224.1, on the reverse strand, counting down.
TGCAACATACTTATCGCAATTTACTCGCAACTCTCATCATACCTTGAGAAATACAACTTTCAATCAACAACCTTTAAGACACTTACTCACAACAATATTATCTTACCGACTCTGACCGAGTACACATCCCCAAGTATTGACCAACACGGTTCCTCATGTTTACCGAATCATCAATTGTCCTAAGACATGATATTATCCCAAGGATTGAACTCACCTAATTACATTATGAAATATCCAAAAGTACCGCACCTCGAAACTTAATGCATCCTTGTCACAAATTAATACTGCTCATGCCTGATGCTCCAGTCACTCAATCTCCACAATTGACTTTACACAATTCATGTCTCTAATTCAGGGGACGTTAAACACCTTTATTAACATCTTAATAGACCTTTTACATAGTCAAGGGTTGACGTGAAAGCATCTTACACTAAAAACTGTGGTGTCACCACTATTGGCTCATACAAACACTCGTAAATCACTAGTATATCTAAATCAAAAGCGTGAAAGCAATTAATGACAATAATTTGGTCGTATGCAACTTGGTAATGAATTACATGTAGTGCTAAGCTCCTTGACTCCACTATTGAGGGCAATAATTGAAATCGTCACCCATGTAACATGAGTGGCCCAAAACTAGCATCGATGTCGAAAGTTCCACTACCAAAATCACCACGTCACTTTCGAAAGGAACCTTTAACCTAAAGCTCTGATACCATTTATAACGCCCTATCCCGTATTTATGGGTTATCCGTGGTCAACCCGGTCCGACCCTAGCATTAGGTGTGAAGTGCATTAAAACAACCTACATAATGTTTCTAGTCCAGTTTTATTTAATTAATATTTCACTTGTTTAGCATGCGATTTCCATTTAAGTCAAGCTACGTGAGGGACCCGTGGGAATCATCCCCGGAATCCAAGCATACAAAGCTACTAATTTAAGATAAAAAAGCATATTTACCTCTACAGCACTCTCAAAATACAGAACTACACCTAACCTGTCGTATTAATGACGAGGGGATGAGTCGAATACCCAGTGGAAAAATACAATAATGCAATATAGAATCAAACGACATAGAGGAGACTCACATGCATACATATATATATATATATTTATATATATTACCTTTTTAATTCCCAAAACGTTACATAGCCCGATTAATTCACCTTAATCCCGTAAAAGAAATTTCCTTTTACTTGACTTGACAGTTATTTCTTGATTTAACACACTCGATTAAATATTTTAAACAATAACCCTTACTTAAGGAAAATTATTTCTTTTACCGAAATTTCCTTATTTCTCATGCCAAATTTATCTTAGTATTTTTATCGAAAATTACCTTTCAACACACGCAACCATCGTGTTAGAAAATACTTACTTTTCTTTGAAAACCTTTTATAGGCACATTCAAGTGTAATTTATGGGTTAAACGTCTTTAGGTTGCTTAACTACACATCTAATCCCTTCACTTTACCATTCTTTTACCTTATCGACAGTAATCAATTTCCTCATTACTTGTCTTATTTTATATTGGAACATTTATTTATTCATTCAAGTTAGGTTGTCTTTTCACATATCCACCACATAAACCATCTCTTAACATGCTCCATTTTTATTATCCTTTTCATTGAATCTTCCAATATCTGCATACTCTAACGGGCTCCAACCTATCGATTATGATACCATATGCTCTTAACAGTGATTTTAGGTCTTCACCTCAGGGCTCCGAACCCTCCCTGATTATTATGGTGTCATTTGAGTCCATATCAATGCATTTTAACATTTTAAAAATATTCACATTATTCCACTTTTCCTTTATAGTCAAAGCCAGAGCTTTTGGATTTCACCACAACTCGTGTTACACTTTAAAAAAATTATTTTTGCCCCTTTTTTCTAGCATTAATTTTATCCCAAAAATCATATTCATTTCACGTCAATTTGTATAACACCTTTTCTAATATTTTTATTTCATAAATTTTTTTCACTTTACGTAAAATTACCATTTTAACCATTCATATCCAAGCTTGCCTTCTTCTCTATTTTCACAAGTGTTATTCTCCAAAACACTATCAAGTAACCCACACTAACTTTTTAAATGTTTTTAACTCATTAACACTTATTTAAAACTTTAGAGTATCATACTTATCAAGTTGAAAATCCTTTATCTCATTACTTTCTCTTTCAAAAGATCATCGAACATCTAAGACTACTTTATAAGAAAATTACAATTTTCTTTATTAATACATGTAGTCTTGAAACCTTACACTTATCACATTTTCAATAACCTCTTCATACACCTTAAGAACTGAAATTTCTATTGTTTTTATTCCTAGTTACACTCATTAAGGACCCCATTAAACTTGTTTATGTGCTTATTATCAAAATACTACATGTTTACATGCATGAGAAGAAGGATTTAAAGTCTAAAAATCCAAAAACATGAGCTTAACATATGATTTATTCAATAAATCCAATAATACTTGCAAAAATACACTTTTCACGACTAAATGACATTTTTATTCTTCAAAACTTAAACAAATGTCCAACTTTATAAAATCTTCATTTTTTCAAGAAACTTTAAAACATAGTTTACCTAAAATATCTTTAGCGAGATAAATATTATTTTTAAAACAATTTATTCCATAAAATGTTTAATACCGAACTTCTTAATATATATCATTTATTCAACATTCTTGAATCATAACATTTTTCTCAAAACCTTTGAAATTATTTATAAACCATTTACACAAAACCTTAAGAAGTCATCTTCTTAACTAACGTATGCATTCTACTTTAACAATTCTAGTTACAATACTACTAATGTTCAAAATAGAGTCTTAAACTAAGATTAGTGTTTTCTCACCTCAAATAGAGCTCCAAAAATGGTTGTATGAAAGGTAAGGTAATGGAAACCCCTCGTCTCTTAAGGTGGCCTCAAGAAGGTTGCCCAGCTCCACAAAGCTTGTAACTATGAAAGCTAAAAAATACTTTCAAACCCCATAAGTTTCCACTTCTTCATCCTCAAAAACCTCCAACAATAACTCCAAATTTTATAGCTTTATTCAAGCATGGAGGAAATGGGTGTATCGAGCTTAAATATTGTCGAATAATTCTGAAATGTGGTGGCATAAGGTGGAGACATGGTGGCGTAGTGTGGTTTGTGGTGATATGAGAGGGAAGAGGAGAAGCTCTCAAGAGAGAGATAGAGATAGAGAAAGAATAAACTGAAAATGGTTTGAGTAAGACCTCCCCACCTATCTCTTCTTTGCACTCAAATATACCCATGTAACCCCAAATAAAACTATATAAAAACTCACCCCAGCACTAAAATCCCGATTTCGAGTCATATGGAATCACCAAGAGTCAACATGTCATCGATCTAATGATAAAAAATGCAACATCACAAAAGGGGATCTCGATTTAAATTTTTCTAAACATGTCATTTGGATGAGAATGGGACCTTGTTCTAACGATATTGAGATCTCGTTCGATCTCCCATCGAATGAACTTCTAATGAGGTTGGAACCTTCTCTAGATGATGGTCATTGGATCGTCGTTCGATGTCCACTTTGAATAAACTAGGCTTCTATTCAAACTACTAGTAACCCCATTCGAATTAAATGAGAATCTCATTCGAATGACTGTTAAGTTCGTTTGATCTAACCAGATTTCTTAAATCTCCAATTTCACCCATAAACTTCCAACAATTACCATCAAGGCCAAAAGAGTAAATCAAATTGTAATGACAAGATTTTATAAATGTCCGTTATCAATTGAGTATGTCGTATACTGCTACAACCGTCGAAGAATTTTCAAAATCAAATGCGCAACAAGACGGATCCGAATATTAAAGTTCTTCAACAAACAAGCCTCCGCGAGATAAATTTAGTAAAGGTTGTGTTTTAATTCCTTAGCATTTCACTTAGAGTATTTGGATATTTTCTATCAATTTTTTTGAAGTGTTGGAGCGGACTTTTTAAGTTTTTTATCAACATTTATGTTCGAAGTTTTAAGGCGGAATATTTACTGGGAAAATAAAAAAATTAATTTTTAAAATTTTCTTGTTCTAGCGACCAACAGTGTCATTCAAACGACAGACTGCTGTTGCGCGATATGTCGTTCAAGCAACATCCATAACTCATTCGAACGACTCATCAAATCGTTCGAGCATCACGCCGCCTTAACTTTTTTTTTATATATAACGTGTTAAAAAGTTCAATTTTTCTTTATAAGACCTTTGATTTTTTGTTCATACGAAACTGCTTTAACAGAATACTTTGTCCTCTCACTTTTAGGTTTTTAACCCTTTTTATTTTTCAATTCACAAGATCCAAATAGTTTATGTGAATTGTTTTGGAACCCAAGATACAACTTTGGTGAAGTTATTTCTTTATGGAGTGCTATCTCTACGGCTGTTGACTGCATGTCATTGAGGAGTACCTGAGGGTGTTCCTTTGCTGAAGATTGGACTGCAGTTCGTCTGGGTTCGCTGCGTAGGATCCATTGTTGAGGCTAGACTGTGCATTTATGTAGGTTTGGTAAGGTAAATATATTGCATATTTAACTATGATTATAAGTTGCGATTTAATTCTTATTGAAATAAAAGGTTTTTTCCTTTGGGGATTTTTTCCTGAAATCTATGACTTAGAATATTTGTTTTTATGATGGTTTGACATACGCACACACGTAAATGTATGTTTAGGGGATGATTTCATTTGATTCAAAAATTGACTCTAATTAAATAAGTTTGTGATTGGAATTTGCACATTTATTTAAATCAGTATTGCACATGACATTTACAAATTGATATCAGAGCAGGTTACTTTAATTTATCGAGTGATCCTTTTTTAAATATTTGTGTGATATTGATTTTTTAAAAAATCTGATTTTTGAAAATTTGTTTCAATGTTTCCAAATAAAAACTTATATAATCAGTTGCCAATTTTTGACTGGTGTAATTATGCTTACTGGAAATCCCGCACGAAATCACATTTAAAAGAAGTCGATGAAAGTGTTTGGGTTATTTATGAAAGAGACTGGAATCCTCCCACTATCACTGTAAATAATGTCACTAATTTGAAATCTGTGTGAGACTGGACTGAGGATTAGTTTAGGTGGATCACATTTAATTCACGAGGGCTTAGTGCAATTTCTGGTGCCATCACTCTTGAGGAGTTCTGACGTATTATGATGTGCACCACATCAAAAGACGCGTGAGATATTTTATAACTCACCCACGAGGGCACTAACGCGATCAAATAGTCTAAAATTCAAAATTTGACCACTCAATTTGAGACAACCACCACGTTTGAGACTAAGTGTTTTGATGACTTTTATGCACGTTTGTCCGATATTGTCAACACCAGTTTTAAACTTGGTGAGTCCATACCTAATTCACGAGTGGTTAAAAAGATTTTAAGATCACTGCCAAAACATTTCATCTGAAAAGTGACTGTTTTGAATACCTTAGGTAATTTGTGTCGTCTGAAATTAGAAGAGTTGGTAGGAGACTTCCAGATGTATGAAGTTGACATGTTCTCAAACACTGTCAAACCTAAGGATAGAGGGATAGCGCTTGAAGCCCAGACAAGGAAGGGAAAGGAAGTGTCCACGAATGATAAGAAAAAGAAAGTGATATTTTGTGAGTTCTAGTCTGATTTTGATATGGCCATGCTTGCAAAGAATTTCAAATAGTTTCTCAAGTTTTCAAAACAAAATTATTATAATAAAAGGTTTTTTGAGAAAAAGAACGAAAAGGCCACAAAAAGCGGTGAGAAAGAAAAAGAGGGCGAGGGTGATTAAGAAAAAGTGACATATTTTGAGTGTGAGGGAAGAGGGAATAAGTCGTTTGAGTGTCCCAGTAGACTTAGGAGAGATGGGGAAGAAATTTGTTATGCCAGTCACCTTTAGTGATAGCGAGGATGATGTGAAAGATTTTGGGGATGAGTCTTCACAAAGAAAGTTTATTGCCAGTTTAGCTAGTCACGAGAGCACACCTAGTTTTCCCCACGATGATGAGGACATTTGTGCACGTGAGTCCCCCAAGGAGGATTTGAGTTTTTATAGCGAGTCTGAGAGTGAGTGTGATAGCGAGCTCCAGATCACTTTTAGAGATTTGTACGCCGAGACCCTAAGGACCAAAAAGTTGAAAAAATACCTAATTCTAAAGGTGATTGATTTGGAGAGATAGATTGAGAGTTTGAAGGTGTTTGAGGCAAAAGCAAGTCAAGTCAACTCGAGAAGGTGAAGGTTTCTTTGAGTGAGCAGTTAATTGCTTTAAATCGGGAGAAAAGTGCACTTATAACCCACGTGTCACGATTAGAAAAAGATCATAAACACACCCTAGAGGTTAAAGTCACTTTAGAGAATACATCTAAGAAGGTAGGAAAGATGGTTCGCAATCCCATTTTAGGTAGTGGTAAGAGTTTAGGAATAGGTCATGACGGGGCTTCCACTTCACATGCAACACTCGAGTCGATTGCCGAGTTTGTTATTGATCCACATGGCTCCCTATTAGACCCACCTAGGTGTCCTGTACCTGTTAGGGGAATGCATAAGAGAAGTTTTGAGATAAGTGCGAAGAAAGCATACAAAAGCTTATTTACAAAGTTAATAACAAAATGTTATAAGTTAAATAAACTCCGAATATACTTTTTGAACAAAACTCTTTTCGAATTATAACACAAGATGTGTTTGAAATTGCTTTTTGAATATGTAGTCTAGATTTGGTAGTTGATTACCTTTGGTTTTAGAAATTAAAAACCATCTACTAATTCTAACATGCAGTACCAATCACAATAGAAATTAAGAATATTCAAAGAAATGAACACAAGAATTTGAACGTGGTAAAACCCTTAATCAATGGAAACATCCACGATGCCCTTTACGGCAAAAAATAAAAATCCACTAAAATAAAGGTTCAATTTACAACACTTAAGAAAACACACAAAGATCCTAAATCTAAGTTCAGAGTTATACCTATACGAGCTACTCCACTCCAAAGGTTTTCTGACTAGAACTGATCTTCTCTTATTATTTCTTTGCCTTTTCCTTGATCTCCTTTTCCCTGATTTCTGATTCCAATAACTCTTTCAATTTCCAAGTTTCTTGATGAGTGTATTATTTTGTATTATTTATACCCAAATCTAGGCCTTATTAGGCCCCTTGCATCATAAATAAAATACTTTTAGAGTATTTTTTATCATTTAAAAGAAAATACAAATTTCTGAATAAATGAGGTTAATAATGCAATTTTGAGAACTTCACACTCATATCTTATCTTCATTGCTAATCTCATGTGCAAGTTTTTTTTAGTATTGATAGGTTTAAAAATAAAGTGGTGAAGTCCGGACGTAAATTGAGCATAAAAAGGTCACTTACGCACCTTCAGGGGCAATATTATAAATTCAAATGACTAATTTCGAAATCGGACCAAATACGAGAATTGAAGGTCTTGAATTAAGGGATGCCTGGTGATAATACGCTAATATTGCGTATTTCATCACTCAAATCGACGCATTTTAGCCCTCTCATGTATCTTATTCCCTATATTTATGCTCGTTAACTAGATAACCTCGGATTTCTATGTTAACATGTTTTTCAAGGGTTAATTGAGCTTTTATAGGTATTTGGATGCTAAGTGTGAAGTTCGGAAGCATTCCGGATAATTTTCGTACGCAGCCGCTCGTTCAAGATCATTTTAGTCTTTCCACATTTTGGGTACCGGCCCAACATCTACCCGAAAGTTGTATCCTTCCTCGAAAGCTTTGCGTGGCCGTGAATAGTGCGCGATTCCGATTCAGAACGACGAAGTTACGGCGAATTTAGCGAAGGGAAAAACCAAACACACCAAAGCAGGGGGAATATCTGCTGATTTGGTATGATCGATCAAAAGGAAAAATCATGGGAGACAGTGGGCTTGATTTTTTACCATCGATCGATTGATCAAAGGGATCGATCAATCGATTCCCTATTTTTAGCTGATATTTTACCTTTTATTTTATTTTTCCTTTTCTTTTCTAATTTTATTCCACTTACTATATAAAGGTTTTTTATTGTAATAATCATATATATTAGATTTTAGAGAGTTTTAGGTTAGGGTTTGGGGATTTGAGAGTTCTTCTTCTTCCTCTCTTTGTTTGACACCCTTTAGGGTTTGTAATTGGTACTTTCATATTACCTCTCCATTAATATAGTGTGTATTTCATTAATTCTTGCTTTGTAGTTAATTTACAAGCTTTGATAATTAGCTTTACATGCTTTCTTTACATGCTTTGATTTAGTTGCTTTCTAGTGTAGATTTATCGCGTTTATTTACTGCTTTCCTTTACCACGTTTTTAACATGCTTTCTAGCTAAATTAGTCTAGGTTGTGTTTGAATGGAACTCACTCGGGTTGATGTGTGGCTTTGCTTTGGTGATGGAGTTTACGGATCTATTTCGGGTGCGTTATCCTAGTTATTACGCCTAGGAGATTTGACGGGGCATATCATGTATATCCCATGCTTACGACCTCGCGTGCGTAATTTTCGGGGTATTTGTTGACGCCAAAGTCGTATTAGGATTTTATGCAAATTTAGGGGCGTGACAACCCTTAGTTCAATTAACTGTCGAAACGAGACGTTTTCATAATAACTCGGCGACCCATGTAACCATTTTATACTAATTAACTCGGGTGAGGGATATTCGACGCAACCTATAATTTTTACTCTCTTTGTTAATCTAGCTTTAAATTCCCTCGCCTAGATTAATCATTTCCCTTTTATGCATCTTTTCCTTTTTACTTTGTAATTCACCTTTACACTTTTATTTAGGAGTATTAAATCATATAAATTCTAGCAACTCGTCTCTGTGGATTTTTGATACCCGACTTCCCGCTATACTCACCCGTTGAGTGTAGTCATAATTTAGGTTTGTTTGTATTATGGCGGTGAAACGAAAACAACGATTGTGTCCTTACACGAACACACCTTTCACGCGTTGATCAAAATGACGTCGTTACCGAGGACTAGTTTGTTTTATACTTTATTTGATTTAGTATTTCATAGTATTTTCTTTCTATTTGTATTATTTGCTAATATTTTTATAGGACTTTTACATTTGAGCACTTAGAAATGCTTGAATTCATTCCGCGCGCATCCACTTTGTGGAATTCTCCACTTCGAGCCATTTTTTGGGGTAAGCATGTCTTATTCCAATTCTTTCGCTAATCATTGTTATAATTCTCAAAATGCTCGTAATCCTATGACTTTCGGTCAATACTTAGAGTCCCAAAAAGTTACAAATTCAAAAATTACTTTGGGCGAGTATAACGAAAGTAAAAACTTGGGTTATTGGAATTTTGATGATGATGACAATAATTTTGGGCCTTTACCTCCTTATAATAGTAATTTTGAAATGAATTGCAATAGTTTTCAAAATTCCTATAATAATGAGTTTAAGTTTAAGTCCGATGGTAATTTTTAAAGTTCCCATTTTCAAGGATCCGCACCTCGACCTATGTCATTCGGTGAGGGCTTGCATAGGATTGAAAATGAGAAAATTAAAAATCTTTATCGGGAATAAAATCATTGTTGGGAACATGAATTAGATTTGTTATTTGAGTCCGATGTTGATTTTGCTTCCGAGACTTTCGAAGTCGAGGAATGTTTTGAACCAAATGAGGACTTTGTGCCTACTTTGGAAGAAACCATTCTAGACTTTTTCCATTGCTTAATAGATATTGAAAGTGAGGATGGAAATGACGTAGTATCTATTTGCAATGAAATGATTTCTTCTTTGGCCTCCAAAGAAGAACATTTCATTGAAAATTATCTTATTTCATTCGAAACTCAATCTTCATGCGATGATGATTCATCTAATGTTTTTACTAGCTTTAAATTCTGTCGCCTTGATTAATCATTTCCCCTTTATGCATCTTTTCCTTTTTAGTTTTTAATTCACCTTTTACACTTTTATTTTGGAGTATTAAATCATATAAATTCTAGCAACTCGTCTCTATGAATTTTTGATCCCCGACTTAGCGCTATACTCACTTGTTGAGTGTATTCGTAATTTAGGTTTGTTTGTATTATCACTGTGAAATGAAAATAACGACTGTGTCCTTACACAAACACACCTTTCACGCGTTAATCACTTGGATTCAAACCGCATGCCAATTGGAGTTGAAACGAATAAATTATAGCCGTGCAAAGTTCGAAACAGAAAGAAAGTGAAAAGTCAACTCCGAAGTGAAACTCATTCCCCTAACCCAATCCAATCCTTAAACCAAGCCCAACCCATACCTACACCTTGTGTGTGTGTTTAGTTTGTATTATAGATTTTTATTTGAGTCGTGTACATATTTTTAGTAATTTTTATATTTCATTTGTGTTTAGGGTTATTTTTATTATTTTATATTTTTTCAAGTCAATTTTACTATTTTATTTTCTTTAGTGTTTTACCATTTTATGTAAATATGGTAGTGCGTGTGAGTATGTGTGTCATTTTATATAGTACTAAGTCTGTGTCAGTAAATAATATAGGCGTGATTTTTTATTTTTATTTTTATTATTTGTTTAGTAATTTTCTTATTAGATTAGGTTTATTAATATTATTTTATTTTATGTCTTTTTATTTTTTATTTTTATTTTTAGGTTAGAATTTAACTTTTAGTTGTGATAGATTGTAATTATTTTAGTAGTTGTAAATATTGGGTAATAATTATTTTTATTAATTTGGTACAAAATATATACACACACATACTAACTACGCTACACTCACATACACCCAAACCTACACTCACCCTCACCCCTAAATCCCTACACACACTCACACCCAATCAAACCCCACATCACTATTCACCATCATCCACCTTAACACCAAAATCCATGCTCTCTCTCTCCAAAAATCCCATAACCATTAAAATCATAAACCCACTAACTCACCCTTCTTCAACCTCACACCAAGCCTTTCTCTCACCTCCATTAACACCCCCCCCCCCCCACATAACTCTCCTCTCAACACTAAAGCCATTAACCTTCCATATCACCATTTTCGGCCAGCCAACAACACCAGCTTCAACTCGAAAACTTGCTACTACCTGCCATTCACAACACCACATGACCAATTTCCCATCTCAACACTTAACTCCCGATTTTACTACCTGTCCACTACCAATACCCACACAAACTATTAACCCACTACAAAAAAAAAAAAACACTCCATTATCTTCTTCTCACCTATAAATACAGAGACACAGGAAAAAAACACGGTACAAACTTTAATTCCAACAAGATATAAAGAGACATAAGAAGAGACAAACAGTGTGACACAAACACTATTTTTATTTTGTATGTATCTATGAGTGTTTGGGAGATTAATTTTGTACAACTAGGGAGAAATATTGTGTATTGGAATTCAAGTCTTGGTGCGAAATTTTGTAAGTTGATTATTAATTTATTGTTAATGAAAATTATTATTTCAACTTGCAATATTTGTGTGTCCAATATGATGTGTGAGTAGTTTAAGTACTAGGACTTAGGTGATGTTTGTCATGATTAATTAAACTACGCATGTTCATTTAATTTCGTACATATCCCGACGTGTTTTAATTTGAAATAAAAAAATTCGGTATTCGCTTAAAATTGCACGAGAGTGTATTTTTAAACCTCAACGAATTAATTATAAATTCATTCTTTAAAAATTTAAAGTTGTTATTTTTTATGGGTTATGTTTGCACTTACATGTTTTCATACATCATGCTTGAATACACATTAAAAATTTTAAACGTGATATTTTCGAGGGAATAGGGATTTATGGTGTCTAATTTAAGAGACGTTAAAATATTTTGAACGCATGTAATGTTTTATTCTCCGAAATGTACGCGACGAGAGTCGGTATATTTTGTAGTTTATTGAACAAAGCAAACAAAATGATACAATCCATTGTGTATATATGTAATTAATCCAAAAAATTCAACCTCGTTAAATTATGGTTTACAATCATTGAATTATTTATTAAATTATTAATAATACAAATGGCTTTTCAATTTTTCAATGAGTCGTCAATCTCCGAATCGGGTTATATTAATCCCTCAATAACAAGAGTCATTAAGTTTAATTTCCAAATTATGTTATCAATCGATGACGCATTGCAGTCATTACTTTCACTTTTTTCGTAAATTCCCAATTCATATTTCATTTTGAAAATTTAACCAAATTACTGATTTTCAAATTATTAAAAAATAATGTTTTAAAATTATTACGAATACTTCAATAATTTATCTATAATTTTAACTTTATTTCATTAATAAGAAAATGGAAGGTTTTTCTATTTATATCAACTTATAATGATTCTTTCGAATTGAAAAGTTTTTAACGCAAGGGTCTGTAAGTGAACAAACTCACATATGAACAACACTCATACAAGGCCAAAATGATAATAAATTATGTAAGAATTATAGCCAAACACACAAAATAAGCACAAAATGTACGTAATTTTGCAAATTTTCTACATCCATAGAGGGTGACATTTTATTTATATGTTGATAATAGAATTTGAAAAGAGCTTTATGCTCTATCTTTCACATGACCAACCCAGGGGGAGGCGTCTGATATCTATACAATTTTTAATAAGGTTCCCCTTTAAAGTGATCTCTCCCCTAAACACTTATTAAATAAATGATAAGTTGTCTTATAAGACTTTTCTCACGCGATCATAATTACTAGCTAAAGGAATGTGGGTACCAAGACTCGTGGTCCCTTCATGCTTTATAAATGACAAAATACATTTTCCAAAATTTCTCCTAAAGTTGTGCATTGAGACTTGAGATTGTTGAGGTTGTTTATCATTTCTCTCTGCTGAGCAGGGGATGGTTTCTGGATTTTGCGTCTAATTGTTTTTATGCAATTGTTTTTAATGATGGGTTGCCTTGGTAACTTTGTCAATAAAAATGAGTGTCAGTCTTCTCAACCGATTCATTTGTTTATTAAAGTGTGAAAGTGAAGTGTTGAGCTCTTTATTATGAACATCACCTCTTCTTTTTGTAATATATAAATTCCCATTCTGTTTTTCTTGTATTTTTTTCAACTTGGTTCGATAATGGTGTACAAAATTAATGCCTCTACCACCAATAACTTAAGGGGTGTTACATCCCTGATTTGGTTATCATTGAGCTGCCAAAAAGGATTTAACCCGTACGATTCATGAAAGGAAACATATTTAGTATTTTATATGATAGTGGAGGATGGATCAAATTTTACCCAAACCCCATTTTCTTGTGGTTCCATGAATAGTTGTAGGTCTTCCCATCACAACTAGTCCCCCATGTATAGTAGATAGTGAATAATGTTCTTCGCTGCAAACAGATTTACGGCACCAACATGGGCCTTGACGAACTGAGTTAATGCTGCCGTGGTTTTTTATGAAGGAAAAACTCTATTAACTAATTATCTGTATACGTATATGCTCTTGGATCCTAAATATACCTCAATTAAATAAGGACTACTAGCACATGTGTATTGTTAAGAATTAGGAGCATCTGCCCATTCGAAAAAGAGGACCTCCCTTATTCTACGCCTAAGTGCCCCAGCATGGGGATGGAGATAGGGTGGATAAACCTCAGGATTTACCTCTTATTATATTTCATGCATTCATTTATTTGGTTTTGATCTTTAATTGTCTGTTTGTATCGTTATTTTCCTCCTGAGTGTAAGAAGTGAGAATCGTTACTCGACAACGTTAACTTTATCGATCTGAAGAAAATTTGGTTAATAAATAAGAGATTAAGGGATGCCGATAATCCTAAATTGATCTCCATACTGCTTTAATACATTATTTCCAGTACATTCACTACACCACATATCACAAATTATCGCGATTTTGGTATGTGCTCACCCCTATCCCCTATGGGTCATGGTCTAAAGCCATGACAATATTAAGGGCGACAAAACTACGGGTCACGGTCCAAATTCGTAATCTATAGGAGAGAATGTGGGTCACGATCCAAATCCATGACCACTATACCACGGGGCATTGTCATCCATACCCATGACCCAGAGGGGAGAATGTGGGCCATGGTTCAAACCCATGACCACCATATCATGGGGGGGGGGGGGGGGACGGTCCAATACTGTGATCCTAAATTTATTTTCATTTTAAAAAATATTTTTTTTAAAATTAAAATAAATAGGGTGTTACGGTTTTGGACCGAGACCAACAATTTATTTTGATTTATAAAATTTATTTGATCTCGATTTTGGACCGCGATCAAATAAAAAATTAAAAAAAAGTATTTTTTTCGCATCCCTAAATAACCTGTACATTTTTCAAGCCTATTTATATTTCTAGAAATAAATATTTAGCCAGTATGTAATAAAAGTTAACTGACGCATGCTTGCATGAATATGTAATAATATAATATAAGATAACTAACGCATGTTTGCGTGAATATGTAATAAAATACGACGCATGCTTGTGTTAATATGTACTACATAAAAAATACAACACATGTTTGCGTGAATAAGTAGAACACAAATAAAAATATAAAGAATGCTTGCGTGAATATGTTCCAAATATTCCTTCTCCAATGAGGACTACAAACAAAATTTCAAAATGTCCCAATTGGCAATTAACAAAAGTCATGAATACCAAAAATAACTTTAGAATGCATACGTAGTAAAAAATTGCATCAAAATCCGCGTAGTTTGTAAGATAAATAAGATTGGTGTCTGATTCATAATTCGAATCTTGGGTGGCTCTTTTGAATTATAAAAATATATGTCAAATGTGTTAAAAGTGTAGAAAATTATGAGAATAATCTAAATTGAAAATTGTGGTATAGACCCTCTTTTTTGAGTTTTCTATTTACAAAAATATATGTGAATGCATATACGATAATAAAAAAGTGTGGTGTCATGTGACTATGCGGTCATATTTTCAAGCCTAAGTCTAACTATTTGTAAATTTTGGCTATATTCTCGAACTAGGAGTCCCGTGACTACGTGGTCGGTTGCTACGTGTTACGTTGGTTCCATACGAAGTGTTCGTGCCTCTTGCTAGGCCATTTTTTTTTATTTTCGCCCTTCAACGACATGTTTTCCTAACTATTTATATATTTTGGTCATATTCTCGAATCGATAGTTCGGTGACTACGTGGTCGGTTGCTACTTGTTACGTTGATCCCGTATGAGGTATTTGTGCCTCTTTTAGGGCCGTTTGGGGGATGTTTTGTATTTTCTCCCTTCAACGGCATGTTTTTATGAACAAGTCTAACTATTTTCAAGTTTTGGTCATATTCTCGAACGAGAGTTTTGTGACTAAGCGGTCAGTTGCTATGTATTACGTTGATCTGGTGTGAGGTGTTCGTGCCTCTTACGTGACTACGTAATCTTCCAAGAGGATGCATTTGGGATTGAAATGTTCCAGGTGGAGGATAGGGGAATGTTTGAGGCATATGAGGGTGGTTACCCTATTATTGACTTAAAAATCTAACTAACCCATGGATTTCATTCATGAGGAGATATTGTTCTGACACCTTTTCTTTCATTTTGGCACCTTCTTCCAACCCCCTCGCCACCCCATCCCTCACTGAAAGGATCTTGTCCAGTAAAGGTGCAGTGTGTTGTAACATGGTACTTGACATATGTTAACCCACACCTCTTAACTTCCCCTTATGGTCCATCTTAAACACCTACATCTGATTGAATGTCATTGGGGCTTCACTAAGACTAATTATTGGACATGCCCTCTATAATTTCTTGTAACATATTATTATAAGAACTACAATTTAAACAGTAAAAATATTATAACATGTATATATATGATAACTAAATTCAAACTCACCAAAGTCGGTGCCAATTTATATTGGAATTTATTGGCCCATTTTTTTGTTGAGCATGTAAGCACAAGTTGACCCGACTAGGTTCTTTACCTTCTTTCGGAGTCCCCTTATAATGCCCCAACCTGAATTTATGGGTTATCCGTGATCAACTCGGTCCGACCCAAGCACTAGGTGTGAATTGCAATGAAACAACCTACATAATGTGCTAGCCCAATTTTATTTAATTAACATTTCACTTTCTTAGCACGCGATTTCCATTTAAGTCAAATTACATAAGGGAATCGTGGGAAGCATACCCAGAATCCAAGCATACGGAGCTACTAACATTAGATAAAAAGAATACTTACATGTATATCGCTATAAAAAACGGAACCGCACCCAACCTGCCATAACAAAGATGAGGGAATGAGTCGAATGCCCAGTGAAGAATACAATAATGCAATATAGAATCGAACGACAGAAGGGAGAATCTAATACATTATATCTACGTGTACATACATATACCTTATATATATATATATATATATATATATATATATATATATATAGATATAAAGAGAGAGAGAGAGAGAGAGAGAGGCTGTTATACATCTTGCAACCTACATCACACTTAATTCTAGGCCCTACCAGAATTTTAATTTTATTTATTTTACCCACGGAGTTGACCTTCCAATCAACACATCTTCTAAAAGTTAGGTCAAAATATAATTTATAGCTATTTTTCAAAATCCAACGAAAAACTACTAAAAATACCTTATTTATAAGGGCTTGCACCAACAGAATTTTGTGAATTTTTTAAAAATAGCTAAAAAATGTATTTTGACCTAATTTTATGAACATGTGTTGATTGAAAGGTTAATTTCAGTAAAAATAACAAAATTAGAAAAAAAGGTGTAGCACCCTGTAATTTTGAGGACTGAGAATCTAATTATTTTGGGGAGAAATAAAACTTATTCAAATTGGAGAATTTTAAATTTATAATTTGAAGAGTTTATTTGAATTGGATGAATTATTCAAATCCGATGAATTTAGATTTAATTATGCGGATTATTTTTGTATCGTATTTTTAAGATAAAAAATTAGAGGATGTTATAAAGTATTTTTGATGACAATTCATAGTGCACGGTTATTTTCAAAAAGGGCCGAGATAGTCGAAAAAGAGTACCCGGGGGTAGTAATCGGGTCTCGGGACACTTTTAGGCATAATCGAGCCCACACGAGGGTGTTTTGGTCATTTGGACTTGGCCCATAAACCTAAAAACGGGATTGGGTATAATTAACCTAAGTCTAAATGTGTTGAACGGTAGAAAATACAATTCTAAACCTAGAAACTTGAGATAAGAAGAGAGGGAGCCATTGGGGAGAAATTGAAAGCCAAACTAAGGAGAATTCATGTGTTCTTCGTCAAAACTCCATCTAACCAAAGGAGATCAGACACTACAAACCAAAAAACAAGTGTTTATTGCAAATCGAATTGATGTTATAATACCCATGTGTAGGGATTTCATGAGTTAAATTGATTTTACTTAAAATCTTTAATGGAAAGTATCAACTGATCACATGTTTGGGTAAAACTGTATGTAGTTAGTGTTTAGATATGTAAAAAATTATAAGTAAAAGGAGTTTTGATTGTTGCTACGGATTTTAGGGTTTTAAATTGAATGAAATGTATTAACACAAAACTAGATTTATAAAAGAGTTTTGGGGGTTTGATTCTTTCTTGATTAGTTTCGGTGAAGTTTTAATGTGTTTGAAACGGTAGAAATCATCTTAACTCGTGTAGAAAAAGTAAGGATCCGTCGATTGTGAATTTGGTGAAGAATTATGAGGTTTGGGTGAATCATAAATGGTGTAAAATGCCGCTGCAAAACAAAGAGGACGAAGTTGCAGAAAATGGACTGGTTCTTCCCTGGAGGGTGAGGTTCGGTTCGGTTCGGCCTTAACTGAATGGCGGGCCGATTCGGTCTTGGGAAGCCGAATCGGTTAGATGCTCTGAATTTTTGAAATTTTCTTTTTCTCTTGTATTCCTAAATGGACGTGGTGGAAAATCCTTAAGCGCCTGTGAAAATAATATTGTGAGATTTATTATTTTATAGTAGGCCTACGATGGGAGTACGACTTCGTCTTAGAGAGAGAATTAAGGCGGGAATGGGATTGGGTAAAGTTATTCGTAATTAATCTAAGAGATAAATAAAGAATTACGGGAATCTAATGAAACTATGTACATCAGTAGATTAAAGATGGTAACTACTGAATTATTATATAACAAGGGGTAACTAGAACCTTAGAATTGTGTGAATACTCAAACAAATGGAATAGTGTGATAAATCGCAGAATACTATGTACGTTAAGTATTACAGAGATCCATACTACGTACTAATGTGAATGCGTGGGTTGTGGGTGTACTTACCGAATTACGTGTAGGTGGAGTGAATACCTATGATGTACTTACATGTGATTTGACTACTATGTTTGATGAGGCATTTCGAATCAGGTTCGAGGGTAGATTCCGAACCATGTTCGATAAGACATTTTGAATTATGCTCAACGAGATATTCTGAGGCAGGTTTGAGGAGACACTCTGAACCATGTTCGAGGAGACATTCCGAACTATGTTCGATGGGACAGTCTGAACTAATAGCTCTTAATGCGTGATACGGGGAAATTTATGTGAAGCATGCATTTATAATATATATGTTGCGTGTGATATATATATGTACCGTACGGATAAGCTACTTATGTGAGATAGTAGACTATGAAGTTAATTAACCCTACTTGTGTGAAATAGTAGTTAATAGATCGTGGATATCTAATAAGCTGAATTAAGTAGAGAGACTTAATTAATAGATTTAATATAGATGGTGAATATCTAAGAAACTAAATAAAGTAGCGAGACTTAATTATGAAGACGTTAGTATAACGTATGGGAAAATATTAAGTAGTAAACAATTAACATATGAGAAATCTTAAATAAAATAAAAGTACTGTATGGGCAGTACGGGAACTTAGATGTGTAGATAAGTTCAGTGGGATACTTTAGTCTACTTAACTTGGGTAGTTTATCTAGGTGGGCGAAGTATAGAATGTTAGGCGTGCACTATAGATGAGGGGCGAAGAAAACTCAAGAGAGAGTGTACGTAATCCTAACATTTATAATCAATAAAAGATTTTTATTGATATAAATTACTTGCTAAATATTTTCAAAACGTTTTGAGTACTTACTCTTGCTATAAAAATATTTTCAAAACATTTTAGGTGTCCAGCCACAGAGACGCCAGACTTGATATTATTCTAGGGACATGCAGTTGGGGCACATGTGGATGCTAGAAGGAGTTTGTATTAGACACTTCATTCCTTTGTTAATAGATTAGTAATTTATTCTCAATTATAGTTTATGTAGGGCATGTTGCCTAGTTACTTTCATATTCAGTTTTCTAATTATTTTATCTATTGTTTGATATTTATTTGGATTGGGATTTTAGCCGAGGGTTTACTCGACAAGTCTTTTATTAATTATTCAATTTGTTCGAGGTTCATATTGGTGTGAATGGCTTAGTTTATATTTTTGCATGTATGTTGGTTTAATTAAAAGATAAAATTTGACACCAGCATTTTGAATACTAGGTGGTTAGTAATGTTTTAAAAAGTTTAGTCAGTGATGCTAAGAATGAACCAAATGAGATTCTTGTTTAATTTGATATATGATTGATCACCAGGTATTTTTTTAGGTGGGGTGTCACAAAAGGTTTCTTAGGACCTAGAATTAGGCGTGATGTACGGTGTGATGTATAAAGTGTGATGTAGGCGAGCTTTCCTTATATATATATATATCTTTTTGAAAAACTCTTTTTCCAAATTTTAGCCGCACCAAGTATGTGAAACAATTTAAGTTAAGCCCAATTTTATTTTGTTTAATCTTAAACATACATCTAGGTGATTAAAGCAAGTAAAATAAATAAGTGCACAAAAGTAAAGCCAAATGTATAAGGAAACGACTAAGGGAAGAAATCTCGGAGGGTCCAAGCCAGACAATCACTATGATGTGGTATTATAAAGTACATATGAGAGACTTACTCAATAAATTGATCCCTACAAGTCATTAAGCTCCTCTGATCCTTCAACCACTCCTCCACTGTCCACACAGATGTCCTTCCGTGATACTTGTCCACAACACATGCATCCATGAATGCCTCGGTGTCCACCAATGTATCTTGACAACATCTACGGATTCCGAGCATGAACTCCTTCACTAATTTACTACAAACCCAACTATGTTAAAAGTGTAGAACAAACTCCAATCATTGCAAACAAAGATCAATATAGCATATGTGAATGAACGCTCTAATCTTTAAACTCTAAGGATGTTTTTAGACTTTGAAATCCTTAGAAAACTTGTGCAGAAAAAGTACTATATGTAAACTATTTTCTGGTTCTATAACTTTCGAAATTATGAGAGAAACACGCCTTAAATAGAAAACTTATGTCGGTGCATCATTCAAACGAGATGAGATGTCGCTCGAATGAGATGCACATGTCGTTTGAACAAAATTTCTATCTCGCTTGAACGACCCAAATGTAGTTTGAACCACTAAACTTAAGAGTTTGTGTTATACAAACTGTAAACGATATTTATTTCAGAATAAATGAAGTTTAAAATTTTCAAAATAATTTTTAATATTTTAAAAATAACATCCTAAAATATTTTCCGAGTCCCACAAACATTATGCATTTATACCTAAGCGATATCGGAATGCAAATGAAGACATGAAACGTGCACTGTTGATACCAAATTTAGTCTGCTGACATGGATCAATAAAGTGAAGACACGTGGCAGTCTACGTGGCAACAACAAACACTTCCGAGGAACTAAAACGCTCAGAGGAACCATACTACAACAAGGAACACTGTTTCCCCGAGGAACTCATACGCTCCGAGGAACGAGAACTCTCTGAGGAACTCTTGAGCCCCGAGCAACTCAGGCAGTCCGAGCTGCACCTCGAACAAAGCATTAATAGTTGGATAACCAGCAGTTTGACTGTTCATTAAATGCTTATCATTCAGACGCATGCGCTTAAGAAGCATTGAATGTATCACCCTTTCATATGTACATCATTTAATGTATTACCCTTTCACATTACAGCCCCAGGGCTATAAATACATTGTACAATCCTCATTGTAAAGGGATCGAAATTTCTTGAGATAACTTGTAATCGAGAATTCCAATACAATCAGCAATACCATAACAGTGGACGTAAGCCATTCTTATAAGGCTGAACCACTTTAAAAATTCTTTGTCTCATTTATTTATCTGTGATTGAATAATTAGATATGATTTAATTTTTTACATCAACAGATTGGCGCCGTCTGTGGGAAACGACTGGTAATATCGTTTTTTCATAAAAAATAATCCATCACAAATGGTTGATATTCCAGAATCAAGCAACCGAAATGCTGGAAACCCTCCAAATCCATATGCTCCGCCAAATATTCCAGATCTGGCTGGAATAATGACAAATCTGGCTCAGGGCCAGACCGTCATGCAAGAAACTATGCATCAACTCATACAAACCCTCCATGGCGGTTCACCAACCCATTCAAGACCACGAAGTATTCAAAGAAATACAAGTGCATCTTCTTCACGTAACAGGCGTACCAATTCATATCGCAATGAGGAGTCTGAAGATTTTTCTTATCAACCTGGACGAACTTCGTCAGTACGAGCCACAGATACTGAATAACGTATCACTCTCTCCCCAGAAAGGACCAGTGCGCTAGAAAGATTAAGCAGAGTATCTCCTTTCGATCGATTAGGTCCTGGGAGGAGCAAAAGTCCTCCTAGAGCCCCATCGAGGAGTTTTCGACGACCATCAGATTTAAGGGAAGAATCTGCCCAGTCGCGACCAGTTGCTCGTCAAGAGAGATCCCAGAAAGCCACATCAACGCGATCAGTTGCTCGAACCAATAGGCCTGAGGAAGGAAATGATGCATGGAAAGGCTCTATTCAAAGGCTGGAGGATAGATTGGGAGAAATGGTTAAAGCTAAGAACCCTCTACAACGAACCTTTATTCGAGGAACACCTTTTGTCCAGTCCATTTTAGATTTTCCAACACCATCAAAGTTCAAAGCACCTGTTGTGACCCCCAAATATGATGGAAAGACTGACCCTGTCCTTCATATAGAACAATACCAGGCTGCAGCCGACATCTATGCTGTTCCAGATGAGATGAGATGCAGGGCATTCTCGAGAACTCTTACCGGATCTGCTCAAATATGGTATAATAATCTTCCTCGGGGTAAGATTTCAACTTTTCTTCAACTGGCCGAGTTATTTATTGGGAATTTCTATTTTGGGGCAAAGTCAGTTAAACGAGTAGCACATTTGTTAAGTGTTAGATAAAAAGTTGGTGAGAGTACCAGAGATTATATAACTCATTTTAATAACGAGAAACTTGAAGTCATTGATTATGAGGAGAAGACAGCGATTACCGCTTTGATGAGTGGACTACTGCCCAACAAGTTGTACTACACTTTGGCCAAAGATCCACCTAGAACCATGTCAGACCTGATGGGAAAAGCGTCCAAGATTATGAATGCCGAGGAGGCTATGGCTGCAAAGAAGAATATAGATGCCAAAGAAACCAAGGTGGAGGGTGATAAAGCTAAGAAGAAAGAGCATAAGAACAATGGTCATGACAAACTTTCAAAAAACAGGTCGGTGTGGGACGTGACGAAGAAATATGATAATTATACTCCTTTGAAGAAGGATATCAACCATGTTCTGGAGGAAATCAAGAACAACGAGGAACTAAACTGGCCAGAGAAAATGAAAGCAGACCCTGACAAGAGGAATAAAGCGAAGTATTGCGAATTTCATAAAGATCATGGCCATATGACCAAAAATTGCATAGCTCTTAAGAATGAGATTGAAACACTCATCAGACGAGGAAAGCTATCAAAGTATGTTGATCGTGGAAGCGAAAGAAGGAACAATGACCGAGCAAGAGATAGGTCTAGATCTCCTCGTCGAGCAGAGGAGAACAAGAAAAGAAACCATGAAGTTGATCCCGAGGATGACCCCGATCTTCCCAAGAGACCAAGGCAGCCAGAACGAGAGGTATTTTCAATACGCTTTGGGTTATTTGACCGTAATGTTATAACAGGTGGAGATGTAGGAGGAGGAGACCTTACTACCGAGAGAAAAGCTTACCTCTGTGAGGCTCAAGCTTGCTCGTACATTCAACGAATAAATCTAGCTGAGGAGGATCGTCCGAGAAAGGTGAACAAAGAGAAATTGGTCATTGGTTTCTCAAAGAATGACATTGCAGGTGTTCTGTATCCTCATGATGACCCATTGGTGATCAAGATGAGAATGAAGGAGGTAATAATATCAAGAGTACTGGTCGATAATGGCATCTCGGCAGACATCATGTTCTACTCGTGCTTCGATAGTTTAAATCTAAAGTTATCTCAACTGGAGCCTTATCATAGACCTCTCATTGGTTTTGCTGGCGAGAAAGTATTTCCACTTGGGACGATCAAGTTGGATATATTCATTGGTACGTGGCCTGCTTGTCGAACAGAAAGAATATGTTTTTTTGTGATGGATAAGAATGTTCAATCATCATACAATATCATCATGGGAAGAGTAGGATTGAAGAAATTCGAGGCTGTACCATCTACGGTGCATCAGTGCCTGAAATTTCCAACAAATTTTGGAGTAGGAGTTGTTAAAGGTGATCAGAAAGTAGCTCGGGAATGCTATTATTCATCCGTCGAATAAGAGGAACTGGAGGAATCAAGGAAAAAGAATGCTACTTATCAAGTGGAAGAAGGGGAAGAAATTGAAACATTGGATCCCAGAGATGAGTCATAACTCGTGAAGGGTCAAGTGGTGGAAGCTACAGAAAACATCATTCTGGACGACGAGCACCCTGAATGAACTGCTCAAATAGGTTCGTCATTGGAAACCTCACTAAAACAGGAATTGATAACTTTCCTTAGAAGCAGAAAGCAAACTTTTGCGTGGAGTCATGAAGATATGCCAGGAATAGATCCAAATTTCTTATGTCACGAACTTAATGTGAATAAGGAGATCAGGCCAGTAAAGCAGAGAAGAAGAGTGTTCAGCCCCGAGAAGAATCAAGCTATACAGGAGGAAGTCGAGAAACTCCAGAAATCTTGCTTCATTGAAGATGTTAAATATCCAGACTGGTTAGCCAATGTGGTGATGGTAAAGAAGAAGAACAACAAATGGAGGATGTGTGTAGACTTCACCGACCTCAACAAAGCATGCCCAAAGGATCACTTTCCATTACCCCGAATTGATCAACTAGTCGATGCTACCTCGGGACATGAGCTGCGGAGTTTCATGGATACTTATTCTGGCTACAATCAGATTAAAATGAAACCTGAAGACAGGGAGAGTACTTCTTTCATTACCCCTAGGGGAACTTATTGTTATAATGTTATGCCTTTTGGTTTAAAAAATGCAGGTGTGACATATCATAGGCTGATGAACAAAGTCTTTGCTGAACAAATCAGTTACAATATGGAAGTCTATATTGACGATATGCTGACGAAGAGCAAAAAAGCTGTTGATCATCTACTTGACTTAAGTCAGACTTTTGATCAACTAGATAAATATCAAATGAAGCTGAACCCGACGAAGTGCATATTTGGAGTACGAGAAGGCATGTTTCTCGGATACATTATCAACCAACGAGGCATTGAAGCAAATCCTGAAAAGATTAAAGCTCTATTAGGGATACTATCTCCAACGACGAAGAAAGAGGTGCAAAGTCTTACAGGACGAGTAGCAGCACTCAACAGATTTATATCACACGCAAATGATCGATGTCTCCCATTCTTCAAGACACTCCGAAAGACTTTTGAGTGGAATGATGAATGTGAGAATGCTTTTCAACACTTGAAGAAATACTTGGGAGAACCTCCACTGTTGTCCAGGCCGGTGATGGGAGAAAAATTATACTTGTACCTAGCAGTATCAGAGAATGTAGTTAGCTCGGCGTTGATAAGAGTGGAGAATGGAGTACAAAAACCAATCTATTACACAACTAAGGCCTTCCGAGGAGCAGAAATCCGATACCCAAGGCTGGAAAAATTGGCACTGGCGCTGATTGAGGCGAGTAGGAGAATAAGGCCATACTTTCAGGCCCATACTATAGTCTTATATACTGACATGCCGTTGAGACAAGCCCTTCATAAACCAGAAAAATCAGGGAGATTGATGTACTGGGCAATAGAGCTCGGAGAATACGATATAGTCTATGAACCCAGATCATCGCTAAAAGGGCAAGCTGTAACAGATTTTATAGCAGAGTTCATCTATCCTGATACCCCCGAGGAGAAAAAATTACTCGCTGATCAACCTGTGGATGTTACAGGATCAACAAACACAAGCTCAGACCAACTCCGGTTGGTAAAAGGGCAAGTGGATGTTACAGGATCATCAAATTCGAGCTCAGACCAACTCCGGTTGGTAAAAGGGCAAGAAAAGATGGTCGATGAAGAGCGAGAAATATCAGGGGAAGATGAAAGGAAGCAACAAATATTTCACCGAGGAACTCTGTCAGATCAGAAGTTTGAAGACGAGTTACCTATATGGAGGCTATATGTAGATAGCTCATCTTGCACAACAGGCAGTGGGGCAGGGATAATTTTGATCACTCCGGAAGAGGTCGACATGGAATACGCCCTATGTTACCAATTCAAAGCTTCCAATAATGAGGCTGAGTATGAGGCCATGGTTGCAGGTCTTAATTTGGGAAAAATTATGGAGGCGCAACAAGTTATTGTCTTCAGTGATTCTCAATTAATTGTAAATCAAATGTTGGGAGTATATGCAGCCAAAGGAGAATTAATGATCAAATACCATGAAAAGGTGATGGAGTTGGTATCAGAATTTTCTGCTATTCAGCTGGTCAGAATACCGAGAATGGAGAATGCTAGAGCAGATGCCTTAGCTCGATTAACATCAGCTACTCGTACCGAGCTACGAAGAACAATCCCAATTGAAGTTTTGGCTGGTCGGAGTATAGATGAAGATTTGGCGATGAACTTTATCACCCTTGATTTAGGACCATCTTGGATGGATCCCATCAGGGCATATATTGAGGAGGGAGAATTACCAATTGACAAGCTCGCAACCAAGAAATTGAAGTTTAAAGCTGCTCGGTATGTATTAACTAACGGTGTTTTATATAGACGAGGAATTATGGCAGGTTTGCAAAGATGCGTACATCCCTCCTAGGTGAAAGACTTGATTGAAGAGATCCATGAAGGGTCTTGTGGAGCCCATGTAGCAGGTAGGATGCTTTTGCAAAGAATGATGACGTAGGGATATTACTGGCCGACGATGAGGACCGATTGTGTAGCCTATGCCAAGAAATATGACAAGTGCCAGCGCTTTTCCTCCATCCGAAGAACTCCACAAGCATTGTTGACATCAATCACTTCCCCTTGGACATTTGCCATGTGGGGAATAGATTTGGTTGTACCACTGCCAACGACTAGAGGAAGGTTCAAATACCTCGTCGTCGCAGTGGATTATTTTACTAAGTGGGTAGAAGCTGAGCCTCTCATTGATATGACGTACGGGAAAGTGTACCAATTGGTTTGGAAGAACATCATTTGTCGATATGGTCTTCCTCATGCTTTCATCACAGACCATGGAACACAATTTGATAACGAGGAGTTCGCTGCCTATTGTCAACAGTCAAATATTTTAAAGATCCACTTAGCACCAGGCCATCCTCAAAGCAGTGGACAAACTGAAGTGACAAACAGAACACTGCTGAATGGTTTGAAGAAAATACTGGACGATGCGAAAGCAAATTGGATCCACGATTTACAGTCAATACTGTGGGCTTACCGAACTACTCCCCGAGTAGCAACTGGAGAATCACCATATATGCTGGCGTTTGGAAGTGAAGCTGTTATACCTGCCGAGTTGGGTCTCCCAACACACAAGGTACTGAATTTCAATTCCCCTGTCAGTAACTTAATGAGAAGATTGGATTTAGACATGCTCGAGGAAGTTAGAGAAGAAGCAGCCATAAGAAATGATGCATACCAGCAGCGAACAGCTTTGTTCTACAACAAGAGAGTGAAGAAGTGCGATCTAAAAGAAGGAGACTATGTGCTGAAGAAATTAATTCAAAAGCACAATAAGCTGGAGGCAAACTGGCATGGACCATACCGAGTTACAGAATTTGTTCGACCAGGAACTTACCGAATAGCAACTCTAGAAGGGGAGGAGTTTAAGAATGCATGGAACGCAGAGCACCTGCGCAAGTATTATCAGTGATGAATTAAATGAAGATATTCTGCCGAATTCTTTCTTTTTATTGAAAGTTTTTTGGGGAATACTAGTGCTACACACTACTCGGCAAAACTCAGGCTACTCAACAAATTTTTTCTCGAAAATGCCAACTAAGGATGGTCGAGAAACCTGTATTCCTCCGGGAAGTAAAACTACCTATATTCCTCCGGGAAGTAAAACTACCAATATTCCTCCGGGAAGTAAAGCTACCAATATTCCTCCGGGAAGTAAAGCTACCAATATTCCTCCGGGAAGTAAAGCTACCTGTATTCCTCCGGGAAGTAAAGCTACTTGTATTCCTCCGGGAAGTAAAATTTGTATTCCTAAGGGAAATAAAACTATATGTTTCTCGGGAAATAAAAGTATTCCTAAAAATGCCAACTTATGTCGGTTAGGAAGTAAATATATTCTCAAAAATACCAACTTGAGTTGGTCGGGAGGTAAAATTATTTCAAAAAGACTAACTATGGATGGTCGGGGATTGAAACCCACCAACTGTAGTTGATCGACAAGCAAAATTTACTGACATTGGTTGGTCGGAAACATTTAAGAGAAAAATCTACCAACTATGGCTGGTCGGGGATAAAAACCCACTAACTGTAGTTGGTCGACAAGTAAAATTTAAAGTGATCGAGCAACATTTTTGATACTCGTAACTTTTTAATTATTACTGAGTTGGTCGAAAAACAAAATATTATTTTTGCCAAATGACTACCACAAGTTCAAACTATTCGACAATAAGTTGATCGACAAACTACACAATTTTGTTATCTTTTTATCATATACACATGCACAAATATAAAGTGTTTTACAAGACAATAGCAAATAGAAATGAAAGTCTTTCATTAAATCCAAAACAAATTACATTGATCATGAAATAAAAGTTACATTGATATTGAAATGTATACTAACTATTACATAAAAATTCCTACTCTACTGGTTTTTTCCCTTCTGCTTTTGACACAGGTTCCTCGCCAGCAGGCGGATCATTTAAAGCCAGGGGAGAATTTATGAGGTTGAGATCCCTTAACATCCTGATATTCATCATGGATGGTCGATCTAAGAGGTGCTCGGGACGTGATACTTCGGCATTTGAATGGAGATTGTAGTCACCGAGAGATTTGGAAATCAAGCTCCGAGGAATGGCCCGAGCAGGGATCCAACTCATGTCCAGTTTGAATGGTGGCACGGGTAAGTCGAGCAACCCAGGATCATGATAGTCCCACAGGTAATGACCCTGTTCGAGTTGCAGCACACCTAAGGCATTCAACCAGCCTTGCTTGTAGCCCTCATTATTGGCATTCTGGATACGATTGTCTAAGTGAAAGAGAGTTTTGTTGTATCCAGCCATCTAGAACTCCCTAGGCTGTTTGTGAAATTGATATGTTAATCTATCCAGCTACTCGTGGAGATTTTTGATGAAGATCTCTTGATTCTCCAAGGTAGACTTCTGCGTGGAAAGTTGTTCTTCTAGGTCCCTAATCTTCTTTGACATTTCAGCCAAAGCCTGGTTCTTCGCCATTAATTAGAAGGCCTAGTTTTCTAAGGCAGACTGAGTCCTCTGTTCCTCGACATGAATTCGAGCTTCTCTTGCTCGTCCCCGAGGAGCTCTTGCTCGACCACAAGAAGATGTATATGGGCAAGACCTCTTCAAGGTTTCCAACTCGTCCCTCAATTTGGCGTTCTCAACCTCCAAGAATGAGAATCCCTCATCATTCACTGGGATTAAGGCATTTGATGTAGAAGCTGCAGACTTCAACTGTGATAACTCTCTTTAAAGATTGTTATTTTCTTGCTCTAATAGTTCAGCTATCTGTCTGCACTCCTCGACTTCGCCCTTCAGAGTTCTCTCCCTCACCTCGTAGCCAGCAAAACGCTTCTCGTACTCTTTGTCAGCATTGAGTTGCTGGTACTTCCTCTCGTACCCCTCATGCAACAGGGCAGTGGACTCCTTATATTGTTGCTGAAGATCTTCAAGGGTGCCTTGAAGATCCTCGATCATATCATAATAGTCCACATTATTGGCCACTGCTCGATCAAGTAGACACTTCAGATATTGATATGCTTCAACTGCCTGTTCTGAAGCATCTTGGCCGAGGATGTCGATGACTTGTGCTACACTCAGATCTGTGTGACCAGCCTTAAAATAATCATTGCATTGCCTCAGCAGCACAGTATCATGAGCAGATAATAATTCCATCCTGGACAGAAACTAGCAGAGGAAGAAAAGCAATAATCAATAAGAATCAAGACAGAGTATGAATAAGAGACAACAGTATGCAAGAACAAAAATTCAAGTTTTATTATATCAAGGATCAGGGTTACATATTCATGGTTACAATTGACAAAAGAAAAATATAAAGAGAAATCCGAACAACTCTACACCTTTTCCTTGTCTCCCAAAACCTTCTCGGGAGGCTGGGATGAGGAAGTAAGTTGCTCGGAGGGAATATAAAGCTGCTCGGGGAGCGCCAGCAGTTGCTCTGAAGAAGTAATGATTTGCTGAGGGTCCTCGGGAGCAGGGTGGATGGCTGGGGGATGATCTCCCATCACCATAGAAGACTCTTCGGAGGCAGCTTCATACTCTTCTAAGTCCTCAGGAGTTGGAGGCGGACCAGGGATGTGTTGCTGAAAGAGTTCGGAATTTTCATCCACTTTCAGCTCCTGTAGAGCAGCAACCCATCCATCCCCGAAGTACTTGAGACTGCCATAGTCCACTTACGACACCATGGTAGCCAACCCCTTGTCCCAGCCAGCGCTGAAGGACTTCTTCGCAGCCATATTCCTTTTCAACTTTTCTGAGGAAAGCTTCTCGGACGGTAGGTCATCAACAGCTTTCAGTTTTCTCTCAGCCTCCTCCTTTTGCCGATTTACCTCCCGAAGTTGAGATAACTCTTCTTCAGCAATCTTGAGCTTATTCTCTAGCTCTCCAGCATTCTTGAGCTTCTCGTCGATCTCTTTATTTTTCCCCTCCAAGTCCTTTATTCTCTTCTCCAACTCTTTGGAGACTTCAATAGCTTGAGCTTTTTCCTGCTCGGTGGAGGCAAGCTTCTTCTCCCAAACAACCTTGTCAGTAGCATATGTCTGGCGAGAATCCTCTAGAGACTTAATAGCTTCCTCTAGAGCTCCCTCCACACTAGACGAGGAGCATGAAGCTTTAATCGCCTCGTCTTTCTTCACAATTATATTGAAGCATCTCGTCAACTGTGAAAATAAAAAGAAAGCAAGTCAGAAACAGAAATGACAAGGGAAATATGAAAAGTTCAAAGTAAGAACAGTTACTGAAGCAAGGTGGCGAGCAGCTAACGAGGTGACCATGTCCCGAGTAAAGTTTTCTTCAGTACCTTGGACCTCGAGAATGATCCAGGACTTTACCGAGCTCATGGCAGAGCTCGGGGGAACAAAAGTAGGAACCCCAGTTTCAATGGTTGGGGGCTGAGTGATGGTGTCAGCCAAATTGACCGAGGAGCTCTTCTTCAGCCTCCTCGGGGGAACATGAACAAATTTAACCAAGGAAGAACCCTTGGTCGGTGATATTACAATCACCTCTTCAGGAGCAGCAGACCTGCTCGGAGCCACTGCGGGCTTCTCAACAACCTTCATAACAGTAGCAGCCGAGGAAGGCGCATCAGTCTTCTTTGTCCCTTCTGGGACATCTACCTTACTTCTTTTTGCCTCTCCAGCACCAGAGGCAGGCTTCTCAAAAAGGGTGGGAGGTCTTCTCTTCTTCATCCTTTCACTTAAAGGAATGTGTGATTCAGGCGAAGAACTGGTGGAAGCTGGTACTGTCTCTGATTCACTTATTACTGGACGAGCAGTAAACGAGGTGGTGTAGCTCTTGTATTGCAGCAGATATGAGGCTGACCTAATATGCTCGTCGGTAATAGATTGATGCAGACTCCAGATAAGTTTCAAGTGCCTTATATTAACATCTGCTTCTTTTGGGCACGTTCTTTTGCTATCAACTGCAAATAAATAAAATATCAGTAACACATTTTATCAAACACAAAAGAAGCATGATTTCAAAATAAGTAAAATAAAATAAAAATAACCTATCCCATTGCCATAGGGAGGGCATCTGGGACCCTGATAAACTTCATCTCCAGATAAAGGAGCCTGTTGCCAATTTTTTATGACAACCCCATGCTCAAAATAATCCCTATTAGCATCCGGGAGATTGAGTACTAAGGCCCTATTCAAAAATCTAGTTTTTAAATAAAAGGTGTTATCACCAACTTCCATCTATAGCAAAACATGATTTTTGGGATCGGAATTTCTTGAGATAACTTGTAATCGAGAATTCCAATACAATCAGCAATACCATAACAGTGGACGTAGGCCATTCTTATAAGGCTGAACCACTTTAAAAATTCTTTGTCTCATTTATTTATCTGTGATTGAATAATTAGATATGATCTAATTTTTTACATCAACAGCACGAAAATAATTTTGGCATGATTTTTTACATCAACATCGTCTTTAATAAACTTTATGTCATAGATTGTGTGAGATCGTGATGATAAAAAATATATCTATGACTCAAAAATAATGTATTTGTTTCGGGAATAAGTCAAATACTTACAATGGACTCAATTAGAAATTTGATCCTTACGTACCCTGATCAATTCACCTTAATTGAAATTCCCTTTTACATGATTTGAGAGTTATTTCCTGATTTAACACACCTGGTTAAATATTTTAAACAATACCCCTTGCTTAAGGAAAATCATTTCTTTAACCAAAATTTTCTTATTTCTCATGCCAAATTTATCTTAGTATTTTCATCAAAAATTACCTTTCAAGACACGCAAATACTGTGTTAGAAAATACTTATTTTTCTTTTTAAAATGTTTATAAACACACTCATTTGTCAATTATGGGTTAAACTTTATTAGGGTGTTTAACAACCATTTAATCTTGTAAGGGCCTAGTCCGTCACACTTAGTATGTCATATACATTTATAAGTTTGTCGAAGAACTGGAAAGCATACATCTACAATCGACGATTCGAATTTCAAGACAACTTCAACAATCATGCCCAACAATACCGAATTTGGTAAATGTGGTTAAGTTCAATTTACATTTTGCATAAAAAGTGTTGGGATTTTTTTTATGAAAAATAAAATATTTTTCCTTTATGAAAAATGATTTTTGAATAATTTTAGATGTTTTTTTTTTATTTTTCAAAAACATTTTTATCATAAAAGTTTTTGGATAAATGTTTTCAAATTCGTAAGAGTTTTGGCTTCTAGATTTCCATAGTTTTTAAAACTCTGTAAATCGAATCTCGAGATTTGTGCTTGGTCATTCAAACGAGAGCTTATCTCGTTCGAACGAGACTAGAGATGGTTCAAGCGACATGACAGTTCATTCGAATGACATGATAATTCGTTCGAACAACATGTCTTTTTGTTTGACACGTCACCATCTTAAAAGTTTTATAAATAGGGTGACAAAAGTTTTGTTTTTCGTGTGGAGAGAATACTGTTTTGTACAGAATAAACTTTTAAGAGTTTTCTTTTCTCCAACACACTTTTGACGGTTCAAGTTTGTTTTCACAATTTATAAATTCCAGAACTTTTTGTGTGAGTTGTTTTTTGTGGAACCCAAACCATACTTTGCCTAAGTTCAACCTTATTGAGAAGAACTCTATAACCGGAGAGCTGAGAGCTATTGTGGTGGGAGATCCTACAAAGATTCAAGACTTCATTTCTGGGTTGCGTGTCGAATTGGTACGGGTGCCAGTGAGCCCCTGCTGACTTCTAGCTGAAGCTTTGAGGGTCTGACACAGACATCATGCATTACGCTTGAGGGAAGTAGTATGTAAGTCAATGGTTGTGTAACCTTGTCAAAGTACTAGAAAAATAAAAGGTTTTGCCCTGAGGGGATTTTTTCCTGAATTATTTTGTCACTTGCCTACCTATTTTTATTTGACGCTTGCACGCACATGGGTTGATTTAAATTTGAGTTTGGTTTGTTAAATCTGAGACACCTAATTAAATAAGTGAGTTTGGAAAGTAATTTGATTGGTATCACAAACTGGGCGCATCGCATTTATAAACTGGTATCAGAGCCGGTTTCACTATTTTATTGTGAAGTCCTATTTTCAGCAAAAGTTTTTGTGATATCAATTTTTTAAACTTTGATGGATCACTTATATAATCGGGTGCCTATATTTTACGACGATAAATTTTCCTATTGGAAAGCTAGCATGAAATATGTTTTAAAAGCTATTGATGTGCGCATTTGTTTGTTGGTTGAAATTGGTTGGTCTCCTCCCACTGTTACTGTTGAGAATATCACCTCTTTAAAACTTGTGTCAAACTGGACTGAGGATGATTTTAAATTGTCTAATTTTAATTTTTGTGGTTTGAGTGCTATCTTTGGAGTCGTCACTCCCGACGAGTTCCGTGGAATTATAACGTGCACCACGTCTAAAGAGGCATGGGATATTTTAACATTGCCACGTCTAAAGAGGCATGGGATATTTTAACATTGACACATGAGAGTACGACCACCGTTAAAGAATCCAAGTTGTAAAACCTTGCCACCCAATTTAAGACCCTTGCTATGTCAGAGTCTGAGACTTTTGACGAGTTTTATGCACGTTTGTCGGACATAGTCAACACTGGTTATAATTTGGGCGAGGCAATTGATAACACGCGGGTTATGAAAAAGATTTTGAGATCTCTTCCAAAACGATTTATTCCAAAAGACACTGTTTTGAACTCAACGTGGGAATTTGAGTACACTTAAGTTAGAAGAGTTGGTAGGTGATCTTCAGACTTACAAGTTTATATGTTTCCCCAAACTGCTAAGCCTAAGGGGGTTTCACTTAGGACACAGTCGAGATCCAATGAGCATAAAAGAAGAAATAGTAAAAAGAAAGAGAGTGTCTGTGAATCTGAATCTGATGACGAGTCTGACATGGCCTTGCTTTCCAAGAATTTTAAAAAAATTCTCCAGTTTTCAAAACAAAGAACTCTCAGTAAAAAAATTTCGGAGAAATACAAAAAGAAGGACAAGGCTAAAGAAAGCGGTGAGAAAGAGAAAGAAAGTGAGGAGAACCTTGAAAAGATAAGATGTTTTAAGTGTGATGGGAAAGGGCACAACTCATTTGAGTGTCCCATTAGACTTAGGAGAAAGGGCAAGAAAGTTTCCATGCCAGCTACCCTTAGTGATAGTGAGGGAGAAGAGAAATAAGAGGACGATGAGTCCGAAAAAGGTTTAGGACAAGGGATGATTGTTTCCTTTTCAAGTCGTGCGAACACCTCCACTTTGTCCCACTATGATAGCATCCAAGAGAGCGTCGATGATGAGTCGAATGAAGATGAGAGTGAGGTTGAGAACGGAGGTGAAAGTGAGCTCCGAAAAGCTGTTAGAGAATTGTTCATTGAGACCATGAAAACAAAAAGGTCTAAGAGGGATATAGGTCATCGGGTTTATGAGTTAGGGAGAGAGAATGATGATTTGAAAAGAGAAAAGTGTGACTTAACCAACATGATGTCTAGTCTGACGACACGTATATCCCATCTCGAGGGTGATGTCAAACGAGCACGGGAGGTTCAAGTCTCTCTAGAGAACGCATGTGAGAAGGTTGCTAGGATGGTTCTCTATCTCATTTTGAATGATGGTGAGAATGTAGGAAAATGTCATGACAGTGCATCCACGTTTTTTACTGCACCCGAGCCTGTTTCCACTTTGGTGAGTGATTCTCATGGGTGTCCGTCAAGGAAAACTCGTCCTAAAATTTTTGATAAATTAATTCTTAGAGAGGTTTATGTATGCTACCATTGCAAAAAGAAAGGATACCTTAAATTATTTTGTTTCAGGTTGGGTTATGATCACGCACACTCACCCACCCATGACACTTTGCTTGCACACAATGATAGAGAGTTTGCACATATTTACGAGCAAATCAAGTTTTTAGTAAAAACTTCACATGATTTAATGGATTTGTTTCAAAAGATGTCACCATATTTGGAAAACTCCACCGCACTTTCCTGTTGAGGTCGAGACACATTTGCTAGCATAGGGCGATTTTCATGATGACACATTTGACTATTGCTAGTATGTACCATTTGTTTTATATTTTTTTTTTATTTTTCTTATTTTTTGTACTATTTTAGTACTGTTTGCCCATTCCAGGAACTGTTTATGAGAAATTTTCCCACTGGACGAAACTGCATGGCATTCTGAGTATTCTAGGAAAATTCTATTTTCGCATTCTAACGAGATTGTATCTCGTGCGATATCTTCTCACGAGATTGCCTGTCGTTCAAACAACATGGCATCTCATTTGAACAACCCCGAATTTTTTTTACAGCCTCTGTTTCTTCTGGTTATATCTATTTGGTACTGCTGGGTTGTTGAACAGTGTTTGAAAAATACGAAAAGATTTTCTTTTTTAGAAAAAAATTCAAAAATCCAAAAAGAGTTTTGTATTTTTTTTGCACTTTTTGTGAATACACATTTAGGATGACCAAGTCACAACTTCATGCCATATCCATGTGACTGTTTGATAGTGTTTTAAGACAATAAATTGTGTCATTCATCTGCTTTACAAAGTTTGGAGTTTTTGAGTTGTTATAGTGTTGCTACCTACATGTTTGACTCTTTTTGTCCTTTATTGCCCACGAGCACTAATTTATTTGGCGTTTGTTCTTGTCAATCACATGTTAGTTACGTGTTTTTATCTCAATCCTGTCTAATTAAAACGAACCAAATGCGATAAAATAAGATAATAAAAGGTGTGCATGTTTTTACCTTTTGCCATAAATTTTGTGTGAATTTTGAAAAACGGAAAAAGGGTTGTGAAAGGTAGTTTTTCTTCGCGATAAAGCCATCGTTTAAATAGACCTAAAAAATTGAGCCATTTTTATTATCCGGGGTCCAATGAGATTTAAGAGAGCCCGAAAAAATTGCATATATATGGCCCAATAGGTTTATTCACCAATTCTCCAATGTTTGAGAATTTAGATCACCTCAAAAAGAAAAAATATATGAGGTAGTTTGGTTGGTTATAATTTCGGAATTATGGAATTAAATTAATGTGTAAATTTAATTAGAATTGATAAACAGAACCAACGTCCTAGTTTCTTCCACATTTAAGATTATCTCTTATATTTGTTCCTTTATTCTGTTTTTATTTTTATTTTAAATATTAATTCACATTTATACACTCATATGTCAAGTTGGACAGTCAATATTCTATAAAAGTTGACGAAATCTCTGTGGGTTCGATCCGTAATTACACACGATATATTTCAATAGCCCGTGAACTTGCGGTAGTTTTATAACATATAAAATTTGACAACAAGTTTTTGGCGCCGTTGCCGAAAATTTCGGTCAATTTTAAGAATATTTATTTTCAGTCTAGTTTTTAAAAAAAAAAATTAAAAAAATTCGAAAAATTCTAATATTCCAACAACTATTTTTTTATTTATTTTCAGAGTAAAAAGAAAAACAGATTTAAAGTCTTTTATGAATAACTAGTTGTTTTTACACTAGTTTTGTCATAAAAGTACTCAAAATACAAAAAAAATTCCAAACATTCTAAAAATTCAAAAATTCCAGCAGTATATATATATAAATAGATTTAAAGTCCTTTATGAGAAACTAGTTGTTTTAATAATAGTTTGTCACCAAAGATCTTAAAATTTTGAAAAAAACTCCCCAAAAAAATAATTTGTTTTCCTGGAAACTTTGAGATTTCTTACATTGTAAAAAAGAAATTATTTGTTTTTAAAAAAATTCGAAAAATCGGAAAAAAAATCCCAAACATTCAAATTTCTAGCAGCCTATTTTTTTAATTATTATTTTCAGAAAAAATTTTGGTTAAAAAAAATCAGATTTAAGCCTTTTTGTGACTAAATAGTTGTTTTTATACTAGTTTTGTCATAAAGTACCTAAAATTTTGAAAAATTCAATATTAATTTTTTTCTTCTAAAAATCTTGAGAATTCATCACCACTGTAATTTATATAAAAAAAATCGAATTTAAAATCTTTTATGAATAACCAGTTGTTTTTAACACTAGTTTTGTCATAAAAGTACTTAACCAAAAAAAATATATAATATTGAGGATTTTTTTATTTATTTGTTTCCAATAGAAATTTTTTTCTAGTATATATTTATATATTTTTTTCCAATCTTATAGTGTGATTTTATTACTTTTTTTCTCTTTAAAACAAAAAATCCATTGTAAGTGCATATGTAATTATTTTTGTATTCAATAATTTTTGTTGCACTTTACGCTTGGTATGGTTTTTGTGTTCTTTTTCAAATAAGAAAACAAAAAGAAGCGCCTAAAAAAAAGAGTAAGAAAACAGAAAAAAACGAAAAAAAAAAGTAATCGTGGAAAAAACGCTAAAGTTACTTGTGTAACCTTGCCACGCGCACAAGGTACTCTCGGAGACGACTGAAACGGATGTGACGTTTCCCTCCGATCGACGTCAAATAAAACTTTGGCCCGACTTAAACAAGTGACCGTAAAAATTCCACGCTGGAGGTAAGTCTTGTGTGCGCCTACGTGAAACTATTGTCACAAATTTCAATAAGCACGTTGCATAATTTTACATAAGGGCAAAACCCAATTTTAAAATAAGGTGGGGGTTTAATCACCCTTTCTTGGCCCACAAATCATTAAGCTACCCGAGCATTTGCATTACCCAACCATAATTTTAATTTAAAATTGATTAGACATTGACCATAGGGTGTCACATAGCTCATAGGCATATTCTTTTCAATGCTAGGATTAAAAGTTAATCCAAACACGGAATTTTCAAATCGTTGCCATTTTGACCTTGACTAGGATTGGTGTTTTTTAATGAGTCTTTGTACCGACCACTTATCTGGAGAAAAAACTGGTAATTGAGGCGATAGTTCGGAGTTGGTCGTTTTTTAAATTCGCCCTCGTCAAGAATTAAGAGCTCTTTAATTAGGGAGATTATTTCGGAGACCCATTGTCGTCGAATAATCTCGAGAAACTAGATCTTAAAAATTGAACGTCCCCTCGCCTAATTCGGATAAACTCGAAATTACGTTGTGTTACCTTAGGAATTTTGTGGTTCCGTGTCGGATTATTTTCTTTCCATATTAAAAATAAAAAATAAAAAAATCGAGTGAGCGCAGTGTATGCAAGGTTTGTGTCAAGATTCTATAGGTAGTTTAGCTAGAGTGGAGTCTAGTATTCCCGATACTTTTATAAATAGCTCCTCGATTCACCGAAATGGAAGATGAGCGAGCAACTCGTGCTCTAAAGAATTACCTGTATCCCAATAGGGAAAGTCAACCATCATGCATACTTCTTCCCCCGCATAATGCAAACAATTTCGAGTTCAAGTCGGGAATAATTCATTTACTTCCCATATTTCGAGGCACAGGAAAGGAGGAATCATACCTCCACGTGCGTGAGTTTGAATGCGTGAGTTTGAAGAAATTTATGGAACGATTAGGTTACAAAAACTCACCGATGAGATTGTTAAACTAAAATTGTTTCCACTTTCTTTGAAGAACAAAGCTAAGAGTTGGTTACTCTCAGTTAAACCAAATTCCATCACTACATGGAATCAGTTGAGTGTTGAATTTTTTCAAAAGTTTTTCCCTAACCAAAAAATGACGACAATACGTCACGCCATCAATACTTTCAATCAAAAAGAGTGAGAGACTTTATGGATGTACTTGGAAAGATTCAAGGACTTGATCCTGCAATGTCCTCACCACGGAATCGAATTAGGTCGTTAAATCTAGATTTTGTGTGAGGGTTTCGATTATACTACTCGATCTATGCTTGAACTTATGTGTAGTGGAAATTTCACAGAAAAGAGTGAGGCCGACGCATTGTCGTTTTTAGAATCTGTTGCACAAAACGCCCAACGATGGTCACCCCATCGGGATTCGAGTACCACCACAATTAATGAGGGTAATGCTCACCCAGAAGAATAAGGTTTTGGACTAGATGTAAAAGTGCCCACCTTGGACCGACATTTAAAAGCCTTAGAAACGAGTAAAAAGGGTAACCGAGCCACACATGCTGCCGTGCAACATGTAGGGTCACCTATGTGTTTGATTTGTGATAGTTTCGACCACCTCGTCGAAAGTTTCCCCACCCTTCCGGCCCATACAACTTTCACTGAGCAGGCAAACTCCCTCTATCAAAACAAGCCCAAGTATGACCCATTTTCCAACTCGTACAATCCAGGTTGGAAGGATCAACCCAACTTTTCATGGTCTAAAGATCAATACCAGGGTAGTGGAGGTCAATCTTTAAGTAAGACACCCCTGGGTTTCCAAAAGAGCACCTCCGCACCGTCGTTCCCTTCACCCCAAAATATTCAATCTTTAGAAGAAACGATGAATTTATTTGCCCAAAGTACCCTGCAATTTCAACAGACTATGCAAAATGTCCTCCAATCTACATAACAAAACTTGCATGCCAACACCCAATCGATTACCAAATTAGAGGTACAATTGAGTCAACTAGCCAATGCTTTGAGCGAGAGAAATAAATGAATGTTCCCATGATAACCCGAGCCTAATCCTAAGGGTAATATGCCTAGGGGTCAGTATGTTGTCCAAGACAACACTAGAACGTCCACTACGCAAGATCATGCTAAGGCTATAATCATGCTTTGGCCAGGTAAAGAAGTTAAGAATAATGTCTCACGACCCACCATGAGTGAATCCGAGGAAGGTAAGGAAAGAAGGACCCACCTGTGGATCTGAATTCTTCCTCGCCCTCATCTCCTGAACCATCTGTTGAGACCTACATCCTGAAAGATCCATTTCCTCAATGTT
Organism: Sambucus nigra; assembly: GCA_949130495.1. Classification (NCBI taxonomy): domain Eukaryota; kingdom Viridiplantae; phylum Streptophyta; class Magnoliopsida; order Dipsacales; family Adoxaceae; genus Sambucus; species Sambucus nigra. The sequence continues at coordinate 115,224,436 of OX422224.1, read as the reverse complement.
TAGTGCCAAAAAAGAAAAAGGCGTAAGTGGAAAAAATATTGGAAGTATTTAATCACGTACAAATGAATATCCCGTTGTTTGATTCCATATAACAAGTTCATCCTACACTAAATTTTTGAAGGACCTTTGTACCTTTAAGAGAAGCACAAATGTTCCGAAAAAATATTTTCTCGCTGAGAAAGCAAGCTCGATCTTCTCATATAGGACCCCCGTCAAGTATAAAGATCCCGAGACTCTGATGATCTCCATTAAGATCAGGGAACACACCATTGATAAAGCCCTTTTGGATCTAGGATCCAGCGTGAATCTTTTGCCGTATATCGTGTATGAGAAATTAGGCTTGGGAGATTTAAGGCCGACTAAGATTACTTTATCCTTAGTCAATCGATCCGTTAAAATTCCAAGAGGTGTTGTTGAGGATGTTTTGATTAAGATGGGAGAGTTTGTCTTGACAGTTGATTTTGTGGTCTTGGATACCCAGAATGTGCATAATCCTAATACACAAATTCCTTTCATTTTGGGTCAGCCATTCCTCGCCACTTGTGATGCAGATATTAGGTGTCATAGTGGACAATTGAATTTATCATTTGGAAACATGACCATGGATCTAAATGTATTTAATTTATTCAAACAACTACATGATGATGATGAACCTCTAGAAGTTGACATGATTGATAGTATCGTCCAAGAAACATTCAAACAGACGTCTTTAAAAAAAAGACTCAATGCAATATGAAAAAAATAAATAATAAAAAAAGGGAGAATGGAAATGAAAGTTTTTCCTCGCATCCATTCTATATCACACCGTCGAAACACAAATCTCAAATGCAGCGATATGGAAATATTTGGTACATATAATGATGACCCTTTAGTGGAATGCCTTGCCCATTTTGGGTCTGAATTTGACATCGAAAGCTCCATTATTGAAGTCAACACTCTCCCCAACTCCACCCCTGTCTTGGAAATAAGTTCTTAGGACCTTTTGATACCTTGCATGTTATCATCGCGTTTGACCTAGACAAAAACAGGTTGGTAAGTTGTTGCGTGTTCTCAGCGAACACAAAGAAGCCCTCGGTTGGACCATAACTGACATTAAAGGGATAAGTCTGTCAGTGTGCATGCACATAATACACTTAGAAGAAAATGCTAAAAATTCTTGTGAAGCACAATATCGACTTAACCCCATACTGAAAGAAGTCGTATGGGCCGAGGTGCTCAAGTTGTTAGATGAGGGTATTATTTATCCCATCTTTAATAGACAATGGGTTAGCCCCATTCAGGTTGTTCAAAAAAAATCTGGTGTTACAGTGGTGAGAAATGATAATGATGAGTTAGTACCCACTAGGATTCAAACCGGTTGGTGTGTCTGTATAGACTATAAGAAGTTGAACGCTGCCTAATGGAAGGATCACTTTCCCTTTCCTTTCATAGACCAAATGCTTGAGAGATTAGCTGGTCACCCCTATTACTGTTTTCTCGATGGTTATTCTGGTTATAATCAAATTCCAATCCCTCCCGAGGATCAAGATAAAACCACATTCACTTGTCCATTTGCTACTTTTTCTTATCGACACCCGCTACCTTTCAGCAGTGCATGATAAGTATCTTTTCGGATATGGTTGAAAGGTTTCTTGAGGTTTTTATGGATGATTTCTCTGTGTTTGGATCTAATTTTGATGAGTGCCTTCACCACCTTACCCTCGTTCTGAAGAGGTGTAAGGAAAAAAACCTTGTACTCAATAGGGAGAAGTGTCATTTCATGGTTAAACAAGGCACAATATTAGGTCATATCATCTCTGAAAAGGGTATCGAGGTTGATAAGGCTAAAATTAATCTCATTTCTAATCTCCCACCCCTGAAAAATGTGCGTGAAATTCGATCATTCTTAGGACACGCCAATTTTTATCTGAGATTCATTAAGGATTTTAGCAAAATCTCTCGACCTTTGTGCAATCTTCTTGCCAACGACGCACCCTTTGAGTTCACCGATGATTGCCTTCAAGCCTTTGAGAGTCTAAAAAAGAAATTAACCTCATCACCTATTATGCTCCCCCCCGACTGGGGTCAACCTTTAGAAATCATGTGTGGCACTTTTGACTATTCACTAGGTGAGGTTCTGGGTCAGCGAGATGAGAAACTTCCTCATGTTATATACTACGCGAGTATAACTCTTAACGATGCTCAATTGAATCATTCCACCACTGAGAAAGAGTTCTTAGCTATCGTATTCACGCTAGAAAAGTTTAGGTCTTACTTGATAGGATCCAAAGTCATCATTTTCATCGATTACGCGGCCTTAAGACACCTTTTATCTAAAAAGTACGGTAAGGCCCGACTCATTCGGTGGATCCTATTACTACAAGAGTTTGACCTCGAGATCGAAGATAAGAAAGGATGTGAGAAGGTAGTGACGAATCACCTATCTAGGTTAATCGTTGAATCATCTGATGATTTGTTGCCACTAAATGAGTCTTTCCCCGATGACCAACTATTGCTTGTCAACCAACTTCCGTGGTTTGCCGATATTGTGAATTATTTTACGACGGGTGAGATGCCCACACATTGGCCTAAGCAAGATCGTTCTAAATTTCTTACGGAAGCCAAGCATTTCTTTTGGGATGATCCATACCTCTTCTAATGATGTCCCGATCAAATCATTCGAAAGTGTGTCACCGATCACGAGATTCAGAGCGTAATCTCTTTTTGCCATGACCAAGCTTGTGGAGGTCATTTCAGTGCTAAGAAAATCGATACGGAAATTTTGTAGTGTGGTACCTATTGGCCCACCATTTTTCGTGACTTAAATGACTATAGTAAAAGTTGTGATCGATGCCAAAGGTTAGTAAAAATCACTCGTAGGAATATGATGCCCTTAAGTCCCATATTGATTGTTGAGATTTTTGACTGTTGGGGCATTGATTTCATGGGTCCATTCTCGAAATCATACGGTAATCCTTACATCCTTTTGGCAGTCATTTATGTGTCTAAATGGGTCGAAGCTATACCGATCCAGATAAATAATTGTCATGTGGTGATCAAGTTTATTAGAGAAAATATTTTTTTTCCCGCTTCGGTACACCTCGAGCCATTATTAACGATCAAGGAATCCATTTCTGTAATCGGTCATTTGAGACTCTTATGAAAAAGTATTCCATCACGCATAAAATAGGATGCTCTTACCATCCTCAAATCAGTGGACAAGTCGAAGTGTCCAATAGGCAAATCAAGTCAATCATCGAGAAAACAGTGAATCCAAATCGAAAGACTGGTCCTTACGGTTATTAGATGCACTGTGGGCTGATTGCACTGCCTACAAAACCCCACTTGGTATGTCCCCGTATAGGTTTGTCTACGAAAAATCCTGTCATCTTCCGGTAGAGTTAGAGCATAAAGCCTACTGGGCCATTAAAACCTTCAGTTTTAATTTACGCGATGCGAGAGAGGTCCGAAAGCTCCAACTCAATGAGTTAGAGAAAATTTGGAATGATGCATACGAAAATGCAAAATTGTACAAGGAGAAAATAAAAATGTTTCATGACAACTCCATCCTATGGAAGTCATTCGAACCCGATCAAAAATTTATCTTGTACAACTCTAGACTGCATCTCTTTCCCGGTAAATTGAGATCTAGATGGTCTTGTCCCTTTGTTGTTAGGACAGTCTACCCACGTGGGGCGGTTGAGATAAAGAATCCTAAAAATGGTGAAATCTTCAAGGTTAATGGTCAAAGGCTGAAACCGTATCTGAAATTGCGAGATCGAGAAGTGGAGGATATTCTCCTCCAAGACCCGGTGTACCACGAGTAAATATAACTTGGTTCGTGTTTTTGTATCATAATTTTTTTCTTCTTTCTGTAATTATTTTTCTTCCAAGAAACATGTGTTGTCAGCCTTTTCAATTTTTGTCTTGTAAATTGAGGATAATGTAGAAATTATGTTTGGGGGTATTGAGGTAATTTTTTCTCCGCTTTAAAATTTTTTCTGAAAAAATTCAGAAAATTTTCAAAAATCCAAAAATATTTTCAATATAAGTGAGTTTTGAAATGATTTCTTAATATAGAATTAATTCACAAATCTCTCAACTGATAATTTTTTTTACACTTAGCCATATAATATGATTAAAAATGGACATTGAGGCGAAAGTTAATATGGTTAACGAATAAATGTGGAGATTTTAACCCGGTGAGATTTTGTGTCATTCATTATTTTGAGAGATTTAAATCAATCCGAGTTAAAATAACTCAAACTTTCCTTCAACACCCAATCCGTCGATGATCTCAAAATCTTTGTTTTGTTCGATTACTGAAAACTGAAATTCCAAATGTGAATCATATACACTAAATGCCTTAGTAAGTTGACTTGAGACATAAAATTGACTAAACGAAACTTGAGAAATGATATTAGGCCATCATTTTGAAAGCCCCCAAATAAAGCTTAAATCGACTTTTTTTCATTATTTCGTTGCAAGCCCATTTGTGCTAAAATGAAAACGAGCCTTTTATTGAAAGCCCAAAAAATCCATACCCATTTTTCTAAGAATATCAGGGTAAAAATATGGTAAAAGGACAAAAGAAGAATGTTTGCTAGAATAATATGTGAAGAGAAAAGAAAGAAGAAAATAGGAGATAGAAAGAAAAAAAAAGCAATGAAAATGGAGGTTGGAAAGTGCCTAAAAAAGTCAAAATCTCGATAATCTCAGAAAATTTTTGAAACTCCAAAATATGTTCTTTCTAGCCAAAACCGAGCCTACAATACAACCGAATGAAAGTCCTAATTGATCTTAAGTGAAGTTAGTTATAGTGTGGAGAGAATGAATGGGATATATGGTGTGATTCAATGTTTTAAAAAAGTAATCGATTTTCCATTCACGAGATCATAATCATCCATTATAAAATGTCCGTCTTTTATGATATATATGTGAAGTTGCTCATTAAATTTACTCTTTTATTCACATATATCGAGAGAAACTACCTGTTTTCGAGTGTTCGATTGTGAGTGAATTCCGTGAGATTTTGAAATCGAAATGAACTTTCGCATAAGAAATGTAACGATCAAATCTTTTGAAATGGACGGTTATATTGGCTATGCACACAAACACACACGATAAGCTGAGATTGAAAAGTGAAGTTCTACTATATTTATGAAGTTTGCATTCAAACTTAGTTATATTACGTTTGTGTTATTTTAAATAGAGTCAAATTTTGAATTTTGTGGGAATATTCACTGCAAACGCTCACAAGACAAAACTCGTCCACTAGGGTAACCTAGGGGTTTAACGACTTGTTGCACATGCTAAGTGCAACCGTGATTCCTATGAAAGTGAGTTAAATTTTAATTTTTGCTTAAGGACTAGCAAAGTTTAGGTTTAGGGGTATTTGACGAGTGCATTATTTTGTATTATTTATACACAAATCTAAGCCTTGTTAGGCCCCTTTCATCATAAATAAAATACTTTTAGAGTCTTTTTTATCATTTAAAAGAAAAATACAAATTTAAGAATAATTGGGGTTAATAGTGCAATTTTGAGAACTTCACACTCACATCTTATATTCATCGCTAATCTCATGTGAAAGTTTGTTTTTGAGTACTGACAGGTTTAAAAAGAAAACGATGAAGTCCGGACGCAAATCGAGCGTGCAAAGGTCACTTACGCACATTCAGGGGCAATATTGTAAATTCAAATGAATGAGTACTGACAGGTTTAAAAAGAAAACGGTGAAGTCCAGACGCAAATTCAGCATGCAAAGGTCACTTACGCACATTCAGGGGTAATATTGTAAATTCAAATGACTGATTTCAGACTCGGGCCAAACACGAGAATTGAAGGCCTTGAATCAATGGACGCCTGGGTTCAAACGGCGTGTCAATTGGAGTTGAAACGAAGAAATTATAGCCGTGCAAAATTCGGAACGGAAAGAAAGTGAAAAGTCAACCCCGAAGTCAAACTCATTCCCCTAACCCAATCCAACCCTTAAACCGAGCCCAACCCATACCTACACCTTGTGTGTGTTTAGTTTGTATTATATTTTTTTTATTTGAGTCGTGTACATATTTTTAGTAATTTTTATATTTCATTTGTGTGTAGGGTTATTTATTATTTTATATTTTTTCAAGTCAATTTTACTATTTTATTTTCTTTAGTGTTTTACCATTTTATGTAAATATAGTAATGCGTGTGAGTATGTATGTCATTTTATATAGTACTAAGTCTTTGTCAGTAAATAATATAGGCGTGAGTTTTTATTTTTAGTTTTATTATTAGTTTAGTAATTTTTTATTAGATTAGGTTTATTAATATTATATTATTTTATGTCTTTTTATTTTTTTTATTTTTATGTTTTTTTTAGAATTTAATTTTTAGTTTTAATAGATTGTAATTATTTTAGTAGTTGTAAATATTGGATAGGTGTTATTTTTATTAATTAGGTACAAAATAGACACACATACTAACTACCCTACACTCACATACACCCAAATCTACACTCACCCTTACCCTTAAACCCCTATACACACACTCACACCCTATCTAAACCCACATCACTATTCACCATCATCCACCTTACCACCAAAGCCCACGCTCTCTCTCTCCCAAAACCCCATAACTAATAAAACCATAAACCCACTAACTCACCCTTCTTCAACCTCCCACCAAACATTTCTCTCACTTCCATTAACAATAAAATTCCCCCCCCCCACATCATTCTCCTCTCAACACTAAACCCACTAACCTTCCACTCTAATCTAACCTGAGTAATGTACCTTTACTTCATAAGTTATTTTTCACTTTAACTTAATTAATCATTTACCTTGAAAGCTATATAATATTCACTAGTTATATAAGTAATACAATTTTCTCCATGTATTAAAATTACCCGTATATAATTATTTATCCCATTACATACATAGAGTTATATAACAACATCCACACATATGCTGAATATACTGAATATATATAATCCATCCTCCCGAGTATTATCTCACCCGATGTCTTCTCTAAAGTGCTATCAACCCAGGCTACTCAGTCCCACCTGGAGTTTCGAGAAAACTACGGTCTGCCGAATCAGAACGTAAATAATAAACGTAATGGAGGCGGTCATATTTCCTTCCTGAAAGTGAGATAAGCCCCTCACCCATATATAGGGCGCTATGACCTGGGGATGTACTCGAACTACTCATCAATCTATGGGATTCACCCACTTCGCGCAACTTCCCTTGCTACCACTAGAGTATATAATTTCATTAAATATCTAGTCGCTGATATTTATAAGCACATAATATATATATATATATATATGTACTATCACACACTGTATATATAATTGAATCCCGGCTTTACCATGTACAAAAATCCGTAGCACTAGCGTATATATTTCTGAGTCTATGGTCCGACTCTAATTTAATTAATTTGCACAATAATTACTTTATCACCTTCCCGAGTCTATGGTCCAACTCTAATTAAATTAACTTACACATCAATTAAGTTTTTTATCTTCCCGAGTCTATGGTCCGACTCAAATTTAATTAATTAACACAATAATTAATTTGTTACCTTGGTCTCACTCAACTAATATACCCGGACTCACTCACTTGGCCCACACTTTCATCTCTTAGAACGTACTCCTCAAAGTTTCCCTATTAATGGAAGCACTTCAAAAAAATATATAACAATTTATTATACCATCTTATAATAAATTAACCCAACTATAAACTTTAATCAATTAAATTTCCCATCAATTAATTTTATCATCATGGCGTCACACAACCAAAATATTCAGACACACACCCTTGGCCCATAATTAAATATCCCGAAATTTTATTATTCCAAATTCTATAATGTAGACTTTCATTCTTTTTCCTCTTCATAAATAATGATACCAAACTTTTCAATTAAAAACTCATAATTGGTCTTAACCCAAAATCCTCTATACGATTGCTAAATCCACAAAAAAATCCTTTCCTCCGGCCCAAATCGAAAACAACCACAATCGTGCCTGAACCACCGGAGTCATTCAAATGATCAGCCATGTCATTCGAACGAAATATGGTGGCTCAAACGGAGGTTCAAGTCACTCGAGCTACCTCTGTACCTTTCCTCTCTCTCCATCATGCAGTGCGCCTGCCATAGAGAACCTCAAACCTCTTAAAACCCAAAATTTCCAACTGTAAACCCTTTTGTTCAAAACGGTGGCTATAACAATTTCTTTAATGCACAACCAACTCTACACATATTTAACCCTAAATCTCTTTATTCATATAACAGTACATTACGTGAAATGATGGATACAAATGTCCCAAATTCATTTACCACTTTGACACAGGTTTACCAAAAGTGCCTCGTTTACACTCCATGAATTAAATATAAAAAGGGTTTGTACTCCTCCACAAACTTTTAAAACAAATCCCTCTAATTACCTAAACAGTACGTAGATATTTATAAAAAAACTGTAAACCCATACATATTAGTTCAACACAATCTATTCAGCTCCAAAAGTTCAGTCGTAAAATTTCACAAATTCAAAACCCAATTTGTGTGTCAAACCAACGCCAAAATCATTTGTTTTATCACACCCACTATGATATGAATTGATTATCACAATATTTTATTGAATCACATTAACCACTTGTCTCATAAATTTCGTAGAGTCTGAATCCTTTGGTGTAGAGATTTGATTTATTGAAGAACACCTCCCTTGTTCTTCCTTTTTGCTCCCAAGAGTTCTCCCTTTTTACTCCTCTATGTTCTTAGATTTCTCCCAAATGAGTTAAGGCTTCCCACACTCTTAAACCTAGGTTTTTATCTCTAAATCCCATTTTTAGTCACATGGGCCTAATTAAAGTGGCCCAAATACCCCCGTGTGGGCCCGACTATTCCTAAAAATATCCCGTGACCCATTTACCACCTCGGGTACACTTTTTCGACTATCTCGGCCCATATGGACTCAACCTTGTACTCATAATTGTCATCTAAAATACTTAATAACAATTTTCCATTTTTGGTCTCAAAATGTGACACAGAAAAATAATTCAAATAATTAAATCTAACTTCGTCCAATTTAAATAAATCCTCCCAATCATATATTCAAATTTCTCCAAATTAAATAAGTTTTATTTCTCCCCAAAATAATTAAATACTAAATCCTCAAAATTATGGGGTGTTACAAAGAGGGCCATTGTTATTCTTTCGGGCATGTCAACCATGAAGGCTAAGGTTGCAAGGGCATCGCCTGGGTTGTTATTTGCTCAGGATAGGTAGTGGAAGGCTATATCTTAGAATTGGGAGGCCAGCTCTTCTAGGTGAGCATGGAAGGGTAAGAGTTTCTCGTCCTTGACTTCCCATCTTCTAAGGACTTGACCATTGATGAGGGATGAATCCCCGTAGACATATAAGTAGAAAATTCCTTTCTGGAGGGCGACTTTGAGGCCTACCATGCATGCCTTATATTCGATCTTAATGTTGGTGCAGGAAAAATATAGCTTTATGGCAATGGGAGTGTGAGAGTCATTATGGGAAATTAGGAGTATCCCAATGCCATATCCTTTCTTGTTGGCGACATTGTCAAAGAACATTTTCTACCGAAGGTCTTCTTAAGAGGTAAAAAGGATATTTTTATCTGGGAACTCGAAATTCCAAACATCAGTTTCTTTCACAAGGTAGTCAGTAAGGTAGTCAAAGATGGATCTTCCTTTCATGGCTTTTTGCGTGACATACATAATATCTAATTCGGGTAGTAACATCGACCATCGGGTCATTTGGCTAGACAGGGCAGGTTTCTCAAGTAGGTATTTAATGGGATCCATTCGAGATACAATTTTCATAGGAAAAGTGAGCATATAGTGCCATAACTTTTAGGTGACCTAGACAAGGGCAACATATGCCTTCTCCATGGCAGTGTAGTTAACTTCGTACCCGAATAAATTACGACTGGTGTAGTAGATGGATATCTCTTTACGAGTTTCTTCAAGGTATTGGGATAGCAAAGCCCCAACTACAGTATGCGTTACAATCAGGTATAGGAGTGGGGAAGACCAGGCTTATCGGAGGTCACGTTAGGTATTGGTTAATTCTGTCAAAGGCTTCTTGGCAAGCTTCATTTCAAACCTTAGTGGAATAATTTTGGAGGATTTTGAAGATAGGTTCACAAATAATAGTCAACTGGATGATGAACCGATAGATATACTAAAATTTTCCAAGGAATCCCCGAATTTCCTTCTACATTTGTGGTGGTGAAATTTCGAGTATGGCTTTCATTTTGGCAGGATCTGCTTCTATCCCTTTTTTACTAACCATGAATACCAAGAACTTTCCTTTGGTAACTCCAAAAACACATTTCTGTGGGCTAAGTTACATATAGTATTGCCGTAGTCGCTCGAAGAACTTTCGGAGAGCGGGAACATGACCTTTCCCAGTCTTAGACTTAATAATCATATCATCCACATAGACCTTGACTTCTTTATATATCAGATAATGCAATATGGTTGTAGTACCCCTTTAGTAGGTATCTCCTGCATTTTTTTAGACTAAATGGCATAACGGTGTAGCAAAAGGTTCCCCAAGGGGTGATGAATGGGGTTTTCTCTTAAAGATATAGGTGCATCTTGATCTGATTATATCCGGTAAACCCATCAACGAATGACTTAAGAGCATGATTGGATGTGTTGTCCAGAATCATGTCGATATTGGGTTGCGGGTAATCGTCATTCGAAGAGTCCTTGTTCAAGTCTTTATAGTCAACGCACATGAGAACCTTCCCTCCTAATTTTGGCACATGTACGATATTGGCTAGCTATGTGGGATATTCGATTACACAAATGAAACCCACATTCCACTATTTGGCCATTTCTTCCTTAACCTTGAGAGACCACTCAATATAGAGCTTTCAAAGTTTATATTTGATCGGTTTGCATTCTGGGAGAGCAGGAATCCCATGTTGAACTATCTCGGGATTAATGTCGAGCATGTTATTGTAAGACCATGTGAAGATATCCATAAATTCCTTCAGTAATTCTTCGAGTTGAATGAACCCATGCTCATCAAGGGTAGACCCTATCCTAATCTCACACATGTAACAACTAGAATCGAGATTAATAATAATAGTTTCATCTTCATTAGCTTGAACTTGGTTATGTTATTTGTTATTAACTTATTAAGATCAATTAAGAATTCTTCATTTGCAAAATCATCATCATCAAAAGTTTGATTAGAATTAAGATAATTAATGTAAGGCACAATAAGATACTTAAAAATCTTTATTTATTTCATTGTTAGGAGCATTAAGAACCTCATCAAAGGAGGTATCGATTACATCAGAATAAGGAGGAATGACAAAAAAAAGGAAATGGGATAAACATTAGAGTTAGGTGAATTTCAGCAGGTGGAACTGGTACATTATGCCAGTTGAGGAGAGGCGCATCAACAGTTTTGATCAGATGGGATGGATCCGATGATGTAGTACTAGAGTGGATCATGCAGAGGGGTATCTGCAAGTTCAGAAAATCCTCGGAGTCACTTCCCTTGAAGTCTTCGATATCAGCTATGGTCTTTTTAATGAGTGGTAGCACATGATGTTGGGAATGTTCGGCCCACGAGTAGATATCTTGGAGTAAGATCTCTATTCCTGATCTTATCTTCTTATCCACATGATCATATCACAATTCAGGAAAGCCGTAATAGGGGAAATCTTCACCCTCTCTAATGAATCTTTCATTCAAAGAATCTCTCGAGATAGTCTTGTCACTTTCTAGCCTTCTCTTTAGCCGAGGTTGGCGAAGCAATCTAAGTTCCTTTGCTGATAGTTAATAACATAGGCCATAAGGAGGAAAATATTTCTTCAATACTATGGGTCCAAGTATCCCCTGTTGTCGTCATCCCAGCCCCAGTTCGGGTATGCAGTGAATGTTTTTGAATATTTGGATCACATTCATATTTCTATGAGGGTCATACTCTGGACGAACCTTATCTTTGAAATCATCCCCTGCTAGGAGTAGAAGTGGTTCAATTCAAAAACCTGATAGAAGTATATCATTTTCCCCATGTTGTATCTCAAGTATTAGATTACTGGGGCTTGCATTCTCAGTGTTATCATTTTCCACCCAAGCTGGTGATGACCTGCCCATTACTGAAGAACTTCAATTTTTTATGAAGGGAAGGAGACACAGCCTTGATACTATGAAGCTATAGTCGCCTAAGTAAAATATTAAAACAAGTCGGGATGTTTATGACTTGGAATTCAATAACGGGATTTATTGAGCCAACCCATATAGTAAGCTTTATGGATCCCATCACTTCCCGATGAGTATTATCATAAGCGCGCACTGCGGTAGAGGTTAGAGCAAGGTCACTCACTTTTAGTCCCAAGCAATTGGGGGTTCTCAATGGACAAATATTAAGAGCTGATTCATTATTGAAAAGCGAAATTGGGGAGGTTTTTCCCATGACTTCGACAGAGATATTAAGAGCATAGTTATGATTTGGTCCGATCTTAGGGATTTCTTCTTCGGAGAAGGAGAGAATTCTAGTAGAGGTTAGGGATCCAACCAGACTCATTACTTCTTCTGGCGTGGTGGAAGGAGGGACTATGGGCCCATTAATTAGTTTGATCAAGGCATTCTGGTGCAATTGGGAAGACATAAAGAGTCCCCACAGAGTGATGTTATTTTGGGTTTTCTTCAACCAATCGAGGATCTTTCTTTCCTCGAGGGTCATTTCTGGTATAGAAAGATTCTCGACACTTTTTACCTTGTCGATCGCAGATGGTTACAGGTTTGGAACTTGGTAATGCCTCCCTGATCTAGTCATATGGTTCACAGAAGGGGAAAAATATAAACCTTGTCTCTTCGTCTATCTCGAGTTGTTCAGCCACCTTGTTGACTTATCTTAGCATCTCCTCAAATGATATCATTCCACATATGCTGACTATTGGGCTAGTATTTTCTAGTCTTTACTCTTTATCCGAACTATTAAATTCGTCGCCTCATCTAGTGGCAACGACATCATCTTTTCACAAAAAGTCAATACACTCCACAACCTCAACGACCTCTTCGTATAGATCCTCCCATTCAATAGGGAGATTAAAAGTGAAGGGACCAGGCTCCCTTATAATTTTAAAGCACCAAGTATCTCGCTTATGATACAAATTTCACTAGTCCATCGAAATAAGTCTGCTATGATATAGATCACATTATCTAAACTGACTTTATCGGTAGGTACCACTTAATTATTTGACTCTCGAGGTAATTTTTAAGCTTCCAAGAATAGTGTACTAAATCTCTGGCAGTCAATGATCATTTTAGAGGGAAATTTCATCCCAAAATTTAAAAGCTAGTTCAACACTGCTAATAATTCCATATCTTTTCCTCCATAACGGGTACGAACACCAATGCATGCTCTAGTAAGAAGTGACAGAGCCTAATCGGCAAAATAAGTAGGATACAGGAGAAAATATGGGTAAAAATGGAGGGGTTTTGGGGAATATATGGGTAGGATGGGTGATTTATTAGGAACGATCAGGGTAGAAGGATCAAATTATGGGCCTTCTTCTAGGAAAATGGAATTTTCATGATTAGGGAGTGGGTTATGGGTAGTGTTTGGCTTAGGAATAGTTGGTTGGGCGATGACACCCCAATCAATCAGACCTTAGATCACATTTCGGAGGTGGAAACATTGATCAGTGGTATGGCCGACACTTTGGTGAAAATTGAAATTAGGCATCTGGTTTAAAATTTTTAGGAAGTGGGTTTGGTAATGGACGAGGGTCCAATGGTTTGATGAGATTCCGATTTAAATGGGCTTGGTAAAATTTGGAGAGGGAAGCGTGAAGCTCGGTGTATTCATTTTTTACTGGGTTAGGGCGACTTTCTGGTGCCCATGAAGTGGCATAGTGGGAAAGTTATTGATGGTTAAAACTGTGGTATTGGTAGCTTTTCATACTTTCTGGGAGTGAACTATCCAGACACTTTCTTCGGTTCAAATTCTATTTTGGCAAGAGTTTCTTCGATTTCCACTTTTGCTTATCGGAAGGCAAAAAAATGAGGGTAGTACTATCCTCCCATCGTTCCTCAAACATGGGGTGAGAAATTCTTCTTCATGATACTGACTTGCTCCTCTTTGAAAGGCCAGATGGTCATGGTGGCTATTTTCTCTCTCCACCTTATTATGAAGTTACTGACCGATTTCCCAGGTTTCTATTTGAGTAGTTATAAATCATGGTGGGCAATATCTAACTCTTCATTGTACTTGTATCATGACATTAATTCTAGAGCAACATCCTCCCAACTGCAGATTCTGGACTCCTCGAGAGATAAGAACCAGCGAAGAGCATTGTTCTTCAAAGTCTGTTGGAAACTTTGGGTCATTATTTCTTCGATGGCTCCTAGGAGAGTCATGGATTAGTGGTAACTTTGAAGATGAATAATTGGGGTTCGACTACCCCCTAACTTCTCGATGTTGGGCATCTTGAACTTTTCTGGTAGCGTTGCTTCAGGATAGGGAGACATATGGGTGTAATCCATGTAATTCACAGAGATTCGAACTTGGTCAACTTCTTGGTCAACCTTGACCTTGTTCAATTCTTTTTCCTTCGAATCAACAGTCATGGGTAGGTTATCCCCTGGTTAGGAAATATTCGGCATATGGAGTTGGGCTGGCAACGACCCATTAGTAAGAGGGGCACGCGGAGCATACTGATATTCCTCGGGGATCCAAGTAGGCTCAAGTACGGACGAACCCATAGCGTGGGAGAATAGGAACTCAGGCTCTTCGGGAACACGAACTCAATTTCGTTGTATATCATAAACCTTACTTTGAAGGTTGTCAATCTTGGCAGTGAGTTGGGCTAGGTCTGTCATTAAATACGACTACATATTAGGTACTTGATCTGTGTTCTCCATGGAAAGTGGATAAAGATGAATTCCGAACTCGGAGGAAGTAGCGAGAGAACTAACGTAGCCTCGGGGAAATTTGATGGAAGACCGAAGCCAATAGGGAACCAGGCCAAGGATCGGGTATGCGATAGACCTGAGAAGGAGAAAAATTCAAATTTATTTTTGAAAGAGAGTAAGGAAAACTGTTATTTTTTAATAGGAAGGAAAATGTTTTTGACATTTTGGAAAAGGGAGGACAAAACATTTTTTTGGAAAAAGGGAGCAAAAATATTTTTGGTATAAGGAAGGCAAAATGATTTTTGTTTTTTTGATATAAGAAGGAAAAAGATTTTTGACACTTTTGGTAAAAAAAAGAGGAAAAACGAGGAAAGGCTCTGAGCATGATATGTTTATTATGTTCTCACTTGTATTAGGTTTTCCTAAATGCAAAACGAAATGCCAGACGGGACCTGAGACTGGGAAAATTGGGTTTGAAAAATAAGTAAAAACACGATTAGACTTGTTACTAGGTTCATAGATAGGATCCCGTTAAAAAAAAGATGAAATCGCGTGAAAATTCTGGCGGCATGTCAACCCGTCATTTCAACAGAGTTTCGATTAGAAATTGGTAAGCTAAATATGAGTGCCCTATGTTTGATGCCTATATGAGGGAATTCAGTTGTTGGGTTGATTCGAAATTCCATGATATACGTCTTACTTTTAAGGGCAATTGGTACGTGTGGCCAAGACATTTGATATACCTGTGTGTACGTAAATTGCCTCACTATATACCTCGTCAGGACAATACGTGTGAGAGAAAATTCGATATACTCGACGCACGTGAATGATTTCTCTGCAATATACCTCCCGTCATGACTTCGGTTAAGAGATACGATGCGGGGGAACCGTTCGATATACATCGAAGGTACTTGGCTAATGGAAGGTGAGAGTCATATCGCTTAGGCTAACTGCGACCTGCCGGACCAGTGCTCATCACGAAGTGACCTCCCAATTAGGGACAACATTAGGTCAATAGCCATGTTCTTTGGTGATGTAGTGTGAAAAATGCATGATTCTTGATTAGCATATTATGGAGATAGTATCTTTATGATGAGCATTATAATAAACAGGGGAGAATGTACTAGTATAAAAATTAAATCTGATATGGATCATGAAGATTACACTAACATGGATTTGTGAGAGTGAGTGATGTGTGAATATTTATAAGTGAGTGTGGTAGTGAACCTAAGCATGGATAAACTACAAGTGGTGTGTGATAAGTGTGAGTGAGCATGGATATATACAAGTGTGATAAGTGGCAGTGTGTGTTAGTGACACCTAAGCATGGACATTCTAAGTGGTGTGTGCAACATGTGGATTTAAGTGATCCTAGGTGCACGTAGTGTGAAGTTTACATGGAGAGTACCTACAAGTGTGTGAGTGAGTGGTGATATAAACATGAGGTATATATGTGCAAGGAATAATAGAGGAGAAACAAAGGAACATACAGGTAGGTGCATACGCACACAAGAAGAAAATAAAACACCCATTCAAACAGCGTCTAACCCTCTTATGAAAAATTATCTCCAACGAAGTCGCCATTGGGGCCATCCTGGAATTCTCCCTCTCTCCTCCCTCGGGGGGGGGGGGGGGGGGGAGAAGGTGGAGAAAAAGTCTCATGCCCTCTTAATCTAGGAGCGCTTCGGCCATCGTTGGTGTGGGGTGAATGTAAAGAGATGGAGTCTCCAACCTATTTTGCACAAAATAGGCAAAAGAACATGTCGCTGCTTCGAGAGAGTGACAACAAATACAAACTGATGCTTACGAAACCAATAGTTCAAAGGTTCGGGGGCTAAGTTACGGAATGGAAAGGTGTTAGGCACCCATCCCGCCCTTTCGATCTCTTATGGGCTTGTGTTATTATTTTCCTTTATATCTTCGTGAAGTGTGTGTGCGTGTATACATAGATGAAAATCAGAATTGCCCAACTCATACCATGGAAAGGATATAGTGATGTCATCAATAGGAATGCTCCCAAAAATAACATTAAAAATATGATTTATGCGCTAATCGTTATCGCGATATTGATCATTATAATGAAACGATAATATGTGTCGGATAAAACGCTTCTAAAGATCACAAACATAGTATAGTACAAAAATATGATAAATGCGGAATTGGGGAATTTGGGACATTTTAGAAAATTAGAAAATTGAAAAATTGAACTTGAGTCTCGAGTTTTAACCCGAAATGCCTACGTAGCCTATAAAGTCTTGAAATTCCACGTAATTCGTATACGGCATAAGGGTGGGGTTTATTCCATAGATTCAAACGGGATTTTATTATATGTGTGTGTGTGTGTAGAAAATGCGCTTAAGTTTTGAGAAAGTGTGATAGATAATTCCGTTGGAATTTATAGGTGTAACCCTCTTTTTGTTTTTTTATAGAAAATAAAGTATGTGAAATATAACTTAATAAAAATATGAGATGTTAATGTGTATGAACTAAAGTAAAAAACTAGATTATGAATTTAATGTAATTAATGCAAAAATAAGAAATTTAAAGAGAGAGGTGGATTTGGACCTTCTTTGAAGAATTGAACCTTGATCTTGAACTCCCTTGAATGTTGAGATGAATGTTCGATGATTGACAATGAGATTTTGGCAAATGGGTAGGAAAAGAATGGGAATGTAAGATGAATAGGAATTTCACATAAGGAAACTTCCCTGATTGCAAGAGAGTGTTACTGAGATCACTGATGTTGATGTATCTGAGGTGTGCTTTGGGAGTGAGGTCATGCCCAATATTTATAGGGTCAGGGGGTGCCGATCGGCATATCCCCAACCCTGCTAATTGACAGTTAACCCTAGACACATTGCCGATAGGCAGGGAAATAGAACTGCCAATCGGCAGTCTCGTGTAAATTTTTTAAAAAACTGTCGTAGAATGCAATCTGTTGATCCAAATCATGCACGGGACATACCGTTTGAAAGGTAATTCAGATACCTTTAAGAGTCCTTAGGACTTCTCTCGGGTCCTTGAGTTAACTTTGGGTCAAACGTGGCTCGAAAGTGCTCATCGTTCCTTTGGACGAGAGATCGTCGGACGAAAATGAATTATCGTTCGAATAGTAAATCAGAATCATACACGGTGCAGGCCGTTTGAAAGGTTATGAGAGGTACTATGACATTCCAAAGAGATTTTCTCAGTTCAAAAAGCTGACCTTGGTCAACTGGGGCCCGAAAGCGCCCGGTGACTCTTCAGAGTAAAATGATTGTTCGTTTGTACCGTAAGGTTGATTCTGCATGCGGTGGACTGTTGGAAAGGGTATTGAGTTCCCTTCAAAGATTCATTCAGTCTCATTAGAGATGAAGAGTTGACCTTGGACAAACGAATCTCGAAAATGCTTGGTGGCTTTTGAATAATTTTTTAGGGGAAACCGAATTGTTCATCCGAACGGTTATGCCATTTGTCGCACGGGGTAGATCGTTGAAAAGGATTTTCAGTGCCCTTCGAAGATTCAAACAGATTTCTCTCTAACGATGAAGTTGACTAGGGTCAAATCAGGGTCCGGAAGCGCCCAGTGGCCTTAAAATTGATTTGTAGTAGTAAAATTGTCCGTTCATCCAATCCGTTATGCCGATTCGTGCACGGGGTGGATCGTTGGAAAGGGGATTCAGAGCCCTTGAATGATTCAAAGAGATCTCGCTTTGACGATGAAGTTGACTAGATTAGAATGGGGCCCGAGAGCGCCCGATGGCCTATAGATTTGCACTCGAAGTATGAAATGGGGTTTGTAGTGAAACGGGGAGGTGCTAGGGACCTAAGGAGAGACTTAGGGGGTCCTAGAATTTGGTGTCTACACTATCGCTTGCCTCCTAACACAAAACGTTATGCTACCTCACCTAACTAGCCTTGTTACACCCTTTCCATCATGCTGCCCTAACCCGAGTATTCCTTACTTTGATTTATAAGTTGTTATACTCATTTACTTATTTAATCATTTCAACTTTAATTAGTCATATAACATTCACACTAGTGATATATGAAACTTATTCACACTTTATTTATTTATCCCGTGTATAATTATTTACTCTTTTATATACTAACTAGTATACTACAACATCTCACACATGTCGCGTATAATAACCATCCTCCCGAGTAATATCTCACTGGATGCTTGTGTCTAAAATGCTATCATATCCCAGGTATAGTCACTCTAACCCGAGAATCATAAGTCGGTTAACTCACATTGAATTAGGTAAAAATCACAAACGTAGTAGAGGCGGTCATATTTCCCCGAGAGAAAGACCGAACTATACTCTCCCTGCATTCCCTAGCCAAGGGATTCACCCACATTGCACAACATCCCATGCTAGCATTGGAGGGGTAAGTATTTACATAAATATCTAACAACGATCTTTATAAAGCACACAAGTGTGTGTGTGTGTGTGTGTGTGTATATATATATCACTAATTTCGTATATATATAATTCAATTAAATTCGGCTAACTCGTGCCTAACTCCCGTATCACTAGCCCATAATACCCGACTCTATTTCCAGACACTAAATTTATTTAATTTCACTTCCATTAAATAATTTATGTAGTTTCACTTGCTAAAATACCCAGACTCACCCAATCGGCCCGTATTTAAACATTTATGAATTTATTTCACTTAATTTGTCTCTTAATCTTCTCAACTTTACGCCCCTTTTCGAATCCTCATAAATATCCCCATGTCAAAATAGTGCTGAAATCCATGATGATGTATGGAGTGAGAACTTTCAAACCTCATAAATGATATCCAACCCAAATGTATTTTCAAAATATTTTTTAAAATGTATCAATAGGTCACATTTATCGTAGTAAATGTGAAAAACGATAATAAATAAAGGTTTTATTTCATATTTTTTATCTTATATAATTCTTATTTTTTATGATAAATTTTCCATGAATACCACATCTTTATATATATTTTGTCATCCTTTTAATAAACTTGTGAGCATAGTAAAGTTTTCCACCGATTTGTCACTTCTATGAAAACAGTTATCTTTAAACTTGTTTTTCTTGGTTATTTTTTCTATTTCTTGTTATAACTGTTTTTAAAATATTTTTCACTAAAAACTGTTTTTTTGTGTTAAAACTATTTTTCTAAAAATATTGTTTTTCACTGGAAACTGTTTTTCATAAAAAAAATTATTTTTGTCAAAACTAGTTTTTTATTGTTAAAATTTATTTTTCATCAAAAACTATTTTTTAATATTTTTTATTTTTTGTTATAACTGTGTTTTTGGGTTAAAAACTCTTTTAAAAAAGAACTGTTTTCACTAAAAACTGTTTTTTTTTAAAAATTCTGTTTCACTAAAACCTATTTTTCATTAAGAAACTATTTTATTTTTGTCAAAACTGTTTTTTTAACAAATTATTTTATGTACAACATGGACGTTACTTCAAATTTTATTAAATTTTTTTTACAATTATAAATACTTTTATGTTTTTTCATTTTCTGAATTTTTTTATATTAAAAAATTATTTTTAAATTGGTTTTATGTTTATCTCTTTAACACACTTTTTAATAAAAACAATGTGAATTTATTAAATAACTCACACGTTTTGCAAAAAAATTGTTTAAAATAAATTTTAATAACGTATATGTTTTTCTAATTAAAATTAGGTAAAATCAATATATTGTTTTGTTTTTGTAAAATCTAGCCTCTTAAAACCATTTCCCTCTTTGTATCTATGAAAAATAATTAAAAATAATTATTTAAATAAAAAACTGTATTTTATCAATATTAACAGGTGTGTATATATATATATATATGTGTGTGTGTGGGGGGGGGGGGGGGGGGGAGGTGTTGTGTATAATTTTCACTTGGCTCGGTGAATAATTATGGTTTTGACCGTGTTAGCTGGTTATGAAGATCGGGCACAGGTGGTTCATCATATCTGATACCATGGAGGGAAAGTTGCTGAAGGATCTGCAGAGACTGCTCAGGGTTTGGTTAATACCCTGTAAAAAGACTTAGATACCGAGAAAGCCAAGACCACTGAGATGTAGAAGAATTTGGATGTTGCCAAGGCTCTTATTACTGCTAAGAAGGCCAAAAGGGCTAAGGCCAGGGAGATTGGCTTCAACAGAGGCTGGGATAAGGCCATTGGGGCAGCTTCTTCACAGATTGAATTTGCAAAGTAGAAATGCTAAAAAAATGGTTGGTCGGCTGCCCTGGTGGAGGTTGGCACCCCACAAGACTCCGAGCTCTTCCTTAGACACGATCCTGGGACCCCTCCAAACATGGACGAGGAAGTTGAAGATGATGGGAGTTCCAGTGAATCCTTTATGGCCCTTGAGTCTGCCGATCTACGCCATGATGATGATTCTTCTGCCCCTTCCACAGTTAATCCTCCTCTTCTTCATGCGCCTGCTTCTACTTCAGCTGATCCTATTACTGACAAGAAGAAGGTGTAGATCTGAGCAGCTTTTATTTTCTTTTCTCTCACTAGTTGTAATTTTCATTTCTTTTTTATGATGTATTTGTATCTTCCCATTTATTAATGAAAAGAAGTATTTTTCTTATCCCGCTCGTCTTTGCATACTATTGTTGATTGACGATTTTCTTGTTCTTGATAGTTTATGGATAAACTGGAACACTTCTCTTCTAATGACCCCGAGCTACTTCAGAGGTGCAACAAACTGTTCAAAGATTCACATTTATCTTTGACTGAGGCCGAACTACTAAAGTTTCTCGGGGAAGATGTGTCTGAGCAGACCAAGGAAACCTATGTTTATCTGAAGTGCCTTCTTGATCAGGAAGTAAGCATAATATTGCCTACTACGAAATGATTGAAGAGCTGCCGGATAACCACAAAGAGGCCAAGGCTCTTTTACATGAAGATTATGAGAAGAAGTTCCAAGCCCTAAGTGAAGGTTGGGGCTTTGAGAAAAAGGTGGAGAAATTTGCTTCCCACTTTCGTAGGCGAGAATTCCTTCTTAATCGTGTAGTGGAGGAAGCAAGGGTCATTGCCAAGCATCTAGAGGAAGAGAGAAACAATTTAAGAGATGAACTTTCGGCCCTGAAGTCTTCCACTGCTATTTTGCTACTACAGATGAGGGTCAGTCTTTCTTAGAGGCTGAGAATGCAAGTATTGATACTAAAATTAGTTAGCTGATGTGGATCAATATTACGAAGACACATGTCATCCTACATGGCATAAGTCCAAGACAAATATATATTACCGAGCTACTCAGTATGACGAGCTACTCAACGTGACGAGTTACTAAGAATACCGAGCAACTTACTGGGAATACTAAACGATCAGACAAATTTAATGCTTACTGATTACACTCATTCCTTATCATATACAGATGTAAATGCTTATTCGATAAAGACATTCTATCTATTCGCATTGACAACCTAATGGCTATAAATACATTGTAATATCCTTATCAGAATGACAATTAAAACCAAGGCAAGACACCCAGTAATACACAACAGTGGACGTAGGCCATTTCCTTAACGTTGAGCCACTTTAAAAATCTCGTCTTATTTCTTTACTTATATTTATCTGTGATTAATTAATTAGATCAAATCTAGTTTTTTACATCAATAGATTGGCTCCGTCTGTGGGAAACGTCTATACGTAGCGTTTTTCATCATAAATGGCTGACATTCCAGAATCCAACAATAGGAATAATAATGGGAATCCTCCCAATCCTTCTTCACTCCCAAATATGAATGATTTGATGGGAATTTTAGCTAGCCTGGCCAAGGGGCAAGAGGCTATGCAAGAGACGATTCGATAATTGGCTCTGACATTTCAAAATGCAGCTCCTGCCCAATCAGGACAAAAGAGCGTGACCCAATCAGTACAAATAAGCATGCCTCTTCCACATTCACATCATGTTACTCACGATCCAGGCATACTGAAGTCAATAACGCCAGGAATTCAAGAGATCCATCCTATCGCCCTGGGGCAACTTCCTCTGTAAGGGATTTGGATTCCCGGGAAGATATCACTCTAACTCCAGAGAAACCAAGTGCTCTGGAAAGGTTGAGAAGAGCTTCTCCCTTCGACCCTTTGGTCCCCAGAGGGAATAGAAATCCTCCTCGAATTGCATCGAGGAATTATCAACGACCAAATAATTTGAGGGAAGGCTCAACCCAATCACATCCAAACCTGAGACCTGCTACTCGTAGAGAAAGATCCCAAGTGGAAACTTCTGCGCGATCTGTTGCTCGGGCTGATACTAATAAGTCAAAAACTGGAAATGATGCATGAAAAAGATCAATTCAGAGGTTGGAAGATAGGTTGGGAGAGATGGCTAAGGCCAAGAACCCTCTCCAAAGAACTTTTAGCAAAGGATCCCCATTTGTACAAACGATTGTGGATTTTTCCACACTAGTAAAGTACAAGGCTCTTGTAGTCACACCAATGTATAATGGAAAAATAGATCCTATCCTTCATAAAGAGTAGTATCAAGCTCCAATAGATATTTATGCAGTTTCATATGAAATGAGGTACAGGGAGTTCTCAGGAACTATTACTGGATCTGCTCAGATATGGTGCAATAACCTTCCTCGGGGGTAGACTGCAACCTTCCAACAATTGGCAGAGCTCTTTATAGGTAATTTCTATTTCGTTGCGGAGCCAGCTAAAAGGGTAGAACATTTGTTCAGTGTTAGGAAGAAAGTAGGTGAAAGTACCAGAGACTACATAACTCGCTTCAATAACGAGAAATTGGAGGTCATTGACTATGAAGAGAAGACAACCATCACAGTTCTCATGAGTGGTCTTTTTCCAGATAAACTGTACTACACATTGGCTAAGGATCCTACGAAATCCTTGGCAGAGTTAATGGCCAAAGCAGTAAAAATCATGAATGTCGAGGAGGCTATGGCTGCGAAGAAGAATGCTGAGACGAAGGTGAAGAATAAAAATGAGGGTAAGTCGGAGAAGAAAGATCACGAGAATAATAGTGGGAGCAAGAAATCAAGGGGCAAGTAAACATTAGATCATTTGAGGAAGTATACAAATTATACTCCCTTGAAGGTGGACAAAAATCATATCCTGGAGGAAATCAAAAACAACGAGGAATTGAATTGGCCAGAAAAGCTAAAGACAGCCCCTGAGAGGAGAGATAAATCAAAATACTGCGAGTTCCACAAAGATCATGGCCACACGATTATCCTCATGATTATCCTCTGGTGATTAAGATGAGAATGAAGGAAAAAATTATTTCATGGGTGCTGGTGGATAATGGCAGCTTGGCTCATATCATGTTTTACTCTTGTTTTAATAGTTTGAGCTTGAAACTCAGTGAGTTGGAGCCTTATCACAGGCCCGTCATTGGGTTTTCTAGAGAATTTTTTTCCCACTTGGGACTATCATGATATGCTAATCGGTACCTGGCTAGTTAGTTGAATAGAGAAGGTGCGGTTCTTTGTGATGGATAAAAATGTCCAATCAGCTTATAATATAATCATGGGAAGAGTAGGCCTAAAAAAGTTTAAAACAGTTCCTTTAACAGTACACTAGTGTTTGAAGTTCCCAACCAACTTTGGAGTTAGATTTATTAAAGGAGATCAAAAAGTAGCTCGAAAATTCTACTATTCCTCCACCGAACAAGAATAAGTAGGGGATGCTAAGACGAAAACTACCACTTACCAAGTGGACATGTCCGATGAGTCCAAGATCGAAACCTTGGACCCAAGGTGTTGATACAAAAATTAGTCAGGTGACATGGACCAATTATATGACAACACGTGTCATCCTACATGGCAAAAGTATATATTCACCGAATAATTTATAACCCGAGCTACTCAGCACCCAAGCTACTTAGCGTATCGAGTTACTCAGCGTGCAGAGCATCTAGTCAAGAAGATCAAGCGACAATAACAGATTCAATGAACATCGAATTCAATGAACATTCTTATTATGTACGGATGTATATGTCTATTAAATAATGACGTATTATCTATTCATATTGATAGCCCAAATGCTATAAATGCATTGTAATCCCCTCCATAACGGGGCGATGGATGATTGATCATTTATGATCATCACCAAGATTAAGGCTAAGACCCAGTAATACAAAATAGTGGATGTAGGCCATTTTCATAAGGCTGAACCACTTTAAAAACTTGTTATCTTATTTCTTATTTTATATTTGTCTGTGATTAATTAATTAGATCAAGTCTAGTTTTTTACATCAACAGATTGACGTCGTCTATGGGAACATGACCACACGTAGCGTTTTTCACTAAAACATTCATCAAATATGGATGAGCTCCCAGAATCTAGCAATAGGAACAGTGATGGAGTTCCTCCTAATCCGTCTGTTCCTCAAATTGTCAATGAACTCACTGGAATAGTAGCCAGTTTAGCCAGGGGACAAATAGCTATGCAGGATACCATGAGACAACTCATTCAAACTATTCAAAATGCAATGCCTGCCCAGTCAGGCTAACTAAGCATTCATAGAAACACTCACCTGCCGTCTTTGAGATCCAGATGTACTTTTTTCCCTTATGTATCCTTGTCCAGGAACACTGAATCGCGCCACACTGAGAGGTCCAGTGACCCATCTTATCAACCTGGGCGGACATCTCCCATAAGAGTCATAGACTCTCAAGAAAATGTCAATCTAACCCCGGAGCAAACCAGCGCCCTAGAGAGATTGAGTAGAGTCTCCCCCTTTGATCGTTTGGGCCCCAGTAGGAATAGAAATCCTCCTCGAATTATGTCAGGGAATTCTCAACGACCAAATGATCTAAGGGAAGGTTCTGCCCAATCACGCCCTGCCGCTCGAACAGAGAGATCCCAAGAGGAGAATTATGCGCAATCTGTTACTCGGGTAAATAGACCAGAGGATGGAAATGACGCTTGGAAGGGATCCATCTAAAGGCTGGAAGATAGGTTAGGGGAAATGGCTAAGGCCAGGAACCCTATCCAAAGAACTTTTGTTAAGGGATCACCCTTTGTACAGACAATTATGGATTTTCCTACACCATCAAAGTTTAAAGCTCCTGTAGTTACGCCAATGTATGATGGAAAAACTAATCCTGTCCTCCACATAGAGCAATACCAAGCTGCTGTCGATATCTATGCAGTTCCTGATGAGATGAGATGCAGGGCATTCTCAAGAACCATTACTGGATCAGCTCAAATATGGTACAATAATATTCCTGGGGGGCATATTGCTACTTTCCATCAAATGGCAGAGCTCTTTATAGGAAATTTCTATTTTGGTGCGAAACTAGTCAAGAGGGTAGAACATTTATTGAGTGTAAGGCAGAAAGCAGGAGAGAGCACTAGGGACTACATCACTCATTTTAATAACAAGAAACTTGAGTTCATTGACTACGAAGAGAAGACAACAATTACAACTCCGATGAGTGGTATTTTACCAAACAAGCTGTATTATACTTTGGATAAAGATCCCCCTAAATCCATGGCAGAATTAATGGCTAAGGTAGCCAAAATTATGAACGTCGAAGAAGCTATGGTCACAAAGAAGAATGGTGAGACCAAAGCAGACACTAAAGCTGAGAGCAGGTCGGAGAAGAAAGATCAAAAGCATAATGGGAACAATAAGCAATCGAAAGGAAAAGAGACGACAGATCACTTCAGGAAGTATGGGAATTATACTCCCTTAAAGGTGGATATAAACCATATTCTGGAGGAGATAAAGAACAATGATGAACTAAATTGGCCGGAGAAGTTGAGGACAACCCCTGAAAGGAGGGATAAGTCCAAGTATTATGAGTTCCAAAAAGACCACGGCCACACGACCAAGCGGTGCATAGCTCTCCATAATAAAATTAAAACACTCATTCAATGAGGGAAATTGAGCAGGTTTATTGATCGCCAGAATGATAGGAAGACCAACGACAGAGCAAGGCAAAGGTTTAAATCTCCTCGCCGAACAAAAGATGATAAAAAGAGGGACCATAAAGATGATCCGGACCGACCTACCCAAAAATCCAAGGCAACCAGAATACGAGGTATTTTAAATCCATTTTGTCTCATTCGAATGTAATGTGATTACAGGTGGAGATGCAGGAGGTGGGGATCATACTGCTGAAAGGAAAGCTTACCTCAATGAGGCCCAAGCTTGCTCCTATATACAACGAATAAATCTGGTGAAAGAGGATCACCCGAGGAAGGTTGGCAAGGATAAACTGGTCATTGGTTTTTCCAAAAGTGATCTGGAGGGCGTCTTGTATCCTCACGACGACCCCTTGGTGATCAAGATGAGAATGAAGGATGTAATCATCTCAAGAGTATTGGTAGAAAATGGTAGCTCGACAGACATCATGTTCTACCCTTGCTTTGATAGTTTAAACTTAAAACTATCCCAGTTGGATCCGTATCACAGACCCCTCCTCGGTTTTACGACGAAAAAGTCTTTCCACTTGGGACGATCAAATTGACATGCTTATTGGTATTTGGCGTACTTACCGAACAGAAAAAGTATTCTTTTTCTTAATGGAAAAAAAATGTTTAATCATCCTACAACATAATCATGGGAAGGGTAGGCCTGAAAAAGTTTGAAGGAGTGCCATCAACCATACATCTATGCCTAAAGTTTTTGACCAATTTTGGGGTTGGAATTATGAAGGGCGACCAGAAAGTAGCTTGAGGATGCTACTATTCATCTGTCGAATAGGAAGAGGTGGAGGAAGCCAGGAAGAAGACCAACACCTACCAAGTGGATGAGTCTAGAGGTGCAGATATTGAGACATTGGACCCTAGAGATGAGTCGGAGCTCGTGAAGGGTCAGGTCATGGAAGCAATGAAGAACATTATTCTGGACGATGAACGACCAGAACAAATAACTCAAATTGGCGTTTCACTGGATTCGTCAATAAAGCGAGAGTTAGTGGCATTTCTGAGGCACAGAAAGCAAAATTTTGCATGGAGTCACGAAGATATGCCGGGGATAGACCCAACTTTCCTCTACCACGAGCTCAATGCTAATAAGGAGATCAAACCGATGAAATAACGATGAAGGGTCTTCAGCCCAGAGAAGAACCAAGCTATTCAGAGGGAAGTCGAGAAACTGCAAAAGACCTCTTTTATTGAGGATGTCAAATATCCTGATTGGTTAGCTAATGTGGTGATGGTAAAAAAGAAGAATAATAAATTGAGGATGTGCATAGATTTCACAGATCTCAACAAAGCCTGCCCAGAAGATCACTTCCCACTGCCCCGAATAGAGTAGTTGGTAGATGCGACCTCGGGGCATGAGTTACTAAGCTTCATGGACGCTTATTCGGGCTACAACCAGATTAAGATGAAACCAGACGACCAGGAGAGTACTTCTTTTATCACCCCAAGGGGGACATACTACTACAATGTATACTGTCTAGTCTTAAAAATGCACGTGCAACGTACCAGCGATTGATGAACAAGGTGTTCGCAGAATAAATCAGCAACAACATGGAGGTTTATGTCGACGATATGCTGATGAAGAGCAAGAAAGCTACAGACCACATAGCTAACCTGAGCCAAACTTTTGATCAGCTGGAGAAATATCAGATGAAGCTGAACCCGACTAAGTGTGTATTTGGCGTACGGGAAGGCATGTTCCTTGGGTATATTGTGAATTAGCGAGGCATTGAGGCAAATCCTGAGATGATTAAAGCTTTGCTGGAACTACGATCTCCAGTTACGAAGAAGGAGGTGTAAAGCCTCACGGGGTGTGTTGCAGCTCTCAACAGGTTTGTCTCACAAGAAACGAACAAATGTCTTCCATTATTTAAAACACTCAGAAAAACTTTCGAATGGAATAATGAATGTGAGAACGCATTCCAAGAGTTAAAACGATATTTGGGGACACCCCTATTGCTGTCAAGGCCGATGATGGGAGAAAAGTTATATTTGTACTTGGATGTTTCAGAAAGCGCAGTCAGTTCAGCATTGATAAGAGTAGAGGATGGAGTGCAAAAACTGGTGTATTATACAAGCAATGCATTTCGAGGAGCAAAGATTAGATATCCAAGGTTGGAGAAGCTGGCACTAGCATTGATCGAGACAAGTAGGAGGATGAAACTGTACTTCTAGGACCATACTATAGTGGTATATATCGATATGCCACTCAGTCGGGCTTTGCACAAACTAGAGAAATTCGGTAGATTGATGTATTGGGCGTTAGAACTAGGAGAGTATGATATTATTTACGAGCCAAGATCTTTACTCAAAGGGCAGGCAGTGGCAGATTTCATTACGAAGTTCACTTACCCAGATACCTCCGACCAACAGGGGTCTAATGAAGAGCAACCGATGGATATTAGAGGAACATTAAAGACTGTCCCCGATCAAAGTCTACCAGCAGATTTACCAGAAAGGATAGTGACCGGGGACTAAGAATCCCCCGATCAAAACCCAGCATGGGAAGAAAATAAAAGGAAGTCCTAAATATTCCATCAAGGAACTTTGTCAGACCAAGAGTTTAATAATTGTATACCTATATGGAATTTGTATATTGATGGCTCTTTTTGCGCCACAAGCAGTGGAGAAGGAATAATTCTTAACAACCCAGATGGATTGGATATAGAATATGCTCTGCGTTTCCAGTTCAAAGCTTCCAACAATGAAGCTGAATATGAAGCTATGATTGTGGGCCTCAGTTTAGCAAAAACACTGAATGCAAAGCAAATTACGGTGTTTAGTGATTCACAGCTAATTGTAAATCAGATGCTTGGGTTGTATGCAGTGAAAGGAGACTTTATGTCTAGGTATCATGCGAAATCTATGGAGAGTGTATCAAGTTTTACAGCGGTCCAAGTGATCCAAATACCAAGATTGGAGAATGCAAAGGCTGACGCACTAGCTCGGTTAGCCTCAGCTACTCGCATCGAGTTATGGCGAACGATTCCTATTGAGATATTACTAGACCGGAGCATTGATGAATATTTAATGGTGAGATTCATTACTTTGGACATGGGACCTTCCTGGATGGATCCAATCAGGGCATATATCGACGAAGGAATTCTACCAACTGACCAACTTGCAGCCAAGAGGATGCAGTTTAAAGCTTCTCGGTATGTATTGAACAACGAAGTTTTGTACAGAAGGGGTATAATTGTCGGTCTACAGAGATGCGTGCACCCATCAGAAGTGAAAGATCTGATTAAAAAATTCATGAGAGATCTTATGGGGCTCATGTGGCGGGACGAACTCTTCTGCAACGGATAACGATGCAGGGTTACTATTGGCCAACAATGCGAGCTGATTGTACAACTTATGCCTAGAAATGTGATAAGTGCCAACATTTTTCTACCATCTGAAGAACTCCCCAAGCCTTATTAACCCCAATAACTTTACCTTGGTCGTTCGCTATATGGGTAATAGACTTGGTCGGGCCTCTCCCAACTATCAAAGGATGATTCAAATACTTGGTGGTCGCTGTTGATTATTTCACTAAATGGGTCGAAGCTGATATCTTATTGACATGGCCTATGAAAGGGTTTACCAATTCATTTGGAAGAGTATTATTTATAGATATGGTCTTCCACATGCTTTTATCATTGACCATGGTACCCAATTTGATAATGAGGAGTTTTTTACATATTGTCACCAGTCTAACATCCAGAAGATCCATTCTACACCAGGTCATCCTCAGAGCAATGGGCAAACTGAAGTGACGAACATGACGTTGCTTAACGGGTTAAAAAAACGGCTGAATAATATGAAAGGGAATTGGATTAAAGAGCTACATTTTTTGTTATGGTCTTATCGAATAACACCCCGAACAGTAACTGGGGAGTCTCTTTACATGCTAGATTTTGGAAGTGAAGCAGTTATCCCAGCTGAACTGGGCGTACCCACTCACAGGGTGCTCAATTTCAACTCTCCTGTCAGTGATTTGATGAGACGTATAGATTTGGACATGCTAGAGGAAGTGATAGAAGATGTGGCAATCAGGAACGTAACGTACCAACAAAGAACTACCGGGTTCTATAATAAACGAGTCAAGAAATATGATCTTAAGGAGGGAGAATTTGTGCTCAAGAAAGTAATTCAGAAGCATAATAAGCTGGAAGCTAATTGACATGGACCTTATCGTGTCACTGCAGTTGTTCGACCAGGAACATACAGAATAGAGACCTTAGAGGGAGAATAATTCAAGAATGCGTGAAATGTGGAGCACCTGCGCAAGTATTATCAGTAATGAAGGTTCACATGTATCACAGTATTTCAAATATAAATAAAAATTATATTTGCCCTATATTTTTTTTGGTTTAATATTTTTCGAAGTACTAGTGCCACACACTACGCCAACTACGATTGGTTGGCATATCAACATCCACTAGCTACGATTGGTTGACACATCAGCAACCACTAACTACCACCAGCTAAGGTTGTTTGGCATCAGTAAACTTACCTAACAATGTTGGCATAACAATTATACAAGGCAACACCTGTATGATTATGGATGACCTCAAGGGGCATCCAAAACTAGGCAAGAAGAGGGGTGACCTCACGGGGCATCCATTGTCTAGGCACCAAGGTAATCTAGATAAGATTGCTACAACTAAGAAGGACTATGGGATGAAAATCATTCCATTGCTTAGGCACTTATGAGTGACACGTCACTATAACTAGGCAGCAAATGGGGCAAAGTTCCATTGTCTAGGCAATTAAAACAGAACAGGATAATTTGTCCCTTTATACACACCCATCAAAAGATCATATAATAAGACAAACATCTTATAAATTATTTCCAAGGAAAGAAAATTGCACAAATATGAATGTTTCATTATTTCATACAATTATTTCTAAGGAAAGAAAATTACAACAGATGAATTTTTCTTCATTCAATACAACTTTTCTATTCTATTGGCCTTTGCCTTCAGATTTTGGTATAGGTTCCATTCCAGCTGGAGGATCATCCAAAGTATAAGGAGAATTAATGAAATTCATATCTCGTAGCATTCTGATGTTGCTTGAACTCGATCGATCAAGTAGATGTTGAGGTCGGGATATCTCAAATTCTTCATGAAGTTGGTAATCACCAAGATACTTGGAAATCAAACACCTAGGAATGGCACGGGCTGGAATCCAGCTGACATCCAGTTTAATGGGAGGATTAGGCAAATCAAGTACTCCAGGCTCGTACCAATCCCATAAGGAATTTCCTTCTTCAACCTTCATCACAGTCAAGGCGTTCAGCCATCCCTGTTTGTATCTTTCATTGTTCGGTTGTTTCAGCCAAGCATCGAGATGGCATAGAGCTTCATTGTATCCCCCATCCAAAAATCTCTAGGTTTCTTGTGAAATTTATAAGTCAATCTCTCAAGCTTCTCATGAAGTTTCTTCACCAAGTTTGCTTTACTTTCCAGTGCAGAACTCTGGTTGGAGAGTTGGTTGGTAAGATTTTGAATTTTCTGGGACATTTCAGCCAAGGCTTGATTTTTTACTTTCATCTGAGTAGCTTGATTTGCTACGTAGGGGTGTTCGCAGTCTGGTCAAGCCCGGTTTTTAGGATTTTAAGGACCGAACCAATTAAACCGGTCCTAAAAAAATGGACCAAGACCGGACCGATTATCTCGGTCACCCGACCCTAGTCGGTTCGATTTTTTATAAAGTCGGTTCGGTCTAACTTGCCTGTCCTAATTTTATACAGAACATACAAATTAAACTCTAAAAATACTACCTTACAATATAAATTCTAAAAATATGAATGAAATAAAAATAAACACTGTTAACGCAAAAATTCTCCATCTACGAGGACCAATCAGAAAAGGACACATGTCATCCTACGTGGCAATATTCGACACCCGGGGAGAGTTTGTCGGAATCCGAGGAGAGTTGGTCGGCACCCGAGGAGTGTTAGTCAGCACCCAAGGAGAGTTGGTCAGTACCCAAGGAGAATTAGTCGGCACCCGAGGTGAGTTGGTCGACACCCGAGGATAGTTGGTCGGCATACCAATTAGGAAGATCAAAGGATAACTATGCATTTAATGTGCATTAATGAAGATGACAGCGCATTTAATGAGCCTTAATGTACATTTATACTGTATTAATAGATGACAACACATAGCATACCCAGCAATTCAACAATTAGATTCGTTGAATGTAGACATAAATGTCTACATACAATGAATCTCTTTATCTCCCATCACTATAAATACATGTATTCCCTTAGCCAAAAGGGAGGAGAACCAAGAAACACCATACATAAGATACACATCCTTTCTCTCTCTACACCTTATGGTGCTATTGTAAACCCCTAGGAATAAAATAACAGTCGACGTAGGCTTTATTCATAGCCGAACCACTTTAAAAACCTTTGTCTCTTATATGTTTGATGTGAATGTTTATCTTCATCTTCAATCTCATCCTCATCATTTATCTGCTGTTGACGCCACTATAATGACAGTGGCCATTTTCTGTTTTCAACAGATTGGCGCCGTATGTGGGAACGTGTTACAAGCATTGTTCTCCATCAAAAGCTAAGTTTTTATTTTTTATACGTATAATCAATTATACATACGTCTTTTGATTCAATCATGATTTTTATGTTTATATACATAAATTAATTGTTCAATTTTTATCTGCAAAATATTGCATATCATGATTTTAAAATCATAACTGTTAGATTAATTCTTATTTAGAAATCTGAAAAATAATGGATTTCATAAATCATAACTTTTTGCTTGATTCTCAAGTTTCAATTTTATATCATGGAATAAATATTTTAAATGATTACATATACCAATATATATATGACGGTGGTAAGATTTGATAAATTTCATTATAAATTTTGTAAGGTCTTTGATGTCTATTCAAATTCCCATCATATTTTTAAATGGAAAAAGTTAAAATTAAGAACAATTTCTCTCTCTCGATAATCACAATTCTGACCCAGATCTGCTTTAAAAGTTCTCATCAATTTTATTCATAATAATATATATATATATATATATATATATATATATATATATATATATATATATGTTTATATTCAGTGTTAGACAATTTTCATCATGAGCGTTAAGCATCTATGAATCTTCTTGAAAACGTTCTGGGCAAACACGTTTATGTAATGAGTTACATCAAGGAAAAAGATTTGACATATGTTGATTCACATATTTCACATCTTCTACAAGGGAGTAAAAATTCAAAACCATTCTTTTTCCTCTTGGATATTGATCATATTTTCTCTTAGATCTGATGATTTCTATTGGTTATCTCTTAGATCTAAGAATTTTGATTTGTTACGATTTGTTAATTCTGATAAAGATTGATTTATTGGTTCGATGATGGATTTTTGGTAATAACTTCGATCATTCAGCATATTTTTATCTCTCCAAATAGGGAATAGGAAGGGATCAATATAAAAAATAATTTTCTCTCACCTGAAAAACCATTACCCACCTCTTGTAAAAAAGGATCAATTAAACAATCATGACCATATCGAGACTTTGGGCATAAATTTGAGATGTTGGCTCCTCGATCATCACACCATAGGGTTTCTTTATCAGAATCACACGATATAGTGGATTAGATAATTATTCATTTAATTAACATTCTTAATGCTTAAATTTTACATCGAATGTTATTTTTCTGATCTAAGGATTCGAGATATTCTGGTCAGCCATCTATATTGTTGGTCGGCATCATCTTGGGCCATCTTTTATTAAAGGGATGCTTAAACAGACCATTTTGTTTGTCGGAGATAAGATGTGAAGATCCATCAGCAACGTTGAAATAATTTTATCCAACTATGAGGTATCTTATTGTTGGTCGGAGACTCATATTGTAGCTCAGGGGAACCAATTGCAGGTCGACGATCATCTACTTCTTGATCGGTGACATCTCAGTCTTATTCGAAGGGTCCAATTTACTGGTTGACAACTATCCAACCATCCACTTCTTGGTCGGCGACATCTAATGTTGTTCGGTGACCATCCAACAGCTAGTCGGCAATATCAATGCACCATTTTTGTTGATCGGCGAAATCGCTCTGCTAGTCGGGGACCATTTGCTTCTTGGTCGGCACTATATATTCAACATCCTGAGACGTCCTCAAATGTTGGTCTGCAGCAGTAGAATATTGGGGGCTCGGGAAGCTTATTAAAATTCCATAGGGACGAGATTCAATCTCGACGAAAGCTCATCCACAATCGTAAACCTCTGGAAACTATTATTGCTCGACATCAGGCAATTTTGCCTCGACATATCAGCCAACACATATTATTTCATATTTTGAAATTGATATTTTATTGCCCGAGCA
This sequence comes from Sambucus nigra, assembly GCA_949130495.1. Classification (NCBI taxonomy): domain Eukaryota; kingdom Viridiplantae; phylum Streptophyta; class Magnoliopsida; order Dipsacales; family Adoxaceae; genus Sambucus; species Sambucus nigra. Next base: position 115,189,331 of record OX422224.1, on the reverse strand, counting down.
TATACATATCATATATATTGATTAGATTACTAAATTATTCTCATGACTAATCAATTCAGCCTACACATATGGTAGGGCAAGTTATTAATTTTTACAGGTACAAGATTTGGTGTCGACGAATGCTCAGAAATAATCTTAAACTTCTGGAGAATATTATCATTGCTCGGCATTATGAAACTTTACCTCAATGAGGCACTATTGATTGTATTATTGTTCGGATATCTGCTCAGGCACGAATTATTCTATTTATCCATTCGGATTCATATTCTATATTCACCTCAGCATGGAGCTCGACGAGATATATATTCAGCTCCAAAGAGATCTGCAACATTTATTATATTTCACCCCCAATGGATAGTTGGTCGGGGTAATTCTTATTTATATTCAGGCTCAACAAAGTTCTCAGCCATATTCTTATATTGTGGAAAATATTATCCTTATTTGGCATTATGCAATTTTGCCTCGACAGATCAGCAAGACATTTTATTATTCTAAATCATTGCTTATGTCTATGCATATTTTATATTTATCTCAGCATGGAGCTCGAAAAATTTCTTCTCTCTATATATATTCAGCTCCGAGGAAGTCTCCTACATTTATTATATCTTATTCCCAACAATCTGTTGGTCAGCGCTGAGGAGGTCTCCTACATTTATTATATCTTATTCTCAACAATCTGTTGAGGAGGTCTCCAGCATTTATTATATTTTATTCCCAACAATCTGTTGATCAGTGCCAAGGAGGTCTCCAGCATTTATATTATCTTATTCCCAACAGTCTGTTGGTCAACTCCGAGGAGGTCTCCATCATTTATTATATCTTATTCCCAACAATCTGTTGGTCAGCTCCGAGGAGGTCTCCAGAATTTATTATATCTTATTCCCAACAATCTGTTGGTCAGCTCCGAGGAAGTCTCCATCATTTATTATCAAAAATATTTCTCAAAAATGCCAACTAAGGTTGGTTGGGATGTAAAACTATTCCTAAAAATGCCAACTAAGGTTGGTTAAGAAGAAAAACTATTCCTAAAAATGCCAACTAAGGTTGGTTAGGAAGAAACACTATTCTAAAAAATGCTAACTAAGGTTGGTTGGGAAGTAAAACTATTCCTAAAAATGCTAACTAAGGTTGGTTAGGAAGAAAAACTATTCTAAAAAATGCCAACTAAGGTTGGTTGGGAAGTAAAACTATTCCTAAAAATGCCAACTAAGGTTGATTAGGAAGAAAAAATATTCTCAAAAATGCCAACTAAGGTTGGTTGGGAAGTAAAACTATTCCTAAAAATGCCAACTAAGGTTGGTTAGGAAGAAAAACTATTCTAAAAAATGCCAACTAAGGTTGGTTGGGAAGTAAAACTATTCCTAAAAATGCCAACTAAGGTTGGTTAGGAAGAAAAACTATTCTAAAAAATGCCAACTAAGGTTGGTTGGGAAGAAAAAATATTTCCCGAAAGTACCAACTAATGTTGGTTGGGAAGAAAAAATCCACCAACTCAGGTTGGTCGGAAATAAGAAGCTGTCAACTACAGTTGGTCAGAAACATTTTATGAGTATGTGAAAGCGATCAAGCAAAAATCATTCAAAGTTAACATTCCACACTTGGGGGCTTCTATTAAAAATTCAGTTGTTCATTCGGTGGCACATTCTCATAACATCATACAGTCGAGCACCAAATTCAACTCCATAAACTTACATAGTCGGGGCCCCGACTAATTATCATTCAAACGTTGTTTTTATTGCTCGAGAATTAGTTCAGGAGGCTATTGAAGTTCAGGAGGTATATTGAAGTTCAGGAGGAATATTGAAGTTCAGGAGGCGTCCTCAGAAGTTCAGGAAGCGCATTCAGAAGTTCAGGAGGCATATTCAGGAGTTATTATGCACATACTATTGAAGTTCAGAAGTCAAATTCAGCATCTACAGCACTGAGATCTTTACTACTACTGTCCCGACCAACATTGAAGAAGAAGTTGTATGAAAATGTTTCGAAGTCCACCACTAGCTTGGTACTAATCATATTGAAGAGTTGGGTTCAAAAGCTACTATGTTACTCGACAAAGTATTCAGAGGATCATAAATCAGAAGAATCAAGCATATGAAGTTAGCACTCAGTTGCTCGGCACAGGAGGCAGTTGGTCGACTAGCAAACCAATCAACATACTTGAAGATTATGACAAGCTACAAGCCGCATACTATGGCATGGCTGCATCCAAATTCCCAGGGGTGATACATAGCACACGGAGTTCCTCAAAAGAAAGATTAGCAACCATCGATCAGCCTGCATCATATGTTGTTCAGGATTAACTTGAATAAAATAACTATTAACATTAAAAGAAAGCTGCTAGCACATGGATGGAAAAATCTAAAATGAAGACTGTCACCGTAGAATTTTCGTCAAAAGGCCCCATGGTCTAAACTTCACTTACGAAGAACAGATTTCACTCAAAGAAACTTATATGTTTTTTTTATGTCAACTTTACAATTCACAGTGTAATTTCTTTTTTTCTTTAATTATCGTCGTTTTTTAGAGCTAGTGGGTTTGGAACAGTAAGCTCTTAGCCGGAGAGAGAGAGATAGAGATCTAAGATCTAAAATAAAAAAATAAATTAATTATCGAATATATTTGAATAATCTTTCGGAGCCGGAGAAATCTGAGGTGGAGTGTGAGATTATTTGGTGGTAATGAGAAATATTAGTAGGGAGGTGTGGTCTTGGTGATGGAAGCTAATGTCTTAGAAGTAGGTATGGTCTTCGATGACGAATTAGAAATGGTTTGGTGGTTATGAGAACTTCTTTCTTCTAGCTTTAAACTAGCAGCAACTACAGAAGATGGAAAGAAACGGTGTAGAGAGAGAGAAGAGAAAATCGGCAGACATGGTCATGGAAGTCTTCTAGAGACTAGAGTGCGTGTGTGTTTAAGAGATTAAGGATTTATTTTTTCCTAAAGTGACGAGCGTACCCTTCCCAAGTTCCCCCTGCCTTCTTTACTTAAGTTATTTTTTGTCTAAAAATATAATTAAAATATATATTAATATGTATAACCGGTTCGGATCGGTCCAAATTGGTTATTTAATGCAGTGGATCGAGGACCAAACCGACTAGACTAGTCTACAAAAAAAATCTGGACCGAACCGGTGATAAAAAACTATAAGAAATAGGACGGTTAGGTTCGGTCTGCCGATCTAATCGGTTTTTTGAACACCCCTATTGCTAAGGCTTGTTGAGTTCTAGTCTCTTCAATACTTCTTCGACCAGCTCTAGCTCTACCCCGTGAGGAGGATGTAGGTTTGGCTTATTTCAAAGCCTCCAGTTCTTCTCTCAAAACAACATTTTCAGTTTCCAAAAATGAAAAGCCCTCATTATTGACTGGGACCAGAGCTCCCGAAGAAGAGGAGGCAACAACTTTGAGTTGATTCACTTCTTCTCGCAGGGCAATATTTTCTTCCTCCAATAACTTGGCAGTAATCGTATGTTCCTCAATTTCAATCTTAAGAACACTCTCTCTTTCTTTTTATGGGCTGAAAGAAACTTGTCATAACCCCGATCAACATTCAACTGTTGATACTTCTTCTCATACCCCTCATGCAGAAGTGCAGTAGTTTCTTTGTGTTGAAGCTGAAGCTCCTCAATCGTCCCTTGAAGATCTTCAATCATCTCATAGTAAGCAGCATTATTGGATACAACCCGATCAAGCATGCATTTTAAATATTGATAAGCCTCAATTGCTCGTTCAGAGGCATCAAGTCCTAGGATATTAATGATTTCAGCTTCAGTAAAGTCTGTATGACCATCTTTGAAGTAATCATTACATTTCTTCATCAAATCTGTATCATGAGCTGACAAGAGTTCCATACTGGCAACAAACTAGCAAGGCAAATAGGAATCAATCAACAACAGTGCAACTACATGTCGAGCAAGTAAAGTAGAAAACTCAGAATAAATAACAAAGTCCATTTTATTAATCATAGGAGGAGAAAGTACAACCGAAGTTACAATAAAGGGTAAAAATAGAAGAACAACATAATTAAAGAGCCAAACAACTCTACACCTTCTCCTTATTTCCTACAACATCTTCAGTCAATTTGGATGAAGGAGCTGGTTGTTTGGGTGGTAGTTGAGGTTGCTCGGTAAAAGTTATCACCTGCTCAACTTGCTCGGAGGATTAAGGAAGGGTGGCAACAGTTACTGGTTCTACTAATACCATAGAAGATTCATCAGATGCAATTTCTTCTTCTTCTTCTTCTTCTTCTTCTTCTTCTTCTTCTTCTTCTTCTTCTTCTTCTTCTTCTTCTTCAATAATATGAGGAGGGCCATAGGTATATTCCTGAAATAGTTCAGAATCCTCAGTAACATTCAACCTCTTCAAAGCTTCTACCCATCCATCTATGAAGTATTTCAAACTTGCATACTCCATCTGGGAAGTGATAGTAGTTAAGGCCTTATTCCATCCTTTGTCCCAGCCAGAGCTAAAGGACTTCTTCACAACAGCTTTCCTCATCGCTCTCTCCAAGGAGGTTTTCTCCCTAAGAATCTCTTCGGAAGACTTCACCCTATCTTCAAGATCTTTCTTACGTCGTCCAGCCTCTTCAAGATTGGCGTTAACCTCCTCAGAGGAATTCATAGCCTGCTTCCTAGCTATATTAACACTTGAAGAGCTGACTCAGTCGATTTAATCTTCTTCTGCCAAACAGCCTTGTCCTCTTCATACTTTTGCCGGGATTCCCCTAAAGACTTTGACAACCCAGTAAGGGCTCCCTTAATGCCACTAGATGATGTTGAAGCTTTGATGGCTTCATCCTTCTCAACGATATTATCGAAGTACACCAACAACTATAAGATCAAGAAAGTCGCAAATCAGAGCATGAACACAACAATGAAAAATTAAAAGGATAAGTATAATGACCACTTACTGATGCAAGAAGTTGGACTGCCACATCGACCACCTTATCCCGAGGAGTTAAAGTTTCAGCAGCTCGGTAGTCGGGCAAAGTCCCTGACTTGATCAATTTCTTGGCCAAGTCAGGGGTAAGGACAGCTGGAAAACTAGCCCTCAGAGAAGAAATACTAACTCGAGAAAGTTGGGTAACAGTATCTACAGGTCTCTCAGCAAGATCCCTCTTCAACCTCCTCAAAGGAGCATCTTTAATCAAATGTGCTGTCTCTTTTGGGACAACAACTTCAATCAAATGTGCTACCTCTTTAGGGGCAACAAGGGGCTCCTTGCTGATATTTTTGGTAGGAGGAACAACATCCTTCTTCTTAGTTCCATCAGCTGGAGCGTCTCTTTTGCTCTTCTTCACTCCTTTAGTATCAGGAGTGAACTTGGTAAAGAACTCGGGTCCTCCTCTTCTTCGTCATCAAATCAGCAATAGAGGTACCCAAATCAGAAGAAGATTCTCCTATAATTGATGGAGAAGTCGGTGGTTGATCAAGATCAACCACCACTGGAGGAACGAGAGGTCGGTCAATAAAAGATGAAGTGATATTCTTGTATCTCAGCAAATAAGAAGCAGACCTCACGTGCTCCCCATTGATGGACTGGTGCAAACCCCAAATAACTGTCAATTTTTTTAAATTTATGTCACTCTCTTTTGGAGGTTTCCTTTTGCTATCAACTGCAACAAACAAAAAAATGAGAGTCAGTGACACATTTCATCAAACATAAACAGAGCTATATTAAAAAAATTAAAAACAACCTATCCCATTGCCATAAGGCGGACATCTGGGACCTTGGTAAACATCACTTCCTTTTAATGGGGAGTGTTGCCAATTTTTCATCACCACCCCATGATCAAAATAGTCCCTGTTAGCATCGAGAAGATTGACCAATAAAGCTCTATTTGAAAACCTAGTTTTTAAATAAAAAGTGGTGTCACTGGTAACTCATTTATAACAATACACAATTTCAGGAATTCCTAAGCGAGTTCCATGTATTTGATTTAACCTATATACGCCATTAAATACCCTCCATGTATTTGGAGCTATTCTGCAGGAACAATATCAAAATATTGGCAAAACTCCAAACACAAGGGATTCGGCGGAAAAGAAAAACCACACTCCGCTACAAAAATGGAGAGAAATCAGTGTCCCTCAGCTAAAGAAAATAAATCAGAAGGGTAAGGAGGATCCTCTAGAATAACCCAAGAGGGAATTGCAAAATCATCTCGAAACTTATCTAATGACTCAAAAAGATAAACCATGGTGGATAAAGCAAAGAAAGAAGAAGGAAGAAATTCTTACAGAAAAATTGGGAAATCTGATAAAGCGAATGACAGAAAGAACGACAATACAAGGATAGAGTGAGAAGATAAAGAGTTCAGAAATCTGGAATTAAAAAGTAGAAGACGATCTGATTCTATGGATTTTAAATTCCATGCATTGGGAAAGTAGAAAAGACGATTGCGTTTCCAGCGGCTAAACGATGAAAAAGACGCAAATATCCAAGCATCTGCTAAAAATTCAAAATATTTACGCGTTTGCCATTTCGAGACGCAAATACCCAAGTGTCTGCTAAAAATTTAAAATATTTACGAGTTTGCCATTTCGCGCTCAAATAACAAGACTAAAGGGAAAATTTCCTAAGTGTTGGAGATCTGTAGTCTAACCAGACTGGGTAAAACACGTCCGAGCAACTTCGGGACATAATGTTCCACACTCTAATATTCAACCTCAACAGTGAAACATTGGGGGCTTCTGTTGATACAAATATTAGTCAGGTGACATAGACTAATTATATGACAACACGTGTCGTCCTACGTGGCAAAAGTATATATTCAACGAATAATTTATAACCCGAGCTACTCAGCACCCCGAGCTACTTAGCGTATCGAACTACTCAGCGTGCAGAGCATCTAGTTAAGAAGATCAAGCGACAATAACAGATTCAATGAACATCGAATTCAATGAACATTCTTATTATGTACGGATGTATATGTCTATTAAATAACGGCGTATTATCTATTCATATTGATAGCCCAAAGGATATAAATGTATTGTAATCCCCTCCATAATGGGGTGATTGATGATTGATCATTTATGATCATAATCAAGATTAAGGCAAAGACCCAACAATACAAAATAGTGGACATAGGCCATTTTATAAGGCTGAACCACTTTAAAAACCAGTTATCTTATTTCTTATTTTATATTTATCTGTGATTAATTAATTAGATCAACTCTAGTTTTTTACATCAACACAAGGGATGAAAAGGAGATCGTTAGAGGTCAGGTCATGGAGGTAACCAAAAGTATTATTTTGGATGATGAGAAATCAGACGGAACAACTCAGATTGGTGCTTCACTTGATCCAGTACTTAATCAAGAGCTGGTAACATTCTTAAAGAAAAAATTTTTTCCTGGAGTCATGAGGATATGTCGGGGATAGACCCATATTTCTTATGCCACGAGCTCAATGTCAATAAGGAAATCAAGCCGATGAAGCAAAGGAGAAGAGTCTTTATCCCGGAAAAGAACCAAGCTATCCAAGAAGAGAAAAGATGCAAAAAGATTCTTTCATCGAAGATGTAAAATATACAGTTTGGTTGGCCAATATTGTGATGGTCAAAAAGAAAAATAATAAGCGGAGGATGTGCGTGGAGTTCACAGATCTGAATAAAGATTGCCCAAAAGATCATTTCTCTCTGCCCAGAATAGATCAGTTGGTGGATGCAAGTTCAGGTAATGAGCTACTGAGCTTTATGGATGCTTATTCTAGATACAATCAGATTAAAATGAAGACGAAAATAGGGAAAATACCTCTTTCATTACTCCCCGAGGAACATAGTGTTATAATGTTATGCCTTTTGGTCTTAAAAATGCAGGTGCTACTTATCAGCGGCTAGTCAACAAGGTATTTGCGGAGGAGATTAGCAAAAATATGGAAGTATATGTTAGTGACATATTGAGTAAAAGTAAGAAAGCTTCCGACCATATAGCTGACTTGAGCCAAACATTTAACCAGCTGGAGAAGTAATAGATGAAACTTAACCCGACCAAGTGCATTTTCGATCTACAGGAAGGCATGTTCCTTGGATACATTGTGAATCAAAGAGGTACTGAAGCAAACCCTAATAAGATAAAAGCTATGCTGAAGTTATAGTCACCAACCACTATAAAGGAAGTACAAAGCCTTATTGGGCGCGTAGCAGCTATCAAAAGTTTTATCTCCCGAGCGACTGACAGATGTCTTCCATTCTTCAAGGTGCTCAAAAAGCCCTTTGAGTGGAATGACAAATGAGAGAAGGCATTCTCGTAATTGAAGAAATACTTGGGTACACCTCCTTTATTGTTCAGGATAATGATGGGAGAAAAATTATACTTGTACTTAGCAGTCTCAGAAAGTGTAGTTACTCAGTCTTAATAAGAATAGAAAATGGAGTGCAAAAGCCAATTTATTATACCAGCAAGGAATTCAGGGGAGCAGAAATCAGATACCCTAAACTGGAAAAATTGGCGTTAGCATTGATTAAAGCAAGCAGGAGAATGAAACCATATTTTCAAACCCATATAATAGTGGTGTATACTGACATGCCACTCAGACGGGATTTACATAAGCTAGAAAGTTCTGGAAGGTTAATGTATTGGGGAGTGGACTTAGGGGAATATGACATTATCTATGAGCCAAGGTCTTCTCTCAAAGGCCAAGCAGTGGCAGATTTCATTGCTTAGTTTACTTATCCATATGTCCCTGATCAACATGGGGCCAATGCAGAGCAACTCAAGGAGGCCAGGAGGATACTGAGAATAACCTCGATCAACTCCCAACGGTAGAATTAATAGAAGAGATGATAACAAATCAACCATAATCTTCTGGTAAAGTTCAGGAGATGAAAAATAAGTATGAGGAAGTCAAGAACAAGATATTCCATTAAGGAATTTTATCATACCAAGAGTTTGATGATAATATTCTTATGTGGAATTTATCTATTGATGGTTCATCGTGTGCAACAGGCAGCGGAGCATGAATTATTCTCAATAGTCCTGATGGGATAGATATTGAATATGCTCTGCAATTTTAGTTTCAAGCCTGTAATAACGAAGCTGAGTATGAAGCTGTGATTGTGGGCCTAAACTTAGGTAAATCACTGAATCCAGAGTAAGTGGTGGTATTCAGTGATTCCCAATTAATGGTGAATCAGATGTTAAGTCTCTATATGGACAAAGGAGAGTTCATGTCAAAATATTTGGCCAAGTATTTGGAGATTATAACTAGTTTAACAGCTCTTCAGATGGTTAGAGTTCCACGATTGGAAAATGCAAGAGCATATGCACTTGCTCGATTAGCTTCCGAAGTATTGATGAATTTTATACTTTCTAGTAGAAGTATTGATGAAGATCTGATGGTGAATTTTATAGCGTTAGATATGGGACCATCTTGGATGGATCCCATTAGAGATTATATTAAATAAGGAACTTTACCGACAAACATACTTGCAGCTAAGAGGCTAAAGTACAAGCTGCCAGATATGTTTTGAACAATGGAGTGTTATACAGGAGATGATTGATCGTTGGATTACAATGATGTGTTCATCTAGCAGAAGTTAAAGACTTGATAGAGGAAATTCATTAAGGGTCCCGTGGAGCTCATATAGCAGGAAGAACTCTCTTATAGAGAATAAATACACATGGGTACTCTGCCCAACAATACGCACAGATTGTACACCTTATGCCAAAAATGTGACAAATGCCAAAGATTTTTAACTTTACGGAGAACTCCGCAGGAGTTGCTAACACCAATCACTTCACCTTGGCCATTTTCTTTATGGGGTATAGACTTGGTTGGGCCTCTTCCAACTACACGAGGAAGATTCAAATATTTGGTTTAGCTATCGATTATTTCATGAAGTGGGTAGAAGTTGTACCTTTTATCGATATGGCCTATAAAAAGATCTATAAATTTATTTGGAAGAATATCATTTGCATATATGGTCTGCCCCATGACTTTATCATAGATCACGGTACCCAATTTGATAATGATGAGTTTGCAGCATACTGTCTTCAATCCAACATTCAAAAGGTCCATTTTGTACCAGGTCATCCCCAAAGTAATGGACAAACATAACCCTATTGAACGGGTTAAAGAAGAGATTAGATGATGCTAAAGGGAATTAGATCAACGAGTTATAATTAGTGTTATGGGATTACCGAACAACTCCCCGAATAGCAACTGGAGAAAGCCCATATATATTGGCTTTTGGGATTGAAGCAATGATACCTGTTGAACTGGAATTACCTACCCATAGGGTGATCAACTTTAATTCTCTGGTGAGTGATTTGATGAAAAGGTTAGATTTGGACATGCTAGAAGAAATCAGAGAAGATGCAACAATAAGAAATTCGGCCTATCAATAAAGGACTGTCATGTTCTATAATAAGAGAGTGAAGAAATGCGATCTAAAAGAAGGTGATTATATGCTCAAAAAACTAATTCAAAAGCACAATAAGTTGGAGGCCAATTGGAATAGTCCCTATCGAATCTCATTCGTTGTCTGACCTGGCATATAGAGAATAGAAACTCTCGAAGGGGAATTATTCAAGAATGCATGGAATGCAGAGCACCTGAGAAATTACTACCAGTGATGTAATAATCAATGTACTCAGTTCTTTCTATATGAATGAAAAAGAGGATTTCCCAATTCATTTGTTGTTTTTTCTTTTGGAGTACTAGTTTTACACACTACACTTAACTACATTTGAAAAAGTAACAACCAACTAAAAGTTGGTCGACATCAATAAAGACACCAACAATGTTGGTCGTGGCACGAAGAAAATCGAGCAAGGAAAGTCCTAAATGCTTGATTAAAATATGGGTGACGAAAGGGGCACCTAAACTAGACAAGAAGCTGGGTGGTAAAAAGATTGTTACAACTAAGCAGGAACATGGGATAAAAAATCCATTACTTAGGCATCTATGGGTGATAAAAAAAGATCATTACAACTAGGAAGGAGCATGGGATAAATATTCCATTGCCTAGGCATTTAGAAGTGATGAAATATCATTAAAACTGGGCAAAAACATGGGATAAATGTTCCATTATCTAGGCATCAAACCAAAAAACAAAATAAAGTGACAGATGGCCCATTCATATTTAAGCAAATCCAAAGATAGATCAGACAAGTGATCCATCATTCTTATAGCTAAAATGCTAATATAACATCATATTGTTGATCCAATGATTGCCATAATTGCAAAATTACTTTTTTCTAAGAAAACAGAAATACATAAGTTAAGTAACTGTCACTAACAAATTACAAAAATATTATTCTATTGGTCTTTTTCCTTCCGACTTTGATACAGGATCCATCCCAGCTGGAGGATCATCTAAGGCATAAGGAGAATTGATGAAGTTTAAGTTCTGAAGCATTCTGGTGTTACTAGAACTTGGTCGGTCTAATAAAAGGGGAGGTCAGGAAATCTCAAATTCTTCATGCAATTCATAATCACCCAAGTACTTTGCAATCAAGCATCGAGGAATGGATTAAACTGGAATCCAATCAATATCTAATTTTAAAGGAGGTTCTGGAATATCAAGAACACAAGGTTCATACCAGAACCACAGTTCATTCTTTTTATCAACCTTCATAACAGTAAGAGCATTTATCCAACCCCATTTGTACACTTCGTTCTTTGACTGTTTTAATCTGGCATAAAGATGGTATAAAGCCTCATTGTAACCCTCCATCCAGAACTCTCTGGGCTTCTTGTGAAAGTGATAAGTTAACCGTTCAACATGGTGATGAAGCCTTGTCATCAAACTTTCTTTACTCTGTAGGGAAGAACTCTGGGCGGATAGTTGTTCTGTAAGAGTTTGAATTTTTTGAGAAATTTCTGCCAGAGCTTAATTTTTTTACCTTCAATTGGGCAGCTTGATTTTCTAAGACCTTCCGAGTTCTAATCTTCTCAAAAGTGCTCTGACCTGCTCTTGCTCTACCCCGAGAATTAGATGCAGGTCTAATACTTTTTAGAGTTTCCAACCCCTCTCTTAGTGGAGCATTCTCACTATTCAAAAAGGAAATACCTTCATTATTAACAGGGACGATGGCTCTAGAGATAGAAGTAGATTTTAATTGTCTCAACTCTTCTCTCAAAACATTATTTTCCTCCTCCAGCAGCTTGGTGATGGCCCTGTTTTCCTCAATTTTAAATTTTAAAATGATCTTTATTTTATTATGGGCTGAAATGAATGCATCATAGCCCCGAGCAGCATTCAACCGTTAGTATTTCTTTTCATATCCTTCATGAAGAAGAGTAGTGACTTCATTGTGTTGATCTTGAAGTTCTTCAATAATTTCGTAGTAAGCTACATTATTTGCCACTACTCAGTCAAGTAAACATTTTAAATATTGGTAAGCCTCTATAGCTTGCTCAGAGGCATCTTGTCTGAGGATCCCAATTATTTGTTCTTCGGACAAGTCAGCACGACCAGCCTTGAAATAATCATTGCACTTCCTCATCAACTCAGTGTCACGAGCAGACAATAATTCCATCATAGTAACAAACTAGTAAAGAAAAGTAAAGACAGATCAACAACATAAATAATGAATATCAGAAGAAGAAATTAAGATGAGCAAAGAGTCAATTTTATTGATCAAAATAAAGCGGCGTACAGTCAGAGATACAAAACAAAGGAAAAAATATAGGAAAGCAAAGTAAAACTGCCGAACAACTCTACACCTTCTCCTTATCACCCACCACCTTCTCAGATTATTTTATAGTAGGAGTTGGGGGCTGAGGCTATTCAGAAGAAGGAGTTAGTCGTTGAAGTTTCTCGGAGGGCAATCGATGTTGTTCAGAAGAAGGCATTATCTGCCGAGCTTGCTCGAAAGATCGAGGAACAGTAATAGCATGTGTTTACTCCATCACCATCACAGAAGATTCATCAGACCCAGCTTCATCTTCATTTTCGATCCAATAGTTGGTGGAGGGCCATGGGCATATCTCTGAAATAATTTAGAGTCTTCAATAGTGTTCAACTCTTTCAGAGCAGCCACCCATCGATCCCTGAAGAACTTTAAACATGCATACTCAATTTGAGAAGAAGCATCAGCCAAGGCTTTGTTCTACCCTTTATCCCAGCTAGAGTTAAAGGAACTTTTCACAACAGATTTCCTCTTCATCCTTTCTGAGGAAGCTTATCACTAAGTTGGGCAGAAAGAGTTTCAGCAGATTGTGATATCTTCTTAACATCTTTCTTACGTCATTCATCCTCTTCAAGCTTTCGCTCAGTTTCCTCCTTGCTGGTAATGGCGGCCTTCAACTTCTATTCTATCTCATTTGCAGCATCCACAACTTTTTGCTGAGCTTCTTAAGCATTCTTGATTTTATACTCCCATAAAGTTTTATCAGTCTCATACTATTGTCGAGAGTTCTCCAAAAAGCATCTTTGATAGATTCATCCTTTTCCAAGATATTATTAAAATACACCAAAAACTACAAGATAGATAAAAACTCAAGTTAGTGTATGAAAATTGAATGCAAAAGTGAAAACATCAAGGTAAAATAACACTTACTTATGTAAGATGTTGGGTAGCTAAATCAGAGACTTTTCCCCGAGGAGCAGATGTCTCAGTAGCTCCGTGGTTTAGAAGAGTTCCAGAAAAGATTAACTTCTTGGCCAAACCTAGAGTAATTAATGCTGGAGGACCAACACTCAAGGAAGGTAATTCAACCCTAGCAGGTTGAGCAGCATCAGTGGTCCTTTCAGTAGGACCCATTTTTAATCTTCTAAAAGGGACAACCTCTTCAATCAAAGGTGTTGTCTCTTCAATCAAAGGTGTTATCTCTTTTCTAGCAGCAGGGGATTCTTGGTAACCTCCTTAATAGATGTAGTTGCCCCCCAGATGGAGCAACATCCTTTTTCTTAGTCCCTTCAGCTGGGACATCATCTTTGTTTTTCTTTATCCCTCAGCACCAGGGACAATCTTAGAAAAGATGTTATGAATTTTCCTCTTCTTCGTCATTGGATCAGCAAAGGAAGTACTCAAATCACAGGAAGATCCTTCAACAACTGAAGGAGATGTTGGGCCTCGTTCAAGATCAATCACCAAAGTAGGTGGAGCAAAAAGTCGAGCAATGAATAAGGAAGTGGTGTTATTTTACTCCAATAAATAAGAAGCAGATCTCATGTGCTCCTCAGCAACTGATTGTTTAAGACCCCAGATAAAATTTAACTCCTTTATATTTATATCACTCTCTTTTGGGGGTTTTCTTTTACTGTTAACTGCAAATTAAAATTGTAAAAAAGCACAAATCAGTGAAACATTTTATCAAGCAAAAACAGAGTAAGTTTAAAAATAAAGGAACAAAAGCTGACACACCCCAACCCAGTTACTTATAATTAAGTTTGAAAGTCAAAGTGAGGCAAACCATAATTAATCTAACCAAACCATAATCACGAGTTTTGATTTCAGAGTCATCATTGTAAATTCATATAACTGAAAACCTTTTTACAACATCAGAGTAATCATGCCCATAAAACTTTCTTGAAGGATAAGTTAACTTAATTACATCATTTACATTTACACAAAATCATAGTTTCTCCCATTCCTGGCTAACCCAACCCGACCTCTTAGATTTGGCAGTGACATCGCGTTACCTGAAAAATGTGAACATAGGAACCGTGAGCAAAATAGTCCAGTGAATGCATCACTACTATACTACTGCATGAATTTAAATGCATTAAATCATGTCCATATAATTATATATTAACTTATCCATCTCATTCATAATGAATGACCAACTATTCCGAATCATGATTCACATATCCTGTCTAAATAGACAATTCTCCCCCATTCCTGGTCGAGGAGTAACCCCTTGTCATTAATAGACAAATTTCCCCCATTCCTGGTCGAGGAGTAACCCCTCATTTTGATAAACCGAAATGAACAATTTCATATTCATTTTATTATGATCATACCAACAACACGATGCAAATATCTCTTTCCAGTGAGTACACTCACTTTGGTTGACAACTACGTATTCAGGTTTCCTTCTGGTGGAACTGAACTGGGTTGATCAGGCCTTACACCTGTCAATCCAACTAAATCAGTACTGAACCTCAATCATAAATATTATCCAAACATAATTATGTAACTTTCCATGTCTATACATCAACAATATAATTCCAATTAAGTCACATTCCATAAAACATAGGTAAAGGCAAACAATGATGTACATATTGATAAAGTTACGCACATTCAACCGTAGGAAATACCTTATGAGGAATTTATAACCAAAGTCAGGACCTTGGTATACATCATCTCCACTAAGTGGGGGGTGTTGCTAATTTTTCATCACAAACCCATGTTCAAAATAATCTCTATTAGAATCAGGGAGGTTAACAGACCTAGTTTTTAAATAGAAGGCGGTGTCACTAGTGACCCACTTATAACAAAATATAATTTTAGGAATCCCTATATGGGTTCCATGTATTTAATTTAATCTATGTATGCAATTAACTACCCTCCATGTATTTGGAACTACT
Organism: Sambucus nigra; assembly: GCA_949130495.1. NCBI lineage: Eukaryota > Viridiplantae > Streptophyta > Magnoliopsida > Dipsacales > Adoxaceae > Sambucus > Sambucus nigra. The sequence continues at coordinate 115,173,853 of OX422224.1, read as the reverse complement.
CTTGCAGGTACAATATCAAAGTATTGACAAAATTCCAAACAAAGGGGATTAGGCGGAAAAGAAAAATTGCATTTAACCACAAAAATGAAGGGAAACTAGTGACCCTCCGCTAAAGAAAAGAAATCACAAGGGAAGGAAGGTTTTTCCAAAATAACCCAGGAAGGAATTTTAAAATCGATCCTAAATTTATCTAATGATTCAATAACGTAAACCATGGTGATTAAATCAAAGAGAGGAGAAGGAAGGAATGATTCTTACTGAAGGTTAAGGAGTCAGCTAAGACAGGTGACATAAAGAAAATGAGAAAATAAAGACACTGGAAATAAAGATTGCAAAAAGGTAAAAGACAATCAGATTTTACCGCCTTTATATATGCCTCCTCAGAAAATGAGAAAAGTAATGATTAAAAGATGACGACGGTTATGTTTTTAACGGCCAAACAGAAGAGAAAGACACAAATACCCAAGCTTTCAATAGAATTTAAAATATTTACAAATTTGCCATTTTGCGCTCAAAACTGTTACCCCAAATGGAAAAATCTAACAAGTGTTGGAGGTCTGTAATTTACCAAGACATGGGAAATATGCCCGAGCAACGTTTTGGGTAAAATATTCCACATTCTTGCATCAAGCTTCAACTGTGAAATATTGGGGGCTTCTGTTGATACAAAAATTAGTCAACTGACGTGAATCAATATTATAAAGACATGCCCAAGACAAATACATATTATTGAGATACTCAGCGTGACGAGTTACTAAGAATACCGACCAACTTACTGGGAATACTAAACGACTAGATATATTTAATGCTTACTGTATTACACTCATTCCTTATCATATACAGATGTAAATATCTATTTGATAAAGTCATTCTATCTATTCACATTGACAGCCTAACGTCTATAAATACATTGTAATATCCTCATCAGAAGGATAATTGAAACCAAGGTAAGACACCCAGTAATACACAACAGTGGGGTAGACCATTTCCTTAAGGCTGAACCACTTTAAAAATCTCTTGTCTGATTTATTTACTTATAGTTATATGTGATTAATTAATTAGATCAAATCTATTTTTTTACATCAACAACAAGGTTGAGTGAGGAGTTGGAGGCCTTTAAGAACTAAAAAACTGCTCCTTCATCTTCCCGAGCTAGAGTCTAACCTGCTCGAGGTACTATAGAGGAAATCAGGACCTATTAAACCCTTACAAATCAAGCTGCGTAATTAAAAGCTAAAAATAAAGCCATTTTTGAGATGTCCCAAAAGCTGCAGGCCTTGTTCGAGCAACTATCCACTCAATCTTCTCAATTACAAGCTAAGGATGACGTGTTGAGGAAGTTGCATCACCAGGCTAACAGATTAACCTTATAATTCCACAAACAACCAAGGAAAGTTTGGATGGAAGGGTACAATGAAGCTCTAGGGAATCTTAATAATATAATTCAACAAGCTAAGAATGAGGGCTATAAATGGGATTGGATGAATACTTCGACAGTGATAAAGGTCAACCAAAACAACCAACTGTGGGATTGGTATGATCTAGGATTGCTTGGCCTCGATGATCCCCCTTTTAAATTAGATGTCAATTGGACTCTTGTCTGAAGTCTTCCTCAATGCTTTATCTCAAAGTACTTGGGAAATTATGAGATTCATGGTGAATTAGAGATCGTTCGACCTCCTCACTTACTTGATCGTCCCAGTAGCAGCAATATAAGAATGCTCTAGGATTTTAACTTTATTAATTCTCCCTACACCTTGGATGACCCTCCAATTGGAATGGATCCATTGCTAAGTTCTTCTAAGGCAGAAGTAAATCACCCTTTAGAGTAGATGTATTTTCATTCCTGTATTTTGGTTTTTATTCCTGCATTTTTAATTACAAGCAATAATATGTAATCATTACTAAATGAATGACTGCAATATTATATCAACTTACCTCGTCAATATTTGAATGTGAATGGCTCTTTGGCTTCACTAGTTCATTGGTACGCTTAGGTTTTACCCAAGTTTAGTACTAATTACCAATGCTTTTTTTATCACAGGTTCTATTAGTATATTTAAGATTTAGCTAAGTGTAATACTAGTTACCCATGTTTAACCATACGTTATACTAATGCGCCTAAATTTTTAGGTCGTGCATTAGTTACCAGCGGTGCCCAGGCGTAAGTGGAATATTTATCCATCACTTAGCCTAGTTCAGATGAAATTTATTTATCCGGGTCTTCATTACTCAAGCATTTAGGACTCACAATTTTGCCTTGTTTGGTTTTTGTTTGTTGACGATCAACATTTTTAGTGCCTTTATTGATACTGACCAATATTTGTTGGTGGTTGTTGATACCGAACAACATTTATTAGTGGTTGCTAATTCCGCTTGGTTTTTGATTGTTGACGACCGACCAAGATTTGTTGGTGGTTGCTCAACTTGGAACTCAGTATAATTTGTTTGTGTAGTGCATAACACTAGTACTCCCAAAAATTTCAAAATAAAATTGGAGGAAATCACCTCTTTATTGATATTGAAATGAAATGAGTACAGTTTGATTGATTACATTACTGTTGGTACTTCCTTAGGTGTTCAATGTTCCATGGATTCTTGAACTCTTCACCCTCCAATATCTATATTCTGTAAGTGTCAGGTCAGACAATTATTGAAATGCGATAAGACCCATGCCAATTAGCTTCGAGCTTGTTGTTCTTTTGAATCACCTTCTTCAACACATAATCACCTTCCTTTAAGTGAGTCTACTTCACCCTTTTATTATAAAAATGTGCAGTTCTTTGTTGATAGGTTGCATTTTACAGAGTTGCGTCTTCACGCACTTCTTTCAACATGTCTAAATCCAACCTTATCATTAAATCACTAACTGGGGAATTGAAGTTAAGAACTCTATGTGTAGGTAAACCTAGCTCGGTTGGAACTAATGCTTTAGTACCAATTGTCAATATGTAGGGCATCTTCCCAGTATCAGTTCTAGGAGTTGTTCGATATACCGACAAAACAGAATGCAATTCATTGATCCAATTACCATTGGTTTCATCCAACCTCTTCTTTAATTCGTTGAATAATGTCTTGTTTATTACCTTGGTCTGGTCATTGCTCTATAGATGGCTTATAGCAGAGTGGAGCTTTTGAACCTTAGATTGAGCACAATAGGTCGCAAATTCCTCATTGTCGAACTGTGTGCCATGGTCGGTCATAAATGCATAGGGTAAGACATATCTTCATATAATAGTCTTCCAAATAAACTGATAAACTTTATCATATGACATATCTATTAGTGGTTCAACTTCCACCTATTTAATAAAGTAATCCACTGCTACAACCATATATCTAAATCTTCCTCGGGTGGTCAGTAATGGCCCGACCAAGTCAATTCCCCATATAAAAAAAAGCCAAGGTGAAGTTATTGGGGGTCAAAACAGCCTGTGGAGTTTTACGTATACTGGAAAACCTCTAGCACTTGTCACACTTATTGGCAAAGGCTGCACAATCTGCTAACATAGTTGGCCAGTAGTACCCTTGTGTGTTGATCCTGTGTAAAACCATTCTTCCTGCTTTAAAGGCTCCACAAGACCCCTCATGAACTTCCTTAATTAAATCTTTCACCTTAGCTAGGTGAACATAATGCTGTATTTCAACTTCCTGGCTGCAACTAGGTCGGTTGGTAGAACTCCATCTTCAATATAAGTTCTAATGGGGTTTATCCAAGATGGTCCCATGTCAACTGCAATGAAATTGATCATCAAACCTTCGTCAATGCTCCTTGTTGATGTAAAAAACTAGATTTGATCTAATTAATTAATCACAGATAAATATGAGTAAAGAAAATAAGACAAGAGAAGTTTTTAAAGTGGTTTAGCCTTAAGGAAATGGCATACGTCCACTGGTCTGTATTATTGGGTTGTAAGGACATATTTTTATAAGTCCGTTATCAATTTATTATGTCAAATACCGCTATACCGTCGAAAAGCATTCAAGAACATTCAAGCATCAAAGACGGATTCGAATTAATCAAGTTCTTCATCAAAAAGACTCCGTGAAGTTTACTTTGGTAAGGTTATGTTTTAAATACCTTAACTTTCCACTTAAAGCTTTGGGGATATTTTTACAAAATATTTTCTAAGTGTTGGAGTAGACTTTTTTGTCAAAATTTGAGAAGGAGTATTTTTCTAAGTATTGGAGCAGACATTAAAATATTATTTTCTAACGTAACAGTCGTTCAAACTAATTTGCATTGTCGTTCAAACGACATTGCATTGTCGCGTGATGTTGTTCAAACGATATGCATTTTTCGTTCGCGCGACATCCCCTTCTCGTTCGAACGAGCTCGAATACCGAGGCGGTGCAATTTTTTTTTATAAATACTCATTAAATGGTTTCATTTTCATTAAGAAGTCCTAGCATTTTGAAAGACAGAAAACTACGAAACTACAGAATCCTTTTGACTTATTCTTTTAGGGTTTAATCCCTTTTTGTTTTCAATTCACAAAAAATCCCATATGCTTTGGTGAATTATTTTGGTGTTTAAGAACACACTTTGTTGTTGTTCATTCTTTGTGGGGAGAACTCTACAATCGAAGAGCTGCGTGCTATTGTGGAGGGAGTCCTTATAAATTTTACACTTGTGGAGAAGACGTTTCTTCTTCATTGCTGCCCATTTGGAGGTCTTGCGGGAGATTCCAACCGACGACATCGAAATCGACACCTGCGGGTATTTCGTATGTCACTATTGTTTTCATTGTAATCCGTGTAACCGTTCTTTATAAATTATAGTGAAAATAAAAGGTTTTGCCCTTCGGGGATTTTTCCTGAATTTTGTGTTAGATGCTTTATTTATTTATGGGTTGACACATGCACACACATAGTTGCATGTAATTTGGTTTATATATACTCTAATTAAATAAGTGTGCCAAATTAGAAATTTATGAATTTAATCAATTATCACACCGTCACATGTTTTACAAATTGGTATCAGAGCAGGTTACACTAATTTAACGTGTGATCCTGATTTTTTAAGGATTTTTTTTTATACAATTTGACTTCTCACGTCGTCAAATTGGTATTAGAGCGTATTCCTATTTTCCGCAAAATTTGTGTGATATTGATTTTTTTTGATAAATCACTTTTGTGAAAAATCGTAATTTTTTCGATGGAGCACTTATGTAATCGGATGCCCCATTTGATGACACGAGTCGGAGTTTTGATGATATAAATCATTTGAATTTGACGTTTGCTAAAAGAATTGATTTTTTAGAAAAAGAAAATTATCGTTTTAAATCCGCGATGGATATTTTTCAAACGGTTCAAAATCAAAGAGATTTTTATCGTGAGAAATTTGTTGCCTTGGACCATGACTTTGTAGCTTTAAAATTGTCCAAGAAGGAGAGTGATGATAGGGTCCTATTTTGAGAAAAAGAATTAGAGGACCTTAAAAATTGGATGGTTTGTGTTTGTGCCAAAGATGACAAAAATATTTTCATCAATGAGTTTGTGGCACGTGAAGAGACTCTTAGGGAAAAGTTTGCTTTAATTGAGGGGGAGAGAGATACCCTTTTAGGAATTGTTGAAAATTTGAGAAAGGCGTCCCTTAAATTGGAAGAGTCTAATTCTTTGCTTGAGTAAAAAAATTTGAAGTTAAGAAATGATTCGACAGACTCGAGTTGGTTTGATAGTGATGGTAATGGTTCATCTTGTTCTCATGCTTATAGTGCTAAAGTCAAAACCATTATTTTTTTTAGAGGGTCAATTAATCCCAAGGAGATTAGAAAAGGTCAACCCATAGGTGTCGTTCCACCCGTTTACACATGTTCATATTGTGGTAGGAAAGGTCACTTTAGGCGATTTTGTTTTGATCTTGGAAAAAGTTATAGGAATTTTATGTCTAGTGTTCCCTTGGTTCCTAAATCCCCCACACGACGTTTCACATCTATTTGGGTTAGGAAATCACTTTTAGAGGCACTAGATTTTAGACAAGTTGATTTTCGTTTGCTTGCACATGATTTTTATCTTGCCATATCATATAGATGATTGTGTTTGCATGTTTGTCATACACTAGTTGTGGTTTCATGATATATATTTGCTAGTGTGTTGACATGTACTTTTTGTATAAATTTTTTCTTTTGAAAAATTTTGAAAAATAAAAAAAGATTTTATTTTTGATAAAATTTGTGAGAAAATCCAATAAGATTTTTGTATTTTGTTTTCACCTTTTATGGATGAACACTTAGGATGACCAAGTCACAACATCATTCCATTTTTTTCATGTGACTATTTATAGTGTTTTGAGACAATAGGTCAATTCATCCATGTACTTTATAATGTTTGGAGTCATTGAGATGTAATTAAGTGTTTCTTCCTACATGTTTGACTCGTGATTTCCTTTATTGCACATGTGCACATATTTGTTTGATTATTGTTCTTGTCTTATCACATGTTGGTTGGGTGTTTTCACTTCAATCATGTCCTTAAAATGAACCAAGCGCGATAAAACAAGACAATAAAAAGTGTGCACCTTTGAACCTTATTTGTGAGGATTTGTGTGCTATGTTTAAAAACGGTGAAGGGATATGAAAGATTATCATTTACCCTTTGCGATTAAGCCGCCGTTTAATTGGACCTAAAAAAAAATTAGGTTTAAAAGAGGTTTAAAAGAGCCCAAAAAAATTTAAAGGCAATAAAAAGAAATCCATTCCAATTATGGGCCGATTAGGTTTTTGCACCAATTCTCCAAAGTTTGAGAATTTAGTTTACATACCTCTAAAAGAAAATATATGAGGGTGTTTGGATGGATAATTATAACGGGTTTTCACATCCTTGAAAGTCTTGAAAAAGCGTTACATAGTTTTGGACGTTACTGGTGTAGAAATCACTTTGACTTTGTTTTGTTGATTTGCATAAGACGATGTCATATAAATTCAACAATTTTTACACCTAAGGATACTTTTGATGTTCATTCGTTAGGGGTACACGTATGCATCGTGCACATATGATTGATTGAGTTTATTCACCTATCGAATGTATTCACACCCATTCATTCCGTTTTCATGATTTGGTTATTTGAGTTTAAATCCACGGTGTGATTTTTGGTATCATTATTTTTTGTATGAAAAATTAAAAAATCAAAAATATTTTGTGAATTTTTTGAGATACTCCTTTGCATGCCCGTAGTTTGATCCTTGTTTGCTATGCATTTTATATCATGACACTCCGTGTTTTGATTTTTTATTTTTATCTGTCTATTTGGGGACATCATAAAAAGGGGGAGAAAGAATTATCATGTTATGGGGGAGTTTTTGCATTATGGGGGTAATTTGATTTATTAATGATTTATTCTTATATCATTTCAAACTCGATACATCACGAAGGTATTTTGCTTTATCTCATGTGTGTAGGTACAAATATTGAAGATTTTTATGTTGCACACTCTGATGAAAAAATCTTTGTGATTTGATGAAGACTTTTTTGAAGAACAGTTTTAGATGTTGCAAATTTATTCATGGGAGGGGAGATTTGTATAGGCATTTTGGTATTTGATAATTCGGATGTTTTTATGTATGTACCGGCATAGACATAGGGGGAGATTCGTAAGGACATATTTTTATTAGTCCGTTATCAATTTATTATGTCATATACCGCTACACCGTCGAAGAGCATTCAAGAACATTTAAGCATCAAATACGGATCCGAATTAATCAAGTTCTTCATGAAAAAGACTCTGCGAAGTTTACTTTGGTAAGGTTATGCTTTAAATACCTTAACTTTCCACTTAGAGTTTTTGGGATATTTTTACAAAATATTTTCTAAGTGTTGGAGCGGACTTTTTTGTCAAAATTTGAGAATGAGTATTTTTTCTAAGTATTGGAGCGGACATTAAAATATTATTTTTCTGACGTTACAGTCGTTTAAATGACTTTTCACTGCCATTCAAACGACATTGCATTATTGCGCGATGTCCTTCAAACGACATGCATTTTTCGTTCGCGTGACATCCCCTTCTTGTTCGAACGAGCTTGAATACCGAGGGGGCGCAATTTTTTTATAAATACTCATTAAATGGTTTCGTTTTCATTAAGAAGTCCTAGCGTTTTGAAAGATAGAAAACTGTAAAACTGCAGAATCCTTTTGACTTATTCTTTTAAGGTTTAATCCCTTTTTGTTTACAATTCACAAAAAATCCCATATGCTTTGGTGAATTGTTTTGGTGTTTAAGAACACACTTTGCTGTTGTTCATCCTTTGTGGGGAGAACTCTACAACCGGAGAGCTGCGTGCTATTGTGGACAGAGTCCTTATAAAATTCACACTTGTGGAGAAGCCGTTTCTTCTTCATTACTGCCCATCTAGAGTTCTTGCGGGAGATTCCAGCCGACGACATCAGAACCGACACCTGCGAGTATTTCGTATGTCACTCTCATTTTCATTGTAATCCATGTAACCGTTCTTTACAAATTATAGTGAAAATAAAAGGTTTGTCCCTTCGGGGATTTTTCCTGAATTTTGTGTCACATGCTTTATTTATTTATGGGTTGACACATGCACACACATAGTTGCATGTCTAGGGGCTGAATTAATTTGATTTATATAGACTCTAATTAAATAAGTGGGCCAAATTAGAAATTTTCAAATTTAATCAATTATCACACCTTCACACGTTTTACATGGGTGTCTAGCCTTAGTTTCAATTTCCCTGCTATGAGGATATTACAATATATTTATAGCTCATGGTCTCTCAATGTGAAAGGATGGAATGCCTTTATCGATTAGGCATTTACATCTGTACATAGTAAGAAGTAACTATAAAACTGTTGGCGTCTTTTAATCTTGTTGTGAGTTGCTCGGTATTCCCAGTCAGTTGGTCTGCAAAGTTGGTCGATCTTCTAGGTTGATTGGTTTTCCTTGTAGGTCGACATGCTGAGTAGCTCGGTAATCTGCCTTTTCTTGGAATTGTGCCAAGTAGGATGACACATGTATTTATATAATTGGTCCACGTCAGCTCACTAATTTTTGAATCAACAGAAGCCCCCAATGTTTCACACTTGAGATTTGATAAGTGAGTGCGGAATATTTTACTCTAAAAGTTATTCGGGCATATGTTCCAAGTCTTAGCTAATTACAGACCTCCCACACTTGTGAAAATTTTCTACTTTGTATAACAGTTTTGAGAACGAAATGATAATTTTGTAAATATTTTAAATTCTGGTGAATGCTTGGGTACTTGCGTCTTTTTCCTCTGATTGGCCTTCGAAAACACAACCATCGTCCCTTTTAATCATAACTTTTCTCTTTTTTCGAGGCGACATATATAAAGGCGATAAAATCTGATTATCTTCTACCTTTTGCTTGTTTCCAGAGTCCTTATTTTCTCATTTTCTTCTAACAAAAGTTCTTTCTGTCACCTGTCTTTGCTGATTCCTTAATCTTCTGTAAGAATATTTCCTTCTTTCTTCTTTCTTTGCTTTAGTCGCCATGGTTTATTCTATTGAGTCGTTGGATAAGTTTAGGACCGATTTTGAAATTCCTTCCTGGGTTGTTTTGGAAGATCCTTCCTTTCCTTGTGATTTATTTTCTTTAGCCGGGGGACACTGGTTTCCCTCCATTTTTGTAGCTGAATATGGTTTTTCTTTCCCGCTAATCCCCTGTGTTTGGAATTTTGCCAATATTTCAATATTGTACATGCAAGAGTAGTTCCAAACACATGTAGGGTAGTTAACGGTGTATATAGGCTAAATTAAATATATGGAACCCATTTAGGGATTCCTAAAATCATGTTTTTTTATAAGTGGGTCACTAGTGACACCACTTACTACTTAAAAACTAGGTTTTTTAACAGATCCTTAGTGGGCAATCACCCTAATTTTAATAGGGATTATTTTGAACATGGGGTTATGATGAAAAATTATCAACACCCCCCACTAAGTGGAGATGATGTATACCAGGGTCCCAGATGTCCGCTTTATATCAATGGGATATGTTGTTGTTTATTTTCAAACTTGCTATGTTTTTATTTGATTAAATGCTTTACCCACTTTTATTTTTATTTTACAATTTTATTTGACGTTGATAGCGAAAGGAAATCCCTACAAGAAAGTGAAATAATTATAAAGGAGTTGAAGTTTATCTGGGGTCTTCAATAATCAGTTTCTGGGGAGAATGTGAGATCTGCTTCTTATTTATTAGAGTGTAAGAATACCACTTCTTCCTTCATTGCTCTACCTGTTGCTCCACCTACTTTGCTGATTGATCTTGAGCAAGGTCCAGCTCTTGGTGAATCTTCCTCTAAATTAGGTACCTCCATTTCTAATTCTATGATGAATAAGAGGAGGGTTACTGATCTTTTTGCCAAAATTATCCCTGGTGCTGAAAGGAAAAATAAGAGGAAAGAAGATGCCCAACTGAAGTGGCTAAGAAAAAGGATGTTGCTCCATCTAGAGGAGCAACTAGGTATGTGAAAGAGGTTACTAGGGATCCCCCTACCATTCAAAAAGAGGAAACACCTTTCATTTAAGAGGCAAAAACTTTGATTAAAGGGGATGTTCCATTAAGAAGGCTGAGAAGGGGTCCTGCTAAAAGGCCCATTAATGCTGCTGTTCAACCTACTAGGGTTGAGTTGCTTTCTTTGAGTGCTGGTCCACCAGCATTCATTACTCCTTGTTTGGATAGGAAATTAATATGGATTGTAACTCTTCCAGATTACAGAGCTGCTGAAACCTCTCATCCCCGGGGAAGGTTTTTGACTTGGCTTCTCAGCACCTTGCATCAGTAAGTGTTATTTTCCTTTGATATTTCATTTCCTCTTTCTATTTTCATACACTAACTTAATTTTCTATTTATCTTGAAGTTTTTGGTGCTATTTAATAATATATTGGAAAAGGATGAAGCTATCAAAGCTTCCTCCTCTTCTAATAAGGTAGAAGAAGCCTTTACAGGCTTATCCAAATCCTTAGAAGACTCCCGATAAAAATATAAAGATGGTAAAACTTTATGGGAGAATAAAATTAAAGATGCTAAAAAGGCTCAACAAAAAGCTGAGGATGCTGCCCGTGAAGCTGACCGGAGGGCAAAGGAGGTGGAGGAGAAACTACAGGTTTCCATAACCAGCAAAGAGGAAGCTAAACACAATGTGGAAGAGGCTGACCGACGTAAAAATAAGCTGAGCAGAGGGCAAAGTCTGCTGAAGATCGGGCAAAGTCTACTGAAGAACTTTATACCTAACTTCGTGATAACCTTTCCTTAGAAAAGATGAAGAAGAAGTATGTTGCGAAAGGTTCCTTTAGCTCTGGCTGGGATAAAGGGTGGAATAAGGCTTTAGCTGCTGCCTCTACTCAGATTGAGTAAGCTGGTTTGAAGTTTTTTAGGGATGGATGGGTGGCAGCTCTTAAAGATTTAAACACTCCTGAAGACTCTGAATTATTTCAGAGACATGACCATGGTCCTCCTCCTGCCATTGGAGAGGAAGATGAAGATGAAGCTGGGTCTGATGAGTCTTCTTTAATGGTGGTAGATCAACCACCTGCTTTTGTTGTTCCTCAGTCCTTCGAGCAACCTCAGCAAATATTTCCTTCTTCTGAATAACCTCAGCAGTCATTTGAGCAACCTCAACAACCAATTCCTTCTGCTGAACAGCCTCAGCCCCCAGCTTCTACTGCAAAATCAGTTAAGAAGGTTGTGGTGGATAGGAGAAGGTGTAGAGTTTCTCGACAGTTTTACTTTGCGTTCCTCTATTTTTCTCTTTGTTTTATATCTTTGATTGTACCCCACTTTACCTTGATCAATAAAATTGACTTTTTTGCTTATCTTGACTTCTTTTCCATTGTTCATTATTTCTTTTATTGATCTGTCTTTACTTTTCTTTGCTAGTTTGTTGCTAGGATGGAGTTATTATCTTCTAATGACACCGAGTTGATGAATAAGTGCACTGACTATTTTAAGGCTGGTCGTGCGAACTTTTCCAATGAATAAATAATTGGGATCCTTGGTCAAGATGCCTCTGAGCAAGAAATAGAGGCTTACTAATAATTGAAATGTCTCCTTGACCGATCAATGGCGAATAACGTGGCTTACTATGAAATTATTGAAGAACTTCAAGATCAGCACAATGAAGCCACTGCTCTTTTACATGAGGGATATGATAACAAATACCAACAGTTGAGCGCTTCTCGGGGTTATGATACATTCATTTCTACCCATAATAAGAGAGAGAGAGTGCTAAAATTTGAGATTGAAGATAATATGACCATCGCCAAATTGCTGAAGGAGGAGAATAATGTTTTGAGAGAAGAATTGAGGTAGTTGAAATCTACATCTACCTATGCAGCTATAGTTCCAGTCAGCAATGAAGTTTTTCATTCTTGGAGACTAAAAATGCTTCATTGAGAGAGGAATTGGAAACTTTGAAGAGAATCAGACCTGAATCCACTTTTAGAGGTAGATCAAGAGCAGGTCAGAGCACTGTTGAGGAGACTAGAACTCAGCAGGCCTTAGAAAATCAAGTTGCTCAGTTGAAGGGAAAAAATTAAGCTTTGGAAGATATGTCCTAGAAAATTCAAACTCTTACAAAATAACTATTCACTCAGCGTTTTTCGCTGCAGAGTAAATAAAGTGTAGTGACAAGACTACATCACCACGATGAACGGTTAACTTATTAGTTTCATAAGTAATTCAGAGAATTTTGGATGGAGGGGTATAATGAAGCCTTGGACCATCTTGATGCCAGATTGAAGCAGTCAAACAATGAAGGGTGCAAATAGGGTTGGCAAAATACTCATACTGTAATGAAGGTTCATAAAAAAAGTGAACTGTGGTATTGGTATGAACCTGGACTTCTTGATATTCTAAAGCCTCCTTTCAAACTAGATGTTTATTGGATCCCAGTTCAATCTATTCCTCAATGCCCGATTACAAAGTACTTGGGTGATTATGAATTGTATGAAGAATTTGAGATCTCTCGACCTGCTCATTTGTTAGACCGACCAAGTTCTAGTAACACCAGAGTGATCCAGAACTTATATTTCATCAATTATCCTTATACTTTAGATGATCCTCCAGCTGTAATGGATCCTGTATCAAAATCGGAGGGAAAAAGACCAATGTAATAATCTTTTTTTATTTTGTTAGTAATAGCTGTTATTTAATGAAGAAAATCAACTTTTGTATTTTTGATTTTTAGAAATAGCGCAATTTTGCAATTTTTATTCTGTCAATCTTTGCACATATCATTAGATAAAAAATGTGATATTATATCAACAATTTGCTAATAAAAATGATGGATCACTTATTTGATCATTCTTTGAATTTCTAGATCACTAAATATGAATGGACAATCTGTCACTTTTTTTTGGTGCCTAGGAAATGGAACATTTATCCAATTATTTGCCTAGTTTTAGTGATTTTTTTATCACCCAATAGTGCCTAGGCAATGGAATATTTATCCCATGCTCGTGCCTAGTTTTAGTGATATTTTGTCTTGCTTTCAGCAACACCACCTTTAAAACAATTAGAATTACTTTCAAATTTTGATTTTTTTTAAGACTGTTGAAGCCTCTACTTTTGTTTGTTCCAATTCCAATAATGATACTTTATACTTATTTTCCAAAACTTTATTGGATTCAGTCAAGTCTTTCACTTTTTGTTCAAAAACCTTTATTTCCTCATCATGAGTTAAACTTTGAGAAGTGTACTCTTCAGCATTTTGTTTAACTATTTGGTTTAAGGACTCTAGTTTCATGGAAAGATCTTGGCAAGCTTATCTAGTCTAGCGCTTTTCTTGAGACTTTTAGTGTAGAGTGTGTGAATGTTAGGAAGGTCCTCATTTTCGGAGTCACTAAGTGAGCAGTGTGTTGTGTCCCCTATCGCTTTAATTTTAAAACTCACACACCTATTGGCATCAATAATACGACGTTCACTTTGACTCCCTCACACACGGTTCGCAGTATTACAATCATTCTCAAGCATTAAGGAAGACACATCAGTAGAAGCAACATCATTTATCATAGCATGATCAGGTTCCTTATCATCAGTATAGATTATCTTAGCAAATAATGATATGCAAGGGTCAAAAGAGTTGGGTGACTCAGGTTCATCATTTTCAAAGTCACTTGAGTCCTTCCAAGTCTTGCATAGTTGAGCCCTATTATATTTGGTTTTGTTTATCTAAGTTAACCCTACAGTCACTAGCCATGTGTCCTAATTTTCCACATCTATAACATTTAACATTTGTAAGGTCTTTATGAGGTTTCTTATGGTCATCAGTATTTTGTTTGTCATGTCTTCTCTCATGAGGCCTATTATTGGAAGTGTTGGAGTAATTAGGTTTTGTTTGTCTAGAAGAAAATTTGTTTATAAATTTTACAATCTTCTTGAATTGCTTAGACATAAGGGCAATCTGATTATCGAGGTTATCCAAGTCACATTCCTCATCAGAGTCAAGGTCAAGGTCAGATTTAATCAACTTTGATGAAAAAATAAGATTAAAATTACCCTATTTTTTTATTAGTCTGGATCAATTGTTTCTTGAATTCTAGTTCCATTTCCACAGTTCTTAGTTTGCTACTGAGGAGTTCTGGGGTAAGATTTTGATCCTCCATTTTCTCAATTGCATATCTCTTATTATCAAACTTCTATGGAAGAGATCCTAGAATTTTTGAGACAATCTTTTTTCTATCATAAATTATACCATTTGCATGCAACTTAGTTACAATATCAGTTAACCTAATATAGAAATCATCAAAGGATTCAGTCTCAGACATGATTATGGAGTTATACTGTTGAATGAGCATTTGGGTTTTAGCAGTTTTGACTCTATTATCACCCTCATGTGCAGTTACAAGAGTATCCCACGCTTCCTTAGAAGTTGTGCAAAATGAGATCCTCTTGAACTCATGTTTATTAATAGACATAAATATGGCATTCTTGCCTTTATTATTACATAGTGAAATTTGCTTCTCTTCCTTTGTGGATTCACTTGTAGTCTTTCTCATTCTCTCATTGCTTCCATCTGAAGCTGGTTTAGTAGGTGCAGTATAGCCATTTTCAATACAACCCCAAACATCATCTCCCAGTGTTCCTTAAATGAAAGAAATCATCATTACCTTCCAGTAAGTAAAATTGGTTGCATTAAAGAGAGGGGGCCTCGGCAGGTTACCCAGTTTCTTAAATTTCTTGTCCATATGTTTGTTTTGAAAAAATAATTTCAGAAACATAGGATCAAAAATATTTTAAAACAGCCGAGCTCTGATACCAATTGAAAAATGCCATTTAAGACGTTTAATACAGGATTAAACTGTTAAAATGGCTCTGAACTATTTGTTGAAGAAACTCTTTATACAAAACAAAATTTAACATAAGATGTGTTTAAAACGATTATGTATACATTATGAAAAGAGTTTGAACGAGTTATTTCAGATCTAGAGTTAACCAGTCTTGAAAAATAAAACTTAAACTATGAAATCAACTCAACTTTAGAAGAATGGGTTGAGAGTATGGGGAAATGCATAAGTAATGGTAAAACCCCACCCACTGGGGAAACATCCACGGTGTCCTCTACAATCTAAACAAAAATCCACTAAAATAGAGTAACAAATTACAAGCTATTTAACAATCAAACCATAGAAATACACCTAAACTAAGTTCAGAATCATTACCAACTCCTTTGGATTAGACCTGACTTCTCTGAAGGTTGTTGTTGATGATGTTCTCTTCAGTCTTGTAACTTTACTCGATTATAGTCCTTACGTCGACTCAAACAAGTTCAAGATCATCCATCCAACACTTTAAGTGTGGTAGAGTGAATGTGTAGTGGTGATGTGCTCTTTAACATATGCATGCAACACACTCACACTTAATACAGACATAATGGTATATCAAATTACAGAATCACAAGATATGTAAGGTTTTCTAAAATTAGTTTAGTCAAGACGATATCAGAGTTTAAACCTTTCAATATATCTGTAGATCAAGAAGGAATCTTGTTGTGAAATATTCAAGATCCTAACACTTTCTTGTTTTGAAAATAGTAAATAGAAAGTGCAAACCCCAATTAAGATCTCAAATCTAGGTCTTAGCCTGATAGTTTGAGTAAATGAAATCAGAACGAATATTACTGGTTTAGGGTTTGAAAACATTAAATCAGTTTAAAATAACCAACAAATATGGTTTCTCAAAAATAAGAAATCAAGACAGTAAACTATCTATGTGATTTGTATCACAAAAGACGAGATATCAAATTTCTATATAGGGAAACTGAGAAAACTCTACTAACGTGACTAAGTTGGAAGGATGATCAAGAAAAAGAGTGGAATAACTTATTCAAAACACGAACTAAACACTCAAGGTTTGATATCTCAGAAAAGTGTTTCTCAGTTTTGGATTTGACAAAGTTTGGATTAGGTTTTGTATTCTCTCTCTAATCTTTTCTCTCTCCCCTATTTTTTTCTCAAATGTGGAAATAACCAAAGTCTTCAAATGCCTCATAGAAGGCATCTATATATACTGGTCATGGAAGGATCTGGAATGAGGGCTAAAACTAAGGGATGAGATTAAAACTGTTTAAATCGATATAAATCCAAGGTGAGAAAGCCAACTATGATTAATTAAAACAATTTCACTTGGATTGATAAAAAACACATACAGACCGTATATTAAAACGATTCAAAGGTCCAAAATGAGTTTCAAGTTTGTGAGTGATAAGAAACATAAATCGAGTCGTTATGTGTGCAACACGTGTATGCTCCAGATACATTCTCAAACACGTGTTTTTGAAGTTCCAATTAATACCATTTTCACCCACAACATTTTCTGTCGCTTTTGGATTCTACCCAAGACAGTTTTAAGGCACAAGTCATAATTACAAATTAACCCTAAAACATTATCAAGTACACATTTTAATTTTAAAAAATCAACTAAAATACTTAGAATTTTTTTAAATAAATCCTAAATATTTTTAAAAATCATTTTAAGGGGATTTAACTCACATATGATTATAAAAAATAGATCAGTATATGTATGCAGTCTTAGTGTGTGGTGTATGTGTTATACCTTCATGAACTTGTAGAGGAATATCAATGATGCTATGGAGTGTTTTAGGATTTTTGGTTCATCTAGGGTTATACATAATTTTATCACTATTTCCAAACTATAAAAGCTCCTATATAATGTAGACTCAAATGAGTCAAAGATATAGGGTGCTTCAAAATAGGATAGAGTCAATCCATTAGATAGTACAAGGGAAAAATCTCGTACTTAGTCAAGCAAACTTACTAAGAGATGACCTGGGGTGACCGTATCATAGCAGCTAATTTTCTAAGACAAACCTTGAAACCAATTCTAAACAATAACAAGAGTAGTCACAAAGGCCGAGGAATGCTAATGATGACATGAAAAATAAGAAATTTGAGAAGAAAATTGTTACATGCCATGGCTGCAAAATGAATGGACATTACGAAAAAAGTTATCCCTCTGTAATGAGCTTCTATCATTGTGGCAGACCAGACCACAAGGATAAGGAATATAAGATTCTAAAGAAGGATGCAAAACAGTCGCAGAATAAGGGTAATTTTTTTCAATAAATGTTGAGGGTGATGAGAATGCCAAGGATGTTATATCACATACTATTAGATTAATGATAGATTAACTAATAGACTTTCTTATTCTAGTGCCACAAAATACTTTGTTTCCACCACATTGACATATATATTAAAAACGAAACCCCAAATCTTAAGCCCTTCATTGAAGAAAGATACCCCAATAGGAGTATCGATATAAGTCAATGCCATTCTTAGGGGATATGTTGTGGAAATAGAGAATCAGTGTTTTGAGGTTAACTTATTTCCTTTGGAAATTGAGGATTTTGATGTTATCTTAGGCATAATTGTGTAACACCCCCGTATTTTTGAAGATATAGAATTTAATTAAATTGGTGATTGAGAATTTTATTTAATTCAAAAATTTATTTAAATTAGTGATTTAGATTTAATTAATTCGATGTATTTTTAAATTTCACATGTGTCATATTTTGAGGTCGAAATTGGAGAACTTATAGAGTAACTCAGATGATGATTTTGGGGTCACTGTTGATTCCGAATAGGTCGAGATAGTTGGAAAAGAGTTCCCTGGGTGGTAATTGGGTCTCGGGCCATTTTTAGGCATAGTCAGCCTCACACGGGAATGTTCGGGTCATTTAGGCTTGGCCTATAAGACTAAAAATGGAATTAGCATTGTTAAACATAAATTAACGAGTTGTGGCAGTCATAACTTAATTAAAAAAACCCTAGAGCTGCAGAGAAGAAAAGAGGGAGAGATTAAGGAACTTGGGAGAGCCTAATCAAGGAGAATTGGGTGTGTTCTTTGTCAAATCTTCATCTACCCCAAAGGAATCAGACTCTACGAATCTAATTAGGTAGGTGGTTAACTTTCTTTCCATTTAATTTGTTGTTTTTTCGATTCATATTATAGTGGGTGTAAATCCAATTTGTTTTTGGTATGGGTTACCACATAAATATGGGTTTTTAGTGATTAATAAATTTATGTAGATTAAAGGTGTAATTGAGGTTATTATACGACTCTATACTGTTGGAATTCGAATTCTAGTAAAACCCAACAGTAAATGTTGAGAAATTTGGGTTACAGAATCATAATTGAGAATACGGTCGAACGAAAACTCGTCAAAAATCAAATTCATAGATTATTGGATTAAAGTGAAAATTTTGATTATAAATGATGTTGATTGTGATTGGAAGAGGTTAGGAACCCATATAAATCCTTGGGTACACTTTAGTTGAGGAATTTGTCGAAGTTGTGAAGCTTAAGACTGTAACAATGGCAGCGAAAGGGAAAAATGGTGGGGAAGAAGGAAGTCGCAAGGAAGAAGAATAAGTGGCTGGAAAACGTAAGTTCATTCGAATGGCCAGAGGCGTCATTTAAACAATAGTCAAAGTCGTTCGAACGACCCAGGGTCTTATTCAAACGACGGTGGAGAGTTTTTGGCAGTGTCGTCCTTTTTACTTATTTTCTTTTGATAATTTCCTAAAGGGATTTAATTATTGAGATATTAAATCGTGTTGGGAAATGGGTATTAAGGAATACAAAGAAAAATTAATAAGGGTGTCAAACTTATTAACGGGCATTTGTGGAACAAATTCTAAAAGGTTAAAAATGCGGGCTAAGAGAGTTAATCCGGGCATTACGGTTGAGTGAAACCATGTTATAAATTTATTAATCTGAAATTAATTAAATTACCAGTCGAAAAATATAGATTCGGGTATTATGGGCTAGTGCCACGGGGGTTAGGCACGGATTAGCAGACTTTACTTTTATATATATATATATATATATATAATTGTGTGAATTATAAATATTGGTGTGAATAATATTTATAGAAATACATACCCTTCTAGCGCTATTATAGGAGGTTGCACAATGTGGGTGAATCTCCTGGATAGAGAATGCAGGAAGAGTATAATCCCTCGGTCATATCATCCATTATATTTTATTGCTATTCTTTTTTAGGTGAGGCGTTTTGGGTATGATCCGTCCTCATCTTGGGGTAGGGTTGTAAAATTAACCAAGCTACTCGAGTTCGGCTCGTGTTCGTTCGGAAAAAAAGATCATTCGAGAGATGCTCATAAAATACATGAGCCAAGCTTGAACAAAATTTTAAGCTCGTTATATTATTGAGATCGGCTCGAATTCGTCTCGATCACCAATATCCATAATAAACTAGTGTAAAACAACCAAGCTACTCGAGCTTGTCTCGTATACGTTTGCTTATAATCTCTTTCGAGCTCAACTCATAAGATAAATGAACCAAGCTTGATAATACATTTACGTTCGTTTACATTTACAAACCAAGCTTGAGCAACCTTAATCTCGGCTCGGCTCGCCTCATTTTCACCCCTTCTAGGTGGGACTGAGTATACATGGGGTGATAGCATTTTAGAGAAAGCATCCGATGAGTTATTACTCGGGATGATGGATATATATACAACATATGTGTGAATGTTAAAATATAGATTTACGTTAGGGGTGTTCAGAAAATCGAATGGACCGGCGGATCGGACCGAACCGGCCCGTCATAATTTTTTTAATTTTTTTTAATCTGTCCGATCCAAGTATTTTCCAGACCGGTCTAACCGGTCCGATCCTCGATCTTCCTTAATAAATACCCGATATGGACCGACCCGGACCGGTTACTATAATGTATATGTATTTAATTATATTTATACATATATATCAACAATAACACACGTACACACAAGTTACAATTAGCATTGAGGGGTACGCTCGTCCAAAAAGAGGAAAGGATAGAAAGAAAAGAAACCTAAATAATTTAAACACACGCACGCACTTTGTTTGTTTTTTTATTTCTCTTCTTCTTCTTCTTCTTCTTATTCTTAGGTGTGCGGCGCCGCTTGCTCTTTCTTTTTCTCTTTGTTGTGTTCACAGCTTGCTCCCTTGCTCCACTTCTTTGTTTGCTCCAGTCCTCTGTACAACGCACGTACGCACCTCTGTTTGCTCCACTCCTATGCGCCGCTGCTGTTTGTATCTGCGCCGCTCCTCTGTTTACGCATCTGTGCTGCTCCGCTGCTGTTCATGATTATGTATCTGCGTCGCTCCTCTATTTAATCGTGGGTAAGACTACTAAGGCATATTGTTCCTGAATTTGAAAAACAATAACTGATTGAGAAGTTATTGTTTTTTGTTTCATTATCACCACAAATTTGAAATAGATACATTTTTATTGTTTTTTGTTTCATTATCTCCACAGATTTAAAAAAACAAAAAAGGGAGAAGCTTTAATCATTTTTACTGGTCAGTTATTATTTTTTGTTTGGGTATCTGCTCAGTTAGTCTCATTAATTTTTGTTTTTTGGGTAATAATTAATATAAATTAATAATTTGTTTCATTGTTTTTTGTTCGAAACGACTGTATATATATGGCAGTCCAATTTTAATTTTTAAGAAGAAGATTATTTATTAGGACCGGTAAATTTGACCGGACCGACCATACAAAAAACCGGACCGACTACGCCCGAAAAACCAGTTTAATCGGTCCGATCTTGGTCCTTTATTTTTTAGGACCGATTTAATCGGTCCGGTCCTTAAATTTATTAAAAACCGGATCGGACCGGACCGCGAACACCCCTAATGTACGTATATAAGAGTGTAGATATTTATATATAGGTGAAATACATGCAGTGAAATTGTATTAATTATTGTACGTATATAATAGAGTAAATAATTATATATGGGTGAAACACATGAAAGAGAAATGTATTAATTATTGTATGTGTATAAACGGGTAGATATTTATATACGAATAAATTACATGAAGTAAAATGGTAACCCTCGTGAATAACTAGTGAGACTGTTATATGGTTTTATTTTTATAATGATTAATTAAGTTAATGTGATAAATAACTTATGAATCAACAGTACGATTACTCAAGCTAGAGTAGAGTGTCAAGAAGTTTTTATAACCAGGCTAGTTAGACAGGGTAGTACAATTAGAAAGGTTAGAAAGAAAGTAGTAGGTGTGAACAATAGTTGAGGGGTGAGAATTATCTCAAGGGAGTGTGACACTAGCTTAAATATGAAGAGTATTCATGCATTTTAATTACTGCAAACTTAATCACTTGCTAAATATTTTCAAAAGATTTTCTTGGGCTCTGACCCGTCTTGCAATTTTTTTTAAAAACCTTTTAGGTGTCCAGTCACAGGGACACTCAACTTGAAGATCTATTCTTAGGATGCGTAGCTGCACCACTTGTGGATGCTTGCAGGATTTGGAATTAGTCTCTTTAGTTATTTCATTCCTAGAGTAGGATGCAGTTTAGTATTTCTTTTGAGCATGTCGCCCCCTTAGCTATCTATTTTATTCAGTTTATCAGACTTGGTATTTGTGGAATTTGTATTGTGAACAGAGGTTTTATTCGGTATTATTTTCATTTTAGTTATTTATCTGGTGATGGTTACAAATTTTTATTACTGTGTGGATGGTTTAGTTGTTGGAATTATTTTCGCTTGTTGTTGTTTTTAAATAAAAAGATAAAATTTGGCACCATCTTTTTGAATACTAGGTGGTTAGTAAAGTTTGAAAAATAGTTTTTGATAGTGATGCTAAAAATGAACCAACTGGATATTCTATTTTAATTCAATAAAGGACTAATCACCAGGTATATAATTGGGCGGGGTGTCACACGTTTATACCTACATATTTGTGTTGGTATTTCATTAGTATATGTTGCATGTGTATGTATTTAGGTATCATTTGTTTTGAGTCTTTGCGATTTGCATTTAATCTATGTTTGTCATATGCTTATCTTCGGATTATCTTTGGTATGCTATATGATCATATTGGTATCTCTCAATGTGTGTATTGAAATTTCATATCTCAAATTGGTAGTTTCAAATAGGTATCGTGCTTCATTGCTTATTTATATTGGTATCTTTTTGCGTCGATATAGATATTATTTTATAATAGTTTGGATCATACTTGATTGAGTTGCCATGTTGTGTTTGTTGCACTTTACATTGATTTATGATTTTATTCCTCCCTTCCTATTTCTCTTGGTATCATATGTTCACATATTTAGGGGAAGATTTGAATTATGGGAGAGTAATAATTTTATGCTTTCTTACTTTGTCTATTCATGAACAAAAGGGGGAGAAATTGTATCTTTCCTTTAGTGATTAGGATATATTTGTCTTAGGGGACGACGTCCTACCTAGGTAGATATTGTTAAACATAGGAGAATTTTAGTCTTATGTGGTATATGTTCTTTGCATTTAAAAGTGTTTTAGTGTGCAGGTTTGGTTTGCAACATGTGACAAAGTTTTCAAGCAGGCGAAGCTACTCAACGTATGTAACTTTCGAACGTCTGTAATTTTTCTCTTTTGGGATTGGAGATTGAGTATTTTAAAGAGCTTGACTACCTATAGGATTTTTGTTTTGTTTTTGTCCCAGAATATCCAAAGGGAGAAATTTGTAAGGACAAATTTTCAATTGAGTCAATTTATTTGTAATTGACTTAATTCCGGACAAAATATTTGAGTCATAGGTTAGGCCTTTATTTTCGATCTCACAGGCCTTTGACATATTTGATTAAGATGTAGCGGCCAAGCTTCAAAGATGATTATACATCGTGTCGTGTTTTCATGCCAAGCCTGTCTTCACATTTATCGAGCATCTTGTAAGGAATAAATGCATTATATTTTTGGATTTTTAAACATAATCATTTAAAAATACTTTTAAAAATATTTTTAGAGAAATTATATTTTTGGTTTTTAGTTCGTTAGAATGAAATCTGACCTCATTATAACGAAAATCAAATTTTGTTAGAACAAAATGGAGATCTCTTTAGAACAAACTTGTATACCTCGTTAGAAAAGAATCAAATGAACATCAAATGGGCACTTTATGTCAAATAGAAGGGAACCCGTTGGAAGCTCGTTGGAAGTCCATTGGAATAAGAAAGCCTCTTTGTTAGTTAGAACTTGGATGTCATTAGAACGAAGTTAGCTATTCGTTCGAACGAATAGGCATTTTCGTTCGAATGAAGTCATCGCTCGAAGTTCATGTTTTAAGCATGTTAGACTCGGATTTTAAATAACTTTTGGTGAAAATAAATTCCCTATATGTTTACAAAAGTTTTATAACCCTAGTTTCACCCATTGTGTTTAAAGATCCAAGTTTCCATATTCTTATGCTTTAAGATCTTTGTATTGAGAAACAAAGTTTGTTTCTTGTTCATCTTGAGAGAAGAAGTTTTGCACGGGGGACTCTGTATTTAATGTTTGTTATGTTTTAGTGAAGAAGTATTGTTCCATGTTTTGATTCCATAGACAGTTTAATGAGCCTCATCGATGGATACCGAGATGCGTGTGGATCTGTGTGTTATGGTAGCTAGCGTGGGTGAACTCATGTGTTGCATTGTGGAGGAGAGTCTAAGATAGAATAGTGTTAAGGCTTGAAAGGGAGATAGGTCGTTGAGTAAGCCTACTATCTAGTATTTGTAAAACCTTATCATAGTGAACTATTTCGCTGGATAGTCCGTGGTTTTTTCCTTTATGATTTTCCTCGTACATCGGGGTATTGTGGATGATTTATTTATTTTATCTGCATATCACCTAGATGCATATTTTAGGTTAAAGAGATAAAACTGGGTAAATCTCTTTTTCACAACAAATAGTTTAATTTGGTGAACAAGTTCTATTGGGTTTAAACTTGCTAAAGTTTTGCTCTTTTAAAAAAAATTCAAAAAATAGACTTTTATTTGTGACCATCCCGGCCTAAACACCTGTAGGGTCTTCTTAATGTAGAGTTTAAAGATGTCTTCCCCGAAGAACTTCAATTAAACTCATGCATGAGGTCGTGACTATTTTTGAAAGTACCATATAGGATAACACTCACGAATTAGCAGTTGTTTCATTCGGATTAACACCTCTCCTTGGGTTGCCCAATTATTTTTGTAAAGAAGAAAGATGGATCTATGAGAATGTGCATTGAATATATATGATTGAACAAAGTTACTATGGAAACAGTTATCCACTTCCTAGAACTGGTGAAATTTTTTACCAATTAAGGGATGTTAGATATTTCTCTAAGATTTATCTAAGGTCGGGGCATCACCAATTAGAAATAAAGGATGCAGACATTCACAAGATAACTTTTGGGATTAAATATGGTCATTATGAGTTTGTGTTTATGCATTTTCAATTGAAAAATCTCCATGTTTATTTTATGGATTTAATTGATAGAGTGTTTAGGTTATACTTATTTAAGTTTATGATTATGTTTGTAGTTGACATACTTAAATACCGAATAATTGCTAAGGCTCATGAGTCACACCTCTGTGGTATGTTTTAAGTCTTTTAAAAGGAGAAGTCATATACCAAATTCTCTAAGTGTGCATTTTGGTTGGAAATGGTCACTTTTCTCTACCATGTCATAAGTAAGGATGGTCTATCCACGAACCCTATAAATGTCGTGGTAATTATGGACTGGAAAAGATAGAGTACTGTAACTGAGGTAAGAAGTTTCTGCATCCTTATCTGCTATTATAAGAGGCTGGTGAAAGGAGTTTTCAAGATCATCTTTCCCTTGAATAAAACTCACACATAAAGATGTGAAGTTTATACGGACCCCGGAATGTTAAGATAATTTTTATAATTTGAAGAAAACATTTGTAGTCGCACATGTTTTAGCATTGACTAAGGAAGGGGGAGGATACGTGGAATATAGTGATGCTTCAAGTCGTGGCCTTGGATTTTTTCTTATACATAATGGTAAGGTAATCAGTTATTCTTATAGGAAGTTCAGACCTCATAAACAGACTTATCCCATCCATAACATAGAGCTAGTAGTTCTGGTCTTTGCCCTATAAAATTTGAAGGCCCTACCTTTTATAGGGAAACTTACAAAAAATTTACGAATCATTAAACTCTTGCCTACCTCTTCACCCAAAGGGAATTGAACATGAGACAGGAGAGATGGATATAGTTGATTAAAAACTATTATTTTTCCATCAAATATCACCCAAGAAAGGTTAATGTTGTGGCTGGAGGCTTACGAGAAAAGAGTTCAATTAATGCTTTGAGGATAACTAAGTAAAATCATATTTTAAAGGAATTAAATAATATAAGTTATTTGTATTAGGGACACAACTGGTCAAGCCATTGCTAGGATAAATTAGCACGGTTAAGGTAGATTCAACATGATATGGGAAGATAAGAATCTTTAAAGCTGCAAATCTTAAACTATAGAAAATTTACATATTAATAGAAAATAAGAAGCAGATTGCCATTAGGGTTGAAGGCCACGTCGCCTTAAGATTTGGGCTAAGGATCTATGTGATATAAGATGAGGAGATAAAGGTCAAAGTTTTAGAAGGATGTCACCCATAAAAGTTTTTAATTCACCTCGCAAACACTAGATGTATCAAGACTTGAAGGAAACTTCTTGCGGCCTAACTTACAGAAGGAGGCGGCAGAGTATATTACCAAAGGTCTGGTTTTCCAGCAGTTCAAGGTCGAGCATCAAAAGTCTATGGAATTATTACAACTATTGCCTAGCCCTGAGTGGAGATGGGAGAACATATCCATGGAATTTATAGTAGGTATACCTCATATTTAGAGAGGCATGGAACATATATGGTTAACAGTTGATCGATTAAAATCAACACTTTTTCTTATCATAAAGACCGCCGTCAGCATTGAGTCATTGACCAAGATGTTCTAAAGGAGATATCAGGCTTAGACTCTAGGTTCACATATTGGTTTTGAAAAAGTTTTCAAAATATGGGGTCACATCTCCACTTTTGCACAACCTTCCATCCTCAAACTAATGGACAAAGAGAGAATCAATCAGACCTTGGAATATATGTTGTGATAGGTTTTGTGGACTTTTGTAGAAGCCGATAAGACCACATTTTATTAAAGGATTGTGTTTATAATAGCAACTATTAGTCCAGTTTCAAGACTTTCCATACGAATCCTTATATGGAAAAAAATATCACAGTTTCTTTTGTTGGAAGGAAGTAGAAATGGACCTATTGGTACTAGAGTTAATAAAAACAATACGACCAATGTTAAGATTATACAGGAAATGATATGAAGTGCATATAGTTGATAAAAGAGTTAGGCCTATATCAAGAGAAGAGATATAACCTTTAAGGCTAGTGACTATGTCTTCTTAGGGTCTACTCGTGGAAGGCGGTAATGATAGTTGGGAAGAAAGGGAAGCTCATTATGTGGTATTTAGGGCCCTTTGAAGTACTGGAGAGGATCAAGAAGTAAGATTATTCACTTGATTTTCCTTAAAACTTGACTTATTTACACAACGTCTTTCATGTTTCAATGTTGCGGATTATATTAGGGACTCCAACCATATAATCAACCACGAACTATACATATTCAAAGATATTTGAGTTATGAAGACACTACACCCAAATGCCAAAATTTCCACTCTTGATAGTGATAACGTTCTATTTTCAGTGTCATTCACCAGAACAAAAGGTTCACAAAGGGTTAATGAGACCCCAACTGAAATTTTAGACATAAAGGAGAAAGTGCTGAGGACCAAGAATATTTTCTTAGTTCAGGTCCTTTGGAGAAACCAGGATGTGAAAGAATCCACATGGGAATTAAAACATAAATTTATCTATAATATCTACAAATGTTGCTTAAGCAAATTATGTCGATTTGGGCCTTTTTACCCTTTTAAAACTAAATATTTACCTTAATCCATTTATTACATCAATTTTGTCTCTAATTGTGCCCCCATTTATTTCATCATCTCTCTCCCCTCTCTTTCTTATGAAGCGAATCTCTTTTTCTCCCTTTTTATACTACTTTGATCTCTGTATATCATTTATATAAGAAAATAAAGTTTACTCTGCTTGAAGATTTATAATTATTTATCACAAACATTGCAAAGCTCCAACTATATTCCATAATAGTCTTTGTAAAAAAATCCTAAAATAAATTCAATAGGAGGGTATTATAAATTATAAGTCTCCATTCACAAAAGACAATCTCAATAAGGAAATTAATCTTCCAGAAGGAAATTGGTCAACCTTAAAACATCTCCCACTATGTCATGTTCCCTTCATTCAAACGAATTAAATATCTTTAACTTATCTTGTACATAAACCCATCATCTCTTAACTTCTTCTGTATAGAAAGCTGAAAATGCCGTGTGCGATATTGATTCAAATAGATGCGCACTTTCCAATTCAAACTTATTTAATTGGATGTCTCAATTTGTACAAACCATATAACAATTTTATTTAGTCCCTAAACATGCATCTACTTGTCCAATCCATTCAAAAAATTAAATCATGCGATGAATAAGCTGACAAAGACAGATTTCAGGAAAAAAACCTTTCGGGTAAAAACCTTTATTTCACTACAATTTGTAAGCAACTTAAACGGATTACAATGAAATCTGGAGTGGTTCATGCTCAGCTATACCACAAGAACCACAGTTCGAATTAGACCAGGAATACCATAGCACTCCCTATGACACGCAGTCCATCAGCTCAGTACCTCCCACAAGTGGCACCTATTGTTAGCCCAGTACCTTATAAGATACCTAAACCAACTTCATGAAATCCCAACAAAATATGTCTTGGGTTCTACAAAAAAACTCACATAAAAGTAATTGGGATTATGAATTGAGAAACAAAATCTTTGAACCCTTAAATGGTTGGAGAAGAAAATAAACACTGGAAAAATGTATTCTGTCAAAAGTAGTGTTTCTCCACGCCTAAAATAATTAGTCCGACGCGCAATAAATAGCAACACTTAAGGCGGTGACGTGTCAAACTAAAATTCACGTCATTCGAGCAACATACGTCGTCGTTTGAGCAAGATAGTATCTCATTCGACCGAGATACGTTGTCGTTTGAATGATAGAGGCGGTGATCCTAAAAAAATTCAGACTTTGAAACAAGTTGGAAGCCTCAAAAACCAAAACTTCTTATGGGATCAGAAATGTTTTTACATAAAACTTTTATAAAAAAATATTTTTGAAAATACTAACTTTATGAAAACCAATTATACTAATTTCAAAAATCATTTATCTTTCATAAAAAAATATTCTAACACTTTTAATATGAAATGTAAATGGAACTTAAACATAATTTTACCAAAATCATCTTGTTGGTGTTGAATGTTGAAGTCCACTCGAAATTTGGATTCGTATTTTGTAGATAATTGTTTCCTCAATTCTTTGACGACTTGTAGCGGTATACGACATAATTAATTGTGACGAACAATGTCCTTACAAATCTCCCCCAATGTCTATGCCGGTACAAAATAGAAATATTAGAATTATCAATCTCATAAATGACCTATACAAATCTACCTTCCCAAGAAGAAAAATGGAAAGATAAAATTACAAGTCTTCAAACTTTGCTTCAACAATCAACTTTTCAATACTTCAAGTTTTCTTCATCAGGGTGTGCAACATAATCTTCAATTGTACCTACACACATGAGACAAAGAAAATACCTCGTGACGTATCGAGTTTGAAATGATATAAGCGTAAACTGAAAGCATTATCAAATCTCCCCATACGTAAACTCCCCCATAAAGTCATAATTCGTTCTTCCCCCTTTTATTTGTGTGAAATAGACAAGGAAAAGAATAAACCTAAAAAATCAAAATGGGGCGTCACGGTAAACAAGACAAACAAACTATTTTTGAATTTTTAAAAATTTTCATACATATAAATGCAAAAATGATGTTACAAAAATCACACACCATGAATTTACACTAAGATAACCAAATCATGGACATGAAATTAATGGGTGTGAACAAATTCGATAGGAAAATCAACTCAATAATATTATATGTGCACGATCCATAAGTGTACTCCTAACGAATAAACATCAAAATTGTCCTTAGGTGTAAAATCGTTGCATTTAGATGGCATCATCTTAATCATATCAACAAATCAAAGTATAAATGATTTCCACACCAATAACGTCCAAAACTATGTAATGCTTTTTCATGACTTTCAAGGAGGTGAAAACTATTTAAAATTCCATCCAAACTCGTTCATTAAAAGATAATGCTTTTTATTTTTTTTTATGAGGTGATGAAACTAAAACCTATTGACCCATTTTTGGCATATATTTCTTTTTACTACCTTTCATTTTTCGAGCTCTTTTAAACCTCATTGGACCCCGGATAATTTTTAATGCCTTATTTTTTTAGGTCCTTTTGAAAATGGTGGTTTTATTGCAAAGGGAAAAAATGAAATACCTTTCGTAACCCTTTTTCGTTCAAACGGTTTATAACATGCACTACTATCTTGTCAAGTTTTATCGCATTTTATTCGTTGTATAGACACAATTGAGATGGAAACACTCAACCAACATGTGATAGACATGCACAAATGTCAAAAAAATTCGTGCATGTGTGAAATAAAGGACAAAATGAGTCAAACATGTAGGTAGTAACAGTATATCATCTCAAAGACTCCAAACTATGTAAAGCACGTGGATGACACAACATATTGTCTCAAAACACTATCAAATCGTCACTTGGATATGGAATAAAATTGTGACTCGGTCATCCTAAATGTTCATTCATATATGGTGTAAACAAAATACAAAACTCTTTTTGAATTTTTCAAAAATATTATCAAAATAAAATCTGTTTGGCTTTTTCAATTTTTTTTAAAAAATGAAAATCTTTTTGTATTTATCGAACATTGTTTAGAATCAACCCAGCAGTAGCAAATAGTATTACAAGATGAACCAGAGGACTGCAAATAGATAAATTTAGAAAACCAATCAGGTCGTTCAAACAAAACGCAACTCGCTCGAACGAAAATATTTGTCGTTAGAACGATAACTTCACATAACATGAGATTTCGCTCGAACGACAAAACATAAATCCCTGCCCCAATCCAGAATGCTAAATAGTGTTTCCTAGTGAAATTTTTTCATCAAAACAGCTCCTATAATGAGCAAATAGATCCAAAACAGTAGCAAAATTAAGAAAAGCAATAAAAAACTTTAAAGAGTTTTTTTCTAACAAATTACAAAACAAATGGTACATACTAACAATAGACATAAGATAACATCATGCAAATCAACCTATGCTAGCAAGCATGTCTAGACCTCAACCGGTAGGTGCAGTGGAATTTTCCAAATATGGTGACATCTTTTGAAATAACTCCATCAATTCATGTGAAGTCTTGACTAAAAACTTTACCTCCTCCCCAATATGTGCAAACTCTCTCATGTAATCATCCGGAGTGTCAGGTATGGGTGCGTGTGAGTGAACATGTGACACATAACCCAACTTAAAACAAAACTCTCTAAGGTGTCCTCACTTTTTGCAGTGTGTGCAAATATAAACAAACCTAGGTACACCTCTCTCAAAATGTTTCCTACACACTCTCCTAACAGGTACGGGATGTCTAGGTGGGTAGGGTCAAGAGCCGTGTGAATCTCTCACTAAAGAAGGAATCGACTTGGGTGCAACAAAAAAAGAAGACGCACCATCAAGGCCTTTTCCTAAACACTCACCAATACCCAAAATGGGATTGAGAATCATCTTTACAACCTTCTTAGATGTATTCTCTAAAGGGAATTTGACCTCCCAAGTACGTTCGAGATCACTCTTGAGTTGGGATATACGTGTCGCCAGACTAGACACCGCATCGGTCCAGTCACACTTTTACCTCCTTAAAACCTCTTTCTCTCTCTCCAAATCTAAAACCCGATGACCTAAATCCTTATTATACTTCTTTTTTTTCAAGGTCTCGGTGTTCAAATACCTAAAATATTTTTGGAGCTCACTTTCATCTCCGCTCTTAAACTCGTTCTCTCCTCCACTTGAAACACTCGACTCATCACCGTCGCTCTCATGAACACAATCATCATGGTACAAAGTGGGTGTTCTCACGCGACTGGAAAAAGATACACACATCCCATATGATAAACCTTTACCGGACTCATCTCCCTCACTATCACTAAGAGTAGCAGGCAAGGCTATTTTCTACCCTTTTCTCCTTAGCCTAGTAGGACACTCAAATTCTCTATGTCCTCTGCCTTTACACTCAAAACAAGTCATATCATCTAAATCTTTCTCACTCTCTTACTCTTTTTCACCACCCTCTTTGGCCTTTTCTTTTTTCTTTTTACTTTTCTCAAAAGAATTTTTATTGGAAGAATTATTATTATTTATTTTGAGAAACTTTTTAAAAAAAAATCGCAAACAATGCCACATCGTCAATACTAAACTCTCCCTCAGAATCAAACTCATAAACTCTCTCTTTATTTTTCTTCCTAACTTGAGTTTTTAAAAGCAATGCCTCTTTCCTTAGCCTTAATGGTTTCGGGAAACATGTCAATCTCATAAGTTTGTAGGTCTCCTACGAGCTCTTCTAACTTAAGTGAATATAACTTTCTAAACGAATTCAAAATAATGACTTTAGGAATAATTTTTTTTTAGAAAGATCTCAAAATCTTTTTAACGACACGCGTGTTGTCAATTGGCTTACCTAAATTAAAACTTATGTTAACAATGTTCAACAAATGTGCATAAACTCATCAAAACATTCAGACTCAGACATTGTAATAGTCTCAAACCGGGTGACCAAATTTTGTAATTCTAATTCTTTAACCATGTTCGTACCCCCTTGTGTCAATTGGAGGACATACCATGCCTCTTTAGACGTGTTCACATCACAATTCGGCGAAACTCGTCGGGGGTGACAATTCTAAAAATAGCACTCAAACCATGGGAATTAAAATTAGACATTTTAAAATCATCTTCCAGAATCACTCTAGCTTAGTCATATCAGGCTCTTCGGCTAATATTGAAGGAAAAACTATTACAGCAGACACCAGTTGCTTCTTTTCTTGTTATTCATTTTTCTTACCAAATGGCTTAGGTAATTATGGGTCATCGCTCTTTTTTAATCAGGATTTATAAATGCAACGCATATCATTAAGGTATTATTCCCTTCGTTCGTCGGTCCAATTCGATATTGGTTTCAAAGATGTGATATTATTAGCAGTGACAGTGGCAGGAGTCTACCCTCTTTCACAAAGCAACTAAACACGTTCATCAATGGCTTTTAATTGTGATTTCATACGGGCTTTCTAGTTGTCATAGTTCGACCCGTCAAAAGTGGGCATTCTATTATATAAGTGTTCCATAAAAAAGCTACGGTTTTCACAAAACAGATTTAAAAAAAAAATAATATCACACAATTTTTGCGGAAAATTGAAATTCACAATAAATAAGTGAAACCTGCTCTGATACCAATTTGAAAATGCCTTGTGCGATATTGATTCAAATAGATGTGCACTTTCCAATTCAAACTTATTTAATTAGATGTTTAAGTTTGCACAAACCATTTACCAAATTTATTTATCCCCTAAACATGCATCTACTTGTCAAATCCATTCAAAAAATTAAATCATGTGATGAATAAGCTGACAAAGACAGATTTCAGGAAAAAAACCCTTTCGGGTAAAAACCTTTATTTCAGTATAATTTCTAAGAAAATTACATGGATTATAATGAAATTTACAGTGGTTCACCCTCAGCTGTACCAGAAGAACAACATTTCGAACAACCCAGGAATACCACAACACTCCCTATGACATGCAGTCGATCAACCCATTACCTCCCACAAATGGCACCTATTATCAGCTCAGTACCTTAAAAGGAACCTAAATAAGCATCATGAAATCCTAGCAAAATATGTCTTGGGTTCCACAAAAACATCTCACATAAAATTAATTGGGATTTTGAATTGATAAATAAAAGCTTTGAACCCTTAAATGGTTAGAAAAGAAAACAAACACTAGAAAATTGTACTTGTCAAAAGCAGTGCTTCTCCACGCCTAAAACAATTAGTCTGACGCCCAATAAATAGTAGCACTTAATGCGGTGACGTGTCAAACTAAAATACACGTCATTCGAGTGACATATATCTTCGTTTGAGCAAGACAATATCTCGTTCGAAGGAGATACATTATCATTTGAACGACAGAGGCGATGATCCCAAAAAACCTTCAGACTTTGAAACAAGTTGGAAACCTCAAAAACGAAAACTTGTTATAGGATCAAAAAACTTTTTACAAAAAACTTTTATAAGAAAATATTTTTGAAAATAAGAACTTTATAAAAACAAATTATAATAATTTCAAAAACCATTTTATCTTTCATAAAAAATATCCCAACACTTTTAATATGAAATGTAAATGGAACTTAAACATAATTTTACCAAAATCATCTCGTTGGTCATGAATGTTGAAGTCCACTTGAAATTAGGATCCGTCTTTTGTAGATGTTAGCTTCCTCAATTCTTCGACGACTTGTAGCAGTATACGACATAATTAATTATGATGGCCAGTGTCCTTACAAATGCCATTAAAATTGTGGCATTGTTATTAAGAAAAAAAGTGATTTGTTTTCTTGGTTTTGACATTTTGTTTTCAGTTTCCTCTTATTAGAGAATACATTCCAAAGAATAAGAATCTTGATGATGTGTTTTGTTGAGTTTCAAAATGTAAACAATCTTAAATAGAAGTTGTTCATCTTGTGAAAAACACTATATATGTTGGGCATTTCTTGTCGATTTTCTTGTGAAGCTTTATTAAGCTTATGGATTTTCTCATTAACAGTTTTCTCTTGAAATACAAATTATTATATTTCCTACCTTATTTTTATTGAGTCGTGTTTACGTTTGGCACGAAACTTCATGCATTATTTTAATATGATACATGTTTTTTACCTAATACGAACACGTTCATTTAAACATGACAAAACACGGCTTACGTAGTTAGTAAATTTTACACCCGGTTAAACACAAAAAAACATGAATATGTTATAAGACACAATACCATGACCAACAATAATCATGATTTTGATGCGATATATTGTGTTTGTGTTGATATTTCTTTTTGCTTTATATATATTTTCCTAGACACGGTGAGCATTTTGGATACGGTGTAAGGACATATTTTTATAAATGTCCGTGATAATTAATTATGTCTTATACCGCTACAACTGTCGAAGAAATTCAAGAGCAATCTACATCAAGACGGATCCGAATATATCAAGGTTCTTCATAAAAAAGACTCCACAAAGTTTACTTTGGTACGGTTATGTTTTAAATACCTTAACTTTGCACTTAAAGCTTTTGGGATATTTTTACAAAGTATTTTCTAAGTGTTGGAGCGGACTTTTTCATCAAAATTTGGGAATGAGTCTTTTTTCTAAGTGTTGGAACGAACATTAAAATATTATTATCTGACGTAAGGGTCGTTCAAACGACTTTGCACTGTCGTTCGAACGACATGGCATTGTCGCGCGATGTCGTTTCAACGACACGCGTATCTCGTTCGCGTGAGATGCCTTTCTCGTTCGAACAAGCTCGAATACCGAGGAAATGCATTTTTTTATAAATACTCATTAAATGGTTTCGTTTTCATTAAGAAGTCCCAGCATTTTGAAAGACAGAAAACTGCGAAACTGCAGAAGCCTTTTGACTTATTCTTTTAGGGTTTAATCCCTTTTTGTTTTCAATTCACAAAAATCCCATATGCTTTGGTGAATTGTTTTGGTGTTCAAGAACACTACTTTGCTTTTGTTCAACCTCTGTGGAGAAAGCATCTCCATATTTGATCATTGGATACGGAGCGTAGTCATTCGGTATGTGGACGAGCCGAAGACGACGAAACGACACCTGGAGGGTATTTTGATGTCTCTCGTATCTTTGAAGGTTTGCTGAAGGCACCGTGCATTACACACTTGTGGGTGATTATCGGGTTGTATGTAAGTCAAAGGTTTTGTGAATTTTTCAAAGTGTTATAAAAGGTTTTACCCGAATGGTTTTTTTTTCCTGAATCGGTCGTCTTTATTTTTTCATGCATGGTTTGAATAATTTATGACATTTAGATGCATGTTTAGGAGCTGAATTAATTTGGTTTAAAAATAAACACTAATTAAATAAGGTTTACTTAGAAACTTGCGAATTAATTTAAATCGGTATCACACACCGCATTTATTCGTTTACAAATTGGTATCAGAGCGGGTTGCGATAATCCATTGCGTATTCCTATTTTCCTCAAAATCGTATGATATTGATTTTTTTTTGAAAAATTAGTTTTTTGAAAAATTACAACTTTTCCTATGGAGCACTTATATAACCGGATGCCTATTTTTGATGGGTCTAATTAAGCCTACTGTAATGCTCGTATGAAATCTATTTTAAAATCCATTGACGAGCGTGTTTGGTTGCTTTGTGAAACTGAGTGGAATCCTCCCACGGTCACCGTTGAAAATATCACCTATTAAAAACCTTTGTCGGCCTGGACTGAAGATGACTTTAAAATGTCTAATTTTAATTCACATGGTTTGAGCTATTTTTGGATCCATCACTCCTGACGAGTTCCGCCGAATTATGACTTGAACCACGTCTAAAGAGGCATGGGATGTTTTGAAATTGACACATGAGGGTAAG
Organism: Sambucus nigra; assembly: GCA_949130495.1. Classification (NCBI taxonomy): domain Eukaryota; kingdom Viridiplantae; phylum Streptophyta; class Magnoliopsida; order Dipsacales; family Adoxaceae; genus Sambucus; species Sambucus nigra. Next base: position 115,137,859 of record OX422224.1, on the reverse strand, counting down.
AACGCGGTTAAAGAATCAAAATTACAAAATTTGGCCACCCAATTTGAGATTATAACCATGTCTGAGTCTGATTGCTTTTATGATTTTTATGCACGTTTGTCGGACATTTTTAACACCTGTTTTAATTTGGGTGAGGTGATTGATAACACCCATGTTGTTAAAAAGAATTTGAGATCTCTCCCAAAACGCTTTATTCCTAAAGTCACTATTTTGAACTCTTTGGGAAATTTGAAATCACTTAAGTTGTAAGAACTTGAAGGAGACCTTCAAACCTATGAGATAGATATGTTTCCCCAAACTATTAAGGTTAAGGATTGATACCGAGACCTTGAAAACAAATAAGTATAATAGAGATTTAGGTCATCGGGTTTTAGGTTTGGAGAGAGAGAAGGAAGTTTTTAAAGGGGAAAAGTGTGAATTGACCAACACGGTGTCTAGTCTGACGACACCTGTATCCCAACTCGAGAGTGATCTCGAACGTGCCCGGGAGGTCAAAGTTCCTTTAGAGAACTTATCTAAAAAGGCTGGAAAGATGGTTCTCAACCCTATTTTGGGTAAAGGTGAGAAGTTATGAATAAGTCATGACGGTGCTTCTACTTTCCAATTAGCACCTGAGCCGGTTACCACTTTAGTGTTAGATTCACGTGAGTCTCACCCTACCCACCTATGCGTCCCATTCCTATTAGGAGAGTGCGTCCTAGTGTTTTTGAGAGAGGTGTTCCTATCCCTATATATGTTTGTTCCCATTGCAAAAGGAGAGGGCACCTTAGGGAATTTTGTTTTAAGTTGGGTTATGTGTCACGTTTTGCTACTACACGTGTTTCTGCCACATATGCACCCACACTTGATACTTTACATGCTCCTGGAGACTACATGACAGAGTTTACACATTTAGGTGAGCAAGTTAAGTTTTTAGTCAAAACTTCATAAAATTTGATGGAGGTTTTTCATAAGTTGGCACCATCTTTGAAAAACCCCTTCGTACCTAACGATGGAGGTTTGACTTGTTTACTAGCATAGGATTATTTTCATGACATCATTATTTGCCTCTTGCTAGTATGTATCATTTTTGTATAAATTTTTGCATTTGAAATTTTTTGAAAAATATAAAAAGATTTATTTTGATAAAATTTTTGAAAAATCCGAAAAGATTTTTGTATTTTGTTTGCACCGTTTATGGATAGACACTTAGGATGGTCGAGTCACAACATCACTCCATTTTCATGTGACTATTTGATAGTATTTTGAGACAATATGTCAATTCATCCATGTGCTTTATAATGTTTGCAGTGATTAAGATGTAATTAAGTGTCACTTCCTACATGCTTGACTCATGATTTCCTTTATTGCACACGTGCACGGATTTGTTTGATTATTGTGCTTGTCTTATCACATGTTGTTTTCATTTCAATCATGTCCTTAAAACGAACCAAGCATGATAAAACTTGATAAGAATGTTGTGCATGTAAGAGCCGTTTGTGAGTTTGTGTCCTTTGTTTAAAAACGGTGAAGGGCTACGAAAGATTATCATTTATCCTTTGTGATTAAGCCGCTGTTTAATTGGACCTAAAAAGTTGAGAAATTTTATTATCCGGGATCCAAAGAGGTTTAAAATATCTCAAAAAAATTTAAAGGCGATAAAAAGAAATTCATACCAATTATGGGCCAATTAGGTTTTTGTACCAATTCTCCAATGTTTGAGAATTTATTTTATACACCTCTAAAAGAAAATATATATAAGGGTGTTTGGATGGAGAATTAAAACGGGTTTGCACGTCCTTGAACGTCTTGAAAAAGTGCTACATAATTTTGGACGTTATTGGTGTGAAAATCACTTTGACTTTGATTTGTTGATTTGTATAAGACGATTTCATCTAAATTCAACAATTTTTACACCTAAGGATACTTTTGATGTTCATTCGTTCGGAGAACACGTATTCATAGTGCACATATGATTGATTGAGTTTATTTACCTATCAAATGTGTTCACACCTATACATTCCATTTTCATGACTTGGTTGTTTTAGTTTAAATCCATGGTGTGATTTTTGGTATATTATTTTTGCATGAAAAAGTTGAAAAATCAAAAATAGTTTGTGAAAGTTTTTGAGACATACCTTTGCATGTGCGTAGTTTGATCCTTGTTTGCTATTCATTTTATCGTAACACTCCTTGTTTTGATTGTTTCTTCTTACTTGTCTAGTTGGGGACATCATAAAAAGGGGGAGAAAGAATTATCACGTTATGGGAAAGTTTTTTCATTATGAGGGAGATTTGATTATATTGATTAATTTATTCTTATATCATTTCAAAATTGATGCGTCATGAAGTTTTTTTCTTTATCTCATATGTGTAGGTACAAAGATTGAAGATTTTTATGTTGCACACCCTGATGAGATAAGCTTTGAGATTTGATGAAGATTTTTGAAGAACAGTTTGAGATCTTACAAATTTATTCATGGGAGGGTAGATTTGTATAGGCATTTTGATATTTGATAATTCGATGTTTTTATGTATGGACCGGCATAGACATAGGGGGAGATTTGTAAGGACATATTTTTATAAATGTCCATGACAATTAATTATGTCTTATACCGCTACAATCGTCGAAGAAATTCAAGAGCAATCTAAATCAAGATGGATCGGAATATATCAAGGTTCTTCATTAAAAAGACTCTGCAAAGTTTACTTTGGTAAGGTTATGTTTTAAATACCTTAACTTTGCACTTAGAGCTTTTGGGATATTTTTACAAAATATTTTCTAAGTGTTGGAGCGCACTTTTTCGTCAAAATTTGAGAATGAGTATTTTTTCTAAGTGTTGGAGCGGACATTAAAATATTATTTTTTGATGTAACAATCATTTAAACGAATTTGCATTGTCGTTCGAACGACATGGCATTGTCGCGCGATGTCGTTCAAACGACACGCGTATCTCGTTCGAGCGAGATTCCTTTCTCGTTCGATCGAATATTGAGGTGGCACATTTTTTTTATAAATACTCATTAAATGGTTTCGTTTTCATTAAGAAGTCCCAGCGTTTTGAAAGACATAAAACTGCGAAACAGCAGAATCCTTTTGACTTCTTCTTTTAGGGTTTAATCCATTTTTGTTTTCAATTGACAAAAATCCCATATGCTTTGGTGAATTGTTTTGGTGTTCAAAAACACTACTTTGCTTTTGTTCAACCTCTGTGGAGAAGGCATCTCCATATTTGATCGGTGGATACCGAGCGTAGTCATTCTGCGTGTGGACAAGTCGAAGATGACGAACCGACACCAGGAGGATATTTCACTGTCTCTCGTATCTTTGAAGGTTTGCTGAAGGCACCGTGCATTACACACTTATGTGAGATTATGAGGTTGTATGTAAGTCAAAGGTCTTGTGAATTCTTCAAAGTGTTATAAAAGGTTTTACCCGAAAGTAGTTTTTTCCTGAATCGGTCGTCTTTATTTTTTCATGCATGGTTTGAATAATTTATGACATTTAGATGCATGTTTAGGGGCTGAATTAATTTGGTTTAAAAATAGACTCTAATTAAATAAGGTTTACTTGGAAACATGAGAATTAATTTTAAACCGGTATCACACACCACATTTATTCGTTTACATACGATAAGGTTAATCTAATTCTATGGATGAAGGGGCTAGGAGATAATCTTGTAATTTTAATTAATATTGTCGAGATGAACATATTTTTCGTTCACATTTGGGGTCTTTACCAAAAACATCCATAATTTTTTGTTATGTATTCAGAAAACTCGATTTAAACACTGTTTTGAATATAGTTTTATGTGTTTATAAATATTTGTGTGCATTTGGTAAATTTGTTTTTAAATATAGTTTTTTGAAAATTTGACAAAATTTGCAAACTTGTATATTTATATTATACATATATGTGTGTATATGTATATATATTGAAAGGGTCCCTTAGGTGTGTGTGTTTTAGGTAAAGTCAATCTTTCCAAAATTACCCGTTTTATTACGTACAAAGTATGTGAACCAATTTTAATTAAGCCAATTTTATCTTCTTAGTCCTAAACATGAATCTAGTGAGATTGAGCAAATAAAATATAGGAAGTCCACAATGCCGATGTACGAGGAAACCACTAAGAGAAAAAAACTCGGATGGCCCAATCCAGAAAATCACTATGATATGGAAATTACAAAGGAAGAAATTAGTCTTACACAATGACTCAACTCCACAAGCCTTGACGCATTTATTCTCCGGTACCATTCATCCATAATTCCCCATATGAATCCACACACACACTCGTCCATAGCACATGAGTCCACGCGTACTTCGGTATCCACATATACAGCCTCAGCAGCCGTCTACGATTCAGAACACGGAGTCCACTTCTTCGTCACCGTATAAAGCCAATTGTTCATTAAGGAAGAACAACCCAGTTGGTGCAAACAGAAGATCTCTATGGCATATGGGATATGTAAACTCGGATCTTGAAAACAAGGAAGGATGTTTTTATCTTTGTAAAACCTTGTAAACAAACTGTAGAAATCGTATAAATATTTGTTTTTTTCTGCCTCTCGTTTTTCTCAATCAAAGACACCTTAAATAGTAAAACACAATTTCTGAGGCAGCGCGTCATTCGAACGAAAACATCATGTCATTTGAACGAAATTAGCATCTCATTAGAACGAGAAGACCATATCATTTGAAGGACATGGAAATGTCATTTGAACAAGATAAGAGCAAGATTAAGTTCATATGACTCTAAACTCGATTTAACTCAGAAAAAACATATAAATTGATTCTTTTATGGAATAATGCCAATGTGGTTCTTGTCCGGAATAATGCTAATATATACAAATTGAAACTATTTAGAAATTTGTCCTTACAAATCTCCCCCTTTGGCTATTCCGGGACAAAATCAAAACAGTGAAATGCTAAGTCGGGTCGTTAATCCGAATGATACCTAAATTCCATTCCATAAACCCAAAATCAAAATACTGGACATAGACTAGAATATGTAGGATCGACAAGCATGAACTGTCTAAATGATATGTATCTAAAAAGTCCAAATCTCTGAATAATCACTACACACATGAAACAAACAAATACCGAGTGAAATGTGGAGGAATAAAATTATATATATTCAAATCTCAAGAATTATATATAAACATTATGATCAAATCAAATATCAAATTAAATCTCAACTCTCCCCTACATAACATATATATTTCTCCCCCTTTTTGGCTAGAATAGACAATTAGTGGGACAGATAAACAAACACAACCATATATACCATGAGAATAACATGTGGAGCATATATAAATCAACACGAATAACTAGCTAATGAAAATCAAAATATGACATAATGTAGCTAGTAAACAGTTTATTCATGTGACGAAACAAACTCTCATCCACCAATTCAGCATAATAATCAAATAATCCAAGTCAACTGCATAAATAATCCAGAAGTACCATATCAGTATAACAGAATAATATGTAGCATGCATGTACTGAAACTGAGGGGAAAAAATTCAAATAAATAGGGTCATTTGAAATACTAAGCAATGTCATTCTAACGACAAGATGATCTCGCTCGAACCATGAAAAATCTCGCTAATAGCGATGCAAAATAGTAGACCCTCGCACGAACCTCGTTTGAAGGTACCCATATAACGACTTTCTAACAACCTAACATTGTACGTCAAAAACATCTCGCTAGAAACTCGATGCATCCATACTTCGAATAACAAGGGGAAGTTATTCAAATGACAGTAGGAACTCGGTCTAGTGAGTTCAAAATTTACCGATTCCAGGATATAAAATAATGTAAAAGCAACCTGGAATGATGAACATTTGATAATACGAAAACAGTAAAAATACCGATTCAAAAACAACCATGAGTTACATGGTAACACGGTATTAATGTTCCTAAACATTGAATGGTATGTATGGGCATGAACTAATTCAAATGAATCATAATCCAAACACATCGAAATGATCAAGAAGCTCTAATTGACCGATAAATGTCATCAAACTAAGTTTCTAGCCATATGTGACAAATATAAGTTGAACTTAATGAACTAAACAAACATCATGCACAAAAATCTATAATTTTCATGACACAACTTTTTCAACAAAGGATTCATTGTACAAACCTGTTGTTTTTCCAATCAAACTCCCTCAAACATATAATAATTTTCTAATGAAATTTTCTTTTGAGGTTTTAATTTCTCTTTTAATATATTTTTTATTGGCCCCTATTGGCATACATATGATCCTTTAAATGCCTTAATTTTTTCTTGGGATCTTTTAAACGGTTGCTTTCCTGACCGATCACATGCCTCTTGCAGCCCTTTCCCGTGCACACTCATCATTTTTCAATTAACCATAACTATCCTCTTGGGAAACGATTCTTACATGCACAACTCCCCCTAAGTCTAATATGTGCATAGATGAAAATATTGAGAGGAGAATGTCCCACCAAACTCAAATGTAAATAAGAAATCAAATATTCATATAAGCTCGTGCTTGTGTGTGCGATGGCATATGCATAGTCGAATCAAAGTGCAAATCAAGTTCGAAACAACCCCATTAATTAAATGGTTAAGATTAATCTAAGCATCTAAAATTATGACCAAAAGTCCTAGCCACATGGAAATAAGGAAATGAATGGGGTTTAAGCACACCAATATGCCATATCATAGGTGTAAACTCAAGACACAAAAATCGAAAATCTTTTTGCGTTTTTTCAAAAATATTTTGACCCCAAAATAAAATCTTTTTGTATTTTCAAAAAATATATGAAACCTAAAATATTTTTTGTATTTTTTCAAAAATATATCAAAAATAGAATATTTTTGTAATTTTTTTCTTAAGACTCAATAATATAGAAAAATAAAATGCAAATGACACACATGCCATAACATTAGAAAATATATCATGAAGCAAAAACTAGCGTATGCACAAAAATGACTAACACGATCATCTATAAGATCTATCATGAGAAGAATCACGTCCAACCAAATGAGAATCATGAAGTTTAATTCCCAAAGTCTTTAAGTCCGATTCCCCAACCCAAGTAGGTGTGTAACGGCGCATGGGGGTTTTGGTAACCGAAGCGACTTTATTCCTAAAATTTCTAGGAGCATTCTTAAGGTCATAGAAATAACGTCTAAGGTGACCCTTCCGACCGTAATAAGTTTAATTGTAGAGATGGGGAAAATGTTACCTAAATGTGGACCTCTCCTAACTTTCCTAGTTGGATATCTCACACGTGTGGTGTTGGCTTTTGAAATGGGAGCAATACAATCATCGAAGTCAATTCCACACCTATCATCTTTGATTTGGACGGTGCCTAACATCCTATTCAACTTTTTCGACCTAGCCTCCAAATCAAACTTAACCCTACTCGAGTCTCTTAATCTCTGTTATCCTAGGCTCAAGTAAACACCTAGACTCCTCAAACTCTAGAATATCCCTTTTCATAGCCTCCATCAAACCACGAAGACTTTATTTCTCACCCTTAATATATTCTAGTTTCTCTCGAAGATTCTTCTCACGTGCCCTAAGATCCTCAATCAATGCATCATTATTTTTTACGGCATGTTCTTTCAACCTAGATTTCAACTTCAAGTTAGCCTTATTAACTTTCATCATTTCATCATATAATTCACGGAAGGTAACTTACAACTTACTCTCCTCTATCTCCTCTATCTCCGCATCCTCACTTGCTTTACCCTCACTCACTTGGGTTTCATTAACTAAGGCCTCGAAAGTTTTATTCACATGAGTATCTTCATAAGAAGATTTAACGTCGTCGCTCGCATGACTAACCATGAACGCGGTGTAGTTGCCCTCAATAGGGGAATCATCTCCCTCTTTAGAATCACTATCACTAAGGGTGGCATTATATGTTATCGGTTTCGTTCCCCCCTTCTTAAGTCTAGTGGGGCACTCTGTTATCCTATGACTATAACCCTTAAAACCAAAACACCTATATGACTCATCCCATTTAATATTCTCACTTAGATTTCTAGGGAATTGATCGAACTTGTTGTTCTTGTTTTTCTCAAAATGTTTTGTATCTTTCGATTGCTTTTAGAATTTGAGAAACTTTTTGAAATTCTTTGCCATCAAGGACACATCCTCAAATTCGGTGTCAGAATCATCATCCAAAACTTTAGTTTCCTCCTTATGAGCTTTCAAAGCAATGCCCTTTTCTTTTTTTTGGCACTTGCTTAGAGGTAAACATAGCAAGCTCATAAGTTTATAGATCACCTACAAGCTCTTCTAGTTTTGTTGAGTCAAGTATACCCAAAGATTTGAAAACGGTCACATTTGGATCAAATCTAATGGGCAACGACCTTTATGACTCGATTATCAGGTATCTTCTCTCCCAAGTTATACGACGACTTAACTATGTCGGACAATCTAGCGTAGAATCATCAAAGGTCTCACTCTCTAAAATCTTAATTATCTCAAACTATGTGGTGAGGTTTTTGGAGTTTGGAAGACTTAATAGTGTTAGTTCCTTCATGGGTGAGTTGGAGTATATCCCGAGCCTCTTTAGTTGTCTCACACATGATAATACGGCGAATTCATTCGGTAAGACTGAAGAAAACAAAGCATGTAAACCTTTATAATTATATAATGACTGTTTATGTTCGGCATCAATCCATGAATCAACAGGTTTTAAATCAGTGGCCTCTACCTCTCTCGTGACTGGTGGAGACCACTCTTTTTTAATTGCTAACTAAGCACACTCATTTATCAACTTAAGTGCACACTTCATTTGTATTTTCCAGTAATCATAATCTGACCCATCAAACATAGGTTTCTAAAACCATCAAAACAACCAAAATTCACATCTAACGACTCATGGGATCACTCACACAATAAAATAGTGTTCTGGAATTGATACCAATGTAAAAGGGCCCCTTACGTGTGTGTTTTAGGTAAATCCAATCTTTCCAAAATTTTCAATTTTATTACTCACCAAGTAAATGAACCAATTTTAATTAAGCAAGTTTTATCTTCGTAATCATAAATATGCATCTAGTGAGATTAAGTAAATAAAATAAAGCAAGTCCATAATGTCAATGTACGTGGAAACCACTAAGGGAAAAAAACCTCGGACGATCCAGGACAGACAATCACTATGATACGAAAATTACAAAGGATGAAATTAGTCATACAAAATGACTCAACTCTATAAGCCCTGACGCATTCTTTTTTTTTTTTCTACTGCTCCTCTAATGTGCCATGTAAGAATCCACACATGCACTTGTCCACATCACACGATTCCACGCGTACCTCGATATCCAAAGATACATCCTCAGTAACTCTTTGTGATTCGGAACACGGAGTCCACCATTTCTTTACCGTATGAAACCAGTTGTTCAATAAGGATGAACAACCCATTTGGTGTAAACACAACATCTCTATAGGATATGTAAACTCGAATCTTGAACACAATGAAGGATGTTTTTAGCTTCGGAAAACCTTGTATAGAAACTGTAAAAATCGTATAACTGTTTGTTATGTTCTGCCTCTCATTTTTCTGAATCAAAGACGCCTTACATAGTAAATACCAATTTTTGAGGCGACGCGTCAGTCGAATGAAAACATCATGTCGTTTTAAAGAAATCAACATCTCGTTATAACAAGAATACCATGATGTTTGAATGATAGGGAAATATCATTTGAACGATGTAAACAGTCGTTTGAACCAAGATAAGAGCAAGATTAAGTTCATACGACTCTAAACTCGATTTATCTCAGAAAAACATTTTTAAAACTTTTTAAAACCAGTTTAAAATAAAAGATAACATCCATAGAAAATTCTGAGAACCATAAACCATTATGCATTCATACCTGGAGAATCTTGAAAAGCAATGTGAAGACTTGAAACGTTAACCAAAAATACGGCATGATCTATCTTTTAAGTTTGGTCCCTACGTTCAACACAACGTCATATTCTTAACGGAATCGCAACACATGCAGACTATCCTATCACCCAAAGTGGTTGTTGTACGGAATAATGCCAATACATACAAATTGACACTATTTAGAAATTTGTCCTTACATATATATAAACACATACATAAAACTTCCGTACATAAATGTATACATACACCGTAAATGAACAAATAGATCAATTGTTCTTTATGTATATTTGGGAATTTGATTATATGTACATGAATGAGATATGTTGGGTAGTTTGACTATATATATAATGATACATAAAACTAACGGATAAATTGATCAACCATAATATAACTCAGGAGTAAAAAATTTATGATGTTTTCTTTTGTGATAAAAAACAAAGGAAAAGGACATTTAGGGCCAATTTGGTTATTAAGTACAATTTTGTTTTATAGTTTTAAATAAAATTCCAATACAAATTTATATTTGGCATGATGTTGACGCCCCAAATTACTCATCTACATGGATCAATAAGAAAGGGACACCTGTCATTCTACATGGTAATATTCACACTTTCTCGACACAGAAGACACTTGGTCGACTCCCGAGGAGAATTGGTCATCACCCGAGGAGAGTTGTTCGGCATACTGGTCGACCAACCCTAAAGAAAATGATCCATTTAGAAGACCAAAATCCATTAGATAAGACTCACCAACAGTTATTATACCCTAGAAGGCCAACAATCATATTAATAGTAAATAGATGTAAATGCGTGAATACATAAAGACATTCCATCTCTTGGACTCCCATCACTATAAATACATCCCCTCGTTCAGCTAAAGGGAAAAGTAATTCATTTCATCTTTCTACCTCTCTCTCTCTACACATCTATCTCTCTCAAGACAAGAGAATAATTCAATCATTCTCAATACACCATGTTGTGCTATTGTAAACCCCTGGGAATAAAATAACAGCGGACGTAGACTTTATTCAACAGCCGAACCACTTTAAAAATCTTTGTATCTTATATGTTTGATGTGACTGTTTATTTTCATCTTTAATCTTATCTTCATCACTTTATCTATTGTTGATGCCTATAAGATGACATGGGCCATTTCTAGTCATCGACAGATTGGCGTCGTCTGTGGGAAGAGACACAAAAATCTTTCCATTCTTCTTTGAAGAGATGAAGATCATCATCAAAAGCTAAGTTTTCTTTTCTCTGCATATAAACAATTATACACTGTACACACATCTTCTGATTCAGTCATAATTTTTATATGCATGAATTATGTGATCAATTTTAATTTGGGGATATGTAAAATAGTGGATTTTAGAATTATATGAATCCATTCCCAAAATTTTATGTATACACACTTAAAACATGGGTTAAATAAATTCATTGAAACCCAACACGTATCTAATTTTCATAATTTCAGGAGATCAAAAGACAGTTTCTCTCAAAAGCTTTTTTTGTACATTAAAAGCAGGAATTAGTATTTTTCAATCCTTCAAAATCCTCAATAACAAATCTCTTTACTGGATTAGATACGATATTTTGACCCCAAATGTTAACCACACATCGTTTATTTCATGAATTGTATGTTTAATTGTTCATTTTAAAATAAATCTAGCAATAAGTCTTTAATGACTCTTTGAATACCTAATTTATCATAATATTGAAGAAAATAGGGAGACACCTTTCTCTGTCCTAATTATTATAAGAACACGCCTCAAATTGAGACTCCGGGTGTAAATTTGGGATAGAAATTCGGGGTTTTGTGAAAACAGGACTTTCTAACATTTATATTAGGAAAATAGGACATTTAATATTTTATTTATAAAAATACTCCCTGTGTTTATCAAAACATAGCATTCGTTCAAATCGACGCCTCCGACGTCCAAAAGAATGAGGAAGAAAGACAAAATTACCCTTGCAAACATCATTACACTAGCCAAATGAAAACATACGAAATTACCCCTATCTCTGTCCAAAACAAATCAAATCAGTTACACTCCCACTCCCAGAACCCTTGTTTCTGATAGCTTAGCGTTTGAAATTTCCTCATTTCGAAGCCCTACTTTTCGGCAATCTATTTGGCGAAATCAGAAAGTTTGGTTGAGGTAAGTTTATTTTAGTTATTTATGTTTTAAACTCATCACATTATATTACGTTTCTATGATTTTTTTGTTTGAATCAAACAATTTCAGCTCATGATTTTCGACTAAAAATTCTAGAACCTTGTTTTAAGATTATATATGTGTTTTCTTTGTTCCTAATGATAATTTCATGGTAAACTGATGAAAATTAAAATCAAAATGGTAGATGCTAGAAGTTATAGTTCTAAATACAAAGATGAAGTAAAAACAAGGAGTGCAACCAAGAGAAATGAAAATGCTGAAAGGAAAAAATTTGATAGAAACACAAGAAGCACAACAGTAAGTACATCAAATTTCTAATAATATTTCAGATAATTTTTTGATATTACAAAGTTTGCAAAATTACTTTAGCAAATATCTATTTCCATGACAATTCCTTCTGTGTTGCGTAATGTACACTGTTTGTTTTAAAATAAATATCATTGTTGTAATAGTTATAAATATATAAACAAATATTTCACAAATTGGGGCAAAAATAGATTTGATAGTTAAAATATAAAGTTATTTTGCATAAAACATTACGTTTACATACATTTCTTAAATAAAGAAACAAAACTGTAAAAATAGATCTGCTAATATGTGGAATCTACACTCCAAACAGGGGAGTCTTGCAATCTATTCTACATGTTCTATAAAATGTATCTTAAAACTGTTATCAATATTTTTTTATGAATATTATTTCAAGATTAATTTCTTGTTATGTTGTCTTTCACTATATAAAACAAGTATTTATAAGGTAAATTTATTATTTATTATAATTTTTAATAAATTCATAATATATTTACAAAAGTATGTTTGCAATTTTAACAGTATATACTATTATATTTACATAAATCTGCTGAAATACATATAAATACAACAGTGCAAAACTCTTTTTGCAATCAGTTTTGAGAAGTTTGTGTTAGTACTATTGTTAGAAGTATACACATGGTCTACTGTTTAAAACTATTGAAATATTATTGAAATTTAACTGGCTCTATGGTTGCATAATTTGGAACACAATAGAGTGGCTACTATATATATACACTAATTGTTCTGGAAAACGTGTCCTAGTATGACAGTATTTAATGCTCTCTTACTTGACTATGGTACTAACAAGTAATTGTTAGTAAGTTGATAACCTTGACTATGCTTGATATTAAAAATTGCTATCCATGAAAATTAAAAGTTTGTTCCAATAGTGTTTTACGTAGTAGAGTTGGTGGAGTGCAATGTAGAATGCTTAATATATGCATGATTATATGAGTTTAAGGTTGGGAATAAAATTGTTGGATTTTGAAGTGAAAATGAATGAACTGATTGAGTAATTGTGATGTAATCTAGAACAAGTAGAATATATATTTGTTTCTATGGAAGAATTTTCGATGTCCCTAAAGACATGGAACTTTCATGTCTTAACAACACAATTGGTTAATACCACTGGCGTGGAGCCACATCATTTAGTGGATTCGGATCCCTGCCAAATAATTAATCAATCGTATGTCTAAGACGTCAAAATTTTTGATTTGATAAGAGACATTTAAAAAAAAATGAGCATAACAAAACTAATTTTGCTATGCTCAACCTTCATTGGCGTCTGATTGCGATATGATTCCGTATCGAAAACATCGAATTCGACGCATTGAATGAAAACTCAATCAACGCCTTCTTCGGTACGGTTAACTGATTTATTTGCATATATTTTCGGTTCTATTTCTTAGTGTTCCCGCAGTGATATGTTAACACTACTCGCATTTGTCTACCTTTTGAACATTTGAGTAATTTGCATAGTTATTTCTATTAGTTGCTTATGTGTTTATACTACTAGCATAATGTCTTCCAGTTCTGTTATTTAGTGCTAACTGACTTGTCAGTTTACATTGCTGGTATAATGTTTACCAATTGGAAAGAAAAAAATACATAAATAACTTACTCTAATCATTTTTTATATCATATATATTACTTTTTTATAAAGAAGACAGTCCATATCCAATATCTTTTGTACATAAATTTGTCGAAATACATATAAATACAACAATGCAAAACTATTTTTGCTATCAGTTTTGGGAAGTTTGTGTTAGCACTGTTGTTTGAAGTATACAAATGGTCTACTGTTTAAAACTGTTGAAATATTGTTAAAGTTTAATTGGTTCTATGGTTGCATAACTTGGAACTCAATAGAGTGGCTACTATATATATAAACTAATTGTTCTGGAAAACGTGTCCTAGTATGACAGTATTTAATGCTCTCTGACTTGACTATGGTAGTAACAAGTAATTATTAGTAAGTTGATAACCTTAACTATGCTTGATATTGAAAATTGTTATCCATGAAATTAAAAGTTTGTTCTAATAGTGTTTTACGTAGTAGAATTGGTGGAGTGCAATGAAGAATGCTTAATATATGCATGATTAAACGAGTTTAAGGTTGGGAATAAAATTGTTGGATTTTGAAGTGAAAATGAATGAAATGATTGAGTGATTGTGATGTAATCCAGAACAAGTAGAATACATATTTGTTTCTATGGAAGAACTTTCGATGTCCCTAAAGACATGAAACTTTCATGTCTTAACAACGCAATTGGCTAAGGCCGCTGGCGCGGAGTCACATTATTTAGTGGATTCGTATCCGTGCCAAATAATTAATCAATCGTATGTCTAAGACGTCAATTTTTTTATATCTTTAGAGACATTTAAAAAAAATGAGCATAGCAAAACTAATTTTGTTATGCTCAACCTTTATTGTCCTAACTACATTCAACCTTCAACCTTCATTGGTGCGTGATTTCAATATGATTCCATATCGAAAACATTGAATTTGACACATTAAATGAAAACTCAATCATTGCCTTCTTCGGTACGGTTAACTCATTTATTTGTTTATATTTACGGTTCTATTTCTTAGTGTTCCCTGAGTGATATGTTAACACTACTGGCTTTTGACTACCTTTTGAACATTTGAGTAATTTGAATAGTCATTTCTATTAATTGCTTATGTGTTTATACTACGGTAATAATGTCTTCTAGTTCTGTTTTTAGTGCTAACTGACTTGTTAGTTTACATTACTGCCATAATGTCTACCAATTGGAAAGAAAAAATACATAAATTGAATCACCTTATACTTTTAACTCACTTGAGTCTATATTGTATAAGTGTTCATCTAGTTTGGAAATTGTGACAAAATTGTGTCTATCCTAGAATCCAAATAACCCCAGAGCTTGCCTTGTTATTTCATCTTTTTTGATTGAGTGATCTAGACCATATTACCACCACTCACACAGTAGAATTGATCTCATACATTTCATATTGCATATAATTATGTGTACATATGTTGAGTGTGTTTAAATCCCTAAAATTGCTTTTTAAATATTTTTTTGGGATTTTATAAACATTTTAAATAAGTTTTTATTAATTAAAACTTGTTTTTAAAATTTTTTGGGGTCAATCTGAAATTAAGTATTGATGGTTATATTGGCTATAAGTTGCCTTGGGTAGAATTCGAAAGCAGCAGAGACTTCAGGGTGTGTTTGTAATTAATTTTAGATGCGCGTTTGATATCTTCTTATTAGCCAACATCTGTTGTCTTCTGATTGGTGGAGTGTGTGTTTCTCTATAGAGAGTAATCCAGTGACTGTTTACAACCCTTGGATCGTTTTCATCAACGATCTGCATGCGCTCTTTCATAATCCCTGTGAACCTCATATGAACCAATCAGGAGCGTTTTATTCACCGTATATCGTGAACCCTTGGATTAAAGTCAATCAACCCTGACTCAATTTGAACCCTTAATTTTAAACCTTATTCTCGAATCTTCTCAGCCTCCTATAAAAGGACCCCTTCACTCAGCCTTCTGAGACTTTTTCCATTTCGTCCTTTTGAGAGAAAAGAGAGAGTAGAGAGAGAAGAGAGAAAAGAGAGAGAAAGAGAGAAACCAGAAAGAGAGAGAAAGAGTTAGAAACCCTAACCCTAAATCGTCAAAACCATTTTCAAATCTAAACCTCTTTTCAACTCCTGTATATCCCAAACACATCCTTGAGTGTTTGAGTGTTTGAGATTTGGTTTGTGTAGTTGGTTTGTTGCTGTTACCTCTTCGTTCTTAGATCTTGTGTCCAACTTAAACATTCTTTCTTAGATCTAATTTTCTGCTTTATAGAAATTTCAGATCTGAGTACTTCATGTTACATTACACTTAGATTTACATATTTTGTTTCTCATCTTGAGAAATATATTGTTGATTCTTTTTCTGTAAATGTTTTTAACTTTGAAATCAACAATAATGTTTTCTGTTTCTAGTTCTCTTGAAACAAGACCTTTGACCTAGTTTGGAATTGCACTTGGTGATTTTCAATCTCAAAAATCTTTTCAAAACCCGAGATTGATTAAGATCTTGATACGTTTTCTGAGCAAGATAGCCGTGGATTCTGGGATTGTTGTAAAGGTCAAATAAGGTTAAGTTTTGTGAGAAGAGAGAAAACGAAAAATCACAGCATATAGCCTTATATGTAATTTGTTAGGACTGGTTGTATAAAATAAGTGTGTGTGTGTGTGTGTGTGCATGCATGTGTTAGAAAGAACCTCCACAAACACTTTCACCCTACCACACTAAAAGTGTTGGTAATAAGATCTTGAGAACAAGAGTCGACGTAAAGAACTTGAACAAATTGGAAGTTAGAAAACTGGGAGAACAACATCAACAGTCAAAACTTCAGAGAAGTTATAAGGAAATCAGAGGGTACATTTCTAAACTTATATAGGTCTGAGTTTTATGCATATTTGTTATATAGTTTGTAACTGTTAAATTTGTTTTAGTGGATTTTTTTTGTTTACTCCGGAGGGAGTCGTGGATGTTTCCTCAGTTGGGTGAGGTTTTACCACGTAAAAAATCTTGTTCTTAATCTTTCTACATCTCCTCATCTCATTCTTGGTTGTGCTGAGTTTAAAGTTTTTAAACTGTTTTATAAACCGGTTAATCAATTATTGAATAGATCTCGTACATACTTTTGTTAAACACATCTTGTGTTCAATTAGTTTTGATTTTAAAGAAAAGATTTTCTTCAAAAAACTGTTCGGAGTTACTTAAATAGTTTAATTTTATTCAGCGACTTTAGTAACAGATTTTCAATTGCTATCAGAGCTTTGTAAACTTCTTTTAAAGAGATCCTGTGTTTCTGAAATTATTTTCTGAAAATAAAAAATGGACGAGAAAAATGAAAGATTTGGTAACTTGACCAGACCTTCTATCTTTGATGGAACCAATTTTTCTTACTGGAAAGTAAGGATGATTGCTTTCATTTAAGGAACTCTGGGAGATGATGTCTGGGACATTGTTGAAAATGGATACATTTTTCCTACTAAACCAGCCACTGAAGGAAGTAATGAGAGGGTTAAGAAAGTATTAAGTGAGTTCACACAAGAAGAGAAACAAGTTTCTCGCAACAATAACAAAGGAAAGAATGCCATATTTATGTCCATAAATGAACATGAGTTCAAAAGAATCTCATCCTGTACCACTTCTAAGGTAGCTTGGAACACTTTGGTTACTGCTCATGAAGGTGACACTAGAGTTAAGGGTGCTAAAACTCAAATGCTCATTCAATAGTATAACTCCTTAATTATGTCTGAATCTGAGTCATTTGATGACTTCTCATGCTAATGGGATAACATATAACAGACATGAAATTGTATCTAAACTTCTGAGATCATTACCACTGAAATTTGACCACAAAAGATATGCTATTGAGGAAATGTGTGACATAAATCTCACTCCTGAATTACTCAGTAGTAAATTAAGAACTGTGGAAATGGAACTAGAATTTAAGAAACAATTGACCCAGTTCCATAGGAAACAAATTAGTTCCAATATGAGCTTTTCTTCTAAGTTGATTAAGACTGAATTTAACATTCCCAATGATGACTCTGATGAGGAATGCGATATAGAGAGTTTGGACAATCAGATTGCCTTAATGTCAAAACAGTTTTAGAAAATCATTAAGTTTAGAAACAACATGGCAAACAAACAAGGCAAGTCCAATTATCCAACTCACTCTAATCATAAACCTCATGAGAAAGGTCATGACAAACATCACAAGGACTCTCACAATAGACCTAACAGAGACCTTAAGAAGAATGAATGCTTTAGATGTGGTAAACTAGGACACATTACTCAAGATTGTAGAGTTAACCTAAAGCATTCATTCTTCTTAAGCAATAGAGTTCAATTATCCAATTATCCAACTCACTCTAAGCAAAGGAGTAATAACCTGAAGCATTCATTCTTCTTAAGCAAAGGAGTAATAAACTGAATGCTTTAGATGTGGTAAACTACTCCTTAAGAAAGTCTCAAAATAAACACGCTAGAGGCAACATTTGCAAGACATGGGATGATTCAAGCGATTCTGAAAATGAGGAACTTGAGTCATTTTAAGCCTTTGATCCTTGCATGTATTTCTTTGCTAAGATTATCTATAATGATGATATGCATGTGTTTGTTAGTGAGGATGAATCTAGTAATTCTACTTATGTTGTTTCGAATCATGCCGTTACTGATTTAGATGCTTTAATTACTGAGAACATTGTTATTTCTACCTCGAGGTGTGTGAGTCAAAGGGAAAGCGATAATGACGATGTCAATGGGTGTGTGAGTCCAAAAAATGAAGCCTTAGGGGTCACTTCACACACTTCACTTAGTGACTCGGACAATGAAGATCTCCCTAATATTCACACTTTATGCTAAAACTCTAAAAAAAAGCACTAGACTAAAAAAGACTATGAAAGATCTCTCCAAGAAGTTAGAAGATCTAAGCCTGGTGGTCAAACTTAATGCTGAAGAGTATACTACCCAATGTCTAACTCATGAAAGTGAAATCAAAATGTTTGATCAAAAACTGAAAAATTTGACTGAAACAAATGAAACTCTGGAGAAAAAATACAAAGGGATATTGTTAGAATTGGAACAAACTAAAGAAAATATAGCAACTGTTTTAAAAAAATTTACAAAATTTGAAAATAACTCAAACTGTTTTGATGAATTTGTTGCTGAATCTAAAACCAATTCTGATGATCGAACATGAATAGGGTTTTGCCCCAATTTGAAGACACAAAAAAAATCTTTTGAACCTATCAAGTTTGTGTCAGGAGGTAAAAGGCCTATTGAAACATGCCCAGACTTTCATTCTCTAAAAATTGAGTTTGACTCAAAACATCAAAATTTTAACATTGGGGAATCAAGTTGCTCTAAACATGAAAGTTCACCTAAGGCCAAATACGTCTGCCCCTCTATTAGGAAGAGTGAGTCTACATTCAAGACTGTCCTATCTAGGAATAGAGTTCAACCTCAAAATTCCTTAAAACCTATGTTTAGAGACTTTCTTAAGGAGACCCCAATTTTGAGCAATCTTTATTACTCCTATTGCGATATATACGGTCACTCTTTTGATGGTTGCTATGCTAGAAGACTAGTTAAACCTGTTTGTAATCCTCCTATCTATCAGAATTTTAACTATTCTAGGAGAAGCCGTAACAATTATGTTCTACCTAGATAACCAGACAAAAACTCTAACTATAGGAAAAGAAAGACCAAACCTAAAAGAACATTCCCTAGAAGGATTCCTAAACACTTTCCTAAACCAAATGCTCATGTCTTTCATAAAACTAAAAATCATGCGCAAAACATTTTTCAACAAAAATCGAATGCTCGCAAATTTTATCAATTGAGAGCTAATATGCGCAAAATGAAAACTAGAGCAGTTTGGGTTAGAAAAGATTATCTATTACCCCAGATGAAGTGTAACATTGTTATTACTACTTTAAAAGCTGAACACACATCATCTGGTTGGTATTTAGACTCTGGATGTTCTAAGCGCATGACTGGGGATGATACAAAACTTTTGAACAAAACCAGCTTTGTTGGAGGAAAAGTTATTTTTGGTGATGGAGTATCATCTCAGATCATATGCAAAGGAACTCTCCAAGAAGATAGACTTCCTGTTCTTAAAAATGTTATTCTAGTTAAAGGTCTTAAGGCCAATCTACTTAGTATCTCGCAATTTTGTGACTCAGATCATACTGTTACCTTTTCAAAGAACAATTACAAAATTTTAAATGAAAAAGGTGAATGCATAATTACAGGATTCAGGACTCCTGACAATTGTTATACTGTCATGAACAATTCTGAAATCTGTAATATTACCACAATGGATGACAACGAGATATAGCATAACATAATGGGTCATATAAATTACGATAATCTTAGTAGACTGACCACTTAAGAAATAGTTAGAGGAGTTCCAAAAATCAAATCTGTTTCTAACATTGTGTGTGGTTCCTGTCAGGAAGGAAAAATTATTAAAGCTCCTCATAATAAAGTTAAAAATATCCTTACCTCTAATCCTTTGGAGCTCATCCATATGGACCTGATGGGTCCCTCCCAAACTGTTAGTCTCTGTGGACACAATTACATTCTTGTTACGGTTGATGACTTCACTAGATTTGCCTGGGTAGTCTTCTTAAAACATAAGTCTGACACTTTTCAAACTTTCTTAAAAATACTTCTTCGGATTAAAAATGAGAAGGACACTTAAGTAAATAGAATTCGTAGTGATAGAGGTGGAGAATTCAAAGACACCTGTATAATAGAGTATTGTGACTATAATGGTTACAAACACGAGTTTAGTGCTCCTAAGACTCCTCAACAAAATGGTATCGCCGAGAAAAAGAATCGTACCCTTCAAGAGATGGCACGTGTTATGTTACATGCCAAGAATTTGCCCAAATATTTTTTTTGGTAAAATCTATTCGTACTGCGTGTCACCTTATCAATATGGTCTATCTTAGAAAGAATTCCAAACAAACCCCTTACGAACTTTGGTATAAGAAAAAACCCAATCTTAAGTACCTTAGAACCTTTGGTAGTACTTGTTATTTATGCAAAGATAGGGAACACTTGTCCAAATTTTAGATCCGGGGAGATAAAGCTATTTTTCTAGGACACTCGCCTAACAGTAGAGCCTATCGAGCTTATAATCTTCGCACTAAAACCTTGATGGAATCCACGAAGGTAATTGTAAGTGACACTACTGTAGAGAGTAATATTTGTGAATCAACTATTGAGGAAGAGCCTACAAATGTTTTAGAAAATGACTCTCCTGAAATAGATGAATCATTACCAATTGAGATACCTGAAGTACCTAACTGAGTTTCTAAAGACCATCCCATGAATAACGTTGTTGGTAATCCTAGTGAGCCTGTGCGTACAAGATCTCAATTAAGAAATTATGCACATTATGCACGTTTTGTTTCCCTAGTGGAACCAGAGAATGTAAATGAGGCATTGAATGACTCTCACTGGATTTTTTCTATGCAGGAAGAACTTCTTCAATTTGTCATTCATGATGTTTGGTATCTTGTACCTAGGCCTGATCACAAAAAGGTTATTGGCACACGTTGGATTTTTAAAAATAAGTCTGATGAAAGTGGAATAATCATTAGAAACAAAGCTAGATTAGTTTCTCAAGGATACTCTCAAATTGAAGGAATGGATTTTAACGAGACCTTTGCTCCTGTTACTCGTTTAGAATCTAATCGTCTTCTCTTCGCCATAGCTTGCCACTTGAATTTTACACTCTACCAAATGGATGTCAAATCTGCATTCCTTAATGGAATATTGACTGAAGAGACCTATGTAGAACAATCAAAAGGGTTCATTGACCCTCAATATCCAAATCATGTATTTCGTCTTAAAAAGGCTTTGTATGGCCTTAAATAAGCGCCTAGAGCCTGGTATGAGAGTCTTTCCAGTTTCCTCTTAGATAAAGATTTCAAAAGAGGTGGAAATGATCAAACCCTATTTGTCAAACATTTTGGCAAACACATCATTATTGATCAAGTTTATGTTGACGATATTATCTTTGGATCAACTTCTCCCTCAGAAGTCAAATCCTTCTCTGAGATTATGCATAAGGAGTTTCAAATGTCTCTTATGGGGGAGTTGCAATTTTTCTTAGGTCTTCAAGTCAAGCAAAATTCAGATGGATTATTTGTCTCGCAATCGAAGTACGCTTTAGAGATTGTAAAGAAATTTGGCCTTGAAAGTGCTAAAGATCCTAAAACACCTATGAGTACTACGGTAAAACTTTCTAAAGACGAAACTGGAAAATCCATAGATCCAACTCTATATCGTAGTATGATAGGAACCTTGTTATACCTTACTGCCTCGCATCCTGATATAATGTATGATGTGTGTGTATGTGCTCGTTATCAAAATAACCCTAAAGAGAGCCATTTATCTTCTGTTAAAAGAATCATTAAATATGTAAAAGGAACTCTGAATATAGGACTTTGGTATACTAGTGACACACCAAGCACTATAATTAGGTACACTGGTGCTGACTGGGCTGGGTGTACTGATGATAGTAAAAGCACAACAGGAGCATGTTATTATATAGGTAATAACATGGTAGGATGGAGTAGTAAGAAACAAAATGCACATCACTCTCAACAGCTGAATCTGAATACATAGCCGCTGGAAGCTGTTGTGCTCAATTACTTTGGCTTAAATAAATGCTAAGTGATTATGGTATTTAAGAAAAATAATTTCATGTCTATTGTGATAATCAAAGCGCGATCAATATCTCTAAAATCATGTTCAACACTCGCGAACAAAACACATAAAAATAAGACATCACTTTATATGCGAATTGGTTGAAACTAAGGAATTAGAAATCAATTATCTTCCTACTGATTTGCAACTCGCAGATATGTTTACCAAACCTTTAGATTACAATCGATTTATTTCTTTGCGTAAATCTACTGGTATGGTGTGTGTTGATTAATCTCTTTGATCTCTCTATTTTTTCCCTTTGTCTATTTGAGACAAAATGGGGGAGAAATTTGAGTCTAATGAATTTCACATATACTAAATAGATTGATCTTAGTGATTCATTGTAGGATTCTGTATAGTTATTCTCAACAGTTGTAATAGGGTAGTCAATTGTAAATAGTTGAGTTATGTACTTTTGCTTTCTAGGAAATGGGTAGATAGAATTTTTTTTAGGAATAGGTTTCCTTTTCCTTGTTGCCCTACGAGTTCTAGATGACTCAAAGGAGATTTTGTCTCATATTTTCAAAGGGAGAGATTGAAGCACCTTATATTCTTGACTCACTTGAGTCTATATTGTATAATTGTTCATCTAGTTTGGAAATTGTGACAAAATTGTGTCTATCCTAGAATCCAAAGAACCCCAGAGCTTGCCTTGTTATTTCATCTTTCTTGTTTGAGTGATCTAGAACATATTACCAACACTCACACACAGTAGAATTGATCTCATACATTTCATATTGCATATAATTGTGTGTACATATGTTGAGTGTGTTTAAATCCCTAAAATTGCTTGTTAAATATATTTTTGGGATTTTATTAACATTTTAAATAAGTTTTTATTAATTAAAACTTGTTTTTAAAAGTTTTTGGGGTCAATCTGCAATTAAGTATTGATGGTTATATTGGCTATAAGTTGCCTTGGGTAGAATCCGAAAGCGACAGAGACTTCAGGGTGTGTTTGTAATTAATTTTAGACGTGCGTTTGATATCTTATTATTAGCCAACATCTGTTGTCTTCTGATTGGTGGAGTGTGTGTTTCTTTATAAAGAGTAATCTAGTGACTGTTTACAACCCTTGGATCGTTTTCATCAACGATCTTCATGTGCTCTTTCATAATCCATGTGAACCCCATATGAACCAATCAGGAGCGTTTTATTCACCGCATATCGTGAACCCTTGGATTAAAGTCAATCAACCTTGACTCAATCTGAACCCTTGATTTAGAACCTTATTCTCGAATCTTCTCAACCTCCTATAAAAGGACTCCTTCACTCAGCCTTCTGAGACTTTTGCCATTTCGTCCTTTTGAGAGAAAAGAGAGAGTAGAGAGAGAAGAGAGAAAAGAGAGAGAAAGAGAGAAACCAGAAAGAGAGAGAAATAGTTAGAAACCCTAACCCTAAATCGTCAAAACCATTTTCAAATCTAAACCTCTTTTCAGCTCCTGTATATCCCAAACACAACCTTGAGTGTTTGAGTGTTTGAGAGTTGGTTTGTGTAGTTGGTTTGTTGCTTTAACCTCTTCGTTCTTAGATCTTGTATCCAACTTAAACATTCTTTCTTATATCTAATTATCTGCTTTATAGAAATTTCAGATCTGAGTACTTCATGTTACATTACACTTAGATTTACATATTTTGTTTCTCATCTTGAGAAATATCTTGTTGATTCTTTTTCTGTAAATGTTTTTAACTTTGAAATCAACAATAATGTTTTCTGTTTCTAGTTCACTTGAAACAAGACCTTTGACCTAGTTTGGAATTGCACTTGGTGATTTTCAATCTCAAAAATCTTTTCAAAACTCGAGATTGATTAAGATCTTGATACGTCTTCTGAGCAAGATAGTCGTGGATTCTGGGATTGTTATAAAGTTCAAATAAGGTTAAGTTTTGTGAGAAGAGAGAAAAAGAAAAATCACAGCATATAGCCTTATATGTAATTTGTTAGGACTGGTTGTATAAAATAAGTGTGTGTGTGTGCATGCATGTGTTAGAAAGCACCTCCACAAACACTTTCACCCTACCACACTAAAAGTATTGGTAATAAGATCTTGAGAACAAGAGTCGACGTAAAGAACTTGAATAAATTGGAAGTTAGCAAACTGGGAGAACAACATCAACAGTTAGAACTTCAGAGAAGTTATAAGGGCACCAGAGGGTACATTCCTAAACTTATATTGGTATAAGTTGTATGCATGTTTATTATATAGTTTGTAACTGTTAAATTTGTTTTAGTGTATTTTTTTTGTTTACTCCGTAGAGGGATTCGTGGATGTTTCCTCAGTTGGGTGAGATTTTATCACGTAAAAAATCTTGTTCTTAATATTTCTACATCTCCTCATCTCATTCTTGGTTGTGCTGAGTTTAAAGTTTTTAAACTATTTTATAAAACTGTTAATCAAATCTTGAACAGATCTCGTACATACTTTTGTTAAACACATCTTGTGTTCAATTAGTTTTGATTTTAAAGAAAAGAGTTTCTTCCAAAAACTATTCGGAGTTACTTAAATAGTTTAATTTTATTAAACGGATTTATTAACATATTTTCAATTGGTATCAAAACTTTGTAAACTTCTTCTAAAGAGATCCTGTATTTCTGAAATTATTTTCTAAAAATAAAAAATGCACGAGAAAAATGAAAGATTTTGTAACTTGACCAGACCTTCTATCTTTGATGGAACCAATTTTTCTTACTAGAAAGTAAGGATGATTGCTTTCATTCAAGGAACTCTGGGAGATGATGTTTGGGACATTGTTTAAAATGGATACATTTTTCCTACTAAACCAGCCACTGAAGGAAGTAATGAGAGGGTTAAGAAAGTATTAAGTGAGTGCACACAAGAAGAGAAACAAGTTTCTCGCAACAATAACAAAGGAAATAATGCCATATTTATGTCCATAACTGAACATGAGTTCAAAAGTAATTGTTAGTAAGTAGATGCTCTCTTAACGTGTCCTAGTATAACAGTATTTAATGTTCTCTTAACAAGTAATTGTTAGTAGGTAGATAACCTTCACTATGCTTGATATTGAAAATTGTTATCCATGAAAATTAAAAGTTTGTTCCAATAGAGTTTTATGTAATAGAGTTGGTGGAGTGCAATGCATAATGGTTAATATATTCATGATTATACGAGTTTAAGGTTGGGAATAAAATTGTTGGATTTTGAAGTGAAAATGAATGAAATGATTGAGTAATTGCGATGTAATCTAGAGCAAGTAGAATACATATTTGTTTCTATGGAAGAATATTTTATGTCCCTAAAGACATGGAACTTTCATGTCTTAATTCCGCAATTAGTTAATGCCGTTGGCACGGAGCCACACGATTTAGTGGATTCGGACCTGTGCCAAAGAATTAATCAATCGCATGTCTAAGACGTCAATTTTTTTTTATTTGTTTGGAGACATTTAAAAAAAATGAGCATAGCAAAACTAATTTTTCTATTCTCAAACTTCATTGGCCTAACTACATTCTCACCTTCAACCTTCATTGGCGTCTGATTTCGATACGATTCCGTATCGAAAACATCGAATTCGACACATTAAATGAGAACTCAATCATCGCCTTCTTCGGTACGGTTAACTGGTTTATTTGTATATATTTTTGGTTCTATTTACTAGTGTTCCCTGAGTGATATGTTAACACTTCTGGCATTTGTTTACCTTTTGAACATTTGAGTAATTTACATAGTTATTTCTATTAGTTGCTTATGTGTTTATACTATTGCCATAATGTCTTCCAGTTCTGTTTTTTAGTGCTAATATACTTGTCAGTTTACATTACTTGCACAATGTCTACCAATTGGAAAGAAAAAATACATAAGTCACTTAATCTAATCATTATTCATATCATATATATTAATTTTTATAAAGAAGACAGTCCATATCGTATATCTTATTTACATGAATTTGTCGAAATACATATAAATACAACCGTGTAAAACTATTTTTGCTATCAGTTTTGAGAAGTTTGTGTTAGTACTATTGTTAGAAGTATACACATGGTCTACTGTTTAAAACTGTTGAAATATTGCTGAAATTTAATTGGCTCTATGGTTGCATAACTTGGAACTCAATAGAGTGGCTACTATATATACACACTAATTGTTCTGGAAAACGTGTCCTAGTATGACAGTATTTAATGCTCTCTTACTTGACTATGGTAGTAACAAGTAATTGTTAGTAAGTTGATAACCTTGACTATGCTTGATATTGAAAATTGCTATCCATGAAAATTAAAAGTTTGTTCCAATAGTGCTTTACGTAGTAGAGTTGGTGGAGTGCAATGTAGAATGCTTAATATATGCATGATTATACAAGTTTAAGGTTGAGAATAAAACTGTTGGATTTTGAAGTAAAAATGAATAAAATAATTGAGTAATTGTGATGTAATCTAGAAGAAGTAAATATTTATTTGTTTCTATGGAAGAATTTTCGATGTCCCTAAAGGCATGGAATTTTCATGTCTTAACGATGCAATTGGTTAATGCCACTGGCGCGAAGCCACATCATTTAGTGGTTTCGGATCCGTGCCAACGAATTAATCAATCGCATGTCTAAGATGTCAAATTTTTTTATTTGTTCAGAGACATTTTAAAAAAAAATGAGCGTAGCAAAACTAATTTTGCAATGCTCAACCTTCATTGGCCTAACTACATTCAATCTTCAACCTTCATTGGCGTCTGATTTCGATGCGATTCCATATCAAAAACATCGAATTTGACATATTAAATGAAAACTCAATCATCGCCTTCTTCGGTACGGTTAACTGATTTATTTGTATATATTTACGATTCTATTTCTTAGTGTTCCCTCAGTGATATGTTAACACTAGTGGCATTTGTCTACCTTTTGAACATTTGTGTAATTTGCATAGTTATTTCTATTAGTTTCTTATGTGTTTATACTACTGGCATAATGTTTTCCAGTTCTGTTTTTTAGTGCTAACTGACGTGTCATTTTACAGTATTACTGCCATAATGTCTACCAATTGGAAAGACAAAATACATAAATCACTTACTCTAATCATTTTTCATATCATATATATTACTTTTTATAAAGAAGACAGTCCATGTCCAATATCTTTTTTACATAAATTTGCCGAAATACATATAAATACAACAGTACAAAACTATTTTTGCTATCTGTTTTGAGAAGTTTGTGTTAGTACTATTGTTAGAAGTATACACATGGTCTTCTGTTTAAAACTGTTGAAATATAGTTGAAATTTAATTGGTTCTATGGTTGCATAACTTGGAACTCAATAGAGTGGCTACTATATATATACACTAATTATTCTTGAAAATGTGTCCTAGTATGACAATATTTAATGCTCTCTTACTTGACTATGGTAGTAACAAATAACTGTTAGTAAGTTGATAACCTTGACTATGCTTGATATTGAAAATTGCTATCCATGAAAATTTAAAGTTTGTTCCAATAGTGTTTAACGTAGTAGAGTTGGTGGAGCGCAATGCAGAATGGTTAATATATGCATGATTATACGAGTTTAAGGTTGGGAATAAAATTGTTGGATTTTGAAGTGAAAATGAATGAAATGTTTGAGTAATTGTTATGTAATCTAGAACAAGTAGAATAAATATTTGTTTCTATGGAAGAACTTTCGATGTCCCTTAAGACATGGAGCTTTCATGTCTTAATGATGCAATTGGTTAATGCCGCTGGCGCGGAGCCACATCATTTTGTCGATTCGGACCCGTGCCAACGAATTAATCAATCGCATGTCTAAGACGTCAAATTTTTTATTTGTTTAGAGACATTTAAAAAAAATGAGCATAGCAAAACTAATTTTGCAATGCTCAACCTTCATTGGCCTAACTACATTCAACCTTCAACCTTCATTGGCGTCCCATTTCGATACGATTCCATATCGAAAACATCGAATTTGACACATTAAATGAAAACTCAATCATCGCCTTCTCCGGTACGGTTAACCGATTTATTTGTATATATTTCCGTAACTATTTCTTAGTGTTCCCTGAGTGATATGTTAACACTACTGGCATTTGTCTACCTTTTTAACAGTTGAGTAATTTGTATAGTTATTTCTATTAGTTTCTTATGTGTTTATACTACTGGCATAATGTCTTCCAGTTCTATTTTTTAGTACTAACTGACTTGTCAGTTTACATTACTGCCATAATGTCTACCAATTGGGAAGAAAAAAAATACATAAATCACTTACTCTAATCATTTTTCATATCATATGTATTACTTTTTTTATAAAGAAGACAGTCCATATCCAATATCGTTTATACATAAATTTTTCGAAATACATATAAATGCAACAGTACAAAACTATTTTTGCTGCCAGTTTTGAGAAGTTTGTGTTAGTACTATTGTTAGAAGTATACGCATGGTCTACTGTTTAAAACTGTTGAAATAGTTGAAATTTAATTGGCTCTATGGTTGCATAACTTGGAACTCAATAAAGTGGCTACTATATATATACACTAATTGTTCTGGAAAATGTGTTCTAGTATGACAGTATTTAATGCTCTCTTACTTGACTATGGTAGTAACAAGTAACTGTTAGTAAGTTGATAACCTTGACTATGCTTGATATTGAAAATTGCTATCCATGAAAATTTAAACTTTGTTCCAATAGAGTTTTACGTAGTAGAGTTGGTGGAGTGCAATGCATAATGGTTTGTATATGCACGATTATACGAGTTTAAGGATGGAAATAAAATTGTTGCATTTTGATGGGAAAATGAATGAAATTATTGAGTAATTTTTATGTAATCTAGAACAAGTAGAATACATATTTGTTTCTATGGAAGAATTTTTTTTGTCCCTAAAGACATGGAACTTTCATGTCTTAACGACGCAATTGGTTAATGGCGCTGGCGCGGAGCCACATTATTTAGTGGATTCGGATCCGTGCCAAACAATTAATCTATTGCATGTCTAAGACGTCAAATTTTTTATTTGCTTAGAGACATTTAAAAAAAATGAGCATAGCAAAACTAATTTTTCTATGCTCAACCTTCATTGGCCTAACTACATTCAACCTTCAACCTTCATTGGCGTCTGATTTCGATACGATTTCGTATCGAAAACATCGAATTCGATAAGAGCAGTAATTGTTGTCTTCTCCCCGTAATCAATTACTTCAATTTTCTCGTTATTGAAACGAGTAATATAGTCTCTGGTACTTTTGCCTGTCTTTTGTCAGACACTCAGTAAATGTGCTACTCGTTTAACCGATTTTGCTCCAAAACAGAAATTCCCTATGAAGTTCTCTGCTAATTGAAGGAAAGTCATAATCTTCCCCCGAGGAAGGTTGTTATACCATATCTGAGCTGACTCGGTGAGAGTTCCTAAAAACACCCTGCATCTCATCTCGTCTGGAACCGCATAAATATCGGCAGTAGCTTGGTATTATTCTATATGGAGGACAGGATCAGTTTTTCCATCATATTTGGGTGTCACCACCGGAGCTTTGAATTTTGATGGTGTGGGGAAGTCCATAATTGCCTGTACGAACGGTGTCCCTTGGACAAAAGTTCGTTGTAGAGGATTCTTGGCCTTATCCATTTCCCCTAACCGGTCCTCCAACCTTTGAATCGAGCCTTTCCATGCTTTATTTCTCCCTTCGAGCCTATTTGTTCGAGCGACTGATCGCATTGAGTTTTCCTCTTGGGATCTTTCATTACGGGCTGTTGGGCGTGATTGGGCAGAGCCTTCCCTTAGGTCGGATGGTCGTCGAGAGTTCCTCGACGGAGTCCCGGGAGGATTTCTATTCCTTCTAGGTCCCAAAGGATCAAAAGGAGAATCTCTACTCAACCTTTCTAGAGCACTAGTCCTTTCTGGAGTTAGAGTGACGTTCTGTTGAGAATTTGTAGCTCATACTGATGAGGTCCGTCCAGGTTAATACGAAGGATCATTAGACCCCTCAGTACGATATGAGTCAGTACGTCTAGATTGAGAGACTTCTGGGAATAACGTTTGTTTAGTTCTTGAAGATGACAGATGGGTATTCCTCTGAGTATTTCGTTGTCCTAATTGAGCTGATACTCTACCTTAAACAGTTTGTATAAGTTGATGCATGGTTTCTTGCATGGTCGTTTTCCCTTGGGCTAAATTAGCCATTATACCGGCCAGATCTTGAATATTTAGTGGAGTAGAGGGGTTTGGAGGGACCCTTGTGTTGCGATTACTGGATTTCGGGATCTCAGCCATATTGATGAATGTATTGGTGAAAACCCTAATTGTAATAGTTTCCCACAGACGGCGCCAATCTGTTGATGTAAAAAACTAGATTTATATCTAATTAATCAATCACAGATAAAAATGAAATAAATAAGACGAAGGATTTTTAAAATGGTTCAGCCTTGTGAAAATGGCCTGCGTTCACTGTTTTGTATTGTTGACTGTTCGCCTTGAGTCTTGATAATAGGGTTTACCAAGAAATTTCCAGTCCCCTCCTTATGAGGAGGTTATAATGTATTTATAGCCTTGAGGCTGTACATATCAAAGGATAATGCGCTGTTATCTTGCAGACATATACATCTGTACGATAATAATGCACATTTAATGCGTAGTTGTCTTTTGGTTTTCTTGATGTGTACGCTATGCGTGCTTAAGTTGCTCGGCACGCTTTAGTTGCTCGCACCGCTTAAGTTGCTTGGCATGCTTTAGTTGCTCGCACCACTTAAGTTACTCGGCAGCTCGGAGTGCTTCAAGTATACTGCTCGTCGAATGTCTTCATATTTGCGATGTAAGTTGACACGTGTCTTTGTGCGATTGGTCTACGTCAGCAGATTAAATTTGGTAACAACATGTAGGATTGGGGGTATCTCTTTTTTTTTGCTGTACAGTTGTATGTTATGACAAATATTATATAAAATTCGGTAGAACTAAATGCAAAATTTTGGCATTGTAGGAAGCAAGGCCGAAAATGTGGTATGATAATATATCATTGTTCTTGTTTGTCCACTTGAACTATAATTTGTCAAACTATAACATGTAGGATTGGGGGTATCTTTTTTTTTTGTTGTACAGTTGTATGTTATGACAAATATTATATAAAATTCGATAGAACTAAATGCAAAATTTTGGCACTGTAGGAAGCAAGGCCAAAAATGTGGTACGATAATATATCATTGTTCTATTTTTTCCAATTGAACTATAAGTTTCCAAACTATAACATGTGGGATTGGGGGCCTCTGTGAGTTATTTAGGAATATGTTTGGTTAAAATATTATTCTATTTAGGCATATTTTTGGTTAATGTATTGTTCTATTGTTAGTTATTTAGCCATACGTTTGGTTAATGTATCATTGTTATACTTTGTCCAATTGAACTGTAATCTGGAAAGTTGCAAAAGTCCATTTGCTATTTTTTTGCTATTGTTTGCAACACCTATTATTCTTGTTTGATATTAAGAAAACTGAAAAATACCTTGGTCACCATTTTTTGCAATAGCAGCAAGTATACAACCCTTGTATTTGGCTTTCAGAAATGTACCATCAAGACATATCATGGGACAACAATGCATAAACCGATATGCACACGCTTCAAATGCAATAAAATAACTTTCAAATCTCCTAATCTCACCATTGACCTCACGAACAACATGACTCCCTGGATTCGAAGTTATTAATGACTCCACATAAAAACTAAGCTCGTGATATGATAAAGCCTCATCTCCATGGATCTCTTTAACAGCCATTTCTTTACCCGTATAGGCATAATAGTATCCTAACTTCACACCATGTTCCCTTTTAAAAAGATCAATTATCTCACTCGGTTTTACATTAGGCCTATCACGAACTAAGCTCAATACAACATCTTTAACTAATTTACTGCTAATAGCAGGTTTATTCATATCCTTCAAACAAATACCACACGTATGTTCTGATATCACACTCTTTATAATGAAATAACTGGGTAAATTGAATTTCTGAGATGCATGAACTCTCCATAAGCACCCCATTTCCTCTTTCTTACTACACACAACAGTAATCCTTCTGGAGTCATTTTTTACATATCTAGCCTTGAATCCAGTGTTCAGGCATTATTGTTTCAGTTTCATACGAAACTCTTCAGCACCACCAGGAAATCTTTGCCCCACACCTAAAATTGAATTTTCCCAAACACTCACGTTCAAAGGCTGCTGAACCTCAATTTCATTGCTAACGTTCCCTCCCAATACATAACTAATACTACCACATTCACTAAAATAAACTCCCGAAGTAGAAATCTTCAACAAGCTAATATGTACTTCAGTAAAACTCTCCCTTTGTAGAACAGTAAAGCAAACAAAACACTTGATCTCACCATCACAATCTATAACACAACGTTTCCGATCACGTATATAAAAAATCTCAAATGATGACTTCCCCAAATCATCCCAAATCTCAATTATTCTGTTACGAAAATCAAGAAAACTATGCACTACGGAAATTCGAAATGAAGTTGATCTCCCATCATACAATATAACACAAAGAACACCCCTGTCAATATCCCTACAACAAAATCACAATAAAAAATGTCATTTTCAATGAAATAAATTGATTAACAAGTTAAATGTAATATAACACAAAACTAAAATAAAATAAAAAAGAAAATAGTACAATATCATGTAATGAACAATTCGATATACCAAATAAATAGACAATAATACACCTCAAAACCATCCATGCAAAATGGTTTGTTGTTCACAATTTTTTTTCAAAAACTTCAACTTAACATTATATGATTACACTTGTTTTATTATATCTTATAAAAACCATTAGTACAATATTAATAATGACATGTGAACAATAAGCTATTCAAAACATACAATAATAACTTCATTAAAAAAAAACTGTGCAATTTATACATGTTGAGTTTATTAAAAACTTTTGTGACTTTTTTTTGCTTCCAATAATAACTATAAACATATCCGAGTCACTCATGAAAATTATATTTTGAAAATAAACATGGATGAAGTCTATTCTATAATGAACATGGAAGGACATAAATTTTCAACATAAAATATCATGTGCATTTTGTAGCAAAGGCCAAGTTCATAATCAGGACATTAAAAACACTCAGTTTATACTAGGGTCACATTTATTATTACATAATACATATACATACATAAACAAACCAATAACTTAACAACTCAATTATCATCTCATGCAATAAAAAATTCAGCAAACTATGTATTACAAAATAAAATATAAAAATAAAACCAGTCATCATATACCACAACTAATATAATAGCAAAGTAATTTTGAACACCCAAAAAAAAACTTAACAGATCATATATTATATAATTAAGCCAAACAAAAAGCAAAAAAAATTTGCACATTGAATAAAAAACTAACACATCAGATATTATACAATGGAGCCAACAAACAGCAAAAAAATATTTGCACATTGAATAAAAAACTAACACGTCATATATTATACAATAGAGCCAAACAAACAGCAAAACAACATTTGCACATTGAATAAAAACTAAAAGATCATATATTTTACGATAGAGCAAATAAACATAACAAACATCAAACAAACATTTGCACATCAAGTAAAAAAAACTAACATATCAGATATTATACAATGAAGACCAAAAAACAGCAAAAAAACACAAAAATAATGAAATATATCTTACAAACATACAAATAACAAAACCAAATAATAAAACAACCAAAAATAATAACAGAGTACGAGATTTTACCTTGAAAATGAATCACAATCCATTTTTGTATCAGAATAAGCAATAGCCAATAATCTCTGCAAACAAACACAAAACAAAATAAAATTAGGTAAAAAATAACACAAATTCAAAAAAAAATTATATGTATATATTGATTTCATCTTTATCATACCTTCGAGAATAAATACTGAATAATTCGTATGTCAATCACAAATTCAACAAGGTTACATATGCCGAACAGCAAAATGTTATTTGTTTGCAAGATTGTCTTGTTGTTGCATAAACAACATTGATCGTAATATTGAATTTAAGACATGAAACAATTTCTAATTGTAATCCATTGTCAATCGATAATACAACTGCAATTTAAGTCAGGAGTAACCCCTTCATAAAACTCCCAATCAAAGAACCAAATTCAGAACTTACGTAAAAAACCAGGTTAGGTTACAATCGAAAATCATACCCAAAATACTGTACTTGATTGAGGGCAGCAAAGTAAAATGACCATGCCAATAAAATCGGAACCTCTTTAAAGTAAGGACCGAATCCATAAAAATAATGTGTATAATTTTAACCTTAAAAAGTAGGGACTAAAACAGTAGCAAAAATGATGTATGTCCTATTTCAATAGTACATAATATTATAGGTCCTAAAATTGTATAATCTATAGAAATTTCTCAAAAAATGGGCGATTTAAACAATTAGTGTTCAATACAATCATATGATCTGAGTTATATCATCGAAAGGTGGATCAGAGGAAACCACATCAAATTGTGGCTTCGTATACAAATCCGGGACATGAACAAGAGCATCAAAATACATACAGATGTATAATTATTTTTTCAAATCATTGAAGGAGTCACAACGAGTTAGGGGCGGACCCACCCCATCCCGAATGGGGGCGGCCGCACCCACGACATTTTTCAAGATTTCTACTACTAGTTATACTATAAAAAAATAGACCTATGTGTAAATCTGTAAAACTTATAAGTGGTGTAGAGTCTCTGAGGGCAATTTTGCATCTGTTGTTTTAGTTTTGAAGTTTCCTGGTTATTTGCAGTCAGATCATTTTATGGTAAGAGTTTGTAGAGGAAGGGGTTTCATTTTGGTGATTTGTTGAAGTTTTTGATGGGGTCGTTCAGATTTGAGATGGGGTATTTTGGTAGAGGTGGATTTTTTTCATCTGAATTGTGAGATTTAAGACTATTGTGGGTTGGTTTTGAGATGGGGAGGGTTTTGTTTAATGGTTTTGAGATGGAGTGAGACGCGTGGCTGGAGGCTTCTGTTTCAGATCGACGCGTGTGATATGAGATGGAGTCTTTCTTTCCTTCGAACCTTGAAGTTTGTCATTTCAAGAATGGGACAGAGCTCTCGGTTTTTCTTGTGTGTTTTTGTTAGTTTTTTTTTGTTTGGGCTGATTGTGTGTCCAAGTGGTGTGGTAGAGTTTTGAGAGGTTTTCTTTGGTTAAGCCGGTTTGTTCCGATTTTCTTGTTTGGAATCTGTTCGTTTTGGGCCTTGCCCTTTCTAATATATTTGTATTTTATCCAAAAAAATATCGTTGATGAATTTTAATTTAATTTGTTGCTAAAATAATTATTATTGAAATTTTATTTGTTGCTCAAATTTTAAGTTGCTAAAATTTAATGTGTTGCTCAAATTTTAATTTAATATGTTGCTGAAATAGTTTTTACTGAAATTTAATTTGTTTCTCAAATTTTTATACAACTTTAATTATAATTAACACCTCAATATTTTTAAGATTAAAAATTACAAAAAAAATAAAAATAAAAACAATCCAAAAAATTCGCATCAATGGCTGCTGTCAAAATCTTAGATCCGCCACGAGTGGAATCAATTCCACCTGAGCAACATGCTCATATATCAATTCTCCATCAACGAAATCACAGCCCTGTGTCTCATGGCTAATCGGCCCTAGCATAACTTTGTCGGCGACCAATCCATTACCAGATCAGCAAGCTTCTTTTGGTCGGTATCCCAAATCTTCTCCGACCAACATAGTCAATACCAGGTTCTCTTGAGCAAAATTGAAATCCTTCAATACTCGTCAGCACTGTCCAACTCAGGTTACCGTTACTCTGATCGGCAACCATTGTACGAAGAGGAAAATTCCGGCGTTCATGGGCAAAGAACAACACCACATCAGAGCTATTAGTCGACTGAACTTTTTGGGTACACTCCAAATAATTTCTAAGACACTTAAAAAAAATTTAAAATGATAAAAAACCCTTTTACTACTTGCGGACTCCTATTAACATCTAAAAGTAAAACAAAATTAATAAATCTTTATGAAAAACAAAAAACTTCTTACATTATTTTTAAAAAAAAATTGTTTTTTTTAACTTTTAAAACTATTTTTTTTCAAAGTAAGAATTAATCTTTTTTGAATAAAAGTTAAAGAAAATGTACTCCAAATAATAAAGAAAATGAAAAAAGAATGTTAAAAATATCCGACAGTAAATGTTTTTACCAGTTTTTCTTTGCTTTAATAGAAATAGCTGTAAATATAGGAAAACAATGTTTTGGGAATGTTTATCATTTCCCTATTAAAAATATCTAAGAAATAGTTTGTAATAGAAAATTGGTATAAAAAGAAAAACTATTTTGGGATTGTCACCGTTTTTCTGTTAAAAAATTGAAAATGACTGGGATAAAATTAAAATAAAAATGGTGTTTATTATTATTTTTGGATAAAAAACTATTTTTTATCCCCAAATAATAATGATAAAACATTTTTTTTCAAATTTTACAACACTCATTTTATTATTTTTCAATAAAGAAAACGAAAGTAAAAAAGGTACTTTCATTTTATTTTATCCGAGTTGTTTTTAATTTTTAACAGAAAAATGGGGACAATACCAAAAACGTTTTTTCTTTTATTTCCAGTTTTTTTTATTAAAAATTTTTTTAGATATTTTTTTATAGAAAACGATAAACATGCGCTGTTGATACCACATTTAATCTGCTGACATGGACCAATCATATGAAGACACGTGGCTATCTACATGACAACAACAAGCACTTCCGAGATGATCACACGCTCCGAGGATCCATGTTACTCCGATGAACTCATACGCTCCGAGGAACAGACCTCTCCAAGGAACTCTTTAGCACCGAGAAGCTCAAGCGGTCCGAGCTGCACCTCGAAGCAGGATACCAACAGTTTAACTGCTCATTAAATGCTTATCATTCAGACGCACACGCAAAAAGGGCATTAAATGTATTACCCTTTCATATGTATATCATTTAATGTATTACCCTTTCACATTACAACCTCAGGGCTATAAATACATGGTACAATCCTCATTTTAAGGGGAGCCCAGACCGGAATTTCTTGAGATAACTTGTAATCGAGAATTCCCATATAAACAGCAATACCAAAACAGTGGACGTAGGCCTTCTTATAAGGCTGAACCACTTTAAAAACTCTTTGTCTTATTTATTTATCTGTGATTGAATAATTAGAGTGATCTAATTTTTTACATCAACAGATTGGCGCCGTCTGTGGGAAACGACTGATAATATCGTTTTTCATAAAAAACAATCCATTACCAATGGTTGATATTCCTGAATCCAGCAATCGAAACGCTGGAAACCCTCCAAATCCATCTGCTCCACCAATTATTTCGGAACTGACTGGAATAATGGCAAATCTGGCTCAGGGCCAGACCGTCATGCAAGAAACAATGCGACAACTCATCCAAACCCTCCATAGTGGTGCATCAGCCCATTCCGGACCACAAAGCATTCAAAGAAATACCCGTGCACCTTCTTCGCGTACTAAGCGTACTAATTCATATCGCAATGAGGAGTCTGAAGATTTTTCTTATCAACCTGGACGAACTTCGTCAGTGCGGGCCACAGATACTGAATAACGTGTCACCCTCTCCCCAGAAAGGACCAGCGCATTGGAAAGATTAAGTAGGGTTTCTCCTTTCGACCGATTAGGCCCTAGGAGGAACAAAAGTCCTCTTAATGCAGCGTCGAGGAGTTTTCGACGACCATCAGATTTAAGGGAAGGATCTGCCCAGTCACGACCCGCTGCTCGTTAAGATAGATCTTATGACCGACCAGCTGCTCGTCAAGATAAATCCCAGGAAGCCACTTCAACGCGATCAGTTGCTCGAACCAATAGGCCCGAGGAAGGAAATGATGCTTGGAAAGGATCTATTCAGAGGCTGGAGGATAGATTAGGGGAAATGGCTAAGGCCAAGAACCCTCTACAACGAACCTTTGTTCGAGGAACACCTTTTGTCCAGGACATTATTGATTTTCCAACACCATCAAAGTTCAAAGCACTTGTTGTGACTCCCAAGTATGATGGAAAGACAGACCCTGTCCTTCATATAGAACAATACCAAGCTGCAGTCGACATCTATGCTGTCCCAGATGAGATGAGATGCAGAGCATTCTCGAGAACACTTACCGGATCTGCTCAAATATGGTATAATAATCTTCCTCGGGGTAAGATTTCAACTTTTCTTCAATTGGCCGAGTTATTCATTGGGAATTTTTTCTTTGGAGCAAAGCCAGTTAAACGAGTAGCACATTTGTTAAGTGTTAGACAAAAAGTTGGTGAGAGTACCAGAGATTATATAACTCGTTTTAATAACGAGAAACTCGAAGTCATTGATTATGAGGAGAAGACAACGATTACCGCTTTGATGAGTGGACTACTGCCAAATAAGTTGTACTACACTTTGTCCAAAGATCCACCTCAAACCATGTCGGACCTGATGGGAAAAGCGTCCAAGATTATAAATACCGAGGAAGCTATGTCTACGAAGAAGAATATGGACGCTAAAGAAACCAAGGTGGAAGGTGATAAAGTTAAGAAGAAAGAACATAAGAACAATATTGGTGACAAACAATCCAAAAATAGGTCGTCATGGGAAGTCTTGAGGAAATTTGATAATTACACACCTTTGAAGGAAAATATCAACCACGTCCTGGAAGAAATTAAGAACATCGAGGAGTTAAACTGGCCAAAGAAAATTAAGGCAGACCCTGACATGAGGAATAGGGAAAAATATTGCGAGTTCCACAAGGATTATGGCCATATGACCACAAATTGCATAGCTCTTCAGAATGAGATTGAAACACTCATCCGACGAGGAAAGCTAGCAAAGTATGTTGATCGGGGAGGCGAAAGAAGAAACAACGATCGAACTAGAGAAAGGTATAGATCTCCTCGTCGAGCAGAGGAGAACAAGAAGAGAAACCATGAAGTTGATCCAGAGGATGACCCCGATCTTCCCAAGAAACCAAGGCAGCCAGAACGAGAGGTATTTTCAATACGCCTTGGGTTATTTGATTGTAATGTTATTACAGGAGGAGATGCAGGAGGAGGAGACCTTACTGCAGAAAGAAAAGCTTACCTCGGTGAGGCTCAATCTTGCTCGTACATTCAGTGAATAAATCTAGCTGAGGAAGATCGCCCAAGAAAGGTGAACAAGGAGAAATCGGTTATCGGTTTTTCAAAAAATGACCTTGCAGGTGTTTTATATCCTCATGATGACCCGCTGGTGATCAAAATGAGAATGAAGGAGGTCATGATTTTAAGAGTACTGGTCGACAATGGTAGCTCGGAAGACATCATGTTCTACTCGTGCTTTGATAGTTTAAATCTAAAGCTATCTCAATTGGAGCCCTACCACAGACCCCTCATTGGTTTCGCTGGCGAGAAAGTATTTCCACTTGGGACGATCAAGTTGGATATATTCATTGGTACGTGGCCAGCTTGTCGGATATAAAGAATACGTTTCTTCGTGATGGATAAGAATGTCCAATCATCGTACAATATCATCATGGGAAGAGTAGGATTGAAGAAGTTCGAGGTTGTACCATCTACAGTGCATCAGTGCCTAAAATTTCCCACAAACTTTGGAGTAGGGGTTGTGAAAAGTGATCAGAAAGTAGCTCGGGAATGCTATTATTCATCCGCCGAGCAAGAAGAACTGGAAGAATCAAAGAAAAAGACTACTACCTATCAAGTGGATGAAGATGCAGAGATTGAAACATTGGATCCTCGAGATGAGTCGCAACTCGTGAAGGGTCAAGTGGTGGAAGCTATTGAAAACATCATTCTGTACGACGAGCACCCTGAGCGAACTACTCAAATAGGTTCGTCGTTGGAAGCCTCATTAAAACAAGAATTAATAATTTTCCTTAAAAGAAGAAAATAAACTTTTGCATGGAGTCATGAAGATATGCCAGGGATAGACCCAAACTTCTTATGTCACGAACTCAATGTGAATAAGGAGATCAAGCCTGTGAAGCAGAGAAGAAGAGTATTTAGTCCCAAGAAGAATCAAGCTATAAAAGTGGAAGTCGAGAAGCTCCAGAAGGCTTGTTTCATTGAAGATGTTAAATATCCAGACTGGTTAGCCAATGTAGTGATGGTAAAGAAGAAGAAAAACAAGTGGAGGATGTGTGTAGACTTCACTGACCTCAACAAAGCATGCCCAAAGGATCACTTTCCATTTCCCCGAATTGATCAACTGGTGGATGCTACCTCGG
Source organism: Sambucus nigra (assembly GCA_949130495.1). Classification (NCBI taxonomy): domain Eukaryota; kingdom Viridiplantae; phylum Streptophyta; class Magnoliopsida; order Dipsacales; family Adoxaceae; genus Sambucus; species Sambucus nigra. Next base: position 115,097,019 of record OX422224.1, on the reverse strand, counting down.
GACACGAGTTGCTAAGCTTCATGGATGCTTATTCTGGCTACAATCAGATCAAAATGAAACCTGAAGACAGGGAGAGTACTTCTTTCATTACCCCTCGAGGAACTTATTGTTATAATGTTATGCCTTTTGGTTTGAAAAATGCAGGTGCGACATATCAGCGGCTGATGAACAAAGTCTTTGCTGAATAAATCAGTTGCAATATGGAAGTCAATGTTGACGATATGCTGACGAAAAGTAAGAAAGCTGCAGATCATCTAGTTGACTTAAGTCAGACTTTTGATCAACTGGATAAATATCAAATGAAGCTGAACCCGACGAAGTGCATATTCGGAGTACGAGAAGGCATGTTTCTCGGATACATTGTCAATCAGGGAGGCATTGAGGCCAATCCTGAAAAGATTAAAGCTCTATTAGGGTTGCGATATCCAACGGCGAAGAAGGAAGTACAGAGTCTCACAGGATGAGTAGCAGCACTCAACAGATTTGTGTCACGAGCAACTGATAAATGTCTCCCATTCTTCAAGACACTCAGAAAGACTTTTGAGTGGAATGATGAATGCGAGAAGGCTTTTCAAGACTTGAAGAGATACTTGGGAGCACCTCCACTGTTGTCCAGGCCAGTGATGGGAGAAAAATTGTACTTGTATCTTGCAGTGTCCGAGAATGCAGTTAGCTCGGCATCGATCAGAGTGGAGAATGGAGTGCAAAAACAAATTTACTACACAAGCAAGGCCTTCCGAGGAGCAGACATCAGATATCCAAGGCTGGAAAAGTTAGCACTGGCGCTTATTGAGGCAAGTAGGAGAATGAGGCCATACTTCCAGGCTCATACCATAGTAGTATATACTGATATGCCATTGAGGTAAGCCCTGCATAAGCCAGAAAAATCAGGAAGATTGATGTACTGGGCAATAGAGCTCGGTGAATATGATATAGTCTATGAACCCAGATCATCGCTTAAAGGGCAGGCTGTAGCAGATTTTATAGCGGAGTTCACCTATCCTGATAGCTCCGAGGAACAAAAGTTGCTCGCGGATCAACCTGTGGATGTTACAGGATCAATAAACACTAGCTTAGACCAACTCCAGTTGGTAAAAGGGCAAGTGGATGTTACAGAATCATTAAATTCAAGCTCAAACCAACTCCGGTTGGTAAAAGGGCAAGAAAAAATGATCGAAGAAGAGCGAGAAATATCCGGGGAGGATGAAATGAAGCAATAAATATTTCACCGAGGAACTCTAACTGATCAAAAATTTGAAGACGAGATACCTATATGGAGGCTATATGTAGATGGCTCATCTTGCACTACAGGATGTGGCGCAGGGATAGTTTTGAGCACTCCAGATGAGGTCGATATGGAATACGCCTTGCGTTTCCAATTCAAAGCTTCCAACAATGAGGCTGAGTATGAGGCCATGATTGCAGGACTTGGTTTAGCAAAAATTATGGAGGCGCAGCAGATTATTGTCTTCAGTGATTCTCAATTGATCGTAAATCAAATTTTGGGAGTATATGCAGTTAGAGGAGAATTAATGATCAGATATCATGCAAAGGCAAAGGAACTGGTATCAGAATTTGACGCTATTCAGCTGGTCAGAATACCAAGAATAGAGAATGCGAGAGCAGACGCCCTAGCTCGACTAGCATCGGCTACTCGCACCGAGCAACGATGAACAATCCCAATTGAAGTGCTAGATGTTCGGAGTATAGATGAAGATCTGACGATGAACTTTATCACCCTTGATTTAGGACCATCTTGGATGGATCCCATCATGGCATATATTGAAGAAGGAGAATTACCAATTGACAAGCTCGCAGCCAAGAAATTGAAGTTTAAAGCTACTCGGTATGTATTAACTAATGGTGTTTTGTATAGATGAGGAATTATGGCAGGCTTGCAGAGATGTGTACATCCCTCCGAGGTGAATGAATTGATTGAAGAGATCCTTGAAGGGTCCTGTGGAGCACATGTAGCAGGTCGAACGCTTTTACAAAGGGTGATGACGCAGGGATACTACTGGCGGACAATGAGGGCTGATTGTATAGCCTATGCCAAGAAATGTGACAAGTGCCAACGCTTTTCCTCCATCCGAAGAACTCCACAAGCATTATTGGCACCCATAACTTCCCCTTGGCCATTTGCATTATGGGGAATTGATTTGGTTGGGCCACTGCCAACGACCCGAGGAAGATTCAAATACCTCATCGTCGCAGTAGATTATTTTACTGAGTGGGTAGAAGCTGAGCCACTCATTGATATGACGTACAAGAAGGTGTACCAATTTGTTTGGAAGAACATCATTTGTCGATATGGTCTTCCTCATGCTTTCATCACATACCATGGAACACAATTTGATAACGAGGAGTTCGCTGCCTATTGCCATCAGTCAAACATTTTGAAGGTCCACTCAGCACCAGGCCATCCTCAAAGTAATGGACAAACTGAAGTAACAAACAGAATGCTGCTGAATGGTTTGAAGAAAAGACTGGATGATGCGAAAGCAAATTGGATCAACGAGCTACAATCAGTACTTTGGGCTTACCGAACTACTCCCCGAGTAGCAACAGGAGAATCACCATATATGCTGGCCTTTGGAAGTGAAGCTATTATACCTGCCAAGTTGGGCCTCCCAACACACAGGGTACTGAATTTCAATTCCACTGTCAGCGACTTAATGAGAAGACTGGATTTAGACATGCTCGAGGAAGTTAGAGAAGAAGCATCCATCAGAAATGATGCATACCAGCAGCGAACAACTTTTTTTTACAATAAGAGGGTGAAGAAATGCGACCTGAAAGAAGGATACTATGTGCTAAAGAAAGTAATTCACAAGCATAATAAACTGGAGGCAAATTGGCATGGACCATACCGAGTTACAGAGGTTGTTCGACCAGGAACTTATCGAATAACAACTCTAGAGGGAGAGGAGTTTAAGAATGCATGGAACGCAGAGCACCTACGCAAGTATTATCAGTGATGTATATTCCCATGTAATGCAGTTCCATCATTATGAATAAAATGAAGACATTCTGCCAAAGTTCTTCCTTTTATTGAGAATTTTTCGGGGAATACTAGTGTTAAACACTACTCGGCAGAGCTCCAGACTGCTCAGCAAAATATTCCTAAAAATGCCAATCTGTTGATGTAAAAAATTAGATCACTCTAATTATTCAATCACAAATAAATAAATAAGACAAAGAGTTTTTAAAGTGGTTCAGCCTTATAAGAATGGCCTACGTCCATTGTTTTGGTATTGCTGTTTATATGGGAATTCTCGATTACAAGTTATCTCAAGAAATTCCGGTCTGGGCTCCCCTTACAATGAGGATTGTACCATGTATTTATAGCCCTGAGGTTGTAATGTGAAAGGGTAATACATTAAATGATATACATATGAAAGGGTAATACATTTAATGCCCTTTTTGCGTGTGCGTCTGAATGATAAGCATTTAAATAATAGTTAAACTGTTGGTATCCTTCTTCGAGGTGCATCTCGGACCGCCTGAGTTGCTCGGACCGCTTGAGCTTCTCGGTGCTAAAGAGTTCCTCAGAGCGTATGAGTTCATCGGAGTAACATGGATCCTCGGAGCATGTGATCATCTTCGAAGTGCTTGTTGTTATCATGTAGATAGCCACGTGTCTTCATATGATTGGTCCATGTCGGCAGATTAAATGTAGTATCAACAGAAGCCCCCAATGTTTCATAGTTCAAAATTTGAGGAGTATGGAACATTCTTTCTCGGAATATGGTAGCTTTAAATAGTCTTCCTGAGTTTTAGGAGCGTTTTCCTTGTATTTATTTCTCCTTCCCAATTCGTAGAATCATGCTTTTTTGGACTTTTCTGCGTGCTTCGATTCCCGCGTCACTTTTGTCTTTTTAGCCGCTGTTGCCCGCTCTGATTCCCGCACTACTTTTCATCTTTTTAGCCGCCGGTAACGTAATCATCCTTTTTTGTAATCATTACTTCACCATTTCCCAAGGCAAGGTATTTAAACTTCATAGATACTCCCATCATCTTCTACTTTTCAAATTTGTGCTTTCGAGTTTTTCATTGTCTTCTACTCTCTTGTGTGTTCATCTCTTCCATCGTTCGTTGTCAACAGCTCTACTCTTTTTCTGTAAGATCTTCTTCTTTCTTCTTCATTTCTTTTACTCATCTTCATGGTTTACTCTGTTGAGTCTCTTAAAAAGTTTCACTCTGATTTTTCCATTCCCTCTTGGTTTGTCTTGGAGGAGCTTTCTGAGCCTTTTGATTATTTCAATTTGGCTGAGGGGGGAGCACCTCCACTGTTGTCCAGGCCAGTGATGGGAGAGAAATTGTACTTGTATCTTGCAGTGTCCGAGAATGCAGTTAGCTCGGCGTTGATCAAAGTGGAGAATGGAGTGCAAAAACCAATTTACTACACAAGCATGGCCTTCCGAGGAGCAGAGATCAGATATCCAAGGCTGGAAAAGTTAGCACTGGCACTTATTGAGGCAAGTAGGAGAATGAGGCCATCCTTTCAGTCTCATACCATAGTAGTATATACCGATATGCCATTGAGGTAAGCCCTGCATAAGCCAGAAAAATCAGGAAGATTGATATACTGGGCAATAGAGCTCGATGAATATGATATAGTCTATGAACCCAGATCATCGCTTAAAGGGCAGGCTGTAGCAGATTTTATAGCGGAGTTCACCTATCCTGATAGCTCCGAGGAACAAAAGTTGCTCGCGGATCAACCTGTGGATGTTACAGGATCAACAAACACTAGCTCAGACCAATTCCGGTTGGTAAAGGGGCAAGTGGATGTTACAGAATCATTAAATTCAAGCTCAGACCAACTCCGGTTGGTAAAAGGGCAAGAAAAAATGATCGACGAAGAGCGAGAAATATCCGGGGAGGATGAAATGAAGCAACAAATATTTCACCGAGGAACTCTAACTGGATAGAAATTTGAAGACGATTTATCTATATGGAGGCTATATGTATATGGCTCATCTTGCACTATAGGATGTGGCGCGGGGATAGTTTTGAGCACTCTAGATGAGGTCGATATGGAATACGCCTTGCATTTCCAATTCAAAGCTTCCAACAATGAGGCTGAGTATGAGGCCATGATTGCAGGACTTGGTTTAGCAAAAATTATGGAGGCGCAGCAGATTATTGTCTTCAGTGATTCTCAATTGATCGTAAATCAAATGTTGGGAGTATATGCAGTTAGAGGAGAATTAATGATCAGATATCATGCAAAGGCAAAGGAACTGGTATCAGAATTTGCCGCTATTCAGCTGGTCAGAATACCAAGAATGGAGAATGCGAGAGCAGACGCCCTAGCTTGACTAGCATCGGCTACTTGCACCGAGCTATGACGAACAATCGCAATTGAAGTGCTAGCTGTTCGGAGTATAGATGAAGATCTGACGATGAACTTTATCACCCTTGATTTAGGACCATCTTGGATGGATCCCATCAGGTCATATATTGAAGAAGGAGAATTACCAATTGACAAGCTCGCAACCAAGAAATTGAAGTTTAAAGCTGCTCGGTATGTATTAACTAATGGTGTTTTGTATAGACGAGGAATTATGGAAGGCTTGCAGAGATGTGTACATCCCTCCGAGGTGAATAAATTGATTGAAGAGATCCATGAAGGGTCCTGTGGAGCACATGTAGCAGGTCGGACGCTTTTACAAAGGGTGATGACGCAGGGATACTACTGGCCGATAATAAGGGCTGATTGTATAGCCTATGCCAAGAAATGTGACAAGTGCCAGCGCTTTTCCTCCATCCGAAGAACTCCACAAGCATTATTGGCACCCATAACTTCCCCTTGGCCATTTGCATTATGGGGAATTGATTTGGTTAGGCCACTGCCAATGACCCGAGGAAGATTCAAATACCCCGTCGTCGCAGTAGATTATTTTACTAAGTGGGTTGAAGCTGAGCCACTCATTGATATGACGTACGAGAAGGTGTACCAATTTGTTTGGAAGAACATCATTTATTGATATGGTCTTCCTCATGCTTTCATCATAGACCATGGAACATAATTTGATAACGAGGAGTTCGCTGCCTATTGCCATCAGTCAAACATTTTGAAGGTCCACTCAACACCAGGCCATCCTCAAAGAAATGGACAAACTGAAGTAACAAACAGAACGCTGCTGAATGGTTTGAAGAAAAGACTGGATGGTGTGAAAGAAAATTGGATCAACGAGCTACAATCAGTACTTTGGGCTTACCGAACTACTCCCCGAGTAGCAACAGGAGAATCACCATATATGCTGGCGTTTGGAAGTGAAGCTATTATACCTGCCGAGTTGGACCTACCAACACACAGGGTACTGAATTTCAATTCCCATGTCAGCGACTTAATGAGAAGACTGGATTTAGAAATGCTCGAGGAAGTTAAAGAAGAAGCAGCCATCAGAAATGCTGCATACCAGCAGCGAACAACTTTGTTTTACAACAAGAGGGTGAAGAAATGCGACCTGAAAGAAGGAGACTATGTGCTGAAGAAAGTAATTCAAAAGCACAATAAACTGGAGGCAAATTGGCATGGACCATACCGAGTTACAGAGGTTGTTCGACCAGGAACTTATCGAATAGAAACTCTAGAGGGAGACGAGTTTAAGGATGCATGGAACGCAGAGCACCTACGCAAGTATTATCAGTGATGTAAATTCCCATGTAATGCAGTTCCATCATTATGAATAAAATGAAGATATTCTGCCAAAGTTCTTCCTTTTATTGAGAATTTTTCGGGGAATACTAGTGTTACACACTACTCGGCAAAGCTCCAGACTGCTCAGCAAAATATTCCTAAAAATGCCAACTTCGGTTGGTTAGGAAACCAAATATTCCTAAAAATGCCAACTTCGGTTGGTTAGAAAAACCAAATATTCCTAAAAATGCCAACTTCGGTTGGTTAGGAAACTAAATATTCCTAAAAATGCCAACTTCGGTTGGCTAGGAAACCAAATATTCCTAAAAATGCCAACTTCGGTTGGCTAGGAAACCAAATATTCCTAAAAATGCCAACTTCGGTTGGCTAGGAAACTAAATATTCCTATAAATGCCAACTTTGGTTGGTTAGGAAACCAAATATTCCTATAAATGCCAACCTGTTTGGCTAGGAAACTAAATATTCCAAAAAATGCCAACCTGTTTGGCTAGGAAACAAAATATTCCTAAAAATGGCTAGGAAATGAAATATTCCTAAAAATGCCAACCTGTTTGGCTAGGAAACAAAATATGCTCGCAAATGCCAACTTATGTTGGTCGGGAGGTAAGATTACATCCAGAAAGCGATAAAAGTCTACTAACTATGGCTGGTCGGAGATAAAAACACACCAACTGTAGTTAGTCGACAAGCAAAATTTACCGATCTTGGTTGGTCGGAAACATTTTATGGGTAAAATTATTTCAAAAAGACTAACTATAGCTGGTCGGGGATAAAAACCCACTAACTGTATTTGGTCGACATGGAGAATATAACAACCTTGGTTGGTTGGAAACATTTTAAACAACATTTTTATACTCATTACTTTATTATTAAGTGATCGAGCAACAATATTGATACTCGTAACTTTTTAATTGTTACTGAGTTGGTTGACAAACAACACAATATTGTTATCTTTTTAACAAATATGCACAAATATAAAGTGTTTGATAATTACAAGACAAAAGCAATCAAGATTTGCAAACAAAAATGAAAGTCTTTCATTGAATTCAAAATAAATTACAAAATGAAAAGTACATTGATATTGAAATGCTAACTAACTATTACATAAAAAATTCCTATTCTACTGGTCTTTTCCCCTCTGCTTTTGACACAGGTTCCTCGCCAGCAGGCGGATCATTTAAAGACAGAGGAGAATTGATGAAGTTGAGATCCTTCAACATCCTGACATTCATCACGGATGGTCGATCTAAGAGATACTCGGGATGAGATACCTCGGTTTGAGAATGTAAATTGTAGTCACCGAGATACTTTGAAATTAATCTCCGAGGAATGGCCTGAGCAGGGATCCAACTCATGTCCAGTTTGTATGGTGGCACAGACAAGTCGAGCAGCCCGGGATCATGGTAGTCCCATTAATATTGACCTTGTTCGAGCTTCAACACACCTAAGGCATTCAGCCAACCTTACTTATAGCCCTCATTGTTGGCATTCTGGATACGATCGTCCAAGTGGAATAGTGCTTCATTGTATCCAGCCATCCAGAACTCCCTGGGCTATTTGTGGAACTGATATGTTAGCCTCTCCATCTGCTCGTGGAGATTCTTGATGAAAAGCTCCTTATTCTCCAAGACTGACTTCTACGCAGAGAGCTGTTTTTCCAGGTCCCTAATCTTCTTTGACATATCAGACAATGCCTAGTTCTTCGCCATTAATTGGAAAGCCTGGTTCTCTAAGGCAGACTGAGTTCTCTGTTCCTCGACAAGAACCCAAGATGCTCTTGCTCATCCCCAAGGAGCTCTTGCTCGACCACGAGAAGATGAAGAGGTGCCAGAGCTCTTCAAAGTCTCCAACTCGTCCCTCAACTTGGCGTTCTCAACCTCTAAGAACGAAAATCCCTCGTCGGTCACTGGGATAAAGGCACTAGAAGTGGAAGCTGTAGACTTCAATTGTGACAACTCCTTTTACAGGTTGTTGTTTTCCTTTTCCAGTAACTCAGCAATCTGTCTGCATTCTTCAACCTCACCTCTCAAGGTTCTCTCCCTTACATCGTACCCAGCAAAAAGCTTCTCGTAGCCCTTGTCGGCAATGATCTGCTGGTACTTCTTCTCGTACCCCTCATGCAACAAGGCAGTGGATTCTTTGTATTAAAGCTGAAGGTCTTCGACGGTGCTTTGAAGATCCTCGATCATTTCATAATAGGCAACGTTATTAGCCACTGCTCGATCGAGTAGACACTTCAGATATTGATATGCTTCAACTGCCTGTTCTGAAGCATCTTAGCTGAGGATGTCTACAACTTATGCTGCACTCAGGTCTGTGTGACCAGCTTTAAAATAATCATTACATTATCGCAGCAACTTAGAATCATGAGCAGATTGTAATTCCATCCTGGCCAAAAACTAGCAGAGAAAGAAAGAGCAATCATCAACAAGAAATATAAGCAGAGTATGAATAGAAAATAGACAACAGTATGCAAAAAGTTCAAGTTTTATTAGATCATAGTTCAAAGTTACATATTCTGGGTTACATTTGATAAAGAGAAAGAAAATAAATATAAACACGAACAATTCTACACCTTCTCCTTATCTCCCAAAACCTTCTCGGGAGGCTGGGATGAAGATGTAGGTTTCTCGGAGGGAATGGATAGTTGCTCGGGCAGCACTGACAATTACTCGGAGGAACTGACGATCTGCTTAAGTTACTCAGCAGCGGGCTGAATGGCTGGGGAATGCTCTCCCATTACCATAGAAGATTCTTCTGAGGCAGCTTCGTCCTCTTCAAGGTCTTCTGAGGTTGGAGGGGAACCAAGAATGTGTTGTTGGAAAAGCTCAGAAGATTCATTAACCTTCATTTCCTGGAGAGCTGCAACCCATCCATCTCTGAAGTACTTCAGGCTGCCATAGTCCACTTGTGATACCATGGCAGCCATCCCTTTGTTCCACCCCTTGTCCCAGCCAGCGCTGAAGGACTTCTTCACAGCCATCTTCCTCTTCAATTTCTCCGAGGAGAGCTGCTCGGACAGCAGGTTCTCAGCAGCCTTCAATTTATTTTCTGCCGACCTACTTCCCGAAGCCGAGCCAACTCCTCCTCGGCAGCCTTGAGTTTATCTTCAAACTCTCCAGCAGTGTTGAGCTTCTCTTCAAGCTCCTTATTAGCCTTCTCCAGGGCATTTATTCTCTTCTCCAACTCCTTGGAGGCATCAATAGCTCGAGCATTTTCTTGCTCGATGGAGGCAAACTTCTTCTCCCAGACAGCCTTATCAGTGGCATACTTCTGGCGAGAGTCTTCCAAATACTTGATAGCCTCTTCCAGAGCTCCCTCCATACTGGACGAGGAGCATGAATCTTTAATTTCTTCATCCTTCTTTAGGATTATGTTAAAGTAGCTCGTCAACTGTGAACAGAAAAATAAAACAAGTTAGAAACAGAAATGACAAAGGAAATATGAAAAATTGAAAGTAAGAAGACTTACAGAAGCAAGGTGACGAGCAGCTAGTGAGGTGACCATGTCCCGAGTAAGGTTTTCTTCAGTAACTTGGACCTCGGGAATGATCCAGAACTTTACCGAGCTCATGGCAGAGCTCGGATGAACAAAAGTTGAAACCCGAGTTCCAGTAACTGGTGGCTGAGTGATGGTATCAACCAAATTGACCGAGGAGCTTTTCTTCAGCCTCCTCGGGGGAACAGGAACGGATTCAACCAAGGAAGAACCCTTGGTCGGTGATATCACAATCACCTCTCCGGGAGCAGCAGACCTGCTCGGAGCCACTACGGGCTTCTCAGCAACTTGCACAACTGCAGCAGCTGAGGGAGGTGCATCATTTTTCTTCGTCCCCTCCCTTGGGACATCAATCTTACTCCTTTTTGCCTCCCCAGAATCGGAGGCAGTTTTCTCAAACAGGGTAGGAGGTCTTCTCTTCTTCATCCTTTCACTTAAAGGAATATGGGATTCAGTCGATGAGCTTGTGGAAGCTGGTACTGGCTCTGATTCACTTATCACTGGACGAGAAGTGAAAGAAGTGGTGTAGCTCTTGTACTGGAGCAGATACGAAGCTGACCTAATGTGCTCATCGGCAACACTCTGATGCAGACTCCAGATAAGTTTCAGATGTCTTACATTAACATCTGCTTCCTTTGGGCATTTTCTTTTGTTATCAACTACAAATAAACAAACATTGAGATATCAGTGGCACATTTTATCAAACATAAAAGAAACATGATTTCAAAATAAATAAAATGAAATAAAAATAACCTATCCCATTGCCATAAGGAGGGCATCTGGGACCCTGGTAAACTTCATCTCCAGTTAATGGAGGGTGTTGCTAATTTTTTATGACAACCCCGTGTTCAAAATAATCCCTATTGGCATCAGGGAGATTGACTACTAAGGCTATATTTAAAAATATAGTTTTAAAATAAAAAATATTATCATTAACTGCCCATCTATAGCATTACACGATTTCTGGAATTCCTATACGATTTCCATGGACTTGATTTAATTTATGCACCCCATTAACTGTTCTCCATGTGTTGGGGGCTATTCTTGCAGGAACGACGTCAAAATAATGACAGAATTCCAGACACAAGGGATTTGGTGGAAAAGAAAATCCACACTCAGCAATAAAAAGGCTGGGGAACCAATGTCCCTCATCCAAATTGAAATAATCAGAAAGCTCAGAAAGCTCTTCCAAGACAACCCAAGAGGGAATGGAGAAATCAGAGCGAAACTTTTCAAGAGACTCAACAGAGTAAACCATGATGATGAGTAAAATAAATGAAGAAGAAAGAAGAAGATCTTACAGAAAAAGAGTAGAGCTGTTGACAACGAACGATGGAAGAGATGAACACACAAGAGAGTAGAAGATAATGAAAAACTCGAAAGCACAAATTCGAAAAGTAGAAGACGATGGGAGTATCTGTGAAGTTTAAATACCTTGCCTTGGGAAATGGTGAAGTAATGATTACAAAAAAGGATGATTACGTTACCGGTGGCTAAAAAGATGAAAAGTGGTACGGGAATCAGAGCGGGCAACAGCGGCTAAAAAGATGAAAAGTGATGCGGGAATCGAAGCACGCAGAAAAGTCCAAAAAAGCATGATTCTACGAATTGGGAAGGAGAAATAAATACAAGGAAAATGCTCCTAAAAATCAGGAAGATCATTTAAAGCTACCATATTCTGAGAAAGAATGTTCCATACTCCTCAAATTTCGAACTATGAAACATTGGGGGCTTCTGTTGATACCACATTTAATCTGCTGACATGGACTAATCATATGAAGACACGTGGCTATCTACATGACAACAACAAGCACTTCCGAGATGATCACACGCTCCGAGGATCCATGTTACTCCAATGAACTCATACGCTCCGAGGAACAGACCTCTCCGAGGAACTCTTTAGCACCGAGAAGCTCAAGCGGTCCGAGCTGCACCTCGAAGCAGGATACCAACAGTTTAACTGCTCATTAAATGCTTATCATTCAGACGCACACGCAAAAAGGGCATTAAATGTATTACCCTTTCATATGTATATCATTTAATATACTACCCTTTCACATTACAACCTCAGGGCTATAAATACATGGTACAATCCTCATTGTAAGGGGAGCCCAGACCGGAATTTCTTGAGATAACTTGTAATCGAGAATTCCCATATAAACAGCAATACCAAAACAGTGGACGTAGGCCATTCTTATAAGGCCGAACCACTTTAAAAACTCTTTGTCTTATTTATTTATCTGTGATTGAATAATTAAAGTGATCTAATTTTTTACATCAACATGCGCAAAACAGTAAAAACATATTTTCTTTATTTAGAATTATTGTTGATGTAAAAAAATAGATTCGATCTAATTATTTTAATCACAGATAAAAATGAATAAGTAAATAAGACAATATATTTTTAAAGTGGTTCAGCCATATGAGAATGGCCTACGTCCACTGTTTCTGTATTGCTGACTGTTTGCTTGGAATTCTCAATAAGTGATTTTCCAAGAGATTCCGAGTCCCCTTCTAATGAGGAGGTTATAATGTATTTATAGCCTTGAGGTTGTACATGTGAAAGAATAATGCGTTGTTATCTAGACATATACATCTGTATGATAATAATGTGCATTAAATGCAAAGTTATCATTCGGTTTTCTTGATGCGTGCACCACAAGTATTTGAATTTCTCGGACCGCTTAAGTTGCTCGGACCGCCAAGGTTGCTCGGACCGCTTAAGTGGTTCTGACCTCTTGAGTAGCTCGGATCATTTAGGTGGCTTGGCCCGCTAAGTATGTTGCTCGTCGAAGTCTTCATATTTACCACGTAAGTCGACACGTGTATTTATATGATTGGTCCATGTCAACAGATCAAATTTGGTATCAACAGTTATGCTATTAAACCAAAGAAAAAACAGTAAAAACATTTATTCTAAATTTATTTTTTCATTTTCTTTATTGAACAGGAATCAAATGGGTGCTATAAAATTTAGCAAAAAAATTTCTTTTATCCCCGTTTAAGAAAACAAATTTAAAAAAAATATATAATTTAGTTTTTTTTAGGGGGAGGGGGGGGGGGGGGATAAATTTCAGAGGTTTTAACTTTTATTTAAAAAGAGAGTAATTATTCAACTTTAAAAAAAATTGTTTAGAAGTAAAAAAACTAATTGTTTTAAAAGTAAAAAAGCATGATTTATTTTTTTTAAAAAAAAACTGTAACTTCTTTTGTTTTTCATAAAAGTTCATTAATTATATTTTAATTTCATCATGTATTACGAGTGTCGAAGTGTTGAAGGGTCATTTTGTCATTTTACAAAATTTTGGAGTGTTCTAGAAAATGGTTGGAGTGGGAATAGCTATACCCCTATAAAAATGTTTGCTCTTTAAAGGAGTCTGCGGTTTTATTCCTCATGTGTTCATGAAAATATTATTTTACTAACTGCCTCCACGGATGTTCATGCAACTTATTAAACTTCACATGAACAAGATTCAATTTCGACAAAATACTTGGCCACCATTTTAAAGCCACTGAAAATCTTATTAATGTTCTGGTATGTAGGTTTAAGCACGAATATCTACTCGGCCATATTCCTATGCTCTGAAAAATATTATCATTGCTCGGCCCTTTACAAAGTTGCCTCAACAAATCAGTCAGACACTATGAATCTTATTGATGCTTTGATATATGCTCAAGCATGAATCATTCTTAATATCCATTCGGATGCATATTTTATATATCTCTCGGCAGAAGCTCGGTAAAATATTTATTATCATATATTCAGCTCTGAGGAGATTTGCAACAATCATTATATTTTATCTCTAACGGACAGTTGGCCAGAAAAATTCTTCTCTCTATATATATTTAACAAACCAACAAATGTTGGTCGACACCAATAAATGTTGGTCGTCAACAAACAGGAAACCAAGCAAGGAAAAATTGTAAGTCCTAAATGCTTGGTTAATGAAGACCCGAATATTTTTTTTATCTAAACTGGGCTAAATGATGGAAAATTCCCCATACGCCTAGGCACTGCTGGTAACTAATGCACAACCTAAAAATTTAGGTACATTAGTAGAACCTATGGTTAATGAAGACTTGGATGAAATTATAAATTTTATCTAAACTGGGCTAAATGATGGAAGATTCCACATACGCCTGGGCACCGCTGGTAACTAATGCACAACTTAAAAAATTAGGTACATTAGTAGAACCTATGGTAAAACATTGGTAATTGATACTAAACTTGGTAAAAACTTAAGTGTATCAATAGAACTAATGAAGCAAAGGAGACATTCACATTCAGAATATAAGTGGATCTAGTCTTTAATTCATTCATTTAATAATGATTATATATTACTGTTTGTCACTAAAAGTACAGGAATAAAGTTACTCTTTTCCTCTGCTTTAGAAGAATGATCTAGAAGTCATTTTTTATCTAACAATACAGGATCGCTTGGTTCCCTAATGCATTCGCACTCTTATTATTTATCTAGATTTATCATTAAGACCAACAGATGGTTGACACTTTTATTATTTATCTGGATTTCTCATTAAGCACGACAGGTGGTCGACACTCTTATTATTTATCTGGACTTCTCCTTAAGCCCCAACAAATGATCGACGCTCTTATTATTTATATGGATGTCTCACTAGCATGGATATTCGATGAAAATTATATAGCATGATCAATCATGCTCATTATTGGATCATTTTATTATATTGCAACTAAGTATCGACGAATGCTCGGGCATTATTATTATTACAGGTGGCTCCACATGTCAAGACAATTCAATAACAACCTAAAATCAGGTTGAATCAAGTGTAAAATGCACCAACATTCGAAATCGGTTTGAATACATAAGACATTCCAATTGGAATAACTAAATTACATAATCAGTAGGATCATCGATTAATTATTTCTATGATTACATCAGGACAGTATGGAAACAAAAACATGTAAAGATCTTGGGAAGTCATTTCCTCGACCTTATCTTTTCTATCAAGAACAACATATTTAAAGGCCAAGAAAGTATTCAGAGCTCATACTCCAGACTTGGGGGCTTTTACTATATAATTAATTAAGTGGCATAGTCTGATAACATCACATAGCATCAGATTCAGCTCCAAACCGTAACAAAATAAGAAAGATCATTAGCCAATCATTATCCATGAGTTATTATTCACATGTTATTGAAGATCGAGAGTCATAGTCAGCATATACATCACTTGGATCTCCATAATTATTGTTCCAATCAACACTAAGTAAGAAGTTGTATGTATATCTAGATCCTCTACTAGCTCGACACTGATCAGATTAAAGAATCGGGTTCAAAAGTTAATATGTTACATTAGCAAAACCTTCAGAAGAGCAGAAATCAGAAAAATCAATCATGTACAGTCAGCACTAAGTTGGTTGTCTCAGAAGACAGTTGGTCGGTTAACTAGTCGACCAACCCACCTGAAGATTATGATAAGCCACAAGCTGTAAACTATGACAGATCAAATTGTTGTATCCAGATACCCATGGGTGATACATAACACAAGTTTGTTTGCCGAGCAGAGTTCCTCAAAAGAAAGATTAGATTCAATGCAACCATCGATCAACCTGCATCAATTGTCCAGGAGATACCCACTTATATGTTGAATAAACCAAAAAGGCATATCAATAATCTATGCATCAATGCAAAGTAACTTTTTAGAGTAAATACTCCATCCTCTCAGTAAATCATCAAGCATGGATCATTGGGGGCTTCTATTGATGCCAAAAATTATCCATCTACGTGAACCAATAAGAAAGGGACACCTGTCATCATACATGGAAATATTCATACTTGCTCGGCACCCTAAAGAAAATGAACCATCCAGAAGACCAAAATCTATTAGAGAAGACTCACCAACAGTCATTGTACCCTAGAAGGCCAAGAGTCATATTTATTATAAATAGATGTAAATGTCTTAATATATAAAGACACTTTATCTCTTGGAATCCCATCACTATAAATATAGGCCATCCCTTAGCTAATGAGAAAATCAATTCATTCCATCATTCTACCTCTCTCTCTATACATCTATCTCTCTCAAGACTAGAGAATAATTCAATCATTCTCAACACACCATGTTGTGCTATTGTAAATCCCTGGGAATAAAATAACAGTGGACGTAGTATTTCTTCAACAATCGAATCACTTTAAAAATATTTGTCTCTTATATGTTTGATGTGACTGTTTATTTTCATCTTCAATCTCATCTTCATCACTTTATCTGTTGTTGATGCCTATAAGATGACACGGTCCATTTCTAGTCATCAACAGATTGGCGTCGTGCGTGGGAAGAGATACAAAAATCTTTCCATTTTTCTTTGAAGAGATGAAGATTATCATCAAAAGCTAAGTTTTTCATTGCTCTGCGTATAAATAATTATACGTTGTACATACATCTTCTGATTCGTCATAATTTTTATATGCATGACTTTTGTGATTAATTTTAATTTGGGGAAATGTAAAACAATGGATTTAAGAATTATACAAATCTATTCCCAAAATTTTATGAGTATACACGCTTAAAACATGGGTTAAATCAATTCATTGAAACCCAACACGTATCTGATTTTCATAATTTTCGAAAAGACATTTTCTCTCAAAAGCTTTTTCTGTACATCAAAAGCAAGAATTAGTATTTTTTGATCCTCCAAAATCCTCATCAACATATCTATTTACTGGATTAGATAAGATATTTTGATCCCAGATGTTAACCACGGATCGTTTCTTTCGCGAATTGTATGTTTCATTGTTCATTTTAAAATAAATCTGGTAATAAGTTTTTAGTGACTCTTTGAATATCTGATTTTTAAATGCCGAATAATAATATTTATTTGTTGTAATCAAGTTTTTCAGAAAACGACAAAAGGTATTTTGTAAATTCTATTTTTTTTAACTCTGAATTATTCATTCTTAATATTTTTATGCATTTATACCGTAATATATAATATGCATACATAATATGTGTGTAATTATAATAAATGAATATATATATATATATATATATATATATATATATATATATATATATATATATATATAGGTTCACAAGTGGACCAAAAGAATGGACTTTACAAAAAAGACCAATAAGTCTCGGTTATTGGGTGCCGCTGGCGCGGACCCATTACACCAAGGAATTAAAATTAGTGGGTTATTAGTCTTTTTTGTTAAGTCCATTAAAAAGTCCATTCTTTTGGTCCACTTGTGATCCTCTCTCTGTCTCTATCTCTCTCTCTCTCTCTCTCTCTCTATATATATATATATATATATATATATATATATATATAATATCTAAGATACATGTGTTAAATAATATTATCAACACATATATAATACTTATATATAATTTTTTTCAAATGTATAATTAATGTATGGAATAATATTATTTAATACATATAGTATATATATATTACATAATATTGTCAATTCATGTATGCATATAATTTTATTTTCGATTATACAAGCAATTATAATTATTAAATAATTCTTAATATATGTCATACTTTTCTTTATGCAACTTCTCTATGCTTTTGTAAGTCAAATTGACAAAATTAACTAATAAATGTGTGTATTCAGAAACTATAAATTATCATTAAGGTATTAAAAAATTTATTGTTTGTACTTTCTATTGGTTATTTCTATGTCATCTAAAATAGTGATAGTCCATCCTTCGAGCTTTTTATCAATGATCTTCTAAAAAAGGAGAGGACTAACGAGTGGAGTTTTGTACAGTTGAGGGAAAAAAAACAGAAAAATACAAATATAAAATAAAAAATAGTTTAGCTTATGAATATTATTTATGATAGTTTGTTTTATTTTTTTTTATTGTAATCCACTGAATTGATTGTAAAGAAATTGGGATGCAATTCAAGATCGCGATTCGAAAAGTAGACGTTGTGTGTTCGACTAATCACCCCGTTCAAAGGGTAGGATGTTAATTCAATTAATTAATCGAATTGATTGTCATATTTGTAGGAGAATTAATTCTGAATTGTCACAAATTAATTTACGTATCGAGAGATAGTAAATTAGTTTAGTTTTAATATTTGACTTTGGCAATCGAAATAGAGATAGTTTTTTTTCCAAATTTTGAATATTAATTCGGTGTTAAAATTCAAGGATTCATATAATTTTTATTAAATTGATCTTAGCGGGTAATTTCTTAAAGAGAGTATAAATCTTAGTTTTTCATAGTGTGATATTTTTAAATTAATTTTCTGAAAAAGATATTATTCAGTTTATAATTGTAACGAGAGTTAGATTATGAATTTAATATTATCTCAAAATATTTTAATTCAATATATTAAGAAATTAAAAATAACTAAACATGTGGTGTAATCTCATCTCTTGTACCTTCTCACATTTATCACACTTGGTTATGTGTCATTTTTAATTATTTAGTACCCTTGTTTCTCATACCTTTATGCTGTGAGCAATATGGAAGAATGAATTTCTAGCCCTGTCAGATTTGCCCCAAAAACGCTTACAAGTTTTTCTTTACAGAAAAAGAAAAAAATAGACATTAGGGTCCGTTTGGTTGACGTTGAGCAAAAGAGTTGGCATGGAAAAATTTGCTAAAGCTAATGTTGCCTAGACAAATATTGCCAAGACAAATATTTTTTTCTCACTTTAGACTATCAAACACCAAATGAGGTAAAACAACTTTTTTAGACAAAACATTTTAATAACACATTTTCGTCCATGTTATCATATATAATAATAAATTTTTTTTATTTTTATCCCAATTTTTATTTAATAAAAAAAAACAATTTTTTCTTTTATTTTTGCTTCCCATTTTTATTTATTAAAAAAGTAACAAATTATATATAAAAAAATGTTTTTTACCCCAAAATTATTTATTAAAAACAGTGTTGATGTAAAAAACTAGATCGCTCTAATTTTTCAATCACAGATAAATAAATAAGACAAAGATTTTTAAAGTGGTTCGGCTGGGAATAAAGCCTACGTCCACTGTTATGTTATTGCTGAGTGTTTGTGGAATTCTGGATTACAAGTTCTCTCAAGAAATTCCGGTTCCCTTGAATGAGGATGATACGTGGTATTTATAGCCTTGAGGCTGTACATGAAAGGTTCGATACATTAAATGACATACATATGAAAGGGTAATACATTTAATGCAGAGTGCGTGCCAAGAATATAAGCATTCAATGAATATCTGAGCTGTTGATTATCTGGCAATTAATGATACGATCGAGATGCAGCTCGGACCGCCCTAGCTGTTCGCTGATCAGGAGTTCCTCGGAACATTAGAGTACCTCGGTGAGTTGGAGTTCCTCGGTGTGATAGAGTTCCTCGGTGTGATAGAGTTCCTCGGTGTATTCTCGTTGCTCGGAAAGAAACATGGCTGGTCGGGAAATGATCTTCCTCGTTGCTATTGTGCCACGTAGATTGACACGTGTCTTCATATTATTCGTCCACATCAGCATATTAATTTTGGTATCAACAGATTCTTCAAAAGCCGACAAGAGTCATATGATGGAAGAGATGCAGAAATTCATAATTGAAATGTTAACATATACTCTTCTTAAACATTTGAACTGAGTTAAATAATAGAAGCCAGAAAATGCAAAATGCAAAGATCTCAGGGAGTCATTTTATGGAATATTTCCTCAGCCTTATTTTTCTAGCAAGACCAACATATTTCAAGGCCAAGAAAGTACTCAAAGTTCATATTCCACACTTGGGGGATTGTATTACAAATTCAGTTGTTCATTCGGTGGCACATTCTCATAACATCATGCAGTCGAGTATAGAATTCAACTCCATAAACTTACACGGAGGCATATTCAAGTTCAGGAGTCAAATTCATCATCTACAGCACTGAGATCTTTATTACTACTGTCCCGACCAAGAATGAAGAAGAAGTTGTATGAAAATGTCTCGAAGTCCACCACTAGCTTGGTAGTAACAAGATTGAAGAGTTTGGTTCAAAAGCTAGTATGTTACTCGACAAAGTATTCAGAGGAGCATAAATCAGAAAAATCAAGCACGTGAAGTTAACACTCAGTTACTCGACACAGGAGGCAATTGGTCCGTTAGCCAACCAACCAACATACTTGAAGATTATGATAAGATACAAGATGCATACTATGGCATGGCTACATCCAAATTCCCAGGGGTGATACATAGCAGACGTTCACTTGACGAACATAGTTCCTCAAAAGAGATATTAGCAACCATCGATCAGCCTGCATCATATGTCATCCAGGAGATAGTGCACTTTATGTTGAACAAATCAAGAAGACAGATCAAGAATTTCACGAGCACCGAGCAACGCTGCAGAATAAATACTCCATCCTTTCAGTAAACCATCGAGCATGGAGCATTGGGGGCTTCTGTTGACGAAAAGAATTCTCCATCTACGAGGACCAATCAGAAAAGGACACATGTCATCCTACTTGGAAATATTCGGCACCCGAGGAGAGTTGGTTGGTACCCAAGGAGATTTTGTCGCACCCGAGGAGAGTTGGTCGGTACACGAGGAGAGTTAGTCGGCACCCGAGGAGAGTTGGTCGGCATACCAACCAGGAAGATCAAAGGATAACTACGCATTTAATGTGCATTAATGAAGATGACAACGCATTTAATGAGCCTTAATGTACATTTATACTGTATTAATAGATGATAACACATAGCATACCAAGAAATTCAAGGAGGATCAACCATCATAGAAGGCCAACAATTAGATTCATTGTATGTAGACATAAATGTCTGAATGTATAAAGACATTGTATCTATTTATCTCCCATCACTATAAATACATGTATTCCCTTAGCCAAAAGGGGGGGGGACGGTGGGAGAAAACTAAGAAACACCATACACAAGATACACATCCTCTCTCTCTACACCCTATTGTGCTATTGTAAACCCCTGGGAATAAAATAACAGTGGACGTAGGCTTTATTCATAGCCGAACCACTTCAAAAACCTTTATCTCGTATATGTTTGATGTGAATGTTTATCTTCATCTTCAATCTCATCCTCATTATTTATCTGCTGTTGACGCCACTAAAATGGCAGTGGCCATTTTTTGTCTTCAACAGATTGGCGCCGTCTGTGGGAAACGACTGTTATTATCGTTTTTCATAAAAATCATTTATCACCAATGGCAGATAATCCAGAATCCAGTAATCGAAATGTTGGAAATACTGGAAATCTTCCAAATCCATCTGCATCCCCAGATCTGGCTGGAATTATGACGAATCTGGCTCAAGGACAAACCGCCATGCAAGAATCTATGAGGCAACTCATTCAAACTCTTCAGGGCGCTGCACCTACCTATACAGGGCAAAGGAGTGATCATAGGCAATCGCAATCTGGACGTACTGGGCCATATCGCAATGAGGAGTCTAATGATTCTTCTTATCAACCTGGGCGAACTTCATCGATACGGGCTACGGATACAGATCAACGTATCACTCTCTCTCCGGAGAGAACTAGCGCTTTGGAAAGGTTAAGCAGAGTGTCTCCTTTCAGTCGGTTAGGACCGAGGAGGAACATGAGTCCACCTAGGGCTCCATCAAGAAGTTTTCGACCACCACCAGGTTTGAGAGAAGGATCTGCGCAATCACGACCAACCACTCGTCGAGATAAATCTCAGGAAGCTACGTCAGAGCAATCAATTGCTCGGACTAAGCGGCCCGAGGAAGGGAATGAAGCATGGAAAGGTTCCATTCAACGGTTGGAGGATAGACTGGGAGAAATGGCTAAGGCGAGGAACCCCTTACAGAGAACTTTTGTTCAAGGAACACCTTTTGTGCAAGCCATTGTGGATTTCCCTACACCGTCGAAATTCAAAGCACCCGTAGTGACTCCCAAGTACGATGGAAAGACAGATCCCGTACTTCATATAGAACAATACCAAGCTGCTGCAGATATCTACGCTGTCCCCGACGAGATGAGGTGTAGAGCATTCTCGGGAACTCTTACCGGATCTGCACAGATATGGTACAATAATCTTCCTCGGGGTAAGATTTCAACTTTTGTTCAGTTAGCCGAGCTGTTTATTGGCAATTTTTGTTTTGGAGCAAAGCCGGTAAAGCGAGTAGCACACTTGCTAAGTGTTAGACAAAAATCAGGTGAAAGTACTAGAGATTACATAACTCGTTTCAATAACGAAAAGTTGGAAGTCATAGATTATGAAGAAAAGACAGCAATCACTGCTCTGATGAGTGGTTTGCTGCCTAACAAGCTGTACTACACTTTGGCCAAAGATCCACCTAAAAATATGTCGGAGTTGATGGCAAAGGCGGCCAAAATCATGAATGCCGAGGAGGCTATGGCTGCGAAGAAGAATATGGATAAAGAAGTTAAAGTGGAGGTCGACAATTCTAAGAAGAAAGATCAGAAAGGTAATGGTGGTGACAAACATTCCAAGAATAACAGGATGAAGTTGGAAGCCCTAAAGAAGTATGATAATTATACTCCATTGAAAGTGGGTATTAATCATGTTTTGGAAGAAATCAGGAATAACGAGGAAATCAAGTGGCCAGAGAAACTGAAGACAGATCCCGACCTGAGGAATAAGACCAAATATTGCGAATTTCACAAAGATCATGGCCATATGACCAAAAATTGTATAGCCCTTCAGAACGAGATTGAAACACTCATCCGAAGAGGAAAATTATCAAAGTATGTAGATCGCAGGAGTGAGAGGAAGAATGATGATAGAACTAGAGAGAGATCTAGATCTCCTCGTCATGCAGAGGAGAAAAAGAGGAGGGACCATGAAGAGGATCCAGATGATGACCCCGATCTTCCCAAGAAGCCAAGGAAACCCGAACGAGAGGTATTTTCCATACGTTTTGGGTCATTTGATTGTAATGTTCTTACAGGAGGAGATGCAGGAGGAGGAGACCTTACTGCAGAAAGAAAAGCTTACCTCGGAGAGGCTCAAGCTTGTTCATACATTCAGCGAATAAACCTGGCCGAGGATGATCGTCCGAGGAAGGTAAACAAAGAGAAGCTAGTGATTGGTTTTTCAAAAAACGACCTGGCAGGTGTTCTTTACCCTCATGATGATCCTCTGGTGATCAAAATGAGGATGAAGGATGTGGTCATTTCAAGGGTGTTAGTAGACAATGGTAGTTCGGCAGACATCATGTACTCTTCATGCTTTGATAGCTTGAATTTAAAATTATCTCAATTAGAACCTTATCACAGACCCCTTCTGGGTTTTGCTGGCGAGAAAGTTTTTCCACTTGGGACGATCAAGTTGGATATACTCATTGGAACTTGGCCTGCTTGTCGAACAGAAAGAATACGCTTTTTTGTGATGGATAAGAATGTGCAGTCCACCTACAACATCATCATGGGAAGAGTTGGATTGAAGAAGTTCGAAGCAGTTCCATCTACAGTACATCAGTGTTTGTAATTCCCAACGAATTTTGGAGTAGGAATTATGAAAGGTTATCAAAAAGTAGCTCGGGAATGCTATTATTCGTCTGCCGAGCAAGAGGAACTTGAAGAATCAAAGAAAAAGACTACTACTTACCAAGTGGAGGAAGGCACAGAAATTGAAACTCTTGACCCTAGGGATGAATCTCAACTCGTAAAAGGGCAGGTTGTGGAATCTACAGAAATTGTTATCCTGGACGATGAGCATCCTGAACGAATAACTCAGATATGATCGTCGTTGGATGTTTCAATAAAACAGGAGTTGATAACTTTCTTGAGAAACGGGAAGAATACTTTTGCTTGGAGTCATGAAGACATGCCAGGAATAGATCCAAACTTCTTATGTCATGAACTCAATGTGAATAAGGAGATCAAGCCTGTGAAGCAAAGAAGAAGAGTGTTTAGTCCCGAAAAGAACCAGGCCATACAAGAGGAGGTCGAGAAACTCCAGAAAGCCCAATTCATTGAAGATGTGAAATATCCAGATTGGTTGGCGAATGTGGTGATGGTAAAGAAGAAGAACAACAAATGGAGAATGTGTGTTGATTTTACTGATCTTAACAAGGCATGTCCAAAAGATCACTTTCCATTGCCCAGAATTGATCAACTAGTGGATGCTACCTCGGGACACGAGCTACTCAGCTTCATGGATGCTTATTCTGGCTACAACCAAATCAAAATGAAACCTGAAGACAGGGAAAGTACTTCTTTTATTACCCCAAGGGGAACTTATTGTTATAATGTTATGCCTTTTGGTTTAAAAAATGCAGGTGCAACATATCAGCGGTTGATGAACAAGGTTTTCACCGAACAAATCAGCCGTAATATGGAGGTCTATGTCGACGACATGCTCACCAAAAGTAAGAGAGCTGCAGATCATTTGGTTGACTTGAGTCAAACTTTTGATCAACTGGATAAATACCAGATGAAGCTTAACCCGACGAAATATACCTTTGGAGTACGAGAAGGAATGTTCCTCGGATACATCGTCAACCAACGAGGTATTGAGGCAAATCCAGAAAAGATCAAAGCTCTTTTAGGGCTGCGATCCCCGACGACGAAGAAAGAAGTGCAGAGTCTTACCGGACGAGTTGCAGCACTCAACAGATTTGTATCCCGAGCAACTGATAAATGCCTCCCATTCTTCAAAACACTACGAAAAAGTTTTGAGTGGACTGATGAATGTGAGAAAGCCTTTCAAGATTTGAAGAAGTATTTGGGAGCCCCACCATTGTTGTCTAGGCCAATAACTGGAGAGAAGCTGTACTTGTATTTGGCAGTATCAGAAAATGCAGTTAGCTCGGCGTTGATCAGATTGGAGAATGGAGTCCAGAAGCCAATTTATTACACAAGCAAGGCCTTCCGAGGTGCGGAAATCAGATACCCAAAGCTGGAAAAATTGGCACTGGCATTAATTGAAGCAAGTAGAAGAATGAGGCCATACTTCCAGGCCCATACCATCATTGTGTATACCGACATGCCGTTAAGACAAGCCCTTCACAAGCCAGAAAAATCAGGAAGATTGATGTACTGGGCAATAGAGCTCGGTGAATATGATATTGTGTATGAACCCAGATCATCGTTGAAAGGGCAAGCCGTGGCAGATTTTATAGCAGAGTTCACATACCCTGATACCCCCGAGGAGCAAAAGGTGCTTGCTGACCTACCTGTGGACGATACAGGATCAACAGACACAGATCCAAACCAACCAAGGTTGGTAAAAGGACTTGTGGATGTAGAAAAATCATCATATTCAAACCCCGACCAACTCCGGTTGGTAGAGGGGCGCGAACAAATGACCGATGAGGAACGAAGGATAACCGGGGATGATGAAAGAAAACAGATGATATTTCACCGAGGAACTCTAACAGATAAGAAATTTGAAGATGAGTTACATACATGGAGATTATATGTAGATGGATCATCTTGCACGGCTGGTTGTGGAGCAGGGATTATTTTAAACTCTCCAGATGATATTGACATGGAGTATGCCTTGAGATTCCAATTCAAAGCTTCCAATAATGAGGCTGAATATGAGGCTATGATAGCAGGTTTTCATTTGGCGAAAGTTATGGAGGCACGTCAAGTAATTGTTTTCAGCGATTCTCAATTAATTGTGAATCAAATGATGGGAATATATGCAGTGAAGGGAGAGTTAATGGTGAAGTACCATGCAAAAGTGATGGAGTTATTGAAAGAATTTGATGTTATTCAATTGGTGAGGATACCGAGAATAGAGAATGCTAGAGCAGACGCATTGGCCCGACTGCGTCAGCTACGCGCACCGAGCTGCGAAGAACAATACCAATTGAAGTACTAGAAAGTCGGAGCATAGAGGAAGATCTGACGGTGAAGATTATTACCCTTGATTTAGGACCATCTTGGATGGATCCTATCAGAGCATACATTGAAGAAGGAGTACTACCGGAGGACAAACAAGCTGCCAAGCAATTGAAGTATAAAGTTGCTCGGTATGTGTTAACTAATGGTGTTTTGTATAGACGAGGAATTATGGCAGGTTTGCAGAGATGTGTGCATCCATCAGAAGTCAAAGAATTGATTGAAGAAATCCATGAAGGATATTGTGGAGCTCATGTAGCAGGTCGGACTCTTCTGCAAAGGGTGATGACACAGGGATACTACTGGCCGACGATGAGAGCTGATTGTATAGCCTATGCTAAGAAGTGTGACAAGTGCCAACGTTTTTCCTCCATCCGAAGAACTCCACAGGCATTGTTGACACCCATAACATCACCTTGGCCATTTGCCATGTGGAGGATTGATCTGGTTGGACCACTACCGACGACCCGAGGAAGGTTCAAGTATCTCGTCGTGGCAGTAGACTATTTTACTAAGTGGGTGGAAGCTGAACCACTAATTGACATGACGTACGAGAAGGTGTATCAGTTCATATGGAAGAATATCATTTGTCGGTATGGTCTCCCCCACGCTTTCATCACAGACCATGGAACGCAATTTGATAATGAAGAATTTGCTGCCTATTGTCATCAGTCGAACGTCTTGAAGTTTCATTCAGCACCAGGCCATCCCCAAAGCAATGGACAGACTGAAGTGACGAACAGAACATTACTAAATGGGTTGAAGAAGAGGTTAAGTGAGGCTAAAGCAAATTGGATTAATGAGCTACAGTCAGTTTTGTGGGCTTACCGAACAACTCCCCGAGCAGCAACATGAGAATCACCATATATGCTAGCATTTGGAAGTGAGGCTGTGATACCTGCCGAGTTGGGCCTACCAACACACATGGTGTTAAATTTCAATTCTCCGATCAGTGATCTGATGAGAAGGATGGATTTGAATATGCTCGAGGAAGTCAGAGAAGAGGCAGCCATTAGGAATGCTGCTTATCAACAACGAACAACTCTGTTTTACAACAAAAGGGTAAAGAAATGTGATCTAAAAGAGGGGGATTATGTGCTAAAGAAGGTCATTCAGAAGCAGAATAAACTGGAAGCAAACTGGCATGGACCTTACCGAGTTACAGAGGTTGTTCGACCAGGAACTTACAGAATAACAACTCTAGAAGGAGAGGAATTTAAGAACGCATGGAATGCTGAACACCTGCGCAAGTATTATCAGTAATGTCAAATGTAAAGCATTTCTTTCATTATGAATAAAACGAAGATGTTTCGCCATTTTCTTTCTGGTTGAAAGTTTTTTGGGGAATACTAGTGTAATACACTACACAACAAAAGTGCTCTAAGGAGCCAAACAAAAGTGCTCTAAGGAGCCAACCTCCTTTGGTTAGGAGGACAGCTCTACGGAGCAAAAGTGCTATAAGTAGCCAACCTCCTTTGGTTAGGAGGACATCTCTACGGAGCAAAAGTGCTATAAGTAGCCAACCTCCTTTGGTTAGGAGGACATGCTCTAAGGAGCAAAAGTGCTATAAGTAGCCAGCCTCTTTTGGTTAAGAGGACATGCTCTAAGGAGCCAAAAAAAGCTTTAAGGAGCCAGAAACTGTACACCAGCATGATCAACTACGGTTGGTAAGATAAAAATATACTCTCATATTACAACTTATGTTGGTCGGGAGGTAATATTATTACAATGAGTTCTTTGAAGAACAAAATGTTCAAAAAAATACACCAAGTATAGTTGGTCGGGGATAAAAACCCAATAACTGTAGTTGGTCGGCGAAGACAAATTATTGATCTTAGTTGGTCGGACGCATTTTTATAATTGAACCAATTATAGCTGATCGGGGATAAAAACCCATCAACTGTAATTGGTCGACAAACATTATTCATCCACCTTGGTTGGTTGGAAACAGTTTGAATATTTTTACTCATTACTTTATTATTAAGTGATCGAGAAACATTACTAATACTTGTAACTTTTATTAAGTTGCTTAATGAACAATATTATTGTTATCTTTTTAACAGATACATATGTACAAATATAAATGTGCTTGATAAACACAAGACTAACAAAATTGGCAAATGGAAAATGAAAATCTTTTCATTAATCTAGAATAAATTACAAATTACAAGAAGGTACTAAATTGTTACATGAATATTACTATTCTATTGGTTTTTTGCCCTGTGCTTTAGAGACAGGTTCCTCGCCGGCAGGAGGGTCTTCTAGGCAAAGGGGAGAATTGATGAAATTAACATCTCTGAGCATTCTGACGTTCATAACAGAAGGTGTATCCAAAAGATGCTCAGGACGAGATAATTCAACTTGGGAATGAAGGCTATAATCACCAAGGTATTTTGAAATTAGGCTGCGAGGAATGGAACGAGCTGGGATCCATGCCATATCCAATTTGAAAGGTGGTACAGGCAAGTCTAATAATGATGGAGCATGATAGTCCCATAAAAAATGCCCTTGCTCCAACTTTAACACACCCAATGCATTTAACCATCCTTGCTTGTAACCTTCATTATTAGCATGTTCAATACGAGCGTCCAGATGAACGAGAGCTTCATTATATCCTGCCATCCAGAATTCCCTTGGCTGTTTATGGAATTGGAAGGTTAATCTATCCAATTGTTCATGAAGGCTTTTGGCAAAGAGATCCTTGTTATGCAAGGCAGATTTCGTCGATGCCAGCTGATCTTCCAGAGACAGATTTTTATTGGACATTTCAGTCAGAGCACGGTCTTTTACTTTCAACTGGAATGCTTGAGTTTCCAGAGTAGACTGAGTGCGAGCCTCTTCAACATTTTGGCTGAGGACTCTTCCTCGCCCCCGAGAACCTCTTCCTCGTCCCCGAGCAGTTCCAGAAATGGCAGATCTTCTTAAGTCCTCCAGCTCTTGCCTTAGTTTGGCATTTTCAACCTCTAAGAACGAGAAGCCTTCATCAGTAACTGGTATTAATGCAGTAGAAGATGAAGCAGCAGATTCATATTGAGCTAATTTTTTTTGCAAATTATTATTTTCTTGTTCCAGGATCTCGGCAATTTATCTACAGGCTTCAACTTCACCTTTTAGGGTCCTCTCCCTAACGTCATACCCAACAATGATCTTCTTGTGGCCTGTTTCTGAAGAGAGCTGCTGGTATCTATTTTCATAATCCTTATGCAACGAAGCCATTGATTCGTTGTGTTGATTTTGAAGATCCTCTAAGGAACCATGAAGCTCTTCAATCAACTCATAGTAAGCGACATTGTTGGCCACTGCTCGGTCGAGTAAAGCTTTCAAGTACTGATAAGCTTCAATAGCCTGCTCTGAAGCACCATGACCAAGGATATCAGCAATTTCCGATGTACTAAGATCTGTATGACCAGCCTTATAGTATTGATGACATTGCTGCATCAGCTCGGTATCATGAGAAGAGATCAATTCCATTCTAGAAACAAACTAATGACAAGAAAAAGACAACAATCAACAAAAACAAATTATCAACAACAGAGATGAGCAAAGATATATTTTATTAGATCATCAAAAAGTTACATTGTTCGATTACAAGGAAATACATAAATGATACCGAACAACTTCACACCTTTTCCTTGTCCCCCAAGACTTTCTCGGGAGGCTAGGACGAGTAGCTCGGTTGCTCGGTGGTAACTACAGCTTGATCGGTAGGAATCTTCTCGGGAGGAGGAGGCATGGAAGAAACGTACTCGGTGGCAGAGGGTTGAGAGGCAGAAACTTGATCGCCCATAGCCATAGAAGACTCATCTGAGGCAGGTTCATCTTCTTCTTCTTCCACAATTGGTGGAGGAGGACCAGGGAGATGCCGTTGGAATAGCTCAGAATCGTCTTGGACTTTTAGCTCTTGCAGAGCAGCTACCCAACCATCATGGAAGTATTTCAACTCCCCATATTGGACTTGGGACGTCATTGCAGCTATCCCTCTCTCCCATCCTTTCTCCCAACCAACGCTGAAATGTTTCTTGATTGCAGTTTTTCTCCTCGACTTCTCCGAGGAGAGCTTCACCTCCAATTCCTCTTTCTTAACCTTGATATCTCGCAGAGTAGATAATTCTTCTTCTGCCTTCTTCAATTTATCATCAGATTCCTGATGTTTAACCTCCAAAACTTTAACTTTCTCCTCCAAATTCTTGGAGGCTTCAGCCATCCTCATCTTATCAGCCTCAGCCACAGCCAACTTTTTCTCCCAAACAGTTTTCTCCTCGATGTACTGTTGGCGAGATTCCTTCACAGATTGGGTTAAACCCAACAAAGCATCGTCAACATCGGACGAGGAAGTGGAAGCTTTAATAACTTGATCTTTCTTCACGATGGTATTGAAGCAGTTCACCAGCTGAAAGATAAGAAAAACAATAGAGTCAACACAAATACAAGAATTCAAGAAAAAGAAAGAAAGACCAAAGGTATGAGAAATTTACTGAAGAAAGATGACGAGCAGCTAGGGATGTCAGTGTATCCCTAGGAATTTTTTCATCAACCCCGAGAACCTCGGGTATAACTGAGCTCATTGAAGAACTCGGAAGAAGGATGTTTGAAACACTACTACCACCAGCGGGTAGAGAAGATGCAGTTCCAACAAGATTAACTGAGGATGATTTCCTCAATCTCTTCAAAGGACGGTCAGCAGCATCAACCAAGGAAGAAGTCTTGGTCGGAGAGATGGCAATTACATCAGCAGGAGCATCTTTCTTGCTCGGGGCCACTGGGGCTTCTCGGCAACTTTGGAGGAACCAGCATCTACTTTTTTAGTCCCCTCTGGGACATCAATTTTGCCTTTCTGGGCTCCAACAGCAGAAGAAATTTCACCAAATAGAGCAGGAGGAGCTCTTTTCTTGCCCATTCTCTGAGATAGGGGGATATGAGAATCTGAAGATGAACTTTCTGGTGTTGAAGCTGGTTCAACAGGGCGAGCAGTATAAGAGGTTGTGTAACTCTTATACTGTAGTAAATATGAAGCAGATCTAATATGCTCGTCAGCAATGGTCTTATGCAAATTCCAGATAAGTTTCAAATGCTTGATATTCACTTCTGACACTTTTGGAGTTTTTCTTTTGCTATCAACTGCAAATAAATACATGTCGAGATATCAGTCATACATTTTGTCAAACATGATGAAAGCATAATTTTATAAGTAAAATAAAATGAAAAATAAACCTATCCCATTGCCGTATGGGGGGCATCTGGGACCGTTGTATACTTCATTCCCAGATAAAGGGGCATGTTGCCAATTTTTTATGACCAACCCATGCTCAAAATAATCCCTATTTGAGTCAGGGAGATTGACTACAAGAGCCCTATTCAAATACCTAGTTTTTAAATAATAAATATTATCTAGAACAGCCCATTTATAACAAAACATAATTTCAGGGATCCCAATACGAGTCCCATGAGTTAGATTTAATTTGTGCACCCCGTTAATTATTCTCCATGAATTGGGGGCTATTTTTGCAGGAACAAGATCAAAATATTGACAAAACTCAAGACATAATGGGTTTGGTGGAAAGGGAAAACCGCATTCAGCAACAAAAAGACTGGGGAACCAATGTCCCTCAGCCAATCGAAAGTAATCTAAAGGCTCAGAAAGAACCTCTAGAGTTACCCACGAAGGAATGGAAAAATCAGAACGGAATTTCTCAACAGACTCCACGATATAAACCATATTGAATAAAAGAGATACAGAAGAAAGAAAGAAGATCTTACAGAAAGAAAGGAGATGTGTTGACAACGAACGGAAACAAGGATGAACGCACAAGAGAAGAAGAGAATAGAAAGCTTGAATACAGAGAATGAAAAACGTAGACGACGGTATGGTTACCAAAGAAGTTTAAATACTTTGCATTGGGAAGCGGCGAAAGAAATGATTACCAAAAAGAAACTACTGAACTTCCGGCGGCTAAAAGGACAAAAATTGCACGAAGATCGAAGCGTTTATAAAAAAAGGCGGAAACTGCGAAATGAGAAGGAAATTTGAATACAATGTTCCTGAAACCCAGGAAGGACATTTAATATTGCCATATACCGAGAAAGAATGTTCCATACTCCTCAAAGTTCGAAATATGAAACATTGGGGGCTTCTGTTGATACCAAAATTAATATGCTGATGTGGACGAATAATATGAAGACACGTGTCAATCTACGTGGCACAATAGCAACGAGGAAGATCATTTCCCGACCAGCCATGTTTCTTTCCGAGTAACGAGAATACACCGAGGAACTCTATCACACCGAGGAACTCTATCACACCGAGGAACTCCAACTCACCGAGGTACTCTAATGTTCCGAGGAACTCCTGATCAGCGAACAGCTACGGCGGTCCGAGCTGCATCTCGATCGTATCATTAATTGCCAGATAATCAACAACTCAGATATTCATTGAATGCTTATATTCTTGGCACGCACTCTGCATTAAATGTATTACCCTTTCATATGTATGTCATTTAATGTATCGAACCTTTCATGTACAGCCTCAAGGCTATAAATACCACGTATCATCCTCATTCAAGGGAACCGGAATTTCTTGAGAGAACTTGTAATCCAGAATTCCACAAACACTCAGCAATAACATAACAGTGGACGTAGACTTTATTCCCAGACGAACCACTTTAAAAATCTTTGTCTTATTTATTTATCTGTGATTGAAAAATTAGAGCGATCTAGTTTTTTACATCAACAAACAGCTTTTACATTAAAAAAGTTTTTAATTTTTTTCATTAAAACAGTTTTTACCGTTTTTTTAATTTTTTACATTAAAATAATTTTTATATTAAAATAGTTTTTACAATAAAACAGTTTTTAATTTTTTACATTAAAACAGTTTTTACATAAAAACAATTTTTTACTTTAAAACAATTTTTACATTAAATCAATTTTTTATATTCAAATAGTTTTCCCATTAAAACAATTTTTAAATTTTTACATTAAAACAGTTTTTACATTAAAACAATTTTTTACATTAAAACAGTTTTTTATGAAAAAATTGTTTTACATGCAAACATTTTTTAATTTTTTTAAAAACTTTAAACCCGTTTTTATAATATATTCAAAATAGTATTTAAAAATGTTAAAAAAAAGTTTTTACAATATTTTTATAATACGATTTTTTTTAATAATTGTAAAACGTTTTCTTAACTTTTTTTATAATATTAAAAACAGTTTTTAAAGCATTACAAAATATTTTTTTAACTATTTAAAATAGTTTTTTAAAATATTCATAACAATTTTTTTAATTATTTAAAATCGTTTTTAAATTATTTTTTAAAACATTAAAAGCATTTAAGAAGTTATCAAATTTGTTAGCAAATATTTCTCACCCAAATAGCAAAGTAAAATTTGTCAACAAGTTATGTATATGAAGTATTGTACATTGACAAATATCTTATAAGTAAATTTTACTATCAAACACACCAAATTATAGACAATTGTCATATTTATCAACTTATTTACTATTTATCACGATAAATATTGTTATGAAATGGGGCCTTAGTTTCTTTATAAGAAAAAATGGATCTTATTTTATTAATAGATCTCTTAAACAATGGACCATATCAACAACATCCAGTAATTTGGCTCGCATATATACAATGTCAGAAATTCATCGATCAGTTCCAAACGACACATGTAAAAAGGTTCAGAAATTCCTGGTTGGAATTCATCGACCAGTTCCAAAGACAGACCTAGTTGGAATTCATTCACGACAAACAGAAAGGTTGGTCGGCGTCGCTACCAAGTTTTCTTGCACAAGATCGGCTGAATCTATTCGGCAGAACAAATTATTGGTCGGCGATACTGTTATGATACCAAGATTTTTTTTAAATTAAGAGTTGCTCAGGTCGGGGGGTTCTCGATTACTGGTCGACACCTACTGCTGTTCGGAAGCATTTGATAGTGGTCGGAGAACTTATTATTGGTCGGAGCCAGGTGTTACACCGGTGGGCGAGCACCAATTGATGAATTCGATCACTATATTACAACTACGTCAGGAGGGAGATCACCCACAAATCTTATTGTTGGCCGGAGACATGATTATGTGCTAGCGTTCTCTGAAATTAAGAATTACACAGGTAGGTGTTGGTCGGCAACATGAATTTCAATACCAACTGTTGGTGGTGGTCGGCAACATGGATTGAGATACCAGGGGTTGTTTTTGCTCTACAATTGCGATTTCCCAAAATTCGACTAACTTGATCACTGTATAAGAGTTATTTTACATAGGTCGATAGCATAAATTATTGGTCGGCGGATGGAGGCACGTATTATTGACACTCATCACAGGTCGGCAATGCCTACAACTAGTCGGAGGTATTGATCACCTCTGGGTGACAACAAGAGTGGAGGGTTATGAGTTATGACCTGAACGGAGCTCAGATAGAGAAAATTGAGTTTCACTTTGCCAAAATCACCACCAATTGCTAAAAGATAATAGCAGATCCATAAATTTCTTCTGGTCGGCCGGCCAATTTCCTCCCGACCAACGTAATCACTAGTAGTGGCAATATGTGGCACAAATAATAAAAAACCCATATTAGCTCAGTCATCTAAATATGGGGAACATTTTAAAAGCTATGAGTTAAATATGGGGCTCATATTTCAAAGCTATGAGTTAAATACGGGGTCCATATTTGAAAGTTAGGAATCAAATGTAGAGCCCAATTTTAAAAGATTCAAATAAAATATAATACTCATTTTTAAAAGTTGTGAGTAAAATATGAGTTTTTTTTACATATACCTCGAATTGTAATACTTACTTTTGTAGAAAAATAATGGGTTGGCCCAACCCATATTTGGCTCGGCCCACATTCAACCCAACCCATATTTGGCCCAACCCATATTTGATCCGTCCAAATTAGGCCCAACCCATAATTTTCCCAGTGCTAGTAGTCACGATGCTAGAGTCTCTTTAGCTCAACATTTGTATGACTTGGGGTTTTCCCGACCTCCTATTACTGGTCGGTGGTGACGACTTCTTCTGACATCCAAGAAATTGTTGGTCGGCGATAGAAAAGCCATAGTTGGTCGGCAATAAGTTTTATACAAAACAAAGGCTTCCTGACGATATGTACCTAGTCGACGGCGTGTATAGAATCAGAACAAAGGCTTCCCGACATCCTAACACTGACCTGCTACTGGTCGGCATTGGTTATCATATGTTTATGCTAAATGCTTGAATAGAGCAGTGACAATTCTGTTTGCCCAAACTATCATGGTGTTAAAAGACAAATTCACCTCTCTACCATCTCTTAATTCACGCATTTCTAACGAAATAATTTTTTTTAAAAGCTAAATAAATTATACTTCAAAGATTTATCTTAGAATAAATTTTTCAAACCAACTTATATTTGATCTTTTACTTAAAATTTAAATTATTTTGCAAAAAGTTCGAAACAAAACTCGTGTCTAGTATATTTGTTAAAAATTTGCTCACGTGACACATATTCGGCATGACACAAAACAAATTATTTCATGTTTTGAAATTAATATTGCCCCAATTTTAGAACATATACATATCATATATTGATTGACTGACTAAAATATTCTCATGACAATTTTTTATTTATTGCTCAGCATTATACAAAGTTGTCTCGACAGATCAACCAGACACTATTAATTTTATGACTGCTCTGATATATGCTCAAGCACGAATCATTCTCTATATCCATTCAGATGTATATTCTTTATTTCTCTTGGCAGGACCTCGGCAAAATATTTATTATCACTGTTGATGTAAAAAACTAGATTTGATCTAATTAATTAATCACAGATAAATATAAGTAAAGAAATAAGACAAGAGGTTTTTAAAGTGGTTCAGTCTTAACGAAATGGCCTACGTCCACTATTGTGTATTACTGGGTGTCCTGCCTTGGTTTCAAAGGTTCCTAGTATGAGGATATTATAATGTATTTATATCCTTTTAGGCTGTCAATGTGAATAGATAGAATGCATTTATCGAATAGGTATTTACATTTGTACATGAAAAGGAATGACTGTAATACACTAAGCATTGAATCTGTCAGGTCGTTTAGTATTCCCAATAAGTTGGTCGGCACGCTGAGTAACTCGGTAATATGCATTTGTCTTGGACTTGTGCCATGTAGGATGACACTTGTTTTCATAATATTGGTCCACGTCAGCTGATTAATTTTTGTATCAACAGAAGCCCCCAATATTTCATAGTTGAAGCTTGATACGAGAGTGTAGAATGTTTTACTCGAAAAGTTGCTCGGCATATTTTCCATGTTTAATTATACAGAGCTTGGCATCATTATAGATTGTATTAATTCTAATTAAGTTAGAATTAGGATGATTAATTATAGTTCAATAGTGTTAATACAATCGACTCCCAACACCTCAATATCACCACACAACCAACAAATACTGAAAAGCTTCACAGTAAGAGCTTAATAGATGATGATCAAACTTATCACGTTATTAAAATTTAATCTCAAGTGCATCAATAAAGATACTAGTAATAAAAGTATCAATTTATCAAATGAAATTGACACCAAGGATATGCTCCATATGCATACACTACGCTCGGTAAGAGTACAACACTTTAATGCGGCTCGTGCAGGAGACACAGATAAGGCATCCCTTTTATACCAAAGACTTAACACCAAGGACATGCACAAAATGCATGTCCTTGGTATAAAATGTTAGGAGTTATAGTGACAGATTTGTTCAACACCCAAACTTGTTGCAAATTTGGGCATTCATAGAGTTTCATAGTGATGATTTGGGTATTTTCACTAACATTCGTCGCTGTTTGATGAGCTATTTTGGGTTAGAGGTGCGAAGTTATGTTTTATAGTATCTGATTTCATTTCTCTCTCTTGGTTTATGATGGAGACTAAACTTTACAAGGATATGGCACATATAGTTGATAATTTCACTGTTTTCTTTGCGATGCGAGTACAAATCGATATTTCTATTAATGCATTATTATTATTAGTGAAAATTGCTTTTACAATCTAAAATTAAATAAAATTCCTTTTAATATTTAGACATTTTTCTTATTAAAGAATTTATTTTTATTTTATTTAATATGAACAGTTTCTTTTTTTCTTTATATTATAAATTATTTTTAAGAGGCTCTAATACAAGCATGTAAATGCGGGGTGATAGATTCAATGTATAGTTAGCTACAACATACCTATTTGAAACACCACTAATATCTTACACATCTCAAGAGTCAAAATTTTAAAACGGTGTTTTGTTGTTAGAACCTCTTGATCTACATGCATAAACGGATATGGGTTTGTCTACTCTTACTCTTGATCTACTTTCGACTTTTGTTCCCACCGTCTGCCTCGACGAGTCAGATCCTTCAACTGGTTAAGATAGCGTTGAGTCTGATTTCTACTCGGTGTACTTTGTTTGCAGTGTGTACTTTGGATCTATGTTGAAACATCTTTAGATTTAGTTTGCCCCTAGAGATTAGGGCTTCTCCTGACCATACACGTGTGTAAGGAGGATTTCAGATTCACTTACTTTTGTTGGGTTAGGAGTTTTCATACCCGGGACTTACCTTTTAAGTTTTGTTGAGCTTTGGGCCGGTGGGCTTTGTACTTGAATTTGTTTTTTTTTTTGTTTTTTTTTATAGAGAATTAAGGTAAAGACATGTTCTTTCCTATATTTGAATTTTTATGACAATGCTTTTCAAATTTATAAATCTAGTTCCTGTGGTACAATAGCACTTATAAATCTAGTCCCTATGGTACAATACCCTTTATTTTTTTGGTCCGCGCCAGCGGCACCTTTTTTCATGGTATTTTTAGTACATGGACTATATTTATAAAATTATATGGAGTGTCCTATTTTTATACACTTTAAGCCTTATGAGGACCTTTTCCCAAAATCCCCTTGTTTTTTTTGTATATATGCTCTTACATTTTACTAAAAAAATAAAAAAATTGGAATTTTTAGACGATTACATAATGGCATCGTCTGTGAGAATGACTAAAGCTGAAAAAGCGTAGCCTTTCTACATCAATGCTCTGATATCACTTGTTAGAAATGCGAGGCTCCCAAATTTGAAATCTCTTAACTTCAAAAAGTAGTAATTTCCTTTTTTAGATGCGGAAGCGTGAGATGATGGTTCAATTAAAACAAATTAACAAAATTTTAATTTCTCTCCAAATTAAAATTAAACAAAGTGAAATAGGATAAAACACACACACAATTTGATTTCACTTAAACACAATTAATTAACGCAAGTCCTAGAAATTTTTCTAAGTCATATTTCTCAATTTTAACAAATTAGGCCAAACCAATTTTAACAAATTAAATTAATGACTTGAATTAACTACACATTACCCAATATTTAATTTAGCACCAAATTAAATTAAGTAGTGATATAAACCAAATTTTATCTTTTTACCTAAGCATGCGTTCTAGGTGATATAGCAAGATAAAATTAAACAATGAATCAAAACGCCGCGATGTATGAGGAAAAACTCACAAAAAAAAAAAATATCGGACGACCCTAGCCTCAAATCCACCAAGTATGGTTTTACAAATACAAGACAGTAAGACTTACACACACTCGACTCGATCCCTCTCAAGCCCCAATGCTCCTTCTTGTATACACCTCCGCCTAGCGAATAATCACGGAGCTCCACCGCGGTCTCAGAATCCACCGATCGGACTCTTTATGGTCACCGTCACCCAAACTAGGAGCCTTTCTCCAAGTGGATAAATCAATGCAAACTTCTTCTTCTTTGTGGGATGTAGAAGCAAACCCAAACGAACTCTTCAAACGGTAGAGTAATACTCGGTGCCAAACACTCCAAACAATGATATATATATATTGAAACTTGGAATAAACAATATGGATGTAAACTAGAGTGTTAAATGATTTTTCTTTGAAAGTTAGACACTGAAAACATGAACTTTTTTTGGAGATGGAAAGATGTGAAAAAGTTAATTGGAAAAAGTTGGTTCCCGCACATATAAAGTCTGTCAAAAAGTTAGTGGGGAAAACAAGTGGGAAAGTGGGGAAAAAAACTGCTCAAACTGCCAAATAAATTGTTCCCGCCAAAACTCGTTCGAACGAAGTCTCGTTCGAACGAAGTCTCGTTCGAACGACCTTCTAATGAAATTCCAGTGTGAACTCATTAGAAATCTCGTTAGAACATCATTTTTTGTTCGAACGAAACTTCGAATGACATTCCAGGGGCCAATATGGGAACTCGTTGACAAACTCGTTCGAACGACAATTTGAACGAACTTTTAGAAAGTATAAAAATTTTATTTTATCCCATAAACTTCATATACTATATATTAAAGTTTTAATAAAATCTTTCTGAAAATAAACAACAGTTTAAACTAAAAATTCACCCAATATAAAATGTTCCAAGCTCCTATACATATATTCAAAATGCATTCATACCTTAGGAGCAATGGAACCAATGTTGTTGACGTAGAAACGAGGCATATTAAACTCGGCATTTGATGAAACTTTAATATCTTGGCCGCTACGTCTTCAACAAACACGTCATAGGCTTGAATCGATACAATCGAACTCTATCCTATGACTCAAATATTTTTGTCCGGAATTGAGCCAAAATTACAAAGGACTCGATTGGAAATTTATGTCTTTACAAATCTCCCCATTTGGCTATTACGGGACAAAAACCAAACAAAAATCCTGAAGGGCCGTCAAGCTCACTAGACTCAAAAACATCCCACCCAATACTTGACTCAAGAACCAAGGATCAAAATCTTTGCCGGTGAAAGTTGTCACTTAGAATATAATTCCTGCACACTTAAGCAAACACATTAAACGTATAGGGAATATTAAAATATTAAATGCAATATGAATAAAGACTCCAACTTAATTAATCCTCCCCTTTATCAACTGTGATAAACCTAAGAAGATAACGCTCTCCCCCAAGTAAAATCTCCCTCAAAATAAGATACGATTACAATAGGATTAGATACCATTTCTCCCCCTATCATTCTCCCTTATTTTTTTTCAGGAATAGACAAAGGCTAAAGAATTAAAACATTAACTTTTCTCCCCCAATTAAAGTACATACACCCTCTAAACTAAGCAAGGGATACATATAATGGGATAACAAGCTAAAGATGCAATAGCGCATAAAGTGATGAGAACATTAAAGCACACGGGCAACAAAAATGCAACCAATCCATAAAGATATGAATATCAACTATGATGCGATAACAAAAGATATCAATAGATTGTAGTAATCTAAGCATGTGATATCGAAACAAAATTCGCAACAAGATAGATACCAAAAATGAGTTAAAGCATAGATGGACTAGAAAGCAAGGCAAAGATTAAACAAAAATATCATATATATGTATACACAATAGATTGAAACTAAGCATGAGTACACATATATAGATATAAACACCAAAATGACACAAAACTAAATAACATAAGATTTTTCACACTCTTATAGCATAAATGTGTCATATGGAAATGGAAGTGTTGGGGTGTGAACAAGATACCAATGAATTAAAATCCAATCACTTAAACGTGTTCACGTAGTTCGTATTTGATTGCAAAACTTTATCAACTAGAATTTAGCCTTTATGTGACAAGATAAAGTGAACTAATGAACAAACAAACACAATGCATACAAGCCTAGCATGTTGATGATTCTACAAACCAATAGAGTCATGATATTGAAAGTGCAACTAGGATAAACGGACATTGTGCAAACCATTGATATATCATCCAAACCCCCTCAATAAGCATCTATATTATTATTTTAAATGAATAAATCAATTAAACATAGGCCTTGGCAAATATTTTTCGTTTAATGCCATATTTTCTTTTAGGCATTTGGACCACGTATTTCTTTTAGGTCCAAGTAAACGGTGGCGTACTATTCGCAAAGGATAATAAATCCTTTCAGAGCCCTCCCCCTAAAAATTCATATATAATATTTTTATTTGTTACAAGTCTCACGTGCAACGAATTTTGACATGCACTAGTCCTCCTAGGTCACAAGTATGTAGATGACAAGATTGGTAGGAGAACACCTCACAAAGCTCAAATATAACATGTGACGTTAAGGTTCAAAAAGCTCGTGCATGTGTGTAAAGGCATATAAAAGTGAATCCATTAAGCAAGTCAAACTTAAGCTACTCCATGTAAACATGATAAAGAACATTTAGGGCCTGTTTGGTTCTCTATTCAGAAAATTCGATTTAAACACTGTTTTTAAATACAATTTTAAAATTCAGTTTTTTGTGTTTATAATTATTGGTGTGCGTTTGGTAAAGTTGTTTTGAAATACAGTTTTTTAAAAATTTGACAAAATTGACAAATATGTATATTTATATCATACATATGCGTGTGTGTGTGTGTGTGTGTGTGTATATATGTATGTACATATAAACATACATAAAACTTTCATACATACATGATACATGAATGTATACATACATACATACATCATAAATTATATACATGTACATTTAATAACATGTATTTTTAGGTATATTTAATGAGGTATGTTGTGGAGTTTATATATATATATATATATAAAACTTTCATACATACATGATATATGAATGTATACATATACATACATACATACATCATAAATTATATACACGTACATTTAATATCATGTATTTTTAGGTATATTTAATGAGGTATGTTAGGGAGTTTAACTCTCTCTCTCTCTCTCTCTCTATATATATATATATATATATATATATATATATATATATATATATATATATATATATATATATATATATATATATATATATGTATATATATATATAATGATGTCGCATATATAATTCACTATAAAATTATATACATACATGAATTGATAATATTTTTTAATACATATGTACTATATGTATATTTTATATTATTCCATACATTAATAATATATGTATAAAACTATATATAAGTATCATGTATCTATTGATAATATTATTTAACTTTATATTATTCCATACGTAATTTTGTGTATATGTACATATATATTTTTTATTTATAAGAATTACACACATTAATGTATTATGTATGTATATTATATATTAAGGTATAATTGCTTTAAAATATTAAGAATGAATAATTCTGAGTTGAAAAATAAAAAAACAGATGTTATAAAACACCCAAAATCTGTTTTCTGAAAAACTTAATTATAACACCGGAATATTATAATTCTGTGTTTAAAAACAGGTTGCTAAACGAAGATTTTTATCAGAATTGTATTTAAACACAGAAAACAGAATTATAGTTGCAAACCAAACAGGCCCTTAAGGATTAAAATTCTAACCAAAAGTTCTAGCCACGTGGGAGCGAAATGAGGATTCAAACACAAACATATGCCACAAAATGTGTGTAAAACTAAAATACACACAAAATAAAATCTTTTTGAGTTTTTGGAAATTTTTAACCAAAAAAAATTACTCAAAAGACACAAAAAAAATCATTTGTATTTTTCATTAAGCTTAAATAACTCATAATATAAAACACAAATGATAAACAAAAATCTTTTTGTATTTTTCATTTAATGCAAATTAAAATGAAAGAATAAAATACAAAAGATAAACAAAAAATCATTATTCTAACATGTGATTAAGCATGGAGCATGGACTAGAAAATGATTAAACAAGTATACAATTAGCATGGGTGATACAGCATGAAGCACAAAAGCTAAAGTATGCAAATAAAACTAACACACTCAACCTTTAGATTTTGCAAGGAATGAAGCATGTGAAAGTAAATGAGAATCAAATACCATATCTTGTAAAGCTACCAAGTCGGAACTCCTAATCGAAACTAATGATGAGTGACTATCACGGGGTGTAGGAATCTTGGCTACCTCGGTTGCCTTATGTTGGGTTATTCTAGAACCTCGTTTAAGATCAAAACAAAATTTCCTAAGATGACCTTTTCGACCACAATGAGAGCACATAAAGACTCGGCGAAAAGACTTACCTAAGGAATGATCTCTAAAGGCTTTCCTATGTGATTCTCCTAAAACATGAGTTTTGGCTTTATGAGTAAATTCATTACAAGTATCAAAGCCTAAACCACAAGTGTCATTTTTAATTTGGACCGTTCCTAAACTTTTATCTAGTTTCCTCGAACGACACTCCAAATCAAATTTGACTTTCCTAGAGTCTTTTAATTTATTTTGTAATTCTAAAATGTTAGACTCTAAGAAAATATTTCTCTCTTCAAACTCGAGAAGCTCCTTTTTCATTGACTCCATTAAACCTCTAAGGCTATCTCTCTCGCCTTCTATATATTCAAGCTTATCTCGAAGAGTTATCTCTCGTGTCCTAAGGTCTTCCACTAACGCACTCTCATCAACGACCTTGACACGCTCTCTTAAACTTGCTTCTAACTTCAAATTTGCTCTTTTCAATTTAATTGATTCTTCATATAATTTTTTGAAAATCATTTTAAAGTTCACTCACATCAATGCTCTAAAAATTTACATCATCTCACGCTTCTGCATCTAAAAAAGAAAATTACTACCTTTTGAAGTTAAGAGATTTCAAATTTAGGGGCCTCGCGTTTCCAACAAGGGGTATCAGAGCATTGATGTAGAAAGGCTACTCTTTTTCAAATTAAAATTAAACCAAGCGAAATTAAATTAAACACACACTTATGTTAATTTCACTTAAACACAATTAATTAACTCAAGTCCTAGAAATTTGCCTAAGTCACATTTCTCAATTTTAACAAATTAGGCCAAACCAATTTTAACAAATTAAATTAATGACTTGAATTAACTACACATTACCCAATATTTAATTTAGCCCCAAATTAAATTAAGTAGTGATATAAACCAAATTTTATCTTTTTACCTAAGCATGTGTTCTAGGTGATATAGCAAGATAAAATTAAACAATGAATCAAAACGCCGTGATGTACGAGGAAAAACCCACAACGGGAAAAAACTTCGGACGGCCCTAGACTCAAATCCATTAAGTATAGTTTTACAAATACAAGACAATAAGACTTACAACACTCGACTCGATCCCTCTCAAGATGCTCCTTCTTATATACACCTCCGCCTAGCGAATAATCACGGAGTTCCACCGCGGTCTCGGAATCCACCGATCGGACTTTTTATGGTCACCGTCACCCAAACTAGGAGCCTTTCTTCAAGTGGGTAAATCAATGAAAACTTCTTCTTCTTTGTGGGATGTAGAAGCAAACCCGAACGAACTCTTCAAATGGTAGAGTAATACGCGGTGCCAAACACTCCAAGCAATGATATATATATATATTGAAA
This sequence comes from Sambucus nigra, assembly GCA_949130495.1. Classification (NCBI taxonomy): domain Eukaryota; kingdom Viridiplantae; phylum Streptophyta; class Magnoliopsida; order Dipsacales; family Adoxaceae; genus Sambucus; species Sambucus nigra. The sequence goes on along the minus strand of OX422224.1, from coordinate 115,052,776 downwards.
CTTGGAATAAACAATATGGGTGTAAACTAGAGTGTTAAATGATTTTTCTTTGAAAAATTAGACACTCAAAACATGAACTTTTTCCTTGTAAATTGAAGCTCTTAAAGTCTCTCTTGGAGATGAAAATATGTGAAAAAATTAAGCGGAAAAAGTTAGTTCCCCCACATATTAAGTCTGTCAAAAAGTTAGTGGGGAAAACAAGTGGGAAAGTGAGAAAAAACTACTCAAACTGCCAAATAAACTATTCCCGCCAAAACTCGTTCGAACGAGATTTTCGTTCAAACGAAGTCTCGTTCGAATGAGCCTTCTAACGAAGTTCCAGTGTGAACTCGTTAGAAATATCGTTGGAACATCATTTTTTGTTCGAACGACATTCTAGTGGCCAATGTGGAAACTCGTTGGCAAACTCGTTCGAACGATATTATTGTTCGAGCGACAAACTCGTTCGAATGACAATTCGAACGAACTTTCAAAAAGTATAAAAATTATATTTTAGCCCAGAAACTTTATATACTATATATTAAAGTTTTAATAACATATTTATGAAAATAAACAACAGTTTAAACTAAAAATTCACCCAATATAAAATGTTTCAAGCTCCTATATATATATTCAAAACGCATTCATACCTTAGGAGCAATGGAACCAATGTTGTTAACGTAGAAACGAGACACATTAAACTCGACATTTGATGAAGCTTTAATATGTTGGTCGCTACGTCTTCAACAAACACGTCATAGGCTTGAATGGATACAATTGAACTCTATCCTATGACTCAAATGTTTTTGTCCGAAATTTAGCCAAAACTACAAAGGACTCAATTGAAAATTTCTGTCCTTATAAATCTCCCCCCTTGGCTATTCCGGGATAAAAACCAAACAAAAATCCTAAAGGGCCGTCAAGCTCACTAGACTCAAAAATATTCCACCCAATACTTGACTCAAGACCCAAGGATCAAAATCTTTGCCAGTGAAAGTTGCCACTTAGAATATAATTCCTACACACTTAAGCAAACACATTAAACTCATAGGGAATATTAAAACATTAAATGCAATATGAATAAAGACCCCCCTTAATTAATTCTCCCCTTTATCAATTGTGATCAACCTAAGAAGATAGTGTTCTCCCCCTAAGTAAAGTCTCCCCCAAACTAAGATACGATTACAATAGGATTAGATACCATTTCTCCCCCTATCAAAAGCCTAGTTGTTCTTATTTTATTCCTAATTTCTATATGTAGAAATTCTATAATTTTTGTAAAAACACCCCCAAATTTCTTTGGTGATTATCTCGTTAATCAAATCAGTATATTCACTTGATTTTTTACTTTAAAACCTTGATTTATTGTTCTGCTGTCTAATTCCGTGTAAACTGTGCCTAGATACACTAATCTGTATAAGTATATAAAATAGTAGTCCCAAACCATGTAAGTCTGACAGGTGGCATTAGACTTAAATCTAAGTTAAGCCAAAATCATGGCATCCGACTTCTTTGAGACTTAAATGCCAAGTTAGAAAAGATAGAATACTCCTTATCTCACTTCTTCCCCTCCACACGTTCTCTCTCTCCATATTTTCTCACTTCTTCGGCTACCCCAAATGAGATGAAGAGTTTTTTTAGTCCCCTCAGTCTTCGACATCTGATTGTATATTAACGAAACCTGCCAAGCCATCTGATAATGCATTCTCCCTTGAATCGTTTGAAATGTATGATATAATATAGTCACAATATTTTTCCTGATGATGTATACTTTGTTACATTAAAAAATTTCTTAGTTTTAATTTAATTTAATTTGTTTTGGTAGAAAATTTATTAGTTTCCTTCAAATATTTTTTTATCTCAGTTGAAAGGTACATTCGTTTACTTTTTTTATGAGATTTTGTATATCTCATATATGTATGTGTGTGTGTGTGTGACTGAAAGATGGGTATTGTGGTAACAATTAAGTTAAACATAAAATAACAAGAAAAAATAATCACCAGAACAAATAAAGAAAATAAGTGTTGATACGAAAATTTGTCAGCTTAAGTGGACCAATTATATGAATACACGTGTCATCTTACGTGGCAAATGCATATACTCCCTGAGGTACATAGCGTGCTAAGCTACTCAGCGTGCCGAGTTACTCAGCATGCGGAGCATCTGGCCAGGAAGATCAAACGACAACTACACATTCAATGAACCTCGAACTTAATGAGCATTATTATTGTACACATGTATGTGTCTATTAAATAACGACATATCATCTATTCATATTAACAGCCCCAAGGCTATAAATACATTGTAATACCCTCCATAGAGGGTTAATTGATCTCTTGTAATTGATCATCGAGATTAAGACAACCACCAGCAATACAAAACAGTGGACGTGGGTCTTTTTCATAAGGCTGAACCACTTTAAAAATCCTTTGTCTTATTTCCTTATTCCTTTTTATCTGTGATTAATTAATTAGATCGAATCTAGTTTTTTACATCAACAAATTGGTGCCATTTGTGGGAACGACTATACATAGCGTTTTTCACTAAAAACTTATCACCAATGGCTGAGATCCCAGAATCCAGTAATCGAAACAATACCGGGGTTCCTCTAAACCCCTCTACTCCCCCAACTATCCAAGATCTCACTAGCATAGTGGCCAATTTAGCCCAATGGCAAATAGCCATGTAAGAAACCATGCGCCAGCTCATTCAAAATGTTCATAATGGAACACCTCCTCAGTCAGGTCAACGAAGCGTTCAAAGAAACACCCATTTGCCTTCTTCCAGAACCAGACGTACGCTGTTCCCAGATGTTTCTCAGTCCAGACACACTGAATCTTATCGTACTGAGATGTCCAATGATCCTTCATATCGTCCTGGCCGGACTTCATCTATAAGAGCTATAGATTCTCAATGAAATGTCACTTTAACTCCAGAACGAACTAGCGCTTTTAAGAGGTTAAGTAGAGTCTCTCCCTTTGACCGTTTGGGCCTTAGGAGGAATAAAAACCTTCCTAGGATTGCGTTGCGAAATTCTCAACGACCAACCGATCTAAGGGAAGGATCTGCCCAATCATGCCCAACAACTCGTAATGAAAGATCCCAATAGGAAAATTCAGCGTGATCTGTTGCTCGGGAAAATAGGTCTGAGGCTGGAAATGACGCATGGAAGGGTTCCATTCAGAGGTTGGAAGACAGGTTAGGGGAAATGGATAAGGTCAATAACCCTCTCCAAAGAACTTTTTTCCAAGGATCACCCTTTGTACAGGTAATTGTGGATTTTCCCACACCGTCAAAATTTAAAGCTCTTATAGTGATGCCCACTGTTCTAAAAAACCCGCCTAGGCTCCGCTTAGGCACGCCTAAGCTTAAGGCTTGGGAGAAACGCCTCGCCTTACGCTTTTCACGCCTTATTCTTGGTAAAACCCTGAAGGTGCACTTTTTTCTAAAAACAACAATGATTTAGTGAAACGATGTCGCCTTTTAAAGAATTTGTTTACAAACCAAACCATTATCTCATCCAAAATAATCAAATAGTATTTTAATTTGCATATATTCAGACATATTTTTATGATCTGTGCAATTTCTGTATTTTAATAGCCTTGTTATGGTTAAAAAATATTAAAATATATTAAGAAGGCCTAAACGCCTTTTCACGCCTTTTTACGCCTAGGCCCGCCTAGGCTTCTAAGGCTTAAGGCTTGGCCTCCACGCCTCAATCACGCCCCGCATTTTTTAGAACCTTGGTGATGCCTAATATAATGAAAAAACTGATCCCGTCCTCTACATAGAGCAGTACCAAGTTGCTATTGATATCTATGCGGTTCCTGATGAGATGAGGTACAGGGCATTCTCAGGAACTATCACTGGGTCAGCCGAGATATGGTACAACAATCTTTCTCGGGGGCAGATTGCTACTTTCCATCAACTGGCAGAGCTCTTCATAGGGAACTTCTGCTTTGGTGCGAAGCCATTTAAGAGAGTAGCACACCTACTGAGTGTAAGGCAGAAAACAGGAGAAAGTACCAGGGATTACATCACTCGTTTTAATAACAAAAAATTTGAGGTGACTGACTATAAGGAGAATACAACAATTACTGCTCTGATGAGTGGTTTATTACCGAACAAGTTATATTATATTTTGGCTAAAGATCCACCCAGGTCCATGGTGAAATTGATGACAAAAGCAGCCAAGATCATGAATACCGAGGAGGCCATGGTTGCGAAGAAGAATGTTGATACTAAAGCTGAGACCAAGGTTGAAGGTAAAACTGAGAAGAAGGATCAAAAGTACAACGGTGGCAGTAAGTAGCCAAAAGGCAAGCAGACGCTCGAACAGTTGAGGAAGTATGGGAATTACTCTCCCTTAAAGGTGGATATAAACCATATTCTGAAGGAGATCAAGAACAGTGAGGAGCTAGCTTGGCCAGAGAAAATACAGGCAGACTTTAACAAAAGGGATAAGTCCAAATATTACGAATTCCATAGAGACCATAACCATACGACCAAGCATTGCATATCTCTCGAGGATGAGATCGAAGCACTTGTTAGGCGAGGTAAATTGAGTAAGTTCGTTGATTTCCAGAATGGTGGAAAGACTAACGAAAGAGGAAGGCAAAGATCCAAATCTCCTTGATTTCGGATCATCTGAATGTAATGTAATTACAGGTGGAGATGCAGGAGGTGGAGATCATACTGCTGAGAGAAAATCTTACCTCAATGAGGCCCAAGATTATTCTTATATACAACGCATAAATTTTGCTAAAGACGATCGCTCGAGGAAGGTAAACAAGGATAAACTGGTTATCGATTTCTTTAAAAATGATCTGTCAGGTGTACTGTATCCTCACGATGACCCCTTGGTGATCAAGATAAGGATGAATGATGTGGTGATTTCATGTGTATTGGTAGATAATGGTAGCTATGCAGACATCATGTTCTACCCCTATTTTGATAGCTTGAATTTGAAGCTAGCCCAGTTGGAGCCATATTATAGGCCCTCCTCGGTTTTACTAGTGAGAAGGTTTTTCCACTTGAGACGATCAAGTTGGATATGCTTATTGGTACCTGGCCTGCTTGCAGAACATAAATAGTATACTTTTTCGTAATGAATAAAAATATTCAATCAGACTACAACATCATCATGGGGAGGGTAAGCCTAAAAAAGTTTGAGGCAGTGCCATCTACGGTACACCAATGTTTGAAGTTTTCGACCAATTTTGGGGTTGGAGTAGTGAAAGGTAACCAGAAAGCATCTCGAGAATGCTACTATTCATCTGCCAAACAGGAGGAATTGGAGGAAGCCAGGAAGAAGACCACCATGTACCAAGTGGATGAGACAGAAGATGCAGATATTGAGACCTTGGACCCTAGAAATGAATCCCAGCTTGTGAAGGGTCAGGTCATGGAAGCTACGGAGAACATTATTCTGGATGATGAACATCCAGAGCGAACAACGCAAATTGGCACTTTACTGGATCTGTCAATAAAGTAGGAGTTAGTGGCATTTTTGAGGTGTAGAAAGCAAGTTTTTGTCTGGAGTCATGAAGATATGCCAGGGATAGACCCTTCCTTACTATGCCATGAACTTAATATTAATAAGGAGATCAAGCCAGTGAAGCAACGAACAAGAGTATTCAGCCCAGAGAAGAATCAAGCCATTCATGAGGAAGTCGAGAAGCTACAAAAGGCTTCTTTTACTGAGGATGTGAAATATCCTGATTGGCTGGCCAATATTGCGATGGTGAGGAAGAAGAATAACAAGTGGAGAATGTGTGTGTATTTCACGGATCTTAATAAAGCCTACCCAAAAGATCACTTTCCCTTGCCCCAAATTGATCAGCTGGTAGATGCTACCTCGGGGCATGAATTATTGAGCTTCATGGACGCTTATTCTGGTTACAACCAGATTAAGATGAAACCAAAAGACAGGGAAAGTACTTCTTTTATTACCCTAAGGGGAACATACTGCTATAATGTTATGCCTTTCGAACTTAAAAATGCAAGTGTAACGTACCAGCGGCTGGTGAATAAAGTGTTCGCAGAGCAAATCGACCATAATATGGAGGTCTACGTCGACAATATGCTGACCAAGAGCAAGAAAGCTACTGACCATATAGCTGACCTGGCCCAAACTTTTAATCAGCTGGAGAAATATCAGATAAAGCTGAACCCAACTAAATGCATATTCGGTGTACAAGAAGGCATGGTCCTTGGATATATTGTTAATCAGTGAGGTATTGAGGCGAATCTTGAGAAGATTAAAACTCTGATGGAACTATGATCTCCAACTACGAAGAAAGAGGTGCAAAGCCTCAATGGGCGAGTCACGGCACTTAACAGGTTTGTGTCACGAGTAATAGACAGGCGCCTCCCATTCTTCAAGACACTTAGAATAACTTTCGAGTGGAATGATGAGTTTGAGAAGGCCTTTCAAGAGTTGAAGAAATATTTGGGGATACCTCCACTGCTATCCAGACCGGTGATGGGAGAAAGATTATACTTGTATCTGGATGTCTCGGAGAGCGCAGTGAGTTCAGCGTTGATAAGAGTGGAGGGTAGAGTGTAAAAACTGGTGTATTACACCAGCAAAGCATTTTCGAGGAGCAGGGATTAGATATCCAAGACTGGAGAAGCTGGCATTAGCTCTGATTGAAGCAAGCAGAAGGATGAAACCATACTTCCATACCCATACCATAGTGGTGTATACTGATATGCCACTAAGATAGGATTTGCATAAGCCACAGAAATTCGAAAGACTGATGTACTGGGCAGTAGAATTATGTGAGTATAATATTGTTTATGAGCCAAGGTCTTCACCTAAAAGGAAGGCGGTAGCAGATTTCATTGCGGAGTTTACTTACCCAGACACCTCCGACCAGCAAGGGCTTAATGCAAAACAACCCACGGATGTTAGGGGATCATCAAAGACAATCCTCGATCAACTCCCATTAGCAGATTTACCAAAGGAGATAGATAACGAGTAACAGGAATTATCGGGTAACAGCCCAGTGTGGAGGGAGGATAAAAGAAAGTATGAAATATTCCATCAGGGAACCTTGTCAGACCAAGAGTTTGATAATGGTATACCTATATGGAATTTGTACGTTGATGGCTCTTCGTGTGCTACAGGTTGTGGAGCCGGAGTAATCCTTAACAGTCCTGATGGATTAGATATCGAATATGCTCTACGCTTCCAATTTAAAGCTTCCAACAATAAGGCTGAGTATAAAGCTATGATCGTGGGTCTCAGTTTAGCCAAAATAATGAATAAGGAGCAGGTTATCGTGTTTAGTGATTTATAGTTAATTATAAATCAAATTCTTGGGTTGTATGCAGCGAAGGGAGACTTGATGTTCAGGTATCATACTAAAGTTATGGATATTGTGTCCACTTTTGTAGTGGTCCAGTTGATCAGAATACTAAGATTAGATAATGCGAGAGCTAACGCACTAGCTCGGTTAGTCTCAGCTACTCGCATCGAGCTCTAAAGAACGATTCCTATTGAGATTCTGGCAGACAGGAGCATAGATGAAGATTTAATGGTGAGATTCATCACCCTGGATATGGGACCATCCTGGATGGACCCCATCAGAGCGTATATCGAGGAAGGAGTACTACCAACTGACCAACTTGCAGCCAAGAGACTGAAGTTTAAAGCTGCTCGGTACGTTCTGAATAATGGTGTTTTGTATAGAAGAGGTATCATCTCGGGTTTACAGAGATGTGTGCATCCATCAGAAGTTAAAGATCTGATTGAAGAAGTTCATGAAGGCTCTTGTGGAGCTCATGTAGCAGGTTGGACGCTCCTATAGAGGATAACGACGCAAGGATATTATTAGCCAACGATGCGAGCTGTTTGCAAAGCTTATTCGAAGAAATGCGATAAATGCCAATATTTCTCTGCCATTCAAAGAACTCCCCATGCATTGTTAACACCCATCACTTCCCCTTGGCTATTTTTCATGTGGGGTATAGACTTGATCGGGCCGCTACCAATGACCAAAGGGAGATTTAAGTATATAGTCATCGCTATTGATTATTTCACCAAATGGGTGGAAGCTGAGCCTCTTATTGACATCTCGTATGAAAGGGTTTACTAGTTTATTTGGAAGAATATTATTTACAGATATGGTCTGCCACTTGCTTTCATTACTGACCATGGTACCCAATTTGATAATGAGGAGTTTGCTGCATATTGCCATCAATCTAATGTCCAGAAGATCCATTCTGTACCAGGCCATCCCTAGAGCAACGGGCAAACTAAAGTGACGAACATGACTCTGCTGAACGGTTTAAAGAAACGGCTGGATGATGCAAAAGAAAATTGGATTAATGAGCTACATTATGTGTTACGGGCATATCGCACAACACCCTGAACAACCACTGGGGAATCGCCTTATATGCTAGCCTTGGGAAGTGAAGCAGTTATACCAGCTGAATTGGGCCTACCCACACATAGGGTGCTTAATTTCAACTCTCATATAAGTGATTTGATGAGACGCTTAGATTTGGATATGCTCGAGGAAGTTAGAGAAGATGCGACAGTCAGGAACGCAGCCTACCAACAACGAACAACCATATTCTACAACAAAAGAGTGAAGAAGTGTGATCTCAAAGAGGGGGACTATGTGCTCAAGAAGGTGATCCAGAAGCATAATAAGCTAGAGGCCAACAGACATGGGCCTATCGGGTAACTACGGTTATTCGTCCTGGGACCTACAGAATAGAGACCTTAGAGGGAGAAGAATTAAAAAATTTGTGGAATGCGGAGCATTTGCGCAAGTATTATCAGTAATATAGATTCACATGTACCCCATTTTTTTCAATATGAATAAAAATATTATTTTTCCATATTCCTTTTGGTTTAATTTTTTTTGGAGAACTAATGCTACACACTATACCAACTAAGGTTGATCAGCATATCAGCAACCGCTAACTCCGGTTGGTCGGCATATTTGCAACCACCAATTCTAGTTGGTCGGCATATCAATAACCACCAACTCCAGTTGATCGGTAATCAACAACCACCAACTCTGGTTGGTCGGCACCAATAAATTTAACCAATAATGTTGGCATAACAATCATACAAGGCAAAGCCTGTTTGATCACGGGTGATCTCAAGGGACACCCCAAACTAGGCAAGAAGATGGGTGACCTCCCGGGGCATCTACTATCTAGGCACCAAGGTAATCCTGGCACAATTACTATAACTAAGCAGGAACATGGGATGAAAATTATTTCATTGCTTAGGTACTAATGGTTGACAAGTCACTACAACTAGACAGCAAGTGGGGCAAGCTCCATTATCTAGGCAAAACATGACAAATTATCCCTCTCTCTCTCTCTCTCTCTATATATATATATATATATATATATAATATGGGACAATGGTGTTATGAATAGTAACTCATGCATGATAAACATTTATGATAAACATGCATGGCATTTTATGTGTTGCATGCTTGCATGCATACACATGCATGTATGCAGGCATGCATACATACATACATACATTATTATTTTATTATTATTTTTATTAAAATATTTTAAAATATATATATATATATATATATATATATATATATATATATTTTTTTTTTTAAGTTTTTTTTAAAAAGGCGGATTATTATGTGTTGGATTTTATCACGGGGGAAAATTTATCACTGTGCCCTCGGGCACGGGCATCCGCTTGTGTATATATATATATATATACATTCATCAGCAAATAACAAGAAAAACATCTTACAAAGTATTTCTAAGGGAATAAAATTGCACAAAGACGAAATCTTTCTTCATTAAATACAAGCAGATTACATAAAGATGAATTTTGATTCATTAAATACAAATTTCCTATCCTATGGGCTTTTTTCCCTCTGATTTTGATACAAGTTTCATCCGAGCTGGAGGATCATCTAACGCATAGGGAGAGTTGATAAAATTCATATCTTGCAGTATTTTGACGTTGCTCGGATATGGTCGATCAAGCAAATATTGAGGATGAGATATCTCAAAATCTGAATAAAGCTGGTAATCACCAAGATACCTGGAGATCAAAGATCGAGGAATGGCACGGGCTGGAATCCAACTGACATCGAGTTTAAAGGGAGGAACAGGCAAATAAAGTAATCCAGACTCACACCAATCCCATAAGGATTGTCCTCATTCAACTCTCATCACACATAAAGCGTTCAACCATCCCTATCTGTATCCCTCGTTGTTTAACTATTGCAATCGAGCATCGAGATGGCGTAAATCTTAATTGTACCTCGCCATCCAAAACTCTCTAGGTTGTTTGTGAAATTGATACGCTAATCTCTCAAGAAGCTTATGGAGTTTCTTCACTAAGATTTCTTTACTTTCCAGTGTAGAGCTCTGGTTGGAGAGTTGTTCGATAAGAGTCTGAATTTTTTGAGACATTTCAACTAAGGCTTGAGTTTTTGCCTTTATCTGAGCCGACTGATTTGTTAAGGTTTGTTCAGTCCTAGTCTCTTCAACACTCTTTCGACCAGCTCTAGCTCTACCCCACGAGGAGGATGTAAGTTTGGTTTGCTTCAAAGCCTCCAATTCTTCTCTCAAAGCAGTATTTTTAATTTCCAAAAAAGGAAAAGCCTTCATCATTAACTGGAACCAGAGCTCTCGAAGAAAAGGAGGCAACAGATTTGAGTTGCTTCACTTCTTCTTGTAATGTAATATTCTCTTCCTCCAATACCTTGGCAATATTCCTATGTTCTTCGATCTCAAGTTTCAGCACACTTTCTCTTTTTTCATGGGCTGAGATATATTTATCGTAAGCCCGATCAACACTCAACTGTTGGTACTTTTTCTCATAACCTTCATACAGGAGTGAAGTGGTTTCTTTGCGTTGAAGTTGGAGTTCCTCGATCATTCCTTGGAGGTCTTTAATCATTTCATAATATGCCACATTATTGGCTACAACACGATTAAGTAAACACTTCAAGTATTGGTATGCATCAACTGCCCATTCAGAAGTGTCAGGTCCAAGAATATCAATTATTTGAGCCTCAGTAAAATCTGAATGACCCGCTTTGAAGTAATCATTATATTTTTTCATCAACTCTGTATCATGAGCTGATTAGAGTTCCATTCTGGCAATAAACTAGCAAGGAAAAGTAAAAAATGCATCAATAACGATACAAACAAAGCAAGTAAAAGAGAAGTTCAATCAGATAATAAAAATTCATTTCTATTGATCATAAGAGGAGAGAATACATCCAAAGTTACAACCAAAAAAGGAGAAAATAATATAATTAAAGAGTCGAACAACTCTACACCTTATCCTTACTCCTTACAACATCTTTGGCTGATTTAGATGAAGGAATCAGTTGCTCGAAGGGTAGTTAGCGTTGATCGGTAGAAGTTATTGCCTGTTGAACTTGCTCGGAGGGTTAAGGAATGGTAACAGCAGGTACTTGTTCTACTATCATCATAGAAGACTCATCAGATGCAGCTCCATCCTCTTCTTTTTCATCAATAGTAGGAGGAGGTCCATGAATGTGCTTCTGAAAAAATTCAGAATCATCTGCAATACTCAATTCTCTCAAGGCTGCGACCCATCCATCTCTAAAGTACTTCAGGCTTGCATACTCCATTCGGTAAGTAATGGCAGTTAAGTGCAAGTAATGGCATTTCTCGCACTTGCGAGCATATACCCCATAATCTTTTTGTATGTATGGCCACCAGTAACCTTCCTTCATTACTCAGAAAGCTAGCGATCTGCCCCCAATATGGCTCCCACAGATTCCTTCATGAAGCTCATACAGAACTTACTCGACGTCCTTCGGGTGCACACATTGGAGGTAAGGGCCAGTGAAAGATCTTTTATACAGCTTGCCCTCAGGGGATAAGTGAAAGCTGGTAGTTTTGACTCTTATTTGATGAGCGACCTTCTTATCATTTAGTAGGGCACCATCTTTCAAATAATCCCTCAGGGGGTCCATCCAACTGGGGGTTGGTTCAATCTGGAGAATATGGCCTATGTCTGGCAGCTCGCTGCTCTAGTTGATGCTCGATTGAGCGAGGAAGTCGATAGGAATTGTTCTTTATAAGCCAGAGTTGATTGTTGAACTCAAGGCTGCTAGGGTGTCAGTATCACTGTCCTATCCCCCGAAGAACTGTTGGACACTGACCTATTTAAAGTTAGACATTAACTTCTTCATCGTGGCGAAGTAGGCTGCCATTCTTTCATCCCTCACGTTGAAGTCTCCACTTATCTGATTGGCGACTAGTTGTGAGTCACCGAACACCTTGATCCATTTTTCACCCAACGCTTGTGCCTTCTGCAGACCTGCTATCAATGCTTCATATTCTGCTTTGTTATTGGAGGCTTCAAATCGAAGCCTGATTCCTTGCTCGAGAATTATATTTTTTTGGGTGATCAACACAATGCCCACTCTTACCCCCTTGGAGTTGGAGGCTCTGTTAACGAATAGTCGCCAAACACCATGCGCCGAGTGAACTTCCTTCTGACCAATGGGTTGAAGTGGATTGTGAGGATGTTCTCCTGTGAATTCTGCGATGAAGTCGGCGAGGACCTGTCCCTTGATTGCATTCCTTGGTTGAAATTGAATGTCAAATATCCAGAGCTCGACTGACCACTTGGATAGTCTGTCGGGCAGATTTACTTTTTGCAAGACTGCTTTAAGGGGGTGAGATGTAAGGATGATTATAGAGTGAGCTTCGAAGTAGTGTTTCAATTTTCTCGAGGCTACCACTAGTGAAAAGGAAATCTTTTCCCGTTCTTTCGCATACCAATGTAGAGCTGATAGCGTTGCTGGAAACTACAAGGTATAGGTATAGGGGATCGTTATCTTAAGGTATTACGAGCAAGGGTGGTGTGCGGAGATACGCTTTGAGCTCCCCTAATGCTTTTGAGCAATCCTGGGTCCACTCCACAGTTTTGCTTTTCTTCAATAGCTGGAAGAATGGCTGGTACTTTTCGAATGACTTCGAGATGAATTGATTCAAGGCGGTAAGCCTCCCTATGAGCTTCTGTACATCTCTTATCATGCAGGGGCTGCACCTTATTGATTGCGTCAATTTGGTTCGGGTTGGCTTCAATGCCTCTCTCGCTAACCAAGTATTCGAATTTTTTTACTGACTGGACACCGAAGGAACACTTGCTCGCGTTGAGCTTCACTCGGTATTTCCGAAGGATTTCGAAGGTCCTTGATAGGTCTGAGTGGTGGTCTTCTCGATGCCTACTGTTGACGAGCATATCGTCGATGTAGACTTCCCTGGTATCTCCCATTTATTCTTTAAACATTTTGGTGACCAGTCGCTGGTATGTTACTCCTGCATTTTTGAGCCCAAAGAGCATGACTTTGTAATAATATAATCCGATGGTGGTGATGAACGCTGGTTTTTCTTGGTCTGGTACGTACAGAGGAATCTGGTGGTACCCTGAGTATGCATCCAAAAAACTCATTCTTTCATGAGCTACTGTGGTGTCCACCAACTGGTCGATCTTCGGGAGAGGGAAACTATCCTTAGGGTACGCCCTATTAAGTCCAGTGAAGTCAATAGAAACTCTCTATTTCCCATTACTCTAGGGAATTACTACTGGGTTAGACAGCCATTTAAGGAATTGAACTTCCCGTATGGATCCTGCATTCAGCAGCTTCACTTATTTCTCTACAGCCTTGGCCTTCTCGGGGAAAGTTCGTCGTACCTTCTGTGCAATTGGTTTGAAGGTCGGGTCAACGTGTAATCGATGACAAACCACGCTGGGATCAATCTCGGGTAGCTCGTAGGGTTCCCACGCAAAAATGTCCACGTTGTTTCGCAAAATCACTGTTAATTCTTTCTTCTCTCGATCTGTAAGAGAGGCTCTAATCAAGAACATCCTGTATTTTTTACTACCACCGGTTGCGACCTCTTTTGGGTTTTCAACGACCCGCTTAGAGGGGAGGAGCCTGGTCTCCTCCACTCCTGGTCTTCCGTACTTTAGCTGCTATTTTTAAGGTATCAAACCTTCCTGTTCCTCAACCTTCTCTTTGGCCTTCTCGACCTTCTTCTCTGGTTTTGGGCGGATAGACCGCCTCATTTCTGGTGCATCATGATTAGGAAGGTTTAAATCATTTTAGAGAGACCATCCCTTGAATTGTCGCTTCCATATCTCTTCGCATTCTTTCAACTTCTCAAAGATTCCGCTGTAGTTCTTCTTACTCCCAGGTTTCGTCTCCCATCTTCAAGCTTTTTTTGCATCCTCCCATCGTCCCTGCTTGTGACCTTGCCTCGTCCCAAGCTGACTCTTACTTCGTAAGTCTTTCTCACTTCCTTTCTCTACTTTTTCTGTTGGGATTTCTTCATGTATGTTACTAGGTTTTTTCTTTTTTAATGGCGAAAATAGGCAATAGATCGATTACCGAATTTAGGAAGTTTCATAACATTCCAAATTGGGTGGACATTGAATGTGCCCCTGTCCCTCGTAATGTTAGAGAAGTTGAGGATGGTCACTGGATTCATGTTCTCCTATTGTCCCAGGGGGGTCTTACTTTTCCCTCAAATAATTTATTTTTGCATTTTTTTAGTTACTTCAATATAGTCCCTGCACAGTGCCCACCCAATGTCTGGAAAATTATTAATGGTGTACATAGAATAAATCAGCTCTATGGCACCAATTTAGGGCTTGCTGAAGTTTACTTCTGTTATTCTTTTTTGCAAACAAGCTCTGGTCTTCTGTACCTCAAGGCCAGGAGTCCTGATAGGGTTTTGGTCATAAATCTACCTGATTCCCACAAGGACTACTGGCATGAGGGTTTTCTTGCTAGAAATTGGCAGTTCTCTCCTTATACCGAAAGGTCGAGGTCTGGGAGATTTATGATTCCCTTTTATGGGGATGAGTACATAGGTAGGCTTAGTCCTTTTCTGCTCATTGATCCTTTATCTTGTGTGTGTTTTTTCTCATATTTTTCTCTCTTTCTTTTTAGAGAAGATAAAGACCTTAAAGCCTGCTCTCAGCGAGGTTCGAGCTTCTGAGTTGGTCAAATCCTGGAAAATCAGGGAACTCTTGGCTGACGGTGAGCTTCCTCGATCAGCGACCTTCCTTTTGGAATACAAGAACGTTGGGTCCAGTTTTATTACGTGACCTATGGATAGCATTCTTGAGCTAGACATCACCGAAGAGGTTACTGTCGATCCCATCTAATTAGACAAGGAAAAAAGCAGTTCTGGTGAAGAGAGCGAGGGTGCTAACAGGGACGGTGCTGAGGTAATTCTAGTGAGGAGAGCTCTGGTGGTGAAGAATCTTCTAGCTCGGAAGAGGTTTCAGAGGCTCAAGAGTCTTCGAGTGAATCAAGTAGTTCTAGCAAGGAAGACATGGCTCCTCCCAGGAAGAATTTGATCAAGGCGATAATGATGATGATGATGTGCTTCTCTCTCGTCGGTTGAAGAAGCAGAAGTCTGGCAATGGGGATGTTGTCATTGGTTCTTAGTCTACTGCCCATGAGCTGGAGAAGAAGAAGAAAGAGGATGATCTGGCGAGAGAGAGGGAGAGGAAGAAAGAAGATGAGAAGAAAAAGGTAGAGGAGAAAAAGAAGGTGGAGGAGAGGAAAAAAATTGAAAAGGAGAGGAAAGAGAGAGAAGAAGAAATGAGGAGAGAGGAAGTAAGGACGAAGGCAGGGCAAGCTCTGGTGACCGTATCCGCTTTGAGGACTGACCAGTTAGCCCTGAAGGTGAGTCAGGGGCTAGCCTTGGTAAGTCTATTTTTCCTTCTCTATTCTTGTAATATCCTGTTTAATATTTATCTGGCTAATATTTCTCTTCTTCATAATTTGTGATCAACTTCACCATCCTCTATCGCAGTCGCGATGGGCTGGTGAAGAGGAATACCGATCTGGAGAAGAAGAATGTCGAGCAGGAGGCCAGTTTAAAGATTTTCAATGCTACCCAGAAATCTTCTGACCTTACCCTGACTGAAGCCAATTGAGTGAAGGAGGCGGCGAGCAAGGAGATTGTCGAGTTAAGGCAGTCTTACGACTTAGTCTGCATGAGCAAGCTGGCTGTGGTAGAGGAGAATAAGGTGCTCGCAGAGAAGGTGGAGTCCAAAGCTGCCACCCTTAAGAAGAGCTCTTACAACGCCGAATAAGTCGCTGCGTATGAAGACGTTGGTGTTCTGATTGTCTACATCAGCCGACTGAACTTCAAAAAGGGATGGAACAAGGCTCTCCTGGCCGTCGAAGTGGACATCAACTCCCCACTATTTGATGAGCACGATCCAGGACCTAAGCCCGTTAGGGATGAGGCACCTGCTCCTGCTATCGATGAAGATATTCATGCTGCCCAGACCGTCCCTGTTGGGGTTCCTTCTGACCAGGGGGCAGTAATCGCTCCATCTGAGGGTGGTGTTCCTGCTGCTACAGATAAGGGAAAACAACCAGCGACCTTGGAGCAAACTGAGGTTGCCAGCTAGACTGTTCTGGGGAACTTTTTGTATTTTTGCTTTTATTGCTCTTTATTTTCCCTTTGCTGATGTATTCGAACCTTCTTTCTTAATGAAATGAAATCTTTTTCCTTTGCGTATACGGATTTCTCTTTTCTTTAATACTTGTATGGTTTGTAATTGATTGATGTTGATGAGTATATACCTTCTACTTCTCAACTAGGAAGAATTCTTGGTCCTGATGCAAGCAATCAAGTTCGCAGGGCTTTGGTAAAGATTTGTAAATCTCTTCGGTCAAGGACTAAGGACTATAAGGACCAGTCAGAGCTCGTTGCCAAGTTGAAGGACAAGCTCCAAGAGATAGAGAAAATTGGGGATTCTGTACAAGAAGAGGTGGATGCTCTAAAGGCAAGGCTCCTGGATGCCTCGGAGGTTAATCAAGTTGGAGAGATGCTTCAGCAAGAGAACGAAGCTCTGAGGCGAGAAGTCTCGCGAATCTGGGAGAATGCACCTAGCATTACTCCTCAGGTTCTACATGGTTCCTCCTCATCGGCTAGACAGTGAGCTAGTACAAATATTCGTGGTTCAACTAGGGAGATTGACGAGCTTCGAGGAGATGTTCATCGGGCATACCTGATAGCTGTCGGTCTCTAAAGAGATGTTACCCTGCTGAGGCACCAGTTCAAGAAAAGTCCTCAGCGAGTGTGGGCTGACGACTATGACCAGGGATGGACCGATGCTCCAACTAGGTTGGCAGAGTTTGAAGAGCTATCCTTTGTTAGGGGATGACTGAATACTCTCAGGGAGCTTAAGGTTCCTAGGAACTCAATACTCTTCGTCATGAAATCTCTTCCTCGACTTTGATGCCTAACCCTTTCTGGAGGAATGATCAATGGGTCCCCATAGATGCTATCCCCAGGCAGTTAATGGAGACAAATGCAAATAAGGTCGATGAGGAATTAACTCCTCACCCAGATGACGATCGAAGAGCGCAAGTAGCTGATTATCTTGCTCATAAGGCCAATCCTCATTAGGATTTGTCTAATTCAATGTAACTCTTTGTAAATGCAGTTAAGCGATAAAATAATTATGTTTTGGCCGATTTACCGACTAAACATGTGTTGTGTACTTTTCACTTCATTGATTTTATGTTTAATTATCTTAGGATCTCCTTAGTCGACTAGATTTTATATAGGTAGAGTTGTCTTATCGAGTGAATGTCCTCCCAGTCCATTATGCTTATAGGATACCATTTTGCCCTACTTTAACTTTTAGGTTGTGTCGTCACACCCCCTTAGGCCTAAGTGTGGAAATGGAGAGGATACACCTGGTGTTGGATGTTATATCTGAGCAAATTTTTTGAGCCAAACATTATTTAGGGACCAATCTAAGTTGATCGGGCTGCCTAAGGGTCCCCTGTAGGGCTTCATATATTTCCAGGGGCAATGCTAGGAGGTTGTTCGTGTTTGATGATGAAAACCTGAGGAGGGTAACACCCTGCTTTTATATATTGAGTAGGATGCATGTCGCTTAGAAAAGGTATGCAAGTTATAAAGTTCAAAATTAACACTTCATAGAATGCCACTGCCAAATAATCTTTTATTAACCAAAAAGCAATGAAAGAATTGCAAATTTCAACAATATGATAAAAGATCAACATAGAAAACTAGAAATAGAATTTCTTTAGATTGGCTGCATTCCAGGCTTTGGGTATCTCCCCGCCCTCTAGCGTTTCTAAATGATAGGCTCCTTGTAGGCTATCTCTTGTCACCTTGAATGGCCCCTCCCAGTTTGGACCTAGCTTGCCATCTGATGGTTTTACTGCGCTGCCAAGAACTTTCCTTAGGACGTATTCCTCAACCTGGAATATTCTTGGATTGACCTTTTTATTTTATTGCTTTACTAGCCGTTGTTGATAGTCTGCTAGTTTCACTAGATCTAGTTCTCTTCGTTCCTCAGCCAGGCCAAGTTCAGCGAGTACTATTGCATCGTTTTGGCCTTGGTCGACCAAGTTGGACCTCATAGTGGGGAGGCCAGCTTCTAAGGGAATGATTGCCTCTATACCATATGTTAGTGCGAATGGGGTTTCTCCGGTTGCTCGTCATGGGGTAGTGCGATAAGCCCATGGGATGTGTGGTAGCTCGCTTACCCATGCCCCTATGGATCGCTCCAAACTCTTCTTCAGTCCATCAATCACTATTGTGTTAGAGGCTTCAGCTTGCCCGTTGCTTTGGGGGTATGCTATCGAGCTTAAATGGTGCCTGATCCCATGGTCATAACAGAAACTCTGGAAGAGGCCATTTTCTAAATGTGTTCCGTTGTCAGTGATGATGGTCCTGGGGATCCCAAAGCGAGTAATTATTTTATTCCATATGAATCTCATCATATCTGCATCCCTGATGTTCGCCAACAGCTCTGCCTCAATCCATTTGGTGAAGTAGTCGGTCGCGACTAATAAGCACTTACGATTACTGACAGCGGTAGGAAGAGGGCCCACGATGTCCACTCCCCATTAGGCAAAAGGCCATGGGCTAGTAAGTGATTTTAGGTTGCTGGTAGGTTGGTGAACTATAGGAGCGTGTTGTTGGCATTTCTCGCACTTTCGAGCATATACCCCAGAATCTTTCTGCATGTATGGCCACCAGTAACCTTCCTACATTGCTAGAAAAGCTAGCGATCTTCCCTCAATATGGCTCCCACAGATTCCTTCATGAAGCTCGTGCAGAACTTGCTGGACGTCCTTCAGGTGCAAACATTAGAGGTAAGGGCCAGTGAAAGATCTTTTATACATCTTGCCCTCAAGGGATAAGTGAAAGCGGGCAGCTTTGACTCTTATTTGATGAGCAACCTTCTTATCGTCTGGTAGGGCACCATCTTTCAAATAATCCCTCAGGGGGTCCATCCAACTGGGGGCTGGTTCAATCTGGAGAACATGGCCTATGTCTGGTAACTCGCCACTCTAGTTGATACTCGGTTGGGTGAGGAAGTCGATAGGAATTGTTCTTTATAAGTCAGAGTTGATTGCTGAACTCAATACTGCTAGGGCGTCAGCACGACTGTTCTGTCCCCCGATAATCTGTTGGACGCTGACCTATTTGAAGTTGGATATTAACTTCTTCGCCGTGGTGAGGTAGGCTGCCATTCTTTCATCCCTCGCGTTGAAGTCTTCACTTATCTGATTGACGACTAGTTGTGAGTTGCCAAACACCTTAAGCCATTTTGCACCCAACTCCTGTGCCTTCTGCAGACCTGCTATCAAGGCTTCATATTCTACTTTGTTATTTCCTTGCTCGAGAATTGTATCTTCTGGGGTAATCAGCACAATGCCCACTCCTGCCCCCTTGGAGTTGGAGGCTCCGTCAACGAACAGTCGCCAAACACCTTGCGCCGAGTGAACTTCCTTCTGACCAATGGGTTGCAGTTGATTGTGAGGATGTTCTCCTGTGAACTCTGTGATGAAGTCGGCGAGGACCTGTCCCTTGATTGCATTCCTTGGCTGAAATTGAATGTCAAATCTCCTGAGCTCGACTGACCACTTGGATAGTCTGCCGGACAGATATACTTTTTGTAAGATTGCTTTAAGGGGGTGAGATGTAAGGACAATTATAGAGTGAGCTTCGAAGTAGTGTTTTAATTTTCTCAAGGCTACCACTAGTGCAAAGGCGAGCTTTTCCAGTGGTAGGTATCGCTGTTCAGCGTCCAAGAGGGTCTTGATCGCATAGTAGACTGTATATTGGATTCCCATTCTTTCGCATACCAGTGTAGAGTTGACAGCGTGGATGGAAACTGTAAGGTATAGGTATAAGGGATCGTTATCTTGAGGTATTACGAGAAAGGGTGGTGTGCTGAGGTACGCTTTGAGCTCCTCTAATGCTTTTGAGCAATCCTGGGTCCACTCCACAGTTTTGCTTTTCTTCAATAGCTGGAAGAACGACTGGCACTTTTCGGATGACTTTGAGATGAACCGATTCAAGGTGGCGAGCATGAATGTGAGCTTCTATACATATGTTATCATGCGGGGGGCTGTACCATATTGATTGCGTCAATCTGGTTCGGGTTGGCTTCAATGCATCTCTCGCTAACCAAGTACCCGAAAATTTTTACTGACTGGACACCAAAGGAACACTTGCTCGCATTGAGCTTCATTCGGTATTTCTTGAGGATTTCGAAGGTCCTTGATAGGTCTGAGAGGTGGTCTTCTAGGTGCCTTCTCTTAACGAGCATATCGTCGATGTAAACTTCCATGGTATCTCCTATTTATTCTTTAAATATTTTAGTGACCAACCACTGGTATGTTGCTCATGCATTTTTGAGCCCAAAGGGCATGACTTTGTAACAATATAATCCGACAGTGGTGATGAGCGCTGTTTTGTCTTGGTCTGGTACGTACAGAGGAATCTGGTGGTACCCTGAGTATGCATCTAGAAAACTCATTCTTTCATGAGTTGATGTGGCGTCCACCAACTGGTCGATCTTCGAAAGAGGGAAATTGTCCTTAGGGTACCCCCTATGAAGGTTAGTGAAGTCAATATAAACTCTCCGATTCTCATTTCTCTTCAGAACCACTACTGGGTTGGACATCCATTTAGGAAATTGAACTTCCCGTATGGATCCTATATCTAGCAGCTTCTCCACTTCTTTCTCTACAGCCTTGGCCTTCTCGGGGGCAGTTTGTCGTGCCTTCTGCGTGATTGGTTTGAAGGTTGGGTCAATGTACAATCGATGACAAACCGCTCTGAGATCAATTCCTGGCATCTAGTAGGATTCCCATGTAAAAACTTCCGTGTTGTTTCACAAAAGCACTGTTAATTCCTTCTTCTCTCGATTTGTGAGAGAGGCTCCAATCAAGAACATCCTTACTTTTTTACTGCCACCGGCTGTGACCTCTTCTAGGTTTTCAATTACCCATTTTGAGGGGAGGAGCCTGGTCTCCTCCACTCCAGGTCTTCCATACTTTAGCTGCTATTTTGAAGGTATCAAACCTTCTTGTTCCTCAACCTTCTCTTTGAACTTCTCGACCTTCTTCTCTGGTTTTGGGCGGATAGCTGTTATGAAGCATCTTCTTGCAATAACTTGATCTCTGTGGATCTCCATTACTCCTCGCTCAGTCACATACTTGAGTTTCTGATGGTAGGTCGAGGGAACGACCTTCATTTCATATAGCCATCCTCTACCGAGGATAGCCTGGTAGGGCGAGTCGATATCGACTACCAGAAACTCGATCATCTTGGAGACACTTCCTTCCCTGACTAGTAGTATGATATTTCCCAAAGGGATAGTTACTTTTCCAGCGAAGCCACTTAAAGGGACAGTGGCTTCCTTCAAGTCGGCGACGCTTAACTTTAATTTCCTAAATAGATCGAGATACATTACTTTGAATGAGCTTCCCGTGACACCCCGCCTAATTAAATACTGGGCGATCACTCCTTTATTAAATTAAATCAAGGTGAACAGTTGGTTCATTCTTAGCATCACTGTCGTAAAAATAAATTTTCCAATTTAACACCCTAAATAATTAAGTTAAGTGTCAAAACCATATTTAAACATTACTTTCCAAATTTTATTTAAAGAAAAATTATTTATTTACTAACAACATTTCACTAAGTAAGAATCACACCATAATAATCCTGGAACATAATCCAATTAATTCAAAGCATTCGTCAATCGAATCCCAACACGTAAAATTTAAAGTAAAAACATCCATACTGAAATAAATCCCATAGTAACAGTACTAGAAATAACTGAAATACGAATGGCCCAATAAAACAGATAAATAGTGGAAAGGGCGACACATGCCCCAATAACTGAGAATGATGGAAGTGGAATCAAGTGAATGAAATCGTCTAAACAAGTGGCCTGCAACTCCCACCTAAGCCGCAGCACGTTCCTTCCAAGAGATCCTAAGCAAGACGCCCCTGTGGCTGGGCACCTGTAATATATACATATATATACAAGAGAGAGAGAGAGAAATAGAAACGGGTCAGAGCCCGATAGTGTGTATGATTTAAAATTCGTTTAGCAAGTATTTAAATTGATACAGGCCAATGCAACAACATATTAGTGCGACACTCTCTTGAGAAATTCTCACCTCTCTTCTAATGTGCACTCCTATCGTACTAACCTCTCAACGGTTTATACTAACCTTTATCGCTCTAATCTTCCCAAAGATTTAATTTATCTTAGATTACTCATAAGATTTAAACTGAACATTATAATTGTTTAAAAGGATACTTCCAATTAGTAACACAACTCTCGTTTTAGCTTCATTGATTTATAAAGTTTTCCAATGTCATATTATACTTTTCAACAAGCATTTCCAATATATAGTCAAGATTCATTTCTCACTTGCCATAACGTAAAAAACAGTTTCAATTTCCCAGATTTCATATATATATATTAAATACTCGTATAATATATATATTCTAACAGCACCCCACATAGGAACTATGGTGTGGGCATACTCTGCTATCCAATCCCCGTATCGCTCACACTAAGGGAAATACAATTTCGGAATCACTCTCGAACTGTATCAACATATACACAAACAATATTGAGGCGAAGCATAGATTCCAAGTCTCTAAGAGGTCCGTACATACCCTCACGTCTCTTAGGACCGTCTGAACTATCGATTCGATAGCCTGTACCAAGGTATCTATCTCCTAGGGTACGAATCAATATCCCCCATAAGGCAACACAGGATAAGATCGTCCCAGCGCGGTAACCTCAGGGATAGCAAGTAGCGCGGGCATGGTTTTCATATGTATATAATATATGCATACACAATCATATAAATATACCACTTTTATCATATTAATATAGGTTCCTCTCATTACCTATAATTACCACATTTATCTTTAATTTTCACATTATTAGCATAACGTATAAGGGTTCGTCTCTAACCTTAACTCGAAGGATTTTCCCACTTATTACGTGACACTCGTGGACTCTACCCTCCCAAGTATAAAATTCAGTAAGTGTCCTTTTTATGTTCCAACGTAACTCTCTTACGCACCTCTCCCTTTAATACATAAATTCATCGACCCTTAAGTAATTATCCCAAAATACAATTCACGTCTCACATTACAAGTCCCCAAAATTATTCACGTGTCCTACTGGTCTTCCCTATCTCTCAAAACACTTTATTAAGGATGTCCAAGAATTATCTCACATTAAATCGAATTTAACTAATTTAATAAGGGAAATAGGAGTCTGCCAGGAGGGGTCGATCGATCGAGGTCTGGGGCTTGATCGATCGAACCTTCGATCGATCGAAGCTCTAGGCTCGATCGATCGATCAAGCAGGTTTGCGAAAATCTGCAGAATTGCGGTTACGGGTTTCACCTTCCAACTTCAACAAATTTCATATTTTCCAATCCCAATCATCCCAAAAACTATACTACCAATATTATATCATAATACTAGGTATCTACAACGTAAAGCATGTGGATTTCTATCATCAAACATGGATTTACAGCCCAAACTTTATATAATCATCAAGAGCCCTAAAATTTCATTAATATGGTTTAAATTCATCTTTTCCAGAATTTCTTCATTTACAACCTCATAAATTCGTGGTACAATCCTCTACATATTAATGTATTTCCCAGAATAACAATTTATCCTTTACTACATGCGATTCCTATCTCATATTTTTGGTTTTCTTCCATAAAAACTCATTCTAATTACTCCTAAACTAATATGAAAGATGCATCAACGAAATAAGCAAGATAAACACTTGCCTGGGATTTTCAGAAGTCTGGTTTGGTGCTGAAATTGGTATGGTTGCGTTCCCCGTCTCGCGATCTACGCGTTGGTGGTGGCGGCGGTGCAAACGGGTGAGTTTTGAGCCTTGGAATGCCTTGAGAGATCTCTCCTCTCTTCTCCAATGGCCGTTCTAGGGTTCTGAGTATTCTAACCCTAAATGACTAACCTAAATGGCTGATATAGGTTATTAAATTTCGTGGGTTTAATTAACCAAAAATGTAAAATGACCAAAATACCCTCCCGGGTTACTAATTAGGCCTAAAAACGCCCCGAGACCCAAACTAAACCCCCGGGTACACTTTTCTGACTATCTTGACCCTTCCGGACGCGTTGGCGCACTCAAAATGACCATATGAACAACTTATAAAATATTCACTTTTATTTATCAATAATTAGTCCCGACGCGACACGGGCGCGTCCCGACTCAAATTTTCAAAATTGTCATTTTATTCACTCGTGACATTCAATATAACCAATATTATATATTACTATGCTCATTAGTAATATTCAACAAATTTCATAATAATTACTAACTCTCGTCAGATTAATAATTATAACATAATTAATTTCCGAATTTTTATTAAATTATTAACTCGCATTAAATTTAATAAATCCCCAAATTAATATAGCATAAAAATACGGGGTATTACACTTCCCTGGTCGACGAGCAACTTGTCGACGTCATAGTGCGCTATCCTAAGTGTAATGATCAATGCGTCATGATGTGGGGTTCTCACTCCCACTAAGTCTTTATCTGTGAACACGATTTGTTTGTTATAGTCGACGTCATCTGCTCGTCGACGATTTCCTATCTGTGTTTTTGGTGGATCAATTTGAAAAGCTTGCATTACTGTCGTAAGCCTTTTCACTTCTATTCGAGCTGAATTTCCTTGAATCTCCTTTAGATCTGATGCCTCGTGAATTACTACGAATTCGTGGCTAACATCCTCCTCGAGCACGTTGTCAGCCTTGGATCTCCATTGGCAGCGACCTTCTCTGCCTTCTTATCCGCAAACTCATTTAAATGCCCAGTTTGGGCTAACTCTTCTAGGTGAGATTTGAGAGCCTTGCAGTGCTCGATTTTGTGCCTACCCTCTTTGTGGAAAGCATATCGTAGTGCGTTGTTTCTTTTTGAGGGATCTCCTCCCATATTTTTGGGCCATTTGACAAATGGTTCATCCTTGATCTTTGCTAGGATCTTATAGATTGGTTCTTTAAAGACAGTGTTCACTGCCTGGAATGCTTTCGAAGCATTACTTTTGTTCCCGTTCTTGGGACCACCTTTGCCCACATTCTTACTTCCTTTCTTCTGGTTCTCAGCTTTATCGCCACTATTGCCGGCGAACTGGGCGGGACCATTTTCCCCTGCACTAAAGCTGGTCGCATCCTCTACTTTGGCGTATTTTTCGATACGAGCCATTAGGTCGTCAATGGTTGTGGCCTCCTTCTTAGTGAGGGATTGGTATAAGAGGCAGGAGCTGGGTATACCGATTTTAAAGGATGCCACGATGACCTGCTTCGAGAAATCCTCGACCTGATTGAACAGTTCCCAATACCTTTTTCCATAGTCTTTGAGGCTCTCTTGAGGCATTTTCTTCATTATCAACAAGGCATCCATCCTCTTTGTATGGGAGCTACTGGTGATGAAACGAGCTGTGAAGAGTTTTGCCAGGGACTCGAAGCTCCTGATGGATCTGTGAGGGAGTCTCTCGAACCACTTATGGGCCACATCGTGCAAGCTCGAGGGAAAAATCCGGCACATTAATGCGTCCTTATGGTTCTAGAGGGTTATGGTCTGCCTGTACTGCCTAACATGGTCAATAGGGTCAGTCTTCCCATCGTAGATCTTGAATCTGGGAATCACGAATTTCTTAGGGTCTTCTTCAGCTTCTTTTATTTTCCTTGAGAAAGGGGATTTCATCTGGGTCCTGAGAGCTCGCCTAACTAGCTCTCTAGTCGACCTGGCACCTCGATGTGCTGGGTGCTGGTCCATTTCTCTCCGAACCAAATTCCATAGGTCCTCATTTCCTTGAGTTGGTCTCCTATAACGGCGAGCTGGTTGCTCTTGCTCGAGTAAGTCGTCATCTGACCTGTGTTCCTCAAATATTTGAGATCCATGTATGGGGTGCCTTCCTCGGCTGCGAGACTTGCTCGCTTGAGGGCTAAAAGTGCAATATTGATGTTGCTTGGTGCTTCGATGGAGTTCTCTCTCCATTTTCTGCAATCTTCTTTTGAGGCGAGCATTTTTAGCTTATTGTTTGCGAGTGGCCTCCTCTTGCTCTTGGAGCCTAGCCTCGTAGGCATCGATCAGCCTGGAGACCTGTGTGGAATTGGCTGGTCCTTGACTCTCCTCTGAAGCTTGCCGTTCTGGGTGAGCTCTAGGATTTGAACGTCGAACCTCAGATCTGATCCTGCGAGGGACAGGTTGTTCTTGGATATTCCCTGCTTGAGGGGCATTGCTACTGTGACTAGACATTCCAAATTCTTGTTGGTGAGGGCTTTCTTAAAGGAAGATAAAAGCTTCCCACATATGACACCAATTGTGGTGACAATTATGTTCGGCACAAAATAACGAGAAAAAGCAATCACCAGAACAAATAAAGAAAATAAGGAATGACCGTCACATAACACAAAGTTTACGTGGTTCAGCAAGAATGCCTACGTCCACGGTGGTGCTCTCAATATTATTTCTCTTTACTCCGGAGAGTGTTTTACAAGAAAAATAATGCATGCCCTTTGCCCCGGGTGGTAAGTTTGTTGTATATATGTTATTTCAGAGAGTGGAGGAGTGGGACTCCCCCACGTTATCCCTCAATCCCTAGAATATCTTTCAAGAGAGATTTTAGGAACTAGCTGGGTTATAAGTGATCTGGTTGAGGCGCGGGGCCTTCTGGCTACTGGGGCGTGTTTGATTGGGCTTCTCTTTGGGGCCAAAATGTCAAACCGAGGTACTCACAGGTATGGTGTTTATATCTGCTGCTTTTGGGTAGATATGGCTCTGCCCAACACGATCTCTATTCTCCTCCATGTACTCTTAATCTCCAGTTTCCCTTTATATATTGTTTTGAAATTACATTGTGTTTTTCCATTTTTTGGTTCTAAAAAATAATTGTGCTTCATCTTTTGCTTTATTAAGACAGATTTCCAAATCATGCAAGTTGGTGTCCATTATGTTGTTTTTTATCCTTATAGAGATTATGGTATGAGAATCAATGAATTTGATTAACTTAGTTCAAAATTTCATCATCTGATATAATATTGCATAATCACCGTTGGACTGCAAAAACAAGTTGATATCAATTGGAGATACTAAAACTATCATGTTGATTTCAATTAGAGATATTAAAAGTAAACTAGTCCTCTTTCGTGCGAATTTTTTATACATGATTTTTATTTAAGTTTTATTGATAAAGTAATTTTACATCTATAACGTATTTACTCTTTTTTTTATGAGTATTATTTTTTATAAGTTTGGATGTGAATTTAATTTGTATTTGTATTGGATGTTGATTTAAAGAATTTGAGTGATCTCAATTTAATATTGACTTGCAGTTTTGTGATAATATTGAATTTGTGCATTTTAAATATTTAAAAATATATATATTCGGTCACGTGTTGCGTGGCCTTCATGCTAATACAGTAATATTAGAGGTATTAAT
This sequence comes from Sambucus nigra, assembly GCA_949130495.1. Classification (NCBI taxonomy): domain Eukaryota; kingdom Viridiplantae; phylum Streptophyta; class Magnoliopsida; order Dipsacales; family Adoxaceae; genus Sambucus; species Sambucus nigra. The sequence continues at coordinate 115,024,972 of OX422224.1, read as the reverse complement.
AGCATTTAATGTATGTTAAAATGAGCACCGTCACCGTCTCTTGTTTGAAGAGCCAAAAGTCACAAAATCCTCGATCTCTCCAATGTATCTTTAATAAACACGCCTTTACCTTTTCCATATTCTCTCACTCTCTATTTACTCCTCACGATTTTTTATTCACTCTCGCACGAAAAACTATCCTGATAAATTCACACCTCCCAAACCATCACAGTTGTCTTTAATCCCTCTCTCTTTCAATAAAAACCACAATACATTTACCCTTTTTGTCCATCTGATTTGCGTACAGTTGGTTGAACTCTACCACCATCGGTGTCGGATATCACATGCCGAATTAAGCCTCTAATGGACGCCATTTCCCACGATGACGGATCTCTGTGGATTTTGTATATTTGGGGAAGTAGTTCTCCATGATTTGTGTGTTACTTTTCTCTCGATTGATTGAGGTAAGCATGGAACTGAATCTCCATTTTTTAATGCAAACTAATTATTTTTATATATATTATTTATGAGTTTTGATTTAATTCACATCTATGTGGATTTTGTAGATTTGGGGAAGTAGTTCTCCATGATTGATGTGGTTAAAGATTTGTAGTATATGTGTCTAATTAATTCTATCCTTCAAAGTATTTACGAATTTTTGATGACTTTGAGTCCCACCATTTTGTATTTACTCTCGTACTCATATTTTTTATATTTTACTCTCATATTTGTATTTTATTTGTCAAAAATATTATATTTTGTATTTTTTCATGCAATTTGTGGTGCCCAGTTATTGGGGCATTTACAGGTGTTAGATAGAAACCACAGTGAAGAAACATTCATAATTTTTAATTATTTGTGGTGGGATATGATAGTGAATTTAAGCTAGACTTTCTTATCTTGATGTTTAAAACTAAATAGCCTTTTGATATATTTTTTATTTTTTTCACCTTAAATGTCTTGATTTTACTTCTTTTCCCGAGTTTTGTTGGCTACATACAGGCATTGCTCATGTCAACATTAATTTACTTATTTGATTAGTATTATTTATACTATATGACACAATGTTCTCTGTTTTGCAGGAAAAAAATGTAAATGTTCCATCAAACCTACGAAGATGATGCTAAATGAAGAAAGGAAGTGGTTGTAGATGGAGGTTTGAAACTCTTCGTAGATTTGTATGTTTTTTCTTTTCCAAAAAAATCTCTCATTAGATCTTTCTTCTTAGTTTGTGCTGTTAATAGTTGCAGGTGTATGAAAAACACTGTGCTATTTTTTCTTTATGACATGGTGGATTTTTTACAATTCTATTTCTTCTACTTCGATTTCATTTTAATTAGAACTTTCTTATTAATTTTTCAATGTTCAAAATTTAAACAAACAGAAGGCTTTCAATTGTGCATTTTTTTGTTTCTTTTATATATGATTTTTTGTTATTACTAACCTTGGAATAGCATGTAGGCAAAAAAAATTCTTGGACTTACTGCACATATAATTGACCATTGCAAATTGGTCCTTAAGTTTTCTGAAGGCACTAACAACACCTAGGTCTGCCTATACTTTTCATAATGTACTCTTTCTCCTTCCCATTCTACCCCTGATTCATTTACAAGTTGACCTCTATTTTCTTTTGCACCTTTACTTTGCAGTACAATGAGCAATTCAAAATCTAGGAACGTGGAGTACAATTACGATGTCTGAGGCAATTCTATTATGGGAACAAGTTAGTGTATATTTTTATTCTTCAAAGCACTTTTTTTCCTTTTCAAAATTTAATTTAATATATATCTTTTTAAAATATACATATATATATTCTTCAAGGCAACTGCTTTTGAAATACACTATATAACCTAAGATGTCTGGTTGCAGGACCATAACATCACTACTGTGTTGATAAAAGAACGTTTAGATGCTCATCTAGATGGGTGGTTGGACTATGCAGCGAAAAGGATAGAATAGTTGTATGCTCATATACCGCCTTTAAAATTATAATATTAATAATAATTATGAAACTACTTTTTATATTTGATCTTGGTTTTGTTCAGATACAATACAATGAAGTAAAAAAAAATTGAGTGTCAAGTAGTCATTTATGCATTTCTAGTTGTAGGGGTGAGGATAAACGCTTTAGTCGTTATGTGTGTGGAACACCTTAGTTTGATTTTGCCAGCAAAGCCATCCTTTCATCCATGCCAGGTTCCAAAATGCGCTGTCATGGGAGATTCGGGAGATCTTCTAAAGACAGATTTTGGTAAAGAAATTGATTGTCATGACTCAGTTATACTGTTTTTCATAGTGAATTTCTGTGGGGTTATACTTTTTAGATTATTTAAAGTAAGAATGTTTAAATTAAGTTAATTTGATTTAAGTTGTTTGTTTGTATATTTAGTTAATTATAAACTCAATAATCAACTAAGATTGGCCTTTGTGTGAACAAAAAGTTGGAGTTGTATTTACCTCCAATAAACTATGGAAATCACAAGCTATATTTACGTGCTCATATACATTATCGAGCTTAGCAATGAAGGTGTGAATAATTTGGTGCAACAGAAGAATCTAAATATCAAATGTGAGTGGCACAATAATATATGGGAATCTGTACAAAATAACGAGAATGGGAATATGAAGTCTGCCAAACTGTAATAATATATTGTTTTTATCAAATTCGATGATAGTTTCCTATAGTTCGATCACTTGTATTTAGACTTTGATGGTATTATTCACCCCTTTTTTCACCCCCAAGGCAAGGTACACTCATGCTTTCATAAATTCCACAAGGAGACCAAACAATCCTGTTATAACCTCACACATTTGGATTTCATTCAAAACATAATAAAATTCTGCTTACTACACTCATTTTTTATTGCTACATGGTTAAATTGAAACACACTTTTCACCTAACACCAACCCACCTATGCATATTTGCTTTGGTATGGACGTTACAAATATTTATATATTTTAAACAAAAATAGGACTTTATGTAAAAAAAATCTCATAAATCATACCACTTTAATGCTTTATTTCAACACTGCGCAGCTTCGTAAACGAGTAAATGATGTCCATGTTTCATGATTTTTACAGCCATACTTATTGAAGACTCCAACTGATGCGCACATCATACAAAATATGTAAATTTATAGGGTCTAAAATTTCAAATACATATCATAAATTAATCTTATACGAGGTTATGAAGAGAGTAATAAAAATTGTTGATTTTTTGGAGGGATTTAAAATATATCAGTGTACTCATGATCAAAATCAAATAAAAAACAATTTTTTTTACTATTTCAAAAAAAATGGGTCAAATATATCTCACTTTTAAATTGACTCGGATTATTAGTTAATTCATTTTGACGGTTAATTCCATGTTAAGTTACAACAATACCGATAAACTACATAAATATTAACATGGATTTTAAAAAAACAAACTCATATGGAGTTTCTTGCATTTTCCAACAAAATCTTGAAAATCCATAAAATTACTTTGAACTCTCTCTGAATTGGGCTTTATCTGTAAAAAACATGAAGATATTATTGTATATATTCAAAACATGAAGAGTAGAAAGTAAACCAAAACCTAACACCGCTAAGTGGATGAATTATCTCACACTAAAATAAATAAGCTTACTCAATACACCCAAGAAATTATACCATACTTTATTTCCTTGCTCCAATCCTTCACATGCATTAACTATAATTCCCTTATAATCAAAATGGAACATAGCTTACTACAGGAGCAATATGCCTGAAGACTAACCATAACAAAAATTTTAAAACTTTGGAAAAGGCCAAGGCCCCTTTGGACGATGATATGATTGATATGAGAAGTTTACTGGTGTTTTTTTATAGGCGGGTGCATATATATGGATCAGAAGAGGGAAGGGTGGAGTTTTGAAAACGAAGGGATAATTTCTCAGAGGTTATGTGGAAATATGAGAAGTTACACTGAATGGACTTTAGAATAACCAAAGTTAAAACTTGAAAACGTGGCATCGGAGTTAAGTGAGTTAAATCTTGAAGCCACATGGCAATCCACTGAAGGGAGACACCAAAATTATATTTATATATTAGATACTCCACATGGATAAAAAAAAATATATAATAAAATATCAAAACTTATTTAACATTTTAATTATCAATCAATTAGCAAAAGCAAATACATTAATATTTTTAAAACAATTGTACTCCAATGTGCGGAGATAAACCACAAGCTTGACTTTTGGTAGTTTTTTTTATAGAAAATTATTCAATCCTCTACATTTCATTGAAAAATACATAATGTCAACATATCAATGAACATCGCAGAATATATAAGATTTGTGCTTGGATCAATTTCGGCTTATAGTAATCTTTTATGTGCAGAATGTATGTAATTGTAGAGATGCAGAATTCATATGACACCTCCAACATGAATAAGAGTTTTTTGACCAAAAAATATCTATATTTATTTGTGACATTAAAGGTAAAATAATTTCAATATCAATAATAAATGTAAATTTTATGATGGACAGTTTAATAAACAAAATAATATTTTTAATGAAAACGTGTTATGTTTATATAATGAAAATTATTAAAATGAATTTGCATTGTCTATTTAATTGTATATATGTATATATTATAAATATTTTATGTATGTTGCCTGCACATTGTGCGGGTTACATGCTAGTTATTGTCTATATTTGACTTTAAGTGCATGTTTGACAACTCAATTCCAACTAGGGCTGTTGATACCAAAATTAATACCCTGATATGGACGAATCACAAGAAGACACGTGTCAATCTACATGGCACATTTCTACAGTTACTTTAGCAACGAGGAACTTGACTCCTCGACCAAGTCAGACATTCCGAGCAACAAGGGTACCCCGAGGAACTTCATTGCTCCGAGGAACTTCTGAACGTCGGTCGACTAAGGCGGTCCGAACTGCATCTCGACCAGAGCATTAATTGCCAGATAATCAAAAGTTCAACTATTCATTGAATGCTCATCATACAGACATATACGCTTAAGGGGCATTAATTGTTTACCCTTTCACATGTACAGCCTAATGGCTATAAATACATTGTATCATCCTCATTCAAGAGGGGGGGATTTCTTGAGAGAACCACATATCGAGAATTCCTAAACATTTGGCAATAACAGAAACAGTGGACGTAGGCCATTGTTATAAGGCTGAACCACTTTAAAATTCTTTGTCTCATTTATATTTATCTGTGATTAAATAATTAGAAGCAATCTAATCTTTTACATCAACAGATTGGCGCCGTCTGTGGGAAATCGATTGTTGTTATCGATTTTCACCAAAAATCATTCATCATCAATGGCTGATAATCCTGAATCCAGCAATCGAAACGCTGGAAACGTTCCAAATCCATCTGCACCATCAGCTGTTCCAGATCTGGCTGGAATAATGACAAATCTGGCCCAAGGTCAGACCGCCATGCAAGAAACCATGCGGCAACTCATCCAAACTCTTCATTGTGGCGCACCTGCCCATTCGGGACAGCGAAGTGGTTAGAGGTAAACTCATTTAAGTTCTTCACGATCTAGGCATATTGATTCATATCATCATTAGGAATCTGATGATTTCTCTTATCAACCTGGACGAACTTCGTCAATAAGGGCCACAGATACTGAACAACGTATCACTCTCTCTCCAGAGAGGACCAGTGCCTTGGAAAGATTGAGCAGGGTCTCTCCTTTCAATCGATTAGGTCTCAGGAAGAATAAAAGTCCACCTAAGACCATGCCGAGGAGTTTTCGACAACTATCAGATCTAAGAGAAGGATCAGCCCAATCACGACCAGCTGATCGTCAGGATAGATCTCAGGAAGCCACATCAGCTCGATCAATTGCTCAAACCAATAGGCCCGAAGAAGGAAATGATGCGTGGAAAGGCTCCATTTAGCGACTGGAGGATAGATTTGGAGAAATGGCTAAGGCGAAAAATCCTTTACAGCGAACTTTTATTCAAGGGACACCTTTTGTCCAGGCCATTGTGGATTTTCCCACACCATCAAAATTCAAAGCACCTGTGGTGACTCCTAAATATGATGGAAAGACAGATCATGTTCTTAACATAGAGCAATATCAAGCTGCCGCTGACATCTATGCTGTCCCCAACGAGATGAGATGCAGAGCCTTCTCGGGAACTCTTACTGGATCTGCCCAAATATGGTACAACAATCTTCCTCGGGGTAAGATTTCAACTTTCTTTCAATTGGCCGAGTTGTTCATTGGCGATTTCTGTTTTGGGGCAAAGCCAGTAAAGCGAGTAGCGCATTTGTTAAGCGTTAGACAAAAATCTGGTGAGAGTACTAGAGATTACATAACTCGTTTCAATAACGAGAAGCTGGAAGTCATAGATTATGAAGAGCAGATAGCAATCACCGCCTTGATGAGTGGGCTGTTGCCCAACAAGTTGTATTACACTTTGGCTAAAGATCCACCTACGACTATGTCAGAGTTGATGGCAAATGCGGACAAAATCATGAATGCCGAGGAGGCTATGGCTGCGAAGAAGAATATGGATAAAGAAACCAAGGTGGAAGTCGACAAAGCTAAGAAGAAAGAGCATAAGGGCAATGGTGGTGACAAACAATCTAAGAATAAGTCGTCGTGGGAAGTCCTGAAGAAATTTGATAATTATACTCCTTTGAAAATGGGTATCAATCACGTCTTAGAGGAAATCAAGAATAACGAGGAGATAAAGTGGCCAAAGAAAATGAAGGCAGACCCTGACAAAAGGAATAGAGATAAATATTGTGAATTTTACAAAGATCATGGCCAAATGACAAAAAACTGCATAACCCTCCAAAATGAGATTGAAACTCTCATTAGACGAGGAAAATTGTCAAAGTATGTTGATCGTAGAAATGAGAGAGGAAATGAAGACCGGGCGAGAGAGAGGTCTAGATCTCCTCGTCGGGCAGAAGAAAACAGGAAAAGAGATCATGAAGATGAAACAGAGGATGACCCCGATCTTCCCAAAAGGCCAAGGCAACCAGAACGCGAGGTATTTGCAATACGTTTTGGAACATTTGATTGTAATGTTATTACAGGTGGAGATGCAGGAGGAGGAGATCTTACTGCAGAAAGAAAAGCTTACCTCTGTGAGGCTCAAGCTTGCTCATATATTCAACGGATAAATTTGGCTGAGGAAGATCGCCCGAGAAAGGTAAACAAAGAGAAGCTGGTTATTGGTTTTTCAAAAAATGACCTCGCAGGTGTCCTATACCCTCACGATGACCCTTTGGTGATCAAAATGAGGATGAAAGAAATAATGATTTCAAGAGTTCTGGTAGGCAATGGTGTAAGGACATTTTTCTCATGTACGAAATGTTTCATTTATTTATGTTGTACGCCGCTACATTTGGCACGTCACAACACGATCTCACATGACGGCCTCTATCCGAATTTCGGGAATCAAGCATGCATTATCTCCACTAATATGTCCCTCATCTGCATCAACGACTTCACGTTCCTTGATTGTAGGCTCGTAATGCAAGTGGAACGCAAGAGAAGTCAAATCAGTGAAACAAGGCATGATAGGGATGTTCAAGGGCAAATTGGTAATTTTATAGCCACTGTCCGGAGGACCGGTCAACTGGAAAGTTGAAGAGCTTTCTGCAACAAAGATACTGGAAGAAACGGCATCTCAATCTGAGCTACGGTGAAGAAGTTATGGCCCATTGAAAATGGAGATATGTTCATTGAAAAGTCTGGAAATTTTTCTAAGTGTTTAAAGCCTAGTTTCCAGCACACTTTCCCGAACCCAGACCCAAATCGGTTCGGAGGGGCGAACCGGTTCGCAGGGGTACCCGAATCGGTTCGGTGTACCTGTACGCTGGATAGAATTTCAGCAGTTTAAAATCGTGGGTCTCTTCATGGTTTTCCCTATAAATACCAACTTCGGGAGAGTTGTTTTGCAAGACTTTAGGAGACGAATTTGAGAGTCCAAATACACCTAGTCTTCATATTCTTGAGTCCCAAGACTCATGTTTTGATTCACACATCATTGCCAAACCTTTGTGAATCCTTTTTGCAACCCAAGAACACAACTTTGGTTTGTTCAACCCTTGTGGAGGAGACCGTTCTTCTTCTTCATTGCAGCCCTACTGGAAAGGGATAATTCCAGCCGCGACTTCAGAATTCGATACCTGAGGGTAATTCTTAGTCAACTTGTATTTTCATTGTAATCCGATTGTAAGCCGTTTTCTTACAAATTATAGTGAAAATAAATGGTTTTGCCCCTGAGGGGGATTTTTCCTTAATTGCATGTGTTTGAATGTTCTTGCGTAGATTATCTATTTTATTCAATCACATACTGCTGCATGTTTAGGGTTTGTTTATGTTAAAAGGGTTTTATATATAACTTGATCATTTGAACGCGAGCACACACGTCCTTCAAATTGGTATCAGAGCAGGTTACGCTAATCTATCGCGTATTCCTATTTTCCGCAAAATTTTTTCTAAGATATCAATTTTCTGAAAAAATTTATTTTTGAAAAAGTGCGTGTTCAAATGGAGAAGTCATATTATAAAATGCCTGTTTTTGACGGGAAAAATTATGCTTATTGGAAAGCCCGTATGAGGTCGGCTTTAAAAGCCATTGATGAACGTGTCTGGATTTTGGTTGAACGAGGGTGGACTCCTCCCACCGTGACTGTTGATAATGTAACCAACTTGAAACCTGACATTTCTTGGTCTGATGAAGAAATTAAATGGTCATCTTTTAATTCTAAGGGTCTAAGTGCTATTTTTGGGCCTATCACACCTGATGAGTTCAAACGCATAATGACGTGTACCACGTCAAAAGAGGCAAGGAATGTTTTACAACTCACCCATGAAGGAACTAATGCTGTGAAAGAGTCTAAGTTGCAAAACTTGACAACTCAATTTGAAACAATCACCATGCATGATTCTGAATGCTTTGATGAATTTTATGCTAGACTTTCTGACATTGTGAATACTAGTTTTAATCTTGGTGAACATATTCCGAATGCTAGAGTTGTTAAAAAGATTCTTCGTTCTTTGCCTAAGCGTTTTATCCCTAAAGTCACTGTGCTAAATTCTATGGGTAATTTATATACGCTAAAATTGGAAGAACTTGTAGGAGATTTGCAAACTTATGAAATTGATATGTTCCCTAAAAATGCTAAATCTAAAGATAAGGGAATTGCTCTTAAAGCCCAAGAGAGAAGGAGTGAGAGGTCAGCTAGAAAGAGGTTAGAGTCATCTAGAAAGAGAGAGACTGACACGTCAGATTCTGAGTCTGATTTTGACTTAGATGATTTGTCTCTTTTCGCAAAAAATTTCAAGAGGATTCTCAAATTTAAGAAAAATGGCAATTTTAAAGATAAAAAGAAATTTGAGAAAAATAAGTTTGAAAAGAAAAATGAAAAAGTTTCCAAAAATCCTCCTCTAAAAGAAAGTGAGCGATGTTTTGAGTGTGATGGTAGGGGTCATAGAGCTTTTGAGTGTGCCAATCGTCTGAATAGAGAGAAAGGGAAAGCTGTCCTTAATGCTACCCTTAGTGACGATAGTGAGGCCGAGACGGTGGATTCTGGAGATGAGTCACCGCATGAGTGTAACTTCACCGCATTCATGGCCAGCCAAGTGAGCACTCCTAGTTCTCCTCACGACGTTGAGGATGATGCTTCACAGGGACACCTCGACAGTGGGATCGATGTGAGTGAAGGGGAGGATGACACAAGTGAGAGCGAGAGTGATATACAACGCACCTACGCTGAGTTATATTCTGAGTCTTTTAAAACTAAAAAGCATAACAAAGCGTTAGTTCTTAAGATCACTTGCCTAGAGGAAGATTTAAAGAAAGCTAGAGAAAGAGAGTTCTCCACCTGCACCGCCCTGAGAGAGAGAGATTCTACATGTGTCGAGAATGAGAATTTGTTTAGAGAGAGAGAGAGTGTTTTAGAGAAAGAAAGAGGGGACTTGATTAAGCAAGTGGCTAGTCTTACGAGTCATCTCCATTCCTCCGTGGAGACTCGGAAGAAACTTGAAGCCCTTGTTGCCCAGCTGACTCATGATCTTGAGAAAGCATGGGAAGTCAAGGTACAAATCAAGGACAGATCTGGGAAGATGGGAAAGATGCTCCTCGGCCCCGCTTTAGGTTTTGGTGATCGTCAAGGAATTGAATATGATGGTCCCTCCACGTCCCAAATTTCACCGGGACCAGTTCCTGAGTTTACTACAACTCCTTATGGTCACCGTAAAAAATCTCGAAGGAGAGTTCGACCAAGAAAAGCAAACCAAGGTCCGCCTTTGACTGTGCTCTTTTGTACTTATTGCAAAAGAAAAGGCCACCTTAGGGAATCTTGCTATAGTATGGGTCGAACACGACGTACTACTGCTCCACCACGTCATACTGATAAATTTTCTAGTCTGAGAGAGCGAGTTGAGTTCTTAGCTGCCACGACTCAGAGTTTGATGAAAGAATTCCGACGGATGTCTTCGCCGTTAGTGAATGCTTCTCACATTCCAGCTAAAACCAACAACAACAAAGGCAAACAAAAGGTCATCTCGACTTGGGTACCTAAGAAAGATAAAAAGGCTTTTGTTGTTCATGTTTCTCTCAAAGCACATAATACCTCTCAGTGGTATTTTGATAGTGGGTGCTCCAGACACATGACAGGTGATGCCTCATTTTTTACTACTCTTGAGGACTATCAAGATGGCAGAGTCACCTTTGGAGATGGGAGTAAGTCTAGCATTATAGGACGAGGTACTATCGAGTTACCTGGTTTTCCTAAGCTAGAAAATGTTTTGTACGTCAAAGGTTTGAAAGCAAACCTTCTCAGCATTAGCCAGCTGTGCGACACTGACCTTGCAGTAAAGTTTGACCGGGACGCGTGTAAAGTCTACAATCAAACCGGTAAACTATTGATGCAAGGGGTGAGTACCGAGGACAATTGCTATGGGACTGAGCCCACATCCTCACTTGTCTGCAACAGCGCCACGATCACTCCTATGGATCTGTGGCACCAACGTCTAGGTCACGTGAACGTTAGAGATCTTAATCGTTTATCTAAAAAGGACCTAGTACGTGGCTTACCATCTCTTGGAAAGTCAACTTCAACCGTTTGTGGACCCTGTCAGTTGGGAAAACAAATTCGTAGTCCTCATAGGAAGTTGCATTCCATTACCACCTCTCGTGTTCTGGAGTTGATTCACATGGATCTTATGGGTCCCACTCGTACTGAGAGTCTAGGTGGTAAGAGGTACATCCTCGTGATGGTAGATGATTTCTCCAGGTACTCCATTGTAGGTTTTCTGAGAGAGAAATCCGATGCTGTAGAATTTTTAACGACCAAGTGCCGTGTCCTGCAAAATCAACACGGTGTCACTATTAACAGAATACGTAGTGACAACGGTACTGAATTTAAGGAAGCAAAGGTAGATTTGTACTGTGATAGCCTTGGGATCAAACATGAGTTTTATGCTGTGAGAACTCCTCAGCAAAATGGGATTGTTGAGAGAAAGAATAGAACGATCCAAGAGATGACTAGATCTATGCTTCTAGGTCGTAAAATTTCTAGGAGATTTTGGGCAGAGGCAGTGTCTAATGCATGCCACACGGTGAATAGGGTCTATTTGCGTCCACACACACTACAGACACCTTATGAGTTGTGGACCGGCAAGAAGCCCAACCTGGCGTATTTCCGTGTTTTGGGGAGTAAATGCTACATCCTACGGGATAGAGAGCAATTAGGAAAGTTCGACTCCCGGAGCGACGAGGGAATATTTCTAGGATATTCATCGAATAGTAGAGCATACCGGGTTTTTAACCTGAAGAGCTCTCGGATTATGGAATCAATAAACGTTACCGTGCAAGATGACAAACCTTCGACGGTTATTGATCCTAATCTTCAGTGTGAGGATGAGGATTGTTCTGACAGTGATTTACCTGTTCCTCTCTCACACTCTGTGGACCCTACTCCTGTGTTAGGGGACACACCTGCTTGGGTTTGCAAGAGTCATGACCCTTCTGCCATTGTTGGTGATCCCACTCTAGGGGTCAAGACTCGTGCTCAGCTAGAGAACGTTGTTAGCCACCTTTGCTACACGTCCAAAGTCGAGCCCAAGAACCATAAAGAAGCACTCAAGGATGAACACTGGATATCTGCTATGCAGGATGAGTTGCTTCAGTTTAAAAAGAATAATGTCTGGGAATTAGTCCCCCGACCTAGTGAGACTAATGTGATAGGTACCCGGTGGATTTTCAAGAACAAAATGGATGAATATGGTACCATAATCAGAAATAAGGCTAGGTTGGTCGCTCAAGGCTACACACAGATAGAGGGTGTAGACTTTGGGGAGACATTTGCTCCTGTTGCAAGGCTTGAGTCCGTCCGTCTTTTGCTCGCCATCGCATGTCATCTGCGCTTCAAGGTGTATCAGCTGGATGTTAAGAGTGCCTTTTTGAATGGCATTCTATAGGAGGAGGTTTATGTGGAACAACCAAAAGGGTTTGAAGACCCTCAGCACCCTGAGCACGTCTACTATCTGAGGAAAGCCTTATATGGTTTGAAGCAAGCACCCCGTGCTTGGTATGAGAGGCTTACTTCCTATCTCTTAGCTCATGGCTTCAAGAGAGGGGGAGTAGATATGACGTTGTTCGTCAGGAGAGATGACAGTGCTATTTTGGTTGCCCAGGTCTATGTGGACGACATAGTCTTTGGATCCACATGCTCCCAGCATGCTCACCACTTTGAGGAGGAGATGAAAAGTGAATTTGAGATGATCATGGTTGGTGACCTTACATTCTTCCTTGGTCTCCAGGTTCGTCAGCTAGAGGATGGGATGTTCATCTCCCAATCCAAGTATGCTAGAGACCTAGTGAAGAAATTTGGTTTAGACTCCGCTAAGCATGAACGTACACCTATGAGTACCACTACCAAGCTTAGTAAGGACACTTCAGGCAAGGACGTAGAGCAAACCTCATATCGGAGTATGATAGGTAGTCTTCTCTACTTGATTGCCAGTCGTCCCGACATCGCCTTTAGTGTTGGAGTCTGTGCGCGATATCAGGCATCCCCAAAAGAGTCACATTTACTTTCTTTGAAACGTATTATTAAATACGTAAGTGGGACTCTCTCACACGGGATTTGGTATTCCTTTGATACCGATGACCGTCTGTCTGCCTATTCGGATGCCGATTGGACTGGGGATGTAGATGGATGTAGGAGCACTTCTGGTGGGTGTTTCTACTTTGGTTCTGCTCTTGTCTCCTAGTTGAGCAAGAAGCAAAATTCCATCTCTTTGTCCACTGCGGAGGCTAAGTACATAGCCGCCGGGAGTTGTTGCACACAACTCTTGTGGATGAAGCAAATGCTGGAGGATTATGGGATATCACAGGACACCATGACCATTTCCTGTGATAACACGAGCGCGATACACATATCCCGCAATCCAGTTCAGCATTCGCGCACAGAACTCATCAGGATACGTGAGCACTTTATTCGTCAGTTAGGTGAAGAGAAAGTCGTATCCCTGAGTTTTGTTCCTACCGACCGTCAGTTAGCCGATATTTTCACGAAACCTTTAGATGCCCTTAGATTTGAGAGTCTTAGGAAGTCTTTGGGGATTTTCACAGTTGACTGAGGGGTTGGTCTATGTCTAGAATAGGATGCTTCTTCATGTTCATATCATATGCTTCCTATTGTTAGTTTGTTTTATATGTACCATTGCTTAGTTGTACAGTTTTTATCTATTCTTTTTGCTTTGTATATTCCTTTTGAAAAATACAAAAAGATTTTCCCTTGATAAAATTTTTGAAAAAGACCAAAAAGATTTTTTATTTCTGCTACTTTTATGGATGAGCATTTAAGATAGCCAAGTCACAACTTCATTCCATATATCCATGTGACTGTTTGATAGAGATTTGAGAGGCTACATCATTTCATCCATGTGCTTTACATTGATTGGAGTCTTTGAGATGTAATTAGTGATATCTTCCTACATGTTTGACTCCTATATCCTTTATTGCACACATGCACGGCTATATTTGATTATTGCACTTATCTATCTCATGTTGGCTTGCGTGTTTTCATCTCAATCCTGTCTATACAATGTAAAATATGCGATAAAACTTGACAAGATTGGAATGCATGTAAAAACCGTTTTGGTGAGACTGTGTGTTTTTGTATAATGGGGAGGGGCTGCGAAAGGTAATCATATATCCTTTGCGCAAAAGCCACCGTTAAAAAGGACCTAAAAAATGGAGGAATTTTAATATCCGAGGTCCTAAGAGGTTAAAAGAGCCCAAAAAAATTTACAGGCAATAAAAAGCAATTCATGCCAAATATGGGCCACTTAGGTTTCACCATCAATTCTCCAAAGTTTGAGAATTTAGAATGCCTCTATTCAAAATTATATCTGAGGGAGTTTGGTTGGAGAATCTTTAAACGAGTTTGCACTTCCTTGAAAGTCCTGAAAAAGCATAAAATCATTTTGGATGTTATTGGTGTGAAAATCATTTTGAGCTTTGATTTGTTGATTTGATTGAGTCAATATCTTATACTGTCACTCTTTTACACCAAAGTAAGCATTTGAGTTCATTCGCTAGGAATATCCAATATTCATCGTGCACATATGTCATGTTTGTATGCATTGATTTTCCTATCGAATTTGATCACACCACTTCATTTACGCTATCATCGACTTGGTTGCTTTCTGTTTATTCATGGTGTGTTTTTATCCTAGTGACACCCCGCACTTGCTTATTTGATTTATTTCTCTAATTTATCTATTTGGGGACATCATAAAAAGGGGGAGAAAGAATTATCATATTATGGGGGAGTTTGAATTTTGGGGGAGCTTTTGAGATGTTGCTTATATCATATATTGATATCCATGTTATCTCATTTCAAACTCGATATGTCACGTGGTATTTGCTTTGTCTCATGTGTGTAGGTATGAAGATTGCAGATCTATATGTTGGACACCCTGATGAGAAAAGTTTTGAGATTCCTGAAGAATTGAAGAACAAACGATGAAGACTATTCATTTGTACCTTTTCCAGTTTTGGGTTCATGGGAGGGTAGATTTGTATAGGCAATTTCTTATTTGATAATTCGTATTTTTATGTATGTACCGGCATAGACATAGGGGGAGATTTGTAAGGACATTTTTCTCATGTCCGAAATGTTTCATTTATTTATGTCGTACGCCGCTACATTTGGCACGTCATCTCACGATCTCACATGACGGCCTCTATCCGAATTCCGGGAATCAAGCATGCATTATCTCCACTAATATGTCCCTTATCTGCATCAACGACTTCACGTTCCTTGATTGTAGGCTCGTAATGCAAGTGGAACGCAAGAGAAGTCAAATCAGTGAAACAAGGCATGATAGGGATGTTCAAGGGCAAATTGGTAATTTTACAGCCACTGTCTGGAGGACCGATCAACTGGAAAGTTGAAGAGCTTGCCGCAACAAAGATATTGGAAGAAACGGCACCTCAATCCGAGCTACGGTGAAGAAGTTATGGCCCGTTGAAAATGGAGATATGTTCATTGAAAAGTCTTGAAATTTTTCTAAGTGTTTAAAGCCCAGTTTCCAGCACACTTTCCCGAACCCAGACCCAAACCGGTTCGGAGGGGCGAACCGGTTCGCAGGGGTACCCGAACCAGTTCGGTGTACCTGTACGCTGGATAGAATTTCAGCAGTTTAAAATCGTGGGTCTCTTCATGGTTTTCCCTATAAATACCAACTTCGGGAGAGTTGTTTTGCAAGACTTTAGGAGACGAATTTGAGAGTCCAAATACACCTAGTCTTCATATTCTTGAGTCCTAAGACTCATGTTTTGATTCATACATCATTGCCAAACCTTTGTGAATCCTTTTTGCAACCCAAGAACACAACTTTGGTTTGTTCAACCCTTGTGGAGGAGACCGTTCTTCTTCTTCATTGCAGCCCTACTGGAAAGGGATAATTACAGCCGCGACTACAGAATCCGATACCTGAGGGTAATTCTTAGTCAACTTGTAATTTCATTGTAATCCGATTGTAAGCCGTTTTCTTACAAATTATAGTGAAAATAAATGGTTTTGCCCCTGAGGGGGATTTTTCCTTAATTGCATGTGTTTGAATGTTCTTGCGTAGATTATCTATTTTATTCAATCACATACTGCTGCATGTTTAGGGTTTGTTTGCGTTAAAAGGGTTTTATATATAACTTGATCATTTGAACGCGAGCACACACGTCCTTCAAATGGCAGCTCGGCAGACATCATGTTCTACCCATGTTTCGATAGCTTAAATCTAAAGTTATCTCAACTGGAGCCTTATCACAGACCTCTTCTTGGTTTTGCTGGCGAGAAAGTTTTTCCACTTGGGACGATCAAGTTGGATATATTCATTGGTACATGGCCTGCTTGTCGGACAGAAAGAATACGCTTCTTTGTGATGGATAAAGATGTTCAGTCAGCTTATAATATCATCAAGGGAAGAGTTGGTTTGAAGAAGTTTGAAGCAGTTCCATTTACAGTACATCAGTGCTTAAAATTCCCAACGAACTTTGGAGTAGGAGTTGTGAAAGGTGATCAAAAAGTAGCTCAGGAATGCTATTATTCATCTGTCGAGCAAGAGGAGCTTGAGGAATCAAAGAAAAAGACTACTACCTATCAAGTGGATGAAGGTACAGAAATTGAAACACTAGATCCTAGAGATGAATCTCAACTTGTAAAAGGACAGGTGGTGGAAGTTACAGAGAATGTCATTCTGGATGACGAGCACCCTAAACGAACAACTCAAATAGGTTTGTCGTTGGATACCTCAATAAAACATGAGTTGATAACTTTCCTGAGAAGCAGAAAGAAAACTTTTGCATGGAGTCATGAAGATATGCCAGGGATTGACCTAAACTTCTTATGTCACGAGCTTAATGTGAATAAGGAGATCAAGCCTATAAAGCAAAGAAGAAGAGTATTTAGTCCTGAGAAGAATCAAGATATACAAGAGGAGGTCGAGAAGCTCCAGAAAGCTCGATTCATTGAAGATGTGAAATATCCAGACTGGTTAGCAAATGTGGTGATGGTAAAGAAGAAAAACAATAAATGGAGAATGTGTGTTGATTTCACCGATCTCAACAAGGCATGCCCAAAAGATCACTTTCCATTGCCCAGAATTGATCAACTAGTGGATGCTACCTCGGGGTACGAGCTGCTCAGCTTCATGGATGCTTACTCTGGTTACAACCAGATCAAAATGAAACCTGAAGACAGGGAAAGTACTTCTTTTATTACTCCTAGGGGAACTTATTATTATAATGTTATGCCTTTTGGTTTGAAAAATGCAGGTGCGACATACCAGCGGCTGATGAACAAAGTCTTTGCTGAATAAATCAGTTGCAACATGGAAGTCTATGTCGATGACATGCTGACAAAAAGCAAGAAAGATGCCGATCATCTAGTTGACTTAGGTCAGACCTTTGATCAACTGGATAAATACCAAATGAAGCTGAACCCAACGAAGTGCATATTTGGAGTACGAGAAGGAATGTTCCTCGAGTACATCGTCAACCAGAGAGGCATTGAAGCAAATCCAGAAAAGATTAAAGCTCTTTTAGGGTTGCGATCTCCAATAACGAAGAAAGAAGTGCAGAGTCTCACAGGACGAGTTGCAGCGCTCAACAGATTTGTATCCCGAGCAACTGATAGATGCCCCCCATTCTTCAAAACACTCCGAAAAACTTTCGAGTAGAATGATGAATGTGAGAAGGCCTTTCAAGACTTGAAGAAATATTTGGGAGCACCTCCATTGTTGTCCAGGCCAGTAATGGGAGAAAAATTGTATTTGTACCTGGCAATATCAGAGAATGCAGTTAGCTCAGCATTGATCAGAATGGAGAATGGAATTCAGAAGACAATTTATTACACAAGTAAGGCTTTCCGAGGTGCAGAGATCAGATATCCAAAGCTGGAAAAATTGGCATTGGCATTAATTGAGGCAAGTAGAAGAATGAGGCCATATTTCCAGGCCCATACTATAGTCGTATACACCGACATGCCATTGAGACAAGCCCTTCATAAGCCAAAAAAATCAGGGAGATTGATGTACTGGGCAATAGAGCTCGGCGAATATGATATAATTTATGAACCCAGGTCATCGCTTAAAGGGCAAGCAATAGCAGATTCCATAGCAGAATTCAACTATCCTGATATCCCCGAGGAGCAAAAGCAGCTCGCCGATCAACTTGTGGATGCTACAGGATCAACAAACACTAGCTCAGACCAACTTAGTTTGGTAAAAGGGCAAGTGGATGTTATAGGAACAACAGATGCTGGCTCAGACCAACTTAAGTTGGTAAAAGGGCAAGTGGATGTGTCAGGACCATCAAATTTAAGCTCAGACCAACTCAGGTTGGTAAAAGGGCGAGAAAAAATGGTCGACGAAGAACAAGAAAACTCAGGGGATGGTGAAAAGAAGAAACAAATATTTCACCGAGGAACTCTGTCAGATCAGAAATTAGAAGATGAGTTGCCTATATGGAAATTGTATGTAGATGACTCATCTTGTACTGCAGGCTGTGGAGCAGGTATCATTTTGAACAGCCCAGACGAAGTCGACATGGAATATGCATTACGATTTCAGTTCAAAGCCTCCAATAATGAGGCTGAGTATGAGGCCATGATAGCAGGTCTTAATTTAGCAAAGACTATGGAAGCGCAACAAGTGATGGTATTCAGTGATTCTCAATTAATTGTGAATCAGATGTTGGGAACATATACAGCTAAAGGAGAATTAATGGTCAAGTATCATGCAAAGGTGATGGAATTGGTGGCAGAATTTATTGCCATTCAGTTGATCAGAATACCGAGAATGGAGAATGCACGAGCAGACGCACTGGCTCGACTAGCATCAGCTACGCATACCAAGCTGCGAAGAATGATACCAATTGAAGTGTTAGAAAGTCGGAGCATAGATGAAGACCTAATGATGAATTTTATCACCCTTGATTTAGGATCATCTTGGATGGATCCCATCAGGGAATATATTGAGGAGGGAGAATTACCGGTGGATAAACTTGTTGCCAAAAAATTGAAGTTCAAAGCTGCTCGGTATGTACTAACTAATGGTGTTTTGTATAGACGAGGAATCATGGCAGGATTGCAAAGATGTGTACATCCCTCCGAGGTGAAAGAATTAATTGAAGAGATCCATGAAGGGTCCTGTGGAGCTCATGTAGTAGGTCGTACTCTTTTACAAAGGGTAATGACACAGGGATACTACTGGCCAACGATGAGGGCTGATTGTATAGCCTATGCTAAGAGATGTGACAAGTGCCAGCATTTTTCCTCCATCCGATGAACTCCACAAGCATTGTTGACGCCTATAACTTCCCCTTGGCCATTTGCCATGTGGGGGATAGATTTGGTAGGACCATTACCAATGACCAGGGGAAGGTTTAAATACCTCGTCGTCGCAGTGGATTATTTTACTAAGTGGGTAGAAGCTGGGACTTTGATCGACATGACTTACGAGAAGGTATATCAATTTGTCTGGAAAAACATCATTTGAAGATATGGTCTTCCTCACGCATTCATCACCGACCATGGAACGCAATTTGATAATGAAG
The DNA here is from genome assembly GCA_949130495.1 of Sambucus nigra. Lineage (NCBI taxonomy): Eukaryota > Viridiplantae > Streptophyta > Magnoliopsida > Dipsacales > Adoxaceae > Sambucus > Sambucus nigra. The sequence goes on along the minus strand of OX422224.1, from coordinate 115,005,389 downwards.
AATTTACTGATTACTGCCATCAGTCCAACATTTTAAAGCTCCATTCAGCACCAGGTCATCCCCAAAGTAATGGACAGACTGAAGTGACGAATAGGGCATTGCTAAATGGATTGAAGAAAAGGCTCAGTGAGGCTAAAGCTAATTGGATTAACGAGCTACAATCAGTACTGTGGGCTTATCGTACCACTCCCCGAGCAGCAACTGAAGAATCACCATATATGCTGGCATTTGGAAGTGAGGCTGTAATACCAGCCGAGTTGGGTCTCCCAACACACAGAGTGATGAATTTCAATTCCCCAGTTAGCGATTTAATGAGAAGATTGGATTTAGACATGCTCGAGGAGGTTAGAGAAGAGGCAGCCATTAAGAATGCTGCTTACCAACAACGAACATCTCTGTTCTATAATAAGAGGGTGAAGAAATGCGACCTTAAAGAAGGAGATTACGTGCTAAAAAGGGTCATTCAGAAGCACAATAAGTTGGAAGCAAACTGGCATGGACCATACCGAGTTACAGAAGTTGTTCGACCAGGAACTTACCGAATAGCAACTCTAGAAGGAGAAGAGTTTAAGAATGCATGGAATGCTGAACACCTGCGCAAATACTATCAGTGATGTAATATGTGAAGCAGTTCCATTAATATGAATAAAACGATGATATTTTTCCATCCTCTTTCCTTTTATTGAAAAGTTTTTCGGGGAATACTATTGTTACACACTACGCTGCTCAGCAATAAAACAACATTCCTAAAAATGCCAACCTTGGTTGGTTAGGAAAATATGACACTGGCTAACCTTGGTTGGTTAGGAAAACATGACACTGGCTCAGACCAACTTAAGTTGGTAAAAGGGCAAGTGGACATCAAATTAACATGACACTGGCTAACCTTGGTTGGTTTGGAAAACATGACACTGGCTCAGACCAACTTAAGTTGGTAAAAGGGCAAGTGGACATCAAATTCGAGCTCAGACCAACTTAGGTTGGTAAAAGGGCAAGAATGACATTCCTAAAAATGCCAGCTTCGGTTGGTTAGGAAACCATACTCCTTTGGTTAGGAGGCAAATTCAAGCTCAGACCAACTTAGGTTGGTAAAAGGTCAAGAATGACATTCCTAAAAATGCCAGCTCCGGTTGGTTAGGAAACCATACTCCTTTGGTTAGGAGGCAGACACTAGCTCAGACCAGTTTATTTTGGTAAAAGGGCAAGTGGACATAACAGAATCATCAAATTCGAGCTCAGACCAACTTAGGTTGGTAAAAGGGCAAGAAAGGATGTCGACGAAGAACAAGAAAAATGCCAACTCCGGAAGAAAAATATATTTTCCTAAAAATTCCAAAGTTGGTCAAGAAAGAAAATTCACCAAGTAATATTGGTATAGAAGCAAAAGATGCTAACCCTTGTTGGTCGGGTATATTTTACAAAATATTACCAAGTTAAATTTTTTTATCACTTGTGACTTTTAATCAGTCGAGAAACAAAACATCATTATTTGGGGTCAATCAAATGATTATTACAAATGTAAGCTAGTCGACAACAAGTTTTAATCAACTGCAGTTGGTCGAAAAATTACATAATATTGTTATCTTTTTAACAGATATACAGTCAAATTAGTCGACAATCAGTTGGACGACAATATTATATCATCTTTACGAATGAAAAACATTTTACAACTGTAAGATAATAGCAATCAACATTTGCAAACAAAATTATATGTATTTCATTGAATCCAAAAATGAAGTACAAAGATGAATACATTGACTTGAAATGTATAAACAACTATTACATTAAAGAACCCTATTCTATCGGTCTCTTTCATTGTGCTTTTGAAACAGGCTCCTCGCCAGCAGGAGGATCTTCCAAGCAAAGGGGAGAATTAATGAAGTTAGGATCTCGAAGCATTCTGACGTTCATTATAGAAGGTGTATCTAGTAAATGCTCAGGACGAGATAATTCTGCTTGTGAATGAAGATTATAGTCACCAAGGTATTTTGAAATGAGGCACCGAGGAATGGCCCGAGCAGGGATCCAGCTCATGTAAAGCTTGAAGGGAGGAATTGGTAGATCGAGCAGCCCTGGGTCATGATAATTCCACAAATAATGACCTTGCTCCACTTTCAGTACAGCCAGAGCATTTAACCATCCCTGTTTGTAACCTTTATTGTTAGCGTTTTCAATACGAGCATCCAAATGACAGAGGGCTTCGTTGTAACCTGACATCCAGAATTCACGAGGTTGTTTGTGGAATTGGAAGGTTAGTCTCTCTAACTTCTCGTGAAGGTTTCTGGCAAAAAATATCCTTATGCTCCAAAGCAGACTTCTGAGTAGCAAGTTCCCCCTCCAAACTTTGGATTTTCTTAGACATTTCAGACAAGGCTTGATTCTTTGCCATCAGCTGGAATTCTTGGTTTTCCAAAGCCGCTTGAGTACGAGCTTCTTCAATGGTAGGACGAAGAACTTTTGGTCATCCCCGAGCAGGTGGAGTACCTTGTTCCTCGACAGCATTAAGAGCAACTCTTCCTCGACCCCGAGAACCTCTTCCTCGTCCCCGAACAGCAGTGGAAGGGCCAGCCCTTCTCAAAGCCTCCAATTCTTCTCTCAACTTAGCATTCTCAACTTCTAAAAAGGAGAATCCTTCATCGGTGACAGGTACCAAGGCAGTAGAAGATGATGCAGCAGACTTCAACTGAGCTAATTCCTTTAGCAGATTGTTATTCTCCTGCTCCAATAGCTCGGCGATTTGCCTGTGCTCTTCAACCTCTGTCTTCAACGTTCTCTCTCTCACTTCATAGCCAGCAAGCATCTTGTCATAGCCTTTTTCAGCACTGAGTTGTTTGAGTTTCTTCTCATACCCTTCGTGCAAAAGAACTGAAGACTCTTTATACTGCTGCTGAAGTTCATCAAGAGTGCCTTGCAAGTCTTCAATCATTTCATAATAAGCCACATTATTGGCTACAACACGATGAAGAAGACATTTCAAGTACTGATAGGCCTCAACTGCTTGGTCTGAAACATCTCGACCAAGGATGTCCATAACTTGGGACTTGTCCAAGTCAGTGTGACCAGCTTTAAAATATTCATTGCATTGTCGGAGTAGAGTTGTGTCTTGAGCAGACAGCAATTCCATTCTAGCCATAAACTAATAAAGAAGAGAAGGCAAGAGTTAATAAGAAAGCAAACAGAGCATCAACAACATAGAGGAACAAAAAAGGTGATTATTATTACATCATAGAGAAGAGTACAATGTTCGGAGTACAGATAACTAAAGAAAATAAAACAAATACCGAACAACTTCACACCTTTTCCTTGTCTCCCAAGACTTTCTCGGGAGGTTGGGATGAGGAGCTCGGTTGCTCGGTGGGAACAATAAGTTGGTCGGCTGGAGCTGGAACTTGTTCAGGTGGAGCAGGCAGATATGAAAGCTCCTCGTTGGACGGCTGAGTAGGTTGTGGGGCAAGGATTTGATCACCCACTACCATTGAAGATTCTTCGGAGGCAGCTTCGTCCTCTTCTTCATCTTCAATATTTGGAGGGGGACCAGGAAGATGCTGTTGAAACAGTTCCGAGTCCTCATTAACCTTCAACTCTTGCAAGCCAGCCACCCAACCATCTCGGAAGTACTTCAGACTCCCATACTCCACATGGGACATCATTGCTGCTACCCTCTTGTTCCATCCTTTGTCCCAGCCAGTGCTGAAAGACTTTTTTACCGCCATTTTTCTTTTCATTTTCTCCGAGGAGAGCTTCTCGGATAGAAGATCCTCGGTGGCCTTCAACTTAGCCTCCACCTCCTCCTTCTGGCGATTCACTTCTCGCAGAAGGGACAGCTCTTCCTCTGCCATTTTCAACTTATTTTCAAGCTCCCCAAAGTTCTTGAGCTTCTCGTCATACTTTTTATGCTCCCCCTCTAAGTCTTTCATTCTATTCTCCAACCCCTTGGAGACCTCAGCAAGCTGCACTTTCTCTGCCTCAACCACAACCAACTTCTTCTCCCAATCTTCTTTATCCTCGTCATACTTTTGACGGGAATCCTTCAAAGATTGGGTTAACCCCAGTAAAGCATCCTCTACCCCGGACGAGGAGCTGGAAGCCTTAATCGCTTTATCCTTCTTCACAATGGTGTTAAAGAAACTCACCAGCTGAAAAAGGAAAAAAATGATAAGTCAGTACAGAGATACATGTATTAAGGAAAAAAAATTCAGAATAAGAGAAACTTACTGAAGCAATGTGACGAGTAGCCAGGGATGTAAGCATATCCCGAGAAATATTCTCCTCAATTCCTTGGACCTAGGGAATGATCCAAGTCTTCACCGAGCTCATAGCAGAGCTCGGGGGAATAATAGTTGGAACACCAGCACCACTAACTTGGAGCTGGGGGATGGTTTCAGCCAAATTGACCGAGGAGGATTTCTTCAGTCTCCTCAGTGGCACTTCAATAGCTTCAACCAAGGAATAACTCTTGGTTGGGGAGATGGTGATCACTTCCTTAGAAGCATCCTTCTTGCTCGGAGCCACTGGGGGCTTCTCGACAGCTTTTTGAGGTGCCATATCTACTTTTTTTGTCCCCTTTGGGACATCATTCTTGTTTCTTTTTCCCTCTCCAGCAGAGGTAGCCTCCTCGAAGATAGCAGGAACTCTTCTTTTACCCATCTTCTTACTTAAGGGAATGTGAGATTTTGGAGAAGAGTCCTCAGGAATTGACACTGGTTCACTAGTGCTGACCACAGGGCGAGCAGTGAAAGAGGATGTGTAGCTCTTGTATTGCAACAAGTATGAAGAAGACCTAATGTGCTCGTCTGCAACTTTCTGATGCAAACCCCTGATAAGTTTCAAATGCTTGATATTAACTTCAGCTTCTTTTGGAGTTTTTCTCTTGCTGTCAACTGCAAAAAAATACATATTGACATATCAACCACACATTTTATCAAACATAATGAAAGCACAATTTCAAAAATAAAATAAGATAAAAATAACCTATCCCATTTCCATAGGGAGGGCATCTGGGACCTTGGTATACTTCGTCTCCACCCAAAGGGGCATGTTGCCAGTTTTTAATAACTACCCCATGTTCAAAATAATCCCTATTGGCATCAGGGAGGTTGACTACTAAATTTCTATTCAAAAATCTAGTTTTTAAATAAAAAACATTATCTAGAACAGCCCATCTGTAACAATACATAATCTCAAGAATTCCTATACGAGTTCCATGAGTTTGATTTAATCTATACACCCCATTAACTATTCTCCATGTGTTGGGGGCAATTTTTGCAGGAACAACATCGAAATACTGACAGAATTCTAAGCACAAAGGGTTTGGTGGAAAAGAAAATCCACACTCAGCAATAAAGAGGCTGGGGAACCAATGTCCCTCAGCCAAGCGAAAATAATTTGAAGGCTCAGAAAGATCCTACAGAGTTACCCAAGAAGGGATAGAAAAATCAGAACGAAATTTCTCAAGAGATTCAATAACATAAACCATGGTGAATAAAAGAAATGAAGAAGAAGGAAGAAGATCTTACAGAAAAAAGGGAGATCTGTTTGCAACGAACGAAGGAAAAGATGAACGCACAAGAGAGAGAAAGACTATGGAAAACTCGAAAGCAAAAATTGGAAAAGGTAGAAGACGATGGGATTGTCTATGAAGCTTAAATACTTTGCCTCGGGAAACGATGAAAGAAATGATTACAAAAAGAAAATATTACGCTACCGGCGGCTAAAAGGACAAAAAGTGCGCGAAGATCGAAGCGTTTATAAAAATTCAAAAAGGCAGATTCTGTGAATTTGGAAGGAAAATTAAATACGGAGAAAATGCTCCTAAAAACCAGGAAAGTCATTTAATATTGCCATATACCAAGAAAGAATGTTCCATACTCCTCAAATTTCGAAATATGAAACACTGGGGGCTTCTGTTGATACCAAAATTAATACCCTGATATGGACGAATTACAAGAAGACACGTGTCAATCTACATGGCACATTTCTACCGTTACTTTAGCAACGAGGAACTTGACTCCTCGACCAAGTCAGACATTCCGAGCAACAAGGGTACCCCGAGGAACTTCATTGCTCCGAGGAACTTCTGAACGTCGGTCGACTAAGGCGGTCCGAACTGCATCTCGACCAGAGCATTAATTGCCAGATAATCAACAGTTCAACTATTCATTGAATGCTCATCATACAGACGTATACGCTTAAGGGGCATTAATTGTTTACCCTTTCACATGTACAGCCTAATGGCTATAAATACATTGTATCATCCTCATTCAAGAGGGGGGGATTTCTTGAGAGAACCACATATCGAGAATTCCTAAACATTTGGCAATAAAAGAAACAGTGGACGTAGGCCATTGTTATAAGGCTGGACCACTTTAAAATTCTTTGTCTCATTTATATTAATCTGTGATTAAATAATTAGAAGCAATCTAATTTTTTACATCAACAAGGGTTGTGTTTTTTTTTTCGAACTTTCCGATTTTTCCAATTTTCGATCCGATTTTTTTCGAAGTTGGAATGAAATTTTAGTTTGTCGATTTCCGATTTTCTGATTTTTGATTTTTTCGAAAAAAATCGGATCGAAAATCGGAAATAATTTTGAATTTCTGATTTTTTCGATCCGATTTTTCCGAAACTATGCCGATCCGATTTTTTCGATTTTTTTCGAATTTTTTTCGATTTTTTCTGAAATATTTTTTGATTTCCAATTTTTTCGATTTTTTGAAAGTTTTCCATATTTCACATCGGTTGGGAGAGGGAGAGGGCTCCAAAATATGCTCTATAAAAGGAGAGTATCCTCTTAACTTCTACACAAATGAAACAATAGGCCAAATCCTCATGTATTTACATGTTGGGTTAAGCCATTTTATTTGTTTCTTTAAAATGAGAATTTCGAGTAATCGAAAATCCATAATTTATTTTTTTGAAATTTTGGAATTTTTGAAATTTCTTTAATATATTTTGTGAATTTCCGATTTTTTTTTTCTGATTTTTGCCGATTTTCCGATTTTCCCGAATTCAGAATTTTTTTTAATTTTCCAAAAAAATCGGATCGAAAATCAGAATAGTTATTTTATTTCCGAAAAAATTGGAATTTTTTTCGAAGAGGCATTTTTCGATCCGATCTGGCCGAAACACAGCCCTAATTCCAATGCTTGAAATTTAAATTAGAAGACTAATTTCAATATCGTAAAAATAAAATTCACTTTTCAATTCTATTTTCATGGCTTGGAATTGAGTTGTCAAACGGATCCTAAATGATTGAGACTTAAAATTATGTCTGAATCTGAATTTGTCTAAATATGTTCATTCAGACAAAAAAATAAATAATTTTTCAAATTCATAATTTAAACGTAACAAATGCAACCCAAGCCTTTAGAATTTAAGGTCCGTAGGTTTAGGCCTGTTATAGGCCATTAATTACGAGTGGGTTGCTAAGCCCGGTTTGGGCTACTCCGGTTCTTTGGTGTTAATTATTATACTCACATTTCACCAAAAAATAATCTTTATATACTCTTAAATGCTTTACAGGTATTAAATACTCCTATTGTTTCAAGTAGTCCACGTGGCACCTTAAGTTTTAAACCCCAAAATATCAACCTAGCTTAATACGTATCTCACAAATTCAATACAAGACGTTTCTCTCTCTTCTTTAAAATGGCTCCCCTCTCTCCAAATGAGCCTTCCATCTTCCTCAAAATCCGAAACGATTCCCCTCTCTTCAAATGGACCTTCCATCTTCCTCAAAATCTGTTTAAATTATATATATATCACATAAAAAATCATCAAAATCCACAGTACATCGCATTACCTTTGTTGGGCATTGATATTGCTAAAACTGCACATCATTTTGGGTTGGTGGGTTGAGATTCTTTATAGCAGTTCGTTCTTATGCTTCAATATGCACTTCCACCTGCAATGGCTATAGGTACCTCTTATCATTTTTTTTCATCGACCATTCCCTATTTAGTTTCTTAACAACTTTATCTTGTAAGTCACCTCCTGCGATCTTTAGTTTGATAACTACTGATTGAATACTTATCAAATCATATTGTTGAACTAAAAGGATTGGTTGTTTTCACAATTGTGTTTTTGTCTCTGATGCGATATTTCTTTGGGTTTTCTGCAATGACATCGAATTTGATAGGCACAATTACTCAGTTGTTTGAGGTTGGTGAAAGTTAATGCTCGATTATTATGTTGTGAACTTATGCTGGGACAACAATCTCTTTAACACTTTCGATTACCTTCTACATGTGGCCATTGTCATGAAATTTTAACACTCACAAACCCAAACATACATACAAGTTCCATTTTTTGTGTGATGCCAATGGGATTCTCTGTGTTACCTTGCATTAAATTGATTTACACGTGAATGTAAATCCGGTTTGGTTTGAGTGTTGGTATATTGTATTTTTTTCTAAATGGAACAAATTAATGGTTTATAAGATTGCATTGATTGAAATAGTGACAAAACTAAGTAGGCAATCCTTTTGCAAAAACAAATGATTGTTTTATTTTTTGGTGTATTAATAATGATTGTTGGAAATACATGGAAAAAAACTTTGATAAATATGAAGATAATATAAAAATAATTTTTATTTACAATTTTTATGATTTTTATTAAATAAGTTACTAAAAAAAAATTTTTATGTACAGTTTTAAGAAAACAATTTTTATTTATAGTTTTAGAAAAATAAGTGACTAAAAAAATAGTTTTTATTTATAGTTTTAGAAAAATAAGGTACTAAAAAAACAATTTTTGTTTAGAGTTTTAGAAAAATAATTCTTATTTAGAAAAAAAGTTATTAAAAAAACTGTAAAGTTTTTTTTAGGAAAAAACAGTAAAAATAAATGAATTCCGGCGAATATTTTAAATCAGTAAATAAAAATTGTATTTACAAAAAAAATAACCCTTTATTTTTTTTCATAAATCTGATTTGTATTTTTATTTATATTTATTTTTCTTTTAAATGTAATCTTTTACTTCACTCTTTTTAAATATGAGAATAATAATCAATGAACATATAAATGTTTAATGTGAATTTTACGCTTTAAGCATATATCTTTGTCTATATCATAGAGGTATATATTTAAGTAGTGAATACTTTTTGCAGGCCTCGTTTCTAAACTAAAACAGCTTCCCCATTTTCTATTTTGCAAATATCTAGTCGTATTTTATTTTCTTGTTATCATACTCTATTTTTCTGGGGGTTTTATAAAAATAGTTAAATACCCATAAATTATTAAGGAAAATGAAGTTGCACCGCCTCTCCACCCCTATTGAAATAGGGGATTTAGGAGGATTTTTACACAACTTGATTAAGAGCCTAGACGATATTCAAGAAAACATATTCTCTCGAATTCACAGTTGTTCCGTTCCTAAAAACTCATTTCCCACTTTCCATTTTCATCCTTTCCTTACCTCATTTTCCCCTCCACCTCTTCATACCACCTCCATCCCTTTGCAAGATCAATATATCTGCACTCAAGGTTAACCTCAAATGTTCATAAAAAGGTCCAATCCTTCACTTTTTTCTCTAAATTCTATTACTTTTGCATTAGTTGCTTTATTTTTACTTTATCACTATATTTCATTACATCACACGTACTAATATCCAATATTTATTGGTAGTATTGCACATACTATATTTTTTATTAAAAAAAGTCCCAAAATAAGAAAAAGAGATTTTATTAATAAATTCCAAGAGAGGGATTCTTATCTCATACTTTTAAAAAACATTTCTCTCTACGCACGCACATAAGAGAAATCCCCTACTTTGATTTATAGACTAAACTCCACCCCATGTTATATGAGAATTATGTGGCCTTTTATGCCCTTTGGTTTACGTAGGCATCTTGGATAAGTTCTAAAATTTGAGTCCTATTCTAATCGTGTTTATAATATTATTTTCATAGTATATTCATAACGGAACTCTTCCTGTGTCGCGCTTAACTTCTTATATTTTTTTTGGACATTGTCGGTCCCAAGCCGGGATAAATGAGGAGGGTTGCACTAGGTAGCTAACAGCCAGCATAAAACTTTGTCAGATCCTTATGAACATGAATGCTATAAATATAGATGCTAATACTAGGGCATTCCCCTTAAGCGATGTGTTGTGCCTGCTATTGGGTGTTTCGAAAAAAAGGCAAGGGGCGTTGTGCCTACCACCGGGGGTCTCAAAAATAGGCAAGGGCATCACATCGGCGCTCGGATGCGACGAGAAATATGCAAGGGTTCCTACAACATTTTTAACGTGTGCGGGTAAAGAAGCTAGTCTGGGATATTAGACTTAAGTTAGTTACCATGAACATAGGGACTATGATAGGGAAAGGGATTGAGTTAATAGATACTATGATAAGAAGAAAAATTAACATATCATGTTTACAAGAAACTAAATGAGTCAGTGAGAACGATAGAGAAATAGAAAATACAAGGTTTAAATTATAGTATACATGAAAACATAAAATAGGAACGGAGTTGGAAAAATAGTATATAAGAACTTTAAGGATTATATCATAACCGTTATTAGAAAAGCTGATAGACTTATTATAAGGACATTTTTCTCATATCCATACACATGTTAGTATGTCGTATACCGCTACAACCGTCGAAGAGGTTCAAACTCATATTTACAACAAGACGGATCCGAATATCAAGTGTCTTCAACAACAAGCCTCTACGAGACTAACTTTGGTAAGGTTGTGTTTGAGATTCCTTAAAGTTCTTTTTAGTTTTGGGATTTTTTTTCTAAAAAATATTTTTTTGATGGGGCTTTTCCAAAAAATTAAAATGGATATTTTTTATAAAATGATTTTCCATATTAAGAAGTTTTTTTTTGGAGAAAATAATTTTTTTTACAGCGCCGAACCAAACCAGTGGAACGTTAGCCAAATCGGTCCGCTCAACTGTCTCCACCGAACCGAACCGAATCGATACGTGGATACGTCAGATCAGATTTTTCCCACCGCCTCAAATCTTTTAATTTTCTATAAAAGGCTATTCTGGTGGTGTATTTGTGTAAGATTTTGAGAGACGTTTTTGAGATACCAAATACATCAAGTCTTCATATTTTTAAGTCCCAAAACTCATGTTTGATTCACACTAAAATTCCCAATTACTTTTGTGAATCCTTTTGGAACCTAAGAACAAATCGCGTTCAAGTTTCTCTTGTAGAGAGGGTAAATCTACATCATATGGTTGTGTGTCATTGAGGAGCACTCGAGGGTGTTTCTTTGCTTAGGATTGCGTGTTCTTGTGGTATAGCTGCATGTTCTTGTGGTATAGCTACGTGTGAACCACTTATGATCTTGGAGCTCCTGAGGGATCTCTTGCTGATGACGCCGACCGACACGGGTATTCGCGCGTCACTGTATTTCATTGTAATCCGTGTAAGTTGCGATTTACAAATTATAGTGAAATAAAGGTTTTTCCCTTCGAGGGTTTTTCCTGAAATTGGTTTCCTTTTCATGTGCTTATTCATTTTATGTTATCAAATCACCTATATGCATGTTTTAGGTTTTAATTAAAATTTGGTATTAATTGAGTAATTCAGTTTGAAAAACACTTGAAATATTCCGCTGCACTGCATAAGTTTACAATTTGGTATCAGATCAGGAACACTATTCTATTTTGTTTGTGATCCCTTGTGCTTTTAGGTATGTCTTTTAGAGGTTTTGATGATTTTAGATGTCATCTTTTTGAAGAGTCTAATTGTAAAGTTCACATGAATTCTTATTTGATATCTTCTATTAAAAACGATTCTAAAGAGTGTCTTGGTTGTGAGGGATTTGTTCATATGATAGATGAGTGTCCCACTAATCTAAGGAAAACGTTGAATAAACCGACATCTCATGTTTTTCCCTTAGCAATAGTTATTCGGAAGAAGAAGTTTTTTTTGCCACTAAGCGATAGCTTCCCACATGCGTGTTTAGTGAAGATAGTGATGAAAGTGAGGGCAATGGAAGTGAGTGTGGAGGTATAGATGAGCGTGATTTAAAAAATGCCTTCAATGAATTATAAGTTGAATCTTTCAAAATAAAGAAAGAAAATTTGAAATTAAAAGATCAATTAAAATAACGTACCTTAAAAATGATAACAATGTTTTAGTTGAGGATCTTAGGGCACGTGAGAAAATTTTGAGAGAAAACCTTGAGTTTGTCGAGGGTGAGAGATATAGTCTTCGAGGGTTGATGGAGGCTATAAAAAAGGATCTTCTTGAGTTTGGGGATTTTAGGCGTTTACTTGAGTCAAGGATAAGTGAGCTTGAGAAAAGTTTGAGAGATTCGAGTAAGGTAAAATTTGATTTGGAGTCTAGATCTGAAAAGCTTGATAAGATTTTAGGCACCATAGAAATCAAAAGAGATAGAAATGGGATTGGTTTTAATACTCATGTTTCACTCATTGCCAAAGCCATGAATGTGCCTGTGAAAGAGCCACCTAGGGTCGTGAGGAGAAAGCCACCTGGGATAGAGAGGAGAGCACCGCCCGGGATTGTTAGGAGAGATCCACCTTTAGGTAACATTCACTGCCACATTTACATGTGTACACATTGCGGTAAAAAAGATTACCTTTGGCATTTCTATTACAAACTTTAAAATTGGCCTCGAAAATTTAAAGAGAGAGTCACAGCGGTTCCCAAAACCCTCACACCTCGTTACACATTGATTTAGGTTAGGAAATCGGATTTAGAGGCTTTAGGACTTATGGTTTAAAACTCTCGTTTGGTTGTACGTGATTCACCTCATGTCAGAGGTCCTGGATGAACGCGTCGCATTTTATCATGCACTAGTTGTATTTCATGATATATTCTTTGCTAATGTTTTGATATGTATCACCATTGTATTTGTTTGATATAATTTTTTTAGAAAAACCAAAAATATTTTTCGTTTTTGAAAAAGATTGAAAAACCCTAAAAGATTTTATTTTCATAAAAATTTTTAGAAAATCCAAAACGATTTGTGAATTTTGTTTGCACCACATATAAATGGAAATTTGAATGACCAAGTCACAATTTCATTCCATTTATCCATGTAACAATTTGATAGTGTTTTTAGACAATATATCATGTCATCCATGTGCTTTACATTGATTGGAGTCATTGAGATGTTATTAGTTGTTACTACCTGCATGTTTGACTCATGATTTCCTTTATTGCACACGTGCATGAATTTGTTTGACTATTGTTCTTATCTGTCGTATGTTGGCCGAGTGTTTTTATCTCAATTTTGTCCTTAAAAATGAACCAAATGCAATAATACGAGAACAATTAAAGTAGTACATGTAGCAACCATTGCCTATGAGGAATTTGTTTAGGATGACAAAATTATGAGTGCATGGGAAAGGGCTGCAAATGAATAATATTCATGTCGTGAAAGCCACCATTTGAAAAGAGCCCGCACAAAAATTAAGGCAACAAAAAGATCAAATATGCTAAAAATTCGGGCCAATAGGTTTTCTCTAAGTTGAGAATTTAGTACCTCATTAGATAAAGAAAATTCATTATTATGTATGAGGGAGTTTTGGTTGGAAATAAATCAATGGGTTCGTACATCCTTTAAAAAAAATTCGAAATGGTATTACATAGTTGTTAGACGTTATTGGTGTGAAAATCACTTATGAGTTGATTTGATGATATGATTAAGATGATGTCATTTAAATTCAACAATTTTACACCTAAGGATATTTTTTATGTTCATTCGATAGGAGTACACATATGCATCGTGCACATATACTTGATTGAGTTTTATTACCTACTGAATGTGTTCACACCCTTTCATTTCGTTTTCACGATTTGGTTATCTTAGTGTAAATTCATGGTGTGTTATTTTTGTAAAAGTATTTTTGCATTTTTTTGTATGAGAAATTTTTAAAAATCAAACATAGTTTGTGGAAGATTTTTTAGCACTTCTTTGCATGAGCTTAATTGACATATTCATGATGCCTTGTTTGTTTACTGTGACACCCCGGTTCTTTATTTGATTTATTCGTTTCCTTATCCATTTCGGACAAATAAAAAGGGGGAGAATGAATTATGTTTTAATGGGGGAGTTTTAGTATGGGGAGATTTGAATATTATGCTTTAGTGTTTATATGCTTATATCATTTCAAACTCGATACGTCACGTGGTATTTGCTTTGTCTCATGTGTGTAGGTACAATTTAATTACACACCCTGATGATGACAAATAATGTTTGAAGTTTGTTGAAGATTGAAAAAGTTTGAAGATTTGTCATTTGCCTTTTCAGTTTTGGGTTCATGGGAGGGTTGATATGTATAGGTCAATTTGATTGATAATTCAGATTTTTTATTTGGTACTGGCATAGACATAAGGGGCAATTTGTAAGGACATTTTTTTTCATGTTCGTATATATGTTAGTATGTCGTATACCGAACCGAACCGGTGGAACCTTAGTCGGATCGGTCTGCTCAACTGTCTGCACCGAACCAAACCGATACGTCTCAACCGGATCGATTTGGGTACGTCATATCATATTTTTCCCACCGCCTCAAATTTTTTGATTTTCTATAAAAGGCTATTTCAGTGGTGTAATTGTTTAAGACTTTAAGAGACATTTTTGAGATACCAAATACATCAAGTCTTCATATTTTTGAGTCCAAAAACTCATGTTTGATTCACACCAAAATTCCCAATTACTTTTGTGAATATTTTTGGAATCCAAGAACAAATCGTGTTCAAGTTTCTCTTGTACAGAGGGTAAATCTACATCATATGGCTCTGTGTCATTGAGGAGCACTCGACGGTGTTTCTTTACTGAGGAATACGTGTTCTTGTGGTATAGTTATGTGTGAACCACTGCTTATCTTGGATCTCTTGATGGATCTCTTGCTGACGACGTCGACCGACACCGGCGGGTATTCGTGTGTCACTGTATTTCATTGTAATCTGTGTAAGTTGCGCTTTATAAATTATAGTGAAATAAAGGTTTTGCCTTTCGAGAATTTTTTCTGAAATTAGTTTCCTTTGCATGCTCATTGATTTTATGTTATCAAATCACTTAGATGCATGTTTTAGGTTTTAATTCAAATTTGGGATTAATTGAGTAAAGTCAATTGGAAAAACACTTGAAATATTCCACTGCACTGCACAAGTTTACACATACCTATAAAATTGGTATTAGGTGAAAATATAATTAATATTGTTAGTGATTATGAACCCCAAGTAGGATTATATTTGCGCACTAAAGTACAATTTTAGGAACAAATGGATGAACTAATCCAAGAAATATTCGTAGGTTAGAAAATCTATATAGGGGATATTTTAATGGCCATGTGGAGAAGATCATGTAGGATATGAGATAGTGCATGGAGGATATGATTTTGGAGATAGGAACGATGGGGGAGAGTCTATATTAGATTTTGCGATGGCTTATGATTTTGTACTAGTAAAAACATATTTTTAAAAGAGGTTTAAACACTTAATAACTTATAAACGTAGAACGCATAAGAGGCAACTAGATTTTTTCATTACTAGGAAAGGAGACCGATTAATGCGTAAATGTTATAAGGTTATCCCGAAAAATAGTTTAACCTCACAACATAGGATAATGGTGTTGGATACAAATATTAAAAATCAATCACGAGTGCAAAAAGAGAAGGTTAACCCACGAACTAGGTGGTGGAACTTAAAAGGAGAGAAATTATAACTATTTAAAGATAAAGTATTAAATAAAGAAACATGGAATACTGAACAAGAGACTAACATAATGTGGAACAAGATGGCCACATGCTTTAGGAGAATATCAAAAGAAATTCTTAGAGAATCAAAAAGCAAGGGGCCATGTCTAAAGAAACTTAGTAATGAAATGAAGAAGTACAAAATACAGTAAAAATCAAATGGGGGTGCTTTAAAACATGAAAAACAAATATAAATAAAGAAAAAATTTAAAAATATAAATGGGCTAAAAAGGAAGTTAAGAAAGTGGTAAGAGATGCTAAATTAAAATCGTATGATGATATTTATACAAAATTAGGAACACAAGAAGGGGAAAAAGTATTTATAGGATTGTTAAACTTAGGGACGGGAAACCTGTAAGGACATAATTTTATAAATGTACGGGGTAGAATCTAGGAATTTTGTATTTGTCCTAGATCACAGTTTGTATGTCTGATACCGCTACATTCGGTACGTCAACGCGATCATCCACGACAGCCTTGATCCGAATCCATGCATCCATCATCTTCACACGTGCATCATGCTACATACGACGTGCTGCTCAACTCATTCCCACTACTCCACTACAAAATATTGGTAAAATGATTTATTGGAGTTTTTTATATTTGCATATATATTTGGGAATTTTTCAGAAAATATTTTTTCGAAGTCTGAATTTTTTTTATCAAAAGCATAAATTTTTCTAAGTGTAGAAGCGGAGTGCCTCGGCCGACGAGCTTGTTAAAACGAGTTGTCACTGTCGTTTGAGCGAGATAAGCATCTCGCGTGATGTCGTTCGAACAACACGTGTCCTTCGTTCGAGCGAGATGCCTATCTCATTCGAGCGACGTCGCTGCCTTGATTTTCGTATAAATATCTGGTCACCTTCTACACGTTTTTCAAGTCTTTTTCGCACACAAGATTCTGCATTTTCACAGCCTAGAAAACAAACTTCACTTTTTAAGGTTTTACACCTTCTTTATTCACATAAACACTCCCATCTATGTATGTGAATCATTAAACCTTCTATATGATCATTTACTCATATGGAGTAATTTGTGGAGAAGCCGTTCTCTTCTTCATTGCTGCCCACCTGGAGTTCCTGCGAGAGATTTCAGTCGACGACATCAAAACCTACGCTTAAGGGTATTTCGCGTGTCATTCTTATTTTCATTGTAATCCGTGTAACCGTTCCTTACAAATTATAGTGAAAATAAAAAAGGTTTTGCCCATTTGGGGGATTTTTTCTCACTTGTGTGTTTTATTTGTGGTTGACTAATTTGTGCATGATCTTATAGATTTCAATCACACCTAGATGCATGTTTTAGGATTTAATTGAAAAACTGAGTTTAATTAAATAATTTCTTTATTTGAACAAATGTTCACTCTTCAAAAACAAAATATTTAAATAATGTTAATTGTATTAAAAGTGATGATTCGAGAATTTAAAGAGTGGTCCTACACGAGTGTGTTTCAAATCACCAATATTCACAAAAAATTAACCAACTTTTAATTAGCATCAAACCAAGTTGTGAAAAAACAATTTTTACTTTAAACCAATTTTATCTTGATTAATCCTAAACATGCATCTTGTGATTAAAGCAAGTAAAGTAAAATAAAAAATACTCACAATGCCGGATGTACGAGGAAAAAACCCAAAACGGGAAAACAACCTCGGACGGCCCGTGCCAGACAATCACTATGAACAATGGTTTTATAAAGACATATTAGCCTTACTCAATGACTCGATCCCCACGATTCTTAACGCTCCTTCTGATCTTCTACCGTTCTTCACTAGTGCCCACGTATAAATTTCGTCTACGATACTTGTCCACAACACACGCATCCACGTATGTCTCGGTGTCCACCGAATGGCTTTAATTCGTCTACGATGTCGAACAAGAAGTCCTTCTCTTTTCTTCACCGCAAAATCTTGATGTTCAATGATAGAACAAACCTTCTTGGTGAAGCAAGATCACATAAACATATAAGAATGATAACTCGTATCTTGGAAAACTCAAAGGATGTGTTTAAGCTTTGTAAACCTTAGAAAACATGGGAAAAAATCGTACGAGATTGTAAAATGTTTTTCTAGAATGCACACATACGAAACTCTAACAAAAACACGGTTTGAATAGGAATTAAGCGCCGCCTCAAAAAATTTGTCGCTCGAACGACAAGGCCACGTCGTTCGCGCGACATGAGCATCTCATTCGAACGAGAGCTTATGTCGTTTGAATGACAACGCGAAAGTTTGAATTTTTGACTTTATGTTTAAAACGTCTCTTCCAAAAGAGATCCAAATAAGTCAAACACCTTTTCGAGCTTATCAGAATAAAACGTAGTGTAAACCATTTAAAACACTTTAAAACATTTTTCTTTATAAAAAATACATCCTTATCTTTTATAAAAATAATTCCGAGCACCATTAATTATACGCATTCATACCTTTGTGATCTCGAAATGTAATTAACTTGAAGACGAATAAACCTGCACCAATTAAACTTTGGCATGATAAATTCTTTGAAGCTTTACCGCAACGTCTTCTTATGATATATTACAAACACAATTTTGTTCACGGAATTAAGTCAAAATAATACAAGGACTTAATTGGAAATTTATGTCCTTAGAAATCTCCCCCTTGACTATTCCAGGATCAAACTAAACCAGTGAAATGCCTAAGCCGGGCTGTCAAGCCGTATGACACCTAAATCCAATCCCATAAACCCAAAGTCAAAAATTACAGGACACAGACTAGTATATGTAGAATTGGCAAGCATGAACTGTCTGAATGTGATGTAGACTTGAAATCTCGAATCGCTGAAGCATACCTAGACACATGAAACAGATAAAAAAATACCGAGTAAAGTATGGAGGAACAAATGAAAACCAATATATATATCCAAATGATACCAAAAGAAAATAGATACCAATATGAATAAACTTTGATAAATCATTCGTTAAACAATTTGCGCAACAAAATGATACCAATTTGATGAATGCAAAAATAATACCAATGAGTACTACCTATCAGTGATACCAATTTGTAAAATATGCAATCAAAACATGCTCAAATATCCCCCTACATCACATACATCTCTCCCCCTTTTTGTCTCGAATAGACAATTCGGTGAAAAGATAAACCAATCAATGTATCTAGCAAGAGAATATAATCCAATTTGAAATATGAAATCTCTAGATAATCATGAAACAACCACCTAAATATGATTAAGTAATCACAAATCAGTAGTTAGTAAACCACTAATCGCACAAAGAGAATAACAATCTAATCAGGTGTGATAAACGGAATCATATGCAAAATACCAATTTTGAAATAAAAGAACCTGCATATAAACCAAGTAGTCCAGAAAACTTCCAGCAGTACCAAAAATATCACAATTTGAACCAGAGGACTGCAAACTAATCAGAAGCAAGAAATCAGGCTGTTGTTCGAACGAGCCAGGGACGTCGCTCAAACGAGATGATGATGTCGCTCGAATGAATGACAAATGTCGTTCGCATGACATGAATATTTCGTTTGAACGACTTCTCGCGACCTGCCAAATTTTCCCAGATTCCTATAAATATTATAAATAATTGCCCAGTGAAAAAATTTCCACAAAAAAATTCTAGCAAGGGCCCGACAGCAGCAAAACAGTGCTAAAACAGTAAGCTTTTAACACAAAACTCAAAAAAGCATGAAAACTAAAAATGCGAGTTACATGCAAACATAGTACCGATGTGCTCAAACATGGACATGGACTGAATAGGCATGAAACTACAACAAATGAGTCACAATTCCAACACATCAAAACGATCAAGAAGCTCTAATTGATAGCGATAAATCATGAAACTTTATCATAGCCATATGACAATTAAAGTGTGATCTTAATGACCTAAATATACTACATGCACATAAATCTAGAATTTTGACGATTCAACAAATAATAGCATCAAATTGCAATGTTTCAACATTAGGATTGGATGTGCAAACCCATTTAAATTTTTAATCCATCCAAACTCCCTCAACAGTATCATATGTTCTTTGGAATGAACTAAACAAATTTGGCCCTTTTTCTTAGCATACTGCATTTTCTTTTGGGCTCTTTTAAACGGTGGCTTTCACGACGAGTTAATTTTTAACTCTCGCAGCCCTTTCCCGTGAACCACTCATCATTTTTTAACTTAAATCCTCATGGTAAACGGTTCTTACATGCACACATCTCCTTAAGTATACTTACGCATAGATCACAAGATTAGGATAAGAACGCCTCACCAAATTTAAATATGCAAGAGAAGTCAAACATCTATATAAACTCGTGCATGTGTGCAATGTTGGCATATATAGAAAGTCGAATCAAGATGCATATCAACTTCGAAATGACCCCATATAAACAATGATTAAGATCATTCTAAGCATTGATAATAATGACCAAATTTCCTAGCCACATTGATAATGAAACGATGGGTGGTGGTCCAAGCACACTAATATGCTACATCAAACATGTAAACTAAAAAAAAAAACAAATAAGAAAACAAAACTATTTTCGATTTTTCAAAAATTTTATCAAAAAAAAATCTTTTTGTATTTTCAAATAAGATTCAAACACATGAAAAATATAATACAAAGAGCTAAAGATGTCATAACACTATAAAGAATATATCAAGAAGCAAAACTAGCGTATGACAAATAAAATAATGCAAGCAACTATCCATAAGAAATAGCATCTGACGA
The DNA here is from genome assembly GCA_949130495.1 of Sambucus nigra. Lineage (NCBI taxonomy): Eukaryota > Viridiplantae > Streptophyta > Magnoliopsida > Dipsacales > Adoxaceae > Sambucus > Sambucus nigra. The sequence goes on along the minus strand of OX422224.1, from coordinate 114,984,989 downwards.
ATCATGTGCAAGCATGTGAGAATCAACCAACCTAGCATTTAGCATCTCCAAAATGGATTTTCTAACCCAAACTGGTGTATACCTAACAAAACGGGCTTTGGGAATCATCGGGACACTACGTTTAAACTTCCAAGGGTCTTTTTTAAGATCAAAACAAAAACTCCTAAGGTGACCTTTCCTACCACAATGCTAACATGTGAAAACACGATGAAGAACGGGACCTTTAAGTTGACCTTTTCTAACACCCTCGGATGTGGTTGACGCTCTAAAACACCTTATGGTATTGGCTTTAACAACAAAAGAATTGAACAAGACGAGCCATTATAATTCCAGCACACTTTAATTGGTATCTATTCGAGACAAATGATTTTTCAGAGTTACATGCAAACATAGTACCGATGTGCTCAAACATGGACATGGACTGAATGGATGTGAAACTACAACAAATGAGTCACAATTCCAACATATCGAAATGATCATGAATCTCTAATTGATAATGATAGATAATCAAACTTTATCATAGACATATGACAATTAAAGTGTGAGCTTAATGAACTAAACATACTACATGCACACAAATCAAGAATTTTGACGATTCTACAAACAATAGCGTCAAATTGCAATGTTTCAACATTATGATTGGAGGTGCAAACCCGTTTAAATTTTCAATCCATCCAAACTCCCTCAACATTATCATATGTTCTTTGGAATGAACTAAACAAATTTGGCATTTTTTCTTAGCATATTGCATTTTCTTTTGGGCTCTTTTAAACGGTGGCTTTCATGACGAGTTAATTTTGAACTCTAGTAGCCCTTTCCCATGAATCACTCATCATTTTTGAATTTAAATCCTCACAGTAAATGGTTTTTACATGTACACTTCTCCTTAAGTCTACTTATGCATAGATGATAAGATTGAGATAAGAACGCCTCACCAAATTCAAATATGCAAGAGAAGTCCAACATCCATATAAACTCGTGCATCTGTGCAATGTTGGCATATATACAAAGTCGAATCAAAATGCATATGAACTTCGAAACAACCCCATATAAATAATGGTTAAGATCATTTTAAGCATCGATAATAATCACCAAATGTCCTAACAACATGGATAATGAAACGATGGGGGGTGGTCTAAGCACACCAACATGTCACATCAAACATGTAAACTAAAAAAAAACAAATAAGAAAACAAAACTATTTTCGGTTTTTCAAAAATTTTATCAAAAATAAAATATTTTGTATTTTTTAAATAAGATTCAAACACATGAAAAATATAATACAAAGAGATAAACATGTCATAACACTAGAAATAACATATCACAAAGTAAAACTAGCATAAGACAAACAAAATAATGCAAGCAACTATCCATAAGAAATAGTATGTGATGAATCATGTGAGAATCAACCAACCTAGCATTTAGCATCTCCAAAATGGATTTTCTAACCCAAATCGGTGTATAACTAAGAATACGAGTTACGGGAATCATCGGGACACTACATTTGAACTTCGTAGGTCTTTTCTAAGATTAAAGCAAAAACTCCTAAGGTGACCTTTCCTACCACAATGCGAACATGTGAAAACACGACGAGGAACGGGACCTTTAAGTTGACCTTTTCTAACACCCTCGGATGTGATTGACGCTTTAAAACACCTTATGGTATTAGCTTTAGCAACGGAAGCATTAGAACAAGACGAGCCATTACAATCCCAACACACTTTAATAGGTACCTATTCGAGACAAATGATTTTTCAGAGTTACATGCAAGCATAGTACCGATGTACTCAAACATGGATGTGGACTGAATGGATGTGAAACTACAACAAATGAGTCACAATTCCAACACTTCAAAATGATCAAAAAGCTCTAATTGATAACGGTAAATCATCAAACTTTATCATAGCCATCTGACAATTAAAGTGTGAGCTTAAAGAACTTAACATAATGCATGCACACAAATCCAGAATTTTGACGATTCTACAAACAATAGCGTCAAATTGCAATGTTTCAACATTAGGATTGGATGTGAAAACCCATTTAAATTTTTAATCCATCCAAACTCCCTCAACATTATCATATGTTCTTTGGAGTGATCTAAACAAATTTGGCCATTTTTCTTAGCATATTACATTTTCTTTAGGGCTGTTTCAAACGGTGGCTTTCACGACGAGTTAATTTTGAACTCTCACAGCTCTTTCCCATGAATCACTCATCATTTTTCAATTCAAATCCTCACGGTAAACAGTTCTTACATGTACACTTCTCCTTAAGTCTACTTATGTATAGATGACAAGATTGAGATAAGAATGCCTCACCAAATTCAAATATGAAAGAGAATTCAAACATCCATATAAACTCGTGCATGTGTGCAATGTTGGAATATATACAAAGTCGAATCAAAATGCATATCAACTTCGAAACAACCCCATATAAACAATGGTTAAGATCATTGTAAGCATCGATAATAATCACCAAATGTCCTAGCCACATGGATAATGAAATGATGGGGGGTGGTCTAAACACACCAATATGCCACATCAAACATGTAAACTCAAAAAAAAAATAAAAAAAATTCGATTTTTCAAAAATTTTATCAAAAATAAAATCATTTTGTATTTTTCAAATAAGATTCAAACACATGAAAAATATAATACAAAGAGATAAACATGTCATAACACTAGAAAGAATATATCAAGAAGAAAAACTGGCGTATGACAAATAAAATAATGCAAGTAACTATCCATAAGAAATAACTTGTGACGAATCTTGTGAAAGCATGTGAGAATCAACCAACCAAGCATTTAGCATCTCCAAAATGGATTTCCTAACCCAAACCGGTGTATACCTAACAAAACGGGTTTTGGGAATCATCGGGACACTACGTTTAAACTTCCTAGGTTCTTTTTTAAGATAAAAACAAAAACTCCTAAGGTGATCTTTCCTACCACAATGCGAACATCTGAAAACATGATGAGGAACGGGACCTTTATGTTTACCTTTTCTAACACCCTCGGATGTGGTTGATGCTCTAAAACACCTTATCGTATTAGCTTTAGCAACGGAAGCATTAGAACAAGACGAGCCATTATAATTCCAGCACACTTGAATTGGTATCTATTCGAGACAAAAGATTTTTCAGAGTTACATGAAAACATAGTACTGATGTGCTCAAACATGGACATGGACTGAATGGATGTGAAACTACAAAAAATGAGTCACAATGCCAACACATCGAAATGATCAAGAATCTCTAATTGATAATGATAAATAATCAAACTTTATCATAGACATATGACAATTAAAGTGTGAGCTTAATGAACTAAACATACTACATGCACACAAATCAAGAATTTTGACGATTCTACAAATAATAGCGTCAAATTGCAATGTTTCAACATTATGATTGGATGTGCAAACCCGTTTAAATTTTTAATCCATCCAAACTCCCTCAACATTATCATATGTTCTTTGGAATGAACTAAACAAATTTGGCCTTTTTTCTTAGCATATTGAATTTTCTTTTGGGCTCTTTTAAACGGTGGCTTTCAAGACGAGTTAATTTTGAACTCTCGCAGCCCTTTCCCATGAATCACTCATCATTTTTCAATTTAAATCCTCACAGTAAACGTTTCTTACATGTACACTTCTCCTTAAGTCTACTTATGCATAGATGATAAGATTGAGATAAGAACGCCTCACCAAATTCAAATATGCAAGAGAAGTCAAACATCCATATAAACTCGTGCATGTGTGCAATGTTGGCATATATACAAAGTCGAATAAAAATGCATATCAACTTCGAAACAACCCCATATAAATAATGGTTAAGATCATTTTAAGCATCGATAATAATCACCAAATGTCCTAGCCCCATGGATAATGAAATGTGGGGGGTGGTCTAAGCACACCAATATGACACATCAAACATGTAAACTCAAAAAAAAAAAATAAGAAAACAAAACTATTTTCGGTTTTACAAAAATTTTATCAAAAACAAAATCTTTTTGTATTTTTCAAATAAGATTCAAACACATGAAAAATATAATACAAAGAGATACACATGTCATAACACTAGAAATAATATATCAAAAAGCAAAACTTTCATAAGACAAACAAAATAATGCAAGCAACTATCCATAAGAAATAGCATGTGACGAATCATGTGCAAGCATGTGAGAATCAACCAACCTAGCATTTAGCATCTCTAAAATGGATTTTCTAACCCAAACCGGTGTATAACTAAGAATACGAGTTTTGGGAATCATCGGTACACTACGTTTAAACTTCGTAGGGTCTTTTATAAGATGAAAACAAAAACTCCTAAGGTGACATTTCCTATCACAATGCGAACATGTGAAAGCACGATGAGGAACGGGACCTTTAAGTTGACCTTTTCTAACACCCTCGGATGTGGTTGACGCTCTAAAACACCTTATGGTATTAGCTTTAGCAATGGAAGCATTAGAACAAGACGAGCCATTACAATTCCAACACACTTTAATTGGTATCTATTCGAGACAAATGATTTTTCAGAGTTACATGCAAACATAGTACCGATGTACTCAAACATGGACATGGACTGAATGGATGTGAAACTACAACAAATAAGTCACAATTCCAACACTTCAAAATGATCAAGAAGCTCTAATTGATAATGATAAATCATCAAACTTTATCGTAGCCATATGACAATTAAAGTGTGAGCTTAAAGAACTAAACATAATAAATGCACACAAATCCAAAATTTTGACGATTCTACAAACAATAGCGTCAAATTGCAATGTTTCAACATTAGGATTGGATGTGAAAACCCATTTAAATTCTTAATCCATCCAAACTCCCTCAACATTATCATATTTTCTTTGGAATGAACTAAATAAATTTGGCCTTTTTTCTTAGCATATTGCATTTTCTTTTGGGCTCTTTCAAACGATGCCTTTCACGACGAGTTAATTTTGAACTCTCGCAACCCTTTCCTGTGAATCACCCATCATTTTTCAATTCAAATCCTCACGGTAAACGGTTCTTACATGTACACTTCTCCTTAAGTCTACTTATGCATAGATGGCAAGATTGAGATAAGAATGCCTCACCACATTCAAATGTGAAAGAGAAGTTAAACATCCATATAAACTCGTACATGTGTGCAATGTTGGAATATATACGAAGTCGAATCAAAATGCATATCAAATTCGAAACAACCCCATATAAACAATGGTTAAGATAATTCTAAGCATCGATAATAATGACTAAATGTCCTTGCCACATGGATAATGAAACAATATGGGGTGGTCCAAGCACACCAATATGCCACATCAAACATGTAAAATAAAAAAAAAGAATAAAACTATTTTCGATTTTTCAAAATTTTTATCAAAAATAAAATCATTTTTGTATTTTTCAAATAAGATTCAAACATATGAAAAATATAATACAAAGAGCTAAACATGTCATAACACTAGAAAGAATATATCAAGAAGAAAAACTAGCGTATGACAAACAAAATAATGCAAGCAACTATCTATAAGAAATAACATGTGACGAATCTTGTGAAAGCATGTGAGAATCAGCCAACCTAGAATTTAGCATCTCCAAAATGGATTTCCTAACCCAAACCGGTGTATACCGAATAAAACGGGTTTTGGGAATCATCAGGACACTACGTTTAAACTTCTTAGGGTATTTTCTAAGATAAAAAAAAAACTATTAAGGTGACCTTAAAAAAACTATTTCCTACTACAATGCGAATATCTGGAAACACGACGAGGAACGAGACCTTAAAGTTGACCTTTTCTAACACCCTTGGATGTGGTTGATTCTCTAAAACACCTTATGGTATTGGATTTAGCAATGGAAGCATTAGAATAACACGATCCATTACAATTCCAGCACACTTTAACTGGTATCTATTGGAGACAAAACGGAAAAAAAACCTCGGATGGCCCAAGCCAGACAATCACTATGAACACTGGTTTTACAAAGACAGATTATCCTCACTCAATGACTCGATCCCCATGGGTCTTGACCCTCCTTCTGATCTTCTACTATTCTTCAATAGTGCCCACGTAGAAATTTCATCTTCCATAATACCTTTCCATAACACACGCGTCCCCATGTGTCTCGATATCCACCGAATGGCTTTGATTCGTCTACGATGTCGAATAATAAGTCCTTATCTTTTCTTCAAAGCAAAACCCTAATGTTCAATGATAGAACAAACCTTCTTGGTGCAGCAAGATCACGTAAACATATAAGAATGATAACTCGAATCTTTGCAAACTCTAAGGATGTGTTTAAGCTTTGTAAACCTTAGAAAACATGTGTAAAACTCGTACTGGATTGTAAACTGTTTTTGCAGAATGCACACATACGAAATTCTGACAAAAATACGCTTTAAATAGGAATTAAGCGCCGCCTTGAAAAATTTGTCGCTCGAATGACAAGGCCACGTCGTTCGCGAGATATGAGCATCTCGTTCGAATGAGAGCTTATGTCATTTGAACGACAGAGCGAAATTTTGACTTTTTGAATTTATGTTCAAAACGTCTCTTCCAAACGATATCCAAATAAGTCAAACACCTTTTCGAGCTTATCAGAATAAAACGCAGTGTAAACCATTTAAACCACTTTAAAACATTTTAAAACATTTTTCTTTATAAAAATTACATCCTTATCTTTTATAAAAATAATTCTGAACACCATTAATTATACGTGTTCGTACATGTCTGATCTCAGAATGTAATTAACTTGAAGATGAATAAACTTGGACCAATTAAACTTTGGCATGATAAATTCTTTGAAGCTTTAGCGCAACGTCTTCCTATGACATATTACAAACACAGTTTTGTTCACGGAATTAAGTCAAAACAATACAGGGACTCAATTGAAAATTTATTTCCTTATAAGAATCCTAGTCAAAGATGATGAAATTATGGAAAGATGGAAAAAATAGTTTGAGAAGTTATTAAATAGAGATAATTCGAGTATATTAGATATAGAGTAACTTAGGGAGACTCGAGAAAATATATTTTTTCATAGAATTAGGACAACAGAGGTCAAGATTATTTAAAAAAAAAATGAAAACATGGGAGCCTTTAAGACTAAATGCTATCCATATTAAGGTTTGGAAGTGCTTAGGGGAGGAAGGAGTATCATGGCTTATAAAATTATTTAATAGAATTTTAATGACTAATAGGATGCCCGGTGAATCGAGAAAGAGTGTTTTAGTACCTATTTATAAAAATAAATTGACATACAAACTTGTTCAAATTATCATGGTGTTAAGTTAATGATTCATACAATGAAACTTTAGGAGAGAGTGATTGAATATAGACTGATATTAAAGACAACAATATCTGAGAAGAAATTTAGGTTTACACCTGGGAGATCAACAATGGAAGCAATCTATTTATTGAGGAGATTAATTGAGAGGTGTAGAGAGAAAAATAAGGATCTTTATATGATTTTTACAGTTTTGGAGAAGGCATATGATAGGATATCCAGAGATATAATATGACAAGTTCTATAGGAAAAATGAGTGACTGGTAGATATATTGATATGATCAAGGATATGTATAATGGGGCTATGACTATGGTAAGAATATCAGCTAGAGAAAGTAGTGAATTTTCAATTACTGTAGGTTTGCATCAAGGTCCAACATTAAGTCCTTATCTATTTGATCTTGTTATGGATGAGTTAACTCTACAAATATAATATGAGGTGCTATGGTGTATGATATTTGCAGATGATATTATTTTAGTGGATGAGACTAAGACGGGAATTAATTCTAGGTTGGAATTATGGAGAGAAACTCTAAAAACAAGAAGATTTAAAATAAGCAGAACTAAAACAAAATATGTGGAGTGAAATTTTAGTATTAAGAGGAGAAAAAATGGAGATGTGGTGATATTGGAGGGTCAAGAGATACCTAGAAATTATCATTTTCATTATTTACGCTCGATTATCCAAAAAGATGGAGATAATAGTGATGATGTAACTTATAGGATTAGAGCAGACTTGGTTGAGTGGAGAAATGCTACTAGCATTTTGTGTGAGAGATGTATACCGTTGAAGTTAAAAGGAAAATTTTATAGGATGGCCATTAGACCTGCCATATTATATGGGACATAGTGTTGGGAAACCAAGAAACAAAATATGTAGAAAATGAGGGTGGCAGAGATGTAAATGCTAAGATGGATTGGTGGTAAAACTTGAAAGGATAAAATTAAAATTGAAAAAATTCGTGAAACAGTAAAAGTAGCTCCTGTAGAAGATGAATTGAGAGAAAATCGACTTAGATGGTTTGGATACGTTAAGCGTAGACCCATGGATTCTCCCGTAAAGAATAGTGATTTAGTTAGTATTAATAGTGATACAAGGGGTAGAGGTAGGCCTAAATTGACTTGGTGGGATATTATAAAAAGGGACATGATTTCATGTGGTTTATCTGATGATATTGTCGGATAGAATGGAATGAAAAAATAGGATTCATGTAGCCAACCCCAAATAATTGGAAAAAGTCTTTGTTGAGTTGATTTGGGTATCATATATTCATAACGGATGTCATAGATCGGTGATTCACCAATCACTCACATTACATTTTGATTATTATTTTTGGGAACACTCTTAAGGATGAACTCACTTCGTCCATTTCCATGACGCGAGTTGAGTAATTCCATTCTCCATCTATATTATGCACATAAGCACACACTTCATGGAGTCTAACGAGAGAATGTTTACACATGGCTATGAGAGATCGAAAGGGCGGGATGGGTACCTAACACCTTCACATTCCGTAACTTAGTCCCCAAACCCTTGAACTACTGGGGTTCGCAAGCATCAGTATTTCCATGATGCAGCTCTCTCAAGGCAAAAAAAATTATTTTTCCTTTTTGAGCAAAATAGGATGGTGACTCTATCTCTACACATTACCCCACATTTGATGACGGTCGAGCGCCCCCAGAAAGGGGCGCAAACTCCATGGGTGCACTGGAGGGATGAACATAACAAGTCAAGGGGAAACCCGTGCCTCTTCCATAGCCATTCAACACGTAGCCACCCCCATGTGTCAATATTGTGACGCGTTCAATCATTTGGTAAAAAACGCTCTAATCTCTCAGCTAACAAGGATTTATCCGATCAAGAAAATGCCCTTTACCAAAGTAGGTTAAAGTACAACCCATATTCGAATGCCTAAAATCTGGGGTGGCAAGAAAACCCCAATCTTTCATGGTATAATGGTCAATAGTAGGGAAGTGTAGGTCAATCTTTGAGTGACCCACCCCCTAGTTTCCAAAAGAACATCCCCGCTCCATCATATCCCTCGTCCTAAAATATCTAATCTTCAGAAGATACGGTAAACCTTTTTGCCCAAAGTACCCTTCAATTCCAGTAAACCATTAAAAATGTCCTCCAATACACCTACCGAAGCATGCATGCGAACACTCAGTTTATTTCCAAACTCGAGGTTCAAATTAGACAACTAGCAAATGCATTTAGTGAGAGGAACAAGATAAAATTTATAATTCAACCCAAACCCAATCCAAAAGGTAATATGCCTATGGGTAAATTTTTTATTCAAGATGCCATCATCATGTCACACACCGAAGAGCATGTGAAAACCATCATCATGCTTAGGTTCTGTAAGGAAGTAAAGAATAAGGTTGCACCACCCACCAAGAGTGAATCCAAGAAATGTATGGAGAAGGAATATCCACCCATGGATCCAACTTCCTCTCCACCCTTGTATTTCGATCCATCTGTAGAGACCTATGTGACAAAAGATCTATTTCTTCAAAGTTTGGTGCCCCAAAAGAAAAAGGTGCAAGTTGACAACATGATGGAAGTCTTCAAGTAAGTACAAATCAATATCATACTCCTTGATGCTATAAAACAAGTATCATCATATGACAAATTTTCAAAGGGCCTCTGTACCTTCAAGATAAGTACCAATATACCTAAGAAATATTTTCTTGTCGAGCAAGCAAGCTCAATCAAAATCTAAAGTACACCGTTCCATAGCAACAATGACATTTTTTTTTATTAGTGGTAAACTTTATAAATGAATATTTTGTCATTGGGTGTTCATCGCCTAATAAAAATAACAGCTTCATACATTATGGAGTATAGAGGCAAGTAGGGATCAGATCCACATGGAACGTGATTTAGAACAAAATTAATTTATTACTTAAAAAGTTAAAGAAAAATATTATATGTTTTTTGGGTTTTGAGACTTAAATTTTAATTAAAACTAGGAAAGAAGTTAAGTTAGCTACTAAATATAGCCTAAATGAGTTAAGGATTACCCCCCCCCCCCCCACACACACACGGGATTAACAAAATCAATTAAGGTTAAAGATTCAAAGAACATCTAACTGGTTATATTCGATTAAGAATACACATCAAACATGAAGAGGCAAAACTGAAAACTGAAAGCTTAACATTTAAACAAATATGGTTATCAAAGGATTAACGTCGTAGTAACGCCTTAAACACTACTGTTGAATGACAAAGGAAGTTTAAATGATAATATAATCAAATATGAATACACCAGTTTTGAATTAACGTGACCAAACCCTATCTTTGAATCTCAAACATCCAAAAATGATGGGTTAATGATACCAACCCATAAAATAATCATAAAAAACATGAAAAACTAACTACAACAATCAAATAAAGATAAATAAAGGGAGAGAAATTGACATAAACTAATTTAAATGTATTAAAATCAAATAAAGTTACAAAACCTGAAAATCAAGCTACTAAGCATAAACATTCGGCAATAGAGAGAAAGAGATGATACCCATTGTTGTACCATAAATATGGAACACAAAATGAGCAAATATTACAGTTCGTTCGAACGAGATGACTTTTATTCTAACACGTCACCACCTTAATTGTATTATAAAAAGGGTGTCAGGCGTATTGATTTTGTGTGGAGAAAACAATGGTTTTTACAAAATATTTAGTGTTTTTGGTTTATTCTCCATCTCTTTAAGGGTTCAAACTTTGTTTTACAATTCCAAAATCCCTGTGCTTTTGTGTGAGTTATTTTATGGAACCAAAGACATTGTTTTGTTAGGTATTTTGTTGATTCAACCTTTGGAGGGAGATGTCTACAATTGAGAGTTGCGTGCCAAATTGGAAGGAGACTCAGCAAAGCTTCAAGACTACGTGTCATAGGAAGTGCGGCGGTGTTCCTGGGCTGACGACTACGAACCGATGCCCGAGGGTATTTCCTAAGTCATATTGTATTTTCATTGTAATCCGATTGTAAACTGTTCTTTACAAATTATAGTGGAAATAAAGGTTTTTGCCCTGTGGGGATTTTTTCCTGAATACTGCTTTGCACCTTTATTGATGTTGGTTTGACAAGCACACTCACATATGGTTGGCTGTGTTTAAAAAGGGGCTGAATTGATTTAACTCATAAATTGGCATTGCTTAAATAAGTTTGTGTTTGAAACTTACGATCTTGTTTAAATTCAATTATCTCACACTACGCATTTTCAAACTGGTATCAGAGTGGATTATGCTATTTTATTGTGTTTGATCCTTGTTTTTCGCAAAACTTTGTGTGATATTGATTTTTGTTGAAAATTTTGTCGCAATTTTTCGATGGCACACTTATCTAATTTGATGCCCCCGTCTATTGGCTCAAATAAGAGTTTTGACGATTTAAACTGTTTGAATTTGACGTTTGTAAAAAGAATTGATTTTTTGGAAAAAGAAAGTTCTCATTTAAATCCGCTTTGGATCTTTTGCAAACGATTCAAAATTAAAGAGATTTTTATCGTGAAAAATTTGTTTCTTTGGATCAGGACTTTAATGCTTTAAAATTGTCCAAAAACAAGAGTGATGAAAAAGTCCTTGTAGAAAAGGAACTAAAGGGCTTGAAAGATTCCAGCATTTGTGTTTGTGCCAAAGAGGAGAAAAATGTTTTAATCAATAAGTTTGTGGCAGGTGAAAAGAATCTTAGGGAAAAGTTTGTTTTTATTGAGGCTAAGCGTGATAAACTGTTAAGTTTAATTGATAATTTGAAAAAGAAATTCCTAATTTTGGAAGAGTCTAATTTGCTGCTTCAGTCAAAAAAATTGAAATTGAAAAATGATTTGAAAGACTCAAGTAGTTTAAAAAGTAATGGTAATGGATCATCTTGTTCACATGCTTCTAGTGTTAAAGCCAAAACCATTGTTTGTTTAGAGGGTCAACCGTTTCCAAGGACATTAGAAAAGGTTAACCCAAAGGTGTTATTCCACTCGTTTTCATATGTTCATATTGTCATAGGAAAGGGCACCTTAGGCGTTTTTGTTTTAATCTTCGAAAAGGTCGGTCCTAGGAAGTTTAAGTCTAGTGTTCCCTTGGTTCCCAAAACCCCCACGAGACGTTTGAGATCTATTTGGGTTAGAAAACAACTTTTAGAGGCACTAGATGTTAGACTTGTTGATTCTCATTTTCTTGCACATGATTCTTCTCTTGATATATCATATAGATGATTGTGTTCGCATGTTTTTCATACGCTTGTTGTGCTCCTTCATATATTCTTGCTAGTGTTATGACATGTAAACTTTTTGTATTGGATTTTTGTTTTTAAAAATTTTGAAAAAATCCAAAAAGATTTTTGTATTTTGTTTGCACCATATATGAATGCACATTTATGATGACCAAGTCACAACTTCATGCCATATCCATGTGACTATTTGATAGTGTTTTGAGATAAAACATTGTGTCATTCATGTGCTTTGTAAAGTTTGGAGTCTTTGAGATACTATAGTGTTGCTTCCTATATGTTTGACTCCTGTCATCCTTTATTGCACACGAGCACGGATTTATTTGATATTATTCTTGTCAAATCACATGTATATTACGTGTTTTTATCTCAATTTTGTCATTTAAAACGAACCAAATGCAATAAAACAAGATAATAAAAGGTGTTCATGTTTTGATCAGAAAAGGGTTGCGAAAGGTATTTATTTTTTTCCTTTGCGATAAATCCACCATTTAAATGGACGTAAAAAATTGAGGCATTTTTATCCAGGGTCCAATGAGGTTTAAAAGAACCAAAAAAAAATTGCATATATATAGGCTAATAGGTTTATTCACCAATTCTCCAATGTTTGAGAATTTAGATCACCTCAAAAAGAAATATATATAAGGGTGTTCGGTTGGAGAATTAAACCGCTTTGCACGTCCTTAAAAAGTCTTGAAAAAACATTGAAAAAGTTTTAAGACGTTATTAGTGTGAAAATCAGGTTGACTTTGATTTGTTGATTTTGACTTAAGACGATGTTATCTAAATTCAACATTTTTACACTTAAGGACGATTTTGATGTTCAATCATTAGGAGTACATTTATGCATCTTGCACATATGATAGGGTTGAGTTTTATTTCCTATTGAATTTGTCACACACTTTCATTCCGTATCCACGATTTGGTTATCTTAGTGTAAATTCATGGTGTGTGATTTTGTAACATCATTTTTTTTCGTTTACAAATTATTTTTTATTTTCATTTTTGTATAAAAAAATTAAAAATTTCAAAAATAGTTTGTTTCCCGTGACAGCCCAATTTGCATTGACTTGATTTATTCTTTTCCTTGTCTATTTCAAACAAATAAAAATGGGGAGAATAACTTATGATTTTATGCGGGAGCTTTTAGTATGGGGGAGATTTGATTATGCTTACACGTTTATGCTTTATATCATTTCAAACTCGATAGGTCACGTGGTTTTTTCTTTATCTCATGTGTGTAGATATTATTGAAGATTCCTTGGTTGCACACCCTGATGAGAAAAGCTTGGAGTGTTTTTAAAAGTTGATTGTTGAAGCCAAGTTTGAAAAGTTTGAAGAACATGAAGACTTATTCAGTTTATCTTTCCTTTTTTGAGTTTTTGGGAGGGTAGATTTGTATATGCCATTTTTGTTTAATAATTTGAATAGTTTTTATTTTGTACCGGCATAGACATAGGGAGAGATTTGTAAGGACATAGTCTGTCACTCTTAGTCTGTCATATATCGCTACAAGTTTGTCGATGCATTGGAAAGAGTACATCTACAGCGACAATCCGAATTTCAATTCAACTTCAACAATCATGCCTAACAAGGACGGATTGGGAAAGTATATTTAGGTTTCATTTACATTTTACATAAAAGTGTTGGGATATTTTTACAAAAGATAAAATATTTTTCCATTTATGAAAAAATATTATTGAAATGCTTTGAAATGCTTTTTATTTTTCAAAAACATTTTTATCATAAAAGTTTTTGGATAAATGTTTTCATATATGTAAGAGTTTTGGTATCAAGGTTTCCAAAGGTTTTAAAACTCTACTAACGAATCTCGAGATTTGTGTCTGGTCATTCAAACGAGAGCTTATCTCGTTTGAACGATATCAGAGATGGTTCGAACGACATTACAGTTCGTTCGAACGAGAAGACTTTTATTCCGACACGTCACCGCCTTAATTGTTTTATCAAAAGGGTATCAGGCGTATTGATTTTGTGTAGAAAAACACTGGTTTTTACAGAATACATTTTTTAGTGTTTTTTTTTATTCTCCATCTCTTTAAGGGTTCAAACTTTGTTTTACAATTCACAAATCCCAGTGTTTTGTGTGAGTTGTTTTATGGAACCCAAAATATTGTTTTGCTGGGTCTTTTGTTGATTCAACCTTCAGAGGGTGATCTCTACAACCAAGAGTTGCATGTTATTGTTGAAGGAGACTCTGGAAAGTTTTAGGACTGCATGTCATAGGAAGTGCTGCGGTGTTCCTGGGCTAACGACTACGAACCGATGCCTTCGGGTATTTCGTAAGTCATATTATATTTTCATTGTAATCCGATTGTAAACCGTTCTTTACAAATTATAGTGGAAATAAAAGGTTTTTTCCCTGCTGGGATTTTTTCCTGAACACTGCTTTGCACCTTTCTTGATGTTGGTTTGACACGCACACTCACATATGGTTAGTTGTGTTTAAAAGGGGCTGAATTTATTTAAATCATAAATTGACATTGGTTAAATAAGTTTGTGTTTGAAACTTGCGATCCGGTTTTAATTCAATTATGTCACACTACGCATTTTCAAATTGGTATCAGAGCGGGTTACCCTATTTTATTGCGTTTGATCCTTTTTTTTGCAAAACTTTGTGTGATATTGATTTTTGTTAAAAAATTCATCGTAATTTTTTGATGGCACACTTATCTAATTTGATGCCCTCGGTTGTCGGCTCGAAACAGAGTTTTGACGATTAAAACCGTTTAAATTTGGCGTTTGCCAAAAGAATTGATTTTTTCAAAAAACAAATTTGTCGTTTTAAATTCTCTTTGGATCTTTTGCAAACAGTTCAAAATCAAAGAGATTTTTATCGTAAAAATTTTGTTTCTTTGGACCAGGACTTTAATGCTTTAAAATTGTCCAACAAGAAGAGTGATGGAAAAGTCCTTGTTTTAGAAAAGGAATTAAAGGGTTTGAAAGATTCCAGCATTTGGGTTTATGCCGAATAGGAGAAAAATATTTTAATCGATAAGTTTGTGGCATGTGAAAAGACTCTTGGGGAAAAGTTTATTTTTATTGAGGTTGGGCGTGATAAACTGTTAAGTTTAATTGATAATTTGAAAAAGAAATCCCTAATTTTGAAAGAGTCTAATCTGTTACTTGAGTCAAAAATTTTAAAATTGAAAAATGATTTGAAAGACTCGAGTAGTTTGCGTAGTAATGGTAATGGGCCATCTTGTTCACATGCTTCTAGTGTTAAATCCAAAACCATTATTTGTTTTAGAGGGTCAACCGTTTCCTAGGACGTTAGAAAAGGCCAACCCAAAGGTGCCATTCGACCCATTTTCACATTTTCATATTGTGGTAGGAAAGGTCACCTTAGGCATTTTTATTTTGATCTTCGAAAATGCCCTAGGAAGTTTAAGTCTATTATTCCCTTGGTTCCCAAAACCCCCACGCGACGTTTGAAATCTATTTGGGTTAGGAAATTACTTTTAGAGGCACTAGATGTTAGACTTGTATATTCTCGTTTGCTTGCACATGATTATTTCCTTGCTATATCATATAGATGATTGTGTTCACATGTTTTTCATACGCTAGTTGTGCTTCTTGATATATTCTTGCTAGTGTTATGACATGTATACTTTTTGTATTGGATTTTTTGTTTTTGAAAATTTTGAAAAAATCCAAAAAGATTTTTGTATTTTGTTTGCACCATATATGAATGCACATTTAGGATGACCAAGTCACAACTTCATGCCATATCCATGTGATTATTTGATAGTGATTTGAGATAAAATATTTTGTCATTAATGTGCTTTACAAAGTTTGAAGTCTTTGAGATGCTTTAGTGTTGCTTCCTACATGTTTGACTCATGTTGTCCTTTATTGCACACGAGCACGGATCTATTTGATATTGCTCTTGTCAAATCACTAATTGGTTACGTGTTTTCATCTCAATTCTGTCTTTTAAAACGAACCAAATGCGATAAAATAAGATAATAAAATGTTTGCATGTTTTGATTGTTTGCCGTACAATTTGTGTGAATTTTGAAAAATGAAAAAGGGCTGCAAAAGGTATTTTTTTTCTTTTCTATAAATCCACCATTTAAATAGACCTAAAAAATTGAGGCATTTTTATCCGGGGTCCATTGAGGTTTAAAAGAGCCCGAAAAAAATTGCATATATATGGGCCAATAGGTTTATTCACCAATTCACTAATGTTTGAGAATTTAGATCACTTCAAAAAGAAAAATATATAGGGAGTTTGGTTGGAGAATTAAAATGGTTTTGCACGTCCTTAAAAACTCTTTAAAAAGCATTGAAAAAGCTTTAAGATTTTATTGGAGTGAAAATCATGTTGACTTTGATTTGTTGATTTTGACTTAAGACGATGTTATCTAAATTCAACATTTTTACATATAAGGACGATTTTGATGTTCACTCGTTAGGATTACATTTATGCATCTTGCACATATGATATGATTGAGTTTTGTTTCCTGTCGAATTTTTCACACACTTTCATTCGTATCCACGATTTGGTTATCTTAGTGTAAATTCATAGTGTGTGATTTTGTAACATCATTTTTTTACGTTTACCAATTATTTTTTATTTTCATTTTTATATAAAAAAATTGAAAAATTGAAAAATAGTTTCTTTCTTTGTTTCCCGTGACACCCCGATTTGCATTGACTTGATTTATTCTTTTCCTTGTCTATTTCAGACAAATAATAAGGGGGGAGAACAAATTATGATTTTATGGGGGAGTTTTTAGTATGGGGGAGATTTGATTATGCTTACACATTTTTGCTTTATATCATTTCAAACTCGATACGTCACGTGATTTTTTCTTTATCTCATGTGTGTAGGAACGATTGAATATTTCTAGATTGCACACCCTGATGAGAAAATCTTGGAGTGTTTTTAAAAGTTGATTATTGAAGCCAAGTTTGAAAAGTTTGAAGAACTTGAAGTCCTATTCAGTTTATTTTTACATTTTTGAGTTTTTGGGAGGGTAGATTTGTATAGGTCATTTTTGTTTAATAATTCAGATAGTTTTTATTTTGTACTGGCATAGACATAAGGGGAGATTTGTAAAGACATAGTCCATCACTCTTAGTATGTCATATACCGCTACAAGTTTGTCGAAGCATTGAAAAGAGTACATCTACAACGATAATCCTAATTTCAAGTCAACTTCAACAATCATTCCCAACAAGGACGAATTTAGTACATATGATTAGGTTCCATTTAAATTTTACATAAAAGTGTTAGGTTATTTTTACAAAAGATAAAATATTTTCCATTTACGAAAATAGATTTTTGAAATGCTTTTAAATGATTTTTATTTTTCACAAATATTTTTATCATAAAAGTTTTTGGATTAATGTTTTAAGATTCATAAGAGTTTTGGTATCAAGGTTTCCAAAGGTTTTAAAACTCTGCTGACGAATCTCGAGATTTGTGCATGGTCATTTAAATGAGAGCTTATCTCGTTCGAACGATATCAGAGATGGTTTGAACGACATTTACAGTTCGTTCGAACGAGAAGACTTGTATTCTGACACGTCACCGCCTTAATTGTTTTATAAATAGGGTGTCAGGCGTATTGATTTTATGTGGAGAAAACACTGATTTTTACAGAATACCTTTTTTAGTGTTTTTGGTTTATTCTCCATCTCTTCAAGGGTTCAAACTTTGTTTTACAATTCACAAATCCCAATGCTTTTGTGTGAGTTGTTTTATGGAACCCAGTACATTATTTTGTTGGGTCTTTTGTTGATTCAACCTTTGGAGGAGTTGCGTGCTATTGTGGAAGGAGATGCTACAAAGTTTCAGAACTGTGTGTCATAAGAAGTGTTGCGGTCTTCATGGGCTAACGACTACGAACAGATGCATGTAGGTATTTTGTAAGTCATATTGTCTTTTCGTTGTAATTCGATTGTAAGCCGTTCTTCACAAATTATAGTGGAAATAAAGGTTTTTGCGGTGCGGGGATTTTTTCCTGAATACTGTTTTACACCTTTATTGATGTTGGTTTGATACGCACACTCACATGTGGTTGGTTGTGTTTAAAAAAAGGCTGAATTTATTTAACTCATAAATTGACATTGCTTAAATAAGTTTGTGTTTGAAACTTACGATCTAGTTTAAATTCAATTATCTCACACTACGCATTTTCACTTGTGAGTCGCATGATGGAATATGGGCAGCTCCTTATGCACAAATACCTAGATGGATTATCTTATGTGGAGGCCCACCCTTTCAGTGAGTTGTAATTGGATCATCATTAGATTCCTCTTAGAATATACAAAGGTGTAACATATTGACCTATAAGGCCACTCCACCTCTCCCACCTCTCTCTCTTTCTCTCTCTCTCTCTCTCTCTCTCTCTCTCACACACGCACACACACATAGAATGACCTATAAATAGCATTCAATCCCATGTGATAAAGGATACTGAAATTAATTTGCCTAGCAACGATATATAAGCCCTAGAGAGAACTTTAAGAACTTGTATCCATTCATATCACAAATTTTACCTACTGATACATACAACCAATACTGAACATTTGGACATAAGGACCTTATTGGGTTGAACCATGTTAATCTATGGTTTCCTTCTTTATCTCTCATCCTTTTATATTCATCATAAATTGGCGTGTTAATATCACTAATTTCTTGATTTATTATTGGCATATTATCGCTAAGGCCCAAAAATGTGTATACCAGTTTTATACGATAAAAATTGGCTTCGTATGTGAGAAACACGATAAGCCATTATTTATTTCCTGCCATTGTCTATCCACAAACCTCATTTTAAAAAAAAAGACCTCGAATTGGTGTCCAGTCGGATACCATGTCATACCTATAATTTTTAGAACTGGGAGAAAAGACATAAAGTAACTATGAAAATGAAACAATTCACCCCTTAAGCCCAGTTGAAATGGGGAACATACAAGGAATTTGGATGAGCCTGGTCAGGGCCTATGAGGGGATGCAAGAAAGTGTGTAAAAACTTATGCGAACACTCCAAGACATACAAGGTAGACTTGGAGGATAACTTAATAACCTGACAGGGGAGAACACTTAGGTAAGAGGGTAGTTTTGCCACCTCCTGTCCCTACAGAAAAAGATGACGGGCCTATCATTAACGGGACTTAGTGCACCCTAGGAGGCTAAATTGGGGTTCACAAGAAGAAGGGTTTCATTCTAGTTACTCTAAATCACAAGATGATATGTCATATCCCCTGGGGGCTACCTCATTCCTTAAAACCAAGGGATCTAATAATGGATATACGTTCGCCGAAGAAAGGTCGAGCATGCTAGAAAAGGTTAAAAATAGGTTATGTATTTGATTGTTTAGGTTCACGATCAACGACGAGGCATTATCGTAGAGAGCCCGCAATGCAGGTAAAATTCAAGAAGATCTTCCACCAGCGGAATGGAGTGTTCGACCATACTTGGGACAATTGTACAAGGTTGGCATGAGTCGAACAGACTTTAAAGAAAGGGAGTTCGATAAAAAGTCATAGCCGACCAAGAAAATCCATACCAGACATGGTCGGGAAGGAAGAAAACCCCTAGAAGGGGTTGATTCAATATTTGGAAGATTGTTGAGGGGGAAATATCTTGACCAAAGGATCCTTTCCATAGAGGTTTTGTGTAAGGGTCTCCATTTACCCCGTTAATTTTGGATTTTCCCACACTCACGGAGTTCAAATCGATGGTGTTAACCCCAAAATATAACGGTAAGACTAAACTAGTGTTGCACATAGAATAATATCAAGTTACCATATATATATATATATTTATTCTATTCCAGATGAGATGCATTGTCGAGAAATCTCCAGTAAAATCACGGGTCCGAGCAAATCTAGTACAATAGTCTACCATAAAGGCAGATTTCAATCTTTCAATAATAATCATCAGTAACTTCTTCTTTGGAACCATGACCGATAAGAGGGTGGCATATCTCTTGAATGTTTTTTACAAGGATGACAAAAAGACTCGAGAGTTCATCATTTGTTTCAATAGTAAAAAGCTAAATGTCATTAACTATGACAACAATATAGCCATCACAACCCTAATGAGTGGTCTAGTGCCACAAAAATTGTATTAGGCAATTACTTAGGAGCCATCCAGGATGATGATTGGGTTATTATCTTAGGCGAGAAAGATTATGAATGCCGAAGAAGCTATAGCTACCAAAGAAATGAGCAACTCCAAAGCCAACACCATCAAAAGAGCGGAGAAGAAAGAGAATAAAACTAAAAAAGGCAGACAAACCAAAGAGATACGAGGAATTTCCTCCTTTGAATGTTGGTGTCCATCATATCCTTGAGGAAATTTGAGGAAGAAAATACCTAAAAAGGCCCAAGAAACTAAAATCCCCAACGAATAGAAGGGACTTGAGCAAGTATTGTGACTTCTATAGGGATGACAACCATAACACTGACAATTGCTTGGCTATAAAAAATGAGATAGATAATATAATTAGGAGGGGGAAATTTTCAAAGTTCATGGATAGAGGAGGCTAAGGTGATCATAGTGATGAGAAGAAGCTAAAGTTATTAGAGTCCCCTATAGGAAGACCAATAAAAAAAGGGGGAGAGATGATGATTTAGAGGACGATTATCATCTCCTGAAGATACCAAAGGAGCATGTACATGAGGTTAAAATGATCTCCTTAGAGTGTAACTTAATTGCAAGAAGAGACAATGGAGGTGGAGATGAACCTGAAAAAAAAAAGTCTATCGTGATGAGGCAAAGGCTTGCGCTTACATTAAAAAGATCAACCAAACCAGCATTATGGATACTCTCCCAAGGATGGTGAATAAATATCACCTAGTGGTTGGATTCTCCAAGGATGACTTATTTGGCATACTTTACCCACATGATGGTCCTTTGGTCGTCACGATGATGTTACATGAAATTAAGGTGGCAATAATGCTTATCGACAATGGTAGCTTAATCGATGTCTTATTTTATAACTTATTCAAGAGTCTGAGGTTGAGGGATAGCAAACTTGAAGACTATCACAGTACGCTCATTAATTTTTTAGGATAAAAGGCATATCCATTGGATACAATTGAATTTGAAGTTATGATTTTTTTCTTTATCTTGGACAAGAACGTTCGTTCAGTGTACAACCTCATCATCAGCAGGGTATTGTTGAAGAATTTAAAGTAGTTCCTTCCACTATAAACCAATGTTTGGAGTTCACCATTCACTACGAGGAGTGTGGTAAACGGAATCAGGTTGAATCTTGAAAATGGTATTACACCTTGGCCAAACAGGAGTAGAAGAAGCTGGCAATAACCTACCAGATAGAGACATTAAATCTAAGAGATGGGGAGAAACTAATTAAAGGCACGATTATTGAGGATATTGAGCAAGTTGTACTAGATGGTGAGCATTCATAAACGACCAAACAGATTGGCTTATCACTGGATCATGCCCTCAAAAAGAAGTTGGCAAAATTTTAGAGGCAACGAAAAAGTGTGTTTTCTAGGATCTATGAAGATATGGCTATAATTGATCTAGATTTAATTTATCACGAGATAGGCATAATAAATATGCTAAACCTATGAAGTAGAAACTCCATGTCTTCAACCAAAAGAAAAATATGTCACTTTAAGAAGAAGTAAAGAAGTCGGAGAAAGAAAATTTCGTAGAAGACGTCAGATACCTAAAATGTCTCTCTAATGAGATCATGGTTAAGAAAAAATGAAAAGTGGTGCATATGTGTTGACTTCACTGACTTGGAAAAATAATGTCCCAAGGTTTATTATCCTCCACCAAGATTGACCAGATAGTCAAAGCCACTTTAGAGAATGAGATGCTTAGTTTATAGACACTTATTCAGGGTATAACCAGATCACGTTTAAGCTAGAAGATAGGGAGAAGACTTCATGCATCGATTGTAAAGGAACTTACGGCTTCAACGTCATGCCTTTTGGACTCAAAAACACTGGAGCAACATATCAGAGGCTGATAAATAATGTATTTAAAGATCAGATCACAAAATTAAGGATTTGTATGATAGGGCAAGATAACGAAAAGAAAAATGACCTCTAACCACATCAGAGACTTAGGGAAGACGTTCAACTAGTTGAAGAAACAACAAGTAAAACTCAACCTAAAAAAATATATCATAGGGGTAAAGGAGGGAATGTTATTGGGCTTCATAGTCAATCAGAGGGGTATTGAGTTCAACTTTGAAAATTTTTTA
Source organism: Sambucus nigra (assembly GCA_949130495.1). Lineage (NCBI taxonomy): Eukaryota > Viridiplantae > Streptophyta > Magnoliopsida > Dipsacales > Adoxaceae > Sambucus > Sambucus nigra. The sequence continues at coordinate 114,962,257 of OX422224.1, read as the reverse complement.
GGCACTGATCAACATGTAGTCCCTGAAAAATAAAAAATAAGTTCAGAGGCTTACTAGGCAAGTGGCTATGTTAGATACTGACAAATGCCAACCCTTTTTAAGGTATTGTGAAAGACGTTTGAATGGAACAACGAATGTGAATTTACTACATAAAATTGAAGAAATATTTGGGGTCTCCACCCCTACTTATAAGACCTATCCTAGGTGAGAATATTTATCTGTACTTAGCCATATCCGAATCAATAATCAGCTTGGTGTTAGTTCAACAAGAAAATGGAGTGAAAATACCTATTTACTATACCCGAAAGGCATACATAGAGAAGAAGATTTGATATCCAAGGCTAGAAAAACTAGCATTGACACTAATTGAAGTTTCCCATAGGATGAAGTCATACTTTAGGCTCATATTATCCTTGTATATACAGGCCTACCTGTATGCCAACTTGTTCATAAGACTGAGAAATCGAGTAGACTCGTGACTTGGGTTGTAGAACTATGAGAGTATGACATCTAGTATGAACCTAAAAAGGCCATCAAGGGGCAAGAAATAGTAGATTTCATCCTTGATTTTACATATTAGGGGAATCCTGCCAAGAATATTTTTAAGGAAGAGAACTCAATGGCAAAAGAGGCAAAAAAGACCTCTATAAAAGAGAGATTATCCCCACATCACACCGAGTAGACTTCTTTTTAAGAGAGCTCAACAGTTCAAATAAATGAACAGACTCTTATGGGAGATAACTCAGTCACTATATAGTTCGACCATGATATTAATGTACCAGAGTCATCGACCAAGTAAGAATAAGTTCCTCGTGACTTATATCAAATGATAAAACTATTTAAACATGGAAACTTGATCAAAGGAGATTTTGAGGAGGATCCTCCTGCCTAGAAATTGTTCGTAGAAAGATCATTCTATGCCACTAGCAGTGGATTAGGTTTTTTAATTACAATTCCAGATGACATCTATGGGGAATATGCCCTTCGATTCCAATTTGATGCTTCTAATAATGCGACAGAGTACGAGGAGCTCATAGCGGGGCTTGGACTGGCATCATCTCTTGGTCTCGAACATATATTGTCACATAATGATTATATATTCATAGTAAACAAAGTATTGGGAATTAATGAAGTGAGAGGGGAGTCTATGGAAAAATTCTTTGCCAAAACCAAGGGGTGGTTAGAAAAATTCCCTATATTTAGGGTGGCTAGGTGTTGATACCAGAAATTAGCCACTCTTATGGACCAATCAGAGATGTATACATGGCTCTTGACATGGCACCAATCCTAGTCAACTTTTAGTTGGTCGGACCAGATTGTGGTTGCTAGGAAGGAATGCCAACCAACTCAAGGAATGCAGGCCATCGCTACCAATGAAAAGTCACCACCAGAAGGGAAACGGTTAAGAGTCTTTCCACACGTTCTCTAGATAATCAACCATCATATTCATTATGTATAGGTGTAAATGCTTGAATATATAAAGGCATTCCAACCCTTCATCTCCGGGTCACTATAAATACATTGTATATTTTTCTTCATGGAGGACACACCACATAAGACACAAGAGATAGAACGGATTATGGGTCAATAGTACCTAGTTCTCTGTAATCACTGAAATCAATAAAACGATAGTGGACGTAGGCTTTCTTACATAGACGAACCACTTTAAAAATCTCTTTCTCCTGTGATTATTTCTTATTATTTATTTGGGATTCTTAAATTAGATCTAGTCCATTTTTTGACATCGACAGATTGGTGTCGTCCATGGGAACGTATATATAATTCTTGTTCTCTATCTCAAACTAGAAACATGAATGATCCTGAGTCTAGTACCAGGAATGATGGTAATCCAACCATCATATCTGCTCCTCATACATCAGTCGATTTAAATGAAATTCTTGCCAGTCTTTCCAGAGGTCAGGATGCCATACAGGAAATAATGAGGCAATTGCCCCAGACTCTACAAGTTAGATCTCTGGCCCTTTCTAAGCGGAAAATGGTTCGCTCGTAATCAAGGAGAGAAATTCCTCCTCCACTTTCTAGGCCTAGACGAGCAACTTACTCTTGGTTTTACCGTGATACCTCTTATTGTCCAGGAGCAAGTCCATCTCTTAGACCTACTAAATCTTATAATGGTCAATCCTTGACTCCTGAAAGATCAAATGTTTTGGAAACACTGAGCAGAGCTTCGCCTTTTAATCATTTTGGGCCCCGAGTAAATAGGAACCCTCCAAAATAAGGGTCTAGAGGTATTCCACTCTCAGTCAAATACCGAGAAGCATCAGTCCGATCAAGATCAAGTGTCCGATGAGATGCACGATCTGAGCAGACTTATCAGGAAGAGAGCTCAGCACAGACACCTGGTCGGCAGGGTAAGGCAGCTTCAGGTCATTCTAATGCAAACAATCCTTCATGAAAAGGATCAATTCAACGCTTAAAAGATCTACTGGGTGAAATGGCTAAGGCTAAAAATCCATTACAACGAAATTTGACTACAGGATCATCCTTTGTCCAAGCGATCGTCGAATTTCCTACCCCAAAAAATTCAAGCCTCCAGCCGTCACCCCCAAATATGATGGTAAGACTGATCCAGTTTTTCATCTTAAACAATATCAAGCTGCTACAGATATTTGCGTTGTTCCTGATGAGATGAGATGTCGGGATTTCTCAAAATCTATTATTGGCCCAGCCCAGATAGGTATAATAATCTACCCCAAGGAAAAGTTAAAACTTTTTATTAACCTGTCGAGCAATTCAATAATAATTTCTATTTTGGAGCCAAACCAGCTAAATTGGTATCACATCTTCTGAATGTTAGGCAACGGGTATGTGAAACCACTAGGGAGTATATTACTTGCTTTAATCATGAAAAATTAGAAGTTGTGAATTATGAATAAAAAATAGTCATTGTTACATTAATGAGTGGGTTACTTTCGAAAAAAAATTATACTATGCGCTATCCAAAGATCCTCCTAAAAACATGGTTGAGCTTATGGACAAAGTTGGGAATATTATGAATGCCGAGGAAGCGATGGCTGCAAAATAAAATCCAACTTCTACTTCGGACAAGAAGGAGCAGAAATGGCATAAGGACCAGAAGGATCAAAAGGAGCAGAAACTAAAGGCGGATGACAAACTCAAGAAATATGGAACTTATACTCCATTAACTATTAGTATTCACCATATCATGGAGGAAATAAAAAACAATAAAGATTTGCGATGGCCCAAAAGTTAAAGACACCCCCATGAAGAGGGACAAATCTAAATATTGTGAATTCCATAAGGATCATGGTAATACAATAAATAATTCTATTGTTTTGAAGAACAAAGTGGAAACGCTCATTCGTTGAGGAAAGATTAACAGGTTTATTAATCGGTGAGATAGCAGAGAAACAAGAGCAAGGTCAAATTCTCCCTGTAAGCCCAGAGATGACAGGAAAAGAAATCATGATGATAATTATAAAGATGATCCCGGCCTCTTGAAGATGCCTAAGCAACCAGATCATGAGGTGACTATGATAAGTTTTGGCTCATTTTATTATCATGTAATTACAGGTGGCGATACAGGAAGAGGAGATCATATCACTAAAAGAAAGGCCTATTTGAATGAGGCACAAGTTTCTTCCTATATCTAGAGGATCAACATGAATGAATATGATCGATCTAAAAAGGTTAATAAAGACAAATTGGTGATCGATTTCTCCAAGAACGACCTGTCAGGAGTGGTTTATCCCCGTGATGACCCACTAGTTATCAAATTCAGATATCGGGATACCATTATCTCTAGGCTTACGATTGATAATGGTATCTTGGATGATATCATATTCTACCCATGTTTCCAAAGCCTAGACTTGAAGTTGAGCCAGCTAGAACCATACCATCAGCCACTAATAGGTTTTTTAGGATAGAAAGTTTATCCTTTGGGTACTACCAAGCTAGAATCTTATTTGGTACCTGGCCAACAAGCCGAGCAGAAAAAATATGTTTCTTTCTAATGGACAAGAACGTTCGATCAGCTTATAATGTCATTCTCGATAGAGTAGGGCTAAAGAAGTTTAAAGTTGTACTATTCACAGTTCATTAATGTATGAAGTTCTCGACTCATTTTGGATTTGGTGCTGCGAAAGGAGAGCAAAACATTGCTCGGGAGTGTTACTTTTCTTCAGCAGAGCAAGAAGACTTGCTTGATGTGAAGATGAAGACTACTACTACCATGTAGATACCATAGAGCCTAGAAGCGGGTCAGAGGTTGAGACATTGGATCACAGAGACGAGACATAATTAGTTAAAGGGAAAATTATTGAAACCACATAAACCATAATTCTGAATGACGATAAATCGAAAAGAACTACTCAGATCGGTACCACCTTGGATCATCTCCTTAAACAAGAATTAATTACGATCTTGAAGTAAAGGAAAAATGTGATCACTTAGAGTCATGAGGATATACTTAGGATTGATCCCAACTTCCTTTGTCATGAGCTCAACATTAGCAAGGAGGTTAAACTAATCAAATAAAGACGGAGGGTTTTTAGCCCAGAGAAAAATCAAGCTATCCAGGAAGAGGTGGAAAATTGCAAAAGTCCCAGTTTATTGAAGATGTTAAATATGCATTCTAGTTGGCTAATGTTGTGATGGTCAAAAAGAAAAATGATAAGCAGAGGATGTGCATAGACTTTACTGACTTGAATAATTCTTGCGCAAAAGATCATTTTCCCTTGCCTAGAATTGACCAATTGGTAGATGCTATGTCAGGGCACGAGTCGTTGAGTTTTATGGATGCTTATTGACGTTATAATCAAATAAAGATGCAGCCAAAAGATAGAGAAATCACTACTTTTATCACTAGCCCAGGTATTTATTGCTATAATGTAATCCCTTTGGGGCTTACAAATATTGGGGCAACGTACCCAAGGTGGGTCAATAAGGTGTTCGAAGATCAGATTGTGAAGAATATGGAGGTTTACGTGGATGATATGTTAACTAAGAGCAAGAAAGCTTGAAATCATATCAAAGACCTCAGTCGAACTTTTGATCAACTCAAAAAACACCAAATGAAATTAAATCTAATCGTGTGTTCGGTGTACAAGGGGATCTTCCTCGTCTTTATAGTATATCAAAGAGCAATCGAAGCCAATCCTACGAAGATAAAAGCTCTGATTGAGATACAGTTTCAAAGAAATAAAAAAGAGGTGCAGGGGCTTACTGGTAGAGTGGAGGCGTTAAAAAGGTTTATTTCTCGGGCAACTGACAGGTGTTTACCATTCTTTAAGGTGTTGAGAAAAACCTTCGAGTGGAATGATGAATGTAAAGAATCATTTCAAAAGTTGAAAAATTACCTGGGATCGCCACCCTTACTGTCCCGACCTGTTTTAGGAGAGAAATTATATTTGTAATTGGCTATTTCTGAGTAAGTAGTGAGCTCGATGTTGGTTCAATTGGTGAATGGAGTCCAAAAACTAGTTCACTATACCAGCAAAGCGCTCCGAGGAGCTAAAAATCAGGTACCCACGATTAGAAAAGTTATCCCTAACTCTCTTCGAAGCATCCAGGCGTATGAAATCTTATTTTCAGTCACACACCATCATTGTATAAAATGATTTGCCCCTTCGGTAAGCACTCTACAAACCTGATAAGTCGGGGATATTAATATATTGGGCAGTAGAACTGGGGGAGTATAATATTGTGTATGAACTAAGATCATCTTTAAAGGTTCAAGCCCTTACAGATTTCATAGTAGAATTCACCTATCCAAAGATCGTCGACCAAAAAACTTGCCTGCCGAGCAGACCTCTAGGTAGGAGAGGTTAGCTCAAAAGAAAGTCCAGATTCCAACCGACCAACTTGAATCGTCTTCGATCCAGAAAATGGCTCAAAAATATGTGGAGGAAAGTAAGGAGATATTCCGTCATGGAACGTTGTCAGAAGAAAGTTTCACTGGTGATATTTCTCTATAGAATTTATATGTAGATGGATCGTCATGTGCAAATGGAAGTGGAGTAGGTATTATCCTTAATACCCCTGACACTATTGATATTGATTATGCCCTCAAGTTTTAATTCAAGGCATCTAACAATGAAGCCGAATATGAAGCTCTGATAGCTGGATTGGAATTGGCCCATTCACTAGACACCGAGCAAGTGGTGGCTCATACTGACTCTCACTTAGTAATCAATTAGATACTTCGTTTGTATGGAGCTAAGGTTGAATTTATGACTAGATGCTTAGCTAAGGCCATTAAAGTTATTTCTAAATTTCCAAGGGTGCAAATGAAGAGGATACCAAGAATAGCTAATGCCTGGGCTGATGCACTTGATGGGCTAGCTTCAGCAATGAGAATTCAAGTTCGAAGAAGCACCCCAATTGAAATCTTAGCAAATAGGAGTATAGAAAAAGATGTGATGGTCTGTTTCATTTCTACAGATTTGGGACCCTCATATATGGACCCAATCAAAGCATACATTGAGCATGGAGCCAAACCGTAAGATCTGCTAAAGGCTAAAAAGATTTGATGCAAAGAAGCTCACTATGTGTTGGATAAATGAGTTATGTATAAAAGGGGTTTAACGATTTCCTTAATGCGCTGTGTTCATCCCTTAGAGGTAGAAGACCTGATCAAAGAGATTTATAAAGGATCTTGTGGGGCACATTCAGCTCGTCGATCGTTGCTTTAAAGAATCAATACATAAGGGTACTATTGGCTGACCATGCGGGAAAATTGTAAGGCATTTACAAAAAAGTGCGATAAATATCATAGGTTCTCCACCATTAGCAAAGCTTCTAATGCTGTTCTCACACAATTCACATCCTCTTGGCCATTTGCCATTTGGGGAATTGACTTGGTTGGCCCACTGTCGACCACTAAAGAGATATTTAAATACTTATTCATCGTTGTTGATCATTTCACCAAATGGGTGGAAGAAGAACCATTGATTGACATACCTTATGAAAAGGTATACTAGTTCATTTGGAAGAATATCATATATAGATATGGTATGCCCTATGCATTCATTACATATCATGGCACACAATTTGATAATGATGAATTTAAAGAATATTGAGTTCAATCCAACATTATAAAACTCCATTCTGTACTAATCCATCCACGAAGCAATGGCCAAACCAAAGTAACAAACAAAAATTTACTCAATGGACTGAATAAGAGGTTGGATGTTGCTAAGGGTAATTGGATTAATGAATTGCATTCTGTACTTTGGGCTTACAGGACGCGAACAACAACTGGAGAGATACCACATATGCTTACCTTTGTTAAAGAAGTAATTGTACCAGTCGAGGTAGGCCTACCAACTCACAAGGTACTAAATTTCAATTATTCTCGGAGTGACTTGATGTGAAGGTTGGATTTGGACATGTTAGAAGAAGTTGCCCTTAGAACCAAAACAGATGGCTCATTTCTATAATAAAAGGGTCAAGACGACCAACCTCACAGAATGGCATTATGTCCTAAAGAAAGTCATATAAAATGGGAACAAGCTTGAGGCTAATTGGTATGGCCCATATCGTATATCTGGTGTCGTTCGACCAGGGACTTATCGCATCGAAACACTAAAAGGCGAAGAATTTAAAAACCCATGGATTGTCAAGCACCTTTGTAAATATTATCAATGATGGAGAATAGTGGAATAATTTATTTCTTTTTGCTTTCAGCCCAGAATAATTACTCATTATGATTAATAAAAGTTCTTAGTTCCTTCTATTTTGTGTTCGATTTTTTTCGGAGTACGGTGATATCTATCTCCCAAATAGTGTCCATCAACAGCACATACTTGATATGGTTGGACTTATCAAATCCCGGATGCATGGCACATACTTAATTGTGTTGGACTTATCAAATTCTAGATGCACCAACAGCTTACAGACATATCCGATCAACGAATGTATTTGGTCGGCATTATATTTAGTTACTCGGCTTAATTAATATTAGTTCGGTGCAACCATTTTGCTTCATGTATGGCTTAGTCCTGGACGATTCATGAACAAGAAGTTTGTAAAACTTCGTATACAACTCAAAAACAATTACAAACAAGTTTTACTCAGTCGAGTTAAAAGCAGGAAGGCATGTACATATTCCTAATTGGATTGCCAACATATACTCCTCATACACGTGGTTAACTAAGTTGAGTGCAGGAAGGCATGTATACATTCCTAATTGGAATATAAACATATATTATTTATATACTTAGTCACCAATTATAACTAGTTCTAAACTTATATTACATCTAGGTACACTTGTAGAATCTATGGCATTAGCACTAATAACTAGTGTTAAACTTGGATCATACATTTAAGTACATTAGCATAATATATGGGATCACCTCTAATAACTAATGTTACACTTGGACAAACAAGTTTAAATGCATTAGTAGAATCTAAGGTTATATAATCGCAATTACAAATCTGCAACTATACAGTTAACTAATTAAAAACATCATAAGTTGGCAATGTAAAGGTAAATGAATTTTATTTCCAATACTAATTGTATTACATATAAGATTAATTGTATACAAAGTGCAGAAAAGCTATTCAACGGGACGTTTCCCTTGGTCTTTTGAAGATGGTTCCACTATCTCTGTGCCAACAGGAGGATCATCCAAAGTATAGGGAGAGTTAATGAAGTTAAAGTCCCTCAATAACTGTCTGTTACTGCTGCTTGGCACATTCATCAGATGTGGAGGTTGCACTATTTATTAAACTTTATAAAGACTATAATATACCAAGTATTTAGTGATCAAACATTGAGGAATGGTGTTAGGAGGAATCAATGACATGTCCAACGTAAATGGGGGTTTCACACAGTTTAAGAATCCAATATCATTCCACTTCCACAACTCACTATTTCTATCACGTTTTAGCAAGGTGCATTGGCCTAGCCCCACTTGTAGCCTGCACGATTACTTTGAGTTAAATGGTCATCAAAATGAATGAGCGCTTCATTATAGACTTCTATCCACACTTCCCTGGGTTATTTTGGAATTGAAAAATTAGTCTTTTAAATTGGTGATGTAATCTCTTTAACACATCTAACTTGGTCTTCAACTGGATAGATTGGTCGGCAATATCTTTATCTATATCTTTAAGATAACTCAGCAACATCCTATCTCTTTGCTTTCAGTTGAGCAGCTTAATTGGATCTTCTTGGTTCTTGCCTCCTTCATTGTAAGTCGGTTTGTACTTCTCTACCTAGAGGATTGTCCGAATTTGGTCTTCTTTAAAACTTGTAGTTCATCTCTTAACCTGGAGTTTTCAATTTCCAAGAAAGAATCACCTTCGTCGGCACCAGTAATAAATGTTTTCTTTAAAAGATCTAACTTTTTTCTCATTTTGTTATTCTCTTCTTCAAGAAGCTTGGCAATCTCCCTGGCCTCGTCGACTTCACACTTTAGTAAGAAATCCTTTTTTCTGTATAAGGAAGCATACTCAGCTAATTTCTTCTCAAAGCCCCAGCCTTCACTTAACGCCTTATATTTCGCTTCGTAGTCAGCATGCAATAAATCCATGCTCTCATTGTGATCTATATGTAAATCCTCTATCATCTCATAATAAGCATCATTATATTCCACTACCCTACTCAGTAAATAGTGCAGATGAATATATGCGTCCTTTATTTTCTCGGATGCATCTTGTCCAAGTACGCCAACTAAGTCCTCTTCAGATAAATCAACAGCCCAACCTCTAAAAGAGTTTACTCCGCAAGCAGGTCGGATTTAGTAGAAAATATAACATTTTTCCTGGCATTAAACTGCATTTTGCAAATGTAAGTGCACAAATATGATTGAGCAAACACCAAGTATGGAATTTCAACCAAGAAAACATAAATACAATATATGTGGGCCAAAAAATAAATTTTTCTTAAATAAACCAAAAAAGCATTACAAGTTGATAGTCCTATTACATAGACAATAAATAAAAAGAAAGATAATGGAGTTACACCTTCTCCTTGTCCTGGGCCTTAGTTCTAGAAGGTCGGTCGGCAGATGGAATGGCCTCATTAGTGGACTTTAAGGAAGACCCAACGGGTTGAAGGGAAGAGTCTTCAAATCCCTCCTTATCATAAAATTCTTCATCCAAGTTGGGAGAAGAACCTGGATCGTGCCTGTGGCCATCCTGGGAGGTGCGCATGGCAGCCGACCTTCAGAGGGAAAGGAATAAGGGATCCCTTGGAGAAGGGGGCACAATAACTGAATCGCGGTCTCACACCCCTCTTGGAAAGGGTGCTTCAATCGTCATCGATGTGGGGTGAATGTAAAGAGATGGATTCGCCAGCATATTTTGCACAAAACAGGCAAAAGAACATGTTTCCACTTTGAGAGAGCGCCATCAAGGACAAACTGATGAATACGAAACTAATAGATCGGAGGTCCACGGACTAAGTTACGGAATGGAAAGGTGTTAGTCACCCATCCCGCCCTTTCGGTCTCTCGTGGAATAGTTCTAATATTTTCCTTTATATCCCCATGAAGTGTGTGTATGGGTTTATATAATGGATATCAGAATTGTCCAACTAGTACCATAGACAAGGTAGAGTGAAGTCATCCATAGGAACGTTCCCCAAAATAAATAGAAGATAGAATATAAGCGGTCATCACGATATTGATCGTTATTGGAGAACGATAATATGTGTTGGATGAAACGCGGGTGAACATATTATTTATAAAAGTATGATAATTATGGAAATGAAGGATTTTGAGAAATTTGGAGAAATTGGAAAATTGGACTCGAGTCTAGAATTTTAATCCGAGGTCTACGTATCCTATAAAGGTATAAAAGTCCACGTAGTTCGAATATAGAAAAGGGGTGGGGTTTAACCCATAAATCCGGACGAAATTTTATTATATGTGTACGTGTAGAAAATGTGTTTTTGGTTTTTGGAAAACGTGTGATGGAAAATTCTATTCAGAATTCATGAATATAACCCTCTTTTATTAGTTTTTTGTTTTTTTTATAGAAAATAAAGTATGTGCGATATACTAATAATATAGTGGATATTAGTGCGTATGAACTAAAGTAAAACTAGATCATGGATTTAATGTAACTTATGCGAAAAATAAGAGATTGAGAAGGGAAGAGTAGAAATTGGACCTTCCTTGGAGCTTGAACTTTGATCTTGCGTGAAATCCCTTGGATCTTGATGAATGTTGATGAGAGAGAAGGATTTTTGCCAAATTTGGTGTGAAAAGGATGGGAATTTAAGCTTGAATGGTACTTCTCATATGGAACTTTGCGAGTTGTCGGGATCACTAATGCTGATGAATAGTTTGTGTTTGCTACTGATTGTTGATGATCTAGGAGTGAGGTCATGGGCTCTATTTATAAGGAAATTGGGGGTGTCGATCGGCCTACCCCGGGGTGTGACTATTGACAAGTGTTCCTTGACACTATATCTATTGGTAAGACTCAGGACCTGTCGATTGGTAGTCTCGTGCAGACTTTTTGAGAAAAATGATCGTAGCGTACAAATCGTTGATCTGAATCACGCATGGGGCATACCATTAGAAAGGTATTTCATAGAAATTCTAGAGTCCTTTGAAACTCTCCCAGGTCCGGGAGTTAAATTTAGGTCAAATGTGGCGTGGAAGTGCACGTCGATCCTTTGGACGGGAGATTATCGGACGAAAACGGGTCGTTCGTCCGTATGGTAAGTCAGAATCGTGCACGGGGTGGACCATTGGAAAGGTTAGGAGATTTACTTCGACATTCAAATCATTCGGTTCGAAAAGCTGACCTTGGTTAATCGGGGCTCGGAAGCGCCAGATGATCTTTCGAAGTAAAATGGATCATTTGTCCATATTGTAGGTTAGAATTACGCACGGGGTGGATTATTAGAAAGAGTTTTGGGTGACCTTCAAAGATTCATTCAGTCTAGTTCGAGCTAAAAAGTTAACTTAGGTCAAACGAATTCCGGGAGCTCCCGGTGGTGTCCAAATCGATTTTGGGGGGAAAACTGATCGTTCATCCGAACGGTAATGCTGTTTTGTGCACGGGCAGGATTCTTGAAAAGTTCAATGCCCTTCGAAGATTCAAATAGCTTTTGCTCTGACGGTGAAGTTCACTGGGGTCAATTTGGGGCTCGATAGCCTTCGAATCGATTTTTAATTGTGAAATAGTTCATTCGTCCGAACCATTATTCTGATTCATGCACTGGGTGGACCGTTAGAATGGGTATTCAGAGCCCTTTAAGGATTCAAAGCGACTTCGCTTTGACTATAGAGTTGATTGGAGTTAAATGGGTCCCGAAGGCACCCAGTAGCCTCTAAGTCTTTACTCGTAGTGTGACCTAGGGATTGTAGTGAAATGAGGAAGTTCTAGGGACCTAAGGAGAGAATTAGGGGGTCCCAGAATGTGGTGTCTATGGAGCCCCTCGACGGGTGAGCTTGGAATAAGTGATAGTGGTCGAATAGACATCATATGATAGAGGGAGGTCCATTTTGTGAACCTAAGGCATGCGGATGACCGATTCAAAGGGTCGGTGTCAATTCTAACCTGAAAAGGGATAAACGATCGAGGACCAAGGTCAATTCTAACCTACTAAGGTGACGATCCAAGATCGAGGTCAATTCTAACCTAAAAGAGGTGAGGATCGAGGATCGAGGTCAATTTTGACCTAACTAAGGTGACGATCCAAGACCGAGGTCAATTCTGACCTAGAAGAGGTAACGATCAAGGACTGAGGTCAATTCTGACCTAACTAAGGTGACGATCCAAGACCAAGGTCAATTCTGACCTAGAATAGATGATGATTGAGGACCGAGATCAATTCTGACCTAACTAAGGTGACAATCTAAGCCCGAGGTCAAATCTGACCTAAAAGAGGTAACCAGACCTAATTAAGGTGATGATCTAAGACCCAGGTCAATTCTGACCTAAGAGAGATGAAGACCGATAATCGAGCTCAATTCTGACCTAACTAAGGTGACGATCCAAGACCGAGGTCAATTCTGACCTAAGAGAGGTGACGGCCGAAGATCGAGGTTAATTTTGACATAACTAAGGTGACGATCTAAGACCGAGGTTAATTCTGAGCTAGAAGAGGTGACGACTGAGGATTGAGGTCAATACTGACCTAACTAAGGTGACAATCCAAGATCGAGGTCAATTTTTACCTAGAAAAGGTGACGACCGAGGACCAAGGTTAATTCTGACCTAGAAGAGGTAACTACTGAGGATCGAGGTTAATTTTATCCTAACTAAGGTGACGATCCAGAATCAAGATCAATTCTAACCTAGAGGTGACGACCAAAGACCGAGGTTAATTTTGACCTAACTAAGGTGGCGATCTATGATCGAGGTCAATTCTGACCTAGAAGAGGTGACGACCGAGGACCGAGGTCAATTCTGACCTAACTAAGGTGATGATACAAGATCGAGGTTAATTTCGACCTAAAAGAGGTGACGATCGAGGACCGAGTACAATTCTGAACTAACTAAGGTGACGATCCAAGATCGAGGTCTGACCTAAAAGAGGAGAGAACCGAGGATCGAGGTCAATTCTGAGTTAACTAAGGTGACGATCCAAGACCAAGGTCAAATCTGCCCTAGAAGAGGTGACTACCGAGGAACGAGGTTAATTTTGACCTAGCTAAGGTGATGATCCAAAACCTAAGTCAATTCTGACATAGAAGAAGTGACGACCGAGGTCAATTCTTACCTAACTAAGGTGACGATCCAAGAGAAAGGTCAATTCTGACCTAGAAGAGGTGACGATCGAAGACTGGGGTCAATTCTGACCTAACTAAGGTGATGATCCAATACCGAGATTAATTCTAACCTAGAAGAGGTAAATACCGAGGACCGAGGTCAATTCTGACTTAACTAAGGTGACGATATAAGACCGAGGTCTGACCTAATATAGGTGACGATCGAGGACCGATGTCAATTCTGAGCTAACTAAGGTGACGATCCAAGATCATTGTCAAATCTGACCTAGAAGAGGTGACGATCGAGGATCGAGGTCAATTCTGACCTAGCTAAGGTGACGATCCAAGACCGTGGTCAATTCTGACCTAGAATAGGTGACAACCTAGGGCCGAGGTCAATTCTGACCTAGTTAAGGTGAGGATCCAAGACAAAGGTCAATTCTGACTTAAAAGAGGTGATGATCGAGGTCAATTCTGACCTAACTAAGGTGACGATCCAAGACCGAGGTGAATTCTAACCTAAGAGAGGTGTACTTCCCTTTGGTAAATTTTGGGACTCCACTTGGGATAAAGATTGGATTTTAGGTTCCGTTGGGGAATAGTGAATAATTCAGGGATTTGCATCTAGCGAAAATTAGGAGTGTCTTTTGGAGACGTTGTTGGGGAGAATTATTCTCTGGGAGTTCCGCTGGGGATGTAGAAAAAATTTTCCTCGATGCATGAGGCTCTAGAATAGATTTGGTAATTTTAGGAATTTTTTAAGAATTTTTCGAGATTTCCTAGTATTTTTTCGGACTCCTTGTATGAAATTTTAAGGGGTGTGCCGATTGGCATAGATGGAGGTGTACCCATTGGCATAGATGGAGGTGTGCCAATCGATAGTGGCACGATATTTCGGGTGACTCGAGCAGGTGAAAGGTCAATACCGATCGGTAGGTGGCAGGGATAAGCCGATCGGCATAACCCTTAGCCTCCTATAAAAAGGGGGCGGGTTTTTCTCATTTTGCACAGCCTTCAGACTTCCTTACTTCTACTATAAACTTTTGTGAACTGCTCTATCATTCGAAATGGCTGATTTCTAAAGCAGCACAACCCATATGGCATGGCTCAATGCCGATTACTGGGCAGGATTGGAGTGGAGGGCTAGGGTGCCACGTGCGTTGGGTAGCGAGAACTCTTTTTACTCGTTAGAGTCGGGTTTGGATGATTAGACTCTTCTTCGCGAGCCTTTGCGTCATCTCTAATCTAGGTGGTGAACCCCGGTGGGTATGTAAGTATCGCATGACTTTTGGTATTCCTTACTTCTTTTCTTGACAAGATTGGTTCATTTATTGAATCTAATAAGGTTATTTTTTTGATAGTCCGACGTCTCCATGTAGGCCATTCGTGCCCGTGGGATGACAGGGCTTAGGGATGTTTGGGATCACCTTCCTCGGGTGGTGATCCAGATGGTATCTTCTGTTAACTTTGGGAGGTTGGCGTCTGCTCTAGATAAGACGCCCCGCTCCACTATGATTTTATGTGCATTGGGGGAGAGATGGTGGGACCCTACCCACACCTTCCATTTTGGCTTCGGGGAGATAATGGTGACTCCCATCGATGTGTAGTAACTACTGGGCTTAGACTGCGAGGGTGCACAGATTGAGGTTGACAGGACGCTAAGGGTGATGCCGGAGGCAGTGATGGTGGCTTTGGGCGACGTAGAGAGGGTGGTTTTTATTCTATTTGTTTGTCCTCTTTGAGGGAGATTTTGTTGAGGAGGAGGGTTGACAAGGATGACGGGTAGTAGGTGCGTTAGATGGCCCGTTTGTTTATCTTGTTGGTTTTGGGGGATTTTCTGGTGGTGACGCCGTCCACATATGGTTTTTGCCATTTTGAACATCCGCTTCTATAACTGGGGGAGCCTGACTTTGGTGACCCTTTTATTATTATTTCGATTCATTCAGCCAGTGCTGTCAGCCAACTTTTGTTGAAGCCACGTATCTTCTAGAGGTATTATTTATATTGTGCATTTTCCTTCATGCGTTCGCATTTTCCATTCATGCACTTATTTTTGGTTTCTTGAATGTTGATCCTTGCCCTTTGCAGACGTGGTTCTGTGAGGTGATTGGGTTAAACACCTAGTTGATTTGTTTGAAGGATGACTCCGTTGGGGACTGTTATCAGATGTACTGGTGGCGAAGGTCCAATCGGCAGTCAAAGAAGACTTTTTCTCTAGAGACAGTGCATCAGGTCTTGAATGGCCTAACGAGTGATCGGTTAAGCCTTCTTTTGTCTTGAAACTACTTATTTTCTTTGATGATCTTTTATTGATATTGATCCTTTGCCTTCGCTGGGAATTGCAGGTGACTTTTTATCCCTGAGGGACGGCTATTCAGCACACCGGGGTGACTGGGGGACATGCATAGATGTACTGCCAACTGGCGCATGAGTTCGGCTACTTTTAGTACCTTGGGGAGAGGTTAGTCCGACATATCGTAAAGGATGAGGTTGTAGTGCCATTGGCAGGGCCCTCTATGTTTATGAGTCTTGTGCGAGAGATGTCTGAGGATGCCTGGGTGGCAGCGATGATGGGAGGGTCGTACTCCTTGTAAACTGATATAGAGGTGATGTACGACTAGATGGACTTTATCTCGATATGGTTAATGCCTCCTAGCATATAGTATGTGATTCCCCTCCTTAGGGAGGGATCGAGTCGACAGGCGGGGTCCTCTCATAGTGGTGCGGCTACATCAGCGGTGGAAGTGACGATGTCGGGACCTTCTTTCGTGCGATTGCATTCTCCCAGTTACAACCTTCGTAGAGCTGATGGAGGTAGGTAAATTTACAGCATCGTCCTCATGCGGTGTACCCGAAGGAGTTGGGATTGGCGGAGGAGGTCCTTCGACCTGCGGTATACTTATATCTCTTCTAGTTTCCTACTTTCTTTTTCTCATACTTGACTGATTTAATCTTTTTAATTCTTCCTCGCAGCATATCAACGTTTTGACCACTTGGCTGAAGGACATCAGGGAATGGAAATCTTTTACGACTGCTCATATTCATAAGGCAGTTACGATACCTTCTTACTTGGTGCTGTATGCCTCATTAGAAGAATGGTCGGGCTCTGGAAGTGGGGACACATCGTCTCTCCGCGGGGAGAAGAGGGTGCTCCATAGGGATGGAGGTTCTTAGAGAGAGAGAGAAAGAAGAGGGAGAATAGAGAGAGAGAGAGAGAGAAGATTGGGTTCGAGCTGAGTCCCATTGTTTTTGTTTTTGTCGCTTTCCTGCAAAATGTTAATGTAACACAGAAAAAAGATATATGCAAATGAATGAAATTCTTGTTAAATTTCTTTGACTTAGTGATTAAATGCACATGATCTTTTTACTTTGCTGCTAAGACTGTAAAAAAAGAAGTTTTGAAAATTAATTTGAGGAGGAATAAATTATATAAGCATAAACATAAGTATAAGTGTAAAAGGAATCCGTAATTTCCTTAAGATAAAAAAAATTAGTTTTGTTGGTTTTTTTTTTTATTTTGACAAAAAAGAAAAAAGAGAAATTTCCCAAAAGGGGGTGTTACCGATCAGTATGACCCCTGTCCTTCTATCGGCATATAAGTCGAGTCAAATCAAACCAAGGCTTTTTTTGCACTTTTTTGGTACTTGGTAGGGTAAGGACTCTTTCGATTTCTGCTGGTTTATTTGTCCTGGTTTGCTAAATTTTGAGTATAAATAGGGGTGTAGATGAGGCTTTTCTCCTCACACCTTCCTTTCATTCCTTTCTTACATTCTCCTTTGTTTATTATTCTTGCAAGATGGATCTCCATAGTAGCATTGAGTTCGCCAATTACCTTTAAGCCTTGGAGGCGATGTGTTCTTACAATGTCAATTATGATGCTTTCCACATGCGCCAAGTCTTTTTGTGGTGTAGCTGGCCCATAGATTGGAACATGCTGACGGCGGCCCTAGAGTTCTGGTATCCTGAGGATCATGTATTTCACTTCGGGTTGGATGAGATTTGTCCAACCTACAACGAATTTTCTGCCATGTTGGGGATAAATCCCAGCGTTGTCACGGCTCTGCCTGAATTTTCCCGTTCTCCTCAGGAACTGTTAGCTGGGCTTCTTCATATTTTTCCTTCGACAGCCATGACGTTGGTTACAGGCGGGATGATTTCCCTTCTGGAGGTTTTAAGGTTTCTGCACTCGCAACATGTGGGTGATGCTGGATATGTTGGGGCTGTTATTCTGGGCCTCGTTTCCAACGTTTTGTTGGTGACTGGGGAGACACTAGAGGACCCCCAACTGGCGGATATTATTTCCTGGATATCTTATCATCGTAATCCTGCGGCGATAATTCTGGTGGAGACCTTTATTGGCTTGGATGCCTGGTTGGAGGGTCATTCTGACTTTCTAAGGGGGATCCCCGTAATGCTGCTTATGTGTCTGTCTAAGAGATTCCGCATGGTAGAGCCGCCTTAATATACCTTATCGGCGGTTCCAAACTTCTTCTCGCGCTACTTTATTGGCACAGGCCAGGACATCAAAAGTTAGGGAAATTGGTTTGTGGAGAACGGGGCTCTGAGCTTGCGCTGGTCTGTGTCATGGTGGGGGGAGTTGTTGCCCATTATGGAGCTCGGAGAGTATCAATACGTCTGGATGGTTAGCCTCAGGAAGACCTCTTTTTATTTTCCCTGGAAGCTTCTGCGTCAGTATGGCTAGGAGCAAATCGTGCCACCGCGATCACTATATTTCTTTCCTATGGAGGAATTTACGGAACGCATGTGCATGTGGCTGCCCTATTTGTGGGAGGGTCAACGTTCGTCGACCCGTCCTTCCTAATCTATCAAGCGAGTCTAGCATGTCTCGGGGGACTACATGAAATGGTTGTGGAGGAGATTGGTTTCCAAGATGCTGGTTGTAGAGACTGGGCAGAGGTGGTTTGCCTTTTTTTTATACTTTGGAGGGGGTGTTTTGGTCTTTCTGCAACTGGTACGGGCTTATCTCTCAATGGAGCGTCAGTGGCATTATCTCCAGTCAACAGAGGTTTGGGGGCCCCAAGATGTGGGTGATGGAAGCAGCTCGTCTGGCAGCTATGGATAGACTTTGTGAAGCATATGTATGGTGTTTGGTTTTATTTGTAGTTGTTCTGGTTATTTAGGAGTAGTGGGGGAGTTTGTTTTTAGGAAAGTAGGTGTAGGATGGCAAGGGAAGTCTTTTGCTCTTTACGCCGATGTAATTGTGCTAGAATTTTCGGATTAATGAAATAAATAAGTTTTTTTATCATCTAGTTGTGCCTCGTGATGACTTTGCATTTGAACTATCTATAACAATTGATAAGGCATACATAATCCTTTTGTTCATGTATATGTTAAAATGAATTGTCGCTCTCGGGGGTAAGAAAAGAATAGTATTTTGTGAAAAAGAAGGGGGTCGTGCCCATGTAAAGGGATGAGTTGCCTACGTACCTCTGAGGGTTTTGAAAGTTTTCAAAAAATATTTTTAGAGGATCAGGCCCACGTAGTTCTAGGTAAGGGGGAAATGAAGAGGTTTTTCAGATTAGGGGTAGAACTTCTTGAGATGGTCCAGGTTGACTGGGCACGCCATTTCTTCTCCGTCAAGGTCAGTGAGCACAGTGGCGCCGCCCGACAGGATCTTCTTTACGATGCATGGGCCGCTCCAGTTGGGCTTAAATTTCCCTACGGGGTCCCAAATGCGCTCTACTATTTCTTTGAGGAATAAGTACCCTTCTCGAACACTGCAGTCCTTGACTCTCTTATTGAATGATCTTGTTATATGGCGATGGTACCCTTGTATGTGATATAAATCCTTCAGTCTCCTTTCATCTGAGAGGGATAACTTGTCAAGACGGCGTTGGTGCCAGTCTTCCTCACTCACCTTACTTTCAAGCATGATGCGCAGTGAAGGGATTCCTAGCTCCATGGGTAGGACTGCTTCCATGCCATAGACTAGAGAGTGAGGGGTAGCGCCAGTAGAGGTTCTAAGTGAAGTGTGGTAGCCCCAGAGGGCTTAAGGGTTCCTGTCAGGCCAATCCCAACAACTCTCGATCATCTTGTTGATGATGGATTTGAGGTTCTTGTTGGCTGCTTCGTCTGCCCCATTGGTTTGATGTTGGTATGGAGAGGATTTGTGTCTTTGGATTCCATACTCGTCGACCACTTTCGTAACTTCTGCCTTAAAATATGACCCATTGTTCGATACTAGCTCATGCGGGACCCCATATCGACAGATGATGTTTTTCTTGATGAACTTGTCCACTTTCTTAGCATTCAGAACTGCATAGGATTTATCTTCGACCCATTTGGTGAAGTAGTCAATAGTGACTAGGATGAACTTATTCTCGTTGGATGCTTTCGGTATAGCTTTCTCCATGATGTCAATGCCCCATGTAGACAACGGCCAGGAAGAAGTCATTTTGTACAATTCTCACGTAGGCAAGTGTTGTAGGTTGGAAAACTGTTAGCACTTGAGACATTTTCGAACGTAGATTGTACAGTCCTGAACCATGGTAGTCCAGTAGTAACCCTATCGGACGATCTTTTTGGTGAGCATATGGAAATTAATGTGTGGTTCGTATTCTCTGCTGTGGATTTTTTGCATCATTTCTTTATTGTCATCCCCTGCGATGCAGTGTAAATGGGTTCCATCGAAGTTTCTCTTGAATAGTGATTTATCACAGATAATGTACTGGGAATCCAGTCTGTGAAGAGTTAATTGGTATTTCTTATCAGATCCTTGGGGATCCCTTCCATATTTAAGGAGGCGTCAAATATCCTAGTACCAACAGTTAGCCATTTTGGTATCTTCTTCTGTATTAAGCTCGATGTGGTAGTAATGGGTCGGTTTGTCTTATTTTCGGATAAGGAGAGGGGCCATGGTATTCCTTCAGGCATGTCAATCATGGAGGCTAAGGTAGCAAAGGCCTCGTCTAGGTTGTTCTTCGCTCAGGGTAGGAAATGGGAGGTGATTTCTTGGAATTGAAAAGCTAGCTCTTCAAGGTGGGCATGGAAGAGTAAGAGTTTTTTGTCCTTGACTTTCCATTTCCTGTGTACTTGACCGATGATGAGGTCCGAATCCCTGTAGACATCGAGGTATTGAATTCCTTTCTTAAGGGAAACTTTGAGGCCTACTGTGCATGCCTCGTATTGAGTCATGTATTTAGTGCAGGGGAAATATAATTTTATGGCAATGGGGGATGTGGAGTAATCAGGGACAATTAGGAGGATCCCAACACCATGTCCATTTTTATTGGCAGCGCAGTCAAAGAACATTTGCTATTGAAGATCTTTTTGGGAGGGACAAAGGATATTTTCATCGGGGAACTAGTAAATCCAGACCTCGACTTCTTCTATGGGGTAGTTTTCAAGGTATTCAGAGATGAATTTTCCTTTCATGGATTTCTGTGTGATAAAGGTAATATAAAACTCAGTTAGAAGCATCAAACAATGGGTCATTCGACTGGACATGATAGGCTTTTTGAGTAGGTATCTGATGGGATCCACACGGGATATGATTCTGATGGGGAAGGCGAGCATGTAATGACGTAACTGTTAGATAACCCAGACAAGAGCGACACATGCTTTTTCCAAGGCAGTGTAGTTAATTTCTTAACCGACCAACTTTTGATTGGCATAGTAGATGGCTTTCTATTTGTGGGTGTCTTCAAGGTATTGGGCTAGCAAAGATCTGACTGCAGTATTGATCATAGTTAAGTATAGGAGCAAGGGAAAACCAGGCTGCGGTGGCATAAGCACCGGGGTTATGTTAGGTGTTGCTTGATTCGGTCGAAGGCTTATTGGCAAGCTTGATTTCAGACTTTGTTTGAATCCTTTCAGAGGAGTTTATCGATGGGTTCACAGATGGAAGTCAACTGGCTGATGAACCGGATGATGTATTGTAATTTTCCAAGGAATCCTCGGACTTCTTTCTCCATTGGAGGTGGTGACATCTCAAGTATGGATTTCAGCTTAGCAGGGTCTGCTTCTATCCCTTTCTCACTAACCATGAATCCCAAGAGTTTTCCTTTGGTGACACTGAAGACACATTACCAGTATATCGAAACAAACATTACCAGTATATCGAAATAAATCATCCATGATCTGGACCATGTCATCTAGGCTGACTTCGTCAGGTGACATTATCCAGTTGTTTGACTTTCGAGCCCATATTCGAGCTTCTAAGAACAACCCACTGAATCTCTGACAGTCGATGGTCATCTGGGAGGGAAATTTCATCCCGAACTTTAGGAATTGGTTCAATACTTCTGATAATTCCATGTCTTTACCTTCAGAACGGGTTTAGACGGCAATTCATGCTCTGGTGATTGATCGATAAGGATGGTAGGGTGTAAGAGGAAATATGGTCAAGTTTGAAGAGTATATGGGTAGGATTGGTATGATTTGGGTGGATGGGTCAAATTTTTGGTCTTTTTCTAGGAAGATGGCATTTGAATGATTCGAGAGTGGATTATGTGTAGTGTTTAGTTTAGGATTGGTTGGTGAAGAGATGATACCCCAATTAATTAGGCTTTGGATCGTATTTTGGAGATGGAAACATTGGTCGGTGGTATGGCTAGGAGTTTGGTGAAAGTCACAGTGGGCATCGGGTTTGAAGTTTTTTGGAAGTGGGTTTGTTAATGGACGAGAATCTAGGGGTTTAATCAGGTTTCGGCTCAAGAGAGCTTAGTAGACTTTGGAGAGAGGAGCGTGAATCTTGGTGTATTCCTTTCGAATCAGGTTAGGGTGACTTTCCGATGCCCATTAAGCGGTAGGCTGAGAGATATTGTTGATGGTAGAAACAGCGGTGCTAGAAGGCTTTTCAAATTTTCTAGGAGCAAATTGTCCAGAGGTTTTCTTTAGTTCAGCTTCTGTCTTGGTAAGACCTTCTTCAATTTCTACTCCTGCTTCCCAGAGGGCTCGAAAGTGAGGGTAATATTGTCCTCCCATGATAGCTCAGACATGGGGAAGGAAATTATTCTTCAAAAGGTTGTCTTGTTCTTCTTCGAAAGGCCGATTGGTCATGGTATCTTCTTTTTCTCTCCATCTTGCTATGAAGTTGCTGAATGATTCCTCGGGATTCTTCTTAAGTAGCTCTAAATCACAGCGGGTAACTTCTAGCTCCTCGTTATACTTGTACTGTAACATGAACTCACGGGAAATATCTTCCCAACTGTGAATTTTGGACTCCTTAAGGGATAGGAACCAATGGAGAGTGTTGTCCTTCAAAGTCTATTGGAACATCTAAGCCATTATTTCTTCGGAAGCCACTAGGAGAGTCATGGCTCGGTGATAACTGCGGAGATAGACAATCGGGGGATGAGTGCGTTCAAACTTCTTGATATTGGGCATCTTGAATTTCTCCGATAACCTGGCTTTAGTATAGGCAAACATGTGGGTGTAGTCTATGTACTTCCCATAGATTCTGACTTGGTCGAACTTGTTGGTCAACACCTTGAGGTCTTCCTTGACCTTGTTCAATTCTTCCTCTTTAGGCTCAACAACTATGGGTAAATTAACCCCGATCTGAGTAAGGTTTGGCATAGGAAGTTGGGCTAGTGGCAGCCCATTAGCAGGAGGAGCACGTTGAGCATGATGGTATTCTTCAGGGACCTAAATAGGCTCGGGTGCAGTTGGACCCATAGCACAAAGGAAAATGACCTCAGGATCTTTAGGTCCCAAATTTTTTTACATCTCATGAATCTCGATTTGAAGGCTATTAATTTTGGCAGTGAGCTGAGCCAGAACCGTCAACAAATCTAGCTGTACATTTGGCACTTGATTTGTGTTCTCCATGGAAGGCGGGTAAATCTCATACTCGGAGGAAGTAAGGGGACTGGAAGATCTTTGAGGCGATTCGAGTGAAGATCGAAGCCAATAGGGAGCCAGGCCAAGGGTGTGTGATCGACCTGAGAAGGAGAAGAATTGGGATTTATTTCGAAAAAAAGGGGAATTCATTATTTTTAGAAAATGAGGAAAATGTTTTTGGCATTTTTGGAAAATATGAGGACAGAATGTTTTTGGAGGAAAAGGAATATTTTTGGTATTTTTGACAAAAGAGGGAAAATGTTTTTGGACACTTTTTTGAAAAATAGAGAGGATAAAGACAAGAGACAGGTCTCAGCATAATTATTATGTTTACCTAAATGCAAAAAAGAAATGTTGGACAGGACCCGAGCCTGAAAAATTTGGGATTTTCCACATATGTAAAGCTATTGTTGGACTTGTAACTAGGATCACGGGAAGGATCCCATTTTAAAAATTGGGCAAAAATTTGGGCGGCGTGTCGACCAGTCATTTCGGAAGAGTTTCGGGTAGAAATTGGCAATCTAATATGTGTGTCCTAGGTTTGAAACCTATATGCAGGTATGCATTGGTTGGGTTAATTAGAAGGTGTTCCCTCCGTTGGCGTGATTTCCACGATATACGTCTTGCTTTTTAGGGCAATCGATATACATGAGTGTACGTTAATTACCTCACTATATACCTCGTGGGGACGGTACATATGAGAGCGAATTCGATATACTCGACATATGTGAATGATTTCCCTGGGATATACCTCCTGTCATGACTTCGGTCAAGCAGTATGATGAGGGGTAACCGTTCGATATACATCGAAGGTACTTGGCCAGTGGAAGGTAAGAGTCAGATAGCTTAGTCTAACTGTGACTTCTCGGACTAGCACCCATCACGAAGTGACTCCCCAATTACGGGACAAAATTTGGTCAATATCAATGCTCTTTCGTGATGTAGAGTGTCTTTCTTTTGATTATGCCAAACAGGTAGCAAGGTAAAAGTGCTAATTTTAAAGATATACTAAGCACGGATAAGTAATGTGTAATTATCTATAAGTGAGTGTGTGATAAGTGAACATGGATATATACAAGTGGAGGTGTGTGTTAGTGACACCTAAGCATGGATTTATAGGTGATGTGTAACATGTGGGAATTTGTGATCCTAGGTGCACGTGGTCTGAAGTGTACATGGAGAATTTTTCTACAGGTGTGTGAATAGTAGCATAAGCACGGATAATAAGGAGGAACATGTAGATAGGGGGATATACAAGAAAATAAAACATCCATGCAAATAGAGTCTAGTCCTCTTAAAAACAAGTCCCCAGCGGAGTCACCACTGTGGCCATCCTGGGAGGCACGCGCCAAGGCTGGCCTTCGGAGGGAAAGGAAGGGGGGATCCCTCAAAGAAGGGGGCGTAACAATTGTGCTACAGTCTCACACCCCTATTGGAAAGGGTGTTTGGTCGTCGTCGGTGTGGGTGAATGTAAAGAGATGGAGTTGTCAACCTATTTTGCAAAAAATAAGCAAAAGAACATGTTGCCACTTTGAGAGAGCACCATTAAGGACAAATTTATGGATACGAAACCAATAGATCTGAGGTCCGGGGACTAAGTTACGGAATGGGAAGGTGTTAGGCACCCATCCCTCCCTTTCGGTCTCTCATGGACTAGTGTTAATATTTTCCTTTATATTCCCGTGAAGTGTGTGTGTGTGTGTTTATATAATGGATATCGAAATTGTTCGACTCGCACCATAGACAAGGAAGAGTGAAGTCATCCATAGGAATGTTCCCCAAAATAAATAGTAGATAGAATACGAGTGTTCATCAAGATATTGATTGTTATTAGAGAACGATAATATGTGTTCGATGAAATGCAGGCGAACATATTATTTATAAAAGTATGATAATTATGGAAATGAGGGATTTTGAGAAATTTGGAGAAATTGGAAAATTGAGCTCGAGTCTCGGATTTTAATCCGAGACTCCTACGTAGCCTATAAAGGAATCAAAGTCCCATAGTTCGAATATAGCAAAGGGGTGGGGTTCAACCCATAAATCCGGACGGAATTTTATTATATGTGTATGTGTAGAAAATGTTTTTTGGTTTTTGGAAAACGTGTGATGGACAATTCCATTCAGAATTTATGAATATAACCCTCTTTTATTCGCCTTTGGTTTTTTTTATAGAAAATAAAGTATGTGAGATGTACTAATAAAAGAGAGGACATTAGTGCGTATGAACTAAAGTAAAACTAGATCATGGATCTAATGTAACTTATGCGAAAAACAACAGATTAAGAAAGGAAGAATAGAAATTAGAGCTTGAACTTTGATCTTAGTTGAAATCCCTTGAATCTTGATGAATGTTGATGAGAGAGAAGGATTTTTGCTAAATTGGGTGTGAAAAGGATGGGAATTTAAGCTTGAATGGAACTTCTCATATGGAACTTTCCGAGTTACTGAGATCACTAATGCTGATGAATAACTTGTGTTTGCTGTTGATTGTTAATGATCTGGGACTGAGGTCATGGCCTCTATTTATAGGGCCAAGGGGGTTGTCGATCATCCTAACCTTGGGTGTGCCTATCGGCAAATGTTCCTTGACACTATGCCAATTGGCAAGGCTCAGGACCTATCAATCGGCAGTCTCGTACAGACTTTTTGGGAAAAATGATGGTAGTGCACAAACCGTTGATCCGAATAGAGAATGGAGCATACCATTAGAAAGGTATTTCAGAAACATTCGAGAGTCCTTTGGACCTCTCTCGGGTCCGGTAGTTGACTTTGGATCAAATGTGGCTCGAAAGAGCACGTCAGTCCTTTGGACGAGAGATCATTGGAGGAAAATAGGTCGTTCGTCCGTATGGTAAGTCATAATCGTGCATGGGGAAGACCATTGGAAAGTTTAGGATATGTACTTTGATATTCCAAAGAGTTTTGTTCGGTTCAAAAGTTGAGAAGTGCCCGGTAACCTTTCATAGAAAAATGGATCGTTTGTCTGTACAATTGGTCAGAATCATACACGAGGCGGATCATTGGAAAGGGTTTTTAATGTCTTTAGAAGATTCATTCAGTCTCATTCGAGCTAAATAGTTGACTTAGGTCAAATAGAGCCTGGGAGCACCCGGGAGCCTCCGGATCAATTTTTGGGGGAAACAGATCGTTCGCACGGGGAGGATCGTTGGAAAGGGTTATCAGTGCCCTTCGAAGATTCAAAGAGCTTTGACTCTGACAGTGAAGTTGATTGGGGTCAATTCGGGGCCCGAGAACACCCACTCGCCTCCGAATCGATTTTTTTATAGTGAAATGGTCTATTCGTCCGAACTGTTATGCTGATTCGTGCATGGGGTGGATCATTGGAAAGGGTATTTGGAGCCCTTCAAGGATTCAAAGAGCTTTTTATCTGGTTATAAAGTTGACCGAAGTCAAATGGGGGCCGGAGGCGCCCGGTAGCCTCCATATCGGTACTCAGAGTGTGACCTAGGTTTTATAGTGAAATGAGGAAGTGATAGGGACCTAAGGAGAGACTTAGGGGGTCCTAGATTGTGGTGTCTACAATGCCTTTAGAATAGTTCAAAAGTATCAGCAGTCCTAACTTCCTTAAGGGCCTCCGACCAACCTTCTTTGAAAGACCTTCTTTTGGCATATTCAATTTGACTAACAGCAGCTAAGAGTGCTTTATCCCAACCTTTGTCCAAATAAGTAGCACTCTCAGTCTTCTCCTTGGCCAAAGCAGCCATCAGAGCTTTAATTTTCTCCTCGATAGATGTAAGGAGATTCTTATTCTTCAATAGTGCATCCTCAACCACTTAAGATCTGTCTTCATCCTTTTTCAGATTGGCCTCAGGAGGCTTCAAACTTCCTTCAACAGTGGTGACCTTGTCATTTTCCACATTCAAAGAGTTCTCTTTGACTCTAAGTCTTGCCGACCATCCTCTAAATATTTTTTTAGACCTTCAAAGGCCTCTTCAACTTCACTAGAAGATGAACGCAGTTGCTCGTCTCTAGCCATGATTTTATCAAAATCGGCCAAAAACTGCAGAGAATAGTATTGACAAGTCAGAAGAAAGAAACATAAATTATTAAGTAATATGGAAGTAAAGTGATTATCAAGGCCAAATATTAGTATGCTCTATCAATAAGCTTTAATTGGGGCACAATCATAACAGATTCCCTATCAAAAGGGTGCATATTGTCTCTCCAAACTTTCGTAGCCACACTAGGGTTGTTGGTCATAGAGGATGACCTAACATTTCCTAAGTGAGCCTAAATTTTTTCGACCAACTCTAGTTGGTCGGCAGTAGCCTTCTGGTACTTCTCAGAGAGACCTTTTTTAATTTCTTAAAAGGGGGGTAGCAATAGTAATACCCTTAGCATGGGCAAGTGGAGGCACTTTCTCCACTACCTTGGAGGTCTTCTCAACCTCTTTGGATTTCTTGGCATCAGCAGTAGCAGCCTTGTCGATATTCTTCTTTGCAGTTGGAGAAAGGGGTGTATCGAACAAGTTGGTAAGTCTCCTTTTTCCCATGATTGCAGAAGGAGAAGTGGGTATGGTAAACATGTCCAAAGACTCAAAAAGATATGAGGTACCAATATCTCTCCCTACTCCAGCAGAGTTCTCAGTCGAGGAAGTAGAAATAGGTTCCTCTTCCAAATTGACAGGAACAACATCAGTTGGTCTGGCCATAAATGATGTTACCGAGCTCCTGTACTGATCGGATATGCTCTTCACTAATTGTATGATGGATGCCCATAAGAACTTGATCTCATCAAGATGGATAACACTATCTTTAGGGCACTTCTTCTTGCTCTCAACTACAAATAAGGTAATAATGTTACTCGGCATATCATTAAACAGTTAAAAAGCAATAAAAAAAAATACAGTACTCAAGCTTAACAACTTATGCCATGTCCTATCTGAGGACATATGGTCCCATCATACACTTACCATTGTCCAATAGGAGCGTGTTGCTAATTTTTTACAATAATTACATAATCAAAATAGTCTTTATTCGAACAACTAAAGCTTTATTGGCAAACCTAGTTTTAAGATAGTAAGTGCTATCACTGGTAACCCACTTGCAACAAAACATAAGTTCAAGGATACCAATGTGGGTCCTATAAATTTGATTAAGCTTGTAAATCCAATTCACTATTATCCATGTATTAGGGGCTACTTTACAAGGGATGATGTTAAAATATTGACAAAACTCTAAACATAAAGGGTTAGGATAAAAATAAAGCCACATTCAGCAATGAATATAGATGGAATCCAATGGCCCTCTAATAATGAAAATACATCTACTGGTGGAATAGGCATTTATAATTCTACCCTATTTGGAATATCCCATTCCCGCCTAAATTCATCTAGAGAATCCCCATGAAATATGTAAACCATAGCTACAGTAAAGAAAAATCAAAAGTGAAATGAAGCGAGAAAGAAAGCTTATAGAGAAAGTGAAGATTGAAACAGAGAGGAGCCGCACTGGAAACTCAAAGATTGAAAGATTGGAAAATAAAGAGAGTTCGAAAAAGTTTAAAAATATGAGGTACAAACTCTGGCACAAAACCTCGTCTCTTATAGCCTATATGGGGAATCATGCAAAGTAATTATTAACTGTATCAATGATTGATATCCTGGAAAAAAACCATATACATAAATGATAAATTACTAAAATGTCCTCTGACGGTTCATTAATTTTTAGAATATTTACAAAAATGCCATTACAGGATCAAGTTATAGAAAATTTTTACAAGTCATGCACCTCGGAAAATGCTGAATAGTTACCAAATGTATATATACTCCATCCTTTCTGCAAAACAAATCGAGAATAAAGTATTGGGGGCATCTGTTGATAACGAAAATTAACCACTCTTGTGGACCAATCAGAGATGTACACGTGGCTCCTGACGTGGCACCAATCCTAGTTAACTTTTAGTTGGTCGGCCCAGATGGTGGTTGCTCGGTAGGAATGTCGACCAACTCAAGGAATGTAGACCATCAATACCAATGAAGAGTCACCACCAGAAGGGAGATAGACAAGAGTATTTCCACATGTGGTCTAGATAACCAACCATCATATTCATTATGTGTGGGTGTAAATGCTTTCATATATTAAGGCATTACATCCCTTGATCTTCGGGTCACAATAAATACATTGTATATCTTTCATCATGGAGGACACACCACACAAGACACGAGACATAAAATGAATTATGGGTCAATAACAGCTAGTTATCTGTAATCACTGAAATCAATACCACAACTGTGGACGTAGGCTTTCTTCCATAGTCGAACCACTTTAAAAATCGCTTTCGCTTTTGATTATTTCTTATTATTTATCTGTGATCCTTAAATTGGATCTAGTCCATTTTTTGACATCAACACTAGGATTCCAAGGTTAGAAAATGCCTAAACAGTTCCCTTACTTGATTATCATCCGCTAGAAGGACATAACTGAGGAAAATAGTTACAATGAAAATCCTCATGAACCAGAGTACCGATGAGGAGCTTATAATATAATAGATCTTGACTTAGGACCATCCTGTCTGGATCCAATACGAACATACCTAGAGATCAGTGTCATCCCAGCAAATCCTAAAAATCAAGGAGACTTCGGTACAAAGAAGGGATATATGTTATTGAAGGAGGAATCTTGTTTAGAAGAGGATTTATCATTTCATTACTGAGATATGTCCATTCAGCCAAAGTTAGTGACTTGATTAAAGAAATGCATGAAGGTTCTTATGGATCACATTCAACAGGCATATCGATAGGATAACGGCCATGAAGTCACTAACTTTGATGACCCACCATGAAGGCAGACTGCACTAATGTAGGGAGATGTGATAACTGCCAGAAATATGTCACAACCGACAAAATTTTAGGGCTTATCTTATGCCGATCACATACCCTTAGTCATTTTACATCTTAGGAATAGATATGGTTGGACATCTACCCAAGACCAGAGTCAGATTTAAGTACTAATCGTCACAGTAGACTATTTCACTAAATGGGTGGAGGATAAACCCCCGACAGAAATACTGTATGAGAAGGCCTACCCTTTCATCTAGAAGAATTTGTTTTGCCTTTATGGGATGATGTATGCCTTCATCACCAACCACGATACTCAGTTTGACGATCAGGAGTTCGAAGGCTATTGTCTATTATCTAATGTCCAAAAGCTACATTGTGCACCTGGTCATCCATAATGTAACGGGAAAATAGAAGTAGAAAACAAAAACCTATTAAATGGAAATAAAAAAAGGTTGGACTATGGTAAAGAAAATTGGATCAACGAATTACAGAATATCCTATGGCAATATAAAATAATGTCGAGAACAGCTACCAGTGATACCTCTTATATGCTGGCTTTCGGGATAAAAGAAGTAGTTCCGACCAAAATTGGTCTACCAAGTCATCGAAAGCTCAATTTTGATTCATTTGAAAGTTACCTAATGAGAAGAGTGGATTTAGATATGGTAGAATTAATCAGACAATATGCGACACTTCGGGTGGCAGCAAACCAACAACGGACTGCTCGATTCTATAATAAGAGGGTAAAATCGAGAACTCTAAATGAGGGAGACTATGTGTTAAAAAATGTTATCTAGAAAGGGAAAAAATTGGATCCTAATTGACATGGTCCTTAGAGAGTATCTGTAGTCATATGTCCTAGAACATACAGAATTGAAACTTTGGAATGAGAACAGTTCAAGAACCCTTAGAATGCGAAGAAACTGAGAAAATACAACCATTAAATGAATGAAAATGTAAAATTTTTGAGTCTTTCCGTCTCTTGTAACCCTCTTCAATGAGAAATAAAAAATATTAATTACCCATCACTATTGTTATTTTTATTTTTTCTGTCGAAGTGGGGGATATCTGTTAAAAATCAAGGCCCCAGACATCTTAACAATACATATTAGAACGCACAACACAACCAAAACAAAAAGTAAAAATAAACTTCATATATGACCCTGCTTTAGTACGAGGTCATGAACGAAAAGTTTCACTTCATGTACGATCTCGCCCTAGGATAAACCAAGAACAAGAAGTTTACCAAATTTAGGAAATCCGTTGTAGTCATATGGGCGACGAGATCCGACCATAACTGGGTAAACATATGGATCGATCCTAATATATTTGTTAGTCTCAGGTAACTAAAGCTAACATTTGGTCGTGACGAAAATATCCATCCATATGATCAGTAATTTGGAATAAGCATCAGTAGAACCTAAGATCGGATAGCCTTGATCATCCAATATTGTTAACTAGTAAGGAAAATCAATTAAGGTAATAGCTGACTAAATTACTAGTAGAACCATTTTTCAGTAAGTTGACATGGCTAAAAGAATTAATGTTACAATAAGCCCATAAAACTAGATCTAACTAAGTCAAGACCATCCGACCGCCTATGAAAATGTCAGAAGGAAAGAAAAATGTAAATTTCCATTATGAATTATGAAAAGTTATTATTACAAAATCATAAAGATAATAAGAATACAAAAATTTACTCGCTTGCCACATTTCTAAATTCCGAGAGGGAAACATCCAATGTATATGGTGTAATGGTCGTCCTCAGGTATCTAAGACCTGACTAATTGCTAGAACTCACCATATCCACTAAATGTTAAGGTCAGTGAAGCTCTTCGTCCCCATCAAGACTATAATCCCCAAGGTATTTCCTTATCAAGATCACTAGGAAAACATTCAGAGGAATTTATGAGACATCAATAACAAAGGGAGGATTGGGATGTTCTAAGGAACCTGGATCATGCCAATATTACAACTCATCCTCCTTGGGAATCTTCACCATAGTGAGAGCTTAGAGACAGCCATACTTATAACTAACCTTATGTGCGTGGTCAAGTTTTGCCTCCATGTGTGTGAGGGACTCATCATAACCATCCATCCAGACAATGTGAGGTTGTTTATCAAATTGATATGTAAGGTGATCAACCTTCTCACTCAGCATTTTAATTGTGGATAAATGATTTTTAATAGTTGCAGACTGGTCGAGAAGAGTCTTCTTGGTCCTCTCTTCCTCTACTGACTGCGAAATTACCCTTGTTGTTGAAAGGACTTGTGTTTTACCATCTTTTTCCGCTCTAACTCCTCTCTCAAGCGAGCATTCCCTTCTTATTAAAAGGAGACACCCTCATTTTGTTAAGCAGGCCAGGGTTTCTTGAGACCTCCAAACTCCTACTATAGGGTATTATTCTCATACTCTAACAATATGGAAACTTCTCTACCACCAAGCAAGTCAGCATTAAGAATGAAATCCTTCTTGGTGCATTCAAACACTAAAGAAAGTAGTTTTTGGTCAAAAACTCTATTTTCCAGTAGATTGGCCAGCTTCTTTCTGTGGTCAGCCTGAAGATTCGTGAGTGATTCATTATTGTGAGGAATGGGATGGTTACGAAATATACAATCACCAAATTTAGAAATTAATTTTCCCTAACAACTTTTTTTCAAAACAAAATTAATTCAAAATTGCATTAAAGTAGACAAAACCACCCAAATTAATTAAGCATCAAATAAAAACATTTTTTGATTGAACCAATTATATATTTTTAACCTAAGCATGCATCTAGGTGTGAATTTCAAGATAAAATAAACAACCACTACACCCTATGTACGAGGAATATTATATGGGAAAAACCTCGAACGGCCAAGCCATAAAGTCCACTTAATAAGAAATTACAAAAAGGACATGACAGAATACTTACATAATTATTCAACGCCCTTGCAAGCCTTGGCATTCTTAGTTCCTTCAACCTCTACTTAGCGACAATGTAGGATCCCACCTACTCATAGGAGTCCACCACAAGGTCACAACAACCATCATGCATACGGACTCAACCAAATGTAAGTCAATGAACTCGAAATCCTCTACAAAAATCAATTCTCAACAATGTAGAGAATGAACACGGGGCCAAAAGCTTGATCTCAAAACATATGTATACATACATACATATGTATATGTGTGTGTGTGTAGAAGCTTGGATCTCAACTAATTGGGTGTAAACATGGTTTTTGTTTTGAAGGATTAATCAAGAATCATTTTCCAAAAACCAAAACCTCTCTTGGACTTTTTGTATAATTATTTTTGCTCTCAAAAGTATTGAAAACGTCTTTGCGAAAGATGTTATCACGCACTATATAAATGGATGGTAAGACGTAGTGGGGAGTTGAGAAAAAAACTGCCAAAGAAAACTCAATTTTTGAAATTCACGCTCGGTCATTCTAACGACGTTCAATCTAATTTGGACGACATGGTCATTTTCGTTTGAATGAAAAATAACAATACTTTTAACGAGATGTTAGTTCCGACAAAAAATGAACATCGTTAGGAGTCGTTCAAGAAAGGCTCTCAAATCACGTTCGAATGAGCTAGGTAGTTTGTTCAAATGATGTGCAAAAATAAAATATTTTTCTGTAAAAAATATAAAGTCAATTTAAAACCTTTTAAAATAATCTTAACACCCAAAATTAAAATATCCAAGGCTCAACATAAAATATGCATTCATACCTGAGAGGTCCTTGTAACATTGATGACGAAACATAGGAAGAAACTCGACATGGTGATGTGATCTCTTTGACTTGGCCGCTACGTCTTTAATAAACATATCATAGGCTTGAAAGGTCACAAACACAACTTATATCCTATGACTCAAAATGATTTTTTCAAAATCAAGCCAATACATATAAATTGACTCAATTGAAATTTTGTCCTTACGGTTGTGATCCTCCTAAAAGGAAAAAATCATGCCATGATAGGACGCGTTATCAACAATCTCCCGGTGAAAAAGGCGATGTAGAATTAAATGTGACTCCTTGACCGAAGGAGATAAATTATGGACAAGTAATTCCTTGATATCTTCTTCGTCAATCTCATTGTGACCAGTAGTGAACAAACGACTACCTCTTTCCTCAAAGTCTACTTGAACGACGACCATATATGACAATTTTACATTTAACTGCAAAACAGGTGATTGGATGTAAGTGTTTGCCGAGAAAAAAAAAACTTGCAAGAATTTAACTAGGACAACAATAAAGGGAACATAAATATCATTTCATTATAAATCGAGTTACAATGGGGCAAGCCCCTATATGGATAGTAATAAAAATGAGAAAAGTAAAATATAACAAACACTTCTAGCATGGCTATAGGTATATATTTCACCACATTATCCTTGTCAGTAGCAGCATGACCTTTAGTTTGCTCAATGACAAAAATTGGCTCCTTGTCAACAGCACAAAAAATCTCTTCATCATTATTAATTTCTTCATCAATCTATAGGGGAGTGCAACGATGGTGTAGTTGGAAGAGGTCGTACTCCTCGGCAGTTCCAACCTTGATAAGGGCTTCATCCAACTAATTTTTTAAGATCACTTTCTTCAGGTAGTCGATCTGCATAGATTAATTGACAAATGCATTATCTCGTCCCATTGGGAAGGCCTTTTCCTTTGCTTTGATAGTAGACACTAAAGCTTGATTGGCCTTGGTTTTTGGAAGCTCAATCATAGATTTAGCATCCTCTTCCTCCTTTCATGACTTTTTCGCGACAATGATGGTGTTATTCTCCACTACCTTCTCCTCTTCCAATGTATGGACCCTTTGTTCTAACTTTTATTTCTCGTAGGGACTCATTATAGCAATGAGCGGCCTCTAAGGATTTTCACAGATCATTAAAGGCAGCCTCAGCATCGGAGGATAATTTATTCATCTTGTCATTCCTTTTCGCTCATATTCGATCAAGAACTGTGAAATAAATAGGTAAAAAGGACATCATCAAAGAGAATTGAAGAAGTATAAATGGAAATTAATCAATGAGTGATCAACTTATGAGGGTCAGATTGTGTTTCGCTCGCTCTGACAATATGGTGTGGGAAATAGAGTACAAAATAGCTTGGTCAGTACGAAGGACCCCATAGTTGCTTAAGTCGCGAGCAAATTCAAGGAAAGTGATGGAAAGCCTTTTTGTATGTCGTTGTAGAATAAAGTCTTTCTCTCAAAACCTAATTAATACCTACACAATGTGACAAAATAAATAATAGAGGCAAGTGGTAAGTATGGGTGTCAATCCAACTTTCAAGTGTGAAGACTAGACATGTGAAGATAATTGCAAAATCACTTTCATGTTATTATTTTTAGTATTTTTTTTTACAAAAGGGGGATGAAAACTGATTAAGAAGAAAATGATAATGAGACAAATATTTTTTTTAATTTAAACAAATTGATTTAATATGATTTCTAAAAAAAATATTAAAACGAAATTAAATAAAAAGAGAAGAATATGTACAAATGGGTGAACTCCTAAATACTCATCGATGTTTGAATTAAATTTGCTAAAAATTACAAACAATCATAACAAAGACTTCTATCTAAGTATAACTCCCTCTAAATGAACTCTCAATGCACTATTAAATAATGAGAAATATTTTCTAAAAATACAAACCCTCTCACTACAAATTTGTACATAGAAATCCATTCATGTGAAACAATTTCTACCACACCACTCTATATTGAGATATTTCTTAAAAATACAAACACTCTCCATAGAGTGATGAAGCATAAATTATCCCATTTTTAAAATTGAAATAAAGATGATGATCCCTTTATGAACTTCCTCCTCCTGTTTTTATAACCCACGAATCTGAGTTGTTTTGGAGAGATCTTTGGGATTTTATTTGGCTAAGTCAAAGACATTTTTAGCAGGTGTTTTTTGAAATTTTGAGACTGTATGCACGTTGGTTTTGCTTGTAAAAAGAGACATTGGGTTAAAGAAGGGCAAATTTCCTACTTTTAAGGAATACTAGGTAATGGTTGGGAAGGGTATCAAATTGGTTGAAGTTGGAAATGGTTCGAGTCTTTGGTTTGTTAGCATGTAAGAGATGATTGGTTTGGGTTGGAATTCCAGTTAAAATCGTGGCTGCCATGGTGGGTGGTTATAGTTAGAAGTTGGGGCTACCTCACCGGAGATGTAGATTAGTAGGTCCGGTCGTCATTTTACCGACCAGAGTGGTCACGATTTGGAGGGTTCGGGTCAAGCCATGGGAAGTGGGTGGAATTCGGGTTTAGGTATGAGCACGGGTTAAGATCTAATTTTCTATGGTTGTCAGGGGTGGTGTTTTAGTGGCTCGGGCATGGAATTTTGGGTTCAAGGTTGGACACGATTTTTGCAGGTAATGGGGTTTTGTGGTAGAGATGGGAGGTGGTTTGATTGGTGGGTGAGAGGTGAGAGAAAGGGTAAGAGGTTGAAGATGAAGTGGGTGGTGTTGTGCGTGTGAGGGTGTATAGAATAAGGGTATATGTGTGTAGATTGTACCCTATTAAAAAATAAAAATGAAAATTATTTAACTAAAAGAAAATAAAAAAATCAAACTAAAAAAAATCAAACTAAAAAGGAAATAATAAAACCTATTAAACTAAAAAGACTCTAAAAAATAAAAAGAAATAAAAAATAAAAGTTAACAATCTATTAAAACAAAAGTCCTAGAAAAATCGAATAAAACTAAAAATAAATTCCTAAAAATTAATCCTAATAAAACAAAATAAAGATTAAAAATTAAAAACTAATCAAAATCAAAATTAAAATAAAGAAATAAAAAAATAGAAAATAAATTCTAGAAAATTCTAAAAAAATCTAAAATAATTTCCACAAATAAAAAAATGTAATAAATAAAAAAGATACAAACTCAACACATGCTGGGCTCAGGTGATGGACTGGGCTCGGTGTAGGCTTAGGTTTGGTTCGGGGAAGGGTTCGGGGCATCGGAACACATCAGGCAGGTTCAAATATGGACTCTGACTTTGCGGTCTCCTTTGATTTCTTCGATGCATGCTTTTAACCTTTACTTTGTCGAAAATATACCGATTTAGTATCATTTAATACCGTGACTGCGTATTGACCTACAAAATGATAAAATACGAACACAAGGTCAATTTTAATTAAAACGAGTGACTAAAATGACTCTATTCGGGATATAAAATAGACACTTTTGGGTGCTTATCACACCACCCCCAAACAGATCATTGCTAGTCCTCGAGCAAAAATAGAGAGAAAACAGAGGTAAGTAACCAAAAGTGTGCCACTTTCGCAGGCACTGGTGATTGTACTTAGTATGTGCAACAAGCCATTAAACCTATAGGTTTCCCTACAGGACGAGTGGTGTCTCGTGAGGGTTTGTAGTGAATACACCCACAAAATTAAAAAAAAAATTAATGCAGTCTCTTATTTTGAAAATGAAATGCTATTCAACCCAACTTATACGGACATCAATGAACACCGTATTCAATTATCAAAATAAGACATTAAGATTACTTAATACCAAAAGCGTAATCCTTCGTAAAACTCAGCATGTGTTAGTGTGAAACAATCTTAAGTATCCTTAGAGTAATTCCTAGATCGCCTTTAGAAATCAACGTTTTTACTTCAATTCTCACTAGATATATCTCTCTGAATCGAACTCTTTGAGAATCGGGTAAGTGTATCTCTCTAGTGTGTGAGGAGGTGAGTCAATGTAAACAAGTTCAAACGTCTCACACACTTTATAAAAATGAAGGATACATGAAAGAAATAGATCTCATGAAAGAATGCTAATCACTGTGTTGAGAATGTCAAATTATTCACCATATAGACTTCTCGTTTGCCCGAACAAATCATCAAGGGTGAAAATGTGATTTATGTAAGGTATGAGGGAAAATGAAGAAGATGAATGATAAGATGGAAGTGTTTTGAGAAGAGTGTGACACAAGAATAACTAATGTCTTCATTTTTTGAATTTTTGATCGCATGATTTCTCTTTCTTCTTTTAATTTTTTTTATGTTTTCTTTTTCTCTCTTTTTTCTTCTTTTTTATTACGATACATTTTTCTTTCCATAACACTAATGAAGACAATTTACATGGAAAATTTCAAACACTCTTTTTTCTCAAAATTGATGATAGTGATGGGAAATTATATATGTATGGTATATAGAATGGACAAGGGAAATATGGAAAGATAATGGGTGAATGATAATGTGATAGGGAAAAAGATTAGTGTATGGTAAAAAATGGTTTAATGCTCAGGACAAACTACAAGACACATGTTTCTTATAACTCAAAAGTGATGTCATTCTCAGTGATTATGCCCAAATTAAAAAAATAATGAGACCATGCAACGACTAGATGTAGTACCAAAATAAAGTTGAGTCAACTTGTGACTCGGAGATACGTAAAAACCCTAAAAAATGTTAAAAAATCTCAAATCTCACGGGTTTAAGTCATCACTTGTGATCTTTTAAGTCTCTCTTGAGAATGTAGTTACTCTTCAACTTTTGATTGTAAATGTGATAGTGAAAATTGTTGAGTTTAAGAATTAATAGTGCAAGTATGCTTTAAGAGGTATTAATTAATTTATGGTAAAAGGTGTATTTTAGGGTCGAATACGGGTATTATGAGATTTCTAAAAGGGGGATGATAGACAATTCATATCATAAAAATTTATTTGTAACTGCACAAAAAGTTTAAAATCACCAGTTTCAAAAAATATTTCAAAATAGGTACGATTTTGATAAATCCCCCCCCCCCCAAACAAAAGAGAACATCGTCCTCGATGTTTAAAACCATATATAAAAATAAAAGCACAAGGGAGGAAATATATTACCATAATGAACCGCTAATGAAAATATACCGCGTGATAGGGATGTTCAGAAAACTGAATGGACCTGCAGACCGAATCGGACCAAACCGGACCGTCCTAATTTTGTCGGGTTTTTTAATCGGTCCGGTCCAGTTTTTTTTATAGATCGGTATAACCGGTTCGGTCCTCGGTCTCCCTTATTAAATACCCGGTCTGGACCGACCCGGACCGATTAATATTAATATATGTATTTAATTATATTTATACGTATATATTAGTAACACACGCACATAACTTAGGGGTACGCTCGTCTTAAAAAAAGAAAGGAAACCTAGATCTAAAACAACACACGCACACACACAGCCATTCTACTCTTTCTCTCTCACACAGCCGTTGTCATCTTCTTTCTTCTTTTGAAACCATCTATGCTCATCAATTTGCATCGCTCCCCTTTTGCACCACTCATCACAGGCACATAGGCTCAATACTCTTCTTCGTTCTCATGCACATCACATCACAACCCACATGTTTTATAATACATGGTAAGGAGATGACGGATCTCTACTGAGGGACTGACATGAAGAACGCTGCCCAGAGTGGCGGTCCTAAGCAAAAGCATATCAGGCAATAGGGGAGGTTTGAGATGCACAGTGGAAACCACTCCCGACCAAAAACACCAAAGGGTTTGGAAAACCCATCGCAGCCTAGCGCCGACCAAACCACGACCAGGTATTACTCTGCCTTAAATTTGATAGTGATTTCTGAGCACCCCTAAATTGATAATGATTTCTGAACACCCGTAAATTTGTATAATCTGCTTAGTATACTCATGGTAATTTTCTCTGCTTTGTATATGATGTTTATGTTTTTAATTTCCAGCTTTGTAATACAAAGACTAGGTATTATCTCTTCTTTGTATACTCTGCTTTGAACACAAGTTAGACATTTTTTAAAGGTAATTTAATTTTTAAAATGATTATTTTAATAAGATTATGGCCAACAAGTTAGACCGGACCGATCCTGTAAAAATCGGGATCGACTAGACCCGAAAGACCGGTACGATCAATCCGATCCATAAAAATCCTAAAAATCGCATCGAACCGGACCGAGAACACCCCTACCGCATGATGGAGAATAAAAGAAACATGAAGACCAGATGCGATACAAAAAATATGTACAAGTTTAGAAAGCATGTGAAAATCATTGGGTGGTGTGAAACACTACCCCCAAAACAAGGTAAGACTCATACTAAAAAATAATGAACGACGGGCTGCCTCTCGGTAGCGCTAAGTGTAATGTCTTCAGCCAGACCGAATCTCAACCTAAAGATAAGATCTATGAAAGCCCGGGGCGGCAGAAAAATTAGGTGATGAGAATCACTCCCAAACAAGACTGAAGCATTAGTCTTGCTGGATAAATTAACAAAGGTGAGGGCGAAGAAACACCGATCACTGGCCTTATTTTTATTTTCAAGATTTGTTTTTGTGATTTTTGAATATTTTGAAAAAGAAAGAAAATATTTTTGTGATTTTTTAAAAAAACTATATTGAAAGAGAAAAATATATTTGGATTTTTTTGGGATATGTTGTAAAAGAAAGAAAATATTTTTGTGATTTTTGAAAAATATTATGAAAAAGAAAAATATTTTTGGAGTTTTTGATTTTTGAATTTTTTAAGAAAAATTAGCATTTTTTTATGAGAAGGAAAAAATATTTTTAATTTTTTTTTTGGGAAAATATGGAGGTATAAAAAAAATATTTTTGGAGTTTTCGGATATTTTTTTTAAAAATGAAAAATATTTTTGGATGTAGTATTTTTTTTTAAAGGAGGGATAGACTTGATTTGAAACACAAAATGATGGAGCATAAAATTGACTACCTAAAGACTAAATTAGACACGTACGAGCAAGGTAAAAGTCCTAACTAGCACAAAGCCAATTTATTATCTTCAATTAGGTGATGGGGTATTCAAATTTTAATTAATCCCATGGGAGACAAAAATCACGGAATTTATCTTTGTGATAGCCTTTTGCAAAAATGTGTGACTACGGGACTAGCTAGTTGAATGATTTTAAATTTAATGACAACTAGGGTAGCGCACAATAAATAATTGAGTGAGTCAGTCGGGTGATGAAATTCATTCTCTTTGCAATGACCGGGTGTAGTTCTTAGGTAAATTAATTCATCGAACCATTCAATTTAAGTACGATGCAAAAATTAAAAGCACACAGAAGCAAATAAGCACACAAAAATTGAACTCGTTGACAGAAGATTCACAAGGGATAAAGAAATGTACCTCCCACAATTTTTATACACGTGGGGTGAAGACTGAGCTGAATCGATCGGGGGGAGATCTCGCCTATCTCAGTCATCCCCAAGAGTCCTACGAACCCAAAATAGAGAGGCTTCAAAATTTTCACTCCAAGGACGCTCTCTCTATTTTGTCCCGTTTCCCTTTTCGCTCTTTTTTTTTATTTTAATAAGGAATTATTACCATAAAATGGTATCAAAATGCACCCAAACAAATACAAGCCCTCAATAATCTTATATAACCAGTCTAAGGAGGATGGAGAATAATAACTACAACTAAAAATAAAAATAAAAATTAAAAGTCTTCAACTTTGTCTCCATGTCAAGAAAGGGGCAACAGCGCCATTTGATAGAAAGTCTTTTTGTATGTCATTGTAGAATAAAGTCTTTCTCTCAAAACCCAATTAATACCTACATAATGTGACAAAATAAATAATAAAGGCAAGTGGTAAGTAAGGGTGTCAATCCAACTTTCTAGTGTGAAGACTAAACATGTGAAGATAATTGCAAAATCACTTTCATGTTATTATTTTTCGTATTTTTTTTAGAAAAAGGGGATGAAAACTAATTAAGAAGAAAATGATAATGAGACAAATATATTTTTTTAATTTAAACAAATTGATTCAATATGATTTCTAAAAAATATTAAAACTAAATTAAATAAAAAGAGAAGAACATGTACCAATGGGCGAACTCCTAAATACTCATCAATGTTTGAATTAAATTTGTTAAAAATTACAAACAATCATAACAAAGACTTGTTTCTAAGTATTTATCCCTCTAAATGAACTCTTAATGCACTATTAAATAATGAGAAATATTTGCTAAAAATACAAACCCTCTCACTAAAAATTTGTACATAAAAATCCATTCATGTGAAAATATTTCTACCACACCACTCTATATTGAGATATTTGTTAAAAATACAAACACTCTCCACAGAGTGATGAAGCATAAATTATCCCATTTTAAAAGTTGAAATAAAGATGATGATCCATTTGTGAGCTTCCTCCTCTTGTTTTTATAACCCATGAATCTGAGTTGTTTTGGAGAGATCTTTGGGATTTTATTTGGCTAAGTCAAAGACATTTTTAGCAGGTGTTTTTTTGAAATTTTGAGACTGTATGCACGTTGGTTTTGCTGGTAAAAAGAGACATTGGGTTAAGATCTAATTTTCTATGGTTGTCAGGGGTGGTGTTTTAGTGGCTCGGGCATGGGATTTTGGGTTCAATGTTGGACACGGTTTTTACAGGTAATGGGGTTTTGTGGTAGAGATGGGAGGTGGTTTGATTGGTGGGTGAGAGGTGAGAGAAAGGGTGAGAGGTTGAAGATGAAGTGGGTGGTATTTTTTGTGTGAGGGTATATAGAATAAGGGTATGTGTGTGTAGATTGTACCCTATTAAAAAATAAAAATGAAAATTATTTAACTAAAAGAAAATAAAAACTAAGTAATAAAAAAAATCAAACTAAAAATAAAATGATAAAACCTATTAAACTAAAAAGACTCTAAAAGATAAAAAGAAATAAAAAATAAAAATTAACAATCTATAAAAACAAAAGTCCTAAAAAATAAAAGAAAACTAAAAATAAATTCCTAAAAATTAATCCTAATAAAATAAAATAAAGATTAAAAATTAAAAACTAATAAAAATCCAAATCAAAGTAAAGAAATAGAAACATAGAAAATAAATTCTAAAAAATTCTAAATAAATCTAAAATAATTTCCACAAATAAAAATGACATAAAATAAAAATCTAAAAAATTAAAAAGGTACAAATTCAACACACACCGGGCTCGGGCGTTGGACTGGGCACGGTATAGGCTTAGGTTTGGTTCAGGGCAGGGTTCGCAACATCGAAACACATCAGGCAGGTTCAAATATGGACTCTGACTTCGCGGTCTCCT
This sequence comes from Sambucus nigra, assembly GCA_949130495.1. Classification (NCBI taxonomy): domain Eukaryota; kingdom Viridiplantae; phylum Streptophyta; class Magnoliopsida; order Dipsacales; family Adoxaceae; genus Sambucus; species Sambucus nigra. The sequence goes on along the minus strand of OX422224.1, from coordinate 114,918,964 downwards.
TTGATTTCTTTCGATGCATGCTTTTAATCGCTACTTTGTCGCAAATACGTCGATTTAGCATCATTTAATACCGTGATTGTGTGTTGACCTACAAAATGATAAAATACGAACATAAGGAGAATTTTAATTAAAACGAGTCACTAAAATGCTTTTATTCGAGGTATAAAATAAACACTTTTGGGTGCTTATCAGCAAGCAACAATGGAATGGGTAGTACCCTTGTCCTTATTAGTAGCTTTCTTTATAATAATCTCATCTGGAGGAGGTAGATCCTTTCTCATCCTCTTATGTGAGGGTCCGTGGTCCTTTGCAAGAGATGTATCTAGAATTATAGGTGACCAGAATTCCAACTTTAGACCTCTTACTCATCAGACGAACATGTAGGGGCGGCCTTGCTCCAGCATGGGAGGCAATTAGGTTGGTGATATTGCGCTTCACCATATTACTTAGGGAGATGTTGTCATAGAAAAAAGAAATATTTGAGGGATCAAATAATAAAGAGGTGATTTATTTAGAAAAATTGAATCCTTCTATATATTCCATGGGGAGGACTTTGAACTAAAATCGGGGTGAGAGGTTGAGGCCTTTGGGTCATCTAGAGGGATTGGAGCAACTAGCCTCTCCTCAGTAGGTCTTTCCATAAAAGAGGTTGTCGTGATCTTATACCTAAGCGTAAAACAACCGACCTTGGGTGATGTTCATCACCTAGTCTTTGTTGAATGGACCACACAGTCTTAAGGTCGGCGAAATTGACGTCGATTTCATAAGGATGTTTCTTTGTTCTCTTTACTACATAACATAAACAAGATCATATAATCAACATTAATAAGAAAATGACAACTCAAAGAGGGATATTTTAAATTCATTTCCTAACCTATTCCCCTGCCTTATTAAGGTCATCTTGACCCTTATAACACTCATGAAGAGGGAAGAATTGTCAACTCTTCACAATCAAATCATGATCCCAATAATACTTATTAGAATCATGGAGGTTCATAACCAATGCTATGTTTGAAAATCTCTTCTTTATGTAATACATGTTTTCATTGGTGGTAACTCAACGGTAGTAGTGAATAGGTTCTGAGATCATTAATGCGGTGCACCCCATTAATGATCCTTAAAGTATTTGGAGAAACTTGGACAGGGACAACATCAAAATACTAGAAAAATTCCTGAAGGAAGTGGTTGGAGGGAAAAGTGACCCCACACTACGCAATAAAGATGAAAGGTAACCAATGACCCTCAAGTAAAGAACAAAGGATATATGCACAATTTAGTTTAGTTATTAACCATAGAAGAATGGCCCCAAACTCTTTTAATAAACTCTCATCAATGGTATAAACCATTTTTTATTAAGAACATGAAAGAATTACATAAAAGAAATTGAAAAAGCAATCCTTACAGTGAAAAAGAATCACACAACAAGTTCTCCCAACGGTTGAAAAACTTGGAGATAAAGAAAGGAAATTTTTGAGTGAAACATGAAGTGAAGAAAAAGGGTAGTAAATGACTCTTTATGAGCCGAAATGATGTCTACACAGTTCCCTATTTCTAATGATGGTTAAATGTATATGATGCTTCGTTTTGATGGTGGCTCACCTCCAAGTGTGGTTTATTATAAGTTTACCCCTGGAGCGCTTCGGTTACCAAAACTTGCCTATTTTTATAAGATTTTCACTAAATTGGGGAATAAAAAATATAGATTTTCCAACTCCCTAATATTTCCAGCCGACCAAGCATCTATTCGGACTGAATCACGAGCAAAGATCGATGACCAGATTTCTACGAAGCCAATCAACTCCTATAACTTAACACTTTATCCATTCATTCTACATTCCTAGCCATTTTAAAGATCCAATGATCCATAAAAATCATTACACATTTCAATTAAGAATAAAGTCTCGGGATTTTTTTTTGTATGATAAACATTGAACACATAATGGATCAATAGTAACGTGACACCTATCATCAGAAGTTGTTCAGTCTACTCATTAAACATAGTCGGCTAAAATAAATTTGGTCGACTTTGTGATATTACAGGTTGGTTAGATAACTGTGACACCCCGCCCAATTAAATATCGGGTGTCACAAGTGGTATCAGAGCATCGGGTTCTAGAGTCTTTTTGGATCTGTACGGCTTATTACGTTTCAGCTTAGCGTTATTTAATGTTGAGCCTTGTTCGAGGATTGTTGTATTCCACTGCATATACGATTTACGCTCTTCTGCGATTAAGTTTAGTGAAACTAATTCATATGCAAGAGTGATTGGGCTTCGTACTCCGAACAATATGGGACGACCAGCGAAGGTCGTTAGTGAGATTGTAGGAGGAGGAAAATAATTGGAAAGTTATGAAGCATTTGGGGAACGGTGATCACGATAGAAGTCACCAGCAATAATATCTAAGTGTGATGGGACAATGGAGGTAGATAATCTAAAGGCAATAATGTAAAGTAGAGTGCAGTGACACTCAGAATTTTAAATTCATAAGAAATTTTTCTAGCTCAGAGAAACAGCAAAGAGTAAGAATAGTCAATCAAATCGAGATATTGGGTACAAATTGACCGTTTAAAATATTCCATCCACTGTTCAGACAGAGATACAAAAGAGATGTTGAACTTGTCACCAGTAGGTCGGGTAGAAATCGACCGTAAAGGAGGAGTTAACTTGGTAAGCAAAATACGTTATCGAAGTAGGATTCCGTAGGTTGAAAATGGACTCGTGGGTAGAATACCCTAGCATGAATGGGAGGTGAGACTAAGGTGACTAGTGCCAATGTCATCAAAGTATATGTTTACTATAATATGTCAACGTCCCAAAAGAATGGGAGCCAGTCGAGTTGTGATACTTAGCTGAAGAGAAAGGTTGAATCCAATAGTGTTAGTAGAACATTAGCAGAAGGTATTTCCAGTGGGGGGAAAACCTATTTAAATGATATAATTAAATCTTAACGTAATGGTGATGGATTCAGCCAAGACCAACGGGTCGACCATGTGTTCCATATGCCCTGTAGAGTGCAAGGAACAACGAAAATAACAACTGGGATTTAAGACTGCCAGGTCCGAGAGAAGGACATCACAACAAGGTCGGGAGGATCCGTGAAAGGGAAATCACCCTGTATGTAGAGATAAGGGTTACCAGTATTGAATGTTTTCACGTGAGAAGTGAAATTGATAGTATGTGGAATAATAAACCGTGCTTGTAAGGCATACCAGTTGGAGAAGTAAAATATCCAGTATAGGATTCGGGTCAAGAGAATTGGACCCAAGAACTAATAACTCGAGAATAGTAGGTCTAGGCAGGACCAGCGTAGTCCTCAATTACTGTAGCATATCGTATTTCGAGATCGACGGGCCCAGGAAATAAAGGGAAGGCCAGTAAGGCCATATTTGAGGCCTAGAGATATGGGGCCAATGTATCAATGTTGGGCGGGTAAGCCATAAAACATAATAATGTACCCACACGAGGAAGGGAAAAACTAATGAGTGGAATCCAAAAGGTATAACGATTGTAGATAATTATGGGTCGCGAAAAGTGTGTGCGAGGACCCTACGATCATGCTAGACTCACGAAGCTTTGTTTCATCCTTTTGAATAAATGATGAGTTCAAGTGGCATGGGCGTGTTACAACATATGTAAATAGTTAACACTAAGGATTCGAGTATGCATCCGTCTTAGTGGGTACGCTGACATTAGCAAGCTTATTATCTAGGTTACTCTCATTTGGGTAGCGATACTTTTGTGCCACCTACGGGGAGGAGCAGGTGTGGGAAATAAGAAGAATTTGTATATGGTATTATGTAACGATACGTACTCCTTTGAGCGTTATGATAGTAGATCATATTATTATATTGTATGGTTACTGGTTACCGAGGGTTTGAATGGTAGTAAATTGTGTGATCAGACTATCGTACTAAAAATTTCAAATTTTAAATATATGGTTTTAACAAGGCATCACCTGACAAATGGTTGAGCCTGCATATGTGTTGTATAGTAATGTAGACTTCGATGAGTATGTTATCTTACTATGTTGGTCCCGATGAGTAGGGATGTTTCACTGATGTGATTCAGGGTATATTGACTTATTATAGAGAGGAGAGGCATAGCTGCTTAATCATAAAGCGCTAATAACTTGTGATAGTGAGAGCGCCGCATTGTATACCGTAATTAGTGAAATAAGAGTAGAAGAGTAGACTTTTTATGATCGTAGATGAGAATTCAGGGATATATGTTATGGATTAAATACTTAACAGATCTCGACGACCAGCAGTGTTGGGAAGTAGTGTATCGGGGGGGTTCCTTATTTGGATTTCGCTTTGCGAGACATCCCACGCATGAAACTTAGCGAATGCTGGAAGTTGAGAGAAGTTTGCCTTTAGTACATGGATTTAGTAACGTAATGATTACCCATATACGTAGTTATAACTGTAAGATAAAGGTTATATTACAGATTAAGGTTGATGGGGCCGTATAAGAATAATATGTGATAATGTTACCAATCGTTGACACCACAAGGAGGCCGGTGGGATAACCTAAGATATTATTAGATCGAAAAGGTAGGGGGACTGATAAAGTACTTTTCGGTGTATATTTTTTTCGTCGTTGCTTGAAAAGCTCATCTAATCAAAATCCTCAAATTACCTACAAAATAATATCAAACTCAAGTGTAGAGGTAAGTAAGGGTATCAATCCACTTCAAGGTGGTAAGCTAGAGAAAAACTCAATCGTAATTCAATTTTATTTTCTTTTTGGGCTTTTGCTTTCTCTTTTTTTTTTTAGCTTTTTCAAATATTAAAACAATGAGGGTGAGGATGTGAAATAGCACTAAACTAAAATGAAAGATCAAATGAAAAACTAAAAAGTGACTAAAATGAAAAATAAAGTCCAACACAAAAATAAGAGATAAATGAGGTAAATAAATTTGAGAACAATCAAGGAGTGGGATTACACCACAAATATTAGCTATTCTAATTAACTAATTTAATTAATTGAATTCTCCCGAGTTAATATCAAACTTACAAATCAACTCTCGTTGCAAATATAATTTTAATAGTAATCTTTTAGAAAATTAAGTTTAATACCCCACAACTCTAGAAAAATAGATCTACACTCATTTTAATTAGTCACCCGCCAGGATCGATCAATTAAAATTTATGTAAATTTTAGAAAATAAATTTAGAGTTGATATTCAAGTAATAATACCCCACTTAAGAAACCCCTATCTCTAGTTCAAATCTAAAATGGGTATTATAACTAGAATTTCGATTTTCTCTTGAAAATCATTTACCCTCTCTCGAGGCATAAATTTAAGGGTGAGGGATCAAAATTAATATTCAAAGGGAATTTTCAAATAATCAAACTAATTAAATCAAAATAACATCAAATAAAGGTTCACCCCACCCCTTAAAAGAGGATTTAGCCTAACATAATATCAAACATGATATTCAAATAATCAAAGGATAATAAAATAAAGTAGAAGAGAAGAACAATCAAACCAAATCTCTTTGAGTGAAATTGGACTCCAATCCTTGAATTTGCAATTTACATCCCTCCAATTTGTGTGATCAAACCAAAATTACATCAACAATTACACTCATAAATGGATTCTCACTAATTGATTTTTCTCACTAATCTAAAAAAAGTAAAATAAAAATAAATTCTAAACTAAAAAAACTAAAATCGACATCGGAGTGGGGTGTTGGACATGGGCACCGACGGTTTTGAGTATGGGTGTGCCGAGGTAGTTGCGGGTTCTGGCTCTCCGGCGCCGGCGGGTGTAGGAGGATCTCGGGTTGGTGTGAGGTTGGGGTGATAAGGGGTCCACGTTGGGTTTTTGGATTGATATAATCTTTGGTAATGGGGGGTAGTGAGGAGAGAGAAGAGAGAGTGATGGAAGGTTGAAGATGGGTAAGGGAGTGATTGTGTGTGTTGAGGATGTTGGGGAATTAGATGAGGGTGTAGGATTTTGTTATTTGTAGTGTAGGGTGTTGGGTATTAAGGTGTGTGTGGTTGTGTGTGTATTTAACTTATGACCCCTCAAAAAATGAAAATGAAAATAACTAAAATCCTAAAAAAAAAAAAATCTATAAAAGCTAAAATTAAAATAAAATAAAACTTCTAATCTATAAAATAAAACTAAAATAAAAGAAATAAAACTAAAAACCTAATAAAAACTAAAGATCTAAAAAAAAGTAAAATATAATAAAACTAAAAATAAACTCCTAAAAATTAATCTTAATAAAATAAAACTAATCAAAATAAAAAGAAAAATAAAAAATCGAAAAATCGGAAAATGGGAAATGAATCCTAGAAAATTCTAAATAAATTTAAAATAAACCCCAAAAATAAAAACGATTCTACTAAAAATCTAAAAAAAGTAAAAAATACGAATGGGAACAAAACAAACACACACGGCTCGGGACAGAGTTTAGGCTAGGTTAGGGTAGGCTAGGGTACGAGACAAGGGTATTGGAATAAGGTATTTAGCTCCATTCAACGCGCATTTGCCTCGATATATAGCTTTTGATCCCGCAAACGGACGTTTGACCTACAAGATAAATATTTAAGCACATAAGACCCATTTTGTCGAGAATTAGCAACTAAAAATCGTCTATTCGGGGTATTATTTAAACACTTTTGGGTGCTTATCACACCGCCTCCAAACAGAGCATTGCTAGTCCTCGAGCAATAATATAAAGAGAAAGAGAAAGATAAGTAACCAAAAGTGTACCACTTTCGCGGGCATTGCGATTGCACTTAGCATGTGCAACAAGCCTTTAAACCTATAGGTTTTCCTACAGGACGAGTTGTATCTCTTGAGGGTTTGCAGAAAATATACCCACAAAATTCTTATTTGCAAAGATTTATTGAAAAGCAGTCAATCTCTTATTACACGTAAAATGATCGCACAATCCATCATGAGAGAAATGATTTCAGAAATACAAGATAGAATTGCATAAAATTTAGCTAAGTAAATACTCAAGGCACATCCTCTCTAGAATTCAACGTGTGTAGTGTGAATCAGTCAAAACGAGTCGAGAATCATAAGAGTAATTCCTATATTGCCTTGTAGGAATCAACGCTTCAACTTCAAATCTCACTGGATATAACTCTCTCAAACGAACTCTTGAGATTAGGGTTAGTGTATCGATCTTGCGTGTGAGGAGGTGAGTAAATGTAAGCAAGTTCATACGTCGCACACATATATAAGAAAGAACGAACATATAGAAAGAAAAGTGATCTCATGAAAGAATGTCAATCATTATAGTGAGAACGTCAAGTTATTCACCACGTTAACTTTCATTTGCCCGAACACCTAGGGGATAACATGGAATTTTATGGGTGAGGGGAAATGAAATGGTATGAGAAGGATATGATAGGTAGGTAGGATGGATGGGATGAGGTAGGTAGGATAGTGATATGATGGATAATGGATGAGCGATGGATGCGATAAGATTGAGAAGAGTGTACTATACATGAAGAACACATGTATTTATTACAACAAAATAAACTACAAACTCTTTCTTTTCTTTCTTTTCTTTTCTCTCTTTTTTCTTTTTTTTCTTTATCCTCTTTTTTTGTTTGTTTTTCTCTCTCTTTTCAAATCAACACTGAAGACATTTAACATTTGAAATAAACACTCTTTTTCTAAAAAATGATGATGGATTATATATGAATGGAGTAGGGAATGATGGTTAGGGGAATATATATGAAATATGGTAAGTAATGGGTGGAGTGAATGGGGATGTGATATAGAAAAGTGGTAGGCGTGTGGAGGAAAATCTAGTATTCGGGACAAATTTCGAGACACGTGTTTCTTACAACTCGAAAGAGATGTCATTCTCAGTGATCAAGCTAACTTTTAATAAAGGATAATGAGATCATAGAATAATTAAAGTGCGGACTCAAAAGAATTTGAATCAACTTGTGACTCGGAGATTGCGTAAAACACTCTAAAAGGGTGAAAGGCACAAATCTCACAAGCTAAAATCTCTACTAGTGATACTTAAGGTTTTCTTGAGAATTGTAGTACTCTTCAACTCTAAACCGCAGTGACGTGATAAGTGCGCAAAGTTTGTTGAGTCTAGGAATTCATAGTGCAAAATGCCTTGTTATGTATTACATAAGCTATTTAGAAAAAATATTCTCTAACGTAATTCCTAGACTTAAAATACGGATGATTGAAAATTCACATTAATGAGTGAGATGAAAGAAACTGCACGAAATTTTTTAAAAATCAGGTTTAAAAATTCAAAAATTTTCAAACGAGGTACGATTTTGATGAAATTCCCCACCCCCAAACAAAAAGGAACATCGTCCTTGATGTTAAGTAAAATAATTTTTAAAATTGAGAGCATAAGGTAGGAAAGAGATTATCAGAATGAACCGCTAATGAAGTGGACATAGGGATCCAAGAATAAACCTGAATAAATGATAAGAGAAAAAAAAGTGTACAAGTATATAAGCATGGTAAGACATAGGGTGATGTGAAACACCACCCCCAAATAGGATGAGACTAGTACAAGAAATCACGGGCTGCCTCCCGGTAGTGCTAAGTTTAATATATTTAGCCAGACCGAAGGAAAGTCACCCTAAGGATAAGAACTATGAAAGTGAGGGGCGGCAAAAAAATGGGGTGAATGAGAATCACCCCCAAACAAGACTGAAGCGTCAGTCTTGGTGGATCATGGCTAAGAATGGTCAATGCACCTGTATGGAAAAGCTCATCACATGATGCAAAGCATCGGTGGACCAAGTGTAGAGGTAAGTAAGGGTATCAATCCACATCAAGGGGGTAACCTAGAGACAAACTCAATTGTAATTCAATTTTATTTTCTTTTTAGGCTTTTGCTTTTTCTATTTTTTTTAGCTTTTTCAAATATTAAAACAATTAGGGTGAGGATTTGAAATAGCACTAAACTAAAATAAAAGATCAAATGAAAAACTAAAAAGTGACTAAAATGAAAAATAAAGTCTAACACAAAAATAAGAGATAAATGAGGCAAATAAATTTGAGAACAATCAAGGAGTGGGATTAAACCACAAATTTTAGCTATTCTAATTAACTAGTTTAATTAATTGAATTCTCCCGAGTTAATATCAAACTTACAAATCAACTCTCGTTGCAAATGTAATTTTAATAGTAATATTTTAGAAAATTAAGTTTAATACCCCACAACTCTAGAAAAATAGATCTACACTCCTTTTAATTAATCACCCGCTAGGATCGATCAATTAAAATTTATGTAAATCTTAGAAAATAAATTTAGAGTTGAAATTCAAGTAATAATACCCCACTTAAGAAACCCCTATCTCTAGTTCGAATCTAAAATGGGTATTATAACTAGAATTTCGATTTTCTCTCAAAACTCATTTACCCTCTCTCGAGGCATAAATTTAAGGGTGAGGGATCAAAATTAATATTCAAAGGGAATTTTCAAGTAATCAAACTAATTAAATCAAAATAACATCAAATAAAGGTTCACCCCACCCCTTGAAAGGGTATTTAGCCTAACATATTATCAAACATGATATTCAAATAATTAAAGGCTAATAAAATAAAGTAAAAGAGAAGAACAATCAAACCAAATCTCTTTGAGTCAAATTGGACTCCAATCCTTGAATTTGCAATTTACATCCCTCCAATTTGTGTGATCAAACCAAAATTACATAAAAAATTACACTCAAAAATGGATTCTCACTAATTTATTTTTCTCACTAATCTAAAAAAAGTAAACTAAAAATAAATTCTAACAAAAAAAAACTAAACTAAAAAAAGGTGTTTCTCTCTCTATAATTATCTATACTAATTCCTATTCTAAAAGCTTCTTCAAATTGAGTCTTCCATTCTTTAAATAGTAGGTATGGAGCATGGGGGTAATTTGGGTAGGTTTAATGTGTAAGATGTGTGTAAGGTATTGAGGTGACAGTGATTAGGGAATTATGCACACATGTGCATGGGAAAGGTGTGAGGTAAGGAAAGTACATGGGTGAGGGAATTTGGGTGACAAAATCTGATATGGTTATTGGGTATTTTGGGTATATGGGTTAAATGAGTTAGTTGGGGGTAGTATGGGAAAAAGGGGTTAAAAGAGGTTTAATGGCATGTGGGTTAATTTGGTTGACTTGGTCTTTCATGGAATTTGTATTTGGCTTACAGCAGGTGACATCGTGTTTGGTTTGGTTGAAATGGAGAAATGGGTTTTGGAATGAAATGGGTATGGGTCTTTGGATTTTGGGTTTGGAGTGGCATAAATTGTTTGGAAGGATGAGATGGATAGAATTCGAGTTTTGGGTTGGCTCCGGCCGCAGCTGGTGTTGGGTTTGACTGGGTTTGGAACCGTCAGAGGAAGGTCCAGGGTTAGCTGGTACAGGGTTTTCGGGTTGACAGATCTGGGTAGGGAGAGCAGCGGGTTGAAGAGGTGCTGGCCGAGTTCAATTTTTGGAGTTGGCCGGAGTGGCAGCAGCTCCAGTATGCTCGGGTTATTGCAGGGTCACGCCGGAATGGGGTGTTGGACATAGGCACTGTGGCCATCCCCGATCCTTGCCGCAGGCGAGCGCGTGAAGGAGGATCCTCGGGTCCCGAGCGTCCCTATCGGGAGTGCTTCGGCCGACGTCGTTTGAGATGAGGTGTAAAAATGTAGAGAGATTCAGATTCGCCAGTCTATTTTACTCAAAACAGACCAAAGAAAAAGGGGAAGCCATCCCGAAAGACGTTATCCAAAGACATACTGGTGCATACGAAACCAAAATGATTCAAGAAGGGTTCGGAGGCTAAGTTAGGAAATGGGAAGGTGCTAGGCACCTATTCCGCCCTTTCGGTCTCTCATGGATGTTTTCTATTTTCCTTTTTTATTTTCCCCGTGATATGTGTGCATGCTTATATATATAGTGGAGATAGGAATCCTCGACTTGTATCATGGGAGAGATAAAGCAAGTCATCCGTAGGAAGGTATAAAAATAATATTAGAAAATAAGATTTACGCGATTACTCTTACGTTGATCGTTATAATGGAACGATAACGCATATGGAGTAATACGTCCCTAAGAACAGGTATATAGAATATAAGAAAATTGGATTTAGAGAAGATAGAAAATGAGAGAGAAAGTGAGAATAGGACTCGAGTCTCGGGTTTTACCCCGAGACGCCTACGTAGCCTATAAAGGCATCAAAGTCGATGTAGTTCGCATACAAAATGAGTGGTGGGATTTATCCCATAAATCCAAATGGGGGATATCCTATTTGTGAGTGTCTGTGTGTGTAGAAAAAGTGTGTGAGTTATGAGAAAAATGTGAGAAAAATATGAGAAACCCTATTTGGAATTTATGAGCAAACCCTCTTTTTCTTGTTTTTTGGGTTTTATTTATATGACAATAAGAGATGTGCAATAATACTAAATAAAAATTATATTAGGATGTGTGAGATGAGATAATAAAAGTGCTAAGTAATAAAACAAGTTATTCCGAATTTAAGAGAATTTGAAGAGAAAGTTAAGAAAGTTGGACCTTCTTAAAGATCTTGAGCTTGATCTTGAATGTTGGAAAGAAACCCTTGCGCTTGAATCATGATGGAGAGTGACTAATTCACCAAGTTTGATGAAAAGGATGATCAAAAATGGAAGTTAGAAAGGGATTTGGATGTTTAAATCGCGCTGTCTTCGAGAGAGGTTTTTGGGATTCGCTGAGAGCGATTTTTATCAGATCTGGGCTCCCCTTGAAAATGAGATGAAGGACTCCTTTTATAGGCCTAGGTCACTACCGATCGGCATAGACCTGGTCCTGCCTATCGGAACCTGTTGATAGGCAGGATCTGAAACTTGCCATTTGGCAGTGTGTTTCAGGCTTTTTCGGAAAATTGGCTGCCGAGGGCAAACCATTGGTCAGAATCGCGCACGAGGTGAACCATTGGAAAGGTAATTTAGAGACCTTTGAAAGTAATTAGACCGCTCCCAGGTTCGATAGTTGACTTTGGGTCAAATATGGCTCGGAAGCGTTTGTCGGTCCATTGGACGGGGAATCGTTTGGACGTAAACGGATCGTTCATCCGCATGGTAAGTCCGAATCGCGCACGGGGCAGACCATTGGAAAGGTTAGGATATGTACTTCAACATTCCAAAGAGTTTGACCCGGTTTGGGGGGTTAACTTTGGTCAGCCTGGCCCTGGAAGCATTCAATGTCCTTTTTGAGTCAAACGAATTGTTCGTCCGCATGGTAAGTCGGAATCGCGCACGGGACGGACCGTTAGAAAGTGATTTTAGTGCCCTTCAAATATTCATTTAGTATCGGTCAAGATGAAGAGTTGACTTAGGTCAAATAGAGCCCGGGAGTGCCCGGTGGCCTTTGGATCAAGTTTCAGACGAAAATGGATCGTTCGTCCGCATGGTAAGTCGGAATCGTGCACGGGATGGACCGTTGAAAAGGAATTTTAGTGCCCTTAGAGGGTTCATTCAGCCTCGTTCAAGCTGAAGAGTTTGACTTTTTGGTCAAACGGAGCCTGAGAGTGCCCGATGGCTTCTAGGTCAGTACTCGGGGTATAACCTAGGTTCGAAGTAATGAAGGGAGGTACTAGGGACCTAAGGACAGTTATGGGTAACAGAGTGGGGTGTCTACAAAGCCCCTCGATGGGTGAGTTTGGAATTAATGATAACCATCGAATATGACACCACATGATGCTTTTGAGGGAGTATGACCAATTCAGAGGGTCGAGGCTAATTCTGAGGACCTGATGGGTGTCCTAGGGATGGTTTGAATGACCATCAAAGGTTTAGGTCTATTCTGAGGACCTGGAGTGATGCTAGAGGATGACCAATTTTGTAGGTCAAAGCCAAATCTGCGGGCTTAAGTGATGAGGGTAATCGATTCTACAGGTCAAAGATAATTCTACGGGCTTAGGGTAAAGATCTAATAACCGAGGTTAATTCTGACTTAAGAGTGGTGACGACCGAGGACTGAGGTCAATTCTGACCTAAGAGTGGTGACGGCCGAGGATCGAGGTCAATTCTGACCTAACTCAGGTGATGATCCAAGACTGAGGTCAATTCTAACCTAACTCAGGTGACGATCCAATACCAAGGTCAATTCTGACCTAAGAGTGGTGACGACCAAACACCGAGATCAATTATGACCTAACTTAGGTGACGATCCAAGACCGAGGTTAATTCTAACTTAAGAGTTGTGATGACTGAGGACCGAGGTCAATTCTGACCTAAACGTGGTGACAATTGAGGATCGAGGTCAATTCTGACCTAACTCAGGTGACGATCCAAGACCGAGGTCAGTTCTGACCCAAGAGTGGTGACGATCGAGGATCGAGGGTCAATTCTAACTCAACTCAGGTGACGATCTAAGACCGAGGTTAATTCTGACCTAAGAGTGGTAACGACCAAGGACCAAGGTCAATTTTGACCTAACTCAGGTGACGATCCAAGATCGAGGTCAATTCTGACCTGAGAGTGGTGACGGCCGAGGATCGAGGTCAATTCTGACCTAACTCATGTGACGATCCAAGACCGAGGTCAATTCTGACCTAAGAGTGGTGACGACCGAGGACTGAGGTCAATTCTGACCTAACTCAGGTGACGATACAAGATCGAGGTCAATTCTGACCTAAGAGTGGATAAAGATTGGATTCTGATTCTGATAGAGAAAGTGCTTTGTGATTTTGATCTAAACTGGGGAGCTGATAGCTGGGGAAGCTTTTGTTTCTTTAGGAGGTCTCGCAGGGGGGAACAACCAATTTTGGTGCTGTAAAAACTCCGCTGGGGAAGTGATCAGGCGATCCGTAGAGATCCTCCAGGGCTTTTTCGGGAGGAAATTCTCTTGGTTTTTGAGGATTCCGCTGGGAAAGAGGGGTTCCGCTTGAGGGAATGCGAAATTTTTCTGGTGAAAATGTTCTAAATCCTTCCTGGGATTTTTAGGAATTTTTCGAGGATTTTTTGGGGCTTCCTGGTATTTTATGGGAATTTCTGTAGGAAATTTAAGGGGGTGCCGGTCGGCATGGTATGAGGGGTGCCATTCGACAGTGGCACAGACTTTTGGACTGCCTCGGGAAGGTAAGGAGTTAGTGTCGTTCGGAATGGTTGGGGTCAGTGCCGATCGGCATGGCGTTTGGCATCCTATATAAAGGGGGCGAATCCCTTCATTTTTCACATCTTTTTTACTTTCTCTCTTTCTGCGATTTCTCTGCAAATCGTTCTAGCATTACGATCTTCAAGAAATGGCCGCTTTTGTAAGTACTGCAATCCACAGGTAGTGGTTGACCGTTCATGACTGGGCGAATGTGGAGTGGAAGGTCAGGGCGCCTCTTGCTTTGGGGAGTGGCAACTCCTTTGATGCATTTGAGCCTGTTGCGGATAAACGAACTTTGCTGCGGGAGCCTTCATGTCATCGCTCTTCGAGAGTGAATCCTGGTGGTTATGTAAGTAACCCGACCTTTGGCATTCCTTTCTTTTTCGTAATTTTTCTTTCTTTCTTGACTTCTGATGAGATTTTTTTTTCCTTTTTCCAGTTCGATATTTCTTTTAAGAACATGTGCGCTCGCGGGACGACGGGGCTCAGGGATGTCTGGGAGCATCTCCCACCTGTGGTGCGTTGGGTGATATCATCAGTGGGTTTTTGGAGGTTGGCATCTGTGCTGGATGAGACGCCTCTTTCGACAGCCCATATTTGGTGACTGTATATCTTCGGTGACTGCCCATATTCGGGATGGGGTTCCTGTTCCTTCTTGCTTGGTGCCATCTCCTTCGTTTGGAGAAGACTCTGGCTCGGGTAGTGGTGGTGCATTGTCTCGTCGTATGGGAAAAAGAGCACGTCGCAGGGGTGGAAGCTCTTAGAGAGAAATGTAGGTGAGAGAGAGAGAGAGAATGTGGGTTCGGGCTGAGTCCGGTTGTTTTTGCCTTTTCTTTTTATTTCCTGCAAAATTGGTGTAACACAGAAAACAAATAGATGCAACGCAATGGAGTTTTTTATTATCTTTTATTAATGATGAATGAATGCATGCACATGCGCTTTTTACTTTGCTGCTGAGATCGTAAAAAGGAGTATTTTTTGAATTTTTGAAGGAAAGTTTTTAATTAAAAGGGGAAATTATATAAGAAGGAAAAGGGATTTTGAAATTCTGTTGAGAATATCAATTTATTTTTATTGAGTTTTATGATTTGCCAAAAGAGGAAAAAAGGGAAATTTCTAAAAATGGGGGGTTGCCAATCGGCAAGCACCCTGTCCTACCTATCGGCAGATCAGTCCAGTCCCATCAATTCAAAGCTTTGATTGGTACCCTCTTCAGCCTTTTGTATTTTATGGGGTAGGATTACCTTCGATTTCTACAGGGACTATGTCTCTTGTGAGGGTTATCAAGTATAAAAAGGGGTAAGGGTGGAGTGTTTTCATCACACCTTCTCATTCTTACTTACTTACCCACTATCTCTTAGCCTTTCAAGATGGCTCTCCCTAGTAGCATTGAGTTTGCTAACTACCTCGAAGCCTTGGAAGCAATGTGCTCTTATAATGTCGACTATGATGATTTCATCATGCGTCAAGTCTCCTTGTGGCGCAATCGGCCTATTGAGTGGAACATGCTGATGGCGGCGGTACAATTCTGGTACCCCGAAGACCATGTATTCCGCTTTGGGTTGGATGAAGTTTATCCTACCTACAAGGAATTTTCTACCATGCTGGGTATAAATCCCAGTGTTACTGCGGCTTTGCTCAAATTTTCCCGTTCTCCCAGGGATTTATTGGTTGGGCTTCTTCATGTTTTGCCTTTGGCGGCTAGATCATTGGTTGCTAGAGGAATGATTTTCCGACCGACGGTGCTGTAGTCCATGCATTTGCGGGAAGTAGGTGATGCTGGCTATGCTGGAGCCGTTGCTCTGGGCCTGGATTCAAAATTACTGTTGGTGACTGGGTGACTGCTGGTGGACCTTCAACTTGTAGCCATTACTTCATGGATGTCATACTGTCATTATACTACTACGGTGATACTGACGGAGACGCTGAATGGTTTGGATGCCTGGCTAGAAGGTCGTTCTGACTTCCTGCGGGGTAGCCCCATGATGCTATTCATGTGGTTGTCTGAAAGACTCCGCTTGGTGACTCCTTCCAGAGTATCCTTTGTCGGTTGTACCCAACTTATTTTCGCGTTACTTCTTCAGCGTTGGCTTGGATATTGGTAGTTAGGAGAACTGGTTTGTAGATAATGGGGCTCGGAATCTGTATTGGTCAGTGCCTTGGTGGGGGCAGTTGCTGCCTGTTCTGGAGCTAGGAGAGTACTCATATGTACGGCTGATTGGTCTTAGACAAACCTCTTTTTATTTCCCTTGGCAACTTCTGCGCTAATTTGGATGGACACAGGTCGTGCCACCTTGGATCGCAAATTTCTTTCTAGTGAAAGATTTGACTGAGCATCTGCGCTTGCGGCTTGACTCCTTGTGGGAAAATTGGCGTCCGTCGACCCGTCCCTCTCAATCTGTTGGGAGATTTTGGTATGTCCCCGGGGATTATATGAAGTGGTTATGGAGGAGAGTAGTCAGCAAGATGTTGGTAGTGGAGACTGGACAAAGGTGGTTTATTTTATTTAACACCATGGAAGGGGGTATTATGGTTTTTTCGAAGCTGATTCAGGCTTATCGATCAATTGAGTGTTTACGGCACTCTGTTCAGGGAGGGGAAATTTGGGGACCCCGGGATGTAGATGATGAGGGTGCAGGCTCCTCTGGTAGTTGTGGGTAGGAATCTTGGAGAGTTTATTTGTGTAATAGGGAATAGATGTGGGGATTTTATTTGTCTTTTTGTGGCAGTAGGGGGAAGGGAGTTATCCGTTCATTTTCTTATGTAATCTGTGCTGTAATTTCGTATTAATGAAATAAGTAAGTTTCTAATCATCCAGCTCTGCCTTTCGATGAATTTTGTAATTTTGAATTATCTATACCGATCGCTAAGGCATACATAATCCTTTTGTTCAAGTTTTTGTTAGATTGAACTGTCATTCTCAGAGATAAGAAAAGAATAGTATTTTGTGAAAGAGAAAGGTTCGTGCTCCTGTAAGATGTATGAGCTGCCTAGGTACCTCTGAGGATTTTGAATTTTTTTTATAAAATGGTTTTTTTGCAGAGGATCAGGCCCATGCAGTTCTGGGTATAGGGAAATGAAGAGAGTTTTTTTTAGAATAAAAGGGAGATGAGAAGAGTCGTAGTGCGTCGAGATTCCAGACTAGGGGTAGAATTTCTTGAGACGGTCCAGGTTGACTGGACGAGCCATCTCCTCCCCATCTAGGTCAGTGAGCATGGCGGCACCGCCGGATAAAATTTTCTTCATAATGTAGGGGTCGCTCCAATTGAGCTTGAATTTCCTTCTGGGGTCCTAGATGGGTTCTATTATCTCCTTGAGGGCTAAATCCCCTTCCTGGACACCGTGGTATTTGACTCTCTTATTGAATTATCGCGCTATTCGGCGATGGTACCCCTGTATGTGGTAAAGATCTTTCAATCTCCTTTCATCTAGGAGGGTCGGCTCGTCGAGACGGCTTTGGCACCAGTCTTCTTCACTAACTTTGCTTTCGACCATGACGCGTAGCGAGGGTATTTCCAACTCCACAGGTAGGAGTGCATCCATGCCGTAAACCAGAGAGTAAGAGTTAGCCCAGTAGTGGTTTGAATTGAGGTTCTATATCCCCAGAGGGCGTACGGGATCCGGTCGGCCAAATTCTTACAGCTTTCGGTCATCTTGTTGATGATGGCTTTGAGGTTTTTGTTGGCGGCTTCAACTGCACCATTGGTCTGAGGTCGATAGGGAGAAGATTTGTGTCTCTGAATCCCTTACTCCTTGACTACTTCTGTGACTTCTTCTTCGAAGTGTAACCCGTTATCTAACACTAACTCGTGCGGGACCCCATATCGGCAGATGATATTTTTCTTGAGGAATTTAGCCACTTTCTTGGCGTTCAATACTGCGTATGACTCAGCTTCGACCCATTTGGTGAAGTAATCAATGGCAAATAGGATGAATTCATGTCCGTTTGAAGTCTTTGGTGTAACCTTCCCTATGATGTCGACACCCCAGGTGGAGAATGGCCAGGGAGAGGTTAAGTTGTATAATTATCGTGGAGGCAGGTGTTGAAGATTGGAGAACTGTTGGCATTTGAGGCATCTCCGGACATAGGCGATGAAATCTTAGGCCATGGTGGTTCAGTAGTAGCCCTGCCGAATGATCTTCTTGGCAAGCATGTGACCATTCATGTGGGGCCCACATTCCCCGCTGTGGATCTTCTGCATTATCTTCTCAATCTCATCCCCTGCGATACAGTGTAGATGAGTTCCATCGAAGTTCCTTTTGAGTAGAGATTTATGACAGATGATGTAATGGGTGGACAGTCTTCGGAGGGTTATTCGGTCTTTCTTATTGGAACCTCGGGATACCTACCATATTTGAGGAGGCACCAAATATCATAGTACTATCAATCGGCTAGTTCAGGATCTTCGGTGGAGACAAGCTGAATATGGTAGAAGTGGGTCGGTTTATCTTGTTTTTGAACTAGGAAGGGGGTCATAATTATTCCTTCAGGCATGTCGACCATGGAGGCCAAGGTAGCGAGATCATCGGCTAGGTTATTCTTTGCTCGAGGTAGGTAATGGAAGGTGATATCTCAGAATCGGCAGGCTAACTCTTCTAAGTGGGCATGGAAGGGTTGGATCTTTTCGTCCTTGAATTTCAACTTTCTGAGAACTTGACCGATGATGAGGGTAGAATCCCCATAGACATCAAGGTATTGAATACCTTTCTTGAGAGAAACTTTAAGGCCTACTGTGCATGCCTCGTATTTCGTCATGTTGTTGGTGCAAGGGAAATCCAATTTGATGGCGATGGGAGTGTGGGAGTCATCTGGGGAGATCAAAAGTATCCCAACGCCATATCCTTTTTTATTGGTAGTGTCGTCAAAGAACATTTTCCATTGAAGGCTGTCTTGAGCGGTGCAGAGGATATTTTCATCTGGGAATTCAGAGATCCAGACATCTGCTTCTTCTACGGGGTTAATCAGTGAGGTAGTCAGAGATGGCTCTTCCTTTAATGGCTTTCTGCATGACGTACACGATATCGAACTAGGTTAGGAGCATCAACCATCGGTCCATTCGACTGGATAAGGCAGTTTTCTCAAGCAGGTGTTGATGGGATCCATTCGGGATACAAGTTTGATGGGGAAGGCGAGCATGTAGTGTCGTAACTTTTGGGTGACCATGACAAGTGCAACACACGCCTTTTCCAAAGTAGTGTAGTTGATCTCGTACCTGGTCAATTTGCGACTGGCATAATAGATGCCTCTTTCTTTACGGGAATCTTTAAGGTATTGGGCTAGCAAAGCCCCAGCTGCAATGTCGGTTATGGTTAGGTATAGGAGCAAAGGGAGACCAGGCTGTAGTGGTATGAGCATTGAGGGTTGGGTCAGATTTTATTTAATTCGGTCAAATGCTTCTTGACAGGCCTCGTTCCAAAACTTGGTTGAATCCTTTCGGAGGAGCTTGAATATCGGTTCACAGGTGGAGGTTAGCTGGCTGATGAACCGACTGATATATTGCAATTTCCTAAGAAAACATCGAACTTCTTTCTCTGTTCGAGGCGGTGGCATCTCTAGTATGGCCTTCAGCTTTGCAGGATCTCCTTCTATCCCCTTCTCACTGACCATGAATCCCAAGAGTTTTCCCTTTGTAACACCGAAGACATATTTTTATGGATTGAGTCTCATCTGATACCATCGCATTCGTTCGAAGAACTTCCAGAGAACGGGAACATGACATTTTCTAGTTTTGGACTTGATAATCATATCATCCACATAAACCTCGACTTCTTTATAAATCAGATCGTGCAGGATGGTTGTGGCAGCCCTTTGGTAGGTGGCCCCAACATTCTTGAGACCAAATGGCATAACGGTGTAGCAAAAGGTTCCCCATGGGGTGATGAATGCATTTTTTTCTTGGTGGTCTGGGTTCATCTTGATTTGGTTATATCCGACAAACTCGTCGATGAATGACTTGAGAGCATGACTGGTTATGTTGTCTACGATCATGTCGATATTGGGTAGCGAATAATCATCCTTTGGATAATCTTTGTTTAAATATCGATAGTCTACACACATTCGAACCTTCCCTCCTGATTTCGGCACATGTACTATATTGGCTAGCCATGTGGGATATTCGATCACACGAATGAATACCACGTTCAACTGTTTGACCACTTCTTCTTTGACCTTGAGCGACCATTCCGTGTGGAGCTTTCTCAATTTTTGTTTAATCGACTTGTAATCTAGGAGAGTGGGGATCTCGTGCTGAGCTATTTCAGGATCAATGCCGGGCATATCATCATAGGACCATGAGAAAACATCCACGAATTCCTTTAGCAATTCTTCGAGTTGTGCGCGCTCATGCTCATCAAGGGTGGCCCCTATCCTAATCTCGCGCAGTTGGCAACTAGAATCGATATTAATAACAACAGTCTCCTCTTCATTAACTTGAACGCGGTTATGTTATTTATTATTAACCTTATTTAGATCAGTTAAGAATTCTTTATTTGCAAAATCATCATCATCAAAAGTTTGATTATAATCCAAACATTAATGTAAGGCACAACAAGATACTCAAAATCTTTGTTTATTTCATTGATTGGAAAAACAACATTGAGAACCTTATCAAAAGAGGTCTCGATTACATTTGAACAAGGATATACAATAGAAGAAGAAATAGGGTAAACATTGGGGTTAGGGGAGATTTCAAGAGGTAGAACTGGCGCAACATGCCAGTTGAGGAGGGTGTATCAGTAACTTTAATCAGATGGGATGGATCCATTGATGTTGTGCCTGAATGAACCATGCAGAGTGCCAGACCCAGTGTCTGTAAGTTGAAGGAATCTTTGGAATCACTTTCCTCAGTCTCTTCGATATCTTTGATGAGCGGTTGTACTCGATGTTGGAAACTTTCGGCCCATGGGTAGCCATCATGGAAAAAGATCTCCATTTCAGGCTTCATCTTCTTGTCTGTGTGGTCGTACTATGGTTCTGGAAAATCGCAAAAGGGGAAGTCTTCGCCTTCTTTGATGAATCATCCATTCCAGGAGTCTCCTGGGATGGTTTGGATGCAGTCTAATCTTCTCTTTGGTCTAGACTGGTGGATCATTCTGAGCTCTTATTCTGATAGTTGATACCCCAAGCCACAAGGAGGGAAAGCTT
The DNA here is from genome assembly GCA_949130495.1 of Sambucus nigra. Taxonomy (NCBI): domain Eukaryota; kingdom Viridiplantae; phylum Streptophyta; class Magnoliopsida; order Dipsacales; family Adoxaceae; genus Sambucus; species Sambucus nigra. Next base: position 114,897,755 of record OX422224.1, on the reverse strand, counting down.
TCTTCAGTTCAATGGGTTCAAGTATCCCTTGCTGCCTTTGCCCTTGCCCCAGTTCGGGCATAAAGTTCATGTTTCTGAATATCTGAATCACATTGACATTACTATGAGGGTCATATTCTTGACAAACCCTTTTTTTGAAACCGTCCCCTACCAGGAGTAGGAGTGGCTCAACTCGAAATCCTGAAAGGAGCATATCATTTTACTCGTGTTGTATCTCAAGGATTGGACTACTGGTGCTTGCACCCACAACATTTTTGTCGTCACCCAAAATGGTGATGACTTGCCCGTCAGTGAAGAACTTCAATTTCTGATTGAGTGAGGAAGACACACCCTTGATACTGTGGAGCCAGGGTCGTCCGAGCAACAGGTTGAAATAAGCTGGGATGTCTATGACTTGGAATTCAACGACAGGGTTTATAGGGCCAATCCCTATTATAAGTTTTGTGGATCCCATCACCTCCAGACAGGTATTATCATAGGCACGTACAGTAGCGGAGGTTGGAGCGAGGTCGCTTTCTTTTAGGCCTAAACACTTGAAGGTTCTCAGTGGGCAGACATTTAAGGCGGATTCGTTATCGACAAGAGAGAGTGGCACAGCCTTCCCCATAACTTTGATGGAGATGTTGAGTGCATGATTGTTATTTGGACCAATTCTGGGGATTTTTTCTCCAGAAAATGATAGCATTCGGGTATAGGTCAAGGATCTGACCAGATTTACCGCTTCTTCTAGTGTGGTAGAAGGAGGAACTATGGGTCCAGTGAGCAGCTTGATTAAAGCATTTCTGTGCAGCTGGGACATGAAAATCCCCCATAGAGTGATGTTAGCTTGAGTTTTCTTTAGTTGATCGAGGACCTTGCTATCCTCGATGGTCATCTATAGAATAGGAAGGTTTTCAATGCCCTTCCCTTTGTCGTTTTCTAGTAGTGAGCTTGGAACCTAGTAATGTCTCCCTGATCTGGTTGTATGACTTACTGAAGAAGGGAAGAATATGAATCCCGTTTCCTCATCAATCTCAGGTTGTTTTGTCACCCTATTTATTTCTCCGAGGAGTTCTTCAAATGATATCATCCCACATATGTCGGCTACTGGGCCAGTTCTTCCTGAAGCTGGTTCTTCACTCGAATCTTCGAATTTTTCCCCCCATCTGGTGGCAAAAATTCTGTGTTTCCATGTAAAGTGAATGCATTCCACAACTTCAACGGCTTTTTCATACAGGTCTTCCCATTATGTGGCGATATGTATGGTTGAAGGGACCAAGTGCCCTTGTAGCTTCAAAATGTCAAGTAACCCGGTGATACTACAAATGCTATTGGTCTGCCCGAATAATTCTGCCATAATCTACCATCCATTTGTCTGAATCTCGGGCCCACTTTCATGCTTCCAAGACTAGTGTACTGAACCTTTGGCAATCGATGACCATCTGTGAGGGAAATTTCAGCCCGAACTCTAGGAGTTGGTTTAACACCTCTGATAATTCCATATTCCCATTTTTAGAACGGGTACGAACAGCGATGCATGCTCTGGTAAGGAGTGACAGTGCCTGATCAGCAAGGCTAGTAGGGTGTAGGAGGAAATATGGTCAAATTTGAAGAGGTTTAGGAGAGTATATGGGTATGATTTGAGTTGAGGGATCGAAATCTGGGTTTTCTTCTAAGAAGATGGCATTGGCATGATTTGGGAGTGGATTGTGAGTAATGTTTGGCTTAGGATTGGCTGGTGTGGCGATGGTACCCCGGTCAATGAGATCTTGGATTATGTTTCGGAGGTGAAAGAATTGGTCGGTAGTATGGCCAGCCGTTTGGTGAAAGGCGCAATGAGCATCGACCTTGAAGTTTCTTTGGAGTGGATTTGGCAATGGACAAGGATCCAAGGGTTTGATGAGGTTTCCGATTAACAGGGCTTGGTAAACTTTTGAGAGTGGAGCATGGAGCTTAGTGTATTCCCTTCGGATGGGGGCATGGTGGCTTTCTGGTTCCCATGATGTGATTGGTTGAGAGATTTTATTGATGGTTGAGACTATAGCACTGGAAAGCTTGTCATACTTTCTAGGGGTGAACTGTCCGGACACCTTCCTCGGTTCAACCTCTATTTTAACAAGGCTTTCCTCGATTTTTACTCCCGCTTCTCTGAGAGCTCGAAAGTGGAGATAGTATTATCCTCCCATCGTCGCTCGAATATGGGTCAAGAAGTTCTTCTTCACGATGTTGACCTTTTCTTCCTCGGATGGTCGATTGGTCATGGTAGCTGTCTGCTTCCTCCACCGGGTTATGAAGTTACTGACTAATTCCCCAGGGTTCTATTTGAGCATCTCTAAATCACGACGGGTGACCTCAAGCTCTTCATTGTATTTGCATGGCGACATGAATTCTTGGGTTATAGCCTACCAGCTACGGATTCTGGATTCCTTGAGAGACAAAAACCATCGGAGGGCACTATCCTTCAAAGTTTGCTGAAATAATTGGGCCATCACTTCTTCAGAAGCCCCTAGTAGAGCCATGGAATGATGATAACTACGAAGATGAATAATCAGGGGTCCACTCCTTCTTAACTTCTCAATATTTGGCATCTTGAACTTCTTGGGTAACCTCGCTTTAGGATAAGGAGACATGTGGGTGTAGTCTATGTAATTCCCATAGATTCTGACTTGGTCAAAATTCTTGGTGATCATTTTGAGATCCTCTTTGACTTTATTCAACTCCTCCTCTTTTCGATGAGTGACCATAGGTAGGTTAGCCACAGGCTGGGCAATGTTTGGCATCGAAAGCTGGGCAGGCGACGGTCCATTGACAGGAGGGGCAAGTGGAGCATTTTGATATTATTCGGGAACCCAGATAGGCTCGGGTGGACCCATAGAACGGGGGAATAGGGCCTCAGGCTCTTGAGGAATAGGAACATGGTTTCATTGCATTTCTCAGACCTCAGTTTGGAGGTTGTCAATCTTAGACACGAACTGAGCTAGGACTGCCGTCAGATCCGGCTGTATGACTGGTACTTGATCTGTATTCTCCATGGAAAGTGGATGGATTATGGACTCGAAAGAAGTAGAGAAACGAATGAAACTCTGGGGTGATTTGATTGAAGACCGAAGCTAATAAAGAGCCAGGCTAAGGGCTTGCGATTGACCTGAAAAGACGTAGCATGGGAATTTTTTTTGAGAAAAATATAAGAAACTATTTTTGGATTTTTGATAAAGAAGGGAGAAATATTTTTCGAGACGAAACTCAGCATAATTATTACGATTATTATGTTCTCACTTGTATTTAATTTTACTAAATGCAATGCCTAACGGGACCCGAGCCTGGAAAAGTAGAGTTTTTAATATATGCAAAGCTACGGATGGACTTGTAACCAGGCTCACGGACAGGGTACCATTTTAAAAATGTGCAAAAATTTGGGCGACAGGCCGACCCAAAATTTCGGCAGAGTTTCAGGTTGAAATCGACAATCTAAAGTGCGTGTCCTAGGTTTGACACCTATATGCAGGTATGAAGTTTATTGGGTGAATCGGAATGGGCTCCCCCCTTTGGCGTGACTTCCATGATATACGTCTTGCTCCTGCGGGTAATCGGTACGTGTGGACAAGCCATTTGATATACTTGAGTGTACGTGAATTGCCTCACTATATACCTCGTGGGGACGGTACGTGTGAGAGTGAATTCGATAAACTTGGCGTACGTGAACGAATTCCCTACGATATACCTCCCGTCATGACTTCGGTCAAGCGATATGATGCGGGAGAACCGTTCGATATACGTCGAAGTTATTTGGCCAATGGAAGGTGGGAGTCATATCTCTTAGGCTAACTGCGCCCTGCCGGACTAGCACCCATCACGAAGTGACCCTCCAGTTACTGGGTAAAATTTGGTCAGTAACAATGCTCTTTGGTGATGTCGTGTGAATCATGCATGATTCTCTTAGTAGTATCTTATGATGAGAATGCTTTTCTTGATTATGCCAAACAGGGAGCAAAGTAAAAGTACCAAAGGTATACCAAGTATGAATGGGTTATGCGTGCAACATGTGGATATATGTGATCCTTGGTGCATGTGGTGTGAAGTGTACATGGAGAATTTTTTACAAGTGTGTGAGCAGAAGCATAAGCATGGGATACACATGGAAAATGGGAACATGCAGATATAGCTGAAATATAAACAAATATAACATCCATGTAAATAGAGTGCTAAGTAATAAAACAAGTTATTGTGAATTTAAGAGAATTTGAAGAGAAAGTTGAGAAAGATGGACCTTCTTGAAGATCTTGAGATTAATCTTGAATGTTGGAGAGCAGCCCTTACACTTGAATGATGATGGAGAGTGACTTATTCACCAAGTTTGATGAAAAGGATGATGAAAAGTGGAAGTTAGAAAGGGATTTGGATGTTAAAATTGCGCTGTCTTTGAGAAAGGTTTTTGGGATTCACTGAGAGCGATTTTTATCAGATCTGGGCTCCCCTTGCAAATGAGGTGAAGGCCTCCTTTTATAGGCCCAGGTCACTGCCGATCGGCATAGACCTGGTCCTGCCTATCGACACCTACCATTTGGCAGTGTGATTCAGAACTTTTTAGAAAATTGGCTGTCGAGGGCAAACTGTTGGTCAGAATCGCGCACAGGGTGGACCATTGGAAAGGTAATTCAGAGACCTTTGAAAGTCCTTCGGACCGCTCTCGGGTTCCGAAATTGACTTTGGATCAAATATGGCTCGGAAGCATTTATCGATCCATTAGACGGGGAATCGTTCGGACGCAAACGGATCGTTCGGACGCATGGTAAGTTCGAATCGTGCACGGGGCGGACATTTAGAAAGGTTAGGAGATGTACATTTGACATTCCAAAGAGTTTGACCTAGTTTGGGGAGTTGACTTTAGTCAACCGGGCCCTGAAAGAATTCGGTGACCTCTTGGAGTCAAACGGATCGTTCGTTCGCATGGTAAGTCGGAATCGCGTACGGGATGGACCGTTGGAAAGGGATTTCAGTTCCCTTTGAAGATTCATTCAGTCTCGGTCAAGATGAAGAGTTGACTTAGGTCAAACAGAGCCCGGGAGCACCCGGTGGCCTTTGGATCAAGTTTCGAACGCAAACGGATCATTCGTCTGCATGGTAAGTCGGAATAGAGCACGAGATGGACCATTGGAAAGGGATTTCATTGCCCTTTGAGGGTTTATTCAGTCTCGGTCGAACTGAAGAGTTTGACTTTTTGATCAAACGGAGCCTGAGAGCACCCGATGGCTTCTAGGTCAGTACTCAGGGTATGACCTGGGTTTGTAGTGATGAAGGGAGGTACTAGGGACCAAAAGAGAGTTGGGGGTAACATAATGGGGTGTCTACAGGCGCCGACGATTTTGGGTATGGGTGTGCCGGGACAGTCGCAAGTTGTGGCTCTCCGACGCTGGCGGGTCTAGGAGGATCTCGGATTGGTGTGAGGCTGGGGTGATAAGGGGTCGACGGTGGGTTTTTGGATTGGTATAAGAGTTGGTAATGGGGGTTAGTGAGGAGAGAGAAGAGAGAGTGATGGAAGGTTGAAGATGGGTAAATGAGTGATTGTGTGTGTTGAGGGTGTTGGGGAGTTAGATGAGGGTGTAGGATTGTGTTGTGTGTAGTGTAGGGTGTTGGGTATTAAGGTGTGTGTGGTTGTGTGTGTATTTAACTTATGACCCCTAAAAGCATGAAAATTAAAATAACTAAAATCCTAAAAAAAATAAAATCTATTAAAACTAAAATTAAAATAAAATAAAACTTTTAATCTATAAAATAAAACTAAAAGAAAATAAATAAAACTAAAAACCTAATAAAAACTAAAGATCTAAAAAAAGTAAAATATAATAAAACTAAAAATAAACTCCTAAAAATTAATCTTAATAAAATAAAATAAAATAAAATAAAAACTAATCAAAATAAAAATAAAAAATGGGAAAATGGGAAATGAATCCTAGAAAATTCTAAATAAATTTAAAATAAACCCTAAAAACAAAAACGACTTAACTAAAAATCTAAAAAAAGTAAAAAATAAGAAAGGGAACAAATAAAACACACATGGCTCGAGACAGAGTTTAGGCTAGGTTAAGGTAAGTTAGGGTACGGGACAAGGGTATTGAAATAAGGTATTTAGCTCCATTCAACACGCATTTGCCTCGATATATAGCTTTTGACCCGCAAACGGACGTTTGACCAACAAGATAAATATTTAAGCACATAGGACCTATTTTGTCGAGAATTAGTAACTAAAAATCGTCTATTCGGGGTATTATTTAAACACTTTTGGGTGCTTATCAGGAACTGAGTAAGACCTTAGCATATAGTCATGCCAATTGTGGGGCATAATTTGAGACATTTATAACACGTCTAGTATGGTGGTGCTGCAATGCACTAAACATAGGGTGTATGGGCACCCTAGATAGTTGAATTATAATATTTTCCCAAATTGAGAATTGTGACACAATGCGTATTTTGGGGATAACTGAATGTAGAAGTTTTGACTTCAGTACTTAGTTGTTTGATGGTTTAGGTCAGTTAGGACCGTTAATTACCAAAATTACCAAGAGGATGGTATAGGAAGAATCCGACAAAGTTTAACTCATCGAAGTTGAAACTTACTTGATAGGACATGGAGAGAACATGTTTCACGAGAATCTGAAGCTTAAAGAGAGGGGGAAGGACTTGCGACATACAGTGATGACTCTGTCGCCTGAGCCATAGATGTGGATGCGGTTATAAGAAATATAAAATGCATCATGAGATAAAACCGTAGTAGTGATGGCATAAGTGAAGCAAAACATTACTGAGATCCAACTGGAAGTGGACCATCAGGAAATAATAGAGTCCTTTCAGCATTAGGAATTCCTTGGTAGTAGTGGGAGATTAAATCTATGGACCATTACAGAGTCAATTACTTCGCAACGGGATCACGACCCTATGTGGGTGAAAATGGGTCGGGTAATTAAAGTAGCTCATGTTATGCCTAGTTAGGACAAATCATAACGTGTAACAGTAAACCCCAAACATTATAACTGGGATAGTAAGGTTATATGGGGTACAATTAGAGTTTTTGTCCGTTAGAGTCAAGAGAGTTATGACTCGATTATTGGGAAGGATTTTCGGGAGGTCATGAATATTAAGATGCGAACGTATCCGGCCTAACACACTCGCAGGCGGACATGCAGACTGAGAGTTCTAGTTAATGCGAGGTATGCTGTATTTCCAATTATCGGAAGGTTTAGTGTAATATCTTCCACTGGTGGAGTTAGTGTAAGACAACTCCCCTCAACTTATTATTGATAGGATTTAATTCGAGGCGTTATATATATCAATCCTTGTTATCCTTGTCCTTATTGGATAGAGGGAAGGACAATATTCTACTATGTCCAGAGGAATTTTAGGGCCCTTTAACCAGGGTGGAAATGATTGGGAGTTGCATTATTGCATGTTGGAATGAGGAATTTGGTACTGAGTGGTGCGGGATCTTTTCCTATTATTGTTAAGTTTGAGCCGGTAGCGTACAAGCTTAGGTTCCATAGTCCTTTGCGGAGGCAGTATGGCGAAAATGTGTTAACATTTATTGTATATATTGTGTGTAAGACAAATTCGTATATATCTAAATATCAATTAACCTACTAGTGCGAGTAGTAGGAGGCTAGATAGTAACTATCTAAAAGTTTAGTGGTGAAACTTAAATGGTAAGTCTTGGAGAGTAAATTATCAGTGAGGTGTTCATTATTATGGGTATTCGCTAATGTACTGTATGGGCGGTATTGCGTAAATTCATGAGATGTGAGGTAAATACCCGGAGTTGTCCTTACCAGAAATGCCTTATTTTTCGAATTTCGGGACGAAATTACGTTATTAGGGGGGAAGTATGTAACACCCCGTATTTTTGAATATTTAAATAATTATGTGATTGATTATTATTGTTGCATTAATTAAATTAAAATGTGAGAATTAATTATTAATTCAGATTAAAATTTAATATTTACTAGCGTGACGAGAAGCTAGTAATTAGTAATATTACTGTGAGAATAAGTAATATGGAATGACGATTATATATAACTTTTCGTGAGAGAGAAATACGACAGTTTGGTATATTAAGTCGGGACACGCGTGTGGGTCGCGTCAGGACTAAATGAGCGGAATAAAAAGGTAAATTATTTTAAGTAACTCATATGATCATTTCGAGTGCGCCGTTGAGTCTGAAGGGGTCGAGATAGTCAGAAAACTCTACCCGGGTATTCTATTTGGATTTCGGGATATTTTTAGGCCAAGCTGGCACCCGGTAGGGGTAGTTTTGTAATTTAGATTTTTGGAGGAATTAAATAGACAAAAATTGGAGAAATATTATATCAGCTAATTGGGGACAATTAGGGTTAGGTTACACCAAAATAAAGAGAGAGACACAATGGGTGAGGGAGAGCAAATTCCAAAGGAGGAGAGGCAATTTACACCACCTTGCACAACCACCACCACCATCGTGTAGATCGGAACGCGAGGAGCGCATCCATACCAACAACACCAACGGATCAGACCTTCGAAATCAAGGCAAGTGTTTATTACTTGCTTTTCTTTAGCAATAATTATGTTCATGTTAGTTTAGGGATGAAACACCAACATATTGTTCATAATATTGATGAAAATTGGAGATTGGATATACATGATTTTAATTTGAGATTAAATTTGGTTGAACCCTTCGTGTATGTAGATTTAAAATCACGTTTTGATGACTTTATGTGATGAACGAATCTGGGAATTATATGTTCTTGAATGAAAATTGGAAGAACTAGGGTTTGCGTAATTAAATTGGGGATTTCATATTCCATTAACGATTTGTAATGATTTAATGATTCTAGGTTGTTAGAATTCATTTACAAATGTTAGGATTCGATTTGGGACTGATTGATTGGAGTTTGGGATGATATTTTTGAGGTTTTGGGGTTGAAAATGGTGAAAAACAAGGTTGTCTAAGGTTGAAGATGAAACAGCCCAGGTCGCGACATGTCACGCGGAGTCGTTTGAGCGAGATAGGGTTGTCGCGCGAAGTCATTCGAGGGACACGTGGAAGTCGTTCTAGAGAGATTCATTCTGGTTCGAGCAAGATTTCTAATTTTTAAAGAAATTCCTATTTTGTCTATATTTGTGTAAACAATAAATTTGAGTAAGGAAAATTAGTGTTAAATGAACCCAAAATAGTGCAGAATTATTGGGAGTTGTTTAGGTATAATGATTCAAATATTTGGAATGGTGAATTTACCTTGAAGATTGCGATAGAGAGATAATCGTAATTGTAAATGGGTTGAGAGTATTAAGTGATAAATAATTGCGATATTAGTTCTAACGATATGGAACTTATAAGAATAAAAATTAGTGGTTATGTTTGGAACTTCTTATGATTATGTATTAAGGATTTTCGGGTGACATGTTATCCTTATATATGTTACGAGAGAGGGAATATCGTAATTTAAAAATACATTGATAGTATTTAGTGATGAAAATACTACGTATGGAATATGACATTTGGTTGTGCATATACCGTTTGATTTGATGGGTTGTGTGTATACCTATATTTGATATTATGTGTATGACATACCTAACTGCTTGTTATCGCAGGGGGTTGTGTAGACACAGTCTTATCCTGGGTGACCTTCGGGGGGATATTTGACTTGTATCTCAGAATATGGTACTGTGAAGACTTATTTATTTGTGAGCTAATAAGTCAGATGACTATGGGAGCGTAGGTATGTGCGTGACCCATAGGTATGTGAACTATGTTCGCCGCCAATATGTGTGATTTGTTTATATGGTTCGTGGGAGATTTCCGAACCGATAGTCCTTGTTTGAGTACGAGATGTACCGGGACATGATAGCAGAGCATGCAATGCACTACAGGTGTATCTTAGGGTGCTGTGTTAGTATATATATATATATATATATATATATATATGTATGTATGGTTGTGTTATACCCACAAAGGTGATATTTGTAGGCTATAGAGATTGTGTTAGTACATAAATTTTATAGTAAGGGATATATATATGTATACTTATGGTATATCTACAATGAGATAATTGCAGACTATTAACATAGTGAAATCTTCAATAACGTAAATAGTGAATACTTGACTTTAGTGTGATAACACTTATTTAAAATGATAAATGTTGAGACCAATTACGAAATACTACTACGAGGGGTAAATAAAAGGATAAGCCTTTTTCCTAGTTAGAAGTGTGTCAGATGGCTAGGTTGTATTATATGTACGTTAAGCGTGCACACTAGTCGAGAGGTGAGAATCTTATGTGAGAGTTCCAACTAACATGCATATAATACTTGCTTTAATGTAGTTTTAAATACTTGCTAATAAATCTTTTTAAAACATCGGGCTCTGACCCGTCTCTTGCATTTCTTCTCTATTTTGCTATATATATATGTATTAGTACAGGTGCCAGCCACAGGGACACCGGTTCTAGATACTTAGATGGTTTGTCGAGCTGTAGCTGTTGTGGAAGCTGCAGGTCATTGAGATTATATGCTTCTCTCATTTCATTCATTTCCTAATTCAGATATTTTAGTGCGGGCATGTGTCCCCCATTCTCATTAGTGGGGTTGTACTCAGTTTCCTTTGTAGTTCTTTTCAGTTGGATTGAGTATTTACTATGGTTTGGTTTGTGACTTTGAACTGGAAGGTTTTATCCAGACTTAATTATTCTGCATTTAATTCAGACAACATTCATTTCTTGTGTATGGTTTATTATTAAATGTTCAGAAATTTATTGAATTAATTGGTTTCAAATTAAATTGGAAAATGTTTTGACACTAGCTTAATTAAATGTTAGGTAATTAATTGGATTTAGGTTTTCGACAGTGATGCTAAGAATGAACCAACCGAACGTTCTGTTTTAAATTTTATAAAGGATTGATCACCCGATATTTAATTGGGCGGGGTGTCACAATAACTAACCATCACAAGTTGATGTCAGAAATTAGACCCACAAAAGGCACATGTGGGTCGCATGATGGAATATGGGCAGGTCCATTTGTATTAATATGCACATGGACTATCTTACATGGTGGACCACGCTTTCAGCAGTTTGTAACTGAATCATCATTAGCCGCCTCCTAGAATGTAAAAATGTGTATGTTCCCGACCTATAAAGCCACTCCACCTCTCTATCTCTTTTATATAGAGTGACCTATAAATAGAATTCAAATCCACATGAGAATGAATCCTGAAATTAACTTGTCTGGCGACCATATACAAACTTTAGAAAGAACCTTGGGAGCTTGTATTCATCTATTTCATGGCTTTTCACCACTGAATTACATATAACTAATATTGCACCTATGGATGTAGGCACCTTATTTGGTCGAACCACATTAATCTTTGGTTTCCTTCTTTTTCTCTCATCCCTATTTATTCATCTTAAAGTTGGTAGCAGTAATTTTCTTATTTGTTCTTTTTTATTATTAGGATTTATAGCTAAGGCCCAAAATACCATATACTAGTTTGAGACAATAACACCCATTAACTTACAAAAATGAACCCTAGGGGATATAGGAAGATAAGCTCCCAAAATCACCTTGAGCTCTAAAATCTTCTTAAATAACCTAAAAAAATAAGTCCATCCTTTAAAATAAAGTATATATGTATATATATATATATATATGCCCGTGCCTGATGGCACGGCGAAAATTTCTAAAGTAGGTAATCGCGAAACGACGAAAATTTCCAAAGTATGTACTTGTAAAATGGCAAAAATATTGCTCCCTAATAAAACAAAGTGTAATTTTTTTTAAAAAATTGGCCATAATCTCCTTTGTTTATAAGACTATCCACCCTTCTCAACGAATAATAAAGTATCCAAAAATATTCAAATAGTTTAAATTCATCAAACAAATTCACATATAACATGAAATAAAAAATATTCATTCACTGAATTCACATCGTGCCTCAAATAAACAAAGTGTCCATTTAAAAAAAATCGACATGGTCTCCTTTGTTTATTGAACTATCCACCCTCTTAAGGGATAACGAAACAAACTTCGTAAAAACAATCACATATATATATGACTGAAGTCGTCCCGCATGTTTCACTATAATAATTGTCTGTAGTTTTCAAAATGTGACCTGATACAAAAAAAACACAGTTAGTTAATTAAAATAGCTAGTCAAATATTATATAGGGATTTGGTAAAGTTATTCCCACTCTAACAAAATTCTGTAAGACTCCATCTTATTCGTTTTACTTAATATAAACACATCTTTATTAAAACTCAACCCAAAATCTTATTTTTTTATCTAAGATGAACAAATGAGCCGTATATAGGATTGACATATTTAATCCAACCGTTAGTTGCCATAAAGATTTCCTTTTTTCGCAAAAAAATCAATAATTATTTAACCAGAAATTAGAGAAGAATGAAGAGCATACCTGCTAGAGCTTGGCAATGGTTACGCTCCCCAGCCCCAATATGTCCGCCAGGCTCTGTCTCGGTAGCTACAATACTCAATGAACCTTTAAAATCTCCAGTAGCGTAAATCATTACCCAAATCTAAGAGATAAGGAAATTCAAAATGAACATATTGTTCTAGGATGTAAAACATATCCAAATATTTATTTGACTTGCCAAATAATTTCCATACCATAAAAATTAGGTCCATGTTTGATTGGTCTTGGATTAAAACCTGAAATGAAAAGAAAAAAAAATAGTTTGTTCCCAAAAACATTATACGTTAGCAATTCAACTTTCGAGTGGCATGAACGTCGTTGGATATGAAAACCTTAAGTTACTGAATTTATGAAATCTCCAGTTACCCAATCAGTTTGTTACCAAAAACACTGAATTTATGAAATCTACAGTTACTGCCTCAAAAAAATTAAAAATAAGTTTGCCTCGTGTTTCCACATTTTGGAGACCACACTATACTTTTGCTCCCATTCCATCTACATACGGTAAGTTTTGTCATAAACTTCTCTGTCTTCAGAGGACAACTGATTACTCCTAATAAAAAGAGCACTTATTCTCCCAAGTATGTCTCTATACATACCTTAAGACCATCACTGTGATCTCTATACCTACCTGAAAATTACAAAGAACCAATGAGAATGAAGTTGGACATTTTTATTTATCTTTAGAAAAACAAAAGAAAACACAAATCCCATGTATTAAGGGGCACTAATACATGGTCTTAATCATTGTTTAGGATTAGATTACATAGGTATTGCAATAGCTTTGGGTAACAGTAGACTAATTCTCGATTGCTTACTTTGACAAATATATGTCGAAGTAACAAACTTGGTTGAGCTTAGCATCTAAAGTGATATGTATTAGCTTTAAGAGTGTGAATAGAATAAGCAACAACTAAAAGCAAATTGTTTCATAATTTTTTCATAAAAACATCATTAATTTTCTTTGTGAATATCACAAACATAGTATGGACGACACGGTGAAGCAAATATCACACTTGTATAATATGACCTCTCCTTTCTTTTGTTATCAGCAGCATATGTGGCAGCATACTCTAGTTGTTCCTTGGATAAAACAGTTGACTACCAACTGCCTAGTCTAATTTTGGTGGGCTTTGGAAGCTGCATATATGCAACAGATCCCAAACAGAGCCCCTGTTGATACCAAATTTAGTCTGCTGATGTGGATCAATTATGTGGAGACACGTGTCAATCTACATGGCACCCGCAAATATTTTTTGAACAACACCTTGGATCCGAGGAGCTCAACCTCCCCGACTAACTCATGCGCTCCGGGCAACAAGTTTTCTCCGAGCAACTCATGTATACCGAGCTACTTCGGCAGTTCGAGCAGCTTAGGCGATCCGAGATACATCTCGTACAGAGCATTTATATCCGGATAATCAAGAGGATGACTGCACATTAAATGCTCATTATTATCATACAGATGTACATGCCTATTGGACAACTATGTATTATTCTTTTGCATGTACGGCCTTAGGGCTATAAATACATTATATCATCCTCATTGTAAGGGGACTCAGAATTTCTTAGTAAAACCTGTTATCGATAATTCCAAACAAACAGTCAACAATAACAAAACAGTGGACGTAGGCCATTCCTTCAAGGCCGAACCACTTTAAAAATCTTCTATCTTATTTATTTTATCTGTGATTGAATAATTAGAGATAATCTAATTTTTTACATCAACAGATTGGCGCCGTTTGTGGGAAACGACTGTAATTTTTGTTTTTCACCAAAATCATTCACCATCAATGGCAGATCATCCAGAATCCAGTAATCGAAACGCTGGAATTCCCTCAAATCCATCCACTCCTACAAATGTCCAATATCTGGACGGAATAATGGCTAATCTAGCCCAGGGCTAGACTCCCATGCAAAAAACTATGAGACAACTCATACAAACTGTCCAGGGTGGAGTACTACCCATTCAGGACAACGAAGCGTTCAAAGAAATACCCGGTTACCTTCTAGGCGAACGTTACTCTCAGAGGAATCTCGTTCTAGATGTACCAATTCATATCGCACTGAGAGATCTAATGATTTTTCTTATCAACCTGGTTGAACTTCATCAGTACGTGCTACAGATACTGAACAAAACATCACTCTCTCTCCAAAAAGGACTAGTGCATTGGAAAGATTAAGTAGAGATTCTCCTTTGATTGCTTGGGCCCTAGGAGGAGTAGAAGTCCTCCCAAGGCTGTGTCGAGGAACTTTCGACGACCATCCGATCTAAGGGAGGGTTCTGCCCAATCACGACCAACTGCTCGTAATGAAAGATCCCAGGAAGCAAATTCAACACGATCAGTTGCTCGAACCAATAGGTCCGAGGAGGGAAATGATGCATGGAAAGGCTCTATTCAAAGGTTGGAGTATAGACTAGGGGAAATGGCTAAGGCCAAGAATCCTCTATAAAGAACTTTTGTCCAAGGGACACCTTTTATACAGGCAATTATGGATTTTCCCGCACCATCGAAGTTCAAAGCACCTGTTGTGACTCCTAAATATGATGGAAAACCTGACCCTGTCCTTCATATAGAATAATACCAAGATGCTGCCAATATCTATACCGTGCCAGTTTTTCGAGAACTCTTACCGGATCTGCTCAAATATGGTACAATAATCTTCCTTGGGGGGAAGATTTCAACTTTCTTTTAACTGGCCGAGCTCTTTATTGGAAATTTTTATTTTGAAGCAAAACCAGTTAAACGAGTAGCACACTTGTTAAGTGTTAGACAAAAAGCAGGTGAGAGCACCAAAGATTACATAACTCGTTTCAATAACGAGAAGCTCGAAGTTATTGATTACGAGGAAAAGACGGCAATTACTGCTTTGATGAGTGGACTGTTGCCAAATAAATTGTACTACACTTTGGCCAAAGATTCGCCTAGGACCATGTCAGAACTAATGGTAAAAGGAGCTAAAATCATGAATGTCGAGGAAGCTATGGCTGCGAAGAAGAACATGGACACTAAGGAGACCAAAGTTGAGGCCGAGAAGGTTGAGAAGAAGGAGCAGAAGAATAATAGTGGTAACAAGTAGTCAAAAGCAAAGCCATCATGGGAAATGTTGAAGAAATTTGGAAATTATACTCCTTTGAAAGTAGGCATAAACCACGCTTTGGAAGAAATCAAGAACAACGAGGAGCTAAACTGGCCAGAGAAAATAAAGACAGATCCTGACAAAAGGAATAAGGCCAAATATTGCGAGTTCCATAAAGACCATGGTAACACGACCAAAAATTGCATAGCACTTCAGAATGAAATTGAAGCACTCATCAGATGAGGAAAGCAGGCCAAGTATGTTGATCGTAGAAATGAAGGAAAGAGCAATGACCGAGCAAGACAGAGGTCTAGATCTCCTCGTCGAGCAGAAGAAGACAAGAAAAGAGATCATGAAGATGATCCAGAAGACGACCCCAATCTCCCCAAAAGACCAAGACAGCCAGAACGTGAGGTATTTTCAATTTATTTTGGATCATTTGATTGTAATGTTATTATAGGTGGAGATGAAGGAGGTGGAGACCTTACTGCAGAAAGGAAAGCTTACCTCAATGAGGCTCAAGCTTGTTCATATATTCAACGAATAAATCTAGCTGAGGATGATCGCCCAAGGAAGGTAAACAAAGAAAAACTGGTCATCGGTTTCTCTAAGAATGACCTCGCAGGTGTGCTATATCCTCATGATGATCCATTGGTGATCAAAATGAGGATGAAGGAAGTATTGATCTCAAGAGTACTGGTGGATAATGGTAGCTCGGCAGATATCATGTTCTACTCATGCTTTGACAGCTTAAATCTAAAGTTGTCTCAGTTGGAGCCTTATCATAGGCCCCTCCTCGATTTTACTGGAGAGAAAGTTTTTCCACTTGGGACGATCAAGTTGGATATGTTCATCGGTACATGGCCTGCTTGTCGAACAAAAAGAGAGCGCTTTTTTATGATGGATAAGAATGTCCAATCAGCTTACAATATCATCATGGGAAGGGTAGGTTTGAAGAAGTTCGAAGCAGTGCCATCTACTGTACATCAATGCCTAAAATTTCCAACCAACTTTGGAGTAGGAATTGTGAAGGGTGACCAAAAAGTAGCTCGAGAATGCTACTATTCATCTGCCGAGCAGGAAGAACCGGAGGAATCTAGGAAAAAGACTACTACCTATCAAGTGGATGAAGGTGCCGAAATTAAAACATTAGATCTTAGAGACGAGTCGCATCTCGTGAAAGGCCAGGTGGTGGAAGCTACTGAAAATGTCATTTTGGACGACGAGCACCCTGAACGAACAACTCAAATAGGTTCTTCGTTGGAAGCCTCATTAAAACAGGAATTGATAGTCTTCTTAAAAAGCATTGAACAAACTTTTGCATGGAGCCATGAGGATATGCCTGGGATAGACCCAAATTTCTTATGTCACGAGCTCAATGTGAACAAGGAAATCAAGCCAGTGAAGCAGAGAAGAAGAGTGTTCAGCCTCGAAAAGAACCAAGTTATACAAGAGGAGGTCGAGAATCTCCAGAAAGCTTACTTTATTGAAGATGTCAAATATCCAGACTAGTTAGAAAATGTGGTGATGGTGAAGAAGAAGAACAACAAGTGGAGGATGTGTGTAAACCTCACCGACCTCAACAAAGCATGCCCAAAGGATCATTTTACTTTGCCCCGAATTGATCAATTAGTGGATGCTACCTATGGACACGAGTTGTTAAGCTTTATGGATGCTTATTCTGGTTACAACCAGATTAAAATGAAACCTAAAGACAGGGAGAGTACCTCTTTTATTATCCCTAGGGGAACTTATTGTTATAATGTTATGCCTTTTGGATTGAAAAATGCAGGTGCAACATATCAGCGGCTGATGAACAAGGTGTTTACAGAGCAAATCAGTTACAATATAGAAGTTTATGTTGACGATATGCTGACGAAGAGCAAGAAAGTTGTTGACCATCTAATTGAGTTAGGACAGAACTTTGATCAACTAGATAAATATCAAATGAATTTGAACCCTACCAAGTGAATATTCGGAGTAAGAGAAGGCATGTTCCTCAGGTATATTGTCAACCAACGAGGTATTGAATCAAACCCTGAAAAGATCAAGGCTCTATTGGGACTACGATCTCCAACGACGAAGAAGTAAGTGCAAAGTCTTACAGGGCGAGTTGCAGCACTTAATAGATTTGTATCACGAGCAACTGATAGATGCCTCCCATTCTTCAAAACACTCCGAATGACGTTTGAATGGAATGATGAATGCGAGAAGGCCTTTCAAGAGTTGAAGAAATACCTGGGAGCACCTCCACTGTTGTCCATGCCAGTGATGGGAGAAAGATTGTACTTGTATCTGGAAGTTTCGGAGAATGCAGTTAGCTCGGCATTGATAAGAATGGAGGATGGGGTGCAAAAACCAATTTATTACACTAGCAAGGCCTTCCGAGGAGCAGATATCAGATATCCAAGACTGGAAAAGTTGACACTAGCATTGATCGAAGCAAGTAGAAGAATGAGGCCGTATTTCCAAGATCATACCGTAGTTGTGTATACCGATATGCCATTAGGGCAAGCTCTTCATAAACCAGAAAAATCAGGGAGATTGATATACTGGGCAGTAGAACTTGGTGAATATGATACAGTTTATGAGCCTAGATCGTCGCTTAAAGGACAGGCAGTAACAAATTTTATCGTAGAATTCACTTACCTGACACCTCCGAGGAGCAAAAGTTGAATACCGACCAGCCTGTGGATGTTACAAGATCATCAAATTTAAACCCAGATCAACTTAAGTTGGTTGACGAGTAAGAGGAGATGGTCGACGAGCAACAAGAAGTGCTAGGGGAGGATATAAAGAAGCAATAAATATTCCACCGAGGAACTCTATCCGATCAAAAATTTAAGGATAAAGTACTTATATGGAATCTGCATGTGGATGGCTCATCTTGCAGTACAGGCTGTGGGGCAGGGATTGTTTTAAACAGCCCGGATGAGATCGATGTGGAGTATGCTCTACTCTTTCAATTCAAGGCTTCTAATAATGAGGTTGAATATGAAGCTATGATTGCAGGTCTTAGTTTAGCAAAAACCATGGGAGCAGAGAAGGCCATTGTATTCAGTGACTCATAGTTGATCGTAAATCAAATGCTGCGAGTGTACGCAACAAAGGGAGAATTGATGATCAAGTATTATGCAAAAGCAATGGAGATTGTATCGAGCTTTAATGCAGTGCAGTTAATTAGAACACTAAGATTGGAGAATGCAAGAGCAGATGCCTTAGCTCGATTAGCCTCAGCCACACGCACTGAGCTACGAAGAATAATTTCGATAGAAATTTTGGCTAGCAGGACCATTGACAAAGATATGATGATGAGCTTCATTACCCTTGATTTAGGACCATATTGGATGGATCCCATCGGGGCATATATTGAGGAAACTCGCAGCCAAGAAACTGAAATTTAAAGTTGCTCGTTATGTACTGACTAATGGTATTCTATACAGATGAGGAATTATAGCATGTTTGTAAAGATGTGTGCATCCCTCCGAGGTGAAAGACTTGATTGAAGAGGTCCATGAAGGGTCATGTGGAGCCCATGTAGCATGTCGGACGCTTTTGGAAAGAATAATGACGCAAGGATACTATTGGCCAATGATGAGGGCAGATTGTATAGCCTATGCCAGGAAATATGACAAGTGTCAACGCTTCTCCTCTATCCGAAGAACTCCCCAAGCATTGTTAACACCCATTACTTCCCCTTGGCCATTTGCCATGTGGGGAATAGACTTGGTCAGGCCACTTCCAACGACCAGGGGAAGATTTAAATATCTCGTGGTCGTAGTGGATTACTTTACTAAGTGGGTGGAAGCTGAGCCCCTTATTGATATGACATATGACAAGGTGTATCAATTTATTTGGAAAAATATCATTTATAGATATGGTCTTCCCCATGCATTCATTACTGATCATGGAACCCAATTTGACAATGAGGAGTTTGCTGAGTATTGTCATCAGTCGAACATATTGAAAACCCACTCTGCACCAGGCCATCCCCAGAGCAATGGACAAACTGAGGTGATAAACAGAACGCTGCTGAATGGTTTGAAGAAAAGACTGATGATGCAAAGGCAAATTGGATCAATGAGCTACATTCTGTGCTGTGGGATTATCGTACTACACCACGAGCAGCAACAGGAGAATCTCCAGACATGCTGACATTTAGAAGTGAAGCTGTTATACCTGCCGAGCTGGGCCTCCCCACACACAGGGTGCTGAATTTCAATTCTCCTATCAGTGACTTGATGAGAAGATTAGACTTGGATATGCTCGAGAAAGTTAGAGAAGAATCAACAATTAGGAATGCTGCATACCAACACCGAACAGCTCTGTTCTACAACAAGAGAGTAAAGAAATGTGATTTGAAAGAAGGGGACTATGTGCTAAAGAAAGTAATTCAAAAACGTAACAAACTAGAAGCTAACTGGCATGGACCCTACAGAGTAACAGAGGTTGTTTGACCAGGGACATATAGGATTGAAACCTTGTAAGGAGAGGAGTTTAAGAATGCATGGAACGCAGAACATCTGCGTAAATATTATCAGTAGTTCAATCCCTATGTAATGCAGTTTTCTTTAATATGAATAAAGTTTTGGATGTTTTACCCAATTCTCTCCTTTTGTTGAAATTTTTTCAGAATACCAGTGCTACACACTACGCATCAAGTCCAAAATGAAAATCCACCAACTACGGTTGGTCGGGAAAAAAATCCACCAACTACGGTTGGTCGGGAATAAAAATCCACCAACTCCGATTGGTCGGGAACTTTTGGTTAAACTAAGCAGGGTCATGGGATGAAAGTCGTTTCATGGATTAGAATTAAAAAGCGATAAGTCACTATAATAAAAAAATAAAACCTAATTTCTTTACTTGTGACATATCAAATTACCACCAACTCTAAGTTAGTCGGGAAACAAATTGTCACCAACTCCAGTTGGTCGTCAATAAATTTTCACCAACTCTAGTTGGTCGGCAATTTAAAATAACACAAGACATTTTTGTCTTTTTACAGATATACATACACATTCTCCAGTAAATAAAATAGATGTTTTATAAAGTAATGACAGTCAAGATTGTAAAGAAAACTAAAAGTTTTTTCATTAAAATCAAAACAAATTACATAGAGAACAAATTACATAAGGAATCATTACATCAAAAATCCTATTCTATTAGCTTTTTCCCTTCTGCCTTTGAAACAGGTTCTACTCCAGCAGGAGGATCATCTAAGGCGTAAGGAGAATTTACGAAGTTCAGGTCTCTAAGCATCCTGACATTCATCACTAATGGCCGATCAAGTAAGTGCTCCGGGCGAGATATCTCAAAATTAGAATGAAGAATGTAGTCGCCGAGATACTTGGAGATTAAGCACTGAGGAATTGCCCGAGCAGGAATACAGCTCATATCAAGTTTAAAAGGTGGCACAGGCAACTCGAGCAATCCAGGGTCATAGTAATCCCAAAGATAATGACCCTGCTCCAATTGTAACACCCCCAGTGCATTCAGCCATCCTTGCTTGTAACCCTCGTTATTTGAATTCTGGATCCGATCATCGAGATGGTAGAGGGCTTCATTGTAACCAGCCATCCAAAACTCTCTGGGCTATTTGTGAAACTGGTAAGTTAACCTCTCCAGTTGCTCGTGGAGGTTCTTCACTAAAATTTCTTTATTCTCCAAGGAAAAATTTTATGTGGAAAGTTGCTCGTTGAGGTTCAGAATCTTCTTGGACATCTTTGACAAGGCTTGATTCTTCGCCATCAACTGGAATGCTTGATTCTCCAAGGCTGCCTACATTCTAGCTTCTTCAACAGTAACCCGAGCAGCCCTTACTCTTCCCCGAGAAGCTCTTGCTCGTCCGCGAGCAAAAGTAGAGGGTCTAGTCCTCTATAAGGTTTGAAATTCATCTCTCAAGTTAAATTTCTTCACCTCCAATAAAGAGAAACCTTCATCATTAACAGGGACAATGGCTCCCGAGGAAGATGCTGCCGACTTTAGTTGGGATATCTCTTCTTGCAAAACATTATTCTCCTGATCCAATAATTGAGCAATCTTCCTGTGCTCTTCGACCTCAAGTTTTAGAGTGCTCTCTTTCTTCTCATAAGCTGCGATAAATTTATCATATCCTTTTTCGGCGTTTAGTTGCTGATATTTTTTCTCATACCCCTGATGCAAAAGGGTTCAAGATTCCTTATACTGTTATTGAAGTTCCTCGATGGTACCCTGGAGATCTTCAATCATCTCATAGTATGCCACATTGTTGGCAACTGCACGGTCGAGCAAGCACTTCAAATATTTATAGGCTTTGACTGCTCGTTCAGAAGTGTCTGGACCAAGGATGTCGATGATTTGAGCTTAATTCAGGCCAGCATGGCCAGCCTTGAAGTAGTCATTGCATTTTTTCATCAGTTCAGTATCGTGGGCTGACAAGAGCTCCATTCTAGCCATAAACTAGTAAAGAAAAGAGATAGAAATAATTAATAAGAATGCAGACAGAGCAAGAAGAGGAAGAAGTCAAGATAAACAACCAAAAGCTCGAATTTTTATTTCATCATAAAAGAAAAATACAAAAGTCGAGGTTACACCCAATAAAGTGACAAAATAAACACCCAAACTATTCTACACCTTCTCTTTATTCCCTATAACTTCCTCGGGAGACTTCGAGGAAGAGGCTGGGTGCTCGGTGGACACGAGTAACTGCTCGATAGGAGTAATAGTTGGTTGGGGCTGCTCGTAGCGAAGTTCAGCAGTAGGTACCTGATCCCCAATTATCATCGAAGACTCTTTTGAGGAAGCTTCGTCCTCTTCTTTTTCTCCAGGAAAGGGAGGAGGGCCATGAACATGACGCTGAAATAGTTCAAAACTCTCAGAGACCTTTAGCTCCTACAGAGCTACGGCCCATCCATCCCTGAAGTATTTGAGTCTAGCAAATTCCATCTGAGAAGACATAGCAGCTAGGACTTTGTTCCATCCCTTGTCCCAGCCAGCGCTAAAGGACTTTTTAACAGCAAGTTTTCTCTTTGCCTTCTCCTAGGAAATCTTCTCAGTAAGAAGTTCCTTGGCAACCTTTAACTTCCCTTCTACCTCTTCCTTCTGACGATTAGCTTCACGGAGTCTGCCAAGTTCCTCTTCAGCACTTTTGAGCTTGGTCTCAAGCTCTCTAACATTCTTGAGCTTTTCATCAAGCTCATTATTTTTCTTCTCAAATTCTTTCATTTTCCTCTCCAACTCCTGAGAGGTCTCCACAACTTTCTCTCTCTCTTGCTCGATGGACTTTAGGTGCTTCTCCCAAGCAACTTTATCTTCATCATATTTCTGACGAGAATCCTTTAAGGACTGTGTTAGACCCACAAAAGCTTCCTCTATACCTCCCGAGGAGCTCGAAGCCTTGATATCCTCATCCTTCTTCAAAATAGTGTTGAAACATGTTAGCAGCTGAAAAAAGAAAATAATTGTAAGTCAGTGCAGGGACATAATATCGAAAAATAAAAGCTTGGATTAGTAATACTTATCGAGGCAATATATTGATCTGCCAAGGTGGTAACCTTATCCCGAGAAAGATTGTCTTCAAAACCTTAAATCTCGAGGATAATACAAGACTTCACCGAGCTCATAGCAGAGCTCGGAGGAATAAAGGTGGGAATACCACCTTCAATATTTAAAGACTGAGAGACTGCTTCTACTGGTCTCTCCACATAACTTTTTTTAACCTCCTCGTAGGAGCAGGAACATTCTCAACCAAGGATGTTGTCTTGGTCGGTGATATAACGATAACCTCGCTTGGAGGAGAAACAACTACAACCTTGCTCAGAGCCACAGGGGGCTTCTCGGCAACTTTCTTAGCAGCAATTGGAGGGGGTACATCAGTTTTTCTTGTCCCTTCCTCTGGGACATCCTGCTTATTTCTCTTTGCCTCCACATTGGCAGAGTCTGATTTGTCAAAAAATGAGGGAGATTTTCGTCTCTTCATTCTGATAGTGAGGGGAATATTCGATTCAGGGGAGGAACCTTCAGAAGCTGGTACTGGTTCGATGTCATCTACCATTGGACAAGAAGTAAAAGATGAAGTGTAGATCTCATACTGCAACAAGTAAGAAGCTGATCTAATATGTTCGTCAGTAACGGTTTGGTGCAAACTCCAAATAAGTTTCAAGTGCCTCAAATTGACATCAGTTTTTTTAGGGGATTTTCTTTTGCTATCAACTGCAAATAAATAAAAAACTAAAAGGTCAATGACGCATTTTATCAAACACAAAGAAAACATAATTTCAAAAATAAAATAAAATAAAAACAACCTATCCTATTGCCATATGGAGGGCATCTAGGACCCTGATATACATCATTTCCATTTAATAAAGCATGTTGCCAATTTTTCATAACAACCCCATGCTCGAAGTAATTCCTGTTGGCATCTGGGAGATTGACAACTAAAGCCCTATTTAAAAACCTAGTTTTTAAATAAAAAGTACTATCGCTGACAACCTATCTATAGCAAAACATAAATTCTAGAATTCCTAAACGGGTTCCATGAATCTGATTTAACCTATGGACTCCATTAACTATTCTCCAGGTATTGGGAGCTATTTTTGTAGGTACAACGTCAAAATATTGACAGAATTCCAAACACAGGGGATTTGGAGGAAAATAAAAGCCACCTTCGACCACAAAGAGACTGGGGAACCAATGTCCCTCAGCCAAAGACAAATAGTCTGAAGGTTCAGCAAGTTCTTCCAATATGACCCATGAAGGAATAGAAAAATCAGAGCGAAATTTATCAAGTGACTCAACAAGGTAAACCATGATGAACAAAGAAAATAAAAGAGAAGGAAGAAGATCTTACAGGAAAAGGGTGGATCAGTTGACAACGAACAATGGAAGAAATGAATGCACAAGATAGAGAAAAAGTAAAGAAGTTCTAAGATGCAGATTTGAAAAAGTAAAAGACGATCGAATTTTATGAAGCGTTTAAATACTTTACCTCGGTAATAGAGAAAAATAATGATTACCAGGATGGACGATTGCGTACCCGGCAGCTAAAAAGAAGAAAATGGCACAAAAAATGAAGCGGTTATGGAAATTCAAAATAATTTAAAAGCCTGATACTATGCACTCAAAAAAAGAGTTATAAACAACGAAAGTTTGTCTAAAATCCATAAAAACTGAAAGTCTAGGCAGCAGAATGTTCCATATTTTTCTTCAGCATCAAACTATAAAACATTGGGGGCTTCTCTTGATACCAAATTTTATCTGCTGACTTGGATCAATTATGTGGAGACACGTGTCAATCTACATGGCACCCGCAAATATTTTTTGAACAACACTGTGAGTCGATATATGGATCCCCGGATTGTAATTTTCTCAATTAAAATCTTATTTCCTTAGAATATCCTTTTATAAAACACGAGATGCGAAAGCGTGAGGATGGTTCAACAAAACAAACGAACACTAAATTTTAATTTATTTCAAATTAAAATTCAACACAAGTGAGAATTAATGAAACACACACAAGTCTTAATTTCACTTAAACCAAATATTTCAATTCAAGTCCTAGAATTTTCCTAAGTCATATTTATCATTTAAACAAATTCGGCCCAACCAATTTTAACAATTAAGTTAAATAACTTGAATTAAATAAACTTTACCCAATATTTAATTTAGCACCAAATTAAATTAAGTGTGATAATTTAAACCAAATTTTATCTAGAATTATCCTAAGCATGCATTTTAAATTATTATGCAAGATAAAATAAATCAATCACACTACGCCGCGATGTACGAGGAAAAACCCAAGACGGGAAACAATCTCGGACAGCCCTAGCCAAAAATCCACTAGATACGGATTTACAAATACAAGACAGAAAGGCTTACAACACACGACTCGATCCCTCTCAAGCCTTGACGCTTCTCCTTTCTTTATGGGATGTAGAAGAAAACTCGAAAATTCTCTTTGAACGAAAGAGATGAAAACGATGCCAAACTCCAAGCAAGATATATGAATACAGGAACTTGGAAGAAACCAATTTGGGTGTAAACTAAAGTGGTATAATTTTTTCTCTTTGATAAAAACACACTCAAAACAAGAACATTTTCCTTAAACAATTTTGCTCTCAAACTCTCTCTAAGAGATGAACTAGAATGGAAAAGTTAAGTTGGAAAATGTTATTCCCGCACATAATTAAGTCTGAAAAAGTTGGTTAAGAACCAAGTGGGGAAGTGGGTGAAAAACTGCTTAAAACTGCCAAAAACTGTTCCCACCTGGCATCTCGTTCAAACGACATTTCGTTCGAACGAAATCTTGTTCGAACGAGACTTATAACGAAGTTCCAGATTGAACTCGTTAGAAATCTCGTTAGATATCTCGTTCGAATATAATGTTCGTTCGAACGACATATCGAACGACATTTCAAAGGCCTATACTGGGAACTCGTTGGCAAACTTGTTCGAATGACATCTGGTTCGAACGAAAAACTCGTTCGAACGACATATCGAACGAACTTCCAGAAAGTTCATAAATTTCGATTTTAGCCCAGAAACTTTATATACTTTATTTTAATGTTTGATAAAATCTTTCTGAAATTAAAACAACAGTTTTATATAAACCTAACACCCAATAAAACATGTTCCAAGCTCCTATATATATAATATTGCATTCATACCTTGGAAGCATGGAACCATAGTTGATGACGTAGAAACGAGGCACGCAAATCAGCATATTGATGAAGCTTTATACTCTTTGCCGCTACGTCTTCAACAAATACTTCATAGGCTTGAGAATATTACAATTAAATACAATACTATGAATAAATATTTTTGTCCGGAATTGAGCCAAAACAATATGTGGACTCAATTGGAAATTTGTGTCCTTACAAATCTCCCTCTTTGGCTATTCCGGGACAAAAACCAAACAAAAATCCTAAAGGACCGTCAAGCTCACTAGACTCAAAAACATAACCCACCCATACTTGACTCAACCCAAGGATCAAACACTTTGCCATTGAAAGATGCCGCTTTAGAAGAATTCCTGCACACTTAAGCAAACTCATCAAATACATAGGGAATATCAAAGTATTTAATGCAATTAAAATAAATACTCCCCCAAAATTAATTCTCCCCTTTATCAAAATGATTAACCCAAGAAATTTGCTACTCCCCCTAAGTTAAATCTCCTAAACTGAGATAAGATTATAATAGGATAAGATACCATTTCTCCCCCTATCATTCTCCCCCTTTTTGTTCAGGAATAGGCAAAGGATAAAGAACAAATATAAAATCATGTTGAAGCTTAAAGTGATAAGACATGAAAGCATATGGGAAACAAAAGCATAACTAATCCAAGATAGATACCAAAACTAAAGTATACGCAGAGAAGGACTAGAAAGCAAGGCAAAGGCAAAACAAAATATCATATATATATGTACTAGAAATATATCAATAATGCACACGGACATATATATAGAGATAAACACACACATGACACAAAATACAATAAGTTTGCACACTCGTATGGCAAAAATGTGTCATATGGAAACGAAAGTGTTGGGGTGTGAACTAGTAACGATTAAATTTAGACCCAATCACTTAAAAACATGTTCACGGAGTCCTCAATTGATTTCAAACTTCATCACATTTGAATATAACCTCAGGTGACAATATAAATTGAACTCAATGAACAAACATACACAATGCATACAAGCCTAGCATATTGATGATTCTACAAACTAATAGAGTCATGACATGAAATTCGCAACTAGGATAAATGGACATTGTGAAAACCATTGATATACCATACCATCTCCCTCAATAAGCATTTATGTTTATTTTGAATGAATATATCAATCAAACATAGGCCTTGGCAATTTGTTTTTCATTTTAATGCCATATTTTCTATTTTTAGGCCTTTGGACCACGTATTTCTTTTAGGTCCGTTCAAAACGGTGGCTTACAATCACAAAGGATCACTTAGTCCTTTCGAAGACCTTGCCCGTGCACATTTATATTTACCATGTTCTTCATTTTTCACACAAATCTCACGTGCAACGGATTTTGACATTCACTAGTCCTCCTAAGTCACAAGTATGTAGATGACAAGATTGGAAGGAGAACACCTCACATAGCTCAAATATACATATGAAGTTAAAATTTCAAAAAGCTCGTGCATGTGTGAATAGAGGCATATAAAAATAGAATCCGTTTAAAACAACACAAAATCCAACTACTCCATGTAAGCATGGTAAAGAACATAATAAAGATTGACAATCTAAACCAAAAGTTCTAGCCACATGAGAGCGTAAAGATGGGATTCAAACACAAGTGTATGCCACATAAAGTGTGTCAAACTAAAATACACACAAAATAAAATCTTTTTGAGTTTTTGAAATTTTTAACCAAAACTAAAAAAATATATACTCAAAAGACAAAGAAAAATCATTTGAATTTTTTCATTAAGCTTAAATTACCAAGAGATAAAATCCAAATGATAAGCCAAAAATCTTTTTGTATTTTTCATTTAATGCAAACAAAATGAAAGAAATATAATACAAAAGATAAATAAAAATCATAATTCTAGCATGTAATAAGCATGGAGCATAGACTAGAGAATGATTAAACAAGCATACATTTAGCATGTGAATATAGCATGAAGTACAAACGCTAAAGTATGCAACCACTAACACATTCATCCTTTAGATTTAGCAAGGGAGGAAGCATGTGAAAGTAAATGAGAATCAAAAATCCTATTTTGCAAGGCAACCAAGTCGGATTTCCTAACCCAAATTAATGAAGAATGACTATCTTGGGGTGTAGGAATTTTAAATACATTGGTTGCTTTACGTTGGGATTTTCTAGGAATTCGTTTAAGATCAAAACAAAATTTCCTAAGATGACCTTTTCGACCACAATGTGTATAAGAAAAAACATGTCGAAAAGATTTACCTACGGAGTGATCTCTAAAAGCTTTCCTAGTAGATTCTCCTAAAACGCTGGTTTTGGCTTTATGAGAAGATTCATTACGAGTATTGAAGCCTAAACCACAAGTGTCATTTTTAATTTGGACCGTTCCTAAGATTTTATCTAATTTTTCCAAACGACACTCCAAATCAAATTTGACATTACTAGAGTCTTTTAATTTATTTTGTAATTCTAAAATGTTAGACTCTAATAAAACATTTCGCTCTTCGAAAGCAAGAAGCTCCTTGTTCAAGGATTCCATTAAACCCCTAAGGCTATCTCTCTCGCCTTCTACATATTCAAGCTTCTCTTGAAGATTCCTCTCACGTGTCCTAAGGTCTTCTATTAAAGAATTTTCATCAACGACCTTGACACTCTCTCTTAAACTAGCTTCTAACTTCAAATTAGCTCTTTTCAATTTAATAGATTCTTTATAAAGTTCTTGAAAAGCATTTTGAAGTTCACTCACATTAACCTCTTCTTCATTTTCACTCTCTCTTTCTCCTTCACTCTCACTATCATAAAAAATAAGAGAATCATAAACAATGACCTTGGAAGTGTCATGTGTTAACGTTTCATCAATCGATGAGTTCTCACTATCACTCACATGACTAGCCATAAAAGCCACAAAATTTTTCTTAGTGGGGGAATCGGGTCCCCCTTCCTTATCACTATCACTAAGGGTCGCATTATATGCAATGGGTCGTTTACCCTCTTTCCTTAGTTTAGTGGGGCACTCATAAGCCCTATGGCCATAACCTTCACAACCAAAACACTTATTAGACTCGTCTCTATCTAAATTTTCATTACTAGGTTTAGGGATCTTCTCGGCTTTAGGGATCTTCTCGCCTTTGTCATGCTTAGAAGTTTCAAATTTCTTAAAATCATTTTTAAATTTATCTTTGTTAAATTTAAGAAATTTTCTAAATT
Organism: Sambucus nigra; assembly: GCA_949130495.1. NCBI lineage: Eukaryota > Viridiplantae > Streptophyta > Magnoliopsida > Dipsacales > Adoxaceae > Sambucus > Sambucus nigra. Next base: position 114,868,377 of record OX422224.1, on the reverse strand, counting down.
TACGAGCAAACAAAGCCATGTCTTGCGAGTCACTATCACTCTCGCTCTCTACTACTTGTTTGACCTCTTTTCGGGTTGTTAAAGCAACGCCCTTTTCGATTTTCTTTTCAGTTTTAGAGGGAAACATATCTAGTTCATATGTTTGTAAATCACCTACAAGCTCTTCTAATTTCGTAGAGGCTAAAGATAGTAAAGAATTTAAAACAATCACTTTTGGAATAAATCTATCGGGTAGGGACCTTAAAATTTTCTTTACAACACGGTTGTCAGGTATTTTCTCTCCCAAATTAAATGATGAATTGACAATATCGGAAAGTCTAGCATAAAATTCATCAAAGGTTTCATTATCGTTCATTTTAATAGTTTCAAATTGAGTGGTGAGGTTTTGGAGTTTCGAAGCTTTAACGACACTAGTTCCTTCATGAGTTAGTTGTAAAATATCCCAAGCTTCTTCAGAGGTTTCACACGTCACAATACGGCGGAATTCATCCGGGTGTGACAGCGCTAAACAAGGCATTTAAACCACGGGAATTAAAATTAGAAAGTTTAAACTCATTTTCAGTCCATCTATCGGCGGGTTTGGGAACACGTTCATTTTCAACTAAATAAGTTGGTGGGGACTACCCGTTAACAACAGACATCCAAACTCTCTCGTCGATAGATTTTAGTGTCGATTTCATACGCGCTTTCCAATACGCGTAGTTTGAACCATCGAAAATAGGAAACTTTGAAAATGGGGAAAATTCCATTTTAGCCAAAAATTATTTAAAGGATCTTTAACGAAATAATTTATCGCTTTGGCTCTGATACCAATTTGTGAGTCGATATATGGATCCCCGGATTTTAATTTTCTCAATTAAAATCTTATTTCCTTAGAATAGCCTTTTATAAAACACGAGATGCGGAAGCGTGAGGATGGTTCAACAAAACAAACGAACACTAAATTTTAATTTATTTCAAATTAAAATTCAACACAAGTGAGAATTAATGAAACACACACAAGTCTTAATTTCACTTAAACCAAATATTTCAATTCAAGTCCTGGAATTTTCCTAAGTCATATTTCTCATTTAAACAAAATAGGCCCAATCAATTTTAACAATTAAGTTAAATAACTTGAATTAAATAAACTTTACCCAATATTTAATTTAGCACCAAATTAAATTAAGTGTGATAATTTAAACCAAATTTTATCTAGAATTATCCTAAGCATGCATTTTAAATTATTATGCAAGATAAAATAAATTAATCACACTACGCTGCGATGTACAAGGAAAAACCCAAGACGGGAAACAACCTCGGACGGCCCTAGCCACAAATCCACTAGATACGGATTTACAAATACAAGACAGAAAGGCTTACAACACATGACTCGATCCCTCTAAAGCCTTGACGCTTCTTCTTGTAGATACCTCTTCCTAGCGGATAACCTTGGAACTCCACTGCAGTCTCAGAATCTACCGATCGGACTTTATATGGTCACCGTCACCCGAGCAAGGAGCCTTTCTCCAAGTGGGTAATGTAGTAACAAAACTCTTCTCCTTTCTTTATGGGATGTAGAAGAAAACCCAAAACTTCTCTTTGAACGGAAGAGATGAAAACGATGCCAAACTCCAAGCAAGATATATGAATATAGGAACTTGGAAGAAACCAATTTGGGTGTAAACTAGAGTGGTATAAGTTTTTCTCTTTGATAAAAACACACTCAAAACAAGAACATTTTCCTTAAACATTTTTTATCTCAAACTCTCTCTAAGAGATGAACTAGAATGGAAAAGTTAAGTTGGAAAATATTATTCCCGCGCATAATTAAGTCTGAAAAAGTTGGTTAAGAACCAAGTATTGAAGTGGGTGAAAAACTGCTTAAAACTGCCAAAAACTGTTCCCGCCTGGCATCTCGTTCGAACGACATTTCGTTCGAATGAAATCTCGTTCGAACAAGACTTCTAACGAAGTTCCAGATTGAACTCATTAGAAATCTCGTTGGACATCTCGTTCGAACATAATGTTCGTTCGAACGACATATCGAACGACATTTCAAAGGCCTATACTGGGAACTCGTTGGCAAACTCATTCGAACGACATCTGGTTCGAACGAAAAACTCGTTCGAACGACATATCGAATGAACTTCCAGAAAGTTCATAAATTTTGATTTTAGCCCAGAAACTTTATATACTTTATTTTAAAGTTTGATAAAATCTTTCTGAAATTAAAACAACAGTTTTATATAAACCTAACACCCAATAAAACTTGTTCCAAGCTCCTATATATATAATATTGCATTCATACCTTGGGAGCATGGAACCATAGTTGATGACATAGAAACGAGGCACGCAAACCGGCATATTGATGAAGCTTTATACTCTTTGCCGCTACGTCTTCAACAAATACTTCATAGGCTTGAGAATATTACAATTAAATACAATCCTATGAATAAATGTTTTTGTCCGGAATTGAGCCAAAACAATATGTGGACTCAATTGGAAATTTGTGTCCTCACAAACACCTTGGCTCCGAGGAGCTCAACCTCCCCGACCAACTCATGCGCTCCGAGCAACAAGTGTTCTCCGAGCAACTCATGTATACCGAGCTACTTAGGCGGTCCGAGCAGCTTAGGTGATCCGAGCTGCATCTCGTACAGAGCATTTATATTCGGATAATTAAGAGGATGACTGCGCATTAAATGCTCATTATTATCATACAGATGTACACGCCTATTGGACAACTATGTATTATTCTTTCGCATGTAGAGCCTCAGGGCTATAAATACATTGCATCATCCTCTTTGTAAGGGGACTCGAAATTTCTTAGTACAACATGTTATCGAGAATTCCAAACAAACAGTCAGCAATAACAAAACAGTGGACATAGGTCATTCCTTAAAGGCTGAACCACTTTAAAAATATTTTGTCTTATTTATTTTATCTGTGATTGAATAATTAGAGATAATCTAATTTTTTACATCAACACCGGCGTTTGTCCTAACGTTTCTCACCCCCGTTGATGGTTCGCATATATGCAGTTGCACATATGCATATGCATATATGCAGGCTGCATATATGCAACTACACATATGCATATGGGTATATGCAACATGCATATATGCAACATGCATATATGCTGCTGTATATATGCATCTACATATATGCATATGCATATATGCAGCTACATATATGTTGCTGCATATATGCATATTGCATATATGCATCTCCTTTGATATTTTAAATAAATATATAGTATGTGGGGTGGGGTGGAGGGAGATACACATCAATCCGAATTATGAAGAAAATTAAAAATAAGCACCCAACTTAAAAACCTAATTCAAAAAGCACATTTAATAATCCAAACATTATTCAAACCGGGAATCCCCTGTTCCTGAATAGAAAAATAAATTCAACATTGTAAATCCCAAGCAAACATTTAAACAAATTGAAATTGATCTCGTAAAATGAACGTATACTTGTCACAGTGGTCATGAATTTATAACAAAAAATGATACGTACAACGAAATTATCATCATTACATCCCACAAATTTTAACTATATAACTTTTAAAGCATCACAGAAGAACCTCCATTATCATCGGCAACATACCAAGGTAAACCTATGCCATTAGTTATAACTAATTAACACCAAATTAAAAATGTTACTTATAAGCTCGAAACTGAATTCCAATCACTAAAAATAAGAATAATCAAACACACCAAGAAAACCTCTCAATTCAAGTAGTCAAGTCAAAGTACTAACTTCTAATTACAAAATGACCTTGCCAATAACATAAACAAAGCATACACCCACCAATCAAACCAAATATAATGAAATTAGTGGATACAAATTGTATTTATCTACAAAAAATGAATGCATGATTTGGAAAATTCCAAGCAAAGCAAAGTGAAAAAATAGAGTGCGACAAACCTCAAGGCGAAAACAACGTCTACCCATTCCACTTCCACCTCAGGTCCATCTTCCTGCCCCAGGCTTTCAATCGGTATACCGTATCCTATCCCCTACCCCACTATGACAATGTCTGGCCTCATTTTGTCGACTTTCAGCATGGTAAGCATCCCCTACTCTGCTGCTTCTTCTACTTCTGTCGATGAACTAGACCTGTGTGTATCTTCCTCTCCCCTGCCATTTCCACCAGCCTTGTCTTGCCCAACCATATTCATAGCTACAACACATTTTATTTAATGATTATTCCAACGTGCCATATCAATTCAATTTAGACAAACACAACAATAATTATGATATACAAAAAAAATAACCAAAACATCAATTCAACAATATATATAGTAGTCGTTATAGAATCACGGTTCCAATGTGCCATATCAATTCAATTTAGACAAACAACAATAATTATGATACGAAAAAAATTAACCAAAACATCAATTCAACAAAGTATATAGTAGTCGTTATAGAATCTCGGTTACAAAACCTTTATAACCATGTATAAATGCATTACAATTAGGTAAACAATGAGTAATACCTGATCGCATAGATATAGATTTGAATCTTTACTTTGATCTAGAAACCTATTTCAACAAAAAACAATAATTCAAAAACACCATTTTGGAACCACACGCACAAAATTAAACGAAAGATCTCACATACTCAACCGGATCGTGATTTTATTCCAACTACCATGTGCAAAAACATTTTCAACACAAAAGTCAATTAGGAAATTATTAGTCCAAAAAATCTAACCTGGTGAAAAAATAGAACCTAATAAGAGAAAAAATGGGGGTGATTTCAAAACTATTTAAGGCATCAACAAAAAAAATAAGAGAGAAAATAGGGGCGATTCCAAAACTATTTAAGGCATCAACAAAAAAATCAATATTATGCTCAAAGGTGAGAACTTGCACTTTAGAATGAAATATTCTCAACAATGTAATAAAAAAACATAAATTTCTTACCAATTCTAAAGTACATTAGACCATAGAGAAATCCAGCATGGTGAATCCTGCAAAAAAATATTGATAACTAACATGTTAGAATGAAACTAAAAAAACAAACCAAAAAAAGGTTAAATGATAAGCTGAGTAAATTATAATCCATAAAAAAATTAAAGAAAAGAAACTAAACATTGAGCCAAACAAATTGTCAACTGATCTGGCTAAAAATGGAGGGATCTGAAACTAAAATCCAAGATCAACAAATCTGGTTAAAAATGGAGCCAAACCATTTTGAAAGTAACCTGAGCGGGGCGGGAGGGGCAGAAGCGTGGAAAGAGGGGTGGAGGTGCGGCTAGAGGGCAACATGGTGAGAGCTCCGGCGTAGGAGAGCTGAGGCAGTGGGAGTGTTAGTGAGAGCTGTGGTGGAGTAGCGGAGGGGGAAGTAAGGGGCAGCGGGGGAGGGAGGAGGCAGCGGAGTGAGGGGGGGGGGGAAGGGGAGGGTAGGAGCGGCGGTGGTTGTACAAGGAGGGTAGGGTTTTTTATGTTGAGAGAGAATTAGATGAAAAGAAAGAGAGTAAGACGGGTTGTGTGTTGAGGATAAAGTGATTTTTTCATCATTTGCCTTGTCACAATGGTTAAATGATGACATGGCACAATCTCAAATCCTTAGATCATCCCAAAAAATTCGATCTCAGACGTTGATATTTTGGAACAGTAAAACACCCCCCTCTTATATATATATATATATGTGTGTGTGTGTGTGTGTGTGTGTGTATACATACACACACGCCAAAGCAAAAAAAAATAGTTTTGCCTCTGTAAACAATCCCCAAATCGATTCAGGAATGGGCATCCCGAATTGATTTGGGTCCTTTAATTCACTACTAGTATGCATTTGTTCATGGGAGAATTTATTCGGTTCTTGCGTGAATCAATTCGGGGTCTGACACCTTGAAAATTGAAATGACCATAACTTCTTCGTTCGGAATTAAATTGACGCGCGATCGAAAGTCACACGAAGATAACTTGACACTCTATATGTTGGTCTTTTAATACTATCAAAATAATGGATTATGAAATGTCTCAATGTCCCTTGGAGATGAATCTCAAAGAAACCTTGCATAAGATGTTTATAATGAAAATAGAGGTTATCCAGTATAAGAGAATAGACATAGGAATTAGCAAACGTGAAAATGCTAGAATGCGTAAATATAAGGAATTATTAATCAAAGATTTTGACTAATAAAAAATAGTCTTTATTCAAGATAGAAAGGAGACCTCTGAACTTATATTTATTGGTTTTGTAAATTAAATAAATAAAACGGTTGTTAATTATATTGCTATCTATAAGGTTATGGTCACAACGGGTCGCTTATATCTGTGATAATGATATACATTGTCGAGATCATTCAGATTTTTATTATAGACGTGTTAGTTTAAGATGTAATCATAAAAAATAACTAATGAAAAATTTATATTATTTATAAGGCTTAATTCAAGTGAGTACTTAGCAGATAATTTGTCCAAAGGAATATTGAGAGATTTAACAAATGATACATCTAGTGGAATGAGACTAAAACCCTTCTTCTAAAATCACAAGTAATGGTAACTCAACTTTTCAATAAACTACCATTATTCCAAAGTTTAATGGTTAATAATAAGTTACTGATAAATAATTGTCTGCGCACTAAAATTATTATATTGTCACTTCCAAGATGTTCAATTCACATTAGTAGGAAATGAGGATGAGTAATGAACCCTTAGTAAATTTCAGATCTTGGATTTAAGTCTAAAGCAACAAGGATATGAACAGAGATTTCACATATGTGAATATAAGAAGTGGTGTCACTTTTGGAAAGAGTTTGGTATGCTCTTGTAAATTTTGATGAGACCAAGATAGAGCATAAGGCCATAATAATGCTAAAATATATAAAAAAAAATATCTCATAGAAACTAAGATATCTCATGTGTGAGGTATTTCCAGCACTAACATATTAAGAAAAAATTTAATAATTAGCACAATTATGTCATTTGACCTATGAAATGCACTTACTAATTGTAAGATCCAAGAGAAAAATACATTTTCTATTCATGATTATATGAAATGTAGAAATTGATAAAATATTACAATCTAGTAGGGTAGTGTTAAAGAGATTGTAATATAATAAATAAAATAAAAGAGAAAAGAGATAATAAATGAAAAGATGTGTCAATTCATGAATACGTATGACTTATAAACATGTGTGAATTCATAAATAGACATCTTATATATATATATATATATATATATATATATATATATATATATATATATATATATATAGAGAGAGAGAGAGAGAGAGGGAAGACTATCATACATCATACTTTATACAGCACACCTACTTCTAGGCCCTAAGAAACCTTTTCGCCAATTGTTGACACAAAAATTAGTATGCTGATGTAGACGAATAATAAGAAGACACGTGTCAATCTACGTGGCACAATAGCAACGAGGAAGATTGTTTCCCCGACCAACATACTCACTCCGAGGAACACCAACCCTCCGAGGAACTCTTATCCTCCGAGGAACTCCAATGCTCCGAGGAACTTTTGGACGACGAGCAACTAAGGCGGTTCGAGCTGCACCTCGACCACAGCATTAATTGCCAGATAATCAACAGTTCAACTATTCATTGAATGCCTATCATCTTGACGCGCACGTTTGAAGAACATTAAATGAATTACCCTTTCATATGTGTATCATTTAATGTAACACCCTTTCATGTACAGCCTAAGGGCTATAAATACCTTGTATCACCCTCATTCAAAGGGACCGAAATTTCTTGATATAGCTTGTAATCGAGAATTCCCCAAAACACTCAGCAATAACATAACAGTGGACGTAGGCCATTCTTATAAGGCTGAACCACTTTAAAATCTTTGTCTCATTTTATTTATCTGTGATTGAATAATTAGAGCTATCTAATTTTTTACATCAACAGATTGGCGCCGTCTGTGGGAATCGATTGTTATTATCGTTTTTCACCAAAAATCATTCATCATCAATGGCGGATAATCCAGAATCTAGCAATCGAAACGCTGGAAATGCTGGAAATCCTCCAAATCCCTCTACACCTCCAGATCTGGCCGGGATTATGACGAATCTGGCTCAAGGACAAACCGCCATGCAAGACACAATGAGGCAACTCATACAAACCCTTCATGGCGGAGCACCTGTACGTTCAGGACAGCGAAGTGGTCAGAGGCAAACTTATTTACTTTCTTCACGATCCAGACGTACTGAGTCATATCGTAATGAGGAGTCTGATGATTTCTTTTATCAACCTGGACGAACTTCGTCAATAAGGGCTACAGATACTGATCAACGTATCACTCTCTCTTCAGAAAGACCCAGTGCCTTAGAAAGACTGAGTAGGGTGTCTCCTTTCAGTCGATTAGGCCCTAGGAGGAATAGGAGTCCACCTAAGACCATGTCGAGGAGTTTTCGACAACCATCTGATCTCAGAGAAGGATCAGCACAATCACGACCAGTTGCTCGTCAAGATAAATCTCAAGAGGCTACTTCAGAACGATCTATTGCTCGAACCAATAGGCCCGAGGAAGGAAATGAAGCGTGGAAAGGGTCCCTTCAACGATTGGAGGATATATTGGGAGAAATGGCTAGGGCGAAGAATCCCCTACAACGAACTTTTGTTCAAGGGACACCTTTTGTCCAGGACATTATGAATTTTCCTACACCGTCAAAGTTTAAAGCACCAGTAGTGACCCCTAAATATGATGGAAAGACAAATCCTGTCCTTCATATAGAGCTATATCAAGCTGCCGCCGATATCTATGATGTCCCCGACGAGATGAGATGCATAGCGTTTTCAGGAACTCTTACTAGAGCTGCCCAGATATGGTACAACAATCTTCCTTGGGGTAAGATTTTAACTTTCTTTCAGTTGGCCGAGTTGTTCATCGGCAATTTCTGTTTTGGAGCCAAGCCAGTAAAACGAGTAGCACATTTGCTAAGTGTTAGATAAAAATCTGGTGAGAGTACTAGAGATTACATAACTCGTTTCAATAACGAGAAGCTGGAAGTTATAGATTGCGAGGAGAAGACAGCAATCACCGACTTGATGAGTGGGTTGTTGCCTAATAAGTTTTATTACACCTTGGCGAAAGATCCACCTAAAACTATGTCAGAGTTGATGGCAAAAGCGGCCAAAATCATGAATGCCGAGGAAGCTATGGCTGCAAAGAAGAATATAGATAAAGACACCAAGGTGGACGTCGACAAGTCTAAAAATAAAGAGCATAAGGGCAATGGTGGCGACAAGCGTTCCAGAAATAATAAGTCATCATGGGAAGTCTTGAAGAAATTCAATAATTACACTCCCTTGAAAATGGGTATTAATCATGTCTTGGAAGAAATCAAGAATAGTGAGGAAGTAAAGTGTCCGAAGAAACTGAGGTCAGATCCTGATGCGAGGAACAGGGACAAATATTGCGAGTTCCACAAAGATCATGGCCATATGACTAAAAATTGCATAGCTCTTCAGAACGAGATTGAAATACTCATCCGAAGAGGAAAGCTAGCAAAATATTTTGATCGGGGATGTGAAAGAAGAAATAATGATCGAACTAGAGAGAGGTCTAGATCTCCTCATCGAGCAGAGGAGAAAAAGAAGAGAGACCATGAAGATGATGCCGAGGATGACCCTGATCTTCCCAAGAAACCAAGGCAGCCAGAACGAGAGGTATTTTCCATACGTTTTGGGTCATTTGATTGTAATGTTATTACGGGAGGAGATGCAGGAGGAGGAGATCTTACTGCAGAAAGAAAAGCTTACCTCGAAGAGGCACAAGCTTGCTCGTATATTCAGCGAATAAATTTGGCTGAGGAGGATCGTCCGAGGAAGGTAAACAAAGAGAAGCTGGTTATTGGCTTTTCAAAAAATGACCTGGCAGGTGTTCTTTACCCTCACGACGACCCTTTGGTGATCAAAATGAGGATGAAAGAAGTAGTGATTTCAAGGGTGCTGGTAGACAATGGCAGTTCGGCGGACATCATGTATTATTCATGCTTTGACAGTTTAAATTTGAAATTATCTCAATCGGAACCTTATCACAGACCTCTATTGGGTTTTGCTGGAGATAAAGTCTTTCCACTTGGGACGATCAAGTTGGATATATTCATTGGAACTTGGCCTGCGTGTCGAACAGAAAAAATACGCTTCTTTGTGATGGATAAGAATGTGCAGTCAGCTTACAACATCATCATGGGAAGAGTTGGTTTGAAGAAGTTCGAAGCGGTCCCATCTACAGTACATCAGTGCTTAAAATTCCCAACAAATTTCGGAGTGGGAGTTGTGAAAGGTGATCAGAAAGTAGCTCGAGAATGCTATTATTCGTCTGCCGAGCAAGAGGAGCTTGAGGAATCAAGGAAAAAGACTACTACCTACCAGGTGGATGAAGGTACAAAAATTGACACACTGGATCCCAGAGATGAATCCCAATTGGTAAAAGGACAGGTGGTGGAATCTACAGAAAATGTTATTCTGGACGACGAGCACCCTGAACGAGTAACCCAGATAGGTTCATCGTTGGATGTTTCAATAAAACAGGAGTTGATAGCTTTCTTGAGAGACAGAAAGAAAACTTTTGCATGGAGTCATGAAGACATGCCAGGAATAGATCCAAACTTCTTATGCCATGAACTCAATGCGAATAAGGAGATCAAGCCTGTAAAACAGAGAAGAAGGGTATTTAGCCCCGAGAAGAATCAAGCTATTCAAGAGGAGGTCGACAAGCTCCAGAAAGCCCAATTCATTGAAGATGTGAAGTATCCAGACTGGTTGGAAAATGTGGTGATGGTAAAGAAGAAAAATAATAAATGGAGAATGTGTGTTGATTTCACTGATCTCAACAAGGCCTGCCCAAAGGATCACTTCCCATTGCCCAGAATTGACCAACTAGTGGATGCTACCTCGGGGCACGAGCTGCTCAGCTTCATGGATGCTTATTCTGGTTACAACCAGATCAAAATGAAACCTGAAGACAGGGAAATCACTTCTTTTATTACCCCTAGGGGAACTTATTGTTATAATGTTATGCCTTTTGGTTTGAAAAATGCAGGAGCTACATACCAGCGGCTGATGAACAAGGTTTTTGCCGAACAAATCAGTTGCAACATGGAAGTCTATGTCGACGATATGCTGACAAAGAGCAAGAAAGCTGCTGAGCATCTAGTTGATTTAGGCCAAACCTTTGATCAACTAGATAAATACCAGATGAAGCTCAACCCGACGAAGTGCACCTTTGGAGTACGAGAAGGAATGTTCCTCGGGTACATCGTCAACCAGCGAGGCATTGAGGCAAATCCATCAAAGATCAAAGCTCTTTTAGGGTTGTGATCTCCAACGACGAAGAAAGAAGTGCAGAGTCTTACAGGACGAGTTGCAGCGCTCAACAGATTTGTATCTCGAGCAACTGATAGGTGCCTTCCATTCTTCAAAACACTCCGAAAAACTTTCGAGTGGAATGATGAATGTGAAAAAGCCTTTTAAGACTTGAAGAAATATCTGGGAACACCTCCATTGCTGTCCAGACCAGTGATGGGAGAAAAGTTGTACTTATACCTGGCAGTATCAGAAAATGCGGCCAGCTCGGCATTGATCAGATTGGAGAATGGAGTCCAAAAGCCAATTTATTACACAAGTAAGGCTTTCCGAGGTGCAGAGATCAGGTACCCAAAGTTGGAAAAATTGGCATTGGCATTAATTAAAGCTAGTAGAAGAATGAGGCTATATTTCCAGGCCCATACCATCATCGTGTATACCGATATTCCATTAAGACAAGCTCTTCATAAGCCAGAAAAATCAGGAAGACTGATGTACTGGGCAATAGAGCTCGGTGAATATGATATTGTGTATGAACCCATATCATCTTTAAAAGGGCAAGCTGTAACAGACTTTATAGCAGAGTTTACATATCCTGATACCCCCGAGGAACAAAAGTTGCTCGTTAACCAACCTGTGGATGTTACAGGATCAACAGACATAAGTCCAGACCAACTTCGGTTGGTAAAAGGGCTTATGGATGTAGAAAGATCATCAAATTCAAACCCAGACCAACTACGGTTGGTAAAAGGGCGAGAAGAGATGGTTGATGAGGAGCGAAAAATACCAGGGGAGGATGAAACAAAACAGCAAATATTTCACCGAGGAACGCTGTCAGATAAGAATTTTGAAGACGAGTTACCTAAGTGGAGATTGTATGTAGATGGGTCATCTTGCACAACAGGTTGTGGAGCCGGGATCGTTTTGAACACCCCAGACGAGATTGACGTGAAATATGCCTTACGATTCCAATTCAAAGCTTCCAATAATGAGGCTGAGTATGAAGCCTTAATAGCAGGTCTTAATTTAGCAAAGATTATGGAAGCACAACAAGTGATGGTATTCAGTGATTCTTAATTAATTGTGAATCGAATAATGGGAACGTATGCAGTTAAAGGAGAACTAATGGTCAAATATCATGCAAAGGCGATGGAGTTGTTGGCTGAATTTGATGCCATTCAGTTAATCAGAATACCAAGAATGGAGAATGCACAAGCAGACGCTCTGGCCCGACTAGCATCAGCTACTCGTACCGAGTTGCGAAGAACGAAACCAATTGAGGTGTTAGAAAGTCGAAGCATAGATGAAAGCTTGGCGATGAATGTTATTTCCCTTAATTTAGGACCATCTTGGATGGATCCCATCAGGGCATATGTTGAGGAAGGAGAATTATCGGAGGACAAGATCGCTGCCAAGAAATTAAAGTTTAAAGCTGCTCGGTATGTACTAATTAATGGTGTTTTGTATAGACGAGGAATTATGGCAGGTTTGCAAAGATGTGTACATCCCTCCGAGGTGAAATAATTGATTGAAGAGATCCATGAAGGGTCTTGTGGAGCCCATGTAGCAGGTCGAACACTTTTGCAAAGGGTGATGACGCAAGGATACTACTGGCCAACAATGAGAGCTGATTGTATAGCCTATGCCAAGAAGTGTGACAAGTGCCAACGTTTTTCCTCCATCTGACGAACTCCACAAGCATTATTGACACCCATAACTTCCCCTTGGCCATTTGCCATGTGGGGAATTGATCTGGTTGGACCATTTCCAACGACCCGAGGATGATTCAAGTACCTCGTCGTCGCAGTGGATTATTTTACTAAATGGGTAGAAGCTGAGCCTCTGATTGATATGACGTACGAGAAGGTGTACCAATTCGTTTGGAAGAACATCATCTGCTGATATGGTCTCCCTCATGCCTTCATTACAGACCATGGAACACAATTCGATAACGAGGAGTTTGCCGCCTATTGTCATCAGTCAAACATTTTGAAGGTTCATTAAGCACCAGGTCATCCTCAAAGCAATGGACAGACTGAAGTGATGAACAAAACATTATTAAATGGTTTGAAGAAGAGGTTAAATGAGGTTAAAGCTAACTGGATTAATGAGCTACAATCAGTATTGTGGGCTTACCGAACAACTCCCGGAGCAGCAACTGGAGAATCACCATATATGCTGGCATTTGGAAGTGAGGCTGTAATACCTGCCGAGTTGGGTCTTCCTACATATAGAGTGCTGAATTTCAATGCACCAGTCAGTAACTTGATGAGAAGACTGGATTTGGATATGCTCGAGGAGGTTAGAGAAGAAGCAGCCATTAGGAATGCTGCATATCAACAACGAACAACTTTGTTCTACAACAAGAGGGTGAAGAAATGCGATTTAAAGGAAGGAGATTACGTGCTAAAGAAGGTCATTCAGAAGCACAATAAATTGGAAGCAAATTGGCATGGACCTTACCGAGTTACAGATGTTGTTCGACCAGGAACTTACCGAATAGCAACTCTAGAAGGAGAGGAATTCAAGAACGCTTGGAATGCTGAACACCTTCGCAAGTATTATCAGTGATGTAAAATGTACAGCAGGTCCATCAATATGAATAAAACGATGATGTTTCACCATTTTTCTCTCCTTTGTTTGAAAGTTTTTCGGGGAATACTAGTGTTGTACACTACGCTGCTCGACAGCAAAAAGAAGACGATAGTTCAAACCCACGACCAACTCCGATTGGTAAAAGGGCGAGAACAAACTATACTCATTTGGTTAGGAGGCATACACTAGCGTGAACAACCCCGGTTGGTAAAATAACTAGTAGATAGTTCGAGCGTGATCAACTTCGGTTGGTAAAATAGTGAGAACACGATAGTTCAGACCCACGACCAACTCCGGTTGGTAAAAGGGCGAGAACAAACTTAACTCCTTTGGTTAGGAGGCGAACACTAATGTGATCAACTTCGGTTGGTAAAAGAGTTAGTGGGCATGATAGTTCAAACCCATGACCAACCCCGGTTGGTAAAAGGGCAAGAACAACACTCTTAAAAATGCCAATCTCGGTTGGTTTGAAAACAAATATGCTCTCAAATGCCAACTTATGTTGGTCGGGAAGTAAGTTATTACCTAAAAGTTCATCGAAGAACAAATATTCCAAAATGAACCAAGTATAGTTGGTCGGGGATAAAAACCCACTAACTGTAGTTGGTCGACGAGGAAAAATCTTTGACCTTGGTTGGTCGGGCACATTTATTGAAAAAGACAAAATTTACCAAGTATAGCTGGTCAGGGATAAAAACCCATTAACTATAATTGGTCGATGAGCTCAATTTAAACAACCTTGGTTGGTTGTAAGAAATTTTAACATTTTTTATACTCATTACTTTGTTATTAAGTGATCGAGCAACATTTTTTATACTTGTAATTTTTTATTACTAGATTGGTCGATGAACCACAAAGAATTGTTATGGAATCACAAATATAAAAGTGTTAGACAAGTACAAAACAATAGCAATACATATTTGCAAACAGAAAATGAAAGTCTTTCATTAAAATTCAAAATAAATTACAAGTTACATATGTGTGCTAACTATTACATTGAAAATCCTATTCTACTGGTTTTTTCCCCTCAGCCTTCGATACAGGTTCCTCGCCAGCAGGAGGATCATTTAATGTCTGAGGAGAATTGATAAAATTCAAGTCCTTCAACATTCTGACATTCATTACTGAAGGAGTATCCAAGAGATGCTCGGGACGAGATACTTCAATTTGAGAATGAAGATTATAGTCACCAAGATATTTTGAAATTAAGCTCCGAGGAATGGCACGAGCTGGGATCCATTCCATATCCAATTTATAGGGTGGTATAGGCAAGTCTAGTAGCCCCGGAGTATGATAATCCCATAGGTAGTGCCCCTGTTTGAGCTTCAGCACACCCAAGGCGTTCAACCATCCCTGTTTATAACCTTCATTATTGGCATTTTCAATGTGAGCATCCAAGTGATAAAGGGCCTCATTATAGCCCGCATTCCAGAATTCGCGAGGTTGTTTATTGAATTGGAAAGTTAATCTTTCTAATCACTCATGAAGTTTCCTGGCAAAAACATCCTTATTATTCAAAGCAGACTTTGTCGCAGTAAGTTGATCTTCCAAAGTTAGGATTTTCTTGGACATTTCAGACAAAGCCCGATCTTTTGCGTTCAACTGGTACGCTTGAGTTTCCAATGTTGACAAGGTACGAGCTTCTTCAATACTACGAGGAGTTCTTGATCGACCCCGAGCAGCTGGAGTGCTTCATTCCTCGTTAACATCTTGGGCAGCTCTTCCTCGCCCACGAGAACTTCTTCCTCGTTCCCGAGCAGTAGCAGAAATACCAGACCTTCTTAAAGTATCCAATTCTTGCCTTAATTTGGCATTCTCAACCTCTAAGAATGAGAACCCTTCGTCGGAGACTGGTACCAAGGCAGTGGAAGATGAAGCTGCAGACTTATACTGTGCCAACTCTTTCTGCAAATTGTTGTTCTCTTGTTCCAGCAGCTCGGCGATCTGTCTGCAGGCCTCAACTTCACCTTTTAGGGTCCTTTCCCTGACATCATACCCAGCAATGAGTTTGTCATAGCCCTTCTCGGCAGAAAGCTGTTGATATTTCTTTTCATACCCCTCATGTAACAAGGCATTTGACTCCCTGTACTGATCCTTGAGATCTTCTAGAGTATATTGAAGCTCCTCGATCATATCATAGTAGGACACGTTATTGGCCACTGCTCTATCAAGTAAGTCCTTCAAGTACCGATAAGCTTCGATTGCTTGCTCTGAAGCACCATGACCAAGGATATCAGCAATTTCGGATGTACTGAGGTCTGTGTGACCAGATTTATAATACTCATGGCATTGCTGCATCAACTTTGTGTCGTTAGCAGACAAAAGATCCATCCTGGACAGAAACTAACAGAGAAAGAAAAAGAAAATCAAGACAGAGTGCAGATAAAGAAGAGACAATCATATGGAAAGAAAGAAATCAAATTTTATTAGATCATAAGGCAAAAGTTACAAAGATCTGAGATACAAAGTACAAGTAAGGAGAAAAATAAAAAAATAGTACCGAACAACTTCACACCTTTTCCTTGTCTCCCAAGACTTTCTCGGGAGGCTGGGACGAGGAGCTTGGTTGCTCGGTGGGAACACTGATTTGATCGGTTGGAGTTGGGATTTGTTCAAGAGGAGCAGGTAAAGAAGAAATCTCCTTAGCAGATGTCTGGTTGGGTTGAGGAGCAAGGATTTGATCACCCACAATCATTGAAGATTCTTCAGATGCAGCTTCGTCTTCATCTTCGTCTTCAATAACTGGAGGAGGACCAGGGAGATGTTGTTGAAATAGCTCGGAATCCTCGCTCACCTTCAATTCCTGCAAGGCAGCAACCCAACCATCATGGAAGAATTTCAAACTTCCATAATTCACCTGGGTCATCATTGCTGCTACCCCCTATCCCATCCTTTATCCCAACCACCTCAAAAGGATTTCTTCACAGCTGTTTTTCTCTTCATCTTCTCCGAGGAGAGCTTCTCGGATAGAAGGTCCTCGGAGGCTTTCAGCTTAGCCTCCAACTCCTCCTTCTGGCGATTTGCTTCGCGCAGAAGTGTCAGCTCTTCCTCAGCTGATTTCAGTTTATTTTCAAGCTCCCCAAAAGTAGTGAGCTTCTCGGAGTATTTCTTGTTCTCCTTCTCCAAATCCTTCACTTTGTTTCCCAACTACACCTTTTCTGCTTCAGATGCAGCCAATTTCTTCTCCCATACACCTTTATCCTCGTCATACTTCTGACGGGATTCCTTCAGAGATTGGTCCAAACCCTGGAATGCATCCTCTACTCCAGACGAGGAGCTTGAAGCCTTGAGCGCTTCATCTTTCTTCACAATGGTGTTAAAATAATTCACCAGCTGAAAAAAGAATGTAGTGATGAGTTAGTGCCGAGATACATATATTGATAGAAGGAAAAATTCAAGATAAAAAGAAACTTACTGAAGCAATGTGACGAGTAGCAAGGGATGTCAGCATATCCCTAGGCATGTTTTCCTCGATGCCTTGAATTTTAGGAATAATCCAATTTTTTACCGAGCTCGTTGCAGAGCTCGGGGGAATGATGGTTGGAACACCAGCTCCACTAGTTTGGAGCTGGGGAATGGCTTTAGAAAAACTAACCGAGGAGTATTTCTTCAATCTCCTCAGTGGAACTTCAGCAGTTTCAGCCAAAGAACCCTTGGTGGGGGAAATAGTGATCACTTCCACAGAAGTACTTTTCTTGATCGGAGCCATTGGAGGCTTCTCGGCAGCCTTCTGAACAGCAGCAAAAGGAACATCATCAATTTTCTTGGTCCCCTTTGGGACTTCAGCCTTGTTCCTCTTTCCATCCCCGGCAGAGGAAGTCTCCTCGAAGATAGCAGGAACTCTTCTCTTGCCCATCTTCTGACTTAGAGGAATATGAGATTCTGGTGAAGATTCCTCGGAAGCTGGCAATGGGTCACTAATGCTGACCACGGGACGAGCAGTAAAGGATGATGTGTAGCTCCTGTACTGCAACAAATATGAAGCAGACCTGATGTGCTCATCTGCAACTCTCTGATGCAAACTCCAGATATGTTTCAACTGCTTTATATTGACTTCTGACTCTTTTGGAGTTTTTCTCTTGCTGTCAACTGTAAACAAGAACATATTAAAATATCAGTCATACATTTTAACAAATACCATGGAATCATAATTTCAAAAACAAAATAAGATGAAAATGACCTATCCCATTGCCATATGGGGGGCATCTGGGACCCTCATATATTGCATCTCCAACCAAAGGGGCATGTTGCCAATTTTTTATAACTACCCCGTGTTCAAAATAATCCCTGTTGGCATCAGGGAGGTTGACTACTAAGGCCCTATTCAAAAACCTAGTTTTTAAATAAAAAATGTTGTCTAAAACAGCCCATCTGTAACAGTACATAATCTCAGGAATTCCTATTCGAGTTCTATGAATTTGATTTAACCTATATACCCCATTAATCCATGTGTTGGGGGATATTTTTGCAGGGACAACGTCGAAGTACTGACAGAACTCTAAACACAACGGATTTGGTGGAAAAGAAAATCCACATTCAGCAATAAATAGGCTAGGGAACCAGTGTCCCTCAGCCAAATCAAAATAACTTGAAGGCTCAGAAAGAACCTCCAAAGTTACCCAAGAAGGAATAGAGAAGTCAGAGCGAAACTTCTCAAGAGATTCAATAATGTAAACCATGATGAATAAAAGAAGAAGGAAGAAGAGCTTACAGGGAAAAAGGAGATCTGTTGACAAACGAAGGAGGAAATGAATGCACAAGAGAGAGAAAAGCTTTAGAAAACTCGAAAGCAGAAATTGAAAAGGTAGAAGACGATGGGATTGCCTCTGAAGTTTAAATACCTTGCCTTGGGAAACGGCGAAAGAAATGATTACAAAAAGGAAATATTATGCTGCCGGCGGCTAAAAGGACAAAAAAGGGCACGAAGATCGAAGCGCCTATAAAAATGCAAAAAGGCGAATTCTGCGAATTTGGAAGAAAATTTAAATGCGAAGAAAAGGCTCCTAAAACCCAGGAAGGTCATTTAATATCGCCATATACCGAGAAAGAATGTTCCATACTCCTCAAAGTTCGAAATATGAAACATTGGGGGCTTCTGTTGACACCAAAATTAGTATGCTGATGTAGACGAATAATAAGAAGACACGTGTCAATCTACGTGGCACAATAGCAACGAGGAAGATTATTTCCCCGACCAACATACTCACTCCGAGGAACACCAACCCTCCGAGGAACTCTTATCCTCCGAGGAACTCCAATGCTCCGAGGAACTTTTGGACGACGAGCAACTAAGGCGGTTCGAGCTGCACCTCGACCACAGCATTAATTGTCAGATAATCAACAGTTCAACTATTCATTGAATGCCTATCATCTTGACGCGCACGTTTGAAGAACATTAAATGAATTACCCTTTCATATGTGTATCATTTAATGTAACACCCTTTCATGTACAGCCTAAGGGCTATAAATACCTTGTATCACCCTCATTCAAAGGGACCGGAATTTCTTGATATAGCTTGTAATCGAGAATTCCCCAAAACACTCAGCAATAACATAACAGTGGACGTAGGCCATTCTTATAAGGCTGAACCACTTTAAAATCTTTGTCTCATTTTATTTATCTGTGATTGAATAGTTAGAGCTATCTAATTTTTAACATCAACACCAATTTTTTCATTTTTCTACTAAAATTAACCTTTTAATCAACACGTGTTCAAAAATTACGTCAAAATACATTTTTTAGCTATTTTTAAAAAATCATAATATCCTACTGGCGCAACCCCACATAAATAAGGTATTTTCAACTATTTTTGTTGGATATTTAAAAAAGGGGGTTTTGAAAAAAGGTCAAAGTGTATAAAAATAGGGCACTCCATATAATTTTATAAATTTAGTCCCTGTACTAAAAACACTATGAAAAATGGTGAAAAATGGTGCCGCTGGCGCGGACCAAAATAATAAATGCTATTGTACCACAGGGACTAGATTTATAAATATTGTTGTACCACAAGGACTAAATTTATAAACTTGAAAACAATTTCCTAAAAATCCAAATATAGGAAGGAACATGACCTTTTCCTTAATTCTCTATTTAAAAAATAGCTAGAAATTGTATTTCGACCTAATTTTTTGAACATGTGTTGATAGGAAGGTTAACTCCATGGGTAAAATTAAAAAAAAAAAATTAGGGCCTAGAACTAGGTGTGATGTATGGGTAATATAGGAAGCATGATGTATAGGAGCCTTGCTCTCTCTCTCTCTCTCTCTCTCTCTCTCTCTATATATATATATATATATATATATATATATATATATATATATATATATATATGGTGGCACCAATATGAGATTTGAAACTCAACTACAATTATTATTTGCATTAAAGGGTAACCCCCCCCCCCCCACCAATTCACCTTTATCATCTCCAATATATTTCTTCTCTATTATCCGCATAAAGCGCCTCAAACCAACACACTCAACCCCACTCTAACCCAAATAATATTGCACCATTATTCCTTTCCAACTCCTTGTAGATCTTATTACTCACGCTCCAAAACACATGGTCCGACCCACTCCAACCCATACAATATCGGATCGCCCTGCTCTTATACATCCCAGGAATTTTATCGTCTTGGTGTCTACATTAATTTCTAAGTCACGACCTTAAGGCTACTTCTATTATATTAGACTATTGAAATATTCATAAAACCCAATGACAATTTCCTTGATCTAAAATATTTCTAACTCTCCTGGAATTAATAATTTAAGGTCTCATTTGATGCGTCGTATTAAGGGGTCGGATATGATAGGATAAGAGTCGGATTGGATAGGATAATGATGGGTTGGATAGGACTTATTTCAATAATGCATTTGAAACGGTTCCTGATAATAAGTCGGGATGGGTTATAATAATACAATCATGTGTTTGAAATGCTCCGAAAAAGACTAATTTGTCTCTAGTTTCCAAAAATACCCTTGTTTTGTATTTAATAACCAAAAAATACAAAAATATACTATTATCACATATTTTAACTCAATAACATGGTATTTAACTCCACCTGGGATGTTAAAAAAATAATATTATGAGATGATAATAATGAGATGGACATATGCATATGAATTTGGATTTGTATTTATAATTTTGACACGGTCACTCATTAGCAATCACTCACACGCACACAAAAATCGTGTTCACACAAACCAACCGTCGAAAATAATGAGATATTAAAATTGATTTCTTAATATCTTCTCTTTCAATCAAAATTAACCAACCACCGAAAAGTTGCTTGAAGCCACAGCTGGGTAACATTGATTTTACCCAAAACAGCTACCAGAAATGTACGAAAATAAAAAAGACTGAATTGTACATAACTTTTAACTTTTCAAGCAGTTGGGTTAACAACACATAAAAAAAATATTTCTAACAAAATATTAGCAAAAATTAAAAAAACAAAACTAGTCTGAAAGTCACAACTTCTTTTTAAAAAATAAAAAAAAATTCCTGGCAATGGCACCAAAAACTTGTTTGTCAATTTATATAATACCGCAAGTGCACGGGCTATTATAGAATGACGAGTATAACTATGAGTTGAACCCATAGAGATTTATCAATTTTAATTTTTAAAAGAATTACAACTATCCAACTAGAAAAATGGAGTAGAGAATAATTATGTATTAAACTAAGTAAAAGCAACTACGATTAATGAAAGAAACACACGAGACTTGTAAACAATATGACAGAATTAGGATTCAGGGTTAATTCCATCACGTAATTAATATTGCACACTAATTTAACGTTGTCAATCTATTTTTATAACTAAAACTAAACCGACTCTCGTCATGTTTAATTCAAAAAAATAAAACTTTTAAGTCAAAGTATTTTTAAAGTCTCTAATATACGACTAAAATCCCTATTTCCTTAGAAAATACAAGTTTTAAAGTTCGCAAATGTATTTAAGCATGGTCTGTCAAAACAATCAAAGTGCAAGCATAATCCATAAAAAATTACTATCTTTAAATCTCAAACTTGATTGACAAAACAATTTTGAAGGTTTTAAAACACATTCTCGTGTCATTTAAAAATGCATTCCGAATTTTTTATAACAATTAAAATAAGTAGGGAATGAACAACAATCAAATTAACGTGAAAAAATTAGCTACTATGATAAATTTTACCTTAATCCTAATAGAATAATTAAGCTAAGATACTGAAATACAAATTGCAAGAATGAGTAGAGATTTTCATTAATAAATCAAACTTACAATAAGTTGTCTCTCAAATAATCTTCAATCCTCTAAAAAAATGATAAAAACTTAGCCCTGAAATTGAATACAATCACTCAAAAATTGCTCCTCGAAATATTATTAAAATTGTGAGCCCAAGGGTCCTTTTTATAGGACAAAGGGTGAGGTATTTGACTTGTGGTGGAACTCTCCCTGATTGGATGACTAGTGTTGGAACCTAGTACTCTACCTCTTCAATCTTTGGATTGGGATAAGGGACCAAATTTCTCCCACTTGAAAACTCTTATATTTTATTGCCAAACTCGCACGCCGAATTTCGTTCAAATAGGAGATTATAAATTTCTGACTATTTTTATGATTTCACTAACATAGAAATAACATTTTTCGAACGACCGTAAAAATCAACTTTTTGTGCCTTTTTCGAGTTGATCTTTAATTTGCACCAAATTTCATCATTACCTGCAGAATTTTCAGTAGATAACGTTTTTAAAAAATTAGCATAAGAATATTATAAATTATCGAAGCACCCATTTTTTACTTCAAATTTCCATTTTGAATATGAATTCAATCATTCTTGCATTTTTTTTCTTTTTTTAATAAAATGGTCCTAAGAACTTAATTGATAAAATAAAATGGGACTAACAAGTATAAAGTTGGGTATAAAATAAATAAAATAATGCACTAATCATGGGTTAACAACATATGACTTTCAACTTGTCTAGCAAGTGGGTTTTCATCGATTTAAACCAAAATACTAGTTCATGATAAAGAAACAAACATAAAATTGCGGTTACCTACTTTGAGGAAAAATGTGAATGGTGAGTTGTGTGAAGGAAAGGAACCGACGACTTCTATCTAATATTTAAGAGAGTGCAAGTTGAGTGAAATTATTTTAACTTAATAAGGGCAGGATAGTAATTTACAATCAAATCTAAACACTGAATAATTTTATACCACCTTGGAGGTGGAATTTTTTTATCCCACTCCTTGTGGGATAAGGAGCTCATTTGGAATAACTTATCCCATCTCATATCCCATCCAAAACCACACCAAATATTAAGTAGGATAATTTTATCTAATAAGACCCCCGTATATGACGCATCAAACAAGGCCTCATTATTTGGATATGAGAACCGAACAACCCAATGGAAAAAAAACTGGTCAACAATTTCGATTTGGCATCATTCCATGTTCTCTTATTATACTATCGATAAATACAAAAATGAACAAATGGTTATATAAACGGACTCGCGTCATGTAGTATTTAGAGGCTATAATCAGTTCTTTTAGTCCCCCTCTTTTGGTCACAACTAAGGTATGCCAATTAAGTTTTAAATCAAATCTTTTCTGCTACAACATTGTTAAGTCTTTCAATTTCATAAAGACTTTTAATTCTAAAAAAATAATTTAGCCCATAGTACAAGAGTTCCAATCATTTTTTTACGTGATATTACCAATTTTGGTTTTATACGAGTTACTGCCATGGTATTGCCCAATTGATCCACACTGAATAATTTACGAAATATGACATATGTTTAGTTTAGGCCTTCTCTAATATGTTGGTTTCTAAAACCATTTGAAAAAGCGAGTTAGAATTAATTCCAAGTTTAGGTGGCATTTTTCGAGATTTATGATATCACCCATCTTTTTTTTATCTCCAACTCTTGTATTTTTATCAAACAGTTTCTACTGATATTTAATGCCAATATATAACATGGTTGGTTGAGTTTTCTCCACGTCACATTCTCTAACTAACTTTACATTTCTACATGTAGAAATGATAATAGAAAATTTTCGTATGACTCATGAGCCACATTGAATTAAGTGTTACCAAAAAAGTCATGTTGGGGAAGTTTTTACTATTTTTGCTTTTCAATAATAGACATTTGTGCACTTAGAAACCCACATTGGAGAAGGCCTTATGAAATAATAATGATAGTACTTCAAAAACATTAGTAATGTACCTTTTCAGGTATATTTTACCATACATATAGTACTTGTTGTAAATATATCAAAGAAAAAAAAGCTTAATAATTAATTATTCTTTATATATGTATGACAACTCTCATATGGGAAAACATAAAATCTATTTTTTCTCGATTGAATATATATATATATATATATATTTGTTGGATGTGTCAATTTTGAATAATGCATGTGAGTTTGATTATATAGTAAATTATTTATGTACCATTCTTTGTAATAATTTTAGTGTAAAGCATTTTGCCGAATAGACATGATAAGGTCAACTTATGTTTTTTAGTATATTTATATTTGTGTTTTACTTATTTTTTATCCATACTAATGTTTTAATCATATACCCTTTCTTTTAATTCAAACTTACATTATACTTAAGAAAGAAATTTAATTTGACAATGTCGGTAGGGGTAGTCACGCTTCTATTATTGTTGCCTACAACTTTTAAGTATGTTTACAAGAAAGAGCGATTTCTTGCTTGAGATGGTAATTGTGTTTTGGTATTTGAGAAACAATTTTTAATGTGTTCAGTATGGTTAAGTGTTTGGAACGTTATTTCAGTAATTGTAAAAATATATATATGAAAATTAATGTTTGGTTAGCATAACATTTTCCCTATAATGAAATGAATATATATTTCATTGACAAATGACAAAAAATAATTATAATAAATTAAAATTATATTAATAAAAATTAACTTCATGAATTATAATAAATAATAAAAAAGTACTGATATAATCTTTATTTAAAAGATATAATTAGTAAATGAATATCACTGCATTACAAATTAAGTGCTTACTACCTATAAATTTATCTTAATATTTAGGCGTGTATATTATGCTACGAATTTTAGGATATCAATAAAATTTCCAAGATCATCATGGAAAAAACAAAAGGAGTTTTTTTCCATATTCAAGTGCATTTATGTGCTTCTATGACGGCAAAGTTTCAAAATCTGTCGTGTTTTATTATATATAATTTATTTTAGGAAGTACAAATCGATCGCGCATCGTGCGGGGATAAAAACCATTAGCCTTTAACATTTTTCTATTCATGTACTAATTTGGTCATTAGTATAATTCATCGTCATGGAAAGACAAATGACTCTACAAAAGGATGCAGCTCAACTATTTTTCAATAATCAACTATTGAGATCATTCTCACATTTTCTCTCTTATTTCTCAATTTATACAATCAGTTTCATCAAATGTTAGAGGTTATCCTTTAGTATTGCTAACTAAAGATTCAATTTGTATTGTTGTATCTTGGAGGTAATTTACCAGAGAACCTGATAGTTAACTCTTGTGGTGGAGACAAGTAAAACTTTAAGGAACGTGATTCTTCACACCTCAATCCACCATTATTTTATGATACAAAGAAATTTCCCCTACATCTATATAGAAAAGGAATAAATTATTTATACTTCCTAATTAAACAGACAAAAAATGTATATACATGAACCCTCCAAGTTTATGTCACTTCTTCTGTAAAATGTGGAGATGTATGAAACCAAGCTCTTGAGTTTCTATCACATACAAATGCATTTTACTTTTGTTTATAAATAAGGTACGAATATTTGCTATCATATAAAATATACAATTTTGATTGCAGGTAACAAATAATTTAATTTTCTTGTAAGAACAATTTTTCTATATTGTTCATAACTTAGGCTAACATATAGTTTACCGTATCCCGTTACACTTAGACGTCACGAAGAACCGAATCTTCAACATCTCCAATTTTCAAGGATCTCCACATTATGAAGGTATAATGATATTAAGGGTTTAAGTTTATTCCTTGAATTTATTTTGGGATGTTTGAATTTTATTTAATCCAAAATAAGAGTTTTCAAATTAAAAAGTGAGGCATTTTTGTTATTTAAAAATATTTAAAATTTACCTATCTCGTTCAAACGAGAATGTAGGTTCGTTCGAAGCCTCAATTGAATCGCGTATCGAATGAGGGCGTACTATTTTTGGTCATTTGAATCTCGTTCAAACAAGATGTCGTTGTCATTAGAACGATACCTTTTCTTATTTAAACGAGCTGTCATTCTCTCGTTCGAACGATCTATCTCCCCGAAATTTATGAACGCTCTATAAATACTTGTTTCACATTTTTATTTTATAAGACTTTTTCTAAACCAGATTCTACCTATTTTTTGCAAATGTCTTCATTCTTTTGTGTTTAGAAAAATCTTTTGATTCACAAAACACATCCCCAAAATATATTTGTGTGAATTTGTTTACGCCCTCGATATTTGTATCTTTCATACGTATCTCTTGTGCAACGATCATCTCTATTGCTGACCAATTATGATTCTTGAGGGAACTCACTGCTGAAGATGAAGGTTGATCGGTGGATATCGAGCATGAAAGCCCACGTGTGCACGACTCTGGACTGAGTCGTATTCTTTAGAAGTTGCACGAAGGCACTACGCATTATACTTATGGCAGATATCATGTAGTTTTTAACTCGATAGTCTTGTAAACTCTCTAAAGTGATGAATGAAGGTGTTGTCCGAAAGGGATTTTCCTGAAACTTTGCCTTAGTTTAATGCATGATTTATTTTATATAATGAATCTAATAGATGCATGTCTAGGATAAACAAGAGAAAATTGATTAAGAATTAAAATTGGATTTGTGTTTGTGGGTTTACATCTAATTAAATAAATTATGCCACTAGACTATAGCGCACTCTCTCAAATTGGTATCAGAGTGGGTTAAACTATTTTGCTATGTGATCCATTTTTCCACAAAATTTTCTGAGATATAAATTCTTTGAAAAATTCATTTTGAAAAAGTTGAGTGTTAGTGGATAACTTATATAATCAAACACCAATTTTTATGGCATGAATCACGCATACTGGAAACCCGAATGAGATCCACTTTAAAATCAATTGATGAAACGGCTTGGGTGGTTTGTGAAAAAGGGTGGACTCCTCCCATGATAATGGTTGATAATGTGATTAATCCTAAACTTATCTCTAATTAGACTGATGATGAGTTCAAGGGGAGTATTTACAACTCCCACGACCTTAGTTTTATTTTTGGAGACGTCACCCCTAACGAGTTCCTCCGCATCATGACGTGCACTACGTTTAAGGAAGCATTGGATAACCTCCAGCTTAGACAAGAGGGTACCAACATTTTTAAGGCATCTAAGCTTCAAAATTTGACCACTCAATTTGATACCATCACTATATTAGAGTCCGAGTCGTTTGATGATTTTTATACTTGTTTGTCGAACATCTTTAACATTAGTTTTAATTTGGATGAGAACATTTAAGAGTCAAGGGTCGTGAAAAAGATTTTAAGATCCCTTCCTACCCGTTTTATTCCTAAGATCACTACTTTGAACTCTTTAGGGATATTAGATAAACTTAAGTTAGAAGAACTCGTAGGATACCTCCAAACTTATAAGATCAATATGTTTCCTAAAATCATTAAACCTAAGGATAGAGTGGTAGATTTAAAGAATCAAATTAAGAAAAGAAAAGAGTAAAATTTAATGAGTCTAAATCTAAGGGAGAGTTTGATGTTGATGACATGGCCTTGTTTGCGAAATTTTTTCAAAAGTTTGTCAAATTTTTAAAAGATAATATTTCCAATAAAATGATATTTGAGAAAAATAAAAATAAGAATGAGCTCAAGGGTAGAGGTGAGAAAGAGGAATAAATAGTGTGAGGTTAAAAGGCACAAGACAAACGAATGCTCTATTAGGCTAAAGAGAAAGGGCAAGGAGGTTGCAGATAAAGCCACTCTTAGTGATAGTAACATCGAGTCAGTTGATTTAGGGGGAGAATCATCACATGAAACATGTGTTGCGTTCATGGCTAGTCATGTGAGCACTATTAGTTTGTACCACGACGGTGAGGAGACTTATAAATGTAAAAGCCTCGATGATGTTTTGAGTCACTCGAGGGATAGTGAGAGTGAAAATGAATGTGAGGGAAAAGGGGATCTCCACAAATCATTTAGTGATTTATACGCCGAGAAGTTGAAAACCAAAATTCAAAATAAAGAATTATCTCTTAGGTTGTTAGAATTAGAGAGAGAGGTGAAAATTTTGAGGGTGTGTGAGGCATTGGCGAGTCAAATCGAGAAGGTGAAGATATTTTTGAGTGAACAGCTGATCATTTTAGGACGGGAAAAATTGACTTAACTAACATTGTGGCTAGTCTTAAGGGAGATCTTCAATCTTCATTAGAGACTCGTGAGAAACTTGAAGCCCATATATCCCAACTCTAGATTGATCTCGAACATGCTCGAGAGGTCAAAGTCACTTTGGAGGATATATATAAGAGGGTAGAAAGGATGCTTCTCGATCCCGCATTGGGTAATGTTAAGAGGCTAGGAATATGTTATTACCGTGCATCCACTTCCCAAGTTGCACCCGATCCGATTCCCGAGCTTGTGTTAGATCCGTATAGACCTCAACCTAGCTCACCTAGGCGTCCTAATCCAAATAGGAGAGCTCGTCCTAGACATTTTGAGCAAGGTGGACCCATGCCCATTTATGTTTGTACCCATTGCAAACAAAGAGTCCACCTTAGGGGATTTAGCTATAAGTGAGGGAGAGTCTCTCATAGGTACTTTCCTCATTATACTATCACACGAGTACCTACATGCGTCCCCGCATGAACTCCCACACACGTTGCACCGCTTGCTCACGTACATCACGTTAGAGAAGCTATTTTGAGACAAGTTGAGGTTTTAGTCCAAACTTTAAATTTTTTAATGGAGGAATGTCATAGGATGTCATATCCTTTGGAAAAGTCCTTCGGGCCTAATGATTGAGGTTGAGACTTTTTACTAGAATAGTGTGATTTTCATTATCATATCATATATCCCTATTTCTAGTGTGTATTACCACTGTATTTGTATTTTTTCTTTTTCATATATTAGAAAAATACGAAATAATTTTTAGTTTTTAAGAAAAATAAAAATATATAAAAAGATTTTTGGTTTTTAAGAAAAAATTTAAAAAGGCAAAAAGATTTTATTTTTGATAAAAATTTTGAAAAACACAAAAAGAAATTTGTATTTCTTTTACAGCTTTTTATGGATGAACATTTAAGATATCTGAACTACTATTTCATTCCATATCCATGTGACTTCTTTATAGTGTTTTAATACATGATATCATTTCATACATATATGATTTGATGATAACTTACTACATGCTTGACTCTTTTTGCCTTTAACGCTCATGAGCAGGGATGTATTTTTTTTTTCCGCTTATCTGTCACATTTCTGTCATAGTGTTTTCATCTCAATTTTGCCTAAAAACAAAAAATCTTTAAAACAAGATAAACAATTGTGATTGTAAAAGCCATCGCCTGGATTTATATTCTTTTGATAAATTATTATATATTATGCAGTGGAAAGGAGCTACGAAAGGCAAGTTGACTTTTCTTTAAAAGCCGCCTTTTACAATCAGAAGAACCAAAACGATTAAAGGCATATAAAAACAGAAGTGCCAGGCCAATTTTTAAACACTGATGCTTCATTTTTCATGAGCATTATTTCTTTAAAAATAATTAAGAGATCTCTAAGTTATGTGAGATTTTGAGGGAGTATAGTTGAAGATTAATGGGTTTGCACATATCATATAATCTCTAAAAACATATACTAGTTTTGGGGGTTATTGGTGTGAAATTCATTTTAGACTTTGATTTTTTTATTAGATTAAGTCAAAATCATATGAATTCAACTTTTTACACCTAAGGTAGACATTGTGTTCATTTGTTAGTGGTATCTCAATCCTTCATGCACATATGTCATGCTTGTTTATGTTGACTTTACTATCGAATAAGTTCACACCCATTTATTCCACTTTCACAATTCAGTTATTTTAGTGTTTGTTTATGTTGTGTGTTGTATTTGTATATCTTATATTTGAGAAAATTTTGGAAAAATTTAAAAATAGTTGGTCTTTTTTGGTGAATTGAGACTTTGAGATTATCATTTCACATGCTTAATTTATATCTTTTATGATGATATTCTATCATTTGTGATGTTCTCCGTTTTATGTTTTAGTTTTTAGTCCTTATCTATTTCAGAAAAAATAAAAGGGGGGAGAACAAATTATGGGGGAGATTTATATGAGTTTGGTTTACGAGGGAGAAATACTTGTGTGTTTTCTTTTATATTTCAAACTTGATGCATTACGGGGTATTTTTTTATTTCATGTGTAGGTACATTTATTGATCATATTCATAATACACTCGATGAAGACAAAGTACCTAAGAGAAGAACAAGAAGATCTAGATATTTGACAACATCTTTTGAAGACATCATTATCTTGTGCTTATCCATTGTCTAGGGTTTGGGAGGGTATTAGGATAATTTTTTTATCTTGAGGGATTTTGATGTAATTTGGATTTCGTTTTAAATTTTTTTTTTTGAATAGCAAAAGGGAGAGATTTGTTCAAAAAAAATTCCATATTGTTCATAGCAAAGGCTAACATGTAGTTTGGCATATTTCGTTACACTTCGACATCATGAAGAATCGAATCCTCAACATCTCCCACTTTCAAGGATCACTAAATTATGAAGGTATAACGCTATTAGGCGTTTAATTTTATTCCTTGAATTTATTTTGGGATGCTTGAATTTTATTTAAATTGGAAGAGGAGTTTTTAAATTAAAAATAAAGGCACTTTTATTATTTAAAAAAAAATCAAATTCGCCTATCTCGTTCAAACGAGAATGTAGGTTAGTTCGAAGCCTCGCTTGAAGTCTACTTTGATCGTGTATCAAATGATGGCGTACTGTTTTAGGTCATTTGAACCTCGCTCAAACGAGATATCCATGTCGTTTGAATGCGACCTTTTCTCGTTCAAACGAGTTGTCATTCTCGCTCGAACGAGATTCAAACTCGTTCGAACGAGTCATTGCCTCAAAATTTATGAACGCTATATAATTACTTTTTTTTATTTTGTAATACTTTTGCCAAAACAGATTCTGCATATCTTTTGCAAAGGTTTTCATTCTTTTAAGTTTAGAAAACTCTTTTGATTCACAAAATACATCCCAAAATATATTTGTGTGAATATGTTTAAGCCTTATATAGTTGTATCTTTCATACACATATCTTGTGGAGAGATCATCTTTACTACTAACCAATTGTGATTCTTGAGGGAATTCACTGCTAAAGATGAAGGTTGATCAGTGGATAACGAGCGTGGAAGGTCGCGTGTGGATGACTCTAGACTGAGCTGTATTATTTAAAGGTGGTACGAAGGCACTGCGCATTATACTTGTGACGGATATCAAGTAGTTTGTAAGTCGATAGTCTTGTAAACTCTCTAAAGTGTTGGATAAAGGTTTTGCTCGAAAGGGATATTTCTTGAAACTTTGCCTTAGTTGAATGCATGATTTATTTCATATGTTGAATCACATGGATGCATGTTTAGGATAAACAAGACAAAATTGATTAAGGATTAAAAATGGATTTCTGTTTATGGGTTGACATCCAATTAAATAAATTGAACCATTATACTATAGCACACTCTCTCATTTCTTAATATGAATTACATTAGAAAAAACAAAACATATATCTAAAAATGGGAAGAAGACACAAGTAGACCAACTGACAAATTACCTACAATTTATAATAGCATTATGTTATCCAAAAAATTATTTTTTATTATCACTAATACACATTTCTTTTCGTGATCTTTCTAGTATCTAACTCTGTACTCATTTTTATATAAGCTATTTTTTTATATATTCTTTCGATAAAAAAACTTAATATTAAAAAGTGAAGTACGAAGTGCAACAAATTACACTAAGGAACATGATCATGGGACACCACTAATCTATATACAACATAGTAAAATGGAGTATTTATTTACTCTCATTATGCCATGGTCAATATTTGAAATCTCCACTTTAATTTTCGTAAATTTATCTCCCTTCGTTGGTATATCCCTTTTCTCTTCGCTTATTTATCCTTCTCGAATTTTATTATACTCATATCTCTCTCTCTTTATTTATGTCTTTTTTTTTCTTTCCATTTATTTATCTATTTTCCCTCCCTTTAATTTATCTCTCTTTTTATGTCAATATTACCTTATTCTCGTTACTTTTTATTTATGCTACATTTTTTAAGATTCTTTTTGTGTTCACATTTTTTCTATTCATTTCATTTAAAATGTTATTTCATCGCACGGAGATGGATACTATTGTAACATATGTGCGGTCTTGAATGAATTTTTAACTAATTGTAAACAAAATTTTAATACCTCATATTTTTATATGCGTTATTTAATTGTGAACATTGGTGAAAATAATTAATTGTGTGTGTTTTGTTTGAAAGGAGATATCACTATTTACATTTTAATGTTCTAATTTAATTTGTAATTGAAATCAGATTTAATATACTGAAATTCATTAATTAAATAATTGATAATTGGACTTCTATCTTTTGAATATTAAACTACTGAGTTGTTAGTTACTCCATTTGACTTATTTTTTATTTGGCTTTCGAGACACTTATATTGTCCATTTTATCTTATAATGATGGATTTTAAGCCTACTGGATTATTATAAGGTGTAGGGGGCTTGAAGGTAATCTTGAGATTATAGATAATTCCCCAATTAACAAGTGCTTGGGGCTAAAGTAGCGAGGCAGCTCAGGCGAG